>OX424483.1:7262243-10057642 GCA_949152455.1 Lithophane leautieri | reverse complement strand
GGACTGCCAAGTCATAGGTCTCGAGTTTGACCCCAATCCACGCACCTCTGATTTTTCTGATTCATGTGCATATTGTATAAATAACACTTGCTTTAAAAACGGTGAAGGAAAACATCGTGAGGAAACCGGCATGCCTGAGAGATATTCCTCAACGGCATGTGAAGCCAATTCAAAGGCCCTTGGGCGACTTTAAAAGTTTAACACCAGGTTAGTCCCTAACCACAAGAAAAAAAGATTATATAGCATAATCAGCATATAATGTTCCCACTGCTGGGACACAGGCTTCTTCTCTATGCGAGGGAATATCAGCGCTTGATGTTTTATTATTACTATATTTTACTATCTTTTACTCACCTCCCATAATCTTATGGTGCGTATCTGATGTTGTAGGCGGTGTAGGTTTATGACTCTGACCAGTGGCTCTATATAGCGCCATAACCCATAGATGGCATTCATTCTCATCGGTCACCCCCATGAGAACTGACTCGCCGTCTCGCACGGCGTTCATGAAATATTTAGCACCCTCCAATTCTGCAAAGAAATTGATGGTAGTTGTTTCGTAGTTTTTTCAGCCATTGAAGACAGTGTAAAAGTATAGAAAGAGGCCTCTAATTTGATTTTGATAGAAAGTTTATATTGAAAAAAGAAATGACATTAAATTCTTAAAACACTATTATTCAATTTAAATGTAAGTTTATAATAGCCCTGGGAATTGAACCCATGACTTCTAACTTCCAATTCTTCAGTTGTCATACAAAAGGTAATTAGTTACTTAGGTAATTCTATTTTTGATTTGAATAAGTACAGACAACCGCATATCAGTGGTATCACTTGAAGTATGAAAATCACTCTTACTACTATGTCAAATTGATACCATAGACGGGTGGTTGACTGCACAATAGAATATTTGAAAAGATAAAGAGAAGGATAATTATAAATATAAAAGAATAATAATCACAAAAATGTTCATTACCTATTTGTTTCTTGTTTGCCTTACCTTGTCCGACGATCAGCTGAGCTGTAAAACAAAACGACATTTTAGTAAACTAAAATACATCTGTCCGTAGTAAAAAAAAACTGACATAATACTTCTACATTCAAAGTACAGGAGAAAGGAATAAAGAGAGGGAAAAATAAAACTCATCGAATGCACAGCATTTAAAGTCGGTAAAAATTGAATGGGCGGATTTTTGGAATAGTTTACAAAACATAAGAATGAGTACTGTACCGCTTGCTAGCTCGATATAGTCGACTGTGAATCCATCTAACTGCATCATCTCTGCAGGTTCTGATTTCTTATCTTTATATGAACATAAGGCAAAGGTGTACTGGCTGACTTGAACGAGCACCATGTATCTACGCTTCCATTTCCGCCAAACGTTCTTGCCGATTACATGAAGGTAGCTGAAAAAAACAGAAATAATGTAAAAAGAGAACATGGTCATGAAATTGGTAAATAGACGAACAACGTCCTGCAACTTATAAGTATTGAAATCTACAAAAACTGCAGTTAAAAAGTTCTATCACTTGTATTTTTGGACCTTTGCCAAGGCATTCGACCTTCTCACTCATTCACTCGCTTTTCTAAAACGAACTCGGAAAGGTAAAGGTAAATTATGCAACTTATATACAACGCATTCAGCAGCTTTACCAAGTTTTAACTGCCATATACATAGAAACGTTGCATAAAAAAATTGATAATACAAAGATTGGTAAAAATATTTTGGGAGTTCCACAGGGCAATATCGTTAGCCCTCTGATTTTTAAACAAACTTGTATTAAACTCTTTGACTTTAATCGTTCTAGTATAAACTTTTGTTTTCTAGAAGTTATTGCTAAAAATACCTTACTTTATCTTAATAGTATTGCACTTACCCACAATGCTTCATGTTTAGAGGCTTATCCATTCTGCAGGCGATTTTGATTCTCAAGTCTTGGTCTGGTAGATTTTTTGGTACCGTCATTCGATGCCATTCTGGTACCTGTAAATAACAACATACTAGTTAATAAACTAAGTCTGCCAATATTCTTATCAAATGAAAAAAAACGCGGTCTGCCAGTCGCACTTAGATGACTAAACGTAATATGTAGTTATACATAGTTACCATAGAACCTGATGAAGTATTAACAAACGTTTGTGGTACGATAAGTCCATCAATACTAACAGTTTGACATAAGAATTTCTGCTCGAGTAGGGAGCCGGCCCTTATCCGCTCTAAAATTGGCTTTGAACTCCTAACCAGTCAGATAAATGACTAAACTTACTTTACTTGATAAAGGTGTCGGCCTAAGCACTACTTTTCCAAGCTCCTTGTCCTCAAGAGCCAGCACTCCAGGGTTCTCAGTATACAGCTTCACCTTCACGGCAGGCAAAGGCTGTGTCGTACTGAAGTCACCTTGTGTGTCCCACCTAGTTGTAATATAACGCATTAGGAAGAAGAATCGGCAACGTTATTTCATAAACTTGATGCAAAGTAACCAGAAGGAATAATGTTATAGAACCCATATTAGTTCAGATCGACAGTTCATTACATCATTGCGATTTTAGAATGTGTAGGTGTATTTTAGGTTCGAACAGTGAATCATTTTATTTTACAGAAACGAATATTTAATCTCATATTGATATCTTCATTGCTTTAACTAATGTGGTAAATATTGATAGGTAACCTTAACAGGTCTAAGGATACGGTAAAAAGTATTAAACTCGGTTAAAGTTATCTTTAAGTAAAATGTCATTGTTACTCACATAGGTTTAGAGGCTTCTGCTTGGTCGGTCTGGAGTTTGTCTCCGCCTTCAACTTCCATAGTGCAATAAACTATTCTATTTGGTGCTAAAGATTTGAGACCTTTCACCTCCATTACAACCACCTAGAATATGTTCAAGATGATGATAATTATGAGACAAAATGTTACCATGTGACCGTTCCTCGAAATAACAGTGATAGATTGCATAAGTAAAACCCATTTAAAATAATTACCAAATATGTATGATTGAACATAATAAAAACATTAGATACTTTTTGTAAAATCCAAAATAAATCAACATGAAAATTACGATATTTCTTTACCAATTCCACTGAGTGCAAATATATTTTAGTAAATTTGGAAAAAAATATATATAATCATAGTTTTCACCAATCCCCAAAGTTACCTCTATTTGGAATGTAAGCACTACATCCATTTTCGTGAGCTGTGTGTCCACGTCACCCCCATCAGCTTCGCCCGTCAACTTGTTGGCAAGCGAGCCTTGCGATCTGAAACACAGCTGCTTACTCAACCTTGGACTCGGATCCGGCCCAGCGTTTGATCTAATCACCATCAAGCAACCATTTCAAAATACCACCACCAAAGAATTCCACCAAGAAAACATTTAACCCATATATATTATTTACAGATATTGACAAACATTTAGGTATTAGTAATATTATTGACAAATTACATGAATCACAAGTTAGGAATGATTATATTCACAGTTATTAAGGAAAGGGAAGCGATCGTTACATTCACAAGCCCGAGGGAATGATTGGTGGCATAAAAAATGAACCCATCACCGAAACCAAGAATGATTAAGCATACAAAAGGGTAACATTACAAATACGTCGGAACACATTATCTAAATCTAATGTACTGGTTAAATGGCGTTTAGGTTTAAATGTATTAAGCGAATATGTATTAACAGTTATAGAGACTCCAGTTTAGTAGTGAAGGAAAGAGGTCTGAACAATAAAGCCAGAGACGAAGAAATAAATCCGATAGTGCACTTTCATGTTGACTCAATTCCACTTGATTTAACTTTGACGGTTTAAGTTTCTCAAACTATAATATTAAATAAAATGGAACCAGTTTAAATGAAAATATCAGAGCGAGCTTTGAACTGGAGACTCGTGATTGGCGAAATGAAATTTTGTATATAAATGTATAAATTAGAAAGCAAAGCCCTACCGAAGCTTGAAGCGGAGTAGTTTCAGTATTAGACGAAAATATACAAATAAGAATCAAAATAAAAGTAGAAAATGTGGAACAAAAAGTTGAAGCAGTGGGATATATTGAAAAGCTTACGAGTCTAGTTTAATTTACATCTGGGGTATTGTATCTACGTTCCAAATATTAAGCTGACGCTTAGGTGTTACTGTAGCTATTTAGACTAGTATTATAAAATCTTTATCTACGTTTTTATTAACTATAAGCTTATTAAAGACTTCTGGCGGTGTTGTGGAAGCTTTAATATATCCATTGTTGTCATTGATATTAAGTTAAATAACTGCTTTTATTGGACCACAGGTTTTTTAATCTAGATTTTTAATATCAGCAGGAAGCTCTACTCTAGTATACTTTTACTTAGCTACAGTGGTCCTCAAGACAACATTAGGATTGCAAACTGTATCATTCATGTAGGGAATGTGTAGGGGTCCTGCTACACAAGACACGTGCTTAAAATTATCAATTCTGTACTCATTACTTGTACTTCCTTTAATATTACCGTCCGGTTATGTGCCAGGGACAGAAAAAACCAAATAGAAATCAACAAGTAGAAACAATGAATGTCTGGATGAACGTCTAAGGACTTATAGAGAAAAACGATAGATAAATTCAACCATTGGTGTTTGGACACATGGGTGCATTAGTAATGAAACCATAATGATGACTCAAAATGATTTCCTGACTTCTACATTTTATAATATTTGCTTCAATACTTACTTACTATTAAAATACTTGATTATGATTTCCAAATGATTTGAATCATTTCATAACAAATGCTACATAACTTCATGTATTCAAATACCAAGACTATACTATAGGGTTCGAAAATTGTGACATTATAGACATGATAGTAAACGTAAACGTTGCATCCAGATGAGATTATCAATTGAAACCAAACATTACTAACAGTGAAGAAGATGAAACAACACAGTAATAAAACAGTTCTTTAGTTAGTCTGGAAAATGTTAGTTCATATTTATGATTTTGGGTCCATCATACCATTTTTGAAAGTATCTTCAGTCAAAGTTTGATCGAGATAAATATTTTTGATGGCTTCAAAAAATGTATGGTGGACTATAAACTTATTTTTTACATACATTATTCTTCGTACATATCCTAATTCAGAGGTGATTGTAGTGATTTTTTTAAACAAAACAATTTTTATGTGCTGAATTGGGAAGTGTACTTCGAGGTTTTGAATAACAGACACATAGACTAAATACACACATAGAATTTATGCAAAGAAGATACTTTTTCACTGGTAAATGAAAAGATAGAAAAATACAAACAGCCAAAAGAAATTATAAAAAGAAATTCCTTAATATTTTCTTTGCATTTTAACGACACCAATTTGAGTTTCATGAAACTTTATGGATTTCGATGAAAATGTCCAAATAATAATTCCAATATTCAACAACCATTCGAGATTGATTGATCATTGATAAACTACATTCAAGTTTATGCAACAATAAGCATCTAGAACGTTCTAGCTGATTTCATTTCATGGGCAAATAGTCACCATCATCATTATCCTACCCTTGTAGTTGTTCGGGTCAGCTCAACATATTTTTTTAATAAATGATAACCAAGAGTGAAGTATTGGAAACATGAGGTATTTTATCATTGATCAACCAGCAGCATACATTGACCACATCCAATACAGCATTGAATTTTTAACAGACATTTATTCTCGAGGCATGAACAGAACATTCATACGTATTAATTTAGATGTAATTTTGTTTTATTCACAGTTGAATACATTTACAGTTGCGTCAGTTATCATTATTTGATATATGTACTCGTATATAGAATAGTTATTGTTCTTTGATTATATAATAATTGAATGTATTAACATACTCAGTTTTTGTATTGAAAACCATGGTATATTTACTGCAAATGTATTCTCAATTTAAGCGATCGTATTTATCACCATTTCATACAGTAGCTAGAAAATAATTCTGTGATCATCAGATTTTTTCTCAACTGTGTGAAAAGGTTCTTTAGGAAATATATTTCTGCGGTCTTATTTCCATGGGCATCTTACAATACTGACCTGTGATTATACCGCTTGATTTTATGGAGACCATATTTGGAGTCAGCCCCGCCCTTGGACACGGGTAGCGACTCCAAGTTAGCCATCAGAAGGTTGATGGATGACTTCAATTCTTCGATGTATAGCGACTCCATCTCTTTCAGCACGAACTTTGGCATTAGCTTGCGGTTCTAGAATAATGTTTTTATTAGAATCAACTTCAATTTCATTTGTATTGATGTTGCTAAGTTTTTTTACTTTAAGTTTATAATTTTTCGTAGAATTGGTATCTTTTTTGTCAACATTATTTATTACCTTTTCCATTTCGTTGACTTTCTGCATTCTTCCATCCAACTCTCTTCTGATAGCTGCTGCTTGTTCGTCGGCAGAATCCAACTATAAAAACATCAAAATATACTAATTTATCTTCAGGCTAAAGTTTCAAACTCAAACTCAAACTCAAAGCATTTATTTCAAATAAACCAATTACAGGCACTTTTGAATTGTCAAGGGGTCGGTCAGTCAGAAAGATGAAGCTAGTTGCCCATTCCAAAGCGTAGGTTCCTATGGAGAAGAACGGGCAAGAAACTCCACGGACACTCTTTTGAATCAGAATATTATTACAATATATTGGTTACATCATTCATGTTGAAATTATACATGTGCGAACAATGTCCGTCCGTAAATAGATAAAAAAGAAACAAAACAATTCAAAAATTAAAATAAGCCGTGGCAGCTAAGAGATGACCAGTCCCTACTGATGGCGCCCGTTCACGAACATGACGCATGGATCAGCACCATTCAGCTCAACCATTTTGAAGGGAACTTAATGATCCAACTCACACGCCACCACCAGCGAGACATTAAAGTGAGCATGACATACTCTCAGTCGCCAGGGCACATTCAAGTCAATGAAAGACGTACCTAGTAAATGGTAGCTTTAAAGTACTTAGGTAAGTACATAGTGCTCACACACATGTGCTATGCAGTTATACAAAACTAGGAGATTGAATTTATATAATGTAAATAATTATAGTTTTTACAATCTTCAGCAGCTCCAACAATTATTTCGAATGCTAATCAATTAGTTTATGCGCCCTGTGGAGCTGGACCAGCGCTGAGCCAAGCATTTTTATCCGTAATGTAATCCCCTAATTTATAATATGCTTGGCGGCATAGTGTGCGTTTTATACAAGATTTAAATTTTGTTTCATTCAGTTGGAGTATGTGGGGAGGTAATTTATTATAACATTTTAAACAGTACCCCATGAAGGATGAGTCTACTTTAGCCAGTCTGAAGCCCGGTTGAACTAATTGGTCCCTACTTCTAGTCCTATAATTGTGTCTTTCACCTCTTTTACTGAAAAGACTTAGATTTTTCCTTACGTACATGATGTTTTCATAGATATATTGACAAGGTACCGTCATGATGTTAATATCTTTAAACAGTTCCCGTTTAATTAAGCAATTTTCTACATAAGTATACTCTTCAAAATATTTAAAACCCAGAAGCTTTTTCCTCAAAGGACCAATATGTAATTACTCGGTAAAACAAATAGGCCCATTTTAACTAACATATTTTGGTTTTAGCTAATTCAATTAACCGTTCGAGGTCAGATGAGCTTAATTAATTTTAATGATTACAAAGGCCAGCTTTGATGTGAATTAGGGAAGCCTTTAAAAGAATACTAATTTCGTAGCTCGATGGGTACACAGGATGAATACTGTAAAAGATCTGAGCTTTCAACATGTCAAAATTTTGATGAAGGTAAAGCGTTAATAATTCATTTTGATATTAAATTGGACAAGTCTTTGTGAGAGGGCAAATATTATGTTGTTGACACATTTTAGAGTGAGATGTTTTGACACACAGAGAGCAAAAAATTGAGAATGTTGTTTGTGCTGAGTTTTGATTAAATACTGGCCTGGCTTGATATTTTAATTAGGAGAATTCATAATTTTATTTGAAAAAGATTTATAGACAAAAATTTATGATAAATTCTAAAATTAGTCACAACCGAAACCAGTTATCCTAAGGTGAACAACGTGACGCCATGAACACCTCTTGAAACCTTAAAACTCTTAAAACTTGGTGATAATTTTAAAAGTAATCGTCGAGGAGTAACTTTAAATAAGATAGAGACAGATACTTACAAGAAGAGCATTGAAAAGCAACTGATGCTCAAACTTCTTGACTCCAAGGATTTGCTGGAACATGTCATAAAGCTGCTCTTTGCTGAGGATACATTCAGCATTGAGACTCTGTTGCTGCGCCCGAGACGGTCGCTTGGACTCGTCGTCTCCTGGTATGCCTGAAGATGTACTGGTTCTTACAAAACTGGATTGTAGTTATTGAAAGTGGGATGTGTTGGTGTTGAAACGTTTAGAGGTATAACAGAATCTATTGACTATTTGACGGTCTTTATATTAATTGGTAAGTGTAGAATTGCGGATAGTGTCTAGAAACTGGAAAATTCAGATACGGATAATTGGATTTCATAACAGTCTCTATGACCATTATAGTTGTCACATAGTTTCACGCTAGTTATTTTAAATGCTGCTCTTCCAACAACCGATGAAATACAGTGAGTGTTACACGGAAAGCCAAGATTGTGATTTGGATACATCAAATCATGCAGTGCACTTAACAATAAACTCACCTCAAAAATCCTTAAACTTTTTATTAATTAAATGTAAAATATACTTATATGTGAAGTGTTAATAGAACCGCATGTAACTGTAAAGTTTATAAGTGTGAAAATTGCGGATGATGATAATGAAAAAATATTATGTGAATGAAAAATATTTGGTGATAAATATTAAATTATTGAGTGACGAATTATTTTGAAAATATTCTGTAAAAGACAACAATAAAGACATGAAACACAATATTTTAAATCACGGTAAAGTAGATACAATTTAAAACTTAGATGACAAATACATAGAAGTAAATTTTGAAAACGTTCTTATTATCCATTTTATAACCATATAAAATGCCTCGGTGTACAACGAATACTAAAGTCAAGCAACGGCACAAGACGTAAGCGAAAATATGGAAAAAAGGAAGGAATCAAATGAAAATCTTTGTCGAGTGATACCTGTTATTCCTGTTCAGGATGTGTGAGAGAGACATGTCGTGAGAGAAAGGGAAAGAAACACAGACAGTGAGACAGACACAGGCACACACATTTTCAGGTACATTTAGTTTTAGGACCGGTGTTTCGCAAACTCGTAATTTTTGCGTAACTTACGAGTGAGCATACCTTTGGTGATGGAATCATAATTAATCATTCAACAATTGGCTCTCCTTCAAGTTTGTTCCTCTTTAAAGACATCACAAAGGTGTGCTAACAGCGATTGTAAGACATTTACATTCTACAATACCTATTCTAACGGTTGCATCAAATATAGCTATAAGTTTCCTGATTGTTTTTCAAATGTCTGAATTATAACAATACTTTAATTTTAAAGATGAAGGAGATGATCACAAAATATATTAAAAAATAGCACAACCAGCAAACTTCATGTAATTGTAACATTTTGCTATTATTATGAAATTTTATAAAACGTAATTTTAGGAATAGATAGCTAATGTTCAAGTTTTAGTTTCGCAAAATGCACAGTCACTGAATATGATCCTATTTTAGGAATGGTTGGTAAAATACATACACGGGATTATGATTACATCGAGTACAAAAATGGATTTCACCGTAATCTACCTACTCGAAAAAAAGTTAATCGTCGTTGTATTGGTTAATATTTCGAAAGAACGTCTTTAATTACCAATCAATAAAATAAACAACAGAAAGAATGTGAACCTAAAATCCGCGAACGTAAAAGGTTTCCTAAATCAAAATAAAGAAGATAAATATTGAAATGATGACGTTATAATTAAAATAACTAGGTTGACAAACACTACCGCATACAGATCATTCTTGTGTCTACGGAGCCAATTAACCGATGAAATCAATTTTCAAAACAATAATTTCATTCACATCATCGTTTAAAGGTTTCCAGAAATAAACTCGAGCGATATATGTTTTTCCTTTACGCCAAAAACAGACTACCCGGTAAGCCTACACTCAAAGGTTAACCAGAATCTAAGTCTTATAATAAAAACACACCCATATGTTGAACCGATTATGTTAAAAATAAATACAACAAACGCGAAACATCTTTCATTTTCCGACTGATGATAAATTGATACAAATTCCCGCGAATTACCGCGCAGACTGAGAGATTGTTAATGGATTTGTTATATTTCTGAGAATTGGGTGAGATTCTCAGAATGAATTTATGCTTTTTATAAACATAGCTCCTATTTCCTTTGGCGTTTTCTTTTTATTACTGATTATAATATTAGTGTAGATGAATACGTATATTGTTCCTTAAACCGTACAAAGGGAGACTTTTTAGAATTTAAATGTATTTAAAAATAAATTATACCTACTGAAGGATCTCAATATTTTTATGCTAATTCTGTAAATCTACAACCAATTCCAGATCATGTTGATGATCCTTATAATCAGGCTCGCGTAGACCCAAGCGCTACACAAACATTCAAAGGCACATTGCAAACATAAGCACATCAATAACTGATGCCTCATACACTGCGTCATGCTCTCGATCCTTCACTCCAAACTTAGCTGCCGTCAACGAAAAGAAATTTCTTCAGAAATTAATAGAAACAGTAGTAGTTGAAGTAATAGAATTAATAAAATTATTCTACGATATGTTATAGTTAGTATATGAATAGAAATTTATTTAAGGCATCACAAAAATAAATGTTAAGAAACCATATACTTCTGACAAATTGATTTGGTTTCTACTAAGTTTCCGTCTAATCAATTAGGAAACAAATCAACTTTATGAATGAGAGATTTATAAATGGCTTCGTGGATTAATTTTGTTATTGTTACTATTAAGCTGTAAGCGTAACAAAAAGAGGCGTGTCGTTGTTGTTTGCATCCGTTTCTTAAATAAAGTATCGGATTCTTGTCGCCTACGTGCTCCATTATGAAAGCCGTTTCCCTCTAAGAGCAATTGGTACTTTATTAGCTTCTGACATTTGTACGTAATTTTATACAATTCTGAGAAAATATTGCTCAATGGTTTTTATTGAAAACCGTTTCACTTCTAAGAAATTTTCCTTTAATATTTTCAAAGCATTTGATTCTGTTTTTCATCTGATGATAGAAAAGAAGTAAGTAAAGAAAATTAAATAGTCGGTTTGAAGAAATTCTTTGTCGTTATCGTCAACTTTAGCTTTTACCTTTGAGAAAAGCGAACTTCCATTGTATAAATAAATTCTAACAAATTATTTTATCTTATCACGTGATCATTTCAAAATGAAATATTTCCTTAACAACTGGTTTCATGTTTTGAACTTTTTTGTTATTTTTCTAATAACAGTATTATTGGCTTGTTTCAAAGTATTACTTCTTGTAGGGAACGCTACAGGTGTATTTATATAGTTATCATGCATTTGGTTTAGTCGGGTATTAGGTTCGCTTTTCTCAACTATTTCCACTTTTATATGTTCTAATAAATCATGACACTTACCTGTTCCCTTCATGATACAATCAAACTTTGCCAACCACGATGACAGAACTGTCTCTTTACTTAATCCATCTATTTCTGGGAGAGACCTGTAAAAGTTATATTTTAGGAACTGCCCTATATGCTGAAAGAAGAGGAAGATAGAAAAAGTGTCTGTCTATTCAGGAATAAAAAATACATAACTTCTAACTTATAGAATCCAATAGAAGAATAAAAGATAGCAATTTATTCTTTTAACCAATTCTTGGAGGTGTAAGCGTTGTTCAGACAGAGATGGTAGTGGACTGCTAACAGTTGACTGTAATTGTACTATCTGACATTATGCCAGATATGTAGATAGTATAATAAGGTTCTGTCAACATACAGTAGTCCACCGCCTCTGTTTGAACAACGGATTAGTATCAAATCTTGAACATAGAAAAGTAATTAAAAAACCACCGGCATGCAATGCCAAATTGAGATCCATCCTAACATTCCAAACCTGACTCTCTTCTCTATGTTATTCCTGAACACCTCCCGGAAGTCGTGGTGAGAGCAGGCTCCTGACTTCACCATCTGTTCCACTCTTTCAGATTTTAGGAACACGTCGTGGTAAGACTGCACCGCGTTCTGGAATGCCTCATCTGCCAAGATTTGTGTCTCACCCTTGAGGAAAGCCTGAATGGACATATAAATATTACTTTATCGGTGACGATATGGTAAGTATGTCCAGCAGTGTACTTTTCGCTGATAAGATGATAATTCATAATAATTTTGATATATACCAGGTGCAGGATATGTAAAAGAAAATATACCTAGTGGTAAAAATCAAACCGTATTCTTCCAGGCAAATATTTACATAGAGTCTACGTAAAATGGTTAGAAAAGATATAAAGTCAGTAGATTCATGAGCGACTAGATAAAGTATGAAATTCGCTTCGCTAGGATAGTATCGGAAACGTATAAATCGTAAATCTTTCGGGAGATACTACGAATATTGCCCGTAGCTTTCGGGTTTCGTGGTTCCGGTATTGTATTGTATATTTTACATTTTGCTTTTGTTTTCGGAAAACCGATACGTAAATGAAAGGAAAGAAAAATCCTTAAGACAATCCCTAAATCCTTGGTAAAAGAAAGGCTGCTCTTGTAGCCTTTTATTAAAAAAAGAAGTTGCAATTTATTTATAAAAAGGGTTATTCTCATTCTTTATTTCGATTCTTGTATTGTTAAAAAAGTTTATCAAAGTAAACTTTATCAATAAAGGCTTTTGAAAATCCAATTTAATTAATTACACCGCTTTGGGTTTTACAAAAACCAATAATTACTACTATTGGAAATAATCTATAAACTACATTATAATGATAAAAACGTTACATTCATACCTGAAACCGAGCCTGAATTGTCTCCAGTTGATGAGGAGTAAGTTTTGTATGTCTTCTGGTCATATCGGTAGGCTGTTTTGCGTTAAAAGGATGAGCAATACATCGAGATACAAAAACGTATAGTTGTATACGCTTCTTTTTGTCTTCTTCTAGTTTTTCGATCTTTTCCTAAAAAGAAAAGACAAGCAATTTACTAAAACGAAAACTACACCATACATCAATAAGTTAATTCTGCTTGGTCAATATCAAATATTATATTACTCGTATTTGAGCTAAAGGAAATATGGCTGTTGATTTTTTAAAGTTTTTCAATAAAAGTAATTGCATTTGTAATTCTGACATACCTGAGGGTCTTGGTCTTTATCAGAATGGCTGGCACCAGAGGGACTTGGTGAAGGTGCTGGTGCTTCTCCAGAGCTTGCACTCCCAGTCGACGTCCTGCGCAAGAATGATCTACTCGATCTATAGCATTAAGTCATCAATGTAAGTGAAATTGGTCTTTACACACCGACATTGGTTAATATACTTCCTTCTTCCGTTATTCCTATATGTTTATAGAGACATACGAATGCAGAATATATTTTGGTTAGTCAGTGTATATAGACTTATGGTTATGCTTGACACTACAAACTATTTAGCATTAAGTAACATTTGATAATATCCCGAAGCAAGATCTAAAGCAGTTATAACTGTAAAACTTTCTACGACAAATCTAAGAATTCGATTATTTAAAATTTAAGTTCTCATTCGTGATTTCTAAATCTAGGGCATATTCCTAAGGGTTCAGGTGAAAGGAAGGTCAAGGGCAAACAATTACTTCTAAAGTACAGTAGCATCTAGATTGTTTCTAGAATGTGTCGTGAATGGAAATGGACGTGAGTTATAAGATATTTGTATGATAGTTTAGATACTTACGCATGAGGAGGAGGAGCTAACGCAGCAGCCTCTCTTTGTCTAGTAGCAGGATGTAGAGGCGCTGCTAATGGTGCCGTTGTTAGTGGACTAGGACCTTTACAGAAATAATTTTCATTTATTAAGCCTGTAAAGTTTCGCTCGGTAGTTAATGTTTAGGTATACCAAGAACCTTGAACAGTTCTCAGAGTAAGCTGAATAGGAAATGGTGATTCGGATTTTAATACCAGGCCTTCATCCAACAATAGACATCTCACGGCTGAACTATGTGAATGAATGAAAACTTTCATAGTTCAGTTATTAAGTTCAATTGAATCAGACTCACAATGGCTGCTTTTGTTACTATTGTCAACTTCAAAACTCATTTCGCATTCGTATTCACTCTGGTGTTATTGCTACTTAAATTAATATAGATTCAAAAGTGAATTCACCTTTACCTGGCAGCCCGGCTGTGGAGCCCCTGGGCAATTCTGGTTTCCCTCGTACTGATGGTCTTCCACCCGCCAGGGAACCGGGTGGCATAACTGTTATAACAAAGGTACATTGTAAAAATATGCTTTGTATTGCAATAGCCAAAAGGTTATATGGATTTTACGATTGCCCCATAAAATACACATCTGAATGTCGCAAGAGGAAAAAAGTTAAAGTTGTGTTTACTTATTTGGTTAACAATAAAGAATATACTTTGTTTGCTTGCTCAGCTCCTAAACATATCGAAGTTATATAAAACTAAATTTACCTTTTTCCGACCTATGCATTGCTTGTTTATTCAACTACTGATTATTCACCTGGCAATTTAGAGGGCTGTTTCTTGTGTTCATCTTCGCTGTCTTCTTCCGATGAGCTTGGGTCGATCATTTTGCTGGTACTGTTAGGACAAAGGACACAATTTCTTAATATTAATTTAATAATCAAGAGGAAATCTTACAGAATACACTTAGTATGCGGATTATACTTTCTAAATTGTGTGCATTGAATCAAATTTTGTCAATTATTACTAAAAACAGAGTTCGGTAAATACTTCTTTAATTAATTTTCGAACCTATCCTTCCCATCTTCTTAAGTTAAAAGATAGCCTCTAGTTACATAATATATCCTACACAAACATCTTTGAACTGTCGTTAACCAAGCGATCGCAAACCCTTAGAAGGGTTAATAACTAATAAATAAACCCATATTAATAATGACTATATGGGGCACAGTTTATGATAGGTCAATGCAATCAATAAACAGACATACAAAATAGTATAGCCACGTTGGCCCAAACGTTTGATAACATTTTATTCATCATCATTTGCAGCCTTGTTCCACCCACTCCTGACTATAAGCCTCCTCCCTTTTGTGCCATACTTCTCTGGTCTGTGTGAGTCTTATCCAGATCTTCCCCGCGATTGTCTGTAGGTCGCCACCACCTAGCTAAATATTCCTATAGCATCCATATATAAAGCAAATGGAAAAAAAAACTCGGGGAAATCGAATATCCTGAAGAACTAGATCAAAGCAGAGCCATGTCTAGTTCTACGAGTATATTTCTAGTTTCAGCTATAAATAGCCCAATGGCTACAATATCGACTAGTGAGCAAAATGTTGCGACTTTAAGTTCTGAAGAGCCTAACTTATGTAGTAGATCTGCTGCTAAAACAAGCATTTTTATTTTCTTGTTTTTTTCGTTACATCTTTGCTTCCGATCTTAACAAAAGCAGCAAATTATCAGGATTCTTATAACCGTTTAAACGAACAAAATAACCCATAAAAACCGTAACTTTTTTCCAAATCATCTTAAAGATTCAAAAGTCGAAGAGCTATCGCCTATAAAACAGGATTGAATACAGAATACATCAATTTATAATACATAAAGTGTATGAAACATAAAATGTCGAGCAAAATACTACGCTATATATGTCGGGGTTACGGACCGCCATGAATAATTTACAAGGCCTGCACAACCATTATGTCTGGCTATGTTTGAATTACTTTTCATATCTATGGATATTTGTATGAGTGTTCAAAACCTAATGTTTTATGGAAAATAAGCTAGTTTTGAAATCTATGCTGATGTATTTTTAAGAATAAATTTCTCATTGGAAAAAAAATCTGATTGACATGCTGAACAAAACTAATCGAAATAAATAGACTCAATCGTTTTAGGCTTAAAACAATAGTCCAAATCACCTTTAGTACTCATATTGGTATCATTTTGGATCCTACATGAAACAGTTTCATCGCATAATCCATCAGAGCGACCCAAAGATGTGTTGAACACTAAAATTATTCATCGCGATGACACTCCGTTAATCCCTACTCTCCTAGCGAGGGTATCTCTTACATATTGTACGTACAATAACTCACACCCATTTCATATTCAATATCATTTTCCATACCTATTATCCTAAATTGATAGGTTTCATAATTTTCTATATTTGGAAACCTACTCAGTATGATTGATTTTTTCCGGATCCGAACTCCCACATCATTAAATGCTATTTTGATGTCGGATATTTTCGAACGAACCTCTTTGATGACATACAAAGATACCGAATCAATTTCCAAGGCTTTGTAAGTTAAACATTTGTTCAATTTTGTTTCGACTAATTTTAGAATGAAAATGGTTTGTGTAAATGACTTGGAACCTTGAATTTGATAATGTTCTAAGGATTTACAAAACGCTACAGGGCAAACCTTAAGGTACAACAACGTCTCTCCTTTTCGTATTCGCCATATTGGATTGATTAAATAAAGCGACATCTGTTTCTAACTTATGATCTTTGAAGATATTATTTTGCTGCCCAATAAGATACTTAGTGAAATCACAGGCCTGACGAAAGGGAGCCTATTTATTGCCAATATAAAGGCGCCAATTGTTTGTAAAATGGAAGATTGCTTTTCGACCCCTCATGCCACAGTTCCTCGTTTCCCTTAATAATACTTTGTCCATTACCATAAAATGTCGATCCAATATTGGCAGGATTCAATAAATAGAGCGCCAGTCCGTACAATTGAGGCTATATCTACAATTGCATTGAATTGAATGGATGCAAATAAAAAGAAATGCAGGCTTGTAAGCCTCAAAGAGCATCGCATTCAATTTAAAGATACGATAGAGTATTGCGATACTGAATTGCTTTAATTAATTACGTAATTAGGTATTCTTTTTACTTTTTCTCTGAAGGCTACTTAAACATTTATTATTTTCACTGTAATTAATATGAGAGTAAGATATGAATATTAAGTACCGACTTTATTTTCATATCTTCTTAAATATACATGAATGATTTAATATTTCTCTACAGTAAAATATTTATGGACTGAAAACAGTTTCCCAGCTTCAAAAGCACTGTGTAAAAATTTCATTTTCGTATTCTGTAGATTCCGTATGAGTCAGTATGAGAAGTTAGATAAAGCTTTTCATTGGAGCGGTCACTCTGACCTCTAGCAAGTTTGTGGATACGCAATTCTGTTTCCCAGTTAGCTCCTTCAACTAATTAATTATTCAAAACCTTGGTTTCGTTGTTTAGACTAGGAATTCAACGCAGATGAAGTTTTGGTTAGTGGGCAAGCAATTTGTGGAAAGGTTGAAAATGAAAAGGGCATTTAGGTAGAAGGTTGGAAATTATTTCCATTGTACGTTTTTGGCTAAGGAATTAATTAAAAATTAATCGTCTCAGACTGTTTATCGCAATCGTTTTTAATGTCATTAGTGGAATCCGTGATTCCGTTAATGTAGTGTGAGATGCCCAACGAACTGAAATGGAGAAAAGGATAATAAAAGGTGTTCAAAAGTAGACCAGCTGTTGCATATTAAAGTTTAACACCTGGTACTGTTAAAAAAAACGTGTTATTGGGTTTTTCCATTGGGAATTTCTTAATAACAGCCCGGAATTTAGAAATTGGTGGTGCCTCGGTAAGCACGTTAAGTCGTTGGTCCTGCGCCCGATCTCTCTCCGGTCGTGTGGGATTGCCGGCCCATTGGACTATGAGAGTGAGGGAAGAGAGAGTGCACCTGTGTCTGCGCACAAACTTGTGCACTATAATATCTCTCGCGCCGAATGCTAGACTCCGTTGCGATTAGCCACCGTGCTGGAAATACGGTCTGGAGGACTTTATTATAGTATACTGTTCTAAACTGTATGCGGCAGCTGTTTGTTTTCGCGATTTCAAAGTTGGTCTCATAGTGAAAGTTATTCAGCTCGATTGTCTAAAGCACCTCTTAAAGTTTAAAAAGTTAATTTTTAACACCTCCTGGAAGGGACGGATTGGAAGCCGTTGGTAATGCATAGGTAAGCAACTTGGTCCTCATGCTCAGCTACACCACTTGCGACCTGCACGATTGGTCAGAATTGGAATCGGTTTGAAACAAATGTCTAATCCATTGCTTCACAAGTTCGAAAAAGAAATTGCTAAACAATGTAACTTACGAGCTTATGAAGCAATGTAGGCATTAGACATTTGTTTCGAACCCATTCCAATTCTGATTGATCGTGTATTAATTACGCAATTAGGGTGCAGAGCCACTACCAGGGCTGCGGGAAAGTCCGAAAGGGATACCGGAGCCGTTGGCAACAGGCAACTGAAGGAACACGGGTGGGTTTTAGTCAGTAGAAGTCTGACACGCACTCCCAGCTCCGTCCAGAGCGGGAGAAGTAATATGATGATTTCAAACCCTCAATTTAAAAAAAAAAGGGTGCAGACCAACGAGGCACCCACAAGTAAGGAAACTGTCCAATAAAACAATAGCATAATGTCAGACAATGTTGTTTATATAAGTAACCAAACGTTTTTAAGCGAGTATTGCCTGTAGCATTCTATTTAATGTCAGACCTTGAGATATCTTTATTTTCTTTCAATTACCTCCGTTTGTGCTCATTCGCTGTTTGTTGTTCATAACGACTCGAGGAAAATAATCAAGGAATTGGAATGTTTACTTTTAACAATGGACTTGTTGCTATTTAAATGGCGACGTATCTCCAGGCTCTTTGCGTTGTTATGAGGATAGCTTTTTTTTGGAACATGGTAAATGTTGCTTCTGTTTTTTTAAATAGCCTGACGCGGAACTTATTTTTGTCGAAGTTTTTGAAATTTTCGAAGTTTATGGCTAGTCTTCATTTTTACTGGGGCTACATTGTCGCGATAACACGAACGTATTATCGAGCGAGCCGTTGAACAATGTGCAAGAGAGAGCGCGCGACAATGTGGCCCCGTCATCATTGGCGGGACACTAAAAGATGAAGAAGAAAATTGCTTGCATTTTTCTGTAATCTAGCCAGTCTCATAAAAGGATATTTCATACTTATTGCTGTTTGCATGAAATATCAAGCCAGTTAGCACTTAAATCCTGTTTCCTCGTTTTTGCACAGTATACTCTATCTACCTACTTCATTATAGCAAACCATGGCTGAATAGAGGAATTTCTCTTGCTTAATAAACAGTTTTAAAGGACAATGACAACAAAGGACATTACTTTGTTCAGGATGTCGACCTAGCGCAATCTAGAACCGCAGAAAAGTTCAACATGTCTACTAATTTACAAACGTGTCAGTGGTCTCACAATGATGAGTGTTTATTTAAGGGTGTCTACCCTCGTCTAGTTAAAACATTTTTAAACATCCCCGCGCGGTACACCTGCGTACCAAAAACCATTGTAGTTAATTAGAATGTCCTTGAAGAAGTTTAGTGGTGGCCCAGTGTTAACGGTCGCGACTTACGAGTTGTAGGTCGTAGGTTCGAACCCAGACAGGCGCTCTCAAAACGGTGAAGGAAAACATCGTGAGGAAACCGGCATGTCCTAGCACCAAAAATTCGAAGACATGTAACATCTACCAACCCGCAATGGGCCCGCGTGTTGGATTACGGCCCACTCCCTCTCACCGAGAGGAGGCCTGTATCCCAGCAGTGGCAACATTATAGGCTGATTATTCCTAGTCGTAATAAGTTAGGAGTGGAAAAAATGCTATACGAACAAGTGCGATATGAATCTCATACTATACACAATCATCAGTATAACCAGCTTCCGCCCGCGGCTTCGCCCTCATGTTATGTCGATAAAAAGTACCATATGTCTTTCCCCAGGATGCCATCTATATCCTTACCAAATGTCGAAATTCGTTCAGTGGTTTAGGCGTGAAAATGAATCATACAGACAGACAGACAGACAAACAGACAGACAGAGTCACTTTCGTTTTTTTAATTAAGTATATTATAGTATAGTATAGTACGGATGCGTCATATTATAATATTAGTCACCCCATTCCTACCTACCCATATCATCTTTCGTTCAATCCTTTCATCGTTTCCTTTTTTCCTCCATTTGAAATAAGATTCGACATTTAAACAAACCTTTTTACAGTCCGTTCTGATTTTGACTTCTTCACCGTAGTCATAAGCATGGCATTAAAAGCAAAAAAGGTTACACAATACCAACAGTCTACTGCAGCTGCCATTTATTATACCACCAACGCAATAGAAGTCAAAGTCGGTTGAACGGATTGTAAAAAAGATTTATTTAAATGTCTTATCTTATTTCAAATACTTTATGAGCATGTGTGTTTGAAAATAAGATAATGCTTCAATTCAGAAAGAATTCTTTTGGTATAACCTGAATATTTTTATTCTTTACTGTATAATTATATAACCGGAGCAACGGGATCAATATCGAAGTAATATTTATTACAAGAACATTCTTTGTTTCATATTTGTTTATACATTTAGGTAACGAAATTTTGTTCATTTAAAAATCGTTATTTATATTCTCGCTTGCATAAAATACCTTCCATTCTGAACTACTACAACTTCACTTACAGTAATGGAATAAGCCTTTATTCTATTTTAATATCAGAACACTTCGTAACATAGGGCTTCTTCATAAACCATTGCTATTGTTACGATACACATCACATAAACACCTCCACACAAACTAAACACTCATACATCATACTAAGTGCATGCTTCTACTGCATTCAGAATTAATTTTTGCTACGTCAGAATTCTCTATTTAAGGTATAATTTTGAATTTCTGACCGGTTTGCATAAAAAAACTGTCAGAAGACGTCAATTTTATTCCACGGATAAAAGATATCTGACGGGAAATTCCCGTATTTTTGAGAACGATCCCATGCTAATCTCAGTCTCAACCTGTCAAAAATTACTTTTAATTTACCTACATTTTTGACAAGTTTTGTTCATTTGCGTTGAGGAGAGATTGTGACTAGATTATGAACGTTTTAAAACTACGGGAATTCGATTTCTGATATTGGCTGAACTGATATTATTTATTAGTTGGACTGACATCTATTATTTATTCCGGAAAAATCTGCCCTTAAGTTTCTAAATTACAAAAACTTCTCGAAAATACTTAATAGAACAAAATTAGCATTTTTAAAGCAACTCCTTATATTCCGTAGTTTTATCATGGACAGCCCACTACATTTTTGTAGCCACTGTAATAATCTACCTACAGTGGTGACGAAACCAAACCCGAAAAAGCCTAATAAGAGCCAGGAAAATTACGTCATTGAACCATTGACAAAAATAATCGGAAAAGAAAATTAGAAGTGTGAGAAAGAACGTAGATGTTTAACGTCCATCCGTAACAAGAAACCATCAAGTTTCGTAACTTATATTAACGTAACAACCTAATTACAGAAGACCTTTAACTATCTACTGTTCTTCTGGGAAGTCTAAAAACAGTACGCAATGAAATCATCTTAGCCTTGATTTACTTAGAAGGCCTTTTAGAACTTCCCAATTATTTTCGGGGACTGTTTCAACTACAAGAAGAAATATTATAGCAATTACTGTTTGACTTTCTACCTGCCTGTTCATTAATTGAGTTAGTTCGAGACTAATAACCCAGAAAATCTAGGAATCCTTCCTACAATTCATGACATAACTCTTACTGCTCTTACTCTTGCTTGTGACTGAATAGTAATTTATAGGTTGAACCGTTGGTCCCGGCTGTCATTGGTCGACATGACGGCCACTAAAGGTAGTCAGGTCTGACAACCCGTCTCACCAAGAGCTACGATGTTACCCAGTAACTGGGTTATGGAGGTCAGATAGGCAATCGCTCCATGTAAAATACTGGTAGTCAGCTGCATCAGGTTAGACTGCAAAACCAACCCCAACATATATAGTTGAAAAAGGCTAGGCAGATGATGATGATGGCTTCAAGAAGTTTTTCCTATAATTTTAGGCCGTAACTACACGAGTCTGGCTCAAGAAATACTGTAACCAAGGAACGGGACATGTCCCATAAAGTCGGCCTTACAAAATGTGTCCCAGATGCGCACACAAATTGACTAAACTGAAGTGTCGTTTGGCCGACCGCAAATTACATTGCGCGACTGTCGCAGCTGGAGAAATTAGTTGTTTGTAACACTAGTTTCATTATAGCTTTAGTTGCCCTCTACCGTTGGAACACAACCCGTTAATTATATATGAATTTGGTTTTACACGACTGCCCCAGAAGAAGGGTAATGTTTTTCGAGAGTATGTATGTATGAATGTCTATTTCTTTGGCACGCTCTGTAGCCTAAACGGCTTGATGGATTTTAACATACGAGGTGTCGTTAGGTTTGCCTTAATTGTGGGCATGACATAGGCAAAACAAAAAAATTATACATATATTTCATCTGCAAAAAAAAAGGGAGGCACGGTTTTTTTAAAATAAATTAGTTCAATATTGGTATCAAATAAAAGCTAGTAATGAGTTAATTCCAAATATTTATTATTAATAAAACTAAAAAGCTTGAAATAAAACAAATTATTTAACAAACAAAAACCCGACTGCAAAAACTTATAACCGAAAAAAGAAAAACAAGCATTGAATTTTGAATTTTGGTTTTTGTAAAGTATTGTAGGAATAACAATAATAACACGAAGTTTGCCGAGGGACATTAAGAAAATAGTTGCACTGTACATAAGTTTTTGATAGTCTTCCGGCACAATTCTAGTTCCGTTTAGATTCCGTAGATACAGTCTAACAATTTGTATTTGTTTGGCTAACTTTAGAATATCAGTATCGACTGGTTATTCCGTTACTGATTTAGTAGTCTCTCTGTTGGATCTTAGTCTACTTTGGTCATGGTTAGGACACTATAGGATACCTAATGCCAATGAAGCCGTTTTACTTTTTTTACGTACTTTAAATGAAGGCGTTAGAAGAACGCGAAGCGTTATTTCAGTGATAAAATAATATAAAAGATAATTTATTTGTTAAAACATGTACAAACGTACCGTAAAAAATCGAGTTTGTGAGGTAAGGGTTTCAAATAATGACCTACCAATATGTTTTGCCATAGATAATCCTCCAAGTGAAGAGAAATGGTCTCAGAAGTTACTAATACACAATGAACAAGCGTGTACAATGCTCATTTATTCCCTTTGTGAAGCAGGACAAAAACTTCTTCTTTTACCTTGCCGGGGACAATAACCTACAGCCTAATGCTATTAAAGGGTATCTTTTATTAGCTCTTTTCCATGCAAAAAGCTTTGTTGCTTCGTTCAATAGCTTTTATAGGCACACATCGACGATTTCGAGCCGAAATTATTGCGAAATGCAAGAATTGATATAATAAGTTATAAATAAAGGTTTTTCCTTATCTATAGAATGAAAAAAACAAATTCAAAATCATAAAATTCAGCAAACGTCGTCTATATAAACAGGAACGGTCGATGCTTGGGGAGACCAGACCTATTGTATGTTCTGCACGCGTAGAATGAAACGAAAGAAAAAAAACAGATTATTTATAGAATTCGTGATGTCAAAAATGAAGAAAATAAATGTCTTCGAAAGACGAATGTCACGAATGGACGACTTTCGTCTGAATGAAGATCATGATGAATGGTACGCTTAGATGATTTGGTCATGTTGACAGGATGAATGAAGGTTGACTAACAAAAGGTTGTTGATTTGGAAGGCAGATGTGAGTGGAAACGCCGGGCGGGAGGGGACGCCCTACAAGGACACAAGCAAAAAGGGTATTAGTAAGGATCGTAGCAGGTAGCTTTCTGTTATTTCTGCTTAACCCATGGAAAAAAGGCGTTAATGTAATGTATGTATGTGTATGAATAGATATATCAATAGATAAATGCAAAAATATCTTTATTCCATTTTAAATAAGATGAGACATTTAAACAAACCTTTTTACAGTCCGTTCAACCGATTTTGACTTCTATACCATAGGCATTAAATGCAAAAAAGGTTACACAATACCAACTGTCTACTGCAGCTGCCATTTGTCATGCCACCAACGCAATAGAAGTCAAAATCGGTTGAACGAACTGTAAAAAAGGGTGATTTAAATGTCTAATCTTATTTCAAATGGAGTAGGTATAGTTAGTCCTATAATTTACCAAAACAATTCTAAATCGCAAACCTTACACAATATTGCGCATAAAGTTCGACTGATCCGAGCTACCATTTTGTCTTCAAGGACGGGCCACTGTCAGAACCTCATAAATCACGATTATTGCTCGGATGGCTCGGCTTAACCACACAAGTGCGCGTCTACTATATCTTGTTATTTTCGAGGACAACTTGTGAAAGGAAATGTCAAAGTGTTATGTTAATTTTAGTTATAAAGTAGATTTGCAGCTGATTTCACGCCTTATATTTTAATGAATTATTTTTTAATGCTTCTCATCTTTTAAGAAATATTTCCAACAGGGTTTTTTCATGTTTTTCTTTGATGAAAAAACAAGAATAAGATAACGAATTGTCTAGTTTTGCTGGTTTTAAATGTTAGGCTTTATCCTCTTCCCGCCAGGGTTGCGGGAAAGTCCGAAAGGGATACCGGGACCTTTGCAATAGGCAACTGAAGGAAAACGGGTGGGTTTTAGTCAGTAAAAGTCTGACAAGCCCTCCCGCTCCGCCCAGAGCGGGAGAAGTCATTTGATGATTTACCACCCTCAAAAAAAAAAGACGTTAACCTCTTGTATGTTTTTTTATTTATTACACCATAAATCAAGCTTTAGCTACTGCGTGCACTCTATGGCTTTCCTAGATACAAACACATATCGCACCTTCGGTGCAACAAAGTCACAACAGCTCATTTTTTAATTTTACAGGAGAGGACTTTTAATTTTTTTTTCGCATTTATTTCCCCATTTCTGGATTACTATTTATAGTAGGTTTGAAATCTTTATAAAATTAATAGTTTATTTTGTTTGCTATAGTTTTACGTTAAAAATCATATATTGAATTATCAAAAAATCCTAATAAAAGACGTAACAAAAAAAGTGTCCTGAATTGTGACTTTGTTGCACCGAAGGTGCGATATTATAAGCCTTATTTTCTACGGTCTCACTGGGTCTGAATAGAGTCGGTCAAAATAATTATTCTATTCTGTTCTGCACGTCAAACTGTGTTCCTTGATCCTGATTTTTGGGTTTACAAATAACTATGGATATATATGCATTAACTATAATTCTCGTCTCGGAACAAAGAATGAACTGGATAGAGAGAGAGTAGATAAAATTGACGTATAAACAAGGAAAAAACCAAAATTATGCTTATATATATCTTGTATGCATAAGTATAAATTGTATAAATTGAAACAGTATAAATTGCATGATTTCAAGTGCCTTGCTCGAAAGAGCCAACAAACATTCGCATACAAAATCTAAAGCTAATTCTGCACTTTATATTCTTATAGAACATAGCAGCAAAAGTCACCATTCCCATTTAAATCACTTCTTATCTTAATTACCTACAATTAGCAACTCTGCTTTAATAATAATAATCTTAATTGACACAACTGCTTTGCATACATAGAGGAACGCTAAAATTAAAGAATTCCCCGGCTCTTACACTCGTATTTAGGTTTTTCAAAAGCCTCATCACTATCGTCGACTGTCCAACTTCACCTACTGCTGAGAATAGACCTCTCTATTCTTGTGCCAACCGCCACGTTCCTGTGCCAGCTACGTATCTATGGGCGTTATTTATTTCACGTCGCTATAGTTACAATAACTGGCTATAAGGCATGTAACCAAATTAGTCATTAGTCATTAGTCATTTATTCATGAACAAAGTACCTTGTATCTGAATTTACACAATCACATTAATAAATATAAATATTTTACAATTATTAAATTATAATAACAATTCGATTACATACATTATAACTAGCATTATAATTAAATAACTAGTTTCGAGTCACACATAAACACGTGATTTTTGTAACTAGTTACATTACAATGCAGTGATCGAATGAAAAACTTATTCGTTCAAAAAACTTAAAGCTAACGTAACGTAATGTAACGTATTACTTAAGTAAAAATGTATATTTTCGTTTGGCAAATAACTGTAATAGTTCGATATAATCACCATGTTGAATCACCGAATAGAATTTGAAAAATAACTAGTTACTATAATCACCAGTTTTCAAAACAGGTGACGCGTTCCAAGTCATTAATTACGTTACGGTTCGCGAAAATCACGTAACGACCCATACCTAGTGCCAGCCTCAACCAGGATCTACCCGCGATGCTAAAGGCGGGTTCACATTAGGTCGGACCCACAGTTTTACCGGAACGACAAAGGTGTCGGAAGCAAATTGGCATATGTATCACATTATGGCGACCCGATAAAACTGTCGGGGCGACACCTTTACCGGACATTCAGCCACGATTTCTGTCGGGTCGTATATAATATTGGTTTTTGGCTTTGTATAGCGCCGTTCACACTTGTCGGCTCGTAGCGGCGAGGCCAACTCTATTTCGCTCGGCAATCATTGGATGCACCCAATATTTCCTTTTTCTTGTCTTCTGTCTTCTATATAAATACCATATTACAACCAGAAATTCGTCGTCGTCCATTGTGCACAGAAGCCAACTCACAACTGAAAGTGACAACTGCTTTGTGGCGAGACGGACCGGCAGCTTATGGTGTGAACACCTCAACCCAATAGGCGGCCAACGGTAAAATTGTCGGTTCGACCTAATGTGAATCTAGCCTAACAATGAATGACTTCCGCCCATCTCGCCGCCGGACGACCGACACTTCGTCTTCCAGTCCTTTGAGGACACTCGGCCGTAGCCTACAGTACCTACTAAGTTTAGCATAAACAGCCTTTAATTCTCCCACTACTGAGATGCAGGCCTCCTCTCTGCAGGAGCGAGTGGGTCATAATAATCCACCACGCTGATCCAGTCCGCGTTTCCTCGAATTTTTTTGATTCTAGGACATGCCGGTTTACCCACGATTTTTCCTTTAACGTTTTGGGATGATGACATAATTTACATATTTATATATCGCCTGTCTGGGTTCGAAACTTACACTCGTAAGTCGCGACCGTTTCCACTTGACCATCACTGTAAGAGCCAGTTTGTTTTTCTTCAAATAAATGACAGGTCTACGGCAAAAAAAAAAATTGTAACCATAATTCAGAGAAACAGAAAATGCATCAAAACATCACCGATGTTACTATAGCATAATCACCCTATAATGTTCCCACTGCTGGGACATAGGCCTCCTCCCTGTGAGAGGGAGTGGGCCGTATACCACCACTTGGACCCAGTGCGGGTTGGTAGACATCACATGTCTTCGAAATTTTGGTTCTAGGACATGCCGGTTTCCTCACGATGTTTTCCTTCACCGTTTTGAGAGCAGTGGTGATGAAATAATTTACAAAAAGTAAAGCGCTTCTTAGGGTTCGAACCTACGATCTACAACATCTCGTAAGTCGCAGCCGATACCACTGGGCCACCACTGCTCTACCGATGTCACTATACGCTTTACAAAACAACAGCCAACTCTAATTTAGTAACACATGCGTCTTATGTCAGACATCCCCTAGGGAAACGTCAAACTTTCAGCACTTGTACGCTTTTCAACGCGAACCTCTGAAGGATTGGACAGCGAAGGAGGGTACGCGTTGCGTTATATCTCCTGGGAGGGACGCGGTTATAGTTTTGGGGAATACTGTAGAGAAATATAATTAATTAGCGCTATGTGATATTTATTCTTGAAGGTAATGAAATGGCGAAGGGGCTTAGTGAAAGGAAATGATAAATTAAGCGGGCTTTTGGCAGATGCATTATGTAATGTTGATAAGTAAGAGTGTAATCTATCAATAACGCAGGGCGACTGCCAAAAGCCTGTGTGATGTGCGCCTGAGTTTGGTGTCATCATTAGACACTAAAGCCAATAATTAGGTACAACTTAAAAGCATATTGTATATAAGGTGTATCTTTTGATACACGAAATCTCTTAAGGGGTCATTGTACTCATCATTATGAACAACTTTCACAATAGGAGCAACAGTGAAATCACGAAAAAAATCAGCTGTTCCCTACATTTTGACGAGCTATGCGAGTATAAATGTAGGGAACAGCTGATTTTTTTTCCTTAAATATTGTCATATTTTACATTATACAGGAAAAGTTTTTGACCAGTGCGCAAATTTTTTTTGGTGGTTCAATATCAGTAATAGAACACATTTCCATTATTTATTCAATACTTTTTTTTGTTTTTTTATCCTACTTTAAATCAGCAAAATATGGACACAAACTATTCGTAATAACATCAATGGGCGCGTGCGGCGGCCGGCGCACTAGCGGCGGTGTTGCACGGGGGTGCAACCCCCTCCCGGGCGGCGCCGGGCGCTGTGGCCGACAGTTGAAGTTCGCTCATCGCACGCGCTGTCGTGTGACGTCGCGTCTAATCGCTTTCCCGCGCAAGCGCCGCGCCGCACGTGTGTCGTGCTTGTACCTACCGGTCTCGATGTCGGACTTCAGTAACCGCGAGTTTTACGAGATGGTGCGAGTGTATGTACTGAGTGGTGAAAGTTTGCGAGCAGCTCGCAGAATGTATGCGACGGAGAGCATACCTCTAATGTGAGCCCATGGAATCCTTAACCCCGCGGTCCCTAATGAAAGGGCCATTTTAGCGGCCACTCAAAGGCTGCTTGATCACGGACAGTTCAGAACCCCGAATCATGCACGAGGGTCTGGCAGACCCCGACTGGCGATCGAAATCGAAGAAAGCATTTTTGATTTCTTTGAGCGAGATCCAAGGGTCAGTAACCCACGTAAATACCTACGCCGGCGAATCGAGCGACCGCACAGCTGATAGATAGGTACTTTCGCGCGTTCCGCATCGCCCCGCGCTGCCGCCGGCGCCGGTTAGCCATACAACCACTTTTAAAATAAACATCTTTCGTTAACGATTTTTTAATTTTTTTGTATGAAGACGCATCAAAATAAAAAAATTATGTTTAATAAAACTGGTTTAAGGTTAATATGTCAAAATTTCCGCAGTGGATAAAAACTTTTCCTGTATATTATACAATAACGCAGGTCATAACTTAATACATGTGCCACACCAAGATTAATTTCAGGTTTTCTCGAGTTGGCAATGGAAGTCAAGAAATACTCAATAGTAGACAATGAAGAAAGAGAAAAACTCCATCACACAGTTGAAAAAAATACAGAAAAGAGATTGACTTTTATGGAGATCACTGAGCAATCAGCTTCAACTTTTCATAATGGCTTTGTAAAGCAAATGGCTTTGTATCAAGTAGGTACTATGAGGATTACATTAATAATAATAAACAATTTTTAAGCGAGTAAAGAAGTAAGCAATATTAAATATAATAAAATAAATAATAAATGAATGGATAGACTTTTATATAAAATATTAATAGAATAATTGAATGAATGGAAATATAAAAACATAGGATATAAATAATTCTTAATTTAATAACAAGAAAAATTTGTAAAGCGCTCTTCCTCTCTCTACCTATTTAAAAATGTGCTGTGCCCGACAGGGTCCATAATGATTCTATTATTTTTTATTTACCACCTATAATTTGAGCATGTACATTATGGATTGCAATAAACGATTTGATTAGCAGTGCATGCTGCAGCATGCTCACTGAAATGTCTCGCTGGTGGTGGCGCGTGTGTCGGATCATTTAGCTCCCTTCAAAATGGTTGAGCTGAATGGTGCTGATCCATGCGTCATGTTCGTGAACGGGCGCCGTCAGTTGTGACTGGTCATCTCTTAGCTGCCATGGCTTATTTTAATTTTTGAATTGTTTTATGTAATAATTGCGGACGCTTTTAACGTGCTTTCTACATTGTTCTCACATGTATAATTTCAACATAAATGATGTAACCCACATATTGTAACAATATTTTGATTTAAAAGAGTGTCCATGGAGTTTCTTGCCTGTTCTTCTCCATAGGTACCTACTACGCTTTGGAATGGGCAACTAGCTTCATATTTCTGACTGACCGACTCCTTGACAATTCAAAAGTGCCTGTGAATGGTTTAATTGAAATAAATGCTTTGAGTTTGAGTTTGAGTCAAAAGAAAGAAAACCAAAATCCACTGACAAGGAGCTGTTATAAAAATACAGATATTTATGTACTTAGGTTATATCCTTTCAGGCCATAAAACTTCCACGATCCATCTAATAAATAAAGAAAGAAGTAGAAATAAATACCACGTAACGACGGCTTAGTCGCCGTGCAATAAATTTCTTTCAACCGACACACACGACCATGTCAGAGCCATTTATAATCTATGTCGCCGCGAATCTCTCAGGGAACTATTTAAAAGGATTAATATTATGACGGTACCTTGCCAATTTATTTATGAGAATATTATGTATGTAAGAAAAAATTTAAATCTATTTAAGAAAATAAGTGACAGACATAATTTTAATACTAGAAATAAAGATAAAATAGATCAACCATTTTTCAGATTAGCTAAAGTACAAACATCTTTTATGGGGTACTGCGTTAAATGCTATAACAAAATACCTTGTGATATATTGCAATTAAATGAAAGAAAATTTAAAACTCATATAAAAAGTACACTTTGTAAACAAGCTTATTACAAATTAGAGGATTATATCCAGGATAAGAATGCTTGGAAACATGCTGGTCTTGCTCCATAGGACAATTTAGAGTCTGGACAAAATCAAACTGGTTGTTAATTTAGTTGTATATTTTATTATTTGTATGTCATAGATTTTTACACTCTGTGATTGCATGGAATCACGCACTGATTTATTAGTATTACTTGTAAAGATGTTAGGAATATTGTAATATCGTATACTTTTACAATGTTTGTAAATATGTGAGCACCATGTACCTATCACATAACTGATTTATTTGTCATTGCTCCATTTATAATTTTTTTTTTTTTGCCTTTTGTGGGACAGTAATCTTATTGTGGGTGCATGGTCTTCACATATAATTATATAATTCATGTATACAAAATATTGTAAACATTTTTGAAAAGAGTAACGGTGGAGTTTCTTGCCCATTCTTCTCCATACGAAATCTACCTTTTGGAATGGGCAACTAGAATCAATTCTATTTCTTTGTTTGTTTTTCATTGACGTTCAAAAGTGCCTTTTATGTGCCTATTTGAAATAAATTATTTGACTTTGACTTTGACATGTAACTGGAACACAGTTTTTAGGGTTCCGTACCCAAAGGGTAAAACGGGACCCTATTACTAAGACTCCGCTGTCCGTGCGTCTGTCTGTCTGAAATTTTCTGTTGAAATTCTCACAGATGATGTATTTCTGTTGCCGCTATAACAACAAATACTAAAAAGCAGAATAAAATAAATATTTAAGGGGGCTCCCATACAACAGACGAGATTTGTTTTTGCTAGTTTTTGCTCGATATTGATAACGGCAACAGGTAGGTAGACGCTTGAAATATTACGCTATACATATATTTAAAAATAAATAATTAAAATAAAACAAATATTTAAGGATTTTCCCATACAACACACGTGATTTTTTTGCCGTTCTTATAGATAATGGTACGGAACCCTTTGTGCGCGAATCCGACTCGCACTTGGCCGATTTTTTTTTTAATTCAACGCGATAACAAATATTACAGAAGGTTGGCTCACTCCATAACACACCCAGATCACTCCTGGCTTCGGAAAGCACGTTTTATTAAGCAGTTGGTCCCGGCTGTCATTTGTAGATTTTTGACAGAAGCTCGAAAGTCTAACAGCCAGTCTTGGTTAGGCAACGCTTGCAGAGGTCGGTTCGTGGATGGGTGACCATCCACAACATAATATTGAGACCCCTCCGTGTCTTGTAAAGCACGTTAAGCCAGTTGGTTCCGGCTGTCATTCGTAGATTTTTAACAGAAGCTCCAAAGTAACAACCAGTCTTGGTTAATTAACGCTTGCCGAGGTCGGTTCGTGGATGGGTGACCATCTATAACATATTGAGACCCTTCCGTGTCTCGTATGGTGTCGGCTGTCATTCGTAGATCTCTTAGACAGTCGTTACGGGCAGTCAAGAAGACCCAAAGTCTGACACCCAGTCATGCCAAGCGTTATCGTGTTCCCAAGTTATTTGGTGGTGTCGCGAGAAAGTCCGATAGGGATACCGTGGCTTCTAGAGACTTACAGGCGACTGAAGGAACACGGGTGGGTTTTAGTCAGTAAGAGTCTGACACGCCCTCAACTCCGCCTAGAGCGGGAGAAGTTATTTGAAAATTTCCTACCCAAAAAAAAAGTTATTTGGTGGTGGAGGTCAGATTGATAGTCGCCCTATGTCAAATACAGCTTGTATTCAGCTGCATTTGGTTAGACTAAAAGCCGGACCCAATATAGTTGGGAAAAGGCTACGCAGTTTTGGCTCCATACAACGAGCGAACAGGCGCACGCACAGATAGTACTTGCGGCGCGATCTCATACAAATGCCAGTCGCGAGTGCACGTGCACCCGCTGTACGTGAGCGTATTTATGTGTGCGTGTGTTTTCGCTATTTGTATGAAGTCGACCTTCTGTGCTATTCTGAGGTATAGGATAGTATTAATATTTTAAACTACGGCTAACCGGTCGATAGTAGTTAGTACACCTACTTAGTTAGTTATAAATGAAAGGGCGTTAAACTCGTTTCATGATTAAACGTGTAGTTTTCCGCATGAGTCATGGTGGTAGAAGAAGTTAATTTGCGTGGGGTTGCTTTGTTCCTCAGACTTTTCAATTTCATTAGAAAACTGTTTGATCACGTCTCAGATTAAAGGAATCTTAAACATCATTATTTATTTGGGGTCAGCCCAACATGCCTTGTTCCGTACTAACAACCTTTAACCGACATGTTGATCATTATCTTTGTGTGGCTAATTTTATGAATTGGCTGATCCTAAATCTAACTGTAGATACAGCGTGTAACAAAAACCCTATCCGATCCGAAAGAGGCATAAATAGGTACTGTACGTAAGGTACTGTAAGTAACATTACCTGAAAAAAAAAAAAAATACAGAAAAACTACTATTAAACTTACTATTTTTATTATCTTTTTTCCAAAAAAAGAAACCGCATAAATAGACTCTCAGTATGATTCTTAACAAGAACCTCACTGATTGGACAGGGTTTTTTTACACGCTGTATATATACCTAATATTATAAATGCGAAAGTGAGTTTGTTTTTTTACACGCTGTATATATACCTAATATTATAAATGCGAAAGTGAGTTTGTTTTTTTACACGCTGTATATATACCTAATATTATAAATGCGAAAGTGAGTTTGTTTTTTTACACGCTGTATATATACCTAATATTATAAATGCGAAAGTGAGTTTGTTTTTTTACACGCTGTATATATACCTAATATTATAAATGCGAAAGTGAGTTTGTTTTTTTGTTACGCTTTCACGCTAAAACGGAATTCGATTTTTGGCACATGGGTAGACCATGCCCTGGAATAGGACATAGGATACTTTTTATCCCGATATTCCCAAGGGATTGAGACTTATGTTGGTACCTATTTAAATCTACAATAACTTCTGCGTGATAGGAAGGCCCCCAAGATACAGGCGCTGCCTAGTTTGGGGACCACTGTTTTAATTACTATGTTAAATATTTTAGTTACAGTAAGCATGCAATATTATTATTTTTGAAATTTACTTTGTAACAATGGACCAATAAATTATTCTTAGTCTTATTCTTACAGGCTATTTTTTTTAAATAGTACTTGGGCAACATTTATCATTTTCCAAAAAAGGCTATCCTCGTAACATAACGCAAAGAGCCTGGAGATACGACAACAACATCGCAATTTATAAAGCAACCAGTCCATTGTTAAAAATAAATATTCCTATCCCTTGATTATTTTCCTCGAGTCGTTATGAACAAGTAACAGGGAATTTATACATTTAATTGGGGTCGTTGTACCTTCTAATCGGATTGGGCTAAACAATGGTAAACATAGAGGTCCTCCTGTCCTAAGATCTTAACCTGGGTGTAATACGGATTATCTCAGATAAGTCCAGTCGTGTGTGACTTTCTAGTTTCAGATCATGTATCGGCTGAAACCTGTCGCTAAGTCGGACAAGGGTTGGTCGTCGAGTCACTAATAGTCTGCCGCATAAAAGCGTCGCCCCTGTCTGCGGGAGACTTAAAGTGCATTTCAACAATGCCAAGTCATAACTCTCGAGTTCAAACCCATGACACGTACCTCTGACTTTTCGGATTCATGTGGGTATTGTATAGTTATCACTTACTTTAAAAACGGTGAAGGAAAACATCGTGAGGAAACCGGCACGCTTGAGAGATATTTGTCGACGGCATGGGAAGCCAAGTCAGAGGCCCATGGGCGGCTTTAAAACTTTTACACCAGTTTAGTCACTAACCACACAAAAAGAAGAAGAACAATGCAAATCCTTCAACTTACAGATGGTAAGTTCCATATTAATAAGTACTTAGTTCTCTGCAAAGACAATATAATGACTTCTGGGGGCCTAAAACGGCCACATTAGCAATTCCTCTGAACGTAATTCATTTCCTGAATTTCCAGCTGTCATTAGCAATTCCTCTAATTTGACACAAAAGCAACGTTTTACGAATCTCCATAGAAAACTGTCAAACAGATGAATTATTTCGTAATATGAATCGCACGCAGATCATATTATGAATTGTCAGTTTGTGACATTTTACGATGATTCATAATATTTTCCTATTATGATTCTACCAAAGTGGCTGTTTTAAGCCTACTGATCTCTACAACCTTGGTTTTGTACAAAAAGTAAATCTTAGCGAAGGTCCTCAACGATGATCCCTACTCCATAATACTTATGTACTTAATATCCCAAGAAAATAAGTGCTATTAATTTTCCTTTTAATTTTCTGGACCACTATGGAAACAAATTTAGTCAAAATGGGTCCCAGTTTAAAGGAAAATTTGCCGTTTTTGCGCCCCTATCATTTACCTACCCGGGAGAATAATAAAGATATCAGGTTTAATTGCTAGCCTGAATTACCCAGTTGGCATTACACAATTGAATTAAAAGAAAAACCGGCCAAGCGCGAGTCGGACTCGCGCACGAAGGGTTCCGTACCATTATCTATAAAAACGGCAAAAAAATCACGTTTGTTGTACGGGAGCTCTCTTAAATATTTATTTTAATCTGTCTTTTTTAGCGGCAACAGAAATACATCATTTGCGAAAATTTCAACTGTTTAAATATCACGCATGAGATACAGCCTGGTGATAGACGGACGGACGGACGGACAGCGGAGTCTTAGTAATAGGGTCCCGTTTTACCCTAGCCTACCCTAGTAACGGGTAATGGAACCCTAAAAACTTGGCAACGCCGCGCCGTCTATGGGCTATTTGCATTAATTTTCTGATTAAAACAATGAGTTAGGTACTGTAAATATTTGGAAAGTTGGCAACGGTCAAGGTTACCCAGTTTTCTTTCTATTACATTTCTAGGAATTACATATAACATAACATATAGGTAGGTACCGATACATATAATTATAACATCACAAATCTGTATTTTTTACCCAGGTATACTTAAATTTCACCCTATGTTATAGGGGGCGAGGCTATCGCCATCAACCGGGCACAAATCCAGACACCGGGCTGCTACTGAGAAATTCCAGATATAAAAACCCAATAACACTTTGCCCGACCCGGGAATCGAACCCAGGGCCTCATTCTCCCCAGGCAGATTTCCGGCCACCATAGGCGCGGGCTTGCGGACGGCGAGCAACGGGCAGCTCGCCGTCCGATAAGGACCAGGCCCGGGTCGATGGCGCGTCGTGTTCCACGCGCGCCTCAAAGAGATGTCAGCAAAAATGACGGGGTCCGCTAGGACCGATGCCTGCCAGGGTTGCGGGAAAATCCGAAAGGGATACCGGGACCTTGGCAACAGGCAAATGAAGGAACACGGGTGGGTTTTAGTCAGTAAAAGTCTGACACGCCCTTCCGCTCCGCCCAGAGCGGGAGAAGTCATTGGATGATTTCCCACCCACAAAAAAAAAAAAAAAAAAGGGCCTCATTCTCAGCAGTAGCGTTTGCAACCATTACACCAACGAAGCAGTACCTAGGTACTTGGAATTTTCGCTATGAAATCATGTGTAATCTCCTGTGTCTTGGAAAGCACTGTCATCCGTAGATCTTTGACATTTGTTACGGGTAGTCAGAAGCCCGAAAGTCTGACAACCAGTCTTACCAAGGGGTATCGTATTACCCAGTTGCTGGGTTGTGAAGGTCAGATAGGCAGTCGCTCCATGTAAAATACTGGTATTCAGCTGCATCCGGTTAGACTGGAAGCCGACCCCACCATAGTGGGGTAAAGGCTAGGCAGATTGATTTTGACCCCTTACCTACTTGAAAAAGTAACAAAATCTATAGGTACATCTATAGCAATATTTTATGTAAAGAGGTACAATTTATGAGTTTGTATGTAGGGGGTAATCTTCGGAACTACTGATCCGATTCCGAAAATTCTTTCAGAAGCTGCAGTATTACCGAGTGTCATAGGATATCATTATTTTATGTTAAAACAAGAAATTTCACGTGGACGAAGTCGCGGACAGAATCTAGTCAAAGATAAAATACAAAGAAAACAGGATGGAAAGAAAGAGGTCAGATCCTGTACCTACCAGCCAATAAATAAAAGTTTTTACAAAAAAAAAAACAACCGACTTCTTCCCTCTTATCACGTGTTTTTTGAAAGTCGGTTATTTTTTTTTTCAAAAGTTTTAATTTTGCACATTTTAGTTCTGGTACCTACCCTACACAAATTCGAATACCTGCTATGTAAATAACAGTGACGGAGTCAATTGGGAAAAATACGTATTATTGAAGCTAACTCACAAACTACGCAAGCAAATTAATAAAATTTATATGGGACCACCTCGGGGGTAAACCCTTTGGGAAAAAAAATATTTTTTAAATCGGTTCATAATTTTCAAAAATATCGATGAACACAAAAAAAAAACATACAGTCGAACATAAAACCTCCTCCATTTTGGAAGTCGGTTAAAAATGATTAAAATTTCACAGATATAATCTATATGCCTAATTTTATTCAAGAAAGCTCCTAAAAACGGTTTTGTTTATCTTAACACCATCTTAAAATCCTTAGAAGATGAGAAATCCAGGATCCCATTACCGATGAGCTCCTTAGTAATGGAAAAAGAGGCTGTTACGAAGAAGGTTCGACCAAACGACTGGAAATGAGATAAACTTCGTTGGTTTATGAGACATCGGACGAAAGGAAATGTCAACGGATTTGGAATTGTCATAGTTTAGTTAGGAGCTTTGGTTCTCGTTTGTGATTCGTTTCTGATATTGACCTTCTAATTATGAACGCTGTTCTAAATTACTGAACCTATTAAAACTTCTTGGGCTTGTAATGATGCACACTTTTTTAAAATAAATGAGCCTCTTTTTACCGTGTTGATCGCAGTTAGGGTCAGTTCAGTCCGCGACGTGAAGAGACGTGACGCTGCGCGCACTTTTTAACAATTATCGAACTTATTTTCTTCACGAAAAGGAAATTCAGTACGGTTCGGACACGTGTCAAAGTACGCTGAGATGCGCAGTGCCGCGCAGCGCGTGTTCCATATTGTGTAGAAAATTAATTCGATATTGTATCGGATCATAAAAAAGTGCGCGTCGCGTCGCGTCTCGGTATGAACTGACCCTTAGGGTCCACGCGGTCGAAGCCGCGAGTAACGGCTAGTTCAGTAATATTTTTAGGAAAACAAAATAATGGGAAGTAGTTGTGACAGGAGGGTCCAGAATCATGTACTGCATCCTTGGTCCCTGCCATCCTGTTTAACTATCACAAAGAAAATAATCACTCAATCAACTTAAAACTATATTAAAACAAATTACCCTAGCAAACCCCTATAATATTTAGCCCGCCATTTTTCCATAACTATTGAAAAAAAAAACATAAACTCGATGGTGACGTGCTAAAGAGAAATTAATTTTCCCCTTTGTGTAATGCCGTAAACTCTATGACTCACGTTATAGACTCATTATGAAAATACAGAAAAAACACTATGACATTTTTGTTCTTTTACAAAACAAACCGATTATTACCTATAATAATTAGCTGTTTAAAAGTGAAATATATTGGTTATTAAATATATAATTGGCAAATTTCCGTGTTCCGAAATAGAACAGGTTAGTTTTTTTTTTTCATTTAGTGGCTTTTGCCCGACTTCGGCGCGATGCTGAAAGGAGGTACTGTATTTGGCAGATTTTTTGTTTTAGATATTTCAGCGTTGATCTTTATTAAAGTGGGTGACCATCTTTACATACCGAGACTCCTCCGTGCCTCGGAAAGCACGTTAAGCCATTGGTCCCGGCTGTCATTCGTGGATCTTTGACAGTCGTTACGGGTCGTCAGAAGCCCGAAAGTCTGACAACCAGTCTTACCAAGGGGTATCGTATTACCCAGTTACTAGGTTGTGGAGGTCAGATAGGCAGTCGCTCCATATAAAATACTGGTATTCAGCTGCATCCGGTTAGACTGGAAGCCGACCCCAACATAGTTGGGAAAAGGTTAGGCAGATTGATTGATCTTTATTAAAGTTCATTTTAACCTACGAAAAAACATTTTCATGTAAATTAGGTTGCCAAGACACTCGTATCACTTTCATTGTTAAAAAGTTTTCAGATCTAATGTACCTAGAGCCAAGCCCCTAACTCTACAAGACCTAACTCTACAAATCCTACATCTTGGTGAAAATTTATGGCCTGAGAATTTGAGCTCTCTAACATCAACCAGGTCAAAGCTATGTTATGAGGGTTTGAAAATACGACGAAACGCTTCGAGAAAAGGTAGGTTGTGCCCCTGCTTTTTGTTTTTGGCTCGTCTTGGCGGAGGCACTACCGTGCCCTCAGATCATAAGTACCTACATTGTTTCTTTTCATGTAATCCTTATCGTAATTATAATATTATAATAATAAACTATAGTATATGTCTTGACGGCAATTTTTTTTAAAACAAAAGCAACAAACGAAAATTATTGATTGACCTATTGTGAGACTGAATTGTGAGAATGTTTAATTTCATTAAAATGTACATGTAATACATAGGTGATATTTATTTAAATATAACAGGTTATGGGCCCAGCACGCTTTCACCGAGTTTGTTTGTTTGAGACGCTTTCACGCTCAAACGGCTGAACGGATTTGGATGGGCACATTGGTAGACCATGACCCGGAGAAGGACATAGGCGACTTTTCATCCCGGAAAGCAGACGAAGTCACGGGCAAAAGCTAGTGAAGCCATATATTTCAATAACACTCTGTATATATCCATTTTATTCCCGATCTTTACACTCTGTTATTCCAAAAATAGGTTCAATACTTAATTAATCATTCAAATATCCGTACCATAGAGTATTACAGACCATTGACCTACTAATGTTTGATTTAAACTGTTCTGCAAACCAATAAGTACTATTGTGAAAAATCATTATAAATGCAAAGGCTTCCGTGTAGCACATCGATTCGACCCACTTAACTGTTTCCAACAGCTTGTCAGCAAATTACCTACTTAGAGTTTTTTTTATTGAAACAAACAAAACCAATTTGCTTGATGGTCACTTGATCGGCTCTCCGTGGCGTTGAGAACATTTTGAACCATTGACCTCAATAATTTTGAGAGGTTTGCTGAAGTGATTTCGGTTTTTTAACATGGATTGAACTTTGTGTAGGTACATAAATTATTTCATCAACAGTGTGCTCAAAACCGTTAAGGAAATCGTGAGGAAACAACTAGCATGTCATAGAACCAAAAATTTGAAGACATGTGACATTTACCAACCCGCTCTGGACCCACGTGGTGGATTACGGCCCTCTCACAGAGAGGAGGCCTGTGTCCCAGCAGTAGGAACATTATAGGCCGATTATGTTATCGCTGAGTGTAAATCATAGTTGCAAAGTTCATTACCGCGATATACCGCTGATGAAATCTCACTTTGTCTAGGATCTCTGGATAAGAGTGGCATACCATCGAGTTAAATGGAGTTTTAGGATTACTTTCCTCCGCTTTTAGCTTCCCAGATTTTCTAAAACTTTCAGCCTTTTGACCGAGATTAAGCCACTAGATTTTAAATAAGTAAGACTATTGAAACCTTCTCTGCGTATTCAGAGAGAGTAGTCATAGTTTCAGGAGTTTAATTCATTGTTATCTTTGCATAACTTGTTGGTTCTCCAACATTATTTGTGTTTGTAACCAAATAATGGTTGTGGGAAGATCATCTACAAGGTTTATCCTTAATCCAATTATTTCACTGACTTGTGAAACTAAATATATAAGCTTATCAAAACCCATAACACGATTTCTTATAGCCGACCTTTATATATTATTTTTACTTTGTAGTACTATACGGTATAAAATATAATAAATAGTAGGTACAGTAGATAGCAAATATGATTGAGGGGGGTATAAAGAATCAAAAGATTTGTTCAATAGAATCTATCTCGTGTCTTATTAAGTTATTACAGAAGTAAAGATAAATCGAACTTGGATTGTTCAATGACTGACCCGAAAAGTCCTCGTAAACTCAAAAATATTTCTTGCTAAGGGGAGATGCCGAGGTAGCCCGACATTAAAATCTTATGTATTTTGCATTTTGCACGTCAGTGCCATTATGTTCAAATTACCCTACTGAATGACCATTTCACGAAATCATGACACTTGGGGCCGGTTCTAACTTTGAGAGTTGTATTCATGATTCTTTGTAATTCCGGAAATACTTAATTGTTACCGCTACGAATCATATTTTGATCAACATACAACCTGACACTGACTTGCAAATTGCAAAAAAACTTGAATTAAATTTGAATTGGGCGGAAAGCCTTGCTTTGTAAACCGAGACCTATTCTCCGTTACCCGAGACTACGAACGAGAGAAATGTCAAATGATGTTGGTTTTCTTGAAAAGGTTAGATAAATTGTAGGTTGGAAAGGGTTTTGTACTAAGCGAGAGTAGTGTTTCTATAAATAGTATTTTAATTAAACACGTTTTCTTTATTTTAAGCATTTACCCATGTAATAAACATAATTGGCAAAATGTGTATACATTTCCAGTATAAGTTGACCTCGCATTGTACGGAAATCCTCTACAATGCGAGATCAGCATAAACTGAAAATGTATAGCTTGATGTGTAGCCGTGTGTACCAATGAAAATAATAACTACAGCCTCGTGCAGACTGGCGCGATATGACAACGCGACGCGACTATAGCTAAACCATTTCCAAGAAAACTTCACGGTATAGGTAACAATTACCGCGCGTCGTCGCGCCTTGCACCGGGCCCGCATGGGATTATGGCTCACTCCCTCTCACCAAGAGGACGCCTGTGTCCCAGCAGTGGGAACACTATAGGCTGATTATGGCTCACTCCCTCTCACCAAAACGAGGCCTGTGTCCCAGCAGTGGTAACACTATAGGCTGATTATGGCTCACACCCTCTCACCAAGGGGAGGCCTGTGTCCCAGCAGTGGTAACACTATAGGCTGATTATGGCTCACACCCTCTCACCAAGACGAGGCCTGTGTCCCAGCAATGGTAACACTATAGGCTGATTATGGCTCACACCCTCTCACCAAGACGAGGCCTGTGTCCCAGCAATGGTAACACTATAGGCTGATTATGGCTCACACCCTCTCACCGAGACGAGGCCTGTGTCCCAGCAGTGGTAACACTATAGGCTGATTATGGCTCACACCCTCTCACCAAGACGAGGCCTGTGTCCCAGCAGTGGTAACACTATAGGCTGATTATGGCTCACACCCTCTCACCAAGGGGAGGCCTGTGTCCCAGCAGTGGTAACACTATAGGCTGATTATGGCTCACACCCTCTCACCAAGGGGAGGCCTGTGTCCCAGCAGTGGTAACACTATAGGCTGATTATGGCTCACACCCTCTCACCAAGGGGAGGCCTGTGTCCCAGCAGTGGTAACACTATAGGCTGATTATGGCTCACACCCTCTCACCAAGACGACGCCTGTGTCCCAGCAATGGTAACACTATAGGCTGATTATGGCTCACACCCTCTCACCAAGACGACGCCTGTGTCCCAGCAGTGGGAACACTATTGGCTGATTATGGCTCACTCCCTCTCATCAAGGGGACGCCTGTGTCCCAGCAGTGGGAACACTATTGGCTGATTATGCTAAGTTAACCGAAACTTATCAGAAGCCAAGGTAACACACCATAAATAATGACATAAACACGACACATTCAAGTCGTATTATACTGACTCCTAAGTCACAGGATCACCTAGTTTAGGAGTCAGGGTTTACCTTATCCGTATGACCTTTAGTTATCCAAGTTATGTATCCTAGTCTTAAGCAATGCTAAAGGTTTTTGTATCAATAAAGATTTTTATTATTATTATTATAAATTTATTAGGATGACGCCATTAGCGTATCGCCGGTTTACAAGAGAGATAAGAAAAATGTTTAGTAGGTACCTACCTACCTACATGAAGTACATCCTACAGCAGATAAAAGCAACGATGACGTCACTATGAAGTATTTCAATAACAGAACTAACTTAATATTCCAAATGAATATTATTTTAAATCAACTCGTTATGATGAACGAATATTACTATTTACAATATATACTTAACACAACGAACTATTTACATTAGGTAGTAAATTAAATGTTCAAAGATCTCCAAACGGCTATATGACACTTCCCGTGACTCAAGGGCTGGTTTTTACCTTGGTCAGAGGCTAAACATTGCCATACCACGTGGCAATGCCGCCAGTCTCTTGGATACATTACCAGCCGACAGCGATGCGGAGGAATTTTTGGACACCATATTTTAGTTAACTGTTTATTTGGATAGTGAGTTATAGTTTTAATTCAATAACAATGTGACTGAAAATTGGCTGGATTTTGTGAAAGATGATAAGGTTAGAATGGTATGGTATGGTATGGTGACGAGGTTCGTGGTTAAATTATACCAGCCGTACGGGTCCTATATCTATCATACATATCGAGACACCTCCATGCCTCGGAAAGCACCTTACGCTGTGGTCCCGGCTGTCGTTCGTTGACGTTACGGGTATTCAGAAGTTTGACAACTAGCGAGTATAGTTTTACCCAGTAGCTGGGCTGTGGAGGTCAGATAGGCAGCCGCTTCATGTAAAATATTGGTATTCTGCTGCATCCGGTTAGACTGAAAGCCGACTCCAACATAGTTGTGAAGAAGCTAGGCAGATTTATCGATATGGTTAGAAAGTGAGTGAGTACTGAGATGACGATTGATGTTCGGAAGAAGTCGACATGCTGCAAATAATTATCAGACTACGTAACTTCTGGTTCTCCGCAGAGAGGAAGCTTGTATTCCAGCAGTGGGAACATTTGAAACAGATAAAAAACGTGTATGTTAAGCCAATAGTATACTGCAAATAGATTGAGTGAAAGATTATGACGATGTAAGTCACTTGCATCAACCAAAATTCAAACGAATAATAACATATTACTTGCTGGTATTTAGGAGATAAAGATATGAAGATCCAAAGCCTTGAAATACTCTTTGTAAATAGGAATCGCTAAACAATGTTTCAATTTAAAAAAAAATACTTACAAAAAAAAAAACCGACTTCCAAAAAAACGACAAAAAAAGTGAAAAATTACTTTAATTTCGGAAGTCGGTGTCTTTGCTTTTCACTTCTTTTGTGATTTTTTTGGAAGTCGGTTTCCTTTTTTGTAAAAAGTTTTTATTTTTCACTTTTTAGTTGTGGTACCTACCCCACACAAATTCGTATACAACGTCCTGCTATGTAAATAACCAAAATAACAGTGACAGAGTCAAATATAACGTCGTCTACATAGACTAAGTGGGAAAATTACGTAATTATTAAAGCTAACTCAAAAACTGCGCAAGCTTTAATACAATTTATATGGGACCACCTTGGGAGTATACCCTTTCGAACAACAAATAAATTTGTAAATCGGTTCACAATTGACGAAAATATCGATGAAAATACACAAAAAAAAATACATACAGACGAACATAGAACGTCCTCCTTTTTTTTTAATTCGATTAAAAACCAGATAAAGTATCAGTGATAAGTCTCGAGTTCAAACCCAAGCCACGCACCTCTAAATTGATTCATCTGCATATTGTATAATTATCACTTGCTTTAAAAACGGTGAAGGATAACATCGTGAGGAAACCGGCATGCCTGAGAGATATTCTCGACGGCATGTGAAGCCAAGTCAGAGGCCCACTGACATAGTAATACTGTTCTCATTAGTGAAAGAATTTTCGGAATCGGATCAGCTGTTTCGAAGATTACCTCCTACATACAAACTCACAAATTTTACCTCTTTATAAACTCAAACTTAAAGCAATTATTTCATTTAGACCATTTACGGGCACTTTTGAATTGTCAAAGAGTCGATCAGTTAGTCAGAAAGTTGAATTTAGTTGCCCATTCCAAAACGTAGATCTCTGTGAAAAAGAACGGGTACGAAACTCCAATTAAGTTTATATATAACTAGGTGCCCGCCCCGGCTTCACACGGGTACCCTACCTACCCTACCTACCCTACCTACCCTACCTACCCTACCTACCCTACCTACCCTACCTACCCTACCTACCCTACCTACCCTACCTACCCTACCTACCCTACCTACCCTACCTACCCTACCTACCCTACCTACCCTACCTACCCTACCTACCCTACCTACCCTACCTACCCTACCTACCCTACCTACCCTACCTACCCTACCTACCCTACCTACCCTACCTACCCTACCTACCCTACCTACCCTACCTACCCTACCTACCCTACCTACCCTACCTACCCTACCTACCCTACCTACCCTACCTACCCTACCTACCCTACCTACCCTACCTACCCTACCTACCCTACCTACCCTACCTACCCTACCTACCCTACCTACCCTACCTACCCTACCTACCCTACCTACCCTACCTACCCTACCTACCCTACCTACCCTACCTACCCTACCTACCCTACCTACCCTACCTACCCTACCTACCCTACCTACCCTACCTACCCTACCTACCCTACCTACCCTACCTACCCTACCTACCCTACCTACCCTACCTACCCTACCTACCCTACCTACCCTACCTACCCTACCTACCCTACCTACCCTACCTACCCTACCTACCCTACCTACCCTACCTACCCTACCTACCCTACCTACCCTACCTACCCTACCTACCCTACCTACCCTACCTACCCTACCTACCCTACCTACCCTACCTACCCTACCTACCCTACCTACCCTACCTACCCTACCTACCCTACCTACCCTACCTACCCTACCTACCCTACCTACCCTACCTACCCTACCTACCCTACCTACCCTACCTACCCTACCTACCCTACCTACCCTACCTACCCTACCTACCCTACCTACCCTACCTACCCTACCTACCCTACCTACCCTACCTACCCTACCTACCCTACCTACCCTACCTACCCTACCTACCCTACCTACCCTACCTACCCTACCTACCCTACCTACCCTACCTACCCTACCTACCCTACCTACCCTACCTACCCTACCTACCCTACCTACCCTACCTACCCTACCTACCCTACCTACCCTACCTACCCTACCTACCCTACCTACCCTACCTACCCTACCTACCCTACCTACCCTACCTACCCTACCTACCCTACCTACCCTACCTACCCTACCTACCCTACCTACCCTACCTACCCTACCTACCCTACCTACCCTACCTACCCTACCTACCCTACCTACCCTACCTACCCTACCTACCCTACCTACCCTACCTACCCTACCTACCTACCTACCCTACCTACATACCTGACTACCTACCTACCCTACCGGGAACGGGATCAAAATCCTATGTCTGTCTCCTGGTTCAAAGCTACCTTCCCCACCAATTTTCAGCCAAATCGGTTCAGTAGTTGCGGAGCCTATTCAATGCATACAAACAAACAATCAAATCTTTCCTCTTTATAATATTAGTATAGATACTCGTAAGTATAGACTATACCTATAGATCACTAAAGCATTTACCTACTAACTTCTCCTCCATTATATAAACCTCCATTTCTTTCATCCTAGACCCAGCAATTATTAGTTCTAAAAGCCTTGATTAGCCAACTCAGCAAGATACTAGCTACGCCAATTTAGACCTTAATTGCATGCCGTTAAGTGCTATTACTTACAAGGCTAGGTGATGATATTCCTATGGGAAATCATGTTGGTACAAGCTTTTAGTGCGGGCACAGTATAATAATGTAACAGTATTATATCTCGGCTGCGACCTTGATATAATTATCTATGGCCGCTCGGTAGATAAACTTTCCGCGTCTGTGTGTAACTGCCGCGCACTCAATACTACTGTGTACTCATATACACCGAGATTTCGAAGAACGTCGTTTTGGCCGTTTTCTATGATGATAATTTATTATACTGTGATGCGGGCAGTGAAATAATCTTATTTCTCTGGTTTCAAGGGTAGGTATATGTTTTAGTAAGATTGGCCTAAAATCTTCTCAGCGAGAAGAGAATTTTATTAGTTTTATATTAGGTCTTTACCTATGAAATTGCCGTTCTGCAGTACTGGCCATTTCAAATCAAAATAATTTTTGTTTGGCTAAGAATTCTAATTTCAAATTAATATTATTTTAAAAACATGGAATTTTTTTTCCAAAAGTAGTCATTTCTTTATTGATTAGTGTTACATTTTCATCGCATTTCAACCTTTTTCGTCATCATGGATACGTTAAAAATTCGAGTAATTATGGAATATGAGTACCGTCGTGGCAGCAACGCGGCACAAGCGGCACGCAACATCAACGACGTTTACGGAGCTAACACTACAAACCAACGCACCACCTGTTATTGGTTTGCTCGCTTCCGTTCTGGAAATTTCGACCTGAAAAATGAACCTCGCGGTCGTCCGAAGACTTTGGTCGACAATGACGAATTAAAGGCGATTGTGGAAGCTGATGATACACAATCTACGGCTGAATTAGCAGCAGCTTTCGACGTTAGCGTCAAAACAATATTGGTCCATTTGCGTCAAATTGGCAAGGTAAAAAAGCTTGACAAATGGGTGCCCCACGAACTCAATGATCGCCAGCGCGAAGTACGCGTCGAGACGTGCCTTGCACTGCTCAACAGACACACAAATGAAGGAATTTTGAACCGCATTGTTACCTGCGATGAAAAATGGATTCTGTTTGATAACCGCAAGCGCTCAGCAAGTTGGTTGGATCCTGGTTCAGCACCTAAACAATGCCCTAAACGAAAACTTACCCCTAGAAAACTGATGGTCACTGTTTGGTGGTCTAGCGCCGGTGTGATTCATGACAGCTTCTTACCAAACGGGGTGAGCATTACTGCAGATGTGTACTGTGAAGAACTGAACTCAAAGATGGAGAAGCTGGCGCATCTCCAACCAGCATTGGTCAATCGCTCGTCTCCGCTGCTCCTGCACGACAACGCGCGACCTCATACTGCACAGCAGACGGTCTCCAAGTTGCAAGAACTGGGGTTGGAAGCTCTCCGTCATCCGCCCTACTCACCAGACCTTGCGCCTACAGACTACTACTTTTTCCAGAATTTGGATAACTTCTTGGCGGGAAAAAAATTCAATACCCGAGAGGCAGTACAAAATGCCTTTGAAGAATTTGTTGCCTCCCGTCCAGCTGATTTCTTTAAGAAGGGCATCAATAAACTGCCACTGCGATGGCAAAGATGCATTGATTGCATGGGTGATTACTTCGATTAATACAAATAAAAAATTCATGAAAAAAATTCGTTTAAATTTTTTCATACAAAACGGCAATTTCATAGGTAAAGACCTATTATATAACTACTTAAGAGCGCACCGAGCTTCTGGCGCTAAAACATGCTTGGAATTTCGAGCATTATTTTGACAACCTTCTTCGAGATAAATCGAAATTGCTGTTCTGGTCAAAAACAAGTGCCAATGCGGCTGGCAATGTTACTATGAAAACCCATAACTGTCTTGTTTAGCGGCCAAATAAATTACTATGAAAACTCATATCTGTCGTGTTATTTAAAAATGGAACGAACTTTTTACTTCAACACACGGCAACCAAGGAGGTAACTTATCAAAGATTTATTTAAATTTCGAATTGGTTTGCAAATAGAACAAAGAAGAAACAAATTAACATATTGGCGCATGAAAAATGATAGTTGTTCGTCATTGATTCTGGAATTTCTATTTAATTTACTCAGTTTGAATTTCCGCGCGTTGTTTGAGAAAAGTACTATACAAGCCTTGGCCGCAATCAGGAATTGATGGACTCACGCATGAGTGCCTCGGCTTCGCCTCGGCCCTCATTTTCACGATCGTCCATCAATTCCCTTATTGCAGGCCGCGACAGTAATGTACTATACAACCCTTGGCCGCAATCAGGCGCTGATGGACTATCGTGAATTGCTGGCCGCGACAGTAATGTAGGTACTAATTATCGAATCTAACTCAAAAACTACCGAAGCAAAGTTAATAAAATGTATATGGGATCTCCGCGCAAGCTTCCTCTACAAAACAAAAAAAATATTTTCAAAATCACAATTCACGAAAATATCGATGACATAACAACATTTAAAAAAAAAACGCATGAAATTGAACATAGAACCTCCTTCTTTTTGGAAGTCGCTTAAAAATGTAGATAAGTAGACGGGAACTTGAAGCGGTGAAAGTGCTCTTTCTTTCAAATTTCTTGCATAATGGACTAATTCATAAAAAAGTCGATAGTCAAGAATGTCACCTATTAAAAGAAGAAGCATGATTCAAGCATTAGGTATTTTTAACGACAACTACAATGTGGCTATTGTCCATCCGGGGTTTCCCGCTTACCCGTTACTATCTTGCTGACAGGATTTATATTTTTATCACGGCGCTATTCTCTGGCAAATAAACCATTTTTCTTTCTTCCTTTTATTTCTATTCTTAGATGCCAAATATACTGTATTATATTTGGCATCTAAGAATGCAGGCATCTAAGGTGGCAGGGACATCAACGCGTAACCTATTACCATGGTTTTACAAAAAACCTAACAAGATGTGCAACATCTGACATTTTGGCTGACAGTACCAATCTCTCGGAAACTGGATTGGTACCATCTGACGGCCAACTCTAGCACCACGCGCGCTCATTGGTCAAATCAAATAGCGCGCGCTTCCCCGGTTTCCTGTTACACACTTCTAGACTATTCGCTATTACGGAAAATTATTTTCTCTATTTTAACCCAAGCAGAGCTCTGTCAAACAGGTACTGAATGCATTACAATTCAGGGTGTAAGGGACAGCCCTCCGCAAACTGATCATGATCATACTAAGACGATCGGTACATGAAATTATTTCAGGTTATGGGAATCCAATAGACCTGATTTGTATTATTACCTCACGCGCAATGTATCGTTACCGCGGCACAACCCACGTTGCCGCATTCCCCTTGTCGGGGGGGCCGCACTCGAGTATTTAAACATCCATTGCTGTTTTTTTTTTACTTTGGCTGTTTTATTTACATAAATGGAGTGCTGCGTACAGAGAATTTAATTTTACATTGAAATAAAGGAACAGTAACTGAAAAAACGACAAAAAAAATGAAAACTTTCCTCAAAAAATTTCCAGTGGAATATGATTCAAAATAAGGAGCTGAATGCCCCCTGTTAATTTGCGGAGGGCTGTACCTTACTCCCTGTATACAGCGTGTATAAAAAACCCTAACCGATCCGTGAGGGTGTTATTAAGAACCATACTGAGAGTCTATGTAAGTAAGTGATTTTTTTGTTGTTGAAAAAAGTAAAAAAAAATTCGCTGCATTTTTTTTCAATGGGGTATTTTACCGGGTTATTACATGGGGCGGGGGCGACCCTCGTCATCTAGCGGGTGTCTACAAGTCATAACATTATGACCTCTGCAGAAAATTTGTTAATTTATAATGAAATTGGGGTAATTTTGGTACCTACAAAATTTGTGAATTTTAAATCGCAATAACTTTTTTTATTTCTTTTTTTTTTTTTACGTATCGGATCTGACAGAGTTTTAGTTAAATGCTGTTTAGGTACTCATACGCACCTGCCGAAAAAAATGCTCCAAATGATGGTAAATCCACTGTAAAGTAAACTGCACAGTCCCTAAATACGTTACCTAAATACGTTTACTACACAGACGCTAAATAAATAGACTGGTTCTAGAAATGTGACCACGTCATTCGTGTCACGTGAGGAGTGTCATTTGAACTGAAAACAAAACCTCTGTTTGGCTTAACATTCAATGCCTTTACTATCGAACTATTGCTATATTGCCTTTACAACAGACTACCGTATTCAGGGAAGTAAAGGTAAACAATAAACTACCCTTCAAGTTACAACTTCAAGTTACAAACAATCCCTTTGTTAACTTGTCAATTACACGAACACAATAACGATAATTTGTAAAGTGGGTAGTGTTTTGTTTACGCGAAGTCTTTTGTTTGTCTAATGTGAGTGATTCGACGTTACAAATATTAAAGTCTAAAGGTGGGTAGGTACAGTCACGGACCTTAATTGATGAGCCACTTATGGCACTGTTCGTATTTTAGCCGTGTAATGCAAATCGGGCTAAGTCGGTTATACTCGTACATCCAGACTCGGAAAGTCATGTCTTCATAAAATAGAAGATGAAAATTATATTCAATATCTTTACCGGTTGGCTAACCTGAGAGCCAGAACTACAAACTTGACAGCAGAGTGACTACCCAAAGTCAACCAATTGCAGGTCTAGCAACCGTAACCTAGCGACGACTGTTTTAGCGTAGCCATAGTAACGTTAGCGTACGGAGAAATTTTAATTATTAGTCATTTCGACAAATTCGAAAATAACGTCTCTGACATCGACATTTCCACTGTCACTGTCTTCGGATAGGTTTTCAGAATTATCGAGTTAATGAGCTTTGATTCAAAGGAGGCCACAAATCGCAATTAATTAAGTAACATCCATTGAGTTACATATCTATATCAATGGTAATAACCATCAATGCAATGTAACCAAATTATATTCCGTACCAAAATCAGATTAATACGAACGCAAAAAAACAAGTACAACACAATTTTCGCTGGCATTTTAAACGTCAAAGCATATTTATTATCCTAATTTACTAAGATAATCTGCTAAAACTCCTTATTATTGTATTCCGCTTGATCTCTTTGAAGATAAAGCATGAAGGTTTTAACATGGAACATATCCTGAATAAGTAATGCCACATTTTAGCCCCTAGCATATGAAACAAGGTTTTTCCCATTGGATATTTAAACATAACTGGCGAAATGTCGGTGTACAGGTGCACCTCTGCCTTACCTTGCAGGGGATACAGGCGTGATGTTATGTAATCTTTTAGTGTGCCTTTCCCCCAGAGATATGCTATACTACGATGCTATGGATGCATTTTGATATCCACCAATCATATTCATTGGCTATGTAGACCAATATGGGAAAAATGAATATGATTGGTGAATATCAAACGCATTCATAGCAACGTAGCATAGCACATCACTGGTGGAAAGGCACCCTTAAAGTTTCGTGAAAGATTACCATCAGAAACACCGTGGAAATAATTAAAGTAGTTGGTATGCTGATTAATTTTTTTACAATTTCATGGTAGGAATTCACAGAACGTTTCATGTGTTCTCATTTAAAAGGGCAAGCATTTTAATAAAATACCCGAAGCTGTTGTGAATCACCAACCGTGTTTTATTTTATTATAAAAAGTACAAAAACCTTATCTTTTTAAAAAGAAAAAAGTTTTTTCCGTTTTAGTTAATACATAGAAGTAAGACGTACGAAAAAAGTGCTGTACAAAAACTCCCATTCTAAAAACAACAGACGAAAAACAACGCTCTTGCAAAACAGAGCTTCATTTACCAGCAAGCATAAACACAAATAACATCACAAAAGCGCAGACAAACAAATTAAATACGCCAGAACAATCTAGGCGTATTCACGAGACGAAATGTCGTAGTGCTCAAGACTGACCTTTTGCGTTTTTGTCTAAAAATACGCCAGCCCGCCAAATTGAGCTGCAGTTTTCCTGGTTGGCTGCCTAGTGAATTTACGGAGAATCGTATTTTAATGCCCTTAACTCAACTCGGCGCGATGCCAAGCACTTGAAGGCTAAGAGAGCACTACGCAGTTTCGGGTTCCTTTTTAAATATTTTACAGTGAATTTTGTTCGCGTTTTTTTCGTATTATGGACAGAAAAACTAAGCGCCTGTTTAAAATAAGATTTGCTTACGGCAGCAGAAGTTTTGAATATTTCTTTTTAAGTTTTTTTACTGAATCATACCGAATTGTCTCGAGTGAAATTAAATCTGTATTTAATGTAGATTATAATTATGTATGGTAAAGCATTTTATTATATTAGAGCAATGCTGCTCAAATAGACGAGAGCCGAACTTCGTATTATGACTTTTTGTATGGAGAAAAGACCGACCCTATATCCTCTTAACAAACAAATAAACTAAGAACCAAACAATCATGAAAGAATTGACTTCAAGTTCAAATCTTCAACATAATAAATTCAAAACCGAGATTTTCGTAGACTTTCGTAGCACACGTAGCTCGGTGCTACGAATCGCTACGAACATCTTAGAATACAAATCACGTAAGACTTGTTTTGCTACGCGTGTGCTACGACGACGCGTATTATTATAATAATAAAACTTTATTTCAGACTATCTTTACAGAATCATCCATATAGTTTGTATTAGTAAGTACTTAGGAACTATGTTAGTAAACCACAAAAATAAAACAAACAAAATCACACAGACACATGGAGTGCGATCCAGTGTCTTTGAAAAGGACCGTCTAACCGGTCCGCTATTATGTAAAAAGGAATTACGTAGACTTTGTATTGTTTTAAGTACTTGCTTAAAGGAGTTCTTGGAAAGACTTGGGGGAGGCTTTTGCCCAGCCGTGGGACAAAATGGGCTAAGAAAATAGGGCCCATACATCGATAATACGTCACGGTCAATTCTCCAACTGCAAACTTAAGTTTGTAAACGCGAAAATTATTTTTTTATGTGATAAAATTATTATCAATTTGCTTGTGTTGTGAGACCTTGCTTCTTGTCGTATTTTATTTATTGCGTTGACTTAAGCTTCATTTTTTTTTAACTCCAAGGGACCGTAGACAGACTGACAACAAAGTGATGGTCAAGTGGGTCGATCCTATAAGGATTCCGGTTTTTCTTTTTGAGGTAGGTACGGAACCCTAAAAAAGTACTTGCAAGTGACTATCTATTCAATAAAAACAAATGTATTAGGTAAGTACATACCGAAAGGAAGTCAGATAAGGCCGGAATATATAAAAGTGACGCGTAGTCTGACTTTGAAACCCATATTATCTGTTCCAGTTATAAACTGGATTACATGAATCATGCATGACGGAACTTGGAAACTAACATAGCATAGATATGACTTTGCGCGATTTTTGTTATTTCAAGGGCAACTCCCCTACAAACGGCCTTGGACTTTGAACAGTGCCGCAATGACGCTTATGGCTCTTGATTTTAACGAAGCCAACAACAAAAGAAAAAAAAAAAACAAATGAAATACGAATAATAGAACCTACTTGATGTTTATTTTTCATACACACACAACTCCATTGTGAAAATGCACCCACGCTAATGAAAAATAGCGAAAAGGTCGGCTTTTCAAGTATCTTTAGCTTCCTCTTCCAAATAAAAGTGACATTCATAGGAATTCCGATGAAAAAAATGTGTCACGATCTTTTTTACCATTTGGAGTCTCCGGAGAAGATCGTACGCAGTATGCTTACCAAAAAAGCGGATTCGGGTTTGGCGAAAAATATAATTACGTACTTCACTGGCTAGAAAACTAAAAATAGAAAGAATATATGATAGAAAACGTCAACAGACAGTGTTTGTTCTAAAAATTAATAAGGCACTACACTTTATTCGCAAGAAAAGCGACAATCTTGACCTAAAAATTCGGCAAAGCATTAAGTACTTCCACATACAAAACCACTAACACAAACCTTGTTTAAACCGCTCCAACGACCTCAAATTTTTGCATAAAGAATCCTTAATGCCACTCGAAAAGAAATTATTCAGTTTTTTATCAAAAATCACACAAAGTAACTAAGTACCGCACTTCCTACACATACATAACTGTGTATACTCGTTCATAACTTACCCTGTTACATAAAACAAAAGGAACGGATCAACATAATGGTCTTTATATCAAAACTGCGCTCCAAGAAATACAAAATCCAATTTGTCGTACAATAATTCGATTTAAAAATAGTTTTAATAGCAAAATTAACTTACCCTCAACCACTTCTGTTCAGCGCGAACTTTTAAAGTCTATTCACACACTGACATTACTTTAAAATTACGTTGATAAATAAAAAATATCACGTTTTTTTGTCTAAATTCTATTTACAATTTTATTTACAGTTATCCGTAATTTTCGGAATGATACTGGGGTTTGTTGAAACGTCAGTGGTGTCGCATATGTTTTACGCATGCGCGGGGCAAGATGGCGGCCGCGAGGCGGGTCGATAGCGCGCGATAACGTTTCGAAGGCTGCGCCACCATTGCCGGGTGACATTGTGCTAACGGGGTAACATAAAAACGAGGTCACCGTTTCATATTAGCCCGCGCTTCCGTGGTAAAGTGATACCAGCTTATTTGTTGCCATTACAAAAATGGAAAATATGTTTCGTAAGTGAGTGCCAAGTTTTGAGTTTTATTTATTTAGGTTGCGGCTTTAGCAATTGTTACGTATTTGGATAGCTGGATTTTTTGAACATTAAAGGCAATGTTCCCTATTTTATATGATATAATATCCTTGTTTATTATGGTTTTTTCTTTTATTAATAACTTGACAATAGCGTTCTATACAGTAAAGTATTAAGCAGACCATGGATTTCCTTTTAATTTGAATACTTCCTCCTTATCATGCCTTGTTATCTTATTAAATAGTTAAGAGATAACGCTAAGTAGAAAGTCTTTCTAAATCTTGAGTCAGACCGAAAGAACAAGAAGTAGATACCAAGGTGTCCCTCAAGGTTCCATCTATGGGCCCTTTCTGTATTATTTACTATTATATGTCTTTCCCACAAAGCCTGATAATCAAAGATGGAAATATTTAAATTCGGACAATTTTAATTGTAAAAAGAAACAGCACAATACACTAAAAAAATAATTTATTCATCCTCAACATCGGTCTTAAGAAAGCGTACTTCAGGGTCACTTGTAGTGCGTCCGCGCATGCGTGCAATCGCAGCCACCCCACGCGTTGATCGTGTCATGACATATGCAACCCATAGTGCGCCAACACAGGCCACACCGACTAGCAACACCGTTACTGCTACCGTTGCTCCACTCATACCTGTAGAAAAAACACTCACTTCAAGTTATGCGTCTACGTTATTGCTGACAATGCAATGACATGCAAACAATATATAAAATATTTCCCCTACTTCTGGGCTCCGCCGGAGACAGGGAAAAATATTTACCGCAAACGAAATCATGAATTAAAATGAATTTTCAGGAATTTGGGATATATGTGTCATAATCAATAATAAAATCTGCAGAAGAGACAATCTCGTGACAAGAAGACGGTAACATGAATAGATCTATATAGATCCAACTGAGAAATGCTGATAAAAAAATATAGAAAAATTATCATACCTCCAGTTTGTTTCGCGACCACCTTATCCTGTATTCCTTTCTTCGTGATATCCTGATTTTTGGTTTTAATTGCATCATCAAGCTTCGTAGTTCCCACAAAGAAAATGGTCAACGTAGTTGATTTATGTGTGATGATTGGTTTAAACGCAGTTGTTGTAGTGCTAGGAGTTGTTTTCTTAGAAACTGGAGGCCTAGGAGGAGTAGTAGTTGTAGTTGTTGTAGTTGTAGTGGTAGCTAAAGGTTTAGTAGGAGGCCTTTTAGTAGTTGTAGTGGTCGTAGTTTTTTCAGCAATTGGAGGAGGAGGTCTTTTTGTAGTTGTAGTGGTAGTGGTGGTTGTAGTTGTTGTTGTAGTGGTCGACGCGGTAGTAGGTGGCAATGCTTCAGTGTTTGTGGCAACCAGTTTCTGTGTCTGCGGTGGTGCTACTGAGCTGTTCCAGCTTGAGTCGTCTTCTGTTGTTTGTGTAATTCCTTTAAAAGAAAAAGTTAGGTAGGGTTATTTTTAAAAGTGTTTGGAACTCTTGTGTAAACTTATTTTTCTTTTTTAGGGATTTGAACTATGTATGGGGAAATGAGAGTAGAACAAAGTCTTCACGAATGATGAGAGAACTCACTGACAGCCCACCGCCGCACAAAAGCTTCCCCCAATGACTGCAGCTATTTCAATTCAGGAATTATGTGGACCATTGTTTGCTAGCTTCCCAACGCCTTCTGAATGTGTTAGGGCTTCACATGGAGAAGAGTACTTAATAAGAATCTATTGTTATTAATGTATGTAAATTGTAAAGTATACTCACTGGTATCAAAATCGCAAACGTCCAAGAAGTCAGGACAGCAGTTCTGGGTGACGACGCAGAGAATGCTGCAGCTACAGCCACGGTAGCCAGTAGCCTCGGCGTACAGGTCGCAGCGACCGACGCAAGACTCCTCTGGAAATGACAACCATCCATTAAATTTAATGTACAGTAGATGATGTGACACGAATAGTGCTTAATGCATGATGTATCCTTTCTTTCAGTTCATCCAAAGGTTGTCTGTAACAGATCGCCTTGTGCGATAAGACCCCCCATTGTACACTCGTTTTAATTTTACCTTTATCCTTTTTAGGGTTCTGTAGTCAACAAGGAACCCTTATACTCGTAGTTTCGCCATGTCCGTCTGTTTGTCTGTCTGTCCGCGGCTTAGCTCAGAGACGGTTGGTAATAGAAAACTGTAATTTGGTATGGGTATACATATAAATCACGCCGACAAAGTGGTAAAAGAAAATTGTAAAAAATATTTTTTTTTAGGGTACCTCCCCTGCACGTAATTTGGGGATGGTTTTTTTTTTGTCGTCAATCCCATGGTGTGGGGTATCGTTGGAAAGGTCGTTTAAAACTAATGTGAGTTTGTGAAACCCATTTTTGGATTCAGGGATCCGTTTGCGAAATATTAAGCTTTAAAGTGCTAATTTTTGTTAGAGTCAAGTGTCCCCCCCCCCCCCGGCCAGCTAAATGGTTGGTTTTGCGTATGTGGCAAAATTCACGGCAATAGTATTTATAACGAAATTAAAAGGAAAACTATCACCGCTACGTAGGCTCCACGAGTTACCGAGTAATAATCGGCCAACTTAAATTTGCAGATGGCAAAACATGTTCTCCCATACATTTTGTATCGGAGAACAAGTTTTTCAACTACAATGTTAAGTTTGTTGGATAAATTCATCCCAACTACGGAACCCTTCACTGTGCGTGGTTCGACATGCACTTGTTGTTTTATGTGGTGTCCAATTAAGTGATAAATTAAAAAAATAAAGATAATTTTATTTGTATGATCAATCAAATTATTTCGTTTACCTTTTCGCTACTGCATGCGTTTGCATCGATGGATCGAGGAGCTCGTGGCTAAGTAATCATAGCCGCACGGGTCGATCCATCAGGTTATGCTACGCCTGCCTAGGTTGGTCCGTGGATGGGTGACCATCTTTACACACCGAGACTCCTCGGTGGCTCGGAAAGCACGTTCAACTGTTGGTCCCGGCTGTCATTCGGGGATCTTTGACAGTCGTTACGGTTCGTCAGAAGCCCAAAAGTCTGACAACCAGTCTTACCAAGGGTTATCGTATTACCCAGTTACTGGGTTGTGGAGGTCAGATAGGCAGTCGCTCCATGTAAAATACTGGTATTTAACTTCATCCGGTTAGACTGGAAGCCGAACCCAACATAGTTGAGAAAAGGCTAGGCAGATTGATTGATGCGTTTTCATCGATGTAATAAAGTTGTCAAAGAATACATAATAATATTCAGTTCTACTTACGTAATACAGAGGGTGGTGTGGTGGCTTGGACCATGGCTGTGGTGCAGTTCTCACCATGCTGAATGGACACATCATCGATGGCTATGTCACTCATAAAACTCTCTCCCCTGATGCCCTCGATCACGATCTGTTAAACGAAAATATCTTAGTAAGGTCAGGACGGTTACAATTTTTTTTTATACGTCATGTAGGTCATTAAAAATAATGTACTCGTTTTTTTTTTTTTTTTACGTAATTAAAAGATAACGGCTATACATTGGGTTGAAATGTGGCATGATGGAACGCCTTGTTAGATTTTATACCGAGTTGTGACGTAGTGAGCCAGAACTCAGTTCCATCAAAGTATAAAAAAAAAAATTGCGTGTCTAATATTTTTTATCATCTGACAGACGGTTTTTTTTTTTTTTTTAACCAAGTCTTCATCCGTATTATGAAAATATTGTCTTCCTTTTGTTATTGATTTTTTGTCTCTTTAGAAATTAGGTTACCAATCTTAACCATTGGTGGGATTCCCCGATAAATCAAGGATCTAGCTGTTTTTTTCATCCTATCTAATATTATAAATATTTATATTTAGTTTAAGTGAGTATGTTTGCTGATCTGTTTGTTTGTTACACTTTCACGCTAAAATGGCTTAACGGATTTGGATGAAATTTGGCTTAGGGGTAGAACATCACCTGGAATAGGACAAAGGATACTTTTTATCCCGATATTCCCACGGGATCGAGACTTACGCGGGTGAAACCGTGGGGCGCAGCTAAAGTCTGTTTTCTTTAATCTCGTGGACTTATTTGACATTTCAAGTGATTGTTCTTTGTTTTTTTTCAATTTGGAGTTTGACATTGGCAGCTGTCAAATTAGTCTACGAGATTAGTTGTATTTAAAATTGGAAAGTGTTGTCATTCAAAATGATCGATGCGCGTGGTACTCCCAACCGCTGCGTTTTGAAGGCCTTGGTTTTTGCCTACAAATCCCACAGAGAAAGACACAAGTTTGTGTCTTTTATCTTTTACGTCATGTGTCAAAAGCGTGCTAATGATTCCATAGATCTCCTACATAGTTGTGCAGGGTAGAGTGGTAGGTCATCGATGAGGTAGACCGACCAGTTAGACCCGCGCCCTGTTAATGAATTCAATAGGCTGTTGTCTAACAGACTGAACGAGAAGGAGATAGATCGTGAGGCGAGGTTAGGTACCGGCGATTGGGCACAATTCATCGTAACCACGACCGCCCCGTCAAAAGCGAAGCGAAGAAGGCGGTTTTTGAAACGATACTGACCTGGAAGTTCGTGGGGAACTCGTAGCCAAGTAATAACAGCCGCACGGGTCGATCCATCAGATTAAGCTACGCTTGCCGGGGGTTGGTCAGTGGATGGGTGACCGTGCCTCGGAAAGCACGTTAAGCCGTTGATCCCGGCTGTCATTCGTGGATCTTTGACAGTCGTTACGGGTCGTCAGAAGCCCGAAAGTCTGACAACCAGTCTTGCCAAGGGGTATCGTATTACCCAGTTACTGGGTTGTGGAGGTCAGATAGGCAGTCGCTCCATGTAAAATATTGGTATTCAGCTGCATCCGGTTAGACTGGAAGCCGACCTCAACATACTTGGGAAAAGGATAGGCAGATTGATTGACTGACCTGGAAGTTATCACCAACATCGGACAGCATAGCGACGCCGCTGTACCACTCATTGCCCTGGTCTCCCCACTGCTCGAACAGCGTGTAATTCTGCGCCCGCGACTGGAGCTGCAGCATTTGCAGCTGATACATTGATAATTTGTCAGGTTTCTGGTATACTACAAGACCACCCATGCTCCTGTAATGAAGATAAAGAATATTTAAAACGATAAAGCCCCATCGTGTTCAAACGTACACGGCAAACTATCAAATCAAACCCTTAGACCAAATAAAAAACCAAGACGGAGCGCTGCGAACAATACAGTGAAGCATGCTAAAACTATACCACCGCTCTGTGCATACACGCTCACACACACACATTTACAACTATTTACAATGACACTACAATCAAACTACGCCAAACTAAGTGCACACACGTTTACGAAACCGGCCTCACGTCACTGTTGACAGCGCTCTGTCTTGGTTTTTTATTTGGTCTAAGATCAAACCACTCAATTTGTAGTTCGCACTACAAATTGGCATCCACAAGTACGTCCATTGTAATTTACATTTGCAGCACATACTTTTGGAACTGACCAGTAGTCCTCTACATTTGTGTGCCACTAGTCTGGCCGTTGAGAGAATGCGTTCCATAAACAAGCTGAGAGTTGGACAATTTCTAGTAAATAACACAAATTATTCCATTGAATGAAACAGACAGGTGTCAAGAACGCATTATCTCGACGGCCGGACTCTAAAGCTCGTTTTTAGGGTTCCGTCTGTCTGTGTCCGTCTGTCCGTGGCTTAGCTCAGAGACTATTAGTACTAGAATGCTGTAATTTGGTACGGTTATTATACAAATAAGTCACGCCGACAAAGTGGTAAACATTTTTTGGAATACCCTTGAAGTGGTGATGTATTTTTTTTTTCTCGTCAATCCCAATGGATATCGTTGGAAAGGTCGTTTAAAAATAAGTTTCTCGAAACCATTTTTGGATTCAGGAATCCGTTTGCGAAATATTAAACTTTGAAGTGCTAATTTTTGTTAGAGTCAAGTCTGTCCTCCCCTACCAGCGAAATAGTTGGTTTTGGATATGTGAAAAAATTCACGGCAGTAGTATACAAAACGAAATTAAAAGGAAAACTATCACAGCTAAGTAGGCTCTAGAAGTTACCAAGTAATAATCAACCAACGTACATTTGCAGTTATAAAAACATGTTCTCCCATACAGAACTACAATTTCAAGTTTGTTTTCGGATAAATTCATCCCAACTACGGAACCCTCCATTGTGCGTGGTTCGACACGCACTTGCCCGGATTCTACTAAGACTAATTCGCGATCTCTGCGCCATATTACCTTCCGAACATGTGGTACCAGAAGACAAAGCACCCGTTCTTGGCCAGGTCAGCCTCAAACACGGGTGACATCAGACGAGCGGTGTCATTCGCAACCCGACCTGTGCTTTCTATGTACATGTAATAACCTGAAATAAATAACATTTTAGTTTTATTATTTCTCGCTCGCAATGATCGCAATCACGACAACTGGGGGCCAAGTCTACTAATTTACAAACGTGTCTGTGGTCTCGCAATGATGAGTTTTTGACAGATTTTGTATGGCATATCTGTCAAAAACTGATCATTGTGAAACCACTGACACGTTTGTAAATTAGTAGACTTGGCCCCCTGAGAACGTTCGATTGGGCAAAGAGTTATGTATTGGGTTTAGGTATTTCTTTGTAAGAGCCCGAAGTATGAATAGGTATGTGCCCGGAGTATACCTAGATATGTCCCGCCATTTGCATCGTAAAATATGACAAGATTCTAATAGGTTCGGTTTTCGTACAGAACTTCCAAATCACTGTCAAAATCGAAGTGATCTCTAAAATAGATGCATTAAGGTTGCAGTTGGGTTGCTGCCATTGAGAACAGCGGGCTTAAAACAGCCACTTTGGCAGAATCATAATAGGAAAATACATATTATCATCGTAAAATGTCACAAACTGACAATTCATAATTATGATCTGCGTGCGATTCATTTGTTCAAATAATTCATCTGTTTGACAGTTTTCTATGGAGATTCGTAAAATGGTCCACAAATTATGAATTGCTTTGATGTCAAATTAGAGGAATTGCTAATGACAGCTGGGATTCAGAAAATGAACTGCTTTTAGAGGAATTGCTAATGTGGCCGGTTTAGGCCCCCTGTGATTCGGATGCAAACCCAAATCACAGTGATCTTTATGTTCGTTACTATAAGGATGCTATTGGGTTGACAGAGAAAGGACTGTACGTCGACCGTACTATTAGGTACTTACCCGATCCATTCTTCCCAAAAGTATGGTCGTACGTAGGTCCCGTCTGTAGGAAAGAACTCGGGGTTTTCATGTTCAATCTCCTCCAATCAAAGTCGTGAAACTCATCTGGCTTCCAACCGCAAATATTAGGCTCTTCGAAGTCACATTCTGTTTCAGTTTGTTTTGCTGTACTATCTGGTAATTAAATAAAGAATTAATTAATTTATTTATTAGTCTTTCATTTTTAGTCAGACACCATGGTAATATTTGACTGATTTATTGACATTACTGCCATAAAAGGATATTACACTATCATAATTATAATAACCAGGCTAGCTAGATCATTTAAGTAGATAAAAGACGTACCTACGAAACTAAATAAATATAATTATGTAAGTATACCGAAGCTCCCAAATGATTAATTATGTCTAAGTCTCAGACCAACAAAAAAAGATGGTCTGAGGTCTAAGTATATTATGTTGTCATAATATGATATCTATGACTCATAGATCTATGATCCAAGATAATGTAATATCCCCCATAATGCAAGCAGCGAGGTAGATAAAGGAAATCGCACAAACGCCATGGTCTTTGTTGGCCGGTTTCCGCGTTTTATCTGGCCATGAGTCATGATTCGGGCTAAGCGTATCCTAACTTTGTAATCGCACTTTTTCCAAAGTCGTTCTTAAATATCACGCAGTCTTATTACTTTTTTATAAGTATGTATAATTTTGTAATATAACTTTTTTCAAATACTATTTTTAATTGTTTTATTTTTTATCATAAAAATTCAAGTCAGTAAAACATTTTATAACGAATAATACAGGCAGGCAGAGCAGTAATCATAGATGATTCAATTTCAATTGTTTACAAAAAAACAGAACCAAAAATTATAATGATACCAATTTTCTAAAAATTCCCCAATTATGGGTAATTTGCAAAAACTATTGGCACATGTAACATGAATAATGTGTTTGTCTATGTTTATGAACAATTATTAGCATTTAAAATATTCAATATGTATTACCATAACATCCAGGAGCAGTTGAGTTCCATTGTGATCCATCGCAGTATATAACTGGTGAGCCCACGAGTTGATGTCCGGGTAAACAGAAGAAAACTACCCATGCGTTATTATGAGATGTCATATTCACCGCATTCTTAACTTCTTCCAACTGCTGACAGCCTGATCCTTTAAAAAGAGAAAGAAAATACTTGTAACTACGTAAAATTACGAAATATAAGTATAATTATAATGCGTTTACGTAAGGGAATCGAACACAAGAAACAGAACGCAAACATTTTATTTAGCAACTGCGTCTTTAAATCTTAAATTGAAGTGTTCTATTTGTAATTGTAAGGCGGGATATCACCATGAAGGATACTTACTAACACATACAGGTGTGGGCACGTCCCATTGACCAAATCTACACGTGGCATATTTGTTGCCCACCAGCGTATAACGAGCGCTGCAGGAAAACTTGACAAATGTCCCTCTCTGCCTCGGCCGAGCTCTGCCGTTCTGAATTCGAGGAAGCGAGCACGGTGTCGATGACGCACGGTAATATTGATGAAATTCTGCAAAAAATAGTAAGTCGCTTATTTTATAAGTTTTATACCGTGGCTGGAGATCATAATCTACTATGGCATCGACAGGATAACCCGGCTAAGCAGCCAACAATGTCCTAGGTTAACCTGAGAGACGCATTATCAACAAAAAAAGTAGGTATTTATTAAATTAGTATTTGATTGTGTCATGGGGACTGACGACAGAAGTGAAAACTTAAATCTGGTATTAGCGCCATCTATATTCTATAGTAAAGCACTATCGAATCTATAAGTTTACCCCCTACCAAAAATCACTCAACGCGCCTAAAGAAGTTTTCACTTCCAAAAAACATAATTAGGTATAATGTCATACTATCATCATTTCAGCCAAAAGACGTCCACTGCTGGATATAAGCCTCCCCAAAGCGTCGCCACATGGATCTTACCACCCGCGGGGTAATTGCGTAACACATTTAAAATGGCAATTGATCGCAATGGGTTTCATTTTGGCAGTTCACCCACGTTCATTGCCTTACTAACGTTGTTGAGCAGACGAATTTTTCAAACCTATGAAGCACTGGATTAGCAACATCCTCCAAAATCATTCAGATGATGATTGAAAGTGTGTTACGCAATTAGGGTGCAGGTCACCAAAAAGCTACTCTCTTGCTTTTTCTAGTAACGTGACTTTACGTGACGTGGTATTCCTTCGACCATTCAATATTTACGGGTGGGAAGATTCTGATTATGTTTCTGTCAGTATGAGATCAGCTATTACTGCCATTATTTTTTATTATTATTTTTCAACTTAGGACTGTGTGGCCACCTACGCTGTTATTTTATTTCCATGAGGACGGAAGTTTGATGTCACGCGTACCGCCAAGAGCGTGCGTCCGGCTGATAAAGTTTATAAACCATGTTTTTAACGTTTAGATAAGTTTATATTATTGTTTATTAATAATTTTAAATGCTTATGATCTGTTTCCTGGGTCCTTAAATAAATTCTCGATTTTTTAAATTAACTAATCTTACAAACTTCAGACAGGCAGTAATCTTAACTTGATTTGCAATTCAATCGAAATGAAAAGCATGAAAATTCAATCGCTTCTTAAAATAGAAGTTGATCTTTTACAGATTCATCGGTAAAAGATCAACCTCTATTAACAATCTATTTAAGTTAATGTGAAGTCAGCACGGAGTGGATTTATATTGGTCAAAATTACAATACAATAGGTACAATTTGGCTTCTAGTTGCACTGTAAGGAAGTCATTCATTTTATTTTACAAAACAACATTTTAATATAGCACTGGTAAATTCCAATCCAGACTACAGGCATGAGGATAATGTATTAACGCTACAATTAATAATGAGTTACAAAAATAGAATAATAATTAAATCACAGCAGATTTTTTATTAGATTCAAATTGTTTATACATAACCATTAGGTACGCCTGGTAGGATAGGCAGATATGGCAAAATTTTGATGCACAGTCAACCGAATGAATTGAGTTTGTCATAATTTTACAGCTAGTTAAACTATGCCAAACTCCTCAAACATTAAGTATGTCGTGGTCGTCTTTCCCGCTAAAACGGCTGAACAGATTTAGATGAAATTTGGCACATGGGTAGACCATGATAGAACGTAGGATTACTTTTCATCCCGATATTCCCACGGGATCGAGATTTAAAATCGTAGGGCGCCGCTAGTCGTTTATAAATGTTTATAGGCTGCCCCATAAGACATGGACATTAAACATATCGCGAAATGCGTGTCTATACAGCATGTAACAAAAACCCTGTCCGATCCAAAAGAGGCACATAGGTACTGCAATAACACAACCAGAAAAAAAAAACTTTTATTCAAAATAAAAAAGTTAAGTATTGCAATTTTAAATTCACATTTTTAATACAAGAATTACGCCAACTTCATTATAAATTGGCAAATTGTCTGCAGATGTCATAATTATGTTATGACTTGTAGACACCCACTAAACGACGGCCGCCCACGCCCTATTTAATAAACCGGTATAATTCCCCATTTACAAAAAAAATGGGGCGATTTTTTTTTCTTTAAAAAAAAAGTCACAAATAGACTCTCAGTGTGATTCTTAACAACACCCTCACGGCTCGGATAGTTTTTGTTACACGCTGTATAACTCTGCCTATGTTTTCGGAAAATACCGGTGTGATGTATGGAACTTATATTTTCCTCAAATACTTGTTTAGGTATTATTAGTTCCATAAGTTAAGTTTAAAAACCACTAGGTACCTACCACATTCAAGGAAAATACGTATTTTAATATTATCACAATAACTAATCCATTATATTGAACACACCTAAGCTTCGATAATTAATTAATTATTACAATATGTTGCCAAAAAGCCAATTACCAACCGTAAACAAACTTTATAGCACTTGGTATTTTTAAATGAATTTCGAACAAATCCAAACATAATTACTAAGAACGAAATGACAAAAAACTGCACATTGTGCATATTCAATTACGAACATAAAGACCTATTTATACTCAATTATATAAGGACATTGGTAGTTTATCCATAGTTTCATAACATAATGAAATGCAAAATACAATAATAATGTATATTTATATATTTTATGTATTTTATAACAAAAATGCTGTATTTTATATATTCATAAAACTAAAATTAGTACCTATATTAGATAGTAAGACGGACTTATGTAAATAGTTTGATAGATAGTAAGTGAGACAGTCTGTGTGAATAATTTGATAGATAGTAAGTGAGACGGACTTATGTGAATAGTTTGATAGATAGTAAGTAAGACGGACTTTGTGTGAATAGTTTACATTAAGATCTAGCCTCAAATATTTTTAGAACAGCAGTGGAGGCCCAGTGGGAACGGCCCCGGCTTACGAGTTGTGTTCACTTTATGTAACTAATTTCATCAGCACTGCTCTCAAAAACAATGAAGGAAAACATAATGAGGAAACAGGCATGTCCTAGAACCAAAAATACGAAGACATGTGACATCTACCAACCCGCACTGGGCCCGCGTGGTGGATTACAGGCTAGAGCCCACTCCCTCTCGAATCGAACAGAGGAGGCCTGTGTCCTAGCAGTGGGAACATATTAGGCTGATTATGTAGTATGCGTGATTGCGTGTGCTTATGTTTAAATCTTAAATACGAATATTATAAATTCGAAAGTAACTCTGTCAGTCTGTATATTACCTTTTCGCGCCTAAGCTACTGAACGGATTTAGACATTTGGTAAGGAGATAGATGGCATCCTGGGGAAAGACATAGGCTACATTTTGTTTTAAAAATAATCCTATAAAGGCTGATAGAGGGCATGAAAGTTTGTTTAAGAAACCCAGCATTTCTTAAGTATCCCGGTAGTAAATTCCCGTGGGACGATATCCGATATCCACGCGGATGAAGCCGCGGGCAAAAGCTAGTCCTTCCTCTCCTCCTAATAATAAATGCGAAAGTGAGTTTATTTGTTTGTTACGCTTTCACGCTAAAACGGCTGAACGGATTTGGATGAAATTTGGCACATGGGTAGACCATGACCTGAAATAGGACATAGGATATTTATCCTGATATTCCCACAGGATCGAGACTTACGCGGATGAAACTGCGGGGCACAGCTAGTATTTTATAATTCTTTTTCTTTTTTGTCACGAGGAACAAGCCCACGCAGCCACAGGCGGATGGACATAACCAAGATAGCAACGGAAGTGAGCAGAAACCAAAAATCACTCGCTGTATTGAGTTATCAAATGCTGAAAACAGTTTCACATAAATAACTACTATTACAAATGTCTTTTTAACGATTATAATAACTATTATGAGTTTATGTGCGGCATTTTGTAGGTGTTGAGTTAACATTCCTGTTAAAAAAAAAATAGTAGGTACTTCTCCGATAAAATACCTACCATGGTCCGAATATTACACACCACCCAGAAGCTTGAAGTAAGTAATCTTACCCGAGCGCGATTAATAAAATATTATAGAATAATATGAATTGGGTAGAAAAACTACCCTGGCTGATGTAGGTAGGCACCATCCTGCCATGAATGGGTGTTAGTTAATCAATTGGTATTTTTCGTACATTTATAAACCTAATCTTCTTGCAGCCCAAAGAAGTCTGTTCTTTTTTTTTTAATGTACTTATGTAAATAAAATGTTTTCATAATCGCATTGTCAATCCAAACTTGGTGCGATGAATCAGATATTGACTGCCGGTCAAAAAGGTACTTATAGGTTCCATTATGAACTAGAAAATTGATTATACAAGAAATATAAATCATACCTACCTACTCTTTGTATAGGTATGAGAATAAAATGTATTTTAAGTTAGACACTAGATAACGTAATAATATCAAAAACATCTAACGGGCCTCTGCGAGTTGGCTTCGGCCCCTCGTACGCCTTCCAAAAGACCGGGACCCCATGGTCCCGAGATATGTAAACATATATTTTAAAAAGTTAAAAATTACCTGCTTCAACAAAACTGATTACAAATAACAATAATAAACACTTTAGAAACATTTTGCACTTTAATACTATTCTGATGTAGCACAATATTTTTCTGTTATTTTAAACTATTTAAAATAATAAATAATGTTTATGTTACTTCATATTTTAGGACTAGACTGGATGTCGTTACGTACTCATTTTAAATGTTGTTTCATTTATATTGTTGTATGTTGTTCACATCGAACTCAGCAAAGAGCAAGCCCGATTGCAGATTCTACATTGGATTTATATAATGCCTACGCCTCAGTGCGGACCAACGAAGAGCGTGGAGCAGAGAATTTTTTTATATTGATTAATGAACCTTATTTTCAGTCGTAAGAAAAAAAAGAACCGCGGCAAGAGGATGCTCTTTGCAGTTTGTGAATCTGATAATTAAAAGCACATCCATTTTATTTGTCTATTTATTTAAATTAAATGTCATGAACAACTTAGTTCTGTCCTCCTCTTGGTTTTCACGTAGGTAGCCATAATTTTGTTGTAACTTCAGCCCGCTTAACTACTTAGGTAGGTAGGTAGGTACCTACTTCTAATGAATATAATTTCATTTAAAATACCTACTCATAACAAAAAATGTTTGATTATAATATGTAACTACCTACCTATATTAAAATGTATGCACTTACCTACATTCATTAGAGCTAAGTACCTCTTTAACTATCTATGGCATTTCTGTTTATTTTTATAATCTTTGCGCTGGACGGGATGTAAATTTATCAGAGGACGCTTCCTTTAAACTTTCCAACAGATATTCCATTGAACACTATCAACCATCATGGCATTTGTAAAACAGATTAGTAGATAGTAGATACACCTACTGTGGCTAATTTCTTATCTTATCACTAAATTCCATAAAAGAAAAACTAAAAAAACCCTTATCCATTGTACTGTGAGTCTGAATCATTATAGATAGGTTTTTTAAATTCCAATTAAATTACAGAGTTTGTCAGGATATGACAAATTTAAATATTATAATATCACTATTATCAGTGCCGCGGTTAGGGACTCTAAGGTCAAAAGGACCATCGGTTTTGTTGTAGGTAGGTACTTACCTATTCAAGTAGGTAAGTCGAGCGAGCGCCCTCTTTGTGCGAATTGTGTTCAGCCATCCCCGCTAACAACCTTACCGACTGGCTTATATTCGTTACAATATATTCTCGAATAAATCATGCCATTACGCGACACGAGGGAAGAAGAAGATCAAAGACGTCATGATAGAGGCATCATTTTGTTTTCATGACGTGTCTGCATTTCTGATCTGCACCCAATTGCTTAATAAATCTGAATTGGAATCCAATGTCGAATCCATGGATTCATAAGTTCGATAAAAAAAATAAGCATAAACTTCATCTTCTAATATATAAAAATGAGTTGCTGTTCGTTAGTCTCGCTAAAACTCGAGAACGGCTGGATCGATTTGGAAAATTCTTTTTTTGTTGTGCTCGTTATTCTCAGGACAAGGTTTGTGCGTAAAGTAGGTAGGGTAGGTAGAGTAGGTAAGTACGTAGGGTATGTACTTAGTGGTAACCGTGCGAAAACGGGGCGGGCAGCTAGTAGTTTATAATTATAGATTAAAAGCATAATAATATTGTGTGATGACATAGATACTGCTAAAAATACCTTACACCCTGAACCAACGGGTTCAAGTTATTATTTTCGCAGCTAGCGATGCCAGGTCGCTACATGGTACAGCTAGCTTATAACAAAACTAGCTGCGCCCCGCGGTTTCACCCGCGTAAGTCTCGATCCCGTGGGAATATCGGGATAAAAAGTATCCTATGTGTTAATCCAGGTTATAAACTATCTGTTTGCCAAATTTCATCCAAATCCATTCAGCCGTTTTTGCGTGATTGAGTAACAAACATCCAAACACACAAACACACAAATACACAAACACACAAACTTTCACATTTATAATATTAGTAGGATTACTAGTAACTGTCACCGAGTTCCAGTGCTTCAGCTGTAGGTACTTATTTTTAAAGTTCCACCACATCCGGCCGAAGTCACGGAAAACCACTTGTTTATGTTTCAGGGGTAATCTACACTTCCTTTATGGCAACATTAAAAAACAGTTGTCAAAATATTTCGGCCTTTCGCGTTCCAGCGACTTCGAATTACACGCTATCTGTTTCATTTATATTCTAAAACTAGAAAGAGAAGAAATAATGCAATGCTGGTATTCTGTGTTCAATCATGCCATGGCGATAGCTGGTACGTTTGTCTTGTCGTGGGATTTGAGTAATTTTGTTTTCTGCAAAGAAATGAAAGAATCTAATTAAAAATAAATGAAACATGGAGAAAATATGCAGATTTTGTTTGAAAGTATCTGTTAAAAACATGTGCAGTTTACAAGAATGCGATATAATCTATAACATTCAAAAATTTCTAACGATAAATGTAAGTAATCATCTAAAAAACTCGCTTTTTCGTGTTAGTCTGTATGTCCGCATTTTGTGTAGTGTTTTTCACCAGCGTTTAGAGAATTTATTCCAGAAGGTTTCTAAGTATTATAGTAAGAAATCTCGATGATGTCAAGTCGTAAAAACCGTGCGAAGGAGTGGGTCGCTAGTTTTAGTGTTTAGTTTTAAACAAAAGCTTTGCTTAGCAAAGTTGTGTAAGTACTTTTATCGTGTTTCAAGTTTTAAATAACTATGATTACAGTACATACAGCTTTATTTATTCTCTAGTTTTTTCCTGAACTAGGAACACAAATAAATAAATATAATTCTAGTCTCTAACCTCAGCATCACCTATAGTTTAGTTTTTGAGATTATTTGTTCTTTTCAGATACCAACTGATGATTCGTTCCCAGGCAATTTATGCAAGGAATGCTTTAAAAAAATATCGCAAATCATTAAATTCTGTATAACTGTCAAAGACAATGAAGATAAATTACAATACTATTCAAGAAATGATTTATTACAAGATTATTATTCAAAAATTACAAATAATAAACAAATTAACGATGAACAAAATCAGTTAAAAATGGAAACACAATTTGTGAAATTTGAAAATGAACAAAAAGAGTTCAAAATAGAAACACATTATGTAAAACTTGAAGTTGATACAAAATCAGAATATGAGGATTATGATCATTTGGAAAATGAAGAAATGTCTGATGGTAACGCGACCCATTGCAGTTCTGATGATGAGTTGGCACTGTCCTCAATAAAGAAAGAACAGGAAATTGATACCACCGCTCCATTAAAAAAGATAACAAAATTTAGAGCTATAAAGAGTCTAGTTCCTAAAAGGAAGAAGTTAAAAAAGGATGAAAACGTTGAATACGTTAAACCATTCACTTGTCTGTCATGTTTAGTAGAATGTAATTCTCAAGCAGACCTCACTAAACATTACTATTCTGAACACTATAGGAAACAAACTTATACGGAAAATAAATCTGAGGATAAAACTACGTACAGCTGCAATATTTGTGAGATAACATGTAATTTGAAGAAAGATATTTTGAAACATATTATGACTCACACTGATGCTACTGGAGAGAGACCGTTGACTTGTAAACTTTGTGGTAAGATATTATTATTATTATTTTGGTGACAGCCTTGTTGGTCTTGTGGTTGCAAGTGCAACTGCTGTGCATGAGGCCCTGGGTTCGATTCCCAGGTCAGGCAGAGTGTTATTGGGTTTTTCTATCAGAAATTTCTCAGTAACCAGTCTGGATCTGTGCCTGGTTGGTGGCAATAGGCCCGCCCTCTATAACACGGGACTTAAACATAACCGGCGAAATGTGGGTGTATTATTGGCACATTTTCTTCATCAATAATTCAAAATCAAAGACACCGTCTTCCAATATTGAAGTTATTTTTCACCTTGTTTTTTTTTCATAAAACGTTTTGATTTTTCATTTAAGAATTCATTGCATGTAACATTATACATCCTTACATATTATAAAACAAAGTCCTCCACCGCGTCTGTCTGTCGTCCTGTACGCGATAACTCAAAAACAACTGCACTGATTTTCATGCTGTTTTCACCAATGGATAGTGGTTCTGGAGTAAGGTTTTAGTATATAATAACCGACATCCACGCGGGTGAAGTCGCGGGCATCGGCTAGTTCAGTATATTGTTATTTTAATTCATGTTCTTTGTCTATTTCATGGACAGCCAGAACATACCGCAGAGTTCCTGACATAGTCCGACATGCTAGAGCACATAACGGATTGAAACTGCAGTGCCCATACAGCTGTGGGTTCACCACCGCTTACTCAGGGGCTATGGAAGAACATAAGAAAAGACATTTGGATGAATACAAGGTTTGTGAACATTTTGTAGCTATACTTTAAAACTTATTTGCATTTCTACGGCAACACGATTTTCATGCAGCAACTGATTGTGTGTTGGCTGTAGCGCATATCCTTAACAAATTTCTGCGTCGCACCATGAGCGACGTAAATTGCGCTGGGTTTGAGCTCGTCTCCTATCTTAATGACACTAATTAGTATTTTGTGAGTCTGAGTTGCTATAGAGAAAGCGTTAGACCGATGCCCTGGTGAAATACAATAGACGTAGATATATTTAATAACCTATTCTGCTTAACTATTCTTCAAGAGTCATAAAAAACCCTCTAAGAAATCGACACGTGTTTCTGCGTCCAGCGCTCGGTATGGCAACACGTCGTGTTCTGGTTTGCAACTGGTCAATCGTCATCCTGAGGATGCCTCGTTGAGACGTGAAAATCGTGTTGAATTCGTACAGGGTTATTTATGGCTCTTGAAGAATAGTTGTATTTTATAATGGATTTCCGCAAAATCACCCCTGAATCAATTAACTGCCCTGGTGAAGGTCGCGGGAATTGCCTGGATGCGAGAAGCATTGGATCGGTTGATGTTGCGATAATTTGGGGAGTTCTACATCCAACAGTGAACGTCTTCTGGGTGAAATGATGATGATATGAGAGATAAGGTCTTACCGCCCAATCTGCCCTTGCCTTTGTGGTTTCCTATAAAGAGAATCTATTGGGAGAAAGTTTAGAGGCTGCCAAACCATTCTTACCTTGATGTTTTTTGTGCCAGCATCACTTGCCATAATGATACGGATTTATCCATAAGTTCACTATTCAGCTGCATCTGGTTAGACTGGAAGCCGACCCCAACATAGTTGGGAAAAGGCTAGGCAGATTGATTGACTAAACGTGACAGTAGAACAGAATGGGCTTTTATCTATTTATCTACACTAAACTTGTTGTTTTGTATCTATAATGTATTTACTTGGATGGTAGATGGAGATCTTGATATTTGTAAAAAATCATAATTTTCCCGTATGTGGGAAAATTAAGCATAACCTTAACCATAATCAGCCTATAATATTCCCACTGCTGGGAAACAGGCCTCCTTTCGGTGAGAGGCCTGTGAGGGAGTGGGCCGTAATAATCCACCAAGCAGGCCCAGTGCGGGCACATTTATACACACAAGTAAAAATAAGGATAGTCATTTAATTGCTTGCGAGTTTTTATTTTTATTATTATAACTGTGCTCACCACGAATAAGTGTATATTACCCTTACTGATTATTAACAAAACCACGTACCTACCTACATACCTGAATAAGAGATGATTATGTAACCCTCTGCCCGCGAATCCGACTCGCACTTGACAGATTTTGTACTGAGAAGGATTTAATGCGCATTGGAATAAACGGACATTTTGCGAAATATGCATTCTGAGAAATGGACATTTTGCGTCCGGGAAGCATTTTGAGGGGTGGTCATTTTGCGACTGAGCAGCTAGTCCAACCTGAGTCCCTACCACTGTATAAAATTGTGAATTTTCTAGTACCTACTAATGTGTCATTGAAAACTACCAATCTGCTTTGCAGAAGAATGGGCAAGAAACCCCAACGTTACTCTTTTTAAAACTTTTTTTTAAAGAGTAACGGTGGAGTTTCTTGCCCATTCTTCTCCATAGAAAAACAACCTTTTGGAAGGGGCAACTAGAATCAGTTCTATTTCTTTGTTTTTGACGTTCGAAAGTGTCTTTTATGTGCATAATTGAAATAAATTATTTAAATTTGCAGTTTTTACGACTTAACGAAACATCAAGATTTTTTAAAATGTTAATATTAATGTATTTTACATATACAATTCATAAAATAATGGTGAAAACCGCATAAAATCCGTTGAGCAAGAACAGACGACAAGTCGCGCAAAAAGCGACTTTTTTATATCATTTATAGATTGTCTATAAACAATAGCCATAGCGTACCTTTTACATGTAGTTCCTAAACAATAAATTTCTCCGTTTCCAGTATACCTGTAAGACATGTGGCAAGGGTTTCAACACAAAAACCTGGTATGATCAACACCAGAACCTCCACACTGGAAAGAAGCCGTTCGTCTGCAATATTTGTGGCGTCGCCTTCCCTCTGGCCAGGTTAGTTACAAGGAATCAAGTAAAAGAAACTATAATCTGATTGACAAGACAAGAAAAAGTAGATATCATAAGCAAGTATGTGCTTCGGGAGTCATCGTCTCAACACGAACTCTCGCGATGATATTCTAGCAGCTTGTTGTGGCAATTGGGGGAGGCCTGTGTCCAGTCGTGGTTGTTTTTCGGCTAAAATCCTAACTAATCCATACTAATATTATTAATTCGAAAGCAACTCTTGTCTGTCTGTATGTTACCTTTTCACGCCTAAACCACTGAACGGATTTCGAAAAAATTTGGCAAGGAGATTGATGGCATTCTGGGGAAGGACATAGGCTACTTTTTATCGACATACCACGCGGGCGAAGCCGCGGGCGGAAGCTAGTATTATAAATGCGAAAGTGAGTTTGTTTGTTTGTTACGCTTTCACACTAAAAACGGCTAAGCGGATTTGGATGGAATTTGGCACATGGGTCGACCATGACCTGGAGAAGGACATAGGATAACTTTTATCCCGATATTCCCACGGGATCGTGACTTACGCGGGTGAAACCGCGGGGCGCAGCTAGTGATGAATTTGATGATGCACCCTATTTCTGACGAAATGTCTAGGTAGGACTTTACTTTAACGTCCATCGATTTAAGGAGTGGGAGTTGCGAGGGGAGGGGTGTAATTTTTTTTTTATCGTAAACCATTTATCTCCCCAACTGAAAACTTTACGTGGAGAATTCTAATAATATGATCTCTGGAAAAAAAATATGGACCCCCAACTCGATGGATGTTACAGAAATGGTTAGCTATTGTCTATGTATCATACGCCTCTGCTTTTCTTTTCGGTACACAAGTGTCCGTGTGATGTATCTATGTATCATATTTTCAGATATCTACAAACCCACAAAAGCTCGTTGCATCCGCAGTCATTAAGCTTGAAACGGTACCAATGTGCGCATTGTGATGAAAAGTGTGACACTCCCAGAAGTCTCAATATACATTTGCAGGTAAATTATAAACCTTTATCTATGGATTTTGTTACTGCTGAGCATGATGTCCTGGGTTCGATTCCCAGGTCATACAGGGATTATAGTCGTGGTTGTTTTTCGACTAAAATCCTAACTAATCCATACATATAAAATCGAAAGTAACTCTGTCTGCCTGTATGTTACCTTTTCACGCCTAAACCACTGAACGGATTTCGACAAAATTTAGCAAGGAGATAGATGGCAACCTGGGGAAGGACATAGGCTACTTTTTATCGACATACCACGTGGGCGAAGCCGCGGGCGGAAGCTAGTTATGATAAACTAATATTATAAATTCGAAAATAAGTCTGTCTGTCTATATGTTACATTTTGACGTCTAAACCACTGAACGGATATCGACAAAATTTGGCAAGGAGATAGATGGCATCCTGGGGAAGGACATAGGCTACTTTTTATCGACATACCGCGCGGGCGAAGCCGCGGGCGGAAGCTAGTTATGATATAAGTTTTTTAAATAAAATAACTAGCTGATGCTAGCGACTTCGCCCGCGTGGATATCGGTTATTATATACTAACACCTTACTCGAGAACCACTCTATCCATTGGTCAAAACAGCATGAAAATCGGTGCAGGAGTTTTTGAGTTTATCGCGTACAGGACGACAGACAGACGCGGCGGGGGATTTTGTTTAATTGTATGTAAGAATGGTGTTTATTTCTCTGTTCCAGAAACATGGTATCAATAAAGAAACTAATTCTCTTTGCGATTTTTGTGGCAAGATCGTTGTGTCGACTTCTCAACTGCAATACCATCACAGGATGCATTTGGGAGTGAAGCCATACTCATGCACGTATGTACATTATTTATTCTTACTTTACAATATGTAAACACAAACGCGACTGCTGAGCGTGCAGTCCTGGGTTCGATTCTCGGGTCGGGAAAAGTGTTATTGGGTTTTTCTATTAGGAATATCTTAATAACAGCCCAGAGTTTGGAAGTTGGCGGTGACATACCGCCGTGACTCGCGCACGTGCCGCCGTTGGTCCTGCGCCTGATCTCTCTCCGGTCGTGTCGGGTTGCCGTCCCATCGGACTATAATATCTCCCGCGCCGAAGGGTAGTGTCCGTTGAGATAGGCCGTCTGGAGGACTATATATTATACAACGTGTAACAGAATAAGCGCAAGACCTGAAAGTAGTGTGCTCGAATCGGCTTCTGAATCGATTTCCGTCATTATTTATATATGTTAATTTTTCATGAAAAAATCTTTTATATAACTGAAATTAGAACCACTGCGTCATAACAAGGTAATAAGATATTTTATTTAAGGAAATTCAAGCCTTATCCCACAGGAATAAAGCCTATTTAAATGCATAACCAAATTTGTAATACGCTCATAGCTATCCTATGTGTAGTGCGCGTTAAATAAAATAGTTAATTTAAGGTGTGGTTTAATTAAATTAAATTACAGATATTATTTTAGTCTTATAATTTAATATTCTAATTGGGGTGTATGAGCTCTTTCGTTTATTCCGTTACACGTTGTATATGGTATCTTTTCATACACGAAATCTTAAGGGGTCATTGTAATCATCATTATGAACAACTTTCACTATGGGACCAACCCTACATTTATGTTCGCATAGCTCATCAAAATGTAGGGAACAGCTGATTTTTTTTTCGCGATTAGAAATAAAGAGATGTGCTTTAAAAAAAAACACATGCCTGTTTGATGGTTTACCTCGGAAACCGGTTTTTCAATCAAGCCCCTTTATAATACTCAATCCTGTTCACAGTATATGCAAAAAGAAGTTTGCGAAAAAGTACAACATGCAACTACACATGAGTATCCATACCGGTGGACAGTCACACGATTGCGTTCATTGCGGCAAGCAATACTCCCAGCGAAGCACTCTGCTGAGACATCTGAAAAGGTAACGTAATATCGCCCGTATTGCCGTCCTGTATTATTATTTGTCTTGGTATGGGAATCCCTCCTCAGGATGCAAGGGGCCGTTCATAATAACGTCAAGCGTTTAGGGGGGGAGAGGGTGTCGAACCGAATCTTGGAGTCGAGCCAAATCTCACGACATGTCACCAAGGGGGGGTGGGTGGCGGTCGAAAAATTGCCTAATCGTCCCGCGTAATTAATTCAAATTCTAATATTTTATTTCAGACCTAGGATCCATATAGTGTTAGTATGAACTTAGGCTATGTTGGAGTAGCTCGTGGCTACGTAATAACAGCCGCACGGGTCGATCCGTTACGTTAAGCTACGCTTGCCGGGGTTGGTCCGTGGATGGGTGACCATATTTACATATCAAGACTCCTCCGTGCCCCGGAAAGCACGTTAAGCCGTTGGTCCCGGCTGTCATTTGTGGATCTTTGACAGTCGTTACGGGTCGTCAGAAGCCCGAAAGTCTGACAACCAGTCTTACCAAGGGGTATCGTATTACCCAGTTACTGGGTTGTGGAGGTCAGATAGGCAGTCGCTTCATGTAAAATACTGGTATTCAGCTGCATCCGGTTAGACTGGAAGCCGACCCCAACGTAGTTGGGAAAAGGCTAGGCAGATGATGATGAACTTTGGCTATGTTAGTAAACTCAATAACTTATGGCCATTGGCTACAAGATCATGTGCACGCACATGTCTGCCAGCCCAAAGCCTGATAAATGATCCATCGAACTTGTCCGTCAGTGTAACTAAAATGCTGTAGTGCGTTTCATCAAATAGTTCCTATGCCATAATCTTGGTTCTACTGTTAAACTTAAAAAACGGACCTATTATGTAAAACCGTTGGTTATTCTTGTACGCCCTACAACAGTGGAGCCAATATTATGGTATAGGAACTATTTGATGAAACGCACTCTAGTCAGAAGCCGATATGTCCTACCATCAGTCATACCAATGGATATCAGGTTAACCAGTAACTGGGTTGTGGAGGTCAAATAGGCAGACGCTCCATGTATAATACTGGTATTCAGCTGCATCCGGTTAGACTAGAAATCGACCATAACATATAGGTATTTATGGCGATTTAACTTAATACTTTCTCTACAAAAGCTGTCAAAACATCTATGGTCTACTGTCAGTTTTATATCAAACTCCATACTTACATAAATGTCGTGTTTAAACGGTGTTTAAGCTAAACAACTGATAAACACGGTTTTGTGGTAAAACGGCTTAAATTTTTTTGTAGTAATTTTTTTTTTTTGACTATTTAGTTATCGGCCTTAAAGCTAGTAATTATTTATTTTAGATACCACGGCGGCGACACATCACCATAGCGTAGAAGCCGCACAGGAATCAGGAAGACAGAAACATAGTTTTAACAAGTTTTAAAAGATATTTTTTTTTTTTGGAACTTGTAATATTATTGTAATAAGTTCTTAATACTTAATAAAATATCCATTATCACATACTGCTTGTTTTATTGAAACGACCATGATATTACTAAGTAACTTAGAGTACAGTTCGATTCAAACTTAATGGCGGCTCGGAAGTTAGTTACTCGCTGCGCAGTACCCCACCCCTCATCCCCGCTGACCGATGAAATTGTTACTGCGCAGCGACTTCTGAGCCGCCATTAAGTTTGAATCGAACTGTACAAAAGCTTTATGCTTCTCGGGGAAAACACAGGCTAGATGGCTAGATTCTTGAATATGCTAGCACGTTTTTTTGAAGTGGCAACTTCTTTAGGCGCGCTGAGCGGTTTTAGGTACCTAGGCGATAAACTTATGGATTCGCGTCACCGACATGCTCCCGCCGGTCGTGCTGTATAGGCTCCTCCGCCTATAGAACCGCATTTAGGCAGCGTTGACAAATGAGCGGACTGCACTGCTGCCTATGGCGCAATATGAGTAAAGCGGTCTCGGTCAAACTATACAGAGCGTCCCACGGATATGCCACATGGAGGGAAAGTACCTTAAATATTGTAAATGGAACATTTTACTGAAAGAAGACATTATTTGAATTTAAAAAACAATTTAAACTTCATTCATAGATATTTAAATAATTACATGGTTGAACCGGGAATCGTACCCGTTACATGAGAATAATAATCATCCTGTAGCTTTATCATATCGATCGAAAGGCTTCATCATAAGGATTATTTTTTGCTAAATTACATAGTGTCACAAATAAAAGGAAGACCATGAATTTTAACATTTGATGTGAAATTTTGTTCAAAAAAATGAAAAGCTGACATTGCCGTAAGGACATACAACTGACATAATTTTAAGTACCTATTACTAATAGATTTTTTAATGGGGTTATGTAAAAAAATTTGTTTACAAGAACCAGTATGAAAGTGTCCACGAGCTACGAGCAGAACTTAGAGACGTATTGATCTAAATATCCACCGCAACAAGATCAAAAAATCGACAGGGAGCCAAATAATCAAAAGAGTGCGACAAGAAGGGACTCATTTTGAGCATTAGATAAATTGATTAATTTTGTATTAAAAATGTCAAAATTCATGGTCTTCCTTTTATTTGTGACACTATATTATTTAGCAAAAAAATATCCTTACGATGAAGCCTTTCGATTGGTATGATAAAGCTACAGGGTGATTATTTTTCTCATGTAACTAACTGGTTCGATTCCCGGTTCAACCATGTAATTATTTCAATATCTATGAATGCAGTTTAAATTGTTTTTAAAATTCAAATAATGTCTTCTTTCAGTAAAATGTTCCATCTACAATATTCAAGGTACTTTCCCTCCATGTGGCATGTGACGCCCTGTATACTCCTGAGAATTTTATTGAAGACTAGGCCCACTTGCGCGTTCATGGGTGAGCTAAATAACTCGCAAGTCGGCTTAAGTGTTGTGTGTAATCGACAGTAAGTGAATAAATATTTATTTAAGTAAGTATAAGTAGTTCCTTTAATAGTTAAAAAAACACAGTTATTCCAAAGTTTTAAGTTTTCATTTCTGTCGGCAATCCACAGTCCACGACTGCCAATTATTATTAAGTATTTTTTTGCTCTTTCTGTTTATACCAACTATACGTGAAACGAAACGATAGACTCCGTTCCAAACCCGTCCAAACTCCAAACCATTGCGATTATTGAGATAGAATAAATAGGGTCTATGGACTATACGGTCCAAACAAACTACAAATAAGACAGGTGTCATACTTGTCATTTTCTCTGTCAACATTGATGTCAGTGTTTCTATTAAAAATGCCTGTTGTTTTGGAATGAATTCATTGAATATTTTATATATGTGAAGCGGCCTGCTTTTGGAATATGTTCGTCTCGACGGACTAATGAAAATCTAGTGTGTTACCCTCTTGGTGAACATTTGTTATGGTTGAAGGACAACGCAATGAAAAACTAGAAATGATGACTCTTCACAAGATCTTATTTACTATTTGTTCTCTCTCCATCATCTATAAGTACTATACTGGCACTGTGAATAACACTATACGGATAAAAGATCCAAAATTCAGTATTTTAGGACCTTTGAACACGACTCGTATAACTGTCGAGGATAACTACACTCAGTTGATAGATATTAGCAATTTTACCTTTAAAATAAACCCGCAACCGTGTAAAGACTATCCTGCAGGTTTGCTGTTAATGATAATTATATCCTCGAACCCACATAACTATGAAAACCGAATGGTCATACGCAATACTTGGGGTCGAAATCATGATTCAACTAAGGTTGTGTTTTTAGTCGGCGAACCGGAAAACGCAACTTTAGCGATCCGAGTTCAGAATGAAAGTATGAAGTATGAGGATATAGTTCAAGGAAATTTCGTAGATGTGTACAGGAACATGACTTACAAACATGTTATGGGTTTGAAATGGGTAGCGCACCACTGCCCAAAAGCTAAATATGTCTTGAAGACTGATGATGATATTGTGGTGAATTCTCGTGAGATGACGCACTTCCTTGCAAGGGAACTGTCTCCATGGGGTGCTAAAGATCTGATTACGTGCCAGGTGTTGGAAAATGCTAAGGTTCAGAGGTCGAAGAAGTCGAAATGGAAGGTGACTACAGAAGAGTATGCGTCACCTTATTATCCAACTTACTGCGCAGGTTTGTATTTTTTTTTTTCTGGACATATTACTTACTAACATTCTCCTACACTGCAATCAACAAATTCCATTTGCTATTAAACCTTTCTGGTAATTTTTGTAGAATCTTAACTTTCTACTCAGAACCTATACTTACACAAATTCGTAATTATTTTCAGGTTGGGCCATCCTCTACTCTATAGATGTAATACCACAACTACTTAAAATAGCTCAGTCTACACCATATTTCTGGATAGATGATGTCCACATAACCGGTGTAATCGCAGAGAAGATTGGTGTAGCTCGCACTCCACTGTCCAGTTTAATATTGACCCCAGTCAAAGTAAAACAATTGAAGGTGTTTGGACCGAAATATGTTGGACCATTTGTTCTTGGTCCACCTGACCTAAGCTCAGGCAAAATCATGGAGATTTGGACCTCGATTCCGGCATAAGTTTTATGTTTAAGTACTTAATTGCACCAGTAAGGTTTATGGACTCCTAAATACAGTCATAGATTATTAAATTTAACCTAGGAATTTCTTCATTATTACCCATAGTTGTCATCAGTTAGCCCCACAACCATCTCACAAAAAAAGCAATGGTTTTGTATCTTACAGGTAGAGTTTAACCGCTGCAATGGTACAGTTGTTAAACCACCTGTCTCAGACCCAGAGGTCCCGGGTTTGATTGCTAGAGGCAAAGTGTTGTCTAAGTCTTTCGCCATAACAACAATGTTGACAGCATTGTTGTGTTTCGGCAGTTAGAGGTAAGATAGCGAGTTCCTCTGTGGTTGAGGATTCCGAGTGAACCTGGCTTCCACCTTCAACCTGATCATTACTTACCATCGGGCGAGATGCAGGCCAAGAAGATTACAGTTGTGGTAAAAAAAAAAAAAAAAAAAAAAACTACAGAATCGAAAATAAATTTTGGTCGGACTCCACGAACAGGAACAATTTCTTTCTGGTCTCGTTTTTCTTAGTATTTTTTTATTTGCCTGTCCCACTGTTTTTGTTGTCCCACTGCTGGGCACTCAAATTAAATAGAAATACACCCACCAAACCGTAGGATAAGTTATCTTGTGTAGTGGTACTATCTCTATAAATGTAACTCAAACTCAAAAGTTTTATTGTATTCATGTGTATGTTCTTCTGTGCATTTGTGACTAACTAGTCAGTATTATAAGTTTCGAACCTGTGTTAATTACATCACCAAAGATCTATTATAACCAAATCACAATTAATACTGTTATGGAAATATGTATTTTATGTTTAGCAAGATAAGGTCTTGATTTTATTTATTGTAAGTTGAAAAAATGATAATAATATTATTAGGAAATTTATTTGAAGCTGTGTTTGGTTGAAACTCACGAGAATAGATTTCATAATCAGATAGGATAATGTTTGTCGAATCCTAACTAATATTATAAACTAGCTGAGCCCCGCGGTTTCACCCCCGTAAGTCTCAATCCCGTTGGAATATCGGGATAAAAAGTATCCTATGTCCTAATCCATGTCATGGTTTACCCATGTACCAAATTTAATCCAAATCCGTTTAGCCGTTTTAGCGTGAAAGCGTAATAAACTTCGCAACTTCGCTTCACTTTCGCATTTATAATATGAGTTGCGAAATTGAATTTGTTTGTTACGCTCTCACGCTAAAACTGCTGAACGAATTGGGATGAAATTTTATTATAATATCTGTGCACATGGGTAGAGCATGACCCGGAAAAGGACATAGGCTACTTTTTATCGACAACACGCGGGCGGAAGCTACTATAATAATAATCCTTACTAATATTGTAAATGCGAAAGTAACTCTCGTCTGTCTGTCGCGCTTTCACGCCAAAACGACTGAACCGATTTAAATGAAATTTGGTACACAGATAGCCTAGAGCCTGAAAAAGGACATAGGCTACTTTTTATCGACATACCACGCGGACGAAGCCGCGGGCGGAAGCTAGTAGAAAATAAAAATTTAAGCGCCTCGTTGGTCTAGTGAACTCAGTGGTCGGAAGCGCTATTGCTGAGCATGAGGTCCTGGGTTCGATTCCCGGGCGGGCAGTGTTATTGGGTTTTTCTATCTGGAATTTCTCAGTAGCAGCCCGGAGTCTGGATTTGTGGCCGGTTGATGGCGATAGCCCCGCCCCCTATTACATGGGACTTCAAAATAACTGGCAAAATGTGGGTAGGCCTATAGGTAAGCCTCTGCCCAACTAGGCGTTATTGCTATGTTTAAGAACCTAACTATTAACTTTCGTTGTTACATAAATGTAAGTGTTAATTTTATTTTGTGTTAAAATTGTATTTTGTATAATATATTGAATTATTATATTGAATTATTGTATTGAATGTATTAAATAATTATGTAATAATGTGCCTTGTTAACAATATAAATCATTCAACTATAGCTTAACTACTTATTTATTTATTAAAATGCTGAAGTCACAGTATAATTAAGTCAAATCAAATCAAAATATTTTATTTCACATAAGCCTACATGGGCACTTATGAAACGTCAGAAGCTAGGTGCACGGTTCCAATTGGTCGTTTCCTATGGAGAAGAGCCGGCAAGAAACTCCATGGTTACTCTTTTAAAAGATAATTGGCTTTTACAATATTTTCGAATTACAGTGTTAATAGTTATGGGAGGACAGTGTAGGCCTGCCTTTCAAGGAGTTTCATGTAGGTAGTTAAAAGAAACTGAAATTGTTCCATAAAAATAAAAAAAAAGGTCTACAGTCCACTAAGCCTACAACGTTCTCACATTCACAAGGTCTATTAGAGGAGAATCTATATAAGATAAATAAGAAACTAAAAATAAAAACCTATTTAAACCAAATGACATGATTGCTATTACAACTGACACAAATCTGGATAATTAACATGTCCGCAAAAGCCACTATTATAGAGTTGAAGTAACAGTATTACGTCTTTCTTTATAGAAAACGACCGAAACGACGCGCTTCGAAATCAGGACGCAATAGTCTCGAGTGTGTGTCAGTTACGCATGGACGCGGAAGGTTTATCTACCGAGCGGCCATAGGTAATTATTTCATTGTCACCGTAGAGACGTAATACTGTTATTTTATTATACTGTGCCTGTGTAATTAACAGGCTCACGAGACATGTCAGCTTTGTCACTGGGATGGCAAGTTTTAGATACACACATCACGTCTGCAGAGTTTCGCTAGAATTAAATTTGATCATGTTTTCTATACTAATATTATAAAGAGGAAAGATTTGATTGTTTGTTTGTTTGCATTGAATTGGCTCCGAAACTACTGAACCGATTTGGCTGAAAATTGGTGGGGAGGTAGCTTAGAACCAGGAGACGGACATAGGGTACTTTTTATCCCGTTCCCGGTAGGTAGGGTAGATATGTAGGGTAGGTAGGTAGGTAGGGTAAGTAGGGTAGGTAGGTAGGTGCGCCGTAGATAAGTACTTAGTGCTACCCGTGTAAAGCCGGGGCGCCGGGCGGGCAGCTAGTTATAAATAAAACCAAAAAATATATGTAAAACAAATCTATCTCTATTTTGTACAATATTGTTATCTTAAAAATAGGTGTGTTTAAAGTACATGTTTTTTCGTAAAAATAATTTTAATCTCACTAAAAAGAATTGAATCACTCATCACAGGAAGTAAAGCAACACTTCTAAATATGGCTTGTTTTGAAGTAGGTAGTTAAAAGTAAATTCTTTTGTTTCTCATTTTAGAAACCTAAGATTTTAAGCACACGGCGTTTTTTATACGCGCGTTCCATGTAACGCGCGTCTCCTGCGCGTCACATGAACCCGTTTTCTGCCTTGAAAAAGCAGCGCTAGAATCTGACCAAAGAAAGCTGCCCAAGAAAAAAGGCGGCAATTAAAAAATTCAAGAGCTTGCTATATACTGCTTAAACGGAGTCGATACTATTTATTATTCAAGACATATTATGCGATACTTACATCAGTATTTCATATTTATATAATAATTAGACTTGTAATAATTTTAGGTACTTAGAAGTGAAGTAAAATATTCAACAGATAATAACTCCTGGTCAGTTTTCGTTGGCCAAACTCTAGTTGCGTTTAACGCGCGTTGATGACGCGTAAAAAAAACCGCGCTTATAAAAAATTTAATCTGAAAAAGCAGCATTCGTTACGGTTACGTTTGAAACGAAATTAAAATGTTCTTACGTTTTTTGCAATTTGAAAGTCAGTGTCCGGTTGTATGTTGATTAAAAGATGATTCGCTAACGTAACAAATATGGATTTACAGAATTATAAATATTAGAATCGGCAATATAACTCTCTCATTTAAACTTTCTAAGTTCATTTATGTGTATTGAATGACTATTTCATGTAATCATGACATTTGACAGTTATATGAACTTAAGGCGTTGTATTGCTGAGTCTTGTGATTATAATTCTGTAAAGACATATTTGTTACGATCTCGAATCATATTAATTTCGCAGGCCACCTTACTGCATCCCCCTTATTTTCTTACGTTTTTTGCCATTTGCAGGTCAGTGTCAGGTTGTAGGTAAGTACTTGATTAAAATATGACGTAAGAAAATTTTAATTTCGCGGGCTTCTCTGACGCTTGCGCCTTTAGGAGTCAAAAAACCGTCTGTATTTGGTGATAAGTATTCGGACAGCCGTTATTGTGTGACCGTTCACCGGTTTCTTAGAATACCAAGACTTTAGGTGCTTATTAATCCTTACTTTAATATTATAAATGCGAAAGTAACTCTGTCTGTCTGTCGCGCTTTCATACCAAAACCACTGAACCGATTTAAATGAAATTTGGAACACATAGTTTAGAGCCTGAGAAAGGACATAGGCTACTTTTTATCGACATACCACGCGGCCGAAGCCGCGGGTGGAAGCTAGTGTTTTATAAAATATCCGGGGTTTTATAACAGATTCAGTTAAGATTTCTATAAATGGTACTCTACTTTTCTCAATCACTCTCTGTTCCTACTTGCCTAGAGATTCAATAAATTTTTTGCTTATTAAGTCAAGATAATTATGTCCTATTTGAAAATAAATTTCCTTTCATTTCGTAGTTCACATTTATTTAGATATAATTACTTATAACTTTGCTTGGATACAAATACCCTGTTATTTAAACTTAGAAATTCGTACTTATATTTGGTACTTTAAAAGCTTAATACAAATCGCCAGCAATGACTTGATTACTCAATAATATCTAATTAACAACAACTCCTTTCCCTTTTATAATCAGTTTCATCTGTGCTTCCGGGTCATTAATTTTCTTACCTTTAAAACTATCTTCTATATCCTGTAAAGTCCTATCCTTCGTTTCAGGCAATAGAAAGTAAATTACACCTAGGAAAACAGTCAAAACCGCGGAATAAACAAGATAGGCACCTTCGACTCCTACTGAAGAATACAAATGTGGTGCAGATTTCATTGAAATTACGAAAGCAGGCGTCAAAAAGGACGTGGAAAGTGTTGATCCTAAGCTTCTATAAGCTAAAGGAAATACTTCACCACATATCACCCAATTTAGAGGTGCTAAACCTAAACAGAAAGATACAGTGTACAGAACCATTAAAGCCATTGGAACTATTTCCAACATCCATGGTTCAGTAAAAACGTCCGCTCTCCTTAAATAGACGAATATTGAAATTGCTGTCATAGACAGTACAGTCATCACACCACTCGAGAACAAAATAGTCCTTCGTTTAAAGTACTTCAGTAAGAATATAGCTAAGAACGCACACACTGTCCTCAATAGATCTATCACTGTGAACTGCCAAGCAACATCTTTGACATCTTTTTTGTCCAACACCGTTTGCAGGATTATATTGCCGTATGCAGCCACCATATGTGCTCCACCAAACTCAAAAACAAATAACATGCTTATAGCAATAATAGCTGGTTTATAGAACTCTTTCTTCTTGAATATTTTTACAACTTCGCTGATAGCTTCGACTATTTTCTTGAAAACATTGTTGCAAACGTGAGTTTCAGCATATTCTGGTCTCTTTTCAGCCTTTTCCATCTTCTGTGCGTTAATCATGGCTTCAAGTTCCTCCTGTTGTATTGTTCCTTTGCCTCTGACCCATTTGAACGCCTTCCTTGCTTCGGCAATCTTGCCTTTAGAGACCAACCAGCTAGGAGATTCTGGGGACAGACTTATAATTGCCATAGCTATCAACGGGAATAGCGAACACACTGCAGCAGTCATCTTCCAAGTCAAATGCGCTCCCCACAAATGCGACAAAAATATCCCCATTCCGAGAGAAATGGCGAAAGTCCCCAAAAATGCTCCTCGATACTTCGGATCAGTGTATTCCGCGACAAGAATGGCTGCTAAAGGAGTCCTAAGTCCTAATGCAAGTCCGTGCAAGAGTCTGGCCAGTATGAAGAGGGGGACGCTGTTTCCGAAGATGAAGACTATCCAGCCTAGTAAAGCAGGTAGGGTTGAGATGAGGTGGGCCCGCTGACGGCCGAACCTGGTCATCAGAACAGGAGACACGAAGTTGCCCACGATGCCCATCACGCCGACTGCGGACGCTGGAAGGAAGAATAAAGGGTGAATATTTTAATATTATGTATAATATTTGATGCTTATTTGCTCGTGTAATGTTTACCTTTCGTAATTAATTTGATAAAATGATGGTGGTCACTTCAGCATTTCTTACATACTTATCTCAGTAGTCACCTCCTTTCTCGCCATATTATCATCTTTCACACAGCCCATCTATCGTTTCTTTAAACTTCTCCAACTCTTATAGCCATCCACATTCATACTCAAAACTTTACTCACGACATTTTCCTCACTGTCTGACTTTTTTTAATTACCTGACTAATCTTCATAAAAATTAGCACCGGTTTTCAATTTAAAAAATGAGTAACCACTTGTGATGAATTAAATATCTTCTAACACTAAAATAATATGTCCAAGTATATAAAAACCGGCCAAGTGCATGTCGAACCACGCACAATGACGGGTTCCGTAGTTGGGATGAATACAACTGCAAAAAGTTGGTCGATTATTACTCGGTAACTTGTGGAGCCTAAGTAGCGGTGATAGTTTTCCCTTTAATTTCGTTATATATACTACTTTCGTGAATATTTTCACATATCCAAAACAAACCATTTAGCTGGCAGGGTGGGGGGCTTGACTGTAACAAAAATTAGCACTTTATAGCGTAATATTTCGCAAACGGATCCCTGAATCCAAAAAACGGTTTTCACAAACTCTCATTATTTTTAAAAGACCTTTCCAACGATAACCCACACAATGGGATCGTTGAGAAAAAAAAAACCATCCCCACTTTATGTGTAGGGGAGGTACCCTAAAAAAAATATTTAACCGATTTTTTTTTTTACCACGTTGTCGGCGTGATTTATATATGTAGGTATACCCATACCAAATTACAGCTTTCTAATACCAACAGTCTCTGAGCTAAGCCGCGGACAGACGGACGGACCGACAGACGGACATAGCCTTAGTAATAGGGTCCCGTTTTACCCTTTGGGTACGGAACCCTAAAAAGGGGGGAATTAATCAAAGTGCATCAAAAAATTCGTCCGCATCGCTGTCAGCAGGAAAAGTGCCCAAAAGGCTGGCAGCATTGCAACGTTGTATGGCAATGCTGCACTTTGATTATTTCCCCCCTTTTAAATATACTTGTACATATTATTATTACTTTAGTGTTAGAAAGTTAGAAACTGTTAAATAAATAAGATTGAGAAGATAATTTAATATCTTCTAACTTTCACAAAAAGTGGAATTTAGGAGAAAAAAGTATGGGACTCACAGAATCTACGCTGTTTTTGTGCAAAGCAATCTTTGCATTCGAAAAACCTGAGATTGGCTACGTGACAGGAAAAGGTTTTTTTGTTAACAAATATATATCATGTCGCCTACTTTTAGTGCAAATAGCAAATACTTGTAAATAATAATCTCGTTTAAGTACAATAAACTCGTTTTAAAATAAAAACCTTGACAGTGAGAGGCCTTGAGAGTTCACGGGTAGTGGTTGACCGTCTTACTAGGTACCAAGTACTAACTTATTTTACTTATTATTTACTGGTTCCAAAAAAAAGGGATTCTTTTTCTTGATAGACTTCCATTAATTTTTTTAGCGGTTAGCGCTTTTTTTTGTAGGTATATTTAGTTAATCTATTTTGTGCAATTCATTGTACACAGATATGAAGGTATTTACTTGGGTTAACCAAATTCTATTGTATCTGCGCAGTACCTACTTTTTGTCAGACTCTGGTCATAAGCCGTCTTTTTCTTCTTTTCGTGTGGTTAGTGACTAACGTGTCAGAGTTTTAAAGCCGCCCGTAGGACTCTGACTTGGCTTCACAAGCCGTCGAGAAATATCTCTTAGGCATGCCGGTTTCCTCACGATGTTTTCCTTCCCCGTTTTTGAAGCAAGTGATAAATTATGCAATACGCACATGAATCCGAAAAGTCAGTGGTGCGTGCGTTGGGTTCGAACTCGAGACCTATGACTTGGCAGTCTGGCGGTCACACCATTAGGCTATCACTGCCAAAGCCGAAAGGAGATATAAAATAGTGCCAAAATCATCTTTGTCCTTCTAGCCAAGTCTTTCGTCTATCAACTACGGAAACTACTTCCATCCAACTTGACAGATTGATCTGCATAACTATCATTTAGCCAGGAACTCTGTATTTTGATAGTGTTGTCTCCAAATAGTTCCTAAGGGTAAGGGCCTACCCTATCTCAAATTGCTTAGCATGATCCTACGTTATGCCGAAAATACTGCAGCATTAATTTTGAAATAAACATTAAGTTAAAGTTGAGGATTGATGCTTGGTCCTATGTTTGACGAAAACACGATTAGGTACATTTATATTCTCGATAGAAAAATATTCCAAAGTTACTTAACCTCTAAACTGAACTATCTAAGCCGCTGGTATTAAAAAAAAACTTCAAATTAGATCATGAAACTTTGCATAATAACTGAACTAACTATAAAGCAGGACTTATGTTTTTTTTTTAAATTAACTATGGTTATGTTTTCCTTAAAAAGCAATTAATTACCTAAACTTTTCGAGTCTTGGAGCCGCCAGCACTCCACTCCATCCCGCTTTCGCTTAGTCCGCGAGTAGTATGGTGCGAGCGAGATATAAAGTGAATTTAAGCTGAGGTGGGGTAGGCTCATAATGCAATATTTCCACTTACCAATCCAAGAAGTGTCATGATCCGTCAGCGTGACGGGCCCGCCATCTCTGTTGATCTGAGCAAACAGCACAGCTGGGTAGCCGTGTGCGCATCCATGTCCTGCAATGTTTAGAGCCGCCCCACTCACCACGAATGCCTGGAACATAATGTATTGGTAATGTTAGGAAAAGTCTCAGGTAAGGTGGAAAAACGACCATCTTTGTTTTATCCGCAGGAGTACCTACGTCATTATAGCCTAGTTTTTCCAGAACAGAAGGTATCGAATTATCCATGACAGCTTCTCGAAAACTCCTATCTCTAATGTATTTTTTTACTCTTATCGTTCTAGCTGCGCCCCGCGGTTTCACCCGCGTAAGTCTCGATCTTGTGGGAATATCAGGATAAAAAGTATTCTATGTCCTATTCCAGGTCATGGTCTACCCAGGTGCAAAACTTCATCTAAATCCGTTCAGCCGTTTTAGCGTGAAAGCGTAACAAACAAATATTATAGTTAGGACTAGCTTCCGTCCGCGGCTTTGCCCGCGCGGTATGTCGATAAAAAGAAGCCACTGAATAGATTTCGATAAAATTTGGCTAGGAGATAGTGGCATCCCGGGGAAGGACATAGGCTACTTTTATGGAGTTAGCACGCGGACGAAGCTGCGGATGTAAGCTAGTTTCTAATAAGTATTCTTTTGAAAAATTCCATTGAAGCTAAAAACCTTGATTGCTTATTTTCTTGCGCAGTTAGCTCTGTACTCTCTGACTCTGACTATATAGGTAGGTAGTATTTATGTAAGTACCTATTTAATTATCTGTGGGAACCTAGAAACTTCTTATGCAATGAAGTGCGATAGACTTTCTTTGCTACGAAGATGAATCAATAATCATGGCCACAGTTAAATACAAATGCATCACTCCGCAAAATCATTTGAATAAAAAGCGACTCTTGCTACGACACGTAATGCACGTTAGGTCAGAATTGGAATCGGTTTGGAAAAAATGTCTAACTGCCTGGCCACGAGACATTCCGCTGCAGCGAATTTTCACGCGGTGCGAACGGCGAAACGTCTTGCGACTAAAAGGCCGGGTTCCCACTACGCCGGACCGGCAGATTTGCCGAAAACCGGACACCGGAAAGAGATGTTTACATTACACCGGATCCCACAAGAAAATCGGATAGTCAAGTACTCACTTCAGTTGAATTTGGACCTGTTTTTGTCTTTATGGTCGTCTTCGGTTTTATCCCACAGAGCAGGTCTCTCTTGGACAAGCGTAATTAAAGTTTCTGCGTTAATATCCATGCTACACGTCTACATTTATCAGAATGCAAAGCCGAATGACGCGAGGGGAGCACGGGCGGGGCGAGCGGGGACAGTGGGTCCGGTGGTTTTACCGACATGGCACTTCGCAGTGACAAAACGCTCGATAAAAATGCCGGGCTCGGTATTCTTGCCGGACCCGAGATAATGTGAATAGCTTCATATAAATTGTACAGCTAGTAGACCTTCCGGCAGTTTTACCGGCCCGACAAATCAGCCGTTCCGGCGTAGTGGGAACCCGGTCAAACAAATGAATAAAAATGTACTGCCCGCCGCACCGCAATTCGCGCCGCCGCGCCGCGCCGCGCCTTTCGCGCCGCCTGCCCCGTGGCCAGGCGGTTATTCATTGCTTCATAAGTTCGAAAAAAAATCTGCTCAACAACTGCGAACTTATGGAATAAACATTTGTTTAGAGCCGATTCCAATTCTGATTGATCGTGTAAGAACTCGGCGACACGACACCGCAACCGCGCCGCCACCGCGCTGCGGCCTCTCGGACGCTTCGCCGTTCTGCTTGATCGCCGGCTGCTTGCAAAAGTGCACGCGCTTTATAATACTTTGATTAATCGGAACGGCGCGGCGTCCGAGCGGCGGCGGCGCGGCGTGGCGGCGGCACGGCGGCGATGTCGTGTCGCCAAGTACTTATGCAATTAGGGTAGGTACCAACCTACAGGTCACACAGCGCTAATAACAATCATTGGTCGACGTATCTACCCCCCTTAGTTTATGTCCTGTCTTTAACCTCAATGTCCAACGCAGCATAGCAATTCTACTGACGTATTGCAATGGCGCCAAACCTTCTTTTAAAAGCTATAGACCCATCTTTAGACCTACGACCCTGCACCCCTTAGAGAACCTTACCCCGTTGTACTAATAGAACGCGATTAGGTGACCATCGCGCGATTATATCGCGTGAACATTAATAATGTATTAGAACGCCTATTTGGTACCTATCTCCACTCTCCAGCCAGCGCGGTACTTCTGACAGTTGGTATGACCACATAGACGCTCCGTATAAGACCATGCATTGCACAACTCCTTCGTAGAGACTACGAAAAAAACTATTTTTAATTAAAATTACGAATAAAGTCGCCATCCCGAACCCCTCCGGTGTCGTCGCCTCTCGCGCCGATGCGCCCGCGAGTGTTGCAGTATCGCATATGCGTTTGTTGCACTATGCGTGATGTCGAGGTTCAGTGCTTCACACAAGCTTGCATTCGAACTATGGTGAGTCGCAGTACAGTTTTGTCGCACAAGCGGGAATCACACATCCATTTATCGAGCTCACGTCACGTAGTACACCCCTGTAGGTACCTACGTGGAAGCTTACTCCAACATACTTAGTTGTTGGGAATACACTAGGCAGATTGATTTGACACCAGCTACATGGTATTCATTCGATAGCGGGGTCGCTCAAACAAAACTCACGCGATCTTGGGTCGTGTAATCGCGTTCTATTAGGACAGCGCCTAAGAATTACTATTTTTCATTCATGAAGAATCCATAAAATAATTTGTTAACATATTTACCTGCTTTATAAAAGGCTTCATCGCACTGTGGCTTCATGCAGGAGATTGAATCTGTAACTATAAAAATAATTAAATGTTAGCATTGTTATGTGAAGATTACCCTTCACAGTAACTACGAGTTCATCCTATGTCATCGTTTATAAATACAAATTACGTAATAATACGAATACTTAATGTAGAAGTTTTACAATGGGCGGTCTTATTGATAAAAGCGACAACTTTTGGATGGATTTAAAGGAAAGAATACAGCACCATGAGCTATTCTTTGTCCTCCGAGAGGAAAAGAGCAGCATTTTATAATCCCGCCTCGTTTGCAGAGATGCTATGCTTAGAATTAGGAACTTTTCCTTGAGCTTATACCTAAATAATATGAATAATGTTACCCCCTAATAGATAAACGTAGGCACTTTGCAATCTTCTGAACATACATAAGTAAGTATATATAACTTTTATAATGTATATTATTAAAAGTGAATAATCTCTAAAAATACACAGAAACATGAATAAATCTAATTAGTTATTAAGTACTTCATTATTAATTAAAGTGCTATTTTTTGCTTATTTAATTATTAAATTGGATGAAGTCAAGATGGTAAATATGAATAAAGACAAAAGTTTGAAATAAATTTATTATTTCGGCTATTATTTCAAGTAGGTTTGAATATAATACTTTTATTAAGTAGTAAGAGATATTCAGAGTTAATTAATATTTAAATTATTTTAAATAAAATATACAATCTAACACTAACATTATGTACAAACAGAAAAAATAATAAAAGGTAGGTAGGTAATTTGAATTAAAATAGTAAAACGCAACGAACGTCTCTTAGTCTGTATGTTAAGGCTCTTACATACTGGGGCGATTCGTCCCACGACGCGACGCCGCCGTTTTATTGAAATTCGCGTCGCGCGACGAATATTTCATTTATATTTCGACATATATTTCGTTAGCTTCTGTGCTTACAAGTTAACTCGAGAATCTGTACCTGTCTAATTTAATAGGTACGTGTTTTTTTTCAGCTAATTAAATATTTTTCGGCTAGGTTTAATTTATATAATTTTTTTGGTAGTAAAGAGGACAGCTGGAAGTCGATAAATACTCGATTTTAGTAGTCAAATGAGTAAAACTAGTTGTAGAAAAATGATTTCCATCAATCGAGATCGAGGACAAAAGAAGGCCCATTCAGAAAAAAAAAAAATATACATTGCGCCCAATTGAATGTAACGAAGCAAACGGAGCATGTAAGGAACGTAGCAAGTGGCGTTCTGTAGTTTCTGCCTACCCCCATGGAAAGAAGGCGTGAGTTTATAATGTAGGTAAGAATGAACCGCGCTCAAAAAAATCAATCATACCGATCGATCGGCCATGACCGGCTCTTTCGGTAATCACGATATTATTTATTCCCTAATACATGGAAGTAGGTATAAAAATAGATTACTAAGTATCCAAAACAACAATAGTCTACATCGTAGTAATACTTTTCACAATACTAAAGTAACCTTGTAGTTTCCCAGTGGATTTCCGGACCTATTCGTTCTGAGAATTAATATCGACATGCCATTTATTCATTCTCATGATTTAATTTTAAGTGTTTGCTTTTAAAACACAGTTTTTTTTTCTTTTTCATGACTCGATGTATTTTGTTTCGCGAAAAAGTAACTTAGGCCTTAGGTGCTTGGTCGTTAAACCAAGCACTAACACGCTTGTCGCGATGGACACACGTGTGTCAAAAAGACGCCCTGAGTAACACCGCGGCCGCGTCCTAACCAAAAGCGATCGTCCGGGAATACGCGATAATCGCGTTACTATGTCACTTTTCGTTCGGTGAACTGGAACGCGTGGTCGCGCCGACAGAGGGCGTCTCTAAAAGTAACCAGTTATAAACTCAAATCTCTAATTAACGTTACGTCGTGGACGATGGGCCTACATAAAGTTTGTTTTTTAATCTCGTAGACTAATTTGACAGATGCAAATGTCAAACTCTAAATTGGAAAAACAAAGAACAATCACTTGAAAGGTCAAATTACTTTACGAGATTAAAAACAGACTTTTAAGTTTATAGGATGACTTTTGAAAACTTGTATCGATACGCAATACAAAATGGGGCAAAGGTTTTTTTCTTTTTGGCTTGTCTATTTACTGGGGGTCGCATTAATCTATTTCAAGCTGACAGGAGGAAATTGAACAGTGAATAATCCTTTGTCAGGACTTCTCAGTAATATAAATAAAAGGTCCTTCACAGTTAATGTTTTACAACACCAATTTAAAATAGTTAAGTGTTAAAGTAGTTAGCAGGTAGTTGGAAGCGTGTCTTCATAAATATAAAAAAGTTTATTCAATCAATTAGACACGATGTCTGTACAAAAGAATAAACAATCAGATCTTAATATGTATGTAGATAATGTTACCATATCGCTAATAAACTGAGAAAAAAAAGTAGGAAGCCGTGGTGGTGCCTTTTCACGCTTCTCAAGCCGTGGTTAACTTCTATGTTAGTGATTTGGTTTCCGCACTTAATTCTTACGATGGACCATTGTGCGTGGGCCATGGCGGCCGGTGTAGTTACTGTAAGGAGTTTGGATGCGAGGCGCAACCTTGCGTGGTACAGGCTGGCTAGAGGGCAGCCCTGTGTTTCGAACGTTCCAACAATTTGGATTAAAATATGTTAGGAATGCATTTTGTTTTGGTACGTAAGTCTAGCTTAGCTACCGAACAGTGTACGCGTCTCTTATAAATTAAATATTAGAATAAACCCCCTTTGAACCCTCGCCGTCTTTGGATTTGCCACCTCACACACACCCTCACATTACCTTACAGTACAGCCCGATTCAAACTTTATGGCGGCTCAGAACATGAGGCGAGTCGCTGCGCAGTAACAAATTCATGTGTCAGCGGGGGTGTAGGCTGGGGTACTGCTCATTAGTAGCACACTTCAGACCCGCCATAAGGTTTGACGCGAAACCCAGTAGCGTAGTAGGTACCTATATCCACATAAATGTCAAGAAAGTTTCCAGTACCTAAAAGCTTGAATACTTTCCTCTACGCTTCCCCACAGAGTACCAGCCCGAACGTGTAAAAGCGCTCTAAGTCTACCCTAGCCTTCATGCAAGGGTTGCGGGAAAGTCCGAAAGGGATACCGGGACCTTGGCAACAGGCAAATGAAGGAACACGGGTGGGTTTTAGTCAGTAAAAGTCTGACACGCCCTTTCGCTCCGCCCAGAGCGTGAGAAGTCATTGGATGATTTCCCACCCTCAAAAAAAAAAAAAAGCCTTCATGCATCAGCTCACATCAATCTGCCTAAGCTTTTACCAACGATATTGGGGTCCGTTTCCAGTCTAACCGGATGCAGCTGAATACCAGTATTTTAAATGGAGCGACTACCTCTCTGACCTCCACGATACAATACCCCTTGGTAAGAGTGGTTCAGATTTTGGACTTGACTACCCGTAACGACTGTCAACGATCTACGAATGATAGCCGGGAGAAACGACTCAATGTGCTTTCCGAGGCGCCGAAGGATCACGTATGGATGGTCACCATCCACGAACCGACCGCGGCAAGCGTAATATAACTTTCGATCGATTCGTGTGGCTGTTAGTAGCCAGAAGCCCCTTATCAGCTCAAGCCCAACATAATTCAACAATTTTGGAGCCTCATGGAGTCTAGGTTTAAGAATTCGTCTGGAATATATTAGGCTATCCCAAATATAACAAGATGGCGGCAGGGTATGGTCTTGCGCTCTATTTGCGAAACACACTAACAGTTCAACAACATTAATTGCATTGTATCAGATTATAATATTATATTTTTGAAGGATATTCCTAATCCACCATCCATCCATTGCATTCTCATTCTTCCATTGCTTCATTATGTTCGAAAATATGGCTGTTCAACAGTAATTAACACAAAGAATTTTAACGTCAAAAATTAAATGACAGCCATTGCTACTATAAGCGTGTTACGCGACTACCTTATCCCGCTGGTCCACAAATAACTGCATTAAGATTATAAAGATATCGCCACTTCCCCAGGCCATTGCTTTTACCAGCTTTGGTTGCAATCTTGTCTATTGTAGGTACATAGATTCTAAAAACGAACAAAGACAACAATTACCTTACTCGTTAGTTAACTATTAATTACTTATGTATGCACGGCGCCAATCTTAACGAAGATCGTGACCGACTAACAGAGTATCTGGCGTCGTTTACTGACATTTATAGTTCTGCCAGGCACTGTGGGGTCGAAGCGTGATTTTATTACGAGTCAATAGTTTTTTTGCTGGGAAGTGCAGTTTAATATGCATTTGTCTGCAAATTAAAGCTAAAGAGAGCAATGACACTGCCCTAAAGGTAGATAATATAGCATAACCAGCTAACGTTCCCACTGCTGGGATACAGGCCTCCTCTGGGTTGATGGATGTCACATGTCTTTGAGGGTGAGAGTGTTTGTATTTGTGTGTGAGTGTGTGTAATATGTGCAATTAGTCTATTATGAGAGGAAACTAGCGTGAGACTAACTTCAAAGCAGCCTTTGCCTTCTCACGAGTCTCAGGCCAGCCTTACCATTGGTTAAAAGAGCTATGTCATCCGCATATTTTTGTGTTCGTAAAAGATAACTGACACAGCTCATTGACATAGATAAGAAAGAGGGTTGGTCCTAAGACACTACCCTGGAGTACACCAAAAATTATTTTCGTGATTGCTAGTAAATATTTCGATATTTGCAACCTATTTACGCCCTGTCAGGTAGCTACGAAAGATATCGAGGGCAATGCCACGAATGCCAATTTGTTCCAGCTTGTTAATTAATTATAGGACAGAAACGGTATCGAAAGCCTTCGATAGGTCGAGGAAGACATGTCGACAGACATTTTCTTGTTGTTTAGTAAGTATTTAAAAGAATACTAATAACTTAGATTAGATTTAGCACAGAAATCTCTATATTTCGACATATTGCCGTTAGACACATGCGTCATTAAGATCTATTACAGGCTGATGAATGAATGATGAAACTCATAAAAAATACTTACAACTTAATTTAATCATGTTGTTATTTGTGACGCAGAGAAAACAATGGAAGGAGTAATAAGAAGTCGTCAATCATGTCTATCGCAATATTTTACAACACATCCGTTGAGTAGGGTTTGGTGAAGAAAATGGGGAAAATGAGGCTCTAAAGTCGATGAAGAAGGTTGGGGAAGAATTGGTCCGAAATAGGAATAGCACCTGTTAACTGAAAATTGTGAGTACCCAAATGTGTATTGTTACATAAGTCGTACTAGTAATGTAACTCTGTCTGTCTGTTACCTTTTCATGCCTCGATGGCTGAACAGGTTTGGATTAAATTTGGCACACGGACAAGGTTGCCACGTGTATTAAATAGGCCGGTTAGGAACTTAGGACATAGGATAGGTACCTACTATTTATCCCGATAAGTAGTGCGTTCCCGTGCGATAATTCCGACCTCCACAGTGTCGAGGCTGTGCGCAAAAGCTAGTGAATGATATTTAATTGAGAGAAAAATAAAAGACATCAAGTCAAGGCCTATCAGCGAATGACTGGCCCACTCTCAAAAACGGCTTTGCAAAAATATACGCAATGTAATTCCCACAGTAAAGCATTTTATTCTAATTCTGACGACGCTTTTATGTAATAAAAGTAAAAGGAACCTATGTATTTGCATATTCACGGAACCTAAAGAGACTAAAAATACATGCTTACGTACGCAGTAGAGTAGTCAAGTACTTATATTTAATTTACAAACGCATAAATTAAATGCAAATCGTGGTTAACACTGAGTCATAAGTAACTAGGTACCTCTACCTACTAGGCACCTGCCCCACGGTCGACGAGGAAGCGACTGTACTCCATTTGAAATAAGATTAGACATTTAAACAAACCTTTTTACAGTCCGTTCAACCGATTTTGACTTCTATACCGTACGCAAAAGGATGGCCAAGCAAAGGTTACACAATACCAACTGTCTACTGCAGCTGGCATTTGTCATGCCACCAACAAAAATCGGTTGAACGGACTGTAAAAAAAGACTTATTTATATAGTCTAATCTTATTTTAAATGTAGTATAGCTAGCAACGATTTTCTCACTCAAGAAATATACAAAAGATTGTAGGGCCAGTGACTGTGTAAGATTGATTAAGTGCCTATCCTATACCACCTCAGCTCAAATTCACTTTTTATTTCGCTCGCACCATACTACTCGCGGCCTGAGTGAGAGCGAAACGGAGTGGGGTTCAAGCTTGGCCTGACAGCTCCAAGCCTCGAATAGTTTAGGTAATTGCTTTTTACTGTGAAAATAACGGTAATTTTAAAAAAAATCTAAAACCTGCTTTATGGTTACTTCAATTACCTCTTATGCAAAGTTTCATGCGGTTTATAGTTCGGCTTACAGGTAACTTTGGATTTGTTTTCTATCGAGAAAATACTCTAATCGTGTTTTCGTCAAACACAGGACCTAGCATCAATCCTTAACTTAAACATATATATTTATTTCAAAATTAATGCTGCAGTATTTTCGTCATAACGGAGGATCATGCTAAGCAATTTGAGGTTGGGTAGGGCCTTAATAGTTGATCGCTGACTTTTCACACCACCGAGCGAGTACTCGTTTATCACAGCGACAAGAGAATAGGAACTCGCTCAACGACACTCGCTTGGCAGGCAGAACACTTGCTGTTGCTGAGAAACTCACGCACGCTTGGTAACTACGCACGTAGTACGCGTGCTCGTTGCTCGCCATCTCAGGTTTAGGTGCTGTTCTACTCTTTACTCGTTAATCGCCGGCGGACAGGGTCCTTAGCTGGGTTGCATGTTTTTATGGCAAAAAAACTACATTATGATATCAACAATAAAAGTAGAATGAATTACCTAGTTGTTTTGTTTGCACGTGGAATAAAAATGCTGAATATTACTAGTCTGAAGCAAACAAAAAATACTTACACGACATTCGAGTAGGTTATGTAACGACTAACTAGCTATTTAATTGCGTAACTTATTTTCGTAACCGAAGACTAATCTGTTTCTTTTTGACAGTTCAACAAGACAACAACATTCATTGCGTTATTTATGTTGTTGAGCAGTTGTGTTATTCTGTAAAAATATCACCGTGAAAACTTAAGTGAAGTGAGCTTGGAGTGAACTGTCAATGCCTTAGCATCAGTAGGCAGGTATCTATGACAATGACAGCTCACTTCACCTAAGTTTTTACGGTGAGATGGTTACAGAATAGCAATGCTGATTTTTTTTCGATAATACGGAGTAATGGATTGGACATTAAAATTTGTTTCAAACCGATTCAGATTGTGATTGATCGTGTGTTACGGAATAAGGGTGTGCAGGTAGGTATCTATGAGCCAACGAATACTAAGTTCACGTTGCTTGAAAAGATATAGTTGGCTTAAAGGCTCTTACATACAGGGGCGATTCGCCGCGCGACGCGACGCCGCCGCATTGTTCGCCGTGAGAAATTGTATTGTAAAAATTCGCGTCGCGCGACGAATCGCCCCAGTATGCAAGAGCCTTAAATCAAGGGAAAATAGCCAAAAAGGTAGGAAGGGATGCTTTTTAGAGTGATTGCTGATTCCGTACCTACCCGTAATTTATTTGTTAATAGCTTCCGCCCGCGGCTTCGCCCGCGTGGTATGTCGGTAAAAAGTAGCCTATGTCCTTTCTCAGGCTCTAGACTATCTGTGTACCAAATTTCATTTAAATCGGTTAAGTAGTTTTGGCGTGAAAGCGCGACAGACAGACAGACAGGGAGAGTTACTTTCGCATTTATAATATTAGTACGGAAGTAAAGATAAGGATTATAAGGATTCCATTTTTAATTCTTTTTACCTATTGTGGTACAGTAATCTTATTTTTAGGTGCATCGTCTTCACATATAACATGTAATTGATGTATACAAAATATTGTAAAACATTTTTAAAAGAGGAACGGTGGAGTTTCTTGCCCATTTTTCTCCTTATGAAAACTACCTTTTGGAAGGGGCAACTAGAATCAGTTCTATTTCTTTGTTTTTTTTGACGTTCAAAAGTGCCTTGTATGTGCCTATTTGAAATAAATGATTTGACTTTTGACTTTGAAGGGTGTCAAACGGAACCCTGTTATTATTAAGCCTCCAATGTCCGTCCGTCCGTCTGTCCGTCTGTCTGTCGGCGGGCTGCATGAGCTGTATCCATAGATATTAGAAACAAGTTAAGTTGTTTATATTTCTATGGCTGTATCTGGTTCATGACCATAGTTGTTAGACAGTTGAAATTTTCACAGTTTGTTAGTAGTGTAGATAAAAGAAAATTTATTTTGCAAATATAGGTAACAGCAATTAATGACAAAAATATTAGAATACTATGCAAAGGATTTAACACATTCAACTTTTTATAAGTTGAAGTAAATAATTAAATACAATTTTAAAATACTTAATAGTAGTGTAATACAAGTAATAAAAATAACATTAAAAATGAAAGCGGGCCGTCTTTGCATTTGAATTTTCGTTTTTTGCCACCGACTTTAATTAAAGATATTAAAGATATTTTTCACTTTTTTGTGGTGGTATCTACCCCACACAAATTCGGATACCACTACCTGCTATGTAAATAACAGTGAAGAAGTCACTTCAAACATTATCCATATAAGTAGGCTAAGTGGGAAAAATACGTATTATTGAAGCTAACTCAAAAACTACGCAAGCAAAGTTCATCATCTTCATCTGCCTAGCCTTTTCCCAATCATTTTGGGGTCGGCTTCCAGTCTAACCGGATGCAGCTGAATACCAGTATTTTACATGGAGCGACTGCCTATCTGACCTCCACAACCCAGTAACTGGGTAATACGATACCCCTTGGCAAGACTGGTTGTCAGACTTTCGGGCTTCTGACGACCCGTAACGACTGTCAAAGATCCACAAATGACAGCCGGGACCAACGGTTTAACGTGCTTTCCGAGGCACGGAGGAGTCTCGATATGTAAAGATGGTCACCCATCCACAGACCAACCCCGGCAAGCATAGCTTAACCTGATGAATCGACCCGTGCGGCTGTTATTACTTAGCCACGAGCTCCTCCACGCAAGCAAAGTTAATAATATTTATATGAGGTCACCTCTGAAGCATGACCCAAACAAAAAAATTGTCATCAAAATCAATTCATAATTGGCGGAGTAATCGAGTAACAACATGCAAAAAAATAAAAATAAATATTTGCAAGGACCTAAAATTATTTTCCTAAAATAAATTAAAAGTTTGTTTTATAAAATTTATGAAAATTATTTTCTATGACTAATTAAACTTACCTAAACTTTGATTGTTTCAGTGTAATATTATATTCGGAATAAACTAATTAAACGTGCTCTAACCCTGAAATCAGGACCCACGACTATTCTCAATTCTACCACAGTGTAAGTAATTCTGAGATAATGCGTAGAATATGTTAACTAATGTGTCCAAACATAACTAATTATTTCTAATACCTAGATATTAGCTCAAAGTCTGAGTACACACGGCTACACATCAAGCTATGCATTTCCAGTTTATGCTGATCTAGCATTCTATAGGATTTCCGTACAATGCGAGGTCAGCTTATACTGGAAATGTATAGCTTGATGTGTAGCCGTGTGTACACAATTTGACAGAATTAATTTCTTTTTATTACATCTTCAAGGCAGTCATAAGGCTGCGGCCACAAAACCAGCGGCACAGTATAATAAAGTAACAGTATTATATTTCGGCAGTGACCTTGAAATAATTACCACGACCGCTCGGTAGATAAACCTTCCGCGTCCGCGCGTAACTGCCGCGCACTCGATACTCTTGCGTACTGATATACCTACACTGAGATTTTAAAGCGCGTCCTTTCCGCCGTTTTCTATGAAGATATAGGTACTTAATATTATTAATTATTTACTTATACTGTGCCAGCGGCAAGTAGCGTTGGCCAAGCAGGGCGATGGCGCCGCGACGGAACAATTTTCTACCATTTCCGTCGCTCCGGTCAGCCACTGCCCCTCGCCGCCGCGCCGGTTTCGTGCCCGCAAACGCGATCTTAACCTTGTAAGATAACAGCAACCAAGGGTTTTCAATTTGCCAAAACTAAGATTTCGTACTCCTATGAACTTGTGTTGATTCAAACTCGAAGCATTTAAGAGGCCGGACTAAAACAACAGTCTGTTTTAAATCTCGTAGACTAATTTGACAGGTGTAAATGTCAAACTCCAAAATGAAAAACTAACAACAATCGCTTGAAATGTCAAATTAGTCTACGAGATTAAAAAACAGACTTTAGTTTCAGCCCGGGACTTCGTCCGCGTTGAAATTTCTTGTTTTAACATAAAATGTCCTATGACACTCGGCAATACTGTAGCTTCCCATTAGTGAAAGAATTTTTAATTCATTTGATATTCGCGAGATGATCGCTTAATCGATCGATCGTTTATTTTTGGTTTTAGAGTAGAGACTTCTTATAGCATTTTATTCTTTCATACTTACATGATAGGCTGAGGCATAAATAATTCAAGAAAACAATCTAGGTACCTAACTATTGGTCCACTAGTTCATAGCCGTGCCGCCGTGCCCATCAACACGTCAATCAAATTAAAATGCGGTAATAAACTACTGTTCAATCAAGTTGAATGGACGTCAAAATGCCAAAAAAAAACTACGAACAACAGACGCAACTTGACTGAACCGGGAAATTCATTAAAACTATAAATAATTTTTTTTTTAAACTGACCGATTTGGAAAACTAGGAGGTTGAACAAGTCTTCAGATCACGAATGAAGTAAGACCAATTAAATCCTGCTAATGACTAAATAATTAAAGGTGAATCTATTTGAATTCAATTAGTTATAACATTCACGAACATTTTGCATGATATCTACCTAATTAATGTAAAACGTTAATTGTTAAAAAATAGCATCGCAAAAATTCTATTGCTAATTGGACAGGGTTCAAACTTGTATATCAGTGTCATGTCTGACTATTGTTTTAAAAAGAGTGATGAGACTACGTTCAAGTTGTTTTTCCGTTTTTCTTCGGTAAAACGAACCTTGCACTAACATTCTTAAATTGTAGTGAAGGTGCCAAGTGCCAAGCTCTAGCTAAATTCTGGGCTGACTCTATCGAGCATAATAATATCTAATTAAATATTATTTTTTAAAACGTCTTTCATCTTGCTCGGGACCCTGGGGTCCCGGACCTTTGGAAGGCGTATGAGGGGCCGAAGCCAACTTGCAGAGGCCCCTTAGAAAATTTTAAATGGAATGAGGCACCAACCGACGATTATCCATGCTCGCACCTATGCCAGTGCAGCCAAGGACAAACCCCGGTTGGTGTAACCCCCCTGCCACACAATCATATGTCAAACAAGTGTTCAAATATGGGTTCAAAATTTGTTACAATGTCTGGCACCGGCATTGATGTGCGCTCGAAAAATTACACCGAATGGCAAAGTTGAAATATGTGATTAAACTTTGATGAAATATCCAAACACCCCTGCCACACGTGTGTTCAAACAAGTGTTCAAATATTGTTGCTAAGTCTGGCGCCGGCTTTATACTATTGCAGGTTATGGAAACAAAACAATGATATTGAACTATGGGTTTGGGTGGCTAAAGTGGACTGGTAACCTGGAACTATGGAAGGACTATGGCCCCTGCCTGATTAATGTTTTATATATACACGGATACGTAAGTATTGATATCTAAACAATATGCCTCAAGCAAGACAAAGGTCTCGGATCATTTTAGTGGCCTTGATCTTGTCTTGTGGAGGAGCTCGTGGCTAAGTAATAACAACCGCACCGGGTCGATTCTTCACGTTAAGCTACGCTTGCCGGGGTTGGTCCGTGGATGGGTGACCATCTTTACAAACCGAAACTCCGCCGTGCCTCGGAAAGCACGTTAAGCCGTTGGTCCCGGCTGTCATTCGTGGATCTTTGACAGTCGTTACGGGTCGGCAGAAACCCGAAAGTCTGACAACCAAGACTGGCTGTCAGACTTTCGGGTTTCTGCCTATCTGACCTCCACAATCCAGCAACTACTATACCCCTTGGTAAGTTACCAAGGGGTATCGTGTTGCCCAGTTGCTGGATTGTGGAGGTCAGATAGGCAGTCGCTTCATGTAAAATACTGGTTTTCAGCCGCAGCCGGTTAGACTGGCAGCCGACCCCAATATAGTTGGAAAAAGGCTAGGCAGATTGATTTTTGGATTGATCTTGTCTTTTGCCACTTGCCTCTAAGTCCTTGGTCATCAGGCAATATATTTGTTTCCAAATTATCCAGGAGCCCACGATACGAGTAGCTACATCAAAACAACAACCCCATGGTCGTTTCTCCCCAAACATCACACTCGAGTAATATACGGGGTGTGAAAAGGCCCACTACGCATTCTGTACAACACAAAATAAAAACCGACTTCCAAAAAAACACTGAAAAGTGAAAAATAACTTTAATTTCGGAAGTCAGTCGGAAGTCTTTGCCTTTCAATTTTCGTTTTTTGCCACCGACTTCCGAAATTAATTTTTCACTTTTTAGTGCTTTTTTTTGGAAGACGGTTGTTTTTTTTTTGTAAAAAGTTGTGGTCCGTTACAAATACGGGAAACGACTTTTATTTTTAACCGACTTCTAAAAGGAGGAGGTTATTGGTGTGAAAAAGCGCTGTTTACGGTAGAACGCAAAGTAACGCACGCAAAACATTGTTTTTGGTGCGTGCTCAGGGTTCGTGGGGGTACTTATTTAAAATTAAGTTATAAATAACGTTTAAAACTTGCTTTCTTTAAAAAAACGTCTGAATAAGTTGGAACTTCGACCTTCAATATCTCCGTAATCAGAAGGTTTCCAGGTACTGATGGTCGAGAACAAAAAATTGATCACTATGACGGGAATAACAAGTAACTTTCGGCTTCATTAAGCGTCTTTTTAACCGACTTCAAAAAAAGGAGGAGGTAATCAAATCGTCTGTTTTTTTTTTTAATGTTTGTTACCTCAGAACTTTCGACTGGGTGAACCGATTTTGATGATTCTTTTTTTATTTGAAAGCTGGTGCTTCCCGTGTGGTCCCATATAAATTTTATTAACTTTGCTTGAGTAGTTTTTGAGTTAGCTTCAATAATTACGTATTTTTCTCACTTAGGCTATATAGACGACATCTTATTTGATACAATCACTGTTATTTACATAGCAGGTAGTGGTATTAGAACTTGTGTGGGGTAGGTACCACAACTAAAAAGTGAAAAATAAAAACTTTTCACAAAAAATTAAACAACCGACTTACAAAAAAAAACACTCAAAAAGTAAAAAATAACTTTAAAGTCGGTGGCTAAAAAAGACAATTGAAAAGCAAAGACACCGACTTCTGAAATTAAAGTTATGTTTGGAAGTCGCTTGTTTTATTTTTTGTAAAAAGGTTTTATTATATCCTGTATACAGGGTCAAATTGTGGGGTAGGATGTTACGCAAATATACATGATTCCCGTTGTCTTTTTTTATTCCAAAACAACAACCTTGTTTTATTATAAACTTTATAGCTGATGCCCGCGGCTTCGCCTGCGTGGATGTCGGTTATTATATACTAAAACCTTCGTCGAGAACCACTCTATCCATTGGTGAAAACAGCATGAAAATCGGTGCAGTAGTTTTTGAGATTATCGCGTACAGGACGTCAGACAGACAGACGCGGCGGAGGACTTTGTTTTATAATATGTAAGGATGTCGCGCGCTCTCTACTGCACCCAGGGTGCGAATGGCAAATGCTAAAGCTAACCTGCCAGATTTTTCTCGTTATGACGGTGGTAGGTATTGCTACTGGGGATAAAGAAACGTTTATCGGAAGCCATCATGTTACTGCGTTGTGAACTTGTGACTTTGTGACACACCATGAGAGATTATTATCACACTAGTTGCGCATAAGTCTTGATTCCGTAAGAATATCGCGATAAAAAGTATCCTATGCCATAACCAAGTCATGGTCATGGTCTACCCATATGCCAAATTTCATCCTAATCTATTCAGCCGTTTTAGCGTGAAAGCGTAACAAACAAATAAACTCACTTTCGCATTTATTATATTATTTAGGACTAGCTTCCGCCCGCGGCTTCGCCCGCGTGGTATGTCGATAAAAAGTAGCCTATGTCCTTCCCCAGGGTGCCATCTATCTCCTTGCCATTTTATCGAAATCCGTTCAGTGGTTTAGGCGTGAAAAGGTAACATACAAACGGACAGAGTTCCTTTCAAATCTATACTAATATTATAAAGAGGAAAGATTGGATTGTTTGTTTGTTTGCATTGAATAGGCTCCGAAACTACTGAACCGATTTGGCTGAAAATTGGTGGAGAGGTAGCTTAGAACCAGGAGACGGACATAGGATACTTTTTATCCCGTTCCCGGTAGGGTAGGTAGGTAGTCAGGTATGTAGGTAGGTACGTAGGCAGGGTAGGTAGGTAGGGTAGGTAGGTAGGGTAGGTATGCAGGGTAGGTAGGTAGGTAGGGTAGGTAGGGTTGGTAGGTAGGTAGGTAGGGTAGGTAGGTAGGTAGGTAGGGTAGGTAGGTAGGGTAGGGTAGGTAGGTAGGTAGGGTAGGTAGGAAGGTATGGTAGGTAGGGTAGGTAGGTAGGGTAGGTAGGTAGGTAGGCTAGGTAGGTAGGGTCGGTAGGTAGGTGCGCCGTAGATAAGTACTTAGTGCTACCCGTGTGAAACCGGGGCGGGCAGCTAGTTTATAATATTAGTATATGTAGATTAGATGAACCTTATTTTGGTGGCGTTTCATAAGCATACAAGTATGAACATTATTCGTATACTAAGGTTAGCGTTCATATTCGTATGCTTAGTTTACTTAGCAAAGAAGTAAATTAAGTCACAGTGCGATCTGTGAATCTTGCCCTAAGTACTAGTAGGTAAGTACTTTACGTTAGTACCAGAACGTGACTAGAACTTTTTTTCATAGACAATTGAAAAATATTAACATTGAATTTTTACAGAAAAAAAATATTATGAGAAGTTAATTGTTTGGTCAATTAATATTATTAAAGAGTCAATTATTGATTAAAAATCCTAATAATTGGCATGATTTACTGTTGTAAAAGGGAAGCTAATTAATTGAACAAAAGATACTAAATATCTGTATTTGTAGAAAATAATTAGATTGACAGTGACATACTTAGCTAGATCAAATTCATTAATAAAGTACTTATTGTTAAGTTTTCCTCTGTTAATTCAAGGGCTCATTCACGATCTATCATCAATAATAATCATCATTTGTATTTGTGGCCACACTATTGAATTAAGTAATTCCTGTAATGATAGTGGTGATGAGGTAACAAATACATACCTAAATATGTTAAAGGTTTCAATAAATAGCAAAGTATGCTTGTATTACTTATATTTTTATTTAAAAATCAGAAGCACACGGACGGCGGACATCTTTTCAGAGACGATCAACAAGGAAGGAACCACAGACATCATTAAATGACATAAGAAAAAACAATCATAGATTTATAATTGAGTAGGTACCTTGCCTATTTGCCCAAGACAATTTTAACAAAATAATAAATACATTTTTCAAGGGGGATGCGCTAAGGTAGCACGCGAAATTCAATTTTTTTTACGTTTTTTGCAATTTGCAGGTCAGTGTCAGGTTGTATGTTGATTGAAATATGATTCGCGATCGTGGAATAATTAGAATCAACAATACGCCATGATTTCATGAAATAGTCATTCAATACACTCATATGAACTTAGAGAGTTGTATTGCTGATTCTTATGTATATTCTGTATTCTATACTAATATTATAAAGCTGAAGAGTTTGTTTGATTGAACGCGCTAATCCCAGGAACTACTGTTCGGAATTGATTGAGAATTCTTTGTGTATTGGATAGTCCATTTATCGAGGAAGGTTATACTCGTAGGCTATATTGTTATTGTTATATAGCCTACGAGTATAACCTCCGCTCCTATTGGTCGTAGCGTGATGTTTCACGCTACGACCAATAGGAGCAGAGCATAAATAAAAAATGTTGCAAAAACGGGAAAAATTATTCCTTTTTGAGAGCTAGCCATATCATCTTTCACACTGTCCATCCATCGTTTCTTTGGTCTTCCCCTAAACATAATTATGCACCACATTCATACTCAAAACTCTGCTCACGACGTATCTTGTCTGTCCTACATGTCAATAGTTCCATACATTGATAGTCGCGCATAAAAGCCAAGATTTCAATTTGAAATTGAGGTATACACGGCTACACATCAAGCTACACATTTCCAGTATAAGCTGATCTCGCATTGTATGGAAATCCTATACAATGCGAGATCAGCATAAACTAGAAATGTATAACATTATGTGTAGCCGTGTGTACCTATATATTGATCAAAATGATCACGAATACACCACAACATCTGTTTCGGTTGTCATTACCAAACGTACTTTTCATAAGACGCATACGCAACCGCCCCGTCATTACATGTCATGAATCGCCTATGCGCCCGCGCAAGCCATTCTCTCACGTGACGTGTTTTATAACGAATGCAAGGTTTCCTCATGAGTATCACATTATTTTTTTAAAGACAGATAATGCCACTATACTTTACTATAATTTGTAAAATTATCCTAGTCATTTGACGTTTACGATTTCAATGACAAGAATTGAGGCAAAATTTTTGTTAAAAAAGAACTTTATAAAACGTTTTGTGTTTTGCTGTAGTATAAAAATCCGAATAACTATGCGTACCTACATAAAAAAAACTTGGTTTTGCATTCTGATTATGACGAATATCGACCAAAAAACCGTGCCCACTGGCCACCTCAAATATCTTTTGCTCTTGGCAAAATATGGACTCTACTTTAAACCACCAACTGTTACAACTAGTAAGTCCTATGATAATATTTTCTGCAAAACTTACAACTGGTAAGTCCTTTATTATATTTTCTGCAAATAAATGATTCTTTTTTCTTGACTGTACGTTTGTATCAGATTTGGAAGTCGTCGTCGGTCAATATTTCATCAAATCACTTCGTTAATAATTAAGAGGCGATACTTACTTATTAATATTTTAGTGAAACAGAATTGGAATCGGTTCGAAACAAATGTCTAATCCATTACTTCATAAGTTCGTATGTTACGTTGTTGAGCAGAATTTTTATCGAACTTATGAAACAGTGGATAGGTAGAACATTTGGTGGCTTAATTTGTTGCATTTTAACCCTACTATGACGTCCTGCAAGGAATACGTCGAGTTACCAGTAACCCTGTGTAATACAATCGTCTCAAAAATAAAAGACAAATTATTTTAATGGCCGCCCATCACGCTTGTATTCCCCGCAGGGTTAGGCAGAGGTGTCCCTATGGTACTCCCACATTCCGCCGTCAAGCGATCGTCTACTAGAAGCAGTCTCCTTGTAAGCACTGAACGGTTTTGATTATTATATTTGTTGTCTTTTCGAGTGCAAATTTCTCATGCACAATCTGGGGTCTATAGGACATTTTTGGGTTAAGTCCCATGTAATAGTTGGCGAACGGGCCATTCTATGACCATCACCTGGGCCGACTGAAACTGTTTACCACTGTTCTGCATATATAGAAAAACCGATCATTTAAAAAAAATGTCTAATGAAGTGAATGAATCCAGTTCATTACACCAGAAAATTGGCAATTCTGCATCTATAAAGCCTTTGTTATTTTAACAAAAATCACGATGAGATTGCAAATAAAAAATTTAAAATAGCTGACGCAAAACTATTTCATGATTACCTCTTTACAGTCCAATTAATTATTGTTTACCTATTTAAAAATTAAATTACATAGATAATGTGAAGGCTTGTATGTTTGGATGCTCGTTACTCAATCACGCCAAAACGGCTGCACGGATTTGTATGAAAATTGGCACTCAGATAATAAGAATAATTTATTTAGCAAAAGGATAATAATTATATAGATAGTTTAAACCTGGATTAATACAAAGGATACTTTTTATCCCAGAACTATGTTAGGGATAATTACTGAGCTGCACGCAGGCGCAGCCGCGGGCAAAAGCTAGTTTAATTTAAGTAGGTATCTAAGTAATGTATTGAAGGCACTGAAAATGTCTGAAAGAGTTCATTATGTAAGTTATTAAAATAAATGGTGTGAAATTACGGATGGCTTGGTTCAACGAAGCGTAAGTAATGTCAAGATTAACATTATAAAAAATTAAAAAAAGTAAGTAGTAAAAACTAAAACTTTTTTATTACTTCTTTTGTTTTTTTTTTTATTCTATTGTGGTATATAATGTAGGTATATATTTTTGAAATGTGCTCATTATGCCTTTCATTTGATACCCAACATGGTACGAATAAACATTTTTTTTTAGTTCCTTACTTTATTTCCACTGGAGGGCGCCATTTTTAATTTAATGTAACGTCACATAGCCTATAACCAGCGGACGATCAAGACGCTTCCAACGATACCTCAAATTGTGATGAGTGGTTTAGAAGATAGGAGGAAACAGATGAACATACATACAAACATACATACCGGTCAAAATCATAACCCTCCTTTTTTCTTCGCCGTAGTCGGGTAATTAAGATTTAATTAGGATACGATTTGATGGATTCCCAGGATAATTGTTTAATTATTAGGTATCTATAATTGTCACTGTGGTTTTGGCGGAGGCTACTTCGTGTACCATGGCCCGCCATGAGATAGAAAGAATCCATATTGGAGGAACTAAACGTCACCAAGCGGCTATGTACAATATGCCAGGAGTGTGCCCTCAGCTTTTTGGACATGTTATGCATTTACCTAAGCATGGTCTGGAAAGGCTTTTGATACAGGCCGGGTGTGTTAATGCGTTAAACCGGTGTGGCAGTAGGTACGTATCTCTTAAAAAAACCGGCCAAGTGCGAGTCGGACTCGTGCACGAAGGATTCCGTACCATTATCTATAAAAAAGGGCAAAAATATCACGTTTGTTGTATAGGAGCCCCCTTAAATATTTATTTTATTCTGATTTTTTGTATATGTTGTTATAGCGGCAACAGAAATACATCATCTGTGAAAATTTCAACTATATGTCTAACTATCACGGTTCATGAGATACAGCCTGGTGACAGACAGACAGATGCACGGAGAGCGGAGTCTTAGTAATAGGGTCCCGTTTTAACCTTTGGGTACGGAACCCTAAAAAGTACACTTTTATTTTTTACTCGTTTTTGTAAACTGCTCAGTGAAAACTTCGTTAATTTATTTCATTACTTATTTGTTTTTTTTTTGCATGGTTGCTCGTAGTTAGTCATTAACCTCATGTTAATTAATTTTTAGTTCCAACTTGATAATAAAAAGAATAATGTTGTGGGAAAATTACGAATTAAAAATGGTTTAAATTTTAATTATTTTAATGATACCTATCCATTCATGCTGCGATTCCAAGCATTAAAAATAAAAATAAAATACACATATAAATTAATTACAAAATACATTAAAAAAAACATGAGCCCGTTTTTCTTAAATTAAAAATAATAAAAACGATATGTCTTACCTAGACTAGATAACACTGCATCAATTCGATTTTTTAAATTCAAAGACTCATCCACAGAACCAATAGCGATCGACTAAACCAATACTGACATGCGCCCGCGCTTTTAAACCGCAAGCTTTTTTCATAAAGCCTGACCCTGACATTGGAAAATGACTATTTTATTTAGACCTTGAAATGTACGGAAATGTATTCACGAGGCAGTTCTACATTAACTGGGTGTATGGCTTCGTAACTATCCATGTTTGCTATACATATAAAATGTATTACTTAGGTACCTACGTACTACTTACTCTTAAACTTAAATGTATGTACATAAATCTGTTGACATACAAAAAAGGCTTGCTAGTCGATTCGCACGAAAAAAATTCGCCCAAATCGGGCGAATAGCCTTTAAATTTTGATTATATATTCTGTGTAGTCTACTCGCATGGAAGTAGAGATTGGTGTCAAAATAACCAAACAGGAGTATTTGCTTACGGATAACACCATCCTGAGCGTGCTCAGCCACAAGGTGGACAGCCCCCTTCTGGGGCACTGGGTTAATGCACAAGTGCGTGTGCCCGGGGCCCCAGATGGCGGCAAATACCTAAATTAATTATGTCAAATTTTTAAATGTACCAACAAAGTCGTTCTACTAACAATATTATGGGCCAAGTATGTCTGAAATAAAAGATTTTTTTTATTTTTATTACCACACTTGGCAGATAGGTTAGTAGACTTGGTGATATGAAGGAAAGTTACCAAAAATAGGCGTGGAAAACCATGCTGTATCTGGGATGGAGCTGGGCAGGAAACATTAGCATTATGAAGACAGCTGGCACAATAAGACTGAGTGCTCTCCTGAGAAAACTTTCAGATCCAACCTGGGACATCAATTTCACAGGAGCGAGGGAGGCGAATGTTCAAGAGAAAGCACTGGAGATAAATGAAAAAGGCCGTCTTTATTCAGATAGTCATGCAGCCATCGGAAACGGTTGGCTTAATCTTAGTCATAAGACCTTCAGTGTAAAAAACAACAAGTTAACTGGGAATGACAATAGAAAACACTAACATTGTAAGACCTCCATCAGTATCAAAAGTAAATGACATCAAATTCCAACTTACACTGGTAACAATTGGCATACTTGCACGTTTCTTTAAAAATAATATCTAGGAAGTTAGGAACTCATTTAATGGCACAAAGATCTTTTTGTTGCGAGTGTTAATTGAAGGGGAAATATTAACTCACGTAGGTATTTGATATTATTTAAAGTCTGTTTTTTAATCTCGTAGACTAATTTGACAAATGTTTGTGATTTTATTATTTGTGATTTAGTTATACAACGTGCCGCTACAATGGCGACATTAATTTAACACACGTATAGGATTTCGCGTATTCGTTTTATGAAAATATTTGAATTTCATTAAACGTTATTATTTATTGATTTATTTACAATTTTCTAAATTACCATCCTGGAGCAACCTGTACTTAAAGAACTGTAGCGAAGAGGTCATTTGCCGGGGTCATGAATTATAATATGTAGGCGAATAAAAGGAAAGCCGCGCAATTTCTTAGAAATTATGCCGACAAAGGAACTTACCGATAGAACGTAAGCCAGCTGGTAGGTAGCTCCATGAATGAATCTTTTACACAGAGTGATCTCAATTTTCATTATGTTTTTATTATTTAGTTTGTGTGAAAACTAAAAATTTTCAATTTACGAATTATTTTGTTTTATTATAATTTTTATGTTTACTGGCCACTAGCCCTACCCGTGTGTTAAGTTAATGTCGCCATTGTAGCGGCACGTTGTATAAACTAGTGACGATAGGAATTAATGGTCAAATGCATGTTTGAAAACCGTATTATTAGGTGTTACTGCCCCGTTAGTCTCGTGATCGCAAGCACGACTGCTGAGCGTGGGGTCCTGGGTTCGATTCCCGTTCGGGCAAAGTGATGTTGGGTTTTTCCATTAGGAATTTCTTAGTGACAGGCCGGAGTTTCGAAGTTGGCGGTGTGATACCCGTGTGGCTGGGAAAGCTTGTGAAGCCGTCGGTCCTGCGCCTAATTTCTCTCCGATCGTGTCGGATTACCGTCCCATCGGACTATGAGAGTGAGGGAAGAGAGAGTGCACCAGTGCCTGCGCACACACTTTTGCACTATAATATCTCTTGCGCCGAAGGCTGGTCTCCGCTGAGATTGGTCACCATGGCCGAAATTCAATCTGCCACGAGAGCAAAGGGGCAGTTAAGAAAGAAAGATGCATAAGTATTTCTTGCTCCTGCCTTGTTCCTGGTGTTCCATATTTCCATGAGCGAAGCTTAGCTACTGTCATTTTCCCTGCATAACCGCCTGGCAACAGGACATTCGCCGCAGCAAATTTTCGCGCGGTACGAATGGCAAAGTGTCTAGTGACTAAAACAAATGAATAGAAATGTACTAATCATGCCACGCACGCCGCACCGCCGTTTGCGCCGCCCGTCCCGTGGCCACTAGGCGGTAATTATGGTTTTGGCGACGCACGTAAGGTAATCGATGGATACGGCACTAGAGTCATATTCCGGCTGATGTATGCGAGGCCCACTATTCCATTTTCCTCGGTCGTAACTATAAAAACTTTTGCGTTTTGGGCTCATTTAAATAATTTGTTAAGATAAGTACTTAAAACAGATAAAAAGACTCTTAGCAGCAGACTGAGATGACTATTAGCATTGGTGGTCCAGAAGCAATCGACATGTCCTAGAACCAAAAATTCGAAGACATGTGACATCTGCCAACCCGCACTGGGCTCGCGCGGTGGACTGGTGGAATACGGCCCACTCGCTCCACCAAAGAGGAGGCCTGTGTGCCAGCAGTAAAAAATTATAGCCTGATTATGTAAGTTTAAATGGCGATGATTGCACCTGCAAAATTACATAGCAATTTGTTAGGACGTTAAGTAATATTGTCATAGAGAATTATTTTAAAGTTACGGCCTGGTTTTCCGAAGTCATTTGGAACAAGTAATTATGTCAGTACTTAATCTCATTACCTACATTATAAGCTGATGAGTCCTTGAGTGGAGACCATGAATCGGTAAACGCAGTGTGGAATAAATCAGCCAGATGGATATTTACGACTTTACCAGGAGTTAAGGTGAATTCGTTTATATATATCTATACTCCATTTGAAATAAGATTAGACATTTAAATTAACCCTTTTTTACAGTTCGTTCAACCGATTTTGACTTCTATTGCGCTGGTGGTATGACAAATGGCAGCTGCACTAGACAGTTGGTATTATGTAACGTTTTTTGCTTTAAATCCCATCCTTATGCCTACGGTATAGAAGTTGAAATCGGTTGAACAGACTGTAAAAAGGTTTGTCTAATGTCTAATCTTATGTCAAATGGAGTATAGAGGATCCAAACATGTGAGCTGGGCTGAGGGTTCAGATCATAAAGCCAACTTTGCACGAGAATTGTCCTTGTGCCACAAAGGCTGAAAAGCCGAAACAGTTTTTTAAAGTGTCTCATCTCACTCACTGGTGAACGACCAAAAGAGAGACTGAAGCTGTGGCGAAACAGTTCTTTCTTACCCAAACCATTCGTTCCTGCTGAAGATCTCCCACCTGGCCATGAGTTGCCTTGGGTAACCTGGAACTCTTTAAACAGACTCCGGACCCATGTGGCCGAAGCAAAGAAAATTTGTTCAGGTTTAGATTAATGGACGACTCCGCATTTGAGTGTAGGTCAATGTTGTGCTGTTCCACAAACGATGGGACATTTAATCTCGTGTCCTGTCATCTGCACGTTACAGGAACTGATGGACGCATGTGATGGCGCCAAACACGTGGCTGAATTCTGGGTCGAGTCTATTTAGATTGCTATCGACCCGGTTAGAAGAAGCACAAATTGGAAGATACAGTCACGCAGTGACCAACAGGCTAACGAGGCAGTCACTTTAACTTATCAAAGAGGTCAGTATCTTTACCTAAGTGCTCAATTGCTCATACACACTAGTGGCAGGCGTCAATGGAAGAGGCAACAGCAGCCGTCTTCGACAGCCGCTGTCGAGGCATCGGCGGTGCCATGTATTTGAGTACCAACTTTGTAGTGTATCTATCAATAGTTATGTAAACACTACCCTATATATTACTTTACTCTATGGTAAACACTATCTCATGCACGCCAGCAGTGAGGTCGCTGTCACTAATGTCAACTGTCAGTTTACCAAGAATGGCGGGAAACAGTCGAGACAGGGGCGGTACCTGCACACTAGAGCCTTGGCATGGTGATGAGCCAGCTTAATGACAGAATCAGCTTAAGCTTGGGTCGGTCTTTTCTCCGTACAAAAAGTCGTAGAATAATTCGAGGTTCGGCTCTCGTCTATTTCCTCCTCCATAATTGGACCAATTTGAAAGATATTTTAAGGATATTTACTGTGCCCCTATGTTTTTCTTTTTTCATTAATAGTTGGCTTTGTACAATAGGCCTCTGATGACAGCGGTCGAAACAGGCATCTTTGAGCATTTTCGTAGGGTTCTAGTGTTTCTACAGATAATGTATCAGCAAAACGGAAAACATAGGGCATAGAACTAGTTGATATTTATTTTACTGTAAAAAATCATTGCTTTAGGGTCATAAACCAGAGAGAAAACAGGCGAGAGCGTTTGTATGGAGAGGGGACCGACCCTACGGGATCAACAGGATTCTACACCTACGACGCGGGCGTGTTCTGTATTTGCGCGGCTGCAGTGGCACGTTGTCGGCGACTGCAGTTGCCTCTGCCGTTGACGCGTGCCCCTCGTGTCTGTGAGCACGTATATAATCAGCCAATAATGTTCCCACAGCTGGGACACAGGTCTACTATTAGTGAAGAATATGGGACTGGTAATTAGCTCATTAGAGTCGTAGTTTAAACCTACATTGTTATCGGGCATTATATTTGTGGATCCCATAGATTGCAGGAAATAATAACGCGAGTAGGTAAACGTTTGGCAATTGATATATCTGGTGACTCCTAGTAAACAAACCGTAACTAATAATTTTATTAGTACTTAAAAAATATTATGACAGATACATTGTACAATAATTTAAACTCAGAACGTAATACGTTGAGTGACGTTATGTCATGATTGTGAATGTCAACATTGTTTGGTTGTCATAGCAATGTCAGCGGCATAGTCCTGAGATATGTTTTTTTTTTTACCTTAATAATTTTTCAAGTTCTAACCCGTTCTAAACGATTTTATCAATGTTTCCGGATAGATCACAATTGCTAGCACTTATGTAGGTATGTCTAAGGCCCGTGTCTAAGACGCAGCTCATATGGCCAGCAACATTTTGTACCTAAAATTCTTCTGATGTTGACTTTTGACAAAAAAAAAGTCTGTAGGTATTTTCAAACAGTGCATCGTTTTCGTTACTTGTATGTCAATGTGCCTCCCTTCTAGCTCTATAATACAAGGAATTTAACTATAAACTCTCTTACGAGACATTTAATAACTACTTATGACACAAAAGAAAGTGTATTATTAACATAGGTAATCGATTTAACGGTGTTACGGTGATAACATCATTTCTTAATTTATTTAAATACATTTATCATCATTATCTATTATATAAACGTGTTACATATAACATATAAGTTATATGTAACTTACTAAAAAAAATATATTGAAAAATATGTATGAAAATAAATATAAAATGACAAATTACTCGAATTTTTTTGAAATGATATGAGTCATTATTAAGGTGTCATTTAGTTGCAAATGACTTCTCCCACATCCGGCATCCCCATAACGGATTGCCGCATGCCGTGCCGACATTTTACCCATTAATTTGCCTAGCCTTTTCCCAATAAATTGGGGTCGGCTTCCAGTCTAACCGGATGCAGCTGAATACGTGTATCTTACATAGAGCGACTGCCATCTGACCTCCACAACCCAGTAACTGAGTAATACGATACCCCTTGGTAAGACTGGTTGTCAGACTTTCGGGCTTCTGACGACCCGTAACGACTGTCAAAGATCCACGAATGACAGCCGGGACCACCGGCTTAAAGTGCTTTCCGAGGCACGGCGGAGTCTAATATGTAAAGATGGTCACCGATCCACGGACTAACCCCTGCAAGCGTAGCTTAACCTGACGGACCGACCCGTGCGGTTGTTACTACTTAGCCACGAGCTCTGGGGGCCAAGTCTACTAATTTACAAACGTGTCAATGGTCTCGCAATTATGAGTTCCTCATCTTAGCCCCCTGACATATTACCAACAGTGAACTATCTTCTGGGCACGCTCGTTCCATCGTAGACCTCATCCATCTTCCCAGCAGGCGAGAACGAGGCCATTACCCAATTTAAAAAAAAAACTAATATAGGGTAAAATAGTTTTTTTTTATCAGCCTGTTCCCACTGCTGGGATTCAGGCCTCCTATCGATGAGAGGGAACGGGTCGCAATCCACCACGCGGGCCCATCAGTGCCGGTTGGTACTCGTAGATGTCACATGTCTTCGAATTTTTGGTTCTAGGACATGCCTGTTTCCTCAAGATGTTTCCTTCAAATAATTTGATGAGTTGTTTTGCTAATTCTAGTATTTATAATTCTGTAAATGCATAATTTGTTACGGCCGTAAATCATATTTAGATCAACATAAAACCTGATACTGACCTGCAAATTGCAAAAAACGTAAGAAAATTTGAATTTCGCGGGCTACCTTAGCGCATCCCCCATAGACATGCTACCTATGTAAATTCTAAATTATAACAGTGACAGGAATCTACTATAACATAACATCATGCACATAGGCTAAGTGGGAAAAATGCGTAGGTATTATTGAAACTAACTCAAAAACTACACGAGCAAAGTTATAAGCATGGGACCACGGCACCGCGCAAGCTTCCTCTACCGAATGAAAAATCCGTCCACAATTGACGAAAATATCGATAGACAAACAAAAAGAAAACATCCTTATGTCAGAACATAGAACCTCCTTCTTTTTGGAAATCGTTTAAAAATAGAATGACCGAGCTTTTGAAGTCTTCTAATTCTTATTCTAGGCTATTATATTTTATGTGTTGGTCATTTTTGCACCGGTCAAATTACTATCTGGAAAATAAGATTGAAAGTTTTTTGATAGGTAGGTAACTTTCCTTTTTATGAGACACTGCAGGCTTTAGCCCGCTACTTCGTCCGCGTGTTATTTCTTATTTTAACATAAAATTATCTTATTTATGATACTAGGCAATATTGTAGCTTCCTATTAGTGAAAGAATTTTCGGAATTGGATCAGTAGTTCCGAAGATTACCCCCTAGCCCTTAAAACTCACAAATACCTCTACAAAATATAGATGGAGTTGCATTATCATTTATCTAAATATAAAATCCAAAATGTATAAGTTCTGCTCCGTAACAGCACCTTGGCATGAATTAAAATATTTATTATTTACAAACCAATAATTAACAGATATCAAAAATGAATGATGCAACATTTGCGTAGTCAATTAAATCATAGATCATCAAAAAATAGGTATTGTTAAAAAAACTTACATCAATCATAAAATTCTTCCCACATTTTTTCATCATTTGTCACTCAAGTCCATTTTAATTTTATCACGTCATTAATCAATTTATTAGTTATTAACATGAACACATTTTTATAAATCCCAAAAATACGGAAGCGTTTACTCGATTCTTAATTATTTTAATTTTTCGATCGTTCTTTTTTTTTAAACACGCGCTGCGTAGTGCGGGGAAAGTGGACGCGTCGATTTCTCCGTAGCCTTAACATCGACTGACTTCGACAAGTTGTTACGAAACCCCGTCTTTCATCTAGTGATGGTAACTTGTATATTATTATTGTTATTTCTACATTGCCGCATCATTTTTTCTCATAGAACGTACTTTACTTAAAAGTATAAGTGTGTATTTCACGTTTGGAATACTTGGCCTAGATAATGCCCATGTAATTTGTGTGTAACTCATTTTACATAACTAACTGACTTACTTACACAGATTAAGTAACATGTCTTGTTTAATAATTTAATGATAAAATTACTTTTTTAACTAGTTTACGCATTTTATCGACAGTCGATAGATAGAGGAATAAATTCCCATCACTAGCGTTAGCTAAATAGTCAAGATGGTTTGTTTGTCGCCGCGGCACGTAAAAGATGTTGTGCAAAACGCAGGCCTCATAATTTTGCACAACGAGAGGGCTGGATGACATAATATAACTATGAATAACGACTTATAAAACACGTAAGTTAGTACAGTCAGCGGGGACAACTCCGACCGTACGCATAAAGGCACATATCATGTTCAATTCCAGCATATTAAAACAGGTTCACATAAAATTAGCGAGCTAAACTCCGCAGACGTGATGAGATATTTAACATGATTAAACGAAATAAAAATGTATTTATAGTTCTTTATAAAAAAAATTTTTTTTTTGTTTGTTAAATAAATATGTATATTACTTTGGACTTCAAGGTCTGCAAATAAAGCTTTTTTTTTTGGGTCAACGACCGCTTGTAGTGTGGTAGGTAGCTACTTGCAAGTATGAGATGAGAGAATCAGTTTTTTTAATTTATTTATCGTGTTTACATATAAGTACGACACCCATAACATTTTCTGCTGGGGAGTTTGTTGCTCCACTTCTTCGTCCCAGCTAAAGCACTTGGAAGTGGTGAAGGGTGGGCGTTTTGGGGGACTGTCTTATGTAATTTTGACGTTCGAAAAGTGCTGATACTCAGCCTAGTTTGACTTTTAAATGACTTTTGATTTTTGATTTAATTAGGGAAGCTTACACGAAAAAAGAACTCATTTTTTAAACTAATATTCTAAGTACCTAATTAACCCAGCTCAAGTAATTGACCCAAAAAAAATTTTTTTTTTCTGTGTTATGCTTTTGCCCCTTACGTCTGCGGAGTTTTGCTAAGTAAGTAACTAATTTAATCTGTGTAGCTCACAGTGACACAGCAAATATGATATATACCTACCAAATTACCTATTTTATGTTTGCACAGAAAACGAACATCAATATAAAGCGTCTGACTGTACAATGCAAAGCTACCTACTCTACCTGGCAACAAAATGAGAAAGCCAAGACACGGGTTTTCGTTTGCTATCCATTGCAATATTGACACAGAGAAATTTTAACACGACTTCTAAAAAACCGAAATGGAATTCCATCAAATAATTTTGTCCTTTATTTTTTTTTGTCTGGTTGGTAGTTGGCTTAACCCAGTTGTGGTAAACAGCCAACACCTCAAGCCACGCAAGCCAAGCTTTAAAATAAAAGTTAAATTAAATATTTAAAAAACCTCCGACAAAAACAAAGCATCTAATAAACGATTTTTTTTTATAGCTAATAACTCTCTCGATTATGGCACCTTGTTTGCAGATGATAATATAAGATTGAGGCCGGTGAAAATAACTCAACTTCTTGAGATAAAATAACTAGTGTATTGAAAATTGAAAATTACAGTTTTTCGTGTTACTAAGACAAAACACGTTCTTCTTCCGTTTCTTCAAATATAAGCGTCCGTGTCATGGCGTCCAAAAACACAACACAATAAAAATTAAATTCTTCTCATTTTCTGATTGGTCGAATAGCCGGCGCGTTATTGACACCCAGCCAACCGCAGCGGTCGACTAGTGATTTCCGTTTAGTTTTGTTTTAGTAATGTAGTGCGGTGGTAACATGCTCCCGGCTTTGGAAGCGCTAGGTTCCAACTGGAAGTAGTAATGCCCGGCAGCTACCGCTTGTTTAGTTAATCAGTGAGAGGCAGCGGGCAAATTTTTGAAAACGCCCGTCTGGTTATGCCGTCTGCCTTTCTTATATCAGCTACGCGCGATACGCCATCCCTTCCAGGGTAAGTTTTCAGGATTCTTCCTAAGCTCCACTTTAAAGGTGGCATATTATCATCTTTGATAAGAACAAGCGTGTTTTCCTTAAGATCGTCTTTATGCTTTTGCCACTTGCTCCTGGTCTGCAGTTCCGACACGTACTATTTAGCCCAGCGTCTCCAGAAGTGCTGACGTATCTGCTCAACCCTCTGGTATCGTGTGAGTCGGTGCTCAGGAACATCGTGAATGTCAGCAGATACAGGTGTAGTTAGTGGACGACCAACCAAAAAATGAGCTGGAGTAAGGGGAAGGAAGTCAAAAGGATCAGTGGACATAGGAGTCAAGGGTCGGGAGTTGAGAACCGCTTCAATTTGCACTAAAACCGTAGTGTACTCTTCGAAAGTGAGATGCGCAATGGCAACTACACGCCGGAGGTGATGCTTACAGCCTTTTACCCCAGCTTCCCACAAACCCCCAAAATGGCTAGCATAAAATGGAATCATCTTAAATTTAATATTTTGTGAAGTTGACTGCTCATGCGGGCGACTCAGGCTCACGACACACATGTTGAATAGCACTAATACTAGATGGAAATACGAGTGGCCATTTTAGTTTTGACCAGTTATTGGATCTCTGCACACACGGGTATTTTGATACCTTTTAAAACATTTCTGCATAAATAAAAACAATTATGAGTTCCTGTTCAATTAAATGGTGTAGGAAATCCTCTAGAACATCCAGCTATAAAAAAAATTGCATTACTCTTCATCGGTAAGTAAAACAAATATTTTATTAAGAATAATTGCAGGGCTCAAGCTAAACTGGTTGTTTACGTAAAATGGCACAAAAATGTACACTGCGTTGATGTCTTTTTGAAAAGTCCCTTTCTCTCACTAGGGTATTGCAATAAGTCTGTCCCTTTATATCTGCACTTATACTGTAGAGTGTTGTGACAACTTCAAAATAAAGTCTATCTAAGTCATTAAAAATTAAGATGTTTCCTAATGGTAAAAAAGTAACATTAAGTACTTAATGTTTACATTTTAGATTTAATTAAAAATGTTCCGTAACTGAAAGCAAAGTGGATTAATACAGTTCACAGGGAAAATTGGTTTCCAAATAAATATAGCGTTGTTTGTTTAAGGCATTTCACAGCAGATTAAAAATAAGTAATAGCAATGTCAATCCCTGTCGGACAGAACAATAAATTATCTTAAGTGAAATTCAAATTTAAATAATTTATTGTTCAATTAGGATTGTAGACGTCGATTTTATCGATATCGATATTATTGTTGCAAAACTGACTTGTGCATCACTATGGTTGCATCGGCCAATCACAACCGCTGTAATTTCTTCGTCCCCCGACCCGCAGTAGTGAGTCGTGTGCTTAGACAAAATCGGTCTATCAGCTCTCAAGTGGTTTAATCCTTGAGTATTAATGTTCTGTGGGTTTAATTCTCTTTGAATCTACGAGGGTCATTCAATAAATACTTAGCCTACAAAAAGTAAACGAAAATTTTGGAAAAGTGGGAATTTATTTTTCAACATAGTCTCCTTTTAGTTCGATACACTTAGCCCAGCGATGCTCCAACTTTTTTAATCCGTCCGAAAAATAGTTTTTGTCAAACTCTGCAAAATAGGCCTCCGTGGCGGCGATGACCTCCTCATTCGATCCATATCTATTCCCGGCGAGTGATTTTTTCAGATTAGGAAACAGAAAGAAGTCACAAGGGGCCAAACCTGGAGAATACGGTGGATGGGGCAGCAATTCGTAGCGTAATTCGACCAATTTGGCCATGGCAACGGCAGACGTGTGAACCGGTGCGTTGTCGTGGTGAAACAGCACTTTTTTCTTCGCCAGATGGGGTCGTTTTTTCTTTAATTCGGCGTCGAATCGGCCCAATAAATCGGCATAGTAAAGCCCTGTAATTGTTTTACCCTTCTCGAGGTAATCGATGTAGATCACACCTTGTGAATCCCAGAAAACGGTGGCCATAACTTTTCCGGCCGATTTTACAGTTTTCGCCTTCTTTGGAGCACGTTCCCCGGTCTGGATCCATTGTTTTGATTGCTCCTTGGTCTCTGGTGTGTACCAGTGGATCCAGGTTTCATCGACGGTCACAAAACGACGCAAAAACTCTGTTGGATTCCGCTTAAACAGCGCCAAACACGTCTCCGATGTGGTCTCACGGTTGCGCTTGTTTTCTGGTGTGAGTAAACGCGGCACCCATCGCGCCGACAGCTTTCTCATGCCGAGTTCCTCGTGAAGAATATGATGCACTGTTCCTTCTGAAATGCCTACAGTCTCAGCTAGCTCCCGAACCTTCAATCGGCGATCTGCCAATACGAGATCATGGATTTTTTTAATGTTTTCCTCCGTAGCAGCTGTTTTCGGTGCACCTGGACGTGGTTCATCAAAAACCGACGTACGGCCACGTGCAAACTCGTTGAACCAATTCTTGACGGTGGCCATCGATGGAGAAGAGTCACCGTACACAGCATCCAAGCGCTCTTTGATTTCGATGCGCGTTTTCCCTTCCAAAAATAGGAATCGAATCACCGAACGATATTGCTCTTTTTCCATTTTTGTAAAACCGATCGACACGTTCGCTTCCATAAGTTGTCAAATTAAAACAAATGAAGGGATTGGAATGAAAATTTGAAAAAAGAATTAAAAAAGAATGTGCTACACTGTGGTAAAACTCTTTTGAAACTACAGCGCCCTCTGGCGATGAGGCTAGGTACTTATTGAATGCACCTCGTAGGTATAGTTGTGGGTTTTGTAGGCGCGACTTTGCCTTTGGAACATAAAAAGCGCATCGTAACAGCTGATTCACCATTAATCGAGCGGATATATGCGCAAGCGCCATAAGCTATTTGCGACGCATCGGTAAATATATGTAATTCAATGTAAGTAGGATCATAACACATACCTAACATAGCGCGGTATTCGTAAATTACCAAGTGAGGATAAACTACTAACAAATTGGTTCCAGACTTCTGTAGGAACCGGTTCGTCCCACTCTAATTTTAATAACCAACATTTTTGTAATAATGTTTTAGCTATTGTTATTACTGGACTAACGGATCGTAAATCTGAGAGGCTGACGATAAAATAATACGTTTTTAGGGGTATGAGGAACAGGGTGTAAAGTTCACTCATCCACCATAGAAAAGGGAGGATCCTCCGACCAGACGGGTGTTGTGTCTGGCGGGCAACTGCCCAACGATTGATGTCGGGTCTTTGTATATAATTATGTCCATTGCACGGTAAACTTTAATTGCGCGATGCAGGATTTACGTGATGTCAGGTGTTTGTGTGACGTCAGGTCTTTTTGATGCGTAGTTCATATGTGGCGATGTAGGTACCGCCACACGTTTAGAAATTATACTCGTTTGAGTTTTAATTTGCGAATAATAGTTCAATTCGTCAGACTTATTGTTCCATCCAATACCTAATGTTTTGTTTTGAATATTATCGCCCAATGTAAGTTGTTTTGTAATATCAAATGTATCGTTAGGGTTCGCGCGGTCAAAGTTAAAAACCCACTTACGTAAAACTAGGCACGCAGAATTTAAAACCTGGCTTGTACCTTCGCAAATTGCATTCAATTCCGATATTCTATCAGCACCACAAATTAAATCATCGACGTAAAAATTATAATAGTCTCCGCTACGCTACGTATGGAACCCCACATTCGTTAGCTAATTGTTTTAAACATCTAAGAAATGGTGCTGAAGCCGTACCCATACGTTACAGTATTTAACTGGTATACTTTCAATAAATCGGACGGATTGTCGCGCCACAAGATTAGTTGTAGGTCGCGTTGATCTTTATCTATTAATACTTGGCGATACATCTTTTCTATATCAGCACAAGCTACGTATCTGTTTTCACGAAATTTAAGTAATATTGTAATCAAGTCACCTTGAATAGCCGGACCCACCATCTGGAAGTCATTCAGCGAAACACCCGAAGTGGAAATAATTCCAGCATCAAAAACGACACGTAATTTAGTAGTAATGGCGTTTTCGCGAGACACTCCGTGATGCGTTAGGAAATAATGCGGTGTACTGTAAGTGTGAATAAGACTCATATGGCCCAGCTCAATATATTCGTGACTGAAATCGCTATACATTTGTTTATAGCTAGGATTACGTTGTAGTTTTTTCTCCATCAGGCGTAGCATGGCGCTTTCTATTTCTACGAAGAATAGACATAGCTTTTTCTTTACAAAGTGACATTTCGTTTCTTCATTTTTGACATCGCACCGTTGAAATCCTTCTGCAATCTGTCATTTTGTCTTTCATTTATATCGATCTTTGTCTAGGTCTTTTAATATGTAGACTATTTCGGAAGAAAGTTTTCTATCCTTACTGTCAAAATCACACTGACAACTGAAATTTGTCTAAGGAAGTGAAGATAATTTTAAACAAAACAAAGAATTCTGAGTCGAATTATGTAAAAGAGTGAATTTCGTTAGAAGTGCAGTTGACTCTTTTTACTTAGCTGCCGTCGTACTGTCTACACGGAACGTCATTTTTGTCTACTCTTCCGTCGACAAAACGGTGCTCATGCTACGCCTGCTGAGCATAAAATCGACGTTCTGCTTGGATACGAGTGTCACCTAACTTATTTGGTAAAAGCTTCAACGGGATTCGAACGCTGAACCGTCCTTTGGCAAGCCGTTTCGTTGTTTTATTGAAATACTCTTCACACGCGAGCTCTTCGTCGGTATAGAGATTATTATTCTTACACACGGGTAACTCTTCAATCTCCCAAAACTTGCGTAACAATTGATCGAGTGAACAGGTTTCACCTTCAATTGCAGATTGTGGAAAATTACATGTAACATGCCTTTTGCGTTAAATATTGAATTGAACCTGACACAATCCAACCTAACTTTGTGTTTTGAAGGTAAGGGCCATTTTTAAGACGCATCTTACCTTCACTAATTTACTCCCAAAACAAATCCTGTTGACTATTATAAAAACTGGGATCGGCGAGAATAATATTATCGGGTATACAAAAATAACTGGTACTCAAAGTTGTCGTAGGTAACTTTGACGATATTTGAGGTAGAATTAAGCACTGAACACATGCAGTAAAGTTACCATTACGCGATCTTAACTCAATATTACAGGATTGCGAACACTGTGTTATGTTTCCTACACCGTGAATTTGTTGAGTGGACTGTATAATTTGCTTATTTATTTTTTCACTAAATGATTGCGTAATAAACGAAAGTTCACTGCCACTGTCGAGGATCACGCGGGCTTTATGATCAACACCCGACTGGCTACGTATATCTACAATTGCAGTTGACAACAACACTTGTTGTACCGAAGATGCATTATTATTTTTGTTAAAATTGCTTACATGTACATTATGTATCTGAAATGAATTACCTACTATGAGTACTTGTAGAAGCTACACTGTTACCACTGTCACTAGGAACAGCAGATTGCTCGCTAGTTGTGAGTGTAACTACATCTAATTGGTTATGTTTACTTTTATTAATTACTTCACATATTAATTAATTATGTTTTTTATCACATTTCCGGCATGGACCAAAAACACAGGTACCCACAGAGTGACCAGAATGCATACAATTGATGCATAAATCCTTATCTTTGACAATCTTGAATCTGTCCTCAGCGCTTAAATCTAGGAATCTTTCACAAGAATACATAGGGGGTTTTTCATTACACATCAGGCAAGCTTTGTACCTACATCCTTCGGCTTTATTTTGCGATTTATTATTAGAAGATTTATTATTAGTAACTACACTACAATGAACTTTAGGCGTTGATGCATTGTTGGTCTGTGTTTTATTTTCACTCCCACTGTAAATATTTGATTTACTGTGTAATACTATAAGGGTTTCCAAAATATCCGCCTTATTTCTAAGAAATTGCATTAAATCATCCAATTTAATTCCTGACTTTAATTTACTAGAAGCATTAAAGAATGTTCCACGATGCTGTTCCCGATCACGTTCTGTAATAGGGTCTAATTTTGAAACCACAATATAATTAATGATTAATGTATCCCAATATTCTGTTGGTTCTCCTAGTAATTTCAATGCACGTAGATTTTTTAGAATATTATCAATAAGTTTGCGCAACAGTACCGGAGATTCCTTAGTTAATGCTGGAGTTGTAAACATAGACTTCAAATGATTATGAACCAATAACTTTGTGTTATCAAACCGATTGATTAATAATAACTTCCATGCTATATCATAATTTTCTGCAGAGAATTCAAGAGAATCTATGACCGACTTTGCATTGTCTTTTAACGATGACTTTCAAGTAATGGAACTTCTGAATTTGCGTGATTGTTGTACAGTTGTACACTAATGACATAAATGTGTCACGAAACTCCAACCAATGTTCATATGTACCTTCAAAGTTGGGAATGGTAATTATAGTTAATTTTATTGAATTTGAACTAGGTATTATTTGGTAAATCAGTGACACTAGTCGACTTCTCATCAGAACTTGTCATGCATTCAACAAGTGCAAGGATTTTTATAATAATCTTGTTCAAATTCGTCGCGCGTTTGTAGCTGATTTTCAATCTCTAATTCACTGCTAATGTCTTCTATTTTACTCTGTACGTTATTGAAATCGTGTGATCCCAACACGCGCAGTTTTATTTCTGCGTGCTGTTGAGAAGACAAATCAAAATCCTTGTGAGAATCCACATATTTTTTTTAATTGGTGAGCCGACCTTTTATCGACCCACGCTTCCTCTTCAAGTCTCTTAGTAACATTTCAGTTTTATCATCGCGATCGGATGCCATTTTAAATAGTTGTATTGAATACTCACAGGTTCCTCAGCGTAGTTAAAGCATAAAAGCGAACCTTTGCAAATCTGTATGTAGCGTGGCGAGCTAAAGCGTATGCCTCACCCCAAGACTGGTGCAAGTCGACATGCGAAGTTGCAAAGCACTGAAGTCTGAAATGACGGGAAAATATTAAAAAAGGTGAAGAAAAATGGGTTTAGAGGTTTTGGCTGGCACGCCTCACCAAAAGCACTGTAATCCACCGTTATTCTTGAGGTGTTGGTTATGCACCGTGATGCGTCTCTCAATCGTCCGGTTTCATCATGCATGCGTAAAAATCCGGCTCGAAGGACCAAAATGTTTGCAGATGATAACATAAGATTGAGGCCGGTGAAAATAACTCGACTTCTTGAGATAAAATAACTAGTGTAATAGTGTATTGAAAATTGAAAATTACAGTTTTTCGTGTTACTAAGAAAAAACACGTTCTTCTTCCGTTTCTTCAAATATAAGCGTCCGTGTCATGGCGTCCAAAAACACAAAACAATAAAAATTAAATTCTTCTAATTTTCTGATTGGTCGAATAGCTGGCGCGTCATTGACACCCAGCCAACCGCAGCGGTCGTCTAGTGATTTCTGTTTAGTTTAGTTTTAGTAACCAAAAAAATCAAAATAGGTTCAGCCGTTTGACAGCTCGATGGCGCAGACAGACACACAGATACACACGTTAAGCTTTTAACACCCCTCTTTTTCAGTCGGGGGTTAAAAATAACTAGGTAGGTAAGAAACTGGTTGGTACCCCATTGGTAACTTCGTAAAAACCCTCAGCCCTCCCCTCATAACCACGCGAGATTTTTTAACACGACGATATTTGAGCGCGCACTCGATTTTCAACTCTTGGTATTGAGCCGAGCATTGAAATTCCAAATCAACAGAGCACATCCCAGCGCGTCAAAAAACCGAATTGTTGGATTAGAGTTCATTAAAAAACCAGTGCGTGACAAAAAATAGTCGAGTAAAAAAACCCATGCATACGAAGGCTTACCGTCCGAAGAGTCGTTGCATTCGCAATAATGTTAAAAAATGAATACAAAAGTCGGTTATGTACTATTTAAATTTAAATAAAGAACATCGGATCACAGTCACAGCAACTTATTTCAAAAGCTGCTGTGACTGTGATCCGGTTTACGTACGTATGTTAACGTTCATTGAACTACATTCTATGACTTTTAAATCATTATTTTTCCTGGTTCCAGAATTTTCTGTGAATAATGTGCAGTTGTGCAGGACTTCGTCCGGGGAATTACTGGCCAATATTTCTGTCACCAAACAACTTTGTATCTTCGTTTGAAGTATCCAGATGATCGCCCGGGGACGGTCCACACGGTAAAATTCCCCGTTGAAAAAAAATGTGTAGTTTTTTTAAAACTTATGTATACTTATCATCTTTCCTCTCCCTTTCGTGCAAATCTTTCCTCTCTTTCGCTGTCCTACAATAATATGTGGGAGTTAAGTATTTCTTGAAAAGCGACGGAAGTGTGTAACAGGAAGCCGGGGAATGCCCCGATTTCTCGCTATTTTATTTACTATGAACCCCAATGGAATGGCTGAAAAAATACTTTATAAACAAAAACACTCCTTAAAATTGTTGCAACTTTTGACTTTTTTTTGTTTCTTTTTTGTTTTCACATTTATTTCTTGATCGATGAATTTTTGTTCAAAAGCCAAATACCAGTTATTAAAATGTAACTACGGCGTAAAACAGCAGTTATAAATGTTGTTTGAGTTTTTTGCCAGTAGGTAAGTTAAAAATGGCTATTTTTTGGTTTAAGTTAAAAACGTTACCTACTTATGTATAATAAACTATAATTTCCAAGAAAGCTGATGAAATTTACTTTATAAGTAATGTTTTTTATTTAAAAACTCTGGCTTTTACAGATTAGGAGAAATTGCAATTTTAAGTGTGGTACTACGTTTTGAAGGCCACTGTATTTCCTGCATGATTGAACCTCTTACGAGATCTTTACAATAACAGAATGACTATGTACGATTTATTCAGTGGAATTGATAAAAACACTGATTGATCGAATCGAGTCGGAACTGTATGCTTCGAGTTCCGTATACCGTGAAATTAAGTTATAGGCCATTTTGGCCTCTTTCCTTAGTTTCAGTTGGCTATATATTGCCCTCAATTATCATTAATTTAATAATACCAGCATGTTGTCCCACTGCTGGGACCTCTTCTCAAACAGAAAAGGCACGAGCATTGATCATTACCCTTGCTCAAGGCGGAAGATTTCAGACTTACTTTGACTGTACTTATAAGTCCCATGGTTTCCTCACGATGTTTGCCTTCACCGATGTTAGTGTTGTTCAAGATTAACTCAGAAAGTACCTACTTACATATGAATTAAAAACGTTGGTCTTGGTACCAGTACCAAGACCAACGTTTTAAATTCCTTTCAGGAATCGAACCCAGGTTCGATTCCTGAGTCGGACAAAGTGTTAGCAGCCGGCAAAATCTGCTGGTACCTATGTGTGAGTGTGCTGTGTAAAGATGTTTTTCTTCGGAATGTTCTGGCGGCCCAGATGGAAATAGTTTGGTAAAAATACATTAATCTATGAGGACAAAGGAGAGGCGCTAGTGGGTACCTAACCAGATAAAAAAAAATCACTTTTTTGACGCGGAACACTAAAATTAGCACGAACTTTAAATAAAGTCACAATAGCGCGCCACATGCATAAGAATCAATTTATTTTCATTGTTATAAAAAAAAAACGATTCCGCTTTATGGAAAAATCGAAAAAAAAAACGATTTAGTATTAAGGAAGTGATTTCCGTAATACACCTCGTTCAAGGTTGTGTTCGGCATTTTTACATAACAATAATTGCTTTTTGTGTATAACGGGTCAATAAAATCATCGATATAGGTAATTGTACCTATATAACAGTAATAGTGTCGTCTAAACATCTATTCCTAGACATGTTTTGACGTTTTATGATAATATTTATAATAGGATATATAATAGGTCAACGATTAAAACAATTTTATTTTGAATAATAACGATGATTTGACATTTTAATGGGTTTCCTTACCTCGCTAGGAGGAATCTGTTGTAAAGATCAAAACTAGGCCAGTAGGCCTCTCTTTTCCTGTGCCAACCCCACGCTCCTGTGCCAGCCTCATAGAAATTTATTGTCTATGAATCTGTTTCATTTTGACAGTTCAACAACATTCATTGCGATAATTTCGTTGCTGAGCATTTTTTTTCAAACATATTATGCAATGGATTTGCAATTTGTTTGTCGTCGTTATCGCATGGGCGTACCCAGGGGGGGCAGGGCGGGCAGCTGCCCCCCTTGGAAATCTCGCAGAACATTATATGAACTCGCCTAATTACTAATCAAAGTGTTAACGGGGCCTTATGCTCTAACTTTACAATTGAAAGATCATTCAGTACCTACCATGTACCTACACTCAGACGCGTGAAAACGTGGCTGAGATCAACAATGATTGAAGGCAGGTTAAATGGACTAGGAAAAGAAAGCGAAATAATAAAATAAAAATGCATGCATAGTCAAATTTACTTTTATTTATTTAACTACTTAGAAAGCAGGATCATTTGCGGCTGTTTTTACATATATCTAATGTTTCATGTAGGTGTGATTGTGTAGTGTGTATGACAAAACAGCCGCGGACGATCCGACCTAAAAAATCTGACTTGCCAGGCCAGTAGATGGGTACGCCCCTGATCTATCGAACGCCACGATCTTTGATTCTTAAACCTTTACGTCCAATTATGTATGTGTCAGTTAGTTGATTATTGTAATATAAACTGTGTCATTGTTTTTAATAAGTTGTGCTTACCTGCTAAATAAATCAATGATAGCATCTATAAATGCACCTTATTAACTGTTATTTTCTTATAATTGTCAAGTAACATCTTATTATTAGTAATAAATCTAACTTTAAGGATATAAGTAATAACAATTGTCGTGTACTAGGCATCTATTAATTTAAATATAATAAATAACAATACACATTATTTGTTTTGCATGGAATAATAATGATTGTGTTGTACCTAGATACCTACCTACTTAAATACATAGTTGCCTATATATAATCAGCCTATAGGTAATATCCGTCTGCTGGAACTCAGGGTCAGGCAGGACTCCTCTCGGTGGGCCGTAAATCCGTAATCCACCACGCGAGTTGGTAAGGTACCTACCCCTGGAAGGTACCCTAGGTGACCCTGGAAGTATTGATCAAATCGAATAGGGGCGTGAGCAAGGTAACCAAACTTTCTAATCTTGAGAAAAAATACTAGAACTTTTAAACGTTATGACTAACTTTCTATCAGGGCTATCAACTAATAATTTTTTTCCAGAACGTTGTAGAGGAGTGGGCCTTTCCTGTGGTAATACTTTTACGTAGCTAGAAAACATGTGTCATGTTCAATAAGAAACAACCTTTACTGCAAAAGCTTTGATCTGGGAAAAAAAATTACTCAATTTTCGAGCGATTTTCGTGAGAAAAAGTTTCACTAGCGATAAAAATCTCAGAGTTACAAAGATTAGAAATGACCTTGCCCATTCGATTTGATCCATACTTCCAGGGACACCCTATTAGATGTCACATGTCTTCGAATTTTTGGTTCTATCTAGGACTTGCCGGTTTCCTCACGATGTTTTCCCTCACCGTTTTGAGAGCAGTGGTGATGAAATAATGAAAAAATGTACCTACACAAGGTAAAGTGCCCGGCCAATGGCCAGATGGGTGCACGCCCTACAGAAGAGGATTGTGGGGAAGACCTAGATGAGACTCGCACGGACCAGGGAAGCATGGCACAAAAGAAGGATGCCTATCCTATATAGGTAATTAGCAGTGGGTGCAACAAGGTTGCCATGAAAGCGACTGTTTGGGTTTGAAACTAGGACCTACAACTCGTACTTAGGTGGCGGCCGTTGCTACTGAAATTTCCTCAGCCGAATTTTAAGATTCGTCATAAACCTACAATGTTGTAGACAATGGAGACTTTCATAGGTACCTTGTAATAAGTAACAAAAATGATTATAGGACGGGACACTGCAATATTGAAGGATTCTTTTTTTGGAATCGGAATTGTAATTCCGAAGATTCCCCATATTATACAAACTCACTTTTGAAGTCTAAAGCAGTATTAGATCAATGACTAGAAGATTTGATAGCTGAAGAAAAGGACCCACTGGCTACGGTTCTCCAGATCTTGCTATCGCTCCAAGTGTTAATTTATTTTTGTATAAGTACCTATGTACCTATTTGTTGGAGACAGACCATGTAAATACAATTTTTGAAATGTATTTACAATTTTGTAAATTGTAACAGCCGAAGAAGGAATATTTCACGAGGTATGTAGGTACCTACATACTAGGCGCTATTATCATCTATTTGTGTCTGGCGTGACGTTACTGTGAGAACCGAGAGTGCTGCGTGCCCATTGTAAATAAATAAATCTGAATATTAATCGGCAACGCCACTTAGCCAGGTGCGCAATCTTCCACTTGTTGCTATTACTATCATCACAGGCGTGACGTCATTTGATTTGTTGTCGTTTGAATTTATGATTAATCTAAATTATTTTTGAAATTAAACTTAGTGTAATTTTACAAAAAGAATTGACAATTTTAGTAGACTCAAACATCAATTTAAAGAAATCTATGGTTCCAAAAAAACTTTTTTTTATATGGTCACCCTTATTCTACGTGGAGAAAAAAGAAGCAAATTGTTTATTCGCCATTAAAATGGCGTCATCGAAGGAAACCTATTGTTTGTGTGGTCAACCTTATAATATTGGACAATTTATGATAGAATGTGATTGCTGTCGTGAGTGGTTTCATGGCAGGTAATAAGGAAAATATATAAATTTCACAGTGAAAGTTTCGTTGTGTGTTAAAAAAATTCAATCAAGATTGACAGTGTATGCGCGTTCGGCCATCACTTGTATGCGAATGTTTTACTCAATATTTCTTAGTTTTCTGTTCTGTGGCGTGATTTTCACCATTTAATAAGCACGAGACAGTTTCTATTTAATTATCCAGGATTTATGCGGCGTTTTCCACGAGTTCTCGTTTGTTTACATCAGTGGTCGTCATGGGTTTAGCAGAATGCGCTTTTCTGCCGTACATTCTTTGTGTTTATTTATATTATTTTATGCCTGATATCGAGTTGATATTGGCAAAATCACATAGTTGCAGTATTTCTTTTACTATTGCTTTGGTTTTTTTAATGTTTTGTACGAAGTTAGAGTAGCCCTTAGCAACTGTTGTGAAATCCCTAGGACCCTAATTAGATGCCAGAGAAGGCAGGGGCAAAATAAAGTGCTACGCTTTGAGGAGTTTGGTCGCCCTTAGTAGCCTTAAGTGCACTATGGTTAGTTAGGTTGAGCTTAACTATGTGAAGTACACACAGTATCTACAAATTAATGTTTTAATGGATGTTTGTGATAATTATGTACTTTGTGGTGTTAAATTACTATGTAACATGCACATAAAACCTTCATTTGAACATACTTTAGCCATAGCTGGCAATTAAAACATGCAACATTATTATTTTTGTTGTAATATTATTGATTGATTATAATTAAAAATCCTATAATCTTAGTTTTGAGTCAACTAATTATTTCTCATACCATATTCCACTGCTGTAGTCTTAACATTCTCCATTTGTGTCATAAAACATATTTAGACGGTTAATATTACTATATCCATCAATTCATTGGTACTTTCTGCGTTTATTGTGGACATTACTGACATTGGTGAAGGAAAACGTGTTCCTCGCAATAAGTAAAGAAATAAGTCTGAAATCACCAATCCGTCTTGAGCAAGCGTGGTGAACAATGCTCGTGCCTTCTCAGTATAAGAAGAGGCCTTTGCCCAGCAATGGGACAATAATAAGCTGGTATTGATATATTTGACGGGTTATTCAAATAACAGGATCTTGAATGATTCTTCATTATTGGAGATGAAAATAATTCATTTCAGGCACAGAACCGCAAAAAATAGCTAACAAAAAAAAAATTATTAAAAAGAAAGAAAAGAAAAACGTTTATTTGTACACAGTTCTGAAACACAAAATACAAATAAAAAATAGTGTTTTAACCATAATAGTGTGTGTAAAAATATAATTAGTATTGAAATGGAAAATTTAACAATAATTGTAATGTTTGTTTGATTTTCTAGGAAGTACTACTAGAATCTTACTTATTCATGTATAAAAAATAGAGCACTACGAATAAATCAAAAAGATGTGAATAATGCACACTGTGTTGTTGAATAATTAAATCTTTGCATACAAAAGCATAGATAATGAATATTGGAGTATTACTTTTCAATTGCTATACTTTATGCACTTTTAGAAAACAGCTATCCAACTATGGTAACTTATTGAAAAAAAGATCTTCAACCTATTATAGAAGTTGTTATTATGTGAAGCCTGCCCCATTGGCTTTTTCCATCAGAAGTTTCTTAGAAGCAGCAGTCTCAGTACGTGCCCGGTTGATGGCAATAGGCTCGCCTCCTATTAAATGGGACTTAAAAATAACTGGCGCAATATGGGTTTTACTATAGGTACATCTCTGCCTAACTCTTCGGGGAGTACAGGTGTGATTTGACTCCATATTAAATAGTTTTCAGATAGCTTGATCGGCTCTAGGAATCTAAACTTTAGGGCTAGTTTACGCCAGTAAACAGTTCAGTCAGTACTACTTGGTAGATGATTTTAAATTACTTAGTCATTGTGTAAGTACTAATGCTTTCAATATTTTTGTTACAGCTGTGTTGATGTCAAAATATATCATTCTGATGACATAGACAAGTATCACTGTCCAAAATGTGCACAGACTTACGGACCTTCAGTATGTAAGTAGATTACAAACCATACTTAGATACCATAGAAACTTTGGATTGTGTTGTGAAACTAATTAGGTGATTGTTATAGGTGTACATAGAGGTGTGTGTAGAATATAATATTGTAATTACACTTTGTACAAATGCAAAAACATGAGGAGCTCGTGGGTAAGTAATAACAGCCGTACGGGTCGATCTATCATGTTAAGCTACGCTTGCCGCGGTTGGTCCGTGAATGGGTGACCATTTTTACATACCGAGACTCCTCCGTGCCTCGGGAAGCACGTTATGCCGTTGGTTCCGGCTGTTATTCGTGGATCTTTGACTGTCGTCACGGGTGTCAGAAGCCCGAAAGTCTCGACACCCAGTCTTACTAAGGGATATCATATTACCCAGTTACTGGGTTGTGGAGGTCAGATTGGCAGTCGCCCCATGTAAAATACTGGTATTCAGCTACATCCGGTTAGACTGGAAGCCGACCCCAACATAGTTGGGAAAAGGCTAGGCAGATTGAAATGCAAAAACATGATAAAAATATATCTTAATTTTTTGTTTGTTTAGAAGTAGGTCAGAGGGGATTATAAAATACTCTTTTGAAGATAGAAAGAGTATTAAGTGGAATACGTCTCATAGAAATATTTAATTTCAGCAGATTATCGGAAAGAGGCTAAGGGGACAAAAAAAATAAAATTGTGGTATAGATAGTAAATCAAATCAGCAAATCATAGCAAATATTGACTACACAACTAATTTCACTCATAATCAACAATTTCGGAGCAATGATGGCCCAGTAGTAACGGTTGCGACTTATTTATTTATTAAAACTATGCACAAGTAAAAACTACTGTACAAAGGCGGACTTAATGCCTGAGGCATTTTCTACCAGTCAACCTTAGGGTGATGCAGAGACAGACATGGCAGGTGCAACAAAAGACAATACATATAACTTGAGAGATAATGAATACTAATTAATACATACATAACATAAATGGGATAATACTTATGGGTTGTACGTTGTAGGTTTGAACCCAGACAGGCACTTTACTTTGTGCAAATCATTTCATCACCACTGCTCTCAAAACGGTGAAGGAAAACATCATGAGGAAACGGGCATGTCCTTCAACCAAAAATTTTGAAGACCTGTGACATGTACCAACCCTCCTTGGGTCCGTGTGGTGGATTACGGCCCACTCCCTCTCGCCGAGAGGCCTGTGCCCCAGCAGTGGGCACAGTATAGGCTGATTATGCTTATGCAAATACTTTTTTTCTAGTAAAAATCCCAACAAACAATCACCGCGCGGACCGCTACGAGTTGGGCGCAGAGACCCGCCCCTCACAGGTAGGCACGCCGGCGTGGGTGCGCGCGCTGGCCGCGCGGCCCATGCGCCCAGCCCCGGCGGCCCTGCAGCGCATGAGTCCGCACCAGTTCACTGAGGAGTTCATCAGAGATAATGGTGAGTGTAGCAGTGAATTTTACTAACACTTTACCAGTTCTACAAAGGGTTGTAGAACGCAACCATCGACGATTATTGGACGAGCTGCCCACAAGTTGATGAACTGCTTGGCTTGTCTGGGGAAGCGCTATGCTAAGTGCATTGTGTTTCTCCTCTGGACGAAAACCAGATGCGTAATAATGTCTAGTTCTGTGATCAGAAACCTCCTTTCCTGGTGCTTACCATTTGTTATTCCATTCTAATTAAATTTAAAGAGTGTGAGCATTAAATTCGTACTAATATATTCTAATAGTTTAATTTAAAAGAATATGATGGTGTTCATCATCATTTGAATCATTTTCTATTTTTTTTTTATCTCTGCTCAGGATTCACGCGACCTGTGACATTCACAACTTCAGATGGTTTGGATATGAAGACTCCCAACCCTGGCACATTCACAGTCAGATCTGTGCTTAGGTTCTGTGGGGCGCAACTAGAGGTAAACAAAATTACATAGCACTTTTAATATTCCTAGCTGCGGATCGCCCGCGATAATCATATGTCTTTTATTTTCTAAAATAAAAGTAGCCTACGTTAGTCTTTATAACATCAGATATGCCAGTGAAAGTCCCGTCTAAATCGATCCAGTCGTTTCGGAGATTAGCCGGAATAAATAGATGGACATACAAAAATTGCTTTTTTGTTATAAGTACTGTATATACTTTCATATGCATTTAGTAAAAAACTGTTATGTTGACATTACAATGAGACACTTCAATTATATTTATTTGTATGTATAGATCATAGACTACTATCTTTGCTTGTTAAAAGAATCTATTGATATGACTGTATGCTAATGGACACAGGATGCTTCCAAGCTTTTTGTCTTCATAAAATAGATACCTACTTTTGACAAAGGGCTTTTATTACAAACTTGCTTGCCTCTTACGAGAAACATGATTGAGGAGAACCCACTGTCCCAACCCGGTGAGAGGTGACTACTCTTTGAATTTGTTAAAACGACAGTACGCTATTAATTTTTCACAAAAAAATTCCCTTGTGATCAAGAGGTATGTTTGAAAAATCTTGCATGACAACCGCTATCAGACGGTAAACGAACACTTCACATTCTGTCTTCATAGGTGGAGGTAATAGATGTTCGTAAGCAGTCAACCCTACGCATGCCGCTGAGCGACTTCGTAGACTACTTCGAGACGCCGCCCGAGCACCGCGATGAGAAGGTGCTGAATGTGCTCAGTTTGGAGTTTAGCGAGACCAAGTGAGTGATGATGATCATTTATTTGACATTTAGGTGCCTATTTCAGAAGATGCCCCGTTTCCAGGTGAAATCATACTACAAACCTGTTGATTTTAAATTATTTGTTTGTGGATGTAAAAGTACTTCATCCATACAAGTGACCTCTTGAGGATTTTCGCTCTTTCTCAGAGTAGTCTAACTGGAAATTAATATAATTTATTTTTGATGTGTAAAAGTGTTTTTTGTACAATATCAAAATATTTTATTTCACATAAACCTACTTGTGCACTTATGAAATGTCAGTAGCAGATGCATGGTTCGGTGATTGCTCTGCTTTAGCCAATTTCCAAAGTAACCTATTTGATATTAGGGAATATGCATGTGATTCAAATAAGGGTCAAGTATTTTTTTTTAATGAACTATGTTACTTCAGAAGTATGCCTCCATCAATATTTTTGGATAAAATTTATTTTTGAGCGAGTTTCTTTTTTTTAAAGTGCCAAAAACTATGGGAAATTCAAATACTTGAAACGCGACGATATTGGTCAGAGCGAATGTGACGTAACAATCTATGACAACAATCAAAATGTCAATTTGTTTTGTAGGAGTGTTTGACATTGACTTGACACTTGTTTGTTTGTTGTCATAGACTGTGACGTCACCACACCAAGCGTCAAATGGAGGGAATAGCCCTGGTTGTTTGGCTATTTCTTCTTTTTGTTTTAAGTACTTTACATTGCTTTATTGCCTACGAATTTTTTTAAACTATTATTTGGCCATGTAAAATATCGAATAAAAATATTTTAAAAATACATTCATATTCCATATGCCAAACCGTCCCCCAGCATGTCCCGCGCCGTGGAGCCGCCGCGCGTGTCCCGCGCGCTGGACTGGGCCGAGCGCGTGTGGGCCGGCCGCGAGCGCCCGCCCGCGCCGCAGGTGCGCAAGTACTGCCTCATGTCGCCCGCGGGCGCCTATACCGACTTCCACGTCGACTTCGGGGGGACTACCGTGTGGTATCACGTGCTGCATGGACGGAAGGTGAGGACAACTTTGATTAAAACTATATTCAATATGGAGGAGGATATGAAAAAGGAGGATGTAGAAGGCAAATTAAGTTTGTTCATAAACATCTAAGGGCTAAAGGGCTCAACACTGACCTTATGTAACTACTTTACCTATATTTTATACTAGCTTACGCCCGCGGCTTCGCCCGCGTGGTATGTCGATAAAAAGTAGTCTATGTCCTTTCTCAGGCTCTAGACTATCTGTGTACGTCATACGTCATAGTAACTTTATGCATGCAAAGTCTCAGCCCGATCGGTTTAAAATTGACAAAGTTTCATAAACACTTTCATCCCCTATTTTATCCCCTTGGGGGTAGAATCAATCAAAATCCTTTCTTACCGGATGCCTACGTCATAACATCTACCTGCATGCCAAATTTCAGCCCGATCCGTCTAGTGGTTTGGGCTGTGCGTTGATAGATCACTATGTCAGTCAGTCAGTCACCTTTGAGTTATATATATTAATACTAGCTGTTGCCCGCAGCTTCGCGTGGATGTCGGTTATTATGTACTAAAACCTTCCTCGAGAACCACTCTATCCATTGGTGAAAACAGCATTTAAATCGGCACAGTAGTTTTTGAGTTTATCGCGAATAAACAAGACGCGGCGGAGGACTTTGTTTTATAATATGTAAGGATGTATTTTTATGAATAAGATTAGAACATAATTTGACAATCAGTTTTATGGTGCATACTTTGAGTTCTGACAGCTTCACTAGATGTTTCAAATCGAAATAGTATTTTTTTCTTTTATATGAAGCAACGTCTTTTATTCACAGACGTGACATTTTTTTTGGGTGTTTTTTCCTAATACCTAGCAGTACAAGGGAAAACGATTAACTAACGCACAAGCCTCACCTCGCGTCCTCTTTAAAAGTAAACGTCGAATGAATTAAAAAAAAATCTTATCGGAACAAAAAGTGACATATGCACGTGGTCGATCTCTTATTCGCGCGTTTTAAATAGGACGCGGTCTAATGGAACCATTACTTCAATTCCAGATATTCTACCTAATCCCGCCCACAGCAACCAACCTCGCCCTCTACCAACAATGGTCGGCCGCCAACAACCAAAACGAGCGTTTCTTCGGCGACATGGTGGAGTGGTACGGCACGGCCGAGATCAGCGCCGCGCAGACGCTGTTCATCCCGAGCGGCTGGATACACGCCGTGCTCACGCCCTGCGACTCGCTCGTGTTCGGCGGGAACTTCCTGCACTCGTATGCCATTGAGATGCAGTTGCAGTAAGTTGATTTACCATAATTATATCACCACTAGCTTCCGCCCGCGGCTTCGCCCGCGTGGTATGTCGATAAAAAGTAGCCTATGTCCTTTCTCAGGCTCTAGATTATCTGTGTACCAAATTTAATTTAAATCGGTTCAGTAGTTTTGGCGTGAAAGCGCGACAGACACAGTTACTTTCGCTTTTATAATATTAGTAAGGATTATTATATATATATGAGAAATAAGTTTTTATAATATAATATGACCAGGGGGCCTAAACCGGCCACATTAGCAATTCCTGTAAAAGCAGTTCATTTCCTGAATCCCAGCTGTCATTAGCAATTCCTCTAATTTGACATAAAAGCAATTCATAATTTGTGGACCATTTCACGAATCTCCATAGAAAACTGTCAAATAGAACAATTTTACCTAAAAATAAAATTGATATTAAGCATACTTACCTTTCTCTAAGCCATAAATTGGAGATAGGCGTATCCGGTTCCGGTACGGTGAAGCGCTAAAGCCCCTCAGCGTCATATCCGCCCCAATCCGGCAGGTAGTGGGGATACGTTTGCGCAGTACATAACGATATCCATGATCCTCATTGCGGCTCAATTTACAGTGATTGATAATGATGTCAAACACATACATTTATAATAAGAATCAGCAGACAGAAATATAAATTGGCTTAGAGAAAGGTAAGTATGCTTAATATCAATTTTATTTTTAGGTAAAATTGTTCTATTAAGCCTGACTGTACCTTTCTCTAAGCCATAAATTGAGAAGTGTTTGTTATCGACTGCTGGATTGGGACTAAATTAGAATGCCAATGTGATCAAAAAAGTTATTTAATTTTAGACTTTTAACAGTTCAACTTATATTAAATCAACAGAATTAGTTCCTGTAAATCATCTTATCGTTTGAAACAGATTACTGATCTGATTTGAATTATTTGATTCATTTGTGGACCCGTAATCCTTGATTTCTTTTTTATAATATTTGTGAAATGTTAAAGCAGAGCGCCAATTTCCTCTCTCTAAAATTTGATCAATGTGAATATTATCTGACCAACTCGCCGAGGCTACCGCCGACCGCACACTACTTGGACTAGTGTTTATACCAGCTTGTTTTAACAACAACTTAATCCAGCCCCCTATTATGGTGCGGGTAGCTGGTTTGGGTTCACCACGTGTGCTTATAAATAAGCTCTCAATATTACCCCTTCGATCATTAGAGTACTCTAGCAATTTGTCAATCCAATAAATTGGGTCAATGTTAGAGTTCGACTCGCCTTTAAGTAAGCGCCAACCGGATTGCTTATAAGTTATATTATCAGTTTTGGACCCAAAAATCGGCCAAAACACTATAGAATCATCACTCCTCACAAAGTTTTCTTTATTTATACTCAATAAAGTAAGGTCATGGACTCTGCGCCCGGAACACAATAAAAGAAGAATTGCAGTTCTTTTAGAAATTTCGAACAATGACATTTTGCAGGGAATATTGTCAACTAAGAATCTAATTAATACATTAATGTCCCAAATAGGACTTTTAGCTTTGGGTGGCTGTTTTAATGCTATACCTTTTAATATTCGCTTTATAATAATGTGAGAACCTAATGAGAAGCCACTAGATGGACGACAAAAAGTACATACCACCGACTTGTGTACTGCAATTGTATTATAGGCAAATTTAAATTTAAGATGCAAATCAGTTAGAAATCGAGCCACATCTTCCGGGGATGGATCCATAGAGCTCACATTATTGTCACGTGACCATTTACACCATCGCAACCATGCCGGTTTATAAGTATTTAAGGTCGATTTCCTCCAGCTACCTTCTAAAATTTATATCTAATCTTTCTGCCAAGAATCTAATAGCGATGACCACCCTGTATTAGCCACACCTTTAAATTCAATCGATGAACTTGTGGAGGCGGTCGATTGGTTATTGTATCTATCAAGACTTGGTCCAAATCCCTCACCTAGTAAGGAGGGCGAATGGAGCGGGCCACCAGATATGCTCTCCAAGACCTTCTCCCAATCGGGTGTTATCACCAGGTACATGCCGGTTGCTTGGTTCAGGTGCGCTAATACTCTGGGTATTAGACACGGTGGTGGGAATACCCATGCTAACCTGTAGTGCCAAGGGCGACCGAAGGCATTGTGGAAAGCAGCCGCCTGATCTAAATCCAGACTTACATACCTGGGTACTACATGAGCAGTTCGTGACGCGAAAAGATCTATTTCGGGAACTCCGTAACGCTGAAAAATTCTCCCGGTAGCACAGGGAAGCAAATGCCATTCTGTTGGGGCAGATTTCCTTGAAAGCCGATCTGCTATGTAGTTGTATCGACCGGGAAGGTGATATACCGACATACGTATCCGATAACGATCTATTTCGTCTAAGACTTCGTATGTTAGGTTTAGGAGAGGCTGTGATTGTGTGCCGCCTTCGTTGCGCAGGTAAGAAACTACAGTTCAGTTGTCGCTCTGAATTAATACGCTTGTATCGGTCATTAGGTGATCTCTTACCTGAATTACTCGCAAAATTGCCAACATCTCCAAGATATTGCTATGAGAGTCTCTTTCCTGTACTAGCCAACTGCCACATAAGGTCTCGTTGTTGAGCTGCGCACCCCAACCTGTCTTGGCAGAGTCCGTCGTAAGGAAATAAGTTGGGGGTGAACCGTGCAGTTGAGAAGCCATATTGTGATTCTGTATCCACCAGTGCAGGTTCGGAATTACCTTGACGGGCATCTGTGTTCGACCTTTTACATTTTTTCGCAACAGGGAATTGCTGAAGGTCAGCATTGCACGAGAATTCAAGCGCCCTCGCGGGACTACGAAACTGGCAAAATTCCAAAGTCCTAGAATACTCTGGACTTCTTTTAAACTGACCTTGCTGGCTTTTGCTATTTTCGAAGTTCTCGATTGCAATAAGCGAACCTTTGCTGGTGGTAGTAATTTGACATTGTGCCAAGGATCCCATAATATCCCCAGATTCTCTATTGACTGCTGAGGAGTCAATATAGACTTCTGAAAGTTTATTGCAAAGCCAAGGGACTGCAGAAGTCTTACGGTTAAGTTCGCGTGAGTTTGCAGAGTTTCTCGATTCTGATTGGCCAGGAGAAAATCGTCGAGATATACCAGCAATCGCACTCCTTGGTTTCTTAAGATCTGCGCGATCCAATTCGTCAGGCTGGCAAAAACCTTCGAAGCAGTTGCCAAACCGAAGGGGAGGCAGGTCATTTGCCAAAGTTGGTCCAATACTATTAATCTGAGGAAACGTCTGTGTCCTGGCGCGATTGGCACGTGAAAATATGCATTTTTTAGGTCTATTTTCACTAACCAATTCTGAGGTTGGAGGAAGTCGGGGACTTTGTACATGTTCACCAATCGAAATTTGTCTATTTTGAGATATTTGTTTAGTAATTTTAAATTGAAGACCGGGCGAAACGAATACCTCGCTTCCTTTTTTGGTACAAGAAAAATTGTTGAGACAAAGCTCGGAGTCAATGAAGCTTTTTCTAACACCTCTTGATCTACTAGCTTCTTTAATTGGATTAAGATTTCTTTTGAATTTATTGTGTGAAATCTTTTGGGAATCCTGAAGGGATGAACAAGCGGTGGTTTGCTTAAAAGGGGATCCGATAGCCTGATATTATCTTTAGTATATATAAAGGTGCCCAACTTCCTCCAGACACTTACCCGATGTTTGATTCCCCCGGCTTGAAAACGTTGATGATACGAGTAGTCAATCGACTCGTTTATCACGCCGTCCCAGGGTACTACGTTTCTTACCGAATCGTGTATCTTCGGTGTGACGAAAAAACTCTTCTGCCTTTCTCTTACGTCCTTGCGCAGGATTAAAGCCACTATTTGTGGAGGGGCGATAGTTTGCACTGTTGCGCACAGGCACTATATATTTCCTACCTCCTTGCGTGTCCCTTCTTTGGACAGAAGGTTTATACGACCTACCCTGCGAGGATAATTTAATGGGTGCAGCTTGAAAAATTTTTAAGACGCCCCCTTGTTTTCCTACAAAATCTGTAAACTTTGAATCGTCAAATAAATGATTCGCGGACGGGGGTATTTTCCGTTTCTTTTACCGAATTTAAAATACTATCACGACGTTGCACTATATCAGCCCGTTTGCCACATACCATTTGTAATAAATCTGATTGTATTTTTTGGTATTCCCCGTCGGCAAACAGTTCATTGATTTTTGAAGTAATCTCTTCAGTGGTCGTTGGGTTTTTAATTCGGATACCCATGAAATGAATTGGCATAAACCTTTTTGAAATGCTTCGTTTTGTAAAATAACAGCATGTGACATAGCAGCTAAAGAATTTTCAACGACCGCTAACGAACGATTACGTTCAAAATTTTTCAAAACATCATTACATTCCAACTCTATAAAACCTGGGGTAGAATTATAAAGTTTTTGTACTTCAGAATAACGTACTTGAGCCCAGTCAGGCGAGTTAAAATGGTGCAATTTGTTAAGCAATTCGAGATGCGTATTATTTGTCTGTAATGTCTGCGACTTGAGGGTAGTTTGAATTTTAAAATCAATCCCTTTTTCTTTGTTTAATTCCTTATCCAGTTCAGTAGTGCTAGGAATATATAGAATAGACTCGCTGTCAGACATGCACGACTGAGTATTATTTTTAACAATAAGATCTTGCAAAGAGGATACTTTTTCAGTAAGTTTCTCAAAAGCGTCCTCTAATTTACTTAGCTTTGTACGGCGGCGTCGCTCCTTTCGCCTACGATGTCTCCTTTTACGCGCCGTGGAAGAAGAATCGCTGCTACTGCTCGAACCACTATATTGCGACCGAGCACATGGGGCATTGTCCATACTATCATTATTAATATTTTCGTCCAAAGAGTTCATTTTAACACAAATTATTTTAATATATTTAACACTAAAAAGTAGGACACCCTTTTTAAAAGTAACGAGTTACTTTTAAACGCGACTACACCGTTCGGTAATCCGAACGCCAATGAGGATCATGGATATCGTTATGTACTGCGCAAACGTATCCCCACTACCTGCCGGATTGGGGCGGATATGACGCTGAGGGGCTTTAGCGCTTCACCGTACCGGAACCGGATACGCCTATCTCCAATTTATGGCTTAGAGAAAGGTACAGTCAGGCTTAATAGATGAATTATTTCGTAATATGAATTACACGCAGATCATATTATTATTATGAATTGTCAGTTTGTGACATTTTACGATGATTCATAATATTTTCATATTTTGATTCTGCTAAAGTGACCGTTTTAAGCCCCAAGATCAAATCTCGGGATTATGGGTCATAATGACTTTCATTTAGCTTAAAAGTCAATCGGTGATGTCCACTGCTGGACTCGACCAAAATCCATCCACTAAACAAAGCCATGATCCAAAAATAGACATATCATCCACATTAACGATTAACGATTTAACGATTTTATTTTATTTAAGAAGTCTCTTGTTTTTATTTTTGATTTGATTTTGATTTCGTTTTAAATTATTATTATTATTATTTCTAAATATTATGTAATATATTAATTTACAATTCAGTATCGACCTGGAAGCGAACTGTCTAAAACTCTCAAGGACTCGACGAGACAGGCACGACCTAGTGTGGAGTCCACAAGTTAATGTTAAAATTATGTTTCCTTTGTAAAAACATTATTAGTAGTAATTTACTTGTATTAGTTTTAAGGAAATGTAAGAATATCTTTTTTGATAATAAACGATTATTATTATTTAGGTGTTGTGTCTAATTGTGTTGCCATATAATTTGAAAACAAATCAAGCTCTGAATATCATAATCTGCTTTCAAATCTGGTGTATCTAAGTCCTGACCATAATCTTTGAACTCTTGGATATTAAAATCTTTTATATTATCTATTCTTATATTTATCTTTGCAGAATCTACGAGATAGAGCGTCGTGTAGAAACGCCCACAATGTTCCGATACCCTCTGTTCGAGGCGATGCACTGGTATGCCGGGGCACATCTACTTACTATGTTGCGTCGGCACAATGAGGAGACACAGGTATGGTGAATGCCTGTTTTATTATCTTTTATTTATTTCTCTTTCCCTCCCTAGGATACTTTAGGGGTATGAGGAACAAGGTGTAAAGTTCACTCATCCTCTATAGAAAAGGGAGGATCCTCCTACCAGACGGGTGTTGTGTCTGGCGGGCAACTGCCCAACGATTGATTTCAGAATCTTGTATATAATTATGTCCTTCGCGTGGTAAACTCCAATTGCGCGATGCAGGATTAATGTGAGGTCAACATTTGTGTGTGATGTCAGGTCTTTGATGCGTAGTTTCCATGTGGCGATGTAGATGCCGCCACATTACCATAGGGTCACTTTTTGTTTCATTTCTTTTGTCCAATAGGACAAAAAAGTAAACCTATAGTAGATAGAAAATCTATCCTATACTATTAAATGAGCAATATTAGTGTTATGGTACATTAAAAGGAATATGTATATTTGTAATCACGTTCTCGAAAACTGCTCTACCGATTTCGATGAAAGTTGCAATATAGGGGTTTACGGGGGCGAAAAATCGATCTAGCTATAGTTCTCGTATCTCGGAAAATTCGTTTTCTTTATTTTCACCCGAGCAGAGCTCGGTCGCCCAAAGTTTACGACAAGATGGCTGCCTTAGAATAATGACATGGCATCATGGAATTAGTATGTACTATACATGGGATTAGTATGAACTATCCTATACTATAAGATCAGCATTTTCTATTAGGTTTCCGTACCCAAAGGGTAAAAAGGCGCCTTATTACTAAGACTCCGCTGTCCGTCGGTCTGTCTGTCTGTCACCAGGCTGTATCTCATGAACCGTGATAGTTGGACAGTTGAAATTTTCACCATCAAGTTATCAAGATCAAGATCATTTTGACAGATGATATATTTCTGTTGCCGCTATAACAACATATACAAAAAAACAGAATAAAATAAATACAACAAACGTGACTTTTTTGCCGTTTTTAAAGATAATGGTACGGTACCGTTCGTGCGCGAGTCCGACTCGCACTAGGCCGGTTTTTTTTTTCGCCAGTGCAGAGCTCGGTCTTTCATTTCACTGTCAAGTACCCAGGTACTTGACAGTGAAATGAACTTATGAACATTATGTTGCACAGGACGAAGAGTTCACCCTGAGCGAGAGTACCGCGCGCCTGACGCCGGCCGCGCTGCCGCCGCTGTTGCTGCGCGGCATCAAAATACTCTCCAATGCCCTCAAAGAGTGGCATGCGCTTAAAAGTGTAAGTAATATTATAAATGCGAACGTAACTCTAGTCTGTCTGTCTTGTCGCGCTTTGACGCCAAAATTACTGATTTAAATGAAATTTGGAACCAGACCATGACCTGGAGGGAGGACATAGGATACTTTTTATTCCGATATTCTCATGGGATCGAAACTTACGCGGGTGAACCCGCGGGGCGCAGCTAGTACATTATACATGATTCGTTGTTTTGGCAGCGACAGGCATACAGGGACTTCTTCATTAATGCTCGTAGAACTTTTAAAATGAATTAATTTTATCTTCATTACAATTTTCCTTGTAATAATAATTTTGGTACACACTGAACACGGTGGGTGGTTTTCTAGTCATGTTTTGTTTGTGATGCACGACGCGCAGGCGCGCGGGCCGCCGAACGAACGAACCGCTCTCTCCCTCGACCAACAGATGGCGCAACATTCGTGAATAATAAAAAGAAAAATTTATGATACGACTGATGGCTATGGGCTCGCGATTACATAACTGGCGATATATGTGAGGTTCCTAGACGATCATGCTGGCATGACATGCAATTATTATGTATATTACCATGCTGCATAAAGAACCCTGCATATGGGTCCATCATTCAGCATGATAATTCACTGAATTCTATAGAATTGTCAATCAACTGCTAACATGTAGTTTGCGTGTCATTCGCATCAATCAATACAACTAAACGGTCATGCATGCATGACAGCACTTATCGCATGTCATGTCGCATGATCGTCTAGAGACGTTTGAGTGTCGTGTTATTTTAATAACTAAACGTCTTTCAACAAAATAGAAACTGTGGCAGCAAGGACTTAACCATAACGAAACCGTGAGCTCACATACCTTTGTGAAAAATTGTTGTAAGAAGATTAATGAATGATATATTTTTCTGTCACTCTTCATCTAGACTACATAAAAGATAGCTTGATCTCTGCAACATATGTCAAACTGACATTCCTAGGGTAGACAGGATATAAAAAATTGTCGATAGAAATTATCGACGATTCTTACTATTATCGATGCTAATGTAACATATAATTGCGTTTAATTTAAATACAAACGTTACTAAATTAAACGAATATTTTAATATAAAATATATTTATTCTCTTGTAGGAGTACACCCGAAATCCATATCTGAATCAGTTTCTGAATCGCTAGAACAATCTTGTAAATTTATTATAAACTCTTGTTAAATAAATTTAAAATTAAGTTTATTTTAAGTTTTATTTAAAATATCGATAGTTTGTGGTCGCGATGATTGATCGCCCATCACTAATTAGGTCGGCATGCCCATATAGTATGACATTGCCAGGTACTGTCTGTACTGTTAAGAAATTCAGGACTTCATAGGCTTGATTTTACTGACAGCTGTCGCAGAGATCAAGCTATGTTTTATGAAGTATAATCAAAGTCATTTGTTATTGCAGACAGACACAGCGAAACGTGACAACGTGCCCAAATGCCTGAACTCCGGACAACTGGTGCGGGAGCTGTGCAAGGAACTAAGAACCTTGGAGAAACGTTCCACCACCACTACTAATAAAGATAAGGTTAGTCTATCAGATTCTTTCACCTGTTGAGGTCTGATTCCAGCCTGTCTGGTTGTATTTGTCAAAGTTTTGGGGCATTTTTCAGCCTGTGAGAACTGTCATTATAATTACAACAAACGATCAATCATAATCTCAATCATTTTGAAGGATATTGTCATAATTTCCTTTGGAATGGTCAGACCTTTATAATCAAGACAAGTCTACCCCTTTTTTTCCAGGACTTTAAAGTAAAGAACCACTCGTCCCCCAGTAAGTCACATTCAAAAAAAGCAGTGAGCAACTCTAAGAAGTCTCTCAAATTGACTCTACCGAAGCCTATCATGCACATGGGACAGAATGGAGAGTTTGTGGAGGAGAAGGTGTACGCTGACAAGTTCTTTATTGATAATAAGGTAAGTTATTGTATGGCCAACATTGAAATAGAGCCCTCGCTACGTCGCGCCTTCGCAAGACCTCATTTACTGAACGAAATGGGGCCTTCGCCTGTTTGGCCGACCAAAAATGTTATTGACTGGACTGGATAACGTCCTAACATGTTTTGTAATATTTTTGGCTGTAACACAGATGAATATAGTTATATAGGTTCGCTCTGCAAAATTTAGTGACAATCGCTTCGAAAGCGTTTCGTATTTCTACCACGACTTTCAACAGAACTGACATAAGCTTTGCGATAGTTCATACATTTTTGCCTTTTCTATCATCGTTATCGCTAATAGACTATCACTTTGTCTAGGGCCTCAGGTCGCAAAGCACTAATTATCTACAGTTATATTCACCTATAAGTTTCCTCTCTTTCTATCGCATAACTCTTATATCTTTTAACTCCGTTACGATCATTGGATTGGCCCGACAAGACGAGCCCACTGCGTACTTGGTTTTAGCTTCATACCTAAAATGCGGAGTGCTCCTTCTGTACTATTCATCCATTCCATTTTATGTCCAGGCAAATCACTGTCCATTCCAAGTTTGCCTGGAAGAGATCGCGGAAAGCGATAAGGCCGCCCATTGTATATTTTGTAGTGTTTGTTTTTTTCCTTTTGTTATATATTTTTGTGGTGTACAATAAAGTATATATAAATAAATAAATATTCTGTGGTAATACTGGTAATCCTAACTAATATTGTAAATGCGTAAGTGAGTTTGTTGTTTGTTATGCGTTCACGCTAAAACAACTGAACGGATTTAGATGAAATTTGAAACCATGACCTGGGGCCGTATTATGACATATTAATGCCACCATTTTTCCAGTGTGAGTGAGAGACGGAGCTATACAAGGCCGATAGCACCATCCTTTTTTCGCAGTGGAATAATGATGGCATTAATACTTCATAATACGGCCCCTGGATTAGGACGTAGGATACTTTGATCCCGATATTCCCATAGTATCGAGACTTAAGCGGGTGAAACCTCGGGGCGCGCAGTGGACTATCTGTATTCATCTGTGCCTAAAGTGATGTTTCTTTGGTATACTGTGGTCAAATAACAAAAAACTAAATTATTATCTCCCCTCTCCAGGAGGTAGTCTACCAAGAAAGATACGTAACAACACAAGACGTGAAGTACGCGAACGGAATACCGGACACAAAGTACGTGGTTGAGGGCAAGGAGATGGTGATGCCGGACAAAGGGTACGCCTATCAGACATATGAGGAGGTCTCCTATCCGGAGAATGGATCGTACGTCGAGAGGACTGATAAGAAGCCGACTTTGAAGATTAAGATGAAGTAAGTGGATGTTTTGTTGAGATTGGGTTGAGAAACAGACAGACAGACACGCAAGTGATCCTATAAGGCTTCCGTTTTTTCCTTTTGAGGTACGGAACCTTAAAAAGGGCTGTGTGGATGTGGAAAGTAATCTAAAAACCCGGGCAAGTGCGAGTCGGACTCGCGCACGAAGGGGTCCGTACCATTATCCATTATCTGATTTTTTGTATTTGTTGAAGCGGCAACAGAAATACATCACCTTTGAAAATTTCAGCTGTCTAACTATTACGGTTCTTGAGATACAGCCTGGTGACAGACGGACGGACGGACAGCGGAGCCTTAGTAATAGGGTCCCGTTTTACCCTTTGGGTACGGAACCCTAAAACGAATAAAGTCGGTCGGTAGTCCCCGTGACTGCCTTTTGCTTTTTCTACAATCTAATATAAAAATGTCTTGTTTCAGCAACTCCCCCTCCTCATCTCGCGAAGACGCCCCCCCTCCCTACTCCCTCCCCGAGCACTCGATCCTCAAATCCCACCTCATACGTACAGACAGACCTCCCGTCTTGAAACCTATACATCAGTGGACCATCTCTAAGAAGGACATAGGAGACTACCATGAGGAGCAGATACTGTTCACTAACGAGAATCTACAGGCTAACGTTAGGATTGATGGGCAGGAGATGAATTATGGACCTGGTAAGTGGAACATGGTTTTTAGAATCTTGTTATTATTCTTCACCATACGAAAATTACCTTTTGAAAGGGCGACTCTAAATCAAATCGAATCCATTTTTTTAGTCTTTGCTTTTCAGTTTTCGTTTTTTGCCACCGACTTCAGAAATTAAAGTTATTTTTCACTTTTTAGAGTTTTTTTTGGAAGTCGGTTGTTTTTTTTTGTAAAAAATTTTTAGTTTTCACTTTTTAGTTGTGGTACCTACCCCACACAAATTCGAATATCACTACCTGCTATGTAAATAACAGTGACGGAGTCACATAGAACATCGTCTACATATAGGAAAAATACGTATTATTGAAGCTAACTCAAAAACTACGCAAGCACAGTTAAATAAAATTTTATAGGACCACTTCGGGAGTATACCCTTTCGAACTAAAAAATATTTTTTTAAATCGGTTCACAAATGTCGAAAGTATCGAGGAACATAAACAAAAAAAAATACATACAGACGAACACAGAACCTTCCTTCTTTTTGGAAGTCGGTTAAAAAGTCATAGAAAACACTGATTTTCAATAACTAACCAATAGTGTGCCGAGGCTTGTTATTTATAAATCTCTCTTTCTTAGGCATGTACTCGGCTGAAGACATTCAACAAGACTACCAGTACTCTGAATCAGCGAAGCCAGGGTCTTATCAGCCAGCAGTATATAGCTACCAACAGCCGCAGCATATAGCGTACACCACTGTGGACAACTACCAGAGATATGAGGAAGTGCCTTCAGTGCATCAGGTAAATACCGAGTAACCTCCAGTTACTACAGTTAGTTTACTGATTTTAGGCTACGGGCTACACTTTCACTGCCAAGTACATAGAAAAAAAAACAAATTAGCATGCCATAGAATGTGTCTCATATATCTATAACAATTGGTTAGTCGAGTACATCGGCGCGCCGCCTATAGGTAATAATATGTACGACTCGCGAGGCGGGTTGTGGGCACGCGTACGAATTATCGTTGCACTCGTGACTCGGGTGCTGGTCACTAAAAGTGTTAAAGGGCTTTATATTTAGAACTTTCCATTATGCGATGCAAATAGAAACGACAAAAATTACATAACAACGATTTCTTACAGGGTTTTGTATGACTCTTGAAGAATAGTTAAGCGGAATAGGTTACTAAATATATCTACGTCTATTGTAACTTATGAAACTATGGTACTTACATAAATTGTAATATGTATTTATTGTTCGCAGCAAACAGCAAGTTACAGTAACGTGGCAGTTCAAGAGACAGTAAACGGAGAGTATCATCACAATCAGCTGCCGTCTTACGACGCGGCGATCGCACACCAGTATACAGCAACTACGAATTACGTAAGTGACGTTAGTATCCAGTTTACATACTTATATACTCGAAAAATTCTTCTCAAATGACCCAGATGTATCAACGAAATCGAAGCAAGGGGTATGTAAGGATCGTAGCTAGTGGTTCTGTAGTATCTCTCTACCCGAATGGGACGAAGGCGTGAGTTTGTGTACGTATGTGTTCCTGGGAATGTTTCGAGTGAAGGAGGTTTACCTACATGAGCGCTTGTTAGACGTTGAACTTTCATGATTCGGCCGTACTGATGGGTTTAGGTTTTCATGAAAATTCACGCCACCAGTCGGCGCCACTTCTACAAGAGTCTTCTATTTCGACAGTGAGTAAATATAATATGATGACGTTCAGCATTCAGTCACAACTAGAAAATGTAGGCACTTTGACAGTTTTGACAAGTCCTGACGTCTCAGTGCTGCCAACTAGTGTACGTCATTTCAGAAAATCCTCATTGCTTGAAAATTCGTTACCTGTAACGTCACTTCACTTCAAACGAAAGCTCGCGGTGAGGACGTAACTGCAACACAGTATTGCTTCGTTATTCTGCGGCGTTCGTCCTTCTTAGTTTCTATTCTAGTACAATGAGCAGAAATATAACATTTCTATTTCAAGAATAACAACTAATTTATGCTCGAAGATTACAAAAAAAAATCTGAAAACATGGCTTCTCCAACATAATTTTTATACAATAAAAGATTTTTTTGATTTTAAGGATAAGTAATACAGTGTCTATATATAATTTATTTAGTTTTATTGGTAAAATCTGTCATCTGTCCCTAACAAAAATGGTATAAATGTATATTTATGTAAGTAATACCTATATAAGTTAGATTAAATACCTACCTATTATAAATATTCGTATGCCGCTTTTAGTGGCGGATGTGTTCGGAACATAACCCTAATATCCATCTTTGTACATACTATATCCTACGAATAAATGTCTTTGTCTTTGAAGTTGATTTTAAACACCACTATCATTTCCAGGTGGTAGAGGAGTCCAAACCCAGCGTATCCACCACACCACCGACCCCAGTCCGTCGTTCCGAGCGTCCAGTTCGACGCCGTGTCTCAAATACATATGACTACGAAGATTCTGACTTATACATCGATGACACGCCCGCACCACGACCCAGGAAGACCAAACACAACAAACATAACGCTTATAGGCGGAATGAGAGCAGCAGTAATGGTGAGTTATCAAACTTATCAATCATCATCTGCCTTTCGTCGACTTTCAGTCTTAACGGATGCAGCTAAATATCAGTATTTTACATGTAGCGACTGCCTATCTGACCTCCACAACCCAGTTACTCGGTAACATAATACCCCTTAGTAAGATTGGTTGTCAGACTTTCGGGCTTCTGACTACTCGTAACGACTGTCCTACATCGATAATGCGCATGCGCAGGCGCCCAGATAGGACAAGCCTAAACACAACAGACAACGCTTATAGACGGAATGTGAGCAGCAGTAATGGTGAGTCATCATCATCTGCCTAACCTATTCCCAACTATGTTGGGATCGGCTTCCAGTCTAACCGGATGCAGCCGAATACCAGTATTTTACATGGAGCGACTGCCTATCTGACCTCCACACTCCGCAACTACTGAACGGTTGCGTTCTGCGCGGCCATTTGTTTCTTCTCTATATTTCTCGACTGCGCGACAGCAAGGATAGTTCCTCGAAGTATCTAAGAATCGTAAGCACTAGGAAGTGGTGAAGGGTGGGCGTTTTGGGGGACTGTCTTATGTAATTTTGACATTCGAAAAGATTCTCAGCCTAGTTTGAAAAATGACTTTTGATTTTGATTTTATCCTAAGGGCTAGAAAGATTTTTAATAAATAAGGCTTCTACCGACTCGTCTATGTCGTGTGATGGTATCAAAATGGAATGGACATGAGGAGACGATTCCAAAAATATAACACTCTAAAAGGTTGAAAAAAGTAACTCCACTGCAACTAAACAGTTAAAAAATACCATAGACATAGATATATTTAATAACCTATTCCGCTTAACTATTCCTAGAGACATAAAAAACCATGTAAGAAATCGTCGCGTGTTTCACCTTTCAACGAGGCATCCTCAGGATGCTGGTTGACTTGTCCGCAAAGTCACGCCAGAATCAATTAACTAACTAAACAGTTCTAAACAAGATCACTTCAAGTAGTCTGCTGGTGTCAAATCGGAGACTGAACTAAAATAACTCCCAGCAACAGCTTCAGACTTTTTGAAAATAATCTTGTTTTGAGTTGCAGTTCTTTGTTTTTTTTTACATTTCAAATCAAAATCAATTTATTGAAAGTAGGCACCAGAGAATCAGCACTTTTTGAACGACATAATTTCCCAAAACGCCGACTCTTTACCACCTTCTAGTGCTTTAGCTGGGTCATGTAATCTTTATTTTCATTACTAATTGTTTTAATTGTTACTTTTTCAATGCTTAACTGGACCACAGATTCTGCAGCCAGTTATTCAAGTAAGCATTCTTTCTCACAAATAAATACTATTTTCTAGTAAACAATACCTGTAAATATGACACGTCGACCTTTAGACAGAGGTATTCGAGTACCTATGTGACAGACCCAACGCATTATTTCTGTGTATATTTAAGATACACAGTAGTTATCTATGCATTACTTTTTCAATGTTATCGTTAATAAATTTGTTACAGCATCCACAAACGTAACGAGTAGCAGCTATAAGCAAGTAGCTGCTAGGCCGGCGCCCGCAAACGGTATCGAATCTCTCATACAAGCGTCTGTGTTGGCCGAGGAAGAACAGCCCGTGGTTGAGACGTGAGTATCATACAAATATGAGGGTGAAAACCATGACAAAATAAGTTTTATTTTGCATCTTGATATCGGAAATACATTTTCGGCATCAGCATACTTAAAAAGCACTGTAACTGTCCTCATTTTCGATGTTAGAACTCTCAAAAATTATGGAATGATTTCTTAAAGAATAACCTGCAGTTATACTTAACCACTATTCCGAATTCTCCTGTCATTTAAGGGCGCACCTTATCTCAAATTGATTAGCATGATCCTCTGTTATGCCGAAAATACTGCAGCATTAATTTTGAAATAAATATATGTTAAAAGTTGAGGATTGATGCTAGGTCCTATGGCGAAACCACGATTACACAAAATTTTCTCTATATAAATAAATTCCAAAGTTACCTCTAAAAAAACTATAAACCGTTAGTATTAATAAAATACTTCATATTAGATCATGAAAATTTGCATAATAATTGAACTATCTATAAAGCCGGTCTGATGTTTTTAATTACCATTATTTTCACCGTAAAAAGCAATTACCTAGCAATTACCTTTTCGAGGCTTGAGACCCGCTAGCGTCCCACTCCGTCTCGCTTTCACTCAGGTCACAAGTAGTATGGTGCGAGCGAGATAAAATCTGAGTTAGGGTACAGCCTTGAAACTATTTTACTCACACTCGAAATCAGAAGCCAGATAACTGCAAACTTGCCCTCCCTCCTGGCACCCTGCACAATTACTCTGCATAAACGATCCCATTGACCAACCTTATCCAAGTTAATATGACTAGTCTGTACATAATGCTTAAAACCAAGTGATCCACCACACAGGGAACCAGAAGACGCAGCAGTAGCAGGGATGCTTAGCATCAGCGAACGGTTCACAGCCCCACCTCGTACCTTCGGACTGGCCAGCGACTCGCCGCAGCCCGCGAGCTCGCGGCACGACGGGAAACGAGCTCGGAAGCCGCCGCCTGCGCAGGACTTGGCGGATGAGGAGGATGTCATTAAGGAGGTGCATCGGGATGAGGAGTATGGTTAGTGTTAAATGTTGATTTTCATTGATTATTGAGGCTATAGTTGTCTGAGATGGTTGTCGTTTTATAGTCCTCCAGACCGCGTTTCGGTCACGGCGGTCAGTCTCAACGGAGAGTAGCCTTCGGCGCGGGAGATATTATAGTGCACAAGAGGGTGCGCAGACTCAGGTGCACTCTCTCTTCTCTCACTCTCACAGTCCGACGGGACGGCGCACGACACTACCGGTCAGAGATCAGGCGCAGGGGCGACACGTGCGCACCGAGACACGCGGGTATCACACCGCCAACTTTCAAACTCCGGGCTGTTACTAAGAAATTCCTAATGGAAAAACCCAATAACACTTTGCCTGACCCGGAAATTTAACCCAGGACTCACACGCTCAGCGGTGGAACTTGCGACCACGAGACCAACGGGGCAGTTGAAGTTGCAGTTGTCGTTTTATTGCTGAGCTGTAGGGCTATTTTCTGTACAAATATGCCAAAGGTATAAATAAAGCCCATTTTCTTCGACACTAGTACATTCGCCGCACCCCCGACTAGTTTCAGCCCGCCATGCCTAGCGGGCCCCAGCACAAGTGCGGCCGGTCCGGCCCGCACGTCCTCCTATAAAGGCGCACATGAAGTACTGCGGGCCACCTCTTTGGACCCTGACTGTTTGGGCGACGACACAGCCCCCAACTTATGACGACACGCCATACGCACGACACGGAAAAAAAGGGATTCAAGTCAAAGTCAAATAATTTATTTCAAATAAGTATTGAGGCACTTTTGAACGTCAAAAACAAAGAAATAGAACTGATTCTAGTTGCCCCTTCCAAAAGGTAGTTTTCGTATGGAAAAGAATGGGCAAGAAACTCCACCGTTACTCTTTTAAAAAATGATTTACAATATTTTCGATCGCCGTCGACCAGAAGAAAAACAGTTTCCACTACAAAAAAAAATCAAGTTCCTGTTTGTAAAAATAAATAAACACGGCTGTGCCTGATTTGATGCTCTTGCTGAATCAGTTCTTACTACCCTTAAATATCTACATTTATCATAATGTAGATATTTAGAGCCATTAAGAGCTAATTCATAGCTTACTTGAAGAACAGTTTTAGCCCATCGACTTTGTTGGGAATATGTGCAGTTTCTATGATCTATAACGATACGTTCCTACTATGTTTTTGTTTGCTACTAATCCACTTGCAAAATAAACTCATAAACTGTATTGCTTAGTAACACAAAAGAATAATAAAAACGAATGTTCTCTTGTTCCAGTGTATCCATCGTTAGAAATGAGTTCGGATGAAGACGAGGAATGGACGGCGTCGAAGCGACGAAGAAATTCACGCAACAGGGTAGATTCGCGGTCCAAGGGGGACAAGTAAGTAATGTTTTAATTATACAAGGTAGTCATTTTAGACAGGGTATAGGATTAATTAGTTTTCTCAAACATGCTTGGAAATTCGAGCATTATTTTGACAACCTTCTTCGAGATAAATCAAAATTGCTGTACTGGTAAAAAACAACTGACGATGCGGCCAGCTAAGTTACGATGAAAACTCATATCTGTCGTGTTATTTAAAAATGGAACGAACTTTTTACTTCAATACACGGCAACCAAGGAGGTAACTTATCAAAGATTTTATTTAAATTTCGAATTGGTTTGCAAATAGGACAAAGAAGAAACAAATGCACATATTGGCGCAAGAAAAATGATAGTTGTTCGTCATTGATTCTGGAATTTCTATTTAATTTACTAAGTTTGAATCATTTTCACGATCGTCCATCAATCCCCTTATTGCTGGCCGCGACAGTAATGTACTATTTTTGTTCTCATTTATTAGCATTGAACCAATTTTTGACCTTCGAAAAAGCGTTATTTACGTCGTCAAAATTTGCTGGTTTTTAATAATAAATAGTAAAATGGTAGATTATTAATCTTAGCTAATATTATAAAAGCGAATTTGAGTTTGTTTGTTACGCTTTCACGTTAAAACGTTTGAAGTGATTTGAATGAAGTTTGAAATTGAACTGGGTAGCCTATTCTGGTATTTGTTCGCTCTTAATAAATCAATTGAGACATTGGGTGAGGAAATATAGCATTGGTCGTTTTAGATGGTATTCACGAATTTTTGTGCTATTTCTACATTAGAGGTTATTGCACCACGTAAAGTTTTTAATGTGTAATCAGTATTTTGTATCATTTTATTTCTGCTAAACATCTATAACTTTTCAAACTGACTTTTCATTTAATAATTGGTTTCTTGTTACATGTTTGGGCTTGATGGCTTGAGTTTTATGTGTATTGTTTCACCACTTTGAAGAGATAAATAAAAGATGCAAAAAAGAAAATGTGTGCACTATAGTTAAGCGCACATTATAGTCGCATTGGGTCGCAGCGCATCGCATTTCGATATAAACGTCCGGCGCGCTCGTAGTGTGAGATGATTCATACAAAAAGTACGAGAGCCGCGGCCCGCCCAAGTGCGCGTCGTCAGCTTTTATAACAGTGTTTTCTCCCCCAGGGACGAGGCGTGGTCCCCGCGCGCGCGCCTGGGCCGCCTCGTGCCGCGCCTGCGCACGGCGGCGCGCGCGGGCGTGCGGCGCGAGTGCGTGCGCGCGGCGCTGCACGCCGCCTCCACGCGCGCGCCGCCCGACCGCGCCGCGCCGCGACACGCGCCGCACGCGCAGGTAACGCCCAGGGCCGCGCACAAGCCGAACTGCACAGACAACGTACATAACATTAACCGTCCTGTATTGTTGACAGCCCAACGCGAAGCGAGCCGTGTTAGCCACAAAAAGCAGACGGCCGCCACCGCCTGTACACAATACGCCAAATAATAAGAGTGAGTATACTTCTGAGTACTCGCATTATAAACTGAGTCGTCGGGCAATAAGAATCTGCAATGCCTTGCGTCTTATCAATAATTTGTTTCATCAATTTCAATGTTCATAATTACCTTTACTTTAATATATCGCTGCCCTAGTTCAATAGTAAAATATCTTTAAAAATGTCCAAATGGAGATAAGTTTTGTATCATGTAAAAAATTTGCTCTTCTTTCTGATAAAAAAATCGGATATATGTGAAACGCAACCTAAGTGCCTTCTCACTGACACATTTATGCATATTTTTGCTGAAAACTAGTTCAAGATTCTGGCATCTCACGATATCTAGAGTTATCAGGAATATTTTTACTTTTCTTTTATTTCTACACAGAGACTTCTTGAAATGTCTTAATATGAAAATAATAATAAAAAAATAAGCTATCATTTAAATAAATCAACCACATTTCAAATAACGACAAGTGAATTAGTCACAGTAAAATCATAAAAGTATGAATAACTCAAAACATACTTTTTCAAGATATCTTACTATTGAACTAGGGCAGCGATATCTCAATCTCCCTCTCTCCTCTCTATTTCAACCTATGTACACACGGCTACACATCAAGCTACTATACATTTCCAGTTTATGCTGATCTCGCATTATATGGGATTTCTGTAAAATGAGAGGTCAGCTTATACTGGAAATGTATAGCTTGATGTGTAGCCGTGTGTACCTTGTTTTAAAGATTCTACTCATTCATTCATTAATTAATTCTACACTTACATGAAATGTTAAAGTTTGTGTATAATAAGATGCATTTTTTCTTCTAATATCCAGACAAAATTCCAGATGCAAGACTGAAGAAGGGAATGAAGACCGCAAAGCAGCGTCTCGGTAAAATCCTTAAAATACACAAAATGATATATTAATTATAATTAATTAGTTTACTAGATTACGCGTGACAGACGGACGTATGTAGATGTATATTTTATATATGTATTGTATATAAGCACGGACCAATACGTGTCGTGGTCGAATGATCACTAGTTGCCTATGTGGATCTTTGTAAGCGATATAACCCGACGAAAATATTGCATCACTTGTATCTCTGGCTTATTCAATAAACTATTTGCTTATGGTGAAGGAAACATTGTGATGAGAATAAGTATGACCCCCAATCTGATGCCTACAGACGTTGTTGGACGATTATTGTCTGTGACCGATTGTCTCTGACGAAACTCAGATAAAAATCAGACACAGACAATAACGGCGTTGAAAAATGAGCTTAGATATCTTTGAACAACAATTACGATCGACCAAAAAACGAGCAAATCTGGGGCAACTTTAGATGTGTTCATTTTTTTTTTTTTATGACTTACCAGTCAATAATTAACTACTGAAGGGATTTATAAATGGTGCAATATTTTTTCAATTTCTGAAGTTATTTAGCAGGTGGAAATGAATTTAAAATTACGTATTTTTATTTTTAGGAGGTAGTTCCGTGCAGTTCAGTTTCTAAAATTGAACTGTTTGCCTCGGAAACAATCCATTTTGCTACCTAACATAAGCTTCCGGTAATTTCGTTATGATTTTATTTAAATTTAATGTAACTGCATTTTGGAATATTCTAAGCATTGATCAACATTTTTGATGAAATAGGGCCTAATTTAATCATTTTTGTTACTAAAACATCATTCTTATCAACGATTCACTCATTTTTATCACGACGAAGTTTGTTTGTGACTAACAATGGACGCAGAAATCTGCGACCAACGCTCGGTGTGGCAACACGTCGGGTTCTGGTTTGCGACTGGTCAATCGTTATCCTGAGGATGCCTCGTAGAGGTGAAACACGTCGATTTCTTACAGGGCTTTTTATGACTCTTGAAGAATAGTTAAGCGGAATAGGTTACTAAATATAACGTCTATTGTATTTTATAATGGATTTTCGCAAAGTCACGCCTGAATCAATTAACTACTAAACAAATACCAATTTTTTCTCATGTTTTCATTATTTCCACCTGATATTTAACAAACATACAAGCTTGACTCATAATAACCCAGTAATGAGCTCTTAAATGCCTAAAAGCCACGTACACACTAAAAAAGAATGCAATCAAACGCAATCAAGTTGATTAAATACATCTCTCGAATCGGTACCTACTATGCCAATAAACTCAAACTACTAAACAAACTCAAAGCATTTATTTCAATAAAAAAAATACAGGCTTGTTTGAATTTTCAAGGAGTCAGTCAATCAGAAAGATAAGCCAGTTGCCCATTCCGAAGCGTACTAGGTTCCTATGTAGAAGAAAGGTCTAAAAACTTCAGTGACATTCTCAAAGCATTTATTTCAATTTTAAAAAAATACAGGCACTTTTGAATTTTCAAGGAGTCAGTCAATCAGAAAGATGAAGCCAGTTGCCCATTCCCAAGCGTAGTAGGTTCCTATGTAGAAGAACGGCCAAGAAACTTCAGGGACACTTTTAAAACAAAATATTTTTTACATTATCCGCATTTTTGATAAATAATAAATTCCCTGGCTTTTCATTATTTTCCATAATAGAGGCCTCTTGTCACCTTTCTGAAAAGTACATAGCTATAGAAATGCGTTTTTTCTCAGTGCGTACGCTGCTTTAAATGTGCACACAGGTTTAAAATGTGATTTTATATTTAATAACAATAGAGGTATTTTCTCAATCAGTAGGCTTGCGATTAGCATCAATGTTTTTAGTTTCGTGGAAAGTCTCTTTGATCTATATAAAAGAAAAACAAGAATTTCGATACTCGAATACTAGCAGAATTTAGTGTCTTTAAATATGATTTATCTGCATTTATTTAATCTATGGCGATCCCGTTCTATTATTTTTTGTTTCGCACAATACCCCACAAAAAAGTCGTCAAATTAATTTATTTTGTTTTATTTTTTATTATTATTTACTAGGTTTGGCCCGCGGCTTCGCCCGCGTGGATGTCGGTTATTATATACTAAAACCGCTCTATCCATTGGTGAAAACAGCATGAGAATCGGTGCAGTAGTTTTTGAGTTTATCGCGAACAGACAGACAGACTCGGCGGATGACTTTGTTTTATAATATGTAGTGATTTAATAGCGACCCACTCCGGCTCCGCACGGTTTTTACGACTTGACAAAACATCGACATTTCTTAGTTATATAACTTTAAAAGTAACGTATTATACACATAAACGTTCCTCCTCCTCCAAAAACCTCATCAAAATCTGTTGCGTAGTTTAGAAGAACAACGCGGACATACAGACACGAACAGCGACTAAAATTTATAATGTGTATAGATTTAAACTTTTCGCACTAAAAAAATGTATAAAAGCGGACTTAAGGGCCTACCCTACCTCAAATTGCCTAGCATGATCCACCGTTATGCCGCAAATACTGCAGCATTCATTTTGAAACAAATATATGTTAAAGTTGTGATGCTAGGTCCTATGTTCGACCAAAACACGAGTACATAAAATTTTCTCGATACAAAAATATCCCAAAGTTACCTTTAAACCGAATTATAAACCGCTGGTATTCAAAAAATACTTCAAATTATATCATGAAACTTTGCATAATAACTGAACTAACTATAAAGCAGGCCAATTGTATTTTTTTTAAATTAGGTACCATTATTTTCACCGTAAAAATCAACTACCTAAACTATTCGAGGCTTGGAGCCACCAGCATCCGTCTCGCTCTCACTCAGGCGGCGAGTGGTATGGTGCGAGCGAGATAAAAAGTGAATTTGGGCTGAGGTAGTATAGGCCGTTAAACTGGCCAGGCGTAGTAATTTTAAGATACAAAAATGTCCTAAATAAATTCCATTAAGTATTATGTTTTCTACCCCTATCTCACTCAGGCCGCCAGTAGTTGGGTAGGCCCCTGTATGACCGCGCGTGGTACACCCGCGTACCAAAAACCATTGTAGTTAATTAGAATGTCCTTGAAGAATTAATGCCTTAATGTTTTATGATGATTAGATATGGGATACCCATAACGTCTGCGGAGTTCAGCTAGCTAATTAAATTTGACCATGAATTAGAAGTTTTGATATTAATTACAAATACGAACGAAGAAAGTTAATAAAAAGCTTGTAAAAAGGATTGAAGTTGAAGAGACTTTCCATAGACTTTTTGTTTTGAGTAAGATCTGATTTGTCACTTTGTTTGTGTATTTGTCTTTAAATTAATATTTGATTAAGCTATTATCTATCTTTTTGATAAACGTTGTAGAGACATGACGTAATTGTTTCTAAATTAAATCCATTTTCTACATTAATAATAATACTCGACTTTTTGATTCTGTTGAAGCAACTTGATAAATTATGGAATTAAAAAAATTAATAAAAGAAAAATATATAAAAAGACATTATTTTTCATTAATAAAGAAAGTGTTAAACCAACCACCGAATATTAAATGTAAATAAAAATGAATTGAAAAATAAACGTAAAAAAAAAACATGAAAAAAAAATTTGCTTTAGCTACTTATGGACATTTTTTGTTATGTTTTTAGTGATAATAGTACATAAGGTCATGTTTTCAATGTTATTTTGTTGTATCAGAATTAATACGGATGCAGAATGAACTTATATTTTTATAAAGCTAGTGCAATAGGATTATATGGAAGTTTAAAAGACAATGAAATATGCTTGTTGTTCAGACCCGGTTTGGATATTTTTAAATTAATGATAAAACTGGTTAAATTATTAACATAATAAAAATCTGCATACATGCTGAAAACAAACATACATACATGCATACATGTCTGTTGTTTATATAATTTTATTATTCACCATTAAAAGACGAATTCCGGTTTCCGTCTTTCGTATAATTGTATTGCACTGAAATAGTTTTGCGTCTGTATTAAACGGCTTGTTCTCATTTGCAAAAAAAACAGGGTGTGTTTTTCATATAATATTTTATATTCATAGATGTGTCGCGTTCGTGTGAAACGTCCATATTTTTTCGATGATTACGTTATTTTGTAACATATAATAGAACATTAAATAAAACGAATTATTATAAATATATTTATTATCCGACATTAAACTGCAAATGACATAAAATTTAATTATTTTTCTATACTTACAGAAGAAAAATCATTTTGACTTATACATGTTGTATAATTTTATTATATGTTACTAAATTACTCCACTCTGTATCTACAATGACCGGGTATTTTTAGGCTATGATTTTAAAATGTCGTCTTCGCCCGGTTAGTGGGTCTAGCGGATGGATATGGGTCAGAAAATGTACATTACCCTTTAAAATGTGCGACCACAACCAATGGACTTTTTATAATGATAGATTTTGTGGGCACTGATAGTAATTATTTTAAGTAATTAGATTTGAAATAAATCAGTGATATTTTAAAGGGTCAACGTATGTTTTAATTTCTACAAGTTTTTACGTATAATGCACTATTCAGTCATGATAAGAAGTCTTCTCGTTCACTATAAAAAGTAATAAATTAATATTAGGATTATTTTGTAATTACATTAAAATTTAAAATGTAGCATTATCTCAGAACCCTTCTCGAATATGTCTGAAAACCTTACTTTGTTTTTAAAAAGTACCAACAGACCGTAAAAAAAGATCGGTTTGGGCTAGCTTCATTCACTCATCATTCACCAATTTACTTATTTTTTTCATCATTCATTTATTAATTTATTGCTAGCCCAATATCTATCTTTAAGTCGTCATTTATTTTTGAACTTACTTTTTAATAATGCTTTCGAAATCTTTTTCATTCGTTGAGTTTGTGTTATTTATTTCATACATCACATTCGACTCAAGCGCAACTTATGAAAAACAAATTGAATAGAATTTGTTTTAAATTATCTGGCACATAGGTTACCTTACTACTTATCTCACTGAAATAAGCTATCATAATTAAGACGGGTACTCACGACAACCTACCAAGCTATACATTTTCAGTGTAAGCTGTCCTCGCAATGTATAGGTTTTCCGTACAATGAGAGCTCAGTTTATGGCGAAAGCTTCAGGGTAACTCGCGAAATTCATCAGGTTGTATGTTGATTAAAATATGATTCGCGACCGTAACAAATATGGATTTACAGAATTATATTCATGAGTCTGGATTTGTGCCCGGTTGATTGCAAAAGGTTCGCCCCTTAATACATGGGGCTTAAACATAACTGGCGAAATGTGGGTGTACTATAGGTACACCTCTGCCCAATCTTTCTGGGAAATAAGGCATGATGTTATGTTATGTTAAATTTATGATTAAAATGTTAATCAACTTTTTTTAGAAGGCGGTTAAAGTCAAAGTCAGTCAAAGTCAAATAATTTATTTCAAATAGGCACATAAAAGGCACTTTTGAACGTCAATGAAAAACAAAGAAATAGAATTGATTCTAGTTGCCCATTCCAAAAGGTAGCTTTCGTATGGAGAAGAATGGGCAAGAAACTCCACCGTTACTCTTTTCAAAAATGTTTTACAATATTTTGTATACATGAATTATATAATTATATGTGAAGACCATGCACCCACAATAAGATTACTGTCCCACATAAGGCAAAAAAAATTATAAATGGAACAATGACAAATAAATCAGTTATGTGATAGGTACATGGTGCTCACATATTTACAAACATTGTAAAAGTATACGATATTACAATATTCCTAACATCTTTACAAGTAAAACACAAAACAAAAAGCTAAAAAGTGAAACAGCCGTCTCTCGCGGCGAAGCTTCCAGCAAACCAGCCCCATTTTTCATTTTTAAATATGTATATTACGTATATGTATTATGTACGTGTATGTATTACGTATAGCTTGATATTTTGTCGTCGTGCGTACATATCTTACTTGGACATTTTATGAATATTACAAATTACTTTTTCTAGTGAACGAGCCGCCATTGCCACGTTAATTTACTAAGCATTTGATGTTAATTAACTTATTAAGATGTTTTCTCGTAGGAGCACATTAGATATAAATGGAAGCGCCTTCACGGTTTAACTAGCGGTTATTGTATATTGGTGGTGTACATCGGTTACTTAGGTTTTCTATAACTATGAAAAAATAACCATTTTTAGAAAAATATGTATATTATTTAGAAGAATATGTCACACGGTGACGGGATTAAATCCTGTGGAACAATCCTATTGAGTCATATCTAGGAAAAAAAGTTAATTTATAGAACACAAATCAATGTTCAGCAATATTAGTCAATAAATTTCGTGTTCGGTTTACAAATGGACATAATAATAATAATACTTATTATAATAATGTATAGAAAACTTAAGTAGTCGATAAGTATGAGCGTTTGATATATACATATAGTATAAAAGATATATTGTAAATTATGAATAACAGTGAATGTATATTGTTGTGACAGAGGAAACAGTTCTCTAGACAAAACATTTATTTATTCGTTTTATTTATTCCACCTAACACAACTACACTTCCACGAGTTTTATAAAAACGTAGAAGATCAGGAAACTAGTCTATCCAACTGTATCATGGTCAGGGGTCTTCTTCTTTTCGTGTGGTTAGTGACCAACCTGGGCTCTGTTTATCAAAAGGTTACAAGTCTACACGTTCACAAGTTAACCTATACTCCGTTTGAAATAAGATTAGACATTTAAATAAACCTTTTTACAGTCCATTGCTCCGCTCCTTTCATATTTCCGCGCCTCGCCCACACCCCGCCTCCTGCATATTTCCCGTGCCTCGTCGCTCTTAAACATTTTGTATGAAATATGAAAGGAGCGGCGCAACGCCCGCTCGTCCGCACCCTCGCCTCTTGTGTATGACCCGCGCCTAAGTCCTGAATCTAGAACGAATCGGTAACCTGAGTAAGTAAAACATAATTTTAATGCAGGGTTTAGTCCAAAACTGTGAACTCTTCATTTGAAATTCTAATATAGGTAGTATACACGGCTACACATCAAGCTATACATTTCCAGTTTATGCTGATCTCGCATTGTATAAGATTTTCGTACAATACAAGGTCAGCTTATACTGGAAATGTATAGCTTGATGTTTAGCCGTGTGTACAATGAATATAATTTATAATATATTTTTTATATAATATAAATTACATTAATTGTTTATTGTGAATGTAAAATCCTGGTTGAATACTAGCTGCATCCGGTTAGACTGCAAGCCGACCACAACATAGTTGGGAAAAGGCTTGGCAGATGATGGTGAATATAAACAATACTGTGATGGCGAATTTCTCAAGGATTTTAATGTTAGGATCAGCTCAGACCGCGACGCTGCGAGCACTTTTTAACAATTATCGAACTTATTTTCTTCACGAAAAGGTACAATTTCAGTGCGAGGGTGGACACGTGTCAATGTACGCTGAGATGCGCGGTGCTGCGCAGCGCATTGTGTAGTAAATAAATTTGATATTATATCAAATCATAAAAAAGTGCGCGTCGCTTCGTGTCTCCTGTCTCGGTGTGACCAGAGGCCCTAGTGTGAGTTTCTTTTAACTATCTCGACTTTACGCATCGACCGCGTTCGGCGCTCCGATTGGCCCTTCACTGACCTTCACTGGTGAAGCGCCGAACGCGGTCGATACGTAAAGTCGAGATGGTTAAAAAAATGTCACACTAGGGCCTCTGACCCTTAGCCAGTGATTATTGGTCAAAAGTACTGACTATGTAACAAGCCTCATTATAGATGCGGATTGATTATTATCCATCTTTAGCGCCGGCCCAAGCCCTTGATCAGGGTAGAGTGAGATTGACTTTCGGTGCCCTTTGATCGACGCTTTCACTTCACGTAAATATAGGTACATACTTCGTTTTCATGAAACAAATAATGGTGCCGATTCTGTTGTTCACAAACTAAACTAAATTAAAGTTCAGTGCATCTTTTTCTTTCTATTTCATTAAGAAAAGGACAAGATAAGTGTTTAGTCCTGTCAAATTAATCACTTGTAATTAATTAAATATTCACTACTTACTTACTTTTTCACTACTTATATAAGTAGGTAGCGATATTTCATATTTTAGTACCACATGTGACATGAACGCGTTTTTATGAGCCTGGTCACAGATTCTGGCGGTACGAAAAGCGGTGCGGCGCACAGTAGGCTGAAAATCGATCTTCATAGACTTCATAGACTAGGATCAACTTGGTAATTTATTTATTTTTTCGGCAGAAATGGGCTTAGGTATCGTATATTGATCAATTTAATGCTATTTCAGTTTTTTAATAAACGTTTTTCTTTACTTTGAAGTACTTGGTTGAAAAAAATGTATGGAGAAATATGTAAAAAAGGATATATTTCAACTTTGGTACAAGTGCGCCACTTTTCTTTTGGCACGATTATACCTCTTATTTTTCTGCATTTTTTGACATATCGCACAATGCGCGGACGCGGTAGACTTTGGGAGAAAAAAAAAATGTGTTTTTGGAATATAATAAAAGGTTTTAATCTGTTTATAATTGACTTATGGTACTTAATGGTTATAAATAAATTATATGAACAGAAATGTAACAGCTACCGGTTAAACATAACAAATTTAATGGAAATTAATTAAGGTTAAATAATGAGATCTTATGATCCATTGGCCATTATCTATCATAATGAGATCTAATGTCCTATTACTGAGATAATTAGAACTCATTAACTAACTACCTAATTAATACTTCCTTCCTACATAATTAATTGCATTAAAATCTTAAATAAAAGAAAAATATTGAAACAAAACTAAAAAAAGCAATCATATTTAAAGCTACAAGCTTCCTGAACAACTATATCAGATTCATCAAACTCTGTGTCATAATAATTAATATCATCTATGTCACAGAACTCAATATCATCCTGATGCTTCGACTCAACAATTAAAAGATCCAAGGTTTCTTGCCTCATCTTTGTTTTATGTAAAGCACGATGCAATAATGGCCGTGTTGCAGAAACGTACGGATCTGAAGACAGAAGCATCATCTTCATTATTTATTTATTTATTATATCCTCATTCGTGCTCATCCTACTTATTTTACGTGAATGGTGCTCTCTGTATCTGCGAAAGTCTTTATGACGCGTTTCAGATGCTTCTTCAGACAGATTTCCAATCGGTACAATGGAGTTCTTGATGATGTCAGCTCTGTGAATCAACAATTTATGTACTGTTGCTGACATATAGTACCAATGATAAAATTGTAGGTATCTCTCTGCGGTCGTACGGGTAAAAGCTCGAAATTTTTCAACATCGATGTTTTCACCTGATCTTATTGCTTGTAAAATAACTGCAAATCTGCGCACAATTTCTTCATACAAGCTAGTAATAGCTGCCGTTTTTGCAGGAAATTCGAAGAATTTCCTTGCCGTATTTCCGTCATTTGTTGTCCCTGATCCCTGCTTCACGATATCTATCAGAAGCCCTAAATCCTCTCGAAATCTCTCTTGTATCTGTTTCTTCCTCTGCTGCATCACGGATTTGTTGGCTTCTCCTTTGACAGACCAAGATTTTAAGTCTTGTTTGTATGATATGTGTAAAAGACACTCCATAGTATTAATTTGAACATGCAAAGGTGACAAACCAAACTTGATCATATCAGATGACATTTCTTTACGCAATACTACATCGAGATCGTTCATCTGTGATGGTTTCGCCAAACACAAGTAACACACAGCACTGGAGCGAGCTTCTGATAGATACGTGCACACTTTTCCATCAATCATCGTCCGGACGAGATTGTGTTTAACTGCAATGCCATCAACACATTTGGATGGGCTTAAAGTTCTTATTTCTTCTTCCATTTTAGTCATTTCATCTTTGACTACCAACTCACTTTCTTTGATGAATGTAAATTGGACAGGTCGACAGTATACTGTAGAGCACGGCTTAGGATTTTCCCATATTATTATTACTTCCTTTCCAACTGCAGCAGTTAGTTTTAAGGGAACTAAACTCGTCATAAAAATGGCTTCATCAGTCTTACCTTCTTCCATTTTTTGTTTATATCTACTTTGGCTTGATGACCCATCAAAACCCCATTTTGATAACAAATTTAAGGACTGGTGAGGCGGCTTGTCTGGTAAACTTTTGAGTATACGTTGCACAGTTATGTCAAGAAGCGCTTGAAGAGATACTTTGGCCATTGTATCTGTTATACTAAACGCCTCCTTTGGAGGGTAACATAATAAATTACCCTGCTGCACTTTATAATACGATGGATAAATATCAGATGCACCCTCGCGGATTGTAGATTATGCGCCTCATCTCTACAATGCGACGCGATTCATAATCCGTAGAACAATTTCTATGAAAATACGAGTCGCAATGCGACAAATCGTGCGACAAGCAGTCGCTGCGTTTAGCTGTCGCGCCTGTCTGCACGACAGCTTAACGCCTTTGGCAGGCCAAAATCAGGTGAGCAGTAGCAGAGCTGGGCGGAAGCAGCGCAGGAGACGTCACAGTGGGCGCGCGTGGCTGCAAAGCGTTCTGACGGCGGCGGCGGCAGGCCCGCTTTACCCCCTGGCCACAGCCAAGAGCGGCGCGGATTGCGGCGAAAACAAATGGTAGACTACCTATGAAGTATGCCACAGCTAGAGTCTGTCTAGTGAAAATTGAGAGAAAAAGAGCGGCAAATTTAAAAAAAAATCGTCGGTTATCCCCGGATCAACTAGGAAAAACGTATTTGATACTTGAATATTTTTATACAGAATAATAGGAAAGCATAAAGCTAAAAATTGTGTAGATAAGCTTTTACGATCGTAAGGTCAATTTCGCTTTTCACTCGGTTGTAATTGTTCATCATAGTGTATAACAACTTTCTCGCACTGCTTCTTAAAGTTTTAGGCATTGTTGTACTTACTTGAAGTACGACAAAATATACACAAATATGTTTTCATATGAGGTTATATGAACAACAAGTGACATTTGCAGCAGTGTTGTCAATTTCTGAAAACGTGAATAAATCACTCTCAGCTTTCATTAGACAGACTCTGCGCCGCGGGGAGAGTCGCTCGGCACGCGGCAGCGACGGGCTGCGCGGTGTGCGAGTGAAACAAATGTACTAGCGAGTATCGAGGCAGCCACAGCTCAGAGCGGCGCGCGCGGCGGCATCGATGATGGACGCATTAAGGCATCACGCGACCGAAACAAATAATTTTGTTTTTATCGCGCGTTGAGCTTATAAAAATAATGGTTATGGATCAATTTATTAGTGAAATACTGAGGCTATCGCTGACGCCGCCGCGGTCGCAACTACTCTAGCTGTGGCATACCACCACAAATCACGCGCACACCGCGCAGCCCGTCGCTGCCGCGTGCCGAGCGACTCCCCGCGGCGCAGTGCGCGTCGCCGGTATAGTCTGTCTAATGAAAGCTGAGAGTGATTTATTCACGTTTTCAGAAATTGACAACACTGCTGCAAATGTCACTTGTTGCTCATATAACCTCATATGAAAACATATTTGTATATTTAGTCGTACTTCAAGTACAAAAATGCCTAAAACTTTAAGAAGCAGTGCGAGAAAGTTGTTATACACTATGATGAACAATTACAACCGAGTGAAAAGCGAAATTGAGGCTGCATTTAACGAAAAAGTGCAATTGTTTACAATAATTTCGGAAATTACTGGTAAGCTACTCAATTGGTTTTGATACTAGGTAAACCGGATTTATATTTACTAGATCTGTTTGTGGAATCTTATTTGAATAGGTATAGCCATGAGAAATCGCGTGGCATCAATAAAATGTGTTTGTAACTTTCATCATATTGTTAACCCTTACTACGTCGGGCCTAGGTTTACCTAGAATCTAAAAAACTGTCAAACTAGTCTCAAGTTTTTTTAATTTTTGGGTAGGCCTTCCTAAAAATGGTGATTTCATCACGAATCAGTAATTTGCACAGCATGTATTATAGCTTCCAAGCTTTATTATGAATTAACGAAGCTAGGAATATACTTAAATAACCTAAATATACTGACCTTTTCTCGCAGTGATGAATTTTCTTTTTATTTTTATTATTTTCAGTCGAAACACTTACAAAACTTAACACAAAAACACGAAGTCACACATTCATTCACTCCACAGACACTTGACACCGTTAGCACAATGTATAGGCCTAATCATAAACACGATAACAGCACCTCATTCCACTTGTAACACGATCTTTGCGATAAGAAACTTTTTGTTTACACAACGAAAAAAACTCGGCGGCCATTACGCAGCGACGCGCGCCGAGCCGGCCCGAAAACTGGTTTATACTGGTTCGGGGTACCGTCAGCGCATCAGAGTAAAAAACTGCGAATATTTGTATGTTATAATTTCCAAGTACGATTTTTGTTGTTATTTTATTATAAATTGTTAATGTCCTTTATTCTGTTTATTATGTTACTTTAGTTTAGATAGCATAATTCTCACTATTAGTGTTCTATTACAATAGTAATGACCTGTTCAAAAAAATATACGAAATTAAATTTATGGTTTGAGATATCCCAATTATTATTTCGATTTTTTTGAAAATAATGATTCATCATTATTTGTACCTAGGTACACTTATTTACTAACAGCTGTGTAACAATTATTATGGACAAAACATCATAAATGATTATTCTATCTTTCCTTATATGTAGGTATGTACCCAAATCCATCTACCAACCCACCCACTCTCTCTCACGGAGAGGAGGACCTGTGTCCCAGCAGTGGGAACATTACAGTCCGATTATGCCTAACCGTGCGTTTGCACTGGCGAAACATTCAAGATAAAAAATGTTGAAATCTCAACTTTCTGTCAATGTTCCATACAATTTTTGACTGGAACTAGAGATTTCAACATGTTTTGTATTAAATGTTTCGCCAGTGCAAACGCACGGTAAGCAATAAAAACCGGCCGAGTGCATGTCAGACCACCCACAATGAAGGGTTCCGTTGTATGGATGAAATTAACCCAAAACAAACTTAACTTTGTAGTTAAAAAATATGTTCTCCCATATATCGATATACGTCACGGTGAATTCTCCAACTGCAAATGTAAGTTTGTAATCACAAAAAATACTTTTTTTTTGCGATAGCGAAGTATGTGGAGGTAATTACTGTGTTTATTCATCATGTTAAAGTTTGCCTGTTAGAATTTTTAATTCTTCATGTATCAATAGTAGTCGGATTTTAGAATCCCTAATGCACCGCAGTTATGCACCTATGCGGTGCATTAGACATTCCCTCTAGTCGTATGCACCTATGCGGTATCATGTGACATTCTCGTGACAGTAATGCAAATAAAAAAGCAATACATGCGCTGCGAACAATACAGTGATACGGGTTGCAGACCAAGAGCTAAGCTAAGTTAGTTTAGCTTCGTTCGCATAGCTGACGCAGTTTTCCATACTTGTGTGCAGACCGCAAACTATGCGAACTAAGCTATGTGAGCTAACTAAAATATGCGAAGCTAAGTTAGTTGTGTATGCCGATGCGCGCTACACGAGCTAAGCTAAGCCCCTCCCGCTTTCCCCGCACACCCTTTGCACATCTTTCGCCAGTGCTGTCCAGTGTTCTTTGTCGTACGCACGGTCGTTTAGTAGCGATTATGGAGCAATTTATTGAAACTGACAAAACAATTTCCTATACTATGGAACACAATCAAAGGACTATCATAACTTAATTATAAAGGATGTTGTATGGAAAAGAATAGTGGAGGAAATAAGTAATCCAGACTTCTTCGTCGTATTAATCGACGTAGACGTCAGTATTAATCTTCTTTTTTTGTGTAACGTATTCATCATCGATTATATTCATGGCGAGCGACTTCTGTCTAATTGAACTACGCAACACTGACTGAGCTTTGGCTTAGCTGTTGGTGTGCACGCTATTTATTTCTAGCTTAGCTTAGCCTAGCTTGCTTGGCATAGCTTAGTTTAGCCTTGGCATAGCTTAGTTTTCGGTCTGCAACCGGCATGAAACATGCCAAAACTATACCTTCGCTCTGTGCATACACGCTCACTCGGTTTTTAGTACAACAACTTTTCCTAGCTCTTCGTAAGTATATGGGATACTTACGGAAAGCTAGGAAAATTTTGAAATAAAACACATGTTGCTTTCAAAAAATATATTACAATAAAATAAAACACAAAACTCGTACTCAAAGCATTTATTTCAAATAAACCAGTTACAGGCACTTTGAATTGTCAAGGAGGCGGTCACTTAGAAAGATGAAGCTAGTTGCAGTTGCCCATTCCAATGCGTAATAGGTACACACGTATCGACGGGTCGCTAGAACCGGGACAGCATGGCTGAAAAGACAAGAAATACAAATTACTCCACTGAAACTAATTAAATATATATAGTAATGTGCTGTACTGAAAATACTTACCGCGGTGCGCGGTGGGGATGGGGACAGATCAAGGCGCGGGGCAGCGTCAAGGAACCCCATGATGATAGCGCGACGGGCGGCGCTCTGTCTAGGGCCCCTTTTGCACGGAGCGGGGGTCACACTCGCGACCGAGGTCGAGGACAGCCTCGCCATGCTGAAAATACCATAAAATAATCATTTACTAAATTAATGGCCTAGGAAAATACCATGATCCTAAAAAACATTCATACTTTTTGAGGACATCCACCTTTTTTGAAGTCGGTAAAAAAAAAAACAATAACCTTGACATTTATTTTTCGTTCACATGTCAGTTATGTAAACTGCAAGAAATAATAAAATGTAATCTTTATTTTTTTCTTTCTTTCTTTCTTTCTTATTGGAACAAAAAAATCTAGTTGGATTTTATTTGCAGATAGTACTTTTGTACTGGTCTCGCCTACTATGAGCGCTGTGTCATGGTACGGGGGAATCGCCGAATTGGAAATACGATTACGATAACAATTCGCAATAATATCGTTAGCTATTAGCAAAATTATGTTCGTAGATTATTATGCTAGCTACTTATGTGTATTTCAAACAGTATACAAGAATATTTATCATAAAAACATTACTAAACACGGCAGCGACAGCGACAAAATTGTTTACTACCAAACTTTCGTTACTTTTTCACTGATATATTTATCACTTTTCAATAAACTAACACTCAATACAAAATCTACACTTATTTCTCAGTAATTCTGTATAAAATTCTTATAAGATTACTCACCGTTTTCTTCTTTTATTCTGTTGCGAACACACGTAAACAACACTTGACACTTGACGAATTTTGCCAATATGGCGTCCTCGCGTCTCACTACCACAGATACATTTTTATTGTTAAGTTTTTGTCCGTTCTTAGTGGTGTTACCAAGAAATTGTTACTAAAATCGGTAGATTATTAATCGATTATTCAAATGATACAGCCAGATCGTGTTGCAAGTGCAAATAAACGTTAAAAATCATCAACCAATGGCAACAATTGTTGCGTGATACCCCATAGGTGCCATCGACATTTCGGGCGCTTTTTTTTATGATACCTATGGGGTATCACGCGACACTTAAGAAGTTGCAGACGAATGCATTACTGATCCTCACAAGCTTCTCACAATCCATAATTCAATTAAGAAATTGAAAAACTTGGAAGAAACTTATATATTACAATCTGATATAAAACTAACTAGAAACATAAAAAAAGACCTATTGTGTAATATTAATTTCTGACTTACAACCTTACGATCGTAAAAGCTTATCTACACAATTTTTAGCTTTATGCTTTCCTATTATTCTGTATAAAAATATTCAAGTATCAAATACGTTTTTCCTAGTTGATCCGGGGATACCAGACGATATTTTTTTTAATTTGCCGCTCTTTTTCACTCTCAACTTTCACTAGACAGACTCTAGCTGTGGCATACTTCATAGGTAGTCTACCATTTGTTTTCGCCGCTCACCGCTTGCCGCGCCGCTCTTGGCTGTGGCCAGGGGGTAAAGCGGGCCTGCCGGCGCCGCCGCCGTCAGAACGCTTTGCAGCCACGCGCGCCCACTGTGACGTCTCCTGCGCTGCTTCCGCTCAGCTCTGCTACTGCTCACCTGATTTTGGCCTGCCAAAGGCGTTAAGCTGTCGTGCAGACAGGCGCGACAGCTAAACGCAGCGATTGCTTGTCGCACGATGTGTCGCATTGCGACTCTATTTTCATAGAAATTGTTCTACGGATTATGAATCGCGTCGCATACGCATTGTCGCGTTGACGACGCATGAATGCGACGCGATTCTGCGATAATCGTGCCCGTGATAGTTTGTACCTTTTATCGTTCCAGTCAATAAACAGTGGATGCGTCGTTTCACTCGAAAGCGCATGCGTAACATCGCCCTTTCTCGCTCACTCTTTTTGGCCATCTTGCTGTTGCTATTCAATAATCAGTACATGTTTATTTTTAGACGAGAGTGCACACGTTCGAATTTCTTCTTCGTAACATTACAAACAAACAGAATGTCGATGCCTGCTCATTTTAACAAATTGCTATTAATTAAATCAGTGCATCAAAGACCGGCTTTGTGGGACAAAACTGTGAACGGTTATAAGAATCAATTTACGAGGGAGGCGGCGTGGCACGAAGTTTGCAGAATTCTGAAGAAAGATTATAAGAAACTGAATGCAACGGAACGACAAAACTATTGTAAGTTATTTACTCGTATTCTGACCATCTATAATTTTAACCCCTAAAAAATTATTATAATTAGGGTTCGTGCAAACGTAATATCGTGGACTTGCGTCGACTGCAGTACATAACAACGGTGATAATAAGGCTAACCTGTAGTGAATGGAATGAGCCGGCATGACGCGCACGACGCGCAGGCGGCGCTAAGGAGACAACTTAACTACGTACCCGTGCGTTTGCACTGGCGAAACATTCAAGACAAAACATGTTGAAATCTCAACTCTCTGTCAATGTTCCATACAATTTTTGACAGGAACTAGAGATTTCAACATGTTTTGTATTAAATGTTTCGCCAGTGCAAACGCACGGTAACTACAACACCCGCGATAACCTAGAGAGAAACGCAAACATTGTTGTTTGTTACTTATTTGCATGACTGATCACTGTTAATAATTTATTTGACATTCACAGTGCTTAGGTACACCGCACCTATGTTGTGTGCAGTTAAGTCATTTTTATTTTCGATTTTTATAAGTTTCTTCTTATATTATAATGTTAGACTTTATTCAGATTTATAATATTTTGTAATCTGTTTATTATAAAGAGCTCAAAAAGACAGGTTCTCTAAACGTCTTACTGTGCGCTTGCACTGGCGAAACATTCACAACAAAACGTGTTGAAATCTCTAGTTCCCGTCAAAAATTTTATGGAAAATTAACAGGAGGAAAGCAGCGAGCCACAGCACTACATTTATTATGACTTAGGTACTGGTACAGTTCGATTCAAACTTAATGGCGGCTCGGAACATGATGCGAGTCGCTGCGCAGTAACAATTTCGTGTGTCAGCGGGTGTGAGGGGTAGGGTACTGCGCAGCGAGGAGCTGGCTTCCGAGCCGCCATTTTAAGTGTGAATCGAACTGTACACGTTGAGAGAGCCCAGTCAGTACCTAATCTACGTTGGCCAAGCGACGGGCTCGCCCAACGTGTAGGTACCTGGGGGCTTCAAGATGTTGGTACCTGTAAAGATTGATCGTTTTGTCTGCTCTATAAGCTTTAAGTAGCCTACTAAAGTATAATTAATGTACTTAGTCTACCCCATAGAAATGTATTAGGTATAATTAATTATTGAAATGCTTTTTTTTTTCCTTTTTACAGACAAGTTTGTCATTAAAATGTGGACTCATGTCAGGGACAGTTGGGCGAGAAATTTCAATGCAAGAAAAATGGCAAAAAAGGCCGGATCAGTTGTGACTCCATATAAATTTCATAAAGAATTGTTGTTTTTAAAAAAAATAAAGTTTGGGCGATTTGTCGAAGAATCAGATGACACCGAGGATGAAGAACAACAAGAAGAAGAAGAGATTATTGCAGGAAGTGAATCAGATTCTGTTGCGGTTTGTGAAAACGAATCGAATGTTGATTCAAAGGAAGACATGGATCTATCAGCAATGAACCAGGACAATACAACAAACAAAATAGATGATACAGAGAAAAGACAGGATAATAACATAACTGAAGACATTTTTAACCTGAAAATGCGAGCATACTTGAATAACCAAATGAAACAAATGAGGAAGCCGAGTGACACACATGACGACCGCCATTTTGCATTTTTCAAGAGCGTTCATCCGACGTTATCTTTGCTCGATGACGATCAAATTTTGGAATTCCAATCCGGCGTTATAAATCTTTTACGAAATATAAAAAGTGGAGGAAGATTATATAATGTTGCTAACAACCAGCCTACTTCGAGTAGGTAGAGAGGTTACGGTGGTATGATTGATCGTGTGTTAGCAATTACGGTGCTGGGGTAGTATTATGAAGTATGAATGCCATCATTATTCCACTGCGAAAACGGGATGGTCCAATTGTCTTGTCTAGCTCCGTCTCTCTCTCACACTGTAAAAATGGTGGTATTAATACTTCATTATACGGCACCTGGTCTGGTAGAACACAGCCTAGAATGGAAATAGATCCATTGAAACCTGAATGATGATATTCAAGACCTGTTATAGAATAGGTTATTACATCCTACATTCAAATATTTAATGATTTCTGTAAGAGAAGCACTGATAAGGAATATAAAATGTAAAATGCATTGCAATAGTAATCGATTTTATAGTAGTTTTTTATTTAGACATAATTATTTCTTTAATCTATGTTTTTTTTAATGTTTCTTTAGTTAGAGCCCTCAGGTGCCGTATTATGGCCACCATTTTTCCAGTTTGAGAGAGAGACGGAGCTAGACAAGGCCGATAGTACCATCCCGTTTTCGCAGTGGAATAATGATGGCGTTAATACTTCATAATACTATCCCAGTTCTTACAAACGAGCGCGACAAAGACTGATTGTCAGACTTTCGGGCTTCTGACGACCCGTAACGATTGTCAAAGATCCCCAAGTGACAGCCGGGACCAACGGCTTAACGTGTTTTCCCAGGCACGGAGGAGTCTTGGTATGTAAACATGATCACCCATCCACAGACCAACCCCGGTAAGCATAGCCTAACCTAATGCATCGACCCGTGCCAGTGTTATTACTTAGCCACGAGCCTATAAAATAATAATTATGCATGTTATACAATGATGATAACCTTACTGCCATAGGAGAACCAAGGTAACCGACATAGCCCGAAGTATTGCCAGGGCACATTGCTCGCAGAACAGATGGCCGATGGGGCCGAAAGGTTCTGGAGTGGCGACCGCGTACCGGAAGACGTAGCGTTGGAAGGCTCCCCACAAGGTGGACTGATGACCTGGTGAAGGCCGCAAGAATCCGCTGGATGCGAGAAGCACAGAACCGGTCGAAGTAGCGGTGCTTGGGGGAGGCTTATGTCCAGCAGTGGACGTCTTTCGGCTGAAATGATGATGATTATGAAACTTACTGTGTTGGCTACCCCTTAAAAAAATATGGCTGTGATGTAATGTGGTAGATAAAGGATAGGTACCTCTACGTACCTATAGTTTTGGGAAATAAATTAAATAAAAAAGAAAATATCAATTGACCACGTGATATAACGAAATAACAGCCACACAGTGCACCTGGTGTGGCTATGTAGTTAATAGGTATTATTATCTCGTGTCAAACTGGCGCATAGTTTTTAAAGCGGAGGTTTTAGAATGTTTTACCAAAAAATAAAAGAGTTGAACCCAGATTGAAAGCTCTGATACAATTCCTTTATTTTTCGTTCCCCGTTTTTATTAAAAACTGTGGTTTGTTTTCGGTTGAAGGCTTTTAGGGGTCCGTGGTGTGGTTTAAAATCGTAGGGCCTTGTCAATGAGAGTACATCGAGGAAAGTTAAAGTTATATACTTGGAATGAATGTTGTGATTTAAAAAAAAATATCATCATTCCAATATTCCCCGAACGGTTAAACAGGGATATTTAAGTCTGGGATAAGTAAGTTTAAGTCAATAAAGGGACAAGCCTGTTCCTAATAAAAACTACACAAATTCAAACTCTGGGCTGCTACTGGAAATTACTGATGGAAAACCCAACTTTGTTGGATCTGGGAATCGAACAGACTTTAAAAAATGAGAAGATGGCATAACACTTGCTGAGCTGAAGTCTTAAAGAAAACAAGATTATTTTCCAAACTTAGCTCACTGGATGTTCAACGCACTGCAGCGCCGAGAATTGAAAATCCGACGGAGTCGTTTTTAACCAACTGTTGGATTCTCAATTGCTCGGATTAACACCGAGAGGTGAACATCAAGAGCGATAAAAACGTCATCGCGTTAAAAAATCGCCGATGCGACCCTGGGCTTATTCTTTAATGTTACCAACTTAATTGTACGGAATCCTTACCACTAGCTAGCACCACCGCTTTGTTGCCCCAGTTTTCGTTATGCTCGGATATTTTCCGTCTCTCGGTACGTGTATGAAATATGTCAGTTTGTACCGCGGACGGCAGGCCGTTTGAAAAACAACATTTTTTCGGTAAAACGCTTTGAAAATACAACTATCCGGGCTTGTGCGGATCTGTTCAAACCTGTTTGTGTTAACTGTAGATAGGTCTGTTTAGGTCAAGGGGGTTTCTAAAGGACTGTAAAATCTTTTTTAGAAACAATGTAGGTACAGGTGACCGCGTGTCAGAGAAATTACATTAGAAAAAAAATCCAAAGTTACATCTAAACCGAACTATAAACCGCTGGTATTCAAAACATATTTTAAATTAGATCATGGAACTTTGCATAATAACTGAACTAACCATAAAGCAGGTCTTATTTTTATTTAATTACCATTATTTTCACTGTAAAAAGCAACTACCTAAACTATTCGAGGCTTGGAGCCGCCAGCACCCCATTCCGTCTCGTTTTCACTCAGGCCGCGAGTAGTATGGTGCGAGCGAGATAAAAAGTGAATTAGTAGTAATTTTAAGACACGCAATGTTTTAAATAAATTCCATTAAGTAGGTATTATATTTTCCACCCCTTTGTAAAAACAAGCCTGTTTTCTTCTATCCAATTAATAAAGCCCAAAAAAACCTCAATTAAATTAATTAGAGGAATAATTCTTGTAAGACTTCAGAGAAACCTAGAATGCTAGGTTTTACGGCTATTAAATAAATTCTGAGTTCACAAGCTCGGAAAATTAAATTAGCCAGGGTTACTGCCGACTTTACGTTCAGTTTTTAGGGTTCCGTACCCAAAGGGTAAAACGGGACCCTATTACTAAGACTCCGCTGTCTGTCCGTCTGTCACCAGGCTGTATCTCATGAACCGTGATAGTTAGACAGTTGAAATTTTCATAGATGACGTATTTCTGTTGCCACTATAACAAAAAATACAAAAAAACAGAATAAAATAAATATTTAAGGGGGCTCCCATACAACAAATGTGATTTTTTGGCCGTTTTTATAGATAACTAGCTGCCCGCCCCAGCTTCGCACGGGTAGCACTAAGTACTTATCTAAGGCGCACCTGCCCTACCTACCTACCCTACCTACCTACCTACCCTACCCTACCCTTTTTTACACCTTGGGTTACATTATTGGAGTTTTAGTAAGGATCCCAAATTTTTTTGTAAATATAATATAGCCTATGTCACCCGGGGGATAGTGTAGCTTCCGAACATTGAAAGAATTTTTCAAATCGGTTCAGTAGTTTCGGAGCCTATTCAATGCAAACAAACAAACAAAAAATCAAATCTTTCCTCTTTATAATATTAGTATAGACTAGCTGATGCCCGCGACTTCGCTTGCGAGGATGTCGGTTATTATACATACTAAAATCTTCCTCGAAAACCACTCTATCTATTGGTGAAAACAGCATGTAAATCGGTGCAGTAGTTTTTGAGTTTATCGCGAACAGACAGACAGACGCGGCGGAGGACTTTGTTGTATAATATGTAGTTGTAGTACGGAACCCTTCGTGCGCGAGTCTGACTCGCACTTGGCCGGTTTTTATTACTTACCTACTCAGTGTACATTTCGAATTCTCTTTGTTAACTTAATGCGGATATTTTAATTGTTATTTTGTTTTTAAGGCCTTACGGGTAGCTACTCCCGGCCTGAGTGTGAGCGAGACGGAGTGGAGTGCTGGTGGCTCTCAAGCCTCGAATAGTTTAGGTAATCGCTTTTTAGGGTGAAAATAATGGTAATTTAAAATAAAAAATAGACATAAGACCTGCTATAAAGTTAGTTCAGTTATTATGCAAAGTTTCATGATCTAATTTGAAGTATCTTTTGAATACCAGCGGTTTATAGTTCGGTTTAGAGGTAACTTTGGATTTTTTTCTATCGAGATTTTATGTAAATGTGTTTCGCCAAACATAGGGACCTAGCATCAATCTTCAACTGTAACATACATTTATTTCAAAATTAATTTTGGCAAAACGGAGGATCGTGCTAAGCAATTTGGCCTTTAATTTTAAACTTACAATACCAATTTAACTTTAAAAAATAATTTGCGCTGGGTGCGCTTCATTGGTTATATCAATCGTGAATAAAAAATGAACTACAGTTCGATTCAAACTTAATGTCGGCTCGGAACATGAGGCGAGTCGCTGTGCAGTAACAATTTCATGTGTCAACAGGGTGAGGGGTGGGGTACTGCGCAGCGAGTAGCTAACTTCTGAGCCGCCTTTAAGTTTGAATCGAACCTTCCTAATCCTTCGGGGGATACAGCGTAATGTTACGAGTAATGGAAAAACATTGCTATGAATATTTTAACAGGCGAATGATTGCTGTTTGCTGAACCTGTTGCCCTCGATCGGGCACAAATCCAGACTCTGGGCTGTAACTGAGAAACTCCTAATGGAAAAAGAATTCCCATAAGGTTTTCCAGAAAACCCCGTATCTGTGGATCTACTAACCCAGGACCATAGCAGTCGCGTTTGTGGCCACTAGACCATAACGTATAGAAAACCAAGTAAAAAGTACCATTGTACTCCAAAGATGAAGTATTTTACTGCTTTTACATAAATATAATCAATCAATTGCTTAGCCTTTTCCCAACTATACACAAACAATAAAGAACACAATCAATGTTAAGTGTGTGTTGTGTTATGTTGTTGTATGTTGTTGTTGTGTTGTGTGTGTTGGTATATTGTATTGTTGTTGTGTGTTGTGTTGTTGTTGTTGTTGTGTGTTGTTATATTGTTGATGTTGTTGTTGTATTGTGAATTATGTGTGGGGGCGTGTGTCGGGAAACTCTTCAATAAGTAAGTCCTTTAAGGTTACGAAATATGTATTTGAAAGTTCACAAACTTCACATAAAAATTATAAAATAGATTTCTTATTAATTAGAGTTAAATATCAATGTCCGTTCCCACCGAAGTTAGGTAAAGAAAAGGCGATGACAATAGTCGGTGACGTCTGAAGCGCGGTGTCGTAACACGATCGGTCACTTTGTCGGTACGATATGCTGAGCTTGCAGGTTGGCTTCGTAACACCTCCCCTGCCAAATGAGCAACTATTTGGTGACCTTGACGCCAAAAGTTGCGGCTCTTTTTTCATCTTCTGTCAACTCGGTATTAGCCGTTTGAGTTGTAATATTTACTTTCGCAGCTCGACGGCGGCGACGAATGATATATAAGATGCTCAGTGCGCCTGCACCGAATAGTAAGAGTGTATAAAATGGAATTGTGGTATGGTACATTCCAATCGTGTCTAGTGATTCAACTTGTATTTCGTCTTGCATAGTGATTTGGTTCTGAATTTCGCGAAGAATGCTTAGATCTGTAGTCTGCAAATGAAAACTGCGTGTCTTCGCTAATGTCTCATAGTGCGGTAAAGCCATGAGTTCTAATGGTTGCCCAATTAATTTGTTGTCCAAATTTATTATACTGATCTCTGGGGTTTTTATCTTGCAACCTTGAGGAACGGTGACCAAAAAGCTTCCTTGTAACATCTGATATCGTTCTTTGCCACAGGATAGTTTAACTTTTGTACTGTTGGGGAAAGCAATTATATAATGATAGCTATCTAGCTCAATCAGAGCTTCCTTGGTCAGAGAGATAGGCGTGGTTCTGCACGTTACATCTATCTCTTGAGATTGTATGAGTTTTTGAATACAGTCTATTTTTGACATAATTTGGTGGACAATCCTCTGCTCGCATAGGTGCCAGGAGCTGACCTTAGGGCATTCAGCCTCTATATACACAAATTCCTGAGAATTGGATGCTATATAGGGTGCAGGTGGTACTATAATTACGCTATTCTTATTAGGAACGGGACATAATTCATATAACTGATACTCAGTAGTAAATGTAATAGGAAACTTTATGACTACTACAACTGTGGACTAGGTAAAAAATGAAGCTAAGTTAAGAATCTCATAATAATTTCTAATATTTAAATCAATTATTTCGCCGGCACTATAAACACGTTTTAATTGAATTATCATATTTTTAAGATCTTTGACAGAAAGTATAGAATGATGAACTGATTTATCTCGACTGAAAGCTAATATATTTTCTATTCTATTAATTTCACTCAGTAGTTCTTGTACATTTTCGGTCAGAATCGCGAAAAGTTGCACAAGATGAGCGTAATGAATTATTCGCTCATTATCATTATTAGTCATATTCATGACATAAGAAAGAGCTTTTTCCAATTTTCTCTGATTAATCGAAAGATTGCGGATTATCTGGTTTTGCTGAATCGTCATTTCTTTAAATAAAGTAATATGTTTATTGAATGATTGTGACAAAGTTTGATCATTTTTATTTAAGATACGTAGTGCATTTTCAAATTTCAGAGCATCATCGTTGTCTAAATTTCCAGAAATACTTTTGATGATTGTACCTATTGGATTTATCAGGCCTCTCTTAACTCTGGTTGGCCTAAACGTATCTAACTGCAACGATACTCTATCTAACTTTATGTATAAATGTTTAATCTGAAGGTTGAAGAGAGCGCTGTCCCTATGTGATAGTTTATGTGTAGCAACAGCGAGTTGCGATTTGATAGTGTTTACATGTGACTCAATTTCTTCAAGGTCAATGTCTTGTAAGAATATGTGGAAGTGGGATATAATTTTGGTAGCGCCGAGATTAATTGGTAGTATGCCGGGTCCATTGTCTAGGCTGTCAAAACGTATGTCTTGAGCACCAGCTAGGAATACTGGCAGCGATAATAAGTACCTGTAACAATGATATGAAGAATGTCATTTCTTCGGTGGTCTTTTTAATCGTGATTTTGCGACCGGGCCACGACTTTTTGCGGTGTATATATGGACAGGTAAGTTCTTAACTACTTTGTCCTGAATGAACCGAGGTGCCCATTTTTGTCTACTTGCCATTGGATTTCGTACGTGTATGACTTGATTTTGTTCACAATCTAAAACGGGTTCCCTATCAGCATTTCGCCGGGTCATTATACCTATACGATCGGATAACGCAGAATCATGAATAATTTTATACACTGTTTCCATTTGACTACGATGTTCTTGAATATAAGTTTGAAGATATCGGTCTGTCATGTTTAAATCAATAGGATTTCGAGGATCGAAATGGCCTGAAATGACGTCAAACGGTCTACACTTAGTTAAACTGTGGATAGAGCTATTATAGGCAATTAGCGCGTACGGTATAAGACTTCGAATGAGTTCGTTTTTATGCTGAATTTTAAATAATCGTACGTGTTCCAAAAGCGTGCTGTGGAAACGTTCTATGATGCCATTTTCGTTTGGTGCATAGGCACTAGTCATATGATGTTCTATTTTGTGTAAACGGAGAAATTCTGACACTACTTGATTTTTAAATTCGGTACCTTGATCCGTAGTTATATTTAAAGGAAAACCGTGATGAGTACTATAAGATAAAAGGGCTTTTAATATATTGGGTGCAGTACAGTCGGGTAAAAGATACGCCTGAGCGTATTTAGAGAATGAGTCTATGATAGTTAAGTATTTGTCATGGTCAATAGTCAGAACGTCTGCGTGTGCTAATTCAAATGGTTGGGTTGGTGGAGGTACAACTCTGAACTGCGGGCGTATTGGATTTCGATCATATTTAGCACATCTGCATATATTGCATTCATTTATAAATTTAGTGATATCCATTTTAATTTTTGGCCAAAAGTAACGTTGTGATAGTGAAAGGTATGTCTCATTGATTCCGCGATGATTGGTCTTGCCTTCGTGGTATTTTTGTATTACTTCTAATTGTTGTAACTGATCATTAACGTTAAGTACTTCATATTTGACTAAAACTAAGTTCATGGACGAATTTTCGAAAGTTTGCTGTAAAATCGGTATAATACTCAACATTTTTTCGATGGGATTTACAAGAATCGCTGTCCGGAGTTTTGGATCGACGTGAGACTTTATAACGTTAATAAGACTTCCTTCAATGCTATGTTCGTTAATGTCTACGGTAGTTTTATGAAAGGACTGAAAAGGTTGAGTTGTCGTTGGTCTACTCTTAGTGTTACCGTTTATTATATTAATGACTAACTGTTTCTTAAATTTATTTAAAGGTTCGTCTGATATTGGAATTTCCAGAACAGGGTTTTCTAAGCTCGTGTGTATGGTTTCAATATGTGGGGATGCTGTACCTTCTTGATGCTGTGGGTCATTCAATCCTCCATCAATAACTGACTGAGCCGTGAGGGTTGATGACGAATGTATCGGGCTAGCAGTGAGCGTGGATGATGATTGTTGGGTTGGATGTTGTAACTCTTTATTCGTAGATGAACGAGCCGTGAGATTGGATGACGAATGTATTGGGCTATTATCTTCAGCAGTTAATGTAGAAGATGTATCAGATTTTGTTGTTTCAGAGTGATTAACGAACAAAGACATAGTTTCATTTTGGTTGATTTGAATACGTGACAGAGCGTCCGCATTAGTATTGATTTTACCTTTTTTGTGAACAATAGTATAATCATATTCTGCTAGCCTCAGTCTCCATCTCGTGAGGCGTGAACCTGGTTCCTTAAGATTCATAAGCCAGATTAAGGGTTTGTGGTCAGTTATTATTTTAAATTCTCTACCGAAAAGGTAAGGCCTGAAATATTTTGTAGCCCAGACTATTGCGAGTAGCTCTTTCTCGATCGTGGAGTAATTAATTTCGCTATCGTTTAAAGTTCTAGACGCGTAGGCTATGGGTTTGTCAAAACCGATGGGTCCCTGAGAAAGTATTGCTCCCAAAGCCACGTTTGAGGCATCTGTGGTTAATATAAATTCTTTGCTAAAATCTGGATATGTTAAAATAGGATCATTTGTAAGAAGAGTTTTACAATGTTCAAAGCAGGTTAGATACTCTGGAGACAAATTAATTTTAGCGCCTTTTTTAAGACACGACGTAAAGGGTTTAGTGACACGAGCGAAATTCGGTATAAAACGTCTGTAATAACCAAGTAAACCTAAGAATGCTTTAATTTGCTTAGGGGTTTTCGGAATCGGATAATTTACAACAGCTGATATTTTATCCGGGTTTGGTTTCACGCCGTCTGTAGTAATTATATGTCCAAGATAGGGCGTTTCATGTTTGAGAAATTCTGACTTATCCATCTGAATTTTTAAATTTGAATTTTTAAGACGTTCAAATATGGCGCGTAAATTAACTACATGTTCTTGCAAGGACGTCGAAAATACCAAAATATCATCCATGTATGTGGTACAATTTGGTAATCCCCGAAGGACATTGTCCATGACTCGTTGGAACGTAGCGGGAGAATTTTTTAATCCCATAGGCATTCTAACGTATTCGAAATGGCCTTGCTCTACACTAAACGCCGTTTTTGGAATATCGGACGGATTTAACTGAATTTGTAGAAATCCAGATTTTAAATCTAATGTTGAAAAGTACAAACATCTGCCTAACTTGTCTAAAATATCATTGATATTCGGGATCGGATATTTATCATTAATCGTTTTTGCATTGAGTTGGCGAAAGTCAATGACTAAGCGCCACTTAACTTTGCCAGACGCGTCACTTTTTTTTGGTACTATCCATATTGGAGCGTTCCAAGGTGATGAAGATGGTTGAATAATACCTTGGTGTAGCATCGATTCTATTTGGTTTTGTACTTCTTCCTTATGTACGTAAGGGTATCTGTAGCTTTTACTGTATACTGGCCTATCGTCTACGGTTCTGATATGATGTTTGATTTCGTTAGTAAAAGTTAATGGTTCATTTTCGAGATAAAATACGTCGGCATATTCTTTGCAAAGATTAATTAAATTAGCTGTCTCTTCTGCGTTTAAATGTTCTATGCGCAAGTGCGATAAGACTTGCTGAGTTCGCATACCGGTATTCACGGTCGTGTCTAATGTTCGAATTACTGGCATTGTTTGTTCATTAAAAATATGTGCGAAGATAGGTTTTATTATAGAAATTACAATATCTTTATCTGTCGGATTTGACATTTGTACATTAGTATGATTATTTTCAGCAGATGATATGCATTCGCTGATGTAGCAATCAGAAATTGATTGTTCTTCAATGTAAATGTCTCCTTGCGTAATATTAGTAGGCACCTTGACTAACTGGGTAGTCTGTGCAGGTATAGTAATTTGATAAGAGTTTAAGCATCCAGGATTATATAACATTATGGGATTTTTTGTGAATTTAGTCTCTAACGTGTGTGTAGCAAGGTCGATTTTTGCGTTCCATTTTTTCAATTGTTCGCAACCTATCAACCCGTCAAAGAAATTATGAAACCTGTATAGGTATAATTTTATCGGGATTTTATCTTTAACTTCATCGAAACAGGGCACAGTTAACGAGTAATAATTTTGGGTAGTCACATGAGTATTTGTGACCAAAAAAGGTTCATAATTAAGTTGGATATGGGGGTAAAATTTTTCGTAAGCTTCCGGGCTTATAAAGGACTCATTTGCTCCGGTGTCGATTAACAGTTTTATTGGTGGATTATTTATTTGAATATAAGGCAACTGGCGTTTACTATGCAAATTTAGTTCTATTCGGGGGCATTTTTCTCCAAGGTTGGGTAAAAATTTGTACTCTGATTTTGGACATCATAAGTTTGATTGTCAGCGTCAACGTCGGTCAAAAAAATGTTAGGGTAGTTTGTATTAGTATCAGCAGCATCAGTGTTCTGGATATTGAAATCATAGTAGCAATAATTATCATTAAAAGATTCGTTGAAGTTTGCTTCTTTAACTTGTGGAGTATTAATCGGCACAAAACTGCGTCTGACATTGTAGTTCATGGGTGGCAGAGTACGCGCGACGGGGTAACTAATGCCACTCATAGGTTTTGGATCATTATTCTGAGGTGCTTGGCGTAGCGGGATTCGAAATCCAGTTGACATGTTGGTAGGGGGTGCTCTGAACATTTGTTGAGTCTTTGTAGGTCTCGAATAGGGTTGTCTGAACTGATCTAGTCGTGCATGATACTGTGGTGGATATTGATATACCAGAGGCTGGATTTGAGGTCTCGGGTATGTTTGAAATGTTGAATTTTGATTTTCTGGCCTAACCGGACGAAAATTAGGGTGTGACCTAGAAGTAGAAGGATTAATCTGCTCAAAATTTTGGAACTTTTCTTTTGATGGTACAAATTTATTTCTTTTCTGTAGATATAGTATATTTAATTCGTCTTGAGCGTATTCAAGAGCGGCTTCAAGGGTTGAAGGTCTCATACATCTTATCCTAGAACCCAGTGGTTCTTCTAAACCTTTCAAAAAACTCTGTAAAGCTATTTTTTTATAAAGAGTTCTTTTGGATTCTATGGTAGTTTTTATAGATTCGTGTAATTCGATGTACGTCATAATTGTGCATAATAAGTGTTGAACTTTTTCGTAAAATAGTTGTATCGTGTCGGTTCCCTGAACTAAGAGAGAAAGATCAGTGTACAACGACGATTCATCCCTGTGATCTGAAAATGTATTAATTAATGTTGATCTTATACCATTCCAGTCACTCGGAATTCCGTTAGTTGCCAAAGTACGTGCAGCATTACCAGTAATCTTGTTTAAAATTCCATTGATCAAAGATAAGTTCGAAAGCTGACATCCTGGTTCTGGACTAATATAAGTGAGCACTAACTGATCACACAAGTTCAAAAATCTAGTTAAAACATTAGGATTTCCGTCAAATTCCGGGACTAATCTAAGTGATTTATAAATCTTATCTGATAAATCTATCTGATTCATGTCGAATGTAGAGCTACTACTCGATTCTTGCATGGTTTCTAAAATTTCTGTTATATCTTCTAAACTACGAAAAGCGTCACTTCGCGCGATGCGGAGTTGATTGCGCCTACTAAGACTAGGGTCCCTATTACTACGTGGATGAAAAATTTTGGAAAATTATAGTACCTTCCGTTAAAAATATAGCAACCAATAATAGGACTTATGTACTTACATGAGTAGCATTGCTTGCGAGTGTTGTTTCATCGATTTTTGGATATCCCAATCTGCGTAGCAACAGCTTCCTCGACAGGCCTCCAATAGGTTCTTCGTCCAGACGGTTGATCAAGCGTCTTCCTGATTTTTAGGTATTTCACATAACCACACCTTAAGTCTGTGACGAGCTCCGACTGCGCCAATTATGTGTGGGGGCGTGTGTCGGGAAACTCTTCAATAAGTAAGTCCTTTAAGGTTACGAAATATGTATTTGAAAGTTCACAAACTTCACATAAAAATTATAAAATAGATTTCTTATTAATTAGAGTTAAATATCAATGTCCGTTCCCACCGAAGTTAGGTAAAGAAAAGGCGATGACAATAGTCGGTGACGTCTGAAGCGCGGTGTCGTAACACGATCGGTCACTTTGTCGGTACGATATGCTGAGCTTGCAGGTTGGCTTCGTAACATGTGTGTGTTGGTATATTGTATTGTTGTTGTGTGTTTACATAAATAATAAAATATGTAAATAAATAACATTCCTGCACAATCCTTAGTAGATCGAACTGGATTCAAGCCCAACAGATTTATATGTACCTACATATAAGGAAAGATAAAAGCCAAGGTGCAAGTGCAAAAATATCTGAGTGAGTGCAAGCAGTGAGAACGTTAGTGAGTGACTCGCGAACAGATAAATCGCATTGTGCCACTCTGACCGCTTCCTCAACTACACTCAATTAGGTTAGTTGGTAGGGACAAGTTACGAGATATAGCGGAAAAACATAAAAATATAACGGCCGGCCCTAGGCAAAGTGACATTCTATTAGCGATAACGATGATGGAAAAGGCAAAAATGTATAGGACTGACATAAGCTATCGAAAAGCTTATGACAATCCTGTTGAAAGTCGTTGTAGAAATACGAAACGCTTTCGAAGCGATTGTCACTTGTGTAGGATCTCAAATATTATGTGAACTATTTATGATTATTTCTCACATTCACTCACAGTATTTCCTCTCTTCTTCAAACTAAATACCTAACTGTCGCGTGCCGGTGGGTTGTCCGCCGCACTCGGCGGCCTGTAGCGCATTGTGAGTGCACCGTGCACACTTCGATCTAACCGTGCGTTTGCACTGGCGAAACATTCAAGATAAAACATGTTGAAATCTCTATTTTCTGTCAATATTCCATACAATTTTTGACAGGAACTAGAGATTTAAACATGTTTTGTCTCGAATGTTTCGCCAGTGCAAACGCACGGTAATACCAAAACAAACATGTTTTTTTGTTGAGACCGTTCTTGTTGTTTTGTTTTTGTAATTATGTATACAGGGTTACTGGTAACTCGACGTATTCCTTGCAGGACGTCATAGTAGGGTTAAAATGCAACAAATTAAGCCACCAAATGTTCTACCGAAATTCAGTAGTTTTTGAATTAGTTAAGAGTTTTAGTTTTTTAATGAAAATCCCAGATTAAACCATTTGAAACCAATTTAAAAATGATTTACGGCGCGACTGTACTGAAATTTAAGTTATTATCATAGTTGACGCCGTAGCAGACCTTTGTTAATAATTAAAAGTTCAATAATGCCTAAAACTTTGGCAAATATCACTAACAAAACATTTAATTTTTTGTAATTTTTAGCTCTAAAACTCTTAACTAATTCAAAAACTACTGAATTTCGGTAGAACATTTGGTGGCTTAATTTGTTGCATTTTAACCCTACAATGACGTCCTGCAAGGAATACTTCGAGTTACCAGTAACCCTGTATATATTATTTTAATATGTATTTTTATTACTAGTTATTTATATTATAATTATTGATTAGGTATGTTGAAACTGTATGTACTTCCCGTCACTTGTCCTTATGGGTTCATTCGAAAACCAGCGTCAGACGGGATCTGTCTGGCATTAATGCGGAAATGAACCTTTTTGGCGCAACCGTGAGGCACACACTATTGTTTTAAAAACCAAATAGTACTTTATTTTGTTATTTGTATTTTGTGTTTCATGAACTGTGTCCAAATAAACTTTATTCTTTCTTTCTTTCTTCTCATTCAAGATAGCCTTTACCAGAAGTGGTCATCGGCTCAGTAGCTGGATACGGGTCAGTAGCTGGATCATTAGGATTGTGCCGGAATATAGCAGTTTGTCGTGGACGTGGTACGACAGCAGCGGTTCTTCTGACATCATCTCTATAATCAGCTCGTCGTAGGAAAGTATAATAATGTTCCTTGGTCATCAGACGACAGCCACCACGCAACTATCGATGCGACGCTCTTAAGTCTGTAAAACTTCCAGAAATAAACTTTCAATTGACCGGTTTACTATAACTTGTTCCTTGCCGTCATGTTGGCACCATTGCTTGTCAAGCTGTTTTCAATACTAAATGAGCAACTACTTCGATTCAAACTTAATGGCGGCTCGGAACATTAGGCGAGTCACTGCGCAGTAACAATTACATGTGTCAGCGGGAATGAGGGGTGTCTTACTGCGCAGCGAGTAGCTAACTTCCGAGCCGCTATTAAGTTTGAATCGAACTGTACCAATCATAGACTGCATAAAGTGATACGCACGCCTCACGCACGGGACAAGTTATAATGAACGCACTTTAGGCAAAGGTTTGGTTAAAAATCATTGAATCAAAATCGCTGCAGCATGTGAATGAAACCCCAGACTATGCTCAAACGAACGCGGCAAAATAGTTCGCCGTCCGTTGCGGGCGAATAGAGAAAACTGGTCTAAATTAATTAAGATTTTAACTCCTCCGACCAGCCGAATTAGCCTTATTCTGCGCATAAAATAGTTTATTTTCAGTTTCACTAATGGTATAAAGTGGTGAGTTTTATTATGTCGTAACGTAATTATAAAGCCTCTCCCCGACAGGCGCGTTTTTATCGCGCGATAATAACGCAAGCGGTATTGCGATATCTGTTATCATTACATTTTGTATTAAGACGGCGACGAAGTTACACACGGCTACGATAATAACGCCGCAATAGGAGTAGGACGCGCGTTTCTCCGTCCTGCGATATTCCGATACTTAAGTGTTCTTAGAACATTTTGTATTAGGACGCATGCGATCTTCTACATCTGCGTTATTCTCGCGCGATAAAAACGAGCATAAGGTGGAGAACACGATAGAAATATCGCACGATAAAAACGCAGCTGTGCGCTAGAGATTGGGACGCATTATCGAGATAACGCTTGCGTTACTATCGCGCGATAAAAACGCGCAGGTGGGGGAGAGGCTTAATGTGGAATTTTGTTACTTTGGCTAGTAATAATGACTCGAGTTGTGGCGAGAGCAGTGCTGGTAGCCCAGTGTTCACGGCCGCTGCTTACGCGTTGTGGGTCGTAGGTTGGAATCCAGACAGGCGCTTTACTTTGTGTAAATTATAGCATCACCACTGCTTTCAAAACAGTGAAGGAAAACATCGTGAGGAAATTATGTCCTAGAACCAAAAATTCGAAGGCATGTGACATCTACCAACCCGCACTGGGCCCACGTGGTGGATGACGGCCCACTTCCTCTCACCGAGAGAAGGCCTGAGTCCCAGCAGTGGGAACATTATACGCTGATTATGCTCGTGGCTAAGTAATACAACTGCACGGGTCGATCTATCAGGTTGAGCTAAGCTATCCGCGGTCGGTCGGTGGATGGGTGACCATCTGGTGTGGTGATTGGAAAGTACGTTAAGCCGTTGGTCCTGGCTGTCATTTGTGGATCTTTGACAGTCTTTAAGGGTCATCACAAGCCCGAAAGTCTGACAGTCAGTGGAGGTCAGATAGGCAGTCGATCTATGTAAAATACTGGTACTTACCTGTTTAGCTGCATCCGGTTAGACTGGAAGCCAACCCCATCATAGTTGGGATAAGGTTATACATAAATAAAAAGTTTAACAAACTACTCAGTTATAATATTAATTTACTTATTTTCATAACAGGTCATAAAATCACAATTCGACATAAGTCGCCATGTTTGTTACTCCACATCTGTTGAGTCCTCGTCTGATCCTGGAAAATGTTTTTAGAAAATCATAATGACATACAATATGTCTGTCAAAATCTATCCAAATACCCAAACAGATCTGAGAGCTGCCACTATCATAAGAAATGGTCTAAATGGTCTGTCAAAATCTATAACCACATAGCCAAAAATATTGCGTTCTATACAATAAATGATTTCATAAATTATAAGCAAAATTTGAAATATGATCAGTATGATCACACATAGAATTATAATGTAATTTTAAAGGTTTTAAGTTTTTTACCTCAATGTCATGATCTCAATAGCAACATTTGTTTTTTGTACCTAGGTATTTATTATTATAAGGTATTTTTTGCATGTTGAAAAGTATAAGTAAGCAAAATATGTGACTTCTTATATTTAAGACCTTTTATATACCATATTTTATGCAAAATAAAGATATTCTATTCTATTCTACCTGTCTAATCAACATCGTATCACGAATATCCGCGAATGTCTGACCTGAGGGGGTGGGCAGAGATGAGGTACTCACACATACTTATCTCAAAATGTATTATTTTATAAATTTATTTTCTTTAAATATTTTGATATTTTTTTATAACAAGGGTATAAATTAATATTTTTTTATCCTTGTTATGTATTAGTTTTGGAACAACCTACCATCTCACAAGAAGTCGGGCGTTGGTAGTTTGGCCACAGTTTTAACTATTGCAGCTATAATTTGTTTCTTGTTCCCAATAAACGATTTAATTTAATTTCTTGACTCACTCACCTTATGTAGCCATCTTCTCCCCAGTTCTTGCCCCACCAGTTCAGAAGAATCCAGTACTCCTGGGTATATCCCACTAGAAGCATGGCGTGGTTCAGTGTCCATGAAGTGCAGAATAGATCGTCGTAGATTCCGCTCCTGATTGAGAAATATAAATCATAAAAAATATTTAAGTTAACAAATAGTTTTCTTGTTGTTTAACCTGGTTTCCAAAAGCCATAGAGTGATTTAATCAGTTATACTTAGTCAGTACGCGCCAACGGCAGTGGCAACTCTCTGCTCTCAGTAATATTTGTTATAAATACAGCCTTTTTTGGGGACCACCGCATTAAATAAATGAATGTTAGGTACCAACAGTTACAGATAAAACTATTATGTTATTTTTTTTTTAAGGTAGTTAATAATTTGATTGTACTTAACAATGTAAGTATATATAAAATAATAATTAATAATCTTATTATTTACAACTTTTTGGAAAGATTATTTAGAAAGTGAAACCACAACTTTTTCATAGACTTCTTTTAGCGTCAGACAGAAATCATAAATACCTATAAAGCTGAAAAGTAAACGGCGCAGCGTTAACAGCCACAGCTAGAGGCCCAATAGTCGCGAGGCTCTTTTCTATGGCCGCCTCGTCTCCAAGCGGCAGGGTCGCCCATCTTCGAGCTCGGGCCCTCACGAGTTTACTATTGTATTTGCAGCTACCATCCTGGAGGATAACAAGTAGAGGATTTAGGGTGGTGGGTACAATGGACGAGTGGTAACGGCCCCGTCTTCCGAGTTGTAAGATCGTGGATTCGAATCATAGCAGGCGCTTTACTAAATTTCATTACCACTGCTATTAAAACGGTGAAGGTACACATTGTGAGGAAACCGGCATTAAGACATGCCGGTTTCCTCAAAACCGGAACAACCTCACCGAACCAAAAATTCGAAGACATGTGACATCTACCAACCTGGCACTGGGCCCGCGTGGTTGATTAACGCCCACTCCCTTTCGTATGGAGGAGGCCTGTGTCCCAGCAGTGGGAACATTATAGGTTTATTATGCTTATGTTACATACCTTCCCAACATAGGGATACTGTGACTCGGTGATCAGTCCATCTCTGGCTGCGTATCGGAGCGCACCCCGCAACGATCCTCCGTCGCAGCCCGCGTTACCATCCTTGAAACTGCAGTCCACTATCTGCTGGGGACTAGTGGAGAAACAAAAATATGTCTATGTTTGATACTATGCTGTACTTTGAAGAGCGGAGTCTCCTAACACGGGAATGATTTGCTTCAAGGTGCTTCCTCACCGGGAGCATTCGCCTCTAATGTAGCGAGTGGTGCGCATTATATGACAAGTTGTATCAAAATATTACAGATATTGCGCACTGTGACGCTCGGTCCTTGTCACTCACTGATGTAATGCTCAAATTGTATCATTACAGATTGCGCACTGTAATGTTCGGTTCGCCTCACTCATTGATGAATGCTCGACTCTGTAACATTACATTACAGACCAATGCTCCCAGTGAGGAGCACCTTTTATGGAGACTCCAAACACTTTACTCTTTTTTTTGTAAACTGAAGCATACATGAATAAAATCTTTTCTATTTCGGATATTTATTTTTAGATGTATAAAAGCAATTGGAAACTTTCTAAGTGCCCTTTTGACACCCTAAAACCACCTAAAACAGTTACAGCACTGAACTTAATTCAGAGTTATTATTGCAATCCATACTAATATTATAAATTCGAAAGCAACTCTGTCTGTCTGTCTGTATGTTACCTTTTCACACCTAAACCACTGAACGGATTTCGACAAAATTTGGCAAGGAGATAAATGGCATCCTGGGGAAGGACATAGGCTACTTTTTATCGAGATACCACGCAGGCGAAGCCGCGGCCGGAAGCTAGTTCTTAATATTTTAGTACACTGTTTTTTTACCCTAATTATAATCATTTTAATTAATAAATAAGAATAGGTAAATATTTGATAGCTATTGGCGACGTTGCCTGCCACATATTACCTCAGTTCTCCCCAAAAGCCGTGTTTTCTATAGAGCTGCGCCTGCAACGCGTGTGTGACAGCAAAAGCGTAGCACGCGCCGCAGTGATGTTGCTCTTCTAGTTTAGGCTTGAAGCCTGTAGTGCGCCAGTCGACCTGTTAATGTATACTCAATCAATATTTATTTATGTTAGAAGTGCGGAAGGTAGGTGATTTCCGACGAGTGGCATTTTGACACATTGGCACATTGACACGAGTCGGAAATCATCTTACGCACGTGTATCATACAACGTTTTATTACCTATGCATTGTGCGAGGAAATAGAATTAATACTTATATTGATCTAAATCTAAATCTATAGTAGCTAATTAACAACGCATTTAATGAAGTACCTATTAGTTTTATTGCTAAAGGATCTTCGTTCCAGACGGGGTCGCCCGCACTCGGCAAAGACACACCTCGGGGTCACGTATAAAAATTAAAAAAAACTGAAAAGTAAAAAGCACTTGTGTGAAAAAGTGGCACTTTCCGCACGATTTGGCTGCTTTCAAAAACGCAATTTTTTCGAGCACATGCATTGCAAAATATTTTACTTCACATACCTACCTACATGGGCGCTTTTGAAACGTTAGAAGCTAGGTGCACGGTCGTTTCCTATGGAGAAGAGTCAGCAAGAAACTCCACGGTTACTCTTTTACAAATAATTGTCTTTTACAATAATACCAAATTACAGTGTTTATAGGGATGGGAGGATTATGTAGGCCTGTCAACAAGTACAGACACATTACAAAATAGAAAATGGCCAACAAATCTATTTATTGCGTTCCACAATGAGAACTCAATTGGTAGGTTTTACAAAGACATTGACTATTGTCATCTTTTGAAATATTGGTTATTGTGTTATAGAGCGAAAAGCCGTGGTTCAGATAAAACAAGGTTGGCTGACGATCTGGATAAGGTCGTTTATTTTATACTTCTTCTTCCTCTAAGCTGGACCGAGTCTACCATCTTGGAGTTAGCCTTCCTTCACACACGCTACTACTTACTTTTATTGCTTAAAGTTTCGTATTTTGTTATCACTTAAGGGGGATGCGCTAAGGTAGCCCGCGAAATTCAGTTCATGTAAGTTCATGTAAGTGCATTGAATGACTATTTCATGAAATCATGACATTTGGCACTTTCATAAGCTTAGAGAGTTGTATTGCTGATTCTAATGTTTATAATTTTGTAAATCCATATTTGTTACGGGCGCAAATCATATTTAGATCAACATACAACCTGACATCGACCTACAAATTGCAAAAAACGTAAGAAAATTTGAATTTCGCGGGCTACCTTGGCGCATCCACCTTAAGCATGTAATTTTTTTGTTATTCATTTGAGTATTTTTGGAACGAAGTTCCTTAACGCGTTTTGTGGTACTTACGAGTTGAATGGTAGAAATCGTCACGTAAGAACAAAGCGTTATGTGACTTCCTCTCTCTCTCCCTCTGTCTCTTTCTATTATATATGAGTGTGTGTGTGTGTGTGCGTGCGGAACGTCGTTCCTGATGGGAGTCCCCCGACCAAACACGCTTTTTAAGGTTTCGTACCTAAAGGGTAAAACGGGACCCTATTACTAAGACTCCGCTGTCTGTCTGTCTGTCACCAGGCTGTATCTCAAGAACCGTGATAGTTAGACAGTTGAAATTTTCACAGATGATGTATTTCTGTTGCCGCTATAACAACAAATACTAAGAAACAGAATAAAATAAATATTTAAGGGGGCTACCATACAACAAACGTGATTTTTTTGCCGTTTTTATTGATAATGGTACGGAACCCTTCGTGCGCGAGTCCGACTCGCACTTGGCCGGTTTTTTGTCCTGTAGCAGCAAATCAAATGCCTCACCGATTCAGGTACACTGCGATGCAAACTCTTTCTGTATGCAATCTTATGAGGATCCTCCGCCGGGTCGAACAGTGGAAACGTGTGGAACAGCTTCAGAAACTTATTGAAGTACTCTTTTACGTCCTAAAAGGAAGAACAAAGAATTATACAAATTGTGGTAACACTTCAATTACGGTTACAGTACGACACAACTTAGATGCAGCATTGGCAAAATTCTTAAAACAGATCACCAACCGAACTGAGGGCACTTTCTAAATCTCCAACCTTTATTACTGCTTTAGGTTAGGTTAGGTTATTGCGTTTCGTAAAGATAATTTTCATCTTTACGAAACGCAATAACTTGTAAAGTCATATAGTCAAATGCATTCGTAAAATATATATATATATATATGATTGAATGCAAATTTTCAAATTTATGCTACATCTAAGTTGTCTCGTACTATACCCGCCTTACATGCTATGACATAGGGCGTTGTCAATGTCAAATTGAAGTAATAGAGGTGTGGTGGACTATACCTTTAAAGCGCCATCTCCTCAGAAGAGAGAATCGCGGTGATAGTCACGCTTTCAAAATATCACCGCGATGTTATTTATGTGCGGAGATTCATTCATAGAATTTCTATTGAATTTGATGGCACGTCAAGACTATTTCGGCGATTTTTTCGCCCGTGGAGATGGCGACCGGTGGACCATAAGCAATCAAAGCTCAGTAAAGCCTATTGTCAGTTGTTTCTAAAGTTTTAGATCTTTCTAAGGTTAGTTGGTCTAATGCCGAGATCCAACGATCGGCGATTTTGCGGACGGACACCGCCGAGCCCGGACGACGGACCGTGGGAAGGTGTACTCGTACGTGCGGGGTATCGCAGACTTCGGAAGCGCCTCGGTGCGCGGTGCGTGGCGGTCTGTGGTCGTCTGCCGTGCGTGTCCGTCTGCAATATTGCCGATCGTGGGATTCCACCTTAATACATACTCTAGGCTCGGATGAAAAAAATCTTAGATAGATAGGTACTAAATGACCCGGTGAAAACGTGGAGAATTTTCGAAATTTGCGATTTTTAGGCTGTTCTTTAGCATTGAGTAGAACAAAAAAAATACAATTCTGTCGAGCCATTTTTAAGTTTTTGCGAGATTAACGCAGGGTTGATTTTTGTATAATTGGATATTATAGAAGATAAGTGGAAGAAATAAGCAGTTCCTTTGTACTCAAATTATAATTATGTCATATCTATTTTTGTTTATGATAAATAATAAGTAGAAGACAGCTAAACAACTTGATATTACCAGATCTCCGAAAAGATTCAGATGCAGCGAGTACGACTGTTTTCCAAGCAGAAAGTCGCGGTTGTGTTGCGCCACTATCTTGAGATTGTTGCGCCACTTCGTCAGTGCGTCTAATTCCTGGTGAGGTGTTCTGTAAGCTTTTTTGTGGACTGACTGTAAAGTGAACAATGGGAACGTCTTTTATTATCATTCTAGGGGCACCCGATAGACCAATTGCCATTTGCGAATTGCTATTCAGGGACCTTATAAAACTATCTTTATTTATAATTACACGGTTTTTTCACATTATTTTGTTGTAATTTTCATTGTTATCCTTACATATTATAAAACAAAGTCCTCCGCCGCGTCTGTCTGTCGTCCTGTACGCGATAAACTCAAAAACTACTGCACCGATTTTCATGCTGTTTTCACCAATGGATAGAGTGGTTCTTGTTATTTTCGTATATTTTATTTGTCCTTTGTTAGCGTCATTTTGGCCGCAAATAAACGTATTTTCTTTCTTTTTTCTTTCTAGTTAAGTTTTAGTATATAATTTTAACGCGGGCATCAGCTAGTGGATTATAAATATTAAATATTTTTCTTTCAGAAATAAAATAATTAATCTTTCTATAATTAATTTCAGTATCATTAATTCAAAATACAGAAATATTGATCGAAAAGGAGGAATTTACGTTTGAGTGATACAGAGTCGTTTCTTTTTCAAATAAACTAATATATTTCTAAATACTTCTAAAAGACATCATTAATAAAAACTTACCTTATATTCATGCCAGTGCCAGTCTGGTAAATCAGAATGTATGATCAATCCGTTCAATATGTGTCTCTTGACATACTCAGCACTTTTGTTCAGTGAGCACTGACTAACATTGAAACCCTTCAGAAACTCCCCCAAGCCTGCATTATTTTCGACCAATTTGATCGTTTTTGCAACAACATTTTCGGTTCTATCGAAATAACTACATCTGGCATGTCTGTTATTTTTATACCTAGTTAGAATTGATTTGATTTTGTTTGTCGTTTCTGTTATGTTCAATCCGGTGATTAGAGTGAATTGCAGTATAAGGATTACTTTAATTATTTGCATTTTGTGCAGCAATAGTACTACAAAGGTATATTAGGTATTCACTTAGATTAAATAACACAAAGTTTCATTCGATATTTGACACAATGTGTACTTTTTAAATAAATTACTCACGAACACTAAACTTGTATTTTCACTAATTTAATAATTTAGGTCATTTACTATAATATAGCATCTTACGAAGCACCTAGTGACATATTACTAACTAACTGATGCGACTGTGAATTTTGTAGACTAATCAAAAAAAATCTGATCAGCCGAGTTAGCAATATTTATGAGTCATAATTATTGTTTATTTCCATCGTACTACTTGCATCAACATTTTTAACAATAAACAGCATAACGTATTATTAGCATTAGCATGTCGATGATTAGGTACCATTGAGGAGGTCGTGGCTAAGTAATAACAGCCGCACGGGTCGATCCATCAGGTTAAGCTACGCTTGCCGGGGTTGGTCTGTGGATGGGTGACCATCTTTACATACCAAGACTCCTCCGTGCCTCGGAAAGCACGTTAAGCCGTTGGTCCCGGCTGTCATCGTGGATCTTTGACAGTCGTTATGGGTCGTGAGAAGGCCGAAAGTCTGACAACCAGTGTTCCCAAGGGGTATCGTATTACCCAGTTAATGGGTTGTGGAGGTCAGATAGGCAGTCGCTCCATGTAAAATACTGGTATTTGGACGCGTGTCGCCACGACATGACACGGCGACATGTCGCCTACAGTTGCCGTCTGCGGTCAGGTATGGAATGATACCTTTAGGGAGCTCTATGCACATGCATTGTTCGGGTGAAGGCTGAGCTGTTAAGCCGCGTCATAATTAAAAGCGTTCGTCGAGTTAATCTTCACATAAGTCCGGGTGTTGTTAGGTGGTCAAAATAAAACGGCAAATAAATGTTTTGTCTAGAGAACTCTTTCCTCTGTCAGAACAATATACATTCACTGTTATTCATAATTTACAATATATCTTTTATACTATACTAGCTGATTCCCGCAGCTTCGCCCGCGTGGATGTCGGTAATTATACTAAAACCTTCCTCGAGAACCACTCTATCCATTGGTGAAAACAGCATGAAAATCGGTGCAGTAGTTTTTGAGTTTATCGCGACTAGCTAGACGTGGCGGAGGAATTCGTTTTATAAAATATAAGGATGTTCAATATATCAAACGCTCATGTACAAGGTGGGCCAAAAGAAATCACCCTATTGGAAGATGCTCTCATTTTTGCAAATGGCCGCCGATGTCAAATCTGTTTTGAGATTTGTGGACTAGATAGATGCAGAATACAAGTGAACAAGCCATGGAGCGATACACTCCCCAAGAACGCGGAATAATCGTGCCCGGGTCGCCTCATCTCTCGTTTTGGCGATTTGCACTGGCCCGCACCAGAATTTTACGTGAACAAGCCCGAGACTCTGAAAGCCCTCAAGGACAACATTCGACACGAGTGCGAGAATCTATCGCCCGAAGTTCTCGCCGAAGTGATGAAAAATGCCATAAAACGACCCCGTATGGCAATCAATTGTGACGGCGCCCATTTGGCCGATATAATCTTCTCGAGTTGACCAATAAAATTCTAAAGGTTCAAATAAACATAATTAAAAAACAGAATCGAAGTTTTTCATTTAGAAAAAAAAAGATAGCCAAACAACATCGCATGACTTCTTTTCTAGTACCAGGTGGGCCACCTGGTACTTTTTCTATACTATTTTAAGTATAATTCATTTATTTATTATTTTCTTTCTTATGTAATTATATTTTTATATATTTCTTAAATTAAAATGATAATATAAAAAAAAACATTTAAAAATATTAAAAATAGAAGTCCGCCGTGTCGGGAGCAGGGTCCAAGCTACCGGTGGTTAGGACTGCAGAGATAGGAACCTCCTCACAATGTGAGCCGTGTCAAGGAGTACTGCTTTCTGAATCAGGCCCTTGATCGAACCGTCTAACGAGAGCCTCGAGAGATGGTCGAGGCTTTCGGCTATCAGGCCATTGGCCGTTACGACAATCGGCACAATGATAGCCGAGCTCACATTCCACATGTCGACAACCTCGTGTGCTAAGTCGAGATATATTATTTGTTTTTTTTTCTCAGCTTTCACGAGGTTCTCGTCATGTGGGATGGTAACATCGATTATCATTGTGCGGCGCGCTATTATAAGTATTATTATTATGTCCACGTTTAAACCAAACACAAATTTCATAACCTATCATCACGCCAGTTATCTCCGAGGTTGGGAAGAGGTAAACCTATAGTACACACGGCTACTCATCAAGCTATTTTCTCCAGTTTATGCTGATCTCGCATTGTATAGAATTTCCGTACAATGTGCGGTCAGATTATACTGGAAATGCTTAGCTTGATGTGTACACTCACATTCCACCAGTTGTTTTTGAATCCCATGTAATAGGGGGCGAGCCTATTGCCATCCAGTGGGCACAAATCCCGAGTCTGGGTTGCACGAGGATTGTACAGTCACGAGCAAAAATTTGTTTAAACTTAGCAAAATTCAGTAACGATTTTTTCGTGGAATAACGATTGTAACTGAGATAATACCTATTTCATAATAAGATGGGTTCCTAAATACTATGTTGTTTATAAGTAATATAAAATTACAGTCAAAACAATAGGAGAAAATCACTTTTAAAAGTTGCTAAGTGTCTATACAGGAAAAGTTTTTATCCACTGCGGAAATTTTGACATATTAACCTTAAACCAGTTTTATTAAACATAATTTTTTTATTTTGATGCGTCTTCATACAAAAAAATTAAAAAATCGTTAACGAAAGATGTTTATTTTAAAAGTGGTTGTATGGCTAACCGGCGCCGGCGGCGGCGCGCGGCGATTCGGAACGCGCGAAAGTACCTATCTATCAGCTGTGCGGTCGCTCGATTCGCCGGCGTAGGTATTTACGTGGGTTACTGGCCCTTGGATCTCGCTCAAAGAAATCAAAAATGCTTTCTTCGATTTCGATCGCCAGTCGGGGTCTGCCAGACCCTCGTGCATGATTCGGGGTTCTGAACTGTCCGTGATCAAGCAGCCTTTGAGTGGCCGCTAAAATGGTCCTTTCATTAGGGACCGTGGGGTTAAGGATTCCATGGGCTCACATTAGAGGTATGCTCTCCGTCGCATACATTCTGCGAGCTGCTCGCAAACTTTCACCACTCAGTACTTACACTCGCACCATCTCGTAAAACTCGCGGTTACTGAAGTCCGACATCGTGACCGGTAGGTACAAGCACGACACACGTGCGGCGCGGCGCTCGCGCGGGAAAGCGATTAGACGCGACGTCACACGACAGCGCGTGCGATGAGCGAACTGTCGGCCACAGCGCCCGGCGCCGCCCGGGAGGGGGTTGCACCCCCGTGCAACACCGCCGCTAGTGCGCCGGCCGCCGCACGCGCCCATTGATATTATTACGAATAGTTTGTGTCCATATTTTGCTGATTTTAAGTAGGATAAAAAAACAAAAAAAGTATTGAATAAATAATGGAAATGTGTTCTATTACTGATATTGAACTACCGAAAAAAATTTGCGCACTGGTTAAAAACTTTTCCTGTATATTGGTGCTCGTGACTGTACGTAATCCTGGTGTGCAGAGTCTAAGGCCTGAATTCCTCTTACACTGATGTCGGTCGTGTCAGTTCACACCGAGACGCTGCGCGCACTTTTTAATAATTTATAGAACTTATTTTCTTCTCGAAAAGAAATAATTTCAGTGAAAAAAGTGCGCGTCGCTTCGCTTCACACCGAGACGCGACGCGAGGAGTGTTACCTCCCTCACCGTGTGCGAGAGGAGGGTCGCTGCCCTCACCGTGTGTGAGGAGGGACGCTGCCCTCTCCGTGTGTGAGGAGGGACGCTGACCTCACCGTGTGTGAGGAGGGACGCTGCCCTCACCGCGTGTGAGGAGGGACGCTGCCCTCACCGTGTGTGAGGAGGGACGCTGCCGTTACCGTGTGTGAGGAGAGTCGCTGCCCTTACCGTGTGTGAGGGACGCTGCCCTTACCGTATGTGAGGAGGGACGCTGCCCTTACCGTGTGTGAGGGACGCTGCCCTTACCGTGTGTGAGGTGTCACCCTCTCTGGCAGGGCCACCAACAGGGATTTTAATTTTGATAACACAAAATTTGTCCAAATTTGTCACCAAATATCAGAATTTGTCGTTCACTGGTTCAAAAGATATAAGGGTTTATAGGAGAGAGTCTCCCCAGCAGGGCCAAATTTATTTCTCAAAAACTAGGGCACCTAGCGAAGATGTGCTTTCTCCCATATTTTGTCGCTAATTTGTCCTAATTTGTCACCAAGCTACAAAATACTTTATGTAGTTTCTAGACAGTATCTATCGCCGGTTGAACGCGTCCCAAAGGGTCATGGCCATTCGGCTGGCCCGGGGATACCGCACGGTCTCCCGTGAGGCGGCGAGCCTCCTTGCCGGATTACCGCCATGGGATCTGGAGGCGAAGGTCCTCGCGCACATCTGGGAGTGGCGCGAGGAGGTGAAGCGCCGGGGTGTAACTCCGCTGCCGCGAGAAATCGCGGCACAGCGGACAGAGCTCCGGCAAGATCTCATGGCGGCATGGAGAGTGCGATTGTCGCAACCCAGTGCTGGGCACGCCACGATAGCGGCGATAAGTCCCCTCTTTGAGGAGTGGCTAGAGAGGCGCCACGGCGTCCTCACCTTCCGCCTGACACAGGTCCTCACCGGACATGGCAGCTTCGGGAGGTACCTGTGTAGGATTAGGCGGGAGGAAACGCCCGGGTGTCACCACTGTGTGGATCGCCCGGAGGACACGGTGGAGCATACGGTTGAGGTGTGCCCCGCTTGGGCGGAGCACCGCCGTGTCCTCGCGGAGGCGATTGGCGGCAGTGACCTCTCGCGTCCGGCCCTGGTTCAGGCCATGGTACGGAGCGAGAGGGCATGGGAAGCCGTCACCTCCTTCTGCGAAGCAGTAATGCTCGCGAAGGAGGAGGCGGAACGCGTGAGGGAAAGGCAAAGTTTGCGCCCTCACGCCCTTAGCCGCCGCCGTTGGAGACGCCCTGGGCGTCGGGAATCCCAGGCGGATTCCCGGCCACCATAGGCGCGGGCTTGCGGACGGCGAGCAACGGGCAGCTCGCCGTCCGATAAGGACCAGGCCCGGGTCGATGGCGCGTCGTGTTCCACGCGCGCCTCAAAGAGATGTCAGCAAAATTGACGGGGTTCAATAGGACCGATGCCTGCCAGGGTTGCGGGAAAGTCCGAAAGGGATACCGGGACCTTGGCAACAGGCAAATGAAGGAACACGGGTGGGTTTTAGTCAGTAAAAGTCTGACACGCCCTTCCGCTCCGCCCAGAGCGGGAGAAGTCATGGGATGATTTCCCACCCTCAAAAAAAAAAAAAAAAGACAGTATCTATGTATGACGTCTTATGGAGGAATGTTTGTTTCGAATTAAATAAATATAAACTTATTCTATAATTTCAACCCACCAAAGGAAAGCTGTATTCATTATATATACCTATAAACAAATCTACAATAAATATATGTAGGTAATTATTTATCTAAATATATGTAGGTAATGTGTGCACTTACCACCACACACAAGTCGGTGGCAGATAGATCGCTGCGCTCCGTTTCATTTACGGTAAGTAAGAAAGAGATAGACTATGCGCCTTTCGTACAGACAGACGAGCTACTTAGAACGCTGGCCTGTCCGTGTGCCACAGCGTTCGTGCGGAATGAATCTGTCATTCTGTACTATTAAATAGGGGTTTATATCGTCTGTGGCAATTTCAGTCTATATTGTTACCCCCAACCCCATAACCCTAACCCCATTTGCATATTATGTATTATTAACATTATTATATTTTTATACTAGCTGCGCCCCGCGGTTTCACCCGCGTTAGTCTCGATCCCGCGCCGTGGGAATATCGGGATAAAAGTATCCTATGTGTTAATCCAGCTTATAAACTATCTATTTGCCAAATTTCATCCAAATCCATTAAACCGTTTTTGCTTGATTGAGTAACAAACATCCAAACACACAAACACACAAACTTTCACATTTATAATATTAGGTACTAGCTGCGCCCCGCGGTTTCACCCGCGTAAGTCTCGATCCCGTGGGAATATCGGGATAAAAAGCATCCTATGTGTTAATCCAGGTTATAAACTATCTGTTTGTCAAATTTCATCTACGAGTATATCCATTTAGCCATTTTTGCGTGATTGAGAAACAAACATCCAAACACACAAACACATAAACACACAAACACACAAACTTTCACATTTATAATATTAGTAGGATATATATATATATATTATAGTAGGAGTAGGATAGGCTGTTCAGGGGTATTACCAGTGCCTTTATTTACACCGCGCGCTCATCGCTAGCGGAAAAAACCAAAACTAGCCGCCATTTTCCATAAATATTTGTTAACGTTTTTGTTGTGTGGTTAAAATCATTATTAAAAATGTCAATGTCACGTAGGGGAGAAGAGCGTAAATAATAATAAATAGATTTGGCTCCACCATGGTACGTTTAGTTACAGTAACATTTTATTTTGTAATTTTTTTTCTGGTTCATATCATATTTTTTTGTATAGGCTGTCTAACGGTTTTGCCAGTGGCTTTATTTACACCTATGGAAAAACAAAACCAGCCAGCGCGCCATTTTCCATAAATATTTATTATCGTTTTCGTTGTCTGGTTAATTAATAACAAAATTACAAAATTTAAAGTATTGTCACCAACCGATATAGAAGTTTTTAAAAGAAACTCCGGGTAGTCAGTACCTAGCAACAAAAGTCAGTTAAACTTTATAAATCTATCATCTCTACAGTTACGTTATTGTAGCATAAGTTCTTACAAGAAGTCTGTTTTTTTCCTCGCAAGTGTGTTGAAAAACGTCGTATGAAACGCGTGTGCATTGATTATTACACTCTCGGCTACCTTATCGCGCTCGCATGTGGCTCGCGCGAATAATACCGCCTCGACTGTAATATCCAATAGAGCACACTCGTATCACAATGTGCTATTGAATATGGGGGTCACTTTTGGGGAGCAAGCAGAAACAAATACAGAAATTAGCAACATATAATAGATTATAGATTACAGGAAAACCTATAAGAAGTCTATGGTGCTAAAATAACATGGAAAATCTCTCAATATTATGGGTACAAACTTAAATTTGCAGTTAAATGTATGTTGTAATTTGCAGGTAAACATGTTTTTCAATTAAAATGTTAAGTTTGGTCGATGGTATGGAACCCTTCATGTAGGTACCTACAAGTTCGTCTTGTACTTGGCCAGTTTTTTTCTAATTGGGGTGTATCAGGCAGGGTGTGCATTATTCGAGTTACATGTTGTATATGCCTCGCGAGGATATAATATGCTCGAATGAGCCTGAATAGGCAACAGTAGGTAGGTATCACAGATATAGATAGACCTAGATAATGCAAGAGCAACTACTTCGCGCATAGATCACTAATAAAAAACTAGATACACAATCCCATGCAAAAGTTCTCTAAATACAATAATCAATCACCTCAAAATACATACATAAACAACACACGTCAAAGGAACTTTTTGGAAATTCATTTTTATAAAATAAAATTTGATTACAATTGACGATAATATGTTTTAGTACCTACCTATTTTAAACATTTAACTAAGGGTACGTTTTTTTTTTTATTCTAACGTAAATTAGAGCTTAACATTTTAAACTGGTAAAGCAGTTGCATGCGACTGTACATCTTGACACCAAATAGACCAAGAGCAAGGTTTAATGTTTTCAAAGAAGTTTATGCCACTCTAATCTAGTAATTTAAAACATAAAAACATGTATTTACTTGAGAATTTATCTCTCTCGGACATTTAAGGATTTTGACCGATAAAACTAGAAGTATATTATACATATTAATATAAATACATTTTCTTGGCACAATTTTTCGTGAATTCTTCGATCTAGCTCTTGGACTATACCTTAGTAATTGAACTCATTATATCTCCTAAACTAAGACTCGACAAAATCTGTAACTTGGTGACAAATTTGGACAAATTGGCGACTAAATATGGGAGAAAGCACATCTTCGCTAGGTGCCCTAGTTTTTGAGATATAAATTTGGCCCTGCTGGGGAGACTCTCAGCAGCAGGGCCACCTATAAACCCTTATATCTTTTGAACCAGTGAACGACAAATTCTGATATTTGGTGACAAATTTGGACAAATTTTTGTGTTATCAAAATTAAAATCCCTGTTGGTGGCCCTGCCAGAGAGGGTGACACCTTGGACTATACCTTAGTAATTGAACTCATATCTCCTAAACTAAGACTCGACAAAATCTGTAACTTGGTGACAAATTTGGACGAATTGGCGACAAAATACGGGAGAAAACACATCTTCGCTAGGTGCCCTAGTTTGAGATATAAATTTGGCGTGTGCGTTACCCCAGCAAGAAAATGTCTTCTAGGAGGAATTGAGTTATACGAATAATTAGTGCATAATCTGCTGTAAATGTGCGCCAAGTAAAAAATTTGTGCGTGCTGTCGTTTTGGAGATATAACGAAAAAACGAATTCTGCTGGGGTAACGTTTTTCCAGCAAGAAAAATTTAAACGAATGACTGGAGTGAGAAACAAAGTACATGGGCGGATAGCTTAAATTTGTGCATAAATGTGCGCCGAAAATGAAATTTGTGCGTCTTAAGGTTTTCGAGATATTCAATTTCCTGCTGGGGTAACGTTTTTCAGAATCTTATTTCTCGGAAACCAATGATTGTGCGCCCGTAGAAAAACGTACATCAGTAGCTCTTAATTTGTGCGTATTTGTGCATTAATTAGGTTTTCAAAAATATTTACCGTTTTAAAGTTATCAAGCATTTACGAAAACATAAAAAAAATTTCTAGCGCTTAAATAAACAATCGTATAAACTCACTGAAAACGGTATTCGGTTCTTCTTGTTATTCTTGACATCCATAAAATGTTTCAAGCCTAATTATACACGCGTTTTTGAATAATATCACTTCAAGTCAAGACCAGAGCAAACCAATTTTGACGTCGAAATGCAAGAAACAGAATCAACCTAAGATGTTTGGGTTTAAACAAAAAATTAGTGCATTTAATGAAATATATATCCTGAAAATTTCAGCTTCAAATGTCTCGTATTAAAGTAGATATAGACAAAAAACCAAAATAACACCTAGTTTACTGGTAATCCGACCAAATTAGCATGACCACAAAAAAGCGACCAATTCATACATGTTGATGAACTTCTTAAATAACAGTATTATGTAAAGCAGTTTGTCCGTACAGTCGCGTTCATAAAATTTTTCGGCAATCGTGTTTATAGTTTAAATCCTTATTTTGTAATTAACATTTATTTATTATAACATAATACGCTCAAAATAATTACCTATATCCTTAAACAGATAATGAACGAAGAAATAATATGCATCATTCTTACGGCCCCGCCGCCGCCGCCGCCGCCGCCGCCAGATAGCGCATGGTGGCGGTACTTACTGCGGCCATGCTGGGGTTGTCTCTTCGCGCCGCTAGGGGCGCCAGGTGTAGTTGCAACACTGCTCACAGGCAACGTCGCGGACGCGATTATTAGCACAAAAACCATCACAGAACAAACATTTTAATAAAATTATTCAATCACAGAATACATTATATTAGGAACCAGCAGTCCATTATTTCGAAGTCCACAAGTTACATAAAGTTTTAGTAAAAGTCTTAAAACTTTATGTAGAAAAAGAATGGTTTTATTAATTTTATTCAGTAATATTCACTAAAATATTTATCTTTGTTATGTGGACTGAGGGACCACAGTTCAGTCGTTATATTTTTTTTATCTTTAATGCGTTGTGGTCTGTTATTTAGTAAATATCTTTACAAATTCTTTACTAAATGTCTGTATTCACAAAACCATCTTTTTTAAGATACCTTCCGAGATCTGGCTGATCGTCTGTGAGAACTGAGGGACCACACTTTATGGGTCGTAGTTTTTAATATATTTGTTTACAAATTCCCAGATTCGTTCTACAATTGTTTTAAGTCTACTACTAAATCCTAGGATTTGCATTTCGCGAATTCCCAGTGTGGTCCCTCAGTTCACACGCAAATGATTATCTGGGAAGGGTTGGGATACAATGAAGGCGAGACTACTTCACATAATTAAGGATCGGACGTCACAAGGTAAGTTAGTCCAATCTGCATCTGTGGCGAGTGGCGCAGGGGGCGCGCGCACTCCTCGCCAACCGCCCCGCGCTTCTTCTAACTTTAAGTTCTCTTTTCTATCTACATTTATTTAGTTAGTGCTAGCCGGGCCCAAAAGCGCAAATCTCTGGTCGGCTGAAACTAGAGAACGCTTATTTAATAGTACAGGATAGTTCATACTAATTCCATGAATAGTATCCCACTGACCTACCCATGGGATTTTTTTTACTATAAGTAATCGCCACTGGTTTGCCTGTGATATTTTTTTAAATAAAAACTTGCTTTTGAGCGCTTGCCTTTGGTAAAAAGCTTCATCAAAGTCAATTTCTATTAAAAAAAAATCCATGATGCCATGATAGTACTTACTAATTCCATACTGCCATGTCATTACTCCGACTAGTAAATTTATCTGTGGCGCACATTACCGTATAAAGTAAAAAGCACACGTGTTTAATACACTGCATTATGAACCTAAAACCCCCGCTCCTGGGCAAAGACCTTCCTCCACTCCTACCATCTTTCGCGAGCCCGCGCGTCCTCCTTCCTGTTTGGACGGAACCTAAGTCGAACTCGAAAATGAAAACAGCTATCTAATTACGTAACTTATTTAAAAAAAACAGATTAAACTAGATAGTTTCCGTTCAAAACTTCATTTACATCCATAAAAAGACAGGTACCAACTTACTTGACTTTATATGAACTATGAAATAATAGGCAATTTAGTAACTTCCAGTTTTGTAGTTCAGTGTACCGAGGCAGAACAATGTTTCAAAATGTTTGTGAGCAAAGTTACGAAGGTCATCTACATGTATGAATTGGTCGCTTTTTTGTGGTCATTCTAATTTGGTCGGATTACCAGTAAACTAGGTGTTATTTTGGTTTTTTGTCTATATCTACTTTAATATGAGATATTTGAAGCTGAAATTTTCAGGATATATATTTCATTAAAAGCACTAATTTTTTGTTTAAACCCAAACATCTTAGGTTGATTCCGTTTCTTGCATTTCGACGTCAAAATTGGTTTGCTCTGGTCTTGACTTGAAGTGATATTATTCAAAAACGCGTGTATAATTAGGCTTGAAACATTTTATGGATGTCAAGAATAACAAGAAGAACCGAATACCGTTTTCAGTGAGTTTATACGATTGTTTATTTAAGCGCTAGAATATTTTTTTATGTTTTCGTAAATGCTTGATAACTTTAAAACGGTAAATATTTTTGAAAACTAATTAATGCACAAATACGCACAAATTAAGAGCTACTGATGTACGTTTTTCTACGGGCGCACAATCATTGGTTTCCGAGAAATAAGATTCTGAAAAACGTTACCCCAGCAGGAAATTGAATATCTCGAAAACCTTAAGACGCACAAATTTCATTTTCGGCGCACATTTATGCACAAATTTAAGCTATCCGCCCACTTTCTCACTCCGGTCATTCGTTTAAATTTTTCTTGCTGGAAAAATGTTACCCCAGCAGAATTCGTTTTTTCGTTATATCTCCAAAACGACAGCACGCACAAATTTTTTACTTGGCGCACATTTACAGCAGATTATGCACTAATTATTCGTATAACTCAATTCCTCCTAGAAGACATTTTCTTGCTGGGGTAACGCACACAAATTTGGCTCTGCTGGGGAGACTCCAGCAGGGCCACCTATAAACCCTTATATCTTTTGAACCAGTGAACGAAAAATTCTGATATTTGGTGACAAATTTGGACAAATTAACGACAAAATTTTTGTGCTATCAAAATCAAAATCCCTGTTGGTGGCCCTGCCAGAGAGGGTGAGGAGGGACGCTGCCCTTACCATGTGTGAGGAGGGACGCTGCCCTTACCATGTGTGAGGAGGGACGCTGCCCTTACCATGTGTGAGGAGGGACGCTGCCCTTACCATGTGTGAGGAGGGACGCTGCCCTTACCATGTGTGAGGAGGGACGGTGCCCTTACCATGTGTGAGGAGGGACGGTGCCCTTACCATGTGTGAGGAGGGACGCTGCCCACGACCGTGTGAGGAGAGACGCTGCCCACGACCGTGTGAGGAGAGACGCTGCCCACGACCGTGTGACGAGGGACGCTGCCCACGACCGTGTGAGGAGGGACGCTGCCCACGACCGTGTGAGGAGGGACGCTGCCCACGACCGTGTGAGGAGGGACGCTGCCCACGACCGTGTGAGGAGGGACGCTGCCCACGACCGTGTGAGGAGGGACGCTGCCCACGACCGTGTGAGGAGGGACGCTGCCCACGACCGTGTGAGGAGGGACGCTGCCCACGACCGTGTGAGGAGGGACGCTGCCCACGACCGTGTGAGGAGGGACGCTGCCCACGACCGTGTGAGGAGGGACGCTGCCCACGACCGTGTGAGGAGGGACGCTGCCCACGACCGTGTGAGGAGGGACGCTGCCCACGACCGTGTGAGGAGGGACGCTGCCCACGACCGTGTGAGGAGGGACGCTGCCCACGACCGTGTGAGGAGGGACGCTGCCCACGACCGTGTGAGGAGGGACGCTGCCCACGACCGTGTGAGGAGGGACGCTGCCCACGACCGTGTGAGGAGGGACGCTGCCCACGACCGTGTGAGGAGGGACGCTGCCCACGACCGTGTGAGGGACAACTGAAATTGCAGGTAATAAAACTTGCCAAGTACGCTTATTTATAGTAGTTTATTTCCACAAAACGGCACGGGAGTGCATACTTCAAAGACAAACATCTGAGGCGTCTGTGCGCCATCTTCGACGGAGACACCATGGCTTGTCTGCGTAAAGTGGCGCAACTCTGACACTAGCAAATCTTCGTACAACAGGTGTAGATCGTGATGCAAGGACAGCCGCATCCACAGCAGCCTCCACAACAGCCACAGCCTCCGCACCTGCAAGGAAAAAGAAAAACGTAAGTACAAATGTACAAAAGTACAAATGAACTGCATGGACTAAAACGTATTGATGTATATGGGCAGTGCACATCGGTCGTAGTGTTACGTTGTATGCGAGTTGCAGGCACGGCCACGGGGCGCAAGGGTAGCACACATAGCGTTCCCATAGCATGTCCCAGCTATGGGAACGCTATGCCTTTTCTTGGTCCCGCCGGCACTGCAGCCCACATGCTACTTTGCGCTCCATGGCCGTGGTGGGCCGTAATCCACCAGCGGGCCCAGTGCCGATTGGTAGACTACGGTACCCCTTGGCATCAATCGTGGCAAGCGCGGTATAACCTGATCGATCTACCCATGCACTTGTGCCACGAGAATGCGAGCATTCGGGCATCGCCACTCAAATCGATCCTCGCGGATCGCAGATGGGCCCCGAGAGTTCGCATTCATGTAGTACCGACAAGCGCTGGTTCGGCAAAACCACCTGCGCTGAGCAGCATTGACGACCAGTGCTGGTCTGCGCCGACACGCGGCCCCAAGGGAAAGAAAATTTCTACTTACATATTTTCCTATTTGAAGGTAAAGAGTACTTAAATTAGAGCCTAAAATAGGTCCGAAAATAGAAAGTTGTGGAAAGTCACTATTTTTCGTATAAATTTTTAGATTTGCAGTGTTTTTTTTTGGGACTTTTTATTATGTGTGAATAACACGAGCGATTTGATAGTACTACCTTTTCTGAAATGTACTTCTACAGAACACCTCGGATGGCATTTGAATAGAGAAAATAATACAAAAATTCGAAATTTATTTTTAAAATATTGTTTATTAGTTGTCAGTATTATTTTATTAGTTGACAGCACCATTCTAGGTCAAAATATTTCGAACAGAAAAGAGTTTATTACTGAAACAAGGTGGTCGAGGTCAATAGTTTTTTTAGATTTCTTGTTTTAGTATGCGTTTCTATTAACTAACAAATTAGGGACTAGTTATAACAAACGCCTGAGGTGCGCTCAATACGCTGCGTACTGGGCGCGCGCCGAGCGCGCGGTCTTGGCGCATTGGATGCTCATCGTCATTCGCAACAAGATTTCCAACTTTTTTTTTGTAACTTTGAACCCTCAACATCAACATGCTCAGTATAACTGTTTCTTTTAAGTTTATTACTGATGCAGAGAAAACGACAAGGAAAAATAATAAAAAAGGAAGTTGCGTCCACGCATCGAGGGCGTGCTAAGGCGCGTCATACGCGCGTGCGACGCACCGCGCACGCCCTTGGTCGGCAGCGCTTGATGTAAATTCTTGCGCCTATTATTACTAGGGCGTTTTGAACACGCTTCAAAAACAGTTTTTATTTTCTTCAACATGAAGGCTCATGAAGCCAGCGCTGGCCACCAGTTAAACTGAACACGCGTGGTCGCGCCGACAGAGGGCGCTTTCCAGTTTTCCGTTTCACAAAAGTGACATATAATGTCACTTTTTGTTCAGAAAACTGGAAAGCGCCCTCATGTCTATGTTCGCTAAGTGAATGTTCGTTTCCTCTAAAAATAAACAAACCTAACAAAAAAAGCTATGCCCTACGTCTTCGATAAAAATGGATTCAACAAAGCAAAGCTATTATTATACAAATAAGTAAATATACGCAAGCCTAAATTTTCGCAAGTAAATCGTTACGTGAGGCTAGTATTATCGGGCGGTGATTACATTAGCGGCTTCATAATATTTGACGTTAAGGAGTTTTTAACTTTTTAAGAATATATTTAAAATACTGACTGTAAATAACCATATCGTTTTTTGAAGTTTTTATGTATAAAGTATAAATTTAGTTCTGACATCTATAGGAGAAAAAAAAAAGGTGTTTTCGTCCTGTCATCCTCTGTCATGTAGTTAATTTTTTTCCGATTCCAATATAAAAAGCTTATTTTTTGTTAAAATTACTGCCACACACTACAGCTGGCAAATTAGTGACCCCACTGGTGAATACCGAAATCCTAGAGCAGCCATGGCCGATAAGATGATGGAGCACTTCGAACCAGCAACAGTCGCAGCAGTCCCGTCAGCGATGACGGCACCCATCGCATCAACCTCATCAAGTTTCCAACCCCAAGTCGCAATCTTACAAGTTTATCGATGAATAGCCGAACTGGAAAATATCAACACTTTAACAACGTTCTCGCTCGCGAGTTCGCGAACGGAGATGTCCCTTGGCGCCACTCCAGTCGTTTCCATTCAAATGCAAGTACGCGTTCCAGTTCCTCTCGTTAGGCCGGTGATCCTAATTGGCTCGTTGGTACTATCACCGGTATAGTGATGACGCGCGCAAATGCGAATTGCCATGTTCGTTACACAATCAGGAAAACTAAGAGATACATCGACTGCTTCTGCATTTCCACAACTTTTTCTGCAACCGAGAATTTTCTTGAGGACATGGGAGCCGACATAATATCTGTTAGCGGCAAGGAATAAAACACATCCGAAGACGTCGGATAACATCTACACACTTTTCGCTGCACAAAAGTACGTCCCTACGGACAGCGTACACTCGAGGGCAACTTAAGTCTACGTCCAAGATTCTAGCAGACATTCGTTTTCACCGACGACGTAAAGACGTCGATTCTGAGCGCAACTTTCTAGTAAACCACAAATTACTTGCTAGGAATTGAATCCAACACAACACCTTCCACGCGGTCGGTACGCGCAGGCAGCGTGATCAGCGCGTCAAAGGCAAGCTGAGGCGTGGCGCGGCGGCTCCAAGTCTCGGCCCGATGACCACTCTTCAGCGGACTCCACCGCGACCGACGATATTCCTCCACTTATTTATAATTATTAACTGTTTGTCCAGAAAAGTTTATAGTTTGTACCTAATAAGCACTGCATTAAAACATTGCCTAAAATACAGTCCACTCTTTTACTGCTCCCCGCGCTAAAGTGCCTAAAATAATAATGTGGAACTAGTGATACAAAATTAAACATTAATTAGTTCCACTATTTTTAGATTCTTTGATGTAACTAATGATTTAGAAAAAATCTGGCCAAGTGCGAGTCGGATGCGCGCACAAAGGGTTCCGTACCATTATCACTTTTGGTGTATGGGTACAACAAACATGATTTTTTTGCCGTTTTTATAGGTAATGGTACGCTCCTAAGCTGGGAGCCCCCTTAAATATTTATTTTATTTTGTTTTTTAGTATTTGTTGTTATAGTGGCAACAGAAATACATTATCTTTGAAAATTTCAACTGTAACTATCACGGTTCATAAGATACAGCCTGGTGACAGACAGTCAGACGGACAGACAGACAGACGGACGGATAGCATTTGCCCTTTGGGTACGGAACCCTAAAAACATCAGTAGTTCCATAATGAACCAACGAAGGGGTCCTTCAAGGGTCTAACTTTCTTGATAATTTGCCGAAGGAAAGCTATTCCAAGCAATAGTAATCAATGCAGTGATGTCTAGATTTAGTGAAGAATATTTTGACTCTGTATCTCAGGGGCTTGTGGCTAAGAAATAACAGCCGCACGGGTCGATCATAGGTTAAGCTACGCTTGCCGCAGTTGGTCCGTGGATGGACGACTATCTTTACATACCAAGACCCCTCCTTGCCTACAGAAAGCACGAAGCCGTTGATCCCGGCTGTCATTTGTAGATCTTTGACAGTTGTTACGGATCGTCAGAAGCCCGAAAGTCTGACAACCAGTCTTACCAAGGGGTATCGTGTTATCCAGTTACTGGGTTGTGGAGGTCAGATAGGCATTCGCTCCATGTAAAATACTGGAATTCAGCTGCATCCGGTTAGACTGGAAGCCGACCCAAACATAGTTGGGAAAAGGCTAATCAGATGGTGAATTTGACTGTATCAAAACTCTCGGACACGCAGCTTCGTCATTAATATTGAGCCGAATATACTCGTAATTAACCAGAAATGCAGCTAGTTCAACTGTATTCATGCTGATTAGCTCTGAGATAATACAAGTGCTATAAAATTCATGCAGTGTTCGTTCGTAGTAATTAAGCCTTTAATGTAAACTATATTGGCTTCATTAATATAGAGTACGCAGTGTCCTACTTAGGTTTTAGTAGATTAGCCGAGAGTTGAAAGTCCGATTATAATCCTCATGACCTAAATACAAGGAACATACTCACCTAAGCCTAAATACCTACACTTGACACAAACCCCTGTTTGAACCGATCCGCACAAGCACGGATAGTAATGTTTTCAAAGCGTTTTACCGAAAAAACTGTTGTTTTTCAAACGGCCTGCCGTCCGCGGTACAAACTGACATATTTCATATACGTACCGAGAGACGGAAAATATCCGAGCATATCGAATACTGGGAAAACAAAACGGTCAAGTGTGATTAGGGCTAATAGTGGCAAGGATTCCGTATATAAATATAAGATTAAGTTTGAAAAATAATCTTGTTTTCTTTGGAGGCGTCAGCTCAGCAGGTTTAATGCCATTTATGGTCTTATGGTAATGCGGTCTATTTTGTCACTTTTTTTAACCTCGGTTCGATTCCATGTTCCAACAAAGTCGGGGTTGCCATCAGGCAATTTTCCGTAGCAGTCCGGAGTTTGAATTTATTTGTGGTTTTAAGAAACAGCTTTGCCCCAGTCATATCTTTCGGGGAATATTGGCATGAAGATGTTCATTTTTAACCGACTTCAAATAAAGGAGGAGGTTATCAATTCGTCTGTATTTTTTTTCTGGGTGAACCGATTTTGATGATTCTTTTTTTATTTTAAAGCTGGTGCTTCCCGTGCGGTCCCATATACATTTTATTGACTTTGCTTGAGTAGTTATTGAGTTAGCTTCAATAATTACGTATTTTTCTCACTTAGTCTATATAGACGACATTTTATTTGATACAATCACTGTTATTTACATAGCAGGTAGTGGTATTAGAATTTGTGTGGGGTAGGTACCACAACTAAAAAGTGAAAAATAAAAACTTTTAACAAAAAAAAAACAACCGACTTCCAAAAGCAACACTTCGAAAGTGAAAAATAACTTTAATTTCGGAAGTCGGTGGCAAAAAACGAAAATTGAAAAGCAAAGACACCGACTTCCGAAATTAAAGTAATTTTTAACTTTTTAAGTGTTGCTTTTGGAAGTCGGTTGTTTTTTTTTTGTTAAAGTTTTTTTATCTTTTTAATCACAACCATATCATTTTACATAATACATATAATTATGTGGCTTAAACTTTCTTCGATTCTATTCTACTGTCATGGATAAGGCCCTGCGATTTAAAACCACATCACGGGCCCCTAAAAGCCTACAACTGCATACAACTTCAGTTTTTAATAAAAACGGGTAACGAAAAATAAAGGAGTTCTATCAGAGCTTTCAATCTACGTTCAACTCTATTATTTGTGGTAAGGAATTCTAAAACCTTTATCCGGTTTTAAAAACTATGCGCTTGTTTCACATGAGATAGCAACCACATAGCCACACTATGGGCACTGTGTGGCTGTTATTTCGTTAACCACGTGGTTGATAATGGTTATGTTTTTTAGTTTCTGTCCCGAAATAGTAACCTGTATTGTATCCTTCATCTACTACATTACATCACGACTATATTTTCCAAAAGGTAGGCAGTAGATAAGGTTATCAGCTCCTACCTCCTATCACTCATAAAGGATAGGCACAATAGATAGCCAAAGAACACACTCAAAATTAAAATTAAAGCACCAAATACTTACATCATAAAGATCATTGTTTATAACATAATACAGCATGTAACAAAAACCCTGTCCGATCCGTGAGGGTGTTGTTAAGAATCATACGGAGAGTCTATTTAAGAACGTGGGATTTATTTCGAAAAAAAAAAATCGCCGCATTTTTTTTTCAATCGGGACCTTTTCCCGGTTTATTACATGGGGCGCAGGCGGCCGTCGCGTCGTCTAGCGGGTGTCTAGTCATAACATAATTATGACCTCTGCAGAAAATTTGCTAGATAATGAAATTGGGGTAATTTTTGTACTAATAATGTGAATTTCATATTGCAATAACTTTTTTTTCCATTTTTTTTTCTGGTAATTTTATTGCAGTACTTATGTGCCCCTTTCGGATCGGACAGGGTTTTTGTTACATGCTGTATTATGTTATACACAATGATCTTTATGATGTATTTGGTGCTTTAATTTTATTTTTGAGTGTCCTTGGCTATCTGAAAATTAGTTTTAAGGCATTTAAATTAAATAAAATCATTTTCAGTAGGAATTTTATAAGTAAGTACTTAACCTGTCAAGCGATCGCCTATTAGAACTAATTAGAAGATCAGACCAAATAAAAAATCAAGACAGAGCGCTGGGAACAATACAGCAAAGCTTACCAAAACTGCACCTCCGCTCTACACGCTCACACGCACACATTTACAACCATTTACAATGAAAGAACATCTCACTAAGTGCATACGTTTACGAAACTGGTCTCACATATAAAACCAAGACAGAGCGCTGTCAGCAGTGATGTGAGCACTGCTGACAGCGCTCTGTCTTGGTTTTATATTTGGTCAGTGGTCGTTTTATGAAGTATTAATGCCATCATTATTCCACTGCGAAAATGGGATGGTGCTAGCGGCCTTGTCTAGCTCCGTCTCTCTCTCACACTGGAAAAATGGTGGCATTAATACTTCATAATACGACATCTTTATAAGCAGTCTCCTTGTAAGCGCTCAACGGTTTTGATGATTACATACGACGCGAAATGCCTCACGAAGCGAAATACAATGTCATGCTGGAGCGAGTACAGAATAAATTTACAAGACACTTGTATTTTAAACTTTATGGGGTTTACCCATTTTACCCCCTGATGTATCCTACACTGTTTGTACTGGGTATGGTGGGGTACAACGAACTCAGAGTGCGCCGGGAATTTACGCTTGCGGCGTATGCGCTAAAGCTCCTGCGTGGAGTAGCTCATAACCCGGGTGTGCTGCGTCACCTGAAGCTGTGCGTGCCAGACCGGTACGTGTGGAGGCGGCGGCGACCGCCACTGCTGGCCGTGCCTGCTGCCAAAACTAACCTGCTGTCGAAAACTCCCCTCACCCGCACAATATGTGTACTAAATGAAGTGCATGAGAGCATTGACATATTTTCGTGGAATCTGAGTGAATTCGCAAGGGTTTTGTTGAATTTTGTTAGTTATATTTAAATATTATTATTCTGGGTGTTTGTATTTTAGGTTAAGATTTTATAGCATGTATGATATTTATTACAAAGGTAGGCACTATTGTATTGGGGTCATCCTGTAAGGATAGTGTTTGTGGTTCAATAATAAATAAATAAATAAAATACCTATAATTATTTTGTTGTGTTTTCAAGAGCAATTTTCTTATGGACAATCCCATCATATACGACATTATTTTGTTGGGTAGATTCGTGGCGTGGCCGCCTGGGTGGGCTCAACTCGTTTAACATAACAAGTACATAATAATTACCATCGATTGGAAGATTCGTAGATAAAGATTTATTATCATATTACTTACCTATTATACAAATTATTTTATTATTAAGTTATTTTAGGTACCTAAATAGTGCTATAACACAGAAAATCTTTACCTAAGCCCGCGTCCTAACCAAAAGCAATCGTCGCGCGAGTATGCGACTGTCGCGTCGCTTTCATTTTGTTCAACGAACCTGAAAGGTGGTCGAGTCAACGGAGAGCACCTTCCGGTTTTCCGAACAAATAAGTGACGTAATAAACGCAACGATCGCGTATTCCATTGAACGATCTTTTTGGATACTCTAGCGAACGCGTGTTCAATCAAGTCGCGTGTGTTAGTGTACGTCATAATTCATACAAACATTGGCGACGATCGCGTATTCACGCGACTTTCGATTTTGGTTAGGACGCGGGGTAAGACGAGAGTTCTAAACAAACATAAAAACATAGATTAAAGAAATTATTATTTCTTATTATAACATCGATAACTATTGCAATTTGCAATGGAATAACAACCATTAAATTATCTTCCTAATCAGTACCTAACTTAACAGAAATCATTAAGGCTGGCGCTAATCTAGCGAGACTCAGCGCAGCGCAGTTGTCACTGCCAACAAAAATATCAACGTTGAAGTAATCTGAGTCGTGCACCTTTTTCTGCTTAATACGCTCTCGAGCTAATGGAAGTTTATTTATTCTCAACTTAATTTCAACTGCTGCAAGGTCGATATTTGTTTGGTAAGTGTAAGCCGCACTGCGCTGCGCCTAGCCAAGTGAGCGCCGGCCCTAAATCAATACTTGAATATAGTGACCACTTTATTCAAATATTGATTAATCATTTTATATATATTTAGATTTTATTTATTATTTTTATATATTTCGATTTTAGATAGCTGGTATTATAATACCAGCTGCTTACTGTCCCACCACGCTTGCTCCAGACGGTTGGCGATTTCAGACTGTAGTGGGTACTTGCGTAACACACGAACAATTGCAATGACTTTCAATTTGACAGTTCGACAATATTCATTGCCTAATTTACGTTGTCGAACAAACGAATTTTTCAAAAATTATGAAGCAATGGCTTAGGAATTTCAGCTGACAACTGGAAATGAATCGCTTTTAGAGGAATTGCTAATGTGGCCCACTGATCACTTTTGTTTCTAAGATATGTACCTATTATGTAGACATAGGTCTTGTTTCTTTTTATTTCCAAGTTCTCATTCATGTTTCAGTGGATCTCGTTCTAATCTAGGCTGTGGTCTACCAGATTCGGCAGAACTAGGCGATATCTGTATCACTCTTGGTCCAACCGCTGGTTGCTGCGATACATCCGGTGCTGCTGGTTGACTGTAGTAACCTCTACTCGAAATAGGCTGGTTGTTAGCAACATTATAAAATCTTCCTCTACTTTTTATATTTCGTAAAAGATTTATAACGCCGGATTGGAATTCCAAAATTTGATCGTCATCAAGCAAAGATAACGTCGGATGAACGCTCTTGAAAAATGCAAAATGGCGGTCGTCATGTGTGTCACTCGGCTTCCTCATTTGTTTCATTTGGTTATTCAAGTATGCTCCCATTTTCAGGCTAAGTATATCTTCAGATATGTTATTATCCTGTCTTTTCTCTGTATTGTCTATTTCGTTTGTTGTATTGTCCTGGTTCATAGTTGATAGATCAATGTCTTCCTTGGAATCAACATTCCATTCGTTTTCACAAACCGCAACAGAATCTGATTCATTTTCTGCAATAATCTCTTCTTCTTCTTCTTGATCATCATCCTCGGTGTCATTTGATTCTTCAACAATGCGTCTACCTTTTACTTTTTTTAAAAACAACATTTCTTTATGATATTTATATGGTCTCACGAATAATCCATTCTTTTTAGAATTTTTTCTTGCATTTAAACTTCTTGCCCAACTGTCCCTGGTATGAGTCCATATTTTAATGACTAACCTGTCTGTAAAATTAAAAAAAAGCATATCAATAATTATAATTTTATAAGTCTATGGGTAGGTACTTACACTACATAGGTAGGTAGTTAGAGGTTACTTATAAAAGATGCTTTAAGTTAAGTGATGTTCTAAAATGTAGGTATAGGTAAACAGTCGTTAATCATTACTTCACTTTTATGTATAATTATCAGTTATCGGAGTAGGTAGATTGAACTGGGGCCATTGATCCGAAACGTATATATTAATATGGACATTCCTCCGGAATTGGTGGATTATTAAAAAAAAACCGGAACTTATGTAGGAATTGTATTCTGCCAGAGTGGAAGGAGTCATTTGATGATTTGCCATCCTCAAAAAAAAAAAGGTAGGAATTGTAATAAAATGAGCAAATAAATAAAATAGCAAATAAATAATGAATTAATTTAGTTTTGATCCCTTCCTTTAAATTTTGAATTGAGTAGTAATAATATCACTACCAACATTAACAATATTTAATTGAATCCAGAAATACCGGAATTACTTTCCGGAAAAATGGCTTATCCATGTTATTCTTTCTGTGTGCATTTATGATACAAGTACCAAAAATCAATCTACCTACTCCGATCACTGATAATTATCGTCTTCACATACCTATAATTATATAAAACATGTACAAAATATTGTAAAACATTTTTAAAAGAGTAACGGTGGAGTTTCTTGCCTATTCTTGCATACGAAAACTACCTTTTGGAAGGGACAACTAGAATTAGTTCTATGTCTTTGTTTTGGACGTTCAAAAGTGCCTTTTATGTGCCTAATCGAAATAAATTATTTGACTTTGAGTTATACATAAACCCCTAAGAGCGTAGCAGACCAAACGATCAATCTTTTTTTTTTACCAAAAAAAACCTACCTATAAACGCTAAAGTTCAACAATCCCAATCTAGGTAGTCCAACCAGCAAGACGACATGTCGCGTCGTGTCGTGATATCGTAGCATGTCTGACGCGTTATTACGTCATCGGTTGCATTTTAAATCCATTGCTATCGGCAGATTCACTAGTATTCGCGAGACTTGTGATGTTGACATAGCGGAGCTTAGATTCTATTGGAAGGTATTGTTTCTTTGAGGGTCACGTCAAAAGTGTTGAAATTACGCGTCAGGTGTCACAAACTCACAACACACCACAAAAATGTGAAGATAATTATGTAAATTCTATGAAATCTGTGCGGCACGTCATTTCGTCAGTAGTATAGTAACACAATGATTTACGAAAACCGACCTTACTGCTCTACAAAACAAAGGCGCTGTGAAAGTCAAATCATTATCACAAACAAGCAATATCGTAACAAACTCAATGATTGTGTCTCACTCTAGGTAATCGCGAGTTGATAGGTACGTTATGTTTTGTCCCGCTCGCGCTGCCTGCGCGTCATACCAGCTCGTTCCATTCACAACAACATACGTAATACGCTTGGCCGTTATTATCACCGTTGATAATCACTGCAGTCGACGCTATAACGTTCGCACGAACGATATTGATCGTTATGTTTTAGTGGTTAAAGTCGCAATACGAGAAAAATAACTTACAATAATTCTGTCGTTCCGTTCCATTCAAATTATTATAATCTTTCTTCAGAATTCCGCAAACTTCATGCCACGCCGCCGTCTTCGAGAATTTGTTTTTATAGCTGTCCGCAGTTCTGTCCCACAAAGCTGGTCTTTGATGCACTAACTTTATTAATAATAATTTGTTAAAATTTAGAGGAATCGACATTCTTTTACTGAATGACATTATGACCGTCAAACGTGTGCACTCGTACTAAAATAAACGTGTACTGAATAGTGTAGTGAATAGCAAGATGGCCGATAAGAGTGAGCGAGAAGGGGCTATGTTACGCAGGCGCTTTCGAGTGAAACGGCGCATTCACTAGGTTTATTGATCGGAACGATAAAAAAAGGCGTACAGTTAGAAGGAGCGTTATAAATGCAGTTTAAGGGGAACGATTATTTTGCCGTATTATCGTTTGTGACGAATTGTTGAATACCGTTGTACTAAACGTAACTGATAATACGTAGCTACCTGTGTAAAGTAATTAACGAGTTTACTCGGCAGTCGCTGTACCTACCTAAACATGACGTTGTAACCTTGAATTGTAATGTTATTGTTTTGTAATCTTTATATTGTTCATAGAGGTAAATAGCGGGGTTTATGAAATAATCATCACAACACGTTTTATAATTATTTTATTAAGAGAATTAATCACTTAAATAATTGCGAAACGTTATTTTTATCGAACCGTTTTTGTTGTTGTTCCAGTGATTTTGTGCGCAGTACAGTCAACCGCATGTCAATGGTAACAACAGGATTCTTTTGTCGAAAGCGGGAATAATAAAAAGTCATAAACAATCCGTAGTTTGTTATGTTTTACTATATGTTATCCTTTATAGTCTAAGTCATTTTTATATAATGATTTGTAAGTTTTTATACCTAATTTAGAACGGAAAAGCACTGATTTCCAAAATGGAGGATTTTACCTAGCTTGGAATAATTCAGGAGTTCATACGAGTTTAGCCGTCACTTACTTACATTCATACTAGTTTTTAAGAATATCACTGTATTAGGCTATATTTTATTGAGTTCAAAATAACCGTTATATTATATTTATTTGAATTTCAAACTAAGGTGTCCCCGAAACGATCAATTGCAATTGATCAATTGTTATAAATTTGTATTGTAGTAATATTATCAATAGCTTCAATTAAATTTGGTAGACGTTCAATTTGGGCATCAATGTGAATCACGTAAAAATTGATAGTTACAATTCATCGTTTCGGGGTCTACAATAATGATATGAAAATGTCGTGAAAAAGTAAGTGATTCCGATATCATATTTACAGAATACAATTAAAGGTAATTTCGGGAAAAAATAATCTGCTGTTCTCTCTACATTTTGACGAGGCTAACATAAATTTAGGGGACAACAAAATTTTTTTTCGCGATTTCATAGTTTGTCCCGTAGTGAAAGTTGTTCATAATGATGAGTACAATGACCCCTTAAGGGGATGCCCATGAATTCAATTTCACCCTGTACACAATTGTGTGAGACTGGTGCCGAAGCTAGGCTCGTAGTTACATGAAGTAGAGATCGTGTGTCATAAAACTGCGCGCCCCTCTAGTAGGCATTTCTACACAATCATTTGAGAAGTTTAATGCAACAAGCAGTGGAGGGGCGTGCACCTAGTTTCCCTAGCAAGCGAGTGAAACCGCGTGCCAAAGCAAGTAATAAATAAGTTATCAAAACCGTAAACCCGAGGACCAGACTATCGACTGACCGGTCAAAATTTTATGACCGGAAGTTTCGTCAATTTCCCGTTGCATTTCCGGTTTCCGCAGGCCGGCGAGGGTTTTCAATTATTCCGTTATTCCAGCTTCCGTTTTCAGGCTCTAACCGGACCGTTTTGATTTAACTAACTGAAATAAAATGAAGGTTTATTTTAAAAATAATCCTTTGTTAAGATTCGGGTTAATTCTAGGGGTATCACACCGCCAACTTCCAAACTCTGGGCTGTTACTAAGAAAGACCAAAATACAAAAAAACAAAATAAAAAATATGCAATGAGCGGGATATGAGATAAACTGCACGATACAGTGGTTACTGAACGCAGAACATGGTTTCAGACATGGTATCGCAAGCGCAACTATCAGTCTGCCTGCACAATGCATGGAAAATTTATCGGAATTCGACACTTAATTAAGTAATGTATATTGCGATAGAGGGGCTCGTGGCATAATGAGAACAGCCGCATGGGACGATTGAAGGTTAAGCTACGCTTGCTGCGGTCGGTTCGTGGATGGGTGACCATGCATTAGGTATATTATTCAAGACCCCTCCATGTCTCGGAAAGCACATTAAGCCGATTTTGAAAATTCTTTTTTGTTTCGTAGGTCATCCTTCGGAGGTGGTCCCTTATTATTAACTTTGCTTGCGTAGTTTTCGAGTTAGCTTTTAGTAAAAATTTAAGTAATAAAAACTAAACCCAACTACGACTAAAAAGGTATAAACAAGACACCACAGACAGACAAATTAAAAATCCGGAGTCACACGTGTTAGGGCATAAATCAAACAGATTACGTGTGACTCCAGATTTTTAATTTGTCTGTCTGTGGTGTCTTGTTTATACCTTTTTAGTCGTAGTTGGGTTTTAGTTTTTATTACTTTTTTTTTTTAAATTCTTTTCGGGTTATAATATATATATTTTTGAAATGTACACATTAAGCCCTTTCATTTGATACCCAACATGGTAAGATTAAACATTTTTTTTTTTTTAGTTCCTGACTTTATGTCCCCTAGAGGGCGCTATTTTTAATTTAATGTGACGTCACATAGTCTATAGCCAGCAGACGATCAAGACGCTTCCAACGATACCTCATTTGTCAAATTGTGATGAATAGTTTAGAAGATAGGAGGGAACAGATGAACATACTTACATACATACATACATACATACCGGTCAAAATCATAACTCTCCTTTTTTCTTCGCCGTAGTCGGGTAAAAATATGGACGATGTTTTAAGTTACTCCGTCACTGTTATTTACATAGCAGGTAGGTATGGTAGGTTATTCGAATTTGTGTGGGGTAGGTATCACAACTAAAAATTAAGACTTTTTACAACAAAAAAAATTCAACCGCTAAAAAAACACAAAAAGGTGTTTTTTTTTTGTAATTTCGGAAGTCGGCTGTTTTTTTTCGTAATATTACATAGAATACGCACTAAGATAGTTATGGCCATCGCTGCACTATCATTCTATTATGAATTATTAACAATAACATCATAACAACCTCCTAAAAATTCCTGTATTCTCATCAAAACATTCTCGGGAGTCTGCAGGTGAGTTTTCAAGGGGTGTCAAGCCAAACGAAGGTGTAACAAATGTTATTTTTTTCCTCGTTCGGGTCGTTTATCAGTCTACCACTGGGACCGTTGACGGGTCTAATGTAGGGTTGCCACAAGGTAAAATAATTAAATTCTTCCCATGGTGATAGGCAGAAACTACAGAAAGCCCCTGCTGTAATCCTTCCATTCTCTTTTTGGGTCGTTTACGTGCATACTCGCTTCCACGGACTCCACCGCGACGGACTATATTCCTCTCGAACCTAATATTAAATTGTTTTTCCGGGACAGTTTATATCTTGTAAAGATCTGACGAACTTATTGCCATCAGCCAGGCATATAGATCCAAACTACGGGCTGTTACTGAGAATTTCCTTATGGAAATCTAGTTAGTAACACTTTTCCCTACCTGAGGATCGAAGCCAGGAACTTGTGACCATTAGACCCACGGGTACATTCTATACAGTGTGTAACAAAAACCCTGCCTGATCCGTGAGGGTGTTGTTAAATATCATACTGAGAGTCTATTCACGTGGTTTTTTTTTGGAATAAAGAAAAAAAAAACGCTTTTTTTTTCAATCGGTAATTTTACCTGTTTATTATATGGGGCGAGGGCGGCCGTCGTCTAGTGGGTGTCTACAAGTCATAACATATGACCTCTGCAGAAAATTTGCTAATTTATAATGAAATTGGGGTAATTTTGGTACTAAAAATGTGAATTTCAAATTGCAATAACTATTTTATTAATAATAAAAAAAATCTTATTTTTTTCTGCTAATGTTATTGCAGTACCCATGTGCTCCTTTCGGATCGGACAGGGTTTTTGTTACATGCTGTATAAAAAAATCACATACTTATTTTTCTTGATCTGCCTCATCCTTCCAGGATGACAGTTGTGATGTTACATGTAACAATGATCAAGAAAAACTGTGTTAAAGGTAACGCAGTTTTTTCATAAGGATGAAGAAAAAAATAGATGTCCATTCAGTCCTACTTATTTTATTTTTAAAGTACCAACCCTACTCATGTACAGGAATGAATAGAAAAAATTCTACCCTCCCTAACACCAACAATTTTTGGAAAATTGTTGTCCATTTTATGGTGACGCACAAAATGTTGTTCATAACTTATTAATGTCGAAATTGTTTTGTTTTGTCCGTGATAAAGGGATAATTAGAACAGTAGGTAATATTTATTTACACATATATATGTATAAATAAAAATGAAATGCTGTTCGTTCATCGGTTAGCGCATCACTGAAGAACGGCTGGACCGATTTGATTTAAAAAAAAAAAAAAAGTATTATAATATTATGTCCGAAACAGGTACTTACGGAATGAAAAATTTGTTAAGTTTCCAGGAAAATCTTCAAAATCGGAAAAAACTGAACGTCCTTTTTCCATTTTCGTGTGAACTCAAGACGATCTCAAACAAAATTGAAATTTCGACAGGACAGCGTTTGCTGAGATTCCCAATCCTATAAAAAGGGGGAGTAAGCAAACAAATTAAAATGTCTAAAAAAATTTAATCAATAATTAATAGGTATAGGTTGAGGCACCAGTGCACAGTACATGCTTAAATAAGCAATAATAATAGCCACAGAAAAAACACAATTGACAATGTTCGCGAATTTTGTCCAATCTTGACTAAATCGTTTGATATCGATCGTATCATCATTAACATCCCACAAAGGAAATATAAAAAACTTCCCATAACTCTCAAACACAGCATCGTTCATAGATATGATATAATTTTGTGGCGTTGTCTTAAACTTACATAAAATTCTCAGTAAGAAAGTAAACAAGATAATCAGAACGGTTAACACCACTGAGCCACGATAGTACAATAGTAAGTTTGGTGGATCGAAACTCTGCTTTGGTATATTTACGGTTAACTCTGTCAAGAAATAATAATGACCGAGAAGACTGAAGCAAGCGATAGCCAGGCGCAGGAAACGCCTTACATCTAGAAACAGACATGTGACACTGAGAGCAGTAAGAATCATCGCAGGGTACACAACAATGGCTGCTAATCCACCAGCTTCACGCTCCAAAACGAAGATCATCTTTAACGGGCGATCAGAACTATGATTCGCCTCTTGTCTATAATCAGAAATGAACCATTCAGCTTCATACTCCGCTCCTATCATACTCATAGCACGAGAAGTAAAGTTCATCTTAAAATGAGTCGATTTTACTGTCCACGGACCGAATTCTAGACTACATTCTTGCTGGTCGTAGGGCCATTTTGTGAGTTTGATGCTGCAAAACGCGTCGTGAGTAACCCTGAGCACACAGACGACGTCTCCAGTATTCTTCAAATGGCACAGCTCGTTGTAGAATCTGTCGTAGTCATTGGAATTGACGCTGTTGAACAATCGAAAGGCCGGCGTCCAAATTTTTACAGAGAGCATGTCCGTTTCCTTAATCTCGTAGTACTTCTCTGGGTCCCACATCAGCCTCTCATCCTTCCAGCCGATGAACATCCAAGTTTGCATTGAGAGCACTCCGTAGTCACTGTTAAGGTTAAACCGTTTCAAAAGGAACCTGACGTCGACTGTTAATGTTGAACTGTTCCCACATGGAGGCTCGTATCGTATGTAGTCATGTCGAAGGTCTTTATTGAGCTGTTTCTCGAAGGCCATCTGTTCTGGCACATTGTTGATTACACAATCTTCGGCAAACGTGATGTTTAAGATAGCTAGTAGTAGTATGACAAAAGTGAACAGGGCCATGGTTGGATCGGTACTGGCGACGGTTTTGGTATCAATCGTGGCTCGTTGTAAGGTAATATGATCCAGTAACGCCCACTGCGATTATTCATTGCGTTGGCGCTGATAGTTCATAATCAGGGCGCGTTTGGAATGGTTTGGAATTTTATTGATTTTTCTGCTATAGCATAAATTGACAAATCATGTTGATAAAGTAACTTCGAATGTTGTTGTGGACTGGAGGTGAATAGTCGCCATTGTTGAGTGCTAATTTGCGGGTTCAAACTTATCCCTTCATTGTATGTGGATAATCTTTGCCTTCTATACATACATTATGTTAACAAAGGGCGTTCCTGTTAACCGGCAATAGTACAGCGTCCACATATGCCAAAAAAAAAAATCATAAAAAAAAAATAAGTAAGTATACGTATGTAGTGTAATATGCACAAAACTATTAAATTGATACGTAAAAGAAACACTCTGTACACGTACACTTGTATTTCAACATAGAAAGACAAGTGTGACAAGTGTGCGTGTACAGAGTGTTTCTTTTCCGTATGAATTTAATATTTTTTGTGAATACTTAAAAAAAAATGTTGACTATTTTTTTTTAGCATTTATAGACGCTATACTTTTGCAGGCTAATGGGAACGACCTTGGCTAGATAACATACTATAACAGTAACTAGCAGCGCACCATTAGCAAAATAGATAATTAAAATATTTGATTTCATAATTTTAACGAGTTTCCTCATTGTTTGCGTCATATGACGAGAAAAATCTGGCAGGTTAGCTTTAGCATTCGCCATTCGCACCCTGGGTGCCGTAGAGAGCACGCGACATCCTTACATATTATAAAACAAAGTCCTCCGCCGCATCTGTCTGTCGTCCTGTTCGCGATAAACCCAAAAACTACTGCACCGATTTTCAAGCTGTTTTCACCCATGGATAGTGCGGTTCTTGAGTCAGGTTTTCAGCCCGGGGGCATCAGCTAATATACATATATATAATGTGCTGGCCCAGCTTCCAACTCGCCATCTGATAACAACACAAGTGTTCTCAACTCTACATACACAAACAGTTCTTCATCTCCTGATATCAGAAGAGTTAGTCCAGTACAATGCATTATCTTCGTTGTATTTGTGCTATCAATAATCACCTTCATCGTCGACATATCTTCGTGGATACTAATAAAGAAGTTCAGGCAACACCGGGCGGTGCGGCTCCGGCGTCATGTACAGGAAGCCTACCTTTGAGGAGGTAGCCTCCTGAATTCTTTATTCAACTCTCCAAGGTAAGCAATACCTACAGAAAAAACAAGACCAGTTTTGCCCAACGACCTTGACCTTTACAAGAGCGAACATAACGTATGTTAACGAGGAAAGTTAAATAAGTTGATTGCAAGTTTATCACAAGAACCGGAATGGTATTTATGTGCGATCATGTCACACATTATCGTAGGTCAATGAACTGGTGACGACGCGTCTGAGGGCTTTTGCAGACAGGTCCGAAGGGACGGCGACGACGCGACGTGATTCTGGTAAAAAAAAAAGGGAGTGCCCCCGCTGCCGGAGCCGGCTCTCAAAAATAACGCCATTGGGAACCGGCAGTAACATTACTACTCCTGGCAGCCGAGATTAAAAACATCGGCTGCCGGTATCGCCGCTGCCGACTCTCATAATGGACACTGGTGGCGCGGCGTTTAAAGAAACCCTAACTAAAATATGTTTTTCTGTATATTGTTGACTTTTTTTTTTCGTGGGTCTCAGTTCTGACCTAGCCTTTTTTGCAATAAACTTCTTACACTACATAAACTAACAATCTATACTAACTATTTACATTTGATTAAAAGTAACTATACACCTAAACAATTAACTAGAATATGGCGTCGAAAAATTCCTCCGCATCGCTGTCGGGTGGTAATGTACCCAAGAGACTGGCGGCATCGCCACGTTGTATGGCAATACTTATCCTCTGACCAAGGTAAAAGCCAGTCCTTGGGTCACGGGAAGTGTCAAATAGCCGTTTGGAGATTTCATGAAACAAGCTATGAGCACTCGGACCCCACGGCCCTAGGGTTTCAACCCCAAACGGCTCGAAAATATAATTGGCTATAAGGCTGTTATACTTTCGCCGCTTGAGGTTTTCCGCAGCCGCAGCGGCAGCGCCAGCACAGCACGCCGAGCCAGGAAGATGGCCATTGGGTTCTAGTACAGCTGGAACGCCCGGCGGTGACAAGAGCTCGTCGGATGATGTCATTAATTTCCCCGTGCCGTGCTATGCGACCCGCACTTCGGCTGCAAGACAGGCCGTGGTGTCCCAGGCTGTTGACAACTTCACCGCAACGACAGTGATGAGGAGAACAACACAGGGCTCCTAGTTGCAGGAAAGCAGCGATGCGGAAGGTAGTGTCGTCGAACAGAGTTCCAAGGTTCGATGACGGTAGTGCATGAAGCCACAGATCCGACTCCCACTTAACCACAGCCAGCAGACGCGCACGCTCTGCAGTAGTAGCAGACATGTCAAGTAAGTTGTTCTGTACTACTCTGCAGAGCGGCTCATCCCACCGTCTCTGGGAAGATGGATTATCGGGCGGATCTGAATTCCGGCAAGCAAATCTCCAGGCATCCATACCCTCGGTGAGACATGGCACGTCAAAATTAATCAGTGTGGAGGCTAGGATTTTCTTGATTAATTTCTCAGTACCGTGAACCGAGGATATGAAAGCTGGTAAACTAATACTATAAATTTTGCGATTAAAGATATTTAACCAAATCTTACTAGTTCGGTTCCGGGTAGTACTTTATTGCTGGAATTTGGATAAAAGAAATGCTCTATATTAGGTACATGGTTTTATTAATTCATGGCAAAAAATCACGTTTGTTGTATGGGAGCCCCCTTAAATATTTATTTTATTCTGCTTCTTTTAGTATTTGTGGTTATAGCAGCAACAGAAATACATCATCTGCAAAAATTTCAACTGTCTAACTACCACGGTTCATGAGATACAGCCTGGTGACAGACGGACGGCAGGGAAGCCTTAGTAATAGGGTCCCGTTTTACCTTTTGGGTACGGAACCCTAAAAACATGAACTTTTCATTTAAAAAAATCTACTATACTCGCGTCGCGTCTGTCTGCGGGCGGAGCCTTGACCTCACTTAACAAGAATTCCATAACTAGTGTAAATAAAGTGAATTTGCTAATGAGTATGTTAATGTACCAATTTTTAAGTTAATGCTTGTTGTAATTGACATTTCAAACTTCCTACACATTTTCATTTTACTAGACCAATATAGCCTGATCTGAAAATTCTGAAGGTGCTTGAAATTCGTCAATTTTCTATCTGAATCTATAGAAGCTTGAAATCTGAGTCTTTCTGATCCTAAGTAGACAGGAGAATGACATAATCTGGTAGGAAACTTGGACCTGGTACCCTGGGTCCTAGGGGTCGGCTTCCAGTCGAACCGGATACAGCTGAATACCAGTATTTTAAATAGAGCGACTGCCTATCTGACCTACACAACCCAGTAACTGGGTAATTAATACGATAATCCTTCGTAACACTGGTTGTCAGACTTTCGGGCTTCTGACGACCCGTATCGACTTTCAAAGATCCACGAATGACAGCCGGGACCAACGGCTTAACGTGTCACGGAGCTGCGGAGAAGTCTCGATACGTAAATATGGTCACCCATCTACGGACCAACCCGGCAAGCGTAGCTTAACCTTATTGATCGACTGGTTACTTAGCCACGAGCTCCTACTCCAAGATATTTTTAGAATAAGTAGTTTGTTATAATGACGTAGGTACACAAATGATAGACTGGTTCTCACAAAGACGCAGTACTTTGCGGTCTGGGCGGTCAGTCAATACGTAAATACGTAGGTAACGACTCTAGTGTTTTGATGATTCTTCGTATTTTCCTCGTAACTACGGAAAAGATCTGGTAAAACCGATTATACCTGTTATTAGTACATACTCAATTCTTTTTGATTTAATTAAAAACGCGAGCGTGTGGTTCTTCTTCCTTCAGGAATTTCTCAATACCAGTTCAGAGTCTGGACTTGTAGCTGGTTGATGGCAATAGGCTCGCCTCTTATAACCTGGCAAAATGTGGGTATAGTTTAGGCATCTCTGCCTAAATCTTCGAGGTCTATCTACGAACCGACCGCGCCAAAAGTAGCTTAATCTTCGATAGACTTGTGTGGCTGTTATTATTTAGTCAGGAACCCACGATTCACAAACTTTATTCAGGGTTACTAATATAAGTAGGAGAAGGAACGCGTGAGAGAGAGGCAAGGTATGCGCCCTCACGCCCCTAACCGCCGCCGCAGGAGACGCCCTAGGCGTCAGGAATCCCAGGCGGGTTCCCGGCCACCCTAGGCGCGGGCTTGCGGACGGCGAGCAATGAGTAGCTCGCCATCCGATAAGGACCAGGCCCGGGTTGACGGCGCGTCGTGTTCCACGCGCGCCTCAAAGAGATGTCAGCACAATTGGCGGGGTCCGCTAGGACCGATGCGGGAAAGTCCGAAAGGGATACTGGGACCCATGGCAACAGGAAACTGAAGGAACATGGGTGGGTTTTACCGTGCGTTTGCACTGGCGAAACATTCGAGACAAAACATGTTTAAATCTCTAGTTCCTGTCAAAAATTGTATAGAACATTGACAGAAAATAGAGATTTCAACATGTTTTGTCTTGAATGTTTCGCCAGTGCAAACGCACGGTTAGTCAGTAAAAGTCTGACACGCTCTCCTGCTCCGCTCAGAGCGGGAGAAGTCATTTGATGATTTCCCACCCTCAAAAAAGAAAAAAGAAAAGGGTTACTTACATAGTGACGTGCCTCAGTCAACTAACCTTTGAATCCAGTTTCTCAATAAAATGATGAATTTCTAAGTAAACAGGCTAGTCAACAGATCATTACTCATTTTCCAATATGACGTATGAATCCAGTCTATTTCTATTGGATACAAAATATTATGGGTAAGTACCGTTAAATTTTTTGCTCTTTGAATGTTAATGAGCAGGCGAATTAACGTCATAGCATAAGGCATGACGTAAGTGAAGAGAATCATTAAAATTTGCTAGCCAGTATACGAAATTTTGCCGATTTCGCTGATTTACGTGACAGTTAAAATACTGTATTTCTATAATTCTTATTTTACAACATGAAAGATTGTGTCAATTATGATAATGTATGAATAACTCTTTTTTTTAATTACCTGTTTATCTTTGATTAATCCACCGAATTAATTTTCCTAACTTTGCGTCCGATACACCCTTGGTCGTTAGTTAGCCCTGCTACCATGGTAACGAACTGGGGGCCAAGTCTACTAAGTAATTTACAATCGTGTCAATGGTCTCGCAATGATGAGTTTTTGACAAATTTTCCATACAAAATCTGTCAAAAACTCATCACTGCGAGACCACTGACACGTTTATAAATTAGTAGACTTGGCCCCCAGGCCAATAGTTTCACGGTGGCATGAATTACATTATGGATTGCAATAAAAATAAATTAATTTGAAATTGAAATTAATCCATACTAATATTATAAATTCGAAAGTAACTCTGTCTGTGTGTCTGTATGTTACGTTTTCACTCCTAAACCACTGAACGGATTTCGATAAAATTAGACTTTAATTATATTTGGAAAGGCGATAGATGGAATCCCGGGGAAGGACATAGGCTACTTTTTATCGACATACCACGCGGGCGAAGCCACGGGCGGAAGCTAGTAATATATAATTCCCAAATAGTTTATGCCAATATCAGTTATGAAGGTCTAAACCAAGCTATTGGTTGCATTGTCATTACAGCTAGAATCATGAGTCATAATTACTGCACCATTGAGGTCAATAAACTTGATTCTTAAAAACCTTGGACACACTTTTTCGAGACTTTTATACCTACACTAGCTGATGCCCGCGATTTCGCCCGCGTGGTTGTCGGTTATTATATACTAAAACCTTACTCGAGAACCACTCTATTGGCGAAAACAGCATGAAAATCGGTGCAGTAGTTTTTGAGTTTATCGCGTACAGGACGACAGACAGACGCGGCGGAGGGCTTTGTTTTATAATATATAAGGATGATTGGTTCATTGACACACTTCACGTGACCTTGGGCTTGGCCAGACAACTAACCTGTTGCAGAGGGTTTGGTCAAAGAGTCCTGAAAGCCTGTTGCATCACCACCGGATAAGTTTCGGTTAACTATCTTGGAGATAATTACATGCATATTCTGTTCTAAATTTGGATATCTTTGTTAAATATTGATTATCCGGAGACTGTGAAAAAGGTCTCGCATGTGGAGGAAAATCTCAATACAGGCGGGTTACTCGTCATTTTGTATTTCTGCAACATAAAACCCAACTGTCCCAACTACGTTAGGGTCAGCTTTCAGTCTTAACGGATGCAGCTGAATACCAGTATTTTAAATTACAACAAAAGTTCACTTTTGTTCACAAAAGGAAGATCCAGACACATTTATGATTTAACTAGCTACTTGTGTCTGCTTCGCACAGTTTTTACGACTTGCAGAACGTCGAGATTTCCGCATCAAAATCTTTTTGTAACTAAGAACGGAGACCCGAAATGCGACTTTATTTTGTATTATATAAAGATAGTTTTTTTTTTTCACAAAGCGGTGTCAGTATAGGACTATAATTATAAAGCCCATTTTTGATCGTGAATTTCGATAAATTTACTAATCAATAGCATCCTTTGCGTCTTTTTTAATTCTAAGCCCAGACTATAGAATTATTAACTATGCTATGTAAGTATTTATAAACACCTAAAGTCTTTCACTGACAGTAGCGGTTAGTACTTTCCAATAGTTCGGATGTAGATTTTTTTTTGTAAGTTAAATATTTATAAAAGGTTTGTGTTCAATGACTTGTTCTTCTAAAGAATATTGCATTCATTTAACTCGTTTGGTTATTGCCAAGTACTTCTATAGGTACTTATGTTTGTAGATACGATAATATACAGCCTACTTATAAATCTAAGCTGGTCGTTATCCGGTACGAATATTGAGTGCTTGCACTAATGTAACGCTGCTAAAAGCTACATTGCAGCGCTATCAATATTGGATAGGTTTTATATATGATTTCTACTGTTGTACCTAAGTTTAAGCTCTGTTTGTGGTTGCATATTAGAAAATCAAAACTTTCTCGAGCAAATTTCAAAAGAACAATAAACGAAATAACAAAATTTAAATGACCAAATGTTTTATTTAGAAAAATTTTAGAATCCCAATGTATGTGACATCAAATGAACGACTGATCAAAAGTTGCTAGATGTAATTTTAATTTGCCTGCGAGTGGATAATTGGGTAAGGCCGCGGATTTTGCCACTTTTTGAATGAAAAATATGTCCCAAATTTTGACTGCTCATAAAAAATAAAATGCTTGGTTAATTGCAATGAAAATATCATATTTCGATTACGTAATTCTTAAATTCTTAGAATATATTCTTAAAGTGAATGTAAGTCATACAGTTTATAAAACACAATGAGTTAAATCCGTCCAGACCCCCAAATTTTGTCAAAAATACGGTGTCTTTTTGCTTCGGCCACACATTTGAAGCTAAAAAACTTTTTTTTCTTCTATTAAAAGTAACATTATTTGTGACTATCTGAAATGCCTCTAACTTAAGCTGCTATATCGTGGTATTCATATCGTTAATTATGCAATTTTCATTGAATTATCACTATTCAAACATTTGTCGCCATATTTTTACTTTTATGTTACTATTTTCTATGTTACCAAACTTTGGCTTCAAGTTATTTAAAACAGATAGTAGTAGTTTTTAGGAATTTTACTGGCAACACTGACGACACAGGCAAGGCTATAAAAAAAAAAAAAGACGCCATTTTGTCGTCTCTGGAGTGTTGTCAAAGTGTACACGTGTGTTTCGGCAGCGGATTGTTATAGTGAATTTTGACGATTTCAAAGGTAAATAACAGTTTTTATTACACACCTCTTACATATTACTATGCGCGAGTGACTTAGAAGTGCGTGATTATGTGTCTTTGTTTCTAATTCGGCTTGGTTTTGAAATTATTCCTATTTATAACCTTGAAAATTGCGCTTACACGTTACTTCTATGTAGCTTCTACGTTACTAGTAACGTTGATTGTATGTTACGGTAACGTTGAAGTGTTGTAAAGCTTTGGGCATATCGTAGATTATTATATTTTTCCTTTTACACGGCTAGGTCACCCTTGTTAATTTTTGCTCGAGGTTTTCGCCACGTAGAGTAGCAATACATAATCACTTAAAGGGGATGCGCTAAGGTAGCCCGCGAAATTCAAATTTTCTTACGTTTTTTGCAATTTGCAGGTCAGTGTCAGGTTGTATGTTGATCTAAATATTATTAGCGGCCGTAACGAATATGGGTTTACAGAATTATAATCATTACAATAATACAACTCTCTAAGTTCATGAAAGTGCCAAATGTCATGATTTCATGAAATAGTCATTCAATGCACTTACATGAACTTAGAGAGTTGTATTGCTGATTGTAATGTTCATAATTTTGTAAACCCATATTTGTTACGGCCGCTAATAATATTTAGATCAACATACAACCTGATACCGACCTGCAAATTGCAAAAAACGTAAGAAAATTTGAATTTCGCGGGCTACCTTGGCTCATCTACCTTTAACGGTTGAGTAATACATTTGCCACCCTATTTGTAATTTAGGAGCAAGCGTTTCTAATGGCATGGCATTTCTACAGAACAACAAAATTACGCGCACCCGTACGTACGTACGCATTCTTCGGCATCCGCACCTCGACTAGTATCTTTCCAGCAAATGAAGTTATTTAAAGTTAACAAGAGAGATACGAAAATATGTCTTGCGAGACGAGTAGTTTGACTGAAATAGTGCCCTTAAACTTTTGAGTCAGTTCACTTTTCTGGGTTGACGACTAATCAATATAAACATTGTCACAGATGCCGTTGACTGCGGCTGAAAAACAAAAAAAGTATAGAGACAAGATAAAAACCGAGAATCCTCAAAAATATGAAGAAATACGAAGGAGAGCTAAAGAAAGATCTGCACGACATTACGAAAAAAAGAAGAGTAGTTATACTGAAGAGCAGAAACAAGAATTACGCCAAAAATGGAAGGAAGATAGGAAAAAAGCAAAATCAGCAAAAATGGCACCACTACATGAACCGTCCATGTCACAAGCTTCAAACTCAAAACAAGACAATAATCTTTTAGTTTGTCGTAGGATTCAAAGCCGAGTCGAATACCGGCTGAAACAAGAAAACGTACAATTACGATCACAGTTAAACACATTGAATAAAGGTTTCAAAGCTCTCCAAAAAAAAATGATTAGACAACAAAACAGAATAGACAAGATGCAAGAAGATTATGAAAATATATTTATTAAATTAGACATGGAAAAGGAAACAGAAAACAAAAATATACAAGAATTCGAAGAAAAAACACCGAGGAAAAAAATTACCGAGTTCATAAATAATAACTTACCTAACATTGAAACCCCAAAAAAGGAAGAAATTAAGAAAAAATTACTTGAACATGATATACTTACCGAGTCACTAAAATCACAATTCAAAACAGCTAATAATGCTGAAAAAAATGTTTTGAAAAAAATTCTGGATAACAATATTGTCAAAAAATATAAACTTAAAACAAATATAAGGACCTCTCTGGGATTCAAGAGTAATTTCAAAAACTATCGTCAGCACAAGACCAAAACTACTGCATTGCAAAAGAAAATTGAATGTTTTTATAACAGAGATGATGTAAGCCGCGCCACTGCAGGCAAAAAAGAATATAGGACCTTCAAAAAAGTAACACGCCAAAAGAGATATTTGCTAGACAAATTAAGTGTACTTCATAAAAAGTTTATCGTGGAAGAGGGCCAAATAAGTTTCAGTACTTTCAAAAAGTACCGCCCGTTCTACGTACTTTCTCCAAAAATCAAGGATTGCGAGAGTTGCGCGTGCAAAAAACATTCTAATATGCAATTTCTGGTTGATGAACTGAAATCTCTTGATATTCTTCAGACTGATAACCTAAATGAAGTAACTTCAAATTTAGTATGTGATTTTTACTCAAAAGATTGCATGTATAATAATTGCAACACATGTTCAAAAATTCAATTAAAAGTTGATAATGAAAAACTGTTGGCTAAGGCAAGCTGGTTTACTTGGGTTTTAAAAGAACACGAATATGAAAAAGCAGGGGAGAAGAAGACACTTAAAAAGATGATCAAAATAAAAAAACAGGGTTCTTTAAAAGACTTACTTGACATATTTAATGAGGAAATGAAAAACTTTAAAACTCACATTTTTAACTTTTATTTTCAATATAAACAATATAAAGATTGCATTAATAATTTGCAAGATGATGAGGCATGTATCCATATAGACTTCTCTGAAAATTTCACCTGCAAGTACCACAGCGAAATACAGGCAATGCATTTCATAAAAGAACAGATAACACTACATACAGGAGTTATTTACATCAAAGGAGAGAAGAAACCTATTTCTTTCTGTTCGATTTCACCCGACAACCAACACAATCCTGAGGCAATATGGGCCCACCTCGATCCCATTTTAAAACACTTAAAGACTAACTATTCCAAGATCTGTATCATTCACTTTTTCTCTGACGGCCCAACGACCCAGTACAGACAAAAAAAAAACTTTTATCTATTTAGTGAAAAAGTCTACGAATACGGGTATAATTATTGCACTTGGTCTTTTTTTGAGGCTGCCCATGGAAAAGGTGCCGCTGATGGTATCGGGGGGGTCATTAAACGAACCCTAGATAACAAAATCGCTCAGGGAAAAGACATCCCAAATGCTGAAACAGCATTTAACGTACTGAAATCAGAGGACACAAGTATCAAATTATTTTATATTTCATCTCATAACATCAAGCCAATACAAGCAAAACTGAGTCCGTTGCCACAAACAATGAAAATACATCAACTGATAACAATAGAAAAGCTAAAGCTCAAACACAGAGAACTCAGCTGTTTCTGTGGGGCTCCTAGAGGCAGCTGTGAATGTCACTCACCTGTATTTCATAGCTTTGGCCCCATAATCAACACAAACGAATTACAGGCAAATAATCGAAAACAGAGAACTAGGCAAAGGCGTGTCAGTTCATCAACCGAAGAAGACGATGATGATATTATTGAATATGCAGAAAGCGATGCCACGGCCTTTATTTCTGATGATTCTATGAGTCTAGATTTTAACGACGATGAAAGTAATCTGATCACTGAGCTTGACGAAAAAACTGGTGTTCTAAAGCCGAAAATTGATCCAAACAAGAAAGTGATTCTGCTATCCGAAATAATTTTAAAGAAACCTGATGATACAAGTAATACTAAACAAGAAAAGAAGAGAAAACCATTCTGTGAAAATGAAGAGTTTGTGCAAAAAACATTTTGCGGATCTACGAAACATAGTATTGGGAAAGATTTTGTGACAACTTTGCCACAAATAAGAAACATTCCGGAAAATACTGCAAGTTATGATTTAAGGGAGAGCAATTTATTTGTAAAAGAAGACTCCATGAATGTGATAATAAGTAAAAATTGTGACAACATTCAAAGTAATATTAGAAAAAAAGATGAGAATAAGGAAAATAAAAACTATATCAAAGAAGAGATCAAGACAACTTTAAAAGAAGAGATTATAAAAAAAGAAGTAAAAGACAACATTGATATTGAGTGTACGAAAGAAGATGAATGCAATACAATTCTAAATGTTTCTGGAAAAGATGAAAAGAAACAAGCTGTTGAAAATAAAGACAGTGACCAAATTGAGACTGGATACGAGAAATATCATGAAAGCATGAGAGGACAAAATAATTCTGGTGAGGAAAATATAAAAGAAGCAGTTAAATGTGAAGAAATGGGCCAAACGGATTTCGAGGAAAAAAACGAAACTGAGAATTTAAGAGAAGATGAAAGTAATAACAACGAGAATTTAGATGAAGAAAGAAGAAGGGCGATTGAGAGTGAAGAAACTAAGCAGAATGACTTTACTTTAAATGATAGTGTCTTGGTTAGATATTACCAAAGAAAAACGTGGAAATATTTTATAGGATTTGTTGAGAAAATAGAATTTAAGGACGGAGAAAATTATTATAAGGTAAAGTTTTTAAAAACCGTTAAGGATTCTTTGAATTCCGTGAAGTTCGTAGTCCAAAGAAAATTAGATATCGATATAGTGACCATTTTATCTATCGTCAAAAAGGTAACTTTGTTTCAACGAGGATCCTTTAAAGAATATTACCTGAGTCACGATTTGGATATGGTTTATTTTATTTGAATAATTTAGTATGGTATGTGTAGGTAGTTATTTTACCTGTTACTTGTTACTAGATTTTTTATTATTTCTGTGATTTAACAATTACCAACTTTCTAATTAAGAAATACTTTTTAATTTGATTTTTTTAAAGTTTTTAAGAAATTATAATTATTAATATTAAGTTACTGTTATAATTAAAAGAAAAGGCATGTGATTAAAAACAAATAGAAATGTTCCTAGGTAGGTACCTACTTTATAAAATTGTTCTTGTTTTTGTGATTTTACTAAACAACATTGATCTCATTGTTTGTAGCTTATTTTCTAGATTTAAAAAATAATATCTATAATTAATGGCCTTTTATTGCAAGAAGAGTTTTTGATGAATATATCACAATAAATATCTTGTTACTACACTTACTTAAATCACAGTTTTTGTTTTCCTGATAATGTTCCCTTAATTTGGTAAGTGGTCAAATTGTCATGGCTGTGATGATTACAAACTGTATACATACAGTTCTACACCTTTTTCTGATCACGCGCACTTAACATGTTTTTCTGCTATCTTTCATTGAACCTTTCAGTAGTCGAAATGTAATAAGTAAAAAATTTCGGACTGAAGCTTTTGGTCCTAGCACATCGTAGAACTTACTCCTTTTTTTTGAAGTCGGTTAAAAATACCACATTATGCAATTAGCCTTACAAATATTATGAGTTACTTTCGCGTTACTTCTATGTTGTTGGAACATAGAAGTTCTATGTTACAAAGTGGCAAAATCCGCGGCCTTACCCAATTAGTCAATGGTAAAAACATTTCTGCGGCAGGTTTTATTGGCTTGTCTTGCAAGCATGCAGAATGCAAGCAAGCATGCAACATGCAGCAGGCATGGTTTCTGTAACGGCTCCGGCGCTGCGGGGCTCTGGCGGTCCCATGCGAGCTTATCGTCGCAGATGTGTTTCACACTCACCACCGCGACTTCGGCTTGCTGGCCGGCCAAGCCAGCCAGCCACAGCCGCGGCGCGGGCGGCGAGCGTTAAAACCATCTGCTTCTCAGCTCGCGGGCCGCCTCGCCCGCGCCCCTCCCGTCCGCGCCTACGCGATTTTAAATAACTCTCTAGGGGGTAGGGCAGACATGACTACGTGGAGTCGGTTTTGCAGCGATTCGTTTCTGTCACGCTCGCTTCACTCGCAATAAATCATTTGGCAAATAAAAATAAACCACAGATAAATCAACAGTAGGTGAATCGTCCGTTAGTTTAACCAACCTTAGGTTAATTAATTGTAGTCGAATAAACCGTAGATGAATTCTCCTTTATGGATTTCGTTCATTAGTTATTACAAAAATCGGTGAAACGATCTTTAGATATTTTAAACGGTAGGTCTTTTGACCGTAGTTATCTTGAAAATAGTTAGAATAAACTTAGGTATTATGATACGTAACCTCCATTTGATAGTTAATAATTTACCCAGTAATCCATTTTGACCTTTAAACGATTTGGTCAATAGTGTAATAGATAATTTAAACATTGATATTCCTGACTTTGGTCAGCTGAACTTTTGATCAAATGACCATCGTTATTTTAAACTTGATTGATTTGTACGTTGTTCTTTTGAAATTTGCTCAGGAAAGTTTTGATTTTCTAATATGCAACCGTTTACTTTTACAAATTATTGTACAATTTCGGTATGTTTACTTATTTTTTATTAATTTTAGGGTTTCGTTTGTAAAAAAAAAAATTAATAAAAAAAAAAAAAAAAGGTTAAGTAGGTTTTAGGGTTTCGTTTGTGCCTGCCAGGGTTGCGGGAAAGTCCGAAAGGGATACCGGGACCTTGGCAACAGGCAAATGAAGGAACACGGGTGGGTTTTAGTCAGTAAAAGTCTGACACGCCCTTCCGCTCCGCCCAGAGCGGGAGAAGTCATTGGATGATTTCCCACCCTCAAAAAAAAAAAAAAAAAAAGGATTTCGTTTGTCAGAATGTAAACATTTAACCCTTATAGGATCACTCGTGTGTCTGGTACACATCAATTTCTGTGACCCAAACACGGACGTGTTTATGTGAATAAAGGATTGTGAATTTGGGGTCACTTTTAAGAAATCAATAAGAAGAAACAAAAGTTTTGCACATTTGTGCCGTGTGATATACCAAACCTATGAACGTTATGGTCTTAAAATAACGCGGTGAATCTCCCAATATTGTGCGTACAAACTTACATTTGCAGTTGGAATGTATGGGAGAACATGCAGTTTTTCAACTACAATGTTAAGTTTGTTCTTAGGATAAATTCATCCAAACAACGGAACTCTCCATTGTGCGTGGTCCGACACGCAATTAGCCGGTTTTTATGGTTCCGTAGTCAACAAGTACCCCTTATAGTTTCGCCATGTCTCTCTGTGACAGAGAGACATGGAGAGACAGACAGAGACTGCCTGTCTGTCCGCGGCTTAGCTTAAAGACGCTTAGGACTAGAAAGTTGTAATTTGTTATACTATACTTACTTATAAATTACACCGACAAAGAGACAAAAAAAAATCAAGAAAAAAAAATCCCCCTTCACGTAACGTGGTGATGTTTTTTTTCTCGTTTATCCTATGTTTTGGGTGTCATTGGAAAGTTCGTTTAAAAATATTGTGAGTTTGTCAACTCAAAAATGATTTATCGTAAGCTGGCACTTCAATTAAGCTATGAAGTTATGAACATAAAGCGTAAAATGAAAATATTTGTAAGATATTATTCTCAAATTGTTCGTCATTTTAAGTATTATTTACTTTAAATTATGTTATTTTTTAATGGTACCCATTCAATATGTAGTTTTTATTATTTGGAATTAAATGTCTTTTGGGTAGGTAAATATCGAAAAACCCTTAAAATTTAAATATCTCGAATACTATTGAATTTCGGCTATACCTAAGGGGGGTTCAATTTGTTGCATTCTGTATCAGCTCCTGACGGATATGCGTCGAATTATAAGTACCTAAACCTGTATGTAAGTATTATTGGTAGGTATCTAGCTAGCCTAGTTACTTAAGGCGGTACCGTGAGCAAAATAAACTTGAGCATTTCTTCCCTCTTCGCAGACCAAAAATCCCGATGAGATACAGTAGTGAATATGCCCAAATTTTAGAATAAAATCTTATGAAAATCAAATTTCGGTCTTTTGAAAAAAAAATTGTTAAAAAATGTTCATTATTAAATTGTCAATCCATGAGTGTCATTAGCAAAATTAAATAATGTTTACTTTACGAGGAGATGCATGTTATCAATCATTATTTCTCTTATTTATGGTTTCGTTGGAAGGAGATTAATGAAACATATAGTACTTAAAAAAATAAAGAAATGCACAATTTTGGAATCAAGATTATGTAGAAATTTAATGTATTGTTATTATTTGATATTTCATTTTAAATAACAAGTAGATAGCTCTTAAAAACTACACAAAAGCGGCTAGAGTGGCGTTTTGCTCAGGGTACCGCCTTAATCCGGTATTTCAACTTATTCTACATTTCAACATGCACACACAAGTTTGATTTCCGCTGGCCTGCGTATTTTTCTTGGTTAGATTTGAACCATGCTCTCTGAGTAGACATTATGATTATTAACGTTGGTACATTATTTAAAAAAATAATTAATTAATAAAAACTAAAAACCCAACTACGACTAAAAAGGTACATAACATACATAAACAAGACACCACAGACAGACAAATTAAAATTCCGGAGTCACACGTGTTAGGGCATAAATCAAACTGATTACGTGTAACTCCGGATTTTATTACTTTTTTTTTTTAAATTCTTTTGGAGTTATAATATATATATTTTTGAAATGTGCTCATTAAGCCTTTTCAATTGATACCCAACAAAAAAAAATGGGAGGGAACAGATGAACATACTTACATACATACATACCGGTCAAAATCATAACCGTCCTTTTTTCTTCGCCGTAGTCGGGTAAATAAGTACGTACCTATGATGGCGAAGTGAAACCAGCTAGAGTTCAGCGGACGCGAGACCTCGACGTGCGAAGATTCGCAATTATGTGCGGAACCCACACTGGTTATACCCCTGCTAAGCAAGTTAAACCAGTGGTTTTTCCTGTGCCTCGTATATATAAAGTTTTTATTAGTCACAAACCTCCATTTGTGACTGTATCGCAGAGACGGTGTGGTCGTGTTACGATCTGCAACTTCTGGCGAAAAACTCACAATGTCGGACAGTGATGTGCATTACAGCAAAATCCCCGTGCCCAACACGACAGCGTTCCGACCACCACTCGTGTCCATTCTGGTGGAGTATCTCGTGCTCGTGCTCACTCTCGCCGCGTTCATATACGGAGTGACGTCATGGTGCCTTATCAAGAAGTTCCGTCACTTCAGAAATTTTGTGTACATCAACGCTGTCGTATCAAGTTTACTCCGCTTGACAACAGTGTCAATCATCATACCTGGTGTGATGCAAGTTATTGTAATTGATGACAAAGACATCTTAGACATATGTCGTTATATTTGTACATACTTTTCAGCAGTACAGAACTATTGGATGTTGGTTATATGTTATATATTTTACGTAGATATTGTGAAAGTGTTTCGAGGACATGTGAAAAGGAAGTATTTGAAGTGTTGTCTGTTTGCTTGGGGTATACCTTTCGTTACCTTTCTGGTGTATTATGTTTTCATATACTTTAATGAACGATATATACACATTTATTTAGCAGGTTCTACTATGGATGTTGTCGCTAATTCTGTGGAAGTTTTTATAATAGTTTCGCCTTTAATGATTAATTGTTGTCTTTACGGTGCTGTTCTATTTTCTCTGTGTAATTGTTTCTCACCGAAAGCGACGACGTCTACTAATAACTGGCGTCGCTTCTACATAGCTACGTTGTTGTTTCTTTTGAGTGACGTTATAGTGTTGTCTTCATTCATATGGGACGTGATGAGCATTACATTTTCAATAAGAGCAGTTATGTCTAAGTTGCAACAAATTGCAATTGACATATTTCTTCCTTTAGTGAGGAGTAATAGAGAACTGTGGCAGCAATATTACGCGCAAAAATTAGCGAGGAACATTCCGTGAGTGAGATGCATTCATTAGAATTGCATTATTTTACGTCAATTTGTATTTGACATGAGATACAAAATTTCAAAACAAAAAGACGGAGGTTCTTTTTGACAAACGTGTTTGTTTTTTTGTAAGTACCTACCTACCTAAAGCTTGGAAGATAATAAATGTCGTTGATTCATCAATGCAAAAAACCCAAGATTACCATAACAATATTCTGTGTGGTGAAATAATACCTATGTTTTAACCTATTAAGAAATTACGTATAAGTAATCCGTTGGTTTAGGCAGTTATAAAGGTTAAAAAACCAGGTGACGAGACAGTTGTCAAAGTAACCGACTAAATGTAATACCGGTCACTTCAGTTGTCATGCTCCATCACAGTTGTACTCTTCAATTTAGCATCGTTATATTAGGCTCTCTACAGTAGACAGATTACAAAATAATAAATTATTATTATAAATCAAACAAAAAAATTGTGCTCACGCAGTTACATCTACGAAAATAATTTAAGAATACATTAATATCGTAAAAATTTAAAATAAATTTTATTTGGTTATAACGTATTTTTAACAAGAAAGTGTCATTTATAAAAGACCCTTTTTATGATTTGTTTACCTTTATATATTTAGCTAAGCCAATAGCGTATGTGTACTAATGTAATGAGTTGAATGAACATCAGTGTGAAAATAAATATGTTAAAACTATAAAAAAACGTGTTTATTTGCGCCCGCGCCGTACCTCTACGTCCACTTTGTCTGGATGTAAATAGCGTTAAGTACTCAACTTTGCAGTGAATACTAGGTACATCTGTACAACTTAAACTTGCTGAGCATATGGTCCTGCGTTCGATCTCTAGGTCGGGCAAAATATTATTGGTTTTTTCCATCAGTATTTAACAATAACAGCCCAGTCTGGATTTGTGTCTGGCAATAGGCTTGTCACATTAAATGAGACTGAAACATAACTTGCTTACTTCCGAGCCGCCATTAAGTTTGAATAAAACTGTACCTACTACTTCTACGAGTATACCTACGTGGCGCATAGACACTTGGTCGTTCACCCGTACTCGGATGCCTAAGGAAATCGGGCTCACAACCAAGTTTGAATAAACGATAAACGTAACAAATATAACTTACAGAATTTTAAACATTAGAATCAGCAATACAACTCCTTAAATTCATGTAAGTGCATTGAATGACTATTTCATGAAATCATGACATTTGCCACTTTTATGAACTCAAGGAGTTATATTGCTGATTCTAATGATTATAATTCTATAAATCCATATATGTTACGGCCGCAAATCATATTTAGATCAACATACAACCTGATACTGACCTGCAAATTGCAAAAAACGTAAGAAAATTTGAATTTCGCGGGCTACCTTAGCGCATCCCCCTTAAAGCACCCCTGGCCCGGCCTGGCAGACGACAACCTCATAAGTTGACCAGCGAGATGCCATGACTGTATAAACAAGTTAATTTAAAGGAGCAGCGTTTTAAAAATCATTGATTTAACCAAAGATAAGAAAGAGATTTCTATGATCATAAGATTAATGCGCAACTGAGATCATTATTCTGTATTGTCGTATATTGTTTTTTTTTTCCACATTCAATTTATTTACTTCACTACGGAACATAAGATAAGACTATCCTGCTTCGTTAAGCCTCGTGCAGACTGGCGCGACGCGACACCGGTAATTGTTTTCCGTAAAGTTTTTTTAGAAATTGTTTTGTTAGAGTCACGTTGCGCCAGTCAGCACGAGGCTTCAAACATCTGACGTTTTTTTGACTCCCACATATAAATTACGCCACATGCTTCCTGTAACATATTTGTCATACTAGACTCCATTTGTAATAAGATTAGACATTTAAATAAGCCTCTTTTACAGTCCGTTCAACCGATTTTGACTTCTATTGCGTTAGTGGCATGACAAATGGCAGCTGCAGTAAACAGTTGGTATTTTGTAACCGTTTTTGGTTTTAATGGCATCCTTATTCCTATGGTATAGAAGTCAAAATTGGTTGAACGGACTGTAAAATTTTTTGTTTAAATGTCTAATGTTATTTCAAATGGAGTATAGATTTGGTCATACCTTCATATTCACTAAAGTAATCCTAAGGACATAAATACGGGCAAACAAAAAAAACACTAGTTCGGTATATATCTAATTATTTATTTAATAGAGATAACTAGCTTAATGGGCATACGAGTATTATTCAGGCTTTATTTCGCTATTACGGTTTCTGTCGATGCGTTATGATAAGACACCATTTTGTTGTGATGGATAGAAATACAGACAGAATATACTTCAATACGATGTTAGTGCTTGGGATAATCGAGAGCGACCTATTATTAATCTAATGAAATGATTGGCTATAATAATAATCATGACAAAGTCCTGTTTAATCGATTATTATAGTACTTGTACCATAATGCCCGGTTACTCTTTACTAAAGGAACAAACAAAGACAATGTTACAATTTGTAAGCTTTATGTTACAGATCGTAGAGGGAATGAAAAATTTAAAAAACCCCATATGACTAATGTCAATACATTCGGGTTAGTTAAAATAAACATAGCCATCGCTGTACATAAACGACGCAATTTTTTCTTTCACTCATTTTTAGGAACCGCGCTCTTTTTTTTGTCTTTACCAAAAACCAAAGAATGCACAAGTTGTATAAAAATAATGAAATCCATAGTCACAGACAAAACAGTGTTTAAGCATATAGTGCCGGCTGTGATTATAAAAAGAATAAGTGTATCTTTGTCACCTTCTAGTGTCAGTTCAAATATAAGTAAAATCAATCTACAATAGATACATAACACCAAAGGCACGCCCCAAGCAAAAACGGAGCTTTTAAGAAACTTACTTTCAACATTGCTTTGAAAAACTTTTACAATATCAACGTAAAACATCACTAACACCCAATAGTTGAACACAGTTGTTAAATAAACGTTTTATCTATCTATCTAAATATGAAAAGATAAAGAAATGAGTGCGTGAGCTAAACCATTGGTTGCAGGAAACTTCGGCAATTGACACAACAGTTAAACGCATTATATTCACTAGAATTGCACTGCGATACACGTAGTTGTTGAAATTATGAAACTTCCTAATGATACCCCACAATGTCACTGTTTATGAACGAAACTATTGTTATGGAGAATAGAATATAGTGTCTGATCACATAATTATAATTTCAATGTAGAGTTATCTACGATGTCCTTCTCAGCCATGACGAGCTTCAAAGTGACACACAGGTAACATATATTCCTGGCACGCTTGCAAGAAAGTCCGAAAGGGGTACCGGGACCCTTGGCAACAGGCAACTGAAGGAACACGGGTGGGTTTTAGTCAGTAAAAGTCTGACAGGCTAAACAAAAAAAAAAAGGTGTTATATATTAACACTCATAACATAAAACCACACATGTTTTCGTCGAAGGATCAGGCAGAGGTTTTCCTTTAGCAGGCGAACTCAGATATTTTTGTGGTTAAAATTTTCCATTAAACACTTGAAAACAAACATGTAATGGTAGGTATTTACAGATATAGATAGAATTATGACTTAACCGAATCAGAGTTAGACTTAAACTAAAAACGTTTAATCAGATTTCGGCAGATTAGTGTAGTTATCGATTCTATTTTGTATGGTTCCTAACGTAATGGTACTACTAAAGACTATTAGTAATCATGAATAGCCTCTGATGACGCCAAGTTTGATTGGTTAAAATTATAATATATGCATACCAATTCCTGTCGATTGTTAGCCTTGTTTGAAACAACTGTTTTAAAGGCGAGACTGTTTCTGACTGAATCCTGAGCGCAGCGAGGGATTCAAAGTACGTCCCTCGAGCATAAAATAGTGTTGCTCTCTAGGTGGACACGCTACTTTTTATCACCCTATATGAGAACATAAATATACGTAATGCAACTTATAAACAAGAATAGTACGTTTCGCGTTTTTTTATTTATTCAAAAACCTTTTTTTTTTATTTGATTCGCGCCCCGTTTACTTTTTCATACAGCCTGTTAATTGTTCATATTGATCTCTTTGGTGATTGGAACTTTTACTAACAATATACATATTCTAAAATCCAATCACTTTTAGTCCCTAGGGATTAAAAAGCTAATTTGGTCCCTGTTTAGGAAGAATAAACTAGTTGAATATATGTGACAAAAAAAATATTATGTACACACATCCATGGATTCAGGTCAGGTCTGTAGTACTCGCAACCGGCGGCGGCGTACGTCTATAACCAGATGTATGGACGTATTGGACGTAGACGAAGCAAAAGGAGTACGTAAGGATCATAGCAGGTGGCGTTCTGTAGTTTCTGCCTACCCTATAAGAAGATGGCGTGACTTTATGTATGTGTGTTTGCGTACGGGATACTCATAGGTACAAAATACTGAAGTCGGTGGAACTGATTTGAAATACGTAGGTAAACTTAAACATCTCCAGTTTAAGGGTGGGTAGTGACCGGTGTCACGGGGTGTAATGTAACATGTTACAAAGCGAGCATTCGTGCAGTTAGTACGTGGAAATGAGCACGAACACGCGAGCGACGAGGCGAGCAAAGTGTTTGAAACGAGCAAATTACACTGATTTTAGAACACGGCGTAACGTAACATGCTCGCTGCCAATGGTAAATTACGGCCCATAACACCGGTCAGTACCCACCTTAAGACCTGGCGATGTGTCACTTCACACATTGCATAGCAGACATTGGCAGCACTAACGCGATTGGCACTTAAAAACAATTTCAAATAATTTCGTATTCATACGAAACGCTTTGAAAGCGCCACTTTTCTAGGCCCTCTGGGTGAAGATGACAACCGTAGTTATAAGACAAAACCACAATATAATCACGATAAAGTCCTTTTCGATCGATTCTTATAATACTCGTGCCATAATAACCGGTTGCTCTTTACTAAAAGTACAAAAATGGCCAAAGCTATTATTTGGATACTTAATGTAACAACTCATACTAAAATTGAAAGAGAAAATACATCCCAAATAATAAATGTCAACATAAACACGTTTCTTAAGATAAATATAGCCGTCGCTACAGACAAACGACGCCATTTTTCTTTCATTCTGTCTTTTTTAGAAACTGCACCTATGTTTGTATCTTTACAAAAAAACAGGCAATACACAAGTTTTATAAAAATAACCAAGTTTATAATCGAAGGCAAAATGTGGCTCGTTATATAAATGCTTATGGTGACAAACATAAAAAATAATGTATCGTTATTTTTATCTGATGTTAGTTTAATGACTAGATAAACGAATTAACAAATGATCAATAATATCACAGGCACGCCCCAGGCGAAGATGGAGCTTTTAAGATATTGCCTTTCGATATTTTTGTAAAACACTTTAACAATATCAACGTAAAACATATTACACATTACTAACAACCAATAGTTGTACACCGTCGTTAAATAAAGAAAAGTAATAAACCACGGTAAAGTAATGCGCTTTCTCAAATCAATAGTCCTTGCTGCACAATGAATCAAAGTAATTGACATAACAGTTAATCGGAATATATTCACTATGGTTGCACTGATGTACACGTAGTTGCTGGAATTTCAAAAATTCCTGATGAGGTACCACGATATCACTCCGTATGTGAGCGTAGCCAGACACAAGGCGAACTTACAATAGTGTCCAATGACATACACGGGACCTAATGTAGGTTTCAGGTAAACATAGCCTACTGGACAGTCTGAACTGGTATTACAACCTGCCATGGCGAGCATCAAACTTTGTACCTATTCAGGCACTAGTAATTAGCAAAGTATTGCACTTTAGAACACTATATTTCAGACAACAGATACATCTCCCACCTTTACTATAACTGGGATAGGAACACACTAATGTGGTTAAATCGCTTTTAGCACTTAGCGTACTAATCGTGTTTATTTCTTCTTATCAGTATGATAACATGACGTCACGCATCCATTTTTTTAACATAAATAAATGTTATTATTATACAGGTTGTGCCTGGAAGTTTGGATCAAATTAAATAGGTGCGTGGGTAAGGTAATTTCCAAACTTTTTAACCCTGAGAATGTCGGTGCAAAAGTTATGACCAACGTGCTACAAAGGCTATCCATTTAAAAAAATCAGGACATGGTAGAGGAGTCGCCCTTTCCTGTGGTAATAGTTTTACGCAGCTAGAAAATGTGTTCATTATGGAAAAATATTTATTGCAAAAGCTTTGATCTGGCAAATTTTCGAGCGATTTTCATGGGAAAAAGTTTCACTAGCGAAAAAAAATTCTCAGGGTTATAAAGTTTGGAAATGACCTTGCCCACGGCCCTATTCCATTTGATCCATACTTCTAGAGACACACTGTATAACACGAGCTTAGATGTGTGTGTGACAATGAACTCAAACTTTCACTTAGGATCCGATTAGAGCTTTATTATATAGCGCCTCCGAACTAGATGGAGAGAGCCGACGACCTTAGAAAGGTTACTGAGACAGACTGGATGCGGAAAACGGATGAAAGGGGGTTGTAGCGCAGCCAGGGAGAGGCCTACGTCCAGCAGTGAACTGCGAGATTGTTGATTGACTGAGCAAGAGAATTATGCAGTGTAGTAGCTATGCAGAGTAATAGTAACGTACTAGACAGATACTTTGTAGTAGTATTCCCATATTTGATGCTAATAACGACGAAACACCTCTTAGGAGTTGAAACAAGGATTTACATACTTGTCTTATAAGCATAACATCTTATTGGAATATTTTATACTGTTGTGCACCGCGTACAACTGTGGACGCGTGGAGGCACTGCACGCGACATTCACCATGGCCGACAATAAAGATCTCTTTGGGTTATTTCGACATGAGTAGCAAGCGAATCGAGCGTTGCTGCGGCAGCGACCGGTGAGCGCTACTTCCAAGTGTCTCGCAGAAATGGTTTTACCATTGTCTAATTATCTGTGTTTTCGCAATATCCCTAGGGTATCTCTAGGGTTTTCGCGAAAATTCAAATTATTTATTTATTTATTTATTTATTTAAACTTTTCGCACTCAAAAAAGAGGTACAAAGGCGGACTTAATGCCTTAGGCATTCTCTACCAGTCAACCAAGGGTGGTGAAGAGATTAGATGGCAGGTGCTCTGACTGTGACGAACAAAGAGAAAAAAATAATAATAATAATAATATAATATTATATCATAATGCATAGATAAGACAGGTTTTACAGAATAAGAAGCTATAAACTTATGATACATTTACCTACATACATACATAAATTATCAAATCAGCCTACGACATAGGCACAAATCACAGTACCATTTGCTGTGATTTGCGTCAGTTGTGTTCTTGTTGTAAGAGACTGTATGTATGCTGGTGAGTGCATGCGTATTTGTGAATTGTCAATGTGAATTTTAAGAAACTTTCTTTCATATCCAGTCCAGTGTAAGAAGCCAGTTTGTTACCAGTTTGTGTAAATATTTGTGAAATTGTATTGTAAAAACAAGATGGCAGTGTCAGTTCTGATTTTGACCATGTACCGAAGGTCCTTGTTTAGCTGTATAATTTTATCTAATAAATACTTTTAAATTGTTATTTTTTCATATTTGGTTTAAACATGATGGACAACACATCCGTGGTAACAATTTGACATTAACAGCTCGTATTAACCAAGCAATGAGCATTAATAACAACAACTGCAACTGTGTAAACTAATCTAGGTGCCAATGTTGTGGTGCTTCAACATATAAAGACTAAATAAAACAAATTGTTATGTGCATGACAACTACGCAGTGTAGGTCTAACGATTGGGACAACTACGCAGTGTAGTAAGTAGTAGGGACTAATTGAATCAACTTTTTTTTTCTATCACAGCCATGACAGCGACAATTGTTGCTCTGGCGTTATTATTATTTTTATATATGTTTAAATATCTCGGGACCATGTGGTCCCGGTCTTTTGGAAGGCGTACGAGGGGCCAAGGCCAACACGCAGAGGCCCGTTAGATGTTTTTAATGAAATGAGGCACCAACCGACGATTATCGTTGTATGCACTATGCAAGTGCACCCAAGGACAACCCCCGGTTGGTGTAGGACTATTGCAAGCTATGGAAACAAAGATATTGGATTATGGAATTGGGTGGCTTAGTGAACTGGTTATCTTGAACTATGGGGAGACTATGGCCCCTCCCTGACCAATGTTTTATATAAAATACACAGATAAAATGGCAGGGGGTGACTTGCACACTCAATAATGGGCCCCCGAAAACGGTCGCTAGCACTGAGTGTCGTAACGACAAGGGGGCAACATGTCCTGAGGTGCTTAAGAGGAGTGGAGAGATATTCCACGGCTATCAGGACAATCCCGGAAGTACGGTCAAGATCCCTACCAGCATCTTACTTATTATTAGAATTACTGCGTACACTTTACTACCACCATGGGTACCTGTCACGTACGTAACTACTGTCTTTTCAACTCAGCGACGGAAGGTCGAAAAATAAGAACCTTACTTATTTGCAATTACATATTCAAAATAACCAATGGATAACGTGGAACATCGTATGATACCTTGCGCTATCATTGGCCATTATTGACTACTAGTGCCATTACGAATTGTACAAGATAAGGTCAATAAAATCGATCAGTAAACCCAAATTCAGGATTAATCACGTTAGTTTGGTTTAGAACCTGTTGTCGAAATGTTCGATGCGAAACTTTTATTACTTATATCGACTTCTGAGAGTCAAACCGGTATCCGTCGTATATATTTTTCAGATTTCTGTATATAATCATGAAAAATTTCTTGTTCATCTGAGTGTTAGCATTACGTTCGATGTTTAACATGGCTGATAGCAATACCAGTGAAACTAACTCTACAGTGAGTGCTAGTGATGACCAATACTAATCAAACCTTAATCTTTTTATGATCGGTCATTATATTCTGTTCGCCATGAGTCTGGCTACGTTCACATACGGAGTGACATCGTGGTGGGTCATCAGAAAGTTTCGCAGTTTCAACAACTACGTGTATCTCAATACAATCCTAGTGAATACATTTCGTTTAACTGTTGTGTCAATAACTGATACTTATTCCGGTGAATTTTTGACGGTCAGACAATTTATAATCTTTACGTATTTTTCGACAGTATTTAACTATTGGTTGTTAGTGATGTGTTATATGTTTTACGTTAATATTGTGAACGTTTTCCAGGAAGATATAAAAAGGAAGTTCCTTAAAAGCTTTCTCTTAGCTTGGGGCGTGCCTCTGATAGGATGGATCATTTGTGTATTGATTTTACTCATTGTTAATTTAGCACTAGAATATGATAAAGACAAACTTATTTTTGTTATTATTATCATATGCGCCTTAGTAATGTGTGACGTTCTACCTTTGATAATAAACGTGATAGTTTTTATAAAGCTTGTTCGTTCTCTGTTTTTTTGTAAAGAAACGAACGCCTGTGTGATACCTGATAGAGAGAGAAAGAAAGAAAACTGGCGTCGTTTACGTACAGCAACGGGTATATTTATGTTGACCAACGTCAACGTTTTAAGTTTATTATTGTGGGGTGCATTTCATGATTCAGTGTCATTACAGGTAGTGACATTTGGCTTTCAAACAATCGTTCTGTCGTTATTTGTTCCTTTAGTAAAGAGTAACCGTGCATTATGGTACGAGTATTATGTGAATCAAATGAATAGGACCATGTCGTGATTATTGTTGTGTTGTTTGTCGGTAGCGTCTGGAGGATGGGCAGGAGCGTCTTCCTTTCTACTAATTATAGCAACTTTCGTTCGTCACCATCAGCCGAAAATTATGACAGTAGCATGTAACTCTGTGATTATATCAAATAAATAATTTAAAAACCCAAAATTGTTTTTGTTTGCCCTCATTAGATGGCTTGCGCTCAGTCTAGGTGATATGTAAAGTATAATGTAAACATTTTTCAATTAAAGACTACGATTCTCATCAAGTTACTACAAATTCTAAGATCAAATGCTTCAAATGCTCTAATTGATACGTTTGTGATAAGTAGTAAGTAGGAATAAAAAATACGCAAAAAATATGCGAACAGAATATAACTTCCGATCGTAAAAAGATTAACGTTTGATTGGTATTGTTCATCACTAGCACTCACTGTAGAGTTGGGTTCACTGGTATTCTTATCAGCCATGTCGAGCATCGAACATGATGCTAACTTAGAAGTAATTTTCCATGATTATATACTGAAAACGCTAAAGTAAAGACGATGGATACCTGTTTGATTCTCCACAGTTTCGCATCAAACATTATGATAACAGGGTCAAAACCATACTAACGTGATTAATCCTGGTTTAGGGTAATTTGTGTATCTACTGATCGATTTTATGACGTTATCTTGGACAATTCATAATGGCACTAGTACTGTCAGTAATGGCTAATGATAACGCAAAGCATCATACGATGTTCTACGTTATCCATTGGTTATCTTGAACATGTCATTGCTAACAAATACCTTCCTTCCGTCGATGAACTTGAAAAGACATACGAGTTAGCTGTTACGTGCGTGACAGGTAAGGAGGGTAGTAGTAACGTGCCTGACAGTTACGCAGAGTAGAACTAACGTGCGTGACAGATACCCATGGTGGTAGTAAAATGTGCGCACTAATTCAATTTTGCCACAGTAACATATGTCGCTGTTATGAGGTGGACCAAACACGTCGCTTTAAATAATTTCCACTACTTACCTCACTTCGCAAAGCGCCCGCCACTGCGTAGCTGTCATGCGTCTACATTCCGACCACCTAGAGAAAGCGTTCCTGACATCTAGGGGCCTAAAACGGCCACATTAGCAATTTCTCTAAAAGCAGTTCATTTCCTGAATTTCCAACTGTCATTAGCAATTCCTCTAATTTGACAGAAAAGCAATTCATAATGTATGGACCATTTTACGAATCTCCATAGAAAACTCTCAAACAGATGAATTATTTCGTAATATGTTCGTAATATGAATCGTACGCAGATCATAATATTATGAATTGTCAGTTTGTGACATTTTACGATGATTAATAATATTTTCCTATTATAATTCTGCCAGTGTCTGTTTTAAGCCAGAATTAAAGTCTGTTTTTTAATCTCGTAGACTAATTTGACATTTCAAGTGATTATTGTTTGTTTTTTCAATTTGGAGTTTGACATTTGCACCTGTCAAATTACTAAATGAGAATATAAACCATACTTTAGAAACGAATAGATTTAAATTCGTAAAACACGTATTCACTTTCGGCATTTGCAGTTATTATCGTTGCTTATGGTTCCTGTCAGATTTAAAATAACTGTGAAAGGACTAACGGACGTCAGAAACGCATTCTCTCATCGGCCGGAGATAAAGCTGTGGGCATACATGAACCATACCTATGCCATAAACAACTTTGAGGTCTTAAATTTATTGTTTTATACAAATACAAGCTGAGGCGCCCGCGACTTCGCCCGCATGGATGTCGGTTATTATATACTAAAACCTTACTCAAGAACCACTCTATCCATTGGTGAAAACATAATGAAAATCGGTGCAGTAGTTTTTGAGTTTATCGCGTACAGGACAACAGACAGACGCGGCGGAGGGCTTTTTTTTATAATATGTAAGGATAAAGGGCTTGATTGATAAACCGATTTCCTTCAAAATTATTATATATTATCGCATAATATCTTTACAGTTCTAAATACTAAAACCTACTAAAACTAAAGACTACCCCAACACAGGTATAATAAAAGTTTCAACCTGAAGCTCACAATAACATGGTCATAGACGAACTAATATGATTAATGAGATTTTGTGCACTTAAAACACTAACCTGCTGTTTGGGAACAGCTCGCAATGGTTCTAGTAGTTAATAAAGGCTTTTGATAACGCTAGGTAATGCATGAAAAATGTTTCATCCGTCGTCGATTCGTGGAAATATGGTTCGCGTTGAAACAGCTATGCTTTGTACTAGTTATGATTGAGAGAGCTACGCTGCGTAGTATTCATGTGCGTGACAACTCCAAAAAAGTTACGTGACAACTACACATTGTACTAAAGTGCCTGTTATACCACTATAACGTAATATTTTTCACCATTACGAGTGATAACATTCGAAAATCAATCAATTTGCCTAGCCTTTTCCCAACTATGTTGGGGTCGGCTTCTAGTCTAACCGGATGCAGCTGAATACCAGTATTTTATATGGAGTGCCTACCTATCAGAAAAGGTTAGACTGGTAATCAGACTTTCGGGCTTCTGACTAGGTAGTCAGAAGCCCGAAAGTCTGATTACCAGTTTAACCTTTTAACGACTGTCAAAGATCCACGAATGGCAGCCGGGACCAACGGCTTAAGATGCTTTCCGAGGCACGGAGGGGCCTCGATATGTTAAGATGGTCACCCATCTACGGACTATCTTATATTATATATTATATTATATAGTAGGTAGTAGGATATGTACTCATAAACTCACACTACTCGGTATTCAATGCATTTTACCACATACTCATAACAATTTTTTGCAATTTTAATATTATGTTACTCAGTAAAACCTGGCGTTATCGTAGGCACAAGATAAACAGAATCGATTACTACACTAAAGAACTGAAATCTGGTTAGAATCATATTAGTTTGCGTCTAACCATGTTACAGTGCAGTCAAATAAAAGCTTAAATTGTTATCAAGATTATAAAAATGGGAAATTACAACTAAATATAAGTGTCAGGAATAACAGTGTAACTCATCATGGCTGATATTGACTTAGTGTACAAAACTTGACTGCGCGTGAAAGTGACGTGAATCCATCATGCAAGGCTCGGCTAATCGCGAGAGGGCATGGGAAGACGTCACCTCCTTCTACGAAGCAGTAATGCTCGCGAAGGAGGAGGCGGAACGCGTGAGAGAGAGGTAAGGTTTGTAACCTCACGCCCCTAGCCGCCGCAGGAGAGGCCCTGGGCGTCGGGAATCCCAGGCAGATTCCTGGCCACCGTAGGAGCGGACCTGCGGACTGCGAGCAATGGGTAGCTCACCGTCCGATAAGGACCAGGCCCGGGTCAACGGCGCGTCGTGTTCCACGCGCCTCAAAGAGATGTCAGCACAATTGACGGGGTCCGCTAGGACCGATGCCTGCCAGGGTTGCGGGAAAGTCCGAAAGGGATACCGGGACCCTTGGCAACAGGCAACTAAAGGAACACGGGTGGGTTTTAGTCAGTAAAAGTCAGACACGCCCACCCGCTCCGCCCAGAGCGGGAGAAGTCATTTGATGATTTCCCAGCATCAAACAAAATTGTTTCATTGACTTATGAAGTGACATCATGGTACGTTTAACACTTGACTTGTGTCAGTTACATACGTTCCTTGCAACCAAACGTTTCGGTCACGCGATCATTTCTTTTTCTTTGTATATTTAACGATTGTCTACAACTACTGGTTGTTAGTTATGTGTTTCGTGTTTTACGTTGATATCGTAAAGGTTTTTCATAGAGGTGTAACAAAATAAGTTTCTTAAAAGCTTCTTTTTCGCCTGGGGTGTGTCTCTGATAATAGTGATTGTTTGTAGATTGATTTTACTCATAATTAAACTAGCATTAGAAGTAGCAGTAGAAAGAAGGAAAGAGAATATTATTCTTCTTGTTACTTGGTACTTGTTACTTTCATCACGTGTAACATTTTATCTTTGGTAATAAACTTCATCATTTTTATAAAACTTGTGCATTCTTTGTTTTTAGGGTTTCGTACCCAAATGGTAAAACGGGACCCTATTACTAAGGCTATGTCCGTCTGTCTGTCTGTCCGTCTGTCTGTGGCTTAGTTCGGAGACTGTTGGTACTAGAAAGCTGTAATTTGTATTTGTTGTTTTTTTGACAAACAGTTTGGGCAGGGTGTCCCATTAACTAACTCGTAAATCTTACAAAATTATAAACTACCAGTTGCGCCCCGCGGTTTCACCCGCATAAGTCTCGATCCCGTGAGAACATTGGTATAAAAAGTATTTTTGTCCTTTTCCAGGCCATGTGAAAAATTTCATCGAAATCCGTTCAGCCGTTTTTAACTGAACAAACTCACTTCCGTATGTATAATATAGGTTAGGATTTCTTACTCTATTTGTTTATCTTCAATCTGCTCTAAGTATTCAAGAAATAAAATGGAAGGTTCTATTTTGCAATTACTCATTCAAGATAAACAATGGATTCGATCCCCTGCGATGTCATTGGCTACTAGGGCCATTTGATTACAAACTACAAGATAAGTTAATATTAACAAAATCGATTAGTAGATAACCTAAATACCTACGCAAAGTCTTGTTTAGTCACATTAGTTAGGTTCTGTCGCTGTTATAGTAATGTTCGACATAAAACTTTTGACATGTCTTCTGCTCAGTATCAAACCGATATCTGTGGTATATATTTTTATTTTAAAGTAAACAAATAATGAAAAAAATAACTGCATTTGAGTGTCAGCAACACATTTGGTGATCATCATGGCTGCTAACGATATCAGTGAACCCAACTCTACAGTGAGTGTTAGTGATCACCAAAATCCATCATTTGTAATCATACACTATGTTCAGTTTGCCTTGACTATGGCTACGTTCACATACGGAGTTACATCGTGGGGTATCATCAGGAAGTTTCGTAATTTCAACAACTACGTGTATCTCAATACAATCCTAGTGAATATAATCCGTTTAACTGTTGTGTCAATAACTGAGATGTATTCCCACGAAGAGATTAAGTTTTTCAATAAATTCATAATCTTTATATTTTTTTCAACAGTGTTTAATTATTGGTTGTTGGTGATGTGTTACATGTTTTACGTCGATGTTGTAAAAGTTTTCCGTGGAGATATAAAACGGAAGTTTCTTAAAAGCGCCCTGTTTGCTTGGGGCGTGCCTGTAATAGGACTAATAATTTGCGCAGTGATGTTCTTTATTATTCAGTTGGCAGTAGAATTTCAAGAAAAACTAATTCTTCTCTGTGTCACCATAGGCGCTATGATAACGAGTTACTTTGTGCCTTTGATAATCAACGTAATACTTTTTATAAAGATTGTTTGTTCTCTGTTTTTTTGTAAAGTTAAGAACGCCTCTGTGGTTTCTGAAAAAGAGAGAAAGAAAGAAAACTGGCGTCGATTATTGACAGCGACAGCTATGTTTATGTTGACTAACGTCAACGTGTTGATCTTTTTAGTATGGGGATTTTTTTATACAAGATTATCAGTACAGGCTATTACATTTAGCTGTCAAACAATCGTTCTGTCATTGTTCGTTCCTTTAGTAAAGAGTAATCGGGCAACATGGTACGAATATTATGTGAATCGAATGAATAGGACCATGTCGTGATTATTTTTGTGAAGTTTGTTGGTAACGTCTTTTCTGCTAAATTATAGCAATTTTTTTTTGTCATTATTATATTGTTGTGTATTGATATTGTGATAGTACCATTTTACTGATTGATTGTAATTTATACCAAATAAATAATTTAATACCTTCTTAAAAATTGTTTTTGTTTGCGCTCAGCCTAGCTAATATTTTTTTATTTGTAGTAGCATCGTAGGTACACGACAGTCAGTTACGCAGTGCAGTAGTAACGTGCGTGACAGTTACGCAGTGCAGTAGTAACGTGCGTCACAGTTACGCAGTGCAATGGTATTGTTTTTTGTAGTATTGTTTTTGTTGGCAACTTTATCTACTGCTATGTATGAAAAGACACGTTGCTGCTCAAAAAACAACTACATTTTAATTTCATAATGTAAACTACACTGCATAGCCGTCATGCAAGTTTTCACTACACTGCGTAGCTGTTACGCTCGGTATCACTACATTGCGCATACATTGCTGTCATTACTACATATTAAAGTACGAAGTTGATCACAAGTGATCCATATTTTCACACAAGTGTAAAACTTTTATTTACAATTATTTAAGTTAAGCAATGGATGCGATTCCCCTGTTATCATAGACTTTTATTAACTACTAATGTAATCTGATAAAACAAGGTAAAAAAGGTTCAATCAAATAAGTGTGTTCCAGTCCCTGTTAAAGTAAAGTTCGATTGACTGTGTTGGGAGTCACGCTTGTATCTGTCGCCTACTATTTGGGTTTCATAACGTTTGATTTTCACCACATTTTGAGGAGCTCGTGGCTAAGTAATAACAGCCGCACGGGTCGATTCATCAGGTTAAGCTACGCTTGCAGGGGTTGGTCCGTGGATGGATAACCATCTTTACATATCGAGACTCCTCCGTGCCTCGAAAAGCACGTTAAATCGTTGGTCCCGTCTGTCATTTGTGGATCTTTGACAGTCGTTACGGGTCGTCAGAAGCCCGAAAGTCTGAAAGCCAGTCTTGCCAAGGCGTATCGTATTACCCAGTTACTGGGTTGTGGAGGTCAGATAGGCAGTCGCTCCATGTAAAATACTGGTATTCAGCTGCATCCGGTTAGACTGGAAGCCGACTCCAACATGGTTAGGAAAAGGTTAGGCAGATGATGAACTTTTGATTTTCACCATGGCTGATAGCAACCTAATCAAACCTCTGCAGTGAGTGATAGCTACTTGGAGCCATCAGTCGTTTCAGTATATGTCATCGGACACTATACTCAGTTAGGCCTGTGTCTGGCTACGTTCATATACGGAGTGAGATCGTGGTACCTCATCAGGAAATTTTGCGATTTCAACAACTACGTGTGTCTTAGTGCAATGCTAGTGAATATATTACGTTTAATAATTATATCCTTTAGTTTAATTCATTGCAAAACAAATATGATTGATTTTAGACAGTGCCTTTGTTTTTATAGGCTTATTAATTTCATTTATTTGACGACGGTGTACAACTATTGGTTGTTAGTGATGTGTTATATATATTACGTTAATATTGTTAAAGTGTTTCATAAAAACATCAAAAGAAAATATCTTAAGAGCTTCTTCTTTGCCTGGGGCGTGCCTCGGATAGGTGCCAATCATTGGTGTATGAATTTCAATAATTATTGAACTAGCAATAGAAGATAATGATGAAAAACGATTTTTTTTCTTTGCAATCTTATGCGCTTATTATCACTCCAGCAACATTTTGCCTTTGTTTATAAACTTAATTATTTTTGTAAAACTCGTGCATTCTCTGTTTATTTGTAAAGATACAAACACTAGTACAGTTTCGAATAAAAAAGACAGATTGAAAGAAAAATGGCGTCGTTTGTCTGTAGCGATGGCTATGTTTATTTTAAGCAACGTTCTTGTGTGTACCTTTATGATTTGAAATTTATTTGATCTTCAATCTTAATTCGGGCTGTTACATTGAGTATACAAATCATCGCTAAGGCCTTCTTTGTTCCTCTATTAAAGACTAACCGGGAATTATGGCATGATTATTTTAAGCATCTATTGACAAGGAGTACCTAGGAGGAGCTCGTGGCTAAGTAATAACAGCCGCACGGGTCGATTTATCAGGTTAAGCTACGCTTGCCGGGGTTGGTCCGTGGATGGGTGACCATCTTTACATATCGAGACTCCTCCGTGCCTCGGAAAGCACGTTAAGCCGTTGGTCCCGGCTGTCATTTGTGGATCTTTGACAGTCGTTACGGGTCGTCAGAATCCCGAAAGTCTGACAACCAATCTTGCCAAGGGGTATCGTATTACCCAGTTACTGGGTTGTCGAAGTTAGATAGGCAGTCGCTTCATGTAAAATACTGGTATTCAGCTGCATCCGGTTAGACTGGAAGCCGACCCCAACATGGTTGGGAAAAGGCTAGGATGATGATTGACAAGGAGTACCTAAGTAATAAATCGGTGATTATTTTTGTGTTGATTGTCGGTAAGGTCAAGAAGATAGACAAAGGAGTCTTCCTGTGTAACCAATAATAAACTTAGACAGTCATCGTTAACCAAATGTGAGTCTTCGTTATCGCATCGACAGAAATTTTAATTGACACCAAGATTTTGTAAACCTGATAAATGTTAGTGGCGAGGAACTTTTATGTGTGTATCTTGTACAATAAATTGTATAAAATAAATAATTGTTTATGATATCCAAATTGATTTTATTTGCCTGCATGTTTGCGCATGACTGTGCGACCCAATCCACATACAACTTCAAGTATTTAAGATAGCAGGTAAAATTATACTCAATCAAAATTTTATCAAAATAAGAGAAACTGCATTCATAGATTTTAGACCAAAATGCCTACTTGTTTCTAATATATGTAGAACGAACACGCACATGAAAACCATCATTCTGTATGTCAAATCATAGCCAATTTAAAAATATGGCACTAAAACTTGTCTACTACTACACTACATAGCTGTCACACACGTTTCTACTACGCTCCGTAGCCGTCACGTACGTTTCTACTACGCTGCGTAGCTGTCACACACGTTTCTACTACGCTGCGTAGCTGTCACTCACGTTTCTACTACGCTGCGTAACTGTCATGCACGTTACTACCACACTGTGAACCTGTCACGCACGTTACCACAACACTAATTGGTAAGCAAATTAATTATTATAATCTTCACTTGAATAAAAATAGCACCTTCAGTGACAATTTATGTTAGTGGTCGAAATAAAAGTAGTTTTTTTGAACATCGTAATTTATTTTCACACTTCCATGTATTGCTAAATTATTTATACTTAATAGTATGAAATATACCGGTTCTTAACGTTATTATCTTAAAGGCTGGTCAAAACTGGCGCGATATCGCGGTCGCGACATTCAGCGCTACCCTTGTCACGGCCGCGATATCGCGCCTGTTTATGGGAGTCTTAATCATAGTCAGTATTACCGATTTATATTTAAATCTTATTTTGGAAGGATTTTATTTCGTTTCGCTAAATATTATGCCATAATTCACGATTACCCCTTACTATGGGCAGAAAAATCACAATCACAATTTGTTGCAATTTGGACAAAACTGCTCTTATTACAAATGAATTGTTTATTATTATGATATTGTTAATTTTATCCCAAATGAAAGAAAACAACACTATGACGTCACTCAATATAAATAGCAATGTAGCTATGTAGAAGCGACGAAAGTTATTAGTTGGTGTGGTCTTAGTTTGCCGGTTAGAACAACTACACAGTGTAAATACAACAACCAAACAAATAAAACAGTTAATGATCAAAGGCGAAACTGTCATAAAAGCTTCAAGATTATTCACTACAGTTTCTAGCGAAGCATTTTTTGCTAAAACCTCAGCATAAAAATAAATGAACAAGTAATATAAAACCAACATTATAAAGGGTATCCCCCAAGCAAATAGGCAACTCTTCAAATACTTTTGTTTAAAATGTCCACCAAAAACTTTCACAATGTCCACATAAAATAAATAACAAATCACCAACAACCAGTAGTTTTGCGCTGTTGTCGAGTACATATAAATATAATGGCAGATTTGTAGCATTCGTTTAATGTCAGTCTCGAAAATTTGCATCACCACATTACATGATGAGTGACACTGATAATAAACGGAGTAATCTTGATACGATGGCGTGGATATACACAAAGTTTCTGAAGAATCGGAACTTCTTAATGAGGTACCATGACGCTACTCCGTATATGAACGCGGCGAGACTCAGCACAAATACGAGATACTCCACCACTATAGACACGAGTGTAGGCAGTCGTGTTGGGCACGGGGATTTTGTTGTAGAATTCACCGTCAGACATGATGATTATCTCGTTAAAAACTCGACACACGTCCTCACCGCGACACTGTTACAGATAGAAATGTTGGTTCATGAATATATTAACACTAGCTGTGCCCCGCGGTTTCACCCACGTAGGTCTCGATCCCGTGGAAATATAGGGATAAAACATATCCTATGTCCTATTCCAGGTCATGGTCTACCCGTGTGCCCATCGTCTCCTCTCTAGAGTAGCGAACGTCGCGGCGGCGCGGCGCGGCGCCGGCGTCGAACGGTTCGTGTATTACATTTCGTGATAACTTCGAAATTAAAAGTCCGATTCGAATGAATAAAAAAGCATTTTACTGCTACATAAATACCCTTGATGTTAAAACTATGTATTTGAATAAGAATTAATACTATGTTGATAAAACTACTTCGCGAATAATGCATTAATTTCGAACAAACTTGATTACCATAAAAAAGATTATAGTGAGTCAATCTTAAAAGATAGACATATGCTGTCCCGGACTTTTTTTTAAGAACTTTTAAAGAGGAACAATTCCATCATACATGACATTTGCGTAACATAAGCCGTTTACGCAGCGCACGCAAGGAAGCTCTTAAAAAGGAATATTTTTTCCCGTTTTTGCAACATTTTTCATTTATGCTTCGCTCCTGTTGGTCGTAGCGTGATGTTATAACCTTCCTCGATTAATGAACTATCCAACACAAAAACAAATTTTCAATTCCAACCAGTAGTTCCTGAGATTAGCGCGTTCAAACAAACAAACAAACTCTTCAGCTTTATAATATTATTAGTATAGATTTTAAAATCTAGCTTTGAAATAACCTGTCTTGGTCAACAAGCCGACCAGGGAGAAATAATCCTCAATTTCTTTCGTTACTAAATTAATTAGCTAGTGAACAACGAGTTTATTTATTTATTATTCACAAAACTGCAAGTATGCACTGCAAGGGGCTGATTGCTCGGGGTGCGCTAGATTACCTTTCTTATCATTGTTAGTCTTGGAGGCTGAATATAAGTAGAAACTACTACAGTCATTATTTAGTTCCTCAAAGTATTTCAGGACTTTTGGAAATCCGTATTTTTTAAAGTTGCTCTTTTCGGATTTTCACTGTCACCTCGCCTTTTTGCCGGTCAAGCCGCCATATTGGAAATTCCACTAGAAGCAGAGTGTTACATCACAATGTCTTGCTAGACGAGAATATCACACAGCAATATATATTTTTTAAATAAACCAATTAAATTAATGACTTGATGTGTCTTAAATGCGTCCACAAGTGAAGCGACCAAGGGAGAACTTTGTTCGTGCAGAAAAGCCTTTACCCGCAGCATGGCAACAAGCTAACTTGAATTTTGAGAAGGAAAATGCACACAACTTGGCTTTAAAAGGTACACAATGTGATTTGTATACCAGCTTACAGTCCTAACTTTAGAAGCCTCTGGGAGGTTGGTTTAAAGTCCCTGAAGACTCATCTAAAACGCGTGTTGATAACAAATCTCACTTTCAAAGAAATTACAAAAATACTATGCCATATCGAGGCTCAGATGCAGATTCTATAGAACCCCTCATGACTTGTTATTTCTTAGTACATGAAGCCCTAATTCGTTGTGCCCTCACCTTTTCAAGACACAAACATTTATATCTTGACAAGATGGCAATACACTCAAAAGCCCGTAGGTGACATCTGGCGACGATGGCAAGACGAATACACACGTTGTCTATATCTCTTTTATTTATCTACTTTCCTATCGCAGGTATGCTGGCAGAGATTTTTTTAGAAATAAGCATTGCCTTTGTACGTATTTTTCTGCCCCTTTCTTCTTGTCTGTATACATATGTGTGTGCATAAATAGGTAAAAAAAAACCGGCCAAGTGCGAGTCGGACTCGCGAACGAAGGGTTCCGTACCATTATCTATAAAAACGAGCAAAAAAATCACGTTTGTTATATGGGAGCCCCCTTAAATAGTTATTTTATTCCGTTTTTTAGTAGTTTTCGATTTGCTGTTATAGCGGCAACAGAAATACATCATCTGTGAAAATGACAACTGTCTAACTATCACGGTTCATGAGATACAGCCTGGTGACAGACGGACGGACGGACAGCGGAGCCTTAGTAATAGGGTCCCGTTTTACCCTTTGGGTACGGAACCCTAAAAATGAATATTTAACAAGAGCAACAGCATCTCTCTGGCGTAAGAAGAAACAAGAATTCACTGTTGGTAATATAGCTTTAATCAAAATTAATAGATTACCGGCAAGAATATGGTTACAAGATCAAATTGTAGAAAAGTATCCCGATCATGATGGACTCACGGGTAGTGTATAGTGTTAGCTCTGGCAATAGTATTGTAAAGAAATCTGTCACGAAACGACACTCGCCTTCAAAACTTTGTACCACAACTTTAAAATTGTAATTTCTCCTGATCTGTAAAAGCCAGAGTTTTGAAATAAAAAACGTTTTATAGCAAATTTTATCACCTTTCTTGCAAATTATAGTTAATAACGTTTAATTATACATAAGTAACGTTTTTAACTTAAACCGAAATATACCTATTTTTAACTTACGGGCAAAAAACTTAAACAATATTTATAACTAGAGTTTTACGCCTTATTTACATTTTTTTTTGACACATTTTTTTTTTTTTTTGATGGTGGGAAATCATCCATTGACTTCTCCCGCTCTGGGCGGAGCGGAAGGGTGTGTCAGACTTTTACTGACTAAAACCCACCCGTGTTCCTTCAGTACACCTTGGCTTTTGAATCAAAATTCATCGATCAAGAAACAATGTGAAAACAAAAAAAGAAACAGAAAGAGTCAAAAGTTGCAACAATTGGGAAAGGAGTGTTATTATTTTTTTGCCATTCCTTAAAAGACGGTTATATCGGCTATATATTTTTTATATAAGAAATTTAATTCTTTTCGTAATCCTTTTTATTTCGAAAATATATCTTGTGTAATTTAAAAGTTATTGCAATTTTAGAACGTAAAGTTTTGACGGCCAGTGTATATGCCTTACCAGCCGATCGATTCTGTAAAAATCTCACTGTGAAAACGTAGGTGAAGTGAGCTTGAAGAGAGCTGTCTTTCAACATAATGCTAGGGATTGACACTATTAGCAGCTCACTCCAAGCTCACTTCACTTATATTTGAATTTGGATAATTAGAAACGTTACATACTGCTTATCAATTTTGTTCTCCAATATGTGTATACAGTCTATTATCATCATCGTTACAGCCGATAGACGTCGACTGCTGGACATAGGCCTCCCCCAAGCACCACCACTCCAACCGGTTCTGTACTTCCAGCATCCAGCGGATGCGTGCTGTTGGGTAGTTAGCTTAATTTCGTATATTTAAGTAGCTGCGTAAGAATCATTATGTTAGTCGCTAATAATCACCATTGAAGACAGACGCATTTTTGATTTTATAACACGTTTCAAGTACACACGAAAGTGAACCTAAAAAACACCAACATTGATAATATAACTGATCCGGTATCATAGCGCTTTGTGGCGTGTTACTGCGCATCAGCGCATCATACTGCGCACGCTACGCTCGCCATGGCCGACAACGACACCAGTATTACCAACCCACATACCTTTATAGAACTCATTGGTGACTCTTGGTACAAAATTATTAAATGGATTTTGTTTGTGCTGACTCTCGCAGCGGCCATACACGGAGTGACATCGTGGTGCTTCATCAAGAAGTTTCGTCATTTCAGAAACTATGTGCTGCTCAGTGCAATTATAGCGAAAATGTTAAGTATATTGTTTTATCACTTATCAGTTCTACATTCCGCGGAATCGGTGCAGTATCCAGACGTGTTTGTTCTAGGAGTTTTAACTGCAGATTTATTATTGTATTTTACGATATCGAGTCATTATTGGTTACTAGTGTTGTGCTACATGTTTTATGTTGACTTTGTAAAAGTTTTTAGTCTTGACATTAATAGGAGGTACCTTAAGAGTAGCCTTTTTGCGTGGGGTGTACCTGTTATATCGAACTTATTAGTTTTTGTTTCTATTTTCTTTTTTCATGACTATGTCTCGAGAGAAATAATAAAATCTCAAATATTAACTGTTCTCATCCTTTCAATGTTATTAATACCCTTGGCGATTAGTTTTGTAATTTATATAACAGTTTTATATTCTTTATGCCGCGTTAGTGAAGCTGGTGCAAGTACATCTTTTAACAAATGGCGTCGCTTCTACATAGCTACGTTGATTTTTGTACTTAGTAATATTTTGGTGATACCTGCATTACATTATATATTTTATGGACATATATTGATTATTGCTGTTATAATTGAATTAGGAGATTATTTGAATACAATAGCATTGGCTGTGTATTTAATTATATTAAAGAGTAATCGTGAATTATGGCGAGATTTTCTTGATAGGAGATTGAAACAAAAGTCACTTGAAATGAAGTAACAGAATGAAGTACTGTAGAGATCGTTACCTATTTGATTATTATATGCAACCACGAAATAATCAGTGTATGCAAGCAACCCTTTCTAGTAATTATAAGATAATGGCATAAAGTTATGAGATAAACGCTGGTACAAATTAAGAAGAAAAAATAAAGAAATTAGGACTGAAATGGAGATGTTAGGAAAAGGAAAATTGTACAAAATATTTTATCTACGCCCGTACTATAATAAGTTTCTGAGACAGTTAGCTTTTTGCCAACATGAAAACAACCAGTGTCATAGTAACCATAATATCATCCAAACGAGTGTTATAATGTTGTACTAAATTTCATTACGCAACTCATTTAAAAAAAAGAATATTGTCATGCACGAGCGATTCATTACCAAAGCGCCGGAATTTAAAAAAAAACTTATTGGTTATTCGAATTCACGTCGCATTCCGCCGTTTTTGTTCGATATTAGTATTGCAAAGAACCTTTTATAGAGGATTCATATCATGGGTGTAGGTAAAGTCTTTGTATGCACTGTAAATAAATAGGTATTAAAACACTCATGTGATACTATTATACAACCCACCTTCGGGTTTTAATACCCCTTATTATACAACAGTTGCATAAATAACTATTAAAGTTATAAATAGTCTTTCATTGGTGAACGTCCCGGTACTTTAATGGCATTTTATTATATTACCTATGCCCAAGATACTGGTGATATCATCTTTGAGGAAAACTATGTAGATAAGCCGCAAACAAATCAAGTTGAAAGGTCGAAACAGCAAATTATGAATACTTTTTGTAACCAGTTCTGTTTGTCGATCGCCATACACTCAAGCACAGATATTATTATACTACTCGTAACTCAAGATAAAGATGAATCTACTATAAAACCATCATATCATAAAAATACATTATACATTTAATTCATTTTTTTTTTTTTTTGCTGTAGACAAGAGCTGCCAACGGCACAGATATTATGTTTTAAATCATTTCATGGGCAAGAGTAAAACGCCTTTTACTTTCAGTTCGGTACACAAAGGGTGTCAACGGGACCCTATTACTAAGGCTCTGCTGTCCGTCCGTCCGTCCGTCTGTCACTGGGCTGTATCTTTTGAACTGTAATAGTTAGACACTTGAAATGTTGACACTACCTGCTATGGTCGCTCTAGCAACAAATAATAAAAGTAAAATAAAGTTAAAAAAACGTGTTTTTATTTTTACAAAGTATTAAAATAAATATGTACTGTTAAATATTGTACGGTGGTACAAAACCCTTCGTGTGCGAGTCAGATTCACACTTTGCCGTTTTTTTTACGGTGTAAGTAAGAGATAAACGCACACATCAACTCGGCCCCGGATCGGTATCGGCTCAACTTGAGCGATTTTGCATTATTTCTATGAAACTCCATATGTACACACGGCTACACATCAAGCTATACATTTCCAGTATAAGCTGACGTCACATTCTACGGAAATCCTATACAATGTAAGATCAGCATAAACTGGAAATGTATAGCTTGATGTGTAGCCATGTGTACTGCAACGCACACTTATCAGCCGATATGATATTTGGCGCTTTACCTCAAAAAGTGTAATATTATTTAAAATTAACAAAACTGGCAACATTTTTTTAATATTTCAATTAAGAATAATATTGTATGAAATAAGAATGTCAAACTGAATTTAAACTCGCGTTGAACAAGTGTCTAAGTTTTTGTGGGCCTTACCACGAAAACGTAGACCCTTGTTCAACGTGTGTTTTAAGTCCGTTTTATGTCAAACTCCATACAGAAATGTCATGTATAAAAGGTGTTTAGGCTCAATGAGGAATTTTACCGGGTTATTACATGGGACGTCGTTTAGCGGGTGTTTACAAGTAAATAACTAACTTATACAATTTTTTTATGGAGGAATTTTGGAATGGTCAGTCGAGAGAATTTTGATAATTAGGTACTAAAAATGTGAATTTTGAATAGCAATAACTTTTTTATTTTCATAATAAGATTTTTTATTACTTTTTGGTAATGTTATTGCCGTTCCTATGAGCCCCTTTCGGATCGGACAGGGATTTTTTACTTGTAATAGTATATTATAGTATATTAGTAGCGCCCTCCGTCGTTGAGCAGCGGAAGCAATGGAAGAGTGTATCCTTCTGGTTGTGGCACTCGCTGCTAGAGGGCGTCAGCATTTATGAATGATAGTCGTAGTAAATAAATATAGTTACTTTTAACTAAGAGAGTTGTATATATATAAATAGTTAATCTGTACATAATATTAATTTTAGCTGTAGTATGATTGGAATATTAAATAACAGCTTAGGCGCGGTACATACACGAGAGGCGTGGCGCGGGTGACGCGACGGTGTACCGCGGCTCCTTTCATATTTCGCCTGCGCCCCGCCTGCCGCCTATATGTTCCGCGCCTCATCGCTCGTATAAATTTTGTATGAAATATGAAAGGACTGGCGCAACGCCCGCGCCGCACCGTCGCCACGCTCACGCCACTCGCCACTTGTGTATATCCCGCACCTTAAGCCTCTCGACACGAAGGGGACGCTGTTATAAATGAGTTATTGTATAGCTGTTATGAATGAATGTTGTAGTTGATCGGTTCTTGACACTAGAAGACGCATTGTAGAACAATCTGGAATATTCTGGGTCTTTCTAGAAGAGTACGCTTTTCCGCCCACTTTTATCTTATTCGTTAGTTAGTTCGCTTTCAGTAGTAAGAGTGTGCACTAGTCTCTTGTAATTGTTTTAACCGCGTATTGTCATAGGACACGATATCTTAAACTGAAGCCATGCTTGCCTAACCCTTGGATATCGACACTAAATCTGGTAGTAGTCCATATTGTGTTTCATTGCAGTCCTCTGTCCTCAGCAAAATTATATTGGGAACAACACATATCACACAAAAACACATTAGGCGGCTAATTAATGACTTGTAGGTTCATACTTGTATTATATTTAATGATACCAATAGGGTACCTAGCTGGTAAAACTTATAACCCTGTGAAGCGAGTATCTGTGCGGACGCATGCATTACCATGACCAACAATACCACCAGTTTATTCAAAACCAGTGATAATGATCACAATCATACACGAATCACAACTCCGTACCATATCTAGAGATTATAATCTGGATTTTGTTTGCGCTGACTCTAGCCGTGTTCATAATACGGAGTGTCATTGTGGTGGATAATCAGGAAATTTCGCCATTTCAGAAACTATATACTTTTCAGTGCAATCCTTGCAAATGTGCTACAATTCTTAGTGATAGTGATGTCCTATGTTATAAGATAAGAAAATATTAAACACTCTTATCTTAGTTCGTCTTATTTGTGTATTCTTAAAGGGGTCATAGACGTACGAGTAAGTCCGCGTACTTATGGCTCGGAGAGCTTACTCGCCCGTCTGTCATGAATTGTCCATCCCATTTGTCAATGCATTTTGAGCAAGCTTCACGTGTGTCACCGACCGCGAGCCGAGTAAGGTTGCGAACTTAAAGACCGCGTACGCACGTCTATCACCCACTTTATATTGTGTTTTAGCGAATAATTATTGGTTAATAGTGCTGTGTTATATTTTTTATGTTGATTTTGTAAAAGTTTTCAATGTTAACATTCGTAGGAGATACCTTAGGAGTAGTTTATTTTTAGCGGGGTCCGCTAGGACCGATGCCTGCCAGGGTTGCGGGAAAGTCCGAAAGGGATACCGGGACCTTGGCAACAGGCAACTGAAGGAACACGGGTGGGTTTTAGTCAGTAAAAGTCTGACGCCCTTCCGCTCCGCCCAGAGCGGGAGAAGTCATTTGATGATTTCCTACAATAAAAAAAAAGGAGTAGCCTATTTGCCTGGGATGCTCCATTCATAGTAAGTAGGTCTTATATATTTAATGGTTTTTGGTATTTACTACGTTTCTAAAATTACACAACGAAACACAGTTGCCATTACATTGCTGTTAATACCAATGGCGATTAATTTAGTTATTTACATAGCAGTTTTAAATTCTCGTTTCCGCGGTAGTGATACTGGCTTGATTACATCTACTAAAAAATGGCGTCACTTCTACATAGCTACGTTGATATTTGTTCTCAGCGATGCGATAATAGTACTAACCGGTTTTTTACAAGTCATTCATCATCTGCCTAGCCATTTCCCAACTATGTTGGGGTCAGCTTCCAGTCTAACCGGATGCAGCTGAATACCACATACGGTTTGTTAAAAGTCATTCAAGTAACTTTTTTATTAGTAGAAATGTTTCGAGTTGTACATACCAGAATATATAAATTTAATAGTATTGGATATATATTTCCCTGTAATAAATAGTAATCGAGAGTTATGGCGTGAATTTTTTAATAAGGCTAGACAATAAACGATTGAAATTAAGTAATCGGTATGTATTATGGAATGATGTAAAAAAACTGGTTTTAATACGTAGGAATCCAGTACAGGAAAAATGTTAGTAAACAGTATATGAAACCGGTTCTGACAGTCGGTCTACAATGAGTATGACTCAAGATAATGTTATACAATTTGTTTTAGTTTTAATACAATTTTTAATTGAAATGACCGGGAATTGGAGGTGATTTTATTGTAAAAAATTGTATTAGCAAATGTTTTCGTTTAAAATAAATTATTGTACAAGATATTTGTATTTTTATTACTTGTTTGGACCTTTGCAATCTTATTTTGAATAGCTTCCTCTTGGCCGATTTATCTTCTTGCTCCATTTTGATGACAATTTCTTTTTTTTTTTGTACGGTAGACCAAAAGACGAATAATTGCCGATCTTAAGTAGCAATGAGCAGGGCAAAGGTTCTGGAGTGGCGACCGTAAACTGGAAAATGTATCGTTGGAAAGCAAGGTAGACCGACGACCTTGTCGAGGCCGCAGGAATGCGAGAAGCAAAGAACCGGTTTTGGGGAGGCCTGTTTTCAGCCATGGACGTCATCCGTCTGAAATGATAACTATGATAACGAGACCAAAATTATCATCTGCCTAGCCTTTTCCCAACTATGTTGGGGTCGGCTTCCAGTCTAACCGGATGCAGCTGAATACCAGTATTTTACATGGAGCGAATGCCTATCTGACCTCCACAACCCAGTATCTGGGTAATACGATACCCCTTGGTGAGACTGGTTGTCAGACTTTCGGGCTTCTGACGACCCGTAACGAGACCAAAATGACACTCGATAATAATTTTAACTTCATTCATTAAACAAGAAAAAAATTAACTTCTTTCTTCGCATCATTTTGTCTGATTGACTGCTGCATCTGGGTTACTCCCTTTAAAAATGGTGATCTTTGATTAAACTGGTCAAAACCGCATTAAATCCATCCGCGCGGACAGGCTCGTAAACCGCCTTACAGCGCGGGGCACCGCTACAAAAACCCGCTTTACCGCCACCGCCCTCGGAGGCGGTCCCATGTGGCATTGGCCTCTTTAAATCCGCTGATGCCTAACACGTTACAGGCACACCGCCCGACCGCGCGGTCGAACCGGTAGAGACCGCCGCGGTAGGCGGTCTCGTGTCGCATTGGCCTCTTTAAATCCGCTGATGATTAACACACGCACACCGCCCGACCGCGCGGTCGAACCGGTAGAGACCGCCGCGGCAGGCGGTCTCGTGTCGCATTGGCCTCTTTAAATCCGCTGATGATTAACACACGCACACTGCCCGACCGCGCGGTCGAACCGGTAGACACCGCCGCGGTAGGCGGTCTCGTGTCGCATTGGCCTCTTTAAATCCGCTGATGATTAACACACGCACACCGCCCGACCGCGCGGTCGAACCGGTAGACACCGCCGCGGTAGGCGGTCTCGTGTCGCATTGGCCTCTTTAAATCCGCTGATGCCTATCACACGCACACCGCCCGACCGCACGGTCGAGCCGGTAGAGACCGCCGCGGTAGGCGGTCTCGTGTCGCATTGGCCTCTTTAAATCCGCTGATGCCTAACACACGTACACCGCCCGACCGCGCGGTCGAGCCGGTAGAAACCGCGGCGGTGCGCGGGGCCGTGTGGTAATCACCTAAGATACCTTCTATTAAAAACATAATATACCTACTACAGATATTTATTTATGTCGCAGGTTTATAACAAAAGCAGGTTTTTGATCAAAAACCTAGACTGACTTAGTTTTATGATAAAATCAATGTCGGTTGCTATTTCTTTAAATAAATGAAACAATAAGAGACAATAAACAATTATTTATTTGTTATAAAGCTAATCCTCCTAACTAATATTATAAATGCGAAAGTGAGTTTGTTTGTTTGTTACGCTTTCACGCTAAAACGGCTAAACTGATTTGGATTAAATTTGGCACAGGGGTAGACCATGACCTGGAATAGGACATAGGATACTTTTTATCCCGATATTCCCCACGGGATCGAGACTTAAGCGGGTGAAACCGCAGGACGCAGCTAGTTTTGTATACATTTAGCACAAAGATCTACGAGTGACAGCTGGGTCCAATGGCTTAACATGCTTTCCGAGACACGAACAGATCTCGATAAGTAATGGATGGTCACCCATCCACGAAGCGACCGCGGCATGCGTAGCTTTAACCTTCGATCAACCCATGCGCCTGTTATCATTTAGCCACAAGCCCCTCATGTGAAATACCCATGCAATCAAATTTTTTATGAAGTACTAGCTGCCCGCCCCGGCTTCTTACGGGTAGCACTAAGTACCCTACCCTAGCTACCTACCCTACCCCACCCTACCCACCTACCCTACCCTACCTACATATCTACCTACACACATACCTACATACATACCTACCTACCTACCTTCCCTACCTACACCTACCTTTCGTACAAACCTTCCCCTGAGAATAACGAACACAACAAAAAAGAATTATCCAGATCGGTCCAGCCGTTCTCGAGTTTTAGCGAGACTAACGAACAGCAATTGATTTTTATATATATAGACAGATAGATAGATACGCAAATACACTGTATTTTAACATCACACGGAGAACATTTCCCAATTGTATTATGGATACCTACGATTTGGATTCGTAGCCAAAACCAAGTGTGAGCTACGTCGTAGCATGCCGCGTAGAAATTGCGTAGCATATCGCTACGCCGGGGGACTTTCATTGTTTCTGAACGTCAACTGTCTAGTGAAACTGATTTATATGTAACTAGCTTCCGCCCGCAGTTTCGCCCGCGTGGTATGTCGATAAAAAGTAGGCTATGTCCTTTCTGAGGCTCTAGACTATCTGTGTACCAAATTTCATTTAAATCGGTTCAGTAGTTTTGGCGTGAAAGCGCGACAGACAGACAGACTGAGTTACTTTCGCATTTATAATATTAGTAAGGAAGTAAGGATGGTCAATGGTCGGTAAGTAAGCCTTTTCGCGGAATGACTGCATGGTCTATCATAAGTTTAACTAACGCCTTTAGGCAAACCCCGAAATAGTTCCAATTTTTGCCTTTGACTGATGTATTTATAAAAGAATAAAAGAAAGAAAGAATAAAGTTTATTTGGACACAGTTCATGAAACACAAAATACATATAACAAAAAAAAAGTATTACATTGTTTTTAAAACAATAGTGTGTGCCTCACGGCTGCGCCAAAAAGGTTCATTTCAGCATTAATGCCAGACAGATACTGTCTGACGCTGGTTTTCGAATGAACCCATAAGGACAAGTGACGGGAAGTACATACAGTTTCAACATACCTAATAAATAACTAGTAATAAAAATAAGTATTAAAATAATCAGCAGCGTCATCGAGTCGGGACAATTTAGGCATTTATAGGCAAACTTAGAACATACTCACTTAAATGTCTCGCTGATGGTAGCACGTGTGTTAGATCATTCGGTTCCCTACAAAATGGTTGAGCTGGATGGTGCTGATCCACGTGTCATGTTCGTGAACGGGCGCCGTCAGTTGAGACTGGTCATCTTTTATCTGCCAGGGCTTATTTTTAATTTTCTATTTTGAATTGTTTTTGATTATTTTTCGTTTGACATTGTTCTCACATATCGAAGCACCAAGAATACTATACCCAGGATTTTGTAATATATACAGGAAAAGTTTTTGATCAGTGCGCAAATTTTTTTTGGTGGTTCAATATCAGTAATAGAACACATTTCCATTATTTATTCAATACTTTTTTTTGTTTTTTTATCCTACTTAAAATCAGCAAAATATGGACACAAACTATTCGTAATAATATCAATGGGCGCGTGCGGCGGCCGGCGCACTAGCGGCGGTGTTGCGCGGGGGTGCAACCCCCTCCCGGGCGGCGCCGGGCGCTGTGGCCGACAGTTCGCTCATCGCACGCGCTGTCGTGTGACGTCGCGTCTAATCGCTTTCCCGCGCAAGCGCCGCGCCGCACGTGTCGTGCTTGTACCTACCGGTCACGATGTCAGACTTCAGTAACCGCGAGTTTTACGAGATGGTGCGAGTGTATGTACTGAGTGGTGAAAGTTTGCGAGCAGCTCGCAGAATGTATGCGACGGAGAGCATACCTCCTTAACCCCGCGGTCCCTAATGAAAGGACCATTTTAGCGGCCACTCAAAGGCTGCTTGATCACGGACAGTTCAGAACCCCGAATCATGCACGAGGGTCTGGCAGACCCCGACTGGCGATCGAAATCGAAGAAAGCATTTTTGATTTCTTTGAGCGAGATCCAAGGGCCAGTAACCCACGTAAATACCTACGCCGGCGAATCGAGCGAGCGCACAGCTGATAGGTAGGTACTTTCGCGCGTTCCGCTTCGCCGCGCGCCGCCGGCGCCGGTTAGCCATACAACCACTTTTAAAATAAACATCTTTCGTTAACGATTTTTTTATTTTTAAGTATGAAGACGCATTAAAATAAAAAAATTATGTTTAATAAAACTGGTTTAAGGTTAATATGTCAAAATTTCCGCAGTGGATAAAAACTTTTCCTGTATATATACATTTTTTAAAGAGTGTCCTTGGAGTTTCTTGCCCGTTCTTCTCCATAGAGATCTACGATTTGGAATGGGCAACTAGCTTCAACTTTTTGACAATTCAAAAGTGCCTGTAAATGGTTTAATTGAAATAAATGCTTTGAGTTTGAGTTTGAACCTAACTTTTAACCATATAGTATCTAACTGTTTATTCAAATGTCGAAAGCAAAATAATTAGCTTCGGACTTTGTGTTTTATGGGGAGCCAGCCTTATGATTTGCTATTGTTTTTATAGTTTAACTGCCCTGTTGGTCTCGTGGTCTCGACTGCTGAGCGAGCCCGACGCAGGAATCGAACCCAGTTAGTAGTTAAAGTGTTACTGGGTTCTTCGATCTCGAATTTCTCAGTAGCGGCCCTGAGTCTGGATTTGTGTCCAGTTGATGGCAATAGGCTCCATATCTATTACATGGGACTTAAACATAACTGGCGAAATGTGGGTATACTATAGGTACACCTCTGCCTAACCCTTCGGGAAACACAGGCGTGGCAAAATGTATTTTATATGTAACTAGCTGATGCCCGCGACTTCGCCCGTGTGGATGTCAGTTATTATATACTTAAACCTTACTCGAAAACCACTCTATCCATTGGTGAAAACAGCATGAAAATAGGTGCATTCATTTTGAAGTTTATCGCGTTTAGTACGACAGACAGACGCGGCGGAGGACTTTATTTTATAATATGTAAGTAATATCATCATCTGCCTAGCCTTTTCCCAACTATGTTGGGGTCGGCTTCCAGTCTAACCGGATGCAGCTGAATACCAGTATTTTACATGGAGCGAATGCCTATCTGACCTCCACAACCCAGTAACTGGGTAATACGATACCCCTTGGTAAGACTGGTTGTCAGACTTTCGGGCTTCTGACGACCCGTAACGATTGTCAAAGATCCACAAATGACAGCCGGGACCAACGGCTTAACGTGCTTTCCGAGGCACGGAGGAGTTTCGGTATGTAAAGATGGTCACCCATCCACGGACCAACCCCGGCAAGCGTAGCTTAACTTGATGGATCGACCCGTGCGGCTGTTATTACGTAGCCACGAGCTCCTCATGTAAGTATATAATATAATTAAATAAAAATTAATATTAAAATCAACGTGGAAAACGATTTTTATTGTTATTTTCTCCCTGAAGGTGAATATTCAACATCAAGCTATGGTGCTAGATACTGTGACTAACTGAGCTTTCCTTAACTTGTTATTTTTTACCCGACTACGACGAAGAAAAAAGGAGGGTTATGATTTTGACCGGTATGTATGTATATATGTATGTATGTATGTATATATGTATGTATGTATGTATATATGTATGTACGTATGTATATATGTATGTATGTATGTATATATGTATGTATGTATGTATGTAAGTATGTTCATCTGTTCCCTCCTATCTTCTAAACCACTCATACCAATATGACAAACGAGGTATCGTTGGAAGCGTCTTGATCGTCCGCTGGTTATAGGCTATATGACGTCACATTAAATTAAAGATGGCGCCCTCTAGAGGACATAAAGACGGGAACTTAAAAAAAAATTGTTTAATCGTACCATGTTGGGTATCAAATGAAAGGGCTTAATGAGCACATTTCAAAAATATATATATTATAACCCCAAAAGAATTTAAAAAAAATTCAAGTTTTAATAACTATAACCCAACTACGACTAAAAAGATTGGGTCTTTGGCCGTCAACGAAGACGGTTGTGTCAGGGACGCTCTTTGTTATTTTTTTATGATAGTGGCATGTGGCAAGCTCGCTTGCCAGTGAAATCGAACTCTGCAAAATCGGTATTTTATCGGGTGGTGCGTGTTGTGTAATGTGTAGTTTCATGGTTTATTTTTAATGATAGTGAGTTTTTAAATTGATGTTGGTGTTTTCTTTTGGTGGTGGTGGTGGTCGCCAAGTGTATCTGCAGGCTAATCTGGTGAGATCTTTCCATATTACAGTGACTTGCTCCTCTCTGCAAGATACACGCCATTTTCAATTCCGTCATTTTAAGTCACTAGAGGTTTAATTGGCTAAATAATGTACCCAACTTTAAGATATAATGCGTAGGTGATTGTGTTCCAAAATCGTTATTGAGGCCAAGTGACCTTTTTTTTGTGAGTGGTCAGTGATGCTCTTATTGTCTTGGGCACGCATACCTAACGGCTTTGGAAACAAAATTCCGCAGCCCCTATATCCTTCGCCAGATGTGGGCGCCCGCGCCGACCTTTAGGCCGCATAGCAATTGGTATTTTAACTTTTAAGATACTCACTATTTGGGTATATTATAGAATGCAACAACGCAGCATTTCAACACAGCTGACAGTGAAAGTGTAAACTGTAGATCGTGTAGAATATGACATACCTACTTTGATTTTCATTCACTCAAACTGCTGTCTGCAGGTGCAATCCTTGAAAAGGGCTTATTACTCGAGCTAATTTAAAACAAATATGACGGATGGCTATCAAGTTTTAACGCTTTTTAAATTTACTCTATCCTGGGCGCTATTTTCATTTACAAGAAAGGGGTCGCAACAAAAGGCTGATGCTGCAATGTAATTGGTTGATCAGCATGGGTAAGCGTTACATAGTGGCCGAACGCTGCAAGCGGGAATAGACCTTGCGGTGCGCGCCCGCCATACTACTATCGCAGAAAGCCATAAAAGGAGCATGGACGCTATTATAGAACCTGGGCGGTAACAGAGGTGGTCATCTTGTGCGCGGGATTTTGTTTTAAAAGTAGTTGGTTATGAGTGTCGGCGATGTAACTATGAACAGAAAAGAAGAATTCGGGTGACGCAGGTCGGGATTTTTGTCGGGGCGTTATTAATTACTTGAGCCGAATAGTGCGCTTTTAACTCAGAACTATATTATTTGCAATCGCATCAACCCGAGGTGAGCAGCGGCGAGCTACAGATTGAACTTGTACGGCGTCGGAGCTGGACATAAAAAACGAGGATCGGGCCGATCGCGATCTGAACAGCGCTGCTGAAAACGCATCAGAACTAAGAAGAAAAGAATCGAAAAAGCAGTTTAACCCCGCCAAAAGATTCACCGGTGAAGCTGGACTTGAACCATCCTGACAGAGAGAGTCATCATGAGTGACTTGATTAACCACGCTAGGAATAAACCAAGATAAAAGTAAATGCACGAAATCTTAGAAGTAAAAACTGTTACGAAACACATCAAGAAACACAGGACGTGCTATCTCGCACATGTTCACAGACGCGGCAAACCACACCTTTTATATGCAGCAATGCAGTACTAGGCCAAATCCAAGAGAGTACTGACCGATTTACGCATGGAACGACAACCTAAGACAGGACATGGCGTGCTTCAACAAGGAAATCAACTTCTGGATGGACATGGCTGAAGACCGATACAAGATCACGAAAGCAGCCAGCGAGATATACAAGAAACCTGAAACGGACAGCAGCGAGTCCTTGGACAAAGACTCAGAAAACAGCAAAGTGTAACACAGCACAGCAGGGAGATAGAAAAGAGCCGAGAACGAAGCATATCTCCGCCAATGGATTCAACGGTGAAGATGGAACGGAGCCAACTGGCGGCGACGTCGTAAAAAGATGCCCATCCTTAGATAAATATTACCCGTCTCTCCACTAGTCCATTGCTTACTCAAGGATGCATATCCGGTAGGCTCGCAAATCCTTCCATATCCCGACGGGCACGGTCTATTCCCTACCATTACCCGCGCCCCCCGGTCTACTCTTTGATATGCAATGGCTTCTGTAACTCCATGAACCATGAGGCTCCAGGGGCTAGTGCAAATCCTGGGGTTCATTCGATTTATCGAGTCTGGTTAAGCCACGCTGGGGTCGGTGCATTTCATTCATTCATTCATATAACCCAACTACGACTAAAAAGGTATCAACAAGACTCCACAGACAGACGAATTAAAAATCCGGAGTCACACGTAATCTGTTCGATTTATGCCCTAACACGTGTGACTCCGGATTTTTAATTTATCTGTGTGTGGTGTCTTGTTTATACCTTTTTAGTCGTAGTTGGGTTTTAGTTTTTATTACTTTAATTTTTCTACGTACAACTTTATGCTACGCTAGGTGTGCTATGAGAATCTGCTCGTATTACGTAAATGCGACAAAGTCGAACTCAAAGTCAAAGTCAAAGAATTTATTTCAAATACTTAGGCACATAAAAGGCAATTTTGCACAGCAACGAAAAACAAACAAATAGAACTGATTCTAGTTGCCCCTTCCAAAAATTAGTTTTCGTATGGAGAAGAATGGGCAAGAAACTCCACCGTTACTCAAGAGACAAGATTCTACGTGCGAACGAGATGGATTGAAGAACGAGCCTATCTAAAGAATGTGTCAGAATGATATGTGCCACAGAGCATCACAATGAAAAACATTCGCAAAAAAAAAAAACTGCCATCACTATGTCCACTACCGGACATAGTGGGCATAGGCATCTCCCAGGCTTCGCCACAACACCCTGTCCTCCGCCTTCCGCATCCAGTCTGTCCCAGTCACCTTTTTAAAAGGTCGTCGGTCCATCTAGCTGGACGGCGTCCCACACTACACTTGCCGATACGCGGTCTCCGGTCCAGGACTCGCCTGCTCCACCAGCCATCAGTCCTTCGACAAACATGGCCAGCCCACTGCCACTTCAAATTCAAATTCATATTCATTTATTGGTGTGATTATTGGTACATTTTACATGAGATTAATAATAAATAATTGGTTCCTGAAAAATCTACCTTAAAGGTGTATACTCTTTCACATAATTAACATCATAAATTAGTAATTATTATAAAAAACAGTTTCAGCTTGCTTACTCTGCAGGCTGTCGGTACCTCTGGTTCTTTCCGCTTGTGTAAGTGAATATGAACTTTAAACACTTCATGAATTAGGTTCATATTCATATGAAGCTCTAAGTTTACTTTCCAAAGAACAGTGCGTTCTGTGTATCTTACCCTATGTGTGTGTGTGTTTTCATTCAGTATATTTATAGAGCCAACTTTATACTATACCTACCTACTAGTCTCTGGTTTGTTCGAAACCGCGGTGGTCGCCTCTACACGCTTTATTTGTTTTCTCTCTCTCCCACTTTGGCCTCTCACCGCCCGCGCCGCCATGTCCTTGACATTGGCTACTCGCCGGTGCATTCCGAAAACGAATTACTTACTGGCGCCACCATGTGTCTCTGTTACTGTCACGTCCTTTTGTTCGTGCGAGAACGAGACCAACCGATGAGTCACATAGAGGTGAGGTGGTCATTCACATCAATGCAAATCTTTTTCTATTTAATTAAATTTTATGGTGAAGAAAATACTTATTTAACCGTGTAGGTATTTTTTTTGGACTTTATATTACTTGACTAATTATAAAATTATATAACTCGCCAGGTTCAAATAAAAAACAGTTTCTTTTTTGTTTTGTACTTACTTATATTATTATATATTACAGATTACCAGCGAACGATAAGTACACAAAATATATTATTTATGGAAGAGCATTTATTTGTACTAATGTATTATTTATCATTATTTTAATATTTGGTGGTATCAAGTTTATCTTGAAGCGTAAAGGTCATTCGTGTAACGAAACTGTTTACGCACTTTATAAAACTATAATACGCGCGTTATAAGTAGTTCGACTAGATTCTTAGATCTCCCAACATCACTCCAGACTCAGGTGCCAATCTGGTATTGAAAAAATCTCGCCATAATTTCCAATTACTTTTCAATACAACTATTAACACAATCAATGCTATTATAAGCACATATTCAAACAACTCCCCAATAATATCAATGGCTAAAATATTCTTTTCAAATATTTCCGGAACAGCGGTAAACAAAACGACATTGCTGAGTAAAAATATCAAAGTTGCGAGTGTGAAGCGACCACATAATTTGTTCGAAGATGAACCGCAGAAAGTACGGCTTACAACTGCTATGTAAGTAAGTAAACTTATCGCTACCGGTATTAATAACAGCGACATAGCGATAGGACTTACAAATATGTCCTTCGAATCATCAGGCATATTAATTAGAACGGATCCCACAATCACATACAACAGCACTATTATAAAAGGTACACCCCACGCAAAGACGTTACTCCAAAGGTATTTTTTACGAATATCATAATGAAATACTTGCAGAAAATCAGCTGAGAAAACATAGCACAGCACTATTAACCAACACTGAAATGACATTTGGAAGTACACCAATAGAGCTAATGGAATTACACGAATCGCTGGATTATTTTCCACTGCTTCTTCAGAAATTAGTCGGTCAGATAATTGAAGCATTAACATGAGTAGCATATCTGCTGTGATCGCACTGAGAAGCACATAGTTTCTGAAGGTACGAAACTTTTTGAGGACGCGCCACGATATCAGTCCAAATATGGTCGCCATCACAGTAGCCACGAAGAAGGTCCAGGAAATTGCGTCTGTTACCGCTTTGCCAAGGAGTTCCATTAACTTTCGTGGCATTTCACGAATATCGTCATACTCGTCGTCGGCCATGTTTGAAATCGCGTGCGGCGTCTGGCGCGCGCTGTTGTTTAATGTCGATGCCGGCCGCCACGCTTCAACGTCACACACCACGCCCCACAACGCATTTAAACTAGTTTTATTTTTATCATCACAAGAAAATATGCAGAGTACTGTCCTAAACTGAGAACGCGAACTTAACTAATTTATAAAGCTAAACTGACTTCGTGTCAATAAACATGAAAATACGCGCACCGATAACGCATATTTTTAACCAACTTCTTCAAAAAGGAGGAGGTTCTCAATTCGTGTGTTTTTTTTTTTATTTGTTTGGTAGGTCATGCTTCAGAGGTGGTCCCATATAAATATTAACTTTGCTTGTATAGTTTTGAGTTAGCTTGAATATTACGTATTTTTCCCACTTAGTATTAGTATTATATGTAGACGACGTTTTAAGTTAAGTACTCCGTTCATAGCACGTAGTGGTATTCGAATTTGTGTGGGGTAGGTACCACAACTAGAAAGTGAGAATCAAAACTTTTTACTTACAAAAAAAAAACAACTGAGTTCCAAAAAAAAACACTAAAAAGTAAAAAATAACTTTAATTTCTGAAGACAGTGTTAAAGGACGAAAATTGAAAAACAAAGACACCGACTTCTGAAATTAAAGTTTTTTTTTTTTTGTAAATTGATTTTATTTGTTGTCAAGTGTTAACCCCGAAGTCCCAGAGATGTACTTGTAGGAGCAAAATAATATATGTCCTTTATTTTTAACAATGAAGTAAACACAAAACAATAAGTACGATAATGATAAATTATGTTTTTTTTTTCTGTTAATTTGTTTTAACAAACACTTTTAGACGAACACAACAATAATAATTTATTACTAAGACTATCAAAGATACGATCTTTAATAAAATATATTCACTAACATTTTATAACTGGATATTCAAGCGATCCAACCAGTTTTATTTTCCTCAAGAATGATAACATAACCTAATGCAGAGTGCTATTTCAGCCTAACTATTTATGTTCGACTTAACGAAGACGTGTAACAGAGGTAAAGTGCCGATTGTGTGCTATTAAAAAGTAAAGCAATACTCCCCGTTTAAATCCGTGGTTCGAACGTCAGCTGTTGATTTTAGGTTAGAATGATGAATGAATGATGAATGTTTTTATTTCTGTAAGTAGGTTTGTACCTCAGACCAACAAAAAAAGAAAGACGGATCATTACCTATATCAAACGTGTAGCCACAAAACTAAGCTCCTGCAAGTAAACACACAGGCTCACGCACACACCTACACAAAAACTATGCTCATCGCTCCTAGTACGTCACTAGACGTCGTCTAGTAAACTTCAATAAAAAAAATAGAATTATGCCTTCTTGTGTAGTGAAAACTTGTAAAAACAATAGCAAATCACATAAAAAGTCTCACGGAATCACTTTTCACATGGAAGTACTTCAAATAACATCGTTTCTTAATTTAGTTAACTATGAATTTTAGGTTACTTGGAACAAAAACCTGAACGAATGAACGAACGAAAACAGTGACATTTAAAGTGCGAGGGTTGCCATAATATGATTTGAAATTTTCCCGTTCGATATTTTTTATTTCGAGTAATTATATGCGTTTTTTTTATGTATTTAATATTTTAGATTTCCAAGTAATATTGAAAATAAAAGTAAATGGATAGTAGCTATAAGAAATAGTCGGAATGATCCAGAATGGCTGCCATCGAAAACCAGCGTGGTTTGTTCCGATCATTTTGATAATAATGACCTTTATTCAACTAATCGTGGACTTCGCCGTGTGATCAAAAGCGGATATAAAATTTGAAAAACAAAAATGAGATTTTATCAAAACAGTAATTAAACACGAGACTGTATTTTTTATTTTATTTTTGTTAGTTTCTCAGCTTAGTCTAGCAAATTTAAATACACTTGAGAGCAAATAAATCGAGCCACTTCTTTTTTTCACGCATTATGGTTATTATTTTTAGTATTATGGAACGCATCGTTTCGAAAGATATATCGCCTAAAAGGTTATTTAATAGCCTTTACAATGAGGGTAGTAAGTTGTCAAATTTACATTTTTAATTAAAGTTCAAAGGGTAGAATAAAACTATCGCATTTAATTTGCTTATGACATTTTGATTGTACTCCATTAAAAAAAGGTCATATTGGGGGTTTTTGTAAATTATACCCATATTGACGTGTTATTGTTTCGTTTTTAATTGTTTTTCTGGACCGTTCTAAGCCTACTAAATTTTCTATCAACATTACCATTTTTCTTTCAGAGCCAATAATTTATCATTCAATAAGGTTATTATTCAATAATTTACCCTCATTGTAGAGGTTATTCTATAAACTATTAGGCGATATATAGTTCGAATTGATACGTTCCATATTACCAAAAATATTGTTCATTAAACGTGAAAAAGGAAGTGGCTCGATTTATTTGCTCCCAAGTGTACTACTATACCAAATTTTATTTTTTAGATGTTATTTCCATCGTCCTACGTAATTGCTGAAAACTCAGTTTCACAAAGTTCTGGCTGTACGTTTGTTCAAGTATGTCCTAATTCTTCATTTATCTTCCTAAGGTTTTAATCAAAAGCTGCCATTACTCGTGTATTTTTTTTTTGTAGGAGTTACCAGACTTGCCTCATGTAGCCATTGACGATAGGGCTGTATGTAAATGCACTTTGTACTTAATTGTTATTTTATTTTATTTTGCGATGTAAAAAAAAATGGTTTTGTTTCGGAATCCTCCCTAACAATTGAGGTACAATACCATACTCAACAATATCTTACTCGTACAATATTATCCTACCCAAAATATTATTCCCCAAATTATAGGGAAAAACTTTAACAAATGACAACCCTTTTTACATACACATAGATAAAAAGGTGGCTTCACTTTTGATGTACGTAATGCTCCGTCTTTCTTTTTTTGTTGGTCTGAGGTTTGTACAAACACTTTTACACGTCAATCACATTTTTTAAACTAGATGAGGTCGCCGTTTCCTATTTTACTACTTTGAGAAGAAAGGCCGAAACAAACTCAGAGGTCAGTCTCTTTTAAAGTCCAGACATAATCTTGGTCAGATCAAGTGAAGACCATGTAGATTGGTGTCTGAAATGGACTTTTGAGGAAAGAACCACACAGATTGAGTAGACCTGTCTAGTCAGTGCATGCATTTGTCAATAATCGTGCAGCTCAACTCCAATTTTAAGGAGCTCAACGATTTGACGAACAATACCAAAGAAAGGACATTTGGTTAGGCCGCATAAACTACTCAAACTGCCAGATCATGATGAATTAAAACTAAGGAAAAAATTAATAATATAAAAGAAAAGAAAGATCCACATAGTCTTCACATTCACAATAATTAAAATAATATAATACTTTACAAAGTAAACATTCATGTCATTATTTAAGGTAGGTTAGGTACCGGTGTGTAACCAAACAGTGTTTTACTTTATATATTTACAGGAAAACAATAGTCCTGAGTATTTATGCAGTTATATTACGTTTACACATTAAATTACACCTTAATTTTACTTAATTACAAATTAAAATTAATTTTAAAATACGGAACAAAAATTTGACATGTCACTCGGGCAGTTCTGCCACGTAATCTGTGGTTGCCACTTTTTTTTTCAACATTAAATGAATTTCAAATATTTCTAGGAAACTGATTAAAAATAAAACTTTTCCGATTACAAATATCAACGTGGCTATGTAGAAGCGACGCCATTTGTTAATAGATGTACTCCCGCCAGCTTTACTACCGCGGAACAGAGAATATAAAACTGCTATGTACAGAACCAAACTGATTACTAAAGGGGTTAATAAGATGCAGATCACAATAAAATATGTTACTTTTTCTATCCAATCATAAATAACCAAAAACAGTTTAGCAACTAAATATATAATCGCTATTATAATCGTTACACCCCAAGCAAATAGGCTACTCTTAAGGTACCTTCTGCGAATGTCCGGATGGAAAACTTTCACAAAATCAACGTAAAAAATATAGCACATCACTAGTAACCAACAATGACACGATACGGAAAAGTACATCCCAAGGGACAAGAAAATAGTCATGATAGTCCACATTTTCGGAAGCTGTATCCGTTCTTGTTCGTAATGAAAGATGATAATCATAATAAAAATATGCACTAACAAACGCAAGGCATTCGCTATGTTTGCATTGAGAAGCACATAGTTTCTGAAATGGCGAAACTTCTTGAGAATCCACCAAGATGCCACTCCGTATATGACTGCAGCCAGGGACAGCACGAACATAATCAGCCATGCAAATATTGCGATGTTAAATGACGTTAAATAATCATCGGTTTGTGTAGCGTAGTTTTCACTGGTATCGTATGCACTGGTGTCGGTATCTGTGTCGGCCATGGTGAGCGTCGGCGTCGCGTGCGCACGCGCGCTGATGAGCAGTGATACGCGCCCGCACTGATACCTACTGCACAGTTAAAGTTGCAACAATATAAAAAGGCACCCAATATTATCGATAAATTATGTATACTTGTCGATACGATAATATTGAAACATCTGATATCCAGTCGTGCTAGTTATAAATGCATTCTTATTTCGGTTTCTACTTTATTATTATTATATTTAATTCATAAAAAATTTTTTTTTTTTTTTGGATTGGCATCTCGTAGGTTACCTCTATCTGTTTAACCGAACTGTCCTGCGGAGATGCTCTAAGCTAACTTAAAGCCTTCAGCCAGGGTCATAAAACTAAAACTTACCGACTGCTCGCTAAGGGCACCCACTGCGGGGTACGGACCTCGGCTTAGGGCGTCGCTGGGGTGAGGGCAGCTAGTCGGGACAGGCTGGATCGGGGAGTTTAAAACGACTGGCGGCTCAGCTTCCGCCGGTGCGGGCGCTACGCCGTCGATCAAGGGTCGGGGAGGAGAAGTGATGGATCGGGGTCGGGGTCGCGGAGGACCTCGACGGCGAGGTCGGAATGACGGACGGGGTCTGGTTTTAAGAACAGTACTCGTGGCCCTACTGCTCTCCTGGAGGAGAGTTATAGGGTCGTCGGGGTCGGTCAGAGCGTGCCTCGGACGGCGGGTTCGACTAATGCGGGAGGGGACATAGTTGGCTGCCTCGACAACCAGAGGGTTGCGATGCTTGGCGGCGGAGTCAAAGAAACGCTTGTAGATGCGTTTTATGAATTGGGCTATCGTGGGGATTTTAAGATCGAGATGGGGGATCTCGTTACGGACATAGAAGGGAGCGCCCGTAGCTTTACGGAAGAAATGGTTTTGGAGGGCTTGCATCCTATGGGTATGGTGGGGCTTAGCGTAGGCAACGACGGCAAGGCATATGTCATAATGGGACGAATGCACGCAGTGTAGATACGCAATTTGCACCTTACGCCACCATTTGCTACGTGCATTTAGAACGGAGTGGAGCCTACCTAGAGCGAAAGCGGCTCGCGAGCGAACCTGCTTTATGTGCTCTTGAAAGGTGAGATGATTATCGAGGACTACACCTAGATATTTAGCTCGCTTCTCCCAAGGGATCTGCTTGCCTAACATGGTGATGGGCTTGGGGGGGGAGGGTTTCAAGCGCGGTTTGGAGGAGAGTACCGCCTGACTTTTGTCGGGATTGACTTCGATTCTCCACTTCCTAAACCAATCGCCGAGCTTGTCGACTGTGATCTGGAGGTTGCGGAGAATCGCATGGGGACTAAGACCCCTAGAGTAAATGGCCGTTTCGTCTGCAAATGAGAGAATGGAGTCCAATTGGGGGGACGTGTTGGATTTCAGCAGTTTGCCTACTTTCCTCCAGTCCGTTTCCTTTTTTGGTAGCTGGGGGTTGAGTGGGGTCGGGGCGACCTAAGCGGGGGGCCATTTTCTTGACTACGGGGCAGTGGTCCGAGGAAAGCTCGTGCACCGATTCTATTGAGTTTAACCTAAGGTTGAAGTTCTTAAGGAGCGCCATATTTAGGATATCGGGGGTATGGTTTGGATTCGTGGGGGAAGTGGGTAGGAGTCATTGGGGCGATGACGTCAAAGTTCAGGGTATTAGAGAGTTCGAACAGAAGTCGCCCTCTGTTGGAGGTTCTGGTAGAATTCCAGGACAGGTGCTTGGCATTGAGATCGCCCGCTATGATAACGGAGTCACTCAGGCCGAGTAGGGAAGTGAGGTCATTAGAGAATTCCTGTGGATTCTCTGTAGAGGTATTGGCAGGGTGGAGATAAGCGGAGACTAGGGTGATAGGCTGATGGCCAGTCATTCCTAGACGGAGACTTCTAACTGTGAGAGGGAGGGAGGATCCATAGGGATGCAATACAGATCCTTTTTGTAATAGATAAGGATGCCGCCCTTTTGACAACGAGTCCTGTCGTTACGAACTATGTGATAGTTCGCGATAGACGAGTTACGTTTATGGGGTTTAAGGAACGTTTCCTGTACAAGGAGGATATCTAACTGATGGTCACGGAAGAATACCGCGATCTCATCACGTTGACCGTTAATGCCATTGGCATTGAAGAAGCCTAAGTTAAGGGATCGGGGTTTGAACCTAGCTACGGGTGTATTATCCATAGTGGGGGTTGGCTAGCGAGGGAGGACATGGCTTGCGTAATCTCCGGGTACGCATTGAAGATTTGGAAGATCCTACCTACGTCGTTGGCGTTTTTGGCAGCAACGATCTCGTTTGCCATTTGCCTAGCGCGGTAAGGAAAGTCATGTACGTCGTAGTGATCACATTTAATGGATTATGAGAAGCCGCGGCGGGCGGGGTGGGGGGGGGCGCTGCTACCGGAGCAGGTGTCGGTTGGATAAGAAGCGCGGGGGCGCGTATGCGGGGGTCCATGAGAGGAGGAATGCGGGAGGGGGGGTTTGGGGTTTGGGGTTACCCAATGCAGGGAATGCCTGCTGGTGGTGGAGCTGATTCCAGGGTCTAGGCCTTTGGGGGCTTAGCCGCTCTGGAATTTGTGAGGAGGGGGCCTTGTAGGCAGAGGGAGCGTCCCTCTGCTGGCGAGCGTCTGTGCGCTTCGCCAGTTTGAGAGAAGAGGACTTGGGGGCTTTGGGACAGCCCCGGTAGTTGGCCGGGTGCCCTGCCTGGCTGCAAAGCACACAGCTAGGCGGCTCTGAGCAGACCCAGGCACTTGACGCACCTGAGCTTAGCATAACAATGCTTCTTGGAGTGACCATACAGTTTGCAACGGTGGCATTGCCCGACTGTAGCGTTTTTGTGGAGCTTCTCGATGTCCAAGCCCATCAGATTGCAGATGGCTTTGACATTAAAGATCGGGTGGAGACGGGCCTCGGTGGGGGAACAGACCACTAGGACCATGTGGAACGCCTTGCCACTGCGAGCGCGGTGCATGCGGTGCACCTCGTCGACAGGGATGCCCTGTGAAATTAGGTCAGATTTTATATCTAAGGTCGGGATTTCTCGTGGGATCCTCTTGATCACCACGCGGGTCTGTTTCTCCTCAGGGAGAGAGAAGGTGTGGAACGCCACACCTCTGGAGCGGAGGAGTTTGGTGAACTCCTGATAGTCGTTTGACGTCGGCATGGTCACTTTAATACCCTATTGGGTATTACGGGCGCTGGTGTAAGCGATCTTTTGATTGCAACACCACTTTGAGATGTCGGTCCACTTCCCCTTGTCCTGGATGAACACAGGGGTGGGGGGGGAGATCTTCCTCATCTAGTTGTCAGAAGAGGGAGGAACGAGGGGCAAGGGGGCATGGGGGCATCCTGAGGAGAGGATGGAGCGGGGGTCAGGGGGGTGAGAACCACGGGGGGCGAGGGGGAACGAGGGCCAGGAGCAGACTCATCGACCGCGACCACCTTGGTGGCCTGGGCGGTGCTCTGCTTCTTCTTCTTCCTCTTGTTGCCCTTTCCGGTGATGGGCAAGAAGCCATTGTCATCCGATTGGGATGTCGAGGAAGAGGCTGGTCCTGCTCCACAGGCACTTGGGCTCAATAGTTAATTTTTTTTATATTTGGTAGAGTGGCTTCCCCTTATTTTTTTTATTTTTTCTGACTTTATGAACTTAATGTTTATCTTTTATTTAAATTCTATTATATTAATCTCTCAAGTACATTGCTAACTATAGTTTTGTATAATTTAGAAGCACTTTTTCAATTTTGTAAATGTGAGTACCTTGGGGCCGTTTCATATGATATCACGTGGTATGTTGACTTGAAAGAGCCTGGCAGATGAGAGTATGTCATACTCACTTAAATGTCTCGCTGATGGCGGCGCGTGTGTTAGATCATTCGGTTCCCTACAAAATGGTTGAGCTGGATGGTGCTGATCCACGTGTCATGTTCGTGAACGGGCGCCGTCAGTTGAGACTGGTCATCTCTTATCTGCCAGGGCTTATTTTTAATCTTATATTTTGAATTCTTTTTGATTATTTTTCGTTTGACATTGTTCTCACATATAGAAGCACGAAGAATACTGTACCCAGGATTTTGTAATATCTATATACATTTTTAAAAGAGTGTCCTTGGAGTTTCTTGCCCGTTCTTCTCCATAGAGATCTACGAATTTGAATGGGCAACTAGCTTCAACTTTTTAACTAACTGACCGACCCTTTGACAATTCAAAAGTGCCTGTAAATGGTTTAATTGAAATAAATGCTTTGAGTTTGAGTTTGAGAGGAGAGGTTGGCCTCCGTGTCGGATAGCTGGGGGAATCGGGTAGCGGCCCGTTTTGAAGAAGCGGGCATGGGAGCAGCGACCCGCTTGGAAGAAGCGGGCTCGTCTATGTCCATGTCACCGGTGAGGCCGGATGACCTGAGCGGACTGTCTGGGACGGGGAGGGCGACTAGCGCATAACTGAAGCCAGCGATGGCAGGGTCAGGGCGAGGGAGGAGTGCCTGCTCGATCCGAGCGATCTCCTCGGCATATTTGGTCTCGAAGACCTTCCTTTAACAGGATGGCCTTGAGGCACTCTAAAATGAGGCGAGCCGAGTTGTTAGGCCCAGCGCCACCCATAGTCGGGGGAAAGCTAACAAATTAGGGAGGAAATGTCGGGGGAACCTAACACTTGCCCTAACACCTAACTCCCCGGGTGGACTTGCCCGGGGATGTGTGACCCTTCCTGCCGGGTATAGACAGGGAGGTGTGTACCTACTGGTGAGCCCTAAGCTTGCTTTGGCCCGTTGCCTATCTTATTTGTGCAACGGGGTCCTAACCGGGTCTGGTGCGAAGGGGTAGACAAACCCAACCGACGCCAGGTGTGTTGCTGTGAAAGGAAAACTGTCACCAATGCCGACTAGGAGACCCCCCAAGGCCGCACACTGGGACCCGTCCAACTTTCTGCCTCACCTTGATGGGGATCGGCGGGTGCGTTTGGGTCAACACCCCCTCGGCTTCTTTGGCACCGTAAGTTATCCACTGAGGACCACGAAACTGTGGTTTTACCCAGAAGGGGCCAAAAACCTCGTCGAACGTATATTTGATAATATACTGTTAAGAAATAATAATATTAGCTGTGCCTTGAAAAAGGCACACACAAAGGTCGATGGTAGTCGAGACGGCTACGAATATCGTCACGGGGCGCGACGAAATATTGAGAACTGGAACCACTGAGCCGGAAATCGGGAGCACTCGAGCCACTGCACAACACGTCCGTCCGCTACCGCTGCCGCGCGCCGAGTGAAAAAAATAGGATAGGGTTGCCTTATCTTTATCAATCTGCCTAGCCTTTTCCCAACTATATTGGGGTCGGCTTCCAGTCTAACCGGATGCAGCTGAATACCAGTATTTTACATGGAGCGACTGCCTATCTGACCTCCACAACCCAGTAATTGGGTAATACGATACCCCTTGGTAAGACTGGTTGTCAGACTTTCGGGCTTCTGACGACCTGTAACGACTGTCAAAGATCAACGAATCACAGCCAGGACCAACGGCTTAACGTGCTTTCCGAGGCACGGAGGAGTCCCGATATGTAAAGATGGTCACCCATCCACGGACCAACCCCGGCAAGCGTAGCTTAACCTGATGGATCGACCCGTGCGGCTATTATTACTTAGCCACGAGCTCCTCTTGTCTGTCTTATCTTTATATGGTAGAAAATTAATAAGATCCGTGAGAAAGTTCAGAATGATCATGTTTGTGTTGAGAAAAATACAGAAAGCATGATCTTATCTAAGTCTATAACTATGTTTCGTCAAACAGAACTGGAGTACATTTTGAGAAACAGATCCAATTAATTATCTTTCATTATTCGTAGGTTCCACATACCATACTTAGAATCTAAAAGTGCTAAGTATTAATTATACTACTTTTAATTAAATATTTCAATATTATAAAGATTCAATAAAGTTACAGATATTTTCTCGATGGTATGTGAAGCCAAGTCAGAGGCCCTTGGGCGGGTTTATAACTCTGACACCATTATCATTGGTGCCGATTGTCTGACTAAACTATCTCTAAAATTCCTTATTTTGGCTATGAGAATCTTAAAGCTATTCTGCCAAATAAATTCTCTAAATTAAAAATTATTTTGGCACTTCTAAAACCGAATTTGACAATCGCGCCTCCACTTGGTACTTGTTTTCCCTAACCCGTGAATTTTGTGGATTTTTTTCACGTTTCATATGGAAAATAAAGAAAAAAAAATTGCCTACGTGTTCGAGATATAAGCAAAAGAAAATAAAAGAAAGATACAGTACTGTTTTGCAACTGAAGTCGAGGTGTTGGTTTGAATTTTAGTTCATGACATCTAATTAATTCCACACATTTTTATTTTTTCACTAAATTAATAACTCAGTGCCATCTCAGTACTGTCAAACTAAAATATAGTTAAGTTGTGTCACTATAGTCTGTTTCAGAATGGGAAATCGTCGTTTGACAGGAATAAATTAAATTTTAGAGATTTTTAGTCTAGTATAAAGAATTTTGTGACAAGAGAATCGGCACCAATGTCGATATCTAATTTATATACCCAACTAGGCACAAATATCGATATTTCAATAACTCTAAGCATCCCTAGGCCTAGTGATTTTAACAAACAAGCATACAAAATCACTGTTAGGTATACATCCAATCATCTGTGGAATGTACTTAGTATTGCAGCTTGTCCACTTTGAAATGACGCGCAGCACTATCGCATTTTACGTTTACGGTTTATTTTTACTTTTCCTTCACTATTTACAAAGTTTATATTCATAGCGTTTGTTTTTTTTATTTTCCTTCCTCAAGCACAGTAATGATGTAAAATAGTGCTCATACCAATATTTAAAAAAAATAAGTAATAAAAACTAAAACCCAACTTCGCTTAAAAAGGGATAAACAAGACGACACCACAGACGGACAAATTAAAAATCCGGAGTCACACGTAATCTGTTCGAATTATGCCCTTAACACGAGTGACTCCGGATTTTTTATTTGTCTGTCTCTGGTATCTTGTTTATACCTTTTAGTTGGGTTTTAGTTTTTATTACTTTAATTTTTTTTTATTCTTTTTGGTTTATAATACTTACATTTTTTATTGAAATGTGCTCATTAAGCCCTTTTATTTGATACCCAACATGGTATGATTAAACAATTTTTTTTTTTAGTTCCTGACTTTATAACCTCTAGAGGACGCCATTTTTAATGTGACGTCACATAGCCTATAACCAGCAAACGATCAAGACGCTTCCAACAATAGCTCATTTGTGATTGTGATAAGTGGTTTAGAAGATAGGAGGGAACAGATGAACACACATACATACATGCCGGTTAAAATCATAAACCTCGTTTTTTCTTCGTCGTAGTCGGGTAAAAACAGGTAAATCCTAAGATTTAGGCGCGATTGGTCCAATGTTCAAAAGAATGTTCAATTCGCAGTTGGTCCAATTACTGATTGCTACTTTACTGTGTGTGCACCTGAGTTATTGTGTATGTGTGAGTAAGGTCTGTGGTGGAGTTTAAAAAATCGTACAATGAAACAAAACATTTAATTATATTTTCATTTTATTTTTAAATAGCATTTTTTTGTTAGATCGCAAAGGTCAACCAGATAGCAAAACTACTTAATTACCTTATCGAATTTATATTTTAAATTGGACTCATTAGCGGTCTAACAAGTTTACAAAATTCACAAATATTTTGGCAGGCTTTATCTCAAACTCTGTTTGTACCTACCGATCATGTCGAATTTAGAAATATTCTACACTAAGTACGCTAACTGCGTCCCGCGGTTTCTATGTCCTACTCCAGGTCATAGTCTACCCATGTGCCAAATATCATCTAAATCCGTTCAGCCGTTTTAGCGTGAAAGCGTAACAAACTCGCTTTCGCATTTATATATAAAAGATGTATCCTTTCACACACGAAAAAAATCAGTTGTTCCCTACATTTTGACGAGCTATGTGAATGTAGGGAACAGCTATTTTTTTCTGGCGATTTCAGGGTTGGTCCCATAGTGAAAGTTGTTCATAATGATGAGTACAATGACCCATTAAGAGGATTAAAACGACTAAAATGTCACCGTGTATTTATTATATTAAAATAAAAAAAGAGAGAAAGAAAGAAAAATGCGTTTATTGGCATTATTACATAAAAATACACATTAAAATTTAAAAAAAAAAACAGAAAAAAAAATCGTCATCATCAGTACCTATGTTGTATTCTGATCAAGACGAGATCATCAAGTCACGCTTGGATACAGAAAGCCCAGAATAGGGAACTTTGAAAATCTTTGGCGGAGACTTTCACCCGCTCCTTCTAAGAAAGCAGTCAGACCCAACACGAGAATAATCCAGGAAAAAATAACTAGATATGCTCTATCGTCGTATGTACTGCTGTTGTATGCATTATCGTCGTATGCACTGGTGTTATATGCACTAGTATCACTTTTACTGTTGTTGTATACACTTCTGTCAGCCATGGCCAGTGTCGCTATTGTTAATAGCCGCCATACTTCCACAGCGTTTTGAAGAGGTATGTGTGTCAATAATTGTTATAGCTTCCACCCACGACCCTCTGAGAACACGTTTTATTTTCCTTTTTTGCAATATTGTACCACTAATTCATCATTAATTCAAACATCATTATAAAACTTTTTTGGTTGCCGTGGACATGCCCAGCAAAGACATGGGCTTAAAAAAATCTTATAGAATAACTAAGAGTTAATTAAACTAGACGTTGCCCTGAATTCTGGGGATAAGAGTTAAATCATTTATTTATAGTTCATTATTAATGGTTAATTGTACATAGACGCTAAGACGCAGCGATTATTTAGTAATACAAAATAAGTATATGAACAGTAGCAAGTGAAGTTCTGTAGTTTCAGCTTGACCTCATAGGAAAAAAGCGTGAATTTATGTTGTCTAGGAATTCACCTCATTTCTAGTGCTCCTAGTCTAGATCTCCGTTTGAAATATTCGACCCATAATTCCCGATTACTTTTCACTAGAATTATATACAAATCTAATGCTATCGAATTCAAAAGATCTCCTAATAAACCTATTTCTGCTAACAGCTTAACATTACTATAACATATTTCTAATAAATAGGCTAACGATGTAATATTGCTGAATACAAATATCAACGTAGCTATGTAGAAGCGATGCCATTTGTTAGTAGATCTACTCGCAGCAGTATCATTACCGCGGAACAGAAAATATAAAACTGTTATGTAAATAACAACATTAACTGTCGGAGTAATAAAGTAAATAACAGAGAAGAAAATTGTAAATATATTATATTCTCCTAACAAGTTATACAAACTTAAAAAAGCCAAAGTAAAAGGTAATATAATCACAATAGCAATAGGTATACCCCAGGCAAATAGGCAACTTTTAAGGTACTTCCTACGAATGTCAATACTAAAAACCTTAACAAAATCAATATAAAAAATATAATTCAACATGAGCAGCCAAAAATTAAACGATAGCATAAATATCAAACCTAGAAGCATAGGTAATATTAAAACTATCTGCACTTCTTCTGTCGTTGAATACGTGTGTACTATGGCAATAAATAATATACGCATCGCATTCGCAGATAATGCGTTGAGAAACACATAGTTTTTGAAATGACGGAATTTCTTGAGTAAGCACCACGATGTCACGCTGTATATTAATCCAGGTAGACACAATATAAAAAAAACGTATAGCAAAATTAAGAACCCATTTTTCGTTTCAGAAAACACAGTTTTTGTCGTGTCGTTGTTGTATGCATTAGAGTTGTAGACACTCATAGTGTTGCATGCACTGGAGTTGTATGCTCTGGTGTCGTATGCACTGTCGTCATATGCACTGGTGTCGTTCGCACAGTTGTTGTACGCACAGTTGTCGTACGCACAGTTGTCGTATGCACTGGTGTCATATGCTCTGGTTTTGTATGCACTGGTGTCGTTTTCGGTGATGAACGTTGAGAGCGCAGTTTGACTCGCTGATTAACAGTGACCAATATTATAATAATTAACAACAAAATATCAATATGTTTTTTCATATATATACATTACATATATTAACTAATTGCCGATACGACAGTATTGATATCGATAAAATCGGCTAAGTGTCGGACCATGGGTTCCGCAACTTTGAAGAAATTACTAAGTATTGCAATTTCAAACAGAAATATTTTTATTACTTTTAACCTTCTAAATACTCCACAATTGAGTTATTTTATGATGTGCAGCCCAGGCATTACACAACTCCGGCCCTGGTCCAGGCCATGGTACGGAGCGAGAGAGCATGGGAAGCCGTCAGCTCCTTCTGCGAAGCAGTAATGCTCGCGAAGGAGGAGGCGGAACGCGTGAGGGAGAGGCAAAGTTTGCGCCCTCACGCCCCAACCACCGCCGCTGGAGACGCCCTGGGCGTCGGGAATCCCAGGCGGATTCCCGGCCACCATAGGCGCGGGCTTGCGGGCGGCGAGCAATGGGTAGCTCGCCGTCCGATAAGGACCAAGCCCGGGTCAATGGCGCGTCATCACAATTGGCGGGGTCCGCTAGGACCGATGCCTGCCAGGGTTGCAGGAAAGCCCGAAAGGGATACCGGGACCTTGGCAACAGACAACTGAAGGAACACGGGTGGGTTTTAGTCAGTAAAAGTCTGATTCGCCCTTCCGCTCCGCCCGGAGTGGGAGAAGACATTTGATGATTTAAAAAAAAAAAATACTTTTAGTGTTGCTGAAGATTCTAAGACCATCTTTGTATTGTATAAACTCAATCTCCTTTGTGTTATAATTGCGGACTTTTCCCAACTATGTTGCAGTTGGGAAAGTCTAGGCAGATGATGATAATGCAAGAAACACAGCGCTGGCTTTCAATTTCAGTCGGTGTTGTTGTGAATTTGTGATGACGTCAACTGCAGCTTAGAAAGGGCTACCCCAAAGATATTAAAAAATAAAGCTCAAAAAACCTTTAACATCCAAACCCATCATTTCGGCAGCTATTTTGATAAAAACAACACTTTTTTTTCAAATCTTACACAAATTGAAAATATATATATAAAAATAAAAACAAGCATTCTTTCAAATCGATGGCATTAGTGGTTCTGAAAATGAGCAGCTAGGACAGACAGACGAACGAAGACGCACCATAACAGTTCCTTTTTACCATTTTTGTACGGAACCTTAAAATAGGAAATATCAAAACAATCCGATTTCCAGTTGTGTTAGTGATATAGAAATCTCTATTACAAAAAATTGTATTTTACATTTTGAACTGCAAAATTAATGACCAATTACTTATTTTTTTAAACTTTGATAACACTGTGTAATCTGTACAACGACTCCGGGCTGCTACTGAAAACCTCAAAAAAAACCCTCATTACACTTTCGGCCGACCTGCAGGCGTAGCATGGCGCTTTCTATTTCTTCGAAGAATAGACATAGCTTTTTCTATACAAAGTAACATTTCGTTTCTTCATTTTTGACATCGCACCGTAGAAATCCTTCTACAATCTGTCATTTTGTCTTTCATTTATATCGATCTTTGTCTAGGTCTTTTAATATGTAGACTATTTCGGAAGAAAGTTTTCTATCCTTACTGTCAAAATCACACTGACAACTGAAATTTGTCTAAGGAAGTGAAGACAATTTGAAACAAAACAAAGAATTCTGAGTCGAATTATGTAAAAGAGTGAATTTCGTTAAAAGTACACTAGTAGTACACTAGTAGTGTAGTAGGTGTAGTAGGTATTTGCACGCTGCAGTAAAGCAGTGAAAAGTACACTGTTTCGGGCGTTTTGCCAATCTTTTTATACGTGCAGTCTATGGGTCAACTACTCGCGGAAGGCAATCAACGCCCTGCGCGTTCAGTACAATAACGCCTTCAGAATGTTGATGCGGCTACCGAGGCACTGCAGCGCGTCTGGCATGTTTGCCGATGCGCGTATTGATGGCTTCCATGCCATCCTCAGGAAGAGAGCTGCATCGTTGCTAAGTCGTGCCCGCGGCAGTGGCAATGGCATTCTTAGCGTTGTGGCAGGCAGAATTGACTGCCCAATACTGTGGCATTGTATACAGTTGCATGTCGATTTTAAGTTTTAGTTATAATAGTATTACTGGTTACTAACATAATTCTTAAGTATACCTACTAACAAAAATATGGATCACTGTATCTGAATTAAATGAATAAATAAATAAATAAATAAATAAAAGTGCAGTTGACTCTTTTTACTTAGCTACCGTCGTACTGTCTACACGGAACGTCATTTTTGTCTACTCTTCCGTCGAAAAAACGGTGCTCATGCTACGCCTGCTGGGAACCTGCGACCCAGGACCTCATGGTCAGCAGTAGTGTAGTAGTAGTGTCTGTGAGTGAGTGCGTGAGTGAGCAAAAGTAGCCCAGTGGTACCGGCCCCGACTAACGAGTTGTTGGTTGTGGGTCCGAACCCAGCTAGGCGCTTTACTTTTTGTAAATAATTTCCTCACCACTGCTCTCAAAACGTTGAAGGAAAACATCGTGAGGAAACTAGCTTGTCCTAGAACCAAAAATTCGAAGACTTGTGACATCTACCAACTTGCACTGGGCCCGCATGGTGGTTTACGGCCCACTGCCTCTCAAAGAGAGGAGGCCTGTGTCCCAGCAGTGGGAGCATTATAGGGTGACTTTTGTGTGAGTGAGTGATCATTTCTGTGGTGAAAGTTATAGGAAATAGGTACTCTATTTGCACATTAAAACAGTTAACTCTTAGAATAAATTTATTAAAAAAAAAAAACTATCTTCTTATTAAAATCTTAAGTTAAACATTTTTACATATAATGTATGTCAGTCCATATCGCCATAATTCTATTATACCTTAATGTAAGATGTTTAAATGCAAATGAAAATATGTTTATTCTACATTTTATAATCTCTGTACATTATTTATACATTATATCCCAATAATCTAACACAATTATTTTTAATAACAGCCGCACGCGTCGAATGGTGGTTAACCTACGCTTACTGAGATCGGTCCGTGGATGGATGATCTGCATCCATAACATATCGAGACCCATCCGTCCCTCGGAAAGCACATTGAGTCCTTGGACCGGGTTGTCATTTGTAAGTATGAAGCTCGAAATTCTTCCAACCAATCTTACCAAGGGGTGTCGTATTACCCAGTAACTGGGCTGTGTAGGTAAGATAGGCAGTCGCTCCATGTAAAATACTGGTATTCAGCTGCATCCGGTTAGACTGGAACCTGACTCCAACATAGTTTGGGAAATGCTAGGTAGATGATATACTTGGACATTATTCGACCTCAAGATCCATGAAGAGCAATGATCCATGTGATTTTGTTTGTACCGATCTCTTCCTTAAATATTCCATTTCTGGTGGGATTTTTCTTCATTTAAAACTGGCACGTTTAGTGTGAGATTCTTCTTGTTCTTCTTCCATTATTTGGGGTCGGTTCTCCTCACTGTTCTGCGCCAAGTTACGTTACGTTACGTTTAGTGCGAGAAATAATAATAAAACATTCATCGTTTCGAAAGCCTGGCAGGTTTAAATGAAGGTACTTAAATTTAAGATTTCTTACTTATTAACACCCTGTTTCTAAATTGAGAACTCGTAAAACTCTTCTAAGGCTTACTTAACATTATTCTTTCAATGTAGCCCGCAAAATTCAAAATTTCTTACGGTTTTGTAAAGAAATTTCGTATTTCGCGGGCATCGTATTTAGAAATTTTTGTATATTTTGACAAGTTCTCAACTTCACACAACTTGGCATACTGTTTTTCAAACTTTGCTCATATTATTTCTTTAATTTAGTTAATTTACATTCTAGTTTTTTTGCATACGGTGTATCTTTGCCCTGTGGCGTCAATGTGAATTAACTTTCAACGAAACTGGTTATACAGACGTTTCTTTGCGTATTTGAGCTGATTCATAAACGATCTGACCGGTTTGTTTATCCTCAAAGCTGAGACCAAAGGCTTTAAACTTCTTGCCAGTTTAGTCTCGATCTCCTATTTAAACATTCTCGCCACAATTTACGATTACTTTTCACTACGATTATAAATATGTCTAATGCTATTGTATTTAAGTATATTCCTAACTCTCCTATAAAAAAAAATATAAATATCTTCAAATCAAATATTTCTAATATAACAGTTAATTGTAAAACATTGCTGAGTACAAATATCAACGTAGCTATGTAGAAACGAAACCATTTGATACTACTTGTACTTGCAGCAGCTTCACAACCACGGAACAGAGAATGCACAACTGATACATAAATTACAAAATTAATTATCACAGGAATTATTAATATCGCTTTAGTTAAAGCCCCAAACATGTATTCTGTAATGATTTCACTTGAGTTATAAACATAACAATATAATGCAGCAACGAAGTATATGACCGATGATATCAACGGTAAGCCCCAGGCAAACATACCACTTATTAGGTACCTCCTGCGAATTTCAACACGGAAAACTTGTACTAAATCTATATAAAAATAATAGCACAACACCAGTAACCAACTATTAAAAGATAGTGTACAATACATCATTAGAGATATAGGTATAACACGCACCACTGGATACCGTATCACCGCGTCAGCATTAACCAGAGCCATGCACAACTCAAACACTAACAAACGGATCACATTCGCTAAAATAGCACTGAGGATCACATAGTTTCTGTAGTTACGAAACTTCTTGATTATGTACCACGACGTCACTCCGAATATGAACGCTAACAATGTCGGCACAAACAAAATCCATCCAATAATGACGACGTTGTCAATAGAAAATACTTTTTCGATTAATTCGGAGTCACTGCTCTTGTATTGTTGGGTGTCAGCCATAGTGAGCGTCGCGTGCGCAGGCTAGCGCGCGCTGTTGAGAATTGACTTAGTGAAATATTCTCACACACATATGAATGAATGACAGATGCACCCCCCCACCACACTCGTTCACGTCAGACTCATTATTTGTACGCATGTTTCTTTGCTTTTTACGTCATTTATATCGATACTGATGTAAAAGTTTTTCAAGATTTTCGTTTCTCACATATTTTTGTATCTATGACTACTAGTAATATTTCCACACTGTTGTATGGAAATCGATTGTGATGGTATGGGCCTATAATGCGGAGGAATGAGGGAAATATCATGAGGGACAAGCTAAGTATGAATGGAGGTAGTTATAAGAGTAGGGGTATGTCCAAATAAACGATGGATTGACCGTGTGGAAGATGATATGGCTAGAAACGGGGTGACTATCGAGATGACGACTGATAGAGAAGTATGGAAGAAAAAGACATGTTGTGACGACCTCAAATAAATTGGCATGAGAATAATGATATTTATTTATTTATTTATATATACTTTATTGTACACCACAAAAATATATAAAAAAAGGAAAAAAACAAACACTACAAAATATACAATGGGCGGCCTTATCGCTTTCCGCGATCTCTTCCAGGCAACCTTGGAATGGACAGTGATTTGCCTGGACATAAAATGGGGCTGTCGTAGGTGCAAAAAAATAAAAAAATAAGTATACAATATACTAAAATAGATACACATATACATAGATATCCTAAATAATACATACATAGGAAATAAATAAATAAGCAACGAAAAAATAAATGAAGACTATAGATGACACAGTTACGAAGACAATATCACAACGACAAGTAATGTTCCTTAACGAGTCTTTTAAACTCTATTAACGACTGCGCGCGTTTTATTTGAACTGGCAATGCATTCCACAAACGAGCGACCTGGACGGCAAAGGATTTGTCGAGGAAAGTATATATATAGTATGATAATGATCCACGCAAGTACCAACTTGCATGGACTTATTATATAGTAATATGGATATCATTATCATCATTCTCACGCCAATTTATTTATATATACAGGTATACAGGAAATATAGGTATACAAATATACAGGAAATATCTAAATAATATTTCTACGAAGTAGAAAACTGGTATAGTGTGATTTGATGTGGCTGTGTGAATAGGAATCGATATGAGTGAGAGTCGTAGACACAGTGGGTGCGTAAATAAGACAAAACTCAACTTTAATTTTCTTTTTAATATTCTTTTTCCATGAAAATCTTACACTGTACATTATAATCAATCAATCTGTCACACACAATAGTACGTCTGGGGTAACAGTAACCACGAACAATGTTGACAAAAGCACCTACTTACTTGATTATATTTCTCGTCTCTCAAACTCAAATACAAAGCATCTATTTCAATTAAACCATTTACAGGCACTTTTGAATTCTCTAAAAGTTGGTCAGTTAGAAAGTTTAAGCTAGTTGCTACTCTAGTACCTACTATGAACAAACAAGTCTCAGATGACATTTGAATAATTTGAACTGGCCTCATTAATATTATAACCAGCTTCATTTTCCTCATAGATGTCTCAAAAATAGAATAGAATACTCTTTATTATGTATACCATAAAAAATATAGATATAAATAATTATATAAATTTAACATAGGGTGACACAATGGGCGGTCTTATCGCTAAAAGCGAAATATAGACATTACAATCCATTTCTTGCAATTGTTGCATCAATCGCCTATTTAAAAACTGACGACATAATTCTAGATTACCTATTATAAAATACACAACCAAAACTATTGAATTTAGTCGTTCGCCAGAGGCTTCTATTAGTACAACTAAGTTATGCTTTATATCAAATATTTCCTTAGCAGTTAACCATTGTTCAAATAAACACGTTTTATTTTTCCGTTTTATAAATTTGCTTTGTGTAAAACTATTAACACTGTAACAACTAATTAGGTATAAATTATAACTCAAACAACGGTAGCTCTAAAATAAAATTAAAACTGTTAAGAAAACCACAAACAAAAAACAGCTGCTAACAGCTGTTTTTTGTTTGTGGTTTTCTTAAACTAAGAAAACTAAAACTAAGAACTAATTCTTAGTTTTCCGAAGACAGAGATAATTTAATGATTTTTTCTTTACTATTCCATGAGACCTTGCTTCTTCACAATCATGCTGCTAGGATTTTTCAAAAATGAGATAATCTTGAAACTTCTGAATATGTGAAAATAGTTATGTAGGTATCTCTTGATTTCGTTGGCTTAGAAGCTTGAATTTTTCACCCATTCAAGAGACCGCAGACCATTAAAACCGTATTATTATTTCAAAAGAAAATAAACACGCAAACATGTTTTGTAAAGATTTAATTATATTATTATAATGACTTATTCATTCTCAGAAACATTAAACTACTTGTATATACAATTATTACTCAACTAACTATTTACAATAGAAATTAAATTTAATGACTAACTGTACTTACAAATAAAATACAAAAACAAAAGGACACATCGAAGTACTCGTCCGCATCGCTATTGAAACATTGAAAGGCAATACTAATTATTTGACCAAAAAACGAGCCAGCCCCGGTCACGTGAAGCGTTGACCAGTCGGCGAGAAATTTCCTTGTAAAGGAGACTTGTACTCAGACCTCGTGACCCGAGCGTTTCGACTCCAAACGGCTAAAAACTGTCATCATCATCATCATCATTTCAGCCGAAAGACGTTCACTGCTGGACATAGGCCTCTCGTAAGCACCGCCACTTCGACCGGTTCTGTGCTTCTCACATCCAGCGCTAAAAACTGTAGTTACCCATAATTAAATACCTAATGACCTATACTTAGATGTAGCATGTAAGATTACTTGACTAATATTGCATACACGCACTGCGTTCATAAGTGGTATAACCAGCTTCATTTTCCTCAAATGTACATGGTTGTGGGTTCAAATCCCGGAAAGTACCAAGGTGACTTTTACAATTCATAATTACATTCGATTCATGTACTGTCTGAGTTTATCTTGGACATTATTGACATCGGTTAAGGAAAACATCGCGAGGAAAACCAGGACTTTATAGTTACATAATATAAGTCTGAAATCACCAACCCGTCTTGTGCAAGCGTGGTGATGAATGCTCGTACCTTCTCTGTATGGTAATTTTTGTTAAAGTATTTGTTTTTGTATAACTGTTAAAGTAGTAGTAGTAAAGAGGAATTTTTCGGTGCCATATTTTAGCTTGTTACATTTTTAGTTACATAGGTTAGGATATTATATTTTCATTTTAAGAACTGTTTATTTAGATAAATATTATATTTCCGACATTTTAGTCCACAATGCCCTTCACTAGCCTGTATTTTATTTTTTAATAACAAATTTTTCTTAATCGTACTTTATTTTGCATCTTCTGTCCAATATGAATCGATTTTGATGATTCTTTTTATGTTTGGTAGGTCATGCTTCAGAGATGGTCCTATATAAATTTTGTTAACTTTGCTTGCGTAGTTTTTGAGTTTGTTTCAATATTACGTATTTTTTCCCACTTAATATATCTAGACGCTATTTTAAGTGACTCCGACACTGTTATATACATAGCAGTTATGGTATTCGAACTTATGTGGGGTAGGTACCACAACTAAATAGTGAAAAATATAGCCTTTTTACAAAAAACAATACAACCGACTTCCAAAAAAAATACAGTAAAAAGTGAAAAATAACTTTAGGAAGTAGGTGGCAAAAAACGAAAATTGAAAAGCAAAGACACCAACTTCCGAAATTAAAGTTATTTTCATTGAATAGTGTGAAGTCGTTTGTTTTGTTTTTGTAAAACGTTTTTATTTCTTTGAACGATAAGTACGCATGTAATTTGTGTATACATTAGAAGTAATAACTAAATTCTGTTTTAAGCTAATGTTAGGTACATTATGTAATATGCTGTTGGAGTACTTATTGAAGAAATAAATATGACAAGAGGCCTATGCCCTGCAGTAGAACAATAATAGGCTGGTATTGAGATACACATATTCATATTTGCAGGGATGTTCGAATGGATTTCTTTTTTAAGTATATTTGCCATAACTCCCGATTACTCTTTCCTATAATTAAATACATATCCAATGCTAATATATTCATGAACTCTCCAAATACACCTAATACATTAACATATTTATCAGTTTTTTCAAACAAATCTCGTAAACAGTACAACACCATAACATTACTAATTACAAATATTAATGTAGATATGTAAAAGCGTCGCCTTTTGTCAGAAGCTGTGGTCGCGGCAGCTTTACTACTGCGGAACAGAGAATGAACAACCATAACGTAAACGACAAAACTTATTGTCACAGGTAATAATAACAGTGATATGCCGATAGGAGTTGTAAGTATTTCCATCGAGTAATACACATAAAGCAACCTACCAGTAACAAAATACAAGAACACTGCTATAAAAGGTACACCCCAGGCAAATAGATTACTCTTAAGGTACCTTCTACGAATGTCATTGTTGAAAACTTTTACAAAATCAACGTAAAAAATATAGCATAATACGAGTAACCAACAGTTGAAGGTAAGTGCCCAGAACTCAAATAAATACAGAAAACACTGAACTCTTACAAGGTTCACATAATTAATAAAACAATTTGTTTCTACGTATACGAACAAACAGTAGCGTATCACATTAGTTATCATCAGATTGAGAAGCACATAGTTTCTGAAATGTCGAAACTTTTTGATCATATACCACGATGTCAATCCGTATATGAAACCAGCCAGACTTAGTACAATAATAATCCAGGCAAAAACTACGAGATAATATGCACTGGGAACGCAGGGTGTGTCGAAGGCATCATATGCACTAATGTTGTGTGCACTGGAGTTATAAGCACTGGAGTTGTATGCACTGGTGTCACTGGCACTGGTATCACTGGCACTGGTTACATAATCATTAGTGTCAAATGCACTGGTGTCGTTTTCCGTCATGTTGAGCGGCATGTGCGCAGTTCGTCACGCGTCCACTCCTGTACGTGCAGCAAAACGCAATGAAACCGGTTGAATTACTTGAATCATTATATAGTACCTGGGCGACCGAGCTCTGCTCGTGTGAAAATATGGAGAAAACAAATTTTTCCAGAGACCTAGCTAGATCGATTTTTCGCCCCCGTAAACCCCTGTATTGCAACTTTCATCGATATCGTTAGAGCCGTTTTCGAGAACGTAATTACCTACAAATACAAATATTGCTCATTTAATACTAAAGGATTATAACAAGTACTTTATTGTGATTCACCGTGTAGTCCTGAATCACCATTAGGGTCATGACGTAATTGTTTAAAATATTATAAATGCAAAAGTGAAGTGTTGTTTGTTTATTTGTTTGTTAGGCTCTCACGCAAAAACGGCTGAACATATTTGGATGAAATTTGGCACATAGGTAGACCATGACCTGAGTTAGGACGTAGGATGATTTTTATCCCGGTAAAACGTTCCTGTGGAATAATTTGCGACATCAACGCGGGCGAAGCCGATGACAAAGTCTAGTACCAATATAAAGACTTCGTTGGGGAAATACTACCACTATAGCTAGGTATATTTTTGTGGTGTTTTCTGTTTGAACGATCTGGGTGGGAAAACCCGTCATGCTTGCTAATTCGAATGTTAAATGCTTGGAAGCCGTTTCTAGAATTTTCATGTTTCTTATGTTTTTTGTTTGTGATTTAGATACTTATGTGTTTGAATCCAGAAATAAAAAAACAATTTTTTTTTTTAATTACAGTTTTTAAGCAAGTATATAACTTAGATGATTATCTGAAGATAAGTGTGGTAACCTGCTAGACCGGCTCCACAGGTAAATCTAGGTACAGTACAACTAGTTTCTTAATGTCCCTCGGCAAACTTCGTGTTTCGTCAGTCGCCGGATTTCTATCAGTTGCCCTTTGCACTTGCTGCAAACCGGACGCTTACAATCGATTTCCAAGTCGATTGAGTGCGTCCGTCCTGATCGGGACATTAACAAAATATTTTTTCTGTACACGAAATAAAAGTGGTTGTAAACGTATATTCACTGATAAAACCAGTTATCTGGCACGGTAGCTCACCCATACAAAGAGCGACCATACAAAAACAAAAAGCAGGGGCACTCGAAGCGTTTTGTTGTATTTTCAAACCCTCATAGCTTCTATAAAAATAAGAATTCTTTAACTTTTACCCTCCAGCTTCCGTAATTGAGGGTGTAAGTCTGTAATATACAATACACCCTTTATGGTACTAGCCGAAGTCCTAGAAAGCTGAAAGATTAAAGATATAGATATTTCCTCTGGAGATTATTAAATTTGGCACGAAATCGAAACAACGAATTGAACGTTGGGTCCTTCGATTACAATCATGCAATTATAAAGTCATTTATAAACCTGGAAAATCAAATAAGTATAGCAGATCCTTTATCAGGTCAGTGCACGAGTGCCGTCATAGAAAAAGTCCTCTTGAAAACGAATATCATATTAACCAGATTGTTCAATACGCGCGACCCGTAGCCTTATCCGTTAAAACGATTATTAAATCACTGATTAATGATAATTAATTTAAGTTAATCAAAGACGCTTTAATAAATAATGCTTGGGATGATAAAATAAACAAATAAACAACTAGGTTACATAATATGAGGAAACAAATTGGTAATACTCACCAATTTAAGAAAACAAGTAATAGAAGCATCTCATGAAAGCCACCCAGGCATTGTCAACATGAAGGCGAGGTTACGCACGAAGCTTCAGACCCAAATCCACCAGTATCGATGAAAAGGCGTGGACACTGCTGTTGATTTTGGGTCCACTGTCTGGTGAGGATTATCTTTTCGTGATCATCAATTATTACAGTATATATAAAGAGATCGAAATAATTAAATCCATATCTACACAGGACACAATAAATCTGGCTGAGACTGGCATCACCTACCCTGCTGCTTCGTCTCAAAAATCCACCCTGTTTAAAGTTAAGATGATAAATTCTTTAAATTTTTATTGCAACCGGTACGTAAAATAGAGCTAAGAACTGGCTCTCTTTTAGATTATATAAAGAGCAAACTGCAATGCAATAAATAAAAAAAACAATAGAAATTATATTTTGTTAATTAATGTTATTATATATATATATTTAGTTAGTTAGTTATATATTATATTATTCTTAAATAAATACTATAGTTTTTTTTCATTGTAATGTCAAATAAAAAATAATTTGACTTGATTTTTTTAAGCATCTGGTGTTTTACAATTTACAAAAAACTTTGCCTTTACTAGCTTTACCGTATGTGGTATAATATGAAATGCAATTGCATATTCTGTAAATCATCATTTCAGCCGAAAGACGTCCACTGCTGGACATAGGATTTCCCCAAGCACCGCCACTTCGACCGGTTCCCGCATCCAGCGGACTCCCGCGGCCTTCACCAGGTCATCGGTACACCTTGTGGTGGGCCTTCCAACGCTACGTCTTCCGGTACGCGGTCGCCACTCCAGAACCTTTCGGCAGTTTCGGCCCCATTGGCCACCTGTTCTGCGAGTAATGTGCCCACTGCCACTTCATTTTAGCAATACTTCGGGCTATTTCGTTTACCTTGGTTCTCCTACGGATCTCTTAATTTCTGATTCGATCACACAGGGAAACTCCGAGCTTAGCCCTCTCCATTGCCGTTTGGGTGACTTTCAGCCTTCTAATGAGGCCCATCGTGAGCGACCACGTTTCTGTGAGATATGTTATCACTGGCACCACAACACACACTGGTCAAAAACTTTTGTTTTGATACACTGTGGTATATGAGACGAGAAGATAGCAGGCAACTTCCCGAACGCCGCCTGTTCTGTAAATAGGATATTAGAATCACGTCACGCGTCAGTTTTACATAAACACTGAAATGGGATGTGATTGGTTTCAACACCATTGTTTATGTTCGTTGGCTTCCTATTGGTTTAACGGTAGGTAACTAAGTTTATGGACCGTATATTAAAGAACATGGTTTAGTTATGCTCAACCATCCTAATTACTATGTATAGTCGACATCGTAACACACTTGGTCTTAAATCGACCTTTGACGTTTTATGATGAGCATGTGACATTCAGTCTTATGGTAAATATCTAAAGCGACCATGACTTCGACTATACGGCCTGAATTCTTCTTACGCTGATGTCGGTCGCGCGTACTATGTATATACGTACGTATATACATTGTGTATAGTATAGCACCATAGTGCGACGCTGACGTCCGCGGCGCGTACTACGTTGCTACGCGTACGTGACCGATCGTACGTATATACTTACATTGTGTTCTATATAGCACTATAGTGCGACGCTGACGTCCGCGGCGCGTACTACGTTGCTACGCGTACGCGACCGACCGTACGCGACCGACATCAATCAGTGTAAGAGGAATTTAGGCATACCATTTTAATTATAAGACCAAGCATACCTTCATTATGCACCTTATCGCTGTGGCGACTGGCAACGGATGCGAGACGAATATTTTGCAGTAATTATAAGTAGGTATAAGTACATACCTACGTTCGGTTTGTCCCTGGTCTTCTAATGTGCTAGACGACGTAAGAAGCTACCTACAAGCTACAAAAAGTGTAGAATAACCAGCCTACAACGTTCCCAGTGCTGGGACACAGGCCTCCTCTTTGTGAGAGGTACTGGGCATCTACATATTAGATATTTCTTCGAATTTTTTAGTTTTAGACTTTTTAGTTTATTTCGGTTTCCTAACGCAGTTTTCCTTCACCATTTTGAGAGTACAGTAGTAAGTACTTATAAACATCTGTAAATGCTGTAGACTTACCAACATTACCGCGGCAACAGTAATGAGCAATACCCAACGAATAACAGGTGTGGTCACCTATCCACAGGCTGTCCTCGAGAATTGCATTATGCATTAGTGCAGATTTACCTCGAAGAGGAGACGATGGACCAGGACCGCGCGTCATTTACTTTTAAAAGTTAGGAGAGTAGCGACATCTGTACGACATCATGAAGTACTAAGTAATCAGCTAGTGTACGACGAATATTGTAGATGGCGCCACCGCAGAAGTCACAATCTTACATCATACAAACAGATGTTTATTTATTTTTTGACAGTTTCATGGTTTTTTCCGTCCGCGTCTGGGCGGGAGAACTTTCCTTCTCATTGGAGGAACATCACACTTCATTCCTCCACTTGCAAACTGGCGTGACAGTTTTTTTTTTTTTTTGGTGGGTAGGTAATCATCAAATGACTTCTCCCCAAATTTTCTATGCTTCTCCCGCTCTGGGCGGAGCGGGAGGGCGTGTCAGACTTTTACTGACTAAAACCCATCCGTGTTCCTTCAGTTGCCTATTGCCAAGGCTAATGTTCTGTGTGCCAAGGTCCCGGTATTCCTTTCAGACTTTCCCGCAACACTGGTGTGACCCTGACGTGATTATTCTTTCAAGTGTGCTTACTCTAAACAAAATCTTAGTTAATTAATCACGTTTCGGTTCATTCTCCGAATCTAAGCAAAGAGCATGATCTTCAAATCGAAAGTTATTCCAAGGACCATTCTGGTCTTTAGATCCCGTATCAAAGACTTTGATACAACTAGATATATTTCAAAGATTCTCGAGACAAAATAGTTCAGTAACTTTGAGAGCTCTTTAGTTAAGATAATTTCTCCGAAGTGCTTATTTGGGTACGCTATGAGTATTTGGAAAATTCCTTTATTGCTTGAATAATTTGAAACTTTTATTAAGGTCTAAGGCTAATAGCCCGTTGTTAAGTCTGTATAGTTTTGAGTACTTTCGAAACAGCTTTAGAAACTCTACAATAAAACCATAGTTTGAAATTTAATTATTTACTTAATTACATTTACAGTGGGTGGTTTGGAGAAGTGTATAGGCTCAAAAGATCCTCTGAACTGTAAATACATAAAATTCTATGGATGATAAAAATGGACGTCACGATTGCCATTACGTATAGGAATTATAGGTACTTATCTAAGTAAAATAAATAATTACATACGTCGGTAGATGCAAAGATGGATGATGGTGCTGCAAAAATTAACTTCCATTTTAATAAACAATCATTGGAATTTAGAACATTTTGGTCTTTGAATCGTGCCTAAAGTAGCAACACTCACCACAAGTTTCGAATCTACAAGTTTGCTGTTCATTTTTTATCAGGCGCTAGTATTGTGATTGTGAGTGCGGTAAAGTAGACGGACGGACGCTACTAACTTAAGAGCTAATTCTAATCGATATCAAATAACATTGTACTCATCCAGTCTGAGTTTAGCGAAAATTATTTATTTATTTCTTTAATACAAAAATAAATTACCTTAAATTGCACCGTCACGTAAACAATTACCAATTTGACTGGAGTTTGACTGCTTGATTTATCCTAAATTCTAAATGTGAAAGTGAGTTTGTTAGTTACGCTTTCAAGCTAAAATGCCCGAACAGATTTGGATGAAGTTTGGCATATGGGTAGACCATGACCTGGAAAAGGACATAGGCTAATTTTAATCCTGGATCGCAGATGAAGCCGCGGACAATATGAATGAATGAATGAAATGCACCGACCACAGCGTGGCTTAACCAGACTCGATAAATCGAATGAACCCCAGGATTTGCACTAGCCCCTGGAGCCTCATGGTTCATGGGGTTACAGAAGCCATTGCATATCAAAGAGTAGACCGGGGGGCGCGGGTAATGGTAGGGAATAGACCGTGCCCGTCGGGATATGGAAGGATTTGCGAGCCTACCGGATATGCATCCTTGAGTAAGCAATGGACTAGTGGAGAGACGGGTAATATTTATCTAAGGATGGGCATCTTTTTACGATGTCGCCGCCAGTTGACTCCGTTCCATTTTCACCGTTGAATACATTGGCGGAGATATGCTTCGTTCTCGGCTCTTTTCTATCTCCCTGCTGTGCTGTGTTACACTTTGCTGTTTTCTGAGTCTTTGTCCAAGGACTCGCTGCTGTCCGTTTCAGGTTTCTTGTATATCTCGCTGGCTGCTTTCGTGATCTTGTATCGGTCTTCAGCCATGTCCATCCAGAAGTTGATTTCCTTGTTGAAGCACGCCATGTCCTGTCTTAGGTTGTCGTTCCATGCGTAAATCGGTCAGCCTAATCTCTTGGATTTGGCCTAGTACTGCATTGCTGCATATAAAAGGTGTCGTTTGCCGCGTCTGTGAACATGTGCGAGATAGCACGTCCTGTGTTTCTTGATGTGTTTCGTAACAGTTTTTACTTCTAAGATTTCGTGCATTTACTTTTGTCTTGGTTTATTCCTAGCGTGGTTAATCAAGTCTCTCATGATGACTCTCTCTGTCAGGATGGTTCAAGTCCAGCTTCACCGGTGAATCTTTTGGCGGGGTTAAACTGCTTTCTCGATTCTTTTCTTCTTAGTTCTGATGCGTTTTCAGCAGCGCTGTTCAGATCGCGATCGCCCCGATCCTCGTTGTTTATGTCCAGCTCCGTCGCCGTACAAGTTCAATCTGTAGCTCGCCGCTGCTCACCTCGGGTTGATGCGATTGCAAATAATATAGTTCGGAGTTAAAAGCGCACTATTCGGCTCAAGTAATTAATAAGACCCCGACAAAAATCCCGACCCGCGTCACCCGAAATCTTCTTTTCTGTTCATAGTTACATCGCCGACACTCATAACCAACTACTTTTAAAACAAAATCCCGCGCACAAGATGACCAACTCTGTTACCGCCCAGGTTCTATAATAGCGTCCATACGCCTTTGCTGGCTTTCCGCGATAGTACTATGGCAGGCGGCAATCGCAAGGTCTATTCCCGCTTTCAGCGTTCGGCCACCATGTAACGCTTACCCATGCTGATCAACCAATAACATTACAGCATCAGATTTTTGTTGCGACCCCTTTTTTGTAAATGAAAATAGCGCCCAGGATAGAGTAAATTTAAAAAGCGTTAAAACTTGATAGCCATCCGTCATATTTGTTTTAAATTAGCTCGAGTAATAAGCCCTTTTCAAGGATTGCACCTGCAGACAGCAGTTTGAGTGAATGAAAATCAAAGTAGGTATGTCATATTCTACACAATCTACAGTTTACACTTTCACTGTCAGCTTTGTTGAGATGCCCCGTTGTGGCATTCTATAATATACCCAAATAGTGAGTATCTTAAAAGTTAAAATACCAATTGCTATGCGGCCTAAGGGTCGGCGCGGGCGCCCACATCTGGCGAAGGATATAGGGGCTGCAGAATTTTGTTTCCAAAGCCGTTAGGTATGCGTGCCCAAGACCATAAGAGCATCACTGATCACTCACAAAAAAAAAGGTCACTTGAACTCAATAACGATTTTGGAACACAATCACCTACGCATTATATCTTAAAGTTGGGTACATTATTTAGCCAATTAATCCTGTAGTGACTTAAAATGACGGAATTATGGCGTGTATCTTGCAGAGAGGAGCAAGTCACTGTAATATGGAAAGATCTCACCAGATTAGCCTACAGGTACACTTGGCGACCACCACTACCACCAAAAGAAAACACCACAATCACTTTAAAAACTCACTATCATTAAAAATAATCCATGAAACTACACATTACACAACACGCACCACCCGATAAAATACCGATTTTGCAGAGTTCGATTTCGCTGGCAAGCGAGGCTTGGCACATGCCACTATCATAAAAAAATATATACTTAACAAAGAGAACCCCGGCACAACCGTCTTGGTTGATGGCCAAAGACCCCCGCAGATGAAGCCACGGACAATAGCTAGTTTTTAATAAATAAAAACAAAATGGATTCCAACCTTTTTAAAAGATATCCATGGGTAGGACCACGCAACCCAGACATTGCAGCATCACCGTGGGCTAATCAAATTAACGTCACACACCCCCAACCAATTATAAAACAGGACAAATTATACAAAAAATGGCGACAAAATGGGATTCAATTTGGTCGGTCGCTGGCAAAATTAAATAAAGAGACTCGCTGTACACTGCATTTTTCTATAGCCCTAATTTTGTGTACACCGTATGAATTTTAATTTAATGCCGTTTTTAACAGTTTCGAGGGGAGATAGGTACTGTTATTTTTCGTGTTAAAATTGGTGTGATAGAGAAAATTACTGGGGATTTGGTTCGTCTATTAATTGTCATGCTTACATTTTTCTCTTTTTTTTAATTGGGGTTCGTTTGGTCTTACGTATGAAACATATCATTGTTGATGGACTAGCAGCATTCGTTGGGTTGGCCGAAATGCTGATTTATTATTCTCCTACCCATATTCCAATTTATTTTGGATCGTAGCAGCTTCATAACTTTTTCTTGCATTTCCACCAGCCATTCCTCCTAGTTACAACAGCTCACACAACTTAATTATTGACTGATTATTGAATTATTGCCTGAAACACAAGGAACGCAATGAATCGACTATCAACGAATTCAAAACCCACAAATAACTCCCACCGAAAAGCAAAAAGGTGAGACATAAAAACAACACCCAAATTGCGAAAAAAAACCAGCCGTCGCGAAAGTTGCGTCGCTAAATATAAATGTATTCAGAATGCTTGCTCTCGGGTCCTGAAACGGACGAGTTTGTAAAAAATTCAGACATTTCAGACCTTCCGACTGCCACCACCGCCGGCCGCATTTCAATTAGACGTGTTACCAAGTTCCTCGCCTCGCTAAATATGTTATCCTAGTGTTTGAACTGTAGTACCGTTTGATTTTCACGTTGGTATTTATTTATGGGACTTAGTTACAGTTTAATTGGGATTTTAGATTTACACACTGCTTTCATTGAGTACCTAAGTGGAGTAGCTAGTCACAACGGGGCCATGAATCAAAATTTGTGGGGGGGGTATTTGTTTACAAATTAAGTTTCCATTTTGATTTTACTAAGACAATGCAAGAGCGAGCGAAGTGATATAGAAAACCTGACGGATACCTAATAGGTTAAGCTGCCGTGATTTTTATAAAAAAATACAAGAGCGAGCGAAGCGAGCTTCAAAATTGATAAGTACCTCTAGATTTTCTGTGTGATTTTACTAAATTGATGCAAACCTTTATATGCCATAAATAAATTACGTTAATTTTCGTATCTTCAGCAGGTATTTTATACTCATTATGGACCTCTTATCAATATGAATTTGAGGTTTTGGACAATAAATTATGAATATTTTCTTGCATGGCTCGCGTCACGTCGGGGATGATACTGCGAGGCGATGACCGTAACTCGTCGAAGGTACAGAATACATAACGTTGGCTAGATACAATACAATACAATCCACCGCTCAGTGTAACTGAGCTGTAGTGGTAACACTTGCACTTTCAAAATCGCATTTAGGGACTTGTACGACTTATAGGCATTGTCATTAAATTGTTAAGTACCACTAGTGGGCGGGTGACTGTACCTAATTATATGTATTATTTTCAGCATTTTAAACGTTGTCTTAATATTAAGTGCAGTAGATGGACTCTCCGGAAAATACACAACGAAATTACCCTACCCTACACTGATACATATATGTCATGCAAAAACACATTATCAAATTGAGCAAATAAATCATTTTGTTTATTTCCTCACATAACTCTCTAATACCTTTATAAACCAATACATCAAACAGTCGAAAATCGCATCATTTACAGATGAAAAAACGTTTTGATAAAATCACATTGGACATTTACAGGATATTCCATTTCCCTCAAAGTAAATACATTTATTTGCTTCGAATGTAGGTAGTTCACAGATATTTCGTTCGGAAATTAAAAATTTGTATTATCGTCACATCTATGCTTTGGATTAAATCTACAATTTTGTTGATTTATAAACGGCCATTTTGAATCCTGCAGTCTACGTAGGTACCTAAACCTACTCAGTCGTACTTACCCTGAAGGCTCACATGGACAGGCGCGACGCGACACCGGTAGAACAATTTCCGTGAAGTTTTCATAGAAAACTTACTTCCTTACTTATACGAAATAAGTTTCATAGAAATCTTTCCACCAGAGTCGCGCCGCCAAGTCACGTCCGCGTCGCACCGTCGCGTCGCGCCTGTCTGCATGAGCCTTCACGGTACGAACCCTTTACCCATGTTCTCTAAACCAAAAACCTATAAAAGTAAAAAACTCTTCTAACTTTCCTGAAATAAGTTTCTAGTCTCAGCTCAGACTATATAAAATAGATCAACCCAAATTACCTACCCCTGAAAATTACCTGCTGACGTAATACATTACTCTTGAATAAATGTTTTAAAAATACCGCACCGTCACCTAATGGCCGTTCTGAAGGTAATCTCTTGTTTTATCCGCCGACCCTTCCGTTAAATTCATCATTTCAACGATGCCAAGCGAAAAATTAGAGAAAGTTCAACGTGATAAATAGTGGGTAGGTAGACATTTTTGTTTTCCATTTTTAAACGTAACCGAGCCTTCTTTGCGTTTTTTGAGTTCGATTTTCAAAATTCATTTTGAGTTCGAATAGATTTATGGTACTCCTTTAGTTAAATATAACCGTTTTCCGATGGGTAGGTACAGCTTTATGTATATGACGTTTGCTGTTACAAAGATCTACCAACACCTATTTGAATAAGTAGTTTATGAAACAGTTAAATCTTATAGAATAATAACGTTAAATAAACAGGGAATACCTAGCTATGTGCAGTTTCATACAATATTTTATTTCAACTCATACAATTTTATTGAAAAGACAATTTACCTACAAGAGTAGTCATTAGATTTTCAATTAAAGTAGGTAGGTATCACTTTTATCAAAATAAGAGACATAACGATCAAAATATTACAATAACCAACATACAAAGTTGTCAACGAATCTTTATCTATGTGACTTGGCAAAGTATTTCTAACAAAAGTCGTACCTTCGATATAACTAACGAATAACTTTCTTTTCGTTCGGGTCATTAGAACTTGTAGGGAACGATATTTAGGGTACCAGAGACACCTTTATAATAGTACAGAATCAGATGACTTTATAGATATCTAAAAAATAATGCAGCTGTTAAAGAATTTTAAAAATGAGTGATTTAATGTCCATAGTTCGTGTCTGTCGTCACGACATGAAAATTGCAGATGAGAACCACATTTTTGAAGAGCCCTACTCGTAATTTGGTCTCGATCCCGTGGGAATGTGGGATAAGAAGTATCCCATGTGCCAAATTTCAGCTAAATCCGTTCAGCCGTTTTACCGTGAAAGCGTAACAAACTCAATATCGCATTTATAATATCAGTTCCCAAAATAATAACATATTAGTAGTTTCATATCAATATTGTGACTTTTTACTATAAGGCAGTAATGCCATACAATTTCAGCTGGCCCCAATAACATGGCTCCCAAGGGTTTAGCACTTCGGAAGTGTTTCCAAAGTCCATTTCAGTTTTAATGCTATTTTCCAATTGCAATAGCAGTCAGGCGTAAGTTTAGATATTGCTTTTTAGAAGTTTTGTACCGAGTTATTGGCAAAGGTTTTTTTTTTTTTGCTGTTTCGGTACTTGTGATGAAATGAAATTCTTTTACAGGACATGAGGAAGTCATTTGGACTTTTTCAGGGATTAAAAAAAAAACAATTATTAATTTTGAATTGAATAGTAATTTCAATTTGTTTGCAAAATCTTGCATTAAGTACACAATTTTTATATAACATCACAGCTGTATTCCCCGAAGGATTAGGCAGAGGTGTACCTATAGTAATTCCACAATTATTCGCCAGTTATGTTTAAGTCCCATGTAAGATGGGCGAGCCTATTGCCATCAACCGGGCACAAATCCAGACTCCGGGCTACTAATGAGAAATTCCTGATGGGAAAACCAAATATCACTGCGCAACCTGGGAATCGAACCCAGGAACTCATGCTCAGCAGAAGCGCGTGCAATCACTAGACCAACAGAGCAGCCCCATGCTTAAAAACATTCAAAATCTAGTCACAATCTCAAATCAATCTGCCTAGCCTTTTCCCAACCATCTTGGGGTCAGCTTCCAGTCTAACCGGATGCAGCTGAATACCAGTATTTTACATGGAGTGACAGCCTATCTGACCTCCACAACCCAGTAACTGGGTAATACAATACCCCTTGGTAAGACTTTCGGGCTTTTGACGACCCGTAACAACTGTCAAAGATCCACGAATGACAGCCGGGACCAACAGCTTAACGTGCTTTCCGAGGCATGGAACAGTCTCGGTCCTCGGTATGTAAAGATGGTCACCCATCCATTGTACCAACCCCGGCAAGCGTAGGTTAACCTGAAGGATCGACCCGTGCGGCTATTATTAATTAGGCACAGCTCCATCTGCTGTCTGCTGCCCATCAAATACCATTCCTATAGTCACAAATTATGAACATTCAAAATTTTTGGTAACATTTTATTATACACTAGCTGATAGCCACGGCTTCGCCTGCGTGGATGTCTTGACAAATTATGTACTAAAACCTACCTCGAGAACCACTCTATCCATTGGTGAAAACAGCATGAAAATCGGTGCAGTAGTGTTTGAGTTTATCATGAACAGACAGACGCAGCGGAGGACTTTGTTTTATAATATGTAGCGACCAGTGATTTACAGCGATTGTTAAATTATTTTGCCTCCTCTAACTCAAAGCATTTATTTCAATTAAACCATTTACAGGGACTTTTGAATTGTGAGCGAGTCGGTCAGCGAGTCAGAAAGTTGAAGCTAATTGCCAATTCCAAAACGTAGGTCTCTATGGAAAAGAACAGGCAAGAAACTCTGAGGACACTCTTTTAAATCAAGATATTACAAAAACCTGCGTACATTATTCTAATTGCTTCTATATGTGAGAACATATAAAGCTAACTTACAAAAGTGTTAAGATATTATAGTATTTTACAGTAAACAATGAAACTATATATGGGGCTTATCTTTTGTGAATAAAAAATCTGTTCCTATATAATTTTTTCTAAACAGTATGAATATTAAAATTATTAACCCGTTAACATTGCTAGTTGCTAGTACTCACAGGTGATCTAATGACTGCTGATAGTTATGAGTCTAAAGCTGGTCAAGGAAAGACACAGTCACCATGCTTGGAATATTTATGATTAAAGAAAGAAAGAAAGAAAAGAAAGGAAGAAAATACGTTTATTTGCGGCAAACGTGACGCTAACAAAGGGCAAATATACGAAAATAACAAGTTGCGGGAAAATATGCGTCACATTCACGCAAAACGGCCATCGCTCAGCATAATGCTGCGACCCTATGACAGACAGAGCCTCAGCGCTGGTTTTCAGTGACAGCCGGCGATTGATACTCTGAGTCAAACTGTGCACCTATGTCAATACGTTTGGCTGGAAAAAGCTTGAAGCCAACATATCGAAACGTTGTAAAATTTAAGCCATCATAATCACTATCATTTTGAACTTTTATGGAGAATAAACCGGTTGGTCGAGCGACCAATCATTACATTCATTGATATAATACAACTTTTCATTTTCTGTTTGGTCGTGAAATTAGTCGCGCTGAAACTGAAAAGAACGTTTAGATATGTCATACTTTGATTTCAATTAAATTTGTTCAATTGTCTTATCTTTAAATTACTAATCCCGGAATGATAAACTTTTTGTTCGAGTTTTCGTTTACCTATTAAAAACAAAACAATATTGCTCTTATTATGTCATGATGAACTCATGACATGATATTGACAATGACATCATTGAATTGGTGTTACCAACGTAGAGAAATGTAAAACATACCAAAAACCACTGGCAAATTTTATCCGATTTCTGCAATGAAAAAACACAAAATTTAGCAAACAAATTGTGAAACGCATGTCAACTGCTGTGATTGGTTAAACGAATTTTCAAACAGGCAATCAAATGACTGAATTACGACACATCGTTGATTTTTGTTCTAGAAACTATGTGCAGACAAAGATAGGTAATATTCGGATAATAGTGAAGTGTGCTTTTTAAAGTCCTGCAATATTATTCATCACAATTCACAGCAAATTATTTTTTCAGAAACTAAAATACGATTATTATTACAAGACTATAAGTACCTATAGATATAGACAAACTCAGAAAAAATTAGTCCATTACTTAGGCGATTGGCACACGGCACCGCGCACCACAGCGGTAGGCGGTCTCATGTCGCATTGGTCTCTATAAAATCCGCTGATGCCTAACACACGTACACCGCCCGACCACGCGGTCGAGCCGGTAGAGACCGCGGTGGTGCGCGGTGCCATGTGTTAATCGCCTTACACCTAAGAGCTAGAAAAGATTCATTACTTTTATCTTTAAAAAGCACACAGGTTTATTATTATTAGGCACAGCCCAAAACTCGTCCATGTTAAATGATAACAGTGTGCCTTTGACACCACCTTTTTTCGGAGCCAGTAAGGTCAGTTTTACGTAGTTCAAGTAAGTATTATTAGTAACGTGCGGTTGACCGTAGAGAAACTGATAAAATTTTATATAGCCTGCAAACCAGATTAAGTAAAGCTACTACTTATTTTTTGTTGAGCAACATGTAGTAGGTAGATACTCGCGGCGTTTTTTATTTGCTAGATTCCAATTAGGTAGGTAAAAATATAAGAAATAAACTAATAGTCACGTTATGACAAAAAGTTTGGTTATCTACTTTTAGATATAGTTTAAATTGACGCTGCCTACACAAGACAAAATGTTATGATGTTTGGCAGGAACATCGTCAGAAACGTACGTATTATTAAAATTAAAAACAATATAAATCAACTAAAATCGTTTATTTGCATACAATGAGGTAGGTACAAAATCAAATGATATTTCATATAAGATTCAGTGCGCAGACCACAAATTCCGCCATCGATTAAGTAGGTTCGTTAGTTAGTTACAGACAATTAGAACAATTACTATTTTAAAAACAACTTAAGATGACCCACTGACCCAATTATTATGAGATACCTAAGTAATAAATTTGAGTTTTAGCTTTACACAATGACTATAATATACTATTATATCATTCAATGAAATAAGAGAAAAATAAATTATTTCCTGAAAAAGAAAAGTAATATTTAATAATACATTGACTGGACCCCTCCTACAGGAGGGGTCCTACATAGTTAAATATTACTTTTCTTTTTCAAATTGTTTCAAATATGAATAGGGTTGAAGAACAGACATAATTCTTTATTCCTAAACTACTAATTGACAGATATTTTTTTATTATAACAACACTGACAAGCGGTGTTGTAACCGAACAAAACAATACCTACCTAAAATATCGCACCGGCAAAAATAATCCGTTTATGTATTTATGTACATAAAGTGTGTCTTATTGACTGAAATATATAGTTATTATTCAAAAATCATTATCTAATTGTATTTCTTTTTTATCCAAGACACATTGACAAAGTTTGCTTTTCATAAAAACTTTTAATTTGGTGAATCGTAACTCCCTCTAGTGAAATTAACCTCAAACTACGCGTTGGCGGAAGATGGCCGTCGCGTGCCGAGTGTTGCTCCGATTGTTTACGACGATTTTTTAAGTTTTTATAATACGAATCCTTATATTTGACCATAGAATAAGTGAAAAAGTTATATAGTTGACCTTCGAAGTGTTATTTGGAGTGTTTTTACGGTGTTAAATGATAAATTTCTGTCAAAAAGTGCGGCATCAGTAGTGTGAGTGAAGCAACTAGTTTTGAGCCAGTGTTTTTAGGAATGTTGTGAATCCAAGTGGATTGTGTATATATTACTGGAGTTTGGACTTGCTACAGCCGCATTTAGCCCTAAAGGTAGGTTATTCTAACTTTGGAAAACTTTTAGAAACTTCAAGTTTGTTTACATACATCGGAAAGCGCTACCGCGCATGTTCAGTTTCATAGGCAAAGATTCTTTGAAATAGTTCCTAGTTCGAACAGAAAACTTTTTGTTCGTGGTTTTTTTTCTTATTCTAACCTATTGTTTCGTTATTGAGTTCATATTGCTTGAAACGAATTAATAAGTTACTTATTTTTTGTAACATTACGCTTCCTTGAACTTATTTCAGATCGGCAGGTACAATACAAGTTACCTATTATTCAAATTAGTTTTTTTTTAAACTTTATACCTAACTTTTTTACCGTCGTCTAAGATAAGATTATCAAATTGGAACACAGTTTATTAGTAGCGCACTATCAATATAGCCTTCATACATAACTTTTTTTCCTGGTCATTGAACCTTCGTTCGTGATGCCCGGCATAGAGCCTCCATGGTTATAATTGCTCGAAACAGTTTTTTGATATGAAATACTGAATACATAGATTATTGTTGTAGAATCTAGAAGCTATGATTTATCGCGAAATTACTTGTAGTAGCCAGTAATGTACAACATTGATTAAGTAAGTGTTTTTTATTTGTTTATTTTTTTTTATATTTTGGTTGTCCCACAGCCGGGCAAAGCGTATTATCTTCTCGGAGTGTTTTGTTTATTAATTGTTATTAACAGTAAGTAAATAAAACATTAAAGCTAGATACGATCTACCAGAGCCTAGCTTTGTATGTCGAAATTCACGAGAAAATCTCTGTAAAACGTGTTTAAAGCCCGATTTATTGCCAAGTTGGAACGTAATTAGACTATTAAAATGCTGAACTAGCTTTTACTGCACGTAAACATATACCTACTCTATTTTCCACAGATTGAATAACTTAACTCCAATCTAGGTATTAACTTACGTTACCGACAAGATTACGAGATGCTGTTACCTAGCAATTTACGTTTGTAAGGAAAAAATAATACCTACATCCCTACAATGCATATGAAATCCGCCTCTAATGCTCGATTCCTATAAAGAAAAACGAATCGTTTTGCTTACCAATGGCAGCTTTTTTATTGCCAAACTGGGCATAGTTATAGCTTCCATAGGGAAGGTCTACTATGTAAGGCTTATGAGGTATTTGCTGCATTATTGGTAAAAATACAAGTTTTAATCATAACCAATAACGGTTCGTATATTATAGGAATCGGCCATAAGACGACCCACTGACCTTATATCCAACGGCAAAACCTGCAAAGGAATCCTAGCGTGGCTGGAAACTAATAGAGGTCTGTCTGCGTGAGCCTTTAGATTAAAAAAAAACTTTTTTTTTGGTGTACCGATATGTAACGCATGACTTTAAGCATCACATACACACCAACGCAAAAATACGGGTCACCCATTCTTCCAATATTTAAATTCGGAACAATTCCATGGAATCAATATAAATGGCTTCTTTAATAAAAGCATCGCCAATTAATGAATAAAACACTAGATTCGCGCTTAATTAGTTAATATTTGCAACACCGTTCATTTAAAATGGACATTTTACTAGCAATGTTTAATTTGAACTCAGTTATATTTAAAGGCCCTCTCTTGTTCATTAAATACAATTTACGGTCGGAATGATCTTCATTATTAACATTATTATTTGGCTACCTTTTGTAATGGTTGTTGGAAACATTTTGAGCTGTTTTGGAATTCGAATGCTATATAAAAATGCGTAGGTAATCAATGTAAACTAACCTCTTTTGACCCTAGTCTGGATCTCTGACTACCCTTTCATAGGTACAAAGCGCAGGCGAGATTTTATGCATTCACTGTAAAAGTAAAAATAATTTTGTAGATACGAGTAAACTTCATCGATAACACTGTCTCGTTGGACTAGTGGTCGGACGCGCTACTGCTGAGCATGAAGTCCTGGGTTTGATTCCCGAGTCGGGCGAAGTGTTATTGGGTTTTTCCATCTGGAATTTCTCAGAAGCAGCCCGGAGTCTGAATTTGTGCCTGGTCGATGGCAATAGGCTCGCCCCCTTTTACATGGGACTTAAACATAACTGGCAAAACGTGGGTGAACTGTAGGTACGCCTCTGCCTAACCCTTCGGAGAATATAGGCGTGATGAGTAAGCTTCTTGTCAAATCTCGCATCTCACAAAAAACTTTAAGAAAGAAAAAAAAAAAAATACTTTCAACACGCTTCTTAAGAACAAGTCCTGTCCTAAATTACCTGCGTCATTATAATATTATGTCTCGTTATTAAACTTTTAATAACTATATCAGATGAGTTACAACCTTAGATGAGCGCTATTGTGCTAAGTTATTATCTGAGATCGGTTTTCGCTATTTATGCTATGAAAAGTTCATGGAAATTGTTCTACCAAAATCACGTCAAAATGTCGCGTCGCGCCTGTCTGTGGGGAGCCTTAAGTCGGATAAAACTATTACTGACAAATGCTTGCACTGACTGGACAGGTCCACTCAAATCTGTGTGGTTCTTTTCTCAAGAGATCATTTCAGACTCTAATCTACATGGTCCTCATATGGTCTGACCAAGATTATGTCTGGACTTTAAAAGAGACTGTGACCTCTGAGTTTGTTTCGGCCTTTCTTCTCAGAGTAATCAGATAGGAAACGCCGACCTCGTCTGGCTTATTTTTACAATTTTCTAATATGACGTATAAAAGTGATTCCAATATCCTATTTACAGAAAAAACAATTTCGTTTCATTTTACTAGACCCTGAACTATCCTTCTAAAGTATTTTATTAAAACTAAATAAAACCAACATGTCAGATACAAACATTCCATTTTTAAATAAAATTTCAGACAACCCACTCATGCGTCATAGTTGCATCGGCCATCAGTATTCACTGGCATATTTCATAATAATTCACCATGCATGCCTGCATACATTGATTGGTTAATTTTTATGCGAAACTGCACCATGACAATTGTCTTTGTTGTGTAAAAATGGTTGTTGCACGAGAGTGGAATATTAATCAGGACTTTTATTGAATTTAAATTGACTAATAGGTGCCTATCATTTTTATTTTCTTTGTGCAGTGAATGGTAAATTTGTTTTGAATGAACTTAGTTAATTAGTTGCTGCGATAAATACTTTTGTATTCATTCGAGTGATCGACATTAGTAAACTTTACATACAGGGTGATAAAAATTACCACCTTGTTTACGCAAACTCCACATAAGTGATTGATTCTTCGTTATGAGAATAACACCCGATACAGTTTAGCAATTACAGCGGAGCAAAAAGCCGTCCTCCGTTTTCTACAACGGATTTTCAATCAAGCTACTTAGCCTTTTCTCAACTATGTTGGAGTTAGCTTCCAGTCTAACCGGATGCAGCTGAAGAGGTACCAGTTTTTTACATGGAGGGGCTGCCTATCTGACCTCCACCACAACCCAGTTACTAGGTAACGCGATAACCCCTTGTAAGACTGGTTGTCAGATTTTCGGGCATCTGACATAACTACTGTCAAAGATCTACGAATGGCAGCCGGGACCATTGGCTTGACGTGCTTTCCGAGACACGGAAGGTACTCGATATGTAATGGATAGTCACCCCATCCACGACCCGACCGCGGTAAGTGTAGCTTAAATTTCGATCTACCCGTGCGGGTATATAGAATGTTACTATTTCCAAAACAGAAATCTAATATATTCCCGTAATGTCGATTTACAATAATCGAAAACCCAAAGTATCGATTGTCTCGGACTCTCTTCACTTGTAAGTTGTAAAACCAACCTGTTTTTCCGAGTTGTTTTTACGATGTACATACGACGATAAGCAATCGAATGGTTTCCCGTGGCGCTGTATTAAGCTAAAAATCTATCACTATTCAACAGCTATAAAATCTGATAAGATTTTGTTTTATGTGGCTACAATAGCTTTGAATAACTTCATAATTAAACTTCGTTACAATGTGAAATAAAGTAGCTTAAAGCGTTTGTACGAAAAAGAGTCTAGCTTTAAGCGCTGTGGTAACATTTGTAACCCTAGACAACCTCGCGTCTCATGACTTATTGGATCATAAAAAGATAATAAAATTATTAAAGAATGAGTACTCGAGTACTTTCTTAGAAAGCAAACACAAAAATGGAAATCATCTCGAGAACCCGGAAGATACTGTACTCCTGAAAACAAATTCCTGCTCGAAATCTATGCAAGTAAATTAGAGGATTTTTTGACAGATCGAGGCTGAGATTAAAATTCGAACGTTTTTAGAAATACGGACTGTCAACACTATGACATTTCCTTCCGACTGGTTCAGAAATAATAAGTGCACTATTTGTAAAGTTCAAAACTCTGAACCACACCTATAGACGTCGATTGAATGAGACAGTTAGAGGATTCTAACTAAAATTATAAATCTGAAGGTTTGTTTGCATGTTTGTTACTGAATTAAGTCAATCACGCAAAAACAGCTGAACGGATTTGGTTGAAATTTGGCACATCAATAGACCTGGGTTAGGACATAGGATACTTTTTATCCCACGCAGGTGAACCCGCGGACAAATGTTAGTTATAAATCTTCGAATCCTCGATGTAGAAAAAAAGGTTAAGAAAAACAAACATTCGCTAACCCAAAACCACCGTAACCTGCCGTTAACCACGGTTATCCTAAAATCCGTTGCTTCACGGCTCGGTTTTTATAGACAAAGCTATCAGGATCGCGTTACAAATCGTGGTTAGGAGGCAATTATACAATTAGCTGTAATGAATGAGGCTTGGAGTAGGGTTCTTGTTCTCACGCATCACCTGTGATTGTATTGGTGTGAAGAGTACCCAGGTGAGGTACCTACTCATCTTTTTGAAGTGAAAACTTCTTTAGGCGCTAACACTTTTTGGGTGAACAAAAATCATGGAACTCGTGTCATCGTCACGCTTGAAGAAATGAATGAATATTAAGTGAAAACTTCGTTAGGCGCGTTGAGCACTTTTTGAGTGAACAAAAATCATGGAACTCGCGTCATCGTCACGCTTGAAGAAATGAATGAATGTTAAGTGAAAACTTCTTTAGGCGCGTTGAGCAATTTTTGGGTGAACAAAAATCATAGAACTCGCGTCATCGTCACGCTTGAAGAAATGAATGAATGTTAAGTGAAAACTTCTTTATGCGCGTTGAGCAATTTTTGGGTGAACAAAAATCATGGAACTCGCGTCATCGTCACGATTGAAGAAATGAATTAATGTTACTTAGTTCACTTCTATCAGCAGTCCGCAAAGACTGCCCCTCGTGTTTTTAAACTACACCTCACTGAGTGCACACATGTTTACGAAACCAGCCTCACGTCACTGTTGACAGCGCTCTGTCTTGGTTTTTATTTGGTCTTTGGTTATTATTTTGTAATTTTTTTGACTTAATACCTATTCCTTTCCGGTAAAACATAAAACCCTAACCAACATAAATCCCTTTATAAATAATTAAAATACTGTACGTAATATTTTTAATCCCTATTAAAATATTGTTAATATTTTCCATCCGCCGCGTTACGAAAAGGGACAACTCGAAAAATGAAACGAAAACAGCAATAATGACTCGAATGACGGGCGAAACATTTATTGCCATTCTTCATGGCTTTATTGTCCACTTGATTGCGCACTTATTTGCAATGAAAACAAAGTACCCTCAATTATTAGCGTAATACCCTCCAGAAGCGTTTTTCACAAATATTCTTCGATGTATACGTAGTTACCTGATTTTTGTCCGTAAAATGTGTTTCTCTTTACTTGTCATATAACATAACATCACGGCTCGTGGCTAAGTAATAACAGCCGCACGGGTTGATCCCTCAGGTTAAGCTACGCTTCCCGGGGTTGGTCCGTGGATGGGTGACCATCTTTACATACCAAGACTCCTCCGTGCCTCGGAAAGCACGTTAAGCCGTTGGTCCCGGCTGTCATTCGTGAATCTTTGACAGTCGTTACGGGTCGTCAGAAGCCCGAAAGTCTGACAACCGGTCTTACCAAAGGGGATCGTATTACCCAGTTACTGGGTTGTGGAGGTCAGATAGGCAGTCGCTCTATGTAAAAAACTTGTATTCAGCTGCATCCGGTTAGACTGGAAGCCGACCCCAATACAGTTGGGAAAAGGCTAGGCAGATTGATTGATTGATAACATAACATCACGGTTGTACTCCCGAAGGGTAAGGCAGAGGTGTACCTATAGTACGCCCATATTTCGCCAGTTATGTTTAAGTTCCATGTAATAGGGGCGAAACTATTGCCATCAACCAGGCACAAACCCAGTCTCCGGGTTGCTACTGAGAAATGCCAGATGGAAAAACCCTATTAACACTTTGCCCGACCCGAGCATCGAATCCCAGGACCTCGTGCTCAGCAGTAGCGCTTGCGACTTACTTGTCATATTTGGTAAACAAATATGGCGTTAGTGAGAATTGAATTTGGGAAAAATAATGTGTCTGAATGAATGGAGCAGTTTTTGATATGTAATTCGTATCGTGAGAGTCATACGAACGTGAAGACGGTTATACCCAACTTTAATTGTGTAAATTAAGCGAAAAATCGTGATTTTCTTAAAACCATGTTTGTTTACCAAATTGGAAATGTAACAAAAAATACACTGTAACAACATTATATTTGATCACTGCTTGTTGACAAATCTGAAGTGGTATTTGAATCTGTTTACAATATTTTCCATAAATCTTCGATAAAGTCTGTCATGTTTACTTTGGGCTTACTGGTCCGGGGTATGCAAATGTACGGTTTCGTAATATGTCACTTTTGGATCTTTGTTGGGATACTCGTGTTTAGCATAATGTATAACATTATGTGTTTGCCAGTTACTTACTTAACATGTAGAATACTCTACTGGGTTTGATATTTTTAAAACTTATAACAGCCGCACGGGTCGATCGAAAGTTAACCTGTGCTTGTCGGGGTCGGTTCGTGAATGGGTGACCATTTCTGAGGTCTGGATGTGTGACACATCGAGACCTCGGAGAGCACGTTAAGCGATTTCTCCCGGCTCTCATCCGTAGATCTTTGACAGTTACGGGTAGTCTGAAGCCCGATAGTTTAACAACCAGTCAAGGGGTATCGTGTTGCCCAGTAACTGGGTTGTGGGGGTCACATAGGCAGTCGCTCCATGTAAAATACTGGTATTCAGCGGCGTCCGGTTAAAATGGAATTCCAACATAGTTGGGAAAAGGCTAGGCCGATTGATTGATAGATTTGTCAAAGAGCGTGGGTGACTAAATAATCCAAATATTTTATCCATCTTCAACTTGATGTAATAAAATTTTTCGCAGACATTTCATCGTTGATCTATTTTATTTTTAAAAAGTTCACTTGCTCTCCAGAGCCGCGTTGGTAGGAAAAACGAATTCTGTATAATCTGGAACTATTGAGACTGGAATATGATCGGAATGATAATTCTGACTTATGAAAAGGGCAAATGTAATCGAAACTCCTTGATTCTCTATGAATGTGAGCGAATTTGATGAAATAATAAACGTTAGATCGTATTTATAGGATATTTTTATGGATTTCGATTTATTTGTGCGTATAAATAAGGACCTTATTTGGGATTTTGTAGGTGAATAGTAAAACACGAAAAGCAAGCTATCAAAAAGTACGAATAGATTGATTTTAATCCCCTTGTACTTATTTTATAGTCTTCTATCTCCTAATAAGTCTGACCGCGTACCGGAAGACGTAGCGTTGGAAGGCCCCCAGGTGGACCGATGACCTGGTGAAGGCCGCGGGAGTCCGCTGGATGCGAGAGGCACAGAACTGGTCGAAGTGAACGTCTTTCGGCTGAAACGATAATAAGAAAAGAAAGAAGAAAGAAAATACGTTTATTTGCGGCAAACATGACGCTAAGAAAATACGAATACACGAAAAATAACAAATTGGGGGAAAATATGCGTCACATTCACGCAAAACGGCCATCGCTCAGCATAATGATCTCCTTGGTGTGACTGACAAAAAAAACTCACGCCATGGCGATGGTGATCCATGGGAAAAGGCAATTTCAATTGCAAACGCTTCAGTTTTACATGATCAACTACATCGTACCGAATAACTTTGAGTAACAATTCCCATTCATTCCCTATTCGCCAAAAAATAACAGTCAGTTTGTCCCACAAACATATCCAGCTCATATTTGCTGTTACAAAGTAGCTTGAAGCAGAGAACTTTAAATAAAACAGTGTAAAGACAGTCTGAACTGCATTCAGCTTGTGTTTGCGCGTTTCGTCAACATTTACTCTGGCCGGCCATTTAGTCGTGTTTGCACACAGAGTAGTAAGTAAATGGAGTGAGAATTAACATAAACTGCAGTAATTTTGCCACTAAACGTTACCACTATGGTACAGAATAATAGCTGAACTGTTTTCGAATACTCTTAGCTTTTGAGTACTGTAATAGAGTGCGTTCAAGACGGTCATAGTACCTATAAGCGTTAAAATATCCCCAATTTAATTGGCAAGTTGGTAACAGTTATCAAAGTATGGCAATATTTGCAAGTTAGTGTAAGTTTACACCGAAGAATAATCCTAATAATATGCTAAAAAATGGCAAATAGATTGGAAATCGTTTCTAACGACAGACAATCCTTACCCAAAGACCTTCAAAACTCACTGCGCAGTAAACTAACCACTAACATGAGCACTCCATTGACTCACTTTTCTGTACGCATCGGCTACGTCATTAGAACACTCTTTATGTCTAACAGACTAACTACACGTCATTTGAGTGTTTGGAAACTGATTTGGTACGAGATAAAGTTTGCTTTGCTTTGTACTTTGTACTGATTTGGTACTTACGTTAGATTTTTTTATGTAGATGTAGTTTGATGTAACGAACAAATGAGTTGAGTAGACAATGTAGTGATGGTCACAATTGAGTAATCTGCTATATTCCGATTGAGTTTAAAAAGCTTGAAGTTAATTGGAATCGTGAACGATGATAGTCTCGAAAATATTCGAAATGGAGTTAGTTTTTATTTTTGAAGGAAGCAAATTTATATATCCTTACATATTATAAAACAAAGTCCTCCGCCTCCTTTGTCTGTCGTCCTGGACGCGATAAACTCAAAAACTACTTCACCGATTTTCATGCTGTTTTCACCAATGGATACAGTGGTTCTCGAGTAAGGTTTTAGTATATAATAACCGACATCCATGCGGGCAAAGTCGCGGGTATCAGCTAGTTGTATGTAAAGCTTGTAGGTTTTCTGCAACACGTCCATTATATGCTCTGGATTTCTAGAATATGTAATCAAAAGCCACAAAAAAAACTTGATAAAAAGCTTTTAAAACTGAGATAACTACCAAAGAAAATGTTTACTTCCAAGTTCCTTCTCACAATTCACATAAAAGCCAACGACATTATAATCTAGCGTCTGTCTGAGAGTCTGAACGTTGCCACATCATGAAAAATCCAATACAGTGGAGAATCGTGACCTGGCAGTGTAATAACACTGAATAACTGAAAGTTATTCTTCTGGCGACGCCCAAGCAGTTTGACGCCTCAAACACGACTTGCGATCAAGAAAAATTGATGATCTCCGAATTTGAGGGTACGTATCGAAATTGAGGGTTTCGTAATAGCCTTTTTGGGACTATGTGTACACAGATATCTACTAGAAAGCTGTTTTTTGCTCCGCTAGAAATACCGCTTAGAAAGGACAATGTTTTTTTTACCCGACTACGGCGAAGCAAAAAGGAGGGTTATGATTTTGACCGGTATGTATGTATGATCATGGGTTTCCATCATATTTTCTAAACTAAAAAAAAATCCGGAGTCACACGTATCCGATTGATTTAACACGTGTGACCCCGGATTTTGAATTTGTCTGTCTATGATGCCTTGTTTATAGTTGACTTTTTTTGTCGTAGTTGGGTTTTAGTTTTATAACTTTTATTGTGTCTTATGGATCTTGCGTCTTGCAGCACACGTAGCATGACAACCATAGAAACAATTTTGTCGACGTAAGAATAGATAAAATTATAGAATGTGATTGTTTATCTGTAATTTTGTCTATTCTTCCGTCGACAAAACCTGTTTCTATTGTGGTCATGTTAAGCGTGCTGGGGTAGTATTATGAGGTATTAATGCCATCATTATTCCACTGCGAAAACGGGATGGTGCTAGCGGCCTTGTCTAGCTCCGTCTCTCTCTCACACTGGAATAATGGTGGCATTAATACTTCAAAATACGGCAAAAATCTAATGTTATATCTTTCAGAACATAATTGGCATTGCCATTTCGGGCCAGTTTGTTATCCATCAATTCCAAGTACATACCTACTGTTGCCTAAATCTGTATGTCACGCATCTCTGCTTGTGATATGTACCATAGTCTTAGTCCTCCGTACAGCTGGATTAGTTACACTGTGGCATGTCTAGTGTCACAGCAATATCAAAGAGGTGTCGCTTAGCTTGGATTCTGCATCCCAATTAGCTATGCAGGCGGTGATTTTCAGTGGCGCCTCTGTGAGGTTTAATAGCATTAATTACTTATGACGTTGGATCCTAAACTAGGTTACTAATAATCACTCCTAGTTATAAGAAGTTTAAATCTTAGATATTATATTGTGGATTAGCTGCTGCCCGCGACCTCGTCTGGATCCAGGTTGGAAAAGTAGCCCACCACAGTCTACCCATGTGCCAAATTTCATCCAAATCCGTTCAGCCGTTTTAGCGTGAAAGCGTAACAAACAAATAAACTCACTTTCGCATTTATAATATTAGTTAGGTTAGAATGGAACACCGGCTCCTAATTCCAAAAGTTTTCTACTAGCACAGAATACTAATAATGCTATGCGGATAGTGGAAGGTGCTTTGGACACAATACTTGATAATAAATACTATACGTAGCACAAGTCGTAGTTAGAATCATTTACGACCCGTATAATATAGGAACCCTACAGTACCGAAGATTAATAAACTGACCTCGCACGCAAATCCAGTTCACTTAACTAATGATCATTAGGGCATTAGTCATACACTAGCTAAGAACACAATCGGCTAAGTGAGGCATCTCGGCCTGGGAAAAGGCTAGGATAACAAGAGCTGCAACTACTTAGGTAATATTGTGATCATTAAACTCAATTGGATGGACCATGTTTTACGTAGCTTCAAGTGGCAACAATGAATCTCGTGTTAGCTCTGAGCTCTAAACTCTCATCAGTGTCCAATAAAAACGATATTGTGACCTATAGAACTTTAAATGGACGGACAGGGTGGTCGTTTGTTTGTAAATTGTTCTTGGAAACATGCTTTTACAACTACATGGATAGAATTCAAGCCTTTTTACCAGATATATGCTCTATTGAGGCTTACTATCACATTGACTAAAAGGAAAAACTGTTTAAGATGTGGGCTAACAACATTTATGTGCTAAGATATTCAGTAACCACATCTTCATCATCATCTGCATAGCCTTTTTTCAACTATGTTGAAATTTCAGTAACCACATTTTTGATACAAGTTCATACACAACAACTATGAACTGTTTTACAGGCACTGTTGTATTTTCAATCCTCGGCGCTGAGATGAGGGTTATAAATCCAATAGCGCGGAAGAACAGTTGACTGTTACTTTGGCTGTTACTTTTGATGAAGAAACTGGCCGTTAGTAAAATATAAAGTCTAGTAAAAACATGAAACACTAGAAAGAAACTTGAAGTTTACATTTACTTGTTCCAAACTGCCTATATATATATATATATATATATATATATATATATATACATATATATATATATATATATATATATATACAGTTGCTTTAATAATTTTTTTTTTCTTGGCACATCTCGTGTCTGCTTATAGAAGAACACGTATTAAAAAGTTCCATCAATAACGTCTACAAAGTTCTTTGATAAGAATTCTGCAAGGTCTCCTCAGACAATAATAAATTGCAGAACTTATAGTATTTTACCAGTCACTGTTGGAACTTGTTGAAAAAGAAGTTTCGCTACATCCTTCTTATCTGCTCTTAAAACTGGATTATTAACTTCATTAACTGAACAGGCATTCTTAAGTTTTAATTGAGCATTATTCATGATGTTTTCGCTAAGTTACTTAATTACTCATGCTTTCTCGAGGGAATATATTAAAATCCTCAAAGTCAGTCTTGAGGCCGAGTTTGTTGTGCATAATTTATAGCCCCGAATTCTGTATCCATATATTTAAAATTTTCATAATCTCCTATCCCCAATGTTCGGTGTAAGTGTGCAATAAATATTGTATGCAATGGGGCTACAACATGTTATTTGCTAACTCACAAACCCCTGCTTCTGTGCAGGGGTCGTTTCTATTCATAATATGGCCAGAAATTGCGAACAAATCATTCATAGTAAAACAAACTTTACGCCACTGTGTTTGGGCCGAAATTTGTTTCCAGAATATCTTAAGTTTCACCGTCCTAGATTTATGTTGCTTATTACATTTTACACGCGTGAAATGAACACGTATCAAATGAACAATGCAATTTGCAACTTTATTTTAGTTGACGCAGGAACTATTTGAGAAAAAATCCCAAGCGTATAGCGGTCCTTTGTTAGATCCCTGTTGAACCCTTTTGTCGTTGAGGCCGTAAATTATCTATTTAGGTTTGCATTTGGCGATAAATTGCTTTTTATTCAACGAATCGTAAAAAGAAACATGTCAACACAGTATTATTAAAAACGATATGTATTCAGACGTGAATGGCACATTCAAAACAGATGTGACTTCAATCAAAAGCTTGTCTAGTTGCGTTTGCTTCGACGTTAGTTCTAAAGCAACTTTAATAACGTTTTCGAACTGAAATACCGATGTTATCCATAAAGTTATTAGAACACGAAGCCCTTTATCTAAGCCATCGGATGTACTGAGAGCCGTTCTGAGTACTTACCTAATCTGTACGGTTGCTATCTCGGTTCATAGGCCAGCAGATACCGTAAGTCGTACGCCAAAAGCCTTCCAGCGATACTGTTACGTATAGGTATCAAACTAAGGTTAATTTTCCAATGAATCGATTGGAAAGCAACGTCAGAGTTCCCAACATACCGCATTTCGTTGAAGAGTACATTTTAAAGAACTCTCTATGCCGAGTTCGACCTATTTCCGGATGTGATTGATGATTTCAACCCCTCATTTCATCAGAATCGCACGATCATTTTGAATCTTATCTCGTTAGGAATACAGTTCATAATAATTTCGATTTTGCTATTAATTTGCAATTATTTATTGTAGAGCTGCAGCTGTACTTCGTGGTAGCATATTTTTGGAAGGAAATTAAATGTAGCTGTACACATTAAGACAAGAACCAGGAAATTCTCAAGAGATAAGTAAATTTTGACCTAGTTAGCTCAATTGCTAGAGTTTGCCTCTAAAACGTGGAGTTCTTGGCTTGAATAGTAAGTGGAGTAGGTATTTCCGAGCATTCCTTATCTGTGTTCTAAGGATGTTACCAGACTTATAATCTTTTTAGTCACGATGAAAATAAATTGCCTTTGTTCACGCCAAAAGTGGAAAACTCCGTTTGGAATCATAGCCTAAACAGTCTTATTAATAACTTTCATGTTTTGTATGAACTTTATATCAAATAACGTATTATTTATTCGGCTTCATTTGGGTTCACTAAACCGTAATATTGAAAACATAATACTCGTAAAAGCATTGCCATAGCTTCCGCCATAACGTCGAGTATTTCCTTTCCATTTTTTGGCCTGTCACATCCATTAGTCCGGAGGTCCGGACAATTAGCTTGTTCCCTTTGGCCGGCTTTGGTCCTTCTTTGCATAATATCCTCAAGAACACGACTTAATTTCTTTAAAGACAAATATTGCTTTTTTCTTCGGCCAGAAATTAAAGACGGGACATTTCTTTTGTTACTCAAAATCTGAACGTAGAAACGAGTGCTGGAGAGCTTTACAGAGTTAAAAATGCTTCTTAGACTGTGGAAATTAAAAATGAATTTACTCTGAAACTCGTCTAAAAGCACAATGGACAGAGATAAAAGGAGAAAACTCTGTAACCCGACTGTTCATTATTCGAGTCATTAAGTCCATTTTCACTCGACTAAAGGCGAGGAGTTAATCTTCATGATACAAGGTATGTTTTTGGTTTTTTAAGCTTCCATTTGACACATCCGTCTTGCATCGTTGAATAATGGCTCTGGTCCATTAAAATATCTACTGTGGACGCCCCTAAGCTTCTAAATATAACATAACTGTGTCCCTTGACAGCTAAATGTTTATTTGTGGGAATTTTTTGTCGAGAAATGACGTTTTTTTTTGTGTGTAAAGCAGTATGGATACGGGGGATTTTACATGTTAAACTTGAGTCGTGTTGAGCTCTCATAATATGTTTTATTTTCTCAGTTTTAACAGTGTTTAGACATTGAGTACGTATAAAAGGACTTACTTTGAGCTTTTAGTATTCGTTCTACGAAGTTTATAACTGAACTTATTTAGGATTTAGTACTGTATCAACGTGTCGTATTAAGAGTGTTTTATGTGTTATTAACGTTCATGATCTCGAGTATGGTTGAATTTATTCAAATTACTTAACTTTTAAATACATTTTTTGAGCTTCAATAATTATGTTTTATTGTAGCCGTAGTAGATTGATATTTGTGATCTTAGAGCATTGTTGGACAATTCTTGTGTAGCCATGATAAGAAAAAGTTCACACAAATACCAAGAAACATAAGTTTTAAGTGAAAACTACTCTTGAATATTAAGTTGAACATGACACAAGTCTATTTGAAACAACGGAACACTTAGAAACTCCTAACATTTGAAAACAAAGAGTTATTTCCCAGAGCCAATACCGAACAGTATTAGTCATAAGTTTTATTGATATTTTAAATGACCGGCGTGGTATTTTTATCTCTGAACGTTAACTTTTACTTTTATTTACTTAAAGAAATTCTTCCATTCCGTGTCGGACAGAACTGTCATTGTATAGTGTGTCTGTGTTTGTTATTTAATGGACATGGTAGTTCTTTTTTTTGTTGTTTCTTTGACTTTGAAGATAGCTTTCAGTTTTACTCATCTCACTCAAGCGGAGTTTGAAAACGCGTTTTATTTGATGCACTTCCTTTACTTGTAATAGTCGTTAGTATACATTGATATACTAAGTATATCTTTGATAGTATTAGTATATTATTCCGCAAAATTTCTAGTATTAGTTTACCGGCTTTCATATCCTCGGTTCACGGTACTGAGAAATGAATCAGGAAAATCCTAGCTTCCACACTGATTGATTTTGACGTGCCGTGCCTCACCGAGGCTATAGATGCCTGGAGACTCGCTTGCCCGAATTCAGATCCGCCCGACAATCCATCTTCCCAGAGACGGTGGGATGAGCCGCTCTGCAGAGTAGTACAGAACAACTTACTTGACACGTCTGCTACTACTGCGGAGCGTGCGCGCCTGCTGGCTGTGGGTAAGTGGGAGTCGGATCAGTGGCTTCATGCACTACCGTCATCGAACCTTAGAACTTTGTTCGACGACACTACCTTCCGCATCGCTGCTTCCCTGCGACTAGGAGCCTCGTGTTGTTCTCCTCATCGCTGTCACTGCGGTGAAGTTGTCAACAGCCTCGGACACCACGGCCTGTCTTGCAGCCGAAGTGTGGGTCGCTTAGCGCGACACGCGGAAATTAATGACATCATCCGACGAGCCCTTGTCACCGCCGACGTTCCAGCTGTATTAGAACCCAATGGCTTGGCACGCAACGATGGCAAGAGACCGGACGGCATGTTCTTATTCCCGTGGAAGGTGCGTAGGCCTTTAGTGTGGGACGCAACATGCGTCGATACTCTTGCGCCATCCCACCTTCCTGGCTCGGCGTGCTGTGCTGGCGCTGCTGCTGCGGCTGCGGAAAACCTCAAGCGGCGAAAGTATAACAGCCTTATAGCCAATTATATTTTCGAGCCGTTTGGGGTTGAAACCATAGGGCCGTGGGGTCCGAGTGCTCATAGCTTGTTTGATGAAATTTCCAAACGGCTATTTGACACTTCCCGTGACCCAAGGACTGGCTTTTACCTTGGTCAGAGGATAAGCATTGCCATACAACGTGGCAATGCCGCCAGTCTCCTGGGTACATTACCAGCCGACAGCGATGCGGAGGAATTTTTCGACGCTCTATTCTAGTTAATTGTTTATTTGTATAGTTACTTTTTACTAAGAGAGTTGTATATATATAAATAGTTAGTCTTTGAGTAACTAAAATAAAAATAAAATGATAGTATACTATGGATTCTCAAAGCACTACTTTAATGAACACAGTATCTCCAAAAAAGAGCAGAGAAATATTACATTACGGAACAATTACTCCATTCCTAACATAAGAAAGCAACTACTGAACGTAATATCGCTATAAGTAACCTGCTGGGAGTTTGTTGCGCCACTTCTTCCCAGCTAAAGCACTAGGAAGTGGTGAAGAGCGGACGTTTTGGGGGACTGCTTTGTGTAATTTTGACGTTCAAAAAGTGCTGATTCTCAGCTTAATTTGAATAAATGACTTTTGATTTTGATAATAATTCGACTATTCACTTTTCAAATAATGCTTTTGAATGAGCTGTCAATTCCCTGAATAGTAAAAATGAGATAAAATGATTTGGTAGTTGTCATTTTGGTCTCGAGGGTCTCCCGAAAAAGATGTAAAATCCTAGAGAGTCTTGCTTTAATGAAATTTCTGCAAGCTCTCATAGATAACTAGATATTTAGTAATTATATTCAGTCTAGCTTTGCGGTGTAACCTAGTTTAAACTGTAAATTAATTAAGAGTTTAATTTCGGCTAGTTTATAAAGTGCCGTCGAGCGTGTTTACTACTATCTGCAATTAAGTTTTAGCTAATAAAAACTTTAAGTATCTAAGTTATAAATAAATAGGTTTATGAGGTTAGTTGTAAAGACCAATACACCACGTATTTCATTAGTAGAATCGAACCACTGTTATAATATTTAAAATGTTCGTCGTCATTTTTTAATGTAAAAGATACTACCTAGTTGTTGTCCGCGACTTTATCTCCATATATTGTTAACCGACGAAAAAAAAGGAGGAAGTTCAAGTCAACACGTATATATATATATTTTTTTTTTATGACCATGCATTCCTTTTTGTGAGTAGTCCGATTTGAAAAATTCTTTTTTTATTGGAAAGGGTATACCTCGAAGTTGGTCCCATTTAAAATTGGAAACTATAATCCACCCCTAAAGGTAGAAAAAATGGGGTTGATTGATTTTTCACCAACTGAATTTTCAACTGTTCGATTCTGTACGATTCTGTTGAAATTTCGCACACATACATAGTTCTGATGACACAACGACTCATCATCAACTCCAGGTCTTTAACCTGGAGTAACCCCCTGGAGTACCCTGGAGTGGAAGGTAACTCAAAAGCGAAAAATAAAAAAAAAATTTACAAAAAATTAAACCGACGAAAAAAGAACTGAAAAGCGAAAAATAAATAACTTTAATTTCGGAAGTCGGTGTCTTCGCTTTTCAGTTTACGTTTTTTGCCACCGACTTCCGAAATTAAAGTTATTTATTTTTCGCTTTTCAGTTCTTTTTTCGTCGGTTTAATTTTTTGTAAAAAGTTTTTGTATTTCATCATTTTTAATACAAACGTCCTGGATGAAAAGCAGTCAATGTCCTTCTTCAGGTCCCAGGCTACCTATATCCTATGTATAAAACACAAACAACCATCGGTTCAACAAACAAACGGATAGAATACCTATTTATCGCATTAAATTATCCTAACTTAATATTATAAAGGCTCTTACATACTGGGGCGATACGTCGCGAGACGCGATGGCGCCGCCGCATTGTTTTGTTAAAATTCGCGTCGCGCGACGAATCGCCCCAGTATGCAAGAGCCTTAAATGCGAAAGTGAGTTTGTTACGCTTTTACGCTTAAACGAACAGATTTGAATGAAATTTGGCACACGGGTAGACCATGAACTGGATAGGGCATGGCATTTTATCCCGTTCGTAAGTTCCCGTGCGATAATTTTCGACATGCACGCGGGCGAGGCCGTGCTGTCAAAGCTAGTAATGCAAGTATGAATGGCTAGTATAAATTAAGTTACCTACCTACTTGATTATTAATTATGATAAAATATTATATACATCGGGTAACTTATTATACTAAATTGACTAAAAAACAAAAAGGAAGTACCTACTTGATTTCAAGTACTCATCATCTGCCTAGCCTTTTCCCAACCATGTTGGGGTCGGCTTCCAGTCTAACCGGATGCAGCTGAATACCAGTATTTTACATGGAGCGACTGCCTATCTGACCTCCACAACCCAGTAACTAGGTAATACGATACCCCTTGGCAAGACTGGTTGTCAGACTTTCGGGCTTCTGACGACCCGTAACGACTGTCAAAGATCCACAAATGACAGCCGGGACCAACGGTTTAACGTGCTTTCCGAGGCACGGAGGAGTCTCGATATGTAAAGATGGTCACCCATCCACGGAACAACCCCGGCAAGCGTAGTTTAACCTGATGAATCGACCCGTGCGGCTATTATTACTTAGCCACGAGCTCACGAGCTTGATTTCAAGTACTACCTACTTAAAAGTAACTATACTCCATTTGAAATAAGGTTAGACATTTAAATAAACCTTTTCTACAGTCCTTTCAACCGATTTTGACTTCTATTGCGCTGGTGGCACGGCAAATAGCAGCTGCAGTAGACAGTTGGTATTGTGTAACCTTTTTAGGGTCCCGTACCCAAAGGGTGACGGGACCCTATTAATAAGGCTCCGCTGTCTGTCTGTCTGTCCGTCTGTCACCAGGCTGTATCTCATGAACCGTGATAGTTGGACAGTTGAAATTTTCGCAGATGATGTTTTTCTGTTTCCGCTATAACAACAAATACTAAATAAAAAACAGAATAAAATAAATATTTAAGGGGGCTCCCATACAACTAACGTGATTTTTTTGCTCGTTTATGCTTGATATTGATAACGGCAGCAAGTAGACGCTTGAAATATTCACAGAATATTTAGTTATATATTCACTTTCAAAATAAATAATTAAATTAAAATAAAACAAATATTTAAAAGGGGGCTCCCATACAACAGACATGATTTTATTGCCGTTTTTATAGACAATGGTACGGAACCATTCGTGCGCGAGTCCGACTCGCGCTTGCCCGGTTTTTTCTTTTAATGCCATCCATATGCGGGTATAGAAGTCAAAATCGGTTGAACGGACTGTAAAAAGCTTTGTTTAAAATGTCTAATCTTATCTCAAATAGAGTATAAGTAAATAAATGAGAAGTCGTATCCTGACCATGACCTCGTGTTCTAAACACATGCACAGGGGTGAAATAAAACACGTTTACGCTTGTTCAAGCATGTCTAAACATGTGTGTGCTCTTGTATTAAAAGCGTAACCTTGACCGTTTTGACCCTTATATTATATCACTAGTTAATTAATTTGTTAGTACGTAACTCATCTTATTTATCTCAGGCTTTACTCATCTGCCTAGCCTATTTCCAATTATGTTGGGGTTACCTTCCAATCTAATCGGATGCAGCTGAATACCAGTATTTTACATGGAGCGACTGCCTATCTGAAGTCCAATTCTCCTACTTAAAAAATGTTCACATCCAAGTAGCAATCTGTCAAACTTGTTAAAAATTTTGGTAAATTGATTGTATTTTTGACAGATTGCGAGTGAGATGCGAAAGCCAACGTTCTTAAAATTACCCTCTGACCTCCACAACCAATGTTACTAGGTAATACAATACCCTTTTGTTTATGGATGTCAGACTTTCAGCACAATATAAAATTGTGCTTTCGGCTTCTGACTACCCGTTACGACTATCATAGATCTACAAATGGCAACCGGGACCAACGGTTAAATGTGCTTTTCGAGACATATGGCATATTATGTCATGGATGGTCACCCATCCACGGACCGACTTCGGCAAGCGTAGCTTTACCTTCGATCGACTCGTGAGGCTGATAATTAAGCCCATCTAGCTCAGGCTTTACTACTGCAAATTTATTGTATATGGTATTAAATACGGTTGGCATTTGACGGCAAAAGACCTTCGTTATACCTCGTATATTGTGGCCATAGAAATAGCGGGTAATTGGGTAACATTATCTCATAATGATATGGCAAAAAATTATTTCCGAACAAGTTGCAGTATGACTATATTTATTTATTTTATTTTATTGTCTTTGGGTGGCTTACAACTATCAACACAGCTAAGAGTGAGGTATATGCAGTAAAAACCACAAAAATAAGCTACCTGCGTATAAATTTTGAATTTTTGACAGTTTTCCATACAAAAACTGTCAGACGGCAATTTTATTCCAGGCATAAAATATACCTGACTTTGATAAAATCAGCTCTAAGTAACATGCGATTTTAACTTTCATTTTCTTTTCTTTTTCCAGAATTTGAAGTTTTCATGCACGTTATGAAGCTCGGCGGCCATTTTTTCATGAATTTACTTTTAGTTATTAGTAAAAACAAACAAACTTTCCATTCATTTAGTTTAGTTATGTAAATATCAACGTAGAAAAGTCATTAGATCACCTACTGTTGTTATTGAACTGCCTTTATAGTACTTATACATTTTGCCAAAGTACCTGTCAACTTAACGTATAACTACTCGTATGTAGTATAAGAATGTAATTTGTGGCGATAATAACATAATTTTATAAGTCTATCTCTATATTTCTCATAAAACTAAAACACTAAAATAAGGCCTATAAATTATGTTATCGCTCTCTCAACAGTCTTAACATCTCTAATAATAGCGTTATCACCTCGTTATTAGATCGTTTGCAAGCCATTTTTCGTTACTTAGACTCATTTAGTTTTATTGCTAAACTTGTTAAACTTATCTAGATAAAACATAAATTAAGACACTAATCTCCTACATTGTTAGTAGCATCAAGTAAGTAATCTTTTACATTTCCATCTTTCAAATATTTTTACTTTTCTGGGATGTCATCCATATAAACTTTTGGTTGGATGTCATACACATACACTCACAATCAAAACTTATTTATTCAAACTGAGAATCAGCACTATTTGAACATCGAAATTATGACAGTCCCCCAAAACGCCTTCTCCACTTCCTAGTGCTTTATTTAGCTGGGAAGAAGAAGTGGCGCAAGAAACTTCCCAGCAGCACAGCTGTCTGTTCAGTTTGGAGAACTTAATTCTATACAATAGTATGAAAATAAATTAACATTACAAAACACTAAATGAAATTATTTACGATATGTCAGCTAGCACACACCAGTATACCAACAAAACATTAAAAACTACACTCAAGCAGAAATAAAAAATTAAAACTCACTTACAAGATGCAAACTCGTCACGAAATCGAGACAATTCCCAAGTCATTTCCTAAATTACTAATGGCATTGTACACATCGTTAATGGTATTCCGTACAATGTTTTTTCCTATGATATCAATGCCTAACGGGACGATGTGAATAGAAAAGTATGTGACAAGCTGTTCAAGCTACTGATACTATGGCTATTACTACTTCCCTAGAAATGATACTACATCCAAAAATCGTTCTTATCTCATTTTTACGTCAAGAACTTTGTGCCTATCAGCATTCATGATGTTTTTCCATCGCCATTACGTCACCTGCTCAGCAGTATCCATAAAGTTATGCTGATAAACTAGTATGACAGCTTTCCAGCAATGTTTGTTAACTGTTCAGTTATCTGGCGATACGAACTAGATACTGTTTTAATTACCGTTTCTTATAATATTGTCTCTTCAATTTTTGTCACCACTCAAAGTCCATTTCAAACTTCTATTATTAGAAAGTTTACACTGGCTGTTCCAAACAGTGTCCTTATAATATTTACGATACCAACTTTTGGATATAGCTGGTGTGACTAAATCCCTTGTTGTAATCTTCAGTTTCGAGGCCCAGCGTCCAATAGATTTGTGACCGAACTTGTTTGACAGCTGTCGAGAATTTTAAGCGCCCATGCGTCATACTCGTCACATTCATCATTAGTTTCCAGTTCGTTAGAATTTGAGTTTTAGTTTTCTCATCTGTTAGTTTTGTTTCATATTTCTTGTCATTCGTAGTGCTAAAACATGTTGTATTTCTTGAACGAGAAATTCTTTTGGGTAATATCTAAGGTTGGCACATTAAATCTTATAGTTAAGTAAAAAAATTACTAATTAAATCTCATACATTTCTTTATCAGGACCGTTGAGAAGAACCGTACAGTTGTCGAAGACAAAGTGAATATCGCGGAACGGAACTGGATGAGATGAACTCAGAATAGGCAAAAGCTCTGAAAAAAGGCCTATTTGTTAATAAATGTCCATGGCGTTGAAGTTGATTGAAATGTCGGCTAGATATGACCAGGATCCCATTTCATATTTTCAGAAATTTGTAACATCAAACAATAAATTCCTCTACCTACATAATATAAAATTTTAAAAGCTATCAAAAGTATTAATAAGTTATTCCGTTCTGTAGCTTCGGAGCACAGAATACTGAGGTCTTAGATACTTAGCTTTTAGAAGCAAGAGCAGTCTGTTAATACCTTTTTTTTTTTTTTTTTGAGGGTGGGAAATCATCCAATGACTTCTCCCGCTCTGGGCGGAGCGGAAGGGCGTGTTAGACTTTTACTGACTAAAACCCATCCGTGTTCCTTCATTTGCCTGTTGCCAAGGTCCCGGTATCCCTTTCGGACTTTCCCGCAACCCTGGAGTCTGTTAATACCTGGCTTTTACTTTGCTTAAAGCACAAAGTACTTTTGGACAACCAACATTCTGCCAAAATTGTCCAGATTTAATATAGTTTCATTCGAAATTACAAATTCAACTCCCAAAGGTAAAATTTCATTATCTAGAAGGCCAGACTTGAAATCATTTTAAACTAATTTGCCGATAGAAATGTTCATAAGACGAAACTCATAACCTCAGCTTATGTCTAGTATTAGTTTTTGGGTACCTGAGTAGTTTAATCGATACCACAGAATAGTACAGAAGATTCACTCCGGTAAATCATTTAAATAAAAAGCGACTCTTGCTACAACACAATAAAGTGCAATTCAGGTCGCACAGCGCTAATTATCTACAATCTACATATATTCACCTAAAAGTTGCCTCTCTTTCTATCGTGTAACTCTATCTTCTGACTACGATAGGCTCACTGAATTGGCCCGACAAGACGAGCCCGCCGCGTACTTGTAGCTTCATACCTACTTAAAATGTAGAGTGCGCCTTCTGTACTATTCTGTGTGGAGACTATGAATATCGCTATCAACTTTATTCATTCATTGAAATAGTGCTGTGCAGTTAGAATCCCATTTCGCGGGATGTTTAAATGTTATTGCCCGTGATTAAGTACTAAAATAACGGTAGACCGCCAGAATTGTATTGCGTGTGGCAAAAGCATTCAATTTTGAGATGAGGCGTAAACTTTTTTGATGTACATTCTTGATTTATTATTTGGTGCATAGTGCATAGATATGTAGATGACATGATAGCAGAAATAATAAACGTTCATTCACATTCTCATTAAGAAAAGTGTTTTCTAAATAAAGGAATTCTTGGTAATATGGTACACAAGAAAGACTCTTTTAACTTGAGAATACTGTCCGTTTCATTTGCATTTATGGAAAAGACAAAAGGTCAAGAAAGAAAAACAAGAACATTGACTTTGTGAAAATGTCTCAAAACTTTGAACTCCAAATTGAAATAGTGTTTCATGAACTTCTTTACAAAAGTATTTGTCTCCAAGTCCCGTTTAGAACACCGCCTCCCTAAAAACCTATAAGTCTGCAGTTTCCTCACTACTCATGAAGACGTAGTCGCTCTATGTAAGTCACGCAGTTATTACTCTCAAACTACCCGCTTATTTTCATAAACTTTTGTCAAAGGAGTAACGGTTTCCTCTTGAATGAGAATCATTTTAGATTTTGCTTTTCAACATTCTACCTGGAAATTATAAAGCTCTCGTGAGCTTAATAATTTGTTTCATTTGATAAAATACTGACTTTTTCTTTTGCCAGGGTTTATCTGCTTGCAAGGTATTTGTTCTTAAGTAACAATATTGTTTAGCTGTGAAAAGATTGCCATTTAAAAAAAACCTTATTTAAAAATAATAACATGTAATAAAAAGTTCAACGGTCCAAAACGTAAGGAACGTTACCAACACTGTTAATAAAAAAATTCCCTCTCTGTGGGAACATAAAAATCTTACCACAAATGTCTCAAAAGTGGTATCAATACGTGCTCCTACAACGGCGTAAAATGAACCGAATAATGAAGAGTATCGGGCAGAAAATTACAAGGCTTGGAGAACACATGTTTCCTAATAATAGGGAGGCGGGAAGGTGAGGGGTCTCGCAAGGTATAAGGTGCTCCTTTTTTATACACGGTGAATCGCTTATCGATCTTTTTGAAGAATGGCTATCGAGAAAGTTTGAAGTTTTTTTTTTTGTTGACCGTAATGGGTGTGTTTGGCGCCAAATTGGTTTAAGTGAGACTGCGTTGAGGTATTCGAAACGTGTATAAAATTGTAGATATATCTAAAAAGATGTCACAAATGAAAGGCTATAAGATAATAATGATCTTAAAATCGAAATTGACACCTTCAGCTTTGCGTCATTCAAAAAGTTACGATGCATATTCTGTACGTTGCAAAATGTAATTATTTGCGATTCAGATTTCATGTCTTGGTGGGTTAATTTACCTACCTTCGGCGCTAAATGAACACCATGTCCCATGTTATCGCACTAAACAAAGGCATAATTTATCCCATTACACGCACACTCGACGCCACCATACCTAACCATAAAACGTTTAAAACCCTATAATTACTCGATAACGTATTCATTACCTACTTAAAAATGTAAACGGAAATAAGGATTTTCCACCACGTGTATTTTCCCATAGAAAAATAACTCTGTTGGGAATAAACCGCCATAATATGATGTATTTTTAATGTTTCAAGAAAATTTGCATGTCAAAGCTTTGTGATATGAATATTTTTACTGGTACGCGCGGTTGTGGGTAGTCGCGTTTTCAAGTAGATTTTGTGGTTCGGTTCCTTTGTTTGAGATACAATATCGATGTAAGAAGATTGTATGAAACGTTTACGCAAATATCTCTATACTAATCATTTTGCTGGTGACTGCAGTACTTTTTTCTAAAGCGGAAAATCTCCAAAGACTCCAACACGAAGAGGTCAACAACATTCGACCTTCGAAACACTCAACATGACTAAATTTTCTAAATTCAAATGGAGACTTCAAATTAATTCAACTCTAGTACCATTTCGTTCCTTTTATGTCATTGGACGCTCACTTCTTCGACTTGATAATGTAATTATAGCCATACTAGGGCAGTAATTAATGCCTTGTTTGACATTACACGCTCATTAAGATATTCGTAATTATTGAAGTGAATTACTGAATAATAATATTATTATATACTTGACTCGACTCTATCACGCGATTCGATGTTTGCTCAATTGAAATGGAAGGTAGGTACCTAAGTAATTTATTAAAAGCACGTATTTGAAAGAGTAAAGTCAGGATCGATTTAATTACTTACCTTATGGAGTTAAGGGTTAGAGTCAACTGAATGAGTTTCTCTGTGGTGCTTTTGAACGATAAATTGGCCAACTATTGCAATCTAATGGTTTCTGTCCTTACTTGAAAGTTCATATTGCCTTATTCGTGCTTGAAGAGGATTGAATGAAGTTGGGGGATCTTTAAATTGAAGAAACTTTGGAAAGGCCCATATCCGGTACTTAGTTGAAATGTAATGATAATGTTAAAGGCAACGATAAATGTTTCAAATTGAACATTCTGAAGACTAACGATCCCTTTTAATACAATCCCAAAGCAACCGTCTTGGCTTGAAGTATGCTTTTTGTGCTCAAGCCGAAAAATGTATTTTGTATGCTCCTTTAGTATCGTTGTAATAAACTTTTATCAGTCCCTTTCGCACCGTGAGAATTCTGCAGGATTTTTTATTTTATTTATCACTGCCTCCAAAGAAGAAACGATCCCTAGATAACTATACATCTAATGCACAGACAGATCCTTTTACCGTTTATATGTATTTTGATATTTGAGCGTGTTATCATCCAAAGGTCGTGGATTTCGGTAAGTCAAGAAAAAAAGGCGAAAACAAAATATTCGGAATAAATTATGGATTCTTCTTCGATAGTTTTTTTTTCTCGGCTGATCTTGACCCGAACAGTAACGTAAACTCTGTAATATATTTGCATTTAGAATGTTGTTCTTTTGGACATAGACTACTGATCGAATAACAAGATCAATACTTAGATATGTTACCTTTACTAAGTAGATTTCCTACGATTCTGCACCTACATTACTAATTAATAGTTTCATAGAGGTATGAGGAATAAGGTGTAAAGTTAACTCGTTCTCCATAGAAAAGGGAGGATCCTCCGACCAGACAGGTGTTAGACAACAACAGTAGACACGGGTTTGAACAACACGACGTTCCTCACCACACTCACTCACTTGTCAGTTCGAGATTCATTCATTTGTATGTCACAGTGAAGCGGTACAAAATGTTATTTGGTGAGGTGTTGGGATATTCAATCATTTTGTATGGGATATTTCAAGTGCGATGTTCGATGCGCACTAAGCGATTTATGCAATACGCGCACTCTATGTAATATTATCGAACGTCAATATGATGCGTAGTTCGCATGTGGCGATGTAGATGCCGCCACAGTTTAATTAAAGTAGGTTATTTGCTCTGAGTATACCGATTGAACTTCTGTCATAAACTCAAGCCTCCCCATCTATAAGTAGGCAGCAACTACAGATCTCGAAAGAACTCTTCTAACGATTCTTATTTCATTTTGTTATCATCTTTATAAGTACTTGTTAAAAATGTCGGCACTCCCCGCTGCGCCATTTGGATCGCTATGTACCATTTTATGCTTCATGTTGATCCCTATCGGTGGTCATATTCAACAACAATAAACCGACGTTACAACGGTAATACTAAGAATAACTGTTAAAAAGTTAAGCAACGCTGACAACTTACGCACTAATCTGATGGAGGAACCAACTGGTTTTCCCTGTAGGTACGTGACTCCTTAAAATGAGGGAGCTACATTTTTATAATTTCGTAAGTCACGACTGCAATCAAAGTTGCAAAAACGCTTAGATTTACTCCAAGTCTGTACAGATTAACAGCAATGCTAAAGACAGTCTTGACCGAGTAATAGAATACAGCAACTAAATCTTCCACCAAAAATTTGAGGTTTTTATTCCCTGAATCTTCTCTATGAAAGAAGGCAAATTGCTGACACATCTAAACTTAAAATTACTACAAATAAGTAGGTACTTTCACGTTTAACAGCATTCTTGCAAAACGATCGATTGACATTACATTAACTGAATTCAAACTACAAAGTACCCGCACTTTTATCGTCAGCAACTTAGTTTTACTGCTCAATAAAAGTTCACCACACTTCCTTAACCGAACGGTTAACTGGCAGATAAAAAATAAAACTATTTTTACTCTATACTGAACATTTGTTTAGACCACCGTGTGTTTTAGTTTGAAAGGGAGTTAGGTAAGTTTTGACGGTCAAAATAACCTAATCATGCGAAGCAAAAAGGAGGGTTATGATTTTGATCGGTATGTATGTATGTTCATGTGTTCCCTCATATCTTCTAAACTACTCATCACAATTTGACAAATGAGGTATCGTTGGAAGCGTCTTGATCGTCCGCTGGTAACGTCAAATTAAATTGAATATGGCGCCCTCTAGAAGACATAAGGACATGAACTTAAAATAAAAAAAACATGAGGCCATGTTGGGTATCACATGAAAGGGCTTAATTAGCACATTTCAGAAATATATATTTACGTTAGTTACACATTTTTGTTAGTTACGTATGTGTCATAGTAACTACAACGCCCTATAATACCAATCTATTATTGTCCACTGCAGGGCAAATGCCTCTTCACATAATCAAAATAAAAAGTCATTTATTCTTAGGCTGACAATCAGCACTTTTCGAACGTCAAAATTACAAAGGACAGCCCCACAAAACGTCTTCTACGATGTCCTTCTCACCGCTCTGGCTTCATCCACTCTTCTTTCTTCGTCCAGGCGGTCTTTCTTTGGAATGCGCTTCCCCTGGACATCATTACGGCAACTAGTCGCTTATCATTTAGAGTGAATGCACGTGAACATATGCGTAAGAATTTGGCAGAATCATCCCAGCGCTAATTTTTTTGGATTCGTTTCTTCCTCTATCTGTCGTTACTCGTATTTCTCCTGACTAAGTTTATTTTGTTTATATGTATGTATGTTAGTAATTAGTATTCATTATTTTTCGAGTTATATGTTTATCAATTATGTTGCACCTGCCATGTCTGTCTCTGCATCACCCTAAGGTTGACAGGTAGAAAATGCCTCAGACATTAAGTCCGCCTTTGTAGGTAGTTTTTTTATTTTTATTTGTGCTTATAGTTTTAATAAATAAATAAAAATAAAACGCCGGCCCTTCACCATTTTTTAGTACTTTAGCTGGGAAGAAAAAGTGGCGCAACAAACTCCCCAGCATACAGAGAAGGCACGTGCATTGATCACCACCCTTGCTCAAGACGGGTTGGCGATTACACAATGCCTTAGAACACAAATTAATCATCAAAACCCTAAGTTAATATCAAAGCTAATTAAATTGTGACTTTCACAATTATTCCCCAAAGTACTAAGACATGATATGGCATTTCAAATGCTGAAAAATTAGAAGTTTAAGCGTTGAAACTGCGACACAATTAATTTAATTGCTCTTTCATGAGTCTGATACCTTGGCAGACAAAAGTTGTTAATATTTTAATGAGTTCAGTAACCTTCAGACAGTTCTTCAAGGCTTCAAATGTCATAACTTAGCTTATATCTTCAGAATTAAACTTTTCATAATGACGTGCCACTCCGCAAGTTTCTATGACGCATGTATTGTGAGGATTTATATGAGTAATAAATCAAATGCGTGTGTCCAGTGAGCAGCAAAGCATAGCCCAGTGGAACGTCTCATTTATTACTAACTGCTAACCTAAACATACCTAATATAGATGTCGTAAATCAATATCATCATCGTCTGCCTAGGCTATTCCCAACTATGTTGGGGTCGACTTCCAGTCTAACCGAATGCACCTGAATACCAGTATTTTTCATGGAGCGACTGCATATCTGACCTCCAAAACCAGTTACTGAGTAGCACCATACCCCTTGTCAAGATTAGTTTCAGACTTTCGGGTTTACTACCATAATTTACAGAAATTCTAATCTTATCTTTGGTCCGTCTGGGGACCGAGCCGTTTTTTTTTTGTTTTTTTTTGACGGTGGGAAATCATCAAATGTCTTCTCCCGCTCTGGGCGGAGCTCCGAGGGCGTGTCAGACTTTTACTGACTAAAACTCACCCGTGTTCCTTCAGTTGCCTGTTGCTAAGGGTCCCGGTATCCCTTTCGGACTTTCCCGCAACCCTGGCAGGCATCGGTCCTAGCGGACCCCGCCAATTGTGCTGACATATCTTTGAGGCGCGCTTGGAACACAACGCGCTGTCGACCCTGGCCTGGTCCTTATTCGACGGCGAGCTACCCATTGCTCGCCGCCCACAAGCCCGCGCCTACGGTGGCCGGGAATTTGCCTGGGATGGGGATCGAGCCTGCGTTCCTAATTGAAGACAAAAGCAAGTCCAGCGACTACCTTACCTAAACACAGATATATCTTGCAGAGAAGAAAGACTCACCTTGCTGCATTGTTACAATTTCGAAATATCTACCTTAACTTAAAAAACACAACAGGCTTAAGAGGAATCCACCCACCAACACTCGAAGTATCGACAATTCCGCCGCTGACGTGACAAAATGGACTGTTAACGGTACTCATAATGGCTCTTAAAGTCGTTCCAACAAAAAACCGGAGACCTCCATTCAGTAAGTAGAAGTAAGTACTACTTACCTTCATGTAATAAGTGTTTTTGTTCGCATTTCTTTGGTAAAATCATATTTTTGTGGTTCCACGTCTACGGGGTACAGTTGTACTTTTAAAACCATTCTTAATTAATTTTTGGGCTATTTGTGTAGTGTTGAGTTAATTAAAAGGCGTGGTCATTAGATTTTGGTTAATGAACTCTCGCCTTGTTCCCATGGGGGTAGGCAGAAACTATAGAACGCCGCCTACCACGCTCCTTACACACTCCTTTTGCTCCGTTTACGTTCATACATCCTCTGACTAAATAAAAAACCAAGACGGACCGCTGCGAACAATACAGTGAAACATGCTAAAACTACAACACCGCTCTGTTCATACACGCTTACACACACACATTTACAACTATTTACAATGACACTACAATCAAACTACACCAAACTACCTGCACACAATGTTTACGAAACCGGCCTCACGTCACTGTTGACAGCGCTCTGTCTTGGTTTTTTATTTAGTCTGAGCATACATCCAGGTCACACACGAGCGGTTCCGAGTAGGTACTACGCACCTAATCTTTCTGAAGAACATCACGAATTAAGCCCTCCTAGGGCATCACCCTGCGTTTCCATTGGCATCCGCCTTGTACCTTTTGTCAGTCATCTTTCATTCATCTTCTCAACATGACCAAACCATCTAAGCATACTCTTTTCAATGTTTGCCACTACGTCTTTTCCGATTATTTTATTTTCAAGTTATTTCCTGGATAGGTTTACCTAACAACTTTTGTTTCTTCGAGTCAGAAAAAAAATCATACACGCACGCATTGCAAGCGCTTAAGAAACTTCAAAAACATAAGTCAACACGAGACGTCGTCGCTCAAAGTATCTTATAAAATATGTCTGTTGGGTGTAGTAAACAGCAAACAACATTTTACAAAGTTTAAAATTTTGCTACCCAAACTGTACATTACCATTGCTCACCGAGACCGAGGAAACCATTCGAACTGATTCTATAAGATTTCTGGCTTTGAATCTTAAGAATTTGGGGAGATTTCATATTATGCAACAGAAATTAGTTTTTCAGTTCCAAAAATGTAAAGCACATTATGGTGATTAAGAAAGAATAGACTTCCGATAGGATAGCCAGTGTTAAACATTTTTCTCGCATACATCAGCACGAAAACTATTAGTACAAAGATCCGATAAAAGCCGGGGGAAAACTAGGTTCAGCTACATCGGGGAAATATGATTTTGCTGAACCTACTTTTTCGACGACATTATGCTAATGTTTCCTGCCCTACATCTCGTTTGAGAGTAGCTCTTTCGCATTAATATGTGTCTTTGGCTATACTTATGTAACTTACATACATAATTTCAATCCTTTTTATCTTTTTTGTAGACAAATTGAGGTCAAATCTCTTCGTAGATTGGGGAAGGAAACCATTATATTTGGAAAAATTGCCCTGATAATTCAGTAGCTTTGCTCCAATATTTAATAGTAAAATAATGTATCTAATCTTCCTTTTGGTTGAGGAAAATATTTTCCAGTTGCGGATATCAATCGAGAGCTATATTATGCAGTTTTAGTAGTGATAATAGGTACTTTGCGGTTAATAGCTTCTTCCTAAAAACGGGATAATATCCATAAACTTTATAAAGCTTTAAAAACTCCAAGCGAATCAATCAGTTAGTAAGGCGAGTTCATAAAACCATAAACTACCCTCCTAACGTGACTTTTGAACATAACCGAATTTAGCATGTCGAGCGCCATAAACTAATTGAATTGTAGCGCAATAAAATAATTTAATTACTCGTCAAACACATTTTGAGCCAGTAATGGCCGCGCTGGCGTCTCCAAACGCAATTAAGACTGCTTTGCATAATCACGAAATATGCGTTGCGTGAATGTTAGACAGTATTTTCATTTGAATACTCGGTAAATGAGGAAAGAGTTTATTAAGGTTTACTGTCAAGGTGTTTTATATGCCTGTTATTTCCATTTACTCCAGAATATTGTGTCCTCGAAAAGGTCCACTGCAAAATGGCTGAACCGAAGAAATATTTATGCGGATAAGTTGATATAATAAATAGGAGTGATTATAGTAGAGTTATTCTATTCTATAACCTATCCTACTCGTATATTATTCTCCTATAAATAAATGATTGAAGTCAATAAATTCTATTCTGGTGCCAACGATAGCAGATGAATGATCTCATTTAAGGTGAACGCACACTTATACGAGCCAAACGCGTCGAACGAATCCAAGTAGACGAGAACGCTAGGTACGGTCTTCCAGATTCGGACGATTCGATGCGGGTAGGTGCGAGGTTTCATAAAATTTCATAAAAAGAATTCTAAAATTCGTTTCGTTCGACGCGTTAGGGCTAGAGAGGCGCCACGGCGTCCTCACCTTCCGCCTGACACAGGTCCTCACCGGACATGGCAGCTTCGAGAGGTTCCTGTGTAGGATTGGGCGGGAGGAAACGCCCGGGTGTCACCACTGTGCGGATCGCCCGGAGGACACGGTGGAGCATACGGTGGAGGTATCCCAGGGAATCCCAGGCGGATTCCCGGCCACCATAGGCGCGGGCTTGCGGACGGCGAGCAACGGGCAGCTCGCCGTCCGATAAGGACCAGGCCCGGGTCGATGGCGCGTCGTGTTCCACGCGCGCCTCAAAGAGATGTCAGCACAATTAGCGGGGTCCGCTAGGACCGATGTCTGCCAGGGTTGCGGGAAAGTCCGAAAGGGATACCGGGACCTTGGCAACAGGCAAATGAAGGAACACGGGTAGGTTTTAGTCGGTAAAAGTCTGACACGCTCTTCCGCTCCGCCCAGAGCGGGAGAAGCCACTGGATGATTTCCCAACCTCAAAAAAAAAAAAAAAAAGAAAAGAAAGAAAAGCGTCGGATAACTGTGCGTTCACCTTTAAAAATAATATCTGATCGCAATCTATTAGAATTGGATACCGTGTGTGGTCTAGATACAAATGAGTAACATCTGTTTCTAAATGCACAAATAGGTCACAGAAATAAACCAATAACTATTTATCCAGGGTCTGTTAACTTCTTGTAAATATACAGTGCTATCTTGTGTGCAGACAGGGTGAACATGGCCACATTTGATCCAAAACTTTGGAATTCTATTTCTTCGCTATAATCATTAACTACTTGGTCTCCTGCTGAAAGTGTTCCCAGAGCGTCACGTATGTCGCACGACGTGTGACGCAACATCGAGGACACGACACGATTCAACGCGAATGTTTAATTTCTAATTGTGAATCCCTGCGCGTGCTCCAATTCCGTCTGGCGCAGAGGGATTATATGTTAGGTTAGGAGACGCAGGTGATCGGTTGGAGCTGGGGGAATTCGAATTTAATCGTACAATTTAGATATTATTACCTAATGTCTCTCAAAGATGCTTTATTTCTATGACAGCGATTTATTCGTTAAGTCCTTTAGACCTCTGCTTGGGTGAAAATACGGAGAAAACGAATTTTCCCAGATTCAGATGTCTCATACCTAGTAAAACCCTTTATCGCAACTTTTATCGAAATCGTTAGAGCCGTTTTCGAGAACGTCATTAGAAATATTTAAGAAACAAATATTGCTCATGTAATAGTATCGTTAATAAAACGTTTCACTGGAATTAGAGGACTATAAAAATTATACTTATCGTTGAATATCTCCATTACCCAGGCACCTAGAAAATCAACTTTTAGCTGTAAGAATTTACGAACTTCTAAAAGTTTACTCCAGACGCCCTAAAAACTGATAAGGAACGCTGCCAACAACACATTTCTCCCTGCATAAAACTCATAAAAGCACAAATTTACAGCAAATAAGGTATTCAAACTCAAGATCATGAGTTCCTGATGCCGGAAATAACCCAGACGGCGGCTTCTCTCCTACAAAGCGAGTGTAGTGACAACGTTCTTTTGTTTACCCTGCTAATCACGGATTGAATATTTAACACGTCGGTTAAACGGTTGTCGAAAACGCGCTACCAGCACAAACATGGCGCGCACTTTGTTTATTATTTGTGTTACAATTTCGATTTCCGTTTTGAAGTGTCAGTAATTTTTGAAGTTATTTTGAGTGTTCGTTATGAATGTTTGTTTAATTTTGGAAGTAAAAAGTTATTGGTGTGTTTGTTTTGACAATTCGAGGTGAACTTAAATTGTCATAACAAATATCAAGAATTGTGTGTAAAGACGCGACTTTTGTGCTGTGTGTCTATGTTTTCTTTCAATTTATTTAATAAGATAATCTTGTTACGTTCGCTCTACTGTTGATTGGCCTTTAGAAGGCCGATAGCAATTAAAATTCTATTGTGTCTCGTTAATGACAGTTGGAGGTATTAACGCGAATTTTCGATGCTTTGGTCTTCGCTCACAATTATATTACAAAACAGAAATGGCAGAACGTAGAAAACACTACAGCACATTGAACTCTACTCAGTCTCCATTCAGTCCAAACGTGCGAACTACCCGAAACTCGTATCAAACTTTTTTCTTACTACCCTCGAAATACAGAAACGAGAAGCTCCCTAAATTCTTAAAAACCAACTTTAGGTAAATTTTAGTAGCAAGCTGGGCACGTTCTGTCAACTTGTCACGACATAAGTGACTCTGGCGTGCTCCAATTATGCTGGCAGACATGTCCACAGTCCTCCAGTGGCTTGAGGGGTTTACGGGAACATCGCACGTATGATTTAGTTAGCTTTGGGACCAATTTGAGACGGTTTTGAGGTCAAGATGGTGTGTGGAGTTGACTGTTTATGTTTAGTTCAAGTTTTCGCTGAATTAAATGTTTTATGAATACTGTTATGATTTTGGGAGCGAAGTAATTAATTTTGGGAGACTTGTGTGTAACGTGTTTTGGGGATCTTGCCGATGTGGTCACTATACATTAGTGTAGTTACAGATTGGTAAGAAAAGCTCATTAGAGATCTTGCTGACATGGAATTCCAAACAAACTGCGTCATTGAAACAATTTTCGTTTTGTTTGAGCGAAATTCCGGAAGCACCTAAGTAGAGAACTTCTTTGTTAGAGTGGTAACTAAAGTAGAAAAAACATCCTTAAATTTGACTATCATCATCTGCCTAGCCTTTTCCCAATCATGTTGGGGTCGGCTTCCAGTCTAACCGGATGCAGCTGAATACCAGTATTTTACATGGAGCGACTGCCTATCTGACCTCCACAACCCAGTAACTGGGTAATACGATACCCCTTGGCAAGACTGGTTGTCAGACTTTCGGGCTTCTGACGACCCGTAACGACTGTCAAAGATCCACAAATGACAGCCGGGACCAACGGTTTAACGTGCTTTCCGAGGTACGGAGGAGTCTCGATATGTAAAGATGGTCACCCATCCACAGACCAACCCCGGCAAGCGTAGCTTAACCTGATGAATCGACCCGTGCGGCTGTTATTACTTAGCCACGAGCTCCTCCTTCCATCCTTAAATTTGACTATACGGATCTGAATAAATATTCAACGTGAACCCAGTGAAGTTACAAGTATATCTCCAAATACGTCACATATTTTCATTTCGCCATGTATATGTTTCCTGTTTCAGTAACTCGCTTGGCTAATTTCGTGATTCAGTCGACGAAGAGAATTAATTTTCACAAATTCGTATTCGCAACACGATTCGCTTTACGTACAAACGTTAAGTGTTATACGATTATTTGGATCATCAAATTACTTTGTTGAAATTCAAAATATGAACGGTTTAACGCTGTAGATACAATATTTTGCGTGTAGCAGGTAAATTCGGTCGAGAGGAATCTGAAAACAGCGTGGCAAAATTTGATTATTGTGTGGTTTGATCTTCTTTTTAACAGACATCTTCAAAATACATGCATGCATTACGTAATAGTCAGCCCTTGTGCTGCTGTGAGATGTGAGGTGATTTATTCCATTCTAGTGCCGGGAACTGGTGTCGTTGGTATTTGTTTCAACTCATATTTATTTCCTGTTCCGAACAGATACCATTGTTTAAACTAATACTAAAACAAGTTCAAAGATATAATGTACAGCCAGTAGGTATGGATGTGAGTTTTAGCGAGTGCCAGTGGTATTGGTTTTTGGTGCAGGAATGGAATAAATCAAATCAAATATATTATGGGTGTTTAGTTGTATGGTGGTAGTATGGAAAAGTACACAAATAAATTAATATAAAAATTTTATGATATGGGAGCTGCATCTGCCAACAAACTGCTTTACAGTTTAGCAGAAGTAAATTTGGTTTGTTAAAGGATTTCACCATGAATAAACGCTTTTTAATTATCTGTATGTTATCTGTGAGTTTCTCAATTCGTCTGTATGTTTTTTGTTTTGTATGTTTGTTACGCGATTACTCCGTCAATTATGAATCGATTTTGATGATTCTTTTTTTTTTGGTAGTTTATGCTTCAGAGGTGGTCCCATAGAAATTTTCTTAACTTTGCTTCCGTAGTTTTTGAGTTAGCTTCAATAATTACGTATTTTTCCTACTTAGTCTATGTAGACGATATCTTATTTGACTCCGTCACTGTAATTTATGTAGCAGGTAGTGGTATTCGAATTTGTGTGGGGTAGGTACCACAACAAAAAAGTGAAAAGTAAAAACTTTTTACAACTTTTTTGTGTTTTTTTTGGAAGTCGGTTGTTTTTTTATTTCTCTGTATTTTCTTAAACAATGACAATGTTAGTGTTACATAATGCTGTCTTTATTTACCAGTCTCTATCATAGTACCGTTTTAACGCTGGGCGCGCCAACAGTAACGGGCCGAATAAATAAAATTAATTAAAACATTTTACATCAGACGCGCAGGCGTGTACTGTCAGCTCTTCAAGCTGGTTCTTAATTATTTTCTAATCTTCTTAATTTAAAACAGTGTTTATGTCGTTATTATATGCCATTAACTTATATAATAAGTAAGTACTCGCGGAGGTTGCATGGAAACGCCATTTAGGCTAAATCCTCTACAGTAACTTTGTTTGCAAATGCTGATTTTCTAAAAAAAGTTAATAATTATCTAGCCTTGCCTTACATACTTACCTATCTACTCTTAATAATCACTATTTTAATAGGTATTTCCAGCAATTCTGAAAGTTATTTCTATCAAATATGTACGAGTAAGTTGTCAAGTAACGTCATGAGGCGTGAGATAATGACAAATGACGTGTCGGAGAGCGAACCTACTGGACGAGATATGAAATATCTTGAAATTTGTCCTTATTTTTACCCGACTACGGCGAAGCAAAAAGGAGGGTTATGATTTTGACCGGTATTTATGTATGTATGTATTTTCATGTTTTCCCTCATAGCTTCTAAACTACTCCTCATAATTTGACAAATGTCTCGTTGGAAGAGTTTTGATTGTCCGCTGGTGATAGACTATGTGACCTCACATTAAATTGAAAAGGTATGGGCCTCTAGAGGACAAAAAGTCATGTTTTTTTTTTTTTAATGGTGCCATGTTGTTTTTCAATTGAAATGGCTTAATTAGCACTTTTCAAAAATATGTAAGTATACATATAGATACATATTATAACCCCAAAAAAATTAAACAAAAATAAAAATCCGGACAACGTGTGACTCCGGATTTTTAATTTGTCAGTCTGTGATGTCTTGTTTACATCTTTTTAGTTGACTTTTTTGCCGGAGTTGGGTTTTAATTTTATAATTTTTTATACCTAGACTATTTAAATTTCGTGTAGGATGAATAAGTAATGTTTTCTAACGGCTTTTGATATCTAGAGATGGAGTTTTCATCGGATTTCAAGGAATTGCTAAAGTAGGTTTCGCTTACTTTTGTTTATTTACAAATGAAACAACGATGTTCGTAATAATAATTCAGATTAACCTGATGCCTGATGAGAATTGCGGCTGTAGGAACATACATTATATACTAGTTTCCGCCTGCGGCTTCACCCGCGTAGCATGTCGATAAAAAGCCTATAGCCTTTCTCAGGCTCTAGACTATCTGTGTACCAAATTTCATTTAAATCGGTTCAGTAGTTTTGGCGTGAAAGCGCGACAGACAGACAGACAGTCAGAGTTATTTTTGCATTTATATTATTAGTAAGGAAGTAAGGATTAGAAGCTTTACACTACGTATTACGAGAAATAAAAAAAAGGAGAAAATGTTTTCCGAAAATTAGCAGGGTAACTTTTTCTATCCAGAATAACCCTTTGCATGATGTCAGAAATCCTTGAATGTTAGCAGAATACCAGCAGTTGGCTGGTTGGATATTCTGTTAAAATTCAAGTATTTCTGACGGACTCATTCATACGGCTATTAAATTAAATCGAATACATTTTCGGATGCATCGTTTTACTTAGGGGATTGGCAAGAATATGGCCGCAGGAGTGCTAATAGCGTTGCCGTTGCGGGAAAGTCCGAAAGGGATACCGGGACCTTGGCAACAGGCAACTGAAGGAACATGGGTGGGTTTTAGTCAGTAACAGTCTGACACGCCCTTCGGCTCCGCCCAGAGCGGGAGAAGTCATTTGATGATTTCCCAAACTCAAAAAAAAGAAAAAAAGAGTGCTTATAGCGTGTTACATGTTTAGCGTTCATCACGCAGCATTGCGTGTGTGCCTCTAAAGTTAGCTCTAAAATATGTTCCTGCGTTTAATGGAGACTTTTTAATTTTTAAAGTCCGATTTAAGGCGTGTTGTTGTTTTTTTTTTTATTGCCACTTATAAAGTTTAATGTTTTATTCGTTCTTAAGTAACACATGCACGGATTTGTAGCTAAATAATAATAATGTTCATAGGTTAGGTGCGCAGTACCTACGGATGGAGAGACGGGTAGAACACTCACTAATGTTCGGTTCCTATAAACCAAAACGAATCATTTTTTTACCCGACTGCCCCAGAAGGAGGGTAATATTTTTCGAGAGTATGTATGTATGTTTGTATGTATGTATGTATGTCTATTTCTTTGGCACGCTCTGTAGCCTAAACGGCTTGATGGATTTTAACATTTGAGGTGTCGTTAGATTCGTCTTAATTGTGGGAGTGACATAGGATATATAATATTTATATATTGCATCTACAAATACAACAAAAAAAGGGGGAAAGTTTTTTGAAATAAATTACAACAATATTGGTATTATCAAATAAAAACAAGCATTATAATCTATAGAATTTTGTTTCAGCAATGTAGAATGAGCTTTGTTTTTATAAGGTATTGCAGGCAACAAACAAAACTTACACCAAATTTCAGGTTATTTACCAAATGGTAGCATTTTTATTTCCAAACTGGGCATATAAATAAATTCATAAGCTAATTTTACCTGTGTACTTCCATATGGGAGGGTAGACTATGCAAATCTTGGAGGTCGTTTTTGCAATTTAAGTTTGTTCTTGAGATAAATTCTTCCCAACTACGGAACGCTTCACTGTGCATGGTCCGACACGCACTTGGCTGGTTTTAGTTGCTAACTCTACTCGATTCTCGATAATTGTTAATGGGACAGGTGCCATAGCTGCCTGGATGTACTTCAGATAATCCAGTAACGGATATCGCGTATTCAAACGTCCAAATAGATTCATTGGCCATGCCTGTGACGTGTGTCTGTCATGGCTTGTCCACTGTGATCTGATACGGTTAATTAGATAGCGTTTGACCTATTGTCATGTGTTAAATCAGGTGTAAAACATGTATTATGTGGTTGTGGTAGGTACAGTTATTAGGTAGCATGGTAGGTAATATGATTTGATTGATTGATTTGATTTTAATTCTGCTAATACTTTTAAGTACCTATATGTTACAGGCGCGTGGGTCGATCCATCAGGTTAAGCTACGCTTGTCAGGGTTGGTCCGTGGATGGATGACCATCTTTACATACCGAGACTCCTCCGTGCCTCGGAAAGCACGTTAAGCCGTTGGTCCCGGCTGTCCTTCGTGGATCTTTGACAGTCGTTAAAGGGTGTTAGAAGCCCGAAAGTCAGACAACCAGTCTTACCAAAGGGTTTCGGATTACCCAGTTACTGGGTTGTGGAGGTCAGATACGCAGTCGCTCCATGTAAAATACTGGTATCCAGCTGCATCCGGTTAGACTGGAAGCCGACCCCAATATAGTTGGGAAAAGGCTAGGCAGATTGATTGATGTTACTTACGGTCGCAAATCATATTTTGATCAACATGCAATCTGATACTTACCTGCAAATTGCAAAAAACGTAGGTACCTAAAATTCGTGGACTACATTGGCGCTTTCACCTTAATGTGTGACAGGTGTAAAGCTTTAGACTCGTACAGACTTCGGGAAAGTCCGAAAGGGATACCGGGACCTTGGCAATAGGCAACGGAAAACACGGGTGGGTTTTAGTCAGTAAAAGTCTGACACGCCCTTCCGCTCCACCCAGAGCGGGAGAAGTCATTTGACGACTAAAACCAGCCACAAAAAAAAAGGCTCGTCGCGACAGGCATCGCGACCCTAGTCGCGCTCGCGATATCGCGCCAGTGCACGAGCCTTTATTATGTCTGGATACCTGTATTTAAATGGGAAGACATGTAAGTAAATTCAAAGTGGCCGTATATTTAAATTCAGTTAAATAGCTAGAAAATCTATCTATGATACTTACCTATAAGATAATACCTATCTAGTGTTTACCTACTCTTTTTAGGGTTCCGTACCCAAAGGGTAAAACGGGACCCTATTACTAAGACTCCGCTGTCCGTCCGTCTGTCTGTCTATCCGTCTGTCACCAGGCTGTATCTCGTGAACCGTGATAGTTAGACAGTTGAAATTTTCACAGATGATGTATTTCTGTTGCCGCTATAACAACAAATACCAAAAAACAGAATACAATAAATATTTAAGGGGGCTACCATACAACAAACGTGATTTTTTGCCGTTTTTATAGATAATGGTACGACGGAATGGTAACCCTTCGTGCGCGAGTCCGACTCGCACTTGGCCCGTTTTTTTGGGTAGTCGTGTAAAAATTGACAGTGCTCTCCTGGTTAAAATGTGTGAAATTGTCTTAATCAGAGTGTTTTTCAAACTCTGAAATTTTTTTTGAGAGAAGATCGGCGTTTATATCATTTGATTTGGAAAATTAAAGAAAGTAGCTTGTTTTATGAAATCTCCAAACGGCTATTTGACACTTCCCGTGACCCAAAGGCTGGCTTTTACCTTGATCAGAGGATAAGCATTGCCATACAACGTGGCAATGCCGCCAGTCTATTGGGTACATTACCAGCCGACAGCGATGTTAATTGTTTATTTGTATAGTTACTTTTAACTTAGTATAAAATGTAAATAGTTAGTGTAGTTTGTTAGTTTATGTAGTGTAAGAAGTTTATCAGTGATAATAAAATGTACAGTAACGTGTTCAATGTGACAAAGTCCAAGAAAGTTTTTATATTGTTGAGTTCGGCTATGTAAAAAGCTAAGTAAATATAGGAAAGAAAGTCAAGAGAGGTGTTCGTTTATCCTGTTGTTTTTACATTATCATTATATCTCCTCTTCATCCGACCCCTGGAGTAATTCCTACTTTACGGAACGAATGTAATTCAAAGACAGGGATTAAATATAAAATTCTAAAACATAACGAAAGTGATGAGAAAACAAGCCAGACTTTGTCTGAAAACAGCGTATGATTACAGAAAATGGCTAAAATAAATAATAAATTATAACCTCATCCGAGTTAGTTCATTAAAAATTACGTAGAGAGGAACAATCTAAATTGTGCCTTATTGTTTGAATTCAGCAATTAGCAACTGGCTGCTCAGCGCTTGCTTAACGAACCACTGGGTAATTAGCAGCAGTAGCTAGTGCTTTTATTAGCATGTAAGCTAATATCATAATTGGCCCCGTTTCGCAGCTTTGCTAATTATAAATACCTAATTATTATCAAAGAAATACTGAAACAGACAGCTTACCATAAATTACTTACATAAGTGACTAGACGTGTACCTACTTACGAGACTATATACTTTAAAAGGTCAACAATTTTCTTCAAATGCACACTAAAATATGTCATTACACCAAACAATCCCAAATGATGTCAAACAGTTTTAAACTCACAAAAACACCAAAGTTGTAAGTATCTAAAAACGACTGCTAAGCAATCATTAAACAACCGTTGTTCCTACAATTTGTATAATGTACTCACGATACCAAACACGGTTGGGTGCCCTGAACAAAGTGCCCAGATACATGTTGGAGATACGAGTAATTATTATGTAATTTCCATGATATTTTGCTGAGAATACCGCTTGTTGAAAGACAATTGCAATTTATACTGTTTGAACTATCAGCTTTTTTTACCCGACTATGGCGAAGCAAAAAGGAGGGTTATGATTTTGGCCGGTATGTATGTATGTATTATATGTATGTTCATCTGTTCCCTCATAAATTCTAAACTACTCGTCACAATTTGACAAATGAGGTATCGTTGGAAGCCTCTTGATCGTCCGCTGGATAAAGGCTATGTGACGTTACATTAAATTCAATATGAAGCCCTCTAGAGGAGATACAGTCATGAACTAAAAAAGAACCTTTTTTTAATTTGGGTACTTAGGTATCAAATGAACACATTTCAAAAATATATAAAATAAAACCCCAGAAAATTTTAAACAAAAATAAAAGTTATAAAACTAAAACCCAACTACGACAAAAAAGTCAATCAACTAAAAAGGTATAAAAAGACATCACAGACAGACAAATTAAAAATCCGGAGTCACACGTAATCTATTCGATTTATGTAACACGTTTTAGTTTTAAAACTTTTATTTTTATTGTTGACTATATTGCCAGTAACTTGCTTGCTATCTTGTATGGATCAGAATGTTGGGCCACAAAAGGGATGAATGAATTGCATGCAGCTGGGATGAGAATGCTAAGAGGGACGTGTGGTGTTACTCAAATAGATCGAATTAGCGCCATACGTCACCGGGACGCCAAGGAGGCGCCGCCAGGTCGCGACACGTGAGCCAGGTGAGCCAGGTGAACCTGTAAGTATACATTTAGTAGGCAGTGCGACCTGGCGACGTCGCCATGGCCTCCCGGTGAGGTATGGCTCTAAGAAATGAGTACCGTAAAATGCTACAACATTGCCTACATTTTGACGTTTTTTTTAAATAAATCCTTCATTTTAGAGAAAGTCATATGTGTTTTCAATTACAATTCAACATTATACTTTAAGCTATAGGGATAAAGTTCTTATTAGGTAAAAAAAACTCTTATTGATCACCAAAAAGTGCATTAAAAACGTAGGCAAAGTTAAGTTGCAAACTGCAACATTGCCTAGCTAAAAATATCATTGACTATTATGGGTGCAAAGGGGACGATTAGGCGCCTATTTTGCTTATAATTTCTTTTCTATGTTAGACTTTATCTAGTCTTTAATAACAATATTATATATTTTTTAACGAGGGTAGGCAAAGTTGAACACGTTTTTATAAAACTCTCATACAACTAAACGGTCGCCTCCTAAGGTACCTGCTACAACTTTGCCTTCCATAATTTGACTCTTTAAAATAAGATTTAATAGTACCACTTAATAGGTAGTACACTTTTAATAGTACCACAGATAATAAAACCGTTTCTATAAGACGATGATATAACATTTTTAGGATTTAGGCAATGTTGTAAAGTGACGGCAATGTTGTAGCATTTTACCGGTACTTAAGAAGAAGTCCGAAAGTGGCACAGGTGGTGACTGAAAAGATGTGCGGAAATCGGCTGTCATGGTATGTGGAGTAATGAGGAAAATGTCGTGAGGAAAGTTTTGAGTATGAGTGTCGATGGCTATAAGGGAAGACCAAAGAAACGATGGATGGATTGTGTGAAAGATGATATGGCTTGAAAGGGGGTGACTACCGAGATGATGATTAATAGAGAAGTATGGAAGAAAAAGACAGGTTGCGCCGCCCACAAATATATTGAGATTGATGATATTGCCAGTTATATTCTGTAAAAAGCTCATCGTGAAAACTTAGGTGAAGTGAGCTTGAAAAGAACTATACTATTGACACACTCACTTCACCTAAGTTTTCACGATAAGATGTTTTCGCCGTGAAATTGTTACAGAACAGTTGTGGTATAAGAAGTTGTAGTAGAAGTATGTTGAGTATTCTGTAAAAAATTCTACGTGAAAACTTAGGTGGAGTGAGTTTGAAGTGAGCTTTCTTTCCAACTGATGCTTGGGATAGACATTGACAGCTCACTTCACATAAGTTTTCACGGCGAGCTTCATACAGACTCGATCGGCTGATTGGTTGATTTTGATTCGCTATACCTACACCTACTCGATATCTTATAAGTAATTAAGTTCGCCTTATGGTCCACTATTTTACACTCAAAACAAATCGTACATCGCAAAAATAACCCCTCCACCTGCCCCCATAAAATGCAATCAATAAAAGTGCTTTTAAACCCTAATAACATTTAATGTTGATATAAAAAGCATGTAAAATAAACCTCGGCGAGCCACAGAACCACTCGTATCGCAAACTAACGCACATCAATACGTTTCGTGCAAATTTACTTACCGACAGTAAACTTTGGGTGTAAAATCGCCTAAAATACTCCAAACCAGGTGGTGTTTGTTGGTCCGCGACTGGGAATTAGGATTTAGTAACAGTGTCGGGATTATCTTGAGACTTGCGAATATAAATAAGGAGAAAATTAGATTGTGCTAGTTAGTGTACCTACCAGGTATTTTTTTTCTATTTTAGTGTTGGTCTCTTAGCTGCTTTATTTATTGTTGGAAGTTATTTACTTAAAGAATTAAAAAAATCATAAGAGAGATAAGATATAAGTTATTTGTAATATATTTCCGTAAAATCTAGGTACTATAGTTGTTGCGTTTTATCATGACTATAACGGTCATTGCCCTTTTCCTAATATCTCTCCATAAGAATTAAAAAAATAAATATGTATGGTTTTTCATTATTTTATCATGTTGAAGATAACGATAAATATCGATTCAGGACGTTAACGGACTTTATTTCAGTTTTAGAAATTTAAAAAATGCTAGAATATGTTTGTGGGTCAATGACCGCCAAGCTAAAACGCGACAACTATAGCATGAAAACTTCTTATTTAAAAACTATGTACTTATCTAACTTGTAGTAATAATTGTAACACTTTAAACTGTCAAGACGTTAATAATTTCATAAATGCAAGTAACGTCACGCAAACGGTTAGTCGCGTATAAAAACGTTACGTTTTACGAGGTCACGCTACGTGTGACGACGTCTGTAGGCTGTAGGCGCCATGAGCATTTTAGGGTTGAACTCTTTGAAAGTACTTAATTCTGATGATCTTATTGAGTACTACACAAATCGGCTGTGAAATTCGTATAGATTGTGAATAGGTATTTAAGTAACAAGCAGTTGATATTATTGAAAAATAAAAATATAAACGTAACGTACAAACCGAGTTTCGTCCATGGCGATCAATCTCAGCGGAGACCAGCCTCCGGCGCGAGAGATATCATAGTGCACAAGTGTGTGCGCAAACACAGATGTTAGATATTTTTGAGCGAGCGTCACTTTTTTTAAAGTGCCAATAAACTGTGGGTTAAATGCGACGCTATTGGTCACAGCGGATGTGACGTAACAGTCTATGACAACAATCTAAATGTCAATATGTTTTGACGAGTCTTTGACATAGACTTGACACTTGTTTGTTTGTTGTCATAGACTGTCACGTAACCACACCAAGCGCGCCAAATGGAGGGCGTTCAAATAAGCCCGTTTAAATTGCTTTCTTGCCGTCGAATTTTTCATACTTTTATTTGGCGATGTAAACTATCGGATAAGAATATTAAAAAAATACATGTATGTTCCCCATTTCCATTAAGTTTTCAAAGAAACTGTTCTTACTAGAGTGGCATCGCGCCTGTCTGAGGGGGCCTTCACTCAATAAAGGCGCGAATTCGTAAAAAAAAAATAAAGTGCGTCTTTTTTCATTTCGTCGCTATTGACCCGGTAGGTCGGTCCTCAGTTAAACTGATTACGTCATTGTAAAAGCTGAAGCCTTTCCGACAGCTTTCCAAATTGCCCTTTCATTCCTGAATGTCAGTCCTGCCCTGAAACGGTTTTTTTCGTATAAAATCTTCTCTATTATATATTTTTTGGGATTGGTAAGTAGATAAAAAATATTACTACAAAAAAAAGAGGTTTTTTTTTAATCATTTCTTTTGCTTGTATAGACGCCATACTATTTCAGGTTAACGGGAGCGGCCTTCGTTAGATAATATACTGTATTTATAGATACTTTTAAAAGAAGTATCATGGCACTAGACTACTTACCACAGCCTCCTTGGTCTAGTGGTCATATCTAAGTGCTGAGCATGGAGTTCTGAGTTCGATTCCCAGTTACTTAGTGGGTTTTTCAATTCAAATTCAAATTCTTAATTCAGAAACCGGGTGTTATTACTTTCGGATAGAAAATCAATCAGTCTTGTAATCAGTCAATCTCGTAAAAAAATCTTAGTTATTTTTATCGGAAATATGGACTGTCAATTTAGGTAGAAGTTTATCCAATGTATATATTTTATCATATTAATAAAAATTTGGGTAATAAACCTCTTCTCTTGCCATAAAATTATGAAATACAAAAATTTTACAACTCATAAAATTAATAATTTGGCAGGCTACCTAGCACAATTCTATTTTGCTGAATCAATCCAAAACCATCCTTATTATCTTAAATTAAGATCATATGAGAGGATTGGCTATCAAATACTTTACGATCTATTATACCTTGATTCGATTTTAGTCTCAGATTTGGCTAAGTAATAAAGCAGGCAAGTTATACGTTTTATTTGCAGTATCAGTTTGCTTAGGCGTGGCGGTTTAAGCTCAAGCTAAATACAGAAACTCCTTGCCAAATAACAAGCAGTTTATAAAGTCAACGAAACTTTCATCATCATCATCATCATTTCAGCTGAAAGACGTCCACTGCTGGACATAGACTTCCACTTCGACCGGTTCTGTGCGTCTCGCATCCAGCGGATTCCTGCGGTCTTCACAAGGCCATCGGTCCACCTTGTGTGTACGCGGTCGCCACTCCATAATATTTTGACCCCATCGGCTATCTGTTCTGCGAGGAATGTGCACTGACCACTTCCATAAGATTGGCAATTCTTTAGCCTAATGACGGTTACCTTGGTTCTCCTGTGGATCTCTTCATTTATGATTCGATCACGCAGAGAAACTCCAAGCATAGCCTTCTCCATTGCTCCATTTGGGTGACTTTCAGCTTTCGAAATGTAACTTTCTATTGAAGTAAGTAAATAGAATTTTATTACTTCATTAAACTCACATATATTATGAATAACTTATAACAACCACTTCTCACACACTTTAGCGTTGAATTTACCTTGTTATTAGGTATAAAATTACATTAATTCCTTGTAAAATAATACACATTATCGCCTTTACCGCCGATTATCAAATTACATCCCACAATAAATACTTAAAATCCTGCCATCTTTAAAGTTACTTAAACGGCACTTGCAATGGTCCTCTCGTAAAACCTAAAACTATAAAAGTTTGAAAAAGCATTACCATATGTGCAAAAGTAATAAAAACACTGTTATATCCACAGAAGTATAGTCATTCCGATCTGTTCCCGACAGTAAAATTATACTGATATCGGAATTTTTCAAGGATATGAAAACATCTTTTAATATTTTCATATATTTTATTGAGTTTGTTTTACAGACGCTTTAGTTTCTGCGACTTTATTTTTAAATCGTTCGTATAAAATAATATGTTCTTTACATAGGATTTTACGTCTGCTTGTCAAAAACTACGTGGCACAGTTCTTAATGCTGCTGTGGTGTTTTCAAAACTGCAGGTTAATTGCGTAACACTTCAACAGTAGCAATAACTTTCATTTTGACAGTTCAATAACATTCATTTCGTTACTTACGCTGTTCAGCAGACAAATTCGAACATATGGAGAATGGATTAGCAATATCCTTCACAATCATTCAGATTGTAATTGATAGTGTGATACGCAATTAGGGTGCTGGGACCTACAAGATTCTGAACAAACTATACCCCATCTGCTGGACTGTCCCAAATATCTGTTCACCTGCACACTTGACGATCTGAACAACGCCAAATTGGGCCCAAACAGTATAAGGAACATAGATTTACCAACGAAACGAAAAGAAGAAGACCTACAAGAAGCTTCAGAAGAAATCGCTTACACCCTTGTTATTGATGAAAATTTTACTTTGATGAATTGGGATCTGTAGAAACCCATGAGGCGTCTCCAATTGGCTTGGAAGACGATAAAAGGATGAAATCATAACTATTTGTCACATTTTGTTTGCATCCATTGACTTTGTCGATGTAGCATGCTTTGTTTTTCGATATTGTAAAAATGTTACCGCAAAATACTCGTAGATATAGTTAGGTACGAAAAACTGCAATGCGCCATATTTTTTTTATTCCCACTTAATTTATAAGCATCGAAAACAATTAATTACATTCCTAATTTTGTTAAGTGTGAAGCAAAAAATTTAATTATACCTCACATCAATATCAATTAGGAATCTCATATAAAAACAAAAAATATATTATAATAATATCATACTAATGTATGTTTCATTAGTTTTAGTTAGTCATCCTAAAAAAACTAAGCAGGTAGGTATAATCTCTGAATTTAATCAAGGCGATTGACTTGTAGATAGTTCCGTACGTTTACTTAATACTTAACACCTTAGAAAGATAGCTGGGACAGACTGGATGCGGGAATCGAAGGACAGGGTGTTGTGGCACAGCCTGGGAGAGGCCTATGTCTAGCAGTGGACTGCGATAGGCCGAATTGATTGATTGACTTAATACTTAAATTTTCAGTTTGTGTAAATAGCACAAGTTATTCTTACCATCATTAAGTAATAATGGTAAGACTACTGAATTTGGGACGTAACTGTCATTTGTGTCAGAACTCCAGAATAACTCCTATTTTTATAAGTATTAGATTCCGATAAATCCAGCATTCTAGACATTAACTTAAGGTCAGAAAAGGAAAACTCACTTTGCGTTTTTATGTCCAAGTACCTAACGACGATACATAAAGAAGGTAAGCAAGCAATTAAGAAACATACCAACCAAATCTAAACTACTTAGTGCACACAGAGTTTAACGATGTCCTAAATTCATTAAGTCATCCTATTTTAACTTTCTGACTGAATCCCGTGTTAGTTTAAATTATACGACATGAGTTCATTCGTTAGAATATCAGACCATATTCTACCATCATCTGCCTAGCCTTTTCCCAACTACGTTGGGGTCGGCTTCCAGTCTAACCGGATGCAGCTGAATACCAGTATTTTACATGAAGCGACTGCCTATCTGACCTCCACAACCCAGTAACCGGGTAATACGATACCCCTTGGTAAGACTGGTTGTCAGACTTTCGGGCTTCTGACGACCCGTAACGACTGTCAAAGATCCACAAATGACAGCCGGGACCAACGGCTTAACGTGCTTTCCGAGGCACGGAGGAGTCTCGATATGTAAAGATGGATCAGACCATATTCTACCATTCCTAACAAAGTTCAGAAACAGTTGTTTTTTAAACGAACTCACCAGTAAACCATCAAATATGAATTTCATTTTCGATGTTAGAACCCCAAAACTTGGAACAAAGAATTAAACAGATCTATCATTGTCATTCATAAATGCAAGCATTGTTTTTGCCTCTACTCAAATGCATGCTAATCAAATACCGCTCTTAAGACTCAGTAATAAAAATTATTATTAAGAGGGTAGTCAGAAAAACGTGTATTTGTTACAGAAATAGGGAGCAAATTGTGGGAAAAACACCAAGGTGTCCGAATAATAACGCTGTATGTACAAATTACTCATTCGGAATGACAGCTACCGTGAAAAATGCATAACTATGCTTTGGACGGCGTTATGCAGCCAGTTATATATCCAGGCAGTTGCGTCTTTGTTTGACTACAGAATAAAAATTCTACGTCCGTTATTCTGCTTGAAATGTGTCAAAAGCGGACGCACTGCAATAGTTTTTTAGTATTTGCAGTGAGGCAAACTTCTATTTCAGAAAAAGCGCGGTCCTTTTCTGTGTTGAAATTGATTCAACAGCCCTAGTTTCAGAATTTTTCTAAATACTGATGTGCGGAAGCGTATCTCTAACTGCTCTTGTGCTTATGGCATCCCAATAACAATTAAACATTAAGTAAAACACCTTGATGAAACCTGGACTTATATGAAGTTAATATATATCTGAAATCGCCAACTCATCTTGAGGAAGCGAAGTGATAAGTGACCAATGCTCATGCCTTCTCTGTATGAGTAAAGACCTTTGCCCTGCAGTGAGAAAAAAACTTGTATAAAATCTTTATTAGCAGAAAAATGGGTACAGTAAATCTCCTTAAACTAAATTTGATCTTAAGCACATTGTACTTAGGTGGCAAAGGAATGGCATCTGAGTGGTTTGGACTGCCCAAGAGCCACAATTTCTTCAAATGTCGCTTAGGTGCGGAATCGGACTCCTTTTCGTTTTTAGTAATTATGAATAACTTATGACAAATCTGGTGTTACCTTACATAAACAGACTCTCATAATGTATTCCGTCAAATCTCTCTACCGAGTGTGCCACGTTAATAACTCGAGCCGGTCTCCGAGACTAATTCAAAGCTTGATGATGCCATTAGTCCGGGAGCTAGTCATTTTTTCTTACATTAAATTCAAAGTTTTTGTTTATACAAACATTTGGTGTAGCGGAAGTTATATCAGAATTCTGAGATGGGTTCTATGTGTTTGATGATTAGGTGACTTAGAAAAAATGGTATTCGATTATTTTTTTGCTTTGTACCTAGTGGTAATTGAATATGTTATGGCTAAATAAAGATGTTGGACACGGTTTGGTATAAAAAATGTAATTATCTAATAGAACTTGTAGACCTTTGGGTGATGCTGATTTTGTTACAGAAAATAATAATTTTGAATGCTAATTTATTATGACACACAAACCTAATAAAATAGATACGGCGTGGTTTTAGGTTAGTAATTGGAATCATAACTATTTACTTAAATTACATTCTTGATGTAATTATTACTCAAAGAATCATACCCAACAATTTTATGTTAAAAATATTAATCAAAATGGCTTTTAAAATTGCGGATCTGCCTAGCCTTTTCCCACCTGTATTGGGGTCGGCTCCTAGTCTAACCGGATGCAGCTGAATACCAGTATTTTACATGGAGCGACTGCCTATCTGACCTCCACAACCCAATAACTGGGTAATACGATACCCCTTGGTAAGACCGGTTGTCAGACTTTCGGGCTTCTGACGACCCGTAACGACAGTCAAAGATCCACGAATGACAGCCGGGACCAACGGCTTAACGTGCTTTCCGAGGCACGGAGGAGTCTTGGTATGTAAAGATGGTCACCCATCCACGGATCAACGCCGGCAAGCGTAGCTTAACCTGAGGGATCAACCCGTGCGGCTGTGATTACTTAGCCACGGGCTTTTAAAACTGCGGATAGATAAGCAAATTATCCGAAACTAAAATTATTTATTTTGTTATTTATGTACACACAGTAAAATACATAGACGTACAACATACTTATAATATGAGTACAAAGGTACTACTTATTTCTTAAGTACTTTATAAAAAAAAAAATATGCTATATTATATTTGTTACTTGCTCCGGTTCATATGAATATAACCCTATGTTTAAGGGTATATCTTCTATATTAATAAGAATATATTTTCCTATAGTTATCCAAACTACCTCATTTCACAATTTTTACTGTTTCCAAACCGAACTTGACCGCTGATGACTTAATATCCCGCTGAGCTTCTGGTCATCAAGCAAGAGTTAATTATGGGAAACTTAGTCATTACGCTATGTGGGCCATGGCTTGTAATTTTCTGTCTATTATACCTTGGTATGCCATGCATAGCGATGTTAAGTATAATTATTGTGAACTTCTCCCTATTTTGCACAAAAAACTACGCACGGACAAGTGACGTACCTATGTGTCATTCATTAACAACTTTTGTATGAAACATTCCAATAAGTTGTATGAAACATTCCATTCCATTGTATAATTATTCCACAACAAAATTACAATAAGCCTGAAACAAGCCTCGGAACAAGTTTAAAAAATACCGGTTAAAACTGGTTTATTTCGGTTTTCCACCGAACTTTTCTAGAGAACGCGAACGTTTATAGAACTTTATATTAACAGAAATTAACCGATTTATTCGACGCGCGGCATGTCGATATAAGCGTTGAAACTTGTGAGAATGCCGCGTTGAATTAAAACTGAAGTATTTAGCGGTTTTTATTGCTCTAATCCGGTTAACCCGAAAAAACCTTTATACAAGACTCTTCCAAATACCGGTTTAAAAAAACCGGTATATGCGAACGAAACCACATGTAAGGGATTTTGCGTCAAGTACATCATACTGGTTTGAAAATGTTGACGGTATCCGAGCTTTGGCCTGAAAGCTATTTTGCTCGATGTCTGGGAAAACTGCATGTCTTACGGATACATTGTTCCGGATCTATGTCAAGTTTGTTTACCTCAAAACGTTTCACTATACAGTGGAAATTCTAGTGTGTAGCATTGGCAAATTGTCAGTCAAGTTGCCCTTTTCAGACTTACATCAGTTTTCCGAATTGTGAATTTGAAGTTGAGGATTTGTCAAATTCTACGAAAGCATTGTGTCCAGGGTTGCGGGAAAGTCCGAAAAGGATACCGGGACCTTGGCAACAGTCAACTGAAGGAACACGGGTGGGTTTTAGTCAGTAACTGTCTGACACGCCCTTCCGCTCCGCCCAGAGCGGGAGAAGCATTTCGATGATTTCCCAACCTCAAAAAAAAAAAAGCATTGTATCCTTTCTTTGGTATTGTTCGTCGAGTCGTTGAGCTCCTTAAGTTCTGAGTTGAGCTCCACTATTACTGACATGCTTGCACTGACTGGACAGATCCACTCAAATCTGTGTGGTTCTTTCTTTCATCAAAAGACCATTTCAGACGCTAATCTACATGGTTTTCATAATTATCGTCTGACCAAGATTATGTCTGGACTTTAAAAGAGACTGTGACCTCTGAGTTATTTTCGGCGTTTCTTCTCAGAGTAGTCAGATAGGAAACGCTGACCTTATCTAGCTTATTTTTACAATTTTTTAATATGACCTGTAAAAGTCATTCCAATATCCTATTTACAGAATAAATAATTTCATTTCATTTCATTACTTAGGGTGGTCGAAATCCAGGGTCGCGGGAGAGTCCGAAAGGGATATCGGGACCTTGGCAACAGGCAACTGAAGGAACACGGGTGGGTTTTAGTCAGTAAAAGTCTGACACGCCCTTTCGCTCCGCCCAGAGCGGGAGAAGTCATTTGATGATTTACAACAATAAAAAAAAAATAAAGGGTGGTCAAAATAGCCCGCAATATTTTTTTTTACGTTTGTTGTTAAGAAATTAAAAAAGGGTAGGGGAAGGCTAACGAAACGATGCGATGGGAGGACTGTGAGAAAGATGATATGGCTAGAAAGGGGGTGACTACTAAGATGACGACTAATACAGAAGTATGGAAGAAAAAGACATGCTGTGCCGACCACAAACAGATTGGAATGAAGACAGGAGAATTATGAATTTCTAGAAACATTCAAGGAATCACCCTGTGGCGGTATCTACATCGCCACATGCGAACTACGCATCAAAGACCTGACGTCACACAAAAATCCTGACGTCACATAAATCCTGCATCGCGCAATTAAAGTTAACCGTGCAATGGACATATATACAAGAACCCGACATCAATCGTGGGGCAGTTGCCCGCCAGACACAACACCCGTCTGGTCGGAGGATCCTCCCTTTTCTATGGTGGATGAGTGACCTGTACACCTTGTTCCTCATACTCCTAAAACCCCAAGTAATGCTAAAGTAGAGTTTGACAAGTTCTCAACTTCCAATTCTCAATTCAGAAACCGGGTGTTAGCCCTTAGGTCTGACTCATCCAAACAATATTGTATAAACTACTGAACAAACATACTTCAATAACATTGCGCACGCGATTGACGGCGTAGTCACAACTAAGCCCTTGTTTTGAAACAAATGACAGTTGCGTCGTTGATCGGCGCGTGCTCAAAGCGAAAACACTTCACATTGTGACGTCAGTTTTAATGCTTTGTGCTCAATGAGCTTCATTCTTCTTGTCGATGGCAATTGTTTTTTGTTTGTCCAGAAAACGTCTTTTATATTGCAAATTATATGGCGTCGCGTCTTCGACGCCATTCTACTGTATTAAAAACTAATCTATGCCTAGTTTTAGGACAAGGATTCATCAAGAATGTCACTTTAGAATTTGGTTGTATAGACACGCAATAAAATTCACACACAAACAAATTCACAAGAACATTGACAGAAAATAGAGATTTCAACATGTTTTTTCTTGAATGTTTCGCCAGTGCAAACGCACGGTTAGAGTGTTCTACTAATGTTGTAATTTTTCATGCCACTTAAATTTGGCCATTATGATTTCATTTGAATTTGTAATATTTTTTTTGTCAGTGCATCTAATTTTGTACGCCATAAATGGCAAAATATGTACCTAGCTACCTCATATTAATTATAAGACCTCCATACTGTATTAATGTTTTACAAAATTAAATATTATCTTATTTATTTTTGCACACAAAATAGGACTGATTATAACTCATCCATTTGAAATCATTGACTTGATACGGGGCCATTTCTTTACTCTTCACGACATAGGGTCAGATAGCGTCAACGTCATGTATATTTGCCTGACACATGCTGGGCTGGACTCCCATTTCGTGCAACCTTGAGACGCACACTGCACTTTGTATATCTATGTTCGTCACATTAGATTTAAAGTGTGTCATAATAAAGTGTCATTTTATTTCTGTTTATATCTTTTTTTTTAGTCTATTGGCACCTTGTATTTTCTTCATAATATAGAGCTCTGGGTATGACTCTTCTCATCCCCCGTTGTTAAAAATCACTTCATCGATTTTGTACGACTGATGAGTTCCCATTCCCACACATAAATGGGCAGATCCGCGTAGGCGTTTTCGATCAGCGAATTCATTGCCACCTTATAATGATCTGTTAAGCTTTTAAACATTTAGTTCGTTACGAACGAAGATGTCTGCATTCATGTTATCTATCGGAACCATCTTTTTCCTAAACAAGTTTTGCCTTAATCTATATATAATGGTTTCACATGTCTTGCTTGTAATTGCTACGGGGTAGACTTTTTCGTTCATATTTTATGGTACAGTGAATTTTGTTTGGATTAAGTTAGAAGAGGAAGCGTTTTTTTTTTTCATTTACTTATTTCTATTTATTTAATACTAGCTTCCGCCCGCGGCTTCGCCCGCGTTTTATGTCGATAAAAAGTAGCCTATGTCCTTTCTCAGGCTCTAGATTATCTGTGTACCAAATTTTTTTTAAATCGGTTCAGTAATTTTGGCGTGAAAGCGCGGCAGACAGACAGGGTTACTTTCGCATTTATAATGTTAAATATTAATATTAGTAAGGATTTCCACTAGATAAAATAAAATGTATAACAACTGTACTTACTGACCTAAAATACTTAATAATATTGATTGGTGTTGATTTAGTTTGTACATTTTCAACAACTTATGTTGCAGTATTGCAACTTTTTCATCACCAAAAATGATCTGCATTAGGTATGCCTTCGCGGTTCGGTACTTACATAATCTAATTTCACCCCGCGTGTTATGTCGATAAAAAGTAGCCTATGTCCTTTCTCAGGCTCTAGACTATCATTTATAATATTAGTAAGGACTAGTAAGAATTTATTTATTTGCATAATGTACACTCAGTCACAGACTAGGCTAAAATTTATGAGTACATGACCCTGTTAGGGCGCAAAAATAATAATATTAATTATTAATAATGATATAATATTTCTAAATAACAGCTACCGACCTACTCGATATCCTTTACAAGAGATTGATCATCGCATCATTTTATAACTTAACACACCATGGGCGGGTCTCATCCCATGCCCGCTAGAGGGCGTGCCGTAATGCCGGTTTTGATTAGATTTCTACAAATTAGTTTCTTTAAATTGTGTTTTTGTTATTAAATTCCTTTTTTGTGTATGACTAACGCCGTTTTTATTCGCCCAGTTTCATTTTTATTTTCAGATTGAATCTATAATTATAATAATATGGTAATTTTATGGTATTCATTAATTTGAGCCTGATTTATGTTGAAATCTGTTATTATCAGCATTTTGCGATATTGCTTTGGTATTAGAAATAGAATTTATAGTATGTTTAATTTTAATACATAAACATTTATTCTGTCTTCTACATCTTTTGTCGAAACTGAGTTTAAAGTTTATTCATGGAACCGTATTTGCTAAGCTTCTGCTGTCCGTCCGTCCTTATGTCTATCTGTCTGTTAGCGGGCTTTATCTCATGAATCGTAATAGGTAAACAATTGAAATTTTCACAGATTGTGCATTACTATTGCCGCTTTATCATAAAATTAAAAATAAAGGGGGTCCCCCGTGTTTTTTTTTTGGGAATTTTTGCTAAATATTGTACGGTCGGTGGGTACGGAACCCTTTGTGTCCGAATTACAATCGGCCGGTTTTTTTGTTTATTTTCGTCCTAGAAATCAGGCGTTAGTCAGTCCCATGTACTACTACTAGTACTCAGTATTGCATTACTAACTTACTTTTTTGCTTACTTGAATCAACTTTTCTAAGCAATTTTTTTCTTTTTTCAGGTACGTTTATCCGAAGAATCCGGGTCAAGATCTTTTGAAAAAATGGACAACTTTATTCTTTACTTTAATACTCCTGAAATTATCATTTAAAAAAGATAATTCCTGTTTTCTTGTATCGTAATCCATTTCGCTCTTATTTTTTCAAAGGCCTATTCACAAAGTAAGTTAGGCTGGTAAAATAAAGTCAATAATATCTTCAAAAAGTTTTCATTGAAAAGTTCTGAGTATTATGAATTAAAGGCGAGGCTTATGTCCTTAGGATACAAGTGATTATGCTAAGAGGTGTTTTACAATAGTTTACAATACAATTTAATAGTTTAAGGGATCTCGCGGACTAGACGGCCACAACCGCAACCAGTGGTCGCAGCGATCAGGTAAACTATAGAAACCGATACGAATCCCACACTTGATCGGCCAATTAGCCGCAGACCACACAATACTATAGACGGCTATGATTGGCCGGAGTCGTGGCCGTCTAGTGCACGAGATCCCATAAAGCATTCACTGAAGCGATGTATGGCTGATTGGGAGCTTGCGGTTCGCACTAATTATGAATATAATGATTAGGAAACGTATCTAAACTAATTGCTATTATAAATTAATTGGATCACTAATTAACTAACTATTTACTGTTCTGAATTATGTCGTAGTAATGTTAATGATAGTTATCTCGTGCAGTTGTAATAACTATGAAAATGAGTAGCAGTGGAGTTTCTTGCCTGTTCTTCTCCTTAGCAACCTATTCTGTCAGGACCAGCAACTGATTATTTTACAATCGGACCGATTTTTTGACTATTTAAACCAGCATAAAGATGGCGTAAGAGCGTTACCACACTCGCGATTTGCCAGCGTGTTTCCAGCGAAGTGATTTGTGAACATGCTCTCCGCGGGTGCGAAGCGAGTTAGCCGCGACCACGCGACGTGTTCGCCGCGTTTTCACAATATTGTACACTCGCGTTTCTCGCTCTCTCTTGTGCACTCAGATTAATCGCTCTCGTTTCGCAAACGTGGCGAACTCGTTGCGCACACGTGGCGTGCTCACTCAGCGAACTTTTAAACAATCGCCTCGCTGGAAAAATGTTCGCAAATCGCCAGTGTGACTTAATACAGCGTAACTCGCTGGTTCTAAAAGCATACAATTTTGCACAAGAGCTCCACATAGCAAAAGCGAGCTCAAGGGAGAGATTTTTGAAAATTTATCCCCAAAAGGGGTTAAATATGGGATGAAATGTTGTATGGAAGTTCTTAATTTTTTTGTTAATCTCATTATTCTCTTATGGCGTGTAGGTAAAATATATATTCAAGTTGAATATTCCGTTGCAATTTTCCTTTTTTCCAATGAGTGTGCTAACTGGAAAAGCTGCAAAGGCTGCAATTTGAAAGACACACATCAATCTGCCTAGCCTTTCCCCAACCAAACCGTTTTGAGGTCGGCTTCTAGTCTAACCGGATGCAGCTGAATACCAGTATTTTACATGGAGCGACTGCCTATTTGACCTCCACAACCCAGTTACTGGGTAACACGATACCCCTGGTAAAACTGGTTTTCAGATTTTTGGACTTCTAACTACCCGTAACGACTGTCAAAGATCTACGAACGACAGCCGGAACCAACGGCAATGGCTTAACGTGCTTTCCGTGGCACGGATATATAATGGATGGTCTGGTCACCCATCCACGAACCGACTGCGGCAACAAACGTCGATCGACCCGTGTGGCTATAATCATTTAGCCACGAGTCTCTCTCGAATTTTAGACACACATATGATAAAAATCCAGACATTTTCGTCCTTGTCTCCCTTAATTTTGGCCCTTTTCTCAATACATTGGGCGTGGTCAGTGGTCACCCGTTGGGCAGCAGGTCCACTTTATTGCCGTGTTCGGTCCGGCTTACAAATCGTATTAGGAAACAGGGAGTATCGGTTTTTTAGACTTGTTGATTTCGTTGCCAAATTGTGATTATTGTTGATTAGAACACACATAAACTCACGCCTTCATCCCATGGGGGTAGGCAGAAACTAAAGAGCGCCACCTGCTACGATCCTTACATAGTCATATTGCCTCGTTGACGTGCATACATCTGGTCATACACGCACGCCGGTTGCGAGTACTACGCACCTGACCTTTCTGAGGAACATGACCAATAAGGTCACTATATGTCCTCCTAGGACGTCACCTCCTTGCGTTTTCACTCTCATCTGCCTTGTTAATGTCTTTTGTTAGAAGCCTTTTATTCAGAATGAATGTTTTTTTTTTTACTGCTTGTTTTTTTAATGCAATCTGTCCTGGGACATTCAGCAATTAGTAGATTATGGTTGAATGAATGTTGACGAGAATAATTTTCAATTAACATTTTGAAGTTTTAAGTAGACTCTTTATTGTTGTTGCTAACAAGCTGTTTATAGGCTTAAAAATATTATAAAGAGGTATTTGTGAGTTTGTATGTAGGGGGAAATCTCCGGAACTGCTGATCTGATTGCAATTTAGTGAAATTCTTTCACTAATAGGAAGTTACAGTATTGCCGAGTGTCATACATAGGGTATATTTTATGTTATATGCAGACGAAATCGCGGTCTAAAGCTAGTATGTACCATTAAAGTATTTTCTTAGCTATCGTTACAGAAAACTGTTAACAGACAAAATTATCTTTATGGTTTTTATTAAATATGGCGATAAAGTTATTCCCTGTATTGTTTAGTTACTATCATAAACTTCTAAACTGTTCTTTGAAGGATATTAGATGAATTCCAAAGATTCTTTTAACGATCTATCGTTAACATTAAACGTTTTCCTTCAAAGTTTTTAAAGCTGTCCTTGATTTTTACGATATGATAAAATGGTTACAATGTCTTCTCCAAAATGTTGACGGATTAAATGGCATAGATTATTGAAGATATTTTTTTTAAAACTAATACTGTCCCACTTCTGGGCAAAGGTCTTATCCCCATAACTATTCATTGTTCTTTGAGCGTTGCCTAGTGAAGATTACTTAACTAAAAACATGGTCCAATTTGCCTAATAGGGTTTGGCCTATTTAAAACAGCTGTTTTATACATAACTACATAATATGTACCTACATATTACATTCTTCGCAATTAAACGATTACAATCAATCAATCTGCCTAACCTTTTCTCAACTATGTTAGATTCGGCTTCCAATCTAACCAGACTTTGCTGATTACCAGTATTTTACATGTAGCGACTGCCTATCTGATCTCCACAACCCAGTTATTGTGTAACACGATACCCCTTGGTAAGACTGGTTGTCAGACTTTTTGGGCTTCTGACTACCCGTAACGACTATCAAAAATCTACTAATGACAGCCGGGACCAACGGCTTAACGTGCTTTCCGTGGGACAAAGGGGTCTCGATAATGTAAATAAAAGTAAAAGATGGGGATGGTCACCCATCCACGAACCCACGGTGGCAAGCGTATCTAAACCTTCGGTCGACCCGTGTAGCTGTTATCATTTAGCCACGAGCCCCTCTCTGTGAATCTTGACCTATCTGTAGGTATACTTACAAATTACATGCTTTAACTTAGGGTTGGGCAGTATTAGAATTATTTGTAATTAAAATACGTAATTGAAATACATATTTGGTACTTATTTGTAATTCAATTACTTCTTATAAATGTAATTTGTAATTGGTATTTCAAATACCTGACGCTGACGTATTATGTAGTTAGTATTTTAGCGATGGGTGCGCTCGAGATAGCTTTCGTAAACAAAATGGCGACCGCAAAATGATTCTAAATGATGAATTCTATTCAATTCACATAACCTCACCTGACCTGACTGTATTTTTTATTTTAAATAAAAATAGTTAAAATTCTGTGTTTTTATATTTCAAATACTTACACCACATAAAAATATTTTGTATTTCATATTATAAATAGAATAAAATAAAATTTATTTGGACACAGTTCATGAAACACAATATACAAAAAAAGTGAAAATACGTGCGAGATAGTATTTTAATTTGTATTTTAATTAAAGCAAAATAGTATTTTGCCCAGTTCTGTATCTACTCAATAAGCCAAGAATTCAAATCAGTGGCGCCCTTCTAAAATCACTCCATGAGGTGAGGGCGACATCAGAAGGGCCTGCATAATAATACATTTTTCTGCAATAAAAGAACCATTTTCTGTCGTGACCCGAATAATAAAACAAAAGCCGTTATAATTTTGGCGCGTTTTTTGAGAAGTCAATTGAAAATACGTGATTTTTCATCGTAATAAATGTTTATTTTTATTTTAGACTAGTTGCTGTCCGCGGCATCGCCCGCGTGGACCCTAATTTTTTATCCTTATAAAATCAGCTATCTTCCAGTAAAAATTTCGTCAAAATCGGTCCAGCCGTTTCGGAGAAACAGACAGACGGTAAGACAGTTTTGTTTAAATTGTTCTTTTGTTATAAGTACCGTGTATACGCATTGCATATGCATTGAGCTTAAGCTGTTATTTTGACATTACAAACAGACACTTCATTTTGTTTTAACATGTATGTAAGTACTAAGTAGCTATAGATAGATTTCAAGAAATGATAAGTTCTGCTTCTTACAAGCCAGCTAGAAGATCCTGTGATCAGTCGATCATAAAATTCATAATTACCTACGTGTTTTACAGGTATGAAATGCATTTTTTTTAACCCAATTCATGATTCCAGAATAAATTCGGATCACAAACTATCTTCGCTAAAAAATCAAAATAAATTCTCTTTTTTTCTTTTTTTTACCTCGCCAATCATAAATAGAGGCTAGTCTGTAAAAATAATATAATCAAAGATGGCCGTAGGTACCAACATTATTAGGTTTAGTTAGACAAATTGAATTTAAAAAATTTCTGCTCTTTTACTTTTCAAATTATTCTGAATTTTTCTGATATTATTTTAGTTCTTTACTTAATGTTTTTAAAAGTAATTGGACAAGAAAATCGTGCTATACGGAGATAAAAAAATTGTAACCAATTTGGACTAAAACAGCAGCTTTTTAGACCGACTTACGCCCTTTAACTTATCAACTAGATTGAAGCTAACTTGATGAATTACTTTGATTGCTTTATCATTTTTATTTTCAATGGATTCCTAATATTTGGCCTTGGTTTTTATTTAAATGGTTTTTCTTTGCTTTTTTCTATGTTCAATAATTCTATTAGTAATCCAATTACCGTCCGCTTAATCTGATGTCTGGCTGATAAAATAAGATATTTAAATTTATTTATACCATTCCCCCTATAAAAAGCTTATTTTATTCACTGAAAACAGTGAATAAAATAAGTTTAATCACTGTGCTGTTTTTTACTTTTAATCACTGTTTTGGTGTTTCAATATAGAACACACCAATATATTCGATGTGCATTTTAATTAATTTAACCTTCCCTTTTTCTTCACAAATGTATTTCAATTACGTATTTTAATTACAAGTCATTCTTATACTGCCCAACCCTGAGTTAAAGCATGTAATTTGTAAGTATACCTACAGATAGGTCAAGATTCACAGAGGAGGGGCTCGTGGCTAAATGATAACAGCTACACGGGTTGACCGAAGGTTCAGATACGCTTGCCACCGTGGGTTCGTGGATATGACCATCCCCATCTTTTACATTATCGAGACCCCTTTGTCCCACGGCAAGCACGACAAGCCGTTGTTCCCAGCTGTCATTAGTAGATTTTCGTTACACAGTCAGAAGCCCAAAAAGTCTGTCGACCAGTTTTACCAAGCGGTATCACGTGTGATTCGCTCGTTGTCGTCGGATGATGACAAATTAATAACTAATTATACGTTCAGAGGTTCCTGCCGTCACCTTATGAACACACTTCAGAGCTATTAGAACATGGTGTTGTGTATGTACATATTGTAGCAGTGGTTAAGCTGTCAAAGGCTCTCTCAGTTTGTGCTCAAACAACGAGGTTATATGTGTGACAGGTGGAGTTGGTATGGGAATTGAAATGGGAAGATACTTGTTAATGGTTCTGTGGTGTAGTTGAGAGTGGCTCGTGGCTAAATAAAAACAGCCACACGTCGATTGAAGGTTAAGTTGTGACGAGGTCCTTCCTTCCTTACCCATCCGATCACTTATTGCTGGCAATCTTTTAATGTTAGGCCACTTCATCATTCTAACTATTCTAATCTAATTCAAATTCAGAACGCCACATACTCTCATGCACTCTCATTTTCAGTCTTGTCGACACTACGTCTTTGGAGCTTGCTGAGGCTTGGTATTGTCTGCAACATAGACATAATTTTATAATCTTGTAAAGTGCCAAATCATTAATCAGTTTCCAATTATCTTATAATAATCTGAATTATTAAACAGTTATCTTCAGTCAGTTTTCATTGTCTTACCATCCTACACTACCCAACGTTGTCCTGTGAGATGCCCTCACTTGAGCTAGCAAGAAGGCACAGAGGGATCACACGGTAAAGTTACGCTTGCAGCGGTCGGTTCGTGGATGGGTGACATCCATATCAAGACCCCTCCGTGGCTCGCAAAGCACGTTAAGCTGTTGGTCCCGGCTCTCATTCGGAGATATTTGACATACGTTACAGGTAGACAGAAGCACAAAAGTCTGACAAACAGCCTTACCTTACTGGGTTGTGGAGGTCAGATATAGGCACTCGCTCTATGTTAAATACTGCTATTCAGCTTCATAACGGTTAGACTGGAAGCCGACCCCAGGCAGATTGATTGACAAAGGGTGAAAATGAAAAGCAATGTTTGCAAAAGCTAGATTCACATTTCAAAGACAAATGAGAAATAAAATAATAATCACAAAATTCTCGTACATCTTGCATACAAAACGGAGGTACATCCAAAACGTTGCACGTCGTAAGTTTTACGTGTGTTCACGTAAATAACGTTTCAGTGGAGAGCGAGAACAAAACAATCGTGTCATTGAGAACAAGAGTGTTGCATACGAACGGTTTGTTCTACTTACGACTGAGCGTTCGTTACAGTTTTCAGCTCATGAATTCATCAAGAAAGCTCTAGTGGAATACTTACTTACTTTACTTTTCAAGAAGGGAATTTATTTGGAAAGTAGTTCACCATTAGTTCACCATTTAGTTCACCATTTTGAGAGCAGTGGTGATGAAATAATTTACACAAAGTAAAGCGCCTGTCAGGTTTCGAACCTATGACCTACACCATGCGGCCGTTACCACTGGGCCACCACTCAAACAACATTCACACACTTACAAAAGCCAGCCCTGGCTAAGGCAAATTGTATTTGAAGTACCATTTTCATTAGAAGTCTAGATTTGTACAACCTTCAATTTGGATGAGGTTTGGATTTTATTGAGCTTTTAAGCCTCCATTCAATACACTTTTCGTTATGAGTCGTTTATGAATTAGATTACTAGAGGGTAAAAGTATTCAGACCTTTTATAAATGTATCCTTTCAAATTTAATATGTCACTTTTTCCTTAAATTGGTAAATGAAAATGCATGGTTCACTTATTAATTCACCTCACATTTAGTTTCGTTTTAATCCATTCATTCATTATCATGATCGTCATCTTAGAGAGCAGAACGTCGATTCTGTAAAATTCAAACAACAACTCGCATCTGACATCGCTATTCACTCTCACTTCGCATAAGGTTCAAAATGTGTTCGGGTTCAAGTGTGAACTGAGCGTCGAAGTGACGGGGGAATTAGCTTACTGTCTCATACTTTATCTGTCAAAATCTCACGGTCAATTTAGTTCAACTCGCTGACACGCTCTCAAGGGTAGCGCTAGTGTATCAACCGAGTTTTTAGAATGCCAGTCAAGAAACTCACAGCGGATTCAGATTCGAAGTTTAGAATGAGGTCTTACAGAATCACGCCCTCTCGGTCGCCCAGTAATTATTATGTTCTAAAAAAAGTTACAATTACAAACGAACCGGGTTCCACTCCCGCTATAAAATAAGAATCGATCGCTATGAAAACCCTACATATTATTATAGTACCACTTTACCAACTTCTGCCTGTCAGTTTCAGAGTATCTGATTTCTCAACAGAAATTAGTGATGTCAGCCTGCTCCCGACAAACAAAGGGAGCTCATAATCCGAGATTACGGACTTCCAACTGTTCCTATATCTATATCTACAACCATACTGATTTTGTCGTATATTGTATAACAAGACTGGATTAGCTTAGATTATGAAATGAAATGAAATTGTTTATTCTGTAAATAGAATATTAGAATCACTTTTACACGTCATATTATAAAATATTAAAAATAAGCTAGATGAGGTCGGCGTTTCCTATCTGACTACTCTGAGAAGAAAGGCCGAAACAAACTCAGAGGTCACAGTCTCTTTTAAAGTCCAGACATAATCTTGGTCAGACCATATGAGGACCATGTAGATTAGCGTCTGAAATGGTCTTTTGAGGAAAGAACCACAACGATTTGAGGAAGGAGGATTTGTGTTGGAATTGAAAGTTTTTTGGGTATCTAATGGTTTCTGTCGGATGAAACGGTATATAGAAAAAGTTACAAAGTACATAGTTAAGAGATTATTTTCTCATATTTATTTAAAAAGAAATAACTCTATTCTTCGAGTATCTACTTATTAAATGCTATGACATGTAGGCGAGCCTATTAAAACAGGGTCACAGGACACGATTACAACTCCTTAGCTTGTTCAGCCAGGTAGGTCAATACAGCTGACGATTAAAATTATAAAACTGTACTACTTATCCGGTCTGTAATATTGCCATTTCAGGACTCTGACGTTGTCAGTACTTATTTATGCACGTTGACGATTCTTGACCATCATAAGTCTCGGAATCGAATTATAATCAAAATCTGCCTAGCCTTTTTACCCGACTACGGCGAAGAAAAAAGGAGGGTTATGATTTTGACCGGTATGTATGTAAGTATGTATTTATGTATGTAAGTATGTTCATCTGTTCCCTTCTATCTTCTAAACCACTCATCACAATTTGACAAATGAGGTATCGTTAGAAGCATCTTGATCGTCTGCTGGTTATAGGCTATGTGGCGTCACATTAAAAAAAATATCTGTTCGATTTATGCCCTAACACGTGTGACTCCGGATTTTTAATTTGTCTGTCTGTGGTGTCTTGTTTATACCTTTTTAGTCGTAGTTGGGTTATAGTTTTTATTACTTAATTTTTTTTCCCAACTATGTTGGGGTCGGCTTCCAGTCTAACCGGATGTAGCTGAGTACCAGTATTTTACGTTGAACGACTGCCTATCTCGCCTCCACAACCCAGTAACTGGGTAATACGATACCCATTGGTAAGACTGGTGGTCAGACTTTCTGGCTTACTGTCAAAGATCCACGAATGACAGCCGGGACCGACGGCTTAATGTGCTTTCCGAGGCACGGAGGAGTCTTGGTATGTAAAGATGGTCACCCATCCCCGCACCAACGCCGACAAGCGTAGCTTAACCTGATGGATCGACGTACGGTTATTATTACTAAGCTACGAGCTCCTACATCGAATCATAATAAGGGAGCTAAAAGGAACAAACCCTCCGCAACGTTACAATTCTAAATCCATTTTGCTGCCCGTGTCTTGTAAATAAACAGACGGCAAGTTCCCGTGATGACACAGCGCGTTCGTGGCAAGATCGTGTCAGTTCGGTTAAGTACGTACGTACTTCGGGCGTTTTGACGGGTATGTTTGAAAATGATATGTAAAATTGGAATGCAGCTTTTTGTTGTCTTTTTATTGGGCTTAATCATCTGCCATCATCTGCCTAGCCTTTTCCCAATCATGTTGGGGTCGGCTTCCAGTCTAACCGGATGCAGCTGAATACCAGTATTTTACATGGAGCGACTGCCTATCTGACCACCACAACCCAGTAACTGGGTAATACGATACCCCTTGGCAAGACTGGTTGTCAGACTATATAATAAATAATTATAAACGATATAACTTCAGTACCTACATTGAAAAGCTAAAAATGACCACCACGGTATGTTTACTAAATTAAATTAACGAAAAAGTATGGCGTTATTTTAAAGATGGCGACTGTTTCAGATGAAAATTCTGACTGAATTTGTAGAGATGTTTTAGTTATCCTTCAAAAAATTATTTTTTTCATATTCTGTACTGAAAACATATGAAAATATTTTATAATATAATAGAAAACATCAGAAAAGATATAGCTAAAACTCATGCGTGACTCGTAATCACATAAAAATGAAGAGACAACAACTGCGCCCTAGTTATTGCGACAAAACTATATAATAGGGGTTCTCGTAAAAATAACATAAAAATAAATGATTTCCTTTATTCAATACAGTTTCACCTTACGTCCCGAGAAGGATTTTATGGTAAAAAATAACAGAATCCGATACTTCGATTTGTATTCCCCTTACCGCTGGGGGCTTCCGTTTTTTTACTTTCCACCCCCCCCCCCCCTCTTTCTAATATGGTGGAGGGTAGTTTTAAGGTAAAGGAGGAAGCGGTGGATTAGTCTTCTCATGAATGGTCATTTGAAACATGAACCTCTTACAAATATTTGGGGCTAGAGTCAGCACATTGGAGGAGCTCGTGGCTAAGTATTTACAGCCGCACGGGCCGATCCATGAGGTTAATACGCAAGCCGGGGTTGGACCGTGGATGGATCACCATCTTTACATACCGAGGCTCTTCCGTGCCTCGGAAAGCAAGTTAACCCATTGGTCCCGGCTGTAATTTGTGGATCATTGACAGTTGTTACGGGTCGTTAGAAGCCCGAGAGTCTGACAACCAGTCTTGCCAATGGGTATCGTATTACCCAGTTAATGGGTTGTGGAGGTCAGATAGGCAGTCGCTCCATGTAAAATACTGGTATTCAACTGCATCCGGTTAGACTGGAAACCGACCCCAGCATAGTTAGGAAAAGGCTAGGCCGAGTGATTGATTCAGCACATTGCAATTTCGACATTCGGCTTAAAAGACGGTGACGTAAAGGTAATTTAATTAACGAAGACATCGAGTACAATGTTTGGAAGAACGTCGATTATAGTCCACTAAAGGAAGTGGGCTCAATGTTCATTGTGACGTCCAATCCGTGGCATGACGATTACAGCATTATTCCTCAGGAATCCAGGGTTCTTCATTTTGATTAAATCCAACATGAATGATCCGATTCAATACGAAAATCCATCAAACCCTCACCTTTTCAAAAATAAATGTTACTCCAATTGCGCCAAAAGCCTCAATACATAGCAAACTCTATTTACAATACACTTACAAATCCGTACACAAAAAATAAATTACTTCTCAAGTATCAATAAACCTTTACCTATTCAAGATTCTTATCTTGGGTACTCCTTCTGAATCACCGAATACAATTGGGTTATCAGGCTCCAATCTTAAGCAAGATTTTCGCTCATAACTTGTGCCTCGGCAAGAAGTAGTCCCGGTCAATGTTTATACAGGAAAAAGTCTGAACAACGACCATCTTACCCGTAAATAAGCTGAAACTGATCTCAATTGCAGTTCCATGTCGCCGGCTGGCCGTCAAACCAAGTTTAGGAGCAAATAAACGTGTTTTGCATCAGAAATAACGGTTTCTATTGATTTATTTGTATCCCCATCTTGGATAAACAACATATTCTGATCTGCTGTACAAATGAGAATTCGGAGTGCTAAAAATTTTATGCCAGTTAGGTGTGTTCGGCTCGTTGGTTGTTACTGTTTTATTTCTTTTGGTAATTTGGGTTTGTGAATGAAATATGTGTGCTTAACATCTACGCATATATTAGGATTTCGAGATACACGAAATCCAAACTTACCAAGCTGTCTCGATTGACGGAGTGCTTTGCGACTTTAGACTTAATTTATAGTTAATAGATAGGTTGAAATTCCGTGCCTCGGAAAGCACGTTAAACCGTTGGTCCGGCTGTGATTCGTGGATTTCTGACAGTTGTTCCGGGTCGTCAGAAGCCCGAAATTCTGACAATCAGTCTTACCCAGTTACTGGGTTGTGGAGGTAGGAAAAGGTAAGGCCGATGAAGTAAGGTTAAAATTAGACCACCAAAATATGGACACACGTTATAACATTATCCAAAACGTTGTTTGTAACTAATGGCCCAACTAAAGTCGTTAAAATTGGTATTTTAACGACCAAGTTTCTTTAACCTTAGTATATGGCCCCCGAGAGGATTTGGCAGGATTCAAGCTAGCTTGAATCATCTCGCGTCATCGTATCGGTGGCGCGAGGAAGCGAGGGCGCGGGGTGAGCAACCGATGCAGCGACACATAGAGCTGCATCGGTCTCAGCTTCGCGAGGTCCTGGTGGCGGAATGGCGGGAAAGGCTTTCACGCCCTACCGCCGGCCTCGACATCATCGAGGCGGTCCGGCCGGTGCTCGAGCGCTGGCTCGGGAGGAGGCACGGCTCCCTGTCGTTTCGGGTGACGCAGGTGCTCTCGGGGCATGGTTGCTTCGGGAAGTACCTGTGTCGCATTAACAGGGAGCCGGACGCCCGGTGTCACCACTGCGTCGACTGCCGGGAGGACACGGCGCGGCATACGCTGGCAGAGTGTGCCGCTTGGGAGGAGCCACGCCGTGCCCTCATCTCAGAAGTAGGCAGTGACTTGTCGCTGTCGGCTGTGGTGAATGCCATGGTCGGCAGCGGGGAGTCCTGGGACGCGGTGGTTTCCTACTGCGAGACGGTCGTCTCGCAGAAGGAGGCTGCGGAAAGGGAGAGGGAGATCTCGTCCACTCACCCGGCCCGCAGCAGGCGCACCGGGCGTCGGCGGAGGGCGGATAACGCCCTCTTCCAGCCCCCCTAAATGGGTCCAGGGGTGACGGACTCGGGGACGTCCGTCGCCCCCCACACATCAGGACCCGAGGTGGCGGCGCGTAGTGTTCCACGCGCGCCCCTCTTAGACGTCACGGGGGAGTCAAACACCTCACTCCCCCCCCTGACCCGAGGAGGCCCGCAGTGGCGGGCCGGCACCAGTCGGGGGTTGCGGAAGATTCTTACGTTCCCGCGACCCCCGGCGTAGGTGTGAGTCGGAACACCGGGGTGGTTTTTAGTCAGTAAGAGTCTGACAGACCCCTCCGCCCACCCCAGGGCGGAGGACATCCATGAGGATTTTCCACCTCGGAAAAAAAAAAAAAAAAAGGATTCAAGCTAGCTTCCCATAAACTGCACATATTGAAGTCAATTCCATGACCAGATATTTATAGTATCTGTTATCAATGATAAAGACACAGGAACAAAAACATTTTGCCTCGCATTTACCCAACTATGTTGGTCTGTCAGTCCAGAGATATTTCTCGACGGCCTGTGAAGCCAAGTCAGAGGCCCTTGGGCGGCATAAAAACTTTTGACACCAAGTTACTCACTAACCACACGAAAAAGAAGAATTCCAGTCTAACCGTATGCAGCTGAATACCAGTATTTTACATAGAGCGACTGCCTATGGTAACACGATACCCTTTGGTGAGAAAAGTTGTCCGAGTTTTTGGGCTTCTGACTATCCGTAACGACTGTCAAAGATCTACCAATGACAGCCGGGACCAACGGCTTAACGTGCTTCTTTCTGAGGCACGGAGCGGTCTCGATATTTATTGGAACCCATCCACGAAACGGCCGTGGCAAGCGTAAGTAGCTGGACCTTCGTGCGGCTAATATTATTTAGCCACGGACTCCAGGAACCGAAGCAATACAACCAAATCATAGTCAAAACTAATTTTATCTAGACTATTCTTGTATATCCCTCATCAGAAAACCCCTCTTATTTCAAACATAACCTTAAACGAAGCAGCAAAATTCAACTTTTTAAACGCCAAGGATTTTTCTTACACCTCTTTACCACAATCTGGGATCAGGCGTTTTTTAAACTGTCAGGAGCAATTCTAATTCAGAGCGCGCTACGAACAGGTGATGGTAGATACGAGAAACCGTTTTGGGTTCGTGTCTATGTCGAGATCACACGATATGTATGTGAGGGAAAATTGTGGAAGGACAATGTTGGTTCTTGGAATGAGAGCGTGAATTAAGCGTAATTTGGTTGAAAAGGTCCCGGAGCTTTTGTATCGTTCTAGTTTGTGACGGAGTCAAATAAAATATCGTAAACGTAGTCGTTAATACAATTAAAAAAAACTTCGTTAAAACAACAAAGAGTCATAAAAACCCTATAAGAAATCGACACGTGTTTCAGCTCTCATCGAGGCATCCTCAGGATGACGATTGACTTGTCGCAAACCCAAATACGACGTGTTGCCACGCCGCACAGCCAAACAAGTCCTAATGCAGTGTCTAGTTTCTAATCATTGAGTTTTCATAATCATGAATATTGTATCAAGTGGTTGCTCTATTTTTTTTGTAAGTGTAAGGTCCGTAAAAGCCATAGTTCCTGTCAACACTTTCTTCACAAAATAATAACTATTTATCCAAGAAACAAAATCCTAACTAATATTATAAATATGCGAAAGTGAGTTTGTTTGCGACACTTTCACGCTAAAACGGCATAACGGATTTGGATGAAATTTGGCACAGGGGTAGACCATGACGTTTCATCCTAAATCGCAGACGAACGCGCGCGCAACAGCTAGTCAAAAAATAAAAACAGTACGTCTTTATACACAACAACTACCCTCATAACTTTTAAAAGCCACATTTCCCTTATCAAAACAAAATAACAGAACAAAACTCACACTACCCTCGGTTCGAGGTTAATTAAAATTAGTTAGTTAACTCTAAACTAAAACATGCCCCACTGAATACACGGCGGGCTAAACACGTGGAAATGTAGTAACCACTTGCCGAAGATACAATGAAAATAGCTTCACAAGTGTTGTTACAAACATTGTTCGGTGTTGGTGTATGTTAGAAGATTTTGGCCTGTAATCCATCAGGCGGGCCCAATGAGATGGTACCTGTTTTCGATTTTTTGTTTCTAGGACATGCCGGTTTCCTTACGATATTTTCCTTTACCGTTTTGAGAGCAATGATGATGAAAATAATTTACGCAAAGTATTGGGCCTTCTTTTTTTTTTTTTTTTGAGGGTGGGAAATCATCCAATGACTTCTCCCGCTCTGGGCGGAGCGGAAGGGCGTGTCAGACTTTTACTGACTAAAACCCACCCGTGTTCCTTCATTTGCCTGTTGCCAAGGTCCCGGTATCCCTTTCGGACTTTCCCGCAAAGTATTGCGCCTGCCTTTTATTTTCCAAAATCAAAGTTATAAAATCTTAATCCCAAATACGACAAAAACGACAACTTAAAAGGTATAAACAAGACATCATAAACAGACAAATAAAAAATCCAGAGCTCACTTCATGTTAAATCGAACAGATTACATGTGACTCCGGATTTTTAATTTGTCTGTCTCAATCATTGATGTAATATATACGTCAATGGTCTCAATTTAATGTGACTACATATAACCAGCGGACGATCAAGACGCTTCCAATGAAACCTCATTTGTTAAATTATGATAAGTAGTTTAGAAGTTATGAGGGAATAGATGAACATACATAAACCGGTCAAAATCTTAACCCCCCTCTTTGCTTCGCCGTAGTCGAGTAAAAACTACCCGCCCACATCTCCTAACCCAAATCCCGGTCCAGTCCAGTGCCCCGAGGTACACGACCGTCCCAGCGTATAATTCGATTTAGATAGATGTTACAAAGACTCGGCTAACTTAGCTACGGGTCGCAAAGGCTCCATAACTAGTTTACCATTATGCTCAAAGTGAAAAATGAATAGATAAGTTTTACTCGAGCAGAAAGTGTGGATTTCAGTTTTGCAACTTCTCTTTTGTGTCATTCATAGGGTTCCGTACCTATCCAAAGGGTAAAACGGGACCCTATTACTAAGACTCCGCTGTCTGTCTATCTGTCCGTCTGTCACCAGGCTGTATTCATGAACCGTGATAGTAAGACAGTTGTTCACAGATGATGTATTTCTGTTGCCGCTATAACAACAAATACTAAAAAACAATAAAATCAATATTTAAGAGGGCCCCCATACAACAAACGTGATTTTTTTTCCGTTTTTTATAGATAATTAGCTGATGCCCGCGACTTCGCTCGCGTGGATGTCGGTTATTATATACAAAATAACCTTACTCGAGAACCACTCCATCCATTGGTGAAAACAGCATGAAAATCGGTGCAGTAGTTTTTGAGTTTATCGCGTACAGGACGACAGACAGACGCGGCGAAGGACTTTGTTTTATAATATGTAAGGATAAGGATGGTACGGAACCCTTCGTGCGCGAATCCGACTCGCAGTTGGCCGGTTTTTACTTGTTCGAGATTTTAAGTTCGCACGTGTTGTCTGCAGTAAGTGAAGGATGTGATTTGTGGGTTCTTTTATGCTGAGATGCATCAGCACCTATGGCTTAGAGGACATCATCTTCACTGGTTTTAATGCTGTGGTTACACTTCAATTTGTTGCGAATCCATGGCAGGATTTTAGGCTTGTTTGGTGTGCTGTGTTTTTATTCTTTTCTGTCAAAAGATATGATACTTAGATCTTTAACGGTCGGTATGTAAGATCAAATAACTAAAAAAAAAAAAATTTAATATTTTGTGTACGGACTACATAGGCCCAAAAATATCATATAAACTATGTTAGACTATACTTAGCACACAAAAATAAAAAGCTGATAATAAATATCGACCACAGTTAGTTTCCCAGACCCTTTTTTCTTTTTGACAGTGGGAAATCATCGAATGGCTTCTCCCGCTCTCCGCAGAGCGGGAGGGCGTGTCAGACTTTTACTGACTAAAACCCACCCGTGTCCTTCAGTTGCCTGTTGCCAAGGGTCCCGGTATCCCTTTCGGACTTTCCCGCAACCCTGGCAGAAGCATCCTCCAGACCCTTCATATTCAAAATTCAACATTTTGTTAATCAATTTCATATTATGTACCCATCGGGACAGGTTTATGTTTATTTTTTTACTAGCCTACGCTGTCCTGTACTCTTGAGCAAAGGCCACTTCTTCCACTCCTTCACTCCGTCAGCTCCTTCTATCTTCCGCGAGCCCGCGGGTTCTCCTTCCAGTTTTGACGGAACCTATCCAGCTCATCTACGTGGTTTACCGCGATCCCGCCTCACTGCCTCAGGGCACCAGTTCTGTTTAAAAAGTACAGCTTTATCACTTATGCTAGGAACAATCTAATTATATTAAGGACATGAACACATAAAGCACATGATAATTAAAGCATAGGTACATAGCATTCACCACAATATATTACTGCTTTGAAACCTTCACCCTAATTGCGTAATGCACGATCGGTTAGAATTGGCATCGGTTTGAAACAAATGTCTAATCAATTTTCATTTAATTTATTTCAGTAATTTTTTTTTACATTGTAAGTATCGAAATTTTACACTAAAATTATAAAATTAAAACAATTACAATATGAATCGTAATTAAAACAGTAACTAAAATAAATTAAATTAAAACGTAAAACATTTGCAATTCCCTGCTATAATATTATGTATGTCAAAATAAAAAATAAAATAAAAATAAATTAAGACTAAATGGCTAACTAAGACATAATGGTGGAAACCATTAAGTCAAAAGTAGGTAAGTGTCAGAAGTGTGTGATGTACCTATGTCAAATTGCTTAATAATTTCGAAAAAATATTCTGCTCAATAGCGTAATTTACGAACTTATGAAGCAGTACATTAGACATTTGTTTCGAAAGGATTCCAATTCTGATTGAACGTGTATTATGTGACTAGCTTCCGGCCGCGGTTTCGCCCGCGTGGTATGTCGATAAAAAATAGCCTATGTCCTTTCTCGGGCTCTAGACTATCTGTGTACCAAATTTCATTTAAATCGGTTCAGTAGTTTTGGCGTGAGAGCGCGACAGACGGACAGAGTTACTTTCGCATTTATAATATTAGTATGGATTAAGGTGCTGGTCTTGCCTTCCTATGATTCTAGGGAGAGTACCCCTGCCTAGAAACACAAGCCCCAAAGCAACCACCCTGTCATATTTCCAGTCCACCCAAACCGATAATTTCCAACCAAAATTGATTAGATTTGCGAACTCTTTCAACGACCTCATTCTGTTCCACTGAAATCGATCTCGGTTGATTGATGAACTCCTAACTAACTAAATTAGGGTCGCCAAAGTCAGTAACCGGGTTATCATTACCCGTAATAGACTGTGTGTGTCGGTTTTCGACATGCTTGGTTAGTGAGAACCCTGTTGATTTTGGAAATAATATTGATAGGTTCATTTGTGTAATGTGGAGTATTTGCGTTGTGTATTTGACTATTTATTACCAGACTAGCTGCGCCCCGTGGTTTTACCCGCGTGAGTCTCGATCCCGCTGGAATATCGGGATAAAAAGTATCCTATGTTCTATTCCAGGTCATGGTCTACCCCTGTGCCAAATTTCATACAAACCAGTTCAGCCGTGTTAGCGTGAAAGCGTAACAAAGAAACGAACAAACTCTCTTTTGCATTTATAATATTACTAGCAAGGATTCTCGAGAAAGAAATAGGAAAATTCTTCGTAATATTCATTAGGTGCATTAGTCCTAGGCTCGATTCCCGGATCAGACAGTGTTATTGGGTTTTTCCATCTGGAATTTCTCAAAAGCAGCCCGGAGTCTGGATTTGTGCCCGGTTGATGGCAATAGGCTCGGGAATGCAAATAACCGGCGAAATGTGGGTGTACTATTTATGATAAATGGTTTTAGGACCTTTTCTAATATGGGTTTTAATATTACCTGAAATAAATAATTTTTAATTTTATTTTATATGCACACCTCTGCCTAACCTTCGTGATTACAGACGTGATGTTATGTTAAAAGCTAAATTATATATTTGCATTATTTTTTAAGAAACTAAGATGAGAATAAAAAAGTTTTTTCTAGAATACTGCCTAGTTTTTCAAACTTAGCCTAAGTCTAGTTTTTTACCCGACTACGGCGAAGCAAAAAGGAGGGTTATGATTTATAAAGTCTTCGATATTTCTACCCAATATTCTGAAAACAAAATTAAACTATCATCCATCTAAGTTCTAAGCTGATATAAAAATGTCAGTCTCATTTTTACGTCATTTGGAACTTGTTGTTTTCTTTATGTAAATCATGTTTTGGAGAAAGGACAAGCTTTAGGTATCTTCTTATTCATAAGCTATTTTTGGCCAAACTAACATAAAAGTTATACAGCGTGTAACAAAAACCCTGTCCGATCCGTGAGGGTGTGGTTAAGAATCATACTGAGAGACACGCGGTTTTTATTTAAATGAAAAAAAAAAAATACGCCGCATTTTTTTTCAATCGAGAATTTCACCGGTTTATTACATGGGGCGCGCGGGCAGCCGTCGTCTAGCGGGTGTCTACAAGTTATTACATTTGACCTCTGCAGAAAATTTGCCAATTTGTAATTTAATGAAATTGGGGTGTTTTTTGTACAAAAAATGTGAATTTAAAATTGCAATAACATTTTTTTTTTTTCTGGTAATTTGATTGCTGTTCCTATGTGCCCCTTTCGGATCCGACTAGGTTTTTGTAACATGCTGTATAAGAGTGTAAGTATACAAGAGTTGCAGAGGAGCTCGTGGCTAAGTACAACAGTTTGGTAGCAGCCGCGCGGGTCGATCCATCAGGTTAAGCTTCGCTTGTCGGGGTTGGTCCGTGGATGGGTGACCATCTTTTCATACCGAGTCTCCTACGTGTCTCGGAAAGCACATTAAGCCGTTGGTCCCGGCTGTCATTCGTGGATCTTTGATAGTCGTTACGGTTCGTCAGAAGCCCGAAAGTCTGACCACCAGTCTTACCAAGGGGTATCGTATTACCCAGTTACTGGGTTGTGGAGGTCAGATAGGCAGTCGCTCCATGAAAAATACTGGTATTCAGCAGCATCCGGTTAGACTGGAAGCCGACCCCAACAAAGTGTGGAAAAGTCCAGGCACATTGATTGACAAAAGTTGCAGAGTTGCAATAAAAATCATCCAGCTTTTGCTCATTCCCTTTAACCAAAACTTTCTGTAACATTCGCGATTTACATACAGGGTGTAAGGGACAGCCCTCCACAAATTAACAGGGGGCATTCAGCTCCTTATTTTGAATCATATTCCACCGGAAATTTTCTCAGGAAAGTTTTAATTTTATTAATCGTTTTTTCAGTTACTATTCCTTTATTTAAATGTAAAATTACATTCTCTGTACGCAGCACTCCATTTATTTAAATGAAACAGCTAAAATAAAAAAACAGCAATGGATGTTAAAATACTCGAGCGCGCCCCGCCCGACACGGGGAGTGTGGCTACGTGGGCTTTGCCGCGGTAACGATACATTGCGCGTGAGGTAATAATACAAATCAGGTTTATTGGATTCCCATAAGGTTCCTGAAATAATTTCATATAACGGTCGTCTTAGTATGATATGCTGAATTCATCCCATCTGTCTCTGGAGGGCTGTCCCTTACACCTTGTATATAGTCATATAGTCAAAATAATGAAATGAAATAAAATATTCTGTCCGACTGCGTTTTTCTGTACTAAAATTGAATGAAAAATTGCAATTCGAAATTAAATAACAGTACTAACTAGAGGCGTGTGCCGATGGCGGCAACGGCGTCATCTGCGTAATCGGCGTGGATGTTGAAAATAAAAGTAATCAAATTAAATAAACTAAACACTCAGTATCATAATGCAAACCATGTCGACGTATTTATTTACGCAAATTTAATTTTAAAAACCATTTTATATGAGCATACTGCATGATAAAATTTAAATAGCGCGTTTTGCCGATAACTTATGAACTTATTTTTACGAGGGGTGTTCAATAAATAGTGATAATGCGATACATTCTCCTTGGAAAGAAAATAAATAAATACTGGCAGGCATAGCCCAGACATTAGATATGATGACAATAAAAAAAAACAATCAATTCTTTTTTGTTTTTTAAAAATAGAAGTCATTTGATTGCGTCGTTTCGGAACGTTTTCTGTTGTTTGTTAGTTTCACCAAGATATCGCCCCGCGCACAAGTCCAGAGTTGCGATGGCTGCCATTCAAGAAGCTGGCTTCGAATTGATGGAACATCCTCCATAATAAAGGACCTTGCTCCTAGTGATGTTTACCTATTTCCACGGTTAAAGGAACATCTCAGGGGCCAGAAAATTGAAGATGATGACGCAGTAGTCGTCGCCATACAAGATGTTTTAAGGGTTCAGGAAGTACTTTTTTTAAAGGAGATTTTAGCTTTATAAAAAGTTATACAAAATGTATAAACCTGAAAGGCAACTACGTCGAAAAATAAAATAACTTTTAATAACAGATAATTGCGTCATACTCATTATCACTTTTTATTGAAAACCCCTCGTACTTTCTAACTTACACTGTCAGCAGCGGAAGACTGGGCGGGTTTGATATTAATATTACTTTTATTTTCACCATCCACGCCGATTACGCCGATTACCCCGATGACGGCGGCGGCGTCATCGACGATTTATTATCCACTCACACTTCAACCAACTGAATGCATGTCCACCTTAAACCTACTCCAAAACAAACGTTGCGAACTTATGCAGTCAAATCGTAACTTCCGTTGCAGACAGCCGTCTTAACTCAGCGAGTGCCGCATACTGCAGATAAAACTTCTCTTTAAACTTTTCGTACACGATACTCTTACTTTTTTCACCTGCCAACCGGATAATCCCGAGATTTTGTACCGGAACTGAAAAGCATGGAAAGGTGGAGTTAAATGTTTTGGGAAGACATGTGTTTTTATTTGAGGAATTAATTTAGAATTTTCGATTGTTTTTTTTTATTCGTTAGAAAATTACTAACAACTTTGCTTTGGTAGAAAATAAGTGACCTAAAGTTGATGCAATCTATTTTGAGATTAGGAAAAAAATTTAAGCTGTGTTAGAAATTAATTAAAAGAAAAAATATAAGTAAGCATACCAGTATTATCAACATCCTTATTTTATTGATATAATATTATAAAATAAAAAAAATACAAAAATAAAAATTTAAACAATCAGGTTTTAAAGATATTTTTATTTTTGCAGGCCGTGAAAGTTTTTAATCAATTTAAGTACGCCAGATGCTGTTATTAAAATCTACGCAATGAATATTAGTACATCTGTTAAATAATCTTCCAAACAACAACCGTACAGGTTTTTTATTGCCATCATATTAACCCTATCACTACTACTTGTGTATAACTGACCCCTACACGATTTTATTCAACTAAATACAAAAATATATGCCAATCGAAAACCATCCTTATCTCTCTGCAATAAAATATGTAATTTTAGTAACATGGAATCAATGGGACATCTGGCGTATGTAAGGAATGAAAGATATTAATTATTATTCAATGTTGATGCGGTAAGTTTAATGATTGAGATTAACATAAGAGGTACACGTTTTGTAGATAATTAGTCATTCATGTAGTATGTAACTACATATATTTCTTATATTAATAAATGTTGTATGTTTAACAACGCGTGTTGAATATTTGGTCTTTTGTAATAAATTTGACGTAGTTACGGCTAATAAAACATAAACATTTATTCTGTTTTTTGTATACCTACTCAGCGAATAAGAATGTTATTTAAAAAAATCCTTGAAAAACAAAAAGTTTTTTTCTTTCTTATTTCATTATCCTTATGAAATATCACACCATCTGCCAATCCTCAGATGACCTCTTAACGTTGAAATTTACTTTTGTTTACTTAAAGCGCTAAGTCACTGAATTATGTAAGTTAGCACTTGGAAATCCAATGCATTAATAATATCAAAATCCACAAAAACTCATTAAAAATAACACTTGAAAGTTATAATCGTTCAAACTCGACCGCGGGCCTATTGGACCCGGGAAGTTTAAATTAAACTTGTCACCCTGTACGGCGGGTGAGGGTTACTCGGGACTTCTTGCGAAAAAATCGAGAAGGGAAGCTTCCGTGGTCCTGTAGGTTAGATTTTATTTGAAATTCGTTTTGAAATGTATGCTGATTTTGCGTGTCGGAGGAATTCGAGTTTGGAATGAAGAGTTCTACACAAACCGTTTTCAATCTAAAGTTACTTATTCAAAATTGTTTTTATATCATTTTTTTTTTAACCATCCTTTGTATTTGTCCCGCGCTGGGCAACAGACCCGAGTTTAGATTCCCTGTTAGGTAGTATTGTAGGTACTGTCTTATACTATTACACCTTCGTTCGGTTCCCTTAACAGGCATCCCAGTGCTTTTTTGGAATGCTAAACCAGCAAAATTAATTCGTAATCGGTACTTATAAAAATTATTTAGAGGTTAAATTTGTGAGTTTGTATGTAGGGGGTAATCTTCGGAACTACTGATCCAATTCCAAAAATTCTTTCGCTAACGGAAAGCTACAATATTGCCTAGTATCATAGGATATATTTTGTGGTATAGTTGGCTTCCACGCGGACGAAGTCGCGGGCAGAAGTTAGTTAATGATGAATAAATTGGAATGCGACGGAGAGGAGCTCGTGACTAAGTACTAACAGCCGCACGGATCGATCCATCAGGTTAAGCTACGCTTGCCGGGGTTGGTCCGTGGATGACCATCTTTACATAACGAGACTCCTCAGTGTCTTGGAAAGCACGTTAAGCTGTTGGTCCCGGCTGTCATTCGTGGATCTTTGACAGTCGTTACGCGTCTTCAGAAGCCCGAAAGTCTGACAACCAGTCTTACTAAGGGGTATCGTATTACTCAGTTGCTGGGTTGTGGAGGTCAGATAGGCAGTCGCTCCAGGTATTCAGCTGCATCCGTTTAGACTGGAATTCGACCCCAACATAGTTGGGAAAAGGCTGCGCAGATTGATTGATTGAAGCTGCTTTCATACCTGTCACCTCTCTGCTTTGTATTCCCAAAAGCGAAAAACCTTTTAATGCAATAAAATTTCCATTGCGAAAAATAACAAGACTGTTGTCACATCTTCAGAATTAAAATCATCTCGCGGTACCCAATTTTTTCTGAAGTCTTGAACGTTCGCACCCCTGATGCATACCCAAGTAGGGTTCGTCCCGCCAGTAATTCGTTTTTAAAATGCCGATGGGTCGATCCTCCGAAATAAGATTTTAATTGTAACGGGAAAGTCGAGGTTTGATTGATGTACTCTGAGCTTTTTAACACGGCTAGGGTTGTTGGTTTGACAAGAATTGTCAATTTTCGGTGTCATATTTTAAAAAAGTTTGATGGGTATTCCAATAAACAATTTTTTTTAAGAGTTTCTTTGGGAATTACCATCAATTATTATTATTTTGTATATGTTCATTCATATATCTCGGGACCATGGGGTCCCGGTCTTTTGGAAAGCGTACGAGGGGCCGAAGCCAACTCGCAGAGGCTCCTTAGACAATTTTAAATGGGATGAGGCACTAACCGACGATTATCCCTGCATGCACTATGAAAATACACCCAAGGACAACCCCTGGATGGTGTAGGACTATTGCAGAACATGGAAACAATACATATTGGGCTATGGGTTTGGGTGGCTATAGTGGAATGGTTACCTAAAACTATTGAAGGACTATGTCCCCTGCCTGATCAATGTTTTATATATACACGGATAAAATGGCAGGGGGTGACTTGCACACTCAATAATGGGCCCCCGAAAACGGTCGCTAGCACATAGTGACGTAGCGACAAGGAGGCAACACTTCCTGAGGTGCTTGAGAGGAGTGGAGAGGTATTCCACGGCTATCAAGACAATCCCACGGTCAAGATCCCTACCAGCATCTTACTGGAATACTTCCTTCCTCCGAGCACGTTTGCTCTAGCGAATCTCCACTCAAGCCGGCCAATCAAGGCAAGAATGAGGTGGGAGCTGTGTTCCTCGTCAGTGTTCACTCTAGCCGGCCAATAAAGGCAAGCCAGAGATGAGGAACAAGACTTCTCCCGGGAGGTAGGGTCCGTGGGGTCGCTACTGCCCAACAGCTCGCCACATGCTGCCCTGCGGGTTTTTGTATCTCTCTTGGTCTGGCTCTTCACCTTAGACCCGTTCCGGCAAAGTAAACTCTACCGGCACAGACCTAGGGTTCGGAGCGCGCAAGCCCCACCACGACGTCAACGTAGAGATACGGCGGTTATAGTTATATGGCGAAATGTGGGTGTACTATAGGTACACCTCTGCCTTACCCTTCGGAGATTACAGGCATGATGTTATGTTATGTGTTCTTTCGGAATTCTGTCTGAGTTTTTGAAGTGAATAAGTAAAGGCTCTTACATACTGGCGCGACTTGTCGTGCGACGCGGCTTGTCGCGCGACGCGACTTTTAACAAAACAATTTCTGAGAAAACTTCATGGCGAACAATGCGGCGGCGTTGCGTCGTGCGACAATTCGCGCCAGTATGCAAGAGCCTTAACCCTTGCACACATGAGTATCGTAAAGCGTTAGCATGGAATTACGCTAAGAAGATTGGCGATTTGGAATGAGCCGCCATAGTAGATTGTATTATATTAAAATAACTATCTAATGACATATGTGGGGTTGTTATTGGTGCTAAGACCAGCTTCCATACATTCTTGCCGATTCTCATTTAAGTTGAATCCTTTGATAGGTCATTGTTTTTGGAAGACTGATTGAGCAGTAAACTGGGCTGATAGTGGGATGCCAGTCATGAGACCAAACAATGGTGCGTTCTTGAAAACATCACGCAAACATATTTTATATCTCCTCTTCAACATCTTACACAACCCGTGTTATCTGTCCTAACTTTTTTCTTTTTTTGATGTTGGGTGTTCATCCAGTTACTTCTCCCGCTCTGGGCGGAGCGGAAGGGCGTGTCAGACTTTTCAAACCAAAACCCACCCGTGTTCCTTCAGTTGCCTGTTGCCAAGGTCCCGGTATCCCTTTCGGACTTTCCCGCAACCCTGGCAGGCATCGGTCCTACCGGACCCCGTCAATTGTGCTGACATCTCTTTGAGGCGCACGTGGAACACGACGCGCCATCGACCCGGGCCTGGTCCTTATCGGACGGCGAGCTACCCATTGCTCGCCGTCCTACCTACGTGAGCGTTTTTCTTACGCTCGTCCTCGTGACGCACCGCGTAGATCACACCTTAGATCTCTCCTTAAATCTCATCCTCATAAAACTGGCTATTATTCTTATTCCCTCTGTCCATGCTGTAAGATTGTGGAACTCACTTCCGCCTAGCATTCGTAATTTAAAAACTGTTTCTCTATTTAAATTTCGTGTAAAAGAGCATTATCTTTCCCCCCAACTGTGAGTATCCTTACATATTATATAACAAAGTCCTCCGCCGCGTCTGTCGGTCATCCTGTACGCGATAAACTCTTAAACTACTGCACCGATTTTCATGCTGTTTTCACCAATGGATAGAGTGGTCTACGAGTAGGGTTTTAGTATATAATAACCGACATCCACGCGAGCGAAGTCGCGGGCATCAGCTAGTGTAATTATGTAGGCACATATAGTATGTTTATGTTTATATTTTAAGCTTTATGTATGTTAATTTTTTTGCGTTGTTTATGTGTAGGTATATTTAATGTTTTAGTTAAGACTACATAATCAAATTTTTCTCTTCTTGTTCTCACACACTGTTGTCTACATTTCTTTCTCATTTCTTCTTTCGCAAAGAAATTTCTTAAGAAATAAGCAGTACCTTTGTACTCATATTTTAAATATGTCGTATCTTTATATATTTTACTGTGTGTACATAAACAATCAAATAAATAACCGCGTCATTTAGTATTGATTTAGTGAAATAGTGCAACTATATCAAGCGTGCTCTCTCTTCAAAATCCACTCATTGACTGAACAATTTACTCAACAAAAGCACCACAGTAAACCGCGGTAATCCAAAACCATCAAAAGTACACCTATCCAAATAGTAAATGAACAAATCAAATCTAAATCAAATTCCGATCTCGTTGGGCCAATTAGAACCGAATCGACGCCGACACGGTGATCGATTGATTTATGTAACCAGTCTAATTAGGACTCTCTTACTGATTAATTTATATGAACTCTGTGCTCGTAACGGGGTCAATATAAAACGGTGGTTGTAATGGATTTGATTAATATTTGAAATGGCGTTAATTTGCCGCTAATTGTCACGTGTCGGAATAATCGTGGTTTGGTTACTGGGCTTGGGTACTTTGTGTGGACTATTGTTTAGTTTACTATCGTTTTTGGCTATCGCTTTGTCTATTGTCTATGATAATATGAATAGAGCTAAATCATCATTACCTGCTAGTCGTTTCTAACTATGTTGAGGTCAGCTTCCAGGCTTATCGGATGCAGTTGAACCTCGTCGGAGATAGATAATCAATATATAACGGCCGCGACTTACGAGTTTGTAGGTTCGAACCCAGACAGGCGCTTTACTTTGTGTAAACTATTTCATCACCACTGCTATCAAAACGGTGAAGGAAAACATCGCGAGGAAACCGGCATGTCCTAGAACCAAAAATTGAAGACATGCGACATCTACCGACCGGCACTGGGCCCGCGTGGTGGATTACGGCTCACTCCCTCTCACAGAGAGGAGGGCTGTGTCCCAGTAGTGGGAACGTTATAGGCTGATTATGCTAACTCCTCATAATTTTGTTTATCACAATTTTATATTAACGACGCAGTAAATTCGTCTTTTTCTTTAAGATCACCTCTATCGACCACGTGATTCATCCTCGGACCTTGCCTTAATTACACTGTTAAATACTAAATTCAATTGCAAATATAAACCTTAGGAAAAAATAATTATTACCCTGAAATGTAGGTCAACACAGAACATTGGAAGTCGCAGCCCATCCAAATATTGACCTCATTAACTTCCCCTTAAGTGATGAAGCAATAAAGAACCCCTAATTATTCTAATTACTATAATTATTTGAAGATAAGTATCATCAATTAGTTTAGTGTTAATTAAAAACTTTTACTGTTGTATCTTTCGATCGAGATCTTTTATCTTTTTGTTTCATCTGGGGTGAAATGTGAAAGGGTGATGACGCTAAGCTTATCTTTTGAGAGGTGCTTATGCGTTCCGTTTCACCCCCCAGAAGAAAACCGCACGTAATGCTTGTTAAATTAATTAAAAGTTACCTACTGATGTAAATTATGAAACTCATTGTTTGTACATAAGCAAGCTAAAGTGGCTGGCCAGGAAAGTTTTTCCTCTTTTTATTAAAAACAAACAGCTGTTCCCATTGATTTAAATATATATGTCAATGGCTGTTCCATACATATTGACGTACTATGCGAACATTAATGTAGGGAACAGCAGATTTTTTTTAGCGATTTCAGAGTTGGTCCCATAATGAAAGTTGTTCTTAACGATGAGTACAATAACCCCCTAATATGCTGTCCTATAATGACCACGAATTCAATTTCACCCTGTAGATGCAATGAGTACAGGTAATTTACCTTCTTTTATTATGTAGGACGAATAAAAAGATCAATGGAATTCTCTTACTAACAATAGGGCTGTCTAGTGAACATTCTAGCAACATTTGCATTAACATTCACTAAAAAACAACGATCATTAATTTCGCCACAAGGGTGAAATTTCAATAATAAGAGGGGGTGATACGCTATCCTCTGTACCCCTTATCTATCCGTTCATCTTGTTCCGATCCCCACAAAATGATATCGTGTTATTCCTATTAATGACTTATTTCCCTTGTACTTACTTACCCCTCAGAACCCTTATCGTGTTTCGGCGATCGAATTCGCCCCTAAATAAATTATTTGAGTTATTTTTTTATTGTTAGTTTCTCGATCGAGATAAGACAGGATTGACAGTTTTTATTAGCAACAATTGTTTGATAATGCTGGGGAAATTGGTAATCGTTGTTGTAATTTGTTTTATTGATTTGTCAATCGTTTTTAACCGACTTCAAAAGGTTATCAATTCTTTTTTTAGCCGGAATAATAAAAATGTTAGCAGCATATTTTATAAAAATAATGTATTATTGTAATTAGGTTCAGCAATTATTTAGGAGCTCGTGGCTAATTAATAACAGTCGCACGGGTCGATTCATCAGGTTAAGCTACGCTTGCCGGGGTTGGTCCGTAGATGGGTGACCATCTTTACATATCGAGTCTCCTCCGTGCCTCGGAAAGCACGTTAAACCGTTGGTCCCGGCTGTCATTTGTGGATTTTTGACAGTCGTTACCGGTCTTCAGAAGCTCGAAAGTCTGACAACCAGTCTTGCCAAGGGGTATCGTATTACCCAGTTACTGGGTTGCGGAGGTCAGATGGGCAGTCGCTCCATGTAAAATATTGGTATTCAGCTGCATCCGGTTAGACTGGAAGCCGACCCCAACATGGTTGGGAAAAGGCTAGGCAGATGATGAGGTTCAGCATTTATCATCTGAAATTCTGACTCCTCCACGGTTGTTGTTTTATTAACTCTTACAAAAGAGTCCAATAATTTATGAGGTCACTGAAGAGATATTCTCAACGTCATGATTCTAAACCCTGCCTGCATGAAAACAAATAAACAAAAGCATTTCTTTTGAGTACGAATGTTTGTGCATTGTTAAATGATTTGTACTCAGCTCACACACTTTCACAGCAGCTCTGAGTGGGTTATAAACAATCAGTCGTAACCACAGAAAACGTTTAAGAAATAACTAAAAAGAATGGCTTCGCATTACACCAACTATTTCTGTGACTTTTATTAACGACTTACATTTAAACGAAACAAGATAACTAATTTAAATATAATATTAATATATCACACCTTCCTGATACTAAATTACAGACGGACACATTTTTATTGATTTCATTTGTCATTCGTATTTATCCAATTAAACATAAAAGCCTGACCAACCCACATTAGGGAATCAGTAAAAATAATTCAATTTAAACTTATTACATTAATCTACGCCTACGATTTAAATCGTGCAGTCAAATTAAAAGTGGTGTGAATGCGCTTTCAATTACAAGAGTGCATTCATTTTGTGACTAACTGCTTTGTGATTGGTCGAAATTGTTTTTTGATGTTGCCGCCGCTCAAAGGGGCAATGAGGCAATATAGTGTGTCTCTGTTTGTAACGGAAATCTGTAAGTGTTTTTTTCAGTCGTCGGAAGTTCCTGTAAAGTGTTCCGGAACGATGTTTGACGTGAATGAGTTTTGTTGTTTCCTGTCAATTAATTTTAAATGAGTTTTAATGGTTAATGGACTGTGAAGTGTTTATGGTAGCATTTTTTTTGGAACGAAGTTACATTCACTGTTTAAAATCTTGCAGACGCTTTTTTACGTGACGCGTAAACAAACAGTGGGCCTAGGAACAACGCGCGAAATATGTAAACTTTGTGGTATTTCTATCTTACGAAGCGACGCGCGCTTTACTTGTGGTAATCAAGTGAACTAACACGTTGTGAATGTGTGCGTGAAGACGAAAAGCGTCAGCACATAATACTCACACCGTCTTCGCCCGTGTCTCGGAGGTACCGACAGCTCCTGCGCTTACAGAGTGTTTGTACCTTTGTTAACCACAAGTAAAGCCCGCGTCGGTTCGTAATATTAAAAATACTGTACGTAAATTCGAATTCGAAATTACCACAAAATCGTGTTTATCAGTTTTTTAGCCTAAACACCTTATAAACACGACATTTCTGTATAACAGATATAAAACTGACATTAGACACGCGTTGAACAAGTGTCTAAGTTTTTATGGTAAGGGGGTAAGAGTTTCTTTATTATGTGTGGGTAACACTTATTTAACTTGAAGCAAAAATTAAAACCAATGGTCTATAGGATTTAGGCTTTCGATAAAAAAATAATCCGAAATTACTTACGTTACGTTTACGCCACGCGTTCGTACTTACACTACATATAATTTATAGACCTCATTTCGGAAATATAGGATTTCCTGGCAATTCAATTCAATTTATTTATTCAGTAATAATTCACATTGCGTTCGAAATAAAATCCAACATGAAACATAATAACACAAATATTACAAAAAGATTATTATTATTAAAATACATGCAATTAAATTACCATTCAAACAAATTATAAAACAATATCTCATTAAATTATTAGTAAGTAAATTAAACTCATACAATAATCAATAAACAAAATATAACACATTATAAACAAATAAAACAAATAATCACACCATGTCAGTTTCAATAAAAATAAAAACAATCATCTAATGTATAAAGACATCTTTCCAACAGGAATGCCTTGAGACACAAGACAACAGCTGCAAGGGTCGATTCATCAGGTTAAGCTACGCTTGCCGGGGTTGGTCCGTGGATGGGTGACCATCTTTACATATCGAGACTCCTCCGTGCCTCGGAAAGCACGTTAAACCGTTAGTCCCGACTGTCATTTATGTATCTTTGGCAGTCGTTACGGGTCGTCAGAAGCCCGAAAGACAGACAACCAGTCTTGCCAAGGGGTATTACCCAGTTACTGGGTTGTGGAGGTCAGATAGGCAGTCGCTCCATGTAAAATAATGGTATTCAGCTGCATCCGGTTAGACTGGAAGCCGACCCCAACATGGTTGGGAAAAGGCTAGGCAGATGATGATTTCGGTAATATATTCAATACACATATTCCCCTTTTACTTCAATCTTACATTACATTCTGATACCATTACATTCTTTATCGAATCTTTTTCTAAGTATCTCTAGAGAAATAATGAATTTAGGGCACTCTAGAGGCCCTAGCGACAGATTAATGAGCTCAGGGCTCGACGACAGGCCTAGAAAACTAAGCCGTGACTACTGAGACGCGTTCCAATTCAGAACCAGCGGCCGGAGACGTCAAACACAAAGAAATCTGGGACAATGTACACATGTAGGTTAGGCTGAATGGATTATCTTACTAGGTGTTGTCCGACTTACTTGTAGTTGTAACATGAAACATCAAGATTGTATTCCTTGGAGGGGTTTGTGGAGACTACTGCTAGGGATGCTAGAAGTGCCAAAAAGTATCGATTATATAGTATCGTAATTTAAAAAAAAAACTTATCAACATCGATTTCGAAATACCGAAAAAAAAATCGATATATCGGTGAAATTTTCTATTTTTTTTTAAATATCTACTTAATAAATATTTTTGTGAAGTTCAATTGTATTTGTTTTTCATACATAATAAATACCAAATTAGGAAAAAAGTCTGCTTTTTACGACTCTCAATTTCAGCGGTTTTAAACAGTGGCGACAACGGTGGTGCTATTGGAAATAATAATATATCGTATTTGATACATTTTCGCTATTTGATATTTTATATGGATACATCGATATTTTTTCTGCAAGCCTAGCTTCTGCCAGCCATCCTCCAGAAGTCAAAATCGGTTGAACGGACTGTAAAAAAGGTTCATTTAAATGTCTAATCTTATTTCATATGAAGTATAGTGAGGTCACAATTGCCCTCCAGCGGAGATAAAAGCCGTTTCGAATGAGCTTTTAAATACATAATTCAGAGTGCGCACTTTGTGTTTTAGTACACACGGTATATAAGTTCGGAAAGCCTCTACGATAGGATTTGTATCGAAAGAGATCCCCAATTTCCCGAATAAGTGTCGTGTGTTGCAAGTTAGGAGTTCTGAAGACTTATTTTCTTTAAACAGTGTGAGATCATGAGTTAAAGGTCGGTCGTGAAAATTATTAGCGACTAGGTGCCAGTCCCGGCTTCGTACGAGTAGCACTAAGTACCTACCCTACCCTACCTACCTACCTATCCTACCCTACCTACCTACCTACCTACCTACTTACCTACCTACCTACCTACTTACCTACCTACCTACCTACCTACCTACCTACCTACCTACCTACCGACCTACCTACCCAACCCACCTACCCTACCTTACCTACATACCTACCATCATACCTACACACATACATACCTACATACATACTTACCTACCTACCCTACCTATACCTTCCTTACGTACAAACCTTCCCCTGAGAATAACGAACACAACAAAAAAATAATTATCCAAATCGGTCCAGCCCTTCTCGAGTTTTAGCGAGACTAAAGGCTTCCACAAACAGGCACGAGGCTTAACGAACAGCAATTCATTTTTACCTACACTTTTAGAATGTTTTGTTTGTTCTAATAATTGTTTCTTTTTTTGCCAAAACTGTACGTTAAATCATAATGATTTTAAATTAGTTAAATATTTCTCATGTAAGTAAAATTTCGGGAAATAAAGATAATATCTCAAACCCGAACACACTTACAATGGCAATGCCTTTCAGACTTTTGAGAATTCAACAACATTCATTGCGTCATTTACGTTGTCGAGCAGTTAAATTTTTCAAACATGTGAACTAATGGTTCAGCAATTTCCTTTAAAATCCTTCGGGTTGTGATAGAATGTGTGTTACGCAATGCTGGTGTAGTACCTTTGTAGAAAAAATAATAGCAGTGTGGAAACTATTTGTAAAAGTATTATTACAGATATAACAACTTTTCAACCGTCCACATTTAATTTCATTTGAAACTCAGTCAAGCAGCACTGACTATTAATTTTACGTTTCCAAACTTTCTCAACCGTATGTAACTATACAAGGGCGGCTATAATTACTAGCTTCTCTTTGATATTGTTATGCATTTTCTAACGTCAAATACAAAAGGCATGAACATGAACTGACTCAACCATTTCACTTCGTTGCGTTGTAGTTTGAAGTAGCTTGCTTTATCTACCTAATGTTTACAATTATTTTCATAGTAGTTACGCTATAGTTTGACCAAGACGGCTAGGCTGTACCGTGCGGGCGAGGCGGGGGCAGCGTTGACGAATGAGCGGTGGGACGTCGCGCCGTGAGCGTTGACGAATAAGCGGCCTGGGGGTCTAAAACGGCCACTTTGGCACAATCATAATAGAATAATATGAATCATATTAAAAATCGTAAAATGTCACAAACAGTTTTGTATTGAGATTCATAAACTGGTCCACAAATTAAAAATTGCTTTATTGAAGTTTAATGTTAAATTAAAATGAATTAATTTAAATTACGATCATTTTCTTAATAACGTCATTTTCATGCAGCAATGTTTATACCAAATATGATTCGAATATGAGTTGAATTGACATTATGATTCAGCTGAGGAATTGCTAATGATCTGCTGGCAATTCACGAAAGGATGAATTGCTTAATGTGGCCGTTTTAACCCCCCGAACCCCCTGCCCCCGTCTCGACGTGCAAATACCTAAGGCGTGGTACAGCTGTCTCGGTCAAACTATAGGCCGTATTTCAATGGTAACAGAACCATTTTAAGCAGGTCTTTTATCCTATTGAAACTCCGTACTACGCTAGGCTCTGTAATCAAGGTCGAAGTGCGACCACAGACGTGCTAATTTAAAAATAAAGATAAAACGCTTGAAAAAAAAATACAAAAAAAAAATCCTTACGATCAAATTCAAGTAAGGTTCAATAATCACCTTATATATGCATAATATGAAGCCTCCTGCTATTATTAGCAATGAGGTCTAAGTTAACAATCCAACACTTTCCCTCCAAGAGAGCACTTAACTCCACCTTCTCAAATACTCGCATTATTTACTCACAATTATGTTCAAACATCTCAGCTCGCGTCATATTTTAAGTGCTAGCAACTTGGCAGCGATACGCCGTTAAAAACCCGCGCTGGGCTGGCAACCCCAGACATAAAGAGCCGATTGCCACGTGAAAACGTATGGCAACATCAAGTTGAATATTTTATAATGTGCTTTTTTACAGTCGGGGACACTTTTAACGACACAGTTTAACAGTAGCGGAATATTTCAATTCGATAAAACTTTTCGAGTGTATTTTTTTCGATGATCGCGTGAATTTTTGTGTTCTATTTAAAACTTTGGTGTATTTTTTGGTGAATTCGCTATTAACTGAAAAACAGCTGCGATGATTACGTTACGTTAGTTTTGACTAAAAGTAAACTTAGTTTGGATGAATATTTTAAGTAGGTAATTTAAAAGTATTTTTTTATTTTTTTTTACAAAACCTAATTAATTAATTTTAATTTCATCAATGCTTACTTATTAAGAAAAGCTCAGCCTGACGTCAAGCTTAACATATTTCAAGAAAAATATAACATACACCACTTCTAAAAACAATCTTACAAAAAGATTTCAGTCCATTTTTATTACGGCACAGAACCCAGCTTAGAACATTCATAACATCCTCAAACACGCCAATATCAACCCAGAAACATGTTTACACGTTACTTCGGCCGAAAGTGTACCCACTTTACGACCCGGGGCGCTACATAGCGATAAGTCGTCTCGATGACGTGTGAGCTTTAGTAACCGATTACTCGATAACTCGGTATCGATACCGAGTTTACATGTTTTTATTCGCATAATATAACAGTGTATTACCGATCTTATCTGAGCTGTCAATGTGGGAAAATGGTAATGTTTTTTAATCGAGTTAGCAGCGATTATGTATCGATTTAAGACGGGTTCGGAAGGGAATCGAATAGTTAATTAGAGTTTCTGTTGTTATTGGTATTTGGAAATGTTCGTGACCGCTGGTTTTTCGGTTTATCTCGGTAACCGTTTGACTAACCATTTCCTAAGTGGAGATAGATTTAAATTATTAAAAAAAAAAAAATGCTTATTTTTTTTTTTAAAGACATTTTGAGAAATCCTTACATATTATAAAAACAAAGTTCTCCGCCACGTCTGTCTGTCTGTCTGTTCCCCATAAACTCAAAAACTACTGCACCGATTTTCATGCTATTTTCACCAATGGATAGAGTGGTTCTAGTATATAATAACCGATATCCAAGCGGGCGAAGCTGCGGGCATTAGCTAGTATGGTAAAAGTATACAAAATGATGTAAAATAGATAATATAAGTTTCATAGTAAAACGATCGATTCGTAAATTGAACTCATCTCAAACTACCCACCTCAAAGTAGTAAAAATTGTTAAATAAAATAGTAAGTATCGAATTTACGACTTCAAAATATTGTGAGCAGTAAACACTTGATACGAAACTTTCTTCTCCATACAAAGTTGATAAGCTTTTAGGCAAGGACTTGAAACGTTATGAAATAACGTTAAATAACGTTAAAATACCACTAACGATTATTTCTACCGTTCCACCCAGATTGGAACTAAATTAATAGTTGAAAATTTCGTTCCTATAGATTTTCGTTATATTGCCAAGAAATTTAATCATTAATAGTTACTGGAATTATACATAACGCTATTAGGTAACGTTATCGTACTTGTATTTTGAGTAACGTTTCAAGTCCCTGCTTGTAGGTACTGGAAAGCGATGGGTCTCATAATATAATAGTTGTTCCATACAAAGTTATTTATATCTCAAGGTACACATTTTTGAGAACAATCATTTCATTACCCAGGTTTGCAGGAATCCGAATCAATTAATGTGGACTTACGATAAAATGGATTTTTAATTAAGGCCCTACCCTACCTCAAATTGCTTGCCATGATCCTCCGTTATGCCGAAAATACTGCAGCATTAATTTTGAAATAAATATATGTTAAAGTTGAGGATTGATGCTAGGTCCTATGTTTGACGAAAACACGATTACATAAAATTATTAAATTATCTCTATAGAAAAAAACCAAAGTTACCTCTAAACCGAACTATAAACCGCTGGTATTAAAAAAGACTTCAAATTAGATCATGAAACTTTGCGTAATGAACTGACTACATATAAAGGAGGTAAAATGTTTTTTTTAAGTTACCATTATGTTCTCCGTAAAAAGCAATTACTTGAACTATTCGAGGCTTGGAGCCGACAGCACCCCATTCCGTCTCGCTGTCACTCAGACCGCGAGTAGTATGGTGCGAGCAAGATAACATTTGAGGTTGGGTTAGTTAGACCATTAATGATCGAATCCGATTTGAGTAGCGGAACATGACACGAGTCATTACCATTGAAGTACTCCGGATTCGCTACCATGGTTTCGCGGCGGAGGTGTGCTACCGGCGTCAAAGAGATACAATGTCGTGTCGCTGCTGCTGAGAATGAGGTCTCAGGTTAGATTCCCAGGTCGGGCAGAGTTTTTGGGTTTTTCTATCAGGAATTTCACAGTAACAGCCCGGAGTCTCTATTGTGCCCGGTTGATGGCAATAGGCTCGCCCCTATTACATGGGACTTAAACATAACTGGCGAAATTAGGCCTTCTGCTTCCAAACGGGTACAAATCCATACTCCGGCCTGCTACTGAAATATTTCGTAATGTAAGTAAAACTCATTAACATCTCAGGACCCCGAAAGTGCTCCCTAAATCACCTGTTAAACACAAAAAAAAAAAACTTTAATAGTTTGACAAAGGAGATTGCTCAATAGATTTCAAACACAAACTTTTCGGGACATTCCCAAATTGATACCAATATCCCGAATACTATTAAACACAAATGGTTCCGTTTGGGTAACCGTGCCAAACTGTTTAATCTTTAACCCGGGACGGTTAGCGCTAGCCCAGCCGTGACAATTATTGCCCGATGTTGTTTTAAATTGCCCAAGTATGTTGTACTGTTTTATTGTTGTTGTATATCGGTTTTTAAGTGGATGCTCTTGGCAAGTTTATGGGATTTGATTGTTTTTGGTGTGATGAAAATTATAAGGTTAGGGCACAAGGGTTAGGTTAGGCTTAGGGTCGTATCACACTGACGATTAGCGAGCGAGTTATTAGCGAGGCGATTATTCAACGCGCTCGCTCCGTGAGCGTAGCGAGCAAGCCGCGTGTGCGTAGCGAGCAAGCCACGTATGCGTAGCGAGCAAGTCACGTGTGCGTAGCGAGCAAGCCACGTGTGCGTAGCGAGCAAGCCACGTGTGCGTAGCGAGCAAGCCACGTGTGCGTAGCGAGCAAGCCACGTGTGCGTAGCGAGCAAGTCACGTGTGCGTAGCGAGCAAGCCACGTGTGCGTAGCGAGCTTGCCACGTGTGCGAAGCTGGGATGTTGCGGATATTCGAATTGGCATCCGCAAATGTGGAGCTTCCGCATTTATTAAGACCTCCGCATCTGCATTAATCAATGCGGAGCTCATGCGGATGCAGATATGGGTGGAAAAGGGGCAATATAAGTAAAATCATCATCAACAATATGGAAATTATACTCATAATTTCGCCTTCATGGAAAATGTGTAGTTTGCACTCGTGCACTACTTGCCAATCACATTATTTAAAGATGAAAGCCTTCATCATAGATAAAATTTAAAAAATGTTATCTGCGGTCCGTTCGCTGGCGCGTCATCCTGTCATCTGTCAATTCATTGTACTTTTTTGTGCCGCGCGCTGATCACGCTTCCGATAAAAAGTTCAGATATATTTATCGAAATGGGAAAATATCGAAGAAAACGAGACCAGGAAATGGAGGACCTGAATGAATATCTGCGAGAACTGGTAAATCGAGTGTATACCTACATGAAAGCGGAGTCATCATCGACACCGGTAAGTTTCTCGATATACCTACCAATTTGTCGTTACCTGAGATCATTTTACTAAAATTACCTTGAGCGCCGTAATATGTTTCCACGTGAGGTTAACATTAGAGCACTAACTGTGCCGTATACTTACGAAAGGACACCACACGAGTTTTCAGTAGGAGGTCAACCATTGGTGTATCGTTCAGTGTTACAAACACATCCTTGCTAGATCCCTAGCAGTCTCTAAGAGTTTTCACGAGAGGTTAACCAGGAGACCACTAACTATGCCGTATACTTACAAAAGAACAACATCATACGAGTTTACACTGGGAGGTCAACCATTGGTGTATCGTTCAGTGTTACAAACACATCCTTGCTAGATCCCTAGCAGTCTCTAAGAGTTTTCACGTGAGGTTAACCTTGAGAACACTAACTGTGCCGTATACGTACGAAAAGACAACACCACACGAGTTTTCACTGGGAGGTCAACCATTGGTGTATCGTTCAGTGTTAAAAACACATCCTTGTTAGATCCCTAGCAGTCTCTAAGAGTTTTCACGAGAGGTTAACCAGGAGACCACTAACTAGGCCGTATACTTACAAAAGGACAGCACCACACGAGTTTTCACTGGGAGGTCAACCATTGGTGTATCGTTCAGTGTTACAAACACATCCCTGCTAGATCCCTAGCAGTCTCTAAGAGTTTTCACGAGAGGTTAACCAGGAGACCACTAACTATGCTGCCGCATAACTACAAAAGAACCACACCACACGAGCTTTCACGAGAGGTCAGCCATGGTATATCGTTCAGTTATAAAAACATCCCTGCACCATCACCTGATGTAAGCTGTGGAATTGATTAGTCTGGAACCTAACTCTTATTATGAGTGCGAAGCCTGCTTCCGTGGAAGACACTATAGTCAAACTTGCACCAGGAGAACACGTTTGAGAGGCTGTGAGTCACGTGACCAAAGCCAACGAATCTGGACACCAAATAGCCTACTCAATGCCACCTATTAAAATTTATCTACTTAACAGACAACACCTAGTGGTCTTCAAAAATTTCAAAATACTTACAATAATTCTAGATACCTATTGGTATACAATTTAACTTAAATATGCTATGTTAGTATTTACGTGAATTCCACTACAGTCCAACCGGAAGAAGACTGAGAGTGAAATGGTATCCTACCCCAACCTGAAGCATTGCCTTCAAATGTTGAGAATCTGCTCTGAGGGTGCAGTTGGCTACATCACTTTGGTGGTCAAAAATTATGATAAATGAACTAAATGTGCCGGCGAAGCAACATTTATGAGAGGTATGAAGCACCCACAATCTGTGGCCTGTTGAACCCACCAAAGATTGACAAGGGGGTGGCGGCTGCAGTAAATGAAGGTGGAATCAAATGACACCAAAGGATCAGGGGGCGGTAGAATAAAGTGGCTGCTGCCATTGGGTCCATTGACAAGGGCCTTAACAGTTTAATATCTTCCCAAGGGAGTGCATTTCTAATCTAAACATTAAACATTGACCCAGCTAGACTACTGTGTGTAATTTATTATGAATGCATCACATGAAGATCATTGTTTTTGACCCAGCCTTAATAAGGAAATGAAAGAACTGATGGAGCGGGCACCAATATCTAAATATTTGTTCGGCTATAAGCCTCAAAGATAAATTCAATGCCATCAAACGTTGCTAAAGTCAGGATTGTCACTAACTCAGGTACGGACTGGTGGATCGCAGTATTTCCCTGAAGTTTGGAGGATATTACTACTAATCCAACCATACATGGTGGATCAAGGGTTATAAGTTACCCTTTATTGAACTTCCAGTTCAAACTTCTGAATAAGAACTTCAGTTGGAGAGAAAGCAACCCTATTTCCATAGAAATTAATAATCTCTTACAGTTAGGTGCATGTTTCCCTGTCAAAAAACAATTTTTATTTAGTATATTCTTACCAAAATCAGATGACAATTGGAGATACTTAAATATGTTGTTACATCCCACTTTAACTTTGGTTAAAGGACAGCTATAATAATGATTTTTGCCTACAATAGAATTAATAAATACATGTTAAATGGTACCCATAACAAAATACGTTAGAAGATATCCCCAGTTTCTGTTTAACATAATTATATTGTAAGAGTTTACATGCCTCCAGGCTTGACACAGCACCATGTGTGTTGGCAGGGATCATGAAGCCAGTTGTCTGTCACCTGAGGTCATAAAGGTTGCTTTCTGTCATATACTCTCACAATATTCTATGCTTTGCCGATTCATATGCAAAGTGTATAGAAAATGTGTCTACTATTCAAACTATGATATGAGAAATATAGGATTTATTATAAATATTCAAAACTGAAAAGAGCCCCCTAGAATCCAGACGATGCAATTTTTTGTTAGATCCAGTCCAGTTGGCCATTTCACTTAGACAGGAAAAGATAGTTTATCCAGTTCATAAAGAATTTTAAGTCTAATAAGGAAATGCAAATAGTAGAGTTTGCCTAATTACTAGGTATTCTGGTTGCAACATCCCAGCTGTACAATATGGTTTGCTTTACACCAAGATGATGAAAGATCACAGAACAGTAGCCTTAAAGAATAACAATGAAAATAACAAGGCCATAACTAGTTTATAATTCAAATCCATAATAACATAACGCCTGTATTCCCCGAAGGGCTAGGCAGAGGTATAACTATTTCAAATTCAAAATCATTTAATTGCAAATACAACAAAACTGGAATCAAATTCAAAATCATTTACTTGCAAAGGTTGCTCACATTTCAATAAATCACAATGGATTTAAACAATTTGACCTTGTTCTTGAAATATTATCTGTTGCTTCTCAAACTGATTGGTATGTAATTATAAAAAGTTCCATATATATTACCTTGAACTATTAACAGCATTTATAGGGCTCAAAACATTTGCAAGCTTTTCCAGATTGGTACTGTGAGGTGTTACCTACTAAGAATAGATATTATCACAATAGCCATTGCCTATATCAATAAGATGGTTGGTACTCGTTCTACTCACCTGAAGATTAACGAAACAGTGATGACAATAGTGCGAGGAAAGACAAATATGGGCTATGCATCTTATTTTAGTTTTAAAGGAAACATTATGACTGGTCTAGACGCCCAAATATAGAAACTGAATGGAAGTGAGGTGGATATACCTTCAAATCAATTGCTGTTAAGCTGGGCGAGCCCCCGATTAACCAGTTTACAAACAAGCCCAATTCTAAGTGTCAGAATGACATCATGGCTCCCTGATCTAGGTGCATGCTCTGTAAATGCAATCACTGTCAAATGGGATCTCCACACCCATTGTGCAGGAGTCTCACACTGATTACCGCAAGATTATCAGGGATGCTTTCTTGAGGAGAGGAACACCAATCCCTTCAATTAATATAGTACTAACTTCCTTGTATAGCAAAGCAAGAAAGCGATATGAATCTGCTCTGGATCAATGGATCCCCTTCTGACAGAGTCAAGATATTGGCCCCTCCTAGGGTCAGTCACCATGGTAATATTATTAATGACCACTAAGTTTAATGAAGGATTGCTGTATAGCTCACTCAATACCCTAATGATATTGAATGAGTTATAATTATATAAATGAAAAAAAAAAAAAAAAAAAAAAAAAAAAAAAGCTAATAAGAGCGAAGAACCCCAAACATGAAATAATTTTGGGACCCCAGGAACGTTCCGGATTATCTCATGTCTTTCATAAATAACCAATGGTTTAAAATGACTTTTTTTATGTATACCTAACCATATTAACTCTTGTGATTGCACACAGAATTCAAACCGTGTCAGTCATTACACGTAGATAACATTTCTTAAAATGAGGTTAATATTAAATAAAGATACCAGAAATATGTGAAATTTCTACACCTGGTTGTACTAAACCCCACTTGATATTACCATTTTCTTAGATTTTACTGAGAGTAAAAGACAAGATTGTAAATCATACAATATAACTTTATAAGAAAATCTTATCATGCCGCCTCTACTGTAACTATAGTGGATGGACAAACCAAAATTTTAATGCATAATAATGGAATAGATTTTTCTAAATTCACATACAGACATGCCTCTACTTCAAAGGCCTTTGAGGGGGGGGAGGTATCAATGTTGAGGTCATAGGAAATGCTGTTGGTTGGACCATTTCTCAACCTTTTGTAGGTGACCAATAGTGATCCTAATGCTTTTGCACAGGCTGTATGCTCTATAGAGAGTGGCTGTTCATAAAACTCATTATATTTCTATGTCAATTTTAATTGTCTGCTTATAAGTAATTGATGTGTGCCATATTAGATTACTAATGACACTGGTTGATCCAAGACTGAATAAGAATTCCAGGAATTAATAGTCTGTCTTTACCTTAATGTATGCTTACTGCTTCATATAGAATACTTATATATTTTATAATGTGTAACTAACAAACTCAGAATAACATGGTTAGCTACAATGTTCAGTTGTTAAATAATGATGAAATGATTACCAACACAACTTTGTTCTTTGAACATCTACACATTTTCCATGAAGGCGAAATTATGAGTATAATTATACAGATCGGACTAACTTACCTAGTGACGTCCGATCCTTAATTATATGAAATAATTTCGCCTTCATGGTGTCCCAACCCTTCCCAAATAATCAACCTACTTATGTGTACTGGATTATCTAAACCCCTTATAAAAGTTGTGTTTAGCTGTATGCACTATGACCGGGACTAAACGATGCTCATACAGGTCATCGTTAAGTCCCGTTCATATGCTTTGAAAGAATGAATTGACAGATGACAGGATGACGCGCCAGCGAACGGACCACAGATAACATTTTTTAAATTTTATCTATGATGAAGGCTTTCATCTTTAAATAATGTGATTGGCAAGTAGTGCACGAGTGCAAACTACACATTTTCCATGAAGGCGAAATTATTTCATATAATTAAGGATCGGACGTCACTAGGTAAGTTAGTCCGATCTGTATAATTATAACCATTTAAACCATCATTAGGTATAGCTCTAAATCGTCATATTTTCACGAAATAGTCTTTATATCCATCAAACACACATAATTTCGAAAGCTATATTGATTTTTAAATGATTATAATTTTGTAAATTATTGTATTATAATTGCTCGAATTGAATTATGAGCAACATATAATAAAACTTTAAAAAAAAAAGATTGACCGACTTCAAAAAAAACAAAACAAAAAAGGACTACTGTACTAAAACCAAACGAAAAAAGTACTTACTTCTTTAATAATAAGAGAAAAATAAAAAAAATTCTTTAATTTCGGAAGTCGGTGTCTTTGCTTTTAATTTTAGTTTTTGGCCACCGACTTCCGAAATTAAAGTATTTTTTTTATTTTTTAGGATCCCATCTCATCTCATCACTAGGATCCCATCATCAGATCCTGACTTGGTGACAATGGGACCACCTCAGAAGTATATATATAGCTAGCTTTTGAACAAAAAAAGAATCATCCGAACATAGTACATCCTCCTTTTTCGAAGTCGGTAAAAATGAAACAGCGCTGCAATTTACAAAAAAACGTAAGAAATTTTGAATTTCGCCTTGCCGCCTTGACGGATTCCTTAAAACACTTGAGATCTGCATTCGCTTCCGCGGATATTAATTAATAAATCTGCAACCGCAACATCCCTGGTGCGACGCAAAGGCTACCAGCATAATGACATACACTCGTAATAAGAGTTTGGACTCATACAGAAAAAAAATGTTCAAATAGTCCTTCACCGATTTTTGAGTATTGGAGTGAGCTGTCAGTGTCATCGATACCTACTGATGTTAAGGCAGTGACAGTTCACTCCACGCTCACTTCACCTGCGTTTTGTCTAACGTACTCCTTCAACTATGCTTGGAGGCATATAAATATCACATGTCTCACTCTCACAGATCATACGTAGTTCTGAATCCTCAAGGACTTTTGAGTGAGTCCTCAAGGCCTCCACTTTGCTGTAAAGCAGGTTTCTCATTGCCAACATAACTGGTTTGTATTATGTTGGTTACGTCACAGTAGTACAGGGTGCTTAAAACAGTCACTTTGGCAGAATCTTAATAGGAAAATATTATGAAACATCGTAAAATGTCACAAACTGACAATTCATAATATGATCTGCGTGCGTTTAATAAATGAAAAAGATTGTGATTTATCGTGTGTTATTATTCTTATGACAATTAGAAAGAAAGAAAGAAAAATCGGTTTATTGGTCACAGAAACACGTGCATACAAAATAGATAACTGATCAGCAATATTAAACAGAATAGATCTACTTAAATACAAATATGAGATTACGAGTTTACAGATAGATAATCGGCAGCTGCACGTCATGACTGTGACAAGAAGGCTTCCACTCAGCATGATGCTGCGCTAAGGGGACCCACAGCATAGCGCTGATTTTCAGTGGTCACCCGAAAGAGACGTACGGAAATCAAGTCAGGTTCAACGATTTGTACAAAATAAATAAAATAAAATAAACAATACTTAGAATATAATGTAACTTTAAGTAAAGCGAAATAGATTAATAAATATTATTAAATCAGCAGGCATCACTGTGCGTACATAAATAAATAATGTGGGTACCTACGTGAGAATATACAATTAGGATGCTGTTCCTACTGTGGTTTTTCCAGTAAATGTGTACAGAACAACTTATCGTCATCCTGGCTTGTCCCAATTGATCAATACATTTATTGAGGTCCATCTTCCTGATGTGCTCGAACTTTTTTCACCTTTCTGCCCATATTGTAATATATTTCTAGACCTGAGATGCATAAGGTCGGATTTGTATTGTATTGCAAATTCCATATCAGACCTTATGCGTGATTTCTGTATGACTCTGTTATTTTTATTTATTTATTTAAATAAAATGTTTTTGTCTTTTTATTATCCTTACATACTTAATTGATTCAGACGTGACTGCGGAAATCCATTATAAAATACAATAGACGTAGATATATTTAGTAACCTACTCCGCTTCAAGAGTCATTAAAACCCTGTAAGAAATTGACACGTGTTTCACCTCTCAACGAGGTATCCTCAGGATGACGATTGACCAGTCGCGAACCAGAACATGCCGTGTTGCCACGCAGAGATTTTAAGACAGAGGTTTTTATGACACTTGAAGAATAGTTAGTATTTTTCTCTTTACATCTCTGTTCGTTGTCATCTCGGTATTCAAATATTCACCCCCCTTCTAGTCATCGTCTTTCACACAATGTTTCATAGTTTCTTTGATTTTCTGTTCTTCAAACACAACTTAATTTCGTTTTTAACACCGTAGGTAGTTTAACATAGCACAAAAGAGTGTTTTGAAATTGAATATATTCAGCGATTTTCGCTAACCATATATACATAAAAAGCGTTTCGGCCTACAAGCTTAAACCCTTGGGAAATATAGACGAATACATTTTTAACTTAAAACTACACCCCACAGTGGAAATTAAACCTTTTAACCAGCATTAATACTTGGAACGTCAAATTCAACCCTCAAACAGCGCGCCCACAACGCACCATTACACAATGGTCATTAAGACCCCCGATTTATAGCTTCATTTTTAATGGTCAGACACACTCCAGTGCACTCCTATTGTCCAAATCACTTGAAAGTATTGTTTACTAGTTTTTGAAGTCGGAAGTTGCTCTGGAGGTTTTCGTTGGTGCCCATTTGGATGGCGATGTTCCTTTTTGGTTAGTTTGACCTGATTTTGTTACAGTTTAGCACATTACATATATCTCATGTTTGTAAAACTCGTGAGTGATTCTGATTATACAGCCTGCTGATCCCAAACGTATTTCTAGGAATGGTAAAGGCGAGAATTTGAGGTCATCACTCTTGGAGGTTTTGTACTTCGTGCGAATAGCTATCACAATTCGGTATAATATTATCAAGAAGCTTTACGTTTTGCGAAACATATATCTTTTACCAATCAATATTACTCAAAACTTGGTTCTTAATAAACACTCCTTCAAACTTATCACAAACTCATCCAATCATCATTTCATTATGATTAACACAGAAATGCCTCAAATATTCTATTCTCGTATTAAACGTATCTAAAATACCATTCAGCAACTCATTTAATTAATTCGTATTTTAATCAACAAAGTGGTAGAATTTCTGAACGCTTCCATTACGTATTCTGTCCTTCGGTAAATGTGGGTAGATAATAAAATAATAATTGTATTAATTTTATTTGAAACTCCCGCGCGGTGTTTTCAGGGTTAATTGTGGTTCAACCGTTCGATTTTTGAATTTTTGTGGCACTTGGTTAAGATTTTTAATTTGTACTATTTATTACATACTTGAATTTAATTTTCTAATTACTAAGCAATATTAAATTGGCACAACACAGTGTTTCAGTGTACGTGACTGCTTTAAGACTTGTACCTAGATACCTACTACAGACAGTCTGACTGATGAGTGTTCATCTTGGAAAGTCACTAGTCACCAATCAATCTGCCTAGCCTTTTCCCAACTGCGTTGGGGTCGGCTCCCAGTCTAACCGGATGCAGCTGAATACCAGTATTTTACATGGAGCGACTGCCTATCTGACCTCCACAATCCAGTAACTGGGTAATACGATACCCCTTGCTAAGACTGGTTGCCAGACTTTCGGGCTTCTGACGACCCGTAACGATAGTCAAGAACCCACGAATTACAGCCGGGACCAACGGCTTAACGTGCTTTCCGAGGCACGGAGGAGACTTGTTATGTAAAGACGGACCCATCCGTGAACCAACCGCAGCAAGCGTAGCTCAACCTGATGGATCGACTGTTATTACTTAGCCACGAGCCGCGCTAAATAATATATTACCGAAAATTCTTTTGCAAATAAAAATGCTACTATGAAAAAATACTATCCGTTCAGCTCGTCCAAATAGTTATCGAAGCACATTGGGACAGCCCATCGCATTATTTTATATTCGTTAACGAAAGACGACTATCATAAAAGTTTATAGATCATTGAACACTGAGGTAAGGTGAAATTTACGGTAAATAAAATATTACGTTTGTACCAACAGGGGTATTTTCATTAATAAGTGCTGGGGTGGCCATTGTTTCATAATAAGTTGCGTGCTACTGTCAGAGTGGAGCGATAGCTTTAACTAGATTAGTTTATTGGATTAGTTGGTTGGTTACTGGGTTGTGGAGGTCAGATAGGCAGTCGCTCCATGTAAAATACTGGTATTCAGCTGCATCCGGTTAGACTGGAAGCCGACCCCAATATAGTTGGGAACAGGCTAGGCAGATTAATTGGTAAAAGTAATGTTTATTATAAAGGGATTTTGTTAATCACTAGCTGATGCCCGCGACTTCGCCCGCGTGGATGTCGGTTATTATCAGTGATCGGAGTAGGTAGATTGAACTGGGGCCATTGATCCGAAACATATTAATATGGACATTCCTCCGGAATTGGTGGATTATTAAAAAAAAAACTGGAACTTATGTAGGAATTGTATTCTGCCAGAGTGGAAGGAGTCATTTGATGATTTGCCATCCTCAAAAAAATCAGAAATCGAAAATCGGAATTCGATTGTTTTTATTATTCAACAGATAAATAATGAATTAATTTAGTTTTGATACCTTCCTTTAAATATTTAATTGAATCCGGAAATACCGGAATTACTTTCCGGAAAAATGGCTTATCCATGTTATTCTTTCTGTGTGCATTTATGATACAAGTACCAAAAATCAATCTACCTACTCCGATCACTGGTTATTATATACTAAAACGTTACTGGAGAACCACTCTATCCATTGCTGAAAAAAGCATGAAAATCGGTGCAGTAGTTTTTGAGTTTATCGCGTACAGGACGACAGACAGACGCGGCGGAGGACTTTGTTTTATAATATGTAAGGATGATTGACCGATTTATCGATTGGACCCATCAATATTTAAACTGATATTTTTTCATTTTTGTTTCGCGTATGTTTCTCGACTGCTTGTCTTTGAAAGTTTGCAGTTTGATTTTCATGCGATGTAATTCATAAACTCCTCTCGAGCAGCAGAATCAAGAGAATGCTAGAACTCTTACTCGTGATGTTTCCTCTACGTTATTCGTGATACATAAACTTATTCGCATTATTATATTGGGACTTGGTGCCTAAATAAATAAAATAAATACCTAATCAGCCAACATTATTACCACTGGCGCACACGCCTCCTGTGAGACTGTGAGAGGGAGTGGCCCGTAATCGACCACGCGGGCCCAGTGCGGGTTGGTGGATGTCACGTATCTGTGAATTTTTCGTTCCAGCTCTTTTTCGTTATTGGTACTGGTTTCCTCACAATGTTTCTTCATACATCCGATCAGATACATACACCTTCGATTATGATGTATCTACCCGTAACTTTACTATCTTATAAAACGCTGTTAGTGCGACCACAACATAATATTCAGTGTTTAATGTTGTAAAGACTACATTAACGTGGGGTTCCACCAACTCCGGCTTAGGCTTGCCGCCGAATACATTAAGTTTATTTTTGCTAAAAAACTTTTGTGGATTAAGGGTCGTCCAAACTGGCGGGATATCGCGTGCGCGACAGGCAGCGCAACCCTTGTCGCGCCCGCGATGTCACGCCTGTTTGTGGAAACCTTTACGTTTTGTCTTGATATTAATTCCGATGTTGCCGTGTTGGGCGTATTTATTTAATTAGATTAAGGTTTTAGTCTGGTTCATTAGCGTTGACTTTTATGTTAATGAATCTTTGCGGACGGCAGAAATACAAGGATCTGTCTTCCTGTTGGTTTTGAAGACTTACTTTTTATGATTGAAGCTTAGAATAATGTCGCAATTATGTACGTGCCGTCTTAGGTAATCTTAGACACAACTTAAGCGTTAGGAAAGATATCGCCTATACGCAGAAAGCTTACGCGATGATCAAAGCACCCCTTTTGCTTTTTTTCATATCGCATAGGCTTTCTACATCGTGACATGTGAACTACGCATTTCACTGAAGTCACGCAAAATGCTACATCGCGCAAGCAGGGTTTACTGCGCCCAGGGTTGCGGGAAAGTCCGAAAGGGATACCGGGACCTTGGCAACAGGCAAATGAAGGAACACGGGTGGGTTTTAGTCAGTAAAAGTCTGACACGCCCTTCCGCTCCGCCCAGAGCGGGAGAAGTCATTGGATGATTTCCCAACGTCAAAAAAAAAAAAAAATAAAGGATTTACTGCGCGACTTGCATATATACGACGTCCCGACATCAATCGTCGGGCATTTGCCCACCAGACACAACACCCGTCTGGTCGGAGGATCCTCCCATTTTTAAAGAGGATGAGTGAACTTTACACCCTGTTCCTCATACCTCTATAAGGCATTATAAGCACAGAATTCTTGCTCTTGAGGAAAACCATTAGGTCTGAAATGGAACAATACAATGGCCTTATATTTTCTTAATGCCTTCTATTAAAACAAAACGGTCCACACAAGCAAACCCCCACAAAAAGGCTAGTATATGTAGAAATAGCGTATTAAGAAATACAATTAAGCCGAGGTCATTGTTTTTAATGTTAATTGGAACGTAGGTTTAGTACTAATGAAATTCTCTTAGGTCTAGGGGACTAGAATGTATTGAATATTAAGGAGAGCGTATTTTAAGGAGCGAGTATTTTAAGGCGATGTGACATGACACCTAATTAAGGTTGGGGTGAATTATTTTATACTTTCTTGTTTTAATTTTCTTTAATATTTGGAATAGTTCGCAGACATTTTTCGGTATTAGAAGCCTTGTCCAATGTTTACGTGAGACGTTAGAATCTTGGATTTTCAAAATGCTTACAAGGTGTAATAAATAAAAGTCTTCCAGACCGACTTTCAGCCATTGCGACCAGACTCGGCGGGCGCGGGAGATATTATAATGCACAAGTGTGTGTGCAGACACAGGTGCACTCTCTCTTCCCTCTCTCTCATAGTCCGACAGGACAGGGATGTGATTCAGTAAGACCTCATTCTAAACTTCGAATCTGAATCCGCTGTGAGTTTCTTGATTGGCATTCTAAAAACTCGGTTGATACACTAGCGCTACCCTTGCGAGCGTGTCAGCGAGTTGAACTAAATTGACCGTGAGATTTTGACAGACACAGTATGAGATGACGTAAGAAGTGGCATTCAGTAAAGTAATTCCCCCGTCACTTCGACACTCACTTCGCACTCGAACCCGAACACATTTTGAACCTTATGCGAAGTGAGAGTGAATAGCGATGTGAGATGCGAGTTGTTGTTTGAATTTTATAGAATTGACGTACAGCAATCCATCATCATGTAAACATTTTTTTAGTTGTCTCAACAGATATGGCTAATGAGAACAAGGACTAAATAGGAATAAATATTTAAAAAATCGCGTACTAAGATTAACCAACTATTCCTCTTAACAATCTCCAAGACCCCAAAACGTTCATAAAATTACCAGTAATTGCTCCTACCAATTACTTGAAATAGTAAAGTGATAGTAATAAAATGATTCTCAGCTATTAACTCACAAGTTTGCGTTAGTCACAAGTTAGTTATTCAGTATCCTGAGACGATATATATTTGTCATAAAAGATCTGAGGGCGAAGCGTTGAGATGGGCGTGCTCTTGTGTGGAGTAGCGAAGACAGCGGTGGAGCAGAAGCGGGTTTGTAGCGATAATACAGATTTCCCAAGAAATGTATGCGGTTCGGGAACCATCGTCTGTCTTCCTGCACGCGTAGCATTACCACCATAGTAACAGGTTTTGTCGACGGAAGAGTAGACAGATAAACAATCACAATCTGTCAGTTTGTTTATTCTTTCGTCGACCAAACCCGTTTCTACGTTGGTCATGCTACGCGTGCTGGCGAAGTTGTCATTTCCAATAGCATGTCTTCTAAGCAGAAATCCTAAAACGAACTGCTGCAAGAGTTTTTATGCCGCCCATGGGCTTAGCTTCACATGCCGTCGAGAAATATCTCTCAGGCATGCATGCAAACCGGCGTTTCCTCACGATTTTTCCTTTACAGTGCATCATGTTACATTTTGAAGCATGTGATGATTACCTATACTAAACGCACATGAATCCGAAAAGTCAGAGGTGGTTCGAACTCGAGACCAATGAGACCAAGACCTACTTGGCAGTCCGACGGTCACACCACTGGGCTATCACGGCTTATCTGGTTATTACCCCATATAATCAGATAAATCCACCATCATTGCCATGAAACGAATTTAGGACCTCAAAATCCCCAATCCCAAACTTCGGAGCCGCTCCAAAACATAATGTAATGGCTCCACGGCGCCGTTTATAGGGCAAGTTTCTTGCGATAACAAATCGCCAAGAATTTGTCCCACTCCACTTTTATATTATACTTAAAAACTTTTGAGCACGTCTGAACAGACATCTCGAGTACATTATCTTTTTACTGAACATAAAAAAAAGGTTTGGGTACCTACTCAACTCGTCATTTCACAAAAATTATATTAGAAGAAAGATTCTGAAGATTTCGTGGATAGCAGTAATTCTTTTTAAAAATTAAACTTAGTAATGCTATTATGCTATAATTATAGCTTATGCTATGATGAAAATATTTATCAGTCTGCAACTCGAATCCATCTTCACATATCGAAACTCCTCCGTGCCTCGGAAAGCACGTTAAGCCGTTGGTCCCGGCTGTCATTTGTGGATCTTTGACAGTCGTTACGGGTCGTCAGAAGCCCAAAAGTCTGTCAACCAGTCTTGCCAAGGGTATCATATTGCCCAGTTACTGGGTTGTGGACGTCAGATAGCTAGTCGCTCTATGTAAAATACTGGTATTCAGCTGCATCCGGTTAGACTGAAAGCCGACCCCAACAGTTGGGAAAAGGCTAGGCAGATGATGAACTAGGAATCCGGTAGGTAAACCGTTAGAGAACCCAAGTTGTCGACATAGCTCACAGAATGCCGGGGCCGGCCATATTAGCCGTAGAACCGATGACCGTACGGGTAGACGTGTTCTTGAGGAAGGACGTCCTCAAGATAGAGGGAGCAAAGATCTTCGCAGGGTGGCTGATGGCAGCTGGATGAGAGTTGCCAAGAATCGATCTGAATGGCGTGCAATTGGAGAGGCCTATGTCCAGCAGTGGACTGCTGTAGGCTGATGATAATGATGAACTAGTAATCAAGTCATGTTTCGCTTCAGCAACTAGTACCTAAAAGCGCAAGCGACTATCGCCTACATGGCGGTAGTCAATGTGCAGCCTACTTTATCATCGTCGCTTCTGGAAGCTAATGCAACCTGTAGGGTATTTACATAGAAAACACCAAATTTATAAATTATTCTGTGTAATACTGAGCCGCGCACTTACATACTATTACACATTAAGACAAAAACAATAAAGAAAAATATAAACTGAACTGTGCAACTGAGCAATCGCTACGTCCCCGTCAGGGGACGTGTCGTGCGGGGTTGGGGCTCCGCCCCTCGCCCGCGTAGGCTTTACTGTGGCCCGCAATTGCGGGCCCTGCCTTATGTTTCCCTAAGACGGCTAAACTGCGGTGAAATTACTGCTCTCAGCTCTTGTGTATTGTTACATGGTAGGTGTTAATTAGCATATATTTAGAGGAAACAAAATAGCCCTAGGCGAATCCGGTACATGCATTGATTAGTTCCTTATCAGCTAATTTCTAATGAGGAAAATGGTATTTATTAAATCAGATTGCTTAAAACTTATGAGTCCTTTATTCGTCGCCAACACAACCGGTAAACTGATCACAAACAAAACCATACGCAGTCGTCCCCATGAAAATACATCAATATTTAGCTTAGACACGAAACGAAATTCGCACTAAAAGTGAAAACTTAAAGCAATGAAATAATGTTGTAATAAAATAACACGTCACCCTTATAGCTACAGATATACTGCTTTTACAGCATGTCGGTGACGCGAACCCATAAGACTTTCGCCTATCAAAAATCACTCAACACGCTTCAAGAATTTTTCACTTCAAAAACCCAGATGTGGGACCCGTCTGCTACCCCAAAAGTCAAATGCGAAACTGCACACAATCACCATGGTTTACAATGGATTAGTGGATGCAACTTGTTAACAGATGCAAACTTCATATGTACTACCCATCCTCTCAACGGCAACCTCTGGTGTTCACAACAAATGCCGCTGTTTGTTGGATCTTCAACTTTCGATTTTGAGTTGAGCGTTGGAAATCCAAAAGCACGCTTTTATTCATTTAGGTATCGCCTAATCAAAACGGGCAAAAGACTATCAGCGGCTTAGTACTGTCGGAAACTACGCGAAACACCGCAGTATCGGCTTTGTTTTGTGAAAACACAATTGCTACCAGATTTCCTAGAGAAAACAATACAGATTTGCTAATTAAGTGCCAATCACTAGTTAACACACGGCTTCATGTATTTACATTACTGCTTTAGTTGTTTATATAAGTAGATTGCTTCAATATTAGAGCTGATAGTACTAACATCTTTGGGTAGACTAACACCCGTATCGGCTTAATCTGATTCAATGATAAGAAAGAATATACTGTGATGAAATACACATTATGATTTTGAGAGATTTTGGATAATATTATGTGTTAATCTGGGCTCCAACAATACCCCATGATTGGGTCACTCAATCTGCCTAGCCTTTTCCCAACTATGTTGGGGTCGGCTTCCAGTCTAACCGGATGCAGCTGAATACCAGTATTTTACATGGAGCGACTGCCTATCTGACTTCCACAAGAGCAACGAATGACAGCCAGGACCAATGGCTTAACGTGCTTTCCGAGGGACGGAAGAGTCTCGGTATCTAAAGATGGTCACCCATCCACGGACCAACCCCGGCAAGCGTAGCTTAACCTGATGGATCGACCCGGTGCGACTGCTATTACTTAGCCACGAGTTCCTGATGATTGGGTCACTCTTTTATGTATTAACTCACGCAGAAAATTATGAAAAAGTAGTCACGCAATATTCCTGTTCTGTCAACATAATAGTATTAACACCGACAACAACCCAATTCCGATTCCACTTTAAGAACCAAACGCACAACGGTATTTCCAAAAAAATCCTTAACTCTAACAGTGTTTGCGTGTCAATCGCCATTTGAGAGCGTTACATAAATAACGTGCGGCCCCGGCGGAGGTCGCCGTCCGACTGAACTGAACGTGATTTGTTTGTTTTGACTTGTAGCGCCATCTCGCGTGATCTACGGGCTTTTAGCGACATTACGTTGTGCTGCGTGCCGAATGACGTATGGCGCTGGCTGACGCTGTAAATTGAGGGGCCAGGAATGAGTTAATTAAATTAAAAAGGGTATAGATTTATACTTGGAAAGTTTGAAATACATTTTATGGCTTTTTTTTGGGTTTTAATTGAAAGAGATGTGATTTCAATTTAACTAATTTAAAAAAGGTGTTTTTAATTTTTAAATAACAGACGATTTTGTAGTATATTTTAGAAAACACTACTAACCATAATACCTGGAAAATCTCATCGTCGAGTAAAACCTATATGCAACAATTGGTAAATTAGTTCAAAAGAATCAAATGAAAAAAAAAAAAACAATTTGACTGCTTAGAAATTACAGTCATTATTTATCTTGGTCACAGTTTAGTCAACCGATGTGTAACGTTATTTTCCATACAAGCACACTAAACCAACGTAGTCTACGTTACGTCGAATCACAAATCACCTTCTCAAACGCTGTAGAGGCCAACTCACGAATGAAGTCCCGCGGCAATAAGTGGAAATTATTCTATAGTTGATATAGAATGCCCCTATGAGGGTGACATGGTCATGCTGATCAAACCCTTTATAAACTAATAAGGAAAAAAAAAAGCACTTAGCAACATTCCTACAACAACCCTTCTACCTCAGGAAAGAGTATCTTTTCAAACACGAATTATCTTAAGGCGTCATTGTACTCATCATTATGAAAAACTTTCATCATGGAACCAAAACTGAAATCGCGAAAAAATATCAATCAGCTGTTCCCTACATTTCGACGAGCTATGTGAACATAAATGTAGGGAAAAGCTGATTTTTTTATTGATAAGATGTTTAGATGAAAAATGTATCATTCCGCGTCTGCGAGACTTCTTTCGTGAGGCGGACTATATCTACTTACTTGGCAGCTGCAGAATCAACTAAGGTACCCTTTATAAAAGGAATGGCAACAAAGTTGTTAACGTACAAAATATCTAGCCCACTTATTTATAGTGTAAACTACGCACTATGACCTCCAAGTTTCCTTGTATCATTATTACATCCGAGTCTCCCACGGGAAGGCAGATTTCATCCTGCCTGTAATATATTGCCGGAACAGGGCGACAGAATGATAATTTCATATTAGTATGTATCGTATCTCTTGTTTTGCTATTTTCTTGTTTATTATCATGGTGTTGCTATAAGCGGGTTTTTGAGGAGTTTTTTTGCGGAGCTCGTGGCTAAGTTATAACAGCTACACGGGTCGATTCATCAGGTTAAGCTACGCTTGCCGCGGTTGGTCCGTGGATGGGACCATCTTTACATAACAAGACTCCTTCGTGACTCGGAAAGCACGTTAAGCCGTTGGTCCCAGCAGCCATCCGTGGATCTTTGACAGTCGTTACGGGTCGTCAGAAGCCCGAAAGTCTGACAACCAGTCTTACCAAGGGGTATCGTATTACCCAGTTACTGGGTTGTGGAGGTCAGATAGGCAGTCGCTCCATGTTAAATATTCGTATTCAGCTGCAGGTTAGACAGGAAGCCGACCCCAATATAGTTGGGAAAAGGCTAGGCAGATTGATTGCTATGTGCGGGATTTCGGGAAACCAACACCTGATATTTTGCCGTACGTCAGCATATTTTGGAGGTGACAGAAATGGATGGCTTCCTAATGGTATTCTTTAACTTACCGTTTTAGGAACCAACTTCAACAACTAATATTCCAAATAAAGTCAAAAAGTCGTATCTGTCTGTCAAACTGTACAAACAATCTAAGAAATCATTGCTATATCTCTTTAGCCAGGAGTTCTGCTGCTACTAAAAAGTCTATACCCCTCATAATGACTTTCTCATTGCTCTTGAAGTCTTGATACATGCAGCAGGTGGTTGGTAGGTAGCCAGAGAGGAACTAATTACTTAAGTAAATACCCAGCCAACTGCTTGTAGGTTAGTAGAGAATATACACTTAAGAAAATCGATTCTACCCTACATTTGGGTCTTTAAAAATTCAGGAAAACCCACTTCCATCGTCCTTGAATTCACTTCGTTAGTAAACAATTTATTAATTACTAACTGGGCCCGCGGTTTCACCCGCGTAAGTCTCGATCTCGTGGAAATATCGGGATAAAAGTATCCTAAGTCCTATTCCAGGTCATGGTCTACCCCTGTGCTAAATTTCATCCAAATCCGTTCAGCCGTTTTAGCATGAAACGTAACAAACAAATAAAGTCACTTTCGCATTTATAATATTAATAGTTAGGATAATATGTACTAGTCATTTCGTAAATTGAGATATCTTGACTCATTTCAGTTAGAATTTTAGAAGTTTAACTTATTTTAGTTTTGAGGCCAATAGAACAGAGCAACAATGCTCTGTTCTAAAATTTCAGGTCTGTATTATTAATTTAATAGAAATGTTAATTAGTCCAACGTTGTTTGATGTGTTTTAATTAAAATTCCATGTGTATATTAGTTTTTATGTAGTTGTGAATGGGACTAGTTCTGAAAATGGAATGAAATGTGGTTACAAAATGGCCGCCGTGGCGGTTTTTAAAGCACATACGTATGATATAAAGTAGGTACTAAATGTCGCCTTATTAAATGTGAAAAAAAAATGAATTTACTGCGCTCATTTTCGGTAGAAAATGTCGACAGATATGCTCTGTGGGTAGAAGATTCTTTGATGGGATAATAGAGGGTAAAAAATAAAGACTATTGTAAAAAAAATTGCCCCATAAAATATTTAAATACAGAACAAAAATAATAATAAAACCTTCCTATTTCAGTATCCTTTACGACTTACCAATGGCTGCCAAGTCCCATGAACGAAGCCGTATCTAGTTTCGCAAATGCTTTGATTAAAAAAATCTTCTTCATAACATTTTTGATGTTCCCCCATAACTGAACCGATTTTCCTGTCACTTCACAGTTTCAAGTTACTAAAAGAACGACGATTATAAAAGTTATGAGCGCACTACAGTTAAATTTAATCTCCGTTGAACGAGTAAAAAGATTGGGTTAACTGCGGGCTCCCTAGTACGCGAGTTTATATTGGCTAACAGGCCTCTTTGTGGACTCAAAAAAAAGTAAAACGACGTGGAGTGGATGCGGCTTTTAGCTAAAAATGGTGGATGGGAAATATGGTTGACGAAGTCAGTGCTGACACGAATATTTAACGAAATACACTGGCCGTCAAAACTTAGTACCACACTTAGAAACTACAACACTAAAATTGCAATAACTTTTAAATTACACAAGCTACGAGTACATTTTCGAAATAAAAAGGTCTACAAAAAGAATTAAATTTTTTATATAAAAACTTTTAGTCGATAACCGTCTTTTAAGGAATGGCAAAAAAAATCTTATTAACAAAAACACGTTATTGCTACTTTTGGCTCTTTTTGTTTCTGTTTTTGTTTTTACATTTATTTCCTGATCGATGAATTTTGAATCAAAAGACAAGGTGTCAAAAAAAAATGTAAATAGGCGTAAAACTGTAGGTTATTTGAGTTTTTTGCCTGTAATTTAAAAATGGCAATTTTTTGGTTTAAGTTAAAAACGTAACTTATGTATAATAAACTATAATTTCCAAGAAAGCTGATGAAATTTGCTATAAAACGTTTTTTCATTTCAAAACTCTGGCTTCTACAGTTAAGGAGCAATTGCAATTTTGAAAGTGTTGTTCTAAGTTTCGAAGGCCAGTGTAGTTCAGTTAAAGTTGCGTGTTGCTGACGACTTTTGAATGAACATTGTAACAGCATCATCTGAGTGTATTTAAAACTAGCTGCGCCCCGCGGTTTCACCTGCGTAAGTATCGATCCCGTAGGAATATCGGGGTAAAAAGTATCCTATGTCCTATTCAAGGTCATGGTCTACCCCTGTGCCAAATTTCATCTAAATCCATTCTACTATTTTAGCGTGAAAGCGTAACAAACAAACAAACAAACTCACTTTCGCATTTATAATATGAGTTTGGATTAGACAAGGATCGAAATCAATCTGCCTAGCCTTTTTCCAACTATGTTGGGGTCGGCTTCCAGTCTAACCGGATGCAGCTGAATACCAGTATTTTACATGGAGCGACTGCCTACCTAACTTCCACAACCCAGTAACTGGGTAATACGATACTATGGCAAGACTGGTTGTCAGACTTTCGGGCTTCTGATGACACGTAGGTAACGACTGTCAAAGATCCACGATTGACAGCCGGGACCAACAGCTTAACGTGTTTTTCGAGGCACGGAGAAGTCTCGGACTGTAAAGATGGACCAACCCTGGCAAGCGTAGCTCAACCTGATGTATCGACCCGTGCGGCTGTTATTACTTAGCCACGAGCTCCTAAAGACTATTAAAATAAAATATACGTATAAGTATTTTTTTAATTATATTAATATACGTATAAGTATATTTTTTCACTGAAAGTTGTTACAGAAGGTAATTTATAAAATTAGTCTAAAATTCAAATCTTTATTTTAAAGCATATTCAGCAGTTTTCAAAGTAATCCTATTAAAAATCACGAGCTGGCAAATATCATTGCTATATGAGTCATTTCTTTATGTTATAATATAACTTAGCAAGTTAAATGAAAACTTACCTTAAGATGGTCGGACTTTTATGAAGTTATAAATTTTTTAGTGATGCGACAGTCTCAGACTTTGTTGTTATATTAGATTTGGGTTCTGTGTGTGTGTGTCTTTATTTTGTCTTTGTGTGTTTTCTTTTATGAAAAGGTAAAAGTTATAGTTGACTTCAGAATAAGTAAGTGACTAGGTATTATCTTTACACAGTCGTGCTTGCAATTGTATGACACTTAGGGTTGTGCTTCTCTTAATTATAACTTATCGACATTAGTTTTTTAATTGATTGGATTGAAATGCCACATGTTTTCCTAAAATGCCAGAAACAAATTTTACCGTGTTAGGAAATCAATATTTAATTTTTAAATCAACTTTTTACTAGTATTATACAATATTCACTGCACAGGTTATGGGCCCATTCTCTGTCACAAAAAAATGAGGCCTGTGTCCCAGCGTTTTAGACATGTTTTATTATGTCAATGTTATAGATATGTTCTGAGATAAAAAGTCATGTCCAATTTATTATTATTTAGAACAAATTCCTTAACTTTTCCCATTAACAATACGAATACGAAGTTCAATAATATTAATTACAATTTCCTTCTCTTTTTCAGGTAAAAATTGAAGCCGCCGTAGAAATTCGCAAAGAGGTCAGAAGGCGGAGTTTTTAATGAGGTTCCTGGATTAGGGCCGACAGGATAATTTGCCGTAGAACTTTAATAAGATGTTCAAGTGTTCCAGAACGGACGAACGGAAATTTTCTTATTAACTTTCAAGTTTTATATGGAATATTTTTTCCAACTTTTGGCGTATTTATATGTATTATTACTTAAGATGTGTTTGCCGACGAATGAGCTCATTTTCTCCACGATGGCACGACAATGTTGGCCCTAAACTTCGCTTTCACGGCACCGTCTATTTTTATTTGTCATTGCTCCATTTATAACTCTTTTTACCTTTTGTGGTACAGTCATCTTGTTTTAGGTGCACCGTCTACACATATAATTATATAATTCATGTATACAAAATATTGTAAAACCATTTTTAAAAGAGTAACGGTGTAGTTTCTTGCCCATTCTTCTCCATACGAAAACTACCTTTTGGAAGGGGCAACTGGAATCAGTTCTATTTCTTTGTTTTAAACGTTCAAAAGTGCCTTTTATGTGCCTATTTGAAATAAGTTATTTGACTTTGACTTTGACTCAGCTCAGAGGTCGCTATGGGTGCATTTTTTAGGCACAGAGGGCAAGATAGGAGTCTTGAATTAAACGAAATGAGCGATTTATGTCTACACATACATACATAATTATGTACCACCAGATTCTTTTTTTTTGTAATTTAATTTTATATTCTATATGGCCTCTTTAGGTCATAACTTCAGGTTAGGTTAGTGAAAAATAGGGAATATGCATGTGATTCAAATAAGGGTCAAGTATTTTATTTAATAAACTGTATTACTTCAGAATTATGCCTCCATCAATATTTTTGAAAAAAAAATTCTTTTTGAGCGAGGAATTAATTTTTAAAAAGTGCCAAAAAACTGCCAGTAATTCAAATACTTGAAAAGCTAAGAGCGGATGTGACGTAACAATCTAGCACAACAATCAAAAAGTCAATGTCAAGTCAATCAACAAGTGTCAAGTCAATGTCAAACACTCCTACAAAAAAGAGTGTTTGACATTGAATTAACAGTTGCTTGTTTGTTTTCATAGAATGTGACGTCACCACACCAAGCGCGCCAAATGGAGGGCGTTTGAATAGACCAGATCGGTTAGATATTCTTAACATTTTTTTTAAGTACTTTAAATTGCTTTTTTTCCGTCGATGTTTTGTTTACTTTTATTTGACGATGAGAATTATCGAATAAAAAAAATAAAAAAATACATGCATATTCCCTATTGATTCGCTTTGAATAGGTAGTGATCGCAGTATTCGTAGTATGTTTTCATTGGCAACTGTCCTCTGGACGCCTCTAAGACCCTATTCAATATCTAACGGTGAATAGAGGTTGCCCTTTTCTTTGCTAAGGCATCAATTAAACACGTTAACTTGTATTTTATGTTATTACTAAACAATCATTGTTTTATTTATTGATATATCTAGCTGACCCGACAGACATTGTTCCGTCTTAATTTCAATAATTCATACAAAAATTCAATAAAATGTTAGTACTTTCAGTATTTCCCGAATTTCCGGGCAACTTTTCCAGGGTTTCATTCCATAAATATGCGTAATTCGGGCAAACTCCAAAAAAAAAACTGATGCGCTTACCAATGAAATACAAAAATTCAAATGGAAATTTTTAGGTTCCTCAAAAAAACAGTTTTTATTCACTACTCGTAAGTATATAAATAATAATAAAATATTTTTATTCAGAAAAAAACACTACTTACATAAGGCTTACAAAAACTACGTTTCATCTCTATAAATATAATTATAATGTGATCTACAATAGATAGATGTTTTTTGTATCTTATTCATAAGCCTGTCATCTTATATTATCATATCAGTCATTAAACGTCAGCGAGAACCACCGAAATATAATATAAACCTACACTAAAAAATATGATCCATAATTTCTTTTTATCTGTCACTCACAAATTTAATAATGGCAATACCATGGTATATTCATTACAATAAAAAAACAGTAACAAAAAAAATGATATGACATTAATTTTGGCTGTCACAATGACAGTTGACAGTTTTGATTGGTGAAAAAAAAAACAATGGGTGTTATTATTTTTTTATTCGGTAACTGTCATGCAAATGTTAGTGGATTTGTGAGTCATGAATACAATTTGAATTAATGTTAATTAGAAGTAGTTTGACTAAAAGTACATTTAAATCCGGTTTCAGAAATATTTTGTATCATTATGTTATTACTATAGCAAAACATTGTGTCACGGTTTAGCTTGTTACTTATGTTTGTAGGAGGAAGGCGCCGGTGTCTGTCACACAGTTAATATTAGCTCACACATCGTCGTTTACTCTATCTTTAAAATACTCAAAACTCAGTACATTGTGTTAATAAAAGATTATTTTTATTTTTATAGTCTTTGATTAGCGTTAGTGAAGCATTCTCTTCCTAAATGATAATTGTTTGTTCATTTCACTGATTGATTCACATTTCAATTGAATTAGTTTCAATAATTCATCCTTACTAATATTATAAATGCGAAAGTAACTCTGTCTGTCTGTCGCGCTTTCACGCCAAAACAACTGAACCGATTTAAATGAAATTTGGTACACAGATAGTCTAGAGCCTGAGAAAGGGCATAGGCTACTTTTTATCGACATACCACACGGGCGAAGCCGCGGGTGGAAGCTAGTTATTAAATAAAACAAAGATATTGGATACGGAATTCTTGAAAGGGAATCCTGAATGACCTAATAAAAATATTAAACGAGTAACCGTGTAGTTTCTTGCCGGCTCTTCTCCATAGGAAACGACCAACTGGAACCGTGCACCCAGCTTTTGATTTTATGTTAAATAAAATATTTTGTTTTATAATATTCTCCTAGTAAATCTATTGGTTTATTTTTTATTTTATTATTTGGGTACATATAATTTAATTACACAGTATTCAGTTATGGGTACATAAAATAAAAATATAATATCCAACCTAACTATTTAATATTTTTCTACCTTCAATGGTAGAATTATCGTTAACACTATGGATCCAAACAGCAAATTAGCAACTGAAATGTCCTATCTCGCCGCATAAATGATTATAATTTGATTTATTTCAAACAAAGTCCATTACAGTTCATTACTTTAAAATTAAAAAATGGATAATTATAATACATATACACATAGACAATAAACAATAAAATAACATGTCTATCATAAGAAATATCAAATACATACTGCGGAGCTATTCTGTGAGCTATGCTAATTAGCTGTCAGTATAGTGTTAACCCTTAGCATGACAGCTCACGTTAAGCGCACTTTACCTAAGTTTTCACAGTGAGATTGTAGCAGAATAATATATAATAATATATATATGTATTCAAACAAATAAAACCAAAACAATTGTCCCAATAAACATGATCGTTAATTCCTGAGTGCCCCACTAAGATAGTCACACAGGACACTACAGTATCTCTACAATTCTACAGCCAAGACAAAGCTATTAGAAGACGATGTTGACATTCGATTTCCCTAGCTTACAGATGTGATGTAGTTACGTGTATGTAGGTAATGGCATGATAACCCTGTGTGTACCTACTGAGTGACTGTAATCGGTAGTTTGATTGGTATTGATTTGAGGAGAGCAGAGATTAAGGTGCTAATTTAAATAATATGTTTACTACACTCGCGACAATCTAAGAAGTCCGTTTTGACGTTTCGTTCTCGTACATGTAATAGAACGTTATGCCTTGAGAATCAGTTTTAAGCAATGTAGATAAGTCGTCGATTATAAACTCTCTAAGTATGTTCAATCGATGTCTCGAGAATCAGTTTATAAGAAATCAAATTTTTTTTCCTCGCTACACTAAGCATTTTTATAGCTGTCAAAACGGACTTCTTAGATTGTCGCGAGTCTAACTAAGTAACGCTTGTTTTATAATATAAAATATATTCTATGACACGCGGCAATACTGTAGCTTCCGATTAGTGAAAGAATTTTCGGAATCGGATCAGTAGTTCTGTAGGCCTAACATGATACACGCGACAATTACTTACGCAAGACTGAGTAAATGATGCCTATTTCGTCACTTTTCTCGTAGTCTGACAGCGCTGCCATACAAAATACTCGACTCGTTCTGTCAAACTTGATATTTTCTCTACAAACCCTAACATGGCACCCAAGTTATCTCGACTTTTGACTATTCAGTACGAGATAATCTCAGATTTTTCTGTCATTTACTCTTCGTCGATTTTGACGACGAGAAGAGTAGACGAGATGAGTAGACAAAATTATCATGTTAGAGATTAGAATGCAATTTTTTTGCAATTTGCAGGTCGGTGTTAAATTGTATGTTGATCTAAATATGATTTGCGCACGTAACAAATATGGATTTACAGAATTATAAACATTAGAATCAGCAATACAACTCTCTAAGTTCATGAAAGTCTCAAATGTCATGATTTCATGAAATCGTGACATTAGAGACATTCATGAACGTAAGAAAATTTGAACATCGCGGGCTACCCTGGCGCATCCACCTTAAAACTGGCAGCCTCTGTGGCAGATTTTTATTTAGATTAAAAGTAAGCGTTTAATCAAAAGAAAAATTGAAGTTTGATGCAACCAGCCAGCTGTAAAAGTTTTTCCATCTAAAATTATTGTATGTTTAATTTGCTTTCCATTACAATATAAAATCTAGAATATTGCCTACGGTGGTTTCGTACTTAACTGGGAACCTAGTTTAAAATTTTCAATTTCTTTCTCATTTTTACTTCGGAAAAGTTAGTCAAAGTTACTAGCGAATATTTTTTTTGAAAAAAATTAATGAGTTTGAAATTAATTCTACGTTTTATGATTTTTCTTCTAGTTTGATAATCAAACTTTCATAAATGTATTTTAAAACTTGCACGGTCACCAAAATCTATTTTAAAAATCACCCTAAATTAATTTGACAAATAATATCCCCAGTGCTCCATCTCACGATTTATGTGGACGAAATTAAAGCGTCTGTTTTTCGCATTTAGGTCGAAATTTATCTTTTAACTTATTAGTTAAGTGCATTCGCAGTGGCATTAAAGGAATTCCCTTATTTGCATAGAATATAAATGCACCCCAAAGCCTGGTATTTACCTCGGGAACTGTACGAAGCACCGTTGTTTTTCTATAATTATAGGTATTTTAGCATGTTTTTCTTTTTTAAACTACACAGAAGACTTTAACTAGTAGATTGCGCGTGTACTATTTTTTTTTTTACTATGAGTACAGTTTTTATTTCATTTGTTTCGTTCTTTAATACAAACATATTTTATAATGGTGTGGGTATGAATATTATTAATTAACTTTTCACGAAATTTCTGAACTAAAGTATTGCGGCGTCAAAAAATTAAATTTAACTATAAATGTGTGGAAATAGAAAATGATGTCATAACTTTGTATGTCTTCAAACGTAAAATAACAAAAAAAATAATAAAAAATTAAGTTGCCACCTATTTTTTATGGTCCCCTACAAGAAAAACAAAAGACATTTGTTTACTTTTCGTAATAAAATGCAACGCTAATTTGTATGCGATCGCATTATTTAAATGTCAAGGGTAGGGATTTATGTAATAACTCACAGGGGATTCCGGGGGTTTTAATTAACGATTATAACTCGAAAAGTTTGAGCAAATGTGTTCTCCCCTGTAATTTATATATTTTTGTGCCCTAAAAATAGGGTAGGTATGTAAATGTTCTGCTTTATACATCGCGTTGTTAAACTTTTCAACAAATAAATTATTACGGCTCAATACAAATACAAATTCGGGAATTAGATTGATTATATGCAAATCGCTATCCATACCCGACTCGATAAGAGAAATAAATTATAATTATGGTAAAAATGAAAAACAACATTACAGGGACAAAAACATGGACGTATAAAAAAACACTTTTAATTTAATTAACAGATTTTTTTTTAATTTGTTGTGATTTGTAGGAGTGGCTAAAACCAGAGGGCCGAAAATGCGACAAAAAATAGAAAAACCGCAACCGTGATCCTTTTGTAGTACGCCATCAAATTTGACAATCATCCGACTTACAAAAAGTCTGTCGTCTGTGCGCAACTTTATAAATACTGTTACTCAATTACAGCGTACCTAATAAAACATATTTTGAATTACTCGGTCTTTTCATAGTAAACATAAAGCTGACTTTTAGTATCTAAATTCAATATTGCTGTGCAAATTGCAAGTTATGGGCAAGTACCTAATCCATTTATTTATAGGATATTAAGACTCAATGTTTGCGGAAGCTGTTCCACTGTGCAGTATGTGTTTTTAAGCAAAACTAAACTTTATTTTAGAATTCAAATGTATTTGTTGATGTGTTTTTTTTTCTATTTTTCATCTTGCTGTCTATTCAGACTGACAAAATGCATTTTCTCAAAAGCAATTATAGTTATTTTAGGTCCAAATTCAGGCGATTTCTCACATATTTTTCACGGATAGTAAAAATAAACCACTTAAACGATCCGCTTTCTTATTTATTACTGCAAATAAAAACCTCAGATAAGTCAATCTGTTTACATTTTTTCACTCAAAGTGCAACAGAATAAGCAGTGGCGACGAAGCATGGAAATCTATTTATTTAAATGTTCTATTTTTGCCTGCGACGTTGATCGCGTAGAAAACTTTCAATTAAATGCGTTTCTTTTTTGTTTTTTCTATCACTCGACTATCTTTAGTTCCACTGTGGTGACTATTGCATGAATTTGTTTATTTTTATCAAGCATATAGCTAAAAGAGTCCACGGCTTTCAAGCTTTTTGATTCTTGTTCACACTTTTATTTGATAAAAATGCCATTAATTATGGATGCATACGTGTATTTTTTTACTTATCTTTAAGGCTCCCGCAGATAGGCGCGACGTGACTCTGGTGGAATACTTTGTGTAAACCGGAGTCGCGCCGCGCCTGTCTGCGGGACCCTTTAAACGTACTGCTATTTTACTAGAAATTCGTAATCATGAAGGCTTTTTGTTTGACATAAAAGCCTGACAGCCGATCTTGTCTTACGATTGCAACATGATTGTGACATTCATGATTGATACATTCTTAGTTCCTAGTAAGTAGGAAGTCATCTAAGGCCCAATTTTAGCAATGAAACTAACCGTGATCAGCACATCTAAACCGTGTTCCAGATCTGTCAGTGTCAAATATTCCACCACAGTGATGACACTGTCAGCTCTTAAACGCGGATTAAGGCTCCCATAGACAGGCGTGACGCGACTCTGTTGGAACGATTTCTATAAAAACTTCACGGAAATTGTTCTAGCGGTGTCGCGTCGCGCCTGCGTGAGCCTTTAGATATGCGTTCAGTTTCATTGGTGGAATTCACCCTAAGTAGTAACTTAGTTTTATCGAAACAGCCCCTTTTAACATGCCCAATACACAAATACACCTATACCATAATTCCCAAATATTACTAAAAAAAACTAAGTGCTTACTTAGGGGTGGCTATTTTCGCCCCTATTACTTAATAAAGATGGCCATTCACCCCTCCACTTGTCACATAACTTACGGTGTTAATGAAAAGCTTCCCATTCAATGCCATACTGTGTAGAAGTGGCATTGATTTAATTTATGGCAACACTGTTATTGTGGTGTAGTGTTAATCATAGTGTGCTTGTTTTTAACCGACTTCTTCAAAAAGGAGGAGATTCTCAATCCGTCTGTTTTTTTTTGTGTATGTCATGCTTCAGAGGTGGCCCCATATAAATTTTATTAACTTTGCTTGCGTAGCTTTTGAGTTAGCTTCAATAATTACGTATTTTTCCCACTTAGTCTATGTAGACGATATTTTATTTGAATCCGTCACTGTTATTTACATAGCAGGTAGTGGTATTCGAATTTGTGTCGGGTAGGTACAGACGCCAGCACGTCAAGCTACCCGAAACTGTCAAACTTTCCCAATCAACCTTGAACCTAATGCTTTAGCGATAAAGTTTAAAATCTACAAAATAAATTTGACAGATTGTAGTAGCTTGATGTGCTGGCGACTGTACCACAACTAAAAAGTGAAAAATAAAACAAAACAACAGACTTCCAAAAACAAAAACTAAAAAAAGTGAAAAATAACTTAAATTTCGGAAGTCGATGGCAAAAAACGAAAATTATAAAAAGCAAAGACACCGACTTCTTAAATTAAAGTTATTATTCACGTTTTTATTGTTAGCCGTTGGTCCTGGCTGTCATTTGTGGATCTTTGACAGTCGTTACGGGTCGTCGGAAGCCCGAAAGTCTGACAATCAGTCTTACCAAGGGGTATCGTATTACCTACTTATTGGGTTGTGGAGGTCAGATAGGCAGTCGCTTCATGTAAAATACTGGTACTCAGCTGCATCCGGTTAGACTGGAAGCCGACCCCAACATAGTTGGGAAAAGGCTAGGCGGATGATGATTCACGTTTTTATTGTTTTTTTTTGGACGTCGGTTGTTTTTTTTTATATTTATAAAGTTTAGTTAAGCTGGTCAGTTTTGTCAGGGAATATTTAATATTGATTTCCATAGCCTCGTTGGTGTAGTGGTCGCAAACGCTACTGGCGAGATGGGTTCGATTCCTAGCTATATAATTGCGTAACTTATTTTCGTAACCGATTCAGACTAATTTGTTTCATTTTGACAGTTCTACAACATTCATTGCGTTATTATTATATATATATTTATATAATATATAATTTATATAATTTATAGTATATACATATTTTATTTATAAACATTTTAAACATTCACAATTATTAGGTAGTTTATTTATTTTATTTCTTATAGATCAGTTTTTAATTTATTATAATAATATTCTAGCGTATGACACTCGTGGTTGCAGCTGAAAATCAGCGTCAGGTGGTACACTTTGTGTTTCCATCTGACATTATGCTGAGCTGAGGCCCTTTTGGCATTCTAATGGTTGTTTTCTGTTTTTATAGTTTTAAGGTGTATTTTTCTGCTACAATGCCAATAAACGCATTTTTCTTTCTTTCTTCTTTCTTTATTTACATTGTTGAGCATTTTCTTTTTTCGAACTTATGAAGCAATGGATTAGACATTTGTTTCAAACCGATTCCAAATCTGATTGGTCGTGTATTACGTAATTTGGGTGCAGGTCGGGCAAAGTGAGATTGAGGTAGTTTCCATCAGACATTTCTCAGTAGCAGCCCGGAGTCTAGATTTGTGCCCGGTTAACCTCTATTACTCGTACATGTAATAGGGGGCGAGCCTATTGCTATCAACCGGGTAAGTCCCATGGGACTTAAACATAACTGGCGAAATGTGGGTGTAATTATAGATACACCCCTGCCTAACCCTTCGGAGAACACAGGCGTGATGTTTATGTATTTAACATATTTCTGTTTTAAATATAACTCTGAAGTGAATCTGTAGGTATTTATTTGTCTTAAACAGTGACATTATCATCAAGACTTTCAAAGAAAATTATGGTTCTTCGATATTAGTTTCGTTAACAATTTTCATATCCAAGTACGATTATTATAGTTTAAATTTAGTTTAATTATTTAGTCTAGACTTGAACAAGTTCTGCGTAATATTTACCAAATTCGCAGGTTTACTATAAGCTTTAAAAATAACCCTAAGATGGCAGTCACCGCAATTAACTCTAAAGTCACCAACCCACCAATATTATACCAATGTCTCAACTTTAATGAATAAAACTTTCTTATTAATATTATTTCATGTCACTACCAAATATTATTAAAGACTGGTTGAATTTGACATCTCAAGAATTTTCTGCACGATTTTCACAACTTTACCCATTTCGTGAAATGACTTGTCCAATAAGAGTTTGGTAATATTAATAATACGATTTTAATTTTATTGAAACTATTTGGTTATTATCAAAGTTTTTTTTGCCCAGTTTAATTATTCCATCCCAGGCCACATTCCACAGCTTCTAATATAACATTAGTTTAGGTAAGGTTTAATCTATTTTAATAAACAGATACTACACTCCGTTACCTACTGAGAAAAACCGCTCGGACATCAGACTGTCAATCAGAAGGACAACAAAGTGCCATCCAAAAGATGGAACTCACCGTGAAAACTTAGGTGAAATGAGCTGTCAATAGTGTGGTGGAATGACAGCTCACTTCAAGCTCACTTCACATAAGTTTTCACGGATAGTTTTTTACAGAATCGATCGGCTTTTATTCTTAAAATCACGTAGGTAACCCTAAAATGCGGACGGAGCTCGCCATTTCTAATAAACCATTTTTCTCAATCAATATATCACCGTAGTCACGTTTTTTTCCGTTGTCCTATTTCTCCCGCAATAGTTGATCCCCTCAAAATTTATCGTCATAATTTTAGTCTTGTTTTACAAGAAAATTTCTTTTTTTTACGAGTTTTCAAAGTGTTGGGGTGGTTGGCCGTTGTTTAGATAACTTTTTTTACATGGGTAACCCCGCTTACGGTTGACAACAATGTTAATTTTGTACGTGAACATTTTTGTTTCATAATTGTGTGAAATATTTTTTTAATTTCGCTTTGAAGATTGGGCTCTGTGGGTTTTATCGATATTTTGTTCTCTTTTATTTTTGCTGCTTTTTGTGTTGGGGCGTCTAGTTTTTGTAGTCTCGTTATTTGAAATTGTTTCTGTGCTGGTATTTAGAACGTGGGAGTCTGCTCCGTAAGTAAAATAGTTTAAAGGGTATTAAATCCGCAGTAGGATCGAGCCGTTTACACCAAAGTTTCGTCTATTGTACAGGTTTTTCGCAGTCAAGTAGTCTTAAGAACTTCATGGGTTTTACATATTTCGTCATCATTCTCCGCCTCCCAATTTATATTGGGTCAGCGTAACAGGTCTGCTTCTATACTTCTCTATTAGTTAGGTTCCATATTATTTCAATCGCTTGCAACTTATTTTTGTTGAGTTTTTTTTTAACATAGAGATCTGGCGAAATGTCGGAATAGGTAGTATAGGTCGACCACAGACTGACTTCGGAAAATACAGGCGTGATGTAAAGGTACATTATTCTGTATTCTTCACAAAAGATGACGTCATGATAATATTTAAAAAAATAGAACACTAACGAAATTTATTATTAGTTAACCATTTTTTTTGTACACCTTTGTAAAATAACAAAAAATACGTACACACCGCTACACATCAAGCTATACATTTTCAGTATAAGCTGACCTCGCATTGTACGGAAATCTTATAAAATGCGAGATAAGCAGAAACTGGAAATGTATAGCTTGATGTGTAGTCGTGTGTACAAGTGCGATGCTTATTTCTAAAGAAATATCTTCTAGCTTATCTGTGATAGTAAAGTAGAAAAAAATAGATGTAGACACCGTGTGTAAGAGTAGAAGAGAAAAATAAAAAACAAAAAATAAAAAATAAAAATTAACATATTTTTAAATAATATGAGAATATACCAACATACTCAACCCTTCAAAAGCACCGTGAATCGTGACTACACCCAAAACTGACGTCACAAAAACAATTAAGAACACCATACTTAATTAACGTTAACCACACCCAATCACACGCCTTCGACAATTAATTATTTGTATCATAAACATTGTAGAACTAATTATAGGAGCTTGTGTTACCAAATTAATATCGATGTGGGATTAGATGTAACTGGTACAAAGTGATCTCTTGGGAGTACATACTACTACATAACAACATATTTGTTAAAGGCTAATATAGTTATAGAAATAGGCGAAGTGGGAATTAATTAGTTAGTTAGTTAGTGGAAAACTTGGTAGCTATAATTTCTCGATCAAAAACTAGATACAGTACTACACAACTTAGATCCATACAAATATTAGAAATTCGAAAGTAACTCTGTTTGTCTGCATGTAACCTTTTCAAGCCTAAACCACTGAGCGGATTTCGATAAAATTTGGCAAGGAGATAGATGGCATCCCGGGGAAGGACATAGGCTAGTTTTTATCGACATATCGCGGGCGAAGCCGCGTGCGGAAGCTAATGTAGCATAAATTTGAAAATTTGCATTCATTCATTTCAATTTTACGAATGTATATATGACTTTTACAAGTTATTGCGTTTGCGTAAAGATTATTTTGACATAAAGCAGAAATAAAGATTGGAGATTTTGAAGGCTCATTCAGTTCGGCTGGTGATCGGTTTTACGGATTTTGCCGATGCTACATCAAAGTTCTGCACTAGACGGCCACGCCCACGACCAGTGGTCTCAGCGACCAGGTAAACTATAGAAACAGATATGAATCGCGTACTTCGTCGCAAGTCACAACGGCTAACAAGCCGTAGACCGGGCCACGGACCACGACTGGCCGGAGTCGTGGCCGTCTAGTGCGCGAGATCTGACACTGTCATTTAGTCACTTCTGCTACAATAGCCTGGCCATCTTTAATTGGACGGACAATCAAAACGGCCCGTACATACATACTTTCAAGAGCGTTCGTTCTAAAAGCTGGCAACGTCGCAAATAGCTGTCAAATATTTACCTGTTTTGATTACCAACCGTATTCGTGCCTAAATTAAAATGCTTCTGTTCAAATCTATACATATGTGTGCAAAATGGTTGATATACCTACCTTTACTGTTTTATAACTTTGATGAATACTTTAACCCATAATTAAAAACCTAACATTCTATAACATAACATCACGCCAGTACTCCCTGAAGGGTTAGGCACAGATGTACCTTTAGTATATGTATGTATAACCTACCCACATTTTGCCAGTTATTTTAAAGTCACTCCCATGTAATAGGGAGCAAGCCTATTGGCTGCCACGAAAACCTAGCATTATCATAATATACACTATCGCACATTTACGACAACAACCAACACTCTCCCAGGTTGACACACTACCAACCAGGTACTCAGCAACCACTAATTGTCTCTCCCGTGGCAAACTAAGCGAACACGACCCGATTTGCATGAACATGTCTCTGTAATGTACCTACCTACCTAATGTTAGTTGCTAGATGTGTGACTAGTATTAATTAATACACGCCATAGATGGAGAGATACCAACATTCTTGAGTAAGTGCCATAAATTTAGATAGAATTTCCTGTTTTAAACAGGCGCGATATCGCGGGCGCGACGAGATTCGCGCTGCCTATCGCGGCCGCAATATCGCGTCAGTTTGTACGAGTCTTTAGGCAATTAAAATTATAATCATCAGGTAAAGAGGATTTATGTAATCATCTCATCATCATCTGTCTAGCCTTTTCCCAACTATGTTGGGGTCAGCTTCCAGTCTTACTGGATGAAGCTGAATACCTGTATTTTACGTGGAACGACTGCCTATACTAACACGATACCCGTTAATAAGACTGGTTGTCAGACTTTCAGCCTCTGACGACCCGTAACGGCTATCAAAAATCCACGAATGACAGCCGGGACCAACGGCTTAACGTGCTTTCCGAGGCACGGAGGTGTCTCGATATGTAAAGATGGTCACCCATCCACGGACCAACCCCGGCAACCGTAGCTTAACCTGATGGATCGACCCGTGCGGATGTTATTATTTTAGCCACTACGATTTTTTTTTTGGGTCAACGACGGATACACAGATACAGATATGTCTAAGTTTTCTGATAACTTTGAATTAACTACTCAAGTCTAACCAAGTACCTACTACATAAGTAACTTAGGTATATTCAAGTTGTCGGTTCTCCCGACACTTTACAAGAAGAAACGAGATGACCACCTCTTAGCCTTGAAATTGTTTATAATTTCGAAGGTAAATACTGTATTTAATGTCAAAGCCGTGCAAGCAATGACAGGGTTGAAAACTTGAAACCTCATTTTAACCCATTTCTACTACGTCTGACATAAAAAAAAAAAATGTTTTATACACCGACAGTTTAGGGTTATGTGGTAAAATAAGAAATTCTTATTGGTCAATTGTGACTGTGGATCATGACTATGAGTACCTATGACTATAAAATTGACCCCATCTCTGAAATGTAAGGCTTTACAAATTAAATGTTTTCCAATCCTGTTGACTGATTATGGAATTGTTTTTTTTTTTCTTTAATTGTGAGATAACACATAATATCACACCTGTAATCCCCGAAGGGTTAGGCAGAGGTGTACCTATAGTACACACACATTTCGCCAGTCATGGTTAAGTCCCATGTAATAGGGGGCGAGCCTATTGCCATCAACCGGGCACGATTGAGGAGAAATTTTAGATGGAAAACCCACACTTTGCCCGACCCGGGAATCGAACCCAGGACCTCATGCTCCTGTCAGGGTTGTGGGAAAGCCCGAAAAGGATACCGGGACCCTTGGCTACAGGCAACTGAAAGAACACGGGTGGGTTGTAGTCAGTAAAAGTCTGACACGCCCTTCCGCTCCGCCCAGAGCGGGAGAAGTCCATTGATAATTTATCACCTTCAAACAAAAAAAAACGACCTCATGCTCAACAGTAACATGTTTCAGAAAAATATGGTGTAAATAAGAAGTTTTCTTGGAGATCTAAAAAGTTGCCTTATTACCACAAAACCGTGTTTGTCAATTGTTTAACCTGAGGGGAAATTCCCTTATTTTTAAGACCGTTCACATTCGCATCTCATTCGCAGTCTGTCAAAAAAACCATCAATTTACCAATATTTTTGACAAGTTTGACAGATTGCGACTTGAATGTGAACATTTTTTATGTAAGAGAATTGACCCTCTGAACACCTTTTAAACATGACATTACTGTATGGAGTTTGACATAAAACTGACATTAAACACGCGTTGAAAAAGTTCTAAGTTTTTGTGGTAATATTTAGCAATTTTAGAAAAATATCATATTTCTCGGCTGCAATTTTTAAAACAAAAAATTGCGGCTTTCACGTAACGGTTCTGTATATTTCCTCATTAAACTTAGGTGGCATCTATGCAAAGTGTTATTATAATAACAAAAATATCAATTTTACTTACAAATAAGTACTAGCAAGTATTGTTTGTTGCCGTGTTTTCTTCACGCAAACGGTGCTAATTAGTTTAATTTCAATGCTGCTTGTAAGTTGTGGTCCAAGTTAAAAAATAATAAATTAAATATGGAGAGCTGGGCAAATATAAGAGGGGCTTGTGGCTAAGAAATAACAGCCGCACGGGTCGATCCATCAGGTTTAGCTACGCTTGCCAGGTTTGGTCCGTGGATGGGTGACCATCTTTACATACCGAGACTCCTCCGTGCCTTGGAAAGCACGTTAAGTCGTTGGTTCCGGCTGTCATTTGTGGATCTTTGACATTTACGGGTCGTCAGAAACCCAAGTCTGACAACTAGTCTTACTAAGGGGTATCGTATTACCCAGTTACTGGGTTGTGGAGGTCAGATAGGCAGTCGCTCCATGTAAAATAATGGTATTCAGCTGCATCCGGTTAGACTGGAAGCCGACCCCAACATAGTTGGGAAAAGGCTAGGCAGATAATGAGATGATGGAGAGCTGGGCAAAGATCGTCATTCACTGGACGCCTGAGGGAGGACATCGTCGAGGTAGAACATGGCGAAGCTGGTGTGATGATCTGATAATGTTTGCAGGACCAGCATGGCCAGGGATCGCACAAGACAAGGAGGTTTGGAAGGAAGGCCTTTGCCCAGGATTGGGAAACAATTTTTTTTTGTTAAATGAAGTAATTATGCTATTTTTTATTTCTGTATTTACTCGGTGTCTAAAAAGGGATATATGGGGTTTAAAAAAATCAAAGTAATGACTATTTAGCTTTTTTTCTCATCTACACCAATATCATAAAGAGAAAAGATTTGTATTTTTGTTTGTTAATGAATAAAATCAAAAACTACAGGACCAATTAAAAAAAATCTTTCACCAGTAGAATGCTCTATTATCACTGAGTAGGTAACATTCTAATCCTAAGCCTTGCGAATTTGTTACGCTTTCACACTAAAACGGATTTGGATGAATTTTGTCACATGGGTTAGGACATATTCCGATATTCCTACGGGATCGAGACTTACACGGGTGAAACTGCGGGGTGCAGCTAGTAATTCATAAAGATATGACGCGGTTGAAGTCGCTGGCGAAAGTAAGTTGTTTAAAAAACAATGCTTTTAGTCAATGCTCTAAACTTTGATAGTTCCTCTATCAGAGTTTAGAGCACTTAACCATTAAATTGATAATTTAGGAACCGAGGGTCCAGCAGTGATCGAGATTGGATTACTCAGTTTATCCACCCCAAAAAATCCACCCTAAGGTGGATACTCCGAAATGTATGTCCGGGAATCCACCCTAGGCCTAGTTGGATTAACGGAATTTATACGCTTAGGATGGATTCTCGGACATACATTTCGGAGTATCCACCTTAGGGTGGATTTTTTGGGGTGGATAAACGGAATATCCTCGAGATTGACTCTAGTGCCAGAATAATAATGTTTTAATCAAATGAAATCGCTACTAACTTCTAAATTAAACTCCTAAAAGAAACACCTGCAGAATACAACAACAATAGTAATAATTGTTGAACACCCGACCTACACCACCATTTTCTTCCACCACTATACAGTGTACAGGGTGCTCTGTCCTCAGTCATGCTGAATGATATTTATGATACCTCCCTGTTATTAATGTAAGGAAATTATAAGAGAACCTCGTTTCTGTTTATATTTTGCTAGCCGCCTTAAAAAACAAATGAGGTTCTGTATGTGACTCGTATGTATGTCATATCTCCGCGATTTTCTCAAAAACCAAATTTTGATGATGATTCACTAACGTTATAAATAATAACAAATCTAAGCAATTTTAAGGTTATTTGAATACTTGGAACATATTCAGGTCTTTTTTCTCACATATCTTTTTAATTTATATGAAAAACTCGGGGTTGATTAGCCAGGATTACCTATGGGCAGTTAGGTTATCTATGGAAAACCTAGTCTCTGACTGTCTCGTTGGCCTAGTGGTAGCAAACGCTACTGCTGAACATAAGGACCTGGGGTCGATTCCCGTGTCGGGCTAAGTGTTTTTGGGTTTTTCCATCAGGAATTTCTCAGTAGCAGCTCGGAGTCTGGATTTGTGCCCGGTTTATGGCAATAGGCTCGCCCCTTGGTACTTAAACATAACTGGCGAAATGTGGGTGTACTATAGGTACACCTCTGCCTAACCCTTTGGAGATTACAGGCGTGTTGATAAGTTCTTTTACCTCCTAGTATTGAATTCGCATAGTAGTCATTTTATTGTTTGTTTTTTTTTTTGTTACGCCATTACAACAAAAAACAACTGACTTCCAAAACAAACACTCATCATCATCTGCCTAGCCTTTTTCCCAACTATGTTGGCGTCGACTTCCAGTCTAACCGGATGCAGCTGAATACCAGTATTTTACATGAAGCGACTGCCTATCTGACCTCCACAACCCAGTAACTGGGTAATACGACAAAACAAACACTAAAAAGTGAAAAATTAGTTTAATTTCGGAAGTCGGTGGCAAAATACGAAAATTCGAAACCAGACATCGACTTCCGAAATTAAAGTAATTTTTCACTTTTTAGTGTTTGTTTTGGAAGTCGGTTGTTTTATTTTTTTAATTCTCCGGCTTACACCGATTAAGGGTATATCTTCTATACACGAACAATGTAATTATTCTTACACCGTACACAGCTCTGAACAGACACACGAATGCTTTTAGCCCGCCTTGTTGTGTCTGATTCGTGAGCTAGTTAATAAATTACGAGTAAATACTATAACACCTTAAGAATTGAAATCGTGGGGAATAAGAAATGGAGCCAAGTGAAACTGTTTTTTTAGATAAAATCTGGAAAAAAATCTTTTTACAAAAAAAAAAACAACCGTGGCAAAAAACGAAAATTGAAAAGCAAAGACACCGACTTCCGAAATTAAAGTACTTTTTCACTTTTTTTGTGTTTTTTTTGGAAGTCGGTTGTTTTCTTTTTTGTAAAAAGTTTTTATTTTTCACTTTTTAGCTGTTGTGGTACCTACCCCACACAAATTCTAATACCACTACCTGCTATGTAAATAACAGTGACTGTATCAAATAAGATGTCGTCTACATAGCTGAAGTGAGAAAAAAATATATAATGATTGAAGCTAACTCATAAACTACCCAAACAAATGGGACCACACGGGAAGCACCAACTTTCAAATAAAAAAAGAATCATCAAAATCGGTTCACCCAGTCGAAAGTGCTGAGGTAACAAACATAAAAAAAAAAAAAAAAATACAGACGAATTGATAACCTCCTCCTTAAGGCTTTCGAAGTCGGTTCAAAATAAGGGCACTCTACTAGCTATCTATCTACTCTTATAGCTATCGACATGCATCCTCAAAACTTTTCATGTCATACTAAATAATACATTATTAAACTTCATGGTTTTGTATCAAAACGAAATGAAAAACTATATTCATGCAAATTTTCTATGAAGCGATCAATCATCTCGATACTACTATTTAACTATGCATAATGTATGTGCGCTTAAAAAACTAAACTTAGCTTATCGTTAAAAACTTCGCCAGCAAAATATCGCCATTAGATTTAACTTTTTTACAAATCATCCCATAAATCTACCAAGAAGGTTTGAACTAAGTATCAATTTTATGATATCAAAGAGCGCAATTCGTTATATGAAATCACTTTTTCTTTTTGAATATGGCTTTATTTCAAAAGGAAAAGTGATTTCATATTTCGAATTAAATGTCAGAACTTTTTTTTCTTTGCGACAACTCAAGTTGTCACCAAACTCACTGTTGCCAACACACAAAAAAAAAAACTTAATTTTTAATTCATAAACAATTTATTCGAATACAATTCCGCTCAATCAACCCTTCAAATGAGGCGGGGTCACAACGAACAACTTAAATAAAAAAAATATTCGCGTCAATTAACATATCAACATTGAAATTTTAATTTCGGATACGACACCACTCGGTGGTCAGATGTTGCTGCCACGATTTACAGATAATTAACCCTTGCCGGTCGAAAGCACCGGACGATGATATATTTAAAAATGTGTCGAATGCAGTTGATTGATTAATTTCGTGTGGTTTCTTTGTTTGGTTTAATTTATTATCTCGTGATGAAGCGCTAAAGAACAGGCAAATGTTTTTGTTATGGTCATGTTAAAAGGTTTTTTCATTAACTGATAACAGTGGTTGTCAATTAAAGTCAATAGTTTAACGCGAACATTTTCATTGTTTGTTTTTAAACACATTCATAATTTTTACCTTTTATGTTTTTATTAGAAACAAAACCAATGGGCTCCCGATTTTTTTATTCACCGCTTATTTACAAAACGGTTTTACAAAGATATTTTAACACGCAAAACAAAACGCCCTGCAAAATATTACAAGCAAAATGTTCCGGGAGCGAGTGCATTAACCAAATTCGTCGGCAATATCTCGCTAAGTGGCCTATCTATCCGAATATCCGCATAGAGAGGCTTGCCGAGCGACGCTCATAATAACCTTTAGTCGGGATAACCGCCCGCTTCCAGTGCGGTCCACGCGATGAATGAGAGTGCAGATATTAGAGATTTTAGGCGATCAAATTTTGGTCAATTGATTGAGATATTACGATATTTGAAGAGAAATGATGTAAATCAATTGTTGGTGTTAATAGTATGGGGTTGTCGTTCTTGTTGAAAAATACGCGCCCTGATACAAGATTAATTAATAAGAGACGATGTATGTTTGTTTTAAATTACATTAAAGCCAAAAATGAATGAAAGAGGAAAACATGCAACGCCGTCAACAAATAAATGGGCTGAAAGTTAAAGTGTTGTGTGTTAATAATGAAAAAAAGTTGAATGTTTCTTGGGGTGGCTTACAAGTTTTCAGTTTACAAAAATGCTAACCCAAAAGCCAAACAAGCTGTTTAATTAAAACTACCCTCGCAATTTAAACAACCCTTTATCCGCTCGTCTCAAAACCAAACACCTATTTTTCCCGAACAGCCAACAGACTCGTTGGACTACCGCGGCATGTTTCACGCCCGCACGCTTTCAATTTGCATTAAGGGCTTATCAGTTTTAATGTGAACACTAAAAGTTGTGCGCCGTCACCGCTACGGGCCGCCTCGACCGCTGTTCGCATTTACGGGTTGAAAATTTTAAGTTGCTTTGAGAACGCCTTTTAAAGAAGATGGATTGCTCTTGGCATTAAGATTTTTATGTAAATAGTTTATGTTGCAGGGAATTTGTGGTTATATGGTTTTAATGGTTTGGCGTTTTAGTTCCAGATTTCTTGAGATTTTTGTGATAGTTGGAATTAAGTGGGAAATAATGGTGATATTTTAATAGTAATGTGATTTGGGTTTCTTCATATTACTATGTATAATCTGCTTAAAGTAAGAAAACCCTTTGTTAAGTACCGCTATGAAGTAACGAACTACTATAAAATGCTCGGACAACATGCATGTATACATCACCGGCTACCTAAACTTTACAACCTACAATATTAAGCACTTCAAACTACAAAGCAGTAAAACATAATTATCGTCAAAAATGCGAATAAACAAAACTTATTCACAAAACAGCCGGCATTCTGCGAAAATTATATTGCGTTACAATTGCATTACTGTGTCTGTTGGTACTCGCCACCCGAGTGGCGCCCAACGTGGGACCATTTTAATTGCACTTTTTGCCTTCCCCGGGTAATTACCCACCTCGGAAACCCCGGGAAGTGTATGACGATGTTAATGTCCCGCCTGGTAACCCGAACAGTGGAACAATAAACATAACACCGTTTTGTGACTTTTATACCCACTGCTGCAGTTGGGGGGTTAGGTTTGAAACTTTTGATCCTTTGATAGTTTTTGGAATGTAGTGTTAGTTTTGGGAAGTTAGTGTGTGTGTTTTGGATCTGTTAGGTTGTAGTTTTAGGAGCTTTTTGCTTTCATTACTTCTGATCTTGACTCTTCGACTACTCTCGATTAAGGTAAAACAAAAGTTTAAAAAAACATCTAGAGAAATATTGATTTATTATTTGATTGCATAACATTTATCTTTTCAGTGCCAAAATAATAATAATATTGTTATCGCAAGATTCCTTCACAAAAATAATAATTCATATTTAAAAATTAATATTGTTTATTTTCGGCAGAAAAACATGTTTCGTATAAGAAATATTGAACATGTTTTGTTTTTGTTATTCTAATAACAAAATATGTTGTATGTATGCCCAATTACTATTCTGAAACCAGCTTTACTTATTTATTTTTCTTGTTATATCAAGAAATATTACTTTTCCAGACCCATTATCATTTACGAATAATGTTTACACATACATACTAAGGGACTCTTTAACAACAAACACAAGCGTCCTGCCTATCTGACCTCCACGAACCAGAAACTGGGTAACACGATACCCCTGGTAAGACTATAAGTCAGATTTTTGGGCTTCTGACTACTTGTAACGACTGCCAAAGATCTACGAATGACAATCGGGGCCAATTCCTTACCAATAATACCATGCTTTCCGAGGCATGGAGGGGTCTCGATATGTAAAGGATGGTCCCCCATCCACGAACCGACCGCGGCAAGCGTAGCTTAACCGCCAATCGACTCGTGCGGCTATTATCATTTAGCCACGAGCCCCTCTTGATGTCTTAACTACATAGTAGGCCAAGTGCATACCTTTAATTATTGATAAGTCCTTGAACTGCCTTCCTTCATTAAAAACCGGCCTAGTGCGAGTCGGATTCACACGGACTCACACACGAAAAGGATCCGTACCACCGTAAAATATTTAGCAAAAAAATTAGAAAAAAATCACGTTTCTTGTACTTATGAGAGCCCCTTTTGTTTTATAACTAAATTTTATTTTTATTTGTTGTTGTTATAAGGGCACTAGAAATACGTACACAATCTGTGAAAACTTCAACTGTCTACTCATTACGGTTCATGAGATACAGCCCGCTGTCATACAGACGGATGGACAGCGGAGGCTTTGTAATAGGGTTCCGTTTGGCACGGAACCCTAAAAAACTTCAATACAACTTAATTAAATTATAACATTATTTATCCGAAAAACATTTTTCCTATTCATAATATTTATGACATATTTCTACCAAAAAGCCTGTATATTTCAGACAAATTGATCATTATTTTAGGTAATAACTCACTGAGACCATACCGAGTACATTATTTTGCGGCGGGTATGTAGATATTATTTTTGTGTAAGTACTATGTTTAGAGACATTGTCTGTTTTTCTTATGAATCTCATTGTGTTCTTTGTATCATTTTATTGTATGTAAACTGTACATGGATATGGGGATGGTGGAAGAGACTTGGGAGTTTATTTTTTATATTTTTTTTTGTATTTGTTGCTCCTAACTTTTAAAGGCGGAATATCTAAGTACTGCATAAGGAGGGTTAAATACAGATAGCTTTTTTCATTGATGTTCATATACATCAACATTTTTTCTGCCGAAAGACCTGACCTGACCAAGTCCAATGCTGGACATAGGCCTCGCCCAAGCACCACCACTTCGACCGGTTCTTCGCTTACCGTATTCAGCGGTTTTCTGCAGTCTTCACAAGGTCATCGGGTTCTCTTGTGGGAGGTCTCAACGCTATGTCTTCCGGTACGCCTGCCGTCGCCACTCCAAAACCTTTCGGCCCCATCGCCCATCTGCCCACTGCCACTTAAGTTTGGCAATTCTCCGACTCACACCGTTTCAGCGGTTATTTATCATAAGTTCGAAAAATATTTGACCGAAAGTAGCAAGTCAACCAGTTCAAAAGAGGCTTCGGCCAATAGCAAAAAGATATTTTGTAAATCGGCGAAATATAGTTCGGTAAAATAATACCTATGAAACAATAATACTTCGATAATCTAAAAATATGTCAAATAATGCATATAGCAAAAAAGACGTCGGTCAATAGTTTAAGGTAAAACGAAATTCGAACAAAAAAAAATCGGAAAAGTGATCGGTTCAACAGCAGCCTCATATTGCCCTTTTCGATCAAAATTCAATCTAAAGCTTTGTCTTATTGTCCCTCGTTTTCGAAATCACGTTTGAGCATACATAAACCTGTAGCATTCCTACTGAAAAATAAACCGATCCAGCATCTCTAGATCCGAGTTTTCGGAGAATGTGTCGGGTATTACGTTAGAATGTTCAACGGTTTCATGTTATTGTGGAAGTAAATCCTTTGCTGTGTACCCCTGTAAGCCTGTACATACAATAGATACTTTACTACTGAAACTTTGTGAATGGCGCTTTTGTGCGAATTTTAGTCGCAGTGATACAGGCACGTGGTTTTGAAACTGCGGTTATTCGATATCAAGACATGCATTCAGGTATATGGCGGCTCGTTGGAGACGCCCTGGGCGTCGGGAATCCCAGGCGGATTCCCGGCCACCATAGGCGCGGGCTTGCGGACGGCGAGCAACGGGCAGCTCGCCGTCCGATAAGGACCAGGCCCGGGTCGATGGCGCGTCGTGTTCCACGCGCGCCTCATAGAGATGTCAGCAAAATTGACGGGGTCCGGTAGGACCGATGCCTGCCAGGGTTGCGGGAAAGTCCGAAAGGGATACCGGGACCTTGGCAACAGGCAAATGAAGGAACACGGGTGGGTTTTAGTCAGTAAAAGTCTGACACGCCCTTCCGCTCCGCCCAGAGCGGGAGAAGTCATTGGATGATTTCCCACCCTCAAAAAAAAAAAAAAAAGGTAAATGGCGGCTAGGTACAAATCCGGAAATTAATTGCTAAAGATATTGGAAAGAAGAAAATGGGTTTATTGGGCGTCGCCCAGAAAAAAAAAAACAGCGAAAAAAAAAATTACACCTAACTTCAATTTCCCGTGTTCAAGTCATTTCATACAACCGTCAGAGAATTAAAGTTGTGATTTGAATATACGGACAGTTGGTATAGTAAATATAATAAATAAATAAATTCTTTTTATTTGGGACAACATAGGAACCATTTTTGTTAGTACACACCTTAGAAACTACAACTTATACACTAGGATTAGTAACAGAATATAAAATATAAATAACAAGTTAGTGAGTCATGTACTTAAGAGGCATTTCATGCGGATAATGATTCCGCATGAGATGCCTCAGCACAGGAGCTCTCGGGTCCTCAGCTATGACTTTCAGGATGCTATTGCCGCTCCCCCGAATCCTCCTCACAAGCGAAGCCACCTTTTTCCTGATGATAGCCTGAGTCGTCGAGCCATAAATGTCAGTATCAATAATAATGTGTAATGTGTGTCTTATCGATAGTTTGCTACCTGCTTCATAAGCTCCATATGTGGGAGCGAGACAGACTAATAACAATGATTTAATTATGGCTCGACGATTCGGTTCTTAATGGTTCGGCTTTCTATCTTGTGAATGTGAGAACGTCGTAGGCTTAGTGAACAGTAGACTTTTATTTTTAATTTTAATTTTTTTTTATGAACTTTATCTGAAACTTTTTGAAAGGCCTACACTGTCCTCCCATAACTATTAACACTGTAATTCGAAAATATTGTAAAAGCCAATTATCTTTTAAAAGAGTAACCATGGAGTTTCTTGCCGGCTCTTCTCCATATGAAACGACCAACTGGAACCGTGCACCTAGCTTCTGACGTTTCATAAGTGCCCATGTAGGCTTATGTGAAATAAAATATTTTGATTTTGATTTTGAATGCTGAGACTAAGAAGTTAATTTCCCTCTACAACCAGGGTTTGTTTTTTGATTGACGATCTTCTTCAACTACCACCAGTATTGCTCGGTTGGAATTGGGTTTGCCGCTTCACCAACTCATGACTAAGGGCTTCAGTCAAACTCGAAACTATTTGCGAAGTGTCCATAAATACGAGTGAGTACTTATTAAATTTTCCAAAAATACTCCTAAATGTGAACTTTAAGGCTCTTACATACTGGGGCGATTATCGTGCGACGCGACGCCGCCGCATTGTTCGCCGTGAAGTTTTCTCAGAAATTGTTTTGTTAAAATTCGCGTCGCGCGGCGAATCGCGCCAGTATGTTAGAGCCTTTAAGTGCGAATTTCACCAATGAAACAACACGATCAGCACATCTAAACCGAGTTTAAAAGCTGTCAGTTTCAATCAATATTCAAAAGAAAATAATGACACTGACAGCTCTTAAACGTGGTTTATATGCTGATCGCGTTCAGTTTTATTAGTGAAATTCACCATAAGTAGTTCATTGATTCAGGCGTGACTTTGCGGAAATCCATTATAAAATACAATAGAAGTAGATATATTTAGTAACCTATTCCGCTTAACTATTCTTCAAGAGTCATAAAAAAACCCTGTAAGAAATCGACACGTGTTTCGTGTGACGATTGACCAATTGCAAACCAGAACACGACGTGTTGCCACACCGAGCGCTGGACGCAGAGTGAGTTCTTACAGGGTTTTTATGACTCATGAAGAATAGTTAAGCGGAATAGGTTACTAAATATATCTACGTCTATTGTATTTCACTCTAAGTAGTTAGAGTCGCCAATACGAGCCTCTGTGACGAAACCGTCAGTTGTTAGACAACTGACGGTTTCGTCACAGAAGCAGAAACAGAGCTGAAAGTATACCTACATGTATATATAACAGCACGACTGTAAACCCTCACTAATCCCGACTCCTGGGAGACCACTAACAAATTCCTGATGGAAAAACACATTAGCACTTTGCCCGACCAGGGAATCGAACCCAGCAATAAGCAATAGAGCTTGCTACCACTAGACCAACGAGGCAGCTAAAAGCACACACTTGTTTCTCTTATCGTTTCGTGTCCGCCCATCCTAAGGCCGTTTGTCCACCGCCACGTCAACGGGACGGCAACGAGAACACGTTGACGACGCTGAAGTAGCGATGCATATATTTACTATGGCCGCGTGTCCACCGCACGTCCGTCAACGGGACGTCATGTTCGATTCGAATAATCTCGTTTCTCATTGACGTTCCGTTGACGGTGGCGGTGGGCAAACGCTGTTAGAGGTAAAACACGGCGTTATAACTACAGGGTAGATGTATATATTTTGTTTGTGATATGTGGCGGATTTGTACTGTGTTATGGATTAACTCTTGGTTTGTGGTTCAGGCTGTGGTCGTCTTTTTGTTGTACCGGATGGTTATTATCGTAGGCTGTGGCTGCAACGGTGTGCGTTTAAGCTTTTAAGCCCGAATTAGAGTTCACTGCGTTTTTTTAGGTACTTACCGAATTTTTCCTTTGATCAAAATAACCGTTTTTGTTCACAGTTAAAAACGTAGTGTCTGTTGACTACTGTCACATGGTGCTACTGTCCCTTTTTAAAGCCCGACGGAAAAGAGGGGTGTTATAAGTTTAACGTGTGTGTCTGTCTGTTCCCTCGTAGCTGCCAAACGGCTGAACCGATTTTGATTTGGTCCCTTTGTTTTTATATTTATTGTTATAGTTAGTTAGTCCTTTTAGTTTTAGTTTTTTAGTTAATTTAGTAAGTTTAGTTTAATAAGTTAATTTAGTAAATTTAATAAGTTACATAATGTAAATGTTAATTAATAAATCTTTATTATTAAAAAAAATTAAAAAAAATACAAATATATTTTGATTGTTTTTGTTTTGTTTGTAGGGTGACTTGATCGAGAGTGTTCTTAGCTATGATTCAAGAAAATCGGTTCAGCCGTTTAAAGATTATCAGCTCTTTCAAATTGATGAATGGATGTGAGCATCTCGAAGTTTAGAATTCTGTTACTTCAATGATATGAAAGAGTATTGGCCCTTTAAGCTTAATATAAATTTTTTAGGTAATATTTTGATCGGTCGTCGTGTCGGGGGACGGCTTATAAAAGCACCAACACACACTAGGAATAATTAATGTATGCTGTTGTAGAATATTTAGTGATCATTATTCAACGGCCTTCGTCGTTCGAGTGGTGGTTGTGGGTTCGAACCCAAACAGGCGCTGTACTGTGTGTAAATAATTTCATCACCACTGCTCTTAAAACGGTGAAGGAAAACATCGTGAGGAAACTGGCATGGACCAAAAATTCGAAGACATGTGACATCTACCAACCCGTACTGGGCCTGCGTGGTAGATTATAGCCCACTCGAAGAAAAGAGGCCTGTGTCCCAGCAGTGGGAACATCACAATTCTTTATTCCCCGACCAGTAATGAGTTTCCTAGGAAAATAACAATAAGGTTCTGCCAATTCCTGGATTCCCAGCAATAATAATAACAACCACAATTTCTGATTTCAAAGGGTTTTTCCCAGTAGTCGGATCAGTGATTCAGTAACAAAACATTTGTAATTCCAGTTTCTATAAAAAATACCAATATGAATAGCAATTCACTCTTACAACAGTGTTTTCAGAAAGTATTTATTCTATTTTATAACTGCCTCATTAGTCTAGCGGTTGCAAGCGCTACTACTGAGCAAGAGGTCCTGGATTCGATTCGAGCTCTGGGCGGAGCGGGAAGGCGTGTCAGACTTTTACCGTCTAAAACCCACCCGTGTTCCTTCAGTTGCCTGTTGCCAAAGTCCCGGTATCCCTTTCGGACTTTCCCGCAACCCTGGCAGGCATCGGTCCTAGCGGACCCCGTCTGTTGTGCTGACATCTCTTTGAGGCACGCGTGGAACACAACGCGCCGTCGACCCGGGCTTGGTCCTTATCGGACGGCGAGCTACCCATTGCTCGCTGTCCGCAGGCCCGCGCCTACGCCAGGGCTTCACCTGCGGCGGCTAGGGGCGTGAGGGCGCAAACCTTGCCTCTCCCTCACGCGTTCTCAGTAGCAGCCTGGAGTCGGGGTTTGTGCTTGGTTGTCTGAAGCCACACTACCACCATACATATTTCTGCCGCCGAGCGAAACTGTTCCGTTTAGAAGGGTTTATGGGGAGTATGGGTTCCGGCGTAATAACCAGTATTGTGATGCATCCTGGGAGAGGCCTATGTCCAGCAGTGGACTGCGATAGGCTAAGTTGATTGATTTGATTGATTGACGCCTTACCATACTGGTGCTTCTGTGCCTTCTAGATAGGTGGTCAGCCTTGTTGTGTGCCTTTGATCTAGTTGGTATTAATCCGTCTTCTGCATTAGTATCACTTTCATCAACTACATCACCATTAAAACGCATTGTATATAGGCCAAACTATTTCGGCCAGGGCGGCTATCTCAACGGAGACTAACCTTCGGCGCCGGAGATATTAAAGTGCACAAGTGTGTGCGCAGACACAGGTGCACTCTCTCTTCCCTCACTCTGGCATGCAATCAGACACGACCGGAGAGAGATCAGGCGCAGAACCAACGGCTTAACTCGCTTCCCGAGGCACGGGTGGAAGTTGGTGCATTGTATACATAATTAATGTAAGTACATCAATATCGTCATTACCGCCCCGCTCTTTAGCTTAACGTCGTTAAAGCTGCTGAGGGTATTACCTTAGTGCTTGAGCGAGCGAGAGAGTTGATTTTCTTCAAGTGATATGATTTGTACAGCAACAACCAGTCATTTTGTAATCTATTATCATTCACAGTTTTTTTTACCCTCCTGAAGATGAATACAGTGCTTCATTTTACTTTGATGGTTTTTTTTTGTAAAATCTATTAGTGTAATACAAATACTCCGTCTAATATAACATCCGTGTGTAGTGCCTAAGCCCTGAACAAAATAACTTTCACGATACTCATCAAATCAACTTTTTCACTGCTTGAAAATCGACCTTACCCAAGCTGATCTGAAAGTAGATCCTTCCGCATCCAACGTGACAAGGTCTTTTTCACATTACTAAAAATATAAATAATAATGTAAATCATTTGTTTGTTTATAATGTAAGTAGGTATATAGATAAGATGTAATTTTTATAAAAATGCTCTCGATACATTTTACATTTCGACGTGCAAAATTTTCAAACAATTGAAACTCTTTTCCAATTTAGTATTTAGTAAAGACAGTGCATAAGTGAATCCACACAAAAGAAAGAAAGAAGAAAGAAAGAAACTTACAACTTACAAATTACCCACAAACATTAACAAAACAAGTTCGGTCATTAAAAAAATCCTTTACTGTACATAATAACATTTCTCATATAGCATTCAATCCATGTACACGGTTTTTTCCGTAGAACCCGCAAGGAACCATACCATTTCAATTTTATTTAACTTCAAATCCGCTCTTTTCCCCGCTCCCCGCTCCCACCGTGTCCATCGCCAATCCCCACGTGCTGGTGATAAATAATCCTCGACTCGCCCATTACACACGGCTGTACATCGCTTCCCGATAATTTATACTCCAAGAGTTACCTTATTATGCTGCTCCAAAGGTTTTATTTTACTTGGCGAAATATCGTTAGGAAGGTCTTTTGGAGATTCTTTGAGACATTATTGGGATTTTGGATTGAAGGTTCTGGAGTAGCGACCGCGTACCGGAAGACGTAGCGTTGGATGGCCCTCCACAAGGTGGATCGATGACCTGGTGAAGGCCGCGGAAATGTGCTGGATGCGAGAAGTACAGAACCGGTCGAAGTGGTGGTGCTTGGGGGAGGCCTATGTCCAGCACTGGACGTCTTTCGGCTGAAATGATGATGATGATGATTATTGGGACGGTGGTTTAGCGTGTTTTGCGACGTAGTTACCTTCAATATCATTGGATTATTTTTAAGGATTCACTCACTCACAAGTTTCGTGATAACCTGTCTTCTTTCGGAATCAAACGGGGCCCTTAACCCTAGGGGCCTAGTCGTACCCCTGGTTCATGTTTGGTAGCATCTGCGTCAAAAACCTGTGAACCTGATGATTGTGGTACTTTAGGGGTATGAGGAACAGGGTGTAAAGTTCACTCATCCACCATAGAAAAGGGAGGATCCTCCGACCAGACGGGTGTTGTGTCTGGCGGGCAACTGCCCAACGATCGAGGTTGGATTCTTGTATATATGTCCATCGCGCGGAAAACTCTAATTGCGCGATGCAGGAATTATGTGACGTCAGGATTTTTGTCTCATGTCTTTGATGCATAATTCGCATGTGGCGATGTAGATGCCGCCACAGTACTCTTACGAACTTTCATTAGCATAACATTCATTTGGAGGACCATGTTTTGAAACTTTTCTAATTTATTGAAGACCTTATTAACGCCCAGAGGCCCTAAACTAAGTGACATTCTATCGGCGACAACGATGATGGAAAAGGCAAAAATGTATAGGACTGACATAAGCTATCGAAAAGCTTATGTCAATCCTGTTGAAAGTCGTTGTAGAAATACGAAACGCTTTCGAAGCGATTGTGATTTGTTAAGGCCCTCAGCCGACTAGCTAATCGCTAATCTACTTCGACTGGTTACTGAGAAACACGGTGTTAATATTTACCAAAAACACCCATCATGTACCAAGTTGCATCTTAATTCTCTTGATGAGTATTAACAAAGGAGGTGCTCGGCTAAATTATTTGCTAAGCGAGATGTGCATTACGAAGCTAAGTACACTAATGTCGCTGAACTTTAGCTTGGCATCCTGTTTTAAACAGTATTTAAATGGTTGGTCTACAGTCTGCATAGTCAGTTTCGCAGGAATAAACCAACTAATTTGCAAAGATAACAAAAAGCTAACACCAATTCGTTTTTCATTGCATACGCAATCAATCAATGTGGGTCTTACGCGATCAATCTTTTTGGTTTTTAATTTTACTGTGTTTACATATCGATAAAACAGGGCTTGTGGCTAAGAAGTAACAGCCGCACGGGTCGATCAATTAGGTTAAGCTACGCTTGCCGCGATTGGTCCGTGGATGGGTGACCATCTTTATATACTAAGACCCCTCCGTACCTATCATTTGTAGATCTTTGAGAGTTGTTACGGGTCAGGGTACCAAGGGGTATCGTGTTACCCAGTAACTAGATTGTGGAGGTCAGATAGCCAGTCGCTCCATGTAAAATACTGGCATTCAGCTGCATCTGGTTAGACTGGAAGCCGACCCCAACATAGTTGGGATAAGGCTAGGCAGATGATGATGACATAACGATAAAATCGTCTGCGCGCAGTTTAGCTACTTTATTTAAAATATAAGTATATCCTTTTACATGGCAAAGAACAAAAGTCGGCCTTCAAATCCAGGTCAAACATGTAGGATGCCTGGATATGACTTAGCAAAAATTTTCCAACGAGTTATTGACAAAATTAACGTACCCGTCGATAAAATTCAGCTCTGAACTCATTACCCGCCTTGTGTAAATTTAATATACTGTATTTCATCCTGAAAACCGGTTTTGGGTACATCGTTTCGGGGTGAAACTATTTTTAGGACATAATTTCGGGGGATAGGAGTTTTAATCCCATGGAGTTAGCCTTTTAGCAGTGTTTTAACGTCGTTTGATGAATGTTGGGAATATTGAAACGAGAGAAAAGTTGTTGGATATTGCAGAATAAATCCAAAAAAATTGTAACTTCGAAGTCGACATAAGTGTAACATCGACTGTTCTTCTTGTCCGTTTATTTTATACTAGCTGTTGCCCACGAATTCGTCTGCAATCCAAGATGAAAAGTAGCTTATGTCCTATTCCAGGTCAAGGTCTACCCCTGTGCCAAATTTCAGTTCAGCCGTTTTCGCGTGAAACCGTAACAAAATAACAAACTCACTTTCACATTTATAATATTACTAGCTGATGCCCACGGCTTCGCTCGCGTGGATGTCGGTTATTATATACTAAAACCTTACTTGAGAACCACTCTATCCATTGGTGAAAACAGCATGAAAATCGGTGCAGTCGTTTTTGAGTTAATCGCAAACAGGACGCCAGACAGATGCTGCGGAGGACTTTGTTCTCTAATATGTAAGGATTATAGTTGGGATTCTTGATTTTTTGGCATTTAATCAGTTGGCTAATTACGCAGCTAGGCAGTGGTCATCTAAGTGTTTAAGCCTGTTTAGATTATGTAGTCAGGGTAATTAGTTGATAAGTAAATTGACACCCTACTTCAAATTGCCTTGTTTCATACAACTGTCAAGGAATGTCAGTTGTGATTTGATTATACGTCCAATTTAAGTTGGTAGTCAATATGCCTAAAAAAAGTAAAAGAACAAAATATAATATAATTTTGTCAGGCGTTCCGTAGTTTCTACCTACCCCCATGGGAAGAAGGCTTGAGTTTATGTATATTTGCCTAATAATCAATTTCCCTGATTTTACAAACAGTTATCTAGTCTCAATAGCCAAAGCAACTTCTTTATCTTCATTGATACAAAATGCATTTTTCACAAATACATCAAGTACCAAGTCGAGCACAAACGAACTGTCCTTTTCTCGAAGCCATTCAGGAGATTTTTTAATTATTCTAAAATAGTTACAAAAATTCAACCAACATCTCAAACAAAAAAAAAAGCCACGATATCTATAAATATACCATCAAAGTCGACCAAACAAAATTAGTATTCCTCATGCTTCAAAAAAGATACATACATAACCATATCTAATTGCATCTGTATCTTTCATGCATAATGTTAATCCTACTTGTTAATTCTGTGAGCGGTAGTAACTGATATGAGCCTCATATAATGCCTTTTTACATTGACACCGGATTATGATTGTAAAATGTCATAGATTATAGAGGTGTAGAGGTGGCAGCGTGACTCAACTGTATTTTATCTTAACTACTGAAGCCCGACTACTTTTGAAGTGGTAAAAATATCAAGAATTAATTTAGCTTTTAGCAATTACCTTATTACCACAAAACCGTGTTTATTTGTTGTTTAGCCTAAACACCTTTTAAACATGACATTTCTGTATGGAGTTTGACATAAAACTGACATTAAACACGCGTTGAACAAGTGTCGAAGTTTTTGTGGTAGGCAGGGCCTTAAGTTTCATGAATTTCTCAAAAAATAATTTACTAACTACTAATAACTTGGGCCTACCATAATTTCGTCAGTCCATGAAAGAAAAAAAAAACTTTCAGTTACTCTATCAAATGACAATGATTTGGTTTGACGTTCACTTGAAGTAACAAGTTTGTTTGTTGTGTTTGAGTAGTTACTCTAGCTATACATTTCATCGAAGCATTTCCTCCAGCTCAGAAAACCCTGCCACCTCTGTGTCTCACCTATTCTTTGCCCACATTCATCTGGCTATCGGCTGAGGCTATTTGAATTAGAAGCGACGACGCCACATCCTTGTGGAGGGCGTTAATACCGCATTGCTAAGTAACAGTGGGCGAGCCACGATTTGTGTCATGGCGTGTCATGGACCATAGTGCAGGGTAGATAAAACTTCAGTCCCAGTGTGTTGTGACGGCAAGATAGTCGTCCTTTTTATTTGAATGGAGCTTTTCATAATTATAATAGCGGTAAAAATTATGTTGATTCATAATAGGCGTAATGTGGGGGTAAACCAAGGGGCGGAACCGGTTTAAAAAATACCGGTTAGTACCGATTTATTTCGGTTTTCTTAGATAAAGAAAGAAAAAAATAAAGTTTATTTGGACACAGTTCATGAAACACAAAATACAAATAACAAAAAAAGACGATATATATACGAGATATATCGACGATATTTATTTTTTCGATATATCGAAATCGATATTGTTATTATTTTTAAATATCGTTACGATATAATTATATCGATACTTTTTAGCACCTCTTGCATCCCTAATTTAAAGTCTTCAAAATTATGAATTTTAATTACTTACTTGTCTTCATTGTCGGATAATATAAAATAAGACGAAAAAGCGATCAGGCTGATAAGATTAAAAATCTTAAAAAGGAACTTCCCACGGTTTTCTTCGGTTGACATTTTTAATAGAGTTAATTCCCCCGTCAATAACCCAAGGGCTTTGTTAATTGGAAGTAGCACTTCAGGGAGGTTGTTTTTAATGACTTTATTCAGTTTCTTTCATAATTAATTATAATTTTATAAGTCAGTGGCAAGTCTTCAGCCCACACCAGCCTCCAATTTAAGACCAATATTTTGCTCTGTTCCTGTCAATGTTATAATTATAATGTCCATAGCAAAATAAGGATTTTGTTTGAGTGCTATATCAATCATTTTAAAATTAACACAGTATAGGTTAGGTGGTAGAATCTCAGCATTAACAAAAAAAAAAATCGTAAGTTGTCGTGGGACACCGGTTGGAACGAAGTTCCTTTTTTTCCTTACATATTATAAAACAAAGTCCTCCGCCGCGTCTGTCTGTCGTCCTGCACGCGATATACTCAAAAACTACTGCACCGATTTTCATGCTGTTTTCACCAATGGATATAGTGGTTCTCGAGAAAGGTTTTAGTATACAATAACCGACATTCACGCGAGCGAAGTCGCGGGCATCAGCTAGTTATGAATAAAATTGATACAGAGCCATCTAGTATAAGTTATTAGCTTCTAAAACATTATACTATATGGCTCTGTATTCAAATAAACTACACCAATTTTTCGTGCATAACGCTTTTTTGTTACGTGACAATTTCTACCAGTCAGCTCCTACCGCAAGCAGCGTTAAAGAACTTCGTTCCAAAAACAGCTTGAAATAAATCTCTTTTTAAATTATTATTTAGCTATACAACTCATTGTTTGTATCCACAATGCAAGGCATATGCCCGCTATAATACAATTTATTTTACCGTTACGTTACGATATCTCTAAGAACAATCAGATAATCTCGGCGGCATCGGGAATGCGGCGAGGCCTGCCCGCGCGCATGAACTTGTAATACGTTTTGATTTGAAGATTATTTTTTTAAAGAAATTGTAAGGAATTTAGCTTTAAACTTTAACAGAATACGTTTTGTATTAGTTTAATCATAGCTGGTGTACCTAGAAGGCTAATATGAAAATTCATTGATAAGCAAATTGGCTACCAACTTTAATCTTACTTCCTACTAATATTATAAATGTGAAAGTTTCTGTGTTTGTGTATTTGTGTGTTTGTGTGTTTGGATGTTTGTTACTCAATCACGCAAAAACGCCTGAATGGATTTGGATGAAATTTGGCAAACAGATAGTTTATAACCTGGATTAACACATTGGATACTTTTTATCCCGATATTCCCACGGGATCGACACTTACGCGGGTGAAACCGCGGGGCGAAGCTAGTTGTCCATATTTTCAAATCACAATCGTAATTCTTTGATAGTTACATGGAATACCTACAACACGGCAAATTGACGTAGCGTGTCAATCATCTAAGTCAATCGCAGTCCACTGCTGGACATAGGCCTCTTCCAAGCTGTGCCACAATACCCTATCCTACGCCTTCCGCATCCAGCCTGTCCCAGCCACTTCCTTGAGGTCGTCGGTCCATCTAGCTGGATGGCGTCCCACACTACGCTTGCCGATACGCGGTCTCCACTCTAGGACTCGTTTGCTCCACCGGCCCTCGGTCCTATGATAAACATGGCCAGCCCACTGCCACTTCAGTTTACTTACTCTGCAAGCTATGTTGGCTATAATCAACTGTATGTCCGACGGGAGTTTATGCTGGTCGCCTACTTGGTGAAGGTGCTTCGTGGAGTGGAGAGCCACCCAGGAGTATTACAGCGCTTGAGTCTGTGTGTGCCGGACCGCTACGTGTGGAGGCGGCGCAGCCCGCCACTGCTACTGGTACCTATCGCCAGAACTAACCTGCTTGCCAAGGCACCCCTTACTAGAGCTATCCGTACCATCAATGACCTTCAAACTCAGATTGATGTGTTTACATGTTGTTTTAGTGAATTCGCAAGGGTATTACTATTTGTATTATGCTACAAGCAAAATAATATTATATTTTAACTTTTTTTTTTTTGTGTACTATATTTTTGTTAGTCATACCGATATTATGTAAGGCTTCGTTTTTCTATAATTTAAAAAAAAATGTGTTTTAAGTATATAGTTTAGTTTATTAGTTTAAGTCTTAGCTGTCGCATTAGGGTAAACCCTGTAATGGTAGCATAAGCTGTTATAAATAAATAAATAAATAAAATGTCGGTAACTACGATCCTTACGTATGGTGTACCTAATTTATTTTCCCCTTTGGTAGTCATATAAGTCATAGCACTTATATGAGTACTAAAAGGAAAGTGAAACTGTCTACCTACCTGTTTCGTAAGTCACAGCTACTATACTTTATGTACATATTCTAGGTAGTAAGATTTGGCGTCGAAATACCTATAAGTCCCTACTTATAGGTAACTTTTCGCTTCAAATCAAAAACACATGTTTCGATGACAGGAGTTACATGTCAGTTACTTGCCAAACATCATCATCTGCCTAGCCTTTTCCCAACTATGTTGGGGTCGGCTTCTAGTCTAACTGGATGCAGCTGACTACCAGTATTTTACATGGAGTGACTGCCTATCTGACCTCCATAACCCAGTAATAGGGTAATAAGATACCCCTTGGTAAGACTGGTAGTCAGACTTTCAGGTTTCTGATGACCCGTAACGACTGTCTGCCTAGCGTAGCCTGCGTAACTGGGCAATACGAGGCCACTATCGACCCGTAACGACTGTCATAGATCCACGAATGGCAGCTGGTGCAACGGCTTAACGTGCTTTCCGAGGCACGGAGGAGTCTCGGTATGTAAAGATGGTCACCCATCCACGAACCAACCCCAGCAAGCATAGCTTAACCTTGTAGATCGATCCGTGCAGCTGTTATTACTTAGCCACGAGTTGCTCTTACACATCACAATTGTTTCAAAAAGATATCCCAATCATAACTTCCAATACAACCACAACCACAGAAATATTAAATATTACACAACCCCCTAGGTGAAGTAGGCATCACGAGCGAAGGTTCACGTTCGAGGCCCGTTTGATGCTCTAGGCTATACGATAATCTTGCATAGCGGTATCCGGGAAACTGGTTGTTAGATACCTTGTCCAAAGAACAATGGATAGACGGCTTTTGTTTTCTGGGAGCTAAAGCGCGTTTAGGAAGGGGAAGAAATTTTTGATTATTTTAGTTTATGTAATGGTCTTGTAGTAGTGATTCGGTATTCAATTGTAAGTAATTAATGATGGTCATATTGAGGAGGAAAATTTAGATAAGGGCTTCAAAATCAGTATATTGTTGTCCCAATGCAGGGCTGCTCTTCTCATACAATCAAATCAAAATATTTTATTTCACATAAACCTACATGGGCACATATGAAACGTCAGAAGTTAGGTGCACGGTTCCAATTGGTCGTTTCCTATGGAGAAGAGCCGCCAAGAAATTTAAAATATGGCTGTTACAATATTTTCGAATTACAGTGTTAATAGTTATGGGAGAAGAGACGAGTATTGATCACCACGGTTGCTCAAAACAGATTCTGATTGATAGTATTAGAATGCTGGTTTCCTCACGCTGGTTTTCCTTCACCGATGTCAGTAATATCCAAGTTAAACTCGGAAAACATTTCGCTAGTAAAGTGAAGTATAAAGTCATCAACAGATTACGCAGTTAACTATGATTTCAAACTATGATTGGACTGTAAGAAATTGCGAACATTTACTACGAAATAGTAATCGATTGCAATTCGCAGAGCTCGGGCAAAATTGTGCTATTTGTCACTTTTTTATCGCAACACTGGGAACAGTAATTGCAAATGCATCGATTTGTGAGAAGTCACACCGTGTTGCAGAAGCTTTGGAAAGTAATCACGATTTGGTCATCTGTGATTGATTAGGTACAAACACAGTTGATTACTGTCGTGAATTTGAACTTATCTTTTGGTAGGAAACCACTTCAATTAAAGAGCACACAACAATTCACGACAAGCATTATTTTCGTTGGAAGCGTCTTTTTACTAGCGTGTCAAATAGGCAAAAACATCTAATGTTTTTTATTTTTTATTTTGTTTTGGGCCTAAAACTCGATTACCGGAATACCGTTCGCTGACGCAGCCCTTAGTTCCTCCCAGGTGCAGAACGTCGATTTTGTAAAATTCAAACAACAACTCGCATCTCACATCGCTATGCACTCTCACTTCGCATAAGGTTCAAAATGTGTTCGGGTTCGAGTGCGACGTGAGCTTCGAAGTGACGGGAGAATTACCTTACTGAATGCCACTTCTTACGTCATCTCATACTTTATCTGTCAAAATCTCACGGTCAATTTAGTTCACCTCGCTGACACGCTCGCAAGGGTAGCGCTAGTGTATCAACCGAGTTCTTAGAATGCCAATCAAGAAACAAACAGCGGATTCAGATTCGAAGTTTAGAATGAGGTCTTACAGAATCACACCCCAGGTGACAGGATATGCGGGGTTCGATGGGAGGCGCCGCAGACACACTGGAGATCTGAGCCGTCCGTGAACCCTCATTGGTGGAGGATGTCCTTGCTGCAGACTACTTGGGTACGAAGTCTATTTATGGTTTTTATTGTAGGCTACGGTAACTTGTGCCCGGGTGGGAGGTTCTCTGAAGCGTCGATAGGTAGATATCCCTATCGACTCTACAAGCGAACAAAATGCTGTATTTCATTAGGTACCTACTAGTAAGTAATGTACCCCCACCTATTCTGCTTAGGAAGTTTGTAAACATGCTCGTTAGTCATAAACGGCTGAACGGATTTGATTGAGCAGAGCACACATAGAATCCTGAATTAGCTCGTAGCATTTTGTGGGGAAGATCTGGGTGAGACTCGCATGGACCAGGGAAGCATGGCAAGAAAGGGAGGAGGCCTATACTCAGCAGTTGGTGGAACAGGGCTGCCAATGATGATGATGATCATGATACCTTTTATCCAGAGACTAACATTACACCTGTATAACCCGAAGGATTAGACAGATGTGTACCTAAATAGTCTCAGTTTTTTTTTTTAATTCATCATATGGTAGGTTTCCAGCCTAACCACATGCAGCTGAATACATGTCAGCAGTATTTTACATGGAGAGACTGCCTCTCTGACCTCCACAACCCAGTTACTGGGTAATACGGTACTCCTTGGTAAGACTGGTTGACAGAATTTCGGGCTTCTGACGACCCGTAACGACTCAAACTCAAAGCATTTATTTCAATTAAACCATTTACAGGCACTTTTGAATTGTCAAAGAGTCGGTCAGTTAGTCAAAAAGTTGAAGCTAGTTGCCCATTCAAATTCGTAGATCTCTATGGAGAAGAACGGGCAAGAAACTCCAAGGACACTCTTTTAAAAATGTATATAGATATTACAAAATCCTGGGTACAGTATTCTTCGTGCTTCTATATGTGAGAACAATGTCAAACGAAAAATAATCAAAAAGAATTCAAAATATAAGATTAAAAATAAGCCCTGGCAGATAAGAGATGACCAGTCTCAACTGACGGCGCCCGTTCACGAACATGACACGTGGATCAGCACCATCCAGCTCAACCATTTTGTAGGGAACCGAATGATCCAACACACGCGCCACCATCAGCGAGACATTTAAGTGAGTATGACATACTCTCATCTGCCAGGCTCTTTCAAGTCAACATACAACGTGATACCATATGAAACAGCCCCATGGTACTCACATTTACAAAATTGAAAAAGTGCTTCTAAATTATACAAAACTATAGTTAGCAATGTACTTGAGAGATTAATATAATAGAATTTAAATAAAAAATAAACATTAAGTTCCTAAAGTCAGAAAAAATAAAAAAAATAAGGGGAAGCCATTCTTCCAAATATAATTTTTTTTACTATTGAGCCCAAGTGCCTGTGGAGCAGGACCAGCATTAAGCCAAGCATTTTTATCTACGATATAATCATCCAACTTATAATATGCTTGTCTACATAGTGTGCGTTTAATGCATGTTTTAAATTTCTTCTCATTTAGTTGAAGAATATCGGGTGGTATTTTATTATAACATTTTACACAGTACCCCATAAAAGAAGTATGTACTTTAGACAATCTGAAACGTGGTTGATCTAATTAGTTCCTATTTCTAGTGTTAAAGTTATGCCTGTCACTTATTTTACTAAAAAGATGTAGATTTTTCCGAACATACATAATGTTTTCATATATATACTGACAAGGAAACGTCATGATGTTAATTTTTTTAAACAGTTCCCTTAGAGATTCGCGTCTGTGGAGGTTGTAGATGGCTCGGACAGCCCTCTTTTGCAGTATAAAGATAGAATCAATATCTGCAGCCCGTCCCCACAGCCGTACCGTAAGACATGATGCTATGAAAGTAACTAAAATAGACCAGTCTTGCGGTATCCACGTCTGTTAGTTGGCGGATTTTCCAAACAGCGTAAGCGGCTGAACTTAGTCGCCCTGCAAGTGATGTTAAGTGAGGACCCCACTGTAGTTTTGAATCAAGCGTGATCCCCAGGGAAACTGTCTTTTCGACGAATTCTAGTATCTCCCTATTCAGTACAACGTGACATTCACTACTTCTAACATTCGGTAAAGTGAATCTTATGCATTTCGTTTTCTTCTCATTTAATACCAAATTATTTATAGTATACCAATTATGGACCTTTAACATAGCGTTATTTACGTCGTCAAGCTCCTGTGCATGTCTATTTACTTTAAAAATCAGTGATGTGTCATCAGCAAATAACACCATTTGTGGTCAGTTTTTTAGTAGATGAGGTAAATCATTTATATATACTAAAAAGAGGAATGGACCTAATATCGAGCCCTGTGGTACACCCATTTTGACTTTTAAACCCAATGAATTCACACCGTTTATTTGAACTTGCTGCAGTCTATCATTCAAATATGATTTTACTAAGCTAAGCGCAAGTTTACCCAGTCCGTAATGCTCAAGTTTCAAGAGCAGCGCTTCGTGATTCACGCAATCAAAAGCCTTAGATAGGTCGCAAAAGATACCTATTGCATCTTGTGCCTCTTCCCATGCCTTAAAGATGTGTTTTAATAAGGTGACACCGGCGTCGGTTGTGCAACGTCCTTTGGTGAAACCATACTGTTGATCGTGTAGGATGTTATTACGATTAAAATGAATGAGCATTTGATTTAACATTACTTTTTCAAACACCTTGCTGAAAACCGGCAAAACTGATACGGGTCTATAATTATTAGTGTCTTTGCTGTCCCCGGATTTGAAAAGTGGAATAACTTTACTGTACTTCATTAAATCTGGGAATACCCCTTGATCTACACACAAATTAAATATTAAAGCTAAATAGGGTGCAATTGTCTCAATAATGGATTGACAAACTTTAGTAGACATGCCCCACAGATCTTCGGTAATTTTGATCTTGAGTTGCTTAAAAGCTTTTACAACGACCACAGGGCTTATATGTTTAAATTGAAATTCCACAGGACAGGCTGAAACACTTGCTCTTAATAAATCAATAGCAAGTGAGGGCGAGGAATTTAAAGTTTCCGTAGTTTTAATTGGAATATTGGTAAAGAAAGTTGCAAATTCTTGAGCAACATCGATGTTAGCGCTAATGAGACCGCGGGAAGTGTCCAGTGTGTAATCAGTATTATGTCTTTTGTTCTTGTTAGTTTCATTGTTAATAATTTTCCAAACTGTCTTTATTTTATTGTCTGCTGATTTAACCTTGTTGCTAATGAAAGAAGCTTTAGCTGCTTTGCATACTATTTTAAAAGTTTTAGAGTAAGTAGCAACATACTTATTAAAAGTTTCAGTGTTAATATACGGCTTAAGGCCATACAGTTCAAATAATCTTTCCCTACTTTTCCTGATGCCTTTAGTTGCCCAGTCACTGAATAAAAACTTAGGGCAAATAGTTTTAGTCTTTTTCTTAAAAGAGTTATTGAACTCTGTTTGCACTAATGAAAAGAATTCTTCATACAAAATATCAGCATTGTTTATACTTAGGCCCTGAGTACTTAACTTGCTAAATAAAGTGCAATTAAACCTATTTAAATTACCCGATGTTATTGGTCTAGTTTGTATCTGCACTTTTTGTAGTGGTGTGTTGGATTCAAAAATAACAGTTTGACGCTGTGATCAGAAGGGAGATAATTTACAATGGCTTTATCTAAATAGTCGCAGCTAAAAAAAAAAATTATCAATACATGTAGCAGTAGTCGTAGTAATTCGCGTTGGTTCCAAAAACACATTTGACAGATTGAATGATTTAAAGAGACTTAGACTGTCAAAGATCCACGAATGACAGCTGGGACCAACGGCTTTACGTGCTTTCCGAGGCACGGAGGGGTCTTGGTATGTTAAGATGGTCATCCATCCAAGGACCATCCGCGGAAAGCGTAGCTTAACCTGATCGATCGACCCGTGCGGTTGTTGTTACTTAGCCACAAGCGCCCGAATTTTTTTTTTGTTCTCTTCAATTTTAAATCATTACGTCAATCCACAAACTATTAGTTTTTCCCAAAATGTTTGGTCAATGTTTGAATTTGAATTACGGTTCATCTAGCTATCTAAAATCTAAGAACTTAAAAGTATTGTAGCCGTGATCTAGTGAGGTTGTATCTGAAGCACGGACGGACGAAGGCTGCGCGCGCGCCGTGTCACTGACACCGCCCGGCGTTTGGTAGCTGACATGTTGGTTAGCGGGAGCGGGGGTTGTCTTACATAATTAAAATAATAACTTAACTATTTATTTAAACACAACAGGCCAACCAATCATGAGTAAAAGAAAAAAGAAGATGGATTCAAGTGTATTTTTTGGGAACACATTTGAATGTTTTGGATTGAAATACCTACTTTATAGCAGAGATCGTGGCTTGTTTGTGGTAAATGTTTTTTTGTGAAAGCATAGCAGCATTATGGCATATCTCGTACTATAGAAATAGTAGATTGTTTGCGTATTGAGCAAACAACTATTTTAAAGGCAAGAGTGTTTCTTTGAATCCAGTGCGGAGCGAAGCAACCTAGAGTAGAATCCCGAGCGTAGCGAGGGATTCTAAAGTTGAATCCTGAGCAAAGAGTAACCAACAAACAAACAAATTCACTTTTGCATTTATAATATTAGTTAGAATTAGGATATCAGTTAGAATAGTATGTATGTACGTCAGACGTCTGTATTAAATATGAGAACTTTATCCCATCACTAGTGCCTATCCTCCGATGCTACAAAATATCCTGATTCCACGATCATTAATAAAACCGCTATCTCCTCACCAACATAACCGCACCCTTAATATTCCAGCAGACGTCTCCCCGAGCGGGTTCCTCCAACCGGTTTGAAAACACCTTTAACTCATTTGTTATGTTATGATTTATGTTAATCACTGATGTTGACTCTTCTGTCACTCCTAGCTGAACCGACACAATAATTTAAAAAATAAGCCTCATAAAGAAGTGTAATAAAAAATTTAAAAAAATTGTCCCAGAAGCTAGACTCATTTCTAAAGTACCATATTGGTTGGACCTTACACGGAACTTATAAATTTTCATTGCCATGTTAGAATGGAGAACTTAAAATAAAAATATAATATAATATAACCTATCATTAATAAAACTATTAAGGACCTACCCTACCTCAAATTGTCCCCCGTTATGCCGAAAATCCTGCAGCATTAATTTTGAAATAAATATATGTTAAAGTTGAGGATTGATGCTAGGTCCTATGTTTGACGAAAACACGATAACATAAAACTTTCTCGATAGAAAAAAAAAACAAAGTTACCTCTAAACCGAGCTATAAACCGCTGGTATTAAAAAAATACCTCAAATTAGATTATGAAACTTTGCATAATAACTGAACTAACTATAAAGCAGGTTGTTTTTTTTAAATTACCTTTATTTTCACCGTAAAAAGTAATTACCTAAACTATTCGAGGTTTGGAGCCGCCAGCCTCTCGCTCACGCCGCTAGTAGGTGCGAGCGAGATTTGAGGCCCTTAACAACTAAAATATGGCGCCGAAAAATTCCTCTGCATCGTTGTCGACTGGTAATGTACCCAAGAGACTGGCGGCATTGTATATTGTATGGCAACTACAGGGCTACCTCTAGCCAAGGTAAAAGGTCTTGGGTCACGGGAAGTGTCAACCAGCTGATTAGAGATTCGGTTATAATTTTATCCTTGATCTACGTATGTCGACTGTCTTCTAAATTCAATCAAATTATCGATTTATAAGTAAGGAACCTCCTTCCTACTTGACATTTTCCTGATAAGTGGGAGACTTTAATACAAAGAATGTTTACGGTTATGGTTTCATGTTAAATTTAAATCCTCAAACCAGCCAGTAATCTTCAGAAAAAGAGAAAAGTACCTACTTTAATGAATGCCGATGTAAAGCCTTCTTTGTCGTTCCTAAAACCGGTTCATAGGCTCACCATTCTATGTATTTGTTGTGCCATGAGTTATGGTAATCAGTGTTGTTGACTTTGATGCCACGTGGGTGTGGTGTTAGGATCCTGTCAACATTAGAAGAGACGGAATAACTTGGGTATTTATTTGTACACAGTATGATTGTGGCGCCAGTATAATAATACAACATCCAGTAAGGCAATGGCTTCTGCTCATACATAGAAAGAACCAGAGATTTAAATCGTTAGATTCACCCTAACGCGTCAAAAGATGGCCGCGTTTCTGTTTTGCCACATCTGACACACAATGACGCAGTGACGCTAGTTAATAATGTGTGAACTCACTCGTACTCAGTATGGTCACGTCTTTTCACGTAACTAAGTACGGTGAAGGCAAATCTATCGATCTAAATCCAACAGCCAGCATTATTCACTACGCTTCTTCACTGAGTATTAGAAATTTCAAACCATAAAGCCCCACCCCTCACGGTGTTTGTCTTCACCATTAGTCAGTGATGTATAAACTCCAATAACTTCTTACATTATGGACACCTTTACTAATTGGGAACCCCATGAGCAAATAAATTACCTTAGCAATGGGAGTTAACAAACAATGAAAGCATCGGAACTATACTACAATATTTACAAATTAATTAATGTACTAAGGTATATTTCTGGTTTTTATTTTCTACAACATAGGAATCCATCCATCATAACGGAATGGGTTCAAAATTCGTCGGACTAGGTATATGTTTGTAAATAGCAAATTATACCATACTGTTCAGACATTACATTACCAGTCGGTTTTAGAGTGTCTGAGACTAACTAGAAGGCCAATTGTCGTACTTCTATTCTATTCTATTTTTTTTTTATGGCAAGCAAAGCCGATGTCGACCATTCTGCCAATGTCTATAAAGTAAGTTTGAAAAGCAACTATTTATAGATAAAAACATTTTAAATTAGGAATTAAGAAACGTTCACATTCAAATCGCAATCTAGAGTGCGTTTCATCAAATAGCTCCTTTGTTGTAATGTTGGCTCCACTGTTAAATTTTAAGAACGAACTTATTACGTAGCGGCATAGTGTATTCGTATTGGTCCTATAACAATAGAGCCAACATTACGGCATAGGAACTATTTGATGAGACGCACTCCATCAACCTTGTCAAAAGTTTTGGTAAATTGATTGTATTTTTGACAGATCGGCTGTCCAATTTCAAAACCTAGCAACTGAAATTTCTCAAAAAACGGTGTTTTTGCATATTTTGACTTGATATATAACTATCAGAGAGAGATTGATTGAGATTGAGAAATGTCAGTTGCTAGGTTTTGTAATTGCACAGCCGAGATTGCGAATGTAATTGTACTTAAAAATACGGGAAATTGCCCTTTAGGTATTTATGTACATAATCCTACTAATATTATAAATGTGAAAGTTTGTGTGTTTGGATGTTTGTTACTCAATCACGCAAAAACGGCTGAATGGATTTGAATGAAATTTGGCAAAGAGATAGTTTATAATCTGGATTAACACATAGGATACTTTTTATCCCGATATTCTCACGGGATCGAAACTTACGCGGGTGATACCGCGGGGCGCAGCTAGTTATGTATAAAATTATCTTCAACATGATTCAACTGAACCGGGTGACGAAACAGATCAAATAACTGACCCTGACCAAAATAATGACACTTTCCTTTCAACCATCATAGCCCCAACAATCACTCATCTTTGCCATATAAAGCTCATCTTTTTACCTGTCATCAATGTCACAATACACATCCGTCCGAAGGTCAGTCATGATGAATAGCATTCAATACAACTTGTACGCTATTCATGTAATGACAGGAGGTGTGTCTTCAAACATCATCACCCATGTTTTGTTGATGGCAACTTTTTAATATGTCCTTGACATTTTCAGTTGGCTTTGATTGTAGAAAAAATGTTACTACAGCATATGGAAACATTATGATTACAATTCTTAATTACTGCGTGGTTGAACAAGTGGTCACAAGCTCTACTTCTGAGTATGAGGTCCTGGGTTCGATTCCCAGATCGGGCAAAATGTTATTGGGTTTTTTCATTTCTTAGTAGCAGTCCGGGGTCTGGATTTTTGCCCGGTTGATGGCAATAGGCGCGCCCCCTATTACAAGGGCTTTAAAAATAACTGGCTAAATGTGGGTGTACTATAGGTACACCTCTGCCTAACCCTTCGGGGAAATACAGGCCTGATTTTATGTTATGTTAAACAGTTGTTACATTCGGACACAACCTTATTATGTGTTAATAATTGGGCTTAAATAATTCACTTATCAGAACCTCATGGGTTGGGTTAACATCCTCATAACTTTGGTAAGGATTTAACACCTTTAGCCTTACAGTGCTGGTAACACTTTAAAAGGTAACCCATAAAAGGATTACCCATTTTAAAGGCTTTACTTTTCAAAGGACTTTAAGCAGTGGTTGCAAACTTGCAATTAATATATTTGGTAATAAGTTTTACTTTATATATGGAAACTCTAAAAATACTTCAAACACAAACCTTTTTTTTTTAAGCGTCGATAGGGAGGTATTCCTATCGATTCTACAAGCGTAGTAGCGTAGTACATTACTTACTAGTAAGTAATGTGCATCCGCTGTCAGGCAGGCTTTTTACTTTGTGTAAATTATATTATCACATGCACTGCTCTCAAAACGGTGAAGGAAAATATCTTGAGGAAACCGGCATGTCCTAGAACCAAAAAATTCGAAGACATGTGACATCTTACAATCCGCAATGGGCCCGCGTGGTGCATCACGGCCCACTACCTCTCACCGAAAGAAGGCCTGTGTCCCAACAGTGGGAACATTAAAGGCTGATTAAACTTTTAAATTGTCAATCAGAGAGATGAAGCTAGTTGCCCATTCCAAAGCGTAGTAGGTATCTATGGAGAAGAAAGGTCAAGGAACTCTTTTAAATCAAAATATTGGTTATATGATTCATGTTGAAATTATACATGTCTGTGAAAATGGTGACAAAGACTTGGAATACAAACCTCAGACTTTGCAGACACACTAAACCAATTTGCTGTTTCCAATTCTTCGGTGTTCCAATCGATACTTCAAAGAGCTTTCCCGGACGATCTATTCAGCCATTTTGTTTTGCTAATGTGGCCTGTGCCTTTTGTATGTAAAACTATGTTTTCTTGATCCAGTGTGCTCGATACAGCTCAACGTAGCTCTGTACAAAGTACCTAGGAATAATTACTACATTTTCGGCAAAAATGGCCCGAAATTAGGGGAGGACAAAGGTCCTCCCCTAAAACGCTGTAAAATAAAAAACCATTTCAAAGGAAATGGTTTTTTTTTTACACAGCTTACAGACTAACCATATTGTAGTAACAACGAAGAATTCCATTTAGGAGACGTTTCTGTGACAGTTGCCATGGTGACGTGATTAGAAAATTGGCCTTAGAATTGGATTTAAAATCAATCTAATTTGAAACTTTGTAAACTGTGCGGATCAAATGAACCCAAACACCTACACAAAATACTTATCTTAAAATTGCTTCTGTAATTAAACAATTTTAAAATATTTGATTTAGCTGTTATAAAAATAAATATTTATAGTATGTACAATTATATAACAAAATTAAAAAGAAAAAATAAAGGAGAGGAGCTCATTGGGCATCAAAAAATTCGTCCGCATCGCTGTCAATGGAAAAAGTGCCCAAAAGGCTGGCAGCATTGCCACGTTGAATGGCAATGCTGATTCTTTGGGGTAAAACTAGGCCAGCCCTCTGGTCACGTGAAGAGTCGACCTGTCGCTTAGCGAAGTCCCGAAATACTCGATGGTTTTAAAATAAGTATTTTGTGTAAGTGTTTGTGTTTATTTGATCTGCACAGTTTAGAAGAGAGCAAAAATGTTTTTCTAATTAAAAAAATGTTACAGAACAGAAGTACTGATCTTATTTCTATCGCCAGATTCTCATTTCAAACTTTAATTTTGTCGAAAAAAAAATCGAAATAAAAAGTAATGCCTGGATGGTTTGAACCTGCCTCTCAAGAAAAACCTTGTTTCGTATTAAGACGATTCAGGTTTTTATATCAAGAGAAACAAAACTACAATAAAATAACAAACAATACTAGAACTAAATTGTTCTCTAGTATCAAATATCGACAATATCAATAAAACACGTTTACCAATAAAATTGTATTGAAATATATGTAAATTGTCTCATAAAAATATTACAAGTATTGGAATTGCTTCGTCTGTTATAAGAATAAAAGAGACGTGACAAATAACAAGAATATAAACATGGCGCACAATATGCGGCATGTGACTGCCACGGCTCAACGACTCATTCGAACTATGGTTATTCGCAGTACAGTTTTGTCGCACAAGCGTTATACGCACATCCATTTTTCACTCTCACGTAGTACACTCATACGCAACGACTGGCAGCGGACGACACTTTACACTATTGGACATGCGACTGCGACGCCTCGACGATGAGACGCAACGACAGGATGTCTGATGTTCAAAGCACAGCAATGTCGATACGGTAGGCGCTGTGGCGGTACGATTGGCTGCTTCGCTGGTTCAATTCCCAGATGAGATAAATACGGGGTGAACTTGAATTCATGGGCATCCTCTTAAGGGGCCATGGTACTCATTATTATGAAAAACGTTCACTATGAGACCAAACCAGAAATCGTGAAAAAAAAATCAGCTGTTTCCTATACTTTGACGAGCTATCATCATCATCTGCCTAGCCTTTTCCCAACTATATTGGGATCGGCTTCCAGTCTAACCGGATGCGGCTGAATACCAGTATTTTACATGGAGCTTTAGGGGTATGAGGAACAGGGTGTAAAGTTCACTCATCCACCATAGAAAAAGGAGGATCCTCCGACCAGACGGGTGTTGTGTCTGGCGGGCAACTGCCCAACGATAGATGTCGGGTTCTTGTATATACGTCCATTGCATGGTAAACTTTAATTGCGCGATGCAGGATTTATGTAACCTCAGGATTTTTGTGTGACGTCAAGTTTTTGATGCGTAGTTCTAATGTGGCGATGTAGGTACCGCCACAGAGCGACTGCCTATCTGACCTCCACAACCCGGTAACTGGGTAATACGATACGCCTTGGTAAGACTGGTTGTCAGACTGTCGGGCTTCACACACTTAAGCAAGTGCTGCAAGCTTGTCGAGTTACACTTTGACGAGCTATGACGAACATAATGTAGGGTACAGCTGGTTTTTTTCGCGTTTTCTGGGTTGGTCCCGTAGTGAAACTTGTCCATAACGATGAGAGTACAATGACCCCTCTAAAGGATGCCCATGAATTCAATTTCACCCTGTATATGCATGACCTAAGCTATATACAGCCGGGTTAGGAAATCAGGATATTAGATTTATTCTTTTTATAAAATGTAAACACCTTACCGTGGTAAGGTGAAAATTCTAGTATCTAGGCAACGTTTTTCTTATAGATAAGCTTCTCATATCCTTTAGTAATAAGACGTTTATAGTTATCAAAGAAATAAAGATTCCAATATAAGTCGTGCCGTAAAAAAATCCGATGTTATTGGACTTATGGGATGGATGGCATCACACGTTTCAAATTATTGCTGCTAATCGGAAAGCTACTGCTGAAGCAGGCAAGATAGAAATTGATCGATCATGTCAAGTCAGTAATCCAAATGCTCATGATACTTGACGATCAGATAACATATAACAGGAGACTTACAACAGTCACTTTCGCAGAATCATAATAGAAAAATATTATGAATCATCGTAAAATGTCACAAACTGACAATTCATAATATGATCTGCGTGCGATTCATATTACGAAATAATTCATCTGTTTGACAGTTTTCTATGGAGATTTGTAAAATGGTCCGCACATTATGAATTGCTTTTGTGTCAAATAAGAGGAATTGCTAATGACAGCTGGAAATTCAGGAAATGAATTACTTTTGGAGGAATTGCTAATGTGGCCGTTTTAGGCCCCCAATATTAACAGAACAGAATCAAAATAAAAATCATTTAGAGAGAACGTCTATAAAGTGGAAACGGTCTATAAAGTGGAAACGATCTGTTTGCTTTGCTTTTTAATCGACAAAAAACGAAGGAGGTTCTCGTACTGCTAAAATATACAACCAGTTTTGATTTAAAAAAAAACATAGAAGAATATTTATAAATAAAAATAGTTTGGACATTAGTTTACTTGGGACATTTTCCCACTCATTTTTACACGAAACAGAATACCCACTAACACTTTAATTCACAATGCAAACAAAACAAAAAGCCTAAAGAACAAACATAACTATTACTGGTCCCAAGACTCTACTTCGAAATCATATCCCATAGGGGTGAAGTTTCCCCTATTCTTCAACTGACAAACATCTTAATTTAATTGAAAACCCCCATTTCATAATTGACTTTCCCCCCTTCGATCATTTAGGTTGAATTGTGAAGGCGAGCGACACGTGTCGGTGTAGGGATGTCACTCGTTTAATGTCATAAATGTCATTGTCATTGATCGTCATGGAATCAGTATGTACTATTTGATCGTCAAGCTGGACTGTCAAATTCTTTGGTTTTTTTTCCGATGGAGCAGTGAAGCTTTTCTGTAATGACATTTTAGGATCTGTTTTAGCGTTCGAAATTCCGAATAGTATATCTGCTAGATAAATTAAAAAGTCGGTTACAAAAAATAGAATTTCTATGAAATAATCTACTTATTATGTAACTCAGTATTTATAAACTTAAAGCCACTCAAAGTGCAAGCACTGTGAAAAAACGCAAAACTGCCTAACAAATTCACAAAAACAAAAGCATCCAAGGCCGTAAGTAAACATTCACCGTCACCGGGTTTGGATGACAAACGCAACCAGAGCAAGGGACGTCTTGGATGATCTGTCAAGAGCTTCCGTGTGCGAGGAAACAGTAATCTATCTCAATTCTCGAGTGTCGGGCATGCTATTGAATAATTTCCTTAGATATTACGAGACGCATAGTTTGTCAACGGTGGTGCGCAGGCTAATTGGGTGACGTACCTTATTTCTGTGACTGTGATTTATTGTTTGTTATTGCAGTATGTAGATAATAATGAAGTTATGAAGGCAGTCGGCATGTGTGCAATATTGAGAATTTGCCAAATCTTGACTGTTTCAAGACCCTAGCTTGCTTCTGACACGGATAAGTAATCATTGTGTATGTTACCAGCATTCAGGTCTATACGTTTTTATGTATACCTACCTGAATAATTGATGTAGGGTACCTACCCTCTGCCAGGGCTGCGGAAAAGTCTGCCAGGGCTGCGGGAAAGTCCGAAAAGGATACCGGGGCCCTCGGCAACAGAAGGAACACGGGTGGGTTTTAGTCAGTAAAAGTCTGACACACTCTCCCGCCCCGCCTAGATCGGGAGAAGTCTTTTGATGATTTTCCCACCCACAAAAAAAAAGGGCTACCCTTCTAACGGAAAAATACTATACTATGTCGATGAATCTGACTTACCTATCTCAGATTCATCGACTCATAACGTCGAATATTTTTCAGTTACTCCGAAATTCCATAGTGGTCCTCTCTTCTTTTCGTGTGGTTAGCGACTAACCTCGAGTCAGAGTTTTAAAGCCGCCCATGAGCCTCTGACTTGGCTTCACATGCCGTCGAGAAATATCTCACGGCACGCCGGTTTCCTCATAGTGGTTATGCATAGGGGTGGTCCCAGCCACATTTTGTTATTATCTCGTATTCGAATCGAGCCACCTATGAGCTCTTGAAGGGAATTTAAATGCATTCGTCTAAGAACTCCATCCACCGATGTACCGTTTATGAAGATAATACAAAATTCTTACCTAAAACTGTAACAGAACTATCAAAAGCGTTCAGAGCAATATCTCACCCTCTCCACTCAGTGTATAGGGTTCCGTATCCGACTATAGTAGTGTTAATGCGATCCCACGGGAGTCGAACCCCGTTACAACGTTAATGACATATTCACTGGGCACGGGGATGCATAGCAATTTAGATTACGGGTGTAGAACATGCGGACACTAGAAAGAAAATACAAAAGGTCTAAAAGCTTTTGTTTGTTTTCTTTTTTCTATCTAAACATCTCAAGCGTAAGTGAGTCAGTACATAGCTGCACGCTCAGCATGACCTCAATAGAAACGGGTTTTGTCGACGGAAGAATAGACCAAATGACAGATTGTGACAGAATCTGTCATTTTGTCTATTCTTTCGTCGACAAAACTTGTAGAAAACCTGTTTCTAGGGATGTCATGCTACGCGTCGCAGACCAAGTAAGCTGAAGTTTAATCCCATTGTGTCCAATTTCTATTTAATTTTTTAAGCAATGAAATCTATCATCTATTATGTTGGCCCCTCTGTTTAATTAAAAAAAAACGGACCTATTAAGCAGAGCCTTAGCGGCGTAGCGTATTCGTATTGGTCCTTCAACAGTTGAGCCAACATTATGGCATATGAACTATTTGATGCACGCACTCTACCATGACAGTGGCATGTGTCGCAGTGGTTGAAGGAGGTTCGTCTTTTCTCTATGGGTATCTCTGGTTTTTTTGCGAAAACTTTTTGTACAGATGTGAGGTTGACAGTGACGTTATTCTGGCTAACAAAGTGTAGCAGTTTTTTGGTTAGAGTGATACATTTTAATAATATTACTTCGTTAGATTTTCATCGCCAATGCGTGTGAGAGATTACAATGGAGTAAACCTTCTGTGATACATCTAAGTAGTGACAATACGTGCAAGTTGAGTGATTTCAGTGGTGTTATTGATGCAAACGGATCGCCTGAAAGTGGTGCGAATTCATGTTTTCGTTAATATATGAATTTGTGTGGAAGTGTCAGCTAAAGGGGGGTGTCGTTTAGTAGGTGAGGTGAAAAGCAATTTACTTTTTTTTTAAATTAATATTATTGGTTCAGTACCTATTTCAAAATAGTTCATGTATTTTGTCAAAATTGTTCGGTTCATGTATTTCAAAATAAAGCGTATACGTAAGGCGTATTTTAATGCTACTTGGAATAGAGAATTATTCTGTAAAATCTTGAATTCCAGGGAATCAGTCAAGTCAATCCGGTGAAGTCAGCATTAATTCACTTTACTGTAATGCCTTGTTTATACAATGGCAGTGACGGCATGGACCCAGTGAATCGGAATTTCCGACCCAGTCAGTGGCTTCATGTGGACGAGATCGACAGTAAGTCAGGCGGGGGAAGCTACTGGGCGGGTAGGTTAGTCAACTGGACTGACTTCGGGGCGCGAAGTCTGTCCGTACTGGACTAGGTTGAAACTAGTCTCTACACGAGCCCAGTTGCAAGTCAGTGCTGGATTGACTCACAGTATTACTGTACTGTCACATAACTTGGCTCGTATAAACCTGCCTTAAGAAAACAAAAGATTTTATCCGTTGTGAACAGTTTTGCTGTTGCTTATCGGGTTTCTTTTCATAATGGCCCATCATTTATGGTACCTACTGTTTTTTTATCAGTAAAATCTAGCCATATAACTACTCCATAATGCCACAACACAACTATAACCATCCCATCACAGTTCCAGACTGAACCTATGATCAAAAGTGAACTCGAAAGGACTTTTCCCACTCGCAACACGCTTGCAAATTCAATTTGAAATACTTGAACGATAAATACATCTATTTACGTCGGCTATCCCCTTTGCTCCCTCTTTAATCCCCAGTAACTGGAGTTAGCGATAATGCGACCCCTGGAGGATAAAAAGACGTCGTTTTTTTGATATTTTGCACCTGACTTAAAAGAGGTGTGATTTTTTTAAGAATATACTGGGCGTATTTTGCTTGGATAGGCTTTGTTCTCACATATAGAAGCACCAAGAATACTTACTGTACCCAGGATTTTGTAATATCTATATACATTTTTAAAAGAGTGTCCTTGGAGTTTCTTGCCCGTTCTTCTCCATAGAGATCTACGAATTTGAATGGGCAACTAGCTTCAACATTTTGACTAACTGACCGACTCTTTGACAATTCAAAAGTGCCTGTAAATGGTTTAATTGAAATAAATGCTTTGAGTTTGAGTTTGAGTTTTGTTTTATCAAAATCTAGCAGTGAAGGGTAATCTTAACTTTATAATATTATAAGTGAGAGTGAGTTTGTTTTTTAAGCTTTCACGCTAAAATAGCTGAACAGATTTAGATGAAATTTGAACCATGGGTAGACCTTGACCTGGGTTAGGATATAGGATACTCTTTATCCCGATATTCCTTCGGGATCGAGACTTATGCGGGTGAAACCGCGGGGCGCAGCTAGTAGACTGATAAAGAGTAATAGACTTTTGTGATAACAATTTTATTTCGTTGTTTTAAAAATTTATTTGACTCATGTTTTAAATCTTTTTGTTGCAGGTATGTATTCCCAGAAAAGCAGTAACAAAGCCCACTTGCAGTTGCGTGAGTTATATCCAAAACTTATTATCGTTTAGAAGAATTTCATGCTAGGCATACTAACAACCAGTTTTAGGGGCTCGTGGCTTAGTAATAACAGCCACACGGGTCGATCCATCAGGTTAAGCTACGCTTGCCGGGGTTGGTCCGTGGATGTGTGTCCATCTTTACATACCGAGAGTCCTCCGTTCCTCGGAAAGCACATCAAGCCGTTGGTCCCGGCTGTCATTCGTGGATCTTTGACAGTCGTTACGGGTCGTCAGAAGCCCGAAAGTCTGACAACCAGTCTTGCCAAGGGGTATCGTATTACCCAGTTACTGGGTTGTGGAGTTCAGATAGGCAGTCGCTCCATTTAAAATTCTGGTATTCTGCTGCATCTGGTTAGACTGGAAGCCGACCCTAACATAGTTGGGAAAAGGCTAGGCAGATGATGATGATTGGTCACACAGTCAAATGATATGTGCAACTGGCGAGCTCGAGGTCGTAAGGGCCGACCAAACTGATTGCATTTAATAAACATACAATGTAGTACCTACATAACGCTCGTATTTTAGAAATAAAAGGTATATCGACCGACCTTCTGCACTAATGTCATATTGTCGTATGTTGCCATCCTTACTAATATTATAAATGCAAAAGTAACTCTGTCTATTTGTGCTTTCACGCCAAAACGAATGAATCGATTTAAATAAAATTTGGTACACAGATAGTCAATGGTATAAATATTTTCCTTCGTCTTCAGTCAATGTAATTTCACTTTAAAAGGTAGATGTCCTATAGTAAAGCTCATATTGGTAGTTACTACTAACCAGGGTTTAACTAGTGTGTTCAAACCCAGGGCCATAAAGTTCCGGGTCATCATGATAAGTCTGGGATACGTAACCGAGTGCATTTTAGTGACGTATCTCAAACTAGCCAGGGTTGCCAATTAACACGGATCATAAACTTCTACCAAAACAGTTCCGGGAAAACCTTTGTCTTTGCAGTGTTGCCAGATTCCTTATAAAATAACATACCTATAGCTTACCGCTCCTAAAAGAATGGGCAACTGTCGGTCTCAATTGGTCTCAATCTGCTAGTTTTCTTAGGTTTTTGAGGTTGCGAGTTGTGTGGTCGTGTGTTCGAACCCAGGTCGGCCAGTGTTTCGATTTTGACATTAGGAATTTCAGCAGGGATTTGTGCTCGGGCAATGGCAAAAGGCTCGCTTTTACATAAGAAAGAAAGAAAGAAAATACGTTTATTTGTGGCAAAAATGAAACTAAGAAAGGAAAAATATACGAAAATAACAAGTTGGGGGAAAATATGCGTCACATACACGCAAAACGCCGATCGCTCAGCATAATGCTGCGACCCTATGCAAGATAGAGCCCCAGCGCTGGTTTTCAGTGTCAGCCGGCGTTGAAGTAATGACGTCAATCGGTGCAGCATTTAATGAATTATCAATGACAAAATAAGAAATAAAATAAGTACAATACTTAATTCTAAATGTTTATAAAACAATAATATTTAAGACTAGTTTCCGTCCGCGGCTTCGCCCGCGTTGTATGTCGATAAAAAATAGCCTAATATGTCCTTTCTTAGCCTCTAGACTATCTGTGTACACAATTTCATTTAAATCGATTCATTCGTTTTTGCGTGAAAGCGCGACAGACAGACAAATAGACAGAGTTACTTTCGCATTTATAATATTAATAAGGATGGCAACATACGACAATACGACATTAGTGCAAAAGGTCGGTCGATATTCCTTTTATTTCTAAAATACGAGCGTTATGTAGGTACTACATTGTATGTTTATTAAATGCAATCAGTGTGATCGGCCCTTACGACCTCGAGCTCGCCAGTTGCACATATCATTTGACTGTGTGGCCAATCATCATCATCTGCCTAGCCTTTTCCCAACCATGTTGGGGTCGGCTTCCAGTCTAACCGGATGTAGCTGGATACCAGTATTTTACATGGAGCGACTGCCTATTTGACCTCCACAACCCAGTAACTGAGTAATACGATACCCCTTGGCAAGACTGGTTGTCAGACTTTCAGGCTTCTGACTACCCGTAGCGACTGTCAAAGATCCACGAATGACAGCCGGGACCAACGGCTTAACGTGCTTTCCGCGGCACGGAGGAGTCTCGATATGTAAAGATGGTCACCCATCTATAGACCAACCCCGGCAAGCGTAGCTTAACCTGATAGATCGACCCATGCGGCCGTTATTACTTAGCCACGAACTTCTATACTAACTACCCTATCCTACAGATTATTTCACGAAACACATAAATCGTTTATCAACCCCGTAGTGTCAAAGATCAGTGTCGGCATCGATAATCCTTTGGCCTGAGGGTAGGCAGAGCTAATGCTGATGGATGGATAGGGTTGCACCACTGTCATGTGACCCTGGTAGGCTAGTAGGTCACTGGATATTCACAAAACAAAGGACTGGAAGAATTATTAACCTACATTTAAGATACATGTAATAATACTTGCTGCGCCCTAACAGGGTCATGTACTCATAAGTTTTAGCCTAGTCTGTAACTGAGTGTACATTATGCAAATCCTACTATCCTACTAATATTATAAATGTGAAAGTTTGCGTGTTTGTGTGTTTGGATGTTTGTTACTCAATCACGCAAAAACGGCTGAATGGAGTCGGATGAAATTTGGCAAACAGATAGTTTATAACCTGGATTAGCACATAGGATACTTTTTATTCCGAAATTGAACGGGATCGAGACTTACGCGGGTGAAACCGCGGGGCGTACCTAGTAAATAAATAAATCTGAAAATATTTTTAGTTGAATATTTGGCAATCCGGAGGTGAATCTTAAGAATCTTTGAAAACCTTGAAGTGGCAATTTTTTTTTTTTGTATTATTTTGAAGACGAGTATTTGATCGGCCGTGGTGTTTTAGTATCCCCACATGTCGCCTGTTACGTTTTTCATCATCCAGACTAATTATCTACGGTTTCTGAGAATTTTCTAATGGCACAACCCACTAACTTACTCAAGCCGGGGCTCGATCTCAGGACCGAGATGCACATAAGCAAGCGGTCAACTCACTGAGAGGAGACCGGTATCCCAGGAGTGGGAACAGCTGATTATGATTCGGCTAAGCGGGCAAAGTGGGTAATGTACAACCAAATTGTTAGTCATCTCCAAAAAATATACCTGTGAATAAATAATGCATAACAACGAAACTTCTCAAGCCTCTTAAAGTCCCCTCCACACAAACCGTCTCGTGTCCGGGACTGTTTGTTGTGGCGTGACCTTTACACCGCGATATCCCGGGATTATGGGCTCATCCCAAACTTGTGGACGACTCGACGTCTGTCTGTCTATGTATAGAACGTATAGTTTATGTATTATGTCTGTAGAAAGTCTGCGGTTAGGTATGACTGGTTACGGCGGTAATTAACTGATCATAATTGTGATACTAGTGTCCAAGTTTACTGCCAGAGATAGGTCTTCTGGACTCCTAGACCCATACAAGGTGAAATTGAAATGAACTCTAAATGCAGTTCCTTTTTCGTCATCATGTTTGTGTTCCATAGTAAAGATTGTTTTATTTTAAATCATGTAGTTTTGTCTCGACTGTCAATCAGTCTCAGAACCGTTTGTTAAAGAAAATAGAGCCAGAGCATCCATGAATTTCTTGATATTTTAATAAGTATCACCACAAAAGGTGGGACATTTAATGTCGTGTCCTGCGAGTCCTGTCAGCTGGACGTTACAGGAACTGATGGACGCTAGTAATAGCGCCAAACACGTGGCCGAATTCTGGGCCGAGTCTATTTAGATAGCCATCAACACGCCTAGAAGAAGACAAAGAAATAATAACCTAAAGATTGCTATACAAAATAAACATTTGACAGAATCGGGATAGACTGTGCATACGCTTGTTTGGTCTGAACCGACCTTAAGAAGATTGTCATAAATAACCCTAGATACTAGTTGCTACACACACTACCTACCTAATACACATTTTGTTTAGTCAGAATCGGGATAGACTGTGCACACGCTCGTTTGGTCTGAACCGACCTTAAGAAGATTGTCACAAATAACCCTGTTAGTTGTTACACACTACCTACACATTTCAGTCAGAATCGGTATAGACTGTGCATACGCTCGTTTGGTCTGAACCGACCTTAAGAAGATTGTCACAAATAACCCTGCTCGTTGTTACACACACTACCTACACATTTCGTTTACTTCTCCTGCATATTGTATGCGCATCGTGTGCGGCGACTCTGACATAGTAATAATTCTGTCAGCGCTCGTAACGTAAGGACGGCTACATTTAGTTTATAGCTAGCCCTGATGTTTGTAATAGGGTAAAAGTTGGGTAAGCAGAGGAATAGGTGATGGGTAGGTATGGTTGTTTGAGCATGATGGTTGTAATTAACTGCCTCGAATCGTAGGTGAAGTATTAGCAAGCGCGTCTGCTATTTATAATATACTAGCGATCCGCTCCTGTTTCGCACGGTTTTTACGACTTGACAAAACATGGAGATTTCTTAGGGTCTTCGCACACGGGTCACAGGCCACAACCACAAAATGCCGCCACAAGCATATTTCCTGTAGTTTTCATACATTTTATATGGACTCGTTGCGTGTGGCCCGTGTGTGGCGACCCTTAGTTATTATGTAACTTTAATATTAACGTATTATAAAAGATGGTGAAAACCTCATCTAAATCTCTTGCGTGGTTTAGTAGAACAACGTGGACATACAGAGTAACATGAAAAGCGAATAACTTTAATATTAACGTATTTATACATACAGGGTCTTTGGAAGCTCGGTGCAAAGCCTAAGGGGCTGATAATTGATACCATTTTGAGCATTTTGAGCATGATCTTAAAAAGGTTTGAACGATTGAGGGTTTTTTTTTTGTGTTAAATTACGTAATCTGCACAAATGTTCAAATGTCGTAAATATTCTACGACTTCAAAAGTGTCTAGTATTTTTTTCAACGTTAACTGATGGCAATCAACAGTCAGAAATTGGGTTATTTAAAAAAAATACAAAAAAAATTAGTAAAAATAATCATTCAAATCGGACTACTCTGTAAAAAGTTTTACTTGCGTGGTTACTGGGCATACGTAATATAAATACACATAATATACGTATATATATCTGTCGACTTGAAAACCTCCTCCATTTTTTTTGTCGGTTAAAAAATACCAAATCAAATGGACATAACACTTAAAACTACTTAGTCAAAGGTTGACTGATAGAAAATGCCTATGGCATTAAGTCCGCCTATGTACAGTCACGGACTTTAATTGATGAGCCACTTTCAAACTTTTCAATTTTACTGTTTCATACATTCACGAGATTACACGATTAATTACGAACTCAAATCGCAGGCTCGTAAACAAGATGACAAATTGCTAGTAATCGGAAATATCTTATCTACAGAGGTTGACTAATAAGTTCTCAATGATAAATAAATACAATATTTATCCAATCTATTTGATACTGACCTCCTTTGAATCAGCGCTCATTATCTCGACATTTCTGAAAACTTAACCGAAGACAGTGACAGTTGAAATGTCAATGTCTGAGACGTTATTTTCGAATTTGTTGAAATGAGTAATTAAATTTCTCCGTACGCTAATGTTACTATGGCTACGCTAAAATAATCATCGCTGGGTGACTACGGTTGCTAGACCTGCAATTGGTTGACTTTGGGTAGTCACTCCGCTGTCAAGTTTGTAGTTCTGGCTCTCAGGTTAGCCTACCGGTAAAGATATTAATTACAATTTTCTTCTTTAATACGAAGACCTGATTATCCGTGTCTGGATGTACGAGTATAACCGACTAAGCCCGATTTGCGTTACACGGCTAAAATACGAACAGTGCCAAGTGGCTCATCAATTAAAGTCCGTGACTGTACATTTGTGTACTTAAAGCATTAAATAAATAAAACTACTAACTAGTTTCAAGTATTGAATACACAAGTAAGCAACGTATCAACAACATTGTGCTAACTTGTGCCAACTTAGCCTACTGCTTTGACAAGCGCTTATTAGCTTATAACACGCTTAACTTAGTTTACAACTTAGAACTTAGCAGAAATTGTAATGGTAATTAAATATGTACGAATTGTGCTGTACATTAGTTGTGTGTTTTGAAGTTGGAAGCTGGATCGGAGGGGAAGGCTTTTGGTTATTCGGTGATGGATTTTCCATCGACAAAAATGACAAACTTCCATACAAACATTCATTATATTTAACCCCTTTTAGGGATGAATTTTCAGAAATCCTTCTTCACTTTCGTTGTAAAAGTTACTCTTGGGCAAAATTTTATGCTTCTAAGAGTTCTAGAGCCTGTGTTTAGTCTGTGTTGTCAGACAGGGAATGAATTTCAGCATAACAGAAACATAAACTCACGCTTCTAACCGTGGGGGTAGGCAGAAACTAATAGAACGCGACCTGGGACGATCCTTACATACTTGTTTTGCTTTGTTTACGTTCATACATCTGGTCATAAACGCACGCCGTTACGAGTACTACGCAGCTGACCTTTCTAAATAACATCACCAATAAGGACACTATATGTCCTCATAGGGCGTCCCCTCCCGGCGATTCCACTCACATCTGCCTTGTAAATACCTAAATACCGAACCGAATTACCGATTCTTTTTTCTAATTTGGGTAGGCAGTTGTCTGACTTGCAGCCAGCCTGTCTAGGTTTGGGCGAAAGTGCAAAACGTTCATTTTTGTTAGCAGTAAAATCATAATTATGTTATAGGTATTTTATTTTATGCAATTCCAAGCCAGTGCCAGTAGTTACATTTAAGTTATTGAACGGAGAATTCGTATATACGAGTATAAACAATGTAATTTTATGATCGTTATTTAATCAAGTCAGTTCTCCCGAAATATATTCAAAACTTACAAAAAACAGAACAGTTAATCAATGTTTCCATTCTAAATATTGTTTGTAATAGAATTCAGCTTAATTTTTATTAGTGGCTAAAGGTCTTGTACTAAGAATTGTTTAATTTATCCTTTTTTCCACTGATAACTGCCATTTTAAAATAAGATGAAAAAAATCTACCATTTAAAAAGCGAACAGAATAAAAATAACGAACGAAGTAAAAAAGATAAACAAAAAACAAGATAAGACAAACGACACTTTCTTAATAACTCCGAAACTTTGCTAATTTTATGACAAAACAAATGCTATTCCACCTAATTTGATTGCACATTTTATCTGATGTATCTTCTCGACTAAATTACTTGCCATCTTAAAAATAAGTAGAAAATATTCTCGCTTATTTTTAGTTTTGTGTGATTTGCGCATTCATCTGGGCTACTACGCTATATTCTGAAATTCCAACGTGGACTGGGATTTTTAGATGTATGAAATGATCCAAATATGAACATTGATAGCCTGAAATATAGGTTTTCATAAACCAGAATTAAATTTTCCTTGATTGTAATGAATGTAAATCATAATAATACTATATACCTGAATATTTTTTAGTTGCTTTCCACTTCGAATGCTGCCGCCAACAGAGGCAACTTACACGCCTTATACATCTGGTACACATCTGTAATTATAATCGGCATAGAATATGCCTGATTATCTAAAACTAGAAAAAAATCTCAGGATGACCGTGTTTAGACAACCTTAAACAATTAAAATGGCCAGTCGAGCAAATACCTCAATGCGGCCTCTATTTACGGACGATTATCAATGCTAATCCTTAAAAACTCAACTCACAGACCAAAAAGCCCTACCTTAATACCAAATTCAAATATTTTCGTCAACCAAGATAAACTCACCAAGATTTAAATTTGAAAGTGTCTGATATTAAAGAAATGGCTCAATAAGGAGTCGGGAGGCGCTTTATTGCTAGCGTTTTCATAAAACTTATGCAAACAGCGCACTGAAATAATATAGTAGGTATAGTTGTTCCAAGACTTGGAATAAAGAGGGGAGGAATGGAAATACGAGGGAATGGGGGGGGGGGCGGAATGAGCTATGGTAATTGTGTATGTTAATGTGACTAAGATGAGGTTAATAATGAATTAGGTTGGAATAAAAAGTTAAATATGTAATTCAGAAAATGTATTTTCGGAATCGAATATCATAACTACATTAATGAAGTTTTTTAAGGTCTTTTTCCGAGAAATAACTTTGAATTTTTGTGTTTTTCCATACAAAATATAACAGACGTCAATCTTATTCCACGGGTGAGAGGGATCTGGCGTTGGTAAAGTCAGCCCTTTTAACTTTCTATACGAATTTTATTTGTTCAATATTTCGAATGTCTGAAAAGTTAATTTGAATGATTCTGCATCATCTGATCACTAATTACTGCTCGGCACTGACAAAATAAACCATAAAAAAAATTATTTAAAAAAATTCTTATGAAATTATCCAACGTTTTTCTATTCCTGTTAAGCCTACTCCAAGTTAAAGACAATGGAAGCTGAAAAGCATTTACACTGTAGAGAGAAATTCATTTCGTTGTACAATACTGGAAATACTTGTCTTAATGAGGGTAGTTCAGCTCCCTTTTGTTGGACCCTTCCTACCATCAAATCTATTGCTTTTCAATCGATTTTATTTCACTTTCATTGTAATTTTTTGTTTCATGATTTTTATACTGAAGTGAAGAATAATGAATATTTTAGTCAAATCTAGGCATGATAAAGTGAATGATACAGTTCGATTCAAACTTAATAGCGGCTCGGAACATGAGGCGAGTCGCTGCGCAGTAACAATTTCATGTGTCAGCGGGGTGAGGGGTGGGGTACTGTACTGCGCAGCGAGTATCTATCTTCCGAGCCGCCATTAAGGGCGCAGCCTACCTCAAATTGCTTTGCATGATCCTCTGTTATGCCGAAAATACTACAGCATTCATTTTGAAATAAATATATGTTAAAGTTGAGGATTGATGTTAGGTCCTGTTTGGCGAAAACACGGTTACATAAAATTTCCTCTATAGAAAAAAAAACCAAAGTTACTTATGAAAGAAACCGCTGGTATTAAAAAAAATACTTCAAATTAGATCATGAAACTTTGCATAATAACTGAACAATCTATAAAGCAGGTCTTATGTTTTTTATTTTTTTTAAATTTTCACCGTATAAAGCAATTACCTACACTTTTCGATGCTTGAGGCCCGCTCTCACTCAGGTCGCGAGTATGATGCGAGCGAGATAAAATCTGAGGTAGGATACAGCCTTAAGTTTGAATGAAACTGTAATACCGCTAAGTTCATTCGTGAACCCACGTACTTATTATAATATGAAATGAGCGAGTCAATGCAATGCAAACCTCATTAGCTTCACTTTATCACATGTCTTTTCTTCCATACTTCTCTTTCAGTCGTCATCTCGGTAGTCACTCCCTTTCTATCCATATCATCTTTCACGCAGTTCATCCATCGTTTCTTTGGTCTTCCCCTACTCTTATAACCACCCACAATTCCACATTCATTCATACTCTACTAAAATCTTTCCTCACGACATTTTCCTCAGTCCTCCGCATTACATGCCCATACCGTGACAACTGATTCTCCCATAACTATAAAAATAAAATATCTGGTTTTTTTTTCAATTAGAATTCTTATAACGGGGTTTGTTTCTTTATTTCGCTCATGGAGATCACTCTCAATTTATTTGCTATAGGTGTGAGCTATATTTAATTTCATCCCTTCACGGTCCATTTTGTTTGCTGAGAAACCCTTTCTTAGGTACATTATTTTATTCGAAACTATTCACCAGCACACGTGTAAAAACTAAAAGAAAATTCACTTTATATCCAAATATGTAAGTCTTAGTGAAATTGAAAGGAACCCTCGTAAATGCCTTTCAGCTGTCAGCTACTAATTCATTTTTAAGAAATAGTGCTTACGTATTGTTCGATTGACTTTGATATTTCGAACATTTGACAGCTGCTGTCAAAAAACGTATGTTTGGCTAGGACAGACTAGCACTTTATTGCTGCCAGGTTTTCTTATTTCAAATATCGAAACTGGTGCTATTTTTTTTTCATGAATTAAATTAAAATAGGATGTTTAATAAATAGACAATACTCTTTTGTTTTAGCTTCTGCAGGTCAATTTCTTTAATATTATTTTATTTGTAGTCCCAATTTTTTAACGATAAAAAGTGCGTCTTTTTATTTGGCTTTAAAAAAAATTGTTTTCATAAATAACCACATTAAATATTTAGCAAAAAATGAAACAAATAAATATGATTACTCTACAACAAAGGCAAAAGCAAATGTGTGTTTGCCGTAGCAGTAATGTAATCAATTTGTTTGCAACGGATACTCCTAATCAAAAAGTCCAACGCGAATCAGTTGAGTTGGGAATTTGTTGCTCAGATTCGGAATTTATTTGTATTTGTTGTGGTACAAGCGCAGAGATATAGCGGGAAATATAAATAACATAACATCACGCCTGTAAGCCCCAAAGGTTCGTGTATTCTGTTCGTCCCATTGCCTTTGTTCCACTGGTGGGACGAACGTTCCTACAGTAGTTTCGGCTGTGCGTTGATAGATCTCAGTCAGCCACGGTTTATTTTTTATATAAAAATAAATAGATAGAGGTTGGTTAGGACAAATAAGCGTTTTTTAACAATTGAACAACCAGACTCAAATTATTTAGTGGGACCAATGGGAATGCAAAATAAAGTTACTAAATTATTCCCGTTCGTCCCACTAACACAATTAGTGGGACGAACGGGAATACACGCCAAGGTTGGGGGCAGAGGTGTACCTATAGTACACCCACATTTCGCCAGTAATGGTTATGCCCCATGTATAGTTGTAAATAAAACAAAATCCGTGTTTTAAAAACCGTTTTAAATAAACGGTTTTTAAACCACGGATTTTGGTTTAAAACGCTTTATTTACAGCTTTACATCAAAAACCGTTTTAAATTTGTTTATCACGGTTTTTAAACCACGGATTTTGGTTTAAAATGTTTTATTTACAACTATAGTCACATGTAATAGGGGCGAGCCTATATTGCCATCAGCCAGGCACCGGGCAATTCCTGCTGAATAAACCCAATAACACTTTGTCTGACCTGGGAATCGAGCCCTCATGCTCAGCTGTAGCGCTTGCGATCACTGAACCAACGAGGCAGTTTTTATTACAAATTTCGTATTCACAAGTCAAAAACGAATTTTGGATTATTTTAAGGAGAATCCCTCGGAGGCCATCTCGTTCGGTCATTATCAGAATTGAGGGTGATTGATTAAATAACAATAAAAACATGATGCTAACGGTTGCACTTACTTCACCTTCCAATTCAGACAACATCAAGGTTGTCATTTTCTAGAACAAAATTGATAAATTTTTCGTTTTTAAAATTAATTTAAAAGTTGAAAGTTTTCGTACCTTAACACAATTTTAAGACGTCAGAAGCACAAAACTCAATTTCTAAAACCAACCGTACATAAATGTCATTGCCGATATCATCAAAAATGATTGCAAACACAAACAAGAAAGTTGTGACGACATTTCGGATACTTAATAAAAAATAAAAATAAATATCTCAATTGTCTACCGTGATACTTATAACACAGGTTTTATGCTTGAAAACTAGGATATGACGCTCTCTAACCCTACGAAAATTGTGTTGGTCCTTCTACCAAACATATACAACGCGTAACGGAATAAACGCAAAAGCTCATACACCCCAATTAGAATATTAAATTATAAGACTAAAATAATATCTGTAATTTAATTTAATTAAACCACACCTTAAATTAACTATTTTATTTAACGCGCACTACACAGGATAGCTATGAGCGTATTACAAATTTGGTTATTATTTAAATAGGCTTTATTCCTTTGAGATAAGCATTAAATTTCCTTAAATAAAATATCTTATTACCTTGTTATGACGCAGTGGTTCTAATTTCAGTTAAGTAAAAGATTTTTTCATGAAAAATTAACATAAATATAAATAATGTCGGAAATCGATTCAGAAGTTGATTCTGAGCAAACTACCTTCAGGTCTTGCGCTTATTCTGTTACACGTTGTATATATCCTTACTAATATTATAAATGCGAAAGTAACTTTGTCTGTCTGTCTGTCGCGCTTTCAGGCCAAAACTACTGAACCGATTTAAATTAAATTTGGTACACAGATAGTCTAGACTTCTAGAGCCTGAGAAAGGACATAGGCTACTTTTTATCGACATACCACGCGGGCGGAAGCGAGAGTCCTATAATGCTGCCCCATTTTTTGGAATCGCAGTAAATCGCTATTCCCTTTCATCTTCAACCATACAAGCACAACTGTATCTTAACATTGTCCTCGGACACCCAGGCCGAATTTGACAACAACCCTTAAAGGGTATCTTCGGTCTTCCGGACCCGGCCGTTGTTCCACGGCCATTTTTGATCCTAAATATAATTGTTTCACTGTAAATATTGGATTTGAGCCTTAATATTGAGTTTGGCTTATTATTAATCATAGGAATTTATTTGAACTCACTGATTTGTTAAGTTTGAGTTATGGCAAGCTGTGTGTATTTAATGAGAAATGTTATATTTCTTGTTTTAGAGGCAGTCGATATTTCCTCGGTATGAGAAATACTTGACTGAATATGCGTCATTGCTCTTAAAAACATAAAATGGAATATAGAATATCTGTTTCTTCTAAATACAATGTACGTATTACAAAAAAAAAATTACAAAGCCTAGGTCCTATCACCTAGGTCACCTTGGTAGGTGGCCTAGGAAAAGAATTGTATGTATCATTTAGTAACAACTCACCTTTGTTATAATATGTCGCAGTAAGATGGTTACAGTCGTGATATAATTATATTCCTAAGGATATAGCTATTCATAACTGTCTTACTACGTTACTAGGAGTATAACTATGATACGAGCTCAATCTAGTTATATAACTATTAGGGCGCTCCGACCAAATTGGTAAGGTTAGGATAGAACTGTGACCTACGCCGAAATTTGAAAAAAAAAAACAGAGAGTTATGAACTGCTTTTATGTAACAGATATTACGATATATAGCTATATCCCTAGGAATATAACTATATCCGGCTTCAACCATCTTACTGCGACATGTATACCTACATTCTATGCAAATAAACAGTTTCTATTATTAAAGTAAAGTGGCTAACTAATAACAGCCACACCGGGTCGATCTATCAGGTTAAGCTACGCTTGCCGGGGTTGGTCGGTGGATGGGTGACCATCTTTACATACCGAGAGACCTCCGTGCCTCGGAAAGCACGTTAAGCCGTTGGTCCCGGCTGTCATTCGTGGATTTTTGACAGTCGTTACGGGTCGTCAGAAGCCCGAAAGTCTGACAACCACTCTTACCCGTTGTATCGTATTACCCAGTTACTGGGTTGTGGAGGTTAGATAGGCAGTCGCTCCATATAAAATACTGGTATTCATCTGCATCCGGTTAGACTGGAAGCCGACCCCAACATAGTTGGGAAAAGGCGGGCAGATTGATTATTAAAATATTTATTTTACTTAAGGTCCTACATCCTACTCTGAGTTACTCTCATTTAAACAGGACTTTCTGGATTTTGGATCACTTTCTAGATTTTGGACCACTTAAAGAAGAAAGAAAAATGCGTTTATTGGCATTGTAGCAGAGAAATACACCTTAAAACTATAAAAACAGAAAACAACCATTAGAATGCCAAAAGGGCCTCAGCTCAGCATAATGTCAGATGGAAACACAAAGTGTACCACCTGACGCTGATTTTCAGCTGCAACCCACGAGTGTCATACGCTAGAATATTATTATAATAAAGTAAAAACTGATCTATAAGAAATAAAATAAATAAACTACCTAATAATTGTGAATGTTTAAAATGTTTATAAATAAAATATATAATACACGACACACTTGATGGTCACTTACTTGCTCAGGTCCCTACTTTTGTTAAGGTATTTCATAAGTAGGCCTGTAGGTAACATATAAGTTTCAACAGACATCCCCAAACAAATTCAAACTAGTCATTGGAATTGAACCCTCTATATGAAGCCATTGGACTTAATAGTTATTCCCAAGAAAACCTTCAAAGAAAACAGACAAAATCCGTTGCTTCTTTACTAGTAACAGGTGTACAAATAGAGGGTAATCACCGACCGTTGCCCTAATTCCTTAACAAATAGCCACAGCCACAGTATAAATAAGTAACAGTATTATATCTTCATAGACAACGGCCGAAACGACGCGCTTCGAAATGTCTGTGATATCAGTTCGCAAGAGTATCGAGTGCGCGGCAGTAACGCACGGACGCGGTTTGTCCACCGAGCGGCTGTAGGTAATTATTTCAAGTTCATTGCTGAGATATAATACTGTATCTTTGTTATACTGTGGTTGGGCCCAAATTAAAAGATGCCTGATGACATTCGTAAAACAAATCCTCCTTAGAAAAGAACCAGTAAAAAAGGCAACGAAGAAATAATTAAAGCCTCCCAGGCGGTCCGATGTACCCGCAGCCGCGGTGAATTTTTTTAATTAGGATTTTTAATGTTTCCGGCGAAATGCTTGTGAAGTCGAATTTTTGATCGTAAAATGTGATGTTATGGAATACTTACGCTGTGATATTAAATTTCTGTGGTAGCTTCACAACCGGTGGATCCGTGGGTTGATTCATGTCTCGTTAAAATGTGAAAGAGTGCGTGCGAATGTGACTGTTGGTAATATCTCTTTTGAGCGTGGTTTATTTGGAAAGCACAGTCCACGTATATTTTGGTGTTGATGGAAATTGTTAGGGCAATATTGGGTCACTATTGTTGTAGATTTATTACGTTTTTTTTGTTTTCGAAAACGTATTAATTAAAGGTAAAATTTATATTAAAAAAAAAAAAATTAAGGTAATAATTGTTTTATTACGTTTTTTTTTTCGAAATCGTAATAAAACAACAAAACAAACGAGAAGTGTCGTGGGACACCCGGCTAGAACGATTTTTTTTTTAACTTTTATCTGAAACGCTTAAGGAACTTCGTTCCAACAATTATCAACAAAAAGCAAAAAGATTTGAAAGACAGTAACATGCAAAATAAAGAGGAAAAACACTCCATTTAAAAAACTGTAATTGAAACGTAAAACAAACCAGAAGTATTTACTACTAACAGCAAAGAAACAAAATTAATAAAAATAACAGCAACACAATTGTTTCCCTACTAGATACTTACAAGTTACAACATTTATAACTTTTATGAGCCATAACTTTGTTGGTACAACCCGTAAAGTGTAAGTAATTGGCTATAATTGGTACAATCATGGCATTATGACCATGCGACCCGCCATTATTCTGACGTTAAACGAGATTCTGCTTAAACAATATAAGTTTTTTTATGTGACTTACTTAGTTAGAACCACTTTTGGAACGAACTTCTTTTACGCGGCTTGTAAACTTACAGAAATTGTAAAAGTTAATATTTGCGACTGTCTTCTTTTCATTCAAAGAGAGAGAGAGAGAGGGAAGAGTTGAGTACCTACCTGGTACTTGTTGAAAGGCTTACACTGTTCTCTCATACCTATTAACACTGTAATTCGAAAATATTGTATAAGCCAATTATTTTTTAAAGAGTAACCGTGTAGTTTCTGTCCGGCTCTTCTCCATAGGAAACGATCAATTGGAACCGTGCACCTAGCTTCTGACGTTTCACAAGTGCCCATGTAGGTTTATGTGGAGTAAAATTGTACACATCGGCCCGAGTACACTGCATAATTTGGTCTAAATGTAAATCCAAGATGGCGGCTGCGAAAATTTTGTTTTTATTTTAAATCCTACGTGAGAAGGAACTTCTTTCCTTACAGGGGTTCCCCGACCGCATTCTATTTTTTATTATTTGTTTATTTATGTATACATTTTTGTAGGTACACCAGAAAAATGTTTGTCAAAAAATAATCAAACACTACAAAATATACTTACTAACACTTTAAAGTCACGTCAAATCTGACAAGTTCTCTTTCAACTTTTTAATAAAAGATCATCAAATAATCGTTTACTGCAAGTAGGCTATTAAAAAAAGGCAAGAAGGCATAACAGTAACTTCTTATTCTGTAAGAGATACCTCTCCTTTTAAAACCTTTGCACAAAATTATAAGGCCGAATCACCAAAAACTCTTCAAAGATTTTCAATCTGAAATGAATTGATACTCTGGCGTTGTTACGTTGAACGCTTTGAAGCTCCCGGTGAAGTGAAAAGTCAAGGACTATTGAATGAGATAATAAGTACAGCCATTAAGTCGATTGATATAAATTAATGTAATTGATTATATAGAATCAATATAAATGAATGTATGAATCAATGACACACTAGACAAAAGACCAAATATTCACTACAATTTGTAGCACTCACTTGTCACAAATAAAACACTGTAGGTATAATCGAATAAAATATATTTGGTTACTTCCACTTAGAGCACCTTACTGCAAAGGCTGAACGATAACTGACTAACATTGTCGTTACGACTCATAACGTAACGTACTATGGTAAAGCAGTCCGGCGCACCAAGCGCCATCTGTTAGTGGTCGTTATAATTATGTACTGCTTTACCTTAGCAAGTCAAATAAATTAATGTAAACAATGTACCTAATAATTATTACTAATTATGGTAAATACTGAAATTCATTATATAATCAAGACAACATTTATAAAACAATAATTTAGGTAAAACGTAATTTGAGTAACAAAACAATAATCAGTGAATCAAAACCATTACTTATTATCGAGTGGTCCTACAAATTTGAATGTTTAAAACAATAGTAGGTAAGGCGGTGATGAAACTAAGTTTCTTGAACATTTTAAGAATCTTAATCCTAACGAATATTATAAATGTTAAAGTGAGTTTGTTTGTTGGTTACGCTTTCACGCTAAAACAGCTGAACGGATTTATATGAAACTAGCTTCCGCCTGCGGCTTCGCCTGCGTGGTATGTCGATAAAAATTAGCCTATGTCCTTTCTGAGGCTCTAGAATAGTCTAGAGCCTCAGAAAGGACATAGGCTAATTTTTTTTTTTTTTGTACACAGATAGCTGTGTACCCAATTTCATTTGAATAAATCGGTTCAGTAGTTTTGGCGTGAAAGCGCGACAGACAGACAGAGTTACTTTCGCATTTATAATATTAGTAAGGATTTGGCGCATGGGTAGACCATGACCTGGAATACTATCGCGGCCAGCAATAATGGCATCGATGGACGGTCGTGAAAATGTGAGCCGAGGAGAAGCCGAGGGACGCATACGTGAGAACATCATTGCCTGTTTGCGGCCAAGGCTTGTATAGTACTTTTCTCACATAATGCGCGGATATTAAAACTGAGTAAATTAAATAAAAAAATTAGAATCAATGACGAACAACTTTTCACGCGCATAATTTATTTCTTCTTTACTTTAAACAGCACTATTTGCAAGTCAACTCGTAATTTAAATAAAATCTTTGATAAGTCACCTCCTTGGTTGCCATGTGTTGAAGTTAAAAAATTCGTTCCATTTTTAAATAACACGACAGATGAGTTTTCATAGTAATACCATTTATTTGGGCGCTAAAGACAAGACAGATAAGTATGGATTTTCATAGTAACATTGCCGGTCGCATAGTCACTTGTTTTTGACTAGTACAGCAATTTCGATTTATCTCGAAGAAGATTTCCAAGCATGTTTGAGAAAACCATCTTCGTCATCAACCTTCAGTGCTCTTTTAAGTTTCAATGATTGGCTCTTAAGCTATGCCGTGGTATGTGGTCTTTAGACTATACCTTGAAAGTATCTGGTAAATATTTATTTGAATTCACAAAGAAAATAACACAAACCTAGCACTCGTCAATAACCCCTAAAAAAACGGGACTCCAAGAAAACATTCACAAAATTAACAAACTTAGAAAACAAAAATATTGTACTAAGAGTTCATAAATCGCAAGGGTTGCCAGTACAACCCACGCACCACACTTTGAATTCAGCGTCAGTATTTCTAGGAGACATTGATTCGAATTTATTCCAGCTTGAATTAAATTTATGAATCATTTGGAATCTGGATTGGATGCAAAAAGTACAGGATCAACTTTGAGCACGAATCGAAACTGGAGATGCGACGGAATAACAATGAATTTGTTCCTGAATTATTTCTATTGCTGGTCCTAGAATTCTAGATTTATCTGTTTTATGACTCTTAAGGCTATAGATGTAACAAAAACCCTGTTCGATCCGAAAGGGGGCGCCTAGGTATCACAATAACATTACTAATAAAAAGTGACTAAAATATTTTTTTTTGTGAAAATAAAAAAGTTATTACTATATAAAAAAACATGATTTTAGTACCAAAATTACCCCAATTTCATTATAAATTAGCAAATTTTCTACAGAGGTCATTGTAGACACCCGCTAAACGACGCCCGCACGCACCCGTTAAAATTCCTCACTGAAAACAATGCGGCGATAATTTCGTTTTTTTTCCAAAAAAAATACACAGATTCTATGATTCTTCACACCGATCGGATAGGGTTTTTGTTACACACCGTATAGAGATGGTGATGTGCTTTTTTTAATACTGTTAACCCTTCGGGAAATACAGGTATGATTTTATGTTAAATGTCCTTTTCCAGTAAATGTCAATTTGTCGTAGTAATTGACTCTGGAGGTGATAAAAAACACTCTAGGCAACGTTTTAAGATTTAATTACCTACAAGGTATTTTGCAATCACGAAATAGTGTCTTCTTCTTTGATTGTGAAATTGAAATTCCATATTTGTAGTCGGTCTATCATTCTCAGACGATTTTCTCTGAAACCAAATACGAAAGTCGTCATAAATTATTTAATCAATTTTATAGATATTGTTCTGTAAAAGCATAGTCGTTCAGTGGATATAAAATTCTATATTGAGAGGCTAAAAATTATTACATCAACGAACCATTTTCTGTAATAGCAACGCGTAACAGGTCCTCTAGCGTTGTAAAATTTATCACAAGTAATAAATGGTAAGGAGTTTCACTAAAAAACCGACCAAGTGCGAGTCGGACTCGCGCACGAAGGGCTCCGTACCATCCTTAAATATCATAATAATATACATATATAATATCCTGTCGTCCTGTTTGCAATAAACTCAAAAACTACTGCACCGATATGCTGTTTTCACCAATGGATAGAGTGGTTCTTGAGTAAGGTTTTAGTATATTATAACCGACATCCACGCGGGCGAAGCCGCGGGCATCACCTGGTTATCTATAAAAACGGCAAAAAATCACATTTTTTGTATGGGAGCCACTTTAATTTTTATTTTTTTTGTATTTGTTGTTATAGCGGCAACAGAAATACATCATGTGTGAAAATTTCAATTGTCTAACTATCACGGTTCATGAGATACAGCCTGGTGACAAACGGACGGACGGACGGACAAACAAACGGACGGACAAACGGACGGACAGACGGACGGACTGACGGACGGATGGACGTGCGTACGGACGGATGAACGGACAGCGGAGCTTTAGTAATAGGGTCCCGTTTTACCCTTCGGGTACGGAACCGTAAAAAAGAAATTTCGAAAAGGTCGAGCGAACACACTGATTTATGAAGATGAGATTAGATGTATGCTCTTTCAGGGTTCATGTTCTCGCTCAAGAACCATGCACATTAGGCCATCTACAATATTGCTAGGCTGAATAAAAGATAAGTAATATTTTGAACTTGGAACATTTTAGAGTTTGAAGTCAACGTGAAAGATAAATATGGCCGTTACAATGCTAGACGACGATACACTTGACGTTTTGAGTGTGTCCCTCGGTGATGCAAAAGTTTTATTCGTTTTTTTTTACGACAGTATGTTACACGTCTTCAACTTAACTTGTGTTTCTGTTTGTCCATCCATTTCTTCTATAATTATTGGACCCACTGCGACTCGTAATTTAAACCGTCTTATACGATAAGGCCGATATAACTTGGCAGTTCTGAACTTCGCGCAGAGGGCTGCGTAGTAACTTTTTTTAGGAACCAAATGGTGACATGAGGCGAGAGTGAGTGAGAGAACATGCGCGAAAGATCGCAAAGCCTGTGTTCAGACCTGCCAAGTTGTAACGGCAGTATTGTAGGTATATCACTGGAGATTCTCTCGCCGTGATAACGTAAGGGCCTACCCAATCTCAAATGTTATCTCGCTCGCACCATACTACTCGGGGCCTGAGTGAGAGCGAGACGGAGTTGGGTGCTGGCGGCTCTCAAGCCTCGAATAGTTTAGGGAATGGCTTTTTACGGTGAAAATAATGGTAATTAAAAAAAAAAACATAAGACCTCCTTTATAGTTAGTACAGTTATTATGCAAAGTTTCATGATCTAATTTGAAGTATTTTTTTAATACCAGCGGGTTATAGTTCAATTTAGAGGTAGTTTTGGATTTTTTTCTATCGAGAAATTTTATGTAATCGTGTTTTCGTCAAACCTACGACCTAGCATGAATCCTAAACTTAAGATATATTTATTTTCGGCTTAAAAGAGGATCATGCTAAGCAATTTGAGGTAGAGCCCTTAAGTTCCTTTTAAGGCACTCACAGATAGGTACAAGTCTTTAACAACTTCACTTAAAACCTTTACTACAGTAAAATTCTTCGTAAGTGTATCTAAACAACACTACTTTAAAGCGGTATCGGAAAGTGCCTGGAGCTCTTAGTGCAGTACGTTTGAGCCATCAAAAGATAATGTGCAAATATTGAGTGGCAGACCATTTGAAGAATCGATTTCTTATAATAAAGTATGCGTTACTGATTCCCTTGCATAATATTTGGTCCATACAAAACGATCGGGGTTGTGGGGAAAGGTACGGGCGGAAGCGGTCTTTTTACCCGACTACGGCGAAGAATAAAGGAGGGTTATGATTTTGACCGGTATGTATGTATGTAAGTATGTTCATCTGTTCCCTCCTATCTTCTAAACCACTCATCACAATTTGACAAATGATGTATCGTTGGAAGCGTCTTGATCGTCCGCTGGTTATAGGCTATGTGACGTTACATCATATTAAAAATGGCTCTAGAGGACATAAAGTCAGCTACAAAAAAAAAATTGTTTAATAGTACCATGTTGGGTAATGAAGGGGCTTAATGAGCACATTTCAAAAATATGTAATTATATTAAAAACCCAAAAGAATAAAAAAAAAAAATTGTAATAAAAACTAAAACCCAACTACGACTAAAAAGGTATACTTAAACAAGACACCACAGACAGACAAATAAAAAATCCGGAGTCACACGTAATCTATTTGGTTTATGCCCTAACACGTGTGACTCCGGATTTTTAATTTGTCTGTCTGCGGTGTCTTGTTTATACCTTTTTAGGCGTAGTTGGGTTTTAGTTTTTATTACTTATTGTAAATAGGGCTGGAATTGGTTGTATATAAATAATAAATATTCTTCCTCAAAAATCAAATTTTCGCTGTCTTCGCTGGACTTTGAAGCACATAATTATGGTGTACATTGTAGATATTTCTAAGAAACAGCCCGGAGTTTGGAAGTTGGCGGTGTGATACCCCCGTGCCTCGGAAAGCACGTTAAGCTGTTGGTACTGCGCCTGATCTCTCTCTGGTCGTCGGATTGCCGTCCCATCGGACTATAAGGGAAGAGGGAGTGCACTTGTCTGCGCACACACTTGTGCACTAATATCTCCCGCGCCGAAGGCTGTTCTCCACTGAGATTGGTCGCCATAGCCGAATTTCGATCTGGAGGACTATTCAATATTAATTGTGTAGACACTAGGATCAAAGGACCATTAAATAAAGACTGAGAACTAAAAGACCTTTTTTATGTCATCATCTGCCTAGTCTTTTCCCAATTATGTTGGGGTCGGCTTCCAGTCTAACTGGATGCAGCTGAATATCCACAACCCAGTTACTGGGCAACACCATACTTCTTGGTAAGACCGATTGTCAGACTTTCGGACTTCTGACGACCCGTAACAACTGTCAAAGATCCAAGAATGACAGCCAGGACCAACGGCTTTGGAGTTAGCGTGCTTTCTGAGACACGGAGGTCTCGGTATGTTAAGATGATCACTCATCCACGGATTGACCACGGGATGCTTAACCTAATCGATCGATCCATGCGGCTGTTATTCTTAGCCACGAATGCCACGAGCCACGAGCCCCTCCTGAAAGAACTTTTTAATACAAACGCAAAATACAAGAAAAGCTTTGGTATAAAAATCACCAGGTAGTCTTTTCACGACATCGTCAAAAATGTTAGTATTTTACGGTTGCCTTTGATAAAGACCGTTTAATTCAACCCCGTAATTTCAACCCGCTGTATTTCGCCCCTTCAGCCATCCTTTCAAAAGTTCAGTAGAGTGGCTTAGTCAAATGGCCGGTGCACTAGTCCCTGTATTTTCAGCTAGAGCTTCGTTTCAGTGTCTCCCGAGCACATCTACTTCGCAAAATGTTTCATAAAACCATTCAGATTTTATAGTACAGACGGTATTTTTGAACGAATTGGGAATACTAATTCTGTCCTCAGTTTTATGGAAGGTTGAGGGTCGGGAGATATTTATATATATTTTTGGCATTTCTTTTTGCTGGAGAAAATGGACGTTGGATGGCTTCTTGGGGCATTGTTAAGGTTAAGATAAAGTAAGATGGTGTCAAAGTTCTAAACATATTCTTTTGCATTTTAAAATTCAATAGACTTAGATTTATTAAGTTACTTATTCCTCAAGAGTCATAAAAAACCCTGTAAGAAATCGCCACGTGGTTCACCTCTCAACGAGGCTTCCTCAGTATGACGATTGACCTGTCGCGAACCCGAACACGACGAGTGACCACGCCGAGACTCAGAGACCGACCGGAGAGAGGGTTTTTTATGACTCTTGAGGAATAATTAAGCGGAATAGGTTACTAAATGTATCTACGTCTATTGTATTTTATAATGGATTTCCGAAAAGTCACGCCCATCTATCTATATAGCGCATATCTACTTCGTCGTGTTGATAGCACGACAGTGTTTTACATTTTGTTGGCCCATAACTTCGCCACTTTCACGGTATCGTCGGTAGCAGAGGTTACTATGAATGCATTTTTTGGGGCACAGACGGCAGCAGGCGTAGCATGAGCACCGTTTTGTCGACGGAAGAGTAGACAAAAATGACGTCCCATGTAGACTGTACGACGGCAGCTAAGTAAAAAGAGTCAACTGCACTTTTAACGAAATTCACTCTTTTACATAATTCGACTCAGAATTCTTTGTTTTGTTTCAAATTATCTTCACTTCCTTAGACAAATTTCAGTTGTCAGTGTGATTTTGAAAATAAGGATAGGAAACATTCTTCCGAAATAGTCTACATATTAAAAGACCTAGACAAAAGACAAAATGACAGATTGTAGAAGGATTTCTACGGTGCGATGTCAAAAATGAAGAAACGAAATGTCACTTTGTATAGAAAAAGCTATGTCTATTCTTCGTAGAAACAGAAAGCGCCATGCTACGCCTACAGGATAGGAAGGTCATTGTTTTAGCGTAAAAGCGTAACAATCAAACTCACTTTCGCATTTATAATATTAGTTGGGATGTATGAGAACTAACTGACAATATTGGTGTATTCAAAGGCCATTTCATATCAATATATACTCATTAAATAAAAATATCCATATTAAAACATACCCCTTTTATTTAATAAACCTTTACTTGATTGCCGAACCATTATATTAGTGTTTGAAATTTAGACTCAAGTATTCAACCACAGTTCCATATATTATGATCAGGAATTCGGAAGTTGTATCGTGTTCAGTCAGTTCAGTTTGTTTCCCGTAAAATATCACTCACAATAGTTAGTCCAATTCAATTTCAGAAACATGATTTGTGCTGTATAACTCTAATATAAGATGATAAAGCATTTTGATTCAACATCCAGATCAACGAACAAAATCGGTTTTTAAGCATGTTATAACTGACCTCCAAAACGAGATCACCATTCAGGACGATGCTGCCATAGAAGGCAGTTTTGGGATAATCCAAGAATTCCCATCAACTCAAAAATCAGTTTGGAGGAATCTGGACTATTTAGTAATACTAATCCTCTTATATACATTATTTTACTTATCTTTTATCTAATTCAAATTCAGTCTAACATGCAGTTTTCTAGTTTTTTTTAAAATCTTTGTGCCACATCGCCACATGCTAACTACGCATCAAATACCTGACGTCACACAAAAATCCTGTCGTCACATAAATCCTGCATCGCGCAATTAGAGTTTACCGCGCGATGGACGAATATACTAGACTCCAACATCAATCATTGGGCCAATGGGGCAGTTGCACGCCAGACACAACACCCGTCTGGTCGGAGGATCCTCCCTTTTCTATGGTGGATGAGTGAACTTTACACCCTGTTCCTCATACCCCTAAATCTTTTCCCTCTGCTTTAATTCCTCAGTTATGAGGTTTTCAAGATTAGGAGTCACAAAGTTGTTTTTAGGATTTCAGTTTAAAACATAAATGATGTGCTCCGGCTCATGTTAGGTTTTTAATATTCTTTGATGTGTGTGTGTGTTTGCTTAGTGTCGTAATCATACCGTGAGTGGGAGAATTTGTTTATTTTTGCGAGTGAGTCATTTTCTTTCTTGTTTGTTTATTTGTTTAAACGACGGGTTGCTATGTTGATACTGTATGTGACGTATTTGAAACTGTGTTTTTGTATGCAACTAGCTGCGCACCACGGTTTCACCCGCGTAAGTCTCGGTCCCGTGGGAATATCGGGATAACAAATATCCCATGTCCTATTCTAGATCATGGTCTACCACTGCGCCAAATTTCATCTAAATCCGTTCAGCCACTTTAGCGTGAAAGCGTAAAAAACAAACAAACTTACTTTCGCATTTATAAAATTAAGTTAGGATGGTATTTTGATGAAGATTAACGGCCTGCTTTGGTTACTTATTAGGTTATACATATTTGCCATTATCATCTTTGGCCTCCTTTTTTCATCAACTGTTGAGTATAGACCTCCTCCCTTTGATGCCATGATTCCCTGGTCTGAGCGAGTCTCACCTAGGTCAAACCCGCCATCTTTTGAAGTTCATCGACAACCCATCTGGCAGTTAGTCTGCCAACACTCTTACAGACTCTCGGCAAATATTCAGTTATAGATATTTGTATGGTCATACAATTGTCAATTACTGCCAGACTAGGATCAGTTCTATTTCTTTGTTTTTTACGTTCAAAAGTGCCTTTTATATGTGCCTAATTGAAATAAATTATTTGACTTTGACATTAAATGACAGGTATGGAAAGATCGTAGCCCAACAGTGGGCCAGGCTCAGCAATTGGCTGCGCTACATGTTCCGAGTTCGATCCCCACACGAGACAAATATTGGTATTAGAATAGAATAGAATAAAGTTTATTTGGACACAGTTCATGAAACACAAAATACAAATAACAAAAAAAAAAGTATTATATTGTTTTTAAAACAATAGTGTGTGCCTCACGGCTGCGCCAAAAAGGTTCATTTCAGCATTAATGCCAGACAGATACTGTCTGACGCTGGTTTTCGAATGAACCCATAAGGACAAGTGACGGGAAGTACATACAGTTTCAACATACCTAATAAATAATTATAATATAAATAACTATTATGTATCCACTATTTGGGTAAAACTGGGTGTGGGTGGAACCCGAAACCCGAACCCTCCCTGGGTGTGGAGGCCCCAAATTAGAAATTAGAACATTAGTTCTAATTCCTAATTTGGGGCAAAGTTCAAATTAAAATCACTAAAAGTTTTAATAAAACATACGCTACTGAAGCGCTACTATTTTAGTTAATTATTGAACTCTACAAAGTACTAATCTAAACTCTACAAATAGTAATTAAAACGTGGTATAGGATGTTTACGTCAAACCGCTGTTTAAAGCGAGCTTCAGGATAAAGAGAATAAAGTAGAGAGCTATTAAGTCTACTCCTTGTTTCTGACTGATATACCACTACTAGTTGCTTGTGAGGAATAGGTGAGTTTTAGTTAGTCGTATGTCAAGTATTATCAGTGGTTAAGATAGTTAATTGATTCAGGCGTGACTTTGCGGAAATCCATTATACACATTACACGTGTTTCACCTCTCAACGAGGCATCCTCAGGATGGCGATTGACCAATTGCAAACCAGAACACTCCAGCGCTCGGTGTGGCAACACGTCGTGTGCTGGTTTGCAATTGGTCAATCGTCATCCCGAGGATGCCTCGTTGAGAGGTGAAACACGTGTCGATTTCTTACAAGGTTTTTTATGACTCTTGAAGAATAGTTAAGCGGATGGGTTACTTAATATATCTTCGTCTATTGTATTTTATTATCGGTGGAGCAGTGGTGGCCCCGACTAACGAGTTGTAGGTCGTAGTTTCGAACCCTGAAAGTGACAGGCGTTTTACCTTTGTATCGTTGGAAGCGTTTTGATTGTCCGCCGATGGGACGTCACGACAAATTATAAATCCGGAGTCACACGTAATCTGTTCGATTTAAGCTTGACGTGTGACTTCGGATTTTTAATTTGTCTGTCTGTGATGTCTTGTTTACATAATATACCTTAGTTGGCATTTATGCTGTAGTTGGGTTTTAGTTTTTATAAATTTTATTTTGAAAACCACTAGTATGGGTAACGAGTGAAATAATTATGATCTCGCTCCACAGCGTGAAGTATACTTAATGGGATTGGCTGAATCTTACGTAACTATCGTATTTTCTGTTCAAAATAAGATACTCTCTTCTAGTTTGTGCACTACGCTGTGAAACTACTTTATAATAGTGTTAAAATACAATAGACGTAGATATATTTAGTAACCTATTATTCCGCTTAACTATTCCTCAGGAGTAAAAAAAAACCCTGTAAGAAATCGACACGTGTTTCACCTCTCAACGAGGCATCCTCAAGATGACGATTGACCAGTCGCGAACAAGAACATGACGTGTTGCCACACGGAATAGGTTAAGCGGAATAGGTTACTAAATATATCTACGTCTATTGTATTTTATAACGTATTTTTGTAAAGTTACGCCTGAATCAATCAACTATCTTTTAGTAGTGTTGTTTCTTGCCTATTGTTTTTATAACGACTGCTAGTTTTTGCAGCTGGAGTTCAAGATGTCTCAGATTCTAATCTCGGGTTAGCCCAAATAAAAGTTAAAAGTTTTAACTATCATTCTATTGCCCATAGACCAATGCATTTGGGGTCGGCGCAGGATGGCATTTTTTTCAATCCATCTCTATGAGCCGTTATCTCAGTAGTGCTTAGTGGAAGTTTTCTGTCAAGAAATAATTCTCAGCAGCTGCCTTTTTTTTTTTTTTTTAAGGGTTGGAAATCTTGCAATGACTTCTTCCGCTCTGGGCGGAGCGGTAGGGCGGGTCAGACTTTTACTGACTAAAACCCACCCGTGTTCCTTCATTTGCCTGTTGCCAAGGTCCCAGTATCCCTTTCGGACTTTCCCGCAACCCTGGCAGGCATCGGTCCTAGCGGACCCCGCTAATTGTGCTGACATCTCTTTGAGGCGCGCGTGGAACACGACGCGCCATCGACCCGGGCCTGGTCCTTATCGGACGGCGAGCTGCCCGTTGCTCGCCGTCCGCAAGCCCGCGCCTATGGTGGCCGGGAATCCGCCTGGGATTCCCGACGCCCAGGGCGTCTCCAACGGCGGCGGTTAGGGGCGTAAGGGCGCAAACTTTGTCTTTCCCTCACGCGTTCCGCCTCCTCCTTCGCGAGCATTACTGCTTCGCAGAAGGAGGTGACGGCTTCCCATGTCCTCTCGCTCCGTAACATGGCCTGGACCAGGGCCGGACGCGAGAGGTCATTGCCGCCAATCGCCTCCGCGAGGACACGGCGGTGCTCCGTCCAAGCAGGGCATACCTCCACCGTATGCTCCACCGTGTCCTCCGGGCGATCCGCACAGTGGTGACACCCGGGCGTTTCCTCCCGCCTAATCCTACACAGGAACCTCCCGAAGCTGCCATGTCCGGTGAGGACCTGTATCAGGCGGAAGGTGAGGACGCCGTGGCGCCTCTCTAGCCACTCCTCAAAGAGGGGACTTATCGCCTCTATTGTGGCGTGCCCACTTAGCAGCTGCCTGGGTTTAGGAAGGTGGTGAAGTGTGCCTCATGGAGCTGGTAGGTCGGTCCTGCGCCTGATCTCTCTCCAGCCGTGTCGGATTGCCGTCCCATCGGACTATGAGAGTGAGGGAACAGAGATTGCACATTTGTTTGCGCACTATAGTTTGGCGTCGTTAGTCGGAAAAGAATAAACCAGTGCGCAAACTTAAACAAATTACCTTATTCATAATTACGAACAACTTAATCGCGAAAAAAATTTATCTGTTACCTACATTAGCTGTTGCCTACATTTTGACGAGTTACGCGAACATAAATGTAGGGAACAGCTGATTTTTTTCGTGATTTCAGTATTGTTTCCATAGTGAAAGTTGTTCATAATGATGAGTTCACCCCTTAAGGGGATGTTCATAAATTTAATTTCACCCTGAATATAATAATATATGAACTTAATTCTTCAAGGACATTCTAATTAACTACAATGGTTTTTGGTACGCAGGTGTACCGCGCGGGGTCATACAAAAGAATGAAGCAAAAGAAGTATGTAAGAAACGTGCATATGGCATTCTGTAGTTTCTGCCTACCCTCATGGGAAGAAGGCTTGAGTTTATGTGTATGAACCTTTAGCGACCCAGACACGTAAGTTTAAAGTTCACAATTATACGATCAACTTTTATTTTATTTTATCATCAACGGGTAAGCTCTTTTAGCCTGCACCTCATCTAATGGTAGGTAAGTGATGATCAAACTTAGCTAAAATGAACCACCATCTTAGCTATTATATTAAAGCTAGCCAGGCCGTCTTTGAACAAGCCCTATCACCAACCAAACAGCAGAAAATTTTGCCGCCACTGGGAATCTAACCCCCCTCTGGGTTTGAGATAGGTGGTCTAACCACTAGACCACAGAGGCGGTTAAGCCCTACATTTATTTAATTTTGCGCATTTGTTAATTAATAAATCAATCTCCGAAAAATTATTGACAAACGCAGCAAGTCAAGTTTGTCAAACCTTTGATTATAAATCGTGTTGATTTATTTGTCGTTCAGGTCAGAAGTCCTGTCTGAACTCTCACTGTTTTGACAACGGATTTCGGGAAATAACGCCGGGATTTATTGAGTACTAGCTACCGCCCGCGGCTTCGCCCGCGCGGTATGTCGATAAAAAGTAGCCTACGTCCTTCCCCAGGGTGCCATCTATCTCCTTAGCAAATTTTATTGAAATCCGTTCAGTGGTTTAGGCGTGAAAAGGTAACATACAGACAGACTGACAGACAGAGATCTTTTCGAATTTATAATATTAGTATGGATAGTATGGATTTCGTTCCAATTAGTTGTGTCTTTTTGGCGCAAACGGACAACTTAACAACACATCGTAACATCAAGACTGTATTCACCGAAGGGTTAGGCAGAGGTGTACCTACCTACATATAGTAAATTTTGCTAGTTATTTTTAAGTCCCATGTAATAGGGGGCGAGCCTATTGCCAGCAACCGGGCACAAATCCAGACGCCGCCGCCGTCTGTTACTGAGAAATTCCAGATACATAATAACACTGTTCGATCCGAGAATCGAACCCATGACCTCATGCTCAGCAGTAGCGCTTGCGAACACTGAACCAACGAGGCACTCATCCTAACTATTAAATAATATTTAGAGTTTGTTTGTTTGTTACGCTTTCACGCTAAAACGGCTGAACAGATTTGGATGAAATTTGGCACAGGGATAGACCATGACCTAAAATAGGACATAGGATACTTTTTATCCCGATATTCCCACGGGATCGAGACTTACGCAGGTTTAACCGCGGGGCGCAGTTATTAATAAAATTTTACATGTAAATAATACAGATTTAACTGCCAAACTTTTATTATCAGAAACTGGGGGTAGTTTACTGCCCTATAAGACACCAATGACCTATATTGCAGTTAAAATTATAAGTTACTAGCTGCGCCCCGCGGTTTCACCCGCGTAAGTCTCGATCCCGTGGGAATATCGGGATAAAAAGTATCCTGTGTGTTAATCCAGGTTATAAACTATCTGTTTGCCAAAATTCATCCAAATCCATTAAGCCGTTTTTGCGTGATTGAGTAACAAACATCCAAACACACAAACACACAAACTTTCACATTTATAATATTAGTAGGATTTCTTCAGTTTACGACTACTGAACCTAAACGTCAAATAAAAAGCCGGCCTGTGCGCATACAATATCGCATAAAGTGCACGGAGCCATGTTTCATAAATATATTATTATACCTACCTATTGAATGTTTGCAGGGACGCACTCAAAGGGGTGTATATTAAATAATCCTAACTAAAATTATAAATGCGAAAGTGAGTTTGTTTCGTTGTAATTTCTCATTAAGTTGAATGAATCTAATTAATTCATTGAGCTAAACTTATCGAAGGAACCCTGAAAACATTTCTAAAATTAATTATTCTGTCTAACAGTCTGTCTTCGGATCCAAACTGATATTCAAATAACCTAATAACATTCAGTTACAAAATACCAAATTCAGAGAAATACCGAAACAGTTGAAAAAACTGTCTTGTTACAGAAAACCCTCCAAATTAATTAACTTCAAGCAAAGAGTTGTTTAATTTAATTCTGGAAAGTTGTTTGTAATGTCAGATGAATTATTTTGTCTAAAAAGGTCTTAAAGTTGTGACTTTTTTTGAGCATGTTATGTAATTTTGACTGGAAATATTTTTTTTGATTTTAAATTGGTGTCTGCATGGGTAATTTTTGTTCTGCCACCCTGCCTTAAGACGGCTACAAGGATCTCGCTGACGAGAAGGTGGCTAGCTATCAACGATTTTCTAGCTTAAGTATCATACAAAAGATTGTAGGGCTAGCTGAAGTAAAAAGATACATAAATACTAACTGCGCCCCCCGGTTTCACCCGCGTAAATCTCGATCCCGTTGGAATATAGGGATAAAAAGTATCCTATGTCCTATTTCAGGTCATGGTCTATCCCTGTGCCAAATTTCGCAAACGCTACTGCTGAACATGAGGTCCTGGGGTCGATTTCCAGGTCAGACAAAGTGAATTTCTCAGTAGCAGTCTGGATTTGTTCCCGGTTTATGGATATCCCATGTATAGGCTCGCTTTCTATTACATAGAACTTAAACATGTCTGACGAAACTAGAACTACAAATACACCACTGTATTACCCCCCAGGGATAACAAGCGTAATGTTATGTTATATTGTTTTGAACAAGGGTCAAATCTTCGAGTTACTTTTCCAAACCCCAATACCAGCTATACAACCCAATTCATTAACTTAAGCACATTCTCACGAAATTCCAGAAAAAAAGGACAAAAATATCTTCTCCCAAATCCGGCCCTTAAATACATAAGATACGCAATCGGCCGATATAAATAAAGTTAAGACAAAGCAAAAGGGACACTTGATACGATTAATGTTGCCGATTCGAGTCCCGGCTGCGTTTAAATACAATATACCGTATATTGTGGGTAGTTGTGTATAAAAATATGTGGGGTATAATTTTATTGATCTTTTATTTCCGTAGTGAAGAAAGAATGAGCTCGTGGCTAAGTAATAACAGCCGCACGGGTATATCCACCAGGTTAAGCTACGCTTGCCGGGGTTGGTCCGTGGATGAGTGACCATCATTACATACCGAGACTCCTCCGTGCCTCTGAAAGCGCGTTAAGCCGTCGTTCCCGGCTGTCATTCGTAGATCTTTGACAGTCGTTACGGGTCCTCAGAAACCCGAAAGTCTGACAACCAGTCTTACCACGGGGTATCGTATTTCCCAGTAACTGGGTTGTGGAGGTCAGATAGGCAGTCGCTTCATGTAAAATACTGGTATTCAGTTGCATCTGGTTAGACTGGAAGCCGACCCCAACATAGTTCGGAAAAGGCGGGCAGATTGATTGAGTGAAGAACGAATGAATTGGTCAAAGTGTGTTTGGTACACACGGCTAAACATCAAGCTATACATTTCCAGTAAAAGCTGACCTCGCATTATACGGAAATCCTATACGATGCGAGATCAGCATAAACTGGAAATGTATAGCTTGATGTGAAGCCGTGTGTAGATGTTTTGGGGATTACTTTTGCCTGTTTCATTGGTGAGTTTTTCTATCCCGCACGCCCCAAGTTCGTTGCCGCACACTTATCGAACACTTATCGAACAGTTATCGAAAGTAGCCCTAGACAAAGTGACATTCTATCAGCGATAACGATGATGGAAAAGGCAAAAATGTATAAGACTGACATAAGCTATCGAAAAGCTTATGTCAATCCTGTTAAAAGTCGTTGTAGAAATACGAAACGCTTTCGAAGCGATTGTCACTTGTGTAAGCCCTCTGTGGCTCTGAAAACCAGTGCTGTGACTCTGTCTTACATAGGGTCACAGCATTATGCTGAGCGATGGCCGTTTTGTGTGGATGTGACGCATATTTACCTGCAACTTATTTTTTTTTTGTGTTTCGAAATAATATGCTGTCCGGTGTCTCATATAAAACTTCAATACCTACCTACTCGACCAAGATTTATGGGACAATTTTTTTTTTTTGCTTTTACTCCTTAGCTTTGGTCCCATGGAGAAACTTGTACAGTTTGATAGTCTGTACCACACCCTGAAATGTGACAACACATTTTTGAAACACGCTGTATATGTACCTTTAACTTATTAAGAATCGATTGTTATTCAACAAGAATCGATCACGTCGATCAAAAACCTTTCACATAACTCCCCTTAATTACTAAACTCCGAATCACATCCGATGTATCGACGGACATCGGTTAATTTTCGAGATCCGATCTTTTGCACCGTAATTTATTAAAGAAAAGGTCTTGGTAATTTTTGAGAGGATCGATGCGAATTCTGCATTGCGTTAGTTAATCGATTCTCGATGCGATGAACGGATCGAGATTAAGAATCGGGAGTATCGGGTTCCGTCATCGTGGATTTTGTTACACCGTAGCGTAAGACTTAAGATAAAGTTTTTTGTGAATATATCCAATCAAAAAGTTTAATATCAATCATTTTAACATAAATAATCATTTCAATAATAAATATTTTCTTAATTATTTTATTAGCTTCCAATATTATAATATTTTTAATATTATTTTATAAAAAAAAACTTTGTGAGTGTGTTTATCGAAATGACGGAGAGGGGTTTGGGAAAGCGACTTTTTGAAACCAAGGGACATTCTGAGGCTGAACGGGCAAAACAAGGCAATGATGAAAAAAATTTAACTATGAATTATGCATGTTTGCAATTAAATAAATGATTTAAACTATTAAAAGCACAGTTTATGCTAATCAATCAGCTTATAATGGAAGTGTATAGCTTGATGTGTAGCCGTGTGTACTATCCCATACACTTTGTGAAATTACCAAAGATTTATGACTGAAATAATAGTTATTAGAGGGTACTTGAGTTATAGTTCATTTATTTTTAATGATAATGTGAAAGGGGAATACGCAATTAATATAAGTAGCGAAAGCTTTTAGAAAAACTTTTAATTTTTCGAAAAGTTTTATTTAGCGAGATTATTTCAGCGTTTATTTTTGATGTATCAAGTGTGGGCGAGCGAGCCTATTGCCATCAACCGGGCACAAATCCAGGCTCCGGGCTTCTACTGAGAAATCTCTGATAGAAAAACCCAATAACACTTTGCCTGAATCGGGAATTGAACCTAGGACCACAAGACCAACGAGGCAGTTTGCTTTACATACACCATTCAAAACTGGCCACATTCATAACGGTGTAACTGCCAGCCAATGGGCATTAATGCTGTATCAAGTTCTCACTTGTTTTATTCCAATCCTGACAGGAAAGGCGTTCCTTTTTTAATTCGCGATGGTCGTTATCGTTGTTAAGTTTCGGAAGAAATTCCAGTCGTCTCGATATTTTCGCGAAGTTGTTTGCATATCCATCGATTACTCGGTACTCAGCAATTATTGGGCGCATCGTGTTCGGCAATCGGTAAAAGTTTTCGGGAAATTATCGAGATTTTATTGTGATCGCGTGAGGGTTGGAAGTTTTTAATTTTGGAGATCTGCTCTGAGATTGATTTCTTTATGCGTACGTTGGTACTTGAATCTTCTTGAGGCTGGTATTCCAAATTTAACATCACTCTGATTCAATAATAAACAAACAAAAATAGTGATAGTTTAAAGCCAAAAAAAATATGTAATATTGTACTTTACTATATCGCACCTCCGCTCAAATAGTGTCACAACTCAAAAAAAAATTAAAACCTTTTTTATTGTACCATTCGTTTCAGAAAACTTCAAAATCTTATCTCAGATAGTGTCATACTTATGGTTTAAATATTTATCCCTAAATGGCACTAGCGTCCTTATAATTTTAAATGAGTTTCTTTGGAAAGTTAAATTTCAAACACCTTTTTCTCGAAAGTTTGATTTTTTGACTTACGACACTATTTGAGCGGAGGTGCGATATGTTCTTTGTCTATTTGTGGTTTAAAACACGCGATCGAAAACTTCAGTCGATCAAAAAATAATCCGAGGAGGAGGCAAAATCGATGATTTTTTTATGTTTTTCTTATTTTTCTTGAAGTTTATGAAAGCTTTACTTAAAAAAAAATATCTATGAAAAGTTAATTACATGAAGAATAATTAGTGGACACATTTTGCAAAATAGTTTTTAGTTTTCTTTTAAGAATAAAATATATAATAAAGTGGCGTGTAGCCCCAAGAAGCATGAGGTTCCAAAGGCTGGAGCAAATCCTGGGGTTTATTCGATTTATCGAGTCTGGTTAAACAACGCTGTGGTCGGTGGAATGGTGGTTTTCAATTTTGGGGCTACTATGGTTGCCGGGTTGCCTACACTCAAGCGTGCATTATGCGGTTATGCCTACTTTGCTGGGACTATCTGACCTTAAACATGGATAGTTTATATTTTTCGGAATGACTTTTCCCCATCACATGCTCTGATGCTAACATTCACCTTTTGCTTCATCCACATTCATACATCAATGCAACGTTACTTAATCATTTTAATAAAAAATATAAAAAAAGGTTGCCTGGAAGAGATCGCAGAAAGCGATAAGGCCGCCCATTGTATGTTTTGTAGTGTTAAATATATTTATTTTCGCTATGTATTTTCTGGTGTACAATAAAGTATATATAAATAAATAAATAAATAATAAAAAAACCTATTGTTTCAGGTACATCTTCAATTTCTCCTCGTACAAAGTCTCGAAGTATTTCGTAAGTAATACAACTTTCCTCGAAACCTAACAGTTTACCGCTAAACCATTTAATTCAAGTATTTTAATAATGAGGGATCAGAACTTAGAACTTTACAACAATTACAACTCACCTCTATTAGATTTCTGAGGTTAACCCTTAAATATCTATAGTAACGGCAGACGAGATTATTAGTTGGTAAGGGCGTTTGTCCACCGCAACCGGCAACGGAACGTCACGTCACCGAGAAAGAAGGTTATTCGAAACGAAACTGACGTCCTGGTGACGGCGATCGTGTGTCCAACGCGCCCGAAGTCGGCATGATAGACTTAAAAAAATCGGGCTAGCGCCGCGGTGCCGATGTCGGCAGTATGTGGACATGAGCAAACGTATTTTTTATTGCCGGCACATCGGCCCATCACAATCTCGGGCCAAGTCCTAGGAGTCGCGCCGAACTACTCGAAACTTCAGCGGCCGGGATGACGGCGCTTGGGTGACGGATGTGTGGTAGACACTTACAGAAATAAAAATCATTTATCAATCATTTATCATCATTTATCATTTATCACGCGGCCATAGTAAATTTATTTACGCTTACTTCGGCGCCGTCATCTCGTTCTCGGTGACGACGTCTCGGTGACGCCGTCCCGGTGACAGTGGCAGTACACAAACGCCCTTAGAGTTACTTAGTATTATTATGACTCAAATTAATACCTCGAACCTACTAAGGCTATTTACTATTTTAACTAAAATTTTAAGACATTTCAGATTGCTTCTTCAGTTTACAGGATTGGAAGCAATCAAGGTTCGTCTATCACAGATGATTGTCTCTGAAACAATTTTACGTTTAGATTTGAAAGTAATCAAATCGGTCTTACTTTAGAATTGTAGAAGTTATAGGTATTATATCGTTTATTCGGTGAATATAATTGACATTTGACAGTTTTTGTATAGAAAATCTGTCAAAAATTTAATATTTTTTCGCTGGATTAGACTTATACTAGGGATAATAGTTTGGTTGAATTCGCCCTTAGTTGAATGCTAATTATATTGTGATGAGGGTAAGATAATGATGATAAATCAAAGAATAGTTAAATTAAAATAATAGTTTTGGAGATTATTGATAAAGAAATCCTTTTTCTTTGATGTTTTTAAAGTAAATTACTTAACTTTGATTTTACAATACCAATATTTTTTTACTACAAACTTTCGGGCTTCTGACGACTAATGATAGTCAAAGATCCACGAATGACAGCCGGGACCAACGGCTTACATGCTTTACGAGGCACAAGGAGGTTCAGCATGTAATGTTGGTCACTCATCCACGGACCAACTAGTAGAAAGAAAGAAAGAAAAATAGGTTTATTTGTCACAGAAACACGTGCATACAAAATAGATAATTGATCAGCAATATTAAACAGAATAGATCTACTTAAATACAAATATGAGATTACGAGTTTACAGATAGATAATCGGCAGCTGCACGTCATGACTGTGACAAGAAGGCTTCCACTCAGCATGATGCTGCGCTAAGGAGACCCACAGCACAGCACTGATTTTCAGTAGCTTATAGGATTACAATTAGTTTAGAAAAAATATAAAATTAGCAAGAGAATGATAAAACAAAGGCATGTTCAATGAATATTATCCATTAGCTGAAGTAGCTGGTACCTTCCAAAGCGGAGTAGTTGCGAGAAGTGAGGAAATGCAACTTGGGGTTGTTATGAAACTTTGTTTGACCGCTTTGCGATGGAAATATAGAATTGAGTAGTTTGAACGGGTGCTCGATGTGGGCCTTTATTCATTTTGTTGCCAAATGTTCAAGTGCTTAGCTGCCCTAGCTTGACGTTATAATAACTAGGACTGTAAGGCTGACTGTCCACTGAAGCGGAGAGGAGAGGAGCGGAGCGGAATTGTGCCAATATTAACCAATGGAATTGCATAAAATCAACGCTCCCGTGGACAGGGATTTGCGAACTAGTTTAAAAAGTCATATAAACCCGGGAAATGGAGCGAGAAAGGAAAAGTAACCTTATGAAATAAAAAACCCTGCAGCACCGTATAAGTGATAGAAGTGAAACTTCTTGTAAAATCCTAATCCTACTAATATTATAAATGTGAAAGTTTGTGTGTTTGTGTGTTTATGTGTTTGTGTGTTTGGATGTTTGTTACTCAATCACGCAAAAACGGCTGAATGGATTTGGATGAAATTTGGCAAAAAGATAGTTTATGACCTGGATTAACACATAGGATACTTTTTATCTCGATATTCCCACGAGATCGAGACTTACGCGGGTGAAACCGCGGGGCGCAGCTAGTATTATTTATAAATGCGAAAGTGAGTTTGTTTGTTTGTTACGCTTTCAAGCTAAAACGACTAGACGGATTTGGATGAAATGCGGCACATGGGTAGACCATGACCTGGAATAGGAAATAGGGTACTTTTTATCCCGACATTCCCTCGGGATCGAGACTTACGCGGGTGAAACCGCGGGGCGCAACTAGTAAAGAATAAGAGAGATGTAGTGGAGTCAGAGAGAGCATGAGTTATATATTTCTTCTGTCTCATGTAACAAAATGTACCTAAACGTGACGCGTCCTTGAAATTTCACTCTCAATTCTCATCCAATTAGGTATTATCGAAACGCCGCCGCTTAAGAAGGTTTTTTTTAAATAATTTGCTTGTAAAGAAGTTTTTTTTGTATTTGATTATTTTTTAAATTTTTTTAGATAACAACCGCGACACTTAATCCTTCCCGTATATTTTCTGCCCCCGAGATAAAATACTAATTATGAATTTCAGGGTTTTGCGAGTAAATAATTATGCACTGAAAAGTTTCCGTTTCTATGCTCCCCGCCGGTTAGTTACTATGACTACTAACTGGAGATAAATTCTGCTAAATCCCAGATTCATTAGCAGTACCGGGAATATGGTAAACTAGCTGCGCCCCGCGGGTTCACCCGCGTAAGTCTCGATCCCGTGGGAATATCGGGATAAAAAGTATCCTATGTCCTATTCCACGTCATGGTCTACCCATGTGCCGCATTACATCTAAATCTGTTCGGCCGTTTTAGCGTGAAAGCGAAACAAACAAACTCACTTTCGCATTTATAAGTTAGGATTGAGATAGTTAGGGAGGATTAGGATGTTGTCAACATTGTTTTGTTTCAAAAAAGAGTTTATTTTGGTTCGTATAAAAAAAAAAAACAAAAAAAAACACTAAAAAAGTGAAAAATAACTTTAATTTCGGAAGTCGGTTTCTTTGCTTTTCAATTTTCGTTTTTTGCCACTGACTTCCGAAATTAAAGTAATGTTTCATTTTTTTTTGTGATTTTTTTGGAAGTCGGTTATTTTTATTTTAGTAAAAAAAATATTTTTCACTTTTTAGTTGTGGTACCTACCCCACTCAAATTCGAATAAATGACAAATGAATGACAATTTATGTAATATATATAATATGTTATGCAATATAATATGCAATTTATATAATATGTGTTGTTGAGGTGAATGACAATGGTAGATGAGTGTTTACCTGCTATGTAAATAACAGTGACGGAATCAAATAAGATATCATCTACATAACTAAGTGGGGAAAAATACGTAATTATTGAAGCTAACTCAAAAACTACGCAAGCAAAGTTAATATAATGAATATGGGACCACAAGGGAAGCACCAGCTTTCAAATAAAAAAAGAATCATCAAAATCGGTTCACCCAGTCGAAAGTACTGAGGTAGCAAACACAAAAAAAAAAAAAATACAGACTAATTGATAACCTCCTCCTTTTTTTGAAGTCGGTTAAAAACAAAACAATCAGTTCATCGCAGCAGTTTACGCGCGCTTGAGAATTTGTTACATTAATTTTGTTGTCAAGCGAGTGTCATTCAGCGAGTACTCATTTTGATTGCTCTAATCGCTGCAACAAACGAGTACTCGCCCGCAGGCGGTGTGAGTCACCGATCGATTATTAATATATTTATCGCTTTTACTTATAATCTTTTCTACGTTTCTTGAGCGAGAAATTAGTGCTAAGCAATTTGAGGTCGGGTACGGCCTTAAAAGTTAGCACTAAAATACATCTAAAATTCAGACGACACTTAAGTCCACAATCCAGAGTGTTAAGCTGACGAACACAACATAAGCTCGCTAGATAATACACTATACAGACTGTCCGTATATCCGGATAATACACTATACAGGCTGTCCGTATATCCGGATATATGGACGGTCTGAAACTGAAATAACCACCATAAATATGGAAAGAGTTCAAAACTTCGAGCATTTTTGTTTTACGGTGAAACTGTTGGCTAAGTAATAACAGCCCACGGATCGATCCATGAGGTTAAGCTACGCTTGCCGGGGTTGGTCCGTGGATGGGTAAAATCTTTACATACCGAAACTCCTCCGAGCCTCGGAAACTACATTAAGCCGTTGGTCCCGGCTGTCATTCGTAGATTTTTGACAGTCGTTGCGAGTAATCAGAAGTCCAAAACTCTGACAACCGCTCTAACTAAGGAATATCGTGTTACCCAGTGACTGGGTTTGGCAAGTCAGACAGGCAGTCGCTCCATGTAAAATACTGGTATTCAGCTGCATTCGGTTAGACTGGAAGCCGACCCCAATATAGTTGGGAAAAAGCTAGACTGGTTGTTGTATTAAATGTACAAAATAAACAAGAATATCTGCATACTTTTTAAATGTGCTTATCCCCATTGTGTTCAATATCATTCACGCCCATTGCATCCATATTCGTGTTACATTTTCTGAGAAGCGATGTGAGATCACGTTGGATGATATCAAGATACATTGAGCTCAGTTCTAGGAAATATCACTTGATATTTCTATTTTATCGTGAATGTGTAATATGTATAATGCACGTGCTTATCTATTTTGTATATATCCTTACATATTATAAAACAAAGTCCTCCGCCGCGTCTGTCTGTCGTCCTGTTCATGATAAACTCAAAAATTACTGCACCGATTTTCATGCTGTTTTCACCAATGGATAGAGTGGTTCTCGAGTAAGGTTTTAAGTATATAATAACCGACAACCACGCGGGCGAAGCCGCGGGCATCACCAGCATACATACATAAATTAAAGTCGCTTTTCGTGTTTGTCTGTATGTCCGCGTTTTTCTTCTAAACCACGCAACAGATTTTGATGAGGTTTTCACCATCATTTAGAGTTCCGGAAGGTTTATGTGCATAATACGCTAATATTAAACTTGCTTATTATAAAGAAATCTCTATGTTTTGTCAAGTCGTTAAAACCGTGCGAAGCAGGGACAGGTCACTGGTTTAGTTTCTGTCTATGGGAAGAATGCGTGTGTTGATGTATATAGATATGTGTAGTTTTGTAGCAGTAAAAAGTATTCATACCTATTGTCAAACACTTCAGTGTCACAAGATCAAGGTATATCATAGTTCAAGAAACGTTACAAAAATATCCCGGGATCTCATAGGGTTGTACCCAGCTTATCCCGGGATCAACGGACTCAGTCCAAGCGTGCGAGTTGGCCCTGTTATTAAAGCTCTTAGCCCGTCTACTTGTGACTCCCAAATTCTAGATATTGCTGGCTTTACTGTCCTAGTTTTGAGTCTAGCATTTCTGGGAATATAAACTAATTTCATTCCGACATTAAATTTGGGAGTGGTTCCGTTTCTTTGTCAGATGTTGGACGTGGCCTATATCCAATATTTTGCATGAGCGAGTGGTAGCGAATTTCCGGATAGTAAAAAGCAACCGTTTGTAGTACTAATGTGATTAATATTTGAGTATTTGGCGCAAAAATAGTGAATATTTCGTATTAGAGAAAGCTAACGTTTTGGCGCTAAAAATCAGATAGTATAATTATGCAAGAGACTCAGACCAAATAAAAACCAAGACAAAGCGCTGCCAACAATACAGTGAAGCATGCCAAAATTACACCGCTCTGTGCATACACGCTCACACGCACACATTTACAATCAAACTAGACCTCACTAAGTGCACACCATGTTTACGAAACTAGCCTCACGTCACTGTTGACAGCACTCTGTCTTGGGTTTTTATTTGGTCCGAGGCAAGAGACTTAAATTGAAAAAAAAAACAGGGATAATAATTTACGCCTTGTATATATTTAGTCTATAAGTAAATAAATGATACAGAAAACGCCAAAAAAAAAAAACAAAAAAAAGGCAATAACAAGATTGTAGAATCTTGGAAAAAAATAACAAAACCTAACGAAAATCGAATTTAGTAAAGTCGATACGACACTATCGCATAATATAAATATCAATATGGTAAACATGACTGTACGCACAATCCCGGTAAGACCACGATTACCATCTCTCCGACGGAAATCGCCGAACAAAGCCGAAGTATGCCGAAAAAAGCTAAAGTATTCCGAAACAATAATCCTGTCCGATTGAATTGGTCATAAGTTGGTAATACTTTATTCGGGAGATCGGTGGGGGTTATATTATGCGAATGTATCGGTGGTACTACGGTTTACTGTTTGGAGGAACTCGGTCGTGACTCACACTCGAAACACGAATGTGTTTCAAGTGTGAGTTGCAATCGAGTTTTTTCGATATTTTGAATAGGATATATGAAAAAATGCATGCAAGCAATTTCTAAGTTCGTAGAATGTATCAATTAGGTGAGAATCGGGGAGATAGATTAAAGTCTATTTAATATTTTCACATTTACATACTTGAAATGTCTTTGAAACCAGTGGCTACGTACTTACCTCGGATTTCGATACTCTCTCTAGGAAAACACCACCTTCCTTACATACTAAAACTTTTTAAAAAAAATTGACCGACTTCAAAAAAAACAAAACAAAAAAGGACTACTGTACTAAAAACCAAAAGACAAAAGTACTTCTTTAATAATAAGAGAAAAATTAAAAAATTAAAAAATAACTTTAATTTCGGAAGTCGGTGTCTTTGCTTTTAATTTTAGTTTTTGGCCACCGACTTCCGAAATTAAAGTTATTTTTTAATTTTTCTCTTATTATTAAAGAAGTACTTTTGTCTTTTGGTTTTTAGTACAGTAGTCCTTTTTTGTTTTGTTTTTTTTGAAGTCGGTCAATTTTTTTTAAAAAGTTTTATTATTTTTCCATTTTTTGTGTAATTTGATTTTTGTAATCATGGGTAGACCAACTAAAGGAGCCACCCGCATGAAGAAAAACAGAATTAAAGAGACTAATACTGCTGAATAAGAACGCCTATATCTAAGAATCGCAAACGGAGTGCTATGTCCGGTTCCCAAGAATCACCGTTAGCTTGTCATGCTAGGTTATCTCAGATGAGAAATTACATGCATTCTCATTTGTCACAGGAGTCGCCAAATGATAAATGATAAGATCTGCCGACTCAATCTTATTCAAAACGAGTCGTAGCGCAAGTATCGTTTAGATGTTATACGAAACCGGCTGGCTAATGAGACTCCCGTGCCTTCTCAAGAATATAAGGGTGAACACTATACATTTGCTTACACTGTATAGTTCCCCTCATCATCATATTATAAGGTGACCATAATCAGATCTGTAATGTCACTTACAACCTATATGGTTGCAAAGTTCTTATCAATATAAATGAATTAAGTCCAAACACAAGGTAATTACTGTGAACCGTTGAGGAGTTCCGTTAATCGTCCTTCGTCTTCATCATCAGACCCTTAACGACAGTCACAACCCATCCAAGTGTAAGGTTCTTATCAATACAAATTAATCAAGCCCAAACACAAGATATCTGCTGTAAACCACTGAGGAGTTCCCTCGACTGTCTTTCGTCTTCATCATCAGACCCCTAACGACAGTCAGAACCCATCAAAGTGTAAAGTTTTTATCAATACAAATTAATCAAGCCCAAACACGTGGTATCTGCTGTAAACCATTGAGGAGTTCCCTTGACTGTCTTTCGGCTCCATCATCAGATCGACTCCAGGCCTTCATAAAATTGTAGTGCTGTAAAATACTTAATGAATAAATTAAGGAATGCACTAGTTGCCCTTACGATTTTTGAAAGTTCCCCTCGATTTCTCTAGGATCCCATCATCAGATCCTGACTTGGTGACAATGGGACCACCTCAGAAGTATAAGCTTTTGAACAAAAAAAGAATTTTTTAAATCGGTTCACAAACGGCGGAGTAATCGGGGAACATACATAAAAAAAAAAAAAAAAAAAAAAAAAAAAAAAAAAAAAAAAAAAAACAATCATCCCGAACATAGTACCTCCTCCTTTTTTGAAGTCGGTAATAAAAAAAATCCTCCGCCGCGTCTGTCTGTCGTCCTGTACGCGATAAACTCAAAAACTACTGCACCGATTTTCATGCTGTTTTCACCAATGGGTAGAGTGGTTCTTGAGTAAGGTTTTAGTATATAATAACCGACATCCACGCGGGCGAAGTCGCGGGGATCAGATAGTTCTTCCATAAATAACGTATCAGTGACATCATTGGCCTTTATTACAGACGCTGTGGCGGCCACCGCTCTATTAGGAAACCGTACCTGTCCTGACTGAAGTGAGATGTCATCGAGTCTCAGTCTAGATTCGAATTCCAACAGTAACACCCTGTAATCTAATAGTACTATCCCGGCTTTGGTGAAATTTGATATTTTTACCGGAATATCGCTCCTGATCAGTTCGCTTTTACTTATTGTGTAAAGCCAATGTATTGTATTAGATAACAGGTATATATTATGTACCGAAAAACAAGGAAACATTTCTCAGAATATCGTGTTTACTCTTATATAAGCTTGTATGACGGAAATGTACCTTTGATTATAAATTGTCTGGCGCTCGCGGCTTCGCCCGCGTGGTATGTCGATAAAAAGTAGCCTATGTCCTTTCTCAGGCTCTAGACTATCCGTGTACCAAATTTCATTTAAATCGGTTCAGTCGTTTTGGCGTGAAAGCGCGACAGACTGACAGAGTTACTTTCGCATTTATTATATTAGTAAGGATAGTAAGGAAGTAAGGATTGTTATGTTTTCTGGCGACAGCAATAATGGTAAGTACCCTACATTAGCAATAAGCATAATCAGCCTATAATGTTCCCACTGCTGGGACACAGGCCTCCTCTTTGTGAGAGGGACTGAGTAGTAGGTACACTCAGGGAACTTAATTCTTAAGTAAATGAATCAGGAATTATTAATCAGTTAAAAAGTTTTATACTTACTTGCATCTTTGAACTTATTGGAGTCCAACTAGGCTTGAAATCGAGGCTAAGAGCAATCAATCCACCTAGCCTTTTCCCAACTATGTTGGGGTCGGCTTCCAGTCTAACTGAATGCAGCTGAATACTAGTATTTTACATGGAGCGACTGCCTATCTGACCTCCTCAACCCAGTAACTGGCTAAAACGATGCCCCTTGGTAAGACTGGTTGTCAGACTTTCGGGTTTCTGACGACCCGTAACGACTGTCAACGATCCACGAATGACAGCCGGGACCAACGGCTTACCGTGCTTTTTGAGACACGAACGGGTCTTGGTATGTAAAGATGTTCACCCATCCACGGCAAGCGTAGCAAATCGAGATCAAGAGCAATGCACTAAAAAAAAGGAAAAGAGATATCCACGAAGCTACAGACAGACAAATTAAAAATCCGGAGTCACAAGTAATTTGCTCGATTTATGCTCTAACACGTGTGACTCCGGATTTTAATTTGTTTGTCTGTGGTGTCTTGTTTATACCTTTTTAGCTGATTGACTTATTTGTCGTAGTTGGGTTTTAGTTTTATTACAAATATTTTTTTTGGGGTTGTAATATATATATATTTGAAATGTGCTAATTAAGCCCTTTCATTTGATACCCAACATGATATGATTAAAAAATACTTTTTTTTAGTTCATGAGTTTATGTCCTCTGGAGGGCGCCATTTTATGAGACGTCACATAGCCTATAACCAGCGGACGATCAAGACGCTCCCAACGATACCTCATTTGTCAAATTGTGATGAGTCGTTTAGAAGATATGACGGTACAGATGAACATACATACATACCGGTCAAAACCACAACCCTCCTTTTTTCTTCTCCATAGTCAGGTAAAAACAAAAAAATGATCAGTTCCACCACATAAAAGAAATGAGATGTTTCTCACAATATATCACAAAATATCAATTCATACATCAACCAACTCAAACTTGGCCAATATTTGTTCATTTGTGGGCAATACAGACTGCGCAGGATTGGGGGATGTACGCTCACGGAATATTAAACAACTTCTTTTTGATAGTTAACTTGCACTAGTTATACGGACGGAGTTTTGGCCCTCGATTCATTACTAAATGTATTTATAGAGGGGGTGAAATGATCAGCAAGCGTAGCATTAGCACCGTTTTGTCGACGGAAGAGTAGACAAAAATGACGTTCCGTGTAGACAATATGACGGCAGCTCAGTAAAGAGTCAACTGCACTTTTAATGAAATTCACTCTTTTACATAATTCGACTCAGAATTCTTTGTTTTGTTTCAAATTATCTTCACTTCCTTAGACAAATTTCAGTTGTCAGTGTGATTTTGACAGTAAGGATAGAAAACTTTCTTCCGAAATAGTCTACATATTAAAAGACCTAGACAAAGATCGATATAAATGAAAGACAAAATGACAGATTGTAGAAGGATTTCTACGGTGCGATGTCAAAAATGAAGAAACGAAATGTCACTTTGTATAGAAAAAGCTATGTCTATTCTTCGTAGAAATAGAAAGCGCCATGCTACGCCTGCTGCTGGTAGATTAGCCGTTAAATGGTATGTCATAGAAGCGAATTCATTAAGGTGTGTCCAGTCAATTGTTTTAAAACAGCATTATTCAAATGGCTTATAAAAAGATCATTCCTACCTAAACTCTAAAGGTTTCTGACATTTTACTAATATTCAATGATTACTGACATTTTGTTATTATAATTTGACAAATGATTGACATTCTTAACAATTATAATAACTATGATTATGTTCCAATTTTATTAGCTTTATTCATGTATTTAATTAATGTAATTTTGCATGCTAGTTTTAGCGAATTGTTTTAGAAACTATAAAAAGAATATGACCATCTGTAATGTACTACAATTATTGCAAAAAATAAATTTCATTTCATAAATTTCATTTCATAAATTTCATTTCATAAATTTCATTCATAAATTTCATTTCATTTCCAAACATTGCGCGGCCAGAGCGCTGCAGCAACACGCGGCGTTTGCAGTACACATTTTTGCCGCGCTCTAGTGTGGACTAAACGGACGAATATTTGCGCGGCAGTACTGCGCGGCATATCAGGGGGCCTAAACCGGCCACATTAGCAATTCCTCTAAAAGCAGTTCATTTCCTAAATCCCAGCTGTCATTAGCAATTCCTCTAATTTGACATAAAAGCAATTCATAATTTGTGGACCATTTTACGAATCTCCATAGAAAACTGTCAAACAGATGAATTATTTCGTAATATGAATCGCACGCAGATCATATTATGAATTGTCAGTTCGTGACATTTTACGATGATTCATAAAATGATTCTGCTAAAGTGGCCGTTTTAAGCCCCCAGTTTGAAAAGGAAAGCTGTTGCGTGTGTCGTAGCTCTGCATATAATTCGTCCAAACACATTTACTGACGAATGTTTGCTAGAAATGTTTGTGCGACAGGTACACAGAAGCGTTCGCGCGCGGCAGTCGTCCGATCACAGCGCGGCACGATTGCCGACTCACTTTTAGGATTAGGATTTGAATGAACTATTGGCGTAACATCTATTGCAAGCATTATGTATTAGCAAAGTCAGATGGGTTACCAGGAATTTTAGTTATGAGTGCACCACTCTGAAACGTGTAAAGCGAGAAATACATTGGAATTTAAACTACATAAATGTCTACACATATGAATCAATATAATTCAGTAATAAGACAATAGGTACTACCATAATTTTCATAACAAGACAGCATCCAATAAAAAAAGAAAACCAAAAAACAAAAAAAAAACTCAAGTACGGACAGTCGCGCACAACGTCTGTAACTGTTTATTATTATTTTTTATTTTATTATTTCGAAGGCGCCTTACAAGCTAACCGTATGGTGTAATGTTACCAGTCCAATAAATAATGAAAGGAATTTAAGGGTCGATCGTTAAAAGTCATAATTTATTGTGTCATGACTGTATGTTTGTCCGTTGATTATCATTAAAACTAAGGTCGGGGACTAATTGACGGGATTCTTGTTTGTCATGTAAGGATTTTAATTGAAAATGTAAGAATAAAATTTTATTGTTCTGTTCGTCTCGGGCCATATATTTTAGTGCCTTGGTTTATAAATATGTAGTTAGTTAATTTTTCATTAACAAAGATATTATTTACATGTTTTTATTTTTTTTTGATCAGTGTGTAAAGTTTACTCATCAACCATAGAAAAGGGAGGATCCTCCAACCAAACGGGTGTTGTGTCTGGCGGGCAATTGCCCGGGTTCTTGTATATATGTCCATTGCACGGTAAACTTTAATTGCACGATGCAGGATTTATGTGACGTCAGGATTTTTGTGTGACGTCATGTCTTTGATGCGTAGTTCGCATGTGGCGATGTAGATACCGCCACACCTTTAATTTTGAACCTAGTTACCGAGAAGCGGCACACTGCATTAAAAGGGAATGGACGAGTCTTGAGAGATTTGAAACCGAAAAGGTAATAGAGGACATTAAAACATGGTACATTGGTACATAATTAAATATAACAACGCCATAAATCACAAACAAAGCACACATTATGTTTTACAATAAGATAATCATCATTTACTAATTAGGATACAGTGTGAGTTTATTTTGATAATTAAAATTAATTACTTTAGAAGTAATTTCTTTTTAAGTGTACATTTTAGTTTCAGTAATTAGGTGGGTCAAAAGGTCAAAATAAGGCTGTAATTACATGAATGCTTTAGCAACGTATAATTATTTAGGTTAATTTGGGGGCCCGTGGCTAAATAATAACAGCCGCGTGGGTCGATCTGGAAGGTTAAGCAACGCTTGCCGAGGTCGGTCCGTGGATGGGTGACCATCCATTACATACCAAGACCCGTACCACGGAAAGCACGTTAAGCCGTTAGTCCCGGCTGTCATTTAAACATCTTTGGCAGTCGTTACGGGTAGTCAGAAGCTCGAAAGTCTGACAACCCGTCTTACCAAGGGGTATCTTACCCAGTTACTGGGTTTTGGAGCTCAGATAGGCAGTCACTCCATGTATAAAATACTGGTATTTAGGTGCATCTGGTTAGACTGGAAGCCGAGTGTAATATAGTTGGGAAAGGGCTAGGCAGATTAATTACTCTTGGCTTCATTACAACAACCCTAAGTCAATTGGACTCGCTACCTTGAATTAATAAGCAATACCTAAGTCCAAAGGCGGAAATAATCATGAACAAGACCCGAAATCCAAATCCTATTTCAAAATAACGTCTACGGTTGTCACGTTTCGTTTCAAATAAGTATGTAATCATAAGCTCTATTTGAGAAGAAAATTCCAAAATTGATTGAACCCAATCTCCCTATTTGAGGGGTGTTGTAAACAGTATATTTTCTGACATTTCCTTTGGGAACTATGTGTGGAAAAGGTAGGTACTGATTTTAAATTGGTATCCAGCTTTCATAGCCCCCCTTTCATCTCATACTCTTTGTCAAATAAATTTTTACACATACCCACATACATACATAAACTCACAACATTTTCCCATCGGGGTAAACTGAAACGACAGAACGCCACCTGCTACGTTCCTTACATACTCCTTTTGCTTCGTTTACGCTCATACATCTGAGGCCCTAGTGTGAGTTTCCTTTAACCATCTCGACTTTACGCATCGACCGCGTTCGGCGCTCCGATTGGCCCTTCACTGGCCTTCACTGATGAAGTGCCAATCGGAGCGCCGAACGCGGTCGATGCGTAAAGTCGAGTTGGTTAAAAGAAACTCATACTAGGGCCTCTGGTCATACAAGCACGCTGGTTGCGAGTACTACACATCTGACGTTTCTGAAGAACATCATTAATAAAGTCATAATGTCCTTCTAGTCTAGGGCAAATAAGTTTTTAGTTCAATTATACATATTTCTACAACGGCTGTCACATTGTTCTTTAATCCATCACCACTGACTCTCAAAACGGTGAAGGAAAACATCGTGAGTGAACCTGCACTGGGCCCGCGTTGTAGATTATAGCCCTCTCGAAGAGAAGAGGCCTGTGTCCCAGCAGTGGGAACATTATAAGCTGATTATGGTATATAGAAATGTGTAGTCATATTTAAGTGTGTGGTACAAACCATCAAACTAAACAACTTTCTTCAAGACACCAACATCGTTATCATAAAGAACATCATTCACCGTCCATACATTTTTGGGGGTTGTACGTTGTTTTATAGACTACATTTTTATAGAATTTCGTTTCACATAATTTTTTTCTTATATTATCATTTCATAGAATAATCAATTCGCAGATTAGTTACTTTGGAAAAATTTTAATCATAAGTTTTTGTTACCAAGAAAGTTTTATGTTTATTTATTCATACCATAGAATGACAAATCAAATATTCTTTATCCTCATATTGTTTAGTTTATATAAAACATATAACAAAGAAAAACATTTCATCGAGTTTCACTTTCTAAGTCCCTAATTTTATTTTGATACTGCGACCAATTTCGACGTAGCGCTCGCCGGCCGCTCCCGCGGCACCGCTCGTTTCGCTCGCTCGGCTCGCGCGTAGTTGGTCACAGTTCTAACCTAACCTAATTGGTCGGAGTGCCCTAATTTATGTCCTTCCCCGAGATGCCATCTATCTCCTTGTCAAGTTTTATCGAAATCCGTTCAGTGGTTTAGGCGAGAAAAGGTAACATAGACAGACAGACAGAGTTACTTTCGAATTTATTTTATTGGTATGGATTAGTATGGATACGTTACTACCTAATACATAATAATTATTATTATTTGGTATACGTAATATTTATCTTTCTTTCTTTATATTTACACATTCGGCCTTTTTAGCCGACTACTTCAAAAAGGAGGAGGTTCTCAATTCGTCTGTTTTTTTTTGTATGTATTTTGTATTTTGATGATTCTTTTTGGTTTGGTAGGTCATGCTTCAGAGGTGGTCCCTTATAAATTGTATTAACTTTGCTTGCGTAGTTTTTGAGTTAGCTTCAATAATACGTATTTTTCCCACTTAGCCTACTTATATGGATAATGTTTGAAGTGACTTCTTCACTTTTATTTACATAGCAGGTAGTCGTATCCGAATTTGTGTGGGGTAGGTACCACAACTAAAAAGTGAAAAATAAAAACTTTGGTTTGTGTGTTTTTATTCGAGGTATCATTTAAATTCCCCTACAAGTCAGCGACATAGCTCCCAGTTCCTACTTTCCCAGTTTCCAGTGCGTTAGGGCTGTCACAAACCTCACTTGCAAATCGCGTGTGGAGTAATAAGGTCCTCGCTTAGCAGCGCGCGTGCTTTGAGTTGTAATGCGCAACGCCCCTAGCTTTTAGGGTTTTGTTTTGGTGATGAGCGGAGCGGACATGTGAGCGATATTGTTCTATTTTCTGTTAGGCTATGGAATTGTTCATTAAATAAGACGTGCAGAGGCTTCCATGTAAATTGATGTAAAATAAATTATTAATAAATATGACCGTTCACCAATCACCATGAAATAGCAATTTCATTTTTATTGTCACGCTATGATATTGAAGACCACTAAGTAATAGATGTTTATCTGCAGACAGACCAATTAAGTAATATTTTTTAAATGCGTCAAAGCACAGTCAATTTTTTCTTCAAAAGTTACCCTCGCTTGCACTACAAATCACTAAATACGTTAAGAACTAAACTATATTCAAAAAATCATTCTGTCTCCCTTATCTTCACAATTAACAGGGACAGAATTATGTTTGAAATATGTTTAGCGTTAAATGTATTTAGTGGTTTTTCGTGTAAGTGGTGCCTTAGGTTTAGATTGTCAATTCGTCACACGGTATTGCACAGTTTTTGTACGTTTTAATAAATAGATCCTCGCAATTTATTTTGGCTCACGGCTTTCTATTTTCTCGTTAGACACAATAGAAGTTTTATTGTTAAGACGTATATCCATATGGGCGTTTAGTGTCCCGGAAAGTGTATTATACTTTTATAAACATTTAGTAATGTATTTTTATTTTATTTTTATTGACAATTCATTATGTGCTGCACTGATTGACGTCATGACGTCAACGCCGGCTGTCGCAGAAAACCAGCGTTGGGACTCTGTCTCGCATAGGGTCGCAGCATTATGCTGAGCGATGGCCGTTTTGCGTGAATGTGACGCATATTTTCCCCCAACATGTTATTTTCGTATATTTGTCCTTTCTTAGCGTCATGTTTGCCGCAAATAAACGTATTTTCTTTAGTACTACTCACCGCTAATCGCTACCGCTCATACCCTGTGTCCTAACCCGTCTCTAGCGAATTTACTCCACGCACTGAACGTATGTCATCACACGGGCTCTGATACCAGCTTTGCGTGGTCCTCATACTCTTTATGTGTGCGAAGTGTTAAACTTGCATTATGTATGTACACTCAGCCACACAGGAAAGTGATCATTGGCAAATTCCCTTGTTTGATCACTATTGCATTTTGTATTTGTCTGTATACTTAACTGAATTTAAAAAGGAACGTTTTGATTGCAGTTTCTGTTTATACAATTACTTGCTGCGCCTCGCGGTTTCACCCGCGTAAGTCTCGATCCCGTGGGAATATCGGGATGAAAAGTATCCTATATCCTATTCCCAAATTTCATCCAAATCCGTTCAGCCGTTTTAGCGTGAAAGCGTAACAAACAGACAAAGTCACTTTCGCATTTATAAAATTAAGTTAAGAGAACTAGTCCGAATAAAATATGGAAACACTAGCTTCCGTTGTATGTCGAACAAAAGTAGCCTATGTCCTTCCCCGGGATGCCATCTATCTCCTTGCCAAATTTTATCGAAATCCGTTCAGTGGTTTATGCGTGAAAAGGTAACATACAGACAGACACAGTTACTTTCGAATTTATAATATTAGTATGGATAGTTCAGAACGAGACATTACATTACATTATGGGCCTCACTCCGACCTTTAGATTCAATCTGTCTAGCCTTTTCCCAACTACGTTGGGGTCGGCTTCCAGTCTAGCCGGATGCAGCTGAATACCAATATTTTACATGGAGCGACTATCTATCTGACCTCCGCAACCCAGTAACTGGGTAAAACGATACCCCTTGGTAAGACCGGTTGTCAGACTTTCGTGCATCCGATGACCCTAAATGGCTGTCAAATATCCACGAATGATAGGCAACGGCTTATTTATTTATTTATTTATATATACTTTATTGTACACCACAAAAATATATAACAAAAGGAAAAAAACAAACACTACAAACGCTTAACGTGCTTTCCGAGCCACGGAAAAATCTCGGTAAGTAAAGATGGTCACCCATCCACGGACCAACCTCGGCAAGCGTAGCTTAACCTGATGGATCGAGCCGTGTGGCTGTTATTACTTAGCTACGAGCCTCCTCCTCTCACTCCGACCTTTAGATTGATAAATAAAAAATTAAAGTAATAAAAACTAAAACCCAACTACGACAAAAAAGTCAATCAACTAAAAAGGTATAAACAAGACACCACAGACAGACAAATTAAAAATCCGGAGTCACACGTGTTAAATAAATAAATATAAAAGCATCAGCATAAATCGAAAAGATTACTTGTAATTTTTTTGGGGTTATAATATATAATATACTTATTTGAAATGTGCTAATTAAGCCCTTTCATTTGTTACCCAACGTGCTATGATTAAAAAATATTTTTTTTAGTTCATGACTTTATGTCCTCTTGATGTGACGTGATGTAATGTGACGTCACATAGCTTATAACCAGCGGACGATCAAGGCGCTTCCAACGATACCTCATCTGTCAAATTGTGATGAGTCGTTTAGAAGATATGAGGGAACAGATGAACATACATACATACATACATACCGGTCAAAATCATAAACCTCCTCTTTGCTTCGCCGTAGTCGGTTAAAAATAATACTTTTTTTTGGCAAAGTTTACGTTACTAACATTACCATTACCAGAACTGTTTTTGCTTATAAGTGTCTATGCAATGGCACCAATATTGTATAACAAATTACCTTGTCATATTAGAAATAGTAAGAATTATAACGAATTCAAAAGTAATATTTTTAAGCTACTAAATGACAAGGCATATTATTCAGTCAAGGAGTATCTGAATGACAAATTTTTATCAATTTTTTAAATTTTATATTTTTTAACTGTAATTTTGTGTTTGTGTTTTGCAATCTTTTGACGTTATGTATTTTTTATCTTTTCCTATTTTTCATGACATTTTCCCTATAATAATATAACAATTGTATAATTTGACATCCTTATGTAACTTTGACATTGTTCATATTAATCTTTTGTATGCCTATCGGCGGGACATGGTTTGTGCAATAGACATTTATATCCGAAACCATCTGTAATTACCAGTGACCGGAATAGGTAGAGCTAATTTACCTAAAGTTCGAAAAAGAACAGAGACAAAGTGGAGACGCCTTACGACAAAATATTTTTTCGGGACTAATGTCCCGGGTTTCGGAACATTACTTAAGTACAACTAAAATTAATAAAGTAAAACAACTATAGAATAAATTTCCTGTTTCTGTTTAAAAAAAAAGTATGCACGATTTCAATTGTTTAAAAAAAATTAAGGTAATCTCCTAATAATCTAATATTCGTTTGAACGATGTAAGTAAGCGCAGAAGCTAAAGTTATTTACATAACAGTTTTAATAATAATTTATGTGATGTCCCGAAATCCCGCCATTAGTCCCGAAAAAATATTTTAGTCGTAAGGAAGTCTCCACTTTTTTTGTCTCTGTTCTTTGAACTTTAGGTAGATTAGCTCTACCTATTCCGAGCACTGGTAATTACCTATGTTTCACAAAATAAATAAATGAAATGAAATGAAACCATTTGCTTATGAGCTCCCAGTTCCCAGTTCCCAGCTCCTAGTTCCCAGTTACCTCACTTATTGTTTTCGCCACAACTAACTTCGTACTTTAATACTTCTTCGATATAGTTACTCGTGCGTAGGTAGACACGTGTCGATATGCGAAACACGTGCGGCCCGTAATACTTTCTTTCTTTTTTTAGGGTTCCGTTACCCAAAGGGTAAAACGGGACCCTTTTACTAAGGCTCCGCTGTCCGTCCGTCCTCCGTCCGTCCGTCCATCCATCCGTCCGTCCGTCCGTCCGTCCGTCCGTCCGTCACCAGGCTGTATTTCATGAACCGTGATAGTTAGACAGTTGAAATTTTCACAGATGATGTATTTCTGTTGCGACTATAACAACAAATACTAATAAACACAATAAAATAATTATTTAAGGGGCTCCCAAACAACAAACGTTATTTTTTAGGGTTCCTACCCCAAAGGGTAAAACGGGACCCTATTACTGAGACTCCGCTGTCCGTCCGTCTGTCTGTCTGTCTGTCTTGTCTGTCTGTCTGTCCGTCTGTCTGTCCGTCTGTCACCAGGCTGTATCTCATGATGTTATAGTTAGACAGTTGAAATTTTCACAGTAGATGTATTTCTGTTGCCGCTATAAAACCAAATACTAAAAAACAGAATAAAATAAATATTTAAGGGGGCTCCCATACAACAACCGAGATATTTTTTGCTGTCTTTATAGATAATGGTACGGAACCCTTCGTGTGCAAGTCCCACTCGCACTTTGCCTGTTTTTTCTTTCTTTCTGCAATATCTTTGTGAACTTATAATAACTGGGTCATTTGTTACTATGATCTTTGTTCAGTTAAGGTTAGGAACATTTTTCCGATTTTGCTTGTCCGATAGATTGAATAGGATAGTTTAGTTAATATTACAAAGGTGCTTGCGATTAATTTTTATAATGGCAAGTAAGGATTCATGCAAAGTCCATGAGAACCTACTGCTAAAAAAAATCTATGCCGTATAGCAAATGTTAATATAGTAGAACTGTGAAACATGGTGGATCGATCCATCAGGTTAAACTACGTTTGCCGAGGTTGGTTCGTGGATGGGTGACCATTTTTACATACCGAGACTCTTCCGTGGCTCGGAAAGCACGTTAAGCCGTTGCCTATCATTCGGGGATATTTAAATAAAAATAAAACATCCATAACTCTTATTATTTTTACCCGACTACGGCGAGGCAAAAAGGAGGGTTCTGATTTTGACCGGTTTATATGTATGTTCATCTGTTCCCTCATATCCACTAAACTACTCATCACAATTTGACAAATGAGGTATCGTTGGAACCGTCTTGTACACACGTAATCTGTTTGATATATCCCTAGCTCGTGTGACTCCGGATTTCGAATTTGTCTGTCTGTGATGTCTTGTTTATACCTTTTTAATTGACTTTTTGCCGTAGTTGGTTTTTTTATTCCAATAGAGATATTTGTTGGAAGCTGGAACGCTGTGAATCAATCAAATTCAAGTTATGACATGACAACACGTCCATAAAAATCTTCAATGCAATAAAAATTCTATAGTTATTCTGTCATCGCTTCTAAACATAACACACACTATAAAAAATTCAAATATAATAAAAATATCGAACATTTCATGTTTGAAACCCCATAGCCAAAGCAAATAGTTTGCAGAAACCCTTGATCGTCAAACTACGTCACACAATACCATAAAATAGGGGTGTACCCAAAATTCTATAGAATATCATATTTTTACGATGAGCCCTTGTTAATCATGGTCTCTATAAGGGTTCGATTACAAACATAATAATTACAAAACACACATAATTTTGAATCTTATTTCGATTGAAATAAGGTTGGTTGTATTTGCAAGTTAGGGTTGTAAAAAAGTATTTGTTTAAAAACTTATTTTTGGAGCTAAATACCTACCCTTTATTAGTTTTGGTTTCTATTATGGAAAGGATCAAACGCAGATGTTTTGAAATTGAAAGAAAAGAGGATATTTGATGTGGTTTTATGCTTGCCCCTTTGTGTGGTATAATAGCCGTAATAATATCGATTGCTTTAGTTAGTTGTAAAAAATATGATATGAATATAAACCACATAGAGTCACTAGTCTTGTGGTTGAAAGCACAACAGCTGCGCGTGAAGTCTTGAATGGATCCATGGTTTGATCTTCGGTAAAGGGTGCCTGTCCACTGGAGTGGAGATGATACGAGAGGAGCGGAGATGTGCCTACATTAACCAATAGAATCTAATCTCTGGAGCAGACCGAAGTTTAATTAAAGGCACATATTAACAGGTCATAGGTTAACATAGGTATCTACCAAGTACCTCATCATCTTCTTTGTCAACATTTACATTCATCACTCTTTTAGTCACATGCGTTTCCTATCTCCTCATCACATCATCACATGCCCATACCAAGCCAAATGGTTTCCTTTCAACTCAATCTACCAAGTAGCAGAGGTGTAGGTACCGAGGACACCTCTGCTAATATAATTAACATAACAACACGCCTGTAATCCCTGTAGGGTTAGGCAGAGGTGTACCTATAGTACACCCTCATTTCGCCAGTTATGTTTAAGTCCCATGCAATAGGGGCGAACCTAATGCTATCAACCGGGCAAAAATCCAGACTCTAGGTTGCTACTGAGAAATTCCTGTTGAATAACCCGACCTGGGAATCGAATTCAGGACTCATACTCCGCAGTAACGACCACTAGACTAACAAGGCAGCCAATATTATTATTAAGTTTCAACAACAAAAAAAACTACGATGTAACTTCGTATACTTATTCAATTCTAAACCCAAAACAACACGTCATCATTTCCAAAAGCTTCATTAATTTAAGTAATTAATTCCCACTCCAACATAAATTATATTTTTCAGACACGCAAATATGAATTATATCGTACGCGTGCCTTTAAAAATGAAACTAATTCGTGGTTCCATTGTGGTGTTACATTTTGCTGAGAATAGGTCCCTTGGCTCCGAGTTCAATTAGCTGTCGATTTTTATGCTATATTGTATGAACCGTATAAGAATTAGGTAGATATGAGGGTTTATTTATAAACATTGCTTCAAAGTCAAAGTCAAATAATTTATTTCAAATAGGCATATTACAGGCACTTTCCAACGTCAAAAACAAAGAAATAGAATTGATTCTAGTTGCCCCTTCCAAAAGGTAGTTTTTATATGGAGAAGAATGGGCAAGAAACTCCAACGTTACTCTTTAAAAAAATGTTTTACAATATTTTGTGTACATCAATTATATAATTACATGTGAAGACGATACACCTAGAATACGATTACTGTACCACAATATGTAAAAATAATTAAAAATGGAGCAATGACAAATAAATTAAATAAGTATGTGATAGGTACATGGTGCTCACATATTTACAAACATTATACGATATCACAATATTCCTTCTTCAAGTTAAGAGACGTTTAAACGTCACAAAACACACGGCACGTCACAGGAGCTCGTGGCTAAATAGTAAGTCGATTTCCAAGTTTAAGCAACGTTTGCCGAAGTCGGTCTATGGCTGGTCACCGTCCTTAACCTACCGGGACCCCTCCGTGCCTCGGGAAACACAGTAAGCAGTTTGGACTGGCTGTCATTCGTAGATCTTTGACAGTCGTTATGGGTAGTCAGAAGCCCGAAAAAGTGACCACCAGTCTTTCCAAGGAGTATCGGGTATCGTGTTACCCAGTGACTGGGTTGTGGAGGTCAGCTAAGCAGTCGCTCCATGTAAAATAATGGTGGTGGCATCCGGTTAGACTGGAAGCCGACCCCAATATAGTTGAGAAAAGGTTAGGCAGATTGATTGTTTAAACTTTGCAAAATATACGGTTGAGTAGACGTTAATCATTACTTAACTTTTGTCGCACGATTCTGGTGGAACAATTTCTTTGAAAACTTCATGGCAGTAATTGTTCTACCGTTGTCTCGCCGCACGGCTGTCTGCGGGAACCTTGAGTCAAATTTGCAAGCTGTAGGTACTTCTATACGCAGTAAGCAGAAAGACTAATTCAATGCAGATTCCAAAAAAAAAGTCCCAAAAAAATCATTTGTCAAGCATCATAACCAAAAATGTAAATCCACTCCCTACCAATTGAACGCATAATGAATTTACGCTCAAATCAAATTTTCCTCCTCACAAATATTAGTACAAAACCGAAAAGGGAATTGCCAAATGCAATTACAAGTTAGAAACTGCATATTCATGTGTTGAACAAGCTAACATGACTAAACAAGCCGTCATAACGATGTCTGTGAAGGCACGAACAATTAAAACCGGGAACGACCAGCCTGCTTCGAAAATGTGGAGAAAAAAAAAGAAGTATAGCCTTTCTCTTTCACACTTTTTAAATTGAATAAATTGTTGAATTTTAAATGGAAGAAGAATTGCGTGCTCTTTCGCTCATCAACTTTTTAATTTGAGTCCATTTTGTTAAGGTCTAGTTTGCAATTGAGAAGTTATCAAACTATTTCTACTTTTTCTACGGTGATTCCTTTTTGTAGCCCGCAAAATTCAATCGTTTGGTTGCAAAGCAATTTTGAATTTTGCGAGCTTTTTACCCGACTGCCCCAGAAGGAGGGTAATGTTTTTCAAGAGTATGTATGTATGTATGTTTGTATGTATGTCTATTTCTTTGGCACGCTCTGTAGCCTAAACGGCTGGATGGATTTTAGCTAGTGAGGTGTCATTAGATTCGTCTTAATTGTAGGAGTGGTTTAGGCTATATTATATTTATATATTGCTTCTACAAATATAAAAAAAAGGGAGGGGAAGGTTTAAAAAAAACCAATACAACAATATTGGTATCAAATAAAAGCTAGTAATGAGTCAATTCCAATGTTTATTTAAAAAACAAAAAACCCGCCTGCAAAAACGCATAATTTAAAAGAGAAAAACTATCATTATAATGTGTAGAATTTTGGTATTACAGGCGGGGAATAAACCAATAACCTGAAATTTGGTGTAACTGTTGTTTGTTCCCCGCCTGTAATACCAAAATTCTACAGATTATAATGCTTGTTACCCTATGTCGATAATGCTAAAGTACAGTTTGTCAAGGTTCCTATCCCAGACTAGGACACGAGTGAAGAGCTCACTTCTAATACACTTTCAACATCGTGTATTTGCGTCACAAAACATCTGTCACTATTATTAAGGTCTAGCTCACAAAGATTGCCATGCGACACAGTGAATGTCCCCTGCAGGCGGGTATTATAAAAAAATGGCTAACGGCGGTCGTCGTTGTGGAGGTCAGATAGGTAAATAGGCTCCATGTCAAATACTTGTATTCAGCTGCATCAGGTTAGATTGGAAGCCTTACTTAGTTGGGAAAAGGGTAGGGTAAATTGATGATAATTATGACGATTAGAAATGTTCCTCATTTGTGTAGTGCAAATTCGTATGTTTAATGCATATTCCCAGGTCTGGCAAACCAGTATTGGGATTTCAACAAGTCCAGTCAGCCGAAGTTAGGCATAATTGACTTCGGTAAAGCATTCGATCCCGTTTCTGATAGCCTATTCAATCTGTTGTCAAATAATATTGACAAGACATAACATAACAACTAAACACACAACACAACATAACAATTTAACATATATTGACATTGGATAGTTTAATTGGTTATTGTTATTTCGAAATAACTGCAATCATACCATTTCGGATCCAAAATCAAGCTTTGAGAAACCGGTAGTTACTGATAGAAGATCGAACCGCACAGGTAATAGAAGAGCAACTTCTTAAAAAAATTAAAATAAGACAGATTTTGTGTGGGAGACAGAGAGAGTTATCTCTCTTCTCTCTCATTTAACGAAATGTGCTTACCGTGATGCTCCCTTGAAATTTCACTCTTAATTCTCGTCCAATCACCGAATCGGCGCCTAAGAAAAAAACACGTATATACAAACATAACCTTCCTCCAATGGTGAAAGGCAGAAACTACAGAACGCCACCTGCTACGATCCTTACATGCTCCTTTTGCCTCGTTTACGTTCAGACATCCAGCAAGACAAACAAGATCGCCGCTTAAAAAAAAAACTGTCACAGAAACACGTGCTTATAAAAAAGTTAGCTCGCACGTTATTAATTGTGCAGTTACTGCATCTATCATTTAACACAAGGCTCAATATAATCCAAACACAGTGTTTATCCAGTTGGAAAACGGGAAAGCAACAGCAGTCCCGGACGTGCCAATTAAAACCTCTCTGGTCATTCTTTTGTCATTCGCTTCGTTTGTGCCAATTGCACTGGACATGAATGAAGCCGTAAAAGTTAGCTTTTACTGCCAATCTTGATACTTTATTTCTATTTGAGGGGAGGATAAAATTTTGATGGAGCACCATTTACTTGAGGGTTTATTGGCACCTGCAATTATTGGACTGTTTTGGAGGCTTTTTGTTTGATAGAGGAAAAACCGTTCTGGGACGAATTTTAGTGTGTTATTCACATTTATTGTATGTCTAACAGCCGCGCGGGTCAATTTATCAGGTTAAGCTACCCTTGCCGGGGTTGGTCCGTGGATTGGTGACCATCTTTACATACTAAGACTCCTCCGTGCCTCGGAAAGCACGTTAGTCACGTCTTTGACAGTCGTATCGTCGTATTGTATTACCCAGTTACTGGGTTGTGGAGGTCAGATAGGCTTTCGCTCCTTGGAAAATACTGGTATTCAGCTGCATCCGGTTAGACTGGAAGCCGACCCCAACATAGTTGGGAAAAGGCTAGGCAGATGATGATGATTCACATTTGTGTGACTAAGATTTTTGGGGCATTTTATGAGCTATCATCATTATCACAATTAGCCTACGTCAGTTCACTGCTGGGCCTCTCCAATTGCACGCTAAAAATCGCTATTACATTGAGCTATATTAAAATACCTTCTGTCCACGACTACGTCCGCGTAAAATCACTTGTCCCCCGACCCTCCCCATCGCATCGCATCGCCTGCGCTATAACTTCGTTATCGCTTTCTTTTTCTTTTTGCTTGGTTCCTATGGTTCCTAGCGTGATGTTAAGTAGCCTATAGCCTTCCTCAAGAATTGGGCTATCAAATACAAAAATAATTTTTGAAATCCGACTCATGGCTTTAGAGATTAGAGCGTTCAAACAAACAAACTCTTCAGCTTTATTGTTAGTAGTATAGATTCATTTAGACTTCAGACAATACTGAACATAGACCACCTGATAGCGTTCATCGATAGAAAAGGGTTAGAGCCATAATTAACAATTCAACGTTCTCTACTAACTTTTGTGTGCCAATTTTCCAGTAATGAGACTACGTCACTGTTTACAGGGTAGTTTCTGAGTAGAAACTATGATTCACTGTGAATGGTTCATCAACAATCAATCTGCCTAGCCTTTTCCCAACTATGTTGGGGTCGGCTGCCAGTCTAATCGGATGCAGCTAAATACCAGTATTTTACATGGAGCGACTGCCTGTCTGACCTCCACAACCCAGTAACTGGGTAATACGATACCCCTTGGTAAGACTGGTTGTCAGACTTTCGGGCTTCTGCTTCTTGAATGGTTCATCAACATTGATTTAAAAATCCAGGCCATTTAAAAACGTATGACACACATACAGACCGATCTTTATTCAACGATGTTTTAAAAAATTCTCATTATAATTTCTGAAGAATGTCAAGTCACTCACTGGTTGTCAATGTATGATTCACTCTTCAAGAAAGGAGGCTTCATCAAAGTTTTTTCACTGGTCATCGCTTGTCTTTTTGTCCGTCAATGATTCAGTGACATTCGATGACGTGTTTCCTTAAATACGGTGAATCACAGGGATTAAAAGATGGCGGAATTTAGCGCTATGTTGTTTACATTGGAAGGAACCGTGTCGGTTAGCATACCGAGCCGAACCGATTACACCTAAAACTAACTTTAAATATCGTAGAGTGAACAGGCATCTTCTGGGCACGCTCGTTCCATCATAGACCTCATCCATCGCTTTCCATCGGGCGAGATCGGGGTCAAGAACAGGCCTTTAGGGTCGGTTTACACTGCGACGCAACGATGCTTGAAGAGGCCAGTCAAGTAGTTTTGCGCTGCGCAGCGTGCCGCCGCGAGACGCATCCCGATGTCGGTTGCGAGGCACAAGCCACTCTTGCACCATTGCACGCTACGCCTATTGGCTAAATACCGTTGCGTCGCCGTCGTGATGAGGCCCGCTACGCCGAGATAATTCGAAAATGCCACGCGGCGTAACGCGACGCCGCGTGGCATTTTCGAATTATTTCAATAAAATATGTATCTTTTTGTGTAGTAACTAAAGTTATATTTTGTAACACTATCTTAAAAAGTGCGGGCAGCGTCCGGTCGCTTCACGTCTAGGTGTGAACTGACCCTAATTGTAAAAAAAATAACAAAGGTATCTTTGATAAGAGCTCTGGACCGTCGATTCGATGCTCAGGTCAGGCAGTGTTTTTCAATTAAATTAGCAAATGAAGTATGCATTTTTGTCTGCTTTGCCCTCTTATGTAGGACTCAGAAGAGTGGCGAAATGTGAGTTTAGTAGCATACACCTTGCGGGAATACCGGCGGGATGTTCTGTTATATTATTATTCAAATACTACTGTTATTAATAATACATAACTATGTACGTATGAGGAGTTGATGGACGCACATCAGTCGCCTGCAAGCTACAGCGCGTTCCAGCTCCGTTTGTGGATAAGCTTCGTACATGAATATTAAAGTGAGGCGTTACTGTGGCGGCTGTTACACCGAAACGAATGGAGGGTGGTTATCTTGAAGGATATTTTGTGAACGTCTTCTGAGAATCTTTTTCCTGATCTTGTGTCCCATGTTAGTGAGGGTCGGCGGAACACGTTGTTTATGTCTTCTGAGCCTATATACTCATTATTATATATTTCACTATTCATTCTAGTGGCTTTTAATGGTTTCTAGAATGAATCGTGATACCTACGCAAATTGCAAATCGGTGATCATTGTTTCTTGATATCAGTATACAGGATCACGCACCACGCACCACGTATGCACGTTAAGCCCTCGGTCCCGGCTGTCATTTGTAGATCTTTGACAGTTGTTACGGGTCGTCAGAAGCCCGAAAGTCTGACAACCAGTCTTACCAAGAGGTATCGCGTTACCCAGTAACTGGGTTGTGGAGGGCAGATAGGCAGTCGCTCGCATGTAAAATACTGATATTCAGCTGCATTCGGTTAGACTGGAAGCCAACCCCAACATTGTTGGGAAAAGGCTAGGCATATGATGATGATACAGGGTCAATAAGATTATTTTTAAGGTCATCTTTAAGTCTCCGTTTAGGACATCCACGCATCTCAAAATTCGACTAGTCTATAAAATCAGCCACAAAAAAGCTTTACTTATCTTTGGCTTGTTTTATTTCAGACGTGATTCTTCATCATCCTCTATGGTTTCAGAGAGAAATTATAAGAAGCTGTTTTTTTTTTCTATATAGCAGTGGCAATTTCCCTATCAATTGTTACACTACGGTGTAACAGAATTCGGTTTTAAAGCGTCGCGAGCATGCATCAAATGCAGAACAGCACTTTGCATACGCGCGCCCTATGTTTGACTAACATGCCTTTCCATATGGACCACATGGGAACATTTATTTACTTAAAAATACATAACACAGCTACGAGGAAAGTTAATATTTTGTCATTCAGCTAGAGCTGGCAAAAGATCATATGAAACCTTTTCTTTTTGACATTTATTTACAGTGTCACCCCTTGCTTGGTAATTGTATACATTGCCTGGTGGGGCATACTTCTGACTCGAGCTTTTGGTGAAGATATTATCAACCACTTCGGTGATCTAGTGGTCTTAGACCCAGAGGTCCCGAGTTCGATTCCCAGTGGGGCGGGGTCAAAATTTTCTGCTCGGTTTGGTTGGTGGTAGAGCTTGTTCTAAGTCCGCCTGGCTAGCTACCATCATCTTATCAAAGTCAGTCGCCATAACAACAATGTTAACAGCATTTGTTGTGTTTTGGTAGTAAGAGGTAAGATAACCAGTTCCTCTGTGGTTGAGGATTCCGGGTGAAGCTCGCTTCTACCTTCGGCCTGATCATCCTTTACCATCAGGTGCGATGAAGGAAGATTCACAGTTGTGGTTACGAAAAAAAAAAAAACATTGTGTAGAATTAATTATGAGAATAAATTATCTATTCAAACCAAATAAAAAACCAATACAGAGCGCTGCGAAGAATACAGTGAAGGATGACAAAACTAGAACTCCGCTCTGTGCTCACGCTCACACACACATTTACAATCAAACTACACCTCACTAAGTGCACATGTTTACGAAACCGGCCTCACGTCACTGTCTTGGTTTTTTATTTGATCTGAGCCTATCTACCTGTAAACCTGTGTAAACCTGTGACAAAGTGGGATTGGATTGAAATTACGAATTAACTTACCAAAGCTGATTCTAACACAAGTTGATACATTTTAGTTTCATCACATTAGTTATTTTCCGTCTCAAGCATCACTGAATAAGGTTCTCATGGCTTACATACCTCTCTAAGAAAACCTGTCGGCTTACGTTTCATTTGTAGAAATATAAAAAGTCGTTCCTATTTAAATAGGTTTTAATTCAATTTACTTAAAAGTCTTACCATCTTCGCATCTGGTGTATTGACGCATAAAATTGCCTCTATAAGTGCCCATCTTTGACTAGTAATTACTCCAACCACTCCCTGCGTTCCTAGTACTCCCTCTGTCAGGCTTCACTGCTTGGTAATTCGCAGAACTATGTGTAGTCTTTGTCACAGTATAATAAAGTAACAGTATTACGTCTCGGCAGTGACCTTGAAACAAAGAGCATGAAGGACCGAGTTTCAGTTCATTTCTGCTTCCCTAGTAGTTTGAATAAATAAACAATTAGGACAGATCTTTATTATATAATACGAAATCCTTCATACTTTTCTCTATGTTTCATCGTGGGTGCGTTTCGAAGAATAATTAAGGTGCGCTTCATTTGTTGCGTTTCAAAGTAGTTGCGCTTCGAGGAATACCCCAGATGAGCTGACGAGTGATGACATTGTTGCCATCGCGGGCAAAACCTGGATGTGGCTGCCACAGGAGCTTGGGGATGGACACAAGATGAGGCCTAAGCCCAGTGGTGAGGTTGGGATGTGGATGTCAATGATGAGGTACTGTTTCACTACGGTACACGTTACGATCAAAAACACTATCTATATACATAAAAATCAATTGCTGTTCGTTAGTCTCGCTAAAACTCGAGAACGGCTGGATTGATCTGGATAATTCTTTTTTTGTTGTGTTCGTTACTCTCAGGGGAAGGTTTTGTACGTAAGGTAAGTGTAGGTAGGGTAGGTAGGGTAGGTAGGGTAGGTAGGGTAGGTAGGGTAGGTAGGGTAGGTAGGGTAGGTAGGGTAGGTAGGGTAGGTAGGGTGGGTAGGTAGGGTAGGTAGGGTAGGTAGGGTAGGTAGGGTAGGTAGGGTAGGTAGGGTAGGTAGGGTAGGTAGGGTAGGTAGGGTAGGTAGGGTAGGTAGGGTAGGTAGGGTGGGTAGGTAGGGTAGGTAGGGTAGGTAGGGTAGGTAGGGTAGGTAGGGTAGGTAGGGTAGGTAGGGTAGGTAGGGTAGGTAGGGTAGGTAGGGTAGGTAGGGTAGGTAGGGTAGGTAGGGTAGGGTAGGTAGGTATGTATGTATGTTTGTATGTATGTATGTAGGTAGGGTAGGGTAGGGTAGGCTAGGTAGGTAGGGTAGGTAGGGTACTCAGTGCTACCCGTACGAAGCCGGGGCGGGCAGCTAGTCAATAATAAATAAAGATAAATCATAACTGGTAACCCTACATTAAATATGAAGCGAAAATCATGGTAAACGCCAATTATATGAGCAGGGTAAGCAGAATGAATAGTTAATTGAAATCGGCCATAAGTGGTGGGCGCTGGCTATGGACAATTAAATACAGAAACAGTGAATAGCCGACGTTAATTTAATTATGGAATGTAATATTCAATGGTTGTGCATGTTTTTGTATTGGTTGGTGGTTCATTAGGTGTGGTTTTGCAGGGATAATGGGAACTATGAAGTACCTACAAGATATTACTGGGTTAGGGATACTTAAGTAACTTTTCAGTCATATAAAGTGTACTCTTACATACTGGGGCGATTCGTCGCGCGACGCGAATTTTAACAAAATCAATTTCTCACGGCGAACAATGCCGCGGCGTCGCGTCGTGCTACGAATCGCCCCAGTATGTAAGAGCCTTAAGACTCACATAAACACAAGTTTTCACCATATTTGTCTCTCTCGAAATACATACACAGCACATAATACACAACATGTACCCCTACATAGGTACTTTGGTAGGCTACATCATTATATGCATTTACTAGTAAGTAGTTATATTAATAATAATATACTGTGCTCGTCCTACAACTACTGATATGTTCAAATTTTTTTTTTGGGGATTAAATAATGCATTTCTAGCATTTACATATTTTGCCAAATTTGTATCCGAATCCGTTCAGCCGCTCTGGCAGAATCGAGGAACACACATTTGAAAGTTTTAGCGAACTTCTGTTTTTTGGAAGATTCTGGCCTTTTTTAGGGTTCTGTACTTGAAACGTTCCATACGGAACCCTAAAATAAAGGTCGTACTTTATCCTCATATCTACGGATTTGTAATTAAAAGCATTGTAATTGATTAAAGCAGGTCATGTGATTACTGGGGTACAAATAATTAAGATTAAATTTCTTGTAGGATCCTTCTAATTAGTTAATACTGTTCAGAAAGTACCCTAGGTACATACTTTGTAAGAAAGAGAGCTCTTAATGAATTAAAAAAAAAAAAAACGAAAGTAGCTCTGTCTGTCTGTATGTTACCTATTCACGCCTAAACCACTGAACGGATTTCGACAAAATTTAGCAAGGAGATAGATGGCACCCTGAGGAAGGACATAGGCTACTTTTTATTGATAGACCGCGCGGGCGAAGCCGCGGCCGGAATCTAGTTTATCATATTCCTTCATCTGTTGCTTTCCTAACCAGATATTTTTTTGTTTTCAGGTAAATCATCACATCTCAACTTACCAGCGCAAAGACTACGTAAGATCTCATTTCAATACCTTAATATTTCAAGACTTCAAGTGAAAATCCATGGGCTTTATTACCTCATCTCCAGCTTGCAAAAAAGAGTATTAGAAACTACAAAGTATACCTGAATCAGAGATCATCCGATCTGCAGTGGTATTCTGTAACCATCTCACCGTGAAAGCTTAGGTAAAGTGAGCTTGAAGTGAACTGTCACTGCCTTAGCATCAGTAGGTATTGATGACAATGACAGCTCACTCCACGCTCACTTCACCTAAGTTTTCACGTGAGATGGTTACAGAACAGCAAATGCTGATGCTAAGGCAGTGACAGTTCACTCCAAGCTCATTTCACCTAAGCTTTCACGGTAAGATTTTTACGGAATGGGTCTATTGGCAGTTCTGTAAAAATCTCACCTTGAAAACTTAAGCTGAAGTGAGCTCGAAGTGTGTCGGGAATTTGCCACTAGAGACTGACAGCTCACTTCACATAAGTTTTCACGGTGAGATTTTCACAGAATAAACCGGCTGTACTCTAACTATCTCCGTCGTAGTAACAGAAGGACAAATTATACAGTTTTCCCTCCAACACCATACGTGGCTCATTTGCGACATTACCCTAAAAATACAACCACAAGCGTACTAAAACTAAACCAACTAAAAACACAATTTTATACTTACCTCAAACAAGTCCTGATAGTGAATTTATTTTTGAATTACAAAAGTTTTCGAGCTGGAAACCATTTGAATACACATTGCCTAAGCTAGATCGTGCTTAGCCCGGCCTGAGAAAAACAAGTAAAAAGTCTTGACCGCCTGTTGCGACGATGTTATTCTTATTTTAGTCGTGTGCTGACGGCTAGGAATGAGAAAAGAGGTTGGTATCGATAATTCATGTGTAAATAATTTTGCTTTAAGTTATTGAAAAAAAATACGGGTCGCCAGAAGCCCGAAGGTCTGACAACCAGTCTTACCAAGGGGTATCGTATTACCCAGTTGTGGAGATCAATATAGGTAGTCACTCCATGTCAAATACGGGTATTCAGCTGCTATCAGTTTCACTGGAAGCCGACCCCAACATAGTTGGGAAAAGGCAAGGCATATGATGTTACTAGCTTCCGCCCCGGCTTCGCTCGCGTGGTAAATCGATAAAAAGTAGCCTATGTCCTTTCTCAGGCTCTAGACTATCTGTGTACCAAATTTCATTTAAATCGGTTTAGTAGTTTTGGCGTGAAAGCGCGACAAACAGACAGACAGAGTTACTTTCGCATTTGTAATATTAGTAAGGATTGAATAAACTTAAATACAGAAATGTTTTTGAATGCAATATTACGTTTTAAACAATGTATTTATTACAGGTACCTACTTATAAAGCGTAGACGTTAATATCACCTTACAAATTTATCAACATTTATAGCAATAGAAACGTCTAATAACGTTACGAAATAATCTTCTGACTAACATTCATAAAGCACAATATTAATAATTTTGGTATAGCTATCTGGGTCAGGGTGTAGTCCTCATAATATATTTTAATTTACTCACACAGCTAAGACTTTTCCAGACTTAACCTTAAGATTTTTGAGAATTATCCAAAAACTCATCGAAAATTTATCGACAACCACCACATCCCTAAAAAATGCATCTACTCGTGTGCACTACATGACACGAAGATATCGTTCAAGATTCTTTGGAGACTGCTCGCTTTGTCTACCTTGCACATAATCGATAATTTAAATGCACGTCACTAGAAAATGCGACGACCGGCGTGTTCACGACGTCGCCGATTTTATATTATCGACTATAATATCGATATAGCAAGCTCTAATTTTAGTTTGTTCGATGTTGTATTAATAGATTGTGGTAGCTCAGTTTTTGTTTTTAGTCTTGTAGGGTAAAAGTTGCTGTGATGAATAAAGTTATAATAAAGCGTGTATTATGTGTGTTGAAAGGAAAAGTTTCTGAAGTAAATAAGTTAGAATGAACATCTTATTTTATGTTAAAGTTTAAGTTAGCTACGTCATAACGTTTGTGTAACATTTTTAACTTCAATGAACTTGTCTCGCTTGTTTTCTCTGTGCGCTAAGGTAGAGGTTAATATGAGTTAGTTTAGTTATAGAGGTTAGGAATATTATTCGTACAGTTTTTTGGTGGAAGAAGTATTCGTTCAAATAAAACCGCATACGCAGCTTAAATTACTTTTTAGCTGAAGATAAAAAAACTAATTTTGCTTCTCTCTTCCATTCTAATTGCAAGAAAACATAAAAAAAACTTTTATAATTTAAGCATTGACATTCTAATGCAATATATTATTGAATATTAAATTTAAAAAAAGAAAATTAATAAGAAGTAATTATCGCGTCCCATAATTAATTTTAACTTCATTCATCGACATAAGCACATCCCTATTCAAGCTCCGCGTGTTCGCGACACTACCAGCGTGGCACCTTATTGTTTAACTTGGCTAATTAGTCGCTCGCGTGCAAACAGGACTGATAAAACAATCCTGTGTTTGCCTTTCTATTGTCAATACTATTCACTTTAGGAGGCAAATGTAGAAACAGGGATATTAACCTTGGCTTACGAAGCTACCATGTTCGAAATTTTATATCTAGGTAAAAATCCAAATCCAGAAATAAAGTTAAGGTAATCTGGTACAAAGGCCGACATACAACCTTATTTAAAATGGTTATCACCAAATATCACCTAAAGTGACTAATTTTGCTGCACAAAAAGCATATTATATATATTAGTTACTACAAAATGTTAAAATGTTTTGGTCCTAAAATCACTGCGCCCACATTCTATTTAACCAGAGGACCATTATTTGTAAAAATATATTCATATCTACAAAGAAAATGGATGAATACATTCTTGCGGAGTTTAGTTCACAGCTGCTTGCTACTCGAGTCTCATAAAATGTGTTAAAAAACTATCAAATCAAAGCTGAAAAATGTGGAACCGTTTTTCGAAATTTCACCACCGAAGTAGGTACTCGGCAATCTGTAGTTAAGACTTCAAGACTTCAAGTAAATCAAAACAATCGAGATTCAAAACTATGAAACACAACAGTAATATCAAACTTCAACATCTCCTCGACGATACAACCGCACTTTATCGATAATCGCTTCCCGTATCACGGTACACCACTAATCGTGTGCACGACACTACTGAAGGCGTATTGTTTGACTCCAGTAATTAGTTCGTCGCGTGCTACCTCTGATAAATCAATCGTATATCCGTGGATCAAATGCAGGTTTACTGATATGTAGGTTAGCTTCGAGTATTTAATTGATTATTTATTGAAAAACTTGCTTAAAGCCCGCGGGAATGTTCAGCCAGGATATAATTCATGGTCTACGTGTGTGCCTAAACTTCATCGAAATCGTTCAGCCGAGGTAACAGACAGAATTACTTTCGTAAGTATTAACTACCCATTCCTGCTTCGTACGGTTTTTAACTAGCCAAAACATCGAGGAATGTGTTATACACATAAACCTTCCGGAATAAATTCTCTAAATGATGATGAAAACCGCATCAAAATCCGTTGCGTAGTTTAGAAGATCAACGCGGTCACACAGGCAGACACGAAAAGCTATCATCATCAAAGCTATAAGCTATCTTTATGTTCTGTCAATGTTCCATACAATTTTTGACAGGATTTTCAACATGTTTTGTTGTGAATATTTCGCCAGTGCAAACGCACAGTAAGACTGGCATGAGACACACGTTGAACAAGTGTCGTAAGTTTTTGTAGTAAGAACCTAGGTACTAGTTAACAGTAAATAAACAGGTCGTTACTGCTACATTTAACGACTCCAAATTAACGCAACTATCTAAATAAACAACTCTAAACTAAACCACGACAGTGACTCAACTGAAATCTAATTTTGAAACTGATCGATTTTTTCGCCATCGAAAATTTAAAGCATTCAAACGACTGTCCGAATGTTTACAGAGCTTGGTAATGTAGGCTAATCGATAAGCATCATATGTGATACTGTTGATTTCGTGTATGTTCAGTGTTCACTGAATGGACATTCGATATAGTTGATGTGTTGGGTAGTTTTGTAAGGATATCGTTTGACAGTTGACAAACAAAGGCAATTTTCCACCTGTGAGCTAGGTCGATATACTTAGCTAGATTCAGGATTCTATATTATCGAGAGTAGCAGTCTTTTAGGATTCAGACCAAAATACACAGAAAACCTTTGTACAGCGCAAATTCGTTTGTGAATTTTCACACGAGGGGAGCCACACGGTCTCATCCATCATGTTGAGCTAAGTTTGCCAGGGTTGGTCCATGGATGGTTGACAATCCATTACAAATCGATAACCCTCCGTGCCTCGCAAAGCTTTTGGTCCCGGCTGTCATTCGTAGATCTTTGACAGTCGTTACGGGTCAGAAGCCCGAAAGTCTGACAACCAGTCTTACCAAGGGGTATCGTATTACCCAGTTACTGGGTTGTAGAGGTCAGATAGGCAGTCGCTCCATGTAAAATACTGGTATTCAGCTGCATCCGGTTAGACTGGAAGCGGACCCCTACATGGTTGGAAAAAGGCTAGGCAGATGATGATATTATCGAGAGTAGCAGAGTCTTTTAGGATTCTAAAATCAGTAAAGTCCGCCGTCCGTCTGAGGCATGTTCTTTCAGAGCCAGATGACCTCATAACCCTCCTCCAGGACAGGAGTAGGGCCCCCAGTAAAGTGCACAAACACAGACGTAAATCGTCATTCCGACCTCGATTAAGTACCTCTCCCCGTCCCTTGCTCGTTGTGAAGTGCCAGCCCGCGCTGCAGCTGAGCAAGTAGCTTCAAATTCCCCTGATAATAATAATTATCCTGTGATCTAGCCTATCCCGTCTTGCTGTCCTCCCGTCAGTGAAGCCCTAAGCCGAGGTTCGTACCCCAAAGGGGGTGCCCTTAGCGAGCAGTCACTTAGTATTAATGAATATATATTAATATCTTGTGAACAAGCACGGCAGCATTTTTGGAAGGCATGGTCCAATGACTACTTATCGTTGTTGAATAATAGAAACAAGTGGCAAAAAGAGCTATCAAATATTAAGGAAAATAGGGTAGTGTTGCTTAAAAACCCAAACACTCCACCTCTTCACTGGCCGTTGGGCAGAATAACTAAAATATTTCCAGCGTCCGATAACAAGGTTCGAGTTGTTCAAATTAGAACAGCTGACGGTAAATTGCATTTGCGAGCTATTTCTAAATTAATCATATTACCTATAGATACATAATAATTTTAGTACAATAAGTTCATTTATTTAGTTTGTCACAAATTGATAGATTTTATTTTATTTTTCTGGCCTGGCAATATTGTTAGAGTCAACAAGATGGGTATAAAACCTCTTTTATATTTCATTTTTATTCTTTTTAATTTTAAGTATTTTATATCTTCTTTTGTTTTTCTTCTTCTATGTGTCATCTAATGTATGCACTAGACCAAAATAAATATTTTATAATATTTCAATATTTGTTTGCTTATGTCTAACAAAATTGGTTTGAATAATAGAAACAAGTGGCAAAAAGAGCAATCAAATATTAAGGAAAATGGGTAGTGTATTAATAATTTTATTAATTATCATATTAATTAGTTTAGTTTATGCCCCTGGCTGGAGGCCCTGAGTGTAGTAGCTTAAGGCAGCCACAGGAAAGTCCGGTTAAGTAGTCATGATTTCAGAAATCAACAACGAGATGCCAGAGTAAAAAAAAAAAAATCTTTTAGGCTTCAGACCAAAGTCAAATACGATAACATTATACAGAGGTTTAATTTAAATTCGTTCCTGAATTTTCCCATGAGCGAATGGTTTTGAGCCACACGGGTTCATCCATGAGGTTGAGCTACGCTTGCCATGGTTGGTCCGTTGATGGTTGACAATCTATTACAAATCGAGAACCCTCCGTGCCTCGCAAAGCCTTTGGTCCCGGCTGTCATTCGTCGATCTTTGACAGTCGTTACGGGTCGTCAGAAGCCCGAAAGTCTGACAACCAGTCTTACCAAGGGGTATCGTATCACCCAGTTACTGAGTTGTGGAGTTTAGATAGGCAGTCGCTCCATGTAAAATACTGGTATTCAGCTGCATCCGGTAAGACTGGAAGTCGACCCTAACATACATAGTTTAAAAAAGGCTCGGCAGATTTGTGAGTTCCTGAATTTTCAAGGAGGTTAGTAAGTCGGAGTCAGATAGTTAATTTTTAGTTTCAAAATGGTGATTTCCATTGCAAATGGTATGAAATTGCTAAATAGTGAGCAAACGATGATTTTTATCTGAAATTGAGCGTTATCTGAATGACAAATTCTTCTGAATGCTTTTTTTTCTCAGCAGCAGGGGAAAGGGTCTCTGGTTCAGAGAGGTAACCGCGTAACACACAAATACCAATTGATCTCAAAGACGTGATGTAATTTTATGATAATTGGTAATAGCGCTTGAAAGAGTAGTGATTTTGACTTCAAATTTTGGGTACCTATGTCTTTAAACAGTTGCGTAGCTTAAAGAATGACCAAGTTATTTTTAAGTCCTTCCCGTAACAAACATCATGTAGCGACACCAACAATGAATCATAAATTAACTACGAGTATATGAAAGACGTTTATCTTCAATATATCATTATTACACGGTGTATCGGTTCGGGTGGAGCAAACTGAGCGTGTGTCGTGACGGCGAGTGGAGAAGCCATGTGTCATATTTGGTGCGTAGTTCTGAATCGTGTGCTGAGGTGAAGTAGGTTTTACTTAGTAAAACCAAAAACAGAACACTTTCTCTCCTAATAAAGTTTACTAGGAGATGAAGTGTTTGGATTGAGGTACAAACTGAGCGTGTCGTGACGGGGAGTTGAAAAGTCATGTGTCATATTTGTTGCATAATTTTGAAGAATGGGCTGAGGTGGGGTAGGGTTTTTAGATGGGAAAATATACCGTGCTTTGATTGAGGTATACTTCTAACATAACAAAATCTGTATTTTCGTGGCTTGGAAAAGATCCTTTTTTTGCTGAATAAACGTTTCGTTGGGAGAACTCATTTGTATCTGTGTTGTCACAGGAAGGCTACTTAACTCCTGGGCTATTACTTCCAGAAGCTATGCTTATGTCTCTATATGTCCCTATAATTTATTTGGCCGAAGATCCAGTCCAAGCCTTTACGCGGAACGCAAGACAAGCCCTTGTGTCTATTAAAAAGCCTCACAAAACGAGGCCCACTATATGAATATCAAGGATTTTTTTTTACCAATTTATTCGTGTTTGTGGAAACGTAACTATTCAATTTAGAAAAACACAATTTCTACTGTTAATTGCATCTCCCTACATAAAATAAAAATATGACGACAATATTTCTGACACAGAGAATGCACTCGAACTCCATGCTCCAGAAATACGCGACCGCCTCGCTTCGCCTTATTAACCACGATGAATGATTTATAGTAATATAAGACTTATGGCGTTGGAAATAACGACGAACCTGTAATTTAGTTAAAAGGGTTATTTTAGCGTGTCAATTAAATACTAAAGCCAAGCTCTATATTTGGATTCGTCTTGTGCCGCCATATTGGATTATGGTCCTTAAAATATTTGAAATTATTTTACGATATGTTTATTGAACTTCGTGAGTGTTTTTTAATGTATGTTTATGAAATTATTGTGTGGCTGTGGACTTTAAATGCGTCTTTTAGCATTTATTGTAGTTATTATGTTGTAATTAAAAGTTGAGACGTTGGTCAGAAGTATTCTTATGTTATTGTATGACTTTGATTATCAGAGATTAACCTAAATTAGAAAAAGGCCTTATTAGAATGCTAAAAGTCACCCAAAGGGCCATGGAGAGGGCTATGCTTGGAGTTTCCCTACGTGATCGAATCAGAAATGAAGAGATTCGCCGGAGAACCAATGTAACTGACATAGCCCAAAGAATTTCCAAAGTTAAGTGGCAGTGGGCAAGGCACATTCCTCGCAGAACAAATGGCCGATGGGGCCGAAAGGTTCTGGAGTGGCGACCGCGTACTGGAAGACGTAGCGTTGGTACCTCCCCTCCCACTAGGTGGAACGATGACCGTCTGAAGGCTGCAGGAATCCGAAGGATGACCAGCCTGCAGGCCTTCTTTATTCATAGCCGCTATTCATATGCCATTATCGTGGACGTAACACGACTCTATCGAGTTATATGAAGCCAATTTAAACTTTGTGTATATAGCCTTGCATTATGCTCTCTCATCTGCTGGATGCGGGAAGCACAGAACCGGTCAAAGTGATGGTGCTTGCGGGAGGCCTATGTCCAGCAGTGGACGTCTTTCTGCTGAAATTAATGATGATTGAACGTAGATTCTCGTTAATATCGTTATTACAATACGTATAGTCCGTATATCCCATCTTGAGAAATGATTATTTTCATTATTTTGGAAAGATGTAACACTGGATGGCTTTTTTTTCATTGGCTTGTAAAGATCCAGCTAGGTATTAAATAAAAGAAAGAAAGAAAGAAAAATTGTTTATTCCGCACAAACTAAACGCACAATACAAAAATATAGAATGGCATTCACTAAAAGTACAAATTAGCCAAAAGCCTCGTATTTAATAACAGTATTATAGCAGTGTTTGGACGAAGGAAGTAACCAAACACAAAATCCACGCTGTTGATAAAATATACGACGCTGTATCAGATTTGAAGACCTTAATCAGAGTTTTTCATTTAATATGCCATAAATATTTATACGAGTATTGACTTCCCAATGTTTATATTTACGAATGGACTCATATAGTGTGTATCAGAAATGTATGGTCATATATGAGGGTGTGATTCAGACAGACCAACAAAAAATAAATCAGCTGTCCCATACAAAACCTCAATACCTACTCGGCCTAAATGTATGGAACAGATGATAATTTTTTCGCGATTACGATGTTTGTCCCATGGAGAATGTTATTCGGTTTGATGCTCTGAACCACAGACTTAAATATGACCACGCATTTAAATTATGACCACGCATTTAAATATTACCACGCATTTTTGATACACGCTGTATTTAGGTACGAATCAACTCATATAAATGCAAATTAATGTTTGATAACCCGAAGAGCCCTTTCCCAACAGTGGGAATTTTATGGCCTGTTAATATGTTTTTTATTGTTTATTTAATTTTAATGTTAACAAACAAATCAGTTCCGTTTAAATTCGTTACCGAAACCAATAAAGTAAAATTTAATTATAGAATAAACATTACCTGTGCTCCGACGCCCGTTAAAATAGAAAATTATTTTTATAATTAAACCAGTTTTAAGCGGTTATACGTAGTCTTAGCTGGTTATAACTAGAATATTTTATAGGGTGCATGGGCTGTGGAGTTTTAAAATAAAATTTATATAAAAAATATGACAAGAATGTCGCTTTATAAAATGTGTAGATTCCGTATGTTTAAGATAATTGGATTTTCGTGTGTTCTGTCTAATTTTGGATTGTGTTCATAAATATTGATGTTACACCTATCTATTTTAAGTGACTGTATAATCAATCGATTTATTTATTCTTATTGAATGCTTACGTTTAAAAGCTGCTTATTTAATGAACGCGTCGTTTTTATTGACGCGTAGTTTTTCTTTTTGGCGTAAGTTATGGCGTACATGCGCAAGATGAATTTTATTAATTTTCATTTAACTATTATGAGTGATAAGTAACTAATTAATTTACAAAGTCGTGTGAAAAGTGAAACACTAAAAAGTTTAAGCATCTGCCCAGCTGTGGACGGTTCTAAACTGAGTGAATTGGGAAAATGATGCTGTAAATACTTAATTATTTTTTTCATAGTTTTCTATCATTTAAGCGTTCCCATTTACCCAATACTTCATTGTAGTTGATTGTAGCTAACTTATAGAAATTTCTTAGTAGTAGCTCGGAGTCCCGGTTGATGACAATTGGCTCGCCCTCTATTATATGGGACTTAAACATAACTGGCGAAATGTGGGTGTACTATAGCTGCACCTCTCCTCCTTCGGGAATACAGGCGTGATATTATGTTATAATTTACAGAAAAACAATGTTGCACACCTCAAAAACGTTAAACCAACCCATTTAATTTTTAACGGACCCCTAAAAATTGAAATCCCACTAAGCGGACGGATGTGAACGTAATTTTAGTCGTATAAAATCGGGCACCACAGGCCTGCGGTCGGGCATACGCGTGTGGTCCACCCTTAACGGATATTTTACGATGCCCGAAGCGATGTCGGTGACCCTTTATACTTTACACTTGATTAACTTTTTTTAGTTTAATTGTTCGTATTAGTATTTTATTGTTTTATGCTCTTTTTTTTTGGGAAATTTGTCGTTGATGGCGATAATTGATTTGTTTTAAAATGCTCTTTGACTGTGTTATGATCATTGTGGTTTTGCTTTATGATAATTAATAGGTATTAAATGATTAAATTATTAGGGTAATTCAGCCAGAACGCTAATTACTTGTTAGCTAAATTATGTATTTAAACTAACTTAGGAACCATATAATTTCAAACTAACATAACTAAGAGGCTTTATAGCCATTGACTAAAACTAATAAATAAAAATAAAAAAAGTAATGAAAACTAAAACCCAACTACGACTTAAAAGGTATAAACAAGACACCAAAGACAGAAAAATAAAAAATCCGGAGTCACACGTGTTAGGGCATAAATCAAACAGATTATGTGTGACTCCGGATTTTAATTTTTTTATTTTATTTCCTGTCTTTATGTCCTCTAGAGGGCGCCATTTTTAATTGAATGTGACGTCACATAGCCTATAAGTAGCGGACGATCAAGACGCTTCCAACGATACCTCATTTGTCAAATTGTGATGAGTGGTTTAGAAGATAAGCGGGAACAGATGAACATACTTACATACATACATACATACATACCGGTCAAAATCATAACCCTCCTTTTTTTTTCGCCGTAGTCGGGTAACCCGTGGTCTCCTTAGCAATCTTTCAACTGCTTGTTTTGATTCACAAGACCCCAATATAAACTACGGTACATTGTTTTCTACAGTATGCCAAGAATTCAATAAAGCGTGTCCTGTGAAAAATGTAACAATAAATTCTAAACCAAAATTTAGTGAATGGGCCACTACTGGCATTAGAAAAAGCAGAGATATTTTATATAATTTGTACAATGAGAAATCTTTGACTTCTGATCAAGTCATTCATAATTATGTCAGAAACTATTCTAAGATATTTAAAAGAGTCTGCGCTCAAGCTAAATCTAAATTAATAAGTAACAAAATTAGTTCTTCCAATAACAAAATAAAAGCTGTGTGGCAGATAATTAACAAAGAAACTGGAAACACAAAACAGAGAGATCATAATGAATTGTCTTTAAAAATTGATAATAAAACCATTTCAGATAAGTTGAAGGTTGCTGAGACACTGGAAAACTTCTTTACCAACATCCCAATTGAGGTTACGAAATCGCTCCCCTCATCATCTATATTAGCTGAATCTCTTCTAAAAGAAAACTTCAGTAAGGACATTCCAAGTTTCGAATTCAAGCCTATTTCTATTGTCACAATTAAAAAAGCATTTAAAAGTCTTAACATAAAAAACACTGAAGACTTATGGGGGATTTCCGTTAAGGTTCTTGGAGATATTATTGACACAATTGCTCCTCTCCTAACAGGCATATTTAATCAATGTTTAGATAGAGGTACGTTTCCTGATTTAATGAAACATAGTAAAGTAGTACCAATTTTCAAATCGGGTAGTAAGAGTGATCCCTCTAACTATAGACCAATATCTGTGCTACCAGCATTAAGCAAAATATATGAAAAAATCATGCTAGACCAAATGTTGGCACATTTTAATTCAAATGGGATTTTACATAGTCATCAGTTTGGTTTCACAAAAGGTAGGTCGACGACTGACGCAGGAGTAAAACTCATCAGTCACATTTTAGAATCCTGGGAAAAGTCTCAGGATGCAATTGGCATTTTCTGTGACCTCTCAAAAGCGTTTGACTGCGTTGACCACAATACACTAATCTGTAAATTACACCACTACGGAATACGTGGACAAGCTGCTGATCTTGTTCTTTCCTATCTTTCAAACAGGCAGCAAAAAGTAAATGTTAATGGGGCGACGTCCTCGGGGTCTCTGGTTAAGATTGGCGTGCCTCAAGGTTCGATTCTTGGCCCTTTCCTATTTCTAGTTTACATTAATGACCTTCCTTACATGATGGCTAACTTATCGGATATAATTCTATTCGCCGACGACACTTCTCTTATTTTTAAAATAGATAGGAAAGATACGGATGTCTTACATGTCAACGATAGTATGGCAGTTCTTTCAAAATGGTTCGCAGCTAATAATCTTCTACTTAATGCGAACAAAACTAAATGTCTTAAGTTCTCATTACCTAACGTTCCTCAAGTAGGACTAAATTTAAAACTTGATGACAAGAAATTAGATGCTATTACGGAAACTGTATTTCTAGGAATTACTCTAGACTCGAAATTACAATGGGGCGCCCACATTAGAGCTCTTTCAGGCAGATTAAGTTCAGCTGCATATGCAGTAAGAAAAATAAGGCAGTTGTCTGATATAGCCACAGCTAGGTTAGTATACTTTGCTTATTTCCACAGTATTATGTCTTATGGCGTTCTGCTGTGGGGATCGGCAGCTGACGTAGATTCAATTTTCATTTTGCAAAAGAGGGCAGTTCGCGCGATCTATAAAATGAGTCCTCGTGAGTCTCTTAGAAATAAATTCAAAGAAATTGATATACTCACTCTGCCTTCTCTCTATATCTTAGAAAGTATTTTGTATGTTCGCAAAAACTTAGGGCTTTTCAAAAAAAGAAGCGACTTCCATAATATAAATACACGTAGTAAACATGAAATTGTGATACCCAAATTTAGATTAGCTAAAACTAGTAAGTCGTTTCTTATAAACAGTATCCGCTTTTACAATAAGTTACCAAAGCCAGTTACAGAACTTAGCGATGGTAAGTTCAAAACCCACATCAAACGTGTCCTTATCAAAAAAGCATATTATAAGATTAAAGACTACGTTGAAGACAAGGAAGTTTGGCAATAATTCCTTCTGCACATGTGGCTTCCCTGGTACCTCATTAACGGCATAATTTTGTAAGAGTCTATTAACTGCTCCCAAATTACCATGTTTATTTTTTATTTTTATACATTCATCGCAGACAGACATAATAATAATCATAGTATTATTTGACATTATATACCTACTATTTAATTTCAACTCTATAGTAGTGGCTTTTGCGGACATGTTAATTATTCAGATTTGTTACAGTTGTAATGGCAATCATGTCATTTGCTTTAAATAGGTTTTTATCTGTAGTATCTTATTTATCGTATATAGATTCCTTTCTATCTTGTGAATGTGAGAACGTCGTAGGCTTAGTGAACTGTAGACTTTTATTTTTAATTTTAATTTAATTTATTTTATATCTGAAACTTTTTGAATGGCCTACACTGTCCTCCCATAACTATTAACACTGTAATTCGAAATTATTGTAAAAGCCAATTATCTTTTAAAAGAGTAACCATGGAGTTTCTTGCCGGCTCTTCTCCATAGGAAACGACCAATTGGAACCGTGCACCTAGCTTCTGACGTTTCATAAGTGCCCATGTAGGCTTATGTGAAATAAAATATTTTGATTTTGATTTTGATTTTTGAACCAGCTGAAATATTAAAAAATTTAAATTTGATAATTTAAGCACCTAACATAAGAAGCTTATCCAGTGCATATCTATAATCTTAATAAACGCCAAGTATCCCTTAGGTATGCACTATCTTTACTATATTACATTTGAAATAAGATTAGACATTTAAATAAGCCTTTTTTTACAGTCCGTTCAACCGATTTTGACTTCTATTGCGTTAGTGGCAGGACCAATGGCAGCTGCAGTAAACAGTTGGTATTTTGTAACCTTTTTTGCTTTTAATGGCATCCTTATTCCTACGGCATAGAAGTCAAAATCGGTTGATCGGACTGTAAAAAGGTTTGTTTAAATGTCTAATCTTATTTCAAATGGAGTATAAGTTTTTATGATACCTTTATACTCGCTCTAATAGCTGCAGTGATAGCCTAGTGGTGTGACCGTCAGACTGCCAAGTCATAGGTCTCGAGTTCGAACCCAAGCCACGCACCTCTGACTTTTCGGATTCATCTGCGTATTGTATAATAATCAATTGCTTCAAAAACGGTGAAGGCATACATCCTGAAGAAACCGGCCATGTCTGAGAGATATTTGTCGACGGCATGTGAAGCCAAGTCAGAAGCCCATGGGCGGCATAAAAACTCTGACACCAGGTTTGTCACTAACCACACGAAAAAGAAAAGAACTCGCTCATAATTACCCTAAAAAACGTAACCACGCACAAATTTAAGAAATTGACTCATACTATAAATTATCTAAAAACATGTCAGCATTCAGTTAACCGTTTATGTTTATCTCGGTCGTTAATCCTCTCACTCGAATAAACACTAATACCAAGCAAGACACTACACATACTTATTACTTGAAGTATAACACCCCATGATTGTTAATTACAACACTAATATAACCCGATACCAATGATGGCGGATATTCATTCCGTGACGTCACAGCCGGTACCCTATCATGGTTAATAACGTTCAACAAACAGATCGTAATGACACTGTAGAGATAGATTGAAGAGAATCCACTTGATACAAAAAAAGTCATCCAAAGAGGGGTAAATTCGCACTTTTCATCGTGCGAATTTACACCTAAGTTATGCCAAAGGATACAAAAGATGGAAAGTGTACTTATATTATTGTACTTACACCCATAGGACTCGGGATTCAGGTATCACTACATATTATTATAAAACAAAGTCCTCCGCCGCATCCGTCTGTCTGTCTGTTCGCGATAAACTCAAAAACTACTACATCGATTTTCATGCTGTTTTCACCAATGGATAGAGTGGTTCTCGAGGAAGGTTTTAGTATATAATAACCGACATCCACGTGGGTGAAGCCGCGGGCATCAGCTAGTTATATATAATTCAATCTCAGTTATTGTATCTAGTAGCGGCACGAGAACTTCCAATTAGCACGTTTGGTTGCGGGGCGAACAATCCAGCAGCCAAACTGCGTAACACACTTTCTATAGCAATCAAAAGGACTTTGAAGGAAATTCCATTACCTTCTGCTCAAAATCGAAATCCTAGCTAATATTATAAATGCGAAAGTGAGTTTGTTTGTTTGTTAAGCTTTCACGCTAAAACGGCTAAACAGATTTGGATAAAATTTGGTACATGGGTAGAGTATGTCCTCCCATAACTATTAACACTGTAATTCGAAAATATTGTAACGGCCAATTATCTTTTAAAAGAGTAACCATGGAATTTCTTGCCGGCTCTTCTCCATAGGAAACGACCAATTGGAACCGTGCACCTAGCTTCTGACGTTTCATAAGTGCCCATGTAGGCTTATGTGAAATAAAATATTTTGATTTTGATTTTTATGACCTGGAAAAGAACATAGGCTACTTTTCATCTATAAAGGTTGTTACACAATGTCTCTAATGGTGGAATCCCACAATCGGCAATATTGCAGACGGACACGCACGGCAGACGACCACAAACCGCCACGCACCGCGCACTGAGGCGGTTCCGACGTTTGTGACACCCACCCCGATGCCTCCGATTCCTTCCCACGGTCCGTCTTCCGGGCTCGTCGGTGTCCGGCCGCAAAATCGCCGATCGTCGGATCTCGGCATAAGACATCGTGTAGTACAGCGTTCTTCTTCTTTGAAGAATAGAGCGTGTGAAGTAGTGGACCTTCTGAACCTTCTCTGTGTCCAGTTAATTTAATGCTGAGCGAATATGTGCCATATACTTTTATGAGTATATGCTGATTTGGATACAATATTGAATGTATGTGCTTCAGTTTTACGCGATGTATCAAGGCCCTTCTCTTATTGGGTTGGTTGATTTTTGACTGGATTAGGGATATATTTAGAAGGTGGATTCAATGTAACTATGGAAAATGTTGTTTTCTCAAACATGCTTGGAAATTCGAGCATTATTTTGACAACCTTCTTCGAGATAAGTCAAAATTGCTGTACTGGTAAAAAACAAGTGACGATGCGGCCAGCAAAGTAACTATGAAAATCCATATCTGGCGTGTTTAGCGGCCAAATAAATTACTATGAAAACTCATATCTGTCGTGTTATTTAAAAATGGAACGAACTTTTTACTTCAACACACGGCAACCAAGGAGGTAACTTATCAAAGATTTTATTTAAATTTCGAATTGGTTTGCAAATAGAACAAAGAAGAAATAAATTAACATATTGGCGCATGGAAAATGATAGTTATTCGTCACTGATTCTGGAATTTCTATTTAATTTACTCAGTTTGAATTTCCGCACGTTGTTTGAGAAAAGTACTATACAAGCCTTGGCCGCAATCAGGAATTGATTGACTCACGCATGAGTGCCTCGGCTTCGCCTCGGCCCTCATTTTCACGATCGTCCATCAATTCCCTTATTGCAGGCCGCGACAGTAATGTACTATTTTATCCATATAAACATACGAGTACATAATATATAAAGTCACCTCTTCTTCCCATGGGGGTAAACAGAAACTACTGAACGCCACCTGCTACGATCCTTACATACTCTTTTTACTTCATTTACGTCATACATGAACGTGTTGTAATTTTGTTTGTTCATTTTTCAATCACATAACATCACGCCTGTAATCCCCAGAGGGATAGGCAGAGGTGTAACTATAGTACACCTACATTTCGCCAGTTGTGTTTAAGTCCCAAGTAATAGGGGACGAGCCTATTACCATCAACCGGGCACGAATCCAGACTCCGAGCTGCTACCGAGAAATTTCTTATAGAAAAACCCAATGACACTTTGCTCAACTTGGGAATCGAACCCAGGACCTCATGCTAAACAGTAGCGCTTGCAACCACTAGACTAACGAGGCAGTCAAATCTGTGTTTTGTAGTGCAGTGTGCTTTGTAAATATGCTCTGTTCATTTGACACCTAGAATACTCCATCCCGCGTTGACAAACCTTGAGTTACGACTTTTTAATGATTGTCAAAGACCAAGTCTGGGATCCATAGGTCAGAATGAGAAGAATGCACATATCCATAATTTTTCGCTCGAGTGACAGAGCATTGGTAGTTAATTATTGGTTCAGGCGTGACGCAGAGTGACGGCAGCAGCACGACGGCAGAGCACGGGGTCTGCGTCTAGCGCTCGGTGTAGCAACACGTCGTGTTCTGGTTTGCGACTGGTCAATCGTCATCCTGAGGATGCCCCGTTTAGAGGTGAAACACGTGTCGATTTCTTACAGGGTTTTTTATGACTCTTGAAGAATAGTTAAGCGGAATAGGTTACTAAATATATCTACGTTTATTTTTTTTTTTTACTGGGCCTTACTCGAATAAATCTAAGTACAGTAGCAACATGTCAAGTTGCATAATTATTTAGTTTACTTGTGTAAGGTCTCAGTTTGCCAGATAATGACAGATCGCGCCGGTTCACCGCCTGAGGGCGCCACGCCACTCAGCTTCTGGTAATTGAGTTATCGATGAGCAGTATTTAATAGTAATGACTTAATATTATATGTTTTCAAGATCATTATTGTAATGTTTAAATTATGTTTTTTAATGTTTTATGTATGAGGCAATGTATTACTCCGATTGTGGGCGATGAATAGTGTCCTCCAAAAAGGTCAGGAATAGTCAGGATGACGTGCGTAGCCTGTTTGCATTTTTAACGACTTCATAAAAGTTGGTAATGAAGTCTGTCTAAAAATCGGCCAAGTGTGAGTCGGACACGGAGGGTTCTGTACCACCATACAATATTTAGCAAAAAACGTCGAAAAAAACACGTTTCCTGTATGGTCCTCCCTTTTATTTTTACTTTTATTATATTTTTAGTAACAATACATAATCTGTGAAAATTTCAACCTTCAAATTACGGTTATTGAGATACAGCCCTCTGACAGTCGGACGGACGGACAGCGTAGTCTTAGTAATAGGGTTCCGTTTGGCACCCTTCGGGTACGGAATCCTAAAAGGTAAGACCGGTTGATGGTCAGACAATTTGAAAAGACTACGTAATTTTCAAAGCATGCAACGTTCTCTAGATTCTGCTTACCCTCATGGGGAAAACGCGTGTTTTTATGTCTATGTATGTATTATTCATGAACTTTAAAAAAGTCTGTCTAGGTTACCAGTCTTACAGTCTGTCCCAAGGGGGATGACGCTGATAAAAATATTTTTTTCTCCAAAAAACATGCCTTAGATTTTATTTTTAAAGTAAAACCAACCTTTACTCCATTTCTTAAATCATATTTTTGAATATGGACATGCAGGAAAATGTTACCACGGAGTTTAGTAACAAAATCGACAAGTATTTATGACTTTAACTAGATAAAGATTTATAAAATGGATTTCTAACTTTAAAAAAAAACCAGACTTACCAAGGGGTATCGTGTTACACAGTAACATGGTTTTGGGGGATATTCCTCGAAGCGCACCAACTTTGAAACACACCGAATGAAGCATACCTAAAGTATTCCTCGAAACGCACCAACGATGAAACATAGAGAAGAGCATAAAGGATTCGTAATAAATTATATCGATAGACGTTTTTTCAACTCGAATTGTCCTAATTGTTTATTAAAACTACCGGGAGAGCAGAAATGATTCAGGTTAAGCAGATGTTAATAATTGCTTAACTTTAGGCAAAGTTTAGGTACCAACAAATAACAGCATCACGCCTGTAATCCCGGAAGGGTAAGGCAGAAGTATATTACCTGTAGTACACGGAGGACACCCACATTTCGCCTATCATAATTCATATTATATATTTAAATAAACCCGAATCAATCTTCCTAGCCTTCTCCTTCTCCCATTTATGTTGGGGTCGGCTTCCAGTTTAACCGAATGGAGATGAATACCAGTATTTTACATGGAGCAACTGCCTATCTGACCTCTACATCCCAGCAACTCGGTAATACGATACCCCTTGGTAACACTGGTTGTCAGACTTTCGGACTTCTGACGACCCGTAACGACTGTCAAAGATCCACGAATGACAGCCGGGACCAATGGCTTAACGTGCTTTACGAGTCACGGAAGAGTCTCGGTATGTAAAGATGGTCACCCATCCACGGACCAACCCCGGTAAGCGTCGCTTAACCTGATGGATCGACCCGTGCGACTGTTATTACTTAGCCACGGGCTTCTATAAATAAACCCCAATATTCTGATGAAATAAGTTGTTCTTCGTACTTTATCCTTTAAAAGTTAAATCTGCTTTTAATCACTCATAAATTCCCAATCCCGCAGCTTTCAATAAATAAACACACAGTAGTTTTAACAATATAAATTAAAACGCACCCAAAAAAAGCAGACATCGAAATACTGTCAATTTGGCCTGACCGTGTTCCGGCCGCCATTTTGCCAATTTTTACCAATCAAAAAACGACATTACTAAAATGTAATAAAGTTTCTTTTTGGTTGTGTTTGTTTCGCCGCACCTGTTGTTATGCGTCATCATTAATTTGTTGAGGAACGCAATTTCGCTCGTCGTTGAGGCATCGTCTCAAGTAGCTGGGTTCTCGATATTCATGGAACCACCCCTTAGTAACAACTAACAGGGGTGGTATTTTATGTTTGTTTGAGTGCGCATGTATGTGCATTCGACAAGAAAAGCCGGTAATAGATAGTTAATAGTTTTGACAGGTTGCGTAATACGAGATTTTTAGGTAAGTAGGTTTTTAGTTACAAAACTGTATTGTGATGAAAACTGTTCATTAATATTATAATTTTTTGGTTGAAAATCAATTAGAATATTATTACACTTTTTTTTTTCGTATAATAATTTTGATGAATAATGTTATTATACTTACCAACTTCTTCAATGATGATAACTGATTAATACTGGTTTTTTATGTAAATCTTATTGATAGGCGATATAATTTAATAATATAATATATCCTAGGTACTATAATACAGTTTTAAATTAGTTTTGCTTGAAAAGTGATGGATTATTATGTAAATTAAAAATATCGAAAATTCATTAAGTTTTATGGTTGACTGTAAGTACCTATTACTAACCTACGTCACTGTATAATAAAGTAACAGTAGTATGTCTCGGCAGGGACCTTGAAGTAATTACCAACAGCCGCTCGGTAGATAAACCTTCCGCGTCCTACGTAACTGCCGCGCACTCGATACTTTTGCGTACACTTGAGATTTCAAAGCGCGTCGTTACGGACGTTTCCTTTAAAGACATAATACTGTTACTTATTTACACTGTGCCTAAGTATGGGTAAAATTGCTTTGTATAATGTAGTTTGCTTAGTATCATGTGATGATTATCGACGTAGTTTTCTTATCTGGAGACAGCACGAGCTATACGATTATAGCTCATGTCGATACCAGTTAGCAAGGACGTAAACGGCGTTGACGGCCCATGATTACCGTTTTAGATGTAACTAGCTTTTGCCCGTAGCTTTGCCCGCGTGAATGTCAGAAAAAATCCCACGGGAACGTACTACTAGGATCAAAAGTACCCTATGTGCTAATCCAGGTTATAAACTATCTGTTCATATCCGTTCGGCTGTTTTTGCGCCAATCCGGAACATACATCCAAACAAATAAACGGACGAAAATTCTTACGTACTTACGAAAGTAATCACACTTCTAAAATAACTTGCAATGTTATTGAGGTAAATTACTGGAAATTAGTAGGCAAAACTTTAACAGTCAACGATACTGCATAAATTTCCCAAAAAAACATTACTCTGAAAAAAAAAAAAAACGTGGAAGGTCGGGGCCTCGGGGACCATTGTCAGGAACGAAGTTCCTTCTCCCGTATGATTTAAAACAAAACAAAATTTTGTATCAGTTTCATTTCGACTTCCAAGACATTTATTTCCACTAGGTAATCAAAACTTTCGCGAGCAAAAACCGAGCCAACCACAAAAGGAATCCTTCACAAAGAAACAAGATCCAATTTCAATACGTTTACAATTAAAAAGAATACATTTACATATTACCTTGCCCGGGCATTGAATCCCTCGCGTGCATTGAAATAATAAGTTCGCTGTCAGTTTAATTGACAAGCCTGATGTCAGTCCGTGCGTCCTGACAAGCTGTTGACGTGTAGCCAGCTTTATGTAAGGGTACATTGTACTGGAATGAAGTGGATACTAAGTTTTGTCGGCGGGTGGAAGGAATCAGGGTTATGTTGCACTAATTTGTTTGATATTAGCTGCTTTTGCTTCTGTTTCACTTGCGACACTTCTTTTTGATCTTCTTAGACTACATAAAGATAGCTCGTGTCATAGTAATAACAGCCGCACGGGTCGATCCCTCGGGTTAAGCTACGCTTGCTCGGGTTGGTCCGTGGATGGGTGATCATCTTTACATACCGAGACTCCTCCGAGTCTCGGAAAGCACGTTAAGCCCGGCTCCCGGCTGTCATTTTTGGATCTTTGACAGTAGTTACGGTTTGTTAGAGGCCCGAAAGTCTGACAAACAGTCTTGCCAAAGGTTATCGTATTACCCAGTTATTGGGTTGTGGAGGTCGGATAACCAGTCACTCCATGTAAAAATACTGGTTTTCAGCTGCATCCGATTAGGCTGGAAGCTGACCCCAACATAGTTGGGAAAAGGCTAGGCACATGATGATCAGTGAGTCAGTGACGAAATATTGTTTTTTAAGATATCAATCAAATCTAAAGTATAGGAGATATGCAATTGAAATTTGTTTAATAATTCCACTATTGTCATCATATCCCGAGAATTTTGTTGAGGGTTAAAAAAACGATGAAGCGCTTCAAGAAAAGGTAGGTTGGCTCGTCTTGGCCGGGGCACTACCGTGCTCCCAGATGTGTCCTTACTTTACCCATAAATTAAATAAACCATACACATAAATAAACCATAAATTCCCTCGCTTGAAATACGCGTCATGCGGTTAATGAAAAATTGTCCGTCTGTCTGTTTGTTTTTAACAAATTTGTGAGCGAATGCCGTATATAAATCATGTTTAAATGTTTATTTTTCACGTGTAAAAATATTTGTATGAATATTACTGAACTCTTGATTTATGGTTTTGAATTCATAATACTGTTATGTATGTTAAATAGCTGATTTCCATATTTGAGTCAATTTTGCTGTAAGGTTTGGCTCATAATTGCACATTTTGGTATTTGTAGTTAGGGTGCAAGCTGAAATTAAATAATAACTGCTCGAATCTTGTTATAACAAGCTATCCATAGGTTTTATTCATCTAAGCCTATAGGTTATTTCTCAGTTATTTCATTCATTCATTCATTCATTCATAATCAGCCTATAACGTTCCCACTGCTGGGACACAGGCCTCCTCTCTGTGAGAGGTTGTGGGCCGTAATCCACCACGCGGGCCTAGCGCGGGTTGGTAGATGTCACATGTCTTCGAATTTTCGGTTCTAGGACATGCCGGTTTCCTCACGATGTTTTCCTTCACCGTTTTGTTATTTCATAATATGAGAAAAACATGGACATTTTAAGTGCTTCTAATTTTTTTCCCCAGTTTGTTTTAATCATAGTCTGGCAGTTTGAGTAATTTATGCGGCCTAGCCAAACATCCTTTCTTTGGTATTGTTTGTCGAATCGTTGAGCTCCTAAAGTTTTGAGTTGAGATACACGATTACTGACAAATGCGTGCACTGATTGGACTGGTCCACTCAATCTGTGTGTTTCTTTCCTCAAAAGACCATTTCATACAACAATCTACATAGTCTTCACATTATCTGACCAAGATTATGTCAGATTATGTCTGGAATTTAAAAAGGAACTGTGACGTTTGAGTTTGTTTCGGCTTTTCTCCTCAGAGTACTCAGATAGACTACGCCGAAGTTTAAAAAATATGTTTGCTGTGTCAAACTGTTTGTACAAACCTACTTGCAGAAATAAAAGTCATTTAATTTCCAAGAGGTTTGTCTCATATGCAGTTTCAGTAAAATAACTAAATACGGAAAAGCTTTAAACGAAACTTTATTCATACAAGGGACCTAAAACACTGAAAACAAAAGTTGCTTTGGCGCATACCTGACTCCCGGGTGTTAGATTCAACCAAATCCCGTCGCTAAAAAGAAAAATCCAAACTCCTTTCACACACACACATGCCCTGAACTCTTAGGTACATTTCCTTCTTTCCTTGCTAAATATAAATCCCCATCAAACTCCCATCCATGTATCAGCCGCAGACTTCCTTATACAGTAACATTAGGAGCCTTCCATTTGGCGACCGTCCAGCCAGAGGGGCAGCCGTACGACCTATTTAGATTTTATCGTCATATGGATGGAATTAAAGTGATCCAGTTTAAAAGGTATGTTTTCGTCAGTTTGGTAATGTTGCTGCAGTATTTTGATAAAGTTTTTTCTCAAACATTCTTGGAAATTCGATCATTATTTTGGCAACCTTCTTCGAGATAAATTGAAATTGCTGTACCGGTCAAAAACAAGTGACGATGCGGCCGGCAATGTTGCTATGAAAAACCATATCTATCATGTTTAGCGGCCAAATAAATTACTATGAAAACTCATATCTGTCGTTTTATCAAAAAATGGAACGAACTTTTTACTTCAACAAATTTTTTAAATTTCGATTTGTCTTACAAAAAGAGCTGTTTAAAGTAAAGAAGAAAAAATTGAACATATTAGCGCGTGAAAAATTATCGTTGTCTGTCATTGATTCTAGAATTTACAATTAATTTAGTCAGTTTGAATTTCCGCGCATTACTTTAAAAAAGTACTATAATTATACAAGCCTTGGCCGCAACCGGGGATTGATGGACTCACGTATGTGTGCCTCGGCTTAGCCTCGGCCCACATTCATTCACGTCCATCAATGCGCTAGTTGCAGGCCGCCCCAGTAATGTACTATTAAAAGAATTATTGATTGAAACTTCAAAATTACACCGTGTAATAAACATCATTCCATGGTAATCAACTGCGAGACACAATTCATCCACTGCTGGACATAGGCCACAGCCTAAGCATTGTCACCAAGACTGGTTGTCACCTGTGCTTCTCGCGGCTGCTAGTCTCTCTAATTGTATGCCACTTTGTCCAATCTTTGGCCACGATCATTCATACATTCCATTTATACTGGTTTATAAATTTTTACAGTGGAAATAGACCACTTTTCAAGCGGATTATTAATAGTTTGTTGTTTGGTAACTGTCTCACACGATACAGACCCCTTTTGGGGATAAAAAAAAATCTAAATCAAATCATCTCCAATGATTTCGAATATTTTCAAAGACATTTCCACAACATCCGTTGAATAATTTACTTCAGTATAAAACTTATCAAAATTATAGAAGAATTAGTCGTAATAAAATTAGTGTTAAAGTAAATTTCACAATGAAAACCAACCCTAATGAGCGAACCCGTGAAACCTAACTCTCATAAGCTACACTCCGGGATAATCAATCACTACAGCTTCCATTCCCTCCGATGGTATGTACACACGACTACACATCAAGCTATACATTTCCAGTATAAGCTGTTCTCGCATTGTACGAAAATCCTATACAATGCGAGATCAGCATAAACTGGATATGTATAGCTTCATGTGTAGCCGTGTGTACCTTATCATGGCAAAAGCGAAACGGTGAACAGAGAAACGAAGCATGAAAAGCTGCGCACCACTATGTGGGACTAAAACTGGGAAGATAAGAAAGAAAGAAAAAAAGAAAGAAAATACATTTATTCAGTACAGACTGAAAGGCACACAATATACTCGGACCTACATAATATACAGCACATAACAAATAAAATATAGAAAAATAAATAAAAAACAAAAACAAAAAAGGTGTAAACGTGCGATGTAGGGGAGTGTGCCTCACGGCTGCACCGAAAAGGTCCAGTTCAGCAAAAAATAAAGATAAAGAGAAAAAGCATCTATATCATTAGTCAAGAGTAGTGGTGGCCCAGTGGTAACAGCCCCAACTTGCGAGTTGTAAGTCGTGAGTTCGAACCCAGACAGGCGCTTCACTTTGTGTGATGAAATATCAGCACTACTGTCAAAACGGTGAAGGAAAATACATGATGAAACCGGCATGTCCTAGAACCAAAAATTGGAAGACATGTCACATCTACCAACCCGCACTGGGTCCGCGTGGCAAATTTCAGCTCACTCCATCTCGAAGACAGGAGGCCTGTATCCCAGCAGTGGGAACATTATAGGCTGATTATGAAGTTTCGTTGTAGCTATTACCACACATATTTTGATGTAATCAGGCACAGATTTGGCTAAGGAACGTAAAACATGGGTCAAACAGTTAATGTCTTACATTAGGCTCAATAAAGTGTCGAGTCAAATCTCACGATGAAAACCAACCCTAATGAGCTAACCCCTGAAACCTAACTCTCATAAGCTACACTCCGGTATAATCAATCACTACAGCTTCCATTCCCTGTCTAATGAAATCCGATACCAGGCTTGCGGAGCAAACTCATGTTCAAAAGGTCGCCTCGAATTGGATTGGCAGACATATTTGTGACCTCAATGGTACCAGATTTTGGTTTAACAACTGTTTCATTGATCTGTTATTTTATTACCTAGAAATGCTAGAATATGGTGGGAATTAACATGCTGAGATCTTGGTTAGAATGATTAAAATATAAAGCATTAATTTGCATGCCCTAAACAGGTAAAATATGAACTGTTGTAGAGTGGAGTTTCTTGCCCATTCTTCTCTATACGAAAACTACCTTTTGGAAGGGGCAACTAGAGTCAGTTCTATTTCTTTGTTTTTGACGTTCGAAAGTGCCTTTTATGTGCCTAATTCAAATAAATTATTCAACTTTGACTTTGTAAAAGTTGGTGAATTTTGATATTATTTATTTAGGGTATGATGGGACTGTCATACGCATTGCGGTTAAAAAGTCCCTAATTAAAAAAGAATAAAAAAAAATAAAAATAAAAAAAAGTTGGTGGTTTAATACCATCAACTTTTAGAACTGGTAACACCCGTATTTTCCTGCCAGAAACAGCTAAACCAAAGTAATTTCAATTAAGTCTTGCAGTATATTTCTAGAAAATTTAATACAAATGCCGGGAGAAAAACTACTTTTGTTTAATTCTACAGATAAAAATCTTCTACAAATAAAATCAACATAAATTATGGTCCAACCTATTCCTAATCAAACCCCGAATCTCAGGTGATTACCCGCTAGACTCGCAGGACCAAAAACAAAGACACATCGTATCAGAGACTATCAAGGTGGAACAATGGAATCTGTTCACAATACCTATAATTGTGATCTGGACAGTTTGGCGGGAGTCCAGGAGTTGACAGCCACTCCTGGGAACCCATTAAGATGTTATCGTCATATGGCAGAGATATGTAGAAGGTTAATTATTGTAGCCAATTTTATAGGGGATAGATAAGTACGCTACAAGACTATCACAATTGTATAAGGTGCATCATTTCATACACGAAATCTCTTAAGGGGTCATTGTACACATCATTATGAACAACTTTCACTATGGGACCAACCCCGAAATCACAAACGACATATCAGCGGTTCCCTACATTTAAGTTCGCATAGCTCGTCAAATTGTAGGGAATAGCAGATTTTTTTCGCGATTTCCGGCTTGTTCCCTTGAAAGATTTCGTATATGAAAAGATACACATTATATAATCTGACATTGAGTCAGTGGAGGTCGTAGGTTTGAGCTCAAGCTAGCGCTTTTTTTAAATTTAACTAATTTCATCACCTCTGTTGAAAACGGAGAATGCTCCAAAACGGTGAAGGAAATTATCTTGAGGAAACTGACATGGTTCTAGCACCAAAAATTAAAAGATATGTGACATTCACCAACCCGCACTGGGCCCTCGTGGTGGATCACACCCTACGGCCCACTCTAGAGACAGCCACTACTGAAAATTGCGGTATTCCTAAGTTGTAAGTTTCTGTAAGTTCGTATGGTACCCAAATAAATTAGTATAGGACAGGAGAATAAATCCCAAAGGATCAGACATAGACAGTATTAATCAGTTTGCTAAAGTCAGATCATTTATTCAATTACGCACATATAAGGCACTTTTTAACGTCAAAAACTCTGGATAAGGTGTTCGTGTGTTTATGAGCATCAAATGTCAGACGTCTACATAATCATGAACTTGACAGATAATTTTCTTCGGGTATACAGTTGGTTTTCAACTATTGTTTGTAGTGGGACTTCTCTGCTTATTCCCTAATTGCGGTTACTATCTCAGACGCGGTTAGATTATTTATCAAGCAGATTCCCCGCGGTATTAGAAAATGAATGCCGTAATGAAAGAAAAGCAGTTACATTGCCTTAGAGATGTCATCATTTGTACAGAGTTCTGAGCTAAACTGATATAATTGGCCATTTGCTTTGTGTGGTATTATTAAACCTACGCTTTTGACAAAGATGGCGGGACGAGCTTGACTCGATAGAAAATATTGATTCGCATTATCAGAGAACAGAAGTTTGTGAGAAAGGGAGATGGGTGTATTTGATCTGCAGTGTGATAATACTGGCTAGGTGACCATCAACATTCTCCTGTCCTTATGCCAATTTATTTACAGTCGACGCATCATGTCTTTTTCTTCCATACTTCTCTATTAGTCGTCATCTCGGTAGTCACGCCCTTTCTAGCTATATCATCTTTCAAATAGTCCACACAATACAGGCCAGATAGCTTGCTTTTATAAAAGGACTATCTTTTCACCTCGTGGATGCCACAAGAACTACTGGGATAAAAAGTATCCTAGTTCCTATGTATGCCTTTCATCCAAAACGGATATATAATATTAATCGGATGGATTGTTGCTATGCTTTTTGACATGGCAAAATGGAGAGACTAGCTTGACTCTAATGCTAGCCACACTCGTAACGATTTATTTGCGCAAATTTTAGGCTTACGCAAGTCTATCGTGACGTATGTTAAAAGAAATTTGCGCAAATTTCTTCCAACCCATGTAACGATTTTGCGCAAGTAAATGGTTACCTTCGTGTGTGGCTAGCATAACGTGTGTGGCTAGCATTAGACCGCGTCCTATTTAAAAGCGATCGTCGCATGCATATGTCACTTTTTGTTCGGTGAACCTGAACGCGTGGTCGCGCCGACAGAGGGCGCTTTCCGGATTTCCAAACAGTGACAAATATGACCATGATGGCCGCGTATTCGCGCGACGATCGCTTTTAAATAAGACGCGGGGTTACCGAAAGGACTAAGTCTGCATTGGCCGCTAAGTATGTGGATATTACAAAGGGATGCCTTTGCCCTGCAGTGGGACATTAGAAGCTAGAAAGGTAGATGCTTTTTAATAAACGGAGTACATAACATAACGCCTGTATTCCCCGAAGGGTTAGGCAGAGATTTACGTATAGTACATCCACATTTTGCCAGTTAAATAATAAATATACGTGGGTGTACATAATGGTACACCCACGTAAGCCTAACCCAAGCAGGGACACAAATCCTGACTCCGGGCTACTACTGAGAAATCCTAACTAATATTATAAATACGAAAGTGAGCTTGTTTGTTTGTTTGTTAGGCTTTCACGCTCAAACGGCTGAACGGATTTGGATGAAATTTGTCACATGGGTAGACCATGACCTGGAATAGGACATAGGATACTTTTTATCTCGATATTCCTGCGAGATTGAGACTTACGTGGGTGAAACCGCGGGGCGCAGCTATTTGCTAATAAAAAAACCCTCTAAGCGGATTATTTTTCTAATAGAAGCTGTACCATAACTTCGGATCATAGGACCAAGAAATCAGAAAAAGGTGGTTCATTGATCTTTTGAAAATAGTCTTCATTATAGTCGTATTGAAAGTTCATTAAATAGGTAACTTAATATATAATTGAGTATTTTGTATACAAAGAGAGCAATGTACTTACAAGTGACCGTTGAGTCATCTGTGCATTGTATGGGCTCGAAGACGTAAAGCCAAGTCATATAAAACTTTAAAGGGTATAAACTGTCCGAAAGTCAGAGGTGCGTCCTCTGACTTTTCGGATTCATGGGCGCCTTGTATAATTATCATTAGCCTCAAAAACGGTGAAGGAGAAAATCGTAAGGAGGCATGCCAGAGAGATATTTCTCGATGGCATGTGCGACGAAATCAGAGGTCCATGGGCGGCGTAAAAACTCTGACACCAGGTTAGTCACTAGCCACACGAAAAAGAAAAAGAAGAACATACTTTCAGCGAGAAGGGTAGAGTTTTCAATTTCAGTTAAACCCATAAACCGCCAACTGTCACTAACGAGACACAATAAATTTTTAATTGCTATTCGCCTTCTAAAGAACTTCGTATTCTGGTTTGCGACTGGTCAATCGCCATCCTGAGGATCCCTCGCTGAGAGGTGAAACGCGTGTCGATTTCTTACAGGGTTTTTTACGACTCTGGAAGAACAGTTAAGCGGAATAGGTTACTAAATATATCTACGTCTAATGGAATTTTTATCATTGGATTGTACCGGAGCAAACACTCCGTAACAATTTTTATTTGAATCCAATAAATAAATGAGGTCTTAAATACTCTCAATCAAACACATCAACCACAGTTCATTGACTTGAAAGATCTTTAAAAAAAGATAATCATGAGTCACTGTGATCAATGTATTGCATTTGATTCGATAATGTATCGTCGGCGTTTCTTTTACCGGAAAGGACCGGAACCGGTTGTTTTTGATGGTAGGTACTATCGAAGAACTTCATATCTTAGCAGTTTGAAAACAAAATCCCGTGAACACGATGAGCACATCTGTTACCGCCCCGGTTCTATAACGGCCGAGCGCTGCAAGCAGAAATAGTCCTTACGGTGCATAGATATGAACTTCTTCGATGGTACATGCTTGGAATTGTTTATTAATTGTTATGTGGTACTTGCATATGCTTCCTTTGATACTTCCTTTATCGAATTTGGTACTTGTCGAGATGTCCCATAGCCGCGCCATTCCGTTTACTCTATTGGTTTTCTTATTATAAACTATGGCAATTATGTTAACTATGGCAATCAACTCAAAAGAGCAATGGTGGCCCAGTGGTAACGGCCGCACTTACAACTTGTAGGTCGTAGGTGCGAACCCTGGCAGGCGCTTTACTTTGTGTAGATTATTGCTCTCAAAACGGTGAAGGAAAACATCGTGAGGAAACCGGCATATTCTAGAACTAAACATTCGAAGTCATGTGACATCTATCAACCCGCACTGGGCCCGCGTGGTGGATTACGGCCCACACGCTCTCACCGGCCTCTCACGGCCTGTGTCCCAGCAGTGGGAATGTTATAAGCTGATTATGATGGCAATCAACTCTGCCTAACCTTGGGGTAATACGATACCCTTTGGCAAGACTGGTTGTTCACAATGCTATCTAGGGCGGTAGTTACGGATAATTATTTGAAATCCCGAAATTTTGACATGAGTATATATGACACCCTCCTTTCAAGTATTTTTTTATTTTGGAAAAGTCCAAATAAAGGGTTGTGTTACTAATTTCCAATATCGATACTAGTGCAACTTTTTTGTCAATGGACATTGACCCAAAACTCATTAACCTGTATGACCGCGGACGGGCCGCGCGCGGATCAAAAACTATTGTAGTTAATTAGAAAGTCCTTGAAGAATTAAAAGCGATACAACAACATTGTGCCATGCAAATGCACACTATTGGCAACACTAACCACCAGGTGTAAACCAAATGCATCATCAACTAACCTATAACTCAAAAAGCGGTTAAAACTAATCGCGCATCGCAATATCGGGCATCACAGACATAGCACACAGCTTGATGTAAACAGTAATTTGCGTACGCCACTCTTGCCAAATGTACTTGGCAAAGTGCCAACTAGAGCAGTTTCGGCTTTCGGCTTAGCCGGACAAACCTAATAACCGAGAAATTAAAAATTTTGTGCCCATAATGGTCGGGTTTTTTTGTTTAAGTTTGCCGTTTCGCTTTTGTGTTCGTTTTGTTTGTGAATTTATTGGTTTAGTTGTGTTTTTGTAGGGCTTGTTTTGTGGAGTATTTTAGTTTGGTACTACTTTGAATTGGAAGTTCTTTATTAAATCGAAGACAGGCATATTTCTTTCTGGTTCAAATTACTTAAGCCTGTTCGCTAATTTATACATAAACACGTTTAAATAGCTACCCGCCTACTGGGCACCGTTTTTACGACTTAACAAAACTTCAACAACCATCGTCATATTTCAGCCAATTCACACAAAATCCTAATGAATTATACACGTAAACCTTCCTCATGAATCACTTCATCCATTTGTGAAAACCGTATGAAAATCCGTTCGGTAGTTTTTGAGTTTATCGCATTCAGATAGACTGACGCAGTGGACTTTGTTTTATAATTATGTCGTAATTTTTTTATAATAAGTTACTTAATTAACCCAAGAATGGTTGCATAGAGTTCACTTACATCCTCATCATCTGCCTAACCTTTTATCACTATGAAGGTCGGCTTCCAGTCTAACCGGATGCAGCTGAATACCAGCAGTTTACATGTAGCAACTGCCTAAATGACCTCCACAACCCAATTACTGGTTCAACCCAATACAATTACACGAAACCCGCTGATAAGACTGGTTGTTAGAATGTTGGGCTTCTGACTACCCATAACGACTGACTATGATCTACGAATAACAGCCGGGACCAACATCTTAATGTGCTTTCCGAGGCACGGAAAGATCTCTCCTTCTACCCATCCACGGACTGACCGCGGAAAGCGTGGCTCCATCTTCGATCGACCCGTGTGGCTGTTATTATTTAGCTATGGGCCTCACCTTCCTATAATCATTAAAAAAACTAAATTATAGTACAGTAGCTTCTGCCCGCGGCTTCGCCCACGTGGTATGTCGATATAAAGTATCCTGTGTCCTTCCCCGGGATGCCATCTATCTCCTTGCCAAATTTTATTGAAATCCGTTTAGAGGTTTAGGCGTGAAAAGGTAACATACAGACAGACAAACAGAGCTACTTTCGAATGTATAATATTATATATTATAGAATGGATTACTGTCGCGACCAGCAATAGGAGGATTGATGGACGATCGTGAAAATGTGAGATGAGGCGAAGCTGAGTTACAGTTACGTGAGTCCATTAATTCCTGATTGCAGCTAAGGCTTGTATAGTACTTTTACTGCGTGGAAATTTAAACTGACTAAATTAAATAAATATTCCAGAATCAATGATGAACAACTTTAATTGTTCACGCACCAATATGTTCATTTGTTTCTTTTTTACTTTAAAAAGCTCTATTTGCAAGCCAAATCGAAATTTTAATAAAATCTTTGATAAGTTATCGCCTTAGTTGCCGTGTGTTGAAGTAAAAAGTTCTTTCCAATTTTAAATAACACGACAGATATGAGTTTTCATAGTAATTTATTTGGCCGCTAAACACGCCAGATATGGATTTTCATTTATTCGCTTTGCCGTCACTTGTTTTTTACAGTACAGCAATTTCGATTTATCTCGAAGAAGGTTGTCAAAATAATGCTCGAATTTCCAAGCATCTTTGAGAAGAATAATTATGTTGATAAGTATTATTAAGTATCAGTCTAAAAACACACTGTCCGCTACCTACCTGCACTAATACATAATGTACGTAACTAAATACAAACAATTAATAATACTGTACCAACTAACATTTTGATCGAACGGAGAACCGAAGTCCTAAGACTTTGATCGATGACCGCTTTTGACTCCGCCGTATGGCGCTACCAAGATAAAAATAAACTACTCAAAACGATCTTATTCAAATCTCAACCTCAACTCCTAAGCAATAAGGTCCTCTTAAAAACGAGTGTAGTTGACAAAATTGTTATTGGAAATTGAATCTTACGTCGTGAAGAATAAGGTTGTCTAATTAGAGACAGGTGATACAGTAAACGTAAAAAAGAAGATGGTGGATATGTGAATGTAATCAGTATTATAAAGGAGTGTTTTTTTTTTAAATTCATGCTTGTGTGAATAAGTTATTAAGAGTAAGTTTTTATTTTATTATAAAAGCTATAGATTATCATTGTAGGCTTTTTGCAAATGCCGTATAGGATGTTGACCTCTTTGTTAATTTCACAGCCAAGTTTGTTACTTTTTAACCGACGAAAAAAAAAGGAGGAGGTTCTCAAGTCGACACGTATATTTTTTTTAAATGTATGATCAGTTGATCACGCATAAGTTTTTAGTGAGTTGTCCGATTTGAAAAATTATTTTTGTATTGGGAAGGGTATACCTCGAAGTTGGTCCCATTTAAAATTGGAAACTATAATCCACCCCAAAAGGAAAAAATGGGGTTGATTGATTTATCACCAACTGAATTTTCAACTGTGAACTGATTCTGTTGAAATTTCGCACACATACATAGTTCTGATGACACAACCACTCATCATCAATTCCAGGTCTTTAACCTGGAGTAACCCCCTGGAGTACCCTGGAGTGGATGGTAACTCAAAAGCGAAAAATAAAAAACTTTTTTACAAAAAATTAAACCGACGAAAAAAGAACTGAAAAGCGAAAAATTAATAACTTTAATTTCGGAAGTCGGTGGCAAAAAACGAAAATTGAAAAGCGAAGACACCGACTTCCGAAATTAAAGTTATTTATTTTTCGCTTTTCAGTTCTTTTTTCGTCGGTTTAATTTTTTGTAAAAAAGTTTTCAAATCTAAAAAGTGCATATGTATATTGTTAATTTAAAAACACACATATGATAACATCACACCTGTAATCCCCGAAGGGGTAGGCAGAGGTGCATCCATAGTACACCCACACTTCGCCAGTTATGTTTAAGTCCCATGTAATAGGGAGCGAGCCCATTACTTTCAACCGGCCACAAATCCAGACTCCGGGCTGCTTCTGAGAAATTCCTGATAAAAAAAATCAATTAGACTTTATCTGACCGGGGAATAGAACCCACCGTCTCATGCTAAGCGACCGAGCATGCTAGATCAACGAGGCAGTCAGTATACCCACTACAATTAAAATATAATTATATCAAATCATAGATAGTCTTTAAGAATTCATGCTATTCAATCAATCTGTCTAGCCTTTTCCCAACCATGTTGGGGTCGGCTTCCAGTCTAACCGGATGCAGCTGAATACCAGTATTTTACGTGAAGCGACTGCCTATGTGACCTCCACAATCCAGTAACTGAGTAATACGATACCCCTTGGTAGGAGTCGTCAGACTTTGGGGCTTCTGACGACCCGTAACGACAGTCAAAGATCCACGAATGACAGCCGGGACCAACGGCTTAACGTGCTTTCCGAGGCTCGGAGGAGTCTCGGTATGTAAAGATGGTCACTTATCCATGGACCAACCCCTGCAAGCGTAGCTTAACCTGATGGATCGACCCGTGCGGCTGTTATTACTTAGCCACGAGACCTAGCTATTGAAGGAGCCAATTTGTGGTATGTAATACCTTCGAAGTAAAAATGCCCCATTAATATTTGGTGACCCAATTCTAACCTGCATATTTTTAATAATCGATCAAATTGCTGTTTGACCTAAAATCGATCATGTGCGCAAGACCTTTAATCATTTGATTAATTACACTAAGCGTGTGTGTTCTGACGCGGAGCTAAGGACCACTACTGGATGGGGCATCAGGTACCGTATTGCAAAGTTACGTTACAATATCTAATGTGTTTCAATATATATGTTTCAAAATCAATAAACCATGGGGTCGTAGAACTATTTACGTAAAATGAAACTTCTTTGGGTGGTTTTACCTGATTAAATGATTCCTATAATGTTCCCACTGGTGGGACACAGGCCTCCTTTCTGAGAGAGGGAGTTGGCTATAATCTATCATGCGGGCCCAGCGCGGGTTGGTAGATGTCAGATGTCTTCGAAATTGTGATCACGATGTTTTCCTTCACCGTTTTGACTTTGAGAACAATGGTGATGAAATTATTGGTCGTAAGTCGGGGGCCAAATGCCGGTGGGGATCAAATGATTGCCTTTTACCTTATCGGAAATAATTTCTTCTTCTCTTTTCGAAATTTTTCTTTACTGGGCATAATACTTTATAGCAGTTTTCTCATATATTTCATCGTCTCGTTTGGCTAACTGCATAAAAATGTCGTTCAATCGTCATATTTTTCTACTCTCATTTCGTCGGAGATAGAGTTCCCGTTCCGTCACGGCATACTCCAGAAAATCCAGAGATTACAGTGTAGTCCCTTCCAGCTGTAAGTAAATCCCTGTTTCACCTTAGTTGTGCGGTTAGAACTTGGCTAAGTTAAAGTCCGTTAACGTGAACTTGCAACTTGAAACTAGCGCCTTCGCGTCTCGCCTGCTCGCCACTTTTGTTGTGCTCAGTTTAAATTAACTTCATGCAAGTTAATTTTAAGATCAAGTGCGTTTAGGGAGTTGTATACAGTTTCACAGATTAGTTCTATTCTTCTCCGGGATTTTCTTGGTGAATTATGCCAAGAGCTTGAGTAACGTCTTCCTGTTTGCTAGTGTGGCGGCATAAAAAATCCTGCATCGCGTAAGCAGAGTTTACCGCGCGACCAGCATATGTACAACATCCCGACATCAATCGTCGGGCAGTTGCCGACCAGACACAACATCCATCTGGTCGGAGGATCCTCCATTTTCTGTAGAGGATGAGTGAACTTTACACCCTGTTCCTCATGCCTCTATTCTCGTACTAGTAACGATGAAATGCATTTCAAGACTTTTAAGCATTAAGAGGCGATTAGGATGACAGCAAGAGACTTTCATTTTGACGGTCCAACAACATTTATTGCGTTATTTACGTTGTTGAGCTGACAAATTTTTTGAACATACAAAGTAATGGATTCGAAATATCCTTCAAAATCATTCAGATTTTGATTGATTGTGTGTTACGAAATTACGGTGTTCGATAAGCAACATTTAGTCAGTCATGTGCATGGTCAGTATGTTCACCCTGACAAAATTAAATCGATTTTTGACAGTTTTAATCAGGCTTCGTTCCAAGATCTTTTTCTGAATACTACTACTAAACACCAATGTTATTAACTGAAAATTCTGGAACTTTGCATGTAATATCGAAAATCTATCCCAGCCCCCTTTTTGTTTTTTGAGTTTGGGAAATCATCAAATGACTACTTCCGCTCTGGGCGGAGCGGAAGGGCGTGTCAGACTTTTACTAACTAAAACCCACCCGTGTTCCTTCAGTTGCCTGTTGCCAAGGTCCTGGTATCCCTCCCGCAACCCTGGCAGGAGATGACTTGGCCCTGGGCTCACAAAGAATGGGACACTTATCATCGTTTCCAGAGTGTTCTGTTGTCTACATTTACCGGGTAATCCCAGCCCCTGTAATCAAATCCGACAATAGCGTTAACTGCTTTTTAATAATATTTCTCTATTCCTCAGTTGTATACAGAAACTGACAAGATCCTATTAGAATTTTCAACCAAACATACCGTACGTATTCATACCTAAAACAGGGCAGAAAATAAAACACCCATCTGTCCCCAAAGAAAAAACATAACTACGGCCGTATACATAGAGAAGGGAAGCCTCTCTAAAATTCAGTTAATACCAATTTCATATACATAATACAAGGTTGCCGTCACCAAATCAAAATTCGGTCCGAACCGTATCCGATACAGGACGTGTCTTCTGAATATTTATCAGGGTGTCGGGACGCAGCTGCGCACGGACAATTGAAATTGTGACGAATTCTGTTATTTTGATACTTGGTACCCCTTTGGTGTTTTGATCTGGCTTACGGAGGCGGTGATCTCTCTGTAGTGATGGGATTTCTCTGTAAATCTCGGTTGTTAAATGGTGGTGGTGGTCAAAGTTCAGTCGTGTATCAAGAGATCCGAAAATCTCTTAGTGAAAGACGTTCCTCGTGCATTTGATAGCTGCTGCAGAATCAGACAGGGGTACCATTGTTGGTGGATTGTTTTATTATTATTTATTCATTTTAGCATAGCATCAATACATTATTTGGCATATTTTTAGAAATATTGCCTGCTATATACGTCTATATGGCGTCTATGATCCGCTGGAGTTGACTCCTCCGTGGCTGGGAAAGCACCGCTGTTGGTCCCGGCTGTCATTCGTAGATATTTGACAGTCGTTACGGGTCGTCAGAAGCCCGAAAGTCTGACAACCCGTCTTACCAAGGGTATCGTATTATCCAGTTACTGGGTTGTGCAGGTCAGATATGCAGTCACTGAATGTAAAATACTGGTATTTAGCTGCATTCGGTTAAACTAGAAGCCGACCCTAGCATAGTTGGGAAAAGGCTAGGCAGATTGATTGATCGGCAGGAGTAGTAGCTCACGGTGCTCTTTTTCATCTCAACCTAAGATGGGTTTGCATTTTTCCCAATAGCCATACTACTTTAGGGGTATGCGGAACAGCATGTAAAGATCATTCATCCTCAATAAAAATGGGAGGATCCTCCGACCAGACGGATGTTGTGTCTGGCGGGCAACTGCCGTACGATTTATGTTGGAATCTTGTATATGTGTCCATCCCGCGGTAAACTCTAATTGCGCGATGCAGGATTTTGTGACGTCAGGTCTTTGATGCGTAGTTCGCATGTGGCGATGTAGATGCCGCCACACTACGATTCATTACATAGATAATATAACAGAACAACATTACCACCGCTATCTAGTGCACCCTCATCACTTATTAAACTTTCAAATAGCTACATACAATATCGACTGGACAAATTCGATATTCAGCTTAGCGGGTACAATCTCATTAGTAGAAGGTAACTAGGCAAGCCTAGATACTGTACTAATGGAAGTGATAATCACTTAAGCGAATTAAATGACGGGTCTACAGGGTGGCAGGAACATAGACGCGCAACCTATTACCATGGAATCAGTACCTGATTCTGAACTCCGTGCGCTGAAATATTCAGTCGGACGTAAAAAAAAATTTTGTTCCATACATTTTGTCGCGTATGTATTGAAATTTTATATGAAGCAGCAGGTTTTTGGAACGCAGTTCCTTTATTTGGCTTGTAAACTTTCAGAAAATGTAACGCTAAAAGCGGTCATAATTACGACTGTTTTCTTCTAATTTAAAGAGAAAGTAAGAGAGAGAGACAGGGAGAGAACGCCGGCAGAAAAAAAGAAAAAAAAGAGGAAAGTGATTACAGTGTCTTGGGATAAAATTGTACACATCGGCCCTAGTAAACTGCATGCTGGAGAGAAAGAGAAAGTGTGAATTTGGTTAAAATAAAAATTCAAGATAGTGGCTGCGAAAATCTTCAAATTTTTCGTCATGGGTATCGTTTTGATGGTTTTCGAGGGTGCTAAAGCTGATAGTGAGGTCAAAATGTAAATCCAAGATGGCGGCTGCGAAAATGTTCAAATTGTTCGTCATGGGTGTCATTTTCGTAGTTTTCGAAGGTGCTTAAGTCGATAGTGACATTAAAATGTAAATCCAAGATGGCGGCTGCGATAATTTTGTCTTTGTTTTAAATCTTACGTGAGAGGGAGGGAACTTCCTGACCGGGGTCCCCCGACCCCACACGTTTTTGTTTTTATAACCGACGAAAAATGTGCTGAATTTATGGTTACAGTTTGCGCATTCGATTGCCCCCGTACCACCCTGTATAGTTAAAGTAATATGTGCGGTCAACCTGTTAAGCTTTTAATGCAAACTAATTTGATAAATTTTGGGGTAATGTTTGTGAGAGGTCATTATTTTAATGTTCAAAATTATGCTGGTATTTTAATGATCGCTGATGAGGCTTAATGCTTGATGTAGGCCAAACAAAAGTGACTTTATCGATTTATTGGTACTTAATGTTCTGTTAAAATGTACAAGATTTTTATTCATATATTTGATTTTAAGACAGTCCAGTCTAAATGTCAACGAGGCGCAGATCTTAGGCCATTGTAGACCAAAATATTGTTAAGTTTCAAACCCGCCTTAAAAACAGTAATCCTTTAAGTGCCTGCTACACGGTTGTCAACCGCGTCCCCGACAGAGGTGACCTTGGTTGTCGAACCAAGGTCACCTCTTCCGGGGCGTGGAGAGCTGTTTCTAATGTTTATAGTAAATCATCACCTACACGGTTGTAAACCACCAAGGTCACCTCTGTCAGTTGGCGACCAAGTAACAAGATAATCCTAAGGCTCCTAAAACAAAAAAAATGTACTGCCACTTCCAGCCATTTCCACATTATTCAAACGTATCTAATTTGTCTATCGTCTAGGTAGTGGAAACTAAAGTTTAGGCGACAAATTAAGCCCATGTTTTGCAGCTTTGTACACTAATCTATACTAGAAAATTAGTGGTTTCGCCCCCAGTCTAGACTTAGCTTAGCGACATGTTAAGTTTGCTCGTAGAATCGGTTTTAAGGTTATCGTATCATGTTTGTGTTATGCCTGGATCCGTGTCAGCCATTTTGTGTAATTGGGTATTTAGTTTTAAGAGGTTTTCGGTGAGGACTGCTTTGTTGTATCAAAATGAGGTTGGTGAGATAAGATGGATAAAATTGGTCCTTGGAGACGGGTATGGGGAGTTCTTTGAAACACTGATGTAACTCACCAGTAACAGGTGCAGGAACGAATGAATGAGTAGGTAAGTTTTTCCGCAGTCCGCTGACAGAACAGAACAGTCTTAGCAGCCGCGGTCGCAGCCCAAGATTTTGGGGGGGTCACCATTGGTGCCGAGGAATATTTATAAGGAAATGGTTAATTGATAAGTACGTAAATCATTCAATCTCTCGACAGCTTGAATGATTTTGGGGGGGAGGGGGGGGGGTTATGACCTCCCCCCCTCGGACCGCGCCTGTCTCTTGGAAGCTGAATCTGACTGTGACGTGTTCACGGAAGTATGGAAGGCGATTATGTCAGTGAGTTCTGTGAGATGACTGCATGAATTTTATCTAATGATCTTTAAATAATGTAATTAGCGGGTAGCCGTTTTATATTAAAGTAAAAATAAATGAATGAATGAATGTGTTTTCCAGTTATAGAGATACTAGCTATTGCATCCAGGATGATAATTAACCTGTTTCCTTCTCCAGGTTATGGTCTACCACCCATATGCCAGATTTCATCTAAATCCGTTCAGCCATTTTAGCGCGAAAGCTTAACACAAACTCACTTTCGCATTTTCGCACTTTCCACTACACACTTTCAAAATACAAAGAACGCAGTTATTATCATCCACCCATTAGATTTATGTTCGTAATTAGTAAATTGCTTTCGAATAGATCATCCTTTAGACACCTCTTGAGATTCTGATTTGCCTAACAGTATATGGCTCTTAGAATTCTGCCAAATCAAATCAAATCATAATATTTTATTTCACATAAACCTACATGGGCACTTATGAAACGTCAGAAGCTAGGTGCACGGCTCCAATTGGTCGTTTCCTATGGAGATGAGCCGGCAAGAAACTCCACGGTTACTCTTTTAAAAATAATTGGCTGTTACAATATTTTCAAATGCATCCCGGTAATCGGTACCAGGTAATGAATCACTCAGTAACCTTTTATGAATCCTTTACTAAATAAATAGCCCTTTCGAACAAGCACAAACTACTCACATATATAAATAAATATTTTCATTTAACTTAACACACGTTGTTTGTATGTCAAGTGTACAAGGCTATATTGGGAACAGCGTTTAAAGTGGTTTCGCGTTCGCTCATACGAAACTGTAACACTCTGGTACTGTAACATTTAAACGTGGGCTATTTCCTGTAGAGCGCCCGTTACACCGAAGTGTAATTGTAGTAACGTGTATGGCCTAAATAGTGCACGGCCCTGGTGAAATTGAGAAGTGTAATTGGTGCGGCTATTTTGGAGTATTGATTTCATATTTTTGCACTGCAAAAAATAGGTATACGATTCAGTGTAAGCAAACAATATGCACCAACGTTAGTGCATATTTAGGTAAGTATAAAGGCCTCTCATTAGGCGGCACATCGTGGCATAGCACGGCAAAGCATTCTAATTTGTATGGCCCGGCCGGCATGGCCCGAACCTTCTGCGGCATACCGCAGCACCCCGCGCATATCAACGAAATGTGTGTGCTATGAGTATGAAAATAATTCAAAATCATATCCGCTTATGAAAATTCTTTGCCATACCATACCGCACTGTGCCACGGTGAGCCGGCCTTAATGCTAACTTATTCATCACCATCATAACATCATAATATTTTCAACTATGTTGGGGTCGGCTTTCAGTCTAACCGGATGCAGCTGAATACCAGTATCTTACATAGACCGACTGCTCCCACGATACTTCTTAGTATGACTGGTAGTCAGACTTTTACCGTAATGACAGCGAACAAATCTACGAATGACAGCGGAACGTGCTTTTTAAGGCACGGAGGTACTCGATATGTCATGAATCGCCTATTAACTATATAGTGGTATAATTATCAAAGAATGAACATACAATTGCTAACAAGTTGAGAATGGTGAAATGTTGTTCGCTCCAAACGACTAAAAATTACACTTCGGTGTAACGCACATCCATGTTTACAGTACACAGAGTTAAGGATTAAGAAGTTGCTTTTTCGAGTACCTTGCAAACAGGGGCCCACTCCAATGCAAATGTACCACCGGGTCGCCTGAATTTGACAGTCAAATAGGGGCCCAAGTACGTCTATAATGGAAATCTACTGTATTTGCTTATCATAAGTGCTTGATTAGATTTAGGGAGTATTGTACTGGGGAAGTTTTTAATGGTCGGTTGGCTGTGTGGGTTTGGTAGGGGGATTTTGTTGGAAGTTCACAATTGCGGCTTTGTTGGAGTTCTCCAGGTTCTTTTTTCAAACCCAACTGTCTATTCAGAAGACAAAGGACCATTTTTTTTCCATTATTTGATAAAACATATTCAACATCTCACCACAACAACATTATTTTGGTTATGTTATTATTATTTTTAAAACATAACTGATTTATTGTGACACATTGTGACATTAAACTTAAAGTACAGTTAAACAAAAAAAAAATAAGTAATAAAAACTAAAACATAACTACGACAAAAAAGTCAATCAACTAAAAAGGTTTAAACAAGACATCACAGACAGACAAATTAAAAATCCGGAGTCACACGTGTTATAAATCGAACAGATTGCGTGACTCCGGACATACATACTTACATACATACTTACATACATACTTACATACATACATACTTACATACATACTTACTTACATACATACTTACATACATACTTACATACATACATACCGGTCAAAATCATAACTCTCCTTTTTGCTTCGCCGTAGTCGGGTAAAAATAAACGCTCGTCCATTCAGAATTAAAATTAAATGTACGTAATAGATGCATTATTTATTACTCTTTCGTGGTAGATATTAACTGTCAGTTTCGAGAAATGTTCAAGAATACCTGTGTTCGTATCTTTACCCAGTTCTCAAAACAAAATATAATCTGCGTTAAAAAGACGAGAATACTTCTCTTAATCCGATAACTCTGAACCAACCGCAACAATGGATAGCAGATGTTCCTAAGTAATTAAAAAAAACCGACCAAGTGCGAGTCGGACTCGCACACGAAGGGTTTCATACCACCGTACAATACTTAGAAAAGAAAGAAAGAAATGTGTGTGTGTGTGTGTGTTTGTGTGTGTGTGTGTGTGCGTGTGTGTGTGTGTGTCTGTGTGTGTGTTTATTTAGCACAGACAGCGCACACAACACAACTTGACTACAATTAAAAAAGAAACAAATAAAAAGTGTAGGTACATAAAGTAAGTAATTTTGCAAAAAAGCGCCGAAAAACAGAAAAATTGTATATTCTGCACCATAAAAACGCACACTCAACAAAAAAGACATAAAACACACATACAAAAGTAGCCAAAAGACTCGTATTTAAAAAATAAAATAGAAAAAAGTTTGGCAATATTGTTCATACTTAAAACACTTTTTTTGTATTTCCTTCCATTTTTAACTTAACTTTATTTTTATTAATTGCTAATACGTCGGGTGCGGAACCCTAATAAATTTAAAAAAATACACCAACCAGTCTATTCTTATCTACAGGCAGGAACATGGCGAATCATGTCTTTGATTTAGAGGTTGCTTGAATAAGTCTCATAATCGTATTTTACCTATTGGAAAATCTGATGTCTGAAACTCATAACGTTCATGCAAAATATACTTACGCCTTTTATTTGTTGTCACAATAATGAATTGTTCTATCTTAATAATGAGATGGATCCCAACCTAAATCACCACGCTTACGTCATTGCTTATCTTCTTGGGATCTCCTCTTAGTCGCCCGTATATGACACCCACAGGATAGGTAGGAAAGCTATCCATAATGGATGTGTGGCGGTATCTACATCGCCTCATGCGAACTACGCATCAAAGAGCTAACGTCACACAAAAATCCTGACGTCACATAAATCCTGCATCACGCAATTAAAGTTTACCGTGCAATGGAAATATATACAAGAACCCGACATCAATCGTCGGGCAGTTGCCCGCCAGACACAACACCCGTCTGGTCGTAGGATGATCCCTTTTCTATGGTGGATGAGTGAACTTTACACCCTGTTCCTCATGCCCCTAAAGATGCATACAAACTGGGCACTTCTACCAACTCCCTCTAGTTATTCTAGCCGTAATTATGTCCCGAACAATAGTTAGCAGGTACCAGTTCAACCTATGAAATTGGCAACACGTACAAAATTGCAATATCATGACATGTAGTTCCCTCGAACACGGATTACTAGTACTCTATTAAAGTTCGTCGTGTGACCCCGGTTTCGATACCTCAGGGGTGGCACGGGGGTGAAATTTTGAATTTTGTGGCACTAGGTGGTTAAGGTGGCTGTTAGGTGGTGGTTAATAGCTGGTTGAGTGATGAAATGAAATGAAATTGTTTATTCTGTAAATAGGATATTGGAATCACTTTTACACGTCATATTATAAAATATTAAAATTAAGCTAGATGAGGTCGACTGATTTGGGAGATTTGGGTTTGTTGCGTGATCTTTCGTAAGATGAAGCTTTTTTCCGTGTTTCAAGATACGTAGTTGAAGTAAAAGATGATTTTAACCGAAAAATGTGTTTCACATCATCTGTGTAAACTGAAAGGTCTTTATTGTTTTAATGGAGATACCTCCGATCGGCTGCATGAGATTGTTTATAGTATTATGTGGGAATGGAAACCGAAATAGGCCGTCTTGTTTCCATCTCTTTTAAATTTCACTTTTTCGCAGTCGGGTTTGTGATTTTTTAAATTCACTTTTTCAGTAGTTCATTTATTTTGTGGTATTTACAAAATAGTTGTTAAGATATGTTTGATGTTCATTTAATACTGACGAACTCTACTACCACATTTGTTGCCTCGTAAAACGTTACAATGGACCCTACCGGAATTAAATCTGCACCTGTATGTTTAGAGTCGGGTGTCCTACCTACTGGGCATTAAGGCTGTATTGTCCTTCAGTAGCTCTTCATCAACGCTGTGTTTTACTAAAGGACATGTGTTCTTCCTCTTGAGGCTATTGATTTATTGGTTATTAAGAAACCATGTTCTATTTCATATATTTAAAGAATAAAAAATAAAAAGTAGTTTATAAAAGTATGTATGCCTAAGTTAAGGTATTTTTCTATGGGCCTGTGTCGCCTGAAATAAATGGTATTATTATTATTATGTTTTTATGTCTTTACATATCTCGAGACCATGAGGTCCCGGTCTTTTGGAAGGCGTACCAGGAGCCGAAGCCAACTCGCAGAGGCCCCTTAGATAATTTCAAAAGGAATGAGGCACCAACTGACGATTATCTCTGTATGAACTATGCAAGTGCACCCAAGGACAACCCCCGATTGGTGTAGGACTATTGCAGAACATGGAAACAAAACATATTAGGCTATGGGTTTGGGTGGCTAAAGTGGACTGGATACCTAGAACTATGGAAGGCCTATGATGGCCCTTGCCTGATCAATGTTTTATACAACGCTTAACGGAATAAACGCAAGAGCTCGTACACCCCAATTAGAATATTAAATTATAAGACTAAAATAATATCTGTAATTTAATTTAATTAAACCACACCTTAAATTAACTATTTTATTTAACACGCACTACACATAGGATAGCTATGAGCGTATTACAAATTTGGTTATTCATTTAAATAGGCTTTATTCCTTTGAGATAAGGATTAAATTTCCTTAAATAAAATATCTTATGACCTTGTTATGACGCAGTGGTTCTAATTTAAGTTAAATACCTAAAATATTTTTTCATGAAAAATTTACATTTATAAATAATGACGGAAATCGATTCAGAAGCCGATTCTGAGCAAAGTACTTTCAGGTCTTGCGCTTATCTGTTACACGTTGTATATACACGGATAAAATGGTATTATTATTGTATAGCTGCTGCCATCCCTGTCAACTTTAGGAATACATTGTTAGTATATTGTTAAGTGAGTTACCGGCATCGTTTTTGCTCGGATTCGGTTAGTTTTGAACTAGCAATTTGTTTATTTGCACACATACATTGTTTGGTGAACCGATCAGTTTCAATTCGGGGTAATAGACTGGATGATCGGTGCCTGGTTTAGGAATTTTAACTAGATTTTTTTTTTAAATGTGTGGGTAGTGTCAATTTGTTGATATGTGCGATTTAATCTGTTTGATATTTGGGCTGCTATGTAATGTATTTACAAATGAACCGAATAGATTTTTTTTATTGTTTACAGAACGACCTCAGTTTTTTAAAACGTACGCCAATCACACCAGAGTTTCAAAATCCGTTTTTTTTAAACCAAGAAGAAGGAGAAAAGAAAGAAGATAAGAAAAAGAAGAAGATTTTTCAAGGAGACGATTTTTTAAAGAAAAAATCTTGAGACCTTTCTTCAAAACGAGAATTGCCCTTCAGAAATCTGTGGTCAATGATGCTAAACGCGTTGGTAAAGACAATAAATGCGAACAGAACTCAGTAGAACATTTATGTTGAGACTATTCGATTCCCGACAGACAACAGTGATACAAAGCAGAGAGTGGCGTTTATCGGTGCTTTCTGTTGACTTTAAATGCCTTTTGAACTTTGTACCGAAGGACCAATATTGACAGAACGTTGGTTTACTTAACTGATGTATTGAACATACTTTTCAAGTCCTTGCGTATTCACATTTTGCGGTAAACTTTGAAATCATGCCAATGTTGGCCATATGTGACACCCGATGGGCCACAAATGGGACCAGTCATAAAACAGAACATATTGAATTTAATCGCAAAAGATCAGTTTACAACAAACTTGGTCCTTCTTCCCTTTCCATTAAAATGTTAATTTTATTGCATTTATTTATTATTTCCTTCAATAACAGGACTTTTAGTCATCAATAAAGTGAATCATTGGAATTTTGCCCCCAACTGTATTTGTTGATTGATTTCCTACAAACTGCATAGAAGGAACCTTCTTCGTTCATTGCAATATCGAACCAACTTACTTTTACCTCCGTTCCATTCAAATGTCGACATTAATAAACGGTGTTAAGGTGTCATCATGATAATAAAGGTATTTTTGTACAGTTCCCACATATGGCCAACAAAAAAAGGGTCCGATCGCAGGTAGAAATGAATACAAAAGATAGCGCGCGTCGTTCCTTCTACAAACATGCTTTTTATTTTAAATTAATGTATTTCCTGCTGTATTTGTCAGAAAGTAAGGTTGATTTTCCTTTGAATTTTTGTAGTGCGTTTGTGTAATTGCTCCGAAGTCCGAGTTTCCTTTGAAATCGTTTATTGGCGGTCAAATTTTTATGTTCCGATGAACGAGCGAGAGAATTTTAGGTTAGTTTGCTTTAGTTTAGTGGGGACGCGATGCGTTTTACAGCGTTTTTAATTTAAATTAATAGTTTTTAATGCGTTCTGTACATAATACGCGTATCAAATAAGTGTTTTTGTTTTGTTTTTAGTGATAGTGTTGTGTTTTTTTGTTTAGAATTTGTGTTGTGTTCGATTTTTGGATTGCACTGTTGTTGGATATTGTGTTCACGTGTTAAGGTTGGTATTTTACTATGGAAAAATGTATATTGTTATAAATTTCCAAAAAAAAATGGAAATAATAGTGATATTTGTGTAGAAAAATATGTATGAAATGACATTGGTTTTTATTGTGATTCAGTCCATGTTTAGAGCTAAACAAGTTAATTTCATATAATTAATATACCTAAGCAATGTGTAGGCATATTTATATTCCCCGTAAAACGTTTGCTTACGAAGTTTTGTAGGTTCAATTCTACCGCATGTTGTAAAAGTTGAAAGGATAACGTACTTGATACAAACATTTAAAGAAAACAAGAAATACTGAAATTACTTAGAGTTTGATAAATATTCACGTTGTTATTAAAAAACTTATCTGAAGTGGCTCGACTGTACACAATTTTTTTTTTTTATGGTTTGTGAAATCATCATATGACTTCTCCCGCTCTGGGCGGAGCGGAAGGGCGTGACAGACTTTTACTGACTAAAACCCACCCGTGTTCCTTCAGTTGCCTGTTGCCAAGGGTCCTGGTATCCCTTTCGGACTTTCCCGCAACCCTGGCAGGAAAACATAAACACAATTATAATGAAACAGTTCTGTTTCTGAAACTATTTTACTCTTTTGTTTTTTCACTACAACTGAAAGAGCAAAAGTAAGAGGAGCTCGTGGCTAAGTCATAACAGCCGTACGAGTCGATCCATCAGGTTAAGCTACTCATGTCTGGATTGGTCCGTCGATGGGAGACCATCTTTATAGAGACTTCTCCGTAGCAAGCACTTTGAGCCGTTGGTCCCGGCTGTCATTTGTGGATCTTTGACAGTCGTTACCGGTCGTCAAAAGCCCGAAATTCTGACAACAAGTCTTACCAAGGGGTATCGTATTACCCAGTTACTGAGTTGTGGAGGTCAGATAGGCAGTCACTCCAAGTAAAATACTGGTATTCAGCTACCTCTGGTTAGACTGGAAGCAGAACACAACGTAGTTGGGAAAAGGCTAGGCAGATTGATTTGTTCACTACAATTGATTTCCAGCTTCATTAACAACTAGCTATGTTTTCCACTACTTTTGCATAACATAGAATCTTGATGAGCGTGTTAATGATACCAGAACATGATTAACTTTGGCATGTTAATGAGATACGTGTTGAAACATGTGTTACTTTCGCTGTGAAACTAGAGTATAGTAATAATGGTAGATACAGCTTATATTCAGCCTTTTCGTAGGAATAGAAGAAGTGCCAAAAAGTATAGATATAAAAAAAAAAACACAATATCAATTTCGATGTATCGAAAAACAAAAATCGACATATCGGTGAAATATAAAAAAGAAAAATGATAATAAAAAAAATTGTGAAAATACATTGTATTTGTTTTTTATTAATTTTCACGGCTCTGAATTCCAGCGGTTTTAGTCAGTGGCGACAACGGTGTTGCTATTGGAAATATAACGTATTTGATACATTTTCGATACTTGATATTTTATATCTATAAATCGAAATAATAAATATCTCCTACAAATATCGTTATATCGAACAAACAATATCGATATATCTATATTTTTTCAACAAGCTTACCTGCTCCATCCATTGTTAGCACGGTATAGTATCCGCTGTTAATCGGCCTTGCTCTATATTTTTTTAGTTTGTAGCAGCTACTGTCCCACTGCTGGGCAAAGACCAATTTCTTCCAGATCTAGGTACTGTTATTCTACAGCGCCTCGAACCAACTCTCATTGTGTGCGTCCAGGACCCGTACCATATCCGTTATCAAGGAAAATTAAAAAAGTTCAGGGCAGCCTAACAGCTAGCTATCCACAACACATGGTTTTATATTGCTTAATCATCATCAACATCATCATATCAGCCGAAAGACGTCCACTGCTGGACATAGGCTTCCCCCAAGCACCGTCACTTCGACCGGTTCTGTGCTTCTCGCATCCAGCGGATTCCTGCGGCCTTCACCAGGTCATCAGTCCACCTTGTGGGGGGCCTTCCAATGCTACGTCTCCCGGTACGCGATCGTCACTCCAAAACCTTTCGGCTCCATCGGCCATCTGTTCTGCGAGCAATGTGCCCTGCCCACATAGCTTCATACTTCAATAATATCCGACTTCTTGACACTTGGTTAAATATTGCTTTAAGAGGACGTCTCGACAACACTGTCCGTCTTTAGGCACCCGTTGCGTTGAGATTGGAGACTTATTGCTTTTGATCGACAGTTGATTAAATAGCTCTCCTATTGATCTTTAATGGGCGTGCCCTACTTGAGTATACATGTCATTGCATAATGGTCCAGTCATCAAGAGGCAAAGTGAAATGGCCCAGATTTGTATCTTGATATTGTCTTCTTTTAAAATTGATCACACTACGGTCATTAACCACCAAACATGTGTAGTGTGTACTTTCCTACAAAGGTTTGTAACTAATCATAATTTTTAATAAAATTAATTATACGCCCTAGATCGCAAGCTTTAAGGGATTTATAATACGTAGTGATAAAAGCTAGCCCCATATTTGTGTAATTAAAAGTTAAATTGGCTAGCTATTTATTTTTTGAAGAAATCGTCCTGTGACATTAAAGAAAGGCGAAATGCGAAGATTCTGTAATAATAATAGTCCTCCAGACAGTATTTCGGCCATGGCGATCAATCTTAGCGAAGACCAGCCTCCGGCGCGGGAGATATTATAGTGCAGAAGTGTGGGCGGCGAGCAATGGGTAGCTCGCCGTCCGATAAGGACCAGGCCCGGGTCGACGGCGCGTTTTGTTCCACGCGCGCCTCAAAGAGATGTCAGCACAATTGGCGGGGTCCGCTAGGACCGATGCCTGCCAGGGTTGCGGGAAAGTCCGAAAGGGATACCGTGACCCTTGGCAACAGGCAACTGAAGGAACACGGGTGGGTTGGAGTCAGTAAAAGTCTGACACGCCCTCCCGCTCCGCCCAGAGCGGAAGTCAAGAAGTCATTTGAAGCTTTCACACCCACAAAAAAAAAAGTGTTCTCTCTCTTCGTTCACTCTCATAGTTTGTAGGCTTAGTAATAGAATCCCAGTCACATTCTTTGGTAAAACACAGTAATTCTAAAATAAATACTGAAATCATAAGGAAATTATGCCGGTAGCACCATTGTCTAAAAAAAAACACTAAACCGTATCCTATGAAATTCATATATTCAGAGAACAATCCTTCTACTTTCAAAGTTCTTTTAAGTACTCTTCAACGTAAAAAAGACAACAAAAATGGTAAAAAGATAGCTTTTATAAAAGAAAAAGCTAACAAAGTCGCAACAAAGCGCCGACGTGTGAGAACCTGGCTTTAAAAGTTACGACTTCCAAAGTTTGAAGTCGGTGCATCCATACGTTGATGTTTCTACATTTATAATGCTGTTTCGAGATTGGAATTGTAAATCGGGAATTTTTTGAGCTTGAGATCCATCAGGTTACGCTACGCTTGCCGGGATTGGTCCGTGGATGGGTGACCATCTTTACATATCGAGACCCCTCCGTGCCTCGAAAAGCACGTTATGGGTCACAATCGTTATGGGTCATCAGAAACCCAAAAGTCTGACCACCAGCCTTAACAAGGGGTATCGTATTATCCAGTCACTAGGTTGTGGAGGTCAGATAGGCAGTCTGTCCATGTAAAATACTGGTATTCAGCTGCATCCGGTTAGACTGTAAGCCGATCCCAACATAGTTGGGAAAAGGCTAGGCAGACTGATTAAATCGGGATTTTTTTTAATGTTTTACTGGTAACCGAGAAAATACAACATACATTAAATTATTTCTACTAACATAATAATAATATGAATTCAGGTTCCCAGCTTCAGCAGCACTTGAAAAATCTAGATCTCTTATTGAAATCGTTTAAAGTTAAACGTATTACCTTCGTCGTAAGGAAACCTGCTAACATACGTTTTAATATCATGTTATTTAAACTTCAACAGAAACTTTCTCTGCATCGTGATGCACGGTTTTAGAAGCTGATTTTCGAGTAGGGTTGAGGGTACAGAACCTTCCTAGAGAGCTTTTGAGTTCGTTAAGAGGGATGAAATTCAAATTTTCAACAAAAAAACAATGCAATTTGCATCTCAGTAAATACGTAAATAAAATAGTCTTTTCTTGCAGGCAAAATACCCATAATTATACAAAAATAGAATAAATATAGTAAAACAGCAAAACAGTAACCCGAAAGTCTGGCAACCAGTCTTACCAAGGGGTATCGTATTACCCAGTTACTGGGTTGTGGAGGTCAGATAGGCAGTCGCTCCATGTAAAATACTGGTATTCAGCTACATCCGGTTAGACTGGAAGCCGACCCCAACATATTTGGGAAAAGGCTAGGCAGATTGATAGTAAAACAGTAAAATAATACAAATTAAAACAAGGAGGTATTTATAGGTACGCATAGTCTTCAAAAAATATAGTCTTTCGACATTTTTTATTCTTGCTTAGGTGAACAGAAATCCAGTGCACAAATATGGGGCTTACTAGTTCCAGGTAAAATGTTGATTAAAATTATGATTCGCAACCTTAACAAATACGGCAGAACAGAATTATAATCATTAGAATCAGCAATGTAACTCCTTAAGTTAGAATTGTCATCAAATGTCATGATTATATGAAATAGTCCTTCAATAGAGAGTTGTATTGATGATTTTTATCATGATTCTAATTTTAATATTAGAAATGCGAAAGTGAGTTTGTTTGTTACGCTTTCACGCTAAAACGGCTGAACGAATTTGGATAAAATTTCGCACAGGGGTATAACTTGACCTGGAGAAGGATATAGGCTACTTTGCATCCTGGATCGCACACGAAGTCGCGAGAAACAGCTAGTAATTCTATAAATAAATATTGAATACGGCTGGGTGGCGTAGCCTGTCAGTTAACGTGTCGTGGGACCGTAGCTTTAGCTACTACCTTGTAATATAATACACCAAAATTAACGTCATTATCCCTCTCTATCCTTGACCTAAATTATAAAACGTCCCATAGCAACAGAAATTCGGTCCTTCTGTTCCTCGGAGCCAAATAAATAATTAAATTGTAAAACTCCGAAGCGATAATTAAATAAAGATGAAAACGATATCAAAGCGGATTTTGTTAACATTTTAACATTAATAAGGCGTGTCTAGCCGTTTGCGAGATATTTTCGTATTCATTGGACTGCCTAATTAGTAAAATTACCAGATTACGACGGTGTTTTTACATGTAAATGGATTTTGTAATTTTATGGAGGTAATAAAGATGTCTTTTGAAATGTGTGAAAGTTCAAGCGTTTTGGTATTACCATGGATTGGTACTTCGTCTGTAAAACGCGATGGGGTATCATATGTTGGGTTTTATCGACGAAAACCATAAGTTGGTCGTTATCATCGATATTTTTATTAAAATGTTTAGAGTTCCAATGACCTGTTTCAGTATAATTTACTCTCTCTTCCTGGCTATAATATATCCCACATGGTGGTGGCGTCAGCCTTCCTGGGGGCTACCACCACCACATAGCATACTTCAGTGTAGGAAAGAGATGAAGCTCTACAGGACGCATAGCTCCAACTCTATCCCCCACGAAGTAAGATTAAAATAATACCTGTAAGTTGTGGTGGTAGGCCCCCTGGTCTTTGTCTTCCACTTCGCTCTATCCTCCCCATCGTCCTCGGATACCTGACACTCCTTCATGTCCTTGAGCACTGCAGCTTTCCATCTTGTTTTGGGTCTGCCTCTGGGTCTTGGACTGGGAATGGAAATTTGTAGCGCTAAGTTCCCTACGTATTCGGGTGGTCTCCTTTTCACGAGTGTATACTCGTACGTTACTGAATTGGTATAAAATCATCTGGCAGTTAAGTCAAACGATAATTATGCGTTGGTGCGTTGAAGTCGACCATAAATGTAAAAGAGTTGTGGACTGCCAAAAAAACTATTGACAAGTCAATTTATGAAGTTTAAACATGTTTCTCTAACGTATTTCCTCTTTTGTTTCAGATGTCTCAAAATGTGTAGCAGCTGGATCCGACCCTATACCACCGATGGGATCAATCCGCTTTGAGATGGGCAAGCAAGATTCCAGCTGGCGGAGAGTGCAGGGGTTGAGTGCAAGTGTAGTGCGGTGTCTAGTGATAGTGACAGTGTTCGGGCAGTGCGCTGGAGGCAAGCCCATGAGTGAGACGCTGCAGAGGGCGCTGTCGGCAGTCCGGGGCCCCAGTCCTGGTGCGAAGAAGCTGCTAAATATTCCTGAGGATGGAGGTTAGTTACATTGCTAGTTTTAAGATCATATATTAATGTAGGCAAAAGTGTTTTTGTATGTTCTTTCAGCAAAGCTGCAAAGGATTGATGTGTTTTTTGGCATAGAGGTGTAGTTTGTGGGCAAGAAACTTTTTTTTGGAAAAATTCACGGTTTCTCTGAGACAGACCACGGTAGCGCAGTCGCAGACTAGTCACTACATATTATAAAACAAAGTCCTCCGTCGCGTCTGTCTGTCTGTCTGTTCGCGATAAACTCAAAAACTGCTGCACCGATTTTCATGCTGTTTTCACCAATGGATAGAGTGGTTCTCGAGGAAGGTTTTAGTACATCATTTATCAAGCGGGCGAAGCCCCGGGCATCAGCTAGTTAGCTATAAAGCGCTTTGTCCACGTATGAATAATTTGTTGAAGAGCAATTGCTTCCAAATATAGAAGATCATTGTAGCTCGTGCATCACATTGAGTCATAGCTAGGCCGAATCAGTAGTGCAGTCCTTAGAGGCAGAAATTAAGACGCTGACAACAGATTAACCGCGGTCACTGTCGGATTACATGGAAAAGAAGGAGAAGCGCGACGACATAAACGCTCTTACATACGTGGCGCGACTTGTCGTGCGACGCGACACCACCGCATTGTTCTCCGTGAAATTTCTCAGAAATTGTTTTGTTAAAAGTCGCGTTGCGCGACAATTCGCGACAGTATGTCAGAGCTTTAACGCTTGTAATTTATTGCAAAACATGAAGCAATTATCTATTTATTCAAAAATGAGTGGAATAATCGAAAATTAAAAACTGTTTTGGTTACTACCGTGTTCGGAGAAATATGTTCAAGGTTAACATATAATTTTCCGCCACCACAAACTATATAGATTTGGCAATTTTTTTTGTTTAAGTCAAGGCTACTTTTACCCTTTGCCTGTTGTCAGCGCCTTAATGTACTTACTTAAGCCACCTTTAGTTACTACATAATTATAATGACACTGAATGGTCAAAAGGGAATTGCTATTTGCATTGGATTGAAGATCGTTTACATTTGTAGTTCATATTTAGCGGACAGAAGAACTCGTTATAATTACAAAAATAATTATATTTTAATTGAGTAATTGAACAATACAATTTAATTAATAGATGTCAAGATCGCATGACAGGTCAGGCCCATCCATTATCTTGAGTAAACTTGGCTATATATACTGTTTAATATTATCATCTAATATAAGAACGATAATATTGATCATTATAAGTATATTTGACTCAGGTTTCAATTAGATAAATAGCTTAAAGCTTGTATTATGGCTATTATCTTGACACTATCACTTGTCCACTCAACTAATAATGTATTAAGTTACATAAGCTGATGTTGAGGGTATATTTAGATCACAAGCATTTATTGTTGTTAACTATTTATTTCGGGGATCCTAGACGTAGGCAAAAGCGCTGCCAAGCTAAAATGGGATTGGATGGGTCATGTCAGCCAAATGCTTAGCGAACAAATGCATAGTTGCCGGGCAACAGTCTCCACACGGTGGGTGCCTGAGAATGGACGGCGCCGCCGAGGCCGGCCCAGGAAGAGATGGTGACACGATCTAGACGCCTACCGTAAGGGTTGGATCGAGGTGGCCCTGGAAAAGGATGTTTGGAAAGATTTGGGGGAGGCCTTTGCTCAGCAGTGGGACAGTGTAAGCTAACATAAAAAAAAAACAATTTATTTGTTAATACAACATACTCGATTCTGTACTGTGCTGTAACTTCTCGACGTACAACTTCTTGATAAACAGCTAAAAATAACAATATTGTACAATTAGTTAACACTTATTGCTGATGTTAATTGTGGCCGTAAAATGTTATAAGTGCATTATAGGACCTTTCAATCAAAATCAATAGTACATTACTGTCGCGGCCAGCAATAAGGGAATTGATGGACGATCGTGAAAATGCGGGCCGAGGCGAAGCCGAGGCACTCATGCGTGAGTCCATCAATTCCTGATTGCGGCCAAGGCTTGTATAGTACTTTTCTCAAACAACGCGCGGAAATTCAAACTGAGTAAATTAAATATAAATTCCAGAATCAATGACGAATAACTATCATTTTTCATGCGCCAATATGTTAATTTGTTTCTTCTTTGTTCTATTTGCAAACCAATTCCAAATTTAAATAAAATCTTTGATAAGTTAACTCCTTGGTTGCCGTGTGTTGAAGTAAAAAGTTCGTTCCATTTTTAAATAACACGACAGATATGAGTTTTCATAGTAACTTTGCTGGCCGCATCATCACTTGTTTTTTACCAGTACAGAAATTTTGATTTATCTCGAAGAAGGTTGTCAAAATAATGCTCGAATTTCCAAGCATGTTTGAGAAAAATATATTATTTCACATAAACCTACATAGGCACTTATCAAACGACAGAAGCTAGGTGTACGGTTCCAATTGGTCGTTTCCTATGGAGAAGAGCCGGCAAGAAACTCCACGGTTACTCTTTAAAAAATAATTGGCTTTTACAATATTTTCGAATTACAGTGTTAATAGGTATGGGAGGACAGTGTAGGCCTTTCAACAAGTACCAGGTAGGTACTTAACAAAATAGAAAATGTTCAACAAATCTACAGTCCACTAACTACGGTATAGTTTCAACTTAGGCTGCCATCATATGAGAAACTACTTTTGTGATGCAAAAATTATGGGCTAACAGCAAAATTCTGCCTCTTCCAGTGATATCAAATGTCAGTCTAGGAAGGGGCTGAAAATTTGTATGGAAGGCGTTGTTTCTGCCGATCGGAAATCTCATCCATACGACTTGTATTTGGGAGGGCTTGTGGCTAAGTAATAACAGCCGCACGAGTCGATCGAACGGTTAAGCTATGTTTGCCGCGGCTGGTCCGTGGATGGGTGAACATCTTTACTTAACGTGACACGGAAAGCACATTATGCCATCGGTCCCGGCTGTCATTAGTGGATTTTTGACAGTCGTTACGGGTCGTCATAAGCCCGAAAGTCTGACAACCAGTCTTACCAAGAGGTATCGTGTTACCCGGTTACTGGGTTGTGGGATTCAGATAAGCAGTCGTTCTATATAAAATACTAGTATTCAGCTGCATCCGGTTAGAATGGAAGCCGACCCCAACACAGTTGGGAAAAGGCTTGTCAGATAATGACGGCTTGTATTTGTATAAAAAATATAGTTATCATAAATGGGATTTCATCAAAACGTTGCAACAGTCCCTCAAAAAGAAAGGTTCTTCCATAATCACTAACTCAATTGTCATTGAAGATTCAAACTGCCGAAAGGGATCAACTGTAATTACTCAAAAACTTTTGACTGGTGTCTTTATAGAGAGTTTTGGATCTCTTGTGTCGTAAGCTCAGTCGGCGATGTCCTACCGTCTTTTCGCACAAATTAGGGTTACCAAAAAAAGTTCATTAAAATTTTAACGAAGAAGCCTTGTATTTGTTTTATTGGTAGATTCTGCTGCACCTTAATTGCGTCTTTCAATCACAATCTGAATCATTTTGAAGGCTCTGGCTAATCCATTTCTTCGTAAGTTCGAAAAATTTGTCTGTTCAACAACGTTAATAACGCAATGAATGTTGTTGAACTGTCAAAATGAAAGCCATTGCTACTGTTAGTGTGTTAGTATTAAGCAATTACCCCCCTGAAGGTCGGACTTCAGCTTATGGTTGCTGACATCGAAAGAACCTTGCAACAGGCTTGGCGCAACACGTTTTCATCTTCCACTCTCCCCTGTCAACCGTCACGCTATCATTCACTCCCTTCTCTTTCATATCATTCCTCACACAATCCATCCATCTTTTCTTTGGCTTCCTTCTGCTCCATCCATCAACATTTATATTCTTCACTTTTTTAGTCACATGCGTTTCCTCCCTCCTCATCACATGCCTCTACCAGGCCAAACTATTATTATTGTTTAAGATAGTTAATTGATTCAGGCGTGACTTTGCGGAAATTCATTATAAAATAAAATAGACGTAGATATATTTAGTAACCTATTCCGCTTAAATATTCTTCAAGAGTCATATAAAACCCTGTAAGAAATCGACACGTGTTTCACCTCTCAACGAGGCATCCTCAGGATGACGATTGACCAATTGCAAACCAGAACACGATGTGTTGCCACACTGAGCGCTGGACGCAGAGTGTGAAACACGTATCGATTTCTTACAGGGTTTTTTATGACTCTTGAAGAATAATTAAATAAATAATACTAAATATATCTACGTCTATTGTATTTTATTATTGTTTAGACATAAGGCTCCAAAAATCTTATTGATACTTGTCCAATCAACTGCTGGTCCCACTTTCATATCAGCGTGGCAACCCTGCCCGAGTCTAAAACTTGAAGTTTTAAAGTTTGAAGAACCTTATTAATTAACGGACTCCTGCAATTACCGACTTCAGGTGGTCTTTTGAAGGCGTAAAAAGGACAAAAGGTTTTGAACGTCGGTGTCGAATTTTTCCTTGTTTTTGATGAAATTCTTTAAAAAGGCCAAACATAAAGCTTTTCATGAAAGCGTTGATAATGATGGGGGAATTAACTTGACCTTTTTGGGGGTAAAGTACGGGGTGACTTACGTTTTATGTTAAGGCCGTACCCTACCTCAAATTTTATCTCCCTCGCACCATACTACTCGCGGCCTGAGTGAGGGCGAGACGGAGTGGGATGCTGGCGGCTCTCAAGCCTCGAATAGTTTAGAAAATTGCTTTTTACGGTGAAAAATAACTTTAATTTCGGAAGTCGGTGTCTTTGCTTTTTAATTTTCTTTTTTTGCCACCGACTTCCGAAATTAAAGTTATTTTTCACTTTTTAGTTGTGGTACCTACCCCACACAAATTCGAATACCACTACCTGCTATGTAAATAACAGTGACGGAGTCAATTAAGATGTCGTTAGTGGGAAAAATAGTAATAATTGAAGCTAACTCAAAAACTACACGAGCAAAATTAATAAAATTTATATGGGGCCACTTCCCTTTCGAACAAAAAAAGAAATTTGTAAATCGGTTCACAATTGGCGAAAATATCGATGAACATACGAAAACAAAAATAAAATACATACAGACGAACATAGAACCTATTCCTTTTTGAAGAAGTCGGTTAAAAATAAAAATATCATACCTACTTTATGGTTAGTTCAGTTATTACTTATTATACAAGGTTTCATGATCTAATTTGAAGTATTTTTTTAATACCAGCGAGTCTCACCCAGATCTTCCTCTGACTAATATATCTACGAAACCCCACTGCTATAATAGATGGATAGAAAACATAAATATTAGGGATGTCATGCCATGCAAAACAATAAACGTAAAACTTTACAAATAAAAACAACCGACTTCCAAAAAAAAAACAGTATCAAGTGTAAAATAACTTTAATTTCGGAAGTCGGTGTCTTTGGATCTATATTTTAGTTTGTTGCCAATTTTTACCCGACTACGGCGAAGAAAAAATTATTTTGACCGGTATGTATGTATGTATGTATGTAAGTATGTTCATCTATTCCCTCCTATCTTCTAAAATGGTCATCACAATTTGACAAATGAGGTATCGTTGGAAGCGTCTTGATCGTCCGCTGGTTATAGGCTATGTGACATCATGTTAAATATTAAAAATGGCGCCCTCTAGAAGACATAAAGTCAGGAACTAAAAAAAAACTTGTTTAATCGTACCATGTTGGGTATCAAATGAAAGGGCTTAATGAGAACATTATTTCAAAAATATATATATTATAACCCCAAAAGAATTTAAAAAAAAAGTAATAAAAACTAAAACCCAACTACGACTAAAAAGGTATAAACAAGACACCACAGACAGACAAATAAAAAATCCGGAATCACACGTAATCTGTTCGATTTATGTCCTAACACGTGTGACTCCGGATTTTTAATTTGTTTTTTTGTGGCGTCTTGTATCTTATAAAGTCTGTATTCATGTCATTCAATCTCTAGTTATCGAGAAAAAATCTTAACTAACAGTAATTTTGACTACACTTGAACCAACTCCATTAATCGTCTCATTTATCCTCTCCAAACTCCAAAATTAACTGTAGCATCATAATTCTAACTTGCCAACTCCAAAACTTTGCAGCATCAATCGTTTTATCTTAAACATTAACTAATGCAGCATAGTCAGTCTATCGGACAAGGGAAAGAAAAAATCCTTGAGTAATTCCGGGCAATCAGTCTCCGGCCGATAAAAAGGCTTTTATGCCGGCTTCCAAAGTCGCTTTGACACGTACCCCTAATTAGTCCTCAGAAATGGATGTTCAACAAAATTATTTTTGGCGTTCTGGCAGATGTTTTCCTGGGTTTAGTGAGCTTTGTTGGAGTTATGTGATGTAAGATTGGTTTTATAAAGTAGTGTTTGTGTCAGTTGGCGGTTTTCGCATATCAGGCATGACCAGGATGTCATAATGCCATACTTGTCAGGATGCCATACTTGGCAAATGGTTATCTGCAGTTCTGTAAAAGTTTATATTGATTTGTATACAAATCATGACGCCTTTTGGTGCAGCTATAAATAAGGATCAGCTGATATCTGAGCAAAAAGTTAAAGTTTTTCTATAAATTCATTTTTCAAAGGCTTTTGCGCAGTGCGATAATTTCGCAAAATCGCTGAATTGATTTCAATTTGATAAAACTTTATCAAAACCTCGAATTTCAATTCAGGACATCAAAAATCACCAATTCCTTAAAACCATTGCTTTTATTTACCCTCTTTACGCTTTCTATCACTAGGCAGATAACCCAACACACATCTGCAAGTACCAGGACTACATAACACTGCAGTTAGTTGATAATATATATAGAGCAGCATGCACGTTATGACGTTACCAAAATTTACATATCCTCAGCAACTTGTCTTACATAAACTACTTGTGAGATAGCTGTAGTAGAGGATCTGTTTTGTATTAAAACAATGTGAATTGTAGTGTTTATGAATGTATATAGAATTCTTTGATATGACGAAATGGGAAAGCTTTCATGATGGAGTAGCCTGCAAGTCATTCTTTTGAATTTTAGGAGAACGTTAATTACTTCATCTGCCTAACCTGTTCCTAACAATGTTGGGGTCGGCTTCCAGTCTAACCGGATGCAGCTGAATACCAGTATTTTATATGGAGTGACTGTCTGACTAACGTCCACATCCCAGTTACTGCGTAACACAATACCCCTTGGTAAAACTGGCTGTAAGGTTTTCGGGCGTCTGACCATATAAAATGCAAAAATTCGGCAGACTCCATACAAATAGAACAACACGCCCTAAAAAGCCTCATGACGACAAAGACTCCTGACCTCAATTATAATGTCATTATCACCGTCACGGTTGAAGCTTAACCTTTTAGCGATCATAGTACAGTACAAAGCTATTATAACGTTGGAAAGCTGGTTCCTAACCCCTTTTCATGTGCCCTGATATGATTGCATAGCCATACCAACTGTCTCTCTGTCTACCTGTGACCTATTAAAGCCGCAATATAGTAAGTCCCCCTTAAGCCTCAAAGCCTCTACAATCAACTGAAGCTACTGAAACTCAGAAAAAGAACCACAATATACACATTTACACAAGTTAAAACTCAATCAACTCAGCCTATGGCAGTCCACTGCTGGATATAGGCCTCTCCCAGGCTCCGCCACAACATTGTCCTCCACCTTCCACAACCAGTCTGTCCCAGCCACCTTTTTAAGGTCTTCGGTCCATCTAGCTGGACGGCGTCCCACACTACGCTTGCCGATACGCGGTCTCCACTCCAGGACTCGTTTGCTCTACCAGCCATCAGTCCTTCGACAAAAGGACCTTTTTTTTCCGTGGGGTTATCCTCTAGGATTTCCTCCGTCTTGGGAGAACGGAGGGTTATGTCGGACTCCGACTAAAACCCCACTGTTCCTACAACTATCAAACCGGGGGCCCGGGAGATACTTTTACATTTGCCGCACCCCCGACTGGAAAAGCACGGTGCGACTTGGGTTCGAACTCCCGAACACAAGTTTGTGACTGTCGCGGTTAATGCCGAATGCTACGCAGACGTCCGACAAAACGACCTGCTCAACTCAACCTGTCAAAAAAGCTCCAACAGGATTTAATAGTCACACTGCCTTCATGGTTGGACATAGTGACCTATTCTGGAAGCCGCATTCTACTTAATCCCTTTAAGCTTCAAAGCCTCGACAATCAACTGAAAACTGCTGAAACTCGGAAAAAAACCACACAACACAGCCAAAAAGTCACAACCTGCCAAAAACAGTCCACAGCCTACCAACAAAGTTCACACGAGCAGCGCAACAACCGCTAGCTAACAGTAAAATAGGTGCCACAGAGTAAAAGAGACGGTTCTCAAACAATGCGTCGCTCACGGAGCGCGGCCGAGCAGAATAATTTGCAAGTTATTTAAATGTGCGAGCTGCTAACTATGCCTGGACTTTGGCGGTGCACCGATTTTCGTTAGGACATACGGCGAGGCAGGATAAAGAGCGACATGAGTGTGTGTTTTTATAAAGGGCCTTTGAGTTTTAAACGGTGAGGTAAAAATTCTGTTAATTGTGTTTCACGGAGAGGAAAAAATACTGTTAAAATAAATATACGAAGGATTTTTAAGCCAAATTATGTCTCTTTGACTAATAATTGGGCATTGTAACCCATGTCAGTTCATCTTTATTTATCAATCCTCAACGCTCACGTAAAATGAAACTAGCAACACGCAAGCCAAAAAAAATTGAATTGTAAAAGTGCACTAAAAACTTCTTAATACTTAGCCACGAACTCCTCGTGGCTAAGTAATAACAGCCGCACCAGTCGATCTATCAGGTTAAGCAACGCTTGCCGGGGTTGGTCCGTGGATGGGTGACCATCTTTTTCGGAACGGACATTAAGCCGTTGGTCCCGACTGTCATTCGTGGATCTTCAACAGTACCAAGGGGAATCGTATTACCCAGTTACTGGGTTGTGTAAAATACTAGTATTTAGCTGCATCCGGTTAGACTGCAAGCCGACTCAAACATAGTTGGGAAAAGGCTAAGCAGATTGAAAAATAACCGAATCACACCGCTGTCACTCGTCACCTCTGCAAAATCTCGCATCCAAGTCACGTTTTAACTCGAAAGCTATGTAGTTCTTTGACCCAAACAAAAGCTAGTTCTTCGGTACAATAAAGTGACCAGCTGCTCGGTCCTTTGCAACGTCTTTGAAAGGGATTAGGGGCTACAAAAGGATTTGAAGCCATATTTATGATGTCTGGCTTGGAAGGCACTTTGTTAATGACTCGCTCTGGTATTATGAAGGAGGTTTTGATGCAGTGATTTTGTGTGATATGTGGTGTTTAAAAGTAAGGTTACAAGGGAAGTCGCCTTAAGTTTAATTATGTAGGTTAAGTCTTTAGTAGGTAAGTTTTTAAGCAGGACACGTCTGCCGCATGCCCGACAAACTGTGAGCCCAAATAGCACAGAACTGGTGCCCTGAGACAGTGAGACGGGGTCGCGGCAGACCAAGTAGGAGATGGCGGGTTGAGCTGGAAAGGTTCCATCAAAACTAGAAAAGAGACGCGCGGGCTCGCGAAAGATGGAAGGAGTGGAGGGAAGCCTTTGCCCAGTAGTGGGAAAGCGTAGGCTAGAGAAAAAATAAAAAAGTCTTTTGTTAACTTTTTAACAAAGTCAATCCCACTTCCTCGTGTACACTATCGCTCACCCGTTGTCCAGGGGGCCTACCACCACCGCTTATAGCAGTATAGTTTTAATCTTACTTCAGTGAGGGAAAGAGATGGAGCTATACGTCCTGTAGAGCTTCATCTCTTTCCTACACTGAAGTAATATTAAAATAATACCACTATAAAACCTGGTGATAGTCCCCCTGGTTCAATGAATATATTATTGCTTAAATCTCTATAACTCACCATAACATTATTTTATGTAAGTACTATGTACCTCATTTACCTCGATCGTTACGTTACTCAACGGTGCAGAAAATTGATTCTCCTAGCAGGCTTAGACTAGTGTCTACTAGGTGTTAAATATTGAACATAAAGTCCTGTCTTCCACACGAAATCACTAAATAAATTCAAACAGCAAAGACATATAACTCCATACAATAAAATCACCGCTCGCTGAACTCAACGACCGTATGTCACACAACTTACAACTCCAAACACCTGGATTATTTAGCGTTACTTTAGATCCAGCATTATACATTGCGCGTCTTCTTCGCCTTCTAAACTAACGGGGCGAAGTAAACCGGTAATGTATGCCACGCGAATGCGTAAGCAAGTGAAATTTACATGTAAAATGGTAGTTCCATTGCCGCCGTATCGTTCGCGTTCAAAGTTATGCAGATTCGTAGGAAATCCCATGGAAATGAAATCGTCTAAGTTACTGGGAAATGTTAGAAATATTTCCCTGCTAAGATTGTTAGAATGCGTCTGGGTAGTTTGAGTCTAGACTCAAATTTATGTTGAGTCTAACTGGGCTATTGTTTGGGGCACCATTTATGTCATTTGCCTAGCTTTTACTAGGTTCCTTCGTCCACTTTTAGTTCAAAATGTTACTAATGAATATTAAGTTTTGAGCACAGCAACGTTTGTTGTTATTTACCCACCTTACTTAACCTGAGTATTCATAGGTCTCGAGTTCGAACCCAAGTCACGCACCTCTGACTTTTCGGATTCATGTGCGTATTGTATAATTATCACTTGCTTCAAAAACGGCGAAGGAAAACATCGTGAGTGACGCCTGAGAGATATTTCTCGACCGGCATGTTAAGTCAGAAGCCCATGGGCGGCTTTAAAACTCTGACACCAAGTCCGAAAGGGATACCGGGACCTCGGCAACAGGCAACTGAAGGAACATGGATGGGTTTTAGTCAGTAAAAGTCTGACACGCCCTCCCGCTCCGCCCAGAGCGAGAGAAGACATTTGATGATTTCCCACCCTCAAAAAAAAAGGTTAGTCACTAACCACACCAAAAGAAAGAAAGACCCTGAGTATCTAGAACTAGATTTATTAAACTTCTTGAATAATCAAATTTTATGACTGAAAAACAAAATTCAACAACTGTTACTAATCATAATACCTCCGTAAGTTGACATACTGTTGACAACTGGATATACAACGTGTAACAGAATAAGCGCAAGACCTGAAAGTAGTTTGCTGAGAATCGGCTTCTTAATCGATTTCCGTCATTATTTATATATGTTAATTTTTCATGAAAAAATCTTTTATTTAACTTAAATTAGAACCACTGCGTCATAACAAGGTAATAAAATATTTTATTTAAGGAAATTTAATCCTTATCTCAAAGGTATAAAGCCTATTTAAATGCATAACCAAATTTGTAATACGCTCATAGCTATCCTATGTGTAGTGCGCGTTAAATAAAATAGTTAATTTAAGGGGTGGTTTAATTAAATTAAATTACAGATATTATTTTAGTCTTATAATTTAATATTCTAATTGGGGTGTATGAGCTCTTGCGTTTATTCCGTTACGCGTTGTATAGAAGAGTAGTTGTTGCCCTCGACTTTGTCAGCGATCAAGGATGAGACTTAGCCTATGTGCTTCTCCAGGTCATGGTCTACCCCTGTGCCAAATTTCATCCAAATCCGTTCAGCCGTTTTAACGTGAAAGCGTAAGTAACAAACAACCAAAAGCACTTTCGCATTTGTAATATTATACTTAGGAGGTCCAATTATGGCTTTGGAAAAATTGCTGCACTTGCTTACATAAAACCTCAGTTTCTATTCCTTGTTGCAGATAGAAACTTAATCGGTCCTAGACTCTCTAATACAAATCTCATAGCATGATTACCATAGATCTGCCTATCACAACAAACAAATCACTGCCACAACCTGCACCAGTTACAATCCACACTCTAGATAGTCGAGGAGCGCGTTAACTATCTGATAGTCAATTGATTGCGGTAAATACTTGGCACCGGTCGCGCCGCAATGCAGTCTGACAACTGATGTGGTGGATAGTTGAGCAAATCATTGTCAGTTTATGTGTGTGAATATTGTTACCTAGTTCGGTGACTATGCTATGAGACATTCAGTTGATATGTGCTAGATGAATACCTAGAAGTTATAGGGTCTGGATTTTTACATAGAAATAGCAATAGTATGTACAGTCACGGACTTTAATTGATGAGCCACTTGGCACTGTTCGTATTTTAGCCGTGTAATGCAAATCGGGCTTAGTCGGTTATACTCGTACATCCAGACACGGAAAGTCATGTCTTCGTATTAAAGAAGAAGAAAATTATATTTAATATCTTTACCGGTTGGCTAACCTGAGAGCCAGAACTACAAATTTGACAGCAGAGTGACTACCCAAAGTCAACCAATTGCAGGTCTAGCAACCGTAACCTAGCGACGTAACCTAGTAACGTTAGCGTACGGAGAAATTTTAATTACTCATTTCGACAAATTCGAAAATAACGTCTGACTTCGACATTACAACTGTCACTGTCTTCGGATAGGTTTTCAGAATTATCGAGTTAATGACCTCTGATTCAAAGGAGGTTAGTATGAAATAGATTGGATATACATTGTATTTATTTAACATTTAGAACTTATTAGTCAACCTCTATAGATAAGACTATTTCCGATTACTAGTAATTTGTCATCTTGTTTACGAGCATGCGATTTGAGTTCGTGTAATCTCGTGAATATATGAAACTGAAAAATGGAAAGTTTGAAAGTGGCTGATCAATTTAGAGTCCTTGACTGTACCTACAACCCATTTGAAATAAGATTAGACATTTAAATAAACCTTTTTTACAGTCCGTTCAACCGATTTTGACTTCTATTGCATTGGTGGCATGACAAATGGCAGCTGCAGTAGACAGTTGGAATTGTGTTATCTTTTTTGCTTTTAATGCCATCCTTATGCCCTACGGTATAGAAGTCAGAATCGGTTGAACGGACTGTAAAAAGGTTTGTTTAGATGTCTAATCTTATTTCAAATGTAGTATAGATGGTGAAAGTACACAGATAATGTAGTCGTATGAATGCTGTTAATGGAATGGTACTATACTATAGTCAGAAAGCTAAAAACAATGACATTAGCGATGTCAATTGATATATTATTTAAGTTAAGCCGTTGGTTCCGGCTGTCATTCGTGGATCTTTGACAGCCGTTACGGGTCGTCAGAAACCCGAAAGTCTGACAACCAGTCTTACCAAGGGGTATCGTAATACCCAGTCACTGGGTTGTGGAGGTCAGATAGGCATTCGCTCCATGTAAAATACTGGTATTCAGCTGCATCCGGTAAGACTGGAAGCCGACCCCAAACATACCTATGTAGTTGGGAAAAGGCTAGGCAGATTGATAATTGATATATTATTTGAAGTAACTGTCTAGGTTTTTCTGTCGATCTTCGCAGAAAATGTGGACTTTTAAGCAGTGAGCAAGCGTGTCCATACTTATTCTTTATCTGTATGAGATAAATTTTTGCCCTGCAGGTCACTAAATAGATTATATTTTAACTTATTTATAAATTCCTAAATTTTAAAGTTCTGATGTAGTTTTGGAAGCTATCTACCTAGTTTTAATTACGATTGTAGAAGTGTATCTAGGTATATCATAATGTGATGCTTTGGCAATATTTTAGTTCGGAAACAAAGTGATACAAAAATACGCAATGGCCTTCAAACATACATTGATACGCATAATGAAAGAAAAACCGTCTAAAACATATAAGTCTGAATATATTTTTTCGTTCCCACGGTAGATTGAATGAAAACACTCATTACATTCATTGGCTGGTTCGTTACGGTCGCAGGTTCGATTCCCGTTAGATGTCGTAATCACTTTGTTGTTTTACGATTAGTCATAGTGGGAAATTGTTTGGATGGATCTTTGTGCTTTTTGTTTAGTATTCGGTGAAGGTCTCGTCCAAAGTCATTTCATTCTCCTTATCCATATCAGCCTATTATTTTCCCACTGCTGGGACAGGTCTTCTCTCTTTGAGAGGGAGTGGGCCGTAATCTGCCTCGTGAACCCAGTGCGGGTTGTTAGATGTCACATGACTTCGAATTTTTGGTTCAAAGTCAAATAATTTATTTCAAGTAGGCACATTAAAGGCACTTTTGAAAGTCAAAAACAAAGAAATAGAACTGATTCTAGTTGTTAAAAGGTAGTTTTCGTATGGAGAAGAATGGCAAAGAAACTCCACCGTTACTCTTTAAAAAAAATGTTTTACTATATTTTGTATAAATCAATTATACAATTACATGTGAAGACGATGCACCTAGAATACGATTACTGTACCACAATAGATAAAAATAATTAAAAATGGAGCAAAAAAATGGTTCTAGGACATGCCGGTTTTCTTAACATTATTCCTAAACTAAATTGCACTTGCACGTACAATATCAAAGTCCAATGTCAGTATTACCAAAACACTCGAACACTCATATCAAAACAGACCCATTTGCCTTGGCTCCCTTCCTTACTTCAGCACTACATCGCTTAACAGACAGACATTAAACATAAACATTTACACCAACTATAGTCCGTTCCAAAAGTATTTGATAAAAGTGTAATCAAAACCCTGGTCAGGTTAAATTCTTACGCAATCACTCACTGAAGAGAATTAGTAACACTTTCATCTTTATTTGGAAGGTTTCAACTTTATGGTGGTGAAGGCCGCTGGAATCCTCTGGATGTGAGAAGCACAGAACCGGTCGATGCGGCGCGGCGGTGCTTTAGGGAGGTCTATATCCAACAGCGGACGTCTTTCGGCTGAAATGATGAACTTTATATCTGACATCAGCCACATCTTTTCCAACAATTATTGCTAGAATAACATGATACAATTGTAATTGAAAAATTAATCATAGTCAAAAATTGAGGTAATCGAATGAAAAACATCTGTAAGGTAATTTAAAATTAGAATTTCAGGTTTAAGTATTCAAATAAATAATCCAATCAAAGCACTCAATTTCTAAGTGGCACTATAAATTGGCATCCACAGGTAGGTTTTCTGATACATTTGTTTACATTTTCATCTCATACTTTTGGAACAGACCATATAAACAAACGAATGATTATAAACATTAAACAGTGTCTTTGAAAAGGAAACGAAGGATGTAAACAGACTTGCGATTTGGACGTGCGTCTGTCACGTCTGATATGTTTACTGCCCTAAGTTGTTTGATTCTAGTGTTGAAATGTTTTGAGTGTACGTGTGTGTGTGTATGTGCCTGTGTATTTAGGGTATTCATACATGCATTTTTAATTTGCTATGTGGCAAGGATACAATAATTTAGACTTTCCGTATGAGTGTCAGAAATCAAATCTATGGGATAGTGTTAAAAGGATGAGCAGTTTGTTATTGAATCTAAAATCGATCTTTATTCATATGGCTAGTACCCACTACAGTGAATTTAAAAAGTTAAATTTAATTTAAAATTTAAAAAACCCACAACAAAAACAAAGCATCTAAAATACGATTTTTCATATATATTTTTTATAGCTAAGAACACTCGATCAAGTCACCTTTCAAACAAAACAAAAAAAAAAAACAAAATCGGCTCAGCCGTTTGGCAGCTACGATGGCGCCGACAGACACACAGATACACACTTTAAACTTATAACACCCCTCTTTTTCCGTCGGGGGTTAAACAGAGGATAATGTGTTTAACGTTTGTGTACTCCTAGGTTGCCTGAAAAATGGGCTAAATTCCCAGCAAATGGGAGATGGACACTGCAGTCTATAGCAGCTAAAACACCATTGTTTCTACAAATATTTTTCTGTCCAAATACATTCTATGAAAGATCACATCGGGCCTTATAGATGTCTACTCATTAAATTCCACACAACCTTATATAAAAATTCATCTCATTATTATCTCAGCTGCTGTGTCACACACTATAAAACAGTCCATCTGTTCGTCTATTTGTCATTCTGAACTAGTAACGTGTCCCAGTTTCGTTCTAACAATAACCGTTTTATTATCGTTTCGTAAGAATCGGGGCGACGACGGTTCATTGAAAGAAATGCGTGTTTTGTTGATAGTTTTTTCTGATTTTTAAATCGAATTTTGTAATCGCTGTAGATAATGAAAACTTATTTAAATAAAATATTCAGAAAGTAAATGCGTCTTCTCAGGCAGAAATGCATTTATCATGCATAGTTCTTTTTTTGTGACAATTTAAATTACTAGGATCAGTACTGTGGGTTTTATGGTCAAAATTAAAATATTTTATTTTACATAAACCTACATGGGCACTTATGAAAAGTCAGAAGCTAGGTGCACGGTTCCAATTGGTCGTTTCTTATGGAGAAGAGCCGGCAAGAAACTCTACGATTACTCTTTTAAAAAATAATTGGCTTTTACAATATTTTCGAATTACAGTGTTAATAGATATGGGAGGACAGTGTAGGCCTTTCAAAAAGTTTCAAGTAGGTACTTAAAAAATAAAATTGAAAATGTTCAAAGTCCACTAAACTACGTTCTCACATTCACAAAGTAGAAAATAATTTATATAAAAGATAAATATCGAAGGTTGTTAAATATCTACTGATGAAAGCATCAAGTATCGAAAAATAGGGTCCAGAAAAATATTGTTGATCGCATAAAGAAGCCAGATCGACAATGATAATCCTTAATATATTACCATCACGAATGCTGGTTTGTCAAACAAAAACTACGCGTTCAGAACGACCAAAAAAATTTGTGCCGAAACCACCTGCCTGCTGCTTACTTATTCGGGGGGGACATTAGAAGATGCGAAACGTCCCATAGTGTTAAATAACATGTTATACTCAACGTAAACATTCTACACGCATCCACTTTCCATATCTTACACAGTAATTTAATTAAAACAATTACCAGCCCTGGCGCGAACATAACTAAATAACACTGAGCCGAAAGCACTTTAACTCCTCAAAGGCAAAAAAGAACAGGAAATGATGATTCAGAATAAAGGAAATTAACTGAAATATTACGTTTGAACTTAGTAAAGTTTAAGTCATACATTATGGCTCAGTTGCTCAGTCAGAAATTCGCGAAAACATTGTTTTGAGCGTGGTTCATGCCAAAAATACAAACGCTTTCGCCTCTCGAGTGGAAACAAACAAGTTTTCAAAGCCGGAGCTCCTGGTGTTTTAGGGTGGGGTCTTAGAAGGGAGCTATTAGCGGGCGAAATAATGACGTAAGGAAAGCGGACATCGGGAAAAAATAATAAGATCAATGCTAAAATTGATGGTTGTAAAACGCAGGGACTACTTTTCGGAGATCACCTAAACTTTTTCATAAGCTTATTTAATGGTTTTACAGAATAAAAGAACTCCCCTTTACCAAGAACGAGGTCATTTCAGAGTCTGATCTGTCATTATAACAGCACCTATACGCGAGAATGTAGATTGGTCCGTAGATGGGTGACCATTTTTACATACCGAAACTCCTCCGTGAATCGGAAAGCACGTTAAGCCGTCGGTCACGGCTGTTATTCGTGGATCTTTGACAGTCGTTAGGGGTCGTCAGAAAAGTTTCTTAAGAAATAAGCAATACCTTTGTACTCATATTATAATTATGTTGTATCTCTATGTATTTTACTGTGTATACATAAATAATAAAATGAATAAATAAATACTGGTATTCAGCTGTACCAGGTTAGACTGGGAGCCCACCCCAACATTGTTGGGAAAAGGCTAGGCAGATTTAAACGCGAGAATGTAGAAGACGGCGTTATTCCGATGACCGATCTTTGAACTACATATTTTGTGATGGATTTCTGTAAAAAATATGCGTTGAAGTATGAAATATCTAGTCTTACGGTCCTCCTTTGATACCACGAAAATTCTACCCGCTTCTCGACTACCACTACGTCCTCGTCCCTTCAATAAGTTGAGCACTGCCGTCATTTGTCTCATTTAAATACGAGTTTGCGACACCTAATGCGTCGCTTACATCACTCCGGCTACATTTTTCAGGTCCGTCAAAATCCCTGTTTTATGTGCTTGAGATATTACTGAAGTTAGTGAGTCTTGCTGGTAAGATGTGGTTATGCTTTGGAGATGATGAAATCTGTGTTCTAATTAGCTAACCTAGTTGTGTTCTGTTGGCAAACAGGCCAATGGAAAGTTGTCACTGCCATAGTGGATTGTAGATTAATACCTATCCGAATTCAGAGAGTAGGTAAGTTAATTAGCACCTTTACACTTAGCATGACCACCGTAGAAACGGGTTTTGTCGACGGAAGAATAGACAAATGACAGATAAACAGTCACAATCTGTCATTTTGTCTATTCTTCCGTCGACAAAACCCGAGCTACGCGGTGCTACGCGTGCTGGTCATTAGTATGAAACACCGTTTTTTCGCCTGATATATGCCATTATGTCGTGAGTTTTGGCCAATAAGCTTATTATTTTCAACCTTTTCTTTACTGGTTAAACGCGTTCCTACACGCGGAAGAGTTACTAGACAGTTCTAAATTGCATGCGGGTCTATGTACATATCGCACCTTCGGTGCAACAAAGTCACAATTCAGGACACTTTTTTTTGTTGTCTTTTATTAGGATTTTTTGATAATTCAATATAAGATTTTTAACGTAAAACTATAGCAAACAAAATAAACTATTAATTTTATAAAGATTTCAAACCTACTATAAATAGTAGGTAATCCAGAAATGAGGAAATAAATGCGAAAAAAAAATTAAATTCCTCTCCTGTAAAATAAAAAAATGAGCTGTTGTGACTTTGTTGCACCGAAGGTGCGATATGTCAAACGTATTTAAAAAGCCTACGCCCCTGAGTGTGCGGTCGGGGAACTCCCGTCCGGACAGAAGTTCCTTTCGCGATAATCGCACACACACACACACTTATATATATAATAGAAAGAGATGGAGAAAGAGAGAAGGAGCATAACACTTTTCTTCACATAACGATTTCTGCAAGTCAACTTTCACCGCAAGCCGCATTAAGGAACTTCGTTCCAAAAATATCGAGGGCTCTATACCACTACATTTGGGCTCTATACCACTATGCATACCAATACATTTCGCAATGCCTTGTACTTTTTAGACAACAGTATAAAGGCTCCCGCAGACTAGCGAGACGCGAGAAGAACGATTTCTATGAAAATTGTTCTACCAGAATCGCGTCTCACCGTCGCGTCGCGCCTGACTGCGGGAGCTTTAAACCAAATTGGGTAACCCCATTCCAATTTGTAGAACAATTTAATTCAAAGTGAAACGGAAAATAACTCAGAAACACCCGAAAAAGTACAAAAAATATCGCTTTTGTATTGTTTAGTTGTAGAAAGGATTAAAAACAAACTAAAATGCAACACGCAATGGTATTTGTAAAATCGTTGGTATTCCATTACGGATAGCTGAATTGAAATGCACATACGTTCACACATTTTTGCTAGACTTCAATGTATTGAGTTACTAGCTAAGAGCTGAGATTTTTATATGTTTATTTTTTCTTTTTTACACCTGTGCCAAATTAAATCCAAATCCGTTCAGCCGTTTTAGCGTAAAAACGCAACAAACAAACTCACTTTCGCATTTATAATATTAGTTAGCATTACCAAAATTACAAAGAGCATTTGTACATGAAGGCCACACAATATAACGCAAGTCACCCAAAAATCGTCAAGGTCAATTAATTCCAGAGTAGGTTGCTATGTCACCCATCCGTCAGTCTGTCTTAGCGGTCGGGTGTCGACGAAACAACCTGAATAAAGTATCCATCGATAAATCTACGTCGGTCCAGCAGTCGTCGATATATGAGTGGGTTCGAAGCATTTCTTTTCAGACAATACAATAGATTTGGGGAACAATTACGTATGACAATAGCAAGCATAAAATTAATACACTGGCCGTCAAAACTTAGTACCACACTTTTAAAATTGCAATAACTTTTAAATTACTCAAGATATATTTTCTAAATAACAGACGGACAAACAGACGGACATGAAGAAACTATAAGGGTTCCTTGTTGACTACGGAACCCTAAAAAGGATTACATTTTTTTATTTTTTTTAAATTTATAAACTTTTTAGCCGATTACCGTCTTTTAAGGAAAGGCTAAAAATATTTTTTCTATTCAAATTGTTACAACTTTTTACTCTTTTTGTTTCTATTTTCACATTTATTTCTTGATCGATGTATTTTGATTAAAAAGAGGTGTTAAAAAAAAAAACAAAATGTGGCGTAAACTGTAGTTGTAAATGTGTTTAGGCAGTAAGTTAAAAATTTGTGTATTTTTTGGTTTAAGTTAAAAGCGTTACTTATGTATAATAAACTATAATTTCCAAGAAAGCTGATGGAATTTGCTATAAAACGTTTTTTATGTCAAAACTCTGGCTTCTACAGTTCAAGAGAAATTGCAATTTTAAAAGTGTGGTACTAAGTTTTAAGGCCAGTGTATAATAATATACCCGAATTTCGGCCATGGCGGCCAAGAGACTAGCCGTCGACGCGGGAGATATTATACAGAGTTATTAGACAGTTCTAAATTGCATGCGGGTCTATGTACATATATCAAACGTATTTAAAAAGCCTACGCCCCTTTTTTTTTTTTTTTTTTTTTGAGGGTGGGAAATCATCCAATGACTTCTCCCGCTCTGGGCGGAGCGGAAGGGCGTGTCAGACTTTTACTGACTAAAACCCACCCGTGTTCCTTCATTTGCCTGTTGCCAAGGTCCCGGTATCCCTTTCGGACTTTCCCGCAACCCTGGCAGGCATCGGTCCTATTGGACCCCGTCATTTTTGCTGACATCTCTTTGAGGCGCGCGTGGAACACGACGCGCCATCGACCCGGGCCTGGTCCTTATCGGACGGCGAGCTGCCCGTTGCTCGCCGTCCGCAAGCCCGCGCCTATGGTGGCCGGAAATCCGCCTGGGATTCCCGACGACCAGGGCGTCTCCAACGGCGGCGGTTAGGGGCGTGAGGGCGCAAACTTTGCCTTTCCCTCACGCGTTCCGCCTCCTCCTTCGCGAGCATTACTGCTTCGCAGAAGGAGGTGACGGCTTCCCATGCCCTCTCGCTCCGTACCATGGCCTGAACCAGGGCCGGACGCGAGAGGTCACCGCCGCCAATCGCCTACGCGAGGACACGGCGGTGCTCCGCCCAAGCAGGGCACACCTCAACCGTATGCTCCACCGTGTCCTCCGGGCGATCCACACAGTGGTGACACCCGGGCGTTTCCTCCCGCCTAATCCTACACAGGTACCTCCCGAAGCTGCCATGTCCGGTGAGGACCTGTGTCAGGCGGAAGGTGAGGACGCCGTGGCGCCTCTCTATCCACTCCTCAAAGAGGGGACTTATCGCCGCTATTGTGGCGTGCCCAAGCCTACGCCCCTGAGTGTGCGGTCGGGGAACTCCCGTCCGGAAAGAAGTTCCTTTCGCGATACTCGCACACACACACACACACACTTGTATATATAATAGAAAGAGACAGAGAAAGAGAGAAGGAGCATAACACTTTTCCTCACGTGACGATTTCTGCAAGTCAACTTTTACCGCAAGCCGCATTAAGGAATTTCACCTGTGTCTGCGCAGACACAGGTGCTGTTTGGAATAAAACAAAGATAGAGTAAAATATAGATTTCACTTTTTATTATAAAAATGGAGATAAAACCAATGGTCGTTACGCTTGGTAATTTTACAAGTGAAGTGACAGGACGTGTGTTGCCACACATAAATAACATTTTCTTCTATGACGTGTGTTGCCACACGTCATAAACATTTTAATATTTTTATTTTCATATTGTATTGAACTGGTGCAGTCTCAGTATCCTCACTCTCATAGTCGGATCGGCAATCCGACACGACCGGCAAGAGATAAGCTGTAAGACCAAAGGTTTATCATGCTTTCTGGGGATGTTACCGCCAACTTCCAAACTCTGGGCTGTTACAGAGAAATTCCAAATGGAAAACCCAATAACATTTTACCTGACCTGGGAATCGAACCTAGGACCCCACCGCTCAGCAATAGCGCTTGCGAATACTATTCTAGCGAGCAGCGCGGCAGGCAAAAGTTAATATACAAGGCAATGTAAAGTAATTACAATAAATATGTCTCTGAATTACCATTACGTTTTCTGTTTCGTATTTGGCTTCCTTTTTACTGCAGTAATTAGGGAAAATCATGGCAGTCGATGTTTGCAGTAGGTCAATAAATTAGGGGAGACACCAGAAGGATTAAAAGCGAATTCTTTTCATACGAATATTTAGGCATTACGTAGAAGTATAAAATTATCATTATAAACTTTAACATTATTAATTACACTCCTTTATTTAATTTTGAATAAAAAATATTTTTGTACATTTTTAAATATTTTTATAAAAAAAAAAAAAAAAAATTATGTATTTATTTATTCTCCCACTGGAACGCTATTCAGCAATTACAACAACGGATCAAAAAATTATTGTATACATGTGCTGCTTTCCATACGTCCTGTGCGCAAATGGGCGGCGATGAATCACGCACGCTCTCGCTGTCACGCAGCGTCAAGACAGTATAGGTCCTCCATAATAACTCCATCCGTATTGCGCAAATTCATTGCGATGTTTTTGAGACGTAATGAATGGTGTAAAATAAATACATAGGTACAGTCGAACAAGCTATTTGGTATACAGGCAGATAACTTGCAACTACTTTAAACTTCATAACAAATTTTATGAGTGTTTTCAGTAGTCAACAATCCTTTTACGTCACTCTCCTAAGCCATAACTTCAAAAAGTTAAATTACACACACAATCGAAACGAATTTTGACAGTGTAGCGGAAAATGAATATATTTTTCCTGTATTCCAAATAGCTTCTTCGACTGTACTTTAAAATTTTGATGTGATATTACTGCCTGACAGATTAAGAATAATTGACAGATCATAGAAAAAAATATGATAATCAGTACCTTGAAAAATGAACTTTTTCAATATGTCCTCAAAGGACAAAGCAAATTCCAAGCTCAAAACCTGTCCCTATCGTGTAAGCAATAGAAAAAAATAAGCAACACGTAATAAAACCGCAACTTCTTTCCCATCTGACCTCATACGTGACAAGGAAGCATGGTACCTATTAATTCTCCCCCTAAGTGCACACTGGACTTGAGTTCTGATTACCCCACTGGAGCTAAGTGGCCTTATATTAATTTAGCACCGACTTTTATCAAGGAAAGTTATTTCTTGTGGCGATAATTCTTGATTATCGAGCAACAGTAGCTTCGTATTGAATATTCGGTTTCGTTAAACAATTTTTGGTAGAGTCCAGGTTCGTTCAACAATTTTTGGTAGTGTCCAGGTTCGTTCAACAATTTTTGGTAGTGTCCAGGTTCGTTCAACAATTTTTGGTAGTGTCCAGGTTCGTTAAACAATTTTGGTATTTTACGTGGAGCGCCTATCTGACCCCCTCAATCCAGTTACTAGGTAACTCGATACCCCTTGGCAAGACTGTTAGTCAGACTTTCGGGCTTATGACCTCGAAAGACCCTTACTACTATGAATAATTTTGTCATAACCAAGTCATACTTTAAGATGTATCTTTGTCCCTTCATTCATTAACCATAAAGAACTAAATTTGTCAATTCAGTGAACTTAGCATAAAAATGAAAAGAAAAACAAATTACGCACCTGAGGTCCCCGGCCTCGGTTCCCAGGTTGGGTTATGTTATGTTATGTATGAAAAGGAAAGTTAAATATCGGAAAAAAACCTTTATAAATTAAAAGCATTTATCAATAATGGGGTTCATAGAACTCGCATTGACACTTTCCATTTACAAATGAAAAATTATCTCCAACTCACATTATAACTTTTCTACATTTTCAGTATCACGTTCCGAAACTAATTGCCCGATATCAATCTAAAGTGCCAATTTAAAATTACAAAACAAATATCGTTTTTATTATCCCGTAGGCCCGGGCCTACGATTATATTACGGGTTCAGAACCCATAATGATCGGTGCGAGAACAATAGCGTTGACCATAGATGTTATGGAGTTATAAAGCCTTTCAATTCTTAACTCATTTACAATTGCTAATGTTTTTTATTGTGTGCTTTTGATATTTGAGGCATTTTCTGTGTAAAGGTTCGGTATAGTTTTGGTTTTTGAGCAGTTTTTCAAATCGAATCTGATCAAAATTAAGCATTCCGTGAAGAAAATTTCTGCACCTTTACTTTAATTATCAATCACCCTATCGCAGTCCACTGTTGGACCAATACACCCTGCGCTTCGCCTTTCGCATCCAGTCTGCCCAGCTACCTTCTTAAGGGCTTTGGTGCATCTAGCTAGGTGTCACACACTGTCTTGCCGATACGCGGTCTGCACTCCAGGACTCGTCTGCTACTGTAATGATGTCCTTCTAAGCAGACAAATGAACATCATCGTGGGACGGTTTAGTACAAATATCAACTGTCATCTCAGTTTCATACCCTTTGTGTAGCCATGTTTCATCTCTCACACAATCCACTCATCGTTTCTTTGGTCCTAACCTAATCTCAAGATTAGCTTCACAGCTCTAGCCTCACTCATAATAGAATGTGGAAATAGTATCCCTCATTCTTTTAATTAAAACAACAAAAAAAACTGCCACGTTCTGGAAATAGACACTAGGAACCCTTATAGTTTCGCCATGTCCGTCTATCTGTCTGTCTGTCCGCGGCTTAGCTGAAAGACTTAGTAGTACTCGTACTTTCATTTATTTTCACATAGCTCGTCCCTCGTTTTTATAAGTGCTCCTGAGCTCATATTTCTATGATTCATATGATTAATACTATTTATCTTTTTGTATGTACGTGTTTCTGTGACAAATAAACCTAATTTTTCTTTCTTTCGTCAAAATGTAATGTTTTTTTATCCCCGATTTCAGGGTTGGTCCCATAGTACTCGTAACAGTTGTTCATAATGATGAGTACAATGACCCCTTAAGAGGATGCCCATGAATTCAATGTCACCCTCTACACCTTCCTACATGTACCTACTAACGCCAGAAAAGGTTAAAATAAATTTTGAACATACCTACTTTTGTCTTGCGTCTCCATCATTAATCATTAAGATTACAAACTGGAAATGACTTTCTAGTAAGCAATAACTCAAAAACATTACGTTGAAACACCCTCGGCCCAAGATGAAGGCTTATAAATTGTGAAGCGGACCTCTAAAATCTAATTAAGCTCCTATTGCAAGTGTTTATTGCCGTACAATTATCGCGGACCATAAATCCAGCTCGGAGGACCAATAAAATGGCGGAAGAAAAGAGCGCGAAACGCACGGACGCCATTACAAAAACGCGGGAATTGGTGCGAATTCGATTTGAAATAACTATTAGTTGTTTAATAGTTATTAGGTTTTTAATGGTTTTTTTTTTATTTAGTTTTTTTTGAGGTGAGTTTTATTACTTGTTGCCTACGTCTTGTCTATCTTTACTGGCTGTTAAATTTAAAATAACGTACTTATTATTCTCTTCCGAAGAGTTATAAGAAAGAAATATTTAATCACAAAAATAATAAAAAACATGTTCACACAATATAAGTACAATCGGCAATACATTAATTCTTTTACTAGTAAAACAGGAAGACATCCGATGCAATTATGTGAAACCTTATCTAAATTACGAGTATAAATAACGATTGCCCCGAGGCTTTATGCAAGTAATTAACTTAGTACAATCAATATTGTATTATTTTAGTAAATTCAGCTAAGATTTAACTTATTACTTAATTATGTCTTTGGAAAAATGGTGAAAAACACTTTTCTAATAACGCGAATCCTGTTGCTTCCGTATTTACGTTGATTATATCTAGTGATCTCAACCCAATTATAAAACCGAGACAGTGCGCTATCAACAGTGACGTGAGGCCGGCTTCGTAAACACGTGTGCACTTACTGAGGTGTAGTTTGGTTGAAAATGATAGTAAATGTGTGCGTGTGGGTGTGTGTGCACGGAGCCGAGGTGTAGTTTTAGCTGGCTTCACTCTGTAGGTCGCAGCGCTATTTTTTGGTTTTTTATTTGGTCTTAGCTAGTGATATAATCAACAAGATGGTTGGTGTGAAAGCGAGTCAATGTAGTCACTGTTTTATTTTATTTTATTTTTATTTATTCAGGGACAATAAACAGCGACAATATGTGTTGTAACAGAGGAAAGATAATACAAAGTATTGACAATATTGCAGCCCACTACATTATCCACGTATTAACATAATAAAATACAATAATGAGTGCCACTAGATAAGCAATAAAATAAATAATTACATCGCATTAACAATAATCAATTACATCATGCAAAATTAAACAGAATTAAACAGAATTCTAGTTGATTGCCTGACAATAGAGTAATAATCAACACTAAAAACAAATCAACACTAGCTTACATTCCTACTAACATTATTGGTTAATAATAATTTTCATAACATCACATTTAAATTTGGATTTTACTACTACATCAAGCTACTCCCGATATTCGTGGTTACTGACAGATGTCATTAGTGACAGCAGCTATCTCACTAAATGAGAAAGTGTTTAAATATTATCAAAGATAGACTACATCAATCAATTTCCAATCGATTGTAACGCCATCTGTCACCCACGAATATGTTCCGTATCATCCATCTATTAAAGGGACCCAAGTCACGATCGATAGGTGATTTATATCCAAACTTGTCGTGTGCGCCCGTCCTTATAACATTTTCCATTTCGCGTGTCTATGTCTAGCGAGCGATTTTACGCGCGGATACACATGACGGTACCTACTGTCTGACGTTTTAGAAAATCGGATATTTTCGGATATTGTGATTTAAAAAGGACGATGTAAAATTTTTGAGAAAACTGACTTCTAGAAAAAGTATAAAGGATGGATTTACATTTTTTGGAAACAAAGATCTATGGGTCTTAGACCAAATAAAAAACTAAAACAGAGCGCTGACAACAGTGACGTGGGGCCGGTTTCGTAAACATTTGTGTGCACTTAGTTTGGTGTAGTTTGATTGTAGTATCATTGTAAATAGTTGTAAATGTGTGTGTGTGAGCGTGTATGTGCAGAGCGGTGGTGTAGTTTTAGCATGTTGCATTTAGCATGCTTTTATTTGGTCTGAGCTATGGATAAGGTGTTTTTTTTTCTTTAATTTTAGATTGTAGGTAGGATTGTTTATTATTTAATTCCAAGTAATCAGATTATGAATATTGTTTCTCTGTAACGTATTTCATTTCCGAGTTCTCAAGTATTACTAAACTTATAGAAAACCATTTACAATTTTGCTTTAATATAATGATTTCGTCGAAAGACGTTAACTTGTTTCAAAGGAGAATAAGGAGCGTCTATTACTGAGTTCAACCCACTAATTGACGAAAAGGCGATATTCCCAGAATCAATCAATAAGTTCTGTTTCATCCCTAGTGCTTACCACGAAACAGATGAGTACAGAAGGTCAGTTCTATAGTATAAGCAGCCTATAATGTTCCCACTGCTGGGACACGGGCCTACTCTCTGTGAGAGGGAGTGCTCCTTAATCCACCGCGCATGTCAAGTGCGGGTTGGTGGATGTCACATGTTTTTGAAATTTTGATTCTAGGACATGCCGGTTTCCTCACAATGTTTTCTTTCACTGTTTTGAGAGCAGTGTTATGAAATAACTTACACAAATTAAAATGCTTGTCTGGGAGCCTGCAACTCGGTAAGTCGTGGCCGTTTCCAATAGGCCACCATTGCTTAAGGGGCCAACCATCACCCCTTATAGCAGTATTAGAAAGAGACGGGAGCTATAAGTCCAGTATAGCTCCATCTCTTTCTGGGTACAGACAAATTCAAAATGCGTGTTAGGGCATAAATCAAACAGATACGTGTGACTCCGGATTTTTAATTTGTCTGTCTGTGATGTCTTGCTTATACTTTTTTAGTTGAGTTTTTTGTCGTAGTTGGGTTTTAGTTGTATAACTTTTATTTTTATTCTTTGCCTATCCAAAGGCCAAAACACGATCAAATAACATAAAACGAAATGTTCGTTTCAAAACACAAACGAAAGTACTCCACCAAACCAAAGCCTATTTCATACAATTGTAGGAATCAAAATTCGAGTTGGCACTGGAAACGAAGTTTTATCAACATCGTGTCCGCATCTCGAAACTCAGTTACCGAGTTACGTGACACACGGCTTTATGTACGATTTACACCGACCGGCGCGCGTCGGGCCACATTGGAGCGCATTTTACTATATGTTAAAGGAAATTGAAGCGTTTATGAAGTAGTTAAATGTCATATTTGCATGGGATTTACAAGGGTTAGTACCCACTCGGTAGGATCCGCGCGCATGCAGCGGTAGCGGGTCGGCTCCTGGCATACGCGGCTAGCGTCGCGTTTGGTCGGCGCCGTTCGGCTATGGTTGCGTGCGCTCGGGTGTCGTCGCCGTCTGGCAATTTTTATCATTCAAATCGCTATTGGTCGCTCTAGTCATGATAGCGTGCCGGCAGATGCTCGCGCACGCCCCATGTTCAGCGGATTTAAGCAGTCGGGCGGACGCAGACGTCTTCCACCGCATGCTCGTGCATCCGCTACGACGCGCTGCGACCCGGCCAGTGGAAATCGTACTTTAGGCTACGACCAGCCAATTCGTTGGTGTTGACTGCAGGCCGAGTTTCATATAAGTGGAGTTTTGTTAACTTGTGTCCGGCGTCGTGACTTCATTAACGAGTTACTGACACACTGCCTTTGTGGATTGGTAGCACATTTGTTGAGTTTCTAGTGCAAGTTTAAATGTAGGTTTGTGGTACACTCCTGCCCAACCCTTCGGGGAAATATCCGTGTAATGTTGTGTTATTTTGCAAGTTTATAAAGTTTGAATGAAAGGCTAGTAAATTGAAGGACGAATTTTTGTAGAAACGTTGGGAGAGGGACGCCATATTAGGACATACACAGACCTTATGGGTCAAAGGAAAGGTCAGGTGCGTTGCGTAGTACTCGTAACCGGCCAGCGTGTATGACTCGATGTATGAACGTGGACGATGCAGAAGGAATCTAGATCGTAGCAGGTGGCGGTGGCGTTCTGAAGTTTCAGCCTCGGGGAAAAGGCGTAATTTGTGTATGTACTTATTTAACTATTTATTACATAACATCACACCTTGTGAAATTCCAGATAGAAAAATCCCCAAAACACTTTGCCCGACCTGGGAATCGAACCTAGGACCTCATGCTCAGCAGTAGCGCTTGCGCTCACTAGACCAACGAGGCCATTTTATTAACCTTGTTGACGGGAACGAGTTAACCCGATACTAGCTTTGTCCGAACTAATAGAGCATGTTCAATCATTAGACCTAACATGGCCAATAAAAGTCGGATATAAACTAGTGATGTCATGTCATCAGCTTTGTCGTAGTGTTGGGCTGTTTGTCGCAATTAAAGGGTTAACGAATTGAGCTCACTTGATTTTTTATTTTGTTAAAAGTTTTCGAAGTAAATCGAATGTAATCAGGAAATTGGATGTTGCTGTTCGAAATAAAACTAGAGATGATTAACTGAAATTTGCTTAATCTATTTATTCAATGAATGGGGTTTATTTCAAATAATAATGTAATAATTTCCCCCCATAACTTTTTAAATCGACCATGTAAAGACCGCAAAAATCCCCGCGATACAAGAAGTACGGAACCGGTCGTAGTGGCGGGGCTTGAGCCCTATGTCCAGCAGTGGACATCTTTCGGCTGAAATGATGATGACGATAATGAACTTTTTCAGTAACAGCATTTTTATGGGTCATCAAAATTGATTGAGCAAAATAATGATTGACGAATTTGTTGTCTTATTCAACTAGCAATAAGTACAACACATAACAAATGAAAGCTTCCCCAATGGAACAAATCCTTTAAACGAAGCTTAACCCTTTGGATTTTAGTATTAATTAATCAACCAATTACAAGTTAGCAGTTTAAAATCTTTAACGAGTTGACTACAGTTCAATTCAGCGGAAACAAGCGATTTGGATCTCATTCGTCAGTTGTATTGTGTTCGTCTTTATCTGAAAAGTGGTATTTTAGTGATGATGAGAATAGTTGTTTTTGAGAGAGCAGTGGTGGCAGAGAGGTAACGGCTCCATCTTACGAGTAGACGGTCGTGACTTCGAACCTAGACAGGCGCTTTACTTTGTGTAAATAATTTCATCACCACTTGACTGGTAATAATAAAAGACTTCCTATCAGACCAATCACTTGTCCACCAATACAGTCCCCCCCCTCAGTCATGATGCGCTGAGTGTCCCACTGACGTGTACCTAAATTCGTCCCGTTTTGTTTTTATCTTTTTTAATATTTTGTTATGAATAATTTTGTAAAAAATGTCCATGTAACTATTGTATGCCCTAAGGGCGGGATATAGCTGATCACAATTTAATTATTTTAGACATGTATTATGTACCTACCTATGATCCACAATAAAGATATTGATTAATTGATTGTTCACAAAACGGTGAAGGAAAAAACGAGAGGAAACCGGCATGTTTTTTTTTTGGTAGAACCAAAAAAAAAAAACGAAGACATGTGACATCTACCAACCCGCACTGGCCCCGAGTGGTAGATCCCTCTCGAAGACAGGAGGCCTGTGTCCCAGCAGTGGAAACATTAGGCTGCTTATGATTATCATGATAGAAAAGCTAGACTTTCTTACAAAAATTTTTCTGTTGCATCTGCTCCCTGAAAACGATGCGTTTTAAGTAAATGAATGTAACCAAGATTAATTAATTGGCACTTGAATGAGAATTGCAGTGCTGATATTTTTGTGCTGTTCAGTAAATGATCAAAGAAGCGAAGTACAGAAAAGCAGAGCTGAAGCTGCGAATTCAGAAATAGTCAAAAAATTATGTTGATTTTAAAAAAGCGCTGCGCTGTGCTGTTTGGTCCCGTTAGCACAGCATCATGCTGAGGTGAAGGCTTCTTACGCAATTAGGGTGCTGTTTTTTTTTTTGTTATTCGAATGTATCTGTGACAAATAAACAATTTTTTTTCTCTAAGGGCGGATAAGTCTTATACTGGGAATAAAATCACTAATTACTCTAGAGCTAGACAACTTTTCGTTTTACCAAATCTTAATCTACTTAGAAACAATTTTGGTACAAAAATAAGCTTTAACGACAGGCGATATTTGAATTTTCATATTCGATACGAACAAGAAAAATCACATCAAAACATCACAATATCACGCCCACAGCGGTCAAACGGCTAAACAGGGGGTGTAACCCTTCACCTGACAAAGAATGTGAAATACCGAAATGGGCACAAAGGGGTGCACATCACCCCTGTGTTTAATTAAACGATTTATAGCACGGATGTGATGTAGGTACATAATAATATAACGTCGAGGGACTTTTAAAAAGGACAGGTGTGTGAAAGTGTAATTAGCGAAAAATTGTATTGATTAGGTTGGTTGTTGCCTCAGAAAGCACGCCTGGCTGTCATTCGTGGATCTTTGACAGTCGTTACGAGTCGTCTGAAGCTCGATCTGTCAACCAGTCTTACCAGGAGGTATCGTATTACCCAATAACCGGGCTGTGAAGGTCAGATAGACACATCCGCGAACCGACCGGGACTAGCTTAGCTGAGCCTTCAATCGAGCCGTACGGCTGATATAATTTAGCTGCGAAAATGTAGCCCCCAAAATGTCAACCTATAATGTTCCCACTGCTGGGACTCAGGCCCACTTTCTTTGTAAGGGAGTGGGGTGTAATCTACCACGCGGGCCCAGTGCGGGTTGCTAGATGTCACATGTCTTCGAATTTTTGAATTTAGAGCATGCCGGTTTATTATTCTCCATTGCTACTTAGAAAGAAAGAAAGAAAATACGTTTATTTGCGGCAAACATGACGCTAACAGAGGACAAATAAAATATACGAAAATAACAAGTTGCGGGAAAATATGCGTCACATTCACCCAAAACGGCCATCGCTCAGCATAATGCTGCGACCTTATGACAGACAGAGCCCCAGCGCTGGTTTTCAGTGACAGCTGGCGTTGACGTCATGACATCAAACGGTGCAGCACATAATAAATTAACAATCCTACTAATATTATAAATGTGAAAGTTTGTGTGTTTGTGTGTTTGGATGTTTGTTACTCAATCACGCAAAAACGGCTCAATGGATTTGGATGAAATTTGGCAAACAGATAGTTTATGACCTGGATTAACACATAGAATACTTTTTATCTCGATATTCCCACGGGATCGAGACTTACGCGGGTGAAACCGCGGGGCGCAGCTAGTAACAAAATAAGAAACAAAATAAATTCACTAAGTGTTACACACTGTGCGCGCACACTGCACACTGTGGTGTGTGTGCACTTAATTAATTTTCCCATTTTCACTGTACACACGGCTACACATCAAGGTATACATTTCCAGTTTATGCTGATCTCGCATTGTTTAGGATTACCGTACAATGAGAGTTCAGCTTACACTGATACCACAACCTATAACTAGTCAATTAATTGAATTAACGGAATTGTTCCTCGAAATTCATAAACAAGCCACTTAAAAACTTTGAAGACAGATTAGACTTACGTACTTAATTCAATTATGTGATTATATCAGAATTAATCAATTAAGTAAATCGTTGGAGAAACTTCTATGGTAAAGATCAGCTGAAGTATCCAAATTCCGTAAATGCTTTATTGGAAACTAGCTGTGCCCCGCGGTTTCGCCCGCATATGTCTCAACCCCGTGGAAATATCGGGAGAAAAAGTATTCTATGTCCTAATCCATGTCATGGTCTAACCATGTCCCAAAATTCATCCAAATCCGTTAAGCCGTTTTAGCGTGAAAACGTCACAAATACGAGTAAACTACATATTATAAAACAAAGTCCTCCGCCGCGTCTGTCTGTCGGTTCGCGATGAACTCAAAAACTATAGCACCGATTTTCATGCTGTTTTCACTAATGAATAGAGTGGTTCTCGAAGAAGGTTTTAGTACATAATAACCGACATCCACGCGGGCGAAGCCGCGGGCATCAGCTAGTAGTATATAAATCACACTGTTTAATTGTAATGTAACCTGTTCAACCGTCGTTCAATTAACAGTTAACTTGCATCAGTTTTAATGAAATGTCCAAAAGTTAAACTGAACTTACCTTAATTGGTTGATTCGACAGAATTCGCACTTTGCCCTGAGCTGGTTTTAAATAAATTAATTGAAATCTACGAACAATTAAACCGTGTGTGGAAGCTTAAAGAGATAAAGTTTTATCGGCATTTTAATTGTTTTGTTTATTTTGTCAGTTTTTTGTTTTTATTGCCGGAGATTCAATAAAACCGCGGAGTTATTAAGAGTATCTTTTATTACTAAAGTTAATTGGTCCTTTGTAGGCCCTTCTCATATTAAATGATCGTTAAAACTTGGGATGGCAACAAGCGTATTATAAACCAACCTCTTTTCTATTACTCTTCTCTTCAACAATTTCTTATTTAAAACCCGCCTATTATACACTGGCCGTCAAAACTTAGTACCACACTTCTAAAATTGCAATAACTTTTAAATTACACACGATATATTTTCGAAATAAAAAAGACTATAAATTTTTTTTTTTTTTTTATATAAAAACTTTATAGCCGATAACCGTCTTTTATGGAATGGCTGAAAAAAACTTTATAAACAAAAACACTCCTTTTCAGTTTTCCGAAAGTCTGACAACCAGTATTGTATTACCCAGTTACTAGGTTGTGGAGGTCAGATAGGCAGTCGCTCAATGTAAAATACTGGTATTCAGCTGTTTTACCGTAATTAAAATTAATTTACCGTGTTTATTACATTATTAATCACATTAAGTATGTCAAAAACCAGCAAAGACCAATATTCAAGAAATGCTCCTTAGGACCGATGCATATGAGACACGAAGGACAAATTTCCGAAACTAATGTCCAAATAAAAGTATATATCTACAGTGTCAAGTTAGGAACTTGTTTCGTATCACGATAGCCAATAGCTATAAGTTTGCCAACATGTTTTGTTCCAGTTTCAATTTGAAGTGAACAGTCCGTGGCGCAGATGTGCCAAGTCTTGGGAACTTGGCCATGTTTCTGAAAAAGTCCCCACGTCTTTGAGTTTGAGACTTGGCCTGATTTGGGACTTTTCGTTCCGTTATTAAGGAGGAACATACGGTCTGTTCCGGGCCATTTTCCCGCTAGATGGCGCTGAAGTCAGCATGTTTTGGTTTATTTTGTTTATGTGAAATTGGAGCATTACTAAGTCGTAGGAGTAATCTTTGCGAAAATCAGCCATTACGCTTTATTGAACTTGATCATAGTAATGCCTCAAAATCCACCCAATTAGACACAACGCCAGAAAATAACATCTACCATTGAATATACAGTCTTTTACACACACATACGTATTCCCTACGTTAACAAAGATTGAACACTAGATGGCGTGTATTTAAAAAAGTGGGCTGAACTTTTTTGTAGGACTATTTTTAGGAAAATAAAAGTTGTATTTATAGGCGAAAACTATTTAATTGATAAATAATTTTGGGAAATAAATAATGTCAACAATATGTACAATAACATATGTATTTAATTTTATTACCTTACACTAATTAAATAACTATCAAAACAAAACTATTTGAAGTGACACAATGATACATAATTTATAACATAACCAAGTATTACAATAATTACAGACATTACAAAAATATGTTAGAAACTTTATATAATTTATAAACAAGAGAACAACAAATCTAATGAAATATAAAATTTTGTATGCGATTATAACCAGGAAGGCGAAACAATATTTTCGTAATGTCTAAGCACTTTTATCTACAAAAGTTTTTAGTAAAACAAAAATCTAAAGAGCAGCTTATTGAGTTCAATAAAGTATTATTTCACCTTTTACAGTAAATACAAATAAAAAATAATATACAATGATAATGTTGATTCTAAACAAACTACTACAAAAATACAACTGAACAAAAATCATTTCTTCTTGTCTTGAAACCGCTGCTACACAGCTGCTGCAAAGAAAAATAACTTTACTTAGTATATTTCTTACTTTTGACGAATATTATTTAATAGTCATTTCAAAATGTTATTTACCATCAATCTCCAAAGCTGCACTAAAATGGACTCGAATTTCCAACAGATATTGATGTTGAAGTACGATTTTTCACTAGAATAACATAATAACTTATTAATTGATACAATTTATGAAGTAAATAAACGAAAGTAATACCTAGTAATAGATACTGGTACATACTTACCATTCAAATCTATACATTTCGCATTTTTCTGAACACGTCTCAAAATTGTTTCTGGCAAAATACAGTTTTTAAAGAAGTCTAATAGCTTCGGTATCATATTGCTGATAAATTCATTATCTCGACAAACTTCTATCATAGTCAAAGGTTCAGTGACTGAAATAAAACATATGAAGTAGCACTTATCCATTTTGCTGACACGCATTTGTCCTTGAACCTGAAATAGATTTTAATTATAATATGAGAAAACTAGATACTGAAATAAATTATAAAGTAGACATGCAATAGAATACCATCCGCACTTGGTTGATATACCATCTAGTCGTACTAAGCGCTTCTCTTCCACATTTATTATGCGCACGGCCAAAGTGTGGAACTCTCTGCCAGCATCTGTGTTTCCCTTCCACGTATAACCCATCAGCCTTCAAAACAAAAGTGAACAGGCATCTTCTGGGCTTGCTCGTTCCATCATAGACCTCATCTATCGCTTTCTATCAGGTGTGTTCGAGGTCAAGAGCAGTCCAATACAAACATAAAAAAAAAATTAATCAACTTACTTGATAGTAATAATCGTGCTTTTTATTCATGACTAAAACATTATTATCCAATTTTAGAGCAAAGTTTTTCTTTTCTACTGCACCTGCATCTAGGCTTTGATTTTTCCTCGCCAATTATGGAAAGTACTTGATCTCAATAACAGCTCTCTCATTTTCAATTATACCTGTAACAAATTGACACAAAATATATAACAATGAAATGAAGCACTTCATGACATTTGATACAAGAAATTCAATCGCCTATCGTGCTCGTAATCTTTGGTCTCTCGCGATTATAACTAGTATTATAATTTTCTACATTTTCCAAATATATAGTAAATAAAATTGAAGCTTTTCATAGAAAACTTACCATCTGGACTGCCAGCTAAACATCCAAATTCTTCATCAATAAAAAGACCTGAAGGCCTGACAATTTTATTATATTGTTGCATGAACATACTTTTTGCCACATTCTCATTTTGCTGCCCATATAACATGTCTTTTGTACAAATATTCTTTTTATATTGAATATCCTTTACATGATTGTGACATGGAGTGGTAATACGGCGTTTGCAAATCTGTAAACATAAAAGATACACAATAACGGTGTCGTTTGTACGCCGGTTTGTTTGTTCGAGTAGACATTGTAGACGTAATCTAAATCTGAAATAATGAAAAAGAAAAAGAATGTATTACTATTATACACAGTATTTCAATAAAATCCAATAGTATCGTATTTCACAACCATATAAACAGCACGGAGTCGAAGTCTTGTAAGATAATCTGTCAACTGATGCAAGTGATGCAGATGCAGAATTCATTATTGTGGCGATTACGTTCAGAACTCTAACACATCCTGAGAAAATAGAATAATAAAATGTATAGTAAAATTTTACTTATCTTTAGATTCCTGGTAGAATATTGGTCGACAATGAATGAGATACTTATTTATTTATTTTTAAACAATAAATCACCTCTATTTGATGTAAGAAACTCAATTATTTGTTTGTTTCTGAACGCACCACACCATGCCGGCCGCCGACGAAACTGCGAGGCACGTGACCAGAGTATAATAATAATAGCGGGACTGACGCGACATCTCAAATAAAAATAATGTTTATCTGTCTGTAAAATGCATACAAGGTTTTTTTTACATAACCTGGCAAAACCATATCCCATGACTGCGCCACCCATTCTTTGATTTAGTAATGTCTGTAATTTGGATTTTGTGACTACTTTGGTGGCTTACCGAATTGTAATAATTTGATTTATTGTTGACCAAAAAATATACAAATTGTCAGCATCGACCGGATACGTAGGTAATAACTACTGTGACGAGATTTTAGCGTCTAAAACCCAACTCACGGGCTAACTGGCTGTTTTAATACCGCCGAAATATGGTACTTACTTACTTTTATTTTACAATAAAATAGCATATTTTGAATAATTAATAAAATGATTATACCTAGTATACATTGCATTATTTCTATTCAATTGGTATCAAATACCTACTAGAAATAATGCAATTTGAATCAATGAAAATAGCATCACATTTTATCACGCAACAAATTCCGCGCGCAAATCCTAGTGCATCAAGCGAGAAACTTGAAAATGTATTTTTGTTACATTTCAATCATTACGAAACGAGCGAACGAAGTTTGGCAACGTGTGTCAATGTCGATTAGGTCAAGTACTCAAGGATAGGAAGTACGGCAACGTCGCGTCTACGAGTAATGATATTTTAAATGTTGCCGCACAACAATAATAATTATGTAATAAAATTGTTTACATTGCCGTCTAAGGTCGTGAGTGTTATGGTAATGAAATGTTTCTTTTTTAAATGATAGGTAGAAAATAAAATAGATCAATTATCTTATTATATATTGTTTTATCAGAATTATAATATCGCCAGGACGCCATCTAGCGCTGCAATTTCTAAACTACAACAAACATGGCGCTATATTTTGCTTGTCAAAACGAACCCACACATGTAAAGAAATGTCAAATTTTGCCTGGATTTCGTCATCGTTTTTCTCAGTTATTAATGTAAGTTATTTCCTAAAAAGGTCGTTTGCGAACACATTTCATTGTAGAAAAGTGATAAAATGATTCGTTTTTAACAAAGAGTGTCTATTTTTAGCGTAAAGTCAAATTTAAAAATGTATGGGCGGCCGATCGGAACATCAACCTTAAAGATTTTATATTGATGGTTGGATTTATGGGGGTTGGAAACTGTGAAGTATCTTTGGTTTATTACATCGGACATATTTTTTAGAGAAGAGTTTCCGTCTTATTACAAAATAAGGTTTATCTTTAGAGCCAGGTTTAAACCATGAAGCCATTATCCAACCTGATCATCTAACATTAAGAAAATCCACAAGACATTAAAAACCTTGCAGGAGCCAAAAAACAAAAAGAAAACAATACACTCAACCCTCTAATACCGGTAGCGAGTAATCCGGAGATTTTGGAACAGCGGCGAAATTCCAAATAAATTAGACATATTTGATATATGGCCCATTGTTTCGGGTTTCTGACTGTCTCGGCATGGGATAGAGATTACCCACCATGAGATATTATGGGGCGATGGTTGGAGGATGTGATTATGTAATTTGTGCTAAGTTGGCGATTTTTTTGGGGTATAATGATTTTGCGTTGCATATTTGGTAAGATGGTAGATTAAATGATAATAAGAAATTATCGTTTTGAGTTAGTAGAACCAAAATTTGGTGGCTTTATATGACGCCTGCCTGGGCCTGTCACCTTGCAGCAGCGATGTCACAAATAATTTCTGTGTTGATGTTAATGTTTTACTAACACTAAGAGTCCTGTTGCTTGAGTTAAATGAATAAATAAAAAAATATAAGACTTTAATTTGCTATTTTGTACAATGAATCTTAAGATTCTATGGCATTGAATACGTAAATAAACAAAATTTTGATGATGAAAAAGAAATAAAATGCATTTATTTAGCACAGACTGAAGGCACACAACATGTAAATAAACAAAAACAAATAAAAAGTGTTACCTAAGTGCCATGTACAGAATTCTCGCTGGAATGTGTGCCTCGCCGCTGCGCAAAATAGGCCCATTTCAGCAAAAATGCCTGACAACTATCAGCATTGTTTGAACTCCTATTAATCTCGCTATGGTAGTTGGGGCTAAGTAATAACAGCCGCACGGGTCGATCCATCAGGTTAAGCTACGCTAGCCGGGGTTGGTCCGTAGATGGGTGACCATCTTTACATACCAAGACTCCTCCGTGCCTCGGAAAGCACGTTAAGTCGTTGGTCCCGGCTGTCATTCGTGGATCTTTAACAGTCGTTACGGGTCGTCAGAAGCCCAAAGTCTGACAACCAGTCTTACCAAGGGGTACCTATCGTATTACCCAGTTACCGGGTTGTGCAGGTCAGATAGGCAGTCGCTCCATGTAAAATACTGGTATTTAGCTGCATCCGGTTAGACTGGAAGCCGACCCTAACAAAGTTGGGAAAAGGCTAGCCAGATAATGATGACAAATTGATTGGTAGTTGTAATTATCATACATATAATGATATAATTGATACTGTTATATACAACGTGTAACAGAATAAGCGCAAGAACTGAAAGTAGTTTGCTCAGAATCGGCTTCTGAATCGATTTCCGTCATTATTTATATATGTTAATTTTTCATGAAAAAATATTTTATTTAACTGAAATAAGAACCACTGCGTCATAACAAAATAAAAGGAAATTTAAGCCTTATCTCAAAGGAATAAAGCCTATTTAAATGCATAACCAAATTTGTAATACGCTCATAGCTATGTGTAGTGCGCGTTAAATAAAATAGTTAATTTAAGGTGTGGTTCAATTAAATTAAATTACAGATATTATTTTAGTCTTATAATTTAATATTCTAATTGGGGTGTATGAGCTCTTGCGTTTATTCCGTTACACGTTGTATACTATACATAAAGTATAATTTCATGTAAATTATAAAATTGGAGCACCCAAGCTTTATCTTTTTTATCTCAACAATACCTTTACCTACACCGCAGTAACGTCCAAAGTATCCCTCCATAAATACCGCAACAATTCACAAGGTACTGACAATTTCTACACCATAACTTACACCATGGTTATTTATTCTCCTTTGTGGGCTATAGGTACTTTTGCGGGAAGATGTGCAGCTGGCGGTAGTTTTCTTGTAACAAGGACTCAATTTGGTATTTTCTTCTGGAATTTTCTAGAGAAAAGAGATACCTAATATTAAATGGAAAACAGTTTAAAATATGGTCGGTTATCTATAGTAATATCATAAAGAGGAAAGATTTGATTGTTTGTTTTTTTTTTGCATTGAATAGGCTCCGAAACTACTGAACCGATTTGGCTGAAAATTGGTGGGGAGGTGGCTTAGAACCAGGAGACCGATATAGGATACTTTTTATCCCGTGCTCGGTAGGGTAGGGTAGGTAGGTAGGGTAGATAGGTAGGGTAGGTAGGATAGGTAGGATAGGTAGGGTAGGCAGGGTAGGTTGGTAGGGTAGGTAGGATAGGTAGGGTAGGTAAGGTAGGTAGGTAGGGTAGGTAGGTAGGTGCGCCGTAGATAAGTACTTAGTGCTACCCGTGTGAAGCCGGGGCGGGTAGCTAGTCTTACAATAACATTGCTTCATTATAAACATTAACTTACGACCCTCCATTGCTTCGCACGGGTAAACGGGTGTAATCTATTCATTTGGTAACTTATCAAAACATCGAGTGCGGTTCGTATCTGTTCTGTATCTTTCGGTTTCTAAGTTAAATATTAACGATATACGTATACATGAAACTTCCGCATTAAGCCTCGTGCAAACTAGCGCGATATCGCGGGCGCGACTGGCAGCGCTACCCTTGTCGCGTCCGCGATATCGCGCCTGTTTGTGGGAGCCTTTAAATTCTCCAAATGATGGTGAAATCCTCCATTGTGTAGTTTAGAAGAACCAAGCGGTCACAAAACCGACTTGGTTTTTATACTATAATAGAATCAATGCATCTCTAAGTCTATCTATACTCGTTTCATGTGTAATATACATATTGCACGAATCTAGTTTGTAAGTAAGATGAACAGATGGAATTAAAAAATACTAGCTGAAAACGAACTTCTTTTTATATAAAAAAACATGTTCCTATTAAAATTAATTACAGTTTTTGCCTCCAAATGTCGTGTAGTCACGTTCCGTAACAAAACAAAACTGACAAAAAATTCACCCATTATTTTCAAGTTATTTCAAACAAGCTTGTGGCACGGTACTTCCGTCTGCTTTATCATAAAATATAATATCTTAAGGCACTTGGCAATAGTTTTGCTTTCTATCATTGAAATAATGGTTTTATTCAGATCAGTACTTCCAGAGATTACTTCGTACAAACAAACAAACATTTTTTCCAGTTACTTTCGCATTTATAATAATAGGTCTTTACCTATGAAATTGCCGTTTTGTATGAAAAAATTTAAACGAATTTTTTTCATGAATTTTTTATTTGTATTAATCGAAGTAATCACTCATGCAATCAATGCATCTTTGCCATCGCAGTGGCAGTTTATTGATGCCCTTCTTAAAGAAATCAGCTGGACGGGAGGCAACAAATTCTTCAAAGGCATTTTGTACTGCCTCTCGGGTATTGAATTTTTTTCCCGCCAAGAAGTTATCCAAATTCTGGAAAAAGTAGTAGTCTGTAGGCGCAAGGTCTGGTGAGTAGGGCGGATGACGGAGAGCTTCCAACCCCAGTTCTTGCAACTTGGAGACCGTCTGCTGTGCAGTATGAGGTCGCGCGTTGTCGTGCAGGAGCAGCGGAGACGAGCGATTGACCAATGCTGGTTGGAGATGCGCCAGCTTCTCCATCATTGTGTTCAGTTCTTCACAGTACACATCTGCAGTAATGCTCACCCCGTTTGGTAAGAAGCTGTGATGAATCACACCGGCGCTAGACCACCAAACAGTGACCATCAGTTTTCTAGGGGTAAGTTTTCGTTTAGGGCATTGTTTAGGTGCTGAACCAGGATCCAACCAACTTGCTGAGCGCTTGCGGTTATCAAACAGAATCCATTTTTCATCGCAGGTAACAATGCGGTTCAAAATTCCTTCATTTGTGTGTCTGTTGAGCAGTGCAAGGCACGTCTCGACGCGTACTTCGCGCTGGCGATCATTGAGTTCGTGGGGCACCCATTTGTCAAGCTTTTTTACCTTGCCAATTTGACGCAAATGGACCAATATTGTTTTGACGCTAACGTCGAAAGCTGCTGCTAATTCAGCCGTAGATTGTGTATCATCAGCTTCCACAATCGCCTTTAATTCGTCATTGTCGACCAAAGTCTTCGGACGACCGCGAGGTTCATTTTTCAGGTCGAAATTTCCAGAACGGAAGCGAGCAAACCAATAACAGGTGGTGCGTTGGTTTGTAGTGTTAGCTCCGTAAACGTCGTTGATGTTGCGTGCCGCTTGTGCCGCGTTGCTGCCACGACGGTACTCATATTCCATAATTACTCGAATTTTTAACGTATCCATGATGACGAAAAAGGTTGAAATACGATGAAAATGTAACACTAATCAATAAAGAAATGACTACTTTTGGAAAAAAAAATCCATGTTTTTAAAATAAAATTAATTTGAAATTAGAATTCTTAGCCAAACAAAAATTATTTTGATTTGAAATGGCCAGTACTGCAGAACGGCAATTTCATAGGTAAAGACCTAATATTTTGTATGTATTTTAAAAGTACCCTATCAGCAATTAAAACATCTTCAGTTTATTGAAAGTACCAACGAAACAATTTCGATGGTACTTGCCACTAAATTATTTGGAAGATAATTCTGTCGCCGCATGAAATATCGGGCTCGAGTTCAACATGATATATAGGGTGTTGACACAGTATTCTTGGAGAAATTATAGTGACGATGCTTTTTAGGGTTAAAAGGAAAGAGAAAGTATTCTTTAGTAAAGTGCTTTTGAGTGAGCAAACATGTATTATTTCAAAAATAATATTCCTTTTTTCCCCCGCCACTGCTGCTCCTACCATCAGCCAGGACCAACTTGCTGGCCAAAACCCCCCTGACTCGAGCAATTCGCCCCATCAATTATATTCAGGTTGAAGTTAATATATTTACATGTCACTGGGGTGAATTCGAAAAATTACTATTATTTATATTATGTTATAAATACTGATATTCAGCTGCATCCGGTTAGACTGGAAGCCGAACCCAACATAGTTGGGAAACGGCTAGGCAGATGATGGTAAACAATGATCGTAATTTTAATTTTGTATACATTCCTTGGCTATCGCATTAGGCTAAGGCCAGCCTGTAATGGTAGATTTAAGGCATTTAAATAAATAAATAAATAAATTTTGCCTTCAGACAGCATTACTGCGTAGCTTTGCGTCTTAGGTCTAGCCCGCACTGCGAATTTTTTGCAAGGTTTCTGTAGTATACGGCATAGCAACGAGCACAAATTTTAAATCGCCAGTGCGTGTAAATACATTATGTTACCATGTGTTGAGAATTGTGATAAAAACTTCGCGCGATTTTTTATCGCAGTGCGGGCTAGTCCTTATGTCTGTAATGCACCAGTAAATCTCTATGGTTAAGGTGGACCTTTAAACCCAAAAAAGATACGGAAGGATCAAAAATATTCTCTTATAGCTAAGCCTTATTAAAATTAAGCTTAACTTTACATCGAGATACGAGGAATGGATTATTAGGATAAAAGCTTTCAATTTTGTATCAAAAGTTCAGAACAAAGTTATCGTAACACCGCCGAAATAAACCACGCTAGAATAGCTCTTTTAAACTTATAATGTATTTCCTCGGTCTATATACATATTTACTCAGTTATCTTTCATATACTCAAAATAAAGCTGAAGAGTTTGTTTTTTGTTTATTTATCTACACCCATGCTATAAATCCTGTATTAAAGTTTCTGAAACAGTTAGTTGCCAACATTAAAACAACCAGTGTCATAGTAACCATAATAACATCCAAACGGGTGTTATAATGTATAACTAATTTCATAATACAACTCATTTAAAAAAAAGAACATTGTCATGCAGGCGCGTTTCACTAACAAAGCACAGTAATTAAAAAATAAAGAACAAATAGGTTATTCGAATTCGAAAAATTCGAAATCATGTGTATCCCTCCATTTTTGTTCGATATTAGTATTGCAACCAGTCTTACCAAGGGGTATCGTATTACCCAGTTACTGGGTTGTGGAGGTCAGATAGGCAGTCGCTCCATGTAAAATACTGGTATTCAGCTGCATCCGGTTAGACTGGAAGCCGACCCCAACATAGTTGGGAAAAGGCTAGGCAGATGATGATTAGTATTGCAAACCTTTTATAGAGGATTCATATCGTAGATAAAGTCTTGTATGCAACTGTAAATAATTAGGTATTAAAACACTCATATGATACTATCCACATTCGTGTTTTAATACCCCTTATTATATAACAGTTGCATAAATAACTATATTTCGACGCGCTAATACCATGGAACTTCAAGTTGGATTTAAAAAAATATTTTTGCATTTGATAGCCTAATTCTTGAGGAAGGTTATGTAATTTCACGCTACGACCATTAGGAGCCTAGCAAAAGCAAAAAAAGTCAGAAAGAACGCTTAGCGAAAACGAAGTACCTAATTGCGCGGGCGGGCGATGCGATTCGACGTGGTGGGATAGATAAATACATAGAATACTCTTTATTATGCCATAAAAATTACAGACATAAATTGAGAAATATTACATAGGGTGACACAATGGGCGGTCTTACCGATGCCTGCCAGGGTTGCGGAAAAGTCCGAAAGGGATACCGGGACCTTGGCAATTGGCAACTGAAGGAACACTGGTGGGTTTTAGTCAGTAAAAGTCTGACACGCCCTTCCGCTCCGCCCAGAGCGGGAGAAGTCATTTGAAGATTTCCAAATCATCAGGCCAACACGAAAACCGTCCCAAACAAAAGACAATGATCAAATTTGTATGAAGACTGGTGCCTTTTATTTTTTTGGCGGCAGTCGATCAAATATAAACAAAACGGTGCAGAACAATATTGTGAATGAATTATTGTACGGGGTCTTATATCGAAAGCTCAGTCTGGACTGAATTATTTCAGTTTAAAGATTAACAAATATTTTCATGTAATAAGAAGTAATTATTTTTAACAAAGCATAATATTTTTGACCTTCTCAAGTGACATTCACTATAACCGATCGGCTGCCGCCAAAAAAGAAAAAGGCACCAATTTTACGCAATGTCTTTTACCCACCAACAAGAAATCTACAAAACGAGTAATTTTTGAACATTCTGAGCACTTAAGGCTCTTTCAGACCTTTTCGATTCCCCCACAAAAGGTCCCGGTCCCCGGACGAACAGAAATTATTTCCCCAATAGAATTTTCTCACTTTGAATGAAAGAAAGCGTTAAGGGATTCATAGCCACTGGTTTTTCTGAAAAAGCAACTCAAACGGATGGTATTCAACATGGGCCAGCATCGCCATGGTTGAACGAGCATCGCCTGTTAGGCTTATGTGACATATTTGCATTTAGTTTGAGTCAAATTCTGTTTTATTTAACTTTCAGTTTAATACCGGGGTTTTCCGTTGACAATACAATCTGGCTTTTAATTTGTGGTTTTGAATTTAAAGATGGCTTAGTAACGTGTTAGTACCTAATTGCTAAATTGAACGCTGACATACCATACTTATAGATCTGATTTAATTTAGATATAATGATAAGATTGGTCCTTGGCAGCTCTGGACAGAGAGAGGTGGAAAGAGAGTTTGGAGGTCTTTGCCCAGTAGTGGGTAAAGGATACAAAAAAAAAATATAACGTATTTTTAATTCTAATAAATTCACGAAGTAACTTAAATTAGTGTTTATTACGAAGAAGAAAATAAAAAGTTTTTTAGAAAGAAAATAAAATTTCGGAAGTCGGTGGCAAAAATCGAAAATTGAAAAGCAAAGACACTGACTTCCAAAATTAAAGTTATTTTTCACTTTTTTTGGAAGCCGGTAGTTTTTTTTTTGTAAAAAATATTTATTTTTCACTTTTTTGTTGTGGTGACTACCCCACACAAATTTTAATACCACTACCTGTTAACAGCAATTGTGTCAAATAAGATGTCGTCTACATAGACTAAGTGAGAAAAATACGTAATTATTGAAGCTAACTCAAAAACGACTCAAGCAAAGTTAATAAAATCTATATAGGAATACACGGGAAGCACCAGCTTTCAAATAAAAAAAAGAAACTACAAAATCGGTTCACCCAGTGGAAAGTTCTGAAGTAATAAATACAAAAAAAAAATACAGACGAATCGATAACCTCCTCCTTTTTTTTGAAGTCGGTTATAAAGAGCAATTGTTTTTGTTCTTTCGTAATATAAAACAATAGCTGCCCATGTAGGTCATGATAACTCACCATCTATACAGGGTTATTGGTTATACGTCAGCAATTCGTTAAGGGGGTGTAGGTGGGGTCATTTGCAACCAAATAACCTCTGACGACCCCTATGCCAATGTCAACCATTTTCGAGTAAATTTGACATTTTGTATTTTAAAATATATTAAATAAAAATATTAAATGACTCGAAAATTATTGACATTTGCATAGAAGTCAAAAGGGGTCATTTGGTCGTAAGTGACCTCTCCTACATGCCCTTAATGGATTGCCGACATATAACCAATAACCCTGTAGATATAGCGGTACTGTGAAAATCGCCAATTATATTACCGTTCGTGACCATCCTTGTAACCGCTGTGTCACCAAAGGGTTTAAGATATCCTTTTTTGTGGAATTAGATTGCTCCCGTCCCCATGTCGGGACCCTTTACTTTTATACAGTTTCATTCCTATTCAACCCTGAATAGTGTCGCTGGACTTATTGTGCCAGTAATTAAGTTTGCCATTTGCCAAACAATGTAAATTTATTATCTCTAGAGAATTTTGGGGCTATTCAAAGGCTATTTCGAAGCAATTTTGCTTGGAGATTTGCACGATGTGTTGATTTGGGTTCAATGTAAGAAGGTCGTTTTGTGTGAGCAATTTTGTGTTTAAATAGCGTATAATTTAATTTTCTGTACCTATGTCTGATTTGGGTCCTGAATATTACCCACATCAGTGAAGAAAAAACTTTGTGAAACCTGTATTTACAGGTAATATAAGTCTGAAATCGCCAACCCGTCCTGCGCAAGCGCGGTGATTACGGATATCTATGGTGGTAATCAATGCTCGTGCCTTCTCTGTATGACTTTTAAAATGTTATAACTTAATTTTAAACACCTCCCACAAACCCTGAACCATTACACGCACCCATAAACACAATGTTTTGCGTGCGTTACGTTGCGCACTACCGTAAACAGCGATTTTTCACACCAAAAATAAAAGTCGTTCGGGCTCTGCTTCCAGTCTAACCGGACGCAGCTGAAACACCCATATTTTACGTGGAGCGACTGACTATCTGACCTCAACAACTCAGTTACTGAGTAATATGATACCCGTGGTTTCGGGCTTCTGATTACCTGTAACGACTGTTAAAGATTCACGAGACAAACGGCTTAACGTGGTTTTAGAGGCACAGAGGGGTCTCGATATGTAAATATGGTCACCCATCGACGGACCAAACGCGGTAACGTAGCGGTAAAATAATGGCTCCAATATTTTCAAGAAACTCCTATACTTACTCGTGAGTAAAACGGTAAACCTGAATATGTCTAACAATATCTTGATCGAACTTCAATATTTCTAAACAATATCAATTGGCACAGCATCCTCTCACAAATGGACCCTGATCCCGCTACCTTCCGCTCCTAGGAATAGCTAGTTTATATCACAATGGAATGCTAGCAATATGATACTTCCTAAAATGATTCTTATTCACAAAACGCGCTGCAGATCCAGTATATTGGAGTTGGGAGAACTAGATTTTAGAGGACGGAATTTGGGACTGTTCGGAAGGATTTAAAGTTTCACGGTTTTGTAAAATGTTGGTATTGCGTCTCTGTTAAATTATTTGTAATAACAAGATTGTTGGGTGGAATGATTTTATGATTGGTATAAAATTAAATAGACGTAGATATATTAAGTAACCTATTCCCAAGAGTCATAAAAAACCCTGTAAGAAATCGACACGTGTTGCCTCGGATGCCGATTGACCAGTCGCAAACCAGAACACGACGTGTTGCCACAACAAGCGCTGGATCTACATAAATTTACATGAGCACTTATGAAACGTCAGAAGGTATGGCTCTAATTGGTCGTTTCCTATGGAGAAGAGCCAGTAAGAAACTCCACGGTTACTTTAAAGGCAAGTAAAATTATAAAATGTACCTTATTGTCATGAGCAATGCCTGGATGAAACGGATTTTTTTATTTATTTCTTCAATAACAGGATTATTGATAATTTCCAGAAATATTTAATTCTTCAAGGACTTTCTAATTAACTACAATAGTTTTTGGTCCGCGCGAGGCCCGTCCGTGGTTATACAGGTTAATTAAAATACCTATTCGTTTTAAACTCAGTAACGGGAAATATCGGAAAACGAAACATTGTAGTATCACTGAGCCGAAATTCAATACTCTGTTATTAACAATTTAAATATACAGCCATCCGGTCAAATACTGGCCCACACAACCAATAAAACAGTTCCTGGAACGATCTGAAATATGTTAGTTCCGAGAAAAGTGGTCCTGAATTCTGCAGTCACTTTGTCACAGCAGTAAAATGTATTTTATTGAAAATTCATGACATTTGTGTGGCTTTCTGATCAATCAATCTGATATTCAGAGATTTTGCTTATTTAAATATCTTTCAATCAATCTGCCCGCCTTTTCCAACTATTTTGGGGTCGGCTTCCAGTCTAACCGGATGCAGCTTAGTACCAATATTTTACAAGGAGCGACTGGCTAATATGATGATATTTATTTTATTCTGTTTTTTTTGTATTTGTTGTTATAGCGGCAACAAAAATACATCATCTGTGAAAATCAACTGTCTAACTATCACGGTTCATGAGACAGACAGCGGAGCTTTAGTAATAGGGTCCCATTTTACCCTTTGGGTACGGAACCCTAAAAACCATGATTAAGTTTAGGCTGAATCATCTACATACTTATCACCTCGATAGAGGGAGTCTTTTTCCGATACTGCGACATGGATAGGCATTTTTTTTTTTCGTGAAAAATATCCTTCATTTTAATGCTGTTCCACGAAAACTGAGTAGTTCAAAAGGACTGTTCCTACGTTCCGCGTTGACAGGCCCACAGTAGTTGCAACTATTTCATAGAAAATTCAAGTCTTTCGTGGATATAAGGGGTATTCCGCCGGGACGTTGGTGTCGACTCATTTCAGAGTTCTCTCCATGCTTTGTGATACAATTGTAGGGTAGGTGTCTTTTTTATTGGTTATTATAGGTTTTTTTTTTAATGATTGACGGAATCTCATTAGGTTCAGTTCGCGACGTGAAGTGACGCGACGCTGCGCGCACTTTTTAACATTTATCAAACTTATTTTCTTCACGAAAGGCATAAATTTTAGTGGGAGTGTTGACACGTGTGAAAGTACGCTGCGATGAGCGGTGCTATGTAGTGCGTGTACCTTATTTTAAAGGAATTCGAATAAATTCGATATTGTATCGGATTATTAAAAAAGTGCGCGATACGTCGCGCCTCGGTGTGAACTGACCCTTAATAAAGGCAGAATAAAGTTAAGAGCACAACTTTACTGCGCGTTTAGTAATAAGGGCAATACCTATGTATATAATTATTATACTAGCTTCCGCCTGCCGCTCCGCCTGGTGGTATGTCGATAAAAAATAGCCTTAACTGGGATAGCCATACCAAATTTCATCAAAATCGGTTCAGCCGTTTTTAGGGTTAAGGATTATCTTCATATTTAAACAGCTACTAATAATTAATAATTTTCGTTCTTGCCCTGTTTGTCTCTACATTAACCAAAGGTTGCTTGGTAGAAAATGCCTATGGCATTAAGTCCGCCTCTGTCCATACAGTATAAATAAATAAATAAACTTTTAGACTTTCTGCTTTAGCTGACGAAGAAAAGTGCAGTCTTCATATACTCTGTTCATTTATTTCCTGAGAAATTATACTCTACCAAGTTATGCTAACAAAATATATAATTCTTTATTTTTCTGTTTTCAGGTAAGACCCGTTTCTTAATAGCTGTAAAAACTGAGACACCAGGCTCAGAGTATAAGTAAGTATAAAAATATAATATTTTTTTTTATTTATAACAAGTATATTCATCTTTTTCAACCCAGTCATGCGATAAGCAATCTAAAACGTTCATTCATTCATCTCTATTTATTTTTAAAATGCGTTCGTACTACGAACGGCTGACCTATTTCATTCATTCAAAGTAAATAGCAAATAAAAAAATAAAACCAGTAAGATAAAGAAAAAAAATACTTACTAGGTGCGTGGAACAGTTCCGACTCGCCAAATACTCGCTCGTTTAAAACTTCACTAAAGGAGTATGAAATATTCAGGAAATACCTCATCTCAAAATATTCGGTTGGGCTTCCAGTATATCCGGATGCAGCAACTGCATATCTAATTTCCATAGCCCAGTTCCTGGGTAATACGCCTTGGAAAGACTGTCAGACTTTCGGGCTTCTTGACCACCCGTGACGAACTGTCAAAGATAAATCTGAAGAGATTTATTCCGAATTCAAAAAGTCAAAAGTAACGTATTTGTAATTGAAATAAATCCAACTCTAACTAATTCGCATGACGAATGGTTGTGCGATTTTAAATACAATATGAATGTAGGGCCGTTAAATATTCGCACAGTGTGCACCTGTACTTATTATACATGGTGTTCGTTTTACGGCACGATGCGCTTCGTAAACTATGCGACTGGAAGTACAGGATGTTGTTTTATAGAGGAATTCTGCTTATTTCAACGAACTATTACTGAATTTCTGAGATTTCGCTGAAAGAGCGGTCGCGTTGATACATTCTATTCATTTTTATTGAAATTCACTACTCATTCTGAAGCGCCGTTGACGTATAATAATAACTTTACAAAGTAAAATAGAAGTTGGTAATTTATTAATTTCAATTCAATCAGCAGAATTATGTTATTTTACCAATTACTTACTTAGTTTAAAAACATCCTTGGTAACCAAATTTTCCAAGAAAACAACCTTGAAAAACACGACCCAAATTTTCCAAGAAACTTTATTTCTGCATAGAAAGTCTCCGCATTGATATTTTTCTACAAAATACAAATAAATGACCTGACCTACTTTCCTGCCTACCCTCGAGGCCCGTGCATCAAGATACTGTATGCAAACCAAATATGTGTATAAAAAATAACTTTTCCCCATTTAAGTCTACGTGTTAAAAACCTTTAAAAAGATCTTTTAGCAGACTTGAATTTGGGAACTTTGGGAGCCGATAAGGTATCAGAGTTCAATTAAACCTGTCAACAGTGTTGAAGGGACTTCGGGGGTGATATTCCTCCAAGGGAATTGGTAGCAAGGCAAACTTTTTGAGAAGTAATGTTAAGCGAATTTTGGGGGTGAAAGGCGATAATTTTAATATGAATTGGTTAATAGATTGTTTAGACGTAATTTTTTTTGTTTGGTTAATCTTAGTTTATTACCGCCCAACTCTCAAACACAACTACAGCTGTCACTGTCAGTACTGTCAGAAGTATTGCATGTAGTGACAGAAAAACTTTTAATACCTGAATTGCTTCACATCTACCGAAAATATGGGTAGCCTCTTCTCAGCCAACTAACCAACGAAAAAAAAATAACTGCTTGTTTTTTTTTTTACGTACCTATCTAATTATTATAATTTTAAAATTACTTGAGACATTTTGCATAAAACCCTTAAGGCTCTTACATACTGGTGCGACTTGTCGCGCGACGCGACGGGTCCGGTATTGTTCTGCCGTGAAGTTTCAAAAAAATTGTTTTGTTAAAAGTCGCGCCAGAATGTAAGTCTTTACTCCCTATTCTATGAATGACCCGCCCCGATTCGACAACGCGACGGCTTCAATGACAGTAGGTAAATACGTAGAAATTAGCGTAATGGATGTTAAAAAATAATTTTAAGTAATTTAATTTTTTTAATAATATGGTTAGACAAAAAAAAATTTTTTGTTGGTATGGCTTCGTTACCGCCTGTAGACGTTGTTCTCAAAATATTTCTTGTATGAATAGATATACCTCATGGGCCTTACCACAATAATTTAGACACTTGTTTAAGCGTGTTTAATGTCAGTTTTATGTCAAAATCCATACAGAAATGCCATGTTTAAAAGGTGTTTAGGTTTAACAATTTATAAACACGGTTTTGTGGTAATAAGGTTTATATTCGTCATCTTCACGCTAAGAAGAAACCAACTTACTTCATATTTAAGTAAGACCTCATTTGTATACCATAACATTTGTGTACCTCATTTGTGTACCTAATACAAGCTTTTTCTTCATTCGAATCTCACATTCATATTTTGTTAGACAGTCATACTGCACCAACGCCGACTAAAATAACCGCGTTTGTGTTGTGAAGTCACCACAAATAGAACTCGCTTTTGGCGACAAAAATGTGGTTCCGGTGGTTTTGGGGATCCACGTGTTAGGAGATATATTTTTATTTATGTACAGTCACGGACTTTAATTGATGAGCCACTTGGCACTGTTCGTATTTTAGCCGTGTAATGCAAATCGGGCTTAGTCGGATAAACTCGTACATCCAGACACGGAAAGTCATGTCTTCATATTATAGAAGAAAATTATATTTAAAATCTTTACCGGTTGGCTAACCTGAGAGCCAGAACTACAAATTTGACAGCAGAGTGAAGAATAGACAAAATAACAGATTGTGATTGTTTATCTGTCATTTTGATTATTCTTCTGTCGACAAAACCCGTTTCTACGGAGGTCTTGCTACGCGTGCGGTGTGTTTTTCAAAAATTTGTTAATTTATTCAAAATTGCAAATTGTGTAAATTTTATAAAATCAATTATATGTATATTGTGTATAGTTTACACAATCAGCTCAGCCTATCGCAGTCCACTGCTGGACATAGGCCTCTCCCAGGCTGCGCCACAACAGCCCTTTTTTTTTGAGGTTTGGATGTCATCAAATCACTTCTCCCGCTTTGGGCGAAGCGGGAGGGCGTGACAGACTTTTACTGACTAAAACCCACCCATGTTCCTTCAGTTGCCTGTTGCCAAGGGAACCGGTATCCCTTTCGGACTTTCCTGCAACCCTGGCAGGCATCGGTCCTGGCGGACCCCGCCAGCGCTACAACACCCTGTCCTCCTTCCGCATCCAGTCTGTCCCAGCCACCTTTCTAAGGTCGTCAGGCCATCTATCCACAGTTCAGTGTAAATATGCCCGTTGAAAAATATATTCACTACGGAACCTTGAAACCACTCCCGATACACGTGCTGAAGATTTTTTTTTTATTCCATATGAAAAGTTTCGCAATCAACGGCCGTCGGTGTTTGCGGTACAGAAATAACTAACGGTCGCTCGAGTGTATTTGTTTGCAATAAAGCCTCGTACCACCGGGCGGTTTTTTCTAAAACGACGAGTTATAATAAAGCCTATGTTTGGAAGGATCTTTATTGACATTTTTGTGGCACTGGGTTTCATTGCAATACAACCATGCAGTATGGTTTCAGGTTTATTAAACCATACCATTTTCCCAAGAATGGTGGGATCGGCTTTCAATCTAATCGGATGCAGCTGAATACTAGTATTTTAAATGGAGCGACTGCCTATCCCCCGCAACCCAGTTACTGGGTAACACGACGATACCCCTTGGTAAGACTGGGTGTCAGACTTGGGCTTCTCGACTTCCCGTAACGACTGTCAAAGATCTACGAATGACAACCGGGACAATACTCAATACTTTTATTGCATTCTACATGTAGGTATCCTTAGGTGGTCAACTTATAATTAGATCATAATGGATTGTCGGCCACAGCAAAATATTTATGTGAGTTAGAAGAGAGGAAGCATTTGTTAATTACGCATGTGACATTACTTCTTCTACATCGATTTTTTACAGGGTTTTTTATGACTCTTGAGGAATAATTAAGCGGAATAGGTTACCAAATATATCTACGTCTATTGTATTTTATAATGGAATAGCTTCCGCCCGCGGCTTCGCCCGTGTGGTATGTCGATAAAAAGTAGCCTATGTCTTTTCTCAGGCTCTAGACTATTTTTGTACCACATTTCATTTAAATCGGTTCAGTAGTTTTGGCGTGAAAGCGGGACAGACAGACAGAGTTACTTTCGAATTTATAATATTAGTAAGCATTTCCACAGTCACGCCTTAATCTTGTTTTCAACCTTATTACTAAGGGCATAAGGGTAAAGTGGTTCTTTCCATACTTTCCTTACTTTTAATCAACTTACCATTATCATTCCTAAACAAAGCAATCAATAAAAATAGAACCCAACACTTCAGAGATTAATCTCCCAAACGTCGACCACAGACTTTCTCTCATCCCTGTATAGGTAATTCACCCCCTGCTTATGACAGACGCTTTGACTAAACTTCAACAATAGTTCCTCAGAGGGGTGAGTGGCACGTCAATTTCAACCTGTTTCATCCCCCTTTCATCCCTATTTACTGAGAATCCTTGTTTTGATTATGACAGATGTTATGTTCTTAGCGATGTTATTAATGAATCAAATCAGTGTATCGAAAGTCCTTCAATCGATGTGTCGAGCTGGTTTCATCCCTGTTTCGAAAAGCTTAGCACCTGTCTTAGCTCCTGAGATTGGTTGACCAAAATACCAATCAGAATGAAAAGCCAGTCTATCCGTCTGCCAAATTTCAGCGAAATCCATTCAGCCGTGACCGGTGGTAACGGCCGGGACTTTCGAGTTGTAGGTCGTAGGTTCGAACCATGACAGGCGCCTTACTTTGTGTAAATTATTTCATCACCACTGCTCTCAAAATGGTGGTGTCACCGGTGAAGATAGAACGGAGCCGACTGGCGGCGACGTCGTAAAAAGATGCCCATCCTTAGATAAATATTACCCGTCTCTCCACTAGTCCATTGCCTACTCAAGGATGCATATCCGGTATGACTCGCAAATCCTTCCTTATCTTGACAGGGCACGGTCTTCCCTACCATTACCGCGCCCTCCGGTCTACTCCTTGATATACAATGGCCTGTGTAGCCCCATGAACCATGAGGCTCCAGGGGCTAGTGCAAATCCTGGGGTTCATTCGATTTGTCGATTCTGGTTAAACTATGCTGGGGTCGGTGCATTTCATTCATTCATTAATTCATTCACTCACTACTGCTCTCAAAATGGTGAAGGAAAACATGGTGAGGAAACCGGCATGTCCTATGAATGAATGAATGAATGAAATGCACCGACCCCAGCGTGGCTTAACCAGACTCGATAAATCGAATGAACCCCACGATTTGCACTAGCCCCTGGAGCCTCATGGTTCATGGGGTTACAGAAGCCATTGCATATCAAAGAGTAGACCGGGGGGCGCGGGTAATGGTAGGGAATAGACCGTGCCCGTCAGGATATGGAAGGATTTGCGAGCCTACCGGATATGCATCCTTGAGTAAGCAATGGACTAGTGGAGAGACGGGTAATATTTATCTAAGGATGGGCATCTTTTTACGACGACGCCGCCAGTTGGCTCCGTTCCATTTTCACCGTTGAATCCATTGGCGGAGATATGCTTCGTTCTCGGCTCTTTTCTATCTCCCTGCTGTGCTGTGTTACACTTTGCTGTTTTCTGAGTCTTTGTCCAAGGACTCGCTGCTGTCCGTTTCAGGTTTCTTGTATATCTCGCTGGCTGCTTTCGTGATCTTGTATCGGTCTTCAGCCATGTCCATCCAGAAGTTGATTTCCTTGTTGAAGCACGCCATGTCCTGTCTTAGTTTGTCGTTCCATGCGTAAATCGGTCAGCCTACTCTCTTGGATTTGGCCTTGTACTGCATTGCTGCATATAAAAGGTGTGGTTTGCCGCGTCTGTGAACATGTGCGAGATAGCACGTCCTGTGTTTCTTGATGTGTTTCGTACCAGTTTTTACTTCTAAGATTTCGTGCATTTACTTTTGTCTTGGTTTATTCCTAGCGTGGTTAATGAAGTCTCTCATGATGACTCTCTCTGTCAGGATAGTTCAAGTCCAGCTTCACCGGTGAATCTTTTGGCGGGGTAAACTGCTTTCTCGATTCTTTTCTTCTTAGTTCTGATGCGTTTTCAGCAGCGCTGTTCAGATCGCGATCGGCCCGATCCTCGTTGTTTATGTTCAGCTCCGTCGCCGTACAAGTTCAATCTGTAGCTCGCCGCTGCTCACCTCGGGTTGGTGCGATTGCAAATAATATAGTTCGGAGTTAAATTCGGCTCAAGTAATTAATAAGACCCCGACAAAAATCTCGACCCGCGTCACCCGAATTCTTCTTTTCTGTTCATAGTTACATCGCCGACACCCATAACCAACCACTTTCAAAACAAAATCCCGCGCACAAGATGACCACCTCTGTTACCGCCCAGGTTCTATAATAGCATCCATGCGCCTTTGCTGGCTTTCCGCGATAGTGCTATGGCGGGCGCGCATCGCAAGGTCTATTCCCGCCTCCAGTGTTCAGCCACTATGTAACGCTTACCCATGCTGATCAACCAATAACATTGCAGCATCAGATTTTTGTTGCGACCCCTTTCTTGTAAATAAAAATAGCGCCCAGGATAGAGTAAACTTAAAAAGCGTTAAAACTTGATAGCATCCTTCATATTTGTTTTAAATTAGCTCGAGTATAAGCCCTTTTCAAGGATTGCACCTGCAGACAGCAGTTTGAGTGAATGAAACTCAAAGTAGATATGTCATATTCTACACAATCTACAGTTTACACTTTCACTGTCAGCAAATTTGTTGAGATGCCCCGTTGTGGCATTCAAACTCAAACTCAAACTCAAACTCAAAGCATTTATTTCAAATAAACCAATTACAGGCACTTTTGAATTGTCAAGGGGTCGGTCAGTCAGAAAGATGAAGCTAGTTGCCCATTCCAAAGCGTAGGTTCCTATGGAGAAGAACGGGCAAGAAACTTCACGGACACTCTTTTGAATCAGAATATTATTACAATATATTGGTTACATCATTCATGTTGAAATTATACATGTGAGAACAATGTCCGTCCGTAAAAAGATAAAAAAGAAACAAAACAATTCAAAAATTAAAATAAATTAAAATAAGCCGTGGCAGCTAAGAGATGACCAGTCCCTACTGATGGCACCCGTTCACGAACATGACGCATGGATCAGCACCATTCAGCTCAACCATTTTGAAGGGAACTTAATGATCCAATACACACGCCACCACCAGCGAGACATTAAAGTGAGCATGACATACTCTCAGTCGCCAGGGCACATTCAAGTCAATGAAAGACGTACCTAGTAAATGGTAGCTTTAAAGTACTTAGGTAAGTACATAGTGCTCACACACATGTGCTATGCAGTTATACAAAACTAGGAGATTGAATTTATACAATGTAAATAATTATAGTTTTTACAATCTTCAACAGCTCCAACAATTATTTCGAATGCTAATCAATTAGTTTATGCGCCCTGTGGAGCTGGACCAGCGCTGAGCCAAGCATTTTTATCCGTAATGTAATCCCCTAATTTATAATATGCTTGGCGGCATAGTGTGCGTTTTATATAAGATTTAAATTTTGTTTCATTCAGTTGGAGTATGTGGGGAGGTATTTTATTATAACATTTTAAACAGTACCCCATGAAAGATGAGTCTACTTTAGCCAGTCTGAAGCCCGGTTGAACTAATTGGTCCCTACTTCTAGTCCTATAATTGTGTCTTTCACCTCTTTTACTGAAAAGACTTAGATTTTTCCTTACGTACATGATGTTTTCATAGATATATTGACAAGGTACCGTCATGATGTTAATATCTTTAAACAGTTCCCGTAGAGAATCGCGCCTGCGGAGGCCATATATTGCTCTGATCGCTCTTTTCTGCAGAATAAAAATAGAATCGATATCAGCAGCCCGTCCCCATAGTAAAATACCGTAAGACATGATACTATGAAAGTAACTAAAATAGACTAGCCTCGCCGTATCTACATCAGTGAATTGACGGATTTTCCTCACAGCGTATGCTGCTGAACTTAGCCGTCCTGCAAGAGATGTTAAATGAGGACCCCATTGCAGCCTTGAGTCGAGTGTGATCCCCAGGAAAACAGTTTTATCGACGAATTCTAGTTTCTCCCCATTCAATACTATGTCACAATCACTACTTTTAACATTCGGTAAAGAAAATCTTATGCATTTCGTTTTTTTCCCATTTAATACTAGATTATTAGCAGTGAACCAATTTTGGACCTGCAGTAGGGCGTTATTTACGTCGTCAAGATTTAATGCACGTCTATTTATCTTAAAAATTAAAGAAGTATCGTCAGCAAATAACACCATTTGTGGTTGGTTTTTTAATAAATGGGGTAGATCATTAATATATACTAAAAAGAGGAAAGGACCCAATATCGAGCCTTGTGGAACACCCATTTTTACTTTTAAACCGAGTGAATTGACACCATTTATTTGAACTTGCTGTTGTCTATCATTTAAATAAGATTTTACTAAACTGAGCGCAAGTTTACCTAGTCCGTAATGCTCAAGTTTCAAGAGTAAGGTTTTGTGATTTACGCAGTCAAATGCCTTGGAGAGGTCACAAAAGATTCCTATGGCATCTTGGGCCCCCTCCCACGCTGTAAAAATGTGTTTAAGTAAGGTGACACCGGCGTCAGTCGTACAACGTCCTTTGGTGAAACCATATTGCTGTTCGTGTAAGATTTGGTTGGTGTTAAAATGATTAAGCATTTGATTGAGCATTACCTTTTCGAAGACCTTGCTGAACACCGGCAAAACAGATACTGGTCTATAGTTGTTGGTGTCTTTACTGTCCCCAGATTTAAAAAGTGGTATAACCTTACTGTATTTCATTAAATCCGGAAAGATTCTTTAATATACCCAAATAGTGAGTATCTCAAAAGTTAAAATACCAATTGCTATGCGGCCTAAGGGTCGGCGCGGGCGTCCACATCTGGCGAAGGATATAGGGGCTGCGGAATTTTGTTTCCAAAGCCGTTAGGTATGCGTGCCCAAGACAATAAGAGCACCACTGACCACTCACAAAAAAAAGGTCACTTGAACTCAATAACGATTTTGGAACACAATCACCTACGCATTATATCTTAAAGTTGGGTACATTATTTAGCCAATTAAACCTGTAGTGACTTAAAATGACAGAATTATGGCGTGTATTTTGCAGAGAGGAGCAAGTCACTGTAGTATGGAAAGATCTCACCAGATTAGCCTGCAGGTACACTTGTCGGCCACCACCACCATCAAAACAAAACACCAACATCACTTTAAAAACTCACTATCATTAAAAATAATCCATGAAACTACACATTACACAACACGCACCACCCGATAAAATACCGATTTTGCAGAGTTCGATTTCGCTGGCAAGCGAGGGGTGCTTGCCACATGCCACTATCATAAAAAATTTAGAGAGAGCGTCTCGAACACAACCGTCTTCGTTGACTGCTAAAGACCCCTCTGGTGAGGAAACCGGCATGTCCTAGACCCAAAAATTCGAAAACTTGTGACATCTACCCACCCGCAATGGGCCCGCGTGGTAGATTACAGCCCACTCCTTCTCGAAGAGAGGAGGCCTGTGTCCCAGCAGTGGGAACATTATTGGCTGATAATGCTATGCTTTTATACATTCATATACCTCCTTCTCGTACTTGTCAACTCTCCAACCAGAATCAAACTGTCTACAACCAAACGCCCAGTTATCGGTACACAAACATTGACTACGCGATAAGTATGCGTTGTGTTTGTCTGTCTATCCTCGCCCACATCATTCTCGGAAACTATTTTGTTACATGTAAATAATGGCAGCTGTCAAACATGTTATCACATTGGTAAATACAAGTTATGGGACGGTATCGATGTTTTGGAATTTGACAGTGTATGTTTATGCCATATTTTTTTTTATTTGTGTTGTGATAAGTTTCAATGACTTAATGCAGTTTGTACACACGGCTACACATCAAGCTATAAATTTCCAGTTTATAATGATCTCGCATTGTATAGGATTTCTGTACAATGCGAGGTCAGCTTATACTGGAAATGTATAGCTTGATATTTAGCTGTGTGTACTGTAACGTCTGAGAGCGTTATCTTGGTGTGAGGGTGTGTGTGAGGTGGCAAATCCAAAGACGGCGAGGGTTCAAAGGGGGTTTATTCTGATATTTAATTTTATAAGAGACGCGTACACTGTTCGGTAGCTAAGCTTAGACTGATGAACCCAAACAAAATGCATTCCTAACATATTTTAATCCAAATTGTTGGAACGTTTGAAACACAGGGCTGCCCTCTAGCCAGCCTGTACCACGCGAGGTTGCGCCTCGCATCCAAACTCCTTACAGTACCTACTTTGGTCGTTCACGTGTAAGTCGTAAGACGACAGAATCAACTAAAATAACGGCCAAAGGAGATCATTCATTTTGGGGTATATAATGAAAGTGCCAAACAAAAACAATAATATATTCCGTTAGAACATGTAATTCTCTTCACTTTTCACTATTGGAACAAATCTGTAGGGCATTCCGCGCTGTTATACGATTTTGAAAAATATGGTTTTCATTATGTTGTAGTTAAAATAATTAATAGTAATCAAATTAAAGTAATAAGCTTGTAGTAATAAAAAATTAAGAGAAAAACGTATTCTTTCGGTATATAGCTCTTTTTTACCCGACTACGGCGAAGAAAAAAGGAGGGTTATGATTTTGACCGGTATGTATGTATGTATGTATGTTCATCTGTTCCCTCCTATCTTCTAAACCACTCATCACAATTTGACAAATGAGGTATCGTTGGAAGCGTCTTGATCGTCCGCTGGTTATAGGATATGTGACGTCACATTAAATTATAAAAATGGCGCTCTCTAGAGGACATAAAGTCTGGTACTAAAAAAAAATTGTTTAATCGTACCATGTGGGGTATCAAATGAAAGGGCGTAATGCGCACATTTAAAAAATATGTAAGTATATTAACCACAAAAAAAATTTAAAAAAAAAATTGTAATAAAAACTATAACCCAACTACGACTAAAAAGGTATAAACAAGACACCACAGACAGACAAATAAAAAATCCGGAGTCACACGTGTTAGGGCATAAACCGAAAAGATTACGTTACGTTTACGCTTTAATTTTTTTGTAAGGCTGACTTTCACATTTAGCCCAAAATTGTATGGACGTTGAATTATCTCCTTTCCCGACCGCGCTATTACTTCGTTTTCGCTTAGCGAGTATTTTGCTCGGCTCCTAAGTGTCGTAGCGTGATGTTAAATACCCTATAACCTTCCTCAAGAATTGCACTATCAATTCCAAAAAAAAAATTTTATTCCGACTGGCAGTTCCATAGATTAGCGCGTTCAAACAAACAAACAAACTCTCCATTTTATTTCTAACAAAAAAAAAGAAAGAAAAAAAGGAATAAAAAGACTAGCTTTATAAAAAGTAGCCTATGTCCTTCCCCAGGGTGCCATCTATCTCCTTGCCAAATTTTGTCGAAATCCGTTCAGTGGTTTAGGCGTGAAAAGGTAACATACAGACAGATAGACAGACTTACTTTCGAATTTAAGCCTCATGCAAACTGGCGCAATATCGCGGGCGCGCCAGGGTCCAGGCAAAGCAACCCGCGAAATCGCGCCGGTTAGGAGTCTTTACAATATTAGTATGGAAGTATGGATAAGAATCAGATAGTTCATAAAAGGAACTCTTTAAATAATTGGATATAGTTTCTACGCCAAACACAACGATCTGGTTTTAATTAATTCAGTAAACATTTTCTGATCCTTTGCTTATGTAACTCAATCACTCTGGCAAACTTATTCCCAACTATGTTGAGGTCGGCTTCCAGTCTAACCGGATGCAGCTGAATACCAGTATTTTACATGGCGACTGCCTATCTGACCTCGACAACCATTTGCTAGTGGTCTTGATGAAATAGCTCCTTTGACTACACAATCGCAATCGCCTACCTATATCCTTTTGCACTCAGAAATACTGTTATTAATCAAAGTAGGTACTTAATAATTTCCACCTCACACAAATCAAAGACACTATACAAAAAAAAAGAAATAAAAACAACATGGCGGCTTCTCCCGCCAAAACCTGCAACACTTTCGTTCACGTTACCCTAACATTACGCGACGTCGCCGATCTATACATAATGAAGTCGGCCTGTCTGTCTGCCCGTCACAATAGGCCCTTCAGGGAGGGCCCCTAGTCACTTCCAGGTGTGGAAAGATGGCTGAATACTTAAACGACCCTCACGCTGAGTAGGTGGTGGTGCAAGTTTGAAGGGTTCAACCCTTACGAACTTCTGTAATTCGCTGACTGAGCTGCGTCTCGCGTTTTCACCCGCGTAAGTCGTCGATTCCGTGGGAATATCGGGATAAAAAGTATCCTTTGTCCTATTCCAGGTCATGGTCTACCCATGTACCCATGTGCTTTAACCGTGAAAGCGTAACAAACAAACAAACTCAGTTTTGCGTTTATAATAAAGTTAGGATAGGATTAAATCGGGCACAAGTGTTAAAGTAGGAATGTAAAATCTTTGTCCCTAATTTGTTATGTTATTAACTCAATGGGCGATACCTGACAGACAAGGTAGATGAAGACTCATAGAGAAGTATGGAAGAATAAAAATAAATAATTAAAAAACACGACTTACCTGCTAAAAAACGGACTAAAAAGTAAAAAACAAGTTGATAAAATGGTCTTTACAGTCGGGGGACCGTTCTGTGGAACACTTTTAATCTAAGAGGTCCGCAGGATTCCGCTGGATGCGGTAAGTACAGAACCGGTCGAAGTGGTGGTGCTTGGGGAGGCCTATGTCCAGCAGTGGACGTCTTTCGGCTGAAATGATGATGATTTTGAACTTTTCAATTCACACTCTTAAAAACCTCTTAATGAATTAATCAAAACAACACCCTCCATCTGCCTATAACTTTGACCACACCCTAAAAAGACCCCAAGTACTGCACACGTAGGGTGAAAGGAGTTGTTGACGTCCTGAAAGATTAATCTTACATTGAAATTGTTTTCTATATTTTTTTACTTTGCTACTTGTGTCTGACATTGGCGGTGACATTAAAAGCGCATTTTAAATATTTAATTTTTTATCAGAAATGTTGCTTTTGTGCGGGCTGGATATGTTTGTTGTGTTATTTTTCATAGAAAAGGAATGTTGTTGTGGGTAAAAGCATTATTTAATGTGTTTTTATGTTTGTGATGCTTGCTTTATAAACATATCATTACGCCTGCTTTCCCCGGAGCAGGCAGAGGTGTACATATAGTACACTCAGATTTCGCCAGTTATGTTTAAGTCCCATGTAATAGGGGGCCAGCCTATTGCAATCAACCGGACACAAATCCAGACTCTGGGTTGCTACAGAAATTCCAGATGAAAAAACTCAATAACACTGCCTGACCTGGGAATCGAACCCAGGACCTTATGCTCAACCACTAGACCGACGAGGCAGTCTCTGCTCGCTTCATAATGCGTTGGACACGTATTAGTGATCACAATATTCCCTATTAGAACAAAAGGGGACAATAATTGTTGATGCAATACCCCTGAAATCAAAATGGCACCCATCCTCAAAATATGCGCACAATCAATGCTATTGTAATAAAATATGACAAATTATAAATTGCATGTAAATTAACAAGTCACATTAATTATTCATGTGTCATTTTAAATTAACTGAAAACCATTCAATCATAACCTTTTGTTTTTATTAATCTACTAGCTGCCCGCCCCGGCTTCGCACGAGTAGCAATAAGTACCTACCCTACCTACCTACCTACCTACCCTACCTACCTACCTACCTACCTACCCTACCTACCTACCTACCTACCTACCCTACCTACCTACCTACCTACCTACCTACCTACCTACCTACCCTACCTACCTATCCTACCCTACCTACCTACCTACCTACCTACCTACCTACCCTACCTACCTACCAACCCTACCTTCCTTCCTACCTACCTACCTTAAGTACCCTACCTTAGACAGGTAGGGTAGGTAGGTAGGTAGGTGACGTTCCCCACTCTAGACAGGATGTAATTTGGGACATGGGTAGACCATGACCTGGAATAGGACATGAGATACTTTTTATCCTTATATTCCCAACGGATCGAGTCTTACGCGGGTGAAACCGCGGGGCGCAGCTAGTGGCCAATAAACGCCATTCATTTAATTTTAACATAATTTATTTCTGTGCTTGACAGCTGTCAATTTGTGCTTTTATTTTTATTACATTAATTTAGGTACTTGATTTTTATTTTGAGGTTGAAATATTATTGACCTTGTTAGCTTGAAGGACTTTGTAAGTAATTTAGAAAAATAACATAACGCTTGTATTCCCCGAAGGGTAAGGCAGAGGTGTACCTATAATACACCCACATTTTTCCAGTTATGTTTAAGTCCCATGTAATAGGGGGCGAGCCTATTGACCGGGCACAAATCCAGACTCCGGGCTGCTACAGAAATTCCTGTAAGTTAGTTAGTAGTGTATTATTTAACTAGTTTAGTTATGGGAGTTTATTGAGGAGCTCGTGGCTAAGTAATAACAGCCGCACGAGTCCATCGAAGGTTAAGCTACGCTTACAGAGGTCAGTCCGTGGATGGGTGAAGACCATCCTTTACATACCGAGGCTCCTACGTGTCTCGGAAAGCACGTTAAGCTGTTGGTCCCGGCTGTCATTCAAAGTGTAGTCAGAAGCCCGAAAGTCCGACAACCAGTCTTATCTATGGGAATGGGTATCGTGTTACCCAGTTAATGGTTTGTGGAGATCAAATAGGCAGTCGCTTCATGTAAAAATACTGGTATTTATCTGCAACCGGTTAGACTGGAAGCCGACCCCAACATTGTTGGGAAAAGCCTAGGCAAATGTTGAGTATAGGTATTGGTACCAAGCTAAAAAGGTCATTTTTGCGCCTAGAATAACATAATAGGTACCTATCATTGCAGTAAAATGTTTCTCCAATAAGTACCTAATATTTTGAAAACGGATCGGAGTACCAGAAAATACTTGATGTTTAGTGTAGCGAGTACCAAAAGCGGTATAAAATTAAATGGGGTTCCACACCCCTGACTTTCAATTAACGATGTTAAGCCAGGGGTATGCAACCATTTTGAAATTTCAATAAACTTTTTTAAAGCCACGCTTTTTCATAATATTTTAAACCTTCATATTCTGGTACGAACTGCGTACTATTATACCGCAAGGGGAAATAACTCTAGCGATACATGCAATTTATTGATGCAACAGCAATTAACCCAAATACCACAGGACTTGAATGAATATATCCCATTTTTTTAAACTCGATTCCATGATATTTTCGTGGTTATATCGTAAATTTTTGTTGTAACTCGTCAGTTGGGGCCATAACTGCATCCGATCGTCGTTTGAAACCGCCCTTATAATTGTGAATGGATTTATGCGACGTCATAATGTATTGACTTTTTGTGTTTTTAATGTGAAGATTCGGTCACTAGACATGTTCAGCGTGGCCGGAATGGATTTTTAACCGATTCTAAAAATAAAAGAGGTTATGCGTTTGGCTTGGGTTTTTTTTTACCGTAGGTACTAATTTTAGATACGAAGATTTTAGGATTAATTTTAGATAGAGGCACACACTTTTGTTGTAAAAACATAATTTTTAATTTTGTTATTTGTATTTTGAGTATCACGAACTGTGTCCAAATAAACTATTTGCTTTTTTTCTTTCTTTCTTAAATACCATCAGTCCTTTCTATCAACTTCTTCTTATTAAGAAGTAGTATGTTTATTCTAATTTTTACCGACTTCAAAAAAGGAGGAGGTACTATGTTCGGGATGATTGTTTTATAAAACTAAATTCAACTAAGAGATGCATGGAAGACCTTTGCCCATTATAAGACAATACAGATTAATAAAATAAATTAACTTCAAAGAAAGATATTTAGGTATGTTCAAAAAAAGGAAAAAAAAATTGTTACTAAAATAAAAACACATTTAGAGATACAAAAGATCGTTTCCATTTTTACCTATATCGCATTTCGAAGTGAACGAATACTTCTCGCTTTTAGAAAAAAATAAACAAAAACAGCTAAAAGCCATTAGTTATTTGTAAAACAATGTTCGCTACAGTCAGCAACTATTTAATTATATCCCAGAAAAATTCCTACAAAAAACAACTCAATATCGATAAAAATAAAGATCAAAATCGGTTAGTCGCACTACACAATGGTATCTAATAGATAGGGTTGGCACGCTTCCAATTTTAGGGAGAGAGTTTTAATTGATTTCGTCTATGTTTGGAAAATATTTCAAATAGGTACCTATTATTCTATTGGGACAATTGGAGCAAGATGTGTTTGTACTTGATAAGTAATAAATTTACATTTTGATATATGCGTTTAATTAAGTGCTGTGTCGTTTACTTAAGTCAATCGAGAAGATATGAAGATTGAGTCATGAACAATTGGCAATTATCAAAATACTCCTCAGGTGACGGCGCACAGCGCAGGCGAATCAAACAAATGTTAGACACGTTTGAACTTGTCCGGAGTGCGAGCGAGCGCACACACTTCACGGCGCATTCTACTGGCGGATGCGCTCATCAAAACGCGTATTACGAAACGTGCACTAAGGACAGGTATCCGACGTGTTAATCCGCTCCAAAATCCGCCACACGCGGTGCGCCGTCATTCAGGACTCAGACTGTTTGTTTGTGCATTATATCTATCACAGATTGACGAGGAATTTGATATCTTCTTAATAAGGCTTTTTTTCTGTTTTTTTTTATATATCAAACTTAATTAATGAAATTTTCTTGAAATGAATCTTTTAATTTTGAAAAAAGCGTTATTGAAACTTCCCGATTCAATATCAACCGTTGTAGACGACATTAACAAGCCAAAATAACATCTTCCAAAAAGCCCTATTTATAACTAAATCCTAGCCCACATTCAAGTATCAAGAATTCCCGTCCTACGCATCACAAAAGAGTTTTAATACATTTTTCCCGAACAATATAGTAATCCCGAAAGAACAGTGATCAGTGATCACAATAGGCCTTCTATAAACTCTATTAGTTCGCCAAATGGAAAATTTTCTAACAATAAAACTAGGAAATTGCGTTTTATCATAAAAAGCCCCGGTGGGCAGTAATTTCATTTAAGTACTAACTGATGCCCGCGGCTTCGCCCACGTGGATTTCGGTTATTACGAGTATATACTAATAACCTTCCTCGAGAACCACTCTATCCATTGGTGAAAACAGCATGAAAATCGGTGTAGTCGTTTTAGAGTTTATCGCGAACAGACAGACAGACAGACGCGCCGGAGGACTTTGGTTTATAATATGTATGGATTTTAATGCTTGAACTTCATGGTAATAATTGTTTGGGAAATTCAGTCTTTTTTGTTTCGCGTGCGACATTTGTTTCATAATGAATGCTTCATTTGGATCCTGATGACATTATAAATACATAGTACAGAACCTTTGGGCTCTGGACTTGGCCAGTATTCCAATGACTTATTGTATTGATAATTAGGTTTATACAAACACTTTTACACGTCAATATTTCGGTACGTCAGGTCAAGTGCAGTTTAAAACGTTATTTGTTAAAAAATACAATAGACGTAGATATATTTAGCAACCTATTCCGCTTAACTATTCTTCTGGAGTCATAAAAAACCCTGTAAGAAATCGACACGTGTTTCACCTCTTAACGAGGCATCCACAGGATGACGATTGACCAATTGCAAACCAGAACCCGACGTGTTGCCAGACCGAGCGCTGGACGCAGAGACTGCAAGACCGTAGTCTATTGTATTTTATAATGGATTTCCGCAAAGTCACGCCTGAATCAATTAACTAAAAAGCGGAAAACAGGGTGATGTAACGTATTTTGGCTTATAACCGGAAGAAGACTTCGAAAGCCTGAGTTTATAATCAAAAACGCTCGACAAAAAAAAGGGGCGGATAACGTTTAATCACGCTTCAACTTAATTACCCATAATTTAATTCTAAAACACCACATTCTACACCTATATATATATCTAAAAAGTTCAAATTTCACCCCTCACACCCACACATCGTCCCCGCCCGGTGATGCGTGTCGGGGCGCGGTCGCAAATCATTCCGTGTGCACCGGCCCGATAAATTAGATACGCCTAAGTACTGAAAATGCTTATTTCGCAAAACAATATCTCGTTTTGTGACAGTGACCCGGTTATTGTGGTCGGATATTACTGATAAGTTGGCTGAAGAGGTGTTTAAATTTTTATGAAGCAAAAGGTGTGATGGCCCAGTGGTATAGACCTCGTCTCTTATGCACGAGGGGTTCAAATCCCGGTAAGAACCAATTTTGTTTTTTTCAATATTCATATAATCGAATCATCAATTACTAATCCGCCTGCGGTATTACCTCGTTTTTGCTTGGCGTTCCATCTGATTTGTTTTTGTTTTTGCTCGGCTCCTTTTTTTTTTTTTTTTGAGTTTGGGAAATCATCCAATGACTTCTCCCGCTCTGGGCGGAGCGGAAGGGCGTGTCAGACTTTTACTGACTAAAACCCACCCGTGTTCCTTCATTTGCCTGTTGCCAAGGTCCCGGTATCCCTTTCGGACTTTCCCGCAACCCTGGCAGGGAGTTTGCTCGGCTCCTAAGGGTCGTACCGTGATGTGAAATAGTCTATAACCTTAAAAATGATAACAAAACTCTTATATGACAAAAAACTTTTATATGATGAGAGCTAGCAGGGCATTTATCTCACTTAAAATAATACTGTGTAAAAACTTCTTTGAAGATCACTAAATTCTCGTAACTTAAAAATCTCTTCGTAATTCTCTCCGAGTGCTTACTCATTCTTACTGTCGCTTGCCTGTCTGCTGTTTCTTGTGCTAACCTAATATTGTCAGTGAAAACTTTTGATTGGCCTTCTTTCACTAACTGTCAACTATCTGTATCCTAGCTGTAAGTTTTCTTAAGAAATAAAATAAAATAACGTAACATCACGCCTGTAATCCTAAAAGGGTTGGGCAGAGAAAGACATTTCACCCGATATGTATTCTAAGTCCCAAGTAATAGGTAGTGAGCCTTTTGCCATCAGCCGGGCACAAATTCAGACGTCGGGGCTGCTACTGAGAAATTTCTTATAAAAAAACCCAATTATACTTTGCCCGAACTGGGAATTGAACCAAGGACCTTATGTTCAGCAGTGATACTTACGACCACAGAACCAACGAGGCAGTATTATATGAATCGTGGTTTCAAAATTGATCGTTTAGGTTAGCAGAAACTGCTGACTATCAACCGTAGATGACCCACTTTTCGCCTTCAAGACGTGGTCTATAAGATCACGATAAAAAAAGTTCTACCTGTACTTATTTATAACACGACCTCACATTTTTCACGGCCTACCCCCAATTTGTTACGATTGCCCTGTCCCTATATATTTTTAGGTATACCTTTAGGCGATTAAAGGCTCTTACATACTGGGGCGATTCGCCGCGCGACGCGACGCCCCATTATGTAAGAGCCTTAACACACGGAACCGCGCACCGCCGCGGTCTCTACCGGCTCGACCGCGCGGTTATGCGGTGTGCGTGTGTTAGGCATCAGCGGATTTAGACATTAGACCGCCTACCGCGGCGGTGCGCGTCTTCACTCGCGTTTTAGTTTTTTTTTAGTTTTCTGAGTTAGTGAGTTTTTTCAGCGCGGCTTCCTCACAAGTAGTCACAAGTTGCAAAGCTTTTACCGACATGCCGGTCGTCGAATAAACCGGTTAATTTAGGATAAAATAAAGATCCCTAAACGCTCGCGTTCTTTAGAAAAGTTCGGAAGAAAACCGAAATAAACCGGTTCCTAGCCTAGGTTACTAAAGGACCCCGTTAAAATTAGCAGTTGTATCTTCCTACATAATGTGCTGAAAAATTTAGGTATTCCACTTAAAGGCACTGGTTTCAACAGCACTTGACCGAATCGCACCTGAGCACAAACACACTAGCACCGTACTACTGTAGACTCCTTGCGCACAGTACCAGGGATGAATAAATGAAATAATACAATACAATAATTATTATTTTATTAATATATAAATATAATACTTTTTTTTGTTATTTGTATTTTGTGTCTCATGAACTGTGTCCAAATAAACATTATTCTTTCTTTCTTTTCTTTTTAAATGAATAAAACTCTTCTTGATAGTAAAATTTAATTATAATTAACGCAAGAAATCAATAATTATACATTTTTATACTAGCCCGTCCGCTTGTCTGCCAGCACGCGTAGTGTGGTCGCCGTAGAAACCGGTTTTGTCGACGGAAGAATAGACATAATGACAGATTGTGATTGTTTATCTGTCACTTTGTCTATTCTTTCGTAGATAAAACCTGTTTCTACGGTTGTCATGCTACGCGTGCTAGGGCCGACTCAATTTTTTTTTCTATTCCAAATAGAATGTTCGAACGAAGCCACAGTTTTTTCCAACATAAGGTTGGGTATTGCATACAACCTCACAGTACGTAATTTTTTTTTTTTTTTGTAATGTCAATTAACGGCCTCTTTCCGTTTTTCTCCCTTTGATACCCGACTTTATCATTTCCACCTTTTAAGTCCAACGCAATCAACTCGAGCTGAATGGTGTAATATACCTATAAGGATATATTTCGTTATCAATCCTTTTTTCCAATTGACATCTGCGATCCTTATAAAGTGAAGGATTGGACGTATATATTTTATTTGTATCTGACTGGATAAATCTTGCCTGATTTATTATATTGCATCGCTCTGCTGGATTGAAGGACCACAGTAAGGCTGCCATCAGACGGACTGCAGTTCTACTGTTTCAACTGCACTCCAACTGCAAATTTGTAGTTTGAATGCAGTTACCTACCAGTACATTACGAATATTATAGTCGTACGAAACTGCAAGAATGCAGTCTGTCTGATGGCAGCCTAGAGTTTTTGTCACTAGTCATACGAACCAGCCTAAACAATGTTAAAAAAAAAGTTGGTAACTAAAACCCAACTACACCAAAAACAACAACTAAAACAGGTATTATGTAGTTTTGTTTTAGTTTTTAACTTTCTATTTCATTTCTGTTATTTAAGGGTTTTCGTATGTGTATATATAGGAAACCAATATATTTTCAGAAAATACTAACTTTCGTTAGATATCAAAAATGATAATTTAATCTAAAATGGGTATATTTTTTTCGTTAACACTTTATATCCTATAAGCCGCCATGTTGGATTTTATGCGACGGCAGACAGCCCAAAATGTCGCTTCCAACGATACGTCTTTACGGATAAATGTCTATTCGTCTTTTATCAAAATACGACAAGTAGTTTAGGAGTTATGAGAGAACAGATGAACATACATACATAGCCTGATAAAATCATAACCCTCCTTTGGCTTTACGTGGTCGGGTAAAAACTGGCCTCATAAGCCTGTTTCTGCCTTACTCCTGGCCTTTTCTTCGTAAAGAGTATTATATCGAAAAAACATACCTTCTACAAAAATCCCTTACAAGAATAAATAACAATCTCCAAAAAACCAGCTTACATTCTTAAATTAAAAATTACCATGCAGAAAGAAGCGCTGAACAACTAAACCAGAATTCTGTCACAAATGCAATTGACGTCAGAATTGGCTATTAGGGATGCGTAGTAAATCAGTAGAGGCCTCGACGGAACCCATCTAAGCATTTAAGGCGATGTTCCACGCAAGTCTAGTATCAAATTTTCGTTCACACGGCATAATAAAACGTATTAAGGAAGGCGCGTGCTACACCGAAGCGTAACAAATTGATTTAAAGTGTAACAGAATTTTTATTTTTTGTAACTTTATAAAGATTGTGTGTAAGGTAAAATGCTTCATGTTTTCTTTAAAGGGAATTTATTATTTTCTGCTTCGTTTGAGTTGCGATGAATTTCCGCGTAAACGGTTTGAGAATTAAAGGTGAAATACAAGATGAAAGCGTTTTTCTTAAGAACTTTATCTTGTTATGATCGCAAAGGCTACGAGATAGTGTTTAGTTAAAAGAAAGATGAATTATGTGCTGCTGCGTAGTATACTAGTAAATTTATGTTATTTCGTGGCTTATCTTAATAATTTAAGAAGAGAAAATTACTGAATCATGTACTTAGTACTAAATGGTATCCTGATAACGTCAGACATTTATAATTTGTTTTACAAGTTCAAGTATTTTTATTGTTTTGTGAAAATTACTCTTGTAGTTCGAGCTAGCAGAAAGATCTTTATTGTGTACCCTCTATTTTTGGTCGCATACTTCATTACTGAAGGTCGTGTTCCTGAAAGGCCTTCTTGGCTTTATGAATAATGTTTTTCCAGTTAGTTCGGCTTTCGGCTCTCTCAGGAGAGAAACCGAGAACCCGATATGGGCTCTCGCCCAGTAAGGCCGGTTACTTGGTGTGACCAGCGGTTAGGTAACCGGCCGCGAGGTCTTTTCCCTTCTACCTTTCCCATCACCACCAACTTTTTCAAGGTTATTTGGTTCCCGACGGGCAATGTGACAACTAACCGAGAATCCTTTGAACCCAGACAATTCTTCACGCCTGCACTCTTCTTTCTTTTTCGTTTGGTTAGTGACTAACCTGGTTCAAAGTTTTTTTACCGCCCATGCACCTCTGACTTGGCTTCACATGTTATCGAGAAATATCTCTCAGGCATGCCGGTTTTCTCACGATGTTTTTCTTCACTGTTTTTGGAGCAAGTGATACTTATACAATACGCACATGAATCCGAAAAGTCAGAGGTGACCTGAGTTCGAACTCGAGAACTATGGACTGGACAGTCCGACGGTCACATGTGTCTGTCACCATAATAATAATGTTAACAGGACATCTGTCGGGCATGCCACCGACCGGGAGAATCAATCCGTCACATTATCTCCGGGTGTTCTCATCTAGCTAACGGAGAGTACTTGCATAGACACAACCTTGTAGCCAGGATTATCCATCAGGAACTTGCTCTGAAATACAGCCTTGTGGAATCGGAAGTGCCGTACTACAGGTACGTGCCCGACCCAGTCCTCGAAAATGGAAATATCACATTGCACTGGGATCGATCCATCATCAAAATTATCATCATCATCAAATTAAACAAATCAAGTATCTTGACTTAGCTCACGAGGTTGTCGACATGTGGGATGTGGACTCTGCGATCATTGTGCCGATAGTCGTATCAGCCAATGGCTTAATTGCCAAGAGCCTCGATCAACACCTAAGGAGGCTCTCGTTGGGCAGCTGGATTAAGGGCTTGATTCAGAAAGCGGTACTCCTGGACACGGCTCGCATTGTTAGGAGGTTCCTTTCTCTGGAGCCCTGACCGCCGGTAGCTTGGACCCTGTTCCCGATACCGGTGGGCTACTATTTCTTATATTTTTAAATGTTTTTATATAGTTCTTTATTCTAATATTTAAAAATATAATTGATATGTAAGAAAAATGAAAAAAAAAAAAAATGTTAACAGCGTTATTGTGTTTCGGCAGTTGGAGGTAAGCGAGCCAGTTTCCTGTAGTTGAGGATTCCGGGTGAAGCTCGCTTCCACCTTCGGCCTGAACATCACTTACCATCAGGTGAAAGGCAAGAGATGACTCGTTGTGTTAAAAAAAAAAACAGCTGCACTAAATAAACATGAACATTCGCTGTTCCCAAACCTTTTCCACTTCGGTGTAACACGCGGCCGTCTCACAAACCACGATACACACATATCAGTCGTTCAGAGCAATCTCTCTTCAATTTTACACGCGTTTGCACGTAATACGATCGCTTGATGGAATCTTGGGAAACCTTGCATCACAAACTTGTACATTGCGCGGTTGGTACGAACAATTTCGCGAGCAATACATGTTTAGTGCGCAATGAATGACGAAGTATGTGAATGATAGTTCTGTTTCGTAAGTTAAGTGCGTATTAGAAATTGGTGGTAGATATATGAGGCGGTGACTTGGAATTCGTAATAACTTTAATGATATAATTTGTCGGAGTTTTTTTAGGTTGGAATGTCATCATATGACTGTGTTAGACTTTTACTGACTAAAACCCACCCGTGTTCCTTCAGTTGCCCATTGCCAAGGTCCCGGTATCCCTTTCGGACTTTCCCGCAATCATTTATCATCAGTGTAATGTATTGATTCTGACGGTTTCGTCTGTCTTAGATTTTTTGATTTAGTGAGCAGGGCCGGGCTACCTTATCGAGCTGTCAGAGACTAGTTTTCAGCTTTCTACATCATCATCTCATCTGCCTAGCCTTTTCCCAACTATGTTAGGGTCGGCCTCCAGTCTAACCAGAAGCAGCTGAATACCAGTATTTTACATAGAGCGACTGCCTGTCTGACCTCCACAACCCAGTAACTGGGTAATACGATACCCCTTGGTAAGACTGGTTGTCAGATTTTTGGGCTTCTGACGACCCGTAACGACTGTTAAAGATCCACGAATGACAGCCGGGACCAACAGCTTTACGTGCATTCCGAGGTACGAAGGTGTCTCGGTATGTAAAGATGGTCACCCATCCACGGACCAACCCGGGCAAGCGTAGCTTAACCTGTTGGATCGACCCGTGCGGCTGTTATTACTTAGCCACGAGCTCCTCCGATGCCGACAACCGTGTTTAATCTATTATCTGATAGTACATGCCAATATCAGTTATCCGGCTGCGGGTCAAAATGTCGACATACTGGTGTTGATGATATCATATAATTACAATAAAGCTGGAAAATGTAATTACTGCACCGACCAAGAGTTTGTGAACCAGTGGAAGCTGTAATGTGTAGCATAGGTATGGCTTTGTTAGCTTGAATTATGGGCTAAGGCACTTGTTCCACCGCCGACGAGGAAGCTACTAGCTATCAACGATTTTCTCGCTCCAGAACGGATTTTAGGTTGCAAGTTTATATATTAATAAGAATATATGTAATTAAAAAAAAACAACCGATTTCCAAAAAAACAACACAAAAAAGTAAAAAAAAATCTTTAATTTTTTGAAATTAAAGATTTTTTTTTACTTTTTTGTGTTTTTTTTTTGGAAATCGGTTGTTTTTTTTTTTTATTTATTAGTCGGTGTCTTTGCTATTCAATTTTCGTTTTTTGCCACCGACTTCCAAAATTAAAGTTATTTTTCACTTTTTTGTGTTTTTTAAGGAAGTCGGTTGTTTTTTTTGTTGTAAAAAGTTTTATAAGGTCTTAGCTCTACTCATTATCATCATTTCAGCCAAAAGACGTCCATTGCTGGACATATGCCTCCCCCAAGCACCGCCACTTCGACCGGTTCTGTGCTTCTCGCATCCCGCGGATTCCTGCGACCTTCACCAGGTCATCGGTCCACCTTGCTTCCAACGCTACGTCTTCCTTATTAGCTTTACTCGCTTCTCGTTAATCGCCGGCGATGGGACAGATGCCTAAAGTTAAAGTATGAATGTGTAAAATGCTTTACAAAAGTATTTATCAGTATAGCTAAGTGATTGAAATTTCAATAAGCATTTTTAAACAATCAGTCTTGTTAGGTAACCAATTCGTCGAGTCGATAGCAGGGCAACTGCCTGACGTATCCGGAAATAGAAAACCAAAGAAAAAAAATAATTCTTCAATAAAAATTCGCACGTATTTTAAATTCTGCTGAAATATTTCTACTAAAATAGTCACGGGCATATTCCGGACAGGCCTGTTTATAAAATATTTAATTTAATCGCTTCCGACGATCGCTCGCATAGCTTTATGTGTACACGTACCTTTATATCATGAATTTTAGAATGCCATCAATTAAATTGAATTTCAACCAAAAATTACAGCACAGTTGATTAATTTGAAATAATAATTAAGGCTGCGATCACATTTTGTGGTTTTCGATTGGATTGCTCAATAAATACCTGTATTTAGTATTTATTGACGTTTGTCCATTACGAAGATGTTTAATGATTAATTTTGTGTTAATTCATCAAATGCATGAATTTGGATAATTTCGCAAACATATTTACCGATGTGGGAGGAGCTCGTGGCTAAGTAATAACAGCCGCATGGGTCGATTCATCAGGTTAAGCTACGCTTGCCGGGATTGGTCCGTGGATGGGTGACCATCTTTACATATCGAGACTCCTCCGTGCCTCGGAAAGCACGTTAAAGCGTTGGTCCCGGCTGTCATTTGTGGATCTTTGACAGTCGTTACCGGTCGTCAGAAGCCCGAAAGTCTGACAACCAGTCTTGCCAAGGGGTATCGTATTACCCAGTTACTGGGTTGTGGAGGTCAGATAGGCAGTCGCTCCATGTAAAATACTGGTATTCAGCTGCATCCGGTTGGACTGGAAGCCGACCCTAACATGGTTGGGAAAAGGCTAGGCAGATGATATTTACCGATTTGGACAAATATGCAAGAATAAAGAATTTAAATATTGAAAGTCAAATATGTAAAATAACATCACGCCTGTATTTCTCAAAGGGATAGGCAGAGGTGTACCTATAGTACACCCACATTTCGCCAGTTATGTTTACATAAGTCCCATGTAATAGGGAGCCAGCCTATTGCCATTAACCGGGCACAAATCCAAACACCGGGCTGCTACTGAGAAACTGCAGATGGAAAAACCCAATTATACTTTGCCAGACCTGGGAATCGAACCCGGGATCTCGTGCTCAGCAGAAGCGCTTGCTTTCACTAGACCAACGAGGCAGTACTTTATGTGACTTCTTCCTTTATAAAGTACGTTTCGTTCGTTTGTACGTAACGCTATTAATGAAAAATAAATTTCAGTCAGAGAACGTCAACATTTTCACAAAATAAAACAAATTCATTCTTTCGCTACTCCTGAATTTCAAGAGCCGTTGAATTTTAACACATAGTACCAAAGTGCGGTGTTAACAACATTCGGAGGAAAGTTCAGAAATAATTTAATTTGTAAGTGTACTTGTTTATGTCGAATGTACTTTACGACTGCGGTTGAGAACGGGCCTGATCGTAAAATAGGTTTTTTTTTTTTTTTCTTAAATCCCGTATTTATTCACACCGTTGGGTGTTTATGTGAATGTTCAAAGAGTATCGTTAAAGATTTTTTTTTTCCCGAAATAATTCTTATATTCCTTATAATTACATTTTGAATTAAGTACGTGTATGGTTTTATAGGTTTAAACACTTTAATATGGACGCCAGAATCGCCTCTTCAATGCCACGGGCCACGACTAACTTTATTTCCCTTAACACTCAAGCGCCCGGCAATCATGGTTGCCCCAAAATTGTATGGTTGGGGCAACCATGGTTTCCCCGACCTACGATCGGGCGTTTGAGTTCTTAAGACGACTTTATCGGTCAAAACTCTTGTACGGAAGAATTTGCTCCAGTATAAGTAAATAATATTGTTCTCGTCATTTAACTAGAATTTTTTTTTTTCTTGGAAATGTGGCTTTCTTTACGAAGCAAGACCGCAAATGGTTTTGAAAAAATCAAAAAAACATATTCCTCTTGTAAGAGAAATAATAACAGACTCGCATTTCGTCATTAAACCAGCTACAAATCAGCATTGTTCTGCCTACGCCATAAATTATACCATAAACAGAGTTGTCGCGAACTGTGACATTTGTTTGACATCTGTCAGCCTACACTACTGGCTTGTCAGTTGCTTGAGAGTACGCTTAATCAACGTAGTTTCATTAACAGTTATGTCTGGTTGACGTTTTGGTATGTAATCTATGTTTGTCGTTCATCAAATCGCGTGTGAGGACGGGATGTTTGTAGTACGGTTATTATTGGTCTTTTTGTCCGTGTTCGTGTCAGTTATTGTCGGTTTAGTAAAAACGTTTAATTTTTGACATTCATTAAAAGTAATTCATTTAAGATCTGGCAACCAGTCTTACCATGGGGTATCGTGTAACTCAGTAACTGGGTTGTGGAGGTCATATAGGCAGTCGCTCCATGTAAAATACTGGTATTCAGCTGCATCTGGTTACACTGGAAGCCGACCCCAACATAGTAGGGAAAAGGCTAGGGAGATGATGATTCATTAAAAGTAATTGAGTCCAGTGGTGGCCCAGTGGTAACGGCCGTGACTTACGAGTTGTAGGCTGTAGGTTCCCACCCAGACATTCGTTTTGCTTTTTGTAAATTATTTCTTCACCACTGTTCTCAAAACGGTGATGGAAAACATCGTGAGGAAACCGGCATGTTCTAGAACCAATAAATCAGCAAAGGCCTCTTTCTCAGAGGACTATAATAGGCTAGTATTATTATTAAATTAAATTTCATTTGTTTCAGGCACTTATTAAACCCATACCCATACAAACACATTAGAATAATAACACAGATAGAATATAAAAATACAAAAACAATTACTAAGATTATCTTCGACTTCAAGTTTGAGGATTTTGGCGAACATAAAAAGACAGAAATTCTAGTTACGCGTCGGTGTAACAGAGTTCTTTAATCGCTATTGCAGTCATTCAAGTTTTATATTTTTATAATTAGGTTTATTAGTACGGTTGACTCGGCTTTAAAAAAACTTTACGTGCGGTTTTTATTTTTTCTTAACGATCATCGTTTTTTTTACGAAACGCCGTAAAAATAAATGTTTTAGCAAATGGCATCATAAAAAGCCGGTCATCTGGTTTATGTTGTGAAGTAAGCGACCACCCCCATCGGCATTCATGACTGGAATGAGCTTTTATTTTACATTACAATTGTTTGACAATGGCATTTAACGTTCAGCCTTGTCTCAGAAGTTTTTATTGTTTTGCTAGTTAACCTCTTTTTTCATGAAACTTTTCACACAGTTGTTGACTAATCTTTGTTAGGTACCTGTGTTTCATTTGAATTACTAATGAAAAGGTCATAAGTACAAAAAAGGTTTAAAAACAGCTGACGAAACCTTGACGCCTACAGACAGGAGTGGTCCACACTAACTCAAGACAGAGAGTAGTGGAAAGGAGAAAGGGAGACCTTTGCCCAGCAGTGGGATAACAGAGGCTACAATATAACAGCTGCCAAACCCAGCGTTATTTAAGTCCGCTCCACACTGGTCAATTTTTAATCCCGTGGATATATTTAGTGAAGGCCGAACACTGATAATAAATAACATTTTATTACATCGTCGACACAATTCGTACACACGGCAACATAACAAGCTTTGCATAAAGTTCCAGTATAAGCAGACCTCTCAAACGAATCCGAGAGCAAATATTCGCTGTCATTGTTAAAAAAAAAATGAACTGGACCTTACCCGGGGAACCTTCTGGTTACGGAGACATTGAAGGTCAAAGTTGAGTGTTACAAGAGTTGTGTGTAAAAACTTATTTTCGTGAAAAAACAGAAAAGTTGCTCTTTTTTTCACGAAAATAAGTTTTAACACACAACTCTTGTTAGTACCATGTGTCTTTTTATGGTTAAATAAATGTATTTCTCAATAATAAATCAAGGATTACATTTACTTGAGAACATTTTTGAAACTTAAAATATAGTTTTATAAAAACTTTGACAACAACACTAAGGGGCTTATTTATACATGTTGCTTAAAGGTAAGTGACGCTCAAACGTCAAAAATGTATGCTTAAACATTCACTAATCATTAATAATTTCAGGTAACGTTTATAAACCCCTAAGTATTTAGCAAATCATTTAGTCAAAATAACATTTCATTTCGTACGCAATTATAACATTAGTGAACACAACTGTAACTTTTTACAGCCTTCTGGACCTTATGAGGTCAACTTATACTGGATATAAATAGCTATAATAGCTATGTCGCTGAGTGTACGCTTGTACGGCTACCGAATGTTGACAACCACTGATGATATCGGGCGATTCCAATAATGGCCCCTCTTTTGTTTTCTTTTATATCGATGGCCGTTTTATTTTATAGCTCTCCCTCACTTGGGTGAAATTATAGCCGTTAATAGCCGATGGATACGTTTGAGTTTCTTGAAAATAGAAGCAGTAGAGTTACGATAAGAGCCAGGCTTGAGATCCAGTGAGGAGCAGTGGTGGACCAGTGGTAACGGCCCCGACTTACGAGTCTTAGAGGTCGTGGGTTCGAACCCAGACAGGCGCTTTACTTTGTGTAAATAATTTCATTACCACTGCTCTCAAAACGGTGAAGGAAAACATCGTGAGGAAACCGGCATGTCCTAGAACCAATAAATTCTAAGAAATTAAAAAAATCTACCAACCCACACTGGGCCCGCATGGTGGATTACGGCCCACTCCCTCTCATAGAGAGGAGGCCTGTGTCCCAGCAGTGGGAATACTAGAGGTTGATTATGTGTGTGATCCAAATCGTTGCACTATCGACAGGCATCATCATCATCTGACTAGCCTTTTCCCAATTGTCTTGGGGTCAGCTTCCAGTCTAACCGGATTCAGCTGAATACCAGTATTTTACATAGAGCGAATGCCTATTTGACCTCCACAACATAACCCAGTTACTGGGTAACACGATACCCCTGGTAAGACTGGTTGTCAGACTTCCGGGCTTCTGACTACCCGTAAAGACTATCAATGATCTACAAGTGGTAGCTGGGCCCAACGGCTTGACGGCTTTCAGTATGTGAAGATGATCACCCATTCACGGACTGACCGCGGCAAGCGCAGCTTAACCTGATCGACCGATCCGTACCAACCAAACCCATTTATCATTCAACTAGCTGCGCCCCGCGGTTTCACCTGCGTAAGTCTCGATCCCGTGGGAATATCGGGATAAAAAGAATCCTATGTGTTAATCCAGGTTATAAAGTATCTGTTTGCCAAATTTCATCCAAATCCATTCAGCCGTTTTTGCGTGATTGAGTAACAAACATCCAAACACACAATCTTTCACATTTATAATATTAGTAGGATTAATATTGTTTGTTTTTGTTTCAGGTATGATTTTGTTTATTCAAAAAACCTAAGCTCAGAAGACTTCACCGCAGTGAGTAATCAAATAGATATGTAAGCAAGAATGATTTTGAAGAATGCTATTGTCATTGGTATAAATTGATGGTCAAATGATTCATCTGTGAATCATTTTGTAATAGTGGGATCCATGAATAAGTACAGGGGCCGTAATATGATCTATTAATGCCACCATTTTTCCAGTGTGAGAGAGAGACGGAGCTAAACAAGGCCGATAGCACCATCCTTTTTTTGCAGTGGAATAATGGCATTAATACTTCATAATACGGCCCCTGTATGCTGTTAAGAGGTAGTTTTGAATGGGTGCGGACTCGTGGTCACACCAGGTTGTAACACCAGTGTGACTAACACCAATGATTTTCCTGGGCCTCGGGCTCGTGGTCACACCGCTAATTTTCTACATCATGTACTCACGGCTACACATCAACCTATACATTTCCAGTATAAGCTGACCTTACATTGTACGGAAATCCTATACAATGCGAGATCAGCATAAACTGGAAATGTATAGCTTGATGTGTAGCCGTGTGTACCACTGAATTAATAGGGCAGTATAAAAATTTCGATGTAAAAATTCCTCTTGTAGTTAATTAAGTAAATTACTTATCAGAAAGTAAATATACCTACCAGGGGGCTTAAAGGCTCCCACTACTACTATAAAAGTATGTCAAAAATTCACAAATAAATAGTACTATAACAGTGTGCAAGGATATAATGGCCATTCTAGCGATTCCAGAGATATCCTCATTTTTCATGTCAGCTCCATACATTTTTTTCTTATAAAAAATATAACTCTTCCATTTGTGCACACAATTACTTCATATGACATTTTATAGAACAGTAATGATCGGCAAAAGTCATTTCCAGCAAAAAAAATAACATTTAAGACATCGAGATCCTATGTCTTCTACAGCCAATTTTCGATCCACCGTGCGCCGCCGCATTGTTCGTCGTGAGAAATTGTTTTGTTAAAAATCGCGTCGCGCGACGAATCGCCCCAGTATGTAAGAGCCTTAAAACAGCCATGTTTATGTTAATTCTAGGTGCAAGTATACGTTGGGTTGGGCGTGGTGTATATTACTTACATACCTAATGTGACAATACTTCGTATTATTTTGCATAAGAGTCTAATACTACATCAAATTGCTTAGTATCCTGCTCCATTATATCGAAAATACTGCAGCATTAATCCTTATATATTATAAAACAAAGTCCTCCGCCGCGTCTGTCTGTCGTCCTGTTCGCCGATGTCCATGCTGTTTACTGCACCAATGGGTAGAGTGGTTCTCGAGGAAGGTTTTAGTATATAATGACCGACATCCACGCGGGCGAAGCCGCGGGCATCAGCTAGTTTTAAATAAATATTATATATTAAAGTTGAGGATTAAAGTTTTAAGTACCTGCCTACTATTTCTGACGAAAACACGGTTCGGTAAAAAATTACCTATAGAAAAAAAAAACCTCCAAATGAACAATAAGCCTCTAAAGATCATGAAACTTTGCATAATAACTGAACTAACTTTCAAGCAGATAATATGCGCACTTGCGAGACCAAGAAGGCAGTCAAAATAACATTGTCATATTAAAAACCGGCCAAGTGCGTGTCGGACCACGCACAATGAAGGGTTCCGTAGTTGGGACGAAATTATACCGAGAACAAACTTGACATTGTAGTTGAAAAACATGTTCTCCTATACGAAATGTAACGACCTGATGTGATGTGTGTGTGTGTGCGATTTGTGTACGACCTTTCCAACAACATCCAACAATATGGGATATACGCGGAAAAAAAAAATCCTCATTTCAAGTATATGGGAGGGGGGACCCGAAAAAAATTTTTATTGTACCATTTTGGCGGCGTGATTAATATGTACACCCATGCCAAATTACAACTTTCTAGTATCAGTTTCTTAGTAGTGTCTCTCTGAGCTAAGCCGCGGACTGACAGGCAGACGGACATGGCGAAACTATAAGGGTTCCTTGTTGACTACGGAACCCTAAAAAAATGCCATTACTCATCTTTCAAATTCATCCCATAACGTTCCTCTTACGTCACACCTCTACGAGTACATAACTGACCACCACGAACAATATAAAATTCTCGCTTCACAACATAAAAATGAGTTAAAAATGAGTTGGTAATAAAAATGTTTCGGCCGCAGGGACTCGTTGCGGTAGTCCGGTATTTTTAAGGCCAAACTTGGACTCAGGCGCGGCATATTGCATGTCATCATTTGTCCTGGGACGTGAAACTTTTGGTGTGGAGTTTGTCATAAGCGAATAGCGATTTATGTAAGAAATAAGAAGAATTTTAGTCAAAAAAAAAAAAATTAATAAATGAGGACCGGACAAAACGGTCCCCTCGACCAAAAACAACCACACCTATGTCATTAGATAGGCATTTGAATATAGAACAACAACTACTATGGCGGCTCATTTGAAATCGCTGTGTGAAAAAAGTTATGGCGATTTTTCGCAGGATTGACCTGGACGCTAGATAATAGAACCTTTGAATACTTAATCACTTCTGGTGTTCATAGTTTGAATATTTGAAAATGTATGCATTCCCATGATAATATGGAACTAGAATGGAAATAAAATATTTCAACTGGACCACTAGAAAATATTAATATTCAAGTGATCCAATACTTAGCGTCTACGTCTGTCCTGCGCAACATCGCCACAGCTTTCTTCACACAGCGATTTGGAATGAGCCGCCATAGAAGTTATTGTATTATATAAAAATACCTATCTAATGACATATGTATGATTGTTATTGGTGATTAGACCAGCTTCCATACATTCTTGCCGATTTATTGAAAATAGTGACACCCCTAATTACTTATAATCGTCCTAATAATCTACCAAGCCGTACTGGGCCCGCGTGGTGACAGCATTCCACCTCTCACAGAGACGAGGCATGAGTCCCAGCAATAGGAACATTATAATAAATAAATAAATTAAAATAAAACCTCAATAGTTAGTTTTCACCAACTCAAACATATTTAAATCATAATTCTGTCTCTTTCATCTTCAAACGATTGATATTAGCAGAACGATGATTGAAAATTCGTTTAGTGCTAAAATTATTTAGTGGTTTGCGATGCAAATGAGCTTAAGGGGGATGCGAAGTTAAGGGGGAAGTTCATGTAAGTGCATTGAATGACTATTTCATGAAATCATGACATTTGGCACTTTCATAAACTTAAAGAGTTGTATTGCTGATTCTAATGTTTATAATTCTGTAAACCGATATTTTTTACGGCCGCTAATAATATTTAGATCAACATACAACCTGATACTGACCTGCTAATCGAAAAAAAACGTAAGAAAATTTGAATTTCGCGGGCTACCTTGGCGCATCCACCTTAAGTGACATTTTGCCATTGGCCTTACCCCAAATTACATTTGCAACACCTTCATCTGGATTACGCTTAAAAGTCATCCACTAGGAGAATCTCATCAAACTTTTACCCAACAAATTGAGTTTGAAAAATCCTGTTGCGCTCTTCAGTAGCTTTAAAATGTGCTTAGGACTTTAAAGTTCACCGCATTTAAGCCAATGACAGTTGTAATAAGCTTTAGAGAGAAAGAAAGCTTTTTAAAAGGGTATAACATTTGTTTAACTTACAATGTCCAGACCATTACTGTTAAAAATGTAAACTTAAAGTTGGTTTACTGCACATTTGGCTAAACCACCGAATTTAATTTCAGTTTCAACTATTTTGAACTAAATGTTCTGACGTGTAAATACAAACGCTCATTTGATTATTTCGAGGCAGTTACCTATCCCTATATTTTTTTATTTTCATTTTATAGTATGTAGAAAGAGATATCAGCACATACTAAACACCGTACTAAAACATGCTAAAAACCAAAAAAGTTTTAAAAGCCCTTTTCTCGAAATAGGTATTTCTTAGTGTTTTGGAATCACACGTCAGTGATGTGGTGCTTTTAAACTAAATTTAATCGAATAATTAACATCGGACGGCGGACTTATGGACGTAACTAGTTTTTGGAAAGAAGTTCTTTTACTCGGCTTGTAAATTTTCCGAAAATGTAACGCTAAAAGCGTTCATACTTGCGACTGTCTTCTTCTAATTCAAAGAGAAGGAAAGAGAGGGAGAGAGAAAACGCCGGCAAAAAAAAACAAAAGAAAAGAGGGAAGTGTGTTTTTGTGTGTATGTGTATAAAGTTACAGTGTCATGGGATAACATTGTACACATCGGCCCGAGTACACTATATACCGGAGAGAGAGAGAGAGAGACATGTGAATTTGGTCAAAATGTAAATCAAAAATGGCGGCTGCGATTATTTTTTTTTAATCTTACGTGAGAAGGAACTTCGTTCCTGCAGGGGGTCCCCCGACACCACAGGTATTTTTTTATTTATGCGATTACTGTAAGTCACGCAGTTTTTTTTTTCAGTCCTCTAAATAAAAAATAAAAATCGCTCATCTCTCATCCCGTACACCGGCTCCATTGCGTAGATGTTGATTAATGGGCATGCCGCCTCTCGGTAACTCTACTAATGCGATTATCTTGTTACTAAAACAATGTATGGCAGGCTCACGATTTTTATTTTTATGACACACGATTATTATAAAACTGTCGTATACTTCTTGTATTAATACTTATTAGAAAGCAGAAAAATGCAGTTTCGTCATCATAATATCTCTGCCTAGCCTTTTCCCAACTATGTTGGGGTCGACTTCTATTATAACCGGATGCAGCTGAATGCCTTTCTGAACGGTTGTACGTTGTTTAATAGACTACATTTTTATAGAATTTCGTTTCACATAAATTTTTTCTTATATTATCGTTTCATAGAATAATCAATTCGCAGATTATTTACTTTGAAAAAATTTAAATCATAGATTTTCGTTACCAAAATAATTTTATGTTTATTTATTCATATCATAGAATGACAAATCAAATATTCTTTATCCTCATATTGTTTAGTTTATATAAAACATATAACAAAGAAAAACATTTCATCGAGTTTCACTTTCTAAGTCCCTAATTTTATTTTGATACTGCGACCAATTTCGACGTAGCGCTCGCCGGCCGCTCCCGCGGCACCGCTCGCTTCGCTCGCTCGTCTCGCGCGTAGTTGGTCACAGTTCTAACCTAACCTAACCTAATTGGTCGGAGTGCCCTAATTTTGATACTGCGACCAATTTCGACGTAGAGCTCGCCGGCCGCTGCCGCGGCACCGTTCGCATGCATACAAGCATTCACCATGCATGAAGCAAGCATGCAGCATTCAAGCGAGCATGCAGCAGGCATGGTTTCTGTCACGAATAATATTCGAAATAAAAATACAAGGACCAAATATTATATGAAACATTTTCTGCGAAACGAAATTCTATGAAATTTCTGTCTGCGAAACAAGGGAACACCTTTCTGACCTCCACAATCCAGTTACTGGGTAACACGATAGGTTGGAAAGACTGGTTGTCATACTTATAAAATTTACTTTCCTCATCATAAAATATGTCTAGTAAATTATTTTTTAAATGGCCATTTAGAAGCTCAGTTGAGCTTCCCAAAGGCCATTTAAAAGATGGCTCTGTTTTAAAAAACAAAAACAAAAACTTCTGACACTTGAGAATTGACACTTTTCGGGTATAACGCTTTTTCGTTACGTGACGATTTTTGACAGTTTACTCCTATCCCAAACCTCGTTAAAGAACTTCGTTCCAATAGTAGATAGGACTGCATTTTGCTAACATCAATCTGAGGGCCTAGACAAGTGACAATCGCTTCGAAAGCGTTTCGTATTTCTACAACGACTTTCAACAGGATTGACATAAGCTTTTCGATAGCTTATGTCAGTCCTATACATTTTTGCCTTTTCCATCATCGTTATCGCTGATAGACTGTCACTTTGTCTAGGGCCTCTGACTAGACAATAAAACCCTTACAACTATCCGTTGGCTGTTGGGAAGTGGCTCAACCAAAACAATTCATAATAACTATGTTACATTACATCACCAAATTGAAGATATCTCTACTGACAAGAACATATAAAACTTAATCGGTTTTCCGACACAAGTAATCTACCTGTCAGAACTAGTATGTGTTTACCTTCTTTTGCTCCGTTGCAATAGTGAAGGGAAAAGCGTGACCAATATATAAACATTATGTAGTACATATTACATGAAGTAATCGATTTCTTACGTTGTGTGTTCACACGTTGGGGCTTGTCGGCATAGATATTATAAACAACGACATAACATCACGCCTGTATTACCCCGAAGGGGTTAGACAGAGATGTACTTATCAGTCGTACCGTTTCTTATCTGTGGTTGTTATATATTTGATCCAGATAATTTCTCATCATTGCAAGATGATCCAGATAATGTCTCATCATTGCAAGATAATCCAGATAATGTCTCATCATTGCAAGATAATCCAGATAATGTCTCATCATTGCAAGATGATCGAGGTAATATCTCATCATTGTAAGATGATCGAGGTAATGTCTCATCATTGCAAGATGATCCAGATAATGTCTCATCATTGCAAGATGATCGAGGTAATGTCTCATCATTGCAAGATGATCGAGGTAATGTCTCATCATTGCAAGATGATCGAGGTAATGTCTCATCATTGCAAGATGATCCAGGTAATGTCTCATCATTGCAAGATGATCCAGGTAATGACTTATCATTGCAAGATTATCAGAATACAGGTGTTTGCTTTTATCAATGATAAAATCAGTTATAGTTAACTTTGTCAGACGTAACAGAATACAAATTCTCGTTGACATTTTGGTTCTACGGAAATTTTCTTTAAAACCTAGCAAAGTTCCCTTGTCAATCTTATCGTCTGATACCTCCACATTATATTTTTAATTATTATTCTTTGACCATTCTTGTATTTGCCATGTGACTATCATTTTATTTTTTTCCTTCGAATTCTGATCAGTATTCGATTTAGCTCGGAAGATTAAAAATATTGTTTACTATAGCTACTGGCTTTATTTCAAAATATTTTCTCTCTAAATCCGACAATATAACTAATGTCACAACACAACAATTGGTACATACTTCAGCACTCAGTCACGACACTCAACAACTGACACTGACGCGTCTAACTGTCAGTTTGACAGCTGAGAACCTGTTAGTCTTATCTATCCATCTGTGGAGGCTGTGATCTCAGGAACTTAGTCGTTAATCAGTCGTGTTGTCTGTCTGCGTATCATGGGACCGCTGACCATTACTCATACTGGTTTTGTAACTTTAGTGCCTTTTATTTTTTTGAGGAACGGTATCTTTTCGGTTGTGTTGCGAAAGGTTGTGTTAGAATCTTTTTGGGTTTATGTAATTCCGGTGTTACTTTAGAATTATTAATGAATGCCATTTTCGGCATGGCATGGATGGTATCTTACCAATAGAGAATATCACTATGTTACGGTATATAACTATATTACGGCATCTTACTGCGACAGATAGACCCTAATTGGGTGTATATGTCACTATGCGCGTGCATGTAGTGATGCCGAAGGATCCCCTGACGTGCCCTGCCGCCAGTGGGCGCATGCCCTTAGGCACATATTGGTACTTGTGTACCTCTTCTGATAAACCTATACCTACCACCTACCTATACCTACCACCTACCCAAACCATCCCCCCCACCCCCTTTACCTACAGAAAAATTCAAACAAACGATAGTTTATCAGAATCGAACATCACTTACTTGAAAAAGGGTATTTGGGCTACGTACACACGATCAACAAATATAACTATAAAACCGCACACACTACGCCGCCCTTAGGTCACGTACCGACCGTTTTTTCCTTGCATAACCGACTATATTATGGTTCCAATTAATTAAATTTTGAGTGTATACCGTGCCTTATCTTTAGTGTGGTGTGTGCTTTAGTTTTCGCTAGTGTGGGGACTGCAATAAAAGTGGATACATATTTTAGCGGGATATATCGGGATGGCCCGTGATGTGTTATCGATTTTTACTGTTGAAAAGTTTCAATAATGTTATTTTGAAAGTTGAATAGTCGCTTTGTATAAAACCAATAAATCTGTATTTTTCAGATAAAGTTTGTTTCAATGAGATAGAATGATTTGTGTTGTATTTAAGATGAAAATGTCAGCGAAACAGCATTGTTCAAAATAGTTTATCGATAAAGGTGAATGACACTGCATCGTATTATTCTAAAATACTACACGAAACTTTCATTTTATTGCTGTATTTTTGCTTTTTCTCGTTTCTATTGTATCTTTCCCAGATTTTCACACAATACCAAGACCTTATTTACGAGTCCCTCTTCTCAAGTATGAATGTACTATAAAACGTCCTTCCATATTTAATGATTAACACTTTAAAAACATTATTCTATGAAAATAGTTCCCAAAGTGTCTTGAAACTGAATAACAAAAAGTTTATTGCATTTTCAAAAGCAAACTAAATTTGTTTCTTCATAAACACATTTGGGTAGTTTGCGAGACAGGATCGCAACTCCGACGGGACGTGTAGGTGCAGTCTGTAGTCTAAGAGACGAGATGCGAAAACTATATTTCATATTGAAATCTTGAGTAAGTTTTATGTTGTGTTACGTTACGAATTGTTTTATTTACTATTTGTTTAAGTACATAAGAAGTATTTGGTGCCTAAACCTTCGGTGTCCTATAGTACACCCACATTTCGCCAAAACACACAAATTGCACATAATTATCTGCAGCTGTCACAGACACTGACAACTTCAATAAAAATGCTATAAAAAACTAAGATACTGATGTTAGTTTTTGTGCTTATTTTAGCAAAAAACAATCACTCTTAGACAGACTTATTACATGTAATAGCAGTAGCGTCTTAAGTTCAAGAGTTCAAATCGTGCGTAACGATTTGCCTTCTGTCTGCTTGCAATAATAAAATTAATTTATATGATAGGATTAAACATGGGAAACATTATGATAATTATTTATTCAAATAAATACACCAACCAGCTTAAGAACAAATTATTATGCTCTTTAATGAGTCTAAAAATTACCTATTTTGAACTGTACCTATGTCTTAGTTCACGATATGGATATGTGGAAAGAGGAAGAGGCAACAGAGACTCGCCCAGCTGTTGCCTTTGCTAAAGGACATAAAAAGCAGCAAGTCTACAAAATCGTCTTAAAAAAAAAAAGATTGAATCTATAAAATACATCCTAGCTCCCAGCCTACCCACTAGGGATGTTTGTCAGATTGTCAGCGCGCGTGTAAGCGCCACTTGCTCCCACCTGCAAGTTCCCGAACTTTGCTGTCGAACCGATAGTTCCGTGACGTCATTCGGCACATCTGAGACCGTTCCAATTGTTTCGCTGGTAATGATCGCTTGTTCCCGTTAATTTTAGTTAGCTTTGTTAGTGCTGCGCTAATGTTAGGGCTGGACTTTTGGAAGTTAGAGTTCGCATTGTAAATGTGTTAATATTTCTAGGTTATTGTTTGTGTTTTAATGAGTTGAATTATTGTTGCATAGGTCACTTTTTGTAAATGGCAATCGTCTGTCTCCAGGTAATTTTTACATTGTATGTCAATAAAGAAGAATAAGTATTTAATTATCAATTATTACGATTTGTACCCTAGTATCAAACCTGTATAACCTCAGTACCAAAGGACCCAATGGTCCTTTGGTTATGTTTTGTTTCCTAAAAACTAGTTGTTTCGTATGTCTAATAACAAGGACATACGAAACAACTAGTTTTTACGAAACAAAACATAACCGAAATGATTATTATTAGCCGGAACCTCCTCGTTAAAATAAAAACTAAGTTAACTTTAAAAACACAATTAAATCAGTGACAGCCGGCTAGACTTTAAATTAAATCATTCGACAATGGACCAATTTAAAACTCCATTTCCATCCAACTGTCAAGCTTCAGTAGACTCAGAAAATAAAAATAGATGTCCAACATCACAGAGCCATCCCAGAAACATTTTCACATCAACAATGTATTTTTAAAACCGCATAAAAGTACTGCGTCTATTTTAAAATACATTTTTTAATTCGCATCTGAAATGTACTAAATATTCAACGCGTCTACTGATATCTAAATTTAGTTTTGGAATAACCCGGGACTATGAATAAATCATTGCACCTCACTATTCAGCGTTGACAGCGCGTTAGGCTGTGGGCATACAAGCTCTAGTGGGTTTTAGTGGCTGTGATAGATTGTTTTGTTTTGAATTGTAATCTGTGCCTGTGGAAATCTAATTTGTGGGATTAAAATTGAAAATTAATTGAAATCACAAGAAATGTTTTAATATTTAAAAAAAATCGTTCTTTATTTTTTTAATAATAAATTACCCTACTACATCGAGAATTGCAACTATACACGTTTAGGCGGTGTAGGTAACTAGTATCAGTTATATGAGTAAAACTACCTGTGTTGACCGAATATAAATTTTAATTGATTTTATTACGTATTTACATTTCCACAGAATTAAGTGCGGGCCTATGATACTTTTAAAAATAAATTAAAAACAGTTTACTTCCAACGATTGCATTCTGATTAATACCAATAATATATTTTATTTCCACGTATCAAAGGCAACATACAGACTCTAGGCAATTCCAATAATAACTCCTCTTTCAATATTCTACAAGGATATCAAATACGTGTACCATCTCAAACTTGAAACCAACGAGAATTCTCTCGAGTCTATTTTCCATTTATAAACCATTTCGCGCTCGCCACAAAATAATTCAATTTAGTCACGTCCACTAAAATAGAGACATTGCCATTCATGTACACTGCCCTTTAATGCATTTATAGTCGCGTACATCCGCGCACGAAAGCGCTAAATACGTATTTAGCGGTAAAACGCGAAACCTACCTTTTTGTCGTTGTCTGTACAGCGTAATGAGTTCCAACAGTATCGGATTCGATGGAAATTTACTGAAATAAACGGTGAGGAATAAATGCGTAAGGTTATATATAACGTGGGGCGTACACTTGATACTTTTAGTTTCGACGACTAACAACTAACTTTAGTGGTCGAAACCAAAAGTATCAAGTTTACGCTGTTGTTTCGTGTATTGTCAAACCACAGTGATATAATCGCGCATTTTCAAAAGTTCACGCTGGTCATCCACTTATAAACTTATTGGCAAATCGACTTAATTAATGCTTGGGTTTAAGGTCAGTCCTCACCGAGAAGTGACGCGACGCGACACTGCGCGCACTTTTTAAGATAGTGATACAAAATATAACTTTATTGACTACACAAAAAGATACATATTTTATTGAGATAATTCGAAAATGCCCTGCGGCGTCACGTTACTCCGCGCTGCGCCTAGCGGCGTAGCGCGACGCATCACGACGCAGCGGTGTTTTGCCGATAGACGCGGCGAGCCAGAGTGGCTGCGTCTCGCGACGCACAGTGGACTGAAAATCGATCTTCATAGACTTAGGGATCAACTTAGTAATTTTTTTCTTTTTCGGCAGAAATGGGTTTAGGTATCATATATTGATCAATTTAATGCTATTTCAGTTTTTCAATAAATGTTTTTTTGACGGCGCGCTGCTCTGAGCGAAACCTCTGGCCTCTTCAAGCATCGTTGCGTCGCGTCGTGTCTCGGTGTGAACTGACCCTTATGGCAAGAAATAATAGGAAAGCATAACGATTATGGTTTTCTATCGGCTTGAAAAACGTACTCGCTAGTACATATTTACATTAGCTATACTATTGGTAGCTCTTGGGTAGATACTAGCCAGGAGTTATCCATCTTCCCGTCCTTGTCTTATGTTACTTGGGGTCGACGCAACACGTCTTTTCCTCCCATTCTTCCCTGGCAGCCGTCAGTCACTCTTTCACGCCTTTTTAACCGCCTTCTTAAAAAAAGGAGAACCGAAGACTTTCGAATTAATGTTATTTTTCACCTTTTTTTTTTTTTTGGAAGATTGTTGCTTTTTTTTTTAAGTTTTTTTTCTTTCATATCATCAAAATGATGCAAAACTCTGGTTATGATGACTCGAAACAACTAATTTTAATGCCCTGACCTGACACTAAATACACAATGGGAACAAACACGAAAACATACACACACACTCACATACACAACTCACCACACTCACATCACACAAAATACCATACAACACCTGAAACCACTTATCTAGTCTCCTCTTTGTAAGTCGAACCCCGAGCCCCAAGATATAGACTAACTGTCTAGTTTGGGGCTCACTGGTAAACAATTTGTGTAACCTAGGTATAGGTAATATTGTAACCTGCGAACCTACTAAATATTGTAACCTAGTAAAATCTTGCTTATAGGTAATATTGTATAACCTGTAAACCTGCTGACTGTATTACCTGGACAATAAACCATTTATGAATTTTTCAATCTCTAAATTCTGATCAAATCTCAAAATTTTGTATTTATCACTTTTTTAGTTACATGCGTTTCTTTACCTTTATCTACTTCTTAACTTATTTTAATTCATTTGACGAGAGCGACGCCGTTTTTTTTTTTTTCAGTCATCTCTTTGTTATGCTATAATTTTGCCATATTATCTCCGAGGAGTATCATGTTCAAACCTTCTAAATAATTGTGACGATTCTGGTGACCAAACAGTCGACGTCAAAAGTATTAAGTCTGCGCATGACATTAACCTCGTGTGCACGCGAGTGTACTCGACAGAATTATTTATGCGTTTTATTATAGAGTAATTTGTGGATGATTGTACAATGTTGATGTTGCATGTGGATCGAGCTTTCAGTATGTGTATCATTATTTACGATAATGTTCCTGTATGTGTCTGTTATCAAGCCTGTAATTGTTTCATTGTGGAGAAAATGCCTCCCCGCTCCATGTAAAATACTGGTATTCAGTTGCATCCGGTTAGACTGGAAGCCGATCCCAATATAGTTGGGAAAAGGCTAGGCAGATTGATTTTGTGGGGAAAGGCCTCATCTCCTACAAAGAATCGTGCATCGATGACCCAAGATTATTTATTTATTATTGAACTACAAACACTATCCTTACAGGATGACCCCAATATAATAGTGCCTACCTTTGTGATAAATATCATACATGCTATAAAATCTTAACCTAAAATACAAACACCCAGAATAATAATATTTAAATATAACTAACAAAATTCAACAAAACCCTTGCGAATTCACTCAGATTGCACGAAAATATGTCAATGCTCTCATGCACTTCATTTAGTACGCATATTGTGCGGGTGAGGGGGGTTTTCGACAGCAGGTTGGTTTTGGCAGCAGGCACGGCCAGCAGTGGCGGTCGCCGCCGCCTCCACACGTACCGGTCTGGCACGCACAGCTTCAGGTTACGCAGCTCACCCGGGTTATGAGCTACTCCACGCAGGAGCTTTAGCGCATACGCCGCAAGCGTAAATTCCCGGCACACTCTGAGTTCGTTGTACCCCACCATACCCAGTACAAACAGTGTAGGATACATCAGGGGGTAAAATGGGTAAACCCCATAAAGTTTAAAATACAAGTGTCTTGTAAATTTATTCTGTACTCGCTCCAGCATGACATTGTATTTCGCTTCGTGAGGAGCCCAAATCACCGCACTGTGTTCCAAGTGACTCCTTACCAAAGCGTCATACAGCACCCTGAGTGTGGTAACGTTTGTAAATCCCTGCGACTGTCTCAGCACGAAACCCAGGTTTCTGTACGCCTTCTTGCAAATCTTAACTATATGATCCCGGAAAGTTAGATCCGGGGTAAGCAGTACTCCTAGATCTCGTACCTGCGACACTCGCTGCATCGGCGCTTCCTCTACTTTGTACTCGTAGGCTAAGGCAGTCTTAGCGCGCGTAAATGTCATCACCAGTGATCGGAGTAGGTAGATTGAACTGGGGCCATTGATCCGAAACGTATATATTAATATGGACATTCCTCCGGAATTGGTGGATTATTAAAAAAAAACCGGAACTTATGTAGGAATTGTATTCTGCCAGAGTGGAAGGAGACATTTGATGATTTGCCATCCTCAAAAAAATCGGAAATCGAAAATCGGAATTCGATTGTTTTTATTATTCAACAGATAAATAATGAATTAATTTAGTTTTGATACCTTCCTTTAAATTTTGAATTGAGTAGTAATAATATCACTACCAACATTAACAATATTTTATTGAATCCGGAAATACCGAAATTACTTTCCGGAAAAATGGCTTATCCATGTTCTTCTTTCTGTGTGCATTTATGATACAAGTACCAAAAATCAATCTACCTACTCCGATCACTGGTCATCACTGAGCATTTCGCTTTGTTGAAAATATAGTTTATTTTTATGGCTCCACTCTACCACCCTAACTATGTCTTCCTGCAATCTTTTTGATATATATAAATGATCTCCCGAAAGCAACAACCAACAAAATGGTGCTTTTTGCAGACGACAGTACAGCTATAATTAAATGTAATAATTTAAATAATTATAAGAATGACATTAATAATTGCTTAAGTGACATTATAAATTGGTTAGACAATAATAATTTGGTTATAAACCTGAGCAAAACAAAAGTCATGCATTTTTATCAACGCCGTGAAAACCCAAATGTTAGCATTTCCTACAAGGGCTGTGATATTGAAGAAGCTAATAAGGCTAAGTTCTTAGGCATAATAATTGATAGCCAACTTACATGGAAACCTCATGTTGAAGAACTATGTAAAAAACTTAGCAAATCAGCATATGCTCTTTTTCAACTCTCAAAGAAAGTTAACAGTAAGGCTCTTTTAACAGCGTACCATGGACTGGTTGCCTCTATTTTACGGTATGGCATTATTTTCTGGGGGCAGTCTACTGATAGGGAGCTAGTATTTAGACTACAAAAGCGATGCATCAGGTCAATGTGCGGTCTTAAGACAACTGATAGCTGTATTCCCTATTTTAAATCGTTAAAATTGTTAACCTTGCCTTGTTTATTTATAATGGAAACAGCTCTGTTTGTGAAACATAACCCACATCTATTTAAAAAATTATCTGAGGTCAGGAAAAATCCAATACGGACTCAATACATCAATCAACTATGTCAAATTAAATGTAAAACTGCGCTAATGCAAAAAAGTTTTTTTGGTATTGCCCCACTCATATATAATAGAGTACCTAATATTATAAAAAATATGACTACAGTAAAGTTTAAAAGGGCACTAAATGAATTTTTTATTATGAAGACTTATTACACGATTGACGATTTTCTTAATGATGATTTCATAACTAATTGACATAATTTTACTTACTTTTTACTTCTGTTTGACATTCTGTAATTTTATTTTATTATTTTTTTATTGCTGTGACCGCTGTGACATTTTTAATACATTTTATTAATTTTTTTTCTTTAAATTCCTATTGTCTGCCACATATTTTTTATTTATTGAAAAAAAAAATATTGTAAATCTTTGCATGCCCACGTGACGGTAAAATATGGCGGACCTTATTTAAAACACCTATGTACCTACTATACCCATGTTTGCAAAGAAATAAATGATTTGATTGATTTGATTTGATTTGAATCTCTCACAGTCCGACTCACCCTTAAGATTGTTTACTGCGTGTCGATGACTTCAAAAATGTTGTCCAAGGTATCTTCATGATGGTTCTCTTTATCATAAAGAAACCATGTCCAAAATTTTCAAAACTATCTACACCGAATGTATCTAGAAATCCACTGATCAGATATTGAACCCTACTTTTTAACCGACTTCCAAAATGGAGGAGGTTCTATGTTCGGCTGTATGCTCGCGCGTTTGTACGCTTGCGTGGCCGTTAACTTTGCTTGGGTCAGGTAGTTTTTGAGTTAGCTTCACTAATACCTACGTATTTTTTTCCCCACTTAGTTTATGTGGATGATATTTTAACTAATATGTTCCTGTCATTGTTATTTACATAGCAGGTATTGGTATTGAATTTGTGTGGAGTAGGTACCATAGTTAAAAAGTGAAAAATAAAAACTTTTTACAAAAAGAAAGAGCGACTGCCAATAAAAAAAACACTACAAAGTGAAAAATAACTTTAATTTCGGAAGTCGGTGCCAAAAAACAAAATTTCAAATCCAAAGACACAGCTTCAAAGAAAAACATTCAGCTTTTTGTATGTAAAAAAAAATTATGTCATAGTCAAATAATTTATTTTAAATAGGCACATATAAGGCACTTTTGAACGACAATGAAAAACAAAGATATAGAATTGATTCTAGTTGCCCATTCCAAAAGGTAGTTTTCATATGGAGAAGAATGGGCAAGAAACTCCACCGTTACTCTTTAAAATATTTTGTATACATGAATTATATAATTATATGTGAAGACGATGCACCTACAATAAGATTAATTAAGACAAAAGGTAAAAAGAATTATAAATAGAGCAATGACAAATAAATTAGTTATGTGATAGGTACCTACATGGTGCTCACATATTTAAAAACATTATAAAAGTATACGATATTACAATATTCCTAACATTGTTATAAGTTATACTAATAAGTCAGTGCGTGAGTTTAAGCAATCACAGAGTGTAAAAATCTATGACATACTTACAAATAATAAAAAATACAACTAAATTAGCAACCAGTTTGATTTAGTCCAGACTCGAAATTCTCTTGTCAACGTTATTGACGACGACGTTATTGACGTCATTTCACCACCATTTCTCTAGGCTAGGTCAATCAAATACAATCTCCTTTGTTTTCTGACTCACTTCTGAAAGCTAAGTTTGTGAGACTTTTCAACATGCCTAGAAATATTTGTCATGAATCATACGACAAACTTAAATATTTACTTAAGACGAATAATTTAAGAAAGTTTTTTTGCATTTGCTGGAATCGACCATTACTCATTTTAAATGAAGGTAAATTTGCGTTTTGTTGTAATTTCAATGATTCAGAGTTCAGACAATGTTTTTTTAGAATTTCGAGTGTTTGAGTTTTTTCTTAAGAACTTTAAACTTGAGTGTTTGCGTAATAAATTTAGTCATTCGAAGTCCGTTTCGGGTAATGACACTGTGTTTTCGAATATTTGTGGATATTTCTCTTATTTTGGTGTAGGAAAACATCTTGAGGAAACCGGCATTCCTAGAACCAAAAATTCGAAGACATTTTGTGAGAGCAGAGTGGTGACCCAGTGGTCATAGCTGCGACTTACGAGTTGAAGGTTCGAACCCTGACAGGCGCTTTCAAAGTATTTCATCTCCACTGCTCTCAAAACGTTGAAGGAAATGTCGTGAGGAAACCGGCATGTCCTAGAACCAAAAATTCCAAGACATGTGACATCTACCAACCCGCACTGGGCCCGCGTGGTGGATTACGGCTAACTCCTTCTCACAGAGAGAAGGCCTGTGTCCCAGCATTGGAAACATTATAGGCTGATTATGCTTATGCTCTTATTTATGACTTTAAAAATGCATAAAGTTTTTATGCTATTTTAGGAAACAAAAGAGAAGGATATAAAAAAAAAATTAGTAATAAAAACTATAACCCAATATATATATATGCCTATCTGACCTCCACGACCCAGATACTGGGTAACAAGATACCCCTTGGTAAGACTGGTTGTCAGACTTTTGGGCTTCTGACGACCCGTAATGACGGTCAAAGATCCACAAATGACAGCCGGGACCAACGGCTTAACGTGCTTTCCGAGGCACGGAGGAGTCTCGGTATGTAAAGATGGTCACCCATCCATGGACCAACCCCGGTAAGCGTTGCTTAACCTGATGGATCGACCCGCGCGGCTGTTATTAATTAGCCACGAGCTCTTCCGAAAATAATATATAGACTAGTACTTTAGTTATTTCTAAAAAACTATCATTTAAGCCAAAAATTCTTCTATGATATTCACCCTACTTTGCGGTCAACAGTTTATTATGAACATTTACAGTGAATTATGCAAAAATATGCATTGTAGTCAATGCTTGCATAAAACATCAGATGGATAGCTGGCAGTTCATACTAATGCAATGATATCATCAGTTTCGTAGATTATTCACGCTGAAGCACGATTGAGTAATAAATGGAGTGCTAATGCAAGCGAATGGCGCTATCGATATTCGCCTAAGCGATAGACTACTCCGGTTATGATAGAAGGTTATCTATGGCATAGGCGTTGCATATTAAGTGTTAGTTGAGGCATTTATGAGATCTAAACTTTGTGATTTGTCATCATTTTGGTTACGGAAAGCAGCAATAAATAAATATCGAGTCGATAAAGTACGTCCGTCTTTATTACAAAACGAGTTTTAAGTTTATTATAAACTCAAATCTTCGAGCACGTTTTTGTATTTTCATAGTTGTTCTAAATACAAAATTGAACAACTTGAACAGGAACTGAAGATAATTCTTGCTTTTTAATAAGACCGAATGAGTTTATTTACCTGGTTTGATTTTGATTATCTTTGTCGAAGACTTAACAAAGCGCATTCATAGATAGACTGATCTGAGAAGCTCGTGGCTACGTAATAACAGCCGCACGGGTCGATCCATCAGGTTAAGCTACGCTTGCCGTGGTTGGTCCGTGGATGGGTGACCATCTTTACATACCGAGATTCCTCCGTGCCTCGGAAAGCACGTTAAGCCGTTGGTCCCGGCTGTCATTTGTGGATCTTTGACAGTCGTTACGGATCGTCAGAAACCCGAAAGTCTGACAACCAGTCTTACCAAGGGGTATCGTATTACCCAGTTACTGGGTTGTGGAGGTCAGATAGGCAGTCGCTCCATGTAAAATAGTGGTATTCAGCTGCATCAGGTTAGACTGGAAGCCGACCCCAACATAGTTGGGAAAAGGCTAGGCAGATGATTCATAGATAGACTGATTCAGCAATCAGCAACCTAAAACGTAAATAAATTAATTTGACAACCGTGAGTTTATTAAGACTTCATTAACTCAATACTCTGTGTACAATCGTGATCATAAATTAACATGATGTTTAACTTTTAAGTAGAAACTGTTTATTTTAGAAACGTAAGCGCATCATGAAACGTGATTGAGTTGCGCATGATTTTACTTTCAGTTCTTGCTTTTTGCATAATTTTTTAGTTTTTATTGTGTTGTCGAGACTTAGTAGGGATGTAATTTGTCTTCTTTGTAGTCTAAGCTAAATTCCCCACTTCAGGAAAAAATCTATGTTTTAAGCTATTATTTTTACTAATGTAATAAATACCCTCAAATCAGCTGCAAACAAGACAAAACACCAAACCGATTGAAAAAGAAATCAAGTCACTTCCATAATTTTTCAAATCAGGAACCATAAAATTGGATACGTCGTGCGAACCAGCACGAAGCTCAAAGGCGCGACACCGTTCGGCCAGATTTTTATTACGAACACACGTATTCGGAACACGTCGCGAGCCCCGAGTGGAGCCGAAGCCACGCGAAGGCAATCGAATAGGGCTGGTGACTGTGATTTCGAACTTCGAACGCACGGATTTTTTTTATTGCTTTGCAGTATTTTGATCGACATTTGAAATCTTTTATGCTTTTGCTGTTCTAAAGTGCAGTGCACTAGTTAAAGTTAACTGAGGGAAGCGGTTTATTATAGTGTTTGCAGATAATGGCCGCGTCTGTGGAACATTACCCGTTTAAACGTAAACGTTAGTGTTGTATGTCGGTCGTGCATCACTCCAAGGTTTTCTTATTAAGTTTCCTTTCTGATTCTAACGAGTAACCTACATACACTGTACACTAATTGTATATAGTTAGTTACCTACTCATCAAATAGCTGCATATCAAAACAACACTGCAAGCGTGGTGATGTATTATAGTGGGACATTTACCTACCTAGTATTAGTATTATTATTTTATGAAACCGTTATATTTTAAATAGACCAATATACCAACCATCCAACCACAAATTGCCAACATAATACGAATATCAATTCCCATATTTAAACCCCACGCAAATATTTCTGGGAAAAATAAATTGCCGATATTGCAACCCTAAATCGAACGCATCACATTTTTTTCTAAATTCGAAATTTGAACTGCGATTCCTTTTAGCTGTCATGATTTATAGGAGGTGCTCATTTGAGCGGGAATTTCGAATCTTATTTAAAATTCGATATGTCTGTCGCTTGGGGCTGCATAAATATGATTCGTGGTGTGCATATTTAAAAAATATTTTGCGGAGCAGTGCTTGTGGTAGTTCCTTGTGGATACTGGCAAGGAAAAGGTTTATTTAACCCGAGCAAGTCAGTCAAGCAAAATGGAGGCTTGTGCAGGAAAGACACAAGAATGAAAAGCAGTGACGATTTTCAAAACAAACTACGTGCCCCCAAACCACTGTCCCTGTTAATTAAGAAAAGTGTATTTCGAATCATAGACAAGTTTTAACAGTTAAAAAATATGACAGTATTGTGTCATTGACGTTTAGTGCCACAGGTAATAAAAAAAAACAATACAGGTATTCCTAATGTTACCAGGTTCAAGTTAGCACATCTTTTTTTTACTTTGTACTAAAAAAACGGTATTCCGACGCTCTGATAAAATTGTGGGACGAATTTAATGTTGCAAGATAGCTTTATGTAAGTATGTACGTGTCAAAATTTCTCGAAAACAAACTCTTTGTATGCACCGCTGGCAGTTAACATCTAGTTTGTTTTTATTATCTATGTAGAACGATTTTTGGATGGAATAATAAAAAATTGTGAATCATACGGCTTTGAGAAGTTTTTCCACGCATTTGTCGCCTTAAGGTGAGGAATCACTATGCCATGCATGATTTTTTGCAATACCAGACTACATGTAGTTGCATATAACTTAGATTTCCAAATAGTGGACTTTTTTAGAATCCTTACTAATATTAAAAATGCGAAAGTAACTCTGTCTGTCTGTCGCGCTTTCACGCCAAAACTAGTAAACCGATTTAAATGAAATTTGGTACACAGATAGTCTAGAGTCTGAGAAAGGACATAGGCTACTTTTTATCGACATACCTCGCGGGCGAAGCCGCGGGCGGAAGCTAGTAATATTATAAATGCGAAAGTAACTCTGCCTGACTGTCTGTCGCGCTTTCACGTCAAAACTACTGAATGGATTTCGATCAAATTTGGCAAGGAGATAGATGGTATCCCGGGGAAGGACATAGGGTACTTTTATCGACATACCACTCAGGCGAAGCCGCGGGCGGAAGCTAGGAAATAATAATAATCAGGCTCTTGCCTTGGAATATCATGCCAGAGATAATTGGAAGAAAAATTAACAAAGACATGCTAGACGTGTTCAGACTTTTCACTTCGGGTGAAAAATGCCGAGTGAAAGGCAGGAATGAACAAAAAGTGAAGCGTTTTATATCAGCTTAATGACAATGCCTTGTGCATATTTGATTCTGTTTTCACGATCTGGGCCCTGTTTATCGAGTCACAAGTCTACACGTTCACAAGTTACCGAGAATGTAAATTTTCGTTAAATTCATAGCCCATCTCCATATTCATAATCAGCCTTAATGTTCCCACTGCTGGGACACGGGCATCAGGTCATCTCTCTCTTTTGACCACATTTAAAAAAAGAAAATCGAATTTAAACATTTATTGCGGTACTAAGCACGACACTTGTAAACTTGTAAGACGGAATAGAGAGTCGCCGGACACTCTTAGGATTTGCTATGATTTTCTACAAGTTGTAACTTACAAATAATTTTTTGTTAAACGAAATCAATAAAAGTGTCAAAATATAAGTGGTTGTGAACTAAATAATGACGCAAGTCCACCTGAAGACTTTTATGAACTATCAATGGATAAGCTAGCATTTATCCCCTCATGAATGTCAAACTCATAGGCACGTCCGTCTTACTATAACTATTTTCACAGCAAAAAACACTATGCTATCACCAACACCAACATTACAACAATAAACTTTTCTCAAACATGCTTGGAAATTCGAGCATTATTTTGACAACCTTCTTCGAGATAAATCAAAATTGCTGTACTGGTAAAAAACAAGTGACGATGCGGCCAGCAAAGTTACTATGAAAATCCATAGCTGGCGTGTTTAGCGGCCAAATAAATTACTATGAAAACTCATATCTGTCGTGTTATTTAAAAATGGAACGAACTTTTTACTTCAACACACGGTACCCAAGGAGGTAACTTATCAAAGATTGTATTTAAATTTCGAACTGGTTTGCAAATAGAACAAAGAAGAAACAAATTAACATATTGGCGCATGAAAAATGATAGTTGTTCGTCATTGATTCTGGAATTTCTATTTAATTTACTCAGTTTGAATTTCCGCGCGTTGTTTGAGAAAAGTACTATACAAGCCTTGGCCGCAATCAGGAATTGATGGACTCACGCATGAGTGCCTCGGCTTCGCCTCGGCCCTCATTTTCACGATCGTCCATCAATTCCCTTATTGCAGGCCGCGACAGTAATGTACTAAAACCTTGTGGTACAAGTTTTCCCACATTGTCCTAAGGCCAGTCCATCAATGACTTGCTTGTTCAGGCGCCGATGTTATCGACGACCTCAAACTATGAAGTTGAGTTTCGTTATTAAAAGGTCAGATGCATTAACAGAATGCGTACTGAGAGTGTGGACTTAAGACATATTTTGAAATACCTACGAAATACTTCTCGCGTATTTATTTTGTTGTTTTTGGGCTCAGACCAAATAAAAAACCAAGACAGAGCGCTGTCAAGAGTGACGTGAGGCCGGTTTCCTAAACATGTGTGCACTTAGTTTGGTGTAGTTTGATTGTATTGTAAATGTGTGTGTGAGCGTGTATGCACAGAGCGGTTGTGTAGTTTTAGCATGCTGCACTATATTGTTCGCAGCGCTCCGTTTTGTTTTTTTTACTTGGTCTGAGTTTTTGGCGCCCTACATTTATGTTCGCCTATCTCGTCAAACTGTAGGGAACAGCTATTTTTTCGCGATTTCTGAGTTGGTCCCATAGTGAAAGTTGTTCATAATGCTGAGCACAATGACCACTTAGGAGGATGCCCATAAATTAAATTTCACCCTGTAGGTATTTATATTTTTAAGAAACTGGAAATACAGTAATTCCTGCCTACCCCCTGGGAAGGAAGGCGTTAGTATATTCATGTACATATTGTATGTATGGAAATACAATTTGAATGTTTGTTGTAATTTGGGAAATTCTTCGGAAAAAATATATTACCTACAGACGAACAGAATTGAATAAAACGATTACTTTTAGGTCGTAATTTCCGTCTCGAGACGACATTTTAAAAGATTACTTTCTTTCCAAACAATGACATAATCTATTATCGTCCTAAATACCTCAGTGGCAAAGTGTCCAGCTTATAAGCTTAGAATCGTGTGGATCTATTTGGAACAAACATTTAAAACTGGCAGACACCATTTTCTTTCGAGTCTTATTATGATATTTGATATCACAGGGCTGCTGGAATTAGTACAGTAATCGTATTCTAGGTTTATCGTCTCCACATGTAATTATATAATTAATGTGTATACAAAATATTGTAAAACGTTTTTAAAAAGAGTAACGGTGGAGTTTCTTGCCCATTCTTCTCCATACGAAAACTACGTTTTGGAAGGGGTAACTATAATCAGTTCTATTTCTTTGTTTTTTACGTTCAAAAGTGCCTTTAATGTGCCTACTTGAAATAAATTATTTGACTTTTACTTTATATATTCCACCCATTTCTCTAATAAGCTTTAACAAAATTGTTACATCTCAAGATTCACAAATAAAATTAATTTTCTGACTCAATAATGAGTCTCATGCAGAATGAAAAAGAATACTTTTTTTTCTCCAAATTAAAATGTTCGCATAGTCCACAGTCGACCTACTTAATCTCTACAACTCGTAATATTCATAGCACAAAACAATACACGATTGATTGTGCGCGAGCGCAAGTTAAACGCAAGGTCTACGCCCAAGCTTATCTGCGAGCTTACATCATGTGTGTAGCTGTAGTCACTTTCAATTTGGTAAGTATTGGATAAACATGTCGGTATTGTTTGTCTGTCAGTACTTAAGTATGAGTGGATTGATGTTTAGTCTATTTAAACGTACATAACGATATCTCGCCTTTATTCTCTGAAGGGGTAGGTAGAGGTAGTCGAAATCTCTTCAGGGGTCATTGTACTCATCATTATAAACAACTTTCACTATGAGACCAACCCTGAAATTGCGAAAAATATCACCTGTTCCCTACATATTTTATGTTCGCTTATGTCGTCAAAATGTAGGGAACAGCTGATTTTTTTGCCGAATTACTCCGTCACTGTCAGCCTGACAGTCACTTAAAACAATGTCCACATAAACTACGTGGGAATTAAAAATACGTAATATTGAAGCTAATTCAAAAACTACGCCAGCAAAGTTAACAAAGTTTATATGGGACCACCTCTGAAGCATGACCTACCAAACAAAAAAAGGAATCATCAAAATCAACTCGATAAATGGCGGAGTAATCGCGTAACAAACACAACAAAAAAAAAAACATACAGATGAATTGAGAACTTCCTCATTTTTCAAGTCGGTTAATAATGATACTGACGAACTATTCACAAAGCAATGGACATTTCGAAATAGTTGGTGCGAGTGTGTCGTGATGACTGGAAGATGTATAGTTACAACAATGCAGTAAATCAGTTGTCACTACATCAATGGCTTACAATTTATTGACAATTTGCATCGGCAGTTTCGTAATATGTGATGAAATAGTTTTTAGTTTTGTACCAGTATTTTACATGGAGTAAGACTGGTTGTCGGACTTTTGGGCTTTTGACGACCCGTAACGACTGTCATAGATCCTCAAAAGACAGCCGGGAAAAACGGCTTAATGTGCTTTCCAAAGCACGGAGGAGTCTCGGTATGCAAAGATGGTCGCCCATACACGGACCAAGTCCGGCAAGCGTCGCTTAATCTGATGGATCGACCCGTGCAGCTGTTATTACGTAGCCACGAGTTCCTCTCTATTTACAATACCTACGTTTACATAAAGGCTCTTACATACTGGGGCGATTCGTCGCGCGACGCGACGCCACCCCATTGTTCGTCGTGAGAAATTGTATTGTTAAAATTCGCGTCGCGCGACGAATCGCTCCAGTATGTAAGAGCCTTTATCCTTACATATTATTAAAAAAAGTCCTCCTCCGCGTCTGTCTGTCGTCCTGTACGCGATAAACTCAAGAACTATTGCACCGATTTTCATGCTGTTTTCATCAATGGATAGAGTGGTTCTCGAGTAAGGTTTTAGTATATAATAACCGACCTCCACGCGGGCGAAGTTGCGGGCATCAGCTAGTTTATTATAAACTTTTTTCATTCAAGATCTGGGCTGCGTTATCTACGTTGTCGAACAGACAAACTTTTCAAGCAACTGTTTATGAATTTCCTTCCAAATCCTTCGAATTGTGATAGAAAGTGTGTTACGCTATTTGGATACTTGGTGACGCCACAAGACACTGCTATCTCATAGCGTAACATATTTTCGTAACGATTAAGACTAATCTGTTTCATTTTGATTGTTCAACGACATTCATTGCGTTAGTTTCGTAGTAGTGTAGATTTTTTTTCGAACTTATGGTGCATTTGATTAGCAATACGATTCAGATCGTGATTGATCGTGTATTACGCAATTAGTGCTGATTCCAGACGATACTATGCGACATGTAGGTGATGTAGGTTATCTTGAATGTTAATTTAATTACAAGGGACATGGAGGATTACCCCGAGATTAATATAGACGGTACTCGAGCTAACAATAACCGTGTAATCGGTTTAAGAAATAGGAATTTAGTGGATAAGGTAGTCATAGTAGATTTGGGATATTCATATGGTGCTCATGATTGGGATATTTCATGTCTTCGCAAACAACCAGAGGGCCAATTCTCGTACTTAAAAAACATTCACATTCAAGTCGCAATCTGTCAAACTTGTCAAAAATGTTGGTAAATTGATGGTTATTTTGACAGATTGCGAATGAGATGCGAATGTGAACGTTCTTAAAAATTACGGGAATTGCCCCTCGGATACTGTGAACAATTTACGAGGGTTATATTATCTTCGATCTTCCATCTTATCAGTCTTGCCAAGGGGTATCGTATTTCCCAGTTCCTGGGTTGTAGAGGTCAGATAGGTGGTCGCTCCATGTAAAATACTGGTATTCAGCTGCATCCGGGTAGACTGGAAGCCGACCTCAACATGATTGGGAAAAGGCTAGGCAGATTGGTTGATTTGTCGTAGGTTTATGTGAAATAAAAGATTTTGATTGCCACATCCACACCATTCACCTACATTCTGACATCCCGTCATCCGTGCATCAGTAGCGCTTTGTCATACGTAGATATTAAATTTCTTGGCCATCATATCGGTGCACCTTTTGTGAACAACATAATGGTGCATTATCGGAAATAGTATGACAATGAAGAGGGATGAAACGGGTGTATAGGACAAAGGATATGCCGTGTAGTTCAGGGTTTTAGGAAGCCCTGGTTGTTCCTTTGATGTGGTTGGTACTTTTGGTATAAGTAACGTTTGTTGTCGTTCATCGGAATATCAATGTGTGAGTGTTCTACGAATCGTTCTGTTAGTAAATACTTACATGATGTAATGTTGTATAATTTTGTCTACGTGTAATTGTTTTAATTTCCAAGATAATATTTTCATCATTTAAAAGCTAACAGTCTTATAATAGTAATATGTACAAGTTACATGTGTCGACACCCTTGCGCCATCCCATTTTCCTAACACGGCGGGCTGTGCTGGGGCGGCCGCTTCAGGTACAGAAAACCTCAAATGGCGCAAATACTCCAATCTTATTGGGACTTACATGTTTGAGCCGATTGGAGTTGAAACACTAGGGCTATGGGGTCCGATTTCCCACTTAGTTTTTCGAGATATCGCCAAGCGGTTCACCAGAGGGCGGGACTATTTTTTGGCCAAAGAATCAGAGTTGCCATACACCGTGGCAACGCTGCCGGCCGGCCTTTTGGGCACTTTTCCTGAATTTTTTGATAGCCTATGATACTTACATGATTTTGAATAATTTCGTGAAAAGCGTTTGACAAAGTTTGTGATTTGATGTAAAACTAACTTCCTAGTTTAGTTAAAAACTTTTGAAAACGTCATAATTTCGTCGAAAGCATCTCTATTAGCACTGCCTCGTTGGTGTTGTGGTCTCAAGGGATACTGTTGAGCATGAGGTCCTGGGTTCGATTCTCCGGTCGGGCAAAGTGTTAGTTGGTTTTTCCATCTTGAATTCCTCAGTAGCAGCCCGGAGTTTGCATTTCTGTCCGTTTGATGGCAATTAGCTCGCCCCCTGTTACATGGGCCTTAAACGTAACTGGCAAAATTTGTGTGTGGGTATTATAGGTGCACCTCTGCCTGACCCTTCGGGGAATTTAGGCGTGATGTTATGTTATGTGATCGCTATCAATATTTTGAGTATTAAAGAAGAAGAATCAATTATTCACGCAACAATTCGTGTATTCTATTATATTCGAAAGTGTAATTACAATTTCAAATCGCACATAAATGAGGTAATCGGGCAATCGTGAAAGCGCGTTGTAATGTAATTAATACCTTTATATCATAGGTATTTTTGAAGAAGGGAAAGTGAACTTTTGCTTTTAAAAGATTCTTGCTTATTGTATGGGGAGATAAGAATCTGATTCTTAAAAGATTTCTTTGTTTATAATCAGGCAAATCTTTGTCACAAGTAGGTAGACAATTCTTTACTCTTACTTTATGCAATCTTGGAGCTTGCTAGGTGTATTCTAAGACAATAGACAAAAAAAAGAAAAGTTATTAACAAAAAACAACTTTCAAGTTTTGTGTTGTTTCTAAGATAGATACTCTTGACTTACACATATACGTAATTACATAGTATGTTTAGTAATAGAGTCCCGTTGGCACCCTTTCGATATACGAGTATGCTGAACCCTAGAATAATTTCTTCTAAATAATTTCGAAGATCATAGTTAAAGATATATATTTATACAGTAAGTATAATTGTAAGTGTATTATCTCGTGGCAACGTAATAAAAGCCGCACGGGCCGATCCATCAAGTTAAGCTACGCTTGCCGGGGTTGGTCCGTGGATGGGTGATCATCTTTACATACCGAGACCTCCGTGCCTCGGAAAGCACGTTAAGCCGTTGGTCCCGGCTGTCATTTGTAGATCTTTTACAGTCGTTGCGGGTCGTCAGAAGCCCGAAAGTCTGACAACCAGTCTTACCAAGGGGTATCGTATTACCCAGTTACTGGTTGTGGAGGTCAGATAGGCAGTCGCTCCACGTAAAATACTGGTATTCAGCTGCATCAGGTTAGACTGGAAGCCGACCCCAACATAGTTGGGAAAGGGCTAGGCAGATGATGAATTATTGTAAGTGTATTATCATATTATTTGTTATATTTTATTAACTGAATGGTTTTGATTTTATGTATTTTACTTTCTCTCGAATCTTACACAAGGTTTCTACATCTCTTATCTACTTTTCTATCGCAGGTGTGCTGGAAGAGATTTCTTTAGAAATAAGCATCACCTTTGTACGTATGTTTCTGTTCTTTTCATCTTGTCTGTTTATTATGTGTGTAGGTACATCATCATCTGCCTAGCCTTGTCCCAAATATGTTGGGGTCGGCTTTCAGTCTAACCGGATGCAGCTGAATACCAGTATTTTACATGGAGCGACTGCCTATGTGACCACAACCTGGAACACAACTGGGTAATACGATACCCCTTGGTAAGACCGGTTGTCAAACTTTCGGGCTTCTGACGACCCGTAACGACTGTCAAAGATCCACAAATGACAGCCGGGACCTACGGCTTAACGTGCTTTTCGAGGCACGGAGGTTATGTGTGTAGGTACATAAAATAGTTAAATAAAAAAATAAAGTTCTGAAAATTATTCCTATGTTTAACTCACAGTGCGAAAATTATCGCTTAAAACATTAAACAACAGATATCAATATCTAATCTTAACATTCAGTCAGATGCACAAATTGATAACACAGCTAATATTAATAAGCGATCCAAATGCTTTTATATGCAATAAACAAATCGTTCAATCAATCATGATAACCTTTTCTAATACTTCTTAATAAACTAAAAGAATTCATTCAATCGTTTAATAAGTCGAGAGCATTGCTATGTATTGCGTATTTCGTGTAACTGTTAATTAGTCTATTCGGATTATTTGCAAAATGACTATTTATATACAAATTAGCTGCGCCCCGTGGTTTCACCAGCATAAGTCTCGATCCCGTTTGAATATTGGGATAAAAAGTATCCTATGTCCTTCTCAAGGTCATGGTCTACCCTTGTTTCAAATTTCATTTAAATCCGTTCAGCCGTTTTAGCGTGTGAGCGAAACAAACAAACCCACTTTCGCGTTTAATATTAGTTAGGATTACGATATAAATTCGCGCTTTATTCCGATGAGGGTAGACAGAAACTACAGACCACCACCTGTTACGATCCTTACATAGTCCTTTTGCCTCGTTTACGTGCATACATTGGTCATACACGCACGCCGGTTGCGAGTACTACGCACCTGACCTTTCTGAGGAACATGACCAATAAGATCACTATATGCCCGCCCTCCTAGGACGTCACCTCCGGCGTGTTCACTTACATCTGCCTTGTAAATATATATTTTTTGGTCACTTTTCATTCATTCTCTCAACATGACCAAACCATCTAGGCATACTCTTTTCAATTTTTGTCACTACAACTTCTTTTAAACCGTTGCCTTATCAAATCATTCCTCTGCCTATCAATCATAGTCGCAGTAAGATGGTTGAAGCCGTGATATAGTTATATGCCTATCCTTCACCATCCTTAACGAAACGAGCTTTCATTAGCAATTCCTCGACTCCACCAATTTTGCACTTGACCAGTAACACATACAAATCGCTAAGCTCCATTGCGAGATTGACCCTCTGAACTCGGTGTATCGATTTCGTAACATTTCGTGAGAAACATGACCGGCTGGCTATTGCACTATCTTCTCAACATATTAGATACGTGTCATTTTTTAAAGCCTAACCCGCACTGTCATAAAAAATCGCACGGATTTTTTGTTGCAATTCTGCAAAGCTCAATCTGCCTAGCCTTTTGCTAACTATGTTGGGGTCGACTTCCAGTCAACCGAATGCAGCTAAATACTAGTATTTCACATGGAGCGACTGCCTATCTGACCTCCACAACCCAGTAACTGGGTAATACGATACCCCCTGGTAAGACAGGTGGTCAGACTTTCGGGCTTTTGACGACCCGTAACGACTGTGAAAGATCTACGAATGACACCCAGGACCAACGGCTTAACGTGCTTTCCGAGGCACGGAGGAGTCTCGGTATGTGAAGATGGTCACCCATTCACGGACCAACCCCGGCAAGCGTAGCTTAACATGATGGATCGACCCGTGCGGCAGTTATTAATTAATTCTGTAAAACATGGTATCTTATGTATATTACACGCACTGTCGATTTAAAATTCGCGCTCGCTGCCATGCCATACACTAAATATAAATCGCGCGAATAAAATTCCCAGTGCAGGATAAGACTATGACAGATCAATACATAATAACTTTGGAGGAATTGGCAATGATACTCTTTCAAAGTAGTGTCATTAGCCTAGACATTTTGACAGATACGAGTATGTTCCCTCCATGAGGTCCTGAATTGGATTCCCGGGTTGAGCAAAGTGTTACTGGGTTTTTCCACCAGGAATTTCTCAGTGTAACCCGGAGTCTGGATCTGTGTCCGATTAATGGCAATAGGTTCGCCTCCTATTACATGGGACTCAAACATAACAGGCGAAATGTGGGTGTACTATAGGTACACCTCTGCCTTCCCTTCGGGGAATAAAAGCGTGATGTTATGTAATGTTAAAAATAAAATCATTTTGCTATACTTAATTTGCGGTCGAGAACAAAGATGAAAAGTTTCGTGCGCACAGACAGACAGACAGAGATTGTACATAATTGGGCAGCCATGAAGAATGTCTGGTCCTATGTGGTTACGCCGTAATTATAGTCATTGTTCCTTTAATGTTTTGCGAGAGGGTATTATTTTGATGTTAATATATCGATGTTATTTATGAGTTGTGAGCTTTTATTCAGGATATAAAGAACTTTTTGTTCTTTACTTTGACGTCAGTGATTTGGGTTACTTACATATTTTATTATAATATCTAAGCGTATTCTAACTAGTTTCGAGATAACTACGGTTGATTCACTTATGTTCATAACGCATATTGGCTGACTCAAGTACTGTTTTATTTTACTTACTTAATTTTGATTAAACTAAAATTAATTAAGATATTTGTTATTTCAACTATTTATGAAATATTTAATGAACGACTCGCCTACAGTTTATTAATACTGCGCGCGGGGGTACTTTTATGAACTATTTATTAATGCCATCATTATTCCACTTCGAAAGCGGGATGGTGCTGTGGCGGTATCTACATCGCCACATGCGAACTACGCATCAAAGGCCAGTCGTCACACAAAAGTCCTGACGTCACATAAATCCTGCATCGCGCAATTAAAGTTTACCCTGCAATGGACATACATATATACAAGAATCCGACATCAATGTTGGTATTCAGCTGCATCTGGTTAGACTGGTAGCCGACCCCAACAAAGTTGGGAAAAGGTTAGGCAGATTGCTTGATTGAAGTGGTAAGGTTATAACATAATATTCGATGTAGGTATGAAACGATGAAAATAGTATGCACAAATACATAAAATTATACAACCTGGAGTACCAATGCAGTTCTTGATACAACTTTCACTGAGTAACCGGCGTAGGCGCAATAGTCGCTATGCATAACGAAGATAGATCGTATTCGATCGTAGAATAATATTATCAAAATCATCACTCCACTGTTGAGACATGGTTTGACTATTATTTTATTTATAGAATAGAATAGAATACTCTTTATTATGTACACCATAAAAATACAGATACAAATGTAGAAATTTAACATAGGGTGACACAATGGGCGGTCTTATCGCTAAAAGCGATCTTTTACAGACAACCTTTGGATGGATTAAAGCGCGAAGGAGAGATAATACTGCAGGTAGTCAGTGGTGTGTATTTATTCACATATAATATGTAATTGCTGTATACAAAATATCGTAAAACATTTTTTAAAAGAGTAACGGTGGAGTTTCTTGCCCATTCTTCTCCATACGAAAACTACCTTTTGGAAGGGGCAACTAGAATCAGTTCTATTTCTTTGTTTTTGACGTTCAAAAGTGCCTTTAATGTGCCTATTTGAAGAAATGATTTGACTTTGACTTTTATTATCTTCAAAGTGTTATTGAGTTTTTCCATCATAGCAGCCAGACAGTTCAATACATAATAACTTGGAGGAATTGACAATGATACTATTTCAAAGTAGTGTCATTATCGCCTAGACATTTTGACAGATATTTTCCCCTCCACGATACCTGTGTTCGATTCCCAGGTTGGGCAAAGTGTTATTGGGTTTTTCCAACAGGAATTTTTCAGTAGCAGCCCGGTGTCTAGATTTTTCAGAGCCCGTCTCTTTCAATTAAGGTGAGGAGGAGCCTACCTCGGCGTCCTAAAACGGCGTGATGTCGCGCTCGCGTATTATTTTCACCAAAACAATTCACACCACTTTAGTACTTGTTCTACTTATTATCCAGACACATTATGAGTCAATATTGCACAAATTATTGCTCTAAATAAAATATTGAGCAAAATAAATAACAAAAAACACTTATCTATGACTAGTCGGAAAAGTCGAAGTATTCAGGGTCTTCATAAGACTATTATTTATTTCCAGGTTCTGTGCCCGAAAGGTGCCAAACGGAACCCTATTACTTCCAGCCTCCGCTGTCCGTCCGTCCGTCTGTCTGTCAGCGGGCTGTATCTCATAAACCGTAATAGGTAGATAGTTAAAATTTTCACAGATTGTGTATCTCCATTGCCGCTATAACAAAAAAAAATAAGGGTATGATAAAATGGTTGTATAAAAATATTATTGCACAATAAACTTTTGATTTTGAAAAAAAAAAAATCTTTCCCTGGGATGTGGGGTGTCAGGGTCTAGAACTCATACACCTAGTAGAGTACAAACATAAGAACATTAAAACTAAATTCTAGCAACTCATGCGCAACATATTTCCTTTCATACATCACAAATCGCCACATCCATTCTTCTCTAATCGGTACTCGTAGTGTTGAGTACTCAGTGATGAAGTGCGCGAGGTCGCAGGGTCGAGTCCCGACCCGGTCCTTTCACTTCTCTTATGTAAGCGGCTATGTTATAACGCCAATGTTTGTGTTTGTCTGTGCATTTGTGGTTATAGTTGTTTGTTGCCTGCTTGTATTTTGATTTTAATTTTCACTAGCTGATGCCCGCGGCTTAGCCCGCGTGGATGTCGGTTATTATAATACTAAAACCTTCCTCGAGAACCACTCTATCCATTAGTGAAAACAGCATGAAAATCGGTGCAGTAGTTTTTGAATTTATCGCGAACAGACAGACAGACAGACGCGGCGGAGGACTTTGTTTTATAATATGTAGTGATATAATCATAACCTACATAACAAAGCGGAGCTCGTGGCTACGTAATAACAGCCGCACGGGTCGATCCCTCAGGTTAAGCTACGCTTGCCGGGGTTGGTCCGTGGATGGGTGACCATCCTTACATACCGAGACTCCTCCGTGCCTCGGAAAGCACGTTAAGCCGTTGGTCCCGGCTGTCATTTGTAGATCTTTGACAGTCGTTACGGGTCGTCAGAAGCCCGAAAGTCTGACAACCAGTCTTACCAAGGGGTATCGTATTACCCAGTTACTGGGTTGTGGAGGTCAGATAGGCAGTCGCTTCATGTAAAATACTGGTATTCAGCTGCATCCGGTTAGACTGGAAGCCGACCCCAACGTAGTTGGGAAAAGGCTAGGCAGATGATGACATAACAAAACATAAATTAAATTTATAGCCATGTGTCAGCTAGCACACACCAATATACCAACGAAAATAATTCAAGTGTTATTCGGTTTTTCAAGTTTGTATTATTAGTAAAAATATTAGCTAGCCAGCACGATGGAATATTTGAATGCCTAGGGTACGCCGTACGTGCGTACTATCAGTGTGCGCCGAACTTAGACACGATTAGATTTAAGCTGTTATTTCACAATAAAGGCGTATAGGTACTAACTAACATAATTACAGAACATTAACCTCACTGACACCACCCAGGTGTGGCTCACTAATTAATATTTATCACATTAGACTTGTAGTCGTAACTCGTAAGACGCCTTGTGGCCGCAAGATGACAATAGGTCACTGAATCCTGTAGATGTGGTAAAAGCCCAACTATAAGTGACTAATAATTACAAAAAATAAAAAAACATTTTGGGGCTTGAGGCTAACGATTATCTCAAAATACAAAAAAAAAAAACATTTTAAAGCAACATTCACAGATCTCATGCTTCACATGACCTTCAAACAGCATTTATGTATTTATTTAAAATAAGTACGGCAATTGCTTATACATTGTAAATTATATATTAAAAGTCAATTGGAAATGTATTTCGATAATAAAAAAAATAAAAAAAAACAAGTAGGAATATTTATTAATATTACAGAGGTGAACTTAACCTAGTAATAAATACGTATTTATTAAAATTACATTGATATTATTACTTTTTTTTTTTTTGTAAGTTCATGACTAATTCAATTTTAATTACCTAGATTATTCTTATTCACATAAAATAAAAATAACTAGTATACTATACCTATTTATACTATCCTAATAATATATTACCTACATAATTAAACACATCTAATAATTTATAATAATATTACATTTCTGCTTAGGCCTCTTCCTCTCTCCTAATTTTGCTGTGCCCGACAGGGTCCATATCGATCTTTTATTTACTGTACCATCTATGTAACATATGGAATGCAATAAAAATTTGAGTATTGAGTATTGAGTATTAATTTTTTGTACATAGTAGACCTCGTCAATACATACATTATGACTGATTTGATTTCTCACGCTAGATTCATACGAGTACATTATGCTTCGTGCAATAACGAGAAATAACAAACATAGTGGGCCACGCAGCCACGCCCGTGGGCTGGGTGTATCGTGGCATCTGCCATTTTGCCATCGGTGTCGTAATAGCCGACTAAAGGGTTAGAGGCTACAGAGTTGCAAATAAATAAATCAATAGATGTTCAAAACAACGTATACGAAATACTTAGAGGCTAATAACATAATTTAAAAAATGTTAGGATTATTGTTATCGTATACTTTTACAATGTTTGTAAATATGTGAGCACCATGTACCTATCACATAACTAATTTATTTGTCATTGCTCCATTTATGATTCTTTTTACCTTTTGTGGGACAGTAATCTTATTGTAGGTGCATCGTTTTCACATATAATTATATAATTAATGTATACAAAATATTGTAAAACGAGTAACGGTGGTGTTTCTTGCCCATTCTTCTCCATACGTAAGCTACCTTTTGGAATGGGCAACTAGAATCAATTCTATGTCTTTGTTTTTCATTGACTTGCAAAAGTGCCTTTTATGTGCCTATTTGAAATAAATTATTTGACTTTGACTTAATATCACGGTTAATCCCATAGGGAGTAGACAGGTGTATAATCCTTATCCTTACTTACATTGATATAATATCACTAGCTGATGCCCGCGACTTCGCCCGCGTGGATGTCGGTTATTATATACTTAAAACCTTACTCGAGAACCACTCTATCCATTGGTGAAAACAGCATGAAAATCGGTGTAGTCGTTTTTGAGTTTATCGCGTACTGGACGACAGGCAGACGCGGCGGAGGACTTTGTTTTATAATACGTAAGGATAAATGCGAAAGTGTTTGCTTGTTTGTTACACTTTCACGCTAAAACAGCAGAACGGATTTAGATGAAATTTGGCACTTGAGTAGACCATGATCTGGAAAAGGACCTTACCCGAAGGGTGCTAAACGGAACCCTATTACTAAGCTTCCACTTTACATCTGTCTGGTTGTCAGCGGGCTGTATCTCATGAACCGTAATAGATAGCAATTTTCACAACAAGACACGTGTTTTTTTCAGCGTTTTTTGCTAAATATTATACGGTAGTACAGAACTCTTCGTGTGCGAGTCCGACGCGGTCCTGGCCGGTTTTTATTCTTGCTCCATTTTAAATAATTCCATACACGCTTTTTGCTCCAATTTCCCAACAGAAAATTTGTATCCTTCATTCCGAAACATGGTTTCAGAATTATATATTTTTCATATAATGTATAACTGAAGAATTCAGGATGAAACAGCGAAAATTGCTGGAACAAGGAAACGCAAACTTTTTGTAAATTACAAACTGTGTACAAGAATCTCATTACAGAGTAATGTGTTACAACGTTTACGGGTTCAATGAAAAAATAGAGAGATATGTACTGTCAACAAAAGAGATCATAAAGTAACTATCAATCTGCCTGCCTTTTCCCAACTATGTTGGGGTCGGCTTCCAGTCTTAACCGGATGCAGCTGAATACCAGTATTTTACATGGAGCGACTGCCTATCTGACCTCCACAACCCAGTAACTGGGTAATACGATACCACTTGGTAAGACTGGTTGTCAGACTTTCGGGCTTCTGACGACCCGTAACGACTGTCAATGATCCACGAATGACAGCCGGGTACAACGGTTAAACGTGCTTTCCGAGGCACGGAGGAATCTCGGTATGTAAAGATGGTCACCCATCCACCGACCAACCCCAGCAAGCGTAGCTTAACCTGATGGATCTACATCGTTATTAGCTTATTACTTAGCCACGAGCTCCAAAAAGCGCGCCATAAAAGTTAATTATATTGCACGCAATTATAATAAACTTATTTTTTTATCCCGTTTCGTGGTCAAATTCTTTCAGCCGTTTAAGCGTGGAAGCGTTACAAACAAACAAACTCACTTTTGCATTTATAATATTACTAGCTGCGCCCCGTGGTTTCACTCGCGTTAGTCTCGATCCTGGTTGAATATCGGGATCATACGTATCCTTTGTCTTTCTGCAGGTTATGGTCTACCATGGTCTACCATTTCATCCAAATCCGTTCAGCCATTTTACCGTGAAAGCGTAACAAACTCACTTTCGCATTTATAATATTATATAATTAGGATTACGCCCATGTATTTTAAAACTAATGAGAACTCTCCGTTTGCAACCTTTCGGTCCAAGACACCATCTGTACATGGCTATGTACGAGGTACCTTGACTGTTTTAACGGAATTTAAATAAGACAAAGATATGCACTATATTTTGTTATGTACCAGAAAAAATCACAAGTAATCTTAGGCACACTAAAAATAAACAGTCGATTTTCGTTTAAAACACAATTACTAATTCGATTAATTCGTCAAAGGCCTCTGTTCCTTTAATTAATTTTTAATTTAATCGTATCTACCGAATTTTTGGCAAAATTTCCAGTTTCCGCAGTTTTGTTAAATTTCTCATAACTGATCTTTTAACATTTCTCTAATTTCGCTACTGTTCCGGAAACACTCGAGTTTGCTATTTGTCTGTCAAGTAATTTACACAGATTTTGTGCATGTAAAGGAAAGTTAACTTTGTGTTGGTAATTTTAAAGCATATTTTGCTTTGTGTAGAGTGAATCCCCATTGATGAATTCTTGGCCCCATCTGTGTCGTGCAATTAACAATGCTAAGTCTTGGGGGTTATTCTCAACGTTTAATAAATAATATTTATTATTAACCTTTTTGTCGGAAAAAATAAATGAAGTCGATAACTAAATAACAAATATTTAACACCAGCTCAATTTATCACTTATATTATTTTAAGTTAAAAAAAAAAACAAGCATTCGATTAGAGTGGAACCCGACATAGTTGGCAAAAGGCTAAGCAGATTGATTGATTATTTTAAGTTAAACTTTTTCTCCACGTAAGATGTGGAAATATTGTTTTGTGTGCAACCGGAATGTTTATTTTTACAATTGTATATACTTCTTAACACCACTGAAGGAAGCTTAAATTCAGACAGCTTTAAAACCATTCGACAAGACACCAACGGATACATTAACGAGTCCTTCCTCTATAGGGCCCCAAGAAAGTAGCGCCTGTACAATAGTGCGTAATTTTTCGAACCATTTGCTCCGCCGGCCATTGTTGTCCCGAACTGCAATTAGGAGACAGAAGGGGGAACTTAATGCTGCTCAGATCGACTATTAATAATTATTATTCTAGTAATTACTTACGGTTTGTTACCATACTCTTGTTTAGGTTACGAAATCAGTTTTATTGTTTTACGCGCAATATGCTCGACAATTTTCCATTCGGAAAGTTCTCGAGCGGTTTTGAGAATAGGGCCCGCCATTTTTTGGCAAAATAATGGTTTGTTGTTGTCAGCCGTATTTTAAAAGGGTTTTAAAATATTTTGAGTGAAGGTTAAGTGGTACTTAACTTGTCAAAAATAGACGGATTTGGTCGAAAGTGAAAAAAAATTTTCTTCATAAAAAACGGTTAAAATATTTTTGAAAGCTGTTACTTATTTGAGTTGACAACCGTGTGTTCAACATCTTTTCTAAAAAAATAAAAGCCTCCTTTTACTGAAACAAGTAGGGAAAAGGACGAGAAAATTATGTCAAACTAGCTGCGCCCCGCGGTTTCACCCGCGTAAGTCTCGATCCCGTGGGAATATCGGGATAAAAAGTATCCTATGTATTAATCCAGGTTACAAACTATCTGTTTGCCAAATTTCATCCAAATCCATTCAGCCGTTTTTGCGTGATTGAGTAACAAACATCCAAACACACAAACTTTCACATTTATAATATTAGTAGGGTTGCCCATAAAAGTACCTACTCACAAAACTTTAAAACAGCTCCTCTTAGCTTCATAAAACACATTCTGACAAATATAACGACCGATCCGTAAGCGGTACGTCAGTATGAATAAAGATAGACCCCATATCTCATTCCTTAAGACATTTTACTTATGACGGTAGTTGTAAATTTGGTATTCAACGACCCCATTCCTATCAAGGCAATTTGAACCATATTGCTTACAAATTAGAGTTGATTTTGTGTTGGGGTTTTTCAGTAATAAATTGGAATTAATACCTAAGGTTATATCGCCAATATCTCAGGTTTTGAAAAGTGGTTTAATGATTTTCAATGTTTCAGCCCGTTTTATGTTATTTGTGCGTTCTGGTTCGATGTGATAACAGCATTACATAGTCTCTGTATCCCGTGATTCTGTGATCTTTTTCTTTTAATGAGGACTATTTGGCTTTAGGGGCCTGATTGACGCTCATTATCGAAGTAATTCGAGCTTGCTTTTCGGATTTGGGCGATTACAATCGATTTTATCGCTTGGATTTGGGCGATTACAATCGATTTTTATCGCTTGCCAAGGTATACGAGTTACAAGATTCTAATGATTAGAAAGGTCGTACTTTACAAATCCAGATTTAATTTTTCTGACATCTACAAAGAAATACCTATAAGCAATCCTTGAACGAACTTGTACAGTCACAAGCACTAATATGTATACAATTAGCAACTTTTAATAGTGATTTTCTCCTACTGTATTGACTGTAATTTTATGTTATAACGAACATAGTATTTTGGAACCCATATTATTATGAAATAGGTATCATCTCAAAGTTGCAATCGTTATTCCACGAGAAAGTCGTTATTGAATTTTGCTGAGTGTATACATATTTTTGCTCGTGACTGTACACTTAGCAACTTTTAAAAAGGATTTTCTCCTATTGCATCAATTCTAATTTGTTTTGGAACCCCTATTATTATGAAATAGGTATCATCTCAAAGTTGCAATAGTTATTCCACGAGAAAATCTCTTTCGTGATATTTTCTGTCACATTATTGGTACTTAAGCCATCAGTTTCATATTAATCTCCCATAGAAGTTATCGTGTTACCCAGTAACTGGTTGTGGAGGTCATATAGGCTGCCGTTCCATTTAAAATACAGGGGGCCTAGTCTACTAATTTACAAACGTGTCAGTGGTCTCGCAATGATGAGTTTTTGACAGAATTTGTTTGGCATATCTGTCAAAAACTGATCATTGTGAGACCACTGACACGTTTGTAAATTAGTAGACTTGGCCCTCTGGTATTCAGCTGCATCCGATTAGACTGTAAGCCTACCCCAACATAGTTGGGATATAGTTAGGCAGATTAGAAGATGAAGAGATGAAAGTATAATACTATCTATCTGTCTTTAAATGTATTTGGCGGAGGTCAGTCACCTTTCCCAGCTTTGCCAAGACCTCGGGAACTAAATAAACCATTACTAATAGAGTTAAGATATTATCTTTTACAAGATAAACAACTAACTTGACTGTCATATCATATCAAAAACTTAGTTCGCACTAGTTCTCTGTTTGAGTAATAAATTCTCCGTGATCCCAATTGGTTTGTTTATTGGCTCTGTAATCCGAACTATTCGGTTTTCATTTGATTTGCTGCTACAATACCTACTTTTGTCAGGAATTATGAAGTTTGTTTTGTTTTTGTTAGGTATTTACGAATCAGTATAGCATACTTCGAGTGCATTTTTTTTTGAAAATCGCTTTATTGAACCATGAGCTCAATTTTAGAGAGAATTAAAATTATACCATTAGCAGGAATTTCTGAATTGTCAAGCAATACTGTAACGTTCAAAACTAAAAAAGAAATCTCGAAGCTTTTATTGAAACCCCCTTTTTTTTTGTCCGACTTTTACTGACCAAAACCCACCCGTGTTCCTTCAGTTGCCGGTTGCCAAGGTCCCGGTATCCCTTTCGGACTTTCCCGCAACCCTGGCAGGATTATTTAAACCCACGACATGTTCATACCCTTCATTAATTTGTATATTTCATTTTATAGAAGAAAATTTTTGTTTAAATTTTACAACTAGAATATTTATTTTGTTTAAATTTTACTTCTTCTTCTCTACGAGAGCTTCTGTGCAATGAATTTTCTCTTCAAATGTTATGTACACCTATAATTTGTTTATACATTAGCAGTTATATCTTTCTTAAATACTTTTGTAAACTAATGTTGAATGTAAGATAAGATAAAATAATATTTATTTTGTGAAACATGAGTACAGGTTGAAAGTCTTATATTAATTTGAAGTGGCTACATGTTTTGCCATTTATGGCGTACAAAATTAGTTGCAACTAACAAACAACAAAAAAATTAAAATTACAATGTCAACATTTAAATTAATGATATGAATGAATTTGCTGTCGGTGTTCAATTACAGGCACTCTTAGGTGCAGCGCAGACGACACACTTTTTGTGCGATCGAGTCTATGGCGCACAAAATGTCTGCATGGCATGCAAAAAGTCCGTCGCGGATTTTACGTAGACTCAACGCACACGACGCACATTTTCGATCATTCTGTCAGCAGAACTGTAGGGACGTAGACGCTATGGAAATGCAGATTGCATACTAAAAGTGTGCGCCGTCTGCGTTAGCGCGCGTTGAAGCAAACGTTCTATTTTTTTCGCGCACGTTTTTGCGGCCCGATCTCTCAGAATGACACGGATTTTATGTGCGCCGGACTTTTTGCTCGTCGTATGCGTTACTGCATATAATTGCTTAAGTTCTATTTTCACAGATTAAAAAGTGCGTCACGGATAGTCTGCCATCTTAGGTGCAGCCCTAAATCTGTCAAAGAGTGTCAGTTAGAAAGTTGCAAATAGTTACCCTATCCAAAGAGTTCGGAGGACGAGTCTCGTCAAATTTCAAAACACATCCACGATCGGGGTAAGGCGGGGTAACGTCAATAACCCCCTCTTACCCTTACCTGAAACTAAGAAGAGATACATCAATGTATGTTTGTTTGTGACTAAACAAACATGGCTAAAAGCCCGTTTGTCAATACGTGAAAATGCGTTTCGTCCTCGTGGGTATTTGCTTGTTTTGGATTGCTACTGGAAGTTAAAAAGTTGGGACAGAGGGAGGAAAGAGAGGAGAGATATTTGCTTGCTTTGAATATTGGCAAGTGGGACAGAGCAGGCTAGAAAAAATACCGGACAAGTGCGGGTCGGACTTGCATATGAAGAGTTCCTTACCGTACTAAGATTGAGAAAAAAACACGTTTATTGTTTTTTCCCTTATATTAACTTTATTTAATTATTATTAATTGTTGTTATAGCGGCAATAGAAATAGACAATCTGTGAAAATTCTGTTCCAGAGATACAGCCCGCTAACAGACAGATGAACAGACAGACGGACAGACAGACGGACAGACAGACAGACAGACGGACAGACAGATGGACAGACAGGCAGACAGACGGACAGGCAGACAGACGGACAGCGGAGGCTTAGTGACAGGGTTCCGTTTGGCACCCTTTGGATACAGAACCCTAGAAACGACAAATTTCTACAAAATTCTTATCAGTTAAAACAGTATTGAGTTAATAAAATGTATTCTCATTGAAGAAGAACACAAACAGTTCAAATAATAATTTAACCATCTTCAAAAAAGGAGGAGGTTCTCCATTTGAACCGTATGTTTTTTTTATCGATCAATATACAGATACAGAATATGTGTGTAAGTTACTCTGTACAGCCGAATTCTTGATCAGCAAAAACCTTTGCAGTAGTCAAGCAAAAATTAACCTATATCAATATTACCAGCCTACATTATTTATATTCCCTCAAACCAAAAACACCTCGCCATTTTTCGATCTAATATCATATTCTCAACTCCATTACACAGGGGTTCCCAAACTTATTTTGTCTGCTCCCCACTTTGAGAATAAATAATTTTTTAGCGCCCCCATTTTTTCACTTACTTAAAAACCACTATAACTTCAAGTTAAATTAGTTATTGTGCGCTATATTAGCAGAGATTAAACATTCATTCTGAACGAGACTTTTACTATAACCCGCAAGAGTTAACTCGTGACCTGAGCGCAGTAGGTAGTACACAACGGCGCTCGGGTCTCAAGTTAAAGGCTCTTATATACTGGGGCGATTCGTCGCGCGACGCGACGCCGCCGCATTGTTCACCGTGAGAAATTGTTTTGTAAAAATTCGCGTCGCTCGACAAATCGCCCCAGTATGTAAGAGCCTTAATTCTTACGGGCTACACCTGCCAAAGAGAATGATTATTGAAACGCAACTTTATAGTATTCAGACAGAGTATCTTTTATTCAAAATAAAACAAAAAAACAGGACAGATATATAAACTACGCGGAGAGAAATATCGAACAGAGTTAGTTTGAGCAATCTCTTAATAAAAAAAAGGGGGCGCTAAAAAAAAATTATTCTCAAAGTGGGGAGCAGACAAAATAAGTTTGGGAACCCCTGTGTAATGGAGTTGAGAATATGACATTAGATCGAAAAATGGCGAGGTGTTTTTAATTAATGTTCACAAGTTGTAGTCGAGAGTCGAGAGCTCAGTCGGTGTCTAAGAGTCCTCCTAGATGTAATTACAAATCGCCCCCCAAGCCTCTACACAACGCCCCCCAAGCCTCTACACAACGCCCCCATTATTTTTCTGGGTCTCTTATCGCCCCGCTTTCGGCCTGCAGCGCCCACAAGGGAGCGTTATCGCCCACTTTGAGAAAGGCTGCCATAACACAACGCAAGATTCGAATATAAGAAAACAGTTGCTGAAAAGAACGATGAATTCGTATGCGTACTTTGTAGGCTCTCGGGGGCTCTCGTGTGTTTCCGTAGCTTTAGGGAATAAAGGGGGGAGAAAGGTTATCCACTAATGTTGAATTGTTTCATATCAGCCAGTTATTGGGAAACTGATTGACATGACCTTTTGTTTCTTTTGTTATTTTAAACTTCACTGAAGAAGCTGACGACTTTTTGGCAGGGACTTATAAAATAACGTTAAAATAGCGTTATGTATAGTTCCAGTAACGATAATTTCTACCATTTCACCAGGTTCGCAACTAAAATAGTTGAAGATTACGTTCCGATAGATTTTCGTTATATTGCCAAGAAAATTTGTTCGTAAATGGTTACTGGAACTATCCTGTGGCGGCATGTACAACGCCGCATGCGAACTACGCATCAAAGACCTAATGTCGCACAAAATTCTGACGTCACATAAAAATCCTACATCGCGCAATTAGAGTTTACCGCGATGGACAAACAAGATTCCTACATCAATCGTTGGGCAGTTGCCCGCCAGACACAACACCCGTCTGGTCGGAGAATCCTCCCTTTTCTTTATAGGATGAGTGAACTCTACACCCCGTTACCTCTAAAATACTATAATATATCGCTATTACGTATCGTACCCCTATTTTGAGTAACGTTTCGTTCGATCGCCATTTCTCTTCGCCAAGCACGGTGATTACGGCAATTGCTTTTTGTCAGTAAACCGCCGAGCCTGGAAAGTCGACCCGAACCAGTATTGATATTTAACAGGGAAGTAACGTTTACAACCCATATAATGAGCAATACGAGTACTTATGTTCTGTAGCCAGTGGCCAAGCTTTCAGGCTTCTGAATATCTGAAATGACTGTCATAGATATTCATATGACAACCCAGACGTGGCTTAACGTGCTGTGTTTTGTGTGGCTCAGAATATGTATGGGGTACCCAGTCTGGGAATTATAATATAAACAATTTGCATTGCAATTTGCAAGCATGGAGGTATGTAAAAAAGGAAAGAAAGAAATAGTACATTACTGTCGCGGCCAGCAATAAGGGGATTGATGGACGATCGTGAAAATGAGGGCCGAGGCGAAGCCGAGGCACTCATGCGTGATTCCATCAATTCCTGATTGCGGCCAAGGCTTGTATAGTACTTTTCTCAAACAACGCGCGGAAATTCAAACTGAGTAAATTAAATAGAAATTACAGAATCAATGACGAACAACTATCATTTTTCATGCGCCAATATGTTCATTTGTTTCTTCTTTGTTCTATTTGTAAGCCAATTCGAAATTTAAATAAAATCTTTGATAAGTTACCTCCTTGGTTGCCGTGTGTTGAAGTAAAAAAATCGTACCATTTTTAAATAATACGACAGATATGAGTTTTCATAGTAATTTATTTGGCCGCTAAACACGCCAGATATGGATTTTCATAGTAACTTTACTGGCCGCATCGTCACTTGTTTTTTACCAGTACAGCAATTTTGATTTATCTCGAAGAAGGTTGGCAAAATAATGCTCGAATTTCCAAGCATGTTTGAGAAAATACGTTTATTTGCGGCAAACATGACGCTAAGAAAATACGAATACACGAAAAATAACAAATTGGGGGAAAATATGCGTCACATTGACGCAAAACGGCCATCGCTCAGCGTAATGCTCCGACCCTATGCAAGACAGCCCTAGCGCTGGTTTTCAGTGTACAAGTAGGACATATAAGAACATAGGTACAAGCTAATTATTGTGATAGTTTTAATTCAATGTAGAACTACTAACTGATAAGACCCTACAGAGACAGTAAAGCCGTGGCCACAAACTAAAGAAAATAATCTGCCTAGCCTTTTCCCATCTATATTTGGGTCGGATGCCGCGTAAAACCAGTATTTTGCATGGAGCGACTGCCTATCGGACTTTATTGTAGGTGCATCGTCTTCACGTAATATAATTATATAATTCATGTTTACAAAATATTGTAAACCATTTTCAAAAAGAGTAACGTTGGAGTTTCTTTCCCATTCTTCTCCATACGAAAGCTACCTTTTGGAATGGACAACTAGAATCAATTCTATTTCTTTGTTTTTCATTGACGTTCAAAAGTCCCTTTTATGTGCCTATTTGAAATCAATTATTTGACTTTGACTTTGACCTCCACAATCCAGTAACTGGATTCTATGATACCCTTGGTAAGACTGGTTGTTAGTCTTGCGGGCTTCTGACGACCCGTAACGACTGTCCAAGATCCACGAGTGGCAGCCGGGACCAACGGCTTAAACGTGCACGGCAGAGTCTCGGTATGTAAAAATGGTCACCCATCGACGGACCAACCCCGGCAAGCGTAGCTTCACCAGATGGATCAACCCGTGCGGCTGTTATTACTTAGCCGCGAGCCCGTGATAAAGGGCAGCATAAGAGGAAAAGAAAAATAAAACTGACTGAGTGACTGACAAAAAATCACAAGCATAGTAGGTGATACTCGTAAATATGGCCGTTATTTCACGTCACTAGTTACTATAACTGGCTAATGGGCATGTAACCGAATAACTAGTTTCGAGTCACACATAAACATGTCATTTTTGTAACTGTTACATTAAAATGCAGTGATCGAATGAAAAGCGAGAAACGAAACAAAAGTCCGTTGCGAGCGCATGTCGTTTCTTTCGCGCGTAATATGTACTGCCCTGTGCCTACTGCACGCGTAGCATGACCACCGAAGAAATAGGTTTTGTCGACGGAAGAATAGACAAAATGACAGATTGCGATTGTTTATCTGTCATTTTGTCTGCTCTTACGTCATGCTGCGCGTGCAGGTACTGACCGGCGAAGCGAGCCGAGAGTTCCCAAGAGTGATGACACGATGAAATCCGAACATGCACGTGCCAAGTCGCCAACTACAAACAATAAATAGTTCTGATGCGTTTAAGCAGTATTATGTTAATGATGTAACTACTTAAAACTTATTCGTTCAAAAAACTTAAAGCTAACGTAACGTAATGTAACGTATTACTTAAGTAACCATTTATATTTTCATTTCGCAAATAACTGTAATACTTCGATATAATCACCATGTTGAATCACCTAATAGAATTTGAAAAATAACTAGTTACTAAAATCACTAGTTTTCAAAACAGGTGACGCGTTCCAAGTCACTAGTTACGTTACGTTTCGCGAAAATCACGTAACGACCCATACCTAGTAGGTGAAATTCCAACCCATTACTCAGACGCACGTAGCCAAATTGCCATTACACGAATGCTCATATAGACGCACCTTTAAACCAATTCCAGTTCCTTATCTAGATTTGTGAAACAGAACTTGCCGTCAACATGTCGGCAAGTTACGAGTATCTCTCTTTCGTGCAAATTGCACGAAATGTAAGCTCTAATTGAACAGGACTTATCAGGAAATGTTACCTGAATGACTTATTAGTTCTTGTCAAAATGCTAGATTTTATAGCGAATTCATTATTTAGACGGAGCACAGACATAATGTTGCCACGTTATCTAGTTTTCGAGAAAAACCCCTGTGACAACGAACTTACTATAAAGTTACCATGTAAGGGTTCTCGCGCACTAGACGGCCACGACTCCGGCCAGTTGTGGCCGTCTAGTGAGGTATTGTATAGTCTGCGGCAGTATAGTTGGCCGTTGCGACCAAGTGCGCGATTCGTATTGGTTTCTATAGTTTACTAGCGCGCGTAGCATGACCAAAATATTAACGGGTTTTGTCGACGAAAAAATAGACAAAATGACAATCACAATCTGTCATTTTGTCTATTCTTCCGTCGACAAAACCCGTTTCTATGGTGGTCATGCTACGCGTGCTGGTCGCTGCGACCACTGTTTGTGGTCGTGGCCGTCTAGTACGCGAGATCCCTAAGGACAATAGCGTACTAGCGGCCAGGTCGCAGCGGCCAGCGAGATAGATACATTAGTATGAAATCTCCATGGAGCGCGCGCACCTGGCCGAATGCAGCGAGAGGCCCCACCGACTATCTAGTTGGCCGCTGCGACCTGGCCATTGCGACCTGGCCGCTGCGACCTGGCCGCTAAGACCTAGCCGCTGCGACCTGGCCGCTAGTGCGCGCTAGGCCTAAAGGTTCCATTTCAACTTTTTAGATTAGGAACTCTACTGTGTTTTTTTTTTTTTTTGTCAATATTGCTAAAATTCTAGCATTCAATATGCTCTTTGGCTGGTAAAAGCCTATCAACATGCTATCTAATACCAGATTTCAGCATTAAAAGCGCTATTAAAATTACCTTATTTAAGCCGAAAGCGAACAGATAATGTTTTTGCCGATACATTGGTGATTTAATTATTAAAATCACGAGCTCGAATCCGCATTAATAGCCAGAAGGGGATGAATTATAAACCCTTGCGGGATTAGGGTTCCGTGGCAAAAATAAAAAAACCCTGCAGCGTCCATAAATTTTTGTCGTTTAGTCTCATTAATTTGCAATTTAAAATCCTAGCAGTGTGACTGTCAGACTGCCAAGTCATAGGTCTCGAGTTCAAACCCAAACCACGCACCTCTGAATTTTCGGACTCATGTGCGAATTGTATAATTATCATTTGCTTTTAAAACGGTGAAGGAAAACGTGAGCACCGGCATGCCAGAGAGATATTTCTCGACGGCACGTGAAGCCAAGTCAGAGGTCCTTGGGCGTCTTTAAAACTCTGACACCAGGTTAGCCACTAACCACACGAAAAGAAGAAGAATTATTTGCAAACCAAGTAATCTGATCATGATTTTTGAGTATGTCATTCGGGAAGGAAAAATGACGTGAGGAAACCTGGAATTATAATAGTTCATACGTACCTGACAGATGTGTCATGCTGTCCTTTCAATAATTCATACAAAATTCCATAGAAAAACGACGTTAATTTTTCCCAACTTTGGACATTTTCCGGGGAACTTTTCCAATTTTTCGTAGTTTTAGTAGAAACCTGATGAATTAAAATTAAAAAATAATTTATAAAATTAAAAAACCAAACTGCAAAAACACAACAGAAAAGAGATAAACAAGCATTATTACTTATAGAATTTTGGTATCGCAATTTTGGTACCTTAACAGACGAAATCCTTCCAGCCGTTTGGAAGATACGAGGTAATAAAGAAATTTACAAATATACATACAAGATATGCGCGAAAAACATAACCCTTCCTTGGCAGTCGGGTAAAAACCACTACGGAACCTTTTATTTTACAAATGTTTCACAACTGATGTGACGTTTGTATATTTACTTATTTAGTGATATTTTTGTTGCACTTATATCGCGATTAAAAATAATTGTGGTGCGTGCTAGACCGAACCAGACTGGGGGGCTGACGAAGGGTGGCTGTTCCAAGGAAAGTGAGTGCTTTTGAGTGCATTAGTGCAAGTGCGTGGCGAGGAGTACAGGTTTGTTTGTGAATAAAAATACAAAGAAAAGAAAAACGCGTATTGTGATTCATAGGAAACCAAAATTTGGTGTTTGGCGGTGGTAGATATGAAAAAAAAGTCGTATTCACAAGTCTTCGCAAGTTAACCGAGTGCTCTCTTGCGGGAGAGCACTCGTTACCTTGCGTCTGCTTGCCTAGTCTTTTCCCAACTATGTTGGGGTCGGCTTCCAGTCTAACCAGCTCTTCTCTATAGGAAACGACCAATTGGAACCGTGCACCTAGCTTCTGACGTTTGGAACCAATTGGGACCGTGCACCTAGCTTCTGACGTTTCATAAGAGCCCATGTAGGTTAATGGGAAATAAAAGAATTGATTAAATGATTTTGATGCAGCTGGATAACAGTATTTTACATGGAGTGACTGCCTATCTGACCTCCAAAACCCAGTTGCTGGGTAATACGATACCCCTTGGTATGACTGGTTGTTATGCTTTCGGGCTTTCCTGACGACTCGTAACGACTGTCAAAGATCCACGAATGACAGCCGGGACCAACGGCTTAACGTGCTTGCCGAGGCACGGAGGGGTCTTGGTATATAAAGATGGTCACCCATACACGGACCAACCGTGGTAACCGTAGCTTAACCTAATCTCCCACAAAGTAGACCTTAAATAAAGGCACAGAAACGCCATAATCTCAGTGAAATCCGCTAATAGGACAAACTATTAAATGATTGCTAAGAGCCTTAGATAATTTCTCTGGTACAGTCAAGCGCACATCAGTGGCACTACGAATATCGCCGTTATTGCTTTCCATTGTTACCACTGATGTGTGCGGTTGACTGTACTATTAAGGTAAGTGACTTACCAGCAAAATTAAAACCTTATCAAAACGGATAAGAATATCGATTATCATACATTTTCACTGACACACATTCACGGTATAATAACTACATGTGCCTGAAAACCCGTTTTAATACGTATTTCCGACCTTTCGAATCCTTTTACCTTGACCTTTCACCCTTCATTCACGAAAATCAACCTTATCCTCCAATCAATAAGGTTATTTTTAGAACGGTTTACAAAAGGGAGTTGGGGATTCGAATCTCCATACCAATATCAGAAAGTTATTGAGGAACTGTCAGGTATTGGATTCAATTTGATTTTTTTATATTAGAAGGCATGGGAAACATGTAAACGTCGTAACTCGGAATGGTCTATAGGTTAAGGAATCGACTTCTAAAGTGGGAGATTACTGGTTCGAAACCAAAAATGTAAGTAAACTTGTGAATTTTCAACATACCCAACAGAAAAAATACCGACTTTAAAAAGTAAAGTTTATGTTTTCGCCGCAATTTTTTCCTAACTTGTAAGTATGTGCTTTATAAATCCTTCCTTACAAATCGTCTGTCTGTTTTCCTGTACGCGATAAACTCGAAAACTACTGCAACGATTTTCATGCTGTTTTCACCAATGGATAGAGTGGTTCTCGAGTAAGGTTTTAGTATATAATAACCGACATCCATGCGGGCGAAGTCGCGGGCATCAGCTAGTTAATAAAAAAAATAGAATAGTATACTCTTTATTGTGTAAACCATGGAAATAATAGATTTATAGATGTAGAAATTTTACATATCTTATTTCTTCTTTCTTATTTCTTTTTTATATTTCTTTTTTATATATAGTGAATCAGTATGTAAGTAAATGTATCATAAGTTTATAGCTTCTTATTCTGTAAAACCTGTCTTATCTATGCATTATGATATAATATTATATTATTAATTATTATTTTTTTCTCTTTGTTCGTCACAGTCAGAGCACCTGCCATCTAATCTCTTCACCACCCTTGGTTGACTGGTAGAGAATGCCTAAGGCATTAAGTCCGCCTTTGTACCTCTTTTTTGAGTGCGAAAAGTTTAAATAAATAAATAAATATCTTCTTATCGCTAAAAGCTATCTTTTAGGTCTTAGCTACAAACCTTCTTTCAGACCTTTTCATAGTCTGAAATCACCACAGTGAACAAACGAAGGTAAGTAATGATCAACAGTCAAAGACAACCCAACCAAACAACCAACCCAAACTTTTCTTATTTTTTCTTTATGTTTATTTACTTTTTTTGCGTCATGTTTACCGCAAATTACCGTATTTTCTTTCCTTCTTTCTTTCTTTCTTTCTTTCACTCTTATTACTATAACACGATTACCCCTACAGAGAAACATAATAATCCGATCTAAACGCACTTTTTATGGCCCCACTCAACCATCCCAAGCGATGTGTGTTTAATTCTACTATTTTATTACAGCGAGCGTTCATTCGTTCACTCATTCATTCTGTTCACTCACTCGATCTCAATCACAAACGGGACTCGTGTCGCTGTAAATGCAGTTTCTTCTAAAGGAGGTTTGAATTTTATAGAGTAGTAAGCCATACTCGGTTTAATTGTGACATGAAAAGGAATGTTTTACCTTTAAAGTCACATTGTTTTTTGTCTTGTTTAATAAAAACTTTTTAAAGCCAAGATCAAATTGAATTACATTACATAGAATACTGTTGGCGTTCACCATAGGAATCATAGTACGAACAGTAGTGCTTATTGCTTTAGTAATGAAGTTTGACAGTTGCTTCGTCAAAAAAAAAAACTTAGGCCTAAATTAGAAGTGCTTGGGCTTCAAAAAAAGTTGAATGAACTCCATGTAGTTCAATTTTAAAGTCAAGAAATTGAAAAGGGAATACGATATAATAATGCCCGTTTTTACTATCTTGACAAAACATCGAATTTTCTTAGTTACATGTAACTTTAACCGTGCGTTTGCACTGGCGAAACATTCAAGACAAAACATGTTGAAATCTCTATTTTCTGTCAAAGTTTGATACAATTTTTGACAGGAACTAGAGATTTCAACATGTTTTGTCTTGAATGTTTCGCCAGTGCAAACGCACGGTTATATGAACGTTTACATATAAACCTCATCAAAACCTGTTGCATGGTTTAGAAAAACACGCGGACATACAGACAAGACACGAAAAGCGACTTTAATTTATAATATGTGTTGATATAGATATAGTTAAATACGGCTGGCGGTCCCCTTCCGGACGGCATTTCCACTGACATCTGACCTGTAAAACTCAAAACTCAAAGCATTTATTTCAATTAAACCATTTACAGGCACTTTTTGAATTGTCAAAGAGTCGGTTAGTTAGTCAGAAAGTTGAAGCTAGTGTGAATATCTTTTGTTAGTCGCCAATGATAATTCTTTAATTCCAATGCATAAAATCGCCAGTTCTCTAGCCCGACCCAACCCTCCCCCGCCGCGGGCAGTTCATTCTTCGACGCTGCTCACTTTCTTGCCCCATATAGAACTGTTTGCTGAACACACATGGGGAGTTTTTGCACCTTTTTTGCCCAGTGCACCCGCGACACTAGTTTTTGTACCACTGCCACTGTGCCCTGATATGGGTAAATTGAGACGTACGCTTTGTAGGGTTAATGTGGAGTTTGTTTGATTTGGAGTTGTTTTTATGATTTATAATGTTTTTGACCGTTGAGACAAAATATTGCACTAAAACGCAGCTTAGCAAGAAGAATCTGCAATCAATGTAAAAAAATATACATAAGTATACAGTATGTTTACTAACAAAGATAAATATTTATTTTATTTATTATTTAACTAACAAAGGGTGTTTCCGTTAACCCGCAATAGAATAGGGTCTATACATGAAAAAAAAAATTTTTTTTTGTATGTTGTGAAATACCTATTCACAATACTATTAAGGCTCTTAGATACTGGCTTTTTTTTTTCGCTCGACGCGAATTTTAACAAAACAATTTCTGAGAAAACTACACGGCGAACAAGGCGGCGGCGTCGCGTCGCGCGACAAGTCGCGCCAGTATGTAAGAGCCTTTAAATTGATACGTAAAAGAAACACTCTGCACATGCAAGTGTGCATGTATTTCAACGTAGAAAGTCAAGTGTTACAAGTGTGTGTGGACAGTGACTATTATTTTCCGAATCAATTTAAAAAAAATTGTGAATATTTTACTTTAGTTTTTTTTTTTTTGTTTTTTTTTTTTTGCAATATGCGCTTTTGTGTTTCTGGGTAACCCGAACGCCCTTCGTTAGATAACAAACTGTATTTTGCATTAATTCCTCTTGTTTATTCCATGCTCTTAGAATAGTTTTACAAATCTAGGCTTGTTTTATATCACAATATTGAAACTTATGGATGACAGATTCAAATAAAGGCTCTTACATACTGGGGCGATTCGTCGCGCGACGCGAATTTTAACAAAACAATTTCTCACGGCGAACAATGCGGCGGCGTCGCGTCGCGCGACGAATCGCCCCAGTATGTAAGAGCCTTAAGATATTTTGGGATTACTTGTGAAAGAAGGTTGGAGAACACTGAGTGTACTGGCCTAGCTCAGTAGGTACTGGGTCTAAGTCCATTGTTGGACTCTTAAAATAAGGGTTTTATTTATAAACGTTGCTTAAAGATAAGTAATGATTAGCGACTGTGTAACCATACATTTTTGACGTTTGAGTGTAATGATTAGCGACTGTTTGACCATAAATTTTTGACGTTTGAACGTCACTTAACTTTAAGCAACGTTTATAAATAAACCCCTAAGTATTTGGGTTTTATTCTTTACTTTTAACCACCACGGGGAAGCTCATGGTTTTTATCTCACGAAGGTAAGTGATGATCAAGCCGAAGGTGGACGCCAGCTTCATCCAGGATCCACAACCACAGAGGAACTCAGGGCCTAGACAAATGACAATCGCTTCGAAAGCGTTCCGTATTTCTTCAACAAGATTGACATAAGCTTTTCGATAGCTTATGTCAGTCCTAAACAATTTTGTCTTTTCCTCATCGTTATCGCTGATAGAATGTCACTTTGTCTAGGGCCTCTGGCTATCTCAACTCTAACTAGCGACACACAACAATACCAACTGCTGTGGTTTTGGATATGACGCCAACTTCGCCACCAAATGAACAGTGCTAATATCCTGTTTTCACAGTACATGAACCGCTTTTGTAAAATACATTAAACAGAAGTCGTTTACTCAGAACTTTGACTCCAAACCTTGCGTGGGTAGACCGCGTTTACGGACCTTGTTCAGATAACTTAAACTAAGTGTAACTTGATTTTTAGTTTTATTGTTGTGTTGCACGATTATCTAGCTTGTAAAGTCGGAGGCTTTAGTAGCAGAAGCTGCTTCTAAGAGGCTTTGTCGGGATAAATACTATCACACCCGTTTCTGTCGCCAAGTTGGAGCTTCTGTGACGGACTTCAACTGTTTTCCTTCTTCAAATGTTATGTGTAGACACACTCCTTTTTCCCCGAAGGGTTAAGCAGAGGGTGTAACTATAGTACATCCACATATCGCCAGTTATGTCTAAGTCTCATTTAATAGGGGGCGAGCCTATTGCCATCAACCGGGCACATATCCGACTCCGGGTTGCCACTGAGAAATTCCAGATAGAATAACCCAATAACACTTTGCCCGACCTGGGAGTCGAACCCAGGACCTTATGCTCCGCAGTAGCGCTTGCAAGCACTAGACTAACGAGGCGACCGTCTCGATTCCTAGTTATCATCTAACGAATCCAAAGATTCTGTTTGTGTTTACAAAATTACTAATTATGTTTTTTATTTGTTTGTTTCAGGTAAATTAATATAATAATGGTCTTATTTCCACATTTGGTGACACTGGGACACAGTATTTTCTAATAACTTGGTAAGTAAATAAATAAATACGTCCTTTAAATTATATTTTATTATAATTATGCATTTATTCATATTATACAGGGTGAAATTTAATTTATGGGCATCCTCTCAAGGGGTCATTGTACTCATCATTATGAACAACTTTCACTATTTGAACATTGTTGTTATGTTCGCACAGCTCGTCTAAATGTAGGGAACAGCTGGTTTTCTTTGCCCGATTTCAGGGTTGGTCCCATAGTGAAAGTTGTTCATAAATAGGTATGAGTACAATGAACCCTTAAAGGATGCCCATAAATTAAATTTCACCCTGTATATGTTTATTTGCATCTTATTATGTTAAAATCAGTGCTAGCATAAATTCACTTAATTATAATATAATAACTGATTTTATTTACACCATTGTGAAGGAGCTTCCATTTTGTTATTTTTCGACAACGTAATGTCTTTTCTCTATTCTTTTCGTTCGTCCATCTGTAGTTGTCTGAAACATTCAGAAGTTGATTATTTACTAGTAGTAAGCCTAGTGAATGAAATTCGACCATAATTCATTTAAATTTTACGAGATTGAATGTTAGTTCATACTAATTCCATTTATAAATACATACTAATTCCATGATGCCATGTCATTTTAAGGTAGCCATCTAGTGTGTCAAACGCATGGTAGTGGGTGTATTTTTTTATTAAATTAATTTAATTCATTTCTAATACATATTTTATTAAAAAAATTAGCTTTCTGCTCTGTTTCTAAACTTTAACTATGCCTCATACTCCTCCGTCCGCGACATTTTCGTAAAAAGGGATACAAAGTTTTTGCCTCACTTATTAATAGATAGATTCAATTTAGAGGCAGTCCCATCATCGTCATCTGCCAACTATGTTGGGGTTGGCTTTCAGTCTGAATGGAAGCAGCTGAATACTATTATGTTGCATGTAGCAACTCCACAACCCCAGCACGCTTAGCAGGGCCACAATAGAAACGGGTTTTGTCGACGGAAGAATAGACAAAATTACAGTTTATCTGTAATTTTGTCTATTCTTCCGTCGACAAAACCCGTTTCTATGGTTGTCATGCTACGCGTCTGCACGCGTTGACACGTAGACGCGTAGACGCATAAAATGGCGTCATACCTGCGTACGATGAAGTATAAAATACATAATTTTCTGTTTCTTACCGATATCATTTTGTCAGCATAAAATTCTCGAACGTATTTGGTTGTCTTCTCATATTCCCAATTTTTTACTGACTGTCTATGGGTCATTATGTTATCCTTTATTGTTATTAACGTTATTATCTGTAATTCGAAATTCCTGAATTAAATATGAAGCAGTGATAAGGCTTCCGCAGTCAAACGCAACGCGACTCTGGTGGAACAATTTCTATTAAAACGTCATGGAAATTGTTCTACCAGAATCGCGTCACGCCTGCCTGGAGCCTTAAAGGCTCTTACATACTGGGGCGATACGTCGCGCGACGCCAATTTTAACAAAACAATTTCTCACGGTGAACAATGCGGCGGCGTCGCGTCGCACAGCGAATCGCCCCAGTATGTAAGAGCTTTTAAGCGGGATCTACGAACGGCATAATTATTATACTTGGTTGTATAACTCCCACTTTTCGCCTGTTATGTCTGATATAATATCAGGCGAGGCTATTTTCATTAACCGCGGACTATCCCAGGGTGTTAATGAGCAATCCCTAAAAGAAAATCTATTTTGCCCGCCCCGGGTATCGAACACTGGACCTCACGATTATCAGTCGCGCTTGCTTGTAGAAATAAAATGTATTCTTTCAAATGATTTAGGTACTTTTAGTCCATCAGCGTTTTCAAGTTCGAACTCCACTCCCGGTGTGAAAGTGATGATACTGTTAGCCACTGGGCATAGAAACTGAAAGTTGTACGTCCCATCATGGTTTCGGGTTAAAATATGCGTCTGAGTTAGATCCAGTGCTATTTTACCAGGTTTGTAGCCATCATCTGGAAAGATAAAAGATTTCCTTGAATATTCTGTGGCATAGAAGTGCAGCCCACCTGATGGCAAGTCACTACCATCTTTGAGCGCCTCCAATACCAAAGGCACCATACAATCACAACACCTTAAAAGTGTTAAACATGCATAACATAACATCACGCCTGTATGTCCGAAGGGTTAGGCAGAGGTGCACCTATAGTGTACCCACATTTCGCCAGTTATATTGATGTTTTAAAAGTAAAATACAATAGACGTAGATATATTTAGTAACCTATTCCGCTTAACTATTCTTCAAGAGTCATAAAAAACCCTGTTAGAAATCGACACGTGTTTTCACCTATTTTATAAGATTTAACACAATGAAGAACAATCAATCTGCCTAGCCTTTTCCAACTACGTTGGGGTCGGCTTCCAGTCTAACCGAATGCAGCTGAATACCAGTATTTTACATGGAGCGACTGCCTATCTGACCTTCACAACCTAATAACTGGGCAATACCCCTTGGTAAGACCAGTTGTCCGACACAATGAAGATCATTTAATTTTGTTGAAATTAGTTGAAAATTATTTACTTGAACACTTATCTGTATTATCTTAACTGTAGGTAAAATACACAGTATTCTCACATTTTCCATAATAACACTACTTTTAGCTCACCTGATTTTACGTAAACAAAATAATCTTCAAACTGTTCTGGGTTAGTTAAAACGTATTTTTTCCCTAAAAACTTGTCCATTTCTGACGCGACGTCAACACGGTATGACACTTCAAATAGTTATCAGTCATTGATAAATTATCATTTGCTATTCATGTCATTATCTGCTACGTATGTAATTCATACAATATCTAAGTACACGGCTACACATCAAGCTATACATTTCCAGTTTATGCTGATGAAAGAAAGAAATAAAAATATTTTATTTGGGTCACGCACAGGAAAAACAAGCAGTAATATAAAGCAAGTACAGAATTAAAATAAAATAATAATTAAAACTAACTAAATACATAGTCGACCTGTGCGAGGCCAAAAAGGCCCCTACCTCAGCATAATGCTGCGATATTTAAATAAATAAACACCGCAGCGCTGGTATTCTGATAGGGCCCGCTGTGATGCCACGGACACGCCTACAGACACAATATATAAATTAGGGGATTACAACATAAAAATAAATAAAACAATGAAAAATAATACATGAATAGATGAATGATCTCGCATTGTATAGGATTTCCGGACAATGCGAGATCAGCTTATACTGGAAATGTATAGCTTGATGTGTAGCCGTGTGTACAAGTACACGACTGCATAATATGTTCTTAAACATAACTAGCGAAATCTGGGTGTGTTATAATACCTTTACAGTTCTGGCGACCCCTTCGGGAATTACAGCCGTGAGGTCATTTACTTTTACTAGCTGTTGCCCGCAACTTCGTCTGCGATCAAGGATGAAAAGTAGCCTATTTCCTTCTCCAGGTCAAGGTCTACCCCTGTGCCAAATTGCATTCAAATCCGTTCAGCCGTTTTAGCGTGAAAGCGTAACAAACAAACAAACTCACTTTCGCATTTATAATACTGACTTCGCCCCGCGGTTTCATCCGCGTAAGTCACGATTCCGTGAAAATATCGGGATAGAAGTATCCTATGTCCTATTTCAGGTCATGGTCTACCCCCGTGTCAAATTTCGTCCAAATCCGTTTAGCCGTTTTAGCGTGAAAGCGTAACAATCAAACAAACTCACTTTCGCATTTATAATACTAGCTTCGCCCCGCGGTTTCATCCGCGTAAGTCTCGATTCCGTGAAAATATCGGGATAGAAGTATCCTATGTCCTATTCCAGATCATGTTCTACCCCTGTGCCATATTGCATTCAAATCCCTTCAGCCGTTTTAGCGTGAAAGCGTAACAATCAAACAAACTCACTTTCGCATTTATAATACTGACTTCGCCCCGCGGTTTCATCCGCGTAAGTCTCGATCCTGTGAGAATATCGGGATAAAAGTATCCTATGTCCTATTCCAGGTCATGGTCTACCCTTGTGCCAAATTTCGTCCAAATCCGTTCAGCCGTTTTAGCGTGAAAGCGTAACAAACAAACAAACAAACTCATTTTCGTATTTATAATATTAGTTAGGATTAATTATGATGTACGATAGACATCAAGATAAAGACAAATAAAACTCTCTGTTTGATTCGCCTAAAATGCGTTGAAATCCAGAAAATTACAACTTTTACAACGATTATCTACCTTTTGCAAAATAGAAGCTGTAAACAATTAATAGTAAGTACCGACTAATACTTCCAACAAGACCCTATCAATGAGAAACAATAAATTTTACTCTAATATCCGCTCCATATTACATATAACATATCAAAAATAACAATAAGTTAAAATGAAAAATGGCAACATTCATACACACTTTAGTTAGTTTTAATTATTATTTTATTTTAATTCTGTACTTGCTTTATATTACTGCTTGTTTTTCCTGTGCGTGACCCAAATAAAATATTTTTATTTCTTTCTTTCATCAGCATAAACTGGAAATGTATAGCTTGATGTGTAGCCGTGTGTACAAGTACACGACTGCATAATATGTTCTTAAACATAACTAGCGAAATCTGGGTGTGTTATAATACCTTTACAGTTCTGGCGACCCCTTCGGGAATTACAGCCGTGAGGTCATTTACTTTTACTAGCTGTTGCCCGCAACTTCGTCTGCGATCAAGGATGAAAAGTAGCCTATTTCCTTCTCCAGGTCAAGGTCTACCCCTGTGCCAAATTGCATTCAAATCCGTTCAGCCGTTTTAGCGTGAAAGCGTAACAAACAAACAAACTCACTTTCGCATTTATAATACTGACTTCGCCCCGCGGTTTCATCCGCGTAAGTCACGATTCCGTGAAAATATCGGGATAGAAGTATCCTATGTCCTATTTCAGGTCATGGTCTACCCCCGTGTCAAATTTCGTCCAAATCCGTTTAGCCGTTTTAGCGTGAAAGCGTAACAATCAAACAAACTCACTTTCGCATTTATAATACTAGCTTCGCCCCGCGGTTTCATCCGCGTAAGTCTCGATTCCGTGAAAATATCGGGATAGAAGTATCCTATGTCCTATTCCAGATCATGTTCTACCCCTGTGCCATATTGCATTCAAATCCCTTCAGCCGTTTTAGCGTGAAAGCGTAACAGTCAAACAAACTCACTTTCGCATTTATAATACTGACTTCGCCCCGCGGTTTCATCCGCGTAAGTCTCGATCCTGTGAGAATATCGGGATAAAAGTATCCTATGTCCTATTCCAGGTCATGGTCTACCCTTGTGCCAAATTTCGTCCAAATCCGTTCAGCCGTTTTAGCGTGAAAGCGTAACAAACAAACAAACAAACTCATTTTCGTATGTATAATATTAGTTAGGATTAATTATGATGTACGATAGACATCAAGATAAAGACAAATAAAACTCTCTGTTTGATTCGCCTAAAATGCGTTGAAATCCAGAAAATTACAACTTTTACAACGATTATCTACCTTTTGCAAAATAGAAGCTGTAAACAATTAATAGTAAGTACCGACTAATACTTCCAACAAGACCCTATCAATGAGAAACAATAAATTTTACTCTAATATCCGCTCCATATTACATATAACATATCAAAAATAACAATAAGTTAAAATGAAAAATGGCAACATTCATACACACACACGTCACTAAACACAATTTAGGGGAAACTGGGCCAATATAGGACACAACGCTCACTCGACTAAAGTAATAAATCAATAAGACGATATTAAATAAAATTCTCCACCGTATATCATAGGCGTTCGCATTGTGTACAAAAACGACCATTTTGTCTTGACACGACTATTCTAAGTAAGACTGAATACATTTCAAGAGAAAGTTGGAGGCCTAAGAGGTCTCGTAATGTTGGTCGGTCTATCTGTCAAAGACTAACGCTTATTTCATGCGGGAACTTATTGCTCTTATTAGGCGTCGATTGTAAACGATTTAGCACGGTTATTTATTGGTTTGATTGTAATTTTATGTTCTATTATGAAGTGCTTAGTTGCGCTGCTTTAGAAAATTATTAACATTTTTACACTGATAATTATATTAATATTAAAAAAAACCGGCCAAGTATGAGTCGGACTCGCGCACGAAGGGTTCTGTACCATTATCTATAAAAACGGCAAAAAAATCACGTTTTTTTGTATGGGAGCCCCCTTAAATATTAATTTTATTCTATTTTTAGTATTTGTTGTTATAGCGGCAACAGAAATACATCATCTGTGAAAATTTGAACTGTCTAACTATCACCGTTCATGAGATACAGCCTGGTGACAGACGGACAGACAGACAGCGAAGTCTTAGTAATAGGGTCCCATTTTACCCTTTGTGTACGGAACCATAAAAAGAAGTAGAAAGGTAGGTAGTAGAAAACAGTCAAAACGTTAAAAGCAAACAGTTGTATACGGTTTACTTTGAAAATAATATCATTTTATCTATGAATACATTATATCTAAAATACAATACATAATAGATTTGCTTCGTATATCATTCGTATATTTTTACAACACAAAAATAAACATTTCTCCGAAAACGAAATGCTAAAATATTTTAACAATATCCAGCAATATCGAAGACGACATAAATAAACAAGTTGACGAATCGACATACATGTTTGCCAACCGTTTTCAGTCGACAAACTTGCTCCCGATTTTATGTAATAGAAGCAATGTGTAATCCCAATCTCGATCTTTGGAGAAAAGGTGGGAAAATTTGGCCCCTATTGAGGGCTTTCCGCCCTAATACGGCGACAAAAGGTCGCGTTTGTAACCCAATATTGTTGTAAAGACGTGCTATTTATCAAGTTTCCATTTTGACCCGACCTCCCTTATAGATTTGTGATACACAGCTCATTTGACGTATTGGTATCTCTATTAACTATTTTTATTGAAGATCTGTCAATGAAATGAAATAAATATCTCAAACTAAGGACTTCGATTCGGAACTAGATTATCGTGAAATCTGTCAGATTTGTATTCGGATTTTGGTTTATTTTAAACTAATTTTCGAGACATATCAATTGAACATTATTATTTAGAGAGTTTGTGATCGACGACTTATCTACATTGATTAAAACTGATTCTCAGGGCATAAAGTTTTAATACATGTACGAGAACGAAACGTCAAAACGGACTTCTTAGATTGTCGCGAGTTTATGGAAGGCAATTTAAATCGTAGTATAGTCGAAGCCCAAAAGTCTAACAGCCAGTCTTGCCAAAGGGTATCCGTGTACGTAAATGCGGTAGTGGGGCGCATCATTCCAGATTGGACAAGCTTTAACCAGTAAATGGATTGTGGAGGTGAGATGAGCAATCGCTCCATGTAAAGTACTGGTATTCAGCTGCATCTAGTTAGACTGGGAGCCGACCTCAGCGTATTTAGGAAAAGGCTAGGCAGATTTATAGACTTTGCTTATTTATACAATGTCGCGCTGCAAAAGTACTAAAACAAACTAGCCAACTTTGTTATGCTGGTGTGCGAGACAGGGACAGCGCGACATAGTGCTGTCATTGTGTCATTTTCTATTGTGCGTGCATTTAGCGGCCAACAGTTGGACGCTATTTTTTTCGACGAGTTCACAGCTTTGACTTTATATCTATATAATACCTAATCCAAAAAGGCTTTGATGTGCCTGTTTATTTTAATTACTTACCATACTTACATTACAACACGAATTTAGGATCAGCTTATAAGAACGCCCTTGACCCAGTAGAGCTCAATGAACGGTAAAAGGAGCGTGGGGCGCCCAACTGCGCGATGGATTGCCGATATTAGGAGGAAACGATATTAGGTCAATATATTATGTATGGAGCCCAACTCGTTGATATATGAGTTTGTATGTAACCTTCCTTTTGCTTTCTCGATTATGTGTTTCTTCCTTCAATCTGCCTAGCTTTTTCCTTACTATATTGGAGTCGGCTTCCAGTCTAATCGGATACAGCTGAATACCAGTATTTTACATGGATTGGCTGCCTATCTGACCTCCACGAACCAAGTAACTGGGTAATACGATACCTCCTGGTAAGACTGGTTGTCGAACTTTCGGGCTTCTGACGACCCGTAACGACTGTCAAAGATCCACGAATCACAGCCGGGACCAACGGCTTAACGTGTTTTCTGAGGCACGGAGGAGTCTCGATATGTAAAGATGGTCTCCCCTTCACGGACCAACCACGGCAAGCGTAGCTTAACCTGACGGATCGACCCGTGCGGCTGTTATTACTTAGCCACGAACTCCTTAATTATACGTAAATATTTATCTTAGATTTGTTCATCATAAAGGTCACCACCCTAATTGCGTAACACACGTTGCCTTTCATTTTGACAGTTCAACTACATTCATTGCGTTATTAACGTTGTTGAGCAGACAAATTTTTTCTTCAAAATCCTTCAGTGTTTGGTATAAAGTGTGTAAAGTGCGTGATAGACGTGCGTACTTAAAGTACGCGGTTTTTAAGTTCGTGACCTTGCTCGGCTCGCCGTCGGTGACACTCACATGAAGCTTGCTCAAAACGCATTGTTAAATTGGCAGCTCGCGGCGATGACAGACTACGAGCCAAGCCGGGCTACGAGCAACATTTCAAACCTGTTGGATCGCCGACGAACTTACTCAGCGGTTTTAAAGTCCGCGTACTTAGCATGACACACGGGCAGGGCTTGAAAACGTTACCAATTCACATTAAAAGTAACGTTAAGTAACGGTATTTCCGTAGAGATATCTGGATATCGGTATGATTTGGTAGCGTTACTTAGTAGCATAACATAATAATAACGTTAAAAATTGTGGTAAAAATTACCGGTATTTTTACTGTTATTGTAAAAATAGCGGTAAAACATTACCGGTATTATTTTTGTTATTTTATGCGACGTTGCCGCCCCGTTTCCTCAAAGGCGGCCGGCGGACAAACCAACCAAGTATATTCACAAGAACAAGCACAACACAGAATAGCAAAGAGAATACCTATTATACACGCAAATAGTTGTACGGCACAGTTTTAGCATCGATGCAGTCTGAAAATTTTAACGATATCCAGAACGACGGTAACAAAACCAAATAATAACGATAAAATTTTCGATAGCATAGATTTTAACGTTACGTATGTTTAACGATAAAATGTGCCAGATATAATGTTAAATATTATAACGTTATTTATTAGTTAACGATATCTGCATCAGAAGGCTGTAACGATACCATATTTTTAACGGTATTTCAAGCCCTGCACACGGGCGAGTAAGCTCGCCGAGCCATAAGTACGCGTACTTGCTCACACGTCTATCACCCCTTTTACGTAATTTACGCGTTGAACTTCGAGAACTCGCAATTACATCTTATCATTGCATATTAATTCACAGACTTTAACGAAGCAACGGACTCGGCCCTAGTGCCAAGTTTTTACATCCCTGGCCTTCTTTTTCTTATATTCTAGAGTTTCCCTGGACGGGTGCCAAGATCCGCATTCTTTAAGAACTTGTCATGAACTTAAGAAAGAGGAACGTTAATTCGTTAATATTTAAAACCATTGCCCCGAGTGAAGAAGCTTTTGATCTGCAGTGGGATAATCATAGGCTGGTATTATTTGTATGGAGCTTATGAAAATCTTCATTAAGACCGTACCCTAGCTCAGATTTTATCTCGCTCGCACCATACTACTCGCGGCTTCAGTGAAACCGAGATGGAGTGCGGTGTTGGCGGCTCTCAAGCCTCGAATAGTTTAGGTAATTGCTTTTGTCGGTGAAGACCTGCTTTATAGTTACGTCATAACTGACGTAACTATAAAGTAGGTCTTTTTTTTTTTTTTTGTTTTCTTCCTCCCGTGGCCTCGCTCGCGTGGTATGTCGATAAAAAGTAGCCTATGTCCCTTTCTCAGGCTCTAGACTATCTGTGTACCAAATTTCATTTAAATCGGTTCATTAGTTTTGGCGTGAAAGCGTGACAGACAGACACACAGACAGAGTTAATTTTGCATTTATAATATCAGTAAGGATAATGCTAAGTTTCATGACCTAATTTGAAGTATTTTTTTAATATTTTTAATATTTATTGGATTTTTTTTCTATCGAGAAAATTTTATGTAATCGTGTTTCGCCAAACATAGGACCTAGCATCAGTCCTCAACTTTAACATATTTATTTAAAAAATTAATGCTGCAGTATTTTCGGCATAACGGAGGATCATGCTAAGCAATTTGAGGTAGAGTAGGGCCTTAAACGGTTTTCAGATTTCCAAACCTTGTAATTTAGGTACCTAATTTTATCATGTAGAACGTTTTCACACTCAAAGATTCGGAAATCCAAGAAAACGTTTGTTACGCCTAATAAATTTTCTTCTTGGTCTCGCAAAAAAACCTACACGTATTATCAAGACAGACACACACATTTGTAACATATCACACACATTATGTGTGACAGTAGTTTCTGCCCGTGACTTCGCCCGCCCGGACTATTACTTCGTTTTCGCTTAGCGTTCAACCGGCTTTTTTTTTTTTGCTGGGCTCCTAAGGACCGTCGCCCGATTTTAAATACCATATAACCTTCCTAAAGAATTGCGCTATCACTTTCAAATAATTTTTCAAATCCGACTGGTAGTTCTAGATATTAGCGCGTTCAAACAAACTCTTCCGCTTTATTTTATTATATATAGTACTAGCTGATACCCGCCCGCGTGGATGTCGATTATTATACTAAAACCTTACTAGAGAACCACTCTAGCCATTGGTGAAAACAGCATGAAAATCGGTGCAGTAGTTTTTGAGTTCATCGCGTACAGGACAGACAGACGCGGCGGAGGACTTTGTTTTATAATATGTAAGGATAGATTACACACACTTGTATAACCTTACACACATAGACAATAAAAGATGTGTCTCACAAAAGTAGAAAGACACCCGCTGGTCTGTTACAAGATTTATTGGAAATTCTGTTAGAGGGCGTAAACTGTATGGCGCTAAGGAATCGACAATTCGTTAACGCTTGTACATACTGGCGGAATTGAAAGGTAATGTAGTTGTTTAGTTAGGCTTATGGGGAAGGAAAACTGTTCAGCCGTTTTAGCGTGAAAGCGTAACGAACAAAAAATTCACTTTCGCATTTATAATATTAATAGTTAGGATTTGTTCAATTTCTAGAAGGAGCTCGTAGCTAAGTAATAACAGCCGCACGGGTCGATCCGTCAGGTTAAGCTACGCTCGCCGAGGTTGGTCCGTGGATGGGTGACCATCTTTACATGTCGAGACTCCTCCGTGCCTCGGAAAGCACGTTAAGCCGTTGGTCCCGGCTGTCATTCGTTGATCTTTGACAGTCGTTACGGGTCGTCAGAAGCTTGAAAGTCTTACCAGGGGGTATCGTATTACCCAGTTACTAGTTACTGGGGTGTGAAGGGTAGATAGGCAGTCGCTCCATGTAAAATACTGGTATTCAGCTGCATCCGGTTAGACTGGAAGCCGACCCCAATATAATTGGGACAAGGCTAGGCAGATTGATTTGTTCGATTTCTCAAAACTCTAATTTCAACATTATTGTTATTATTTTTGGTAAAAAACAAGCAGATGCCCCATTCTTAAGTAGTAATCCTGTAACCTCTCTGCCTATTAAAATTTCTATCTGTCATTTAAATACAAGACTTCTACCGCAAATGGTGAATTTAATTTATTACACGATGTCAGTAATGTGTTCATGTCTTTACAAAACGTCGAGCTTTCAGAGTAAGAACTTAATTTAACACTGCAGTAGTCAACATCTGAGAATAAGCTTGATACACAGTAATTTTCTTTATCTTTATTTCTTTGAATCAATCAATCAGTCTGCCTAGACTTTTCCCAACTATATTGGGGTCAGCTGCCAGTCTAACCGAATTCAGCTGAATACCAGTATTTTACATGGATCGACTGCCTATCTGACCTCCACAACCCAGTAACTGGGTAATACAAGACCCCTTGGTAAGACTGGTTCTCACACTTTCGGACTTCTGACGCCCCGTAACGACTGTCAAAGATCTACAAATGACAGCCGCGACCAACGGCTTAACGTGCTTTCCGAGGCACGGAAGAGTCTCGATATGTAAAGATGGTCACCCATCCACGGACCAACCCCGGCAAGCGTAGCTTAACCTGACGGATCGACCCGTGCGGCTGTTATTACTTAGCCACGAGCTCCTTCTCCTCCTCAACATCAAAATCAAATACAAATAAACCACGTTTACAACCCATCACTACAATTTATACCTTTCTCCCACGTACAGCTTTAAATAATATATTTAATGTACAATTACACCTCCCGGTACAGTCAGCTGCATATTTGTAATAACTCTTCTAACATCGATGTAAGAAACATGCGTCAGTAATTTAATGTCAATCGGATTTATGTTCACTTCATTCATTCATTCGTTCGTTCAATCGGTCTTTGGTTAATTTATATTTCCTTGTGTGGTCTCGAAAGTCGGTGGTTTGTAATAAAAGTACGTAATATAAGTTGGATTTATATTGTCTGAATAAATTTGAGGTAGGATTTTTGTGAAGGACAATCTAATCTCGTTGGTTTAGTGGTCGGAAGCAAGCATGAGGTCCTGGATTTTTTCCATCTGGAATTTCTAACTAGCCCGGAGTCTGGATTTGTGTCCTGTTGATGGCAATATTACATGGAACTTCTACATTCATAACTGGCGAAATTTGGGTGAGGATGAAGGTTTAGGCAGAGGAGTAGGTACCTAATTACCTATGGTATCTACACTCACATTTCGCCAGTTATGTTTAAGTCCCATGTAATAGGGGGCGAGCCTATTGACATCAACCTGGTACGAATCCAGACTCCGGGCTGCTACTGAGAAATTCCAGATAGAAAAACCATCACTTTGCCCGGCCCGGGAATTGACTTGGGAGTTTATCTAAAAATGGGACAATTATAGACTGATTAGTTGTTGCACGCGACTTCGTCTGCAATCCAGAATGAAAACTAGTCTATGTCCTTCCCCAGGTCATGCTCACCCATGTGCCAAATTTCATCCAAATCCGTTCTGTCGTTTTAGCGTTACAGCATAACAAACAAACGAAACAAACTCACTTTCGCATTTATAATAGCCGGACAGGCTTTTAATATTTTATGGACCTAAAATACATTTAAAAAAGTAATCCTGTGTTTTTTACAAGCAGTTTGAAACACTATTCGTCGAATTCTGCTGAGAAATCATATTCTCTTACGTCATTCCACATACATAATTCATACCTCCACGTTACTTACACAAACATTGCTACATAGTAGGCCAATACTAATTAATTCTATAATTTATATGGTTCAAAGGGACTCTATGTGCTATTGTTGGGTAGCCGGTATCCGTTTTGGGCTGCGATCCGTTTGGCCCGGGATCCGTTTTGCCCTGAAGGTCGGTATTAAAACAATTAGAGACGTTTACGTTTGAAATTGAGGTGTAATGTTTTGAGAGAACTTTGAGTGTAGGTACTGTATTTATTAGTAGGTAATTTGGGTCGATTTTAAGAATGCTAAGTTATTATTCTGTATGCATGAGAAAGGTGTAATAACATTTAAAAGTGTGCTACAGACCATGAAACTAAAAAACTTTCTCCAAGGCATGGAAATCGTAATCAATCAATCTGCCTAGGCTTTTCCCAACTATATTGGGGTCGGCTTCCAGTCTAACGGGATGCAGCTGGATACTAGTATTTTACATGGAGAGACTGCCTATCTGACCTCCACAACCCAGTAACTGGGTAATACGATATCCCTTGGCAAGACTGGTTGACAGACTTCCGGGCTTCTGACGACCCGTATCGACTGTCAAAGATCGACAAATGACAGCCGGGACCAACTGCTTACCGTACTTTCCGAGGCACGGAGGAGTCTCGATATGTAAAGATGGTCACCCATCCATGGACCAACCTCTGCAAGCATAGGTTAACCGTTGGATCGAACCTTGCGGCTGTTATAACTTAGCTACGAGCTCTCGCAAAAAGATAATTAGCTGTCTCATAAATTTGGGTCACTATTGAAGTTTTGTGAGTTGTATGAGACAGTGATGTTTTTTTCGCGAATAAATGTGACCACACCTTCCTGATACATTCTGCATGTTAGAGAGAGACCATACAATTATGGGTGTGTTACCTATGGTAAGTGTCTCTTACAAAAAATGAGCTAGCTTTCATTCCCACGCTTGCTCACTGCGTGATTTTCTATGATTTCCGACTAACAGTGCTGATAGATCCTAACGACATTTTTCTATACAGTCAATCAGTGTTGCCACAGACCATAAAGTCAAATAAGGCTTTACGGACTCTTTTTTGCACCTAAAACTTAGCATAACATAATCAGCCTATAATGTTCCCACTACTGGGACACATAACTCCACTCTGTGAGAGGTAGTGAACCACATGTCTTCGAATTTTTAGTTCTAGGACATACCGGTTTCCTCACGATGTTTTCCTTCACCGTTTTGAGAGCAGTGCTGATGAAATAATTTACGAAAAATAAAGTACCCGTCTGGGTTCGAACCTACGACCTAACTACAATTCGTAAGTCGAGGCCGTTTCTAATAGTCACCAAAACTTAATAACTACTAAAACTTAATTAACTAAAAAGTGTTAGTAGTACCACAAATAAAATTCACGAAGATAAATGCGAAATCCCTTATCAATTTAATGCTTAAACCCTGTTTTCAACCACAGCGATAAGGCAGCGATAACACACTCTTTAGCCCTTGTAGCGATGCTATTATCTCAATTTATTGTAACGTTATCTTGAAAGAATAAACTTAAATAATAACGCTTTATCTTTGAGATCAAAAGAAGGAAAAAACAGTATGGAGTTTCTTTGTGTATGCTAAATATAGGACGTAAATTGTTCTGGAGATCTTGGGTGTACTGTAAATAGCTGCCTTTTTGTTTTTTTTTTGTTCATTCATACTTTATAGGGATCCCGTAGATGGTTGTAAAGAAAAAATGTAATAAATACATTTTTAACTATCTTTTTACAATGGTGTTTTATGTCCGTGAAATAATGAGAATAGTAGAATACAATAATAATTCTATATTATTATTATAAGGAGGATTTTCTATGATTTGTCTTTGGCTTACGTCCTGAGTTCCTGACAGGTCATAATGATGAGAGGTTAGACGGAGAAATGGCCAAGTATACCTTGATGGCGTTCGTTGATCTCAGAATGTCATTTGTTCAAAACTAGTGTTGCCAGTATAATAAATAAAATGTCCCAATGATCGAATACAACAATTTAACGATTTATTATGTTATTTCAAAACCTAACAGTACGAAGAAGGATCAGAGAAAATTATTAGCTATTTTTACCCGACTACGGCGAAGCAAAAAAAAGTTATGATTATTTTATGATAACGTCCGGAGGATTGGCATCAGTGTCATCATATCTGCTGCCAAAAACAGCAAACGGGCAAAAAAAAAATTACCAAAATAACACTGCGCTAAGTTTAAAAGACATTATTTTAGTAGCCTCACATTTTTCGTTGATTAATAATAATAACAGATAATCACGGAATACCAATATCAATAAATAATTTAACGATAAAAGTAAAGAAGGAGACCTCACGCATTGTGATTTATTTTAATTAATGGGCAATAACAATCATTGCCTGGCAGTAGATTTGTTTCATGCAAATCAATCGGCTCTTATTAGCATAGTGGAGAGGACGATAGTGATGTGACATTATCGATGTTAGCTGTCGATATTTGTTACGTAACAATTTGATTTATCTCAACTACTAAACAAATATTATAAAGAGGTAAAATTTGTGAGTTTTTATGTAGGGGGTAACTTCAGAACTGCTAATCCGATTCCGAAAATTCTTTCACTAATGGGAAGCTACTATATTCTATGTTAAAACTAGCTAGTACCTATTTAAAAAAGGTAAAATTGTTTGTTTGATATATTTTTGAAAATTCAATTTAAAAAATCTTTTCCAACAAATTAAATAAAGTATAAGCTAAATAAGTTCTCATAAGAAAAAACTGTACCTACCTAGCCTTTGGCAGAAAAATAATCGTCCCAGTTTTTAACTAGATGATGTTTCATCTCACTGTTAAGTACATCAATTAGTACATAAATGACATTAATTAATAATACAGCAAGTAAATCAACCATGAGCGGTTGACATGTATAATTAACTAAATTCATTTGTTATTAAAATTAATTAATCTTAACATATTAATCACGCACAGTGTCACTATGGACACAATATAAATAGTTACCTAAGTACAGCAGGCCAGCTCCACACAGCGTGCGAAAACAGGTGCTCGCACACAAGACGCGTACGTGCGCAGCTGCGCCGGCACGCGGCGATCTCAAACAAATACCAGTCGCGAGTGCGCTTGCACTCGCTGTACGTGAAGCGTGTCAATGTGTGCGTGCAATTTCGCTCGTTGTATGAAGCCGACCTTCTGTTCCATCTATTTTGTTTGTGCTTGGAGGAGACCTCCAGCATTGAACGTCTTTCGACTGAGTTGATGATGATGATTGGTGATGGGTATTTTGTACTATGGTAACGAAGCCTACCTTCTACAAATGAGAGTAAATTATTTGATATTGTTATTTTATTAATAATGTGACCTCTTATATGGTTCAGTTATTTTGTGTGAGTCCAGTTTTGTACTATCAATTCATGGGTATTTTCAAAATTGTTTTGGTATGGTATTAAATTTTTAATATTATGTTCAAAATCTCGACAAAATTAGTTAAAAATAAAAACCACGTTGGAATGTTAAAGCTGCGCGTCGTATTTTTATCCTAATTCTAGGCTACTGGGTCAAGAGTGGACATATTACAATCTTTTTAGTACTACATTTTTAATTTCACCTCTGAATAGACGAATAATTATATTTACGGAACCCGAGCCCTTTCGCATGTTGACACCCCACTTTAATTTGAATGTCAAATTCTCGTATAATTTTAAAACTGCTTGATAATTTTTGCATATTTTTGTATGCGTAACGCGTATATCCCCAAAACGGATTTTTTTGTTCTATATTCGCAAAACCTTTTCGGTTTTAATTGAATAACATATACTGGACCTCTCGACTTAACACGTTTTCGCACTTTTTGTTCTTTTTTTTACAATTTTAATTTAAAACGCTTCTCGGTGGGCCCGGCTGGGAGGTCTTTTGGTGTACAAAATACCTACAATTTGGTGCTCATGAGTTGATTTAGTGTAGCATGCAGAAGCAATCAAAAATAATTTCTGGTATATAGCCTCAACTAGCCTAAATCAAAAATAATCTTTTTATCATAAATAAATAAGACATAATAATATGACATAATTACTTTTGCACTTAACCTTTAAATGTCCATATAAAAATTTAATTATGTTTCAGATAGCTTATTTAAACAAAGAAACAAAACAAGCAAAATTTCCCAACTCACTAAAAAAATATCGATATCGATAAAAATAGCTTCCACTTATGAATATTTATCGAATTGACATTATAATACAATCGACAGATGTGTCCCAACTTAAGAAATAAGAAGTCGAAGCCACTCCCATATTTCATTTCCTTTTTTTATTTTATAAGAAAACTAGCGAAGCAGCCCTGCTTCGCACGGTTTTTACGGCTTGACAAAACAACGATTTTTCTCTATGTAAGTTAAACACTAAGTTATTGTACGCATAACCCTTTCGGAATAAATTCTCTAAATAATGGTGAAAACCGAATGAAAATCCGTTGCGGAGTTTCGAAGAACAACGAGGTCTCACAGACAGACACGAAAAACTTTGAAATAATATGTTTATAAGATTATTATGTTGAAAAAAAGTGGTTTTTCCATTTTGTGACATTTTAGTATGAAATTGATTGCAGTATATCTTATTGACAGGTTTTTATGTGGCGATTGATTTTTTATTCTGGTAAATTTATTATGGAGTTACTGTGGAATGGCGAGGATTTATTTTGTTTTGAAGACTCGAGGATTAGTGTGATAATGTCTTTAAGGTTTCTGATAGTGATTCAGCATTTTTTTTACTAAAATAAAGCTTTTTGTTGGACGACAAAGTTTTCGTAGAAATCAAACCATAGTGGTTTTTGCTTGCTGTAGTTTTTAATGCGAGTGCGGTGCTTCAGATCAGATGTTTCATCTGCTTGAGTGTCCAAATGCCCGTTCACCTGTACCCTTGACGATATGAACAACGGTTCTGATGCCGCAGTAAATGTGGTCACATACCGGGCCAAGACAGTACCTATATTTTTAGAAAGAAAAAAAAACAACCGGCTTCCAAAAAAACACTACAAACTGAAAAATAACAAAATTTCGGAATTCGGTTAATTTTGGTCTTATTTTTTTTTTGTTATTGGTGGGTGAACGTACATGAAAAAAAAAAACATTCGTAAAGTCGAACATGGAACCTTTTTGGAAGTCGGTTAAAAATAACCTAACATAACCTATAAGATTTTTGTATAAACTTATTCCATTTCATAAAACAAAATAAATTCCAAATCGTTGCGAAACACAAGCACTAATCCCCACTCACAAACCATTGTTAAAAATAAGACAATAATCTTAATATTTCAAGAAAAATACACGTAACGAAAAACTCGAAGTCATCAATAACGACCATCATAATAATACGGGTCACTGACCCCTCCTACGCAATAGAAAGCCATAATCCACGGCTTTTAATGTCCCATAAACTATGTCTCATATTAATTACAGTACTCTGTATTAATGGCGTGTGATTAGAAAAATAACAATACAAGGGAATTGATTTGGTATCTGTCTGATTTGAGATTGTATTTTTGTAGGAGTACCTACCTATGTTCTTCTAGTTTCGTATGTTTTTTTAAAACCGACTTCAAAAAGGAGGAGTTTCTCAATTCGTCTGTATGTTTTTTTTTTGTGTGTATTACGCGATTACTCCACCAATTATGAATTGATTTTTAATGATGATTATGGGCCTGCGTGGTGGATTGGGATCCATTCACTGTCACAGAGAGGACGTCTGTGTCCCAGTAGCAGGAATATTAGATAAAGGCTGATTACGCTAATATCATAGCTCGCTAGAAGAGTCACAAAAAATAGTACATTACTGTCGCGGCCAGCAATAAGGGGATTGATGGACGATCGTGAAAATGAGGGCCGAGGCGAAGCCGAGGCACTCATGCGTGAGTCCATCAATTCCTGATTGCGGCCAAGGCTTGTCTAGTACTTTTCTCAAACAACGCGCGGAAATTCAAACTGAGTAAAAAATTAAATAGAAATTCCAGAATTAATGACGAACAACTATCATTTTTCATGCGCCAGTATGTTCATTTGTTTCTTCTTTGTTCTATTTGAAAGCCAATTCGAAATTTAAATAATACTTTGATAAGTTACCTCCTTAGTTGCCGTGTGTTGAAGTAAAAAGTTCGTTCCATTTTTAAATAACACGACAGATATGCGTTTTCATAATAATTTATTTGGCCGCTAAACACGCCAGATATGGATTTTCATAGTAACTTTGCTGGCCGCATCGTCACTTGTTTTTTACCAGTACAGCAATTTTGATTTATCTCGAAGAAGGTTGTCAAAATAATGCTCGAATTTCCAAGCGTTTGAGAAAAAATACTAACGGCCAGTTTCTTTATCAAAAGTAACAGCCAAAGTAACGTCAAAAAGTCAAAGAAACGGTTAAACCTGTTTATTTTTGTCGTTACTTTCGCTGTTAATTTTGATGGAAAAACTGGCCGTAAAGCAGCAATATAGTCAAACGGTTAAAGCCTCGTCCAAACGGGCGCGATATCGCGGGTGCGACAGGCAGCGTGACTCTTGTCGCGCCCGGGATATCGCGCCTGTTTGTGGGAGCCTTTAAAGGCATTGATTGACGTAGGTACCTATTATAAATATCCTTATTATTTCTTCATGATAATAATATGATAAATGATAATAGGTACTTATAAATCATATTCAGCCTTGCTACCAAGATGCCTAAATATAATTATATAAATAAAACTAGTTTCAACTATGATCTAACCAGTTTTTTGAAGCCGACTGTTCAACTAGTTTTAGGAGGAGCTCGTGGCTGAGTAATAACAGCCGAACGGGTCGATCCAACAGGTTAAGCTACGCTTGCCGGGGATAGTCCGTGGATGGGTGAGCATCTTTACATACCGAGACTCCTCCGTTCCTCGGAAAGCACGTTTAGCCGTTGGTCTCGGCTGTCATTCGTAGATCTTTGACAGTCGTTATATGGATCGTCAGAAGCCCGAAAGTCTGACAACCAGTCTTACAGGTATCGTATTACCCAGTCACTGGAATGTGGAGGTCAGATAGGCAGTCGCTCCATGTAAACTCTTGGTATTCAGCTGCATCCGGTAAGACTGGAAGTTGACACCAACATAGTTGGGAAAAGTCTAGGCAGATTGATGGATTGATTTAAATACAAAATAAAACAGAAATCTCGATGTTTTGTCAAGTCGTAAAAACCGTGTGAAGTAGAGGCAAGTCTCTAGTATCACAATAAATCATTGCTTTACATCATGTAACACTATTATACAACATGTGTTCTTACATAATTATAAAAAAATAAAGAAATAAAAACTAAATCCCAACTACGACTAAAAAGGTATAAACAAGACACCACAGACAGACAAATTAAAAATCCGGAGTCACACGTAATCGTGTGAATCCGGTTTTTTTCATTTAAATTCTTTTGGGTTTATAATATATATTTTTGAAATGTGCTCATTAAGCCCTTTCGTTTGATATCCAACATGGTACAATTAAACAATTTTTTTTTAAAGTTCCGACTTTATGTCTTCTAAAGGGCGCCATTTAATGTGACGTCACATAGCCTATAACCAGCGGACGATCAAGACGCTTCCAACGATACCTCATATGTCAAATTGTGATTAGTGGTTTAGAAGATAGGAGCGAACAGATGAACATACTTACATACATATATACATACCGGTCAAAAGGATAACCCTCCTTTTTTCTTCGCCGTAGTCGGGTAAAAACAAAGTCCTCCGCCGCGTCTGTCTGTCGTCCTGTACGCGATAAACTCAAAAACTACTGCACCGATTTTCATGCTGTTTTCACCAATGGATAAAGTGGTTCTTGAGGAAGGTTTTAGTATATAATAACCGACATCCACGCGAGCGAAGTCGCGGGCATCAACTAGTACAAAATAACACAGAAATCTCGTAGTAGTAGAGGCGGGTGTCTAGTATCACAATAAATCATTGCTTTACATCATGTAACACTAAATATACAATATGTATAACACTATAAATAAGTGTTACATTTATCAATAGTCGCACTGCAGGCAGACGAACTCGGTTGATTAGTTGTGACGAGGCGACATGGCGTCAATTCTGTTCAATCACGGCGCTTACACCGTTTGAGGCCTAGAGAGCGGTGCTCAAAGATGTTCGATATTTTGGTGTTTCGTTTAGTAGTGCTGCACTTTAGCCGTTTTAAACTACCAGAGGACCTCGACAAAGTGACATTCTATCAGCGTTAACGATGATGGAAAAGGCAAAAATTTATAGGACTGACATAAGCTATCGAAAAGGTTAAGTCAATCCTGTTGAAAGTCGTTGTAGAAATACGAAATGCTTTCGAAGCGATTGTCACTTGTCTAGGCCCTCAGATAAGTTACAGGTACCTTATCTGGTAGATTATTTAGTCCACATTCTGCTCCATTTGTTTATTTATCTGGTAAGAAGTGCCTGTCTGTGAGTGCGTTAATGTGGTTTAAAATGGCCGCCATAATGTCGTTGCAATGCAGAAAATACTGATACAAATAGACTAACCGTGTGTTTTGTTGACCTAACATCAATCTAGTCCATACTTCCATAATAATATTATAAATTCGAAAGTAACTCTGTCAGTCTGTTTGTATGTAACCTTTTCACGCCTAAACCACTGAACGGATTTCGACAAAATTTGGCAAGGAGATAGACGGCATCCTGGGAACGGACATAGGCTACTTTTTATCAACATACCACGCGGGCGAAGCCGCGGGCGGAAGCTAGTATTCAATAGTTAAGCTAATTACATAATAAGCCATTTTTTCATCAACAAAAACGCCCAATTTTTTACCGACGAAAAAAAAGGAGGTAGTCGACCCGTATTTTTTTTTTAATATTTTTATTTATGACCACGCATAACTTTATAGAGAGTAGTCCGATGTGAAAAAATCTTTTTTAGTGGAAAGGGTTTACCTCGAAGTTGGTCCCACTCAAAATTGAAAACTAAAATTCACCCCTAAGAATAGAAAAAAAGGGGTTGATTGATTTTTCACCTACTGAATTTTCAACTGTGACCGATTTTTTATGTGAATTGAAATGTAGTCTAAGGCCTACACATGATATTATGCAACAGGGTATACTTTACCATTATTACCTTATTCGTCATAGGCATTGCTCTAGTTAACATGACCTTGTTACATTGGTACAACATCCATCAATCGTTTCAGCATTTATTTAATTACTAGCTATTACCCGCGATTTCATCTGCGATCTAGGATGAAAAGTAGCTTATGTCCGTCTCCAAGTCATGGTCTACCTATGTGCCAAATTTCATCCAAATCCGTTCAGCCGTTTTAGCGTGAAAGCGTATCAAAAAAACTCACTTTCGCATTTATTATATTACTAGCTTCCGCCCGCGGCTTCGCCCGTATGGTATGTCGATAAAAAGTAAACTTTATCTTTCCCTGGGATGCCATCTATCTCCTTGCCAAATTTTATCGAAATCCGTTTAGTGGTTTAGGCGTGAAAAGGTAACATACAGACAGAGTTACTTTTGAATTTAAAATATTATTATGGATATAGTGAGGATTTATTGAGTTCACATTGGTGATTAAACTAGGCTTTCTGGCGTTAAAGGGGATCAAAGTAAAGATTTATGAAGTTTAACATAATATTTTAATACATAACGTCTCCACACAATGGGGCCTGAAGATGGACGCCGCCGCCGAGACCGGCCCAGAAAGAGGTGGCGAGACGACCTGGGGGGTGGGCCCCCAGGTCGTCTATGCCTATGCTGTCCCATTGTTGAGCAAAGGCCTCTCCTAAGTCCTACCAGGAACTCTTAGCCCGCGACACCTCGAACAAGCCCTCGCGGTACGCGTCCAGGGGGCCTACCACCACCGCTTATAGCAGTATTATTTTAATCTTACTTTGTGGGGGAAAGAGATGGAGCTATACGTCCTGTAGAACTTCATCTCTTTCCTAAACTGGTAGGACTTAGGAGAGGCCTTTGCTCAACAATGGGATCGCATAGGCTTAACCAAAAAAACAAGAACATCATTTGCCTCCTAGCCTATGCAAGGCTATTGGGGTCAGCTTCCAGTCTAACCAGATGCAGCGGAATACCAGTATTTTACATAAAGCGACCTTCTTTCCAATTGCACGCCACTGCACTGGATCCTCAGCCATACTCGCATTCAGTCACCTCGCGAAGATGGCCGCTCCCAAAATCTCGCTCGCCAAGTAAAATGTACGATCATCAACTAGAAAAGAGCTGATAATCTTCAAACGGCTGAACCGATTTTCTTGAATCATAGCTAAGAACACTCTCAATCAAGTCACCTTTCAAACAAAACCAAAAAATTCAAAATCGGTTCAGCCGTTTGGCAGCTACGATGGCGCAGACAGACACACAGATACACCGATACACACGTTAAAATTATAACACCCCTCTTTTTCCGTCGAGGTTAATAACACCCCTCTTTTTCCGTCGGGGGTTAATTACACCACTCTTTTTTCTGTCGGGGGTTAAAAATTAAAAATACAGTTCTAAAACTTTGGCATCCACACCAAGATGTCCAATTGCCAAGCGCATTCTGTCGCATCAGTTCAACAATTGTCACTTTATGTCTCCTATTGGCTGGGTGACGTTTATATGACCAGCCGATTGATTTGAATCGATGTTCTTATAATTTCCGATTGATGGAGGTTGATTGATTGTCGTTTGTTCATTTTTGAATGTTTGCTATGACTAGTGCATCAGTACTTTTGTTAAAATTTTTACCCGACTACCGCGAAGAAAAAGGAGGGTTATGATTTTGACCGGTATGTATGTAAGTATGTATGTATGTATGTATCTATGTATGTGTGTATGTAAGTGTGTTTATCTGTTCCCTTCTATCTTCTAAACCACTCATCACAATTCGACAAATGAGGTATCGTTAGAAGCGTCTTGATCGTCCGCTGGTAATAGGCTATGTGGTGTCACATTAAATTAAAAATGGCGCCCTCTAGAGGAAATAAAGTAAGGAACTTAAAAAAAAAATTGTCTAATCGTACCATGTTGGGTATCAAATGAAAGGGCTTAATGAGCACGTTTCAAAAATATATATATTATAACTCCAAAAGAATTTAAAAAAAAATTAAGTTTTAAAAACTATAACCCAACTACGACTAAAAAGGTATAAACAAGACACCACAGACAGACAAATTAAAAATCCGGAGTCACACGTAATCTGTTCGATTTATGCCCTAACACGTGTGACTCCGGTTTTTTAATTTGTCTGTCTGTGGTGTCTTGTTTATACCTTTTTAGTCGTAGTTGGGTTATAGTTTTTATAACCTAATTTTTTTTTTGTTAAAATGGACATAACGTCTCGCCTGTGTCATCAGCTGTAACATCCTGGGCTGACAGGTCATCTTTTAAACTTGCTGCATGAGTGGGTTACTTAGGGTGGATTTTACCAAAAAAAATTAACGCAATCAGCACATCTAAACTGAGTTCAAGAGCTGTCAGTGTCAATATTCCATAGCAATGATGACACTGACAACTCTTGAACGCGGTTTAAATGTGCTGATCTCGTTCAGTTTTTATCCGCCCTTAGTGACTAAAAGGAAATATAACAATAATATCTTTTATCTCTCAGCTTATCGCTATGCATCAAACAAAACACACAATAACTTATCCCCAAAATCCCAGTTCCATAAAACTTAAAACTATAGGCATATCTCAACTTAGACATTTTGCTCTTACTTAAAATACTTAAGTTAAAGTTTCCTCCATCTTAAAGTGTCAACATCTTTAGAAGGGCGTTTTAAGCGCTTAGTTATTAAGTTAAACTTGGTTAAGTAGAAGTAAGTAATAACTTAACTAAGTTACTGCTATCAGGAGTTGTCAGAAGCGATTATTTTATGGTTAAGCTTTTGTAAGTCGGTTATGGGATAAAGGTTGTGGGACATGGGATTTTTGACAATATGTTTGACCCAGTTTAATGGTGGAATCGGTCTTGCGATTCCATTGATTGGTCCTTTGGTAGCGAGCTAGCAAAACTCCACAAACGACGGGTATCAGCAGCGATATATTTAAACATGATAAAAGGATTTGATGATTTTTTTGGGGTCAATGACCGCTTTTTGTCATTTTACTTGAGTATAAGTTAGGAAAATCTATTATTTTTTGTTTTATCCTTTTATTATTAATCATTACTAATTATAAATGCAAAAGTGAGTTTGTTTATTTGTTTGTTTGTTACGCTTTCACACTAAAACGGCTGAACGGATTTGGATGAAATTTGGCACAGGAGCAGACCTTGACCTGAAATAGGACATAGTATACTTTTTATCCCGATATTCCCACGGAATCGAGAGTTACGCGGATGAAACCGCGAGGGTTAGCTAGTCGTCTATAAATGTCAAAATAGATCACGCCTCTGAAGATTACCGAAAAAAAAAAAAACGGTGTGAAACGGAATTATATTTTGTTTACAAACGAAGCCACGGTCAAGTACTAGGATATCATAAATCTACTTAATTTATTCATCTATCAAGTGTATTCTACTTCAACTTTTTATATTAATTTACACAGAATAAATTATTAATTCCCACCGCTCATTCAATGAATTTCAACATGGCACAAATTAAAATTCATCTCAATTATTTTCCAAGCAATATGATTTTCATATGAATTTATCATTATGCTGTATGTTTGTGACATTTATTAACACAATAGTTATTTTTGGAACATTAAATTCTGATTTAATAGAATTCTCATTTGTTTAGCAAAACAGGAAAAGCGAGTATTAACTTGTTATAATTTAAAATTCAATTTTGTTTTGGTAAGGATTTATAACTAAAATCAGCAGAAATATTTTGTAAAGTCTCCGAAACTCACTCAAGTCAATCGATCAATCTGCCTAGCCTTTTTCCAACTATGTTGAGGTTAGCTTCCACTCTAATCGGATGCTGCTGAATACCAGTATTTTAAATGGAGCGACTGCCTATCTGATCTCGATAACCTAGTTACTGGGTAACATGATCCCCCTTGGTGAGACTGGTTGGTTCTGACTACCCGTAACAACTGTCAAAGATCTACGAATGACAGCCGGAATCAACGGCTTAACGTGCTTTCTGAGTCATGAACAAAAAAAATTAGAGAACAAAATCATTTGTTTAAAAAATTAAATCATCGCGGATTCAAACTGCAACATTCGAATTTCAAAGTGGTGTTGCTGGAATAAGGTTGAGATGACGTCACAATGACCATTCCCAAAACGTGACATTAGCTAAATGAACAAACCGTGCGAAACCATTAAAAAAAAAAGTGACCATTCCCCCTCTTGAATATCACTGTGAGCAGTCCATTACTTCAAAAATGGGCGGAACCGCGCTATAGTGATAGTTACAATAACGAGGACAGCCAAGTTCTAGGGCCTTCAAACAAAGTTCTGAAGCAAATTTACGAGTCTTCCAAGTCCTCAGATAAATTGGATTATTGTCTACTAAATGTAGAATGTCGCTGAGTTTTGATGGGTCAAATTGGAGGCGAAAGCGGATGTAAACAGTTTGGATGAAAGCGTGTCAGTTAATAATTTGTGTCTGCTTATACCAAATTGTGGCGTGTTTCAGCTAAATTGTCTTATGAATGCATAAAAATGCCTGAAAATTTTTACCCGACTACAACGAAGCAAAAAGGAGGGTTATGATTTTGTCCGGTACCTATGTATGTATTCAAAATTTGACAAATGAGGTATCGTTGGAAGCGTCTTGATCGTCCGCTGGTTATAGGTTATGTGACGTCACATTAAATGGAATATGACGTTCTCTAGAGGACATAACGAACGAAAAAAGAAGGAAAGAAAAATTGTTTATTCTGCACAAACTAAACGCACACATCACAAAATAAAAGAATGTCATTTACTTAGTACCCAAAAGCCTCGTATTCAGAGGCTACTTAGTCTGTGGCACAGAGTACATTACCAATCTGTGGTCAGAGACCAAGATACACATCATACATGCTCTGTGAGGCTAGAGACAATTTAGTTGCGCAATGTATTGCGACATAACAAATGAAAACAAACAAAAAATACAAAAAAAAAACAAAACAAATACATAAAGCGATGAACTAAAAAAAAAAACATACGGGGCAGTCTTTGAGGACTGCCGATAGAAGTGCAAACTAAGCAACAATACGTAACCTCAACGTAATTCAAACGGTAGACGTTAGATGGCGCTAAAAACATTTCTTAAAGCGTGACGGTGACGATGACGCGAGTTCCATAATTTTTGTTCACCCAAGTGTTCAAAGCGCCTAAAGAAGTTTTCACTTCAAAACAATTTTAATGTTTTTATCTTGCACCACACTCAACAAGGGATTTTGATCCGGAGACATCTCCAGCAATCTTTATGGGATTTGGGGCTAATCTCCTTTAGATGTAACAAGCGTTACCGATCTCATAGAGCAATCAAATGTTATTGTATATGTGTGATTGTTTAAATTTAACCACTGTTTCTCTGTTACCCTTGGAGAAGTTACCGGTCTGAAATTGAGTTGGGTTATGGGAAATTCAATGTGTTTTCTCGTGATAATGGTCTTAAAATTAATGACATAACTTTATTGTTAGAATGGACCTACTTTTGGACAAAGGACTCTTTTTAAACTGAGCACGACCGAGCTTTGATAACTTTTAGTGCCACATGTTCTTGTGGATAATTTTGTCTGGGGAAGAACTTCATTCTACTGCCAACTGCCAACCGGCGTTGCTGTCCAGTTGAAGAGGACTATCCTTACTAGTATTATAAATGCGAAAGTAACTCTGTCTGTCTGTCGCGCTTTCACGCCAAAACTATTAAATTGATTTGTATGAAATTTGAAACAGGGGTAGACCATGAACTAGAGAAGGACATAGGATATTTTTTATCCCGATATTCCCACGGGATCGAAACTTGCACGGGTGAAACCGCGGGGCGCAGCTAGTTATATATAATGAGCTATGTAAAGAGGAATATTTCAGGGACCAGACACATTTGTCTCTGGGATATAGATATTTATAGAGAGCAGTTGGGGCCCCAAAGGTAACGGCCCCGATCTCCACTGCTCTCAAAACGGTGAAGGAAAACATCGTGAGGAAACCGGCATAACCGGATACATGTCTTGGAACCATAAAATTGAAGACATGTGACATCTACCAACCTGCACTGGGCCCGCGTGGTGGATTATAGCCCACTCCCTCTCGAAGAGAGGAAGCCTGTGTTCCAGCAGTGCTTATGTTTATGTTAACGCATGTCTCTTTGGTATTGCAGATGTTCATAGGCGGCGTCGACCAATAAAGCTTTGGTCCATAGGAAAGCGGTTCTGTCATAAAACTACCGGGAGAAAATCTGATATTTTCACCAGTATTTAAAATTAAGGTGTCAAAAACGCGCTTTATTTGGACTCCCTGACAATTTGGTACATATTATAATACATAATCTGCCTATAATGTTCTTACTGCTGGGACACAGGCCTCTTCTCAGTGAGAGGGAGTGGGCCATCCACCACTGAGTCACTACTACTCTATTTGCTACACGCTAATGGCGATTTCGCTTTCAGAACATTAAGTTCAGGTTTTCAGATAGCTGTTAAGATAAGATAATAAATTACCACGGAAAAACAATACTAATTAATCATTGCTGCGACTTGCATAGAATTATCAAATCAGATAAAATGACTCTGCCACTGCCAAAGAATTCTTTTAGTCCCTCATTAAGCTCGAAATACTTTCCAAGAAAATAAATCTTCATTAATTCATTAACAATTGTACTTTTATACAACGGATGAAAAATATTAAGAAATAAATTACAAAAAACGTGTTATAAAAATGCAAATCATTCTATGTTCATTCATTACAAACTCGCACTGTGTAATTAGATTAAGTGAGTGAATGAATGAACGGGTCGAATCGGCAAGTCATTCATTTGTTCGAACGATTTATTAATAAAAATTGTTCTTTGTTCTGCATTTTTAGAGACGTGTTTTTATTTATTTCATCATTAATTTTACTTTAGTAAGGAAACGAATGAAATGCATTTGATAAACTGGTTTAAGTCCTATTCAAGTCATAAATTCTACAAAAGAAAAATACGTAAAAGTAGCGTGGGTTTCTCAATATGTATTACCCTATATGTATGTATATTTATGTTGTATGTCTCCCGACTCCTGGCAAAATAATAACAGCCGCACAGGTCGACCAAAGGATAAGCTACCCTTGCCGCGGTCGGTTCGTGGATGGGAACATCCATTCCATATCGAGACCTCTCCGTGCCTCGGAAAGCACGTTAAGCCGTGTAAAAATCAGCTTAAAAAAACACTAAATTCAGATGCATCATCATCTGCCTAGCCTTTTCCCAACTATGTTGGGGTCGGCTTCCAGTCTAACCGGATGCAGCTGAATACCAGTATTTACATGGAGCGTTTGCCTATCTGACCTCCACAACCCAGTAACTGGGTAATATGATACCCCTTGACAAGACGGTTGTCAGACTTTCAAGCTTCTGACGACCCGTAACTACTGTGAAAGATCCACAAATGACAGCCGGGACCAACGGCATGACGTGCTTTCCGAGGCACGGAGAAGTCTCGGTATGTTAAGATGGTCACCCATTCACGGACCAACCCCGGCAAACGTAGCTTAACCTGATGGATCGACCCATGCGGCTGTTATTACTTAGCCACGAGCTCCTCACACACACGCACGCTTGGGCTCGACGGGGACGAGCACGGGCTGTAAATTCAGCTGCATATTTATTTATTTATTTTTATTTCTCAGTATATGGTACATTGAGATCTTACATTAAACACTGTTTCACACATACTACCATGGCTGGTGTAGAAATATATTGGAAGGATATTGGAAGCCGATCCCAGCATAGTTGGGAAAAGGCTAGGCAGATGATCGTCGTCCCTATACAGGGTGTAAGCAGACATCTCCCGAAAACTGAAGCTGGATGTTCAGACCAAGCATCTTGACATATTGTCACCGAAAAAAATTAAAAGAAAAAAAAAAACGAAAATTTTTCGATTCCATAATTTGACACTTTTTGAAAATCATGTTTTCTGAATGAAAATTGTATTTTTTTTTCTAGATTTAGTTCATTTAAGGCTATTATTGCTTTCTCAACGCCTGTAGCATTGCCATTATCATGGGATTTCTGAAAAATCAATGTTTCGTTTTTTCGAATCCATACAGAAACAGTCACAAGTTGAAAATACTTCAGAATCAAGCAATTTGGTTTGCACTATGGCCATTGGTAGGGGTAAGTGTGCACGTGCCTTCAGTTGTCGGGAGATGTCTGCTTACACCCTGTATTATCAGATCACTTAGTTGCAATGTCGACTGTACCCAGTGAACTGTTCCAAAGATAAGGAAACAAGATAAAATAATGCCAATAGGAAGTAAAACACATTTTATGTTAGTCTTCCTGATATAACGGGAATTATTTAAATGGGTTACTTGAGGAAATCTTGGCCTGATGCCAATGGCCAGTCTATGGAGAATCTAAGCTTTTACAACCATGTGGCGACTTCGACGCTTTTATAAGAACATTTAGCCGTTTTAATATATCCGAAAGATTCTGTATTAGATCTTTTAGTCTTAGATTCGCACGAATTTACTATTCGCTATAATAATAATATTATAAACTTAATCAATTTCGGAAGTTGTCGATTCGCCTAAAAAAATATTTAAAAATGTCGAGTCGAGAAATTCGTACGAAAAACCAATTAGCCATTTTTAGAGTTCCGTACCCAAAGGGTAAAACGGGACCCTATTACTAAGACTCCGCTGTCTGTATGTCTGTCCGTCTATCACCAGGCTGTATCTTATGAACCGTGATAGTTAGTCAGTTGAAATTTTCACTGATGATATATTTCTGTTGCCGATATAACAACAAATAATAAAAAACAAAATATTTAAGGGGGGAACTTCAAAATCTTATAAACAGTATCCGCTTTTATAATAAGTTGCCAAAGTCTGTTACAGAACTTAGCGATGGTAAGTTCAAAACCCACATCAAACGTGTTCTTATCAAAAAAGCATATTATAAGATTAAAGACTACGTTGAAGATAGGGAAGTTTGGCAATAATTCCTTCTGCACATGTGGCTTCCCTGGTACGTCATGGACGGCATAATTTTGTAAGAGTCTATTAACTGCTCCCAAATTACCATGTTTATTTTTTACATTCATCCCTGACAGACATAATCATATTATAATATTATTTGACACCTACTACTTTATGTACCTACCATATTTAATTTCAACTCTATAATAGTGGCTTTTGCGGACATGTTAATTATCCAGATTTGTGTCAGTTGTAATAGCAATCATGTCATTTGGTTTAAATAGGTTTTTATTTTTAGTTTCTTATTTATCTTATATAGATTCTCCTCTAATAGACCTTGTGAATGTGAGAACGTTGTAGGCTTAGTGGACTGTAGACCTTTTTTTTTTTTATGGAACAATTTCAGTTTCTTTTAACTACCTACATGAAACTCTTTGAAAGGCAGGCCTACACTGTCCTCCCATAACTATTAACACTGTAATTCGAAAATATTGTAAAAGCCAATTATCTTTTAAAAGAGTAACCATGGAGTTTCTTGCCGGCTCTTCTCCATAGGAAACGACCAATTGGAACCGTGCACCTAGCTTCTGACGTTTTATAAGTGCCCATGTAGGCTTATGTGAAATAAAATATTTTGATTTTGATTTTGAACAATTTTTTTTATCGTTTTTATAGATAATGGTACGGAACCCTTTGTGCGCGAGTCCGACTCGCACTTGACCGGTTTTTCTTTTATATTTTTATATTCTAGATGTAAAAGAAAAAGCTTAGTAACGAATTAATGATGGTAGTACCTAGGTTAGTTAGACAAACAATGTCGTCAGGAAAGTTTTGAGTTTGAAAGTGGTAGTATACGATTAGCGGAGGACCAAAGAAACGATTGATGGACTGTGTGAAGGATGATATGGATAGAAAGGGGGTGACTACCGAGATGACGTCTAATAGAGAAGTATGGAAGAAAGGGTCATGTTGCGCCGACCATAAAAATATTGAGATAAGGACAGGTGAATGGGGTGTAGATAGGTTAGTTTGTAAATCAAATCAAATCCATTTGTTTGTAACTAGCTGCGCCCCGCGGTTTCACCCGCGTAAGTCTCGATCCCGTGGGAATATCGGGATAAAAGTATTCTATGTGTTAATCCAGGTTATAAATTATCTGTTTGCCAAATTTTTTTGCGTGATTGAGTAACAAACATCCAAACACACAAACTTTCACATTTAAAATATTAGTAGGATAGTAGGATATTAGTAGGATTAGTAGGATAGTAGGATTAGTAGGATTTCACGTCATGATTCATTTTTTCGTAACGTAACTTTTTTACCACATAAAAATTTCAATAAATCGACCGCCTCATTTACGTACACAATCAAAGTACCAACCTACTTTTAACCCTCTCTCTGCTATCGCCAGTCATCAGCATTTCCTACTATATTACATCAGGCCACATTTGGGCCTATTTAGATAACATAACGTATATTTTGCGTCGCTTCCACGTGAACTCTCCGGTCGAAAGTCAGTTGTTGCGTGGTACGTGTATGTTTGTGTGTATTAGGATGGGTGATTTTGAACTGAAATTCTGGGCCTAGTGGCTATTTATAATTTAAGGCCTTTTGGAAAATGTGTTGTTGAGAGGTTAGGAAATGAATGGTCATCATTTCATTATAATTATCATAATTAAATAGTTTCGTTTGTGATATCAAAAGGACTTTTTTTTAATCAATCACATTACATCATTATCTACATCATCATCATCTGGACCAAAAAAGATAAATTAAGGTAAAAAATGAGGCTATTTATGAATATAGGCCTCATTTCATTACGACCTAAATAGTCATGATCAGATTGTTTTGTTTACTAGTTGTTTAACAAAGGAAAACTAAGAGTTTCGTGCCAACTCAAACCTGTATTTTAGACAGATTTTTTATTTTTTACGTTTACTTGCTTTGGTCGCGGCTTTTCGCTCTAGTTGACGTCGTAAATTATTCCACTTTATAGGGTTATAAATTATCTGTGTGCCTAATTTCATCCAAATTCAATCAGCCGTTTTTGCGTAATTGAGTAACAATAAAATCAAACATACAAACTTTTACATTCTAATATTAAATATATATGTGTAAAGTGGGATTAGGAGGATAGAATTGACCATACTTACTCCGTGGGTATTTTGAGGTCTATTTGATTTTCATTGTAGTCAGCCAATATTGTGTTAGGAACGTCTAGAATTTTGAGGACGTCTGGTTAACCGTCATTGTCCGCTCCATAGAATATTTATTTCACAAAAGAACACAAAGGCAACTAAAATGGACTCGAAATATTTAGAGTGGAACATAAAATCAACCAAAATTTGGCCTGAAAATTGTTTAAGCACGCACTAATTTAAGGCTCAAAGCTGGGCAAAGGGCTCAACTTCTTCTTCGAATTTGTTTATAAATAAAACTTTTCTATTTAAATAACCCACCACTGTGACTAAGTGGACCAGCAGTCATTAATGTTGTTAGCAAAAAGCAACAAGAAAACAACGCAATACGTACAAACTCTGAACTCGGAAACTTAATTAAACTGTTATCGCGACTCAAGGCGCGTCCCGAGGACCCCGTGGGGTTAAAAGCCGGATGGCCGAAATAACCGGGCTATTTAACACTGTCTCCGACAGTCGCAATCTTCAGTGAAAAAGCTTCAGTTTAATTTGTGCTAATATTGTATATCATCAGTGTAAGTGACGGGGTCTGAGAGACCTCCATTTGTGTTTCGACGCGCGCGGTTTTTTGCGCGGCAATTCCGGGTTGGATATTTTTAGTGTATATGCTTATACACCCATCCATGCATACACAGGAAAAATATCCGATTTGTTTAATGAATGCATAGGTTTTTTCTTCTTTGGTAATTGGTAGTATTGTGCGAACGCACAAAAAATGAGATTCGCGCAACGGAACATGACGCGAGTCAGTACAGTCGAATTACTACAAAATCAGTGTGAACGTTTTTTAAGTTACGGAATTGGCCTTCAGATAGAATCACAGATTTCCACTGCTGTTTGGTACACCAATCACCGTGAATAGGAAAGATAACGTCCCTTTGAACATGACCTTTCTCCATTTACCCACATTCCAGCACAGAAAATAAAACAAATTTTATACTTACTAACATGCAAACTAAGTTAAGGCAAATTACTATTCAAAGTCAAAGTCAAATAATTTATTTCAAATAGGCACATAAAAGGCACTTTTGAACGTCAATGAAAAACAAAGAAATAGAATTGATTCTAGTTGCCCATTCCAAAAGGTAGCTTTCGTATGGAGAAGAATGGGCAAGAAACTCCACCGTTACTCTTTTCAAAAATGTTTTACAATATTTTGTGTACATGAATTATATAATTATATGTGAAGACGATGCACCTACAATAAGACTACTGTCCCACAAAAGGCAAAAAATCAAATCAAATATTAAAATCATTTCAAGTTTACCTACCTGTGTTCATGTTCTTACACAAACCCGCTGACTACTGAATTTTGTTTTATGTGAGGCAGAAACTGTGCAAAACAAAAGTGGATGTTTTTAAATAAATGTTCTGCTTAAGTTTTTGGCAGCCATCTTGGAACATAGTCGGGGAGTTAGAGTTTTCAATTTAAGTGGTACATTTTTAAACAATAATTATTAGGTTCATCTAATTTCTCCGACTGCCTCGTTAGTCGTCGTAAGCGATAATGCTGAGCATATGAGGTCCTGGGTTCGATTCCCAGATCGGGCGAATTCCTGCGCTTGTACTCGATCATCTGTGTAGTACAACAATTCTTGAAAATTTTAATTTAATCGTTTTTATTCAAATATTTGTACTTCAAGAGAAACTAATATGTGATATCTACATGCCATCAAATTGTAGTTACTACGCAATCATAAAAATAAGAGTAATCATTTCAGCTTATAACATTTAATTAAGTGCCTCATATTTCAAATAATTCTGCTAATGAAGTTTAGTAATTCTATATATTCAGTTCCAAAAAACCTAATAATAGAAAAGCAACGTTATAATCTATTAGTAATAAAATGGAGAGGGACTTAAATTTGTTCAGGGAGTAATTAAAATTTTGCAAGTACTCAAAGGCGAAAACACAAATGTGTGCGTCATAACGCCATAGACTGCGGTACGACGAAATGTAGCACATAAATTATCACTTCATTATCACGTCTGGTACAGAGCGGTGTCGCGTCAAAACACAATGTTTTTGTTAATACATCAGAGATTGAACTATGACTGTTTTACGGTGCGGCAACGCAACGCAACAAATCCGGCTTAACTTTCACGTTGCGGTACCCGCACCGCATAACTATTGCGTTGCGGTACCCGCACCGTCCCGCCACAAACAAGTCCAATTTACAAACCCATCTCCTGGACTATACCGAGAGTAGCTCATAAAACTTTATGTTTTAATGCTATAAAAATGTTCCTTATGTAAATTCTTATTTCACTGTTATACCGTTTCGTCTTGGTCTAATTTTTTCGCGCATTTGCGTACCCCTAATGTAATGCAATCTGCGTCTTCGTTTACTTAATGATTATTATGAAAATTCTGTGGTAGCAACCTTGGTGATATATGGCATATGCTTATTATCTATGTGCGTCGTCAGCAAGATGAATGTTACATTAAAAAAAAAGGTTTTTTCTAGGTTTTAGCCGCATTTGGTTCTGACTTTAGCCAGCCAAAAGCGGATACGGCTGGAATGATCACGTTTTCTAATATTTTATGAACTTGCTTTGACATTTGCATATTTATAAAGAAATAAAATGGCTACAATATACAGGGTTATTGATAATATGTTGGCAATCCATTAGAGGGATTTAGGAGAGGTCATTTGCAACCAAATGACCCCTTATGACCCCTATGCAAATATTCGAGTAATTATAAAGTTTAAAATTAATGAAATAAAAATGTCTAATGTCAATGTATGTCTAATGATAATGTTTTTTTTTTTTTTGTTCCCTTTATTGGGCCTCAAACTTCAAACGATTAAATTATTATGTGGGTAGGAATCATAGACATGTTCTTTAGTAATTTATTAGTCTTTTTTAAGTTTAATCAAAAAGATTATTTTCATTCACAAAAAAAATATGTATATTGGAATTGACATCTTCAATGTCAGACAAAAATTATCTGACATTGAAGATGTCAATTCCAAAATACATTATTTTCGCGAACAAAACAATGATTTTTTCATCGTCTCTTATATACATTTAAGTGTACCGAATCGAGATATCGCCAACCTTTTTTAAGGAGTCGTTCGGCTCCGGATAAAGGACTAATCAGTTCTTTTAGCCACTTTTGTCGTATTCACAGGGATGTAGAGTGGGGTGAAGTGGCAACAGGCATTCTGAATTGACATTTAGGAAGACATTATGTTTGGAAAAGTGTTTTGACTTGTGGTTGACGTGTGGAGTACTTTGTACTGTGCAACAATTTTTGTGTAAACTACAGTGTAAGAGCTATCTTGTTGGTCTTTATTTGACAAACTTACGATGAAATGTACCTAATAAATACAGCCTATAGTGCTTTGATAGATGAACCATTTTATGTATATTAAGTACCAATAAAATAACGTAGATTATTTAAGAATTTACGACTTTACGACATAGGTTATGGACCAAAGTTCCCTTGTTCATAGTAGTTATGTATATGCAATTGCTGATTCTTAATTGATACTTCTTTAAATAATAAATCCTTTTTTCTATAATAAATCCTTTTAATTGCTTGCCTCCTTTACTTCAAAAGTTGTGTTAATGTTCAGTAGTGCTCAGAACTGGAACGGTCCAGTGTAAAAAAATCTGCTTTTCAATGTTATAAAGTTTTATATCTTTATCGTCCCTTCCAGTCGCATTTAAATCAATAAGTCTTTAAGCCAGGGGGTTTACCAGACAGGCAACATAAAAATCTTGGCAAAAAAACTCCGCAAATAAATCACGCTGCCCTCCCTACTCCCGATGAGGGAAAGAGAAGGAAGATTAATGATGTTTTGTCTCGTGCTTTTTAGATTTTTGTGCAATTAATTTTAGATAATATAATATGTTTTCTTTCGAGTTAGATGATCGACTAAGTGCTTTTTGGAAGGGGGATTTTTAAAGTGTTTTTTTTTATGACTATAGCTGGCGTTTTGTAGTTGGTTCGTAGTTAGTAGTGTAGTGATAGATCGATGTTTATAGTGGAATAGCTTCCGCCCGCGGCTTCGCCCGCGTGGTATGTCGATAAAAAGTAGTCCTATGTCCTCTCTCAGGCTCTAGACTATCTGTGTACCAAATTTCATTTAAATTGGTTCAGTAGTTTTGGCGTGAAAGCGCGATAGACAGGCAGACAGACAGAGTTACTCTCGCATTTATAATATTAGTAAGGATTTTATCCATACTTTATTTTCAATCGTGAATCTAACGTAACCTACTTTATGATGTTATGTAATCAATCAATTCAATCATAACAGTTCCGATCCGACGTCAATTTATAAAAAATAATATTTTCCGAAAATAATCTTCCGAATGTTTATTTTTAACCAAAATCGTCTTCCCTAATAAAAAGTCGAGTTTCCTCAAATTTCCGGACTTTTCCTACAATTTTCCTGTAAAAATAAATTAACATGCTTAGATTGGATTGTCAAGGAGTCCATTGAAAGTCCGACTTTCCGACTTATTCTAATTTAGACGCCCAAGTTTTTTCTGAGCTTGTTAATAAAACAACATTTGCTTACGTATATTTTTCAGTACACTTTTTAAACTGAAATTAGGCTGAAATAGGCTAAAAAAGTTTTTCTCGAATTGTTTACGTGATCAATAAAGATGTGATATTAGATTAAAGTGTCTAGTGGTCACAAGCGCTTCTTCTGAGCATGCCACGAGTTCCTGGGTTCCATTCCCAGGTCGTGTAAAGTGTTATTGAGTTTTTATATCTGAAATTTCTCAGTAGCCCGGAGTCTGAATTCGTGCCCAGTTGATGGCAATAGTGCAAATCCCAACAAATCCCAACATGGGACTTAATCATAACTGGCGAAATGTTAGTGTATTAAATATAACATCACATCTGCTTAACCGTTTGGGGATTTAAGCCGTTATGTTAATTTTTACGTGATTGATACATATGCGCAAATTGATCGTCTACCAAATGCAATTGATTTCGATTGACAATATAACTACAATACAAATTGACGGCAATTGATCAATTGCAATTGATCGTTTTACCCCCGAATGTTCAAAAGAAAGTCCGTTTGAAAATTCGTTTTCTCATAAAAGTCTTTTTAACGATATAAACCACTGTCTGATGTCAAAGATGAGATATCAACCACAGAGGGTTTGCATTCGACTCTCTATTTGGTAAAAAACAATCGACCTCCAAACGGCGTGTTAATTTAACGAAATGGTGGAAAAACTTTATTGTGTTGCTACCAAATGGGCGTAGGGTTAACTATCTGGTCGATAAGGACTGGTGTACAGTGAGAGCAAAAAAACTATTTTTGTCTAATACCAATTATTTCAGTAGGTTTTGAAACTATAATCATAATTTAAATTTTTGTTGCGTAATTAACTTATAGTAACGGTTTTCTATAAAAATTACATCAATTTGTTCAGTTCTTCACCTACTTAAAACATTTTGGAGTACATAACTAATTATCAGCACATACAATTTTTTGATGCGCCGCCAATATCTTATCCACTAGGTACGAGTATGGTGTTCATTCAAGCTGTATAGGTTTAATGTTAGCAACTGAAATTCACTAGATATATGAACGTAAACGAAGCAAAAGGAGTATGTAAGGATCGTAGCAGGTGGCTTTCTGTCGTTTTTCTACTAAGTGTGGATTTCATCAACGAAACTAAACGCCATCAGCACTTCTAAATCGCGTTCAAGAGCTATAAGTGTCTATATTCGATAACAATTTTGACTCTGACAGCTCTTGAACGCGGTCCTGAGGCCCTAAACAAAGTGACATTCTATCAGCGATAACGATGATGGAAAAGGAAAAAATGTATAGCACTGACATAAGCTATCGAAAGATTTATGTCAATCCTGTTGAAAGTCGTTGTAGAAATACGAAACGCTTTGGATGCAATTTTCACTTGTCTAGGCCCTCAGTTGTGCTGAACGCGTTCAGTTTCGTTGGTGAAATTCACCCTGAGTCATCAATCAGCAATCGCAAAAGTGCAATACCTAAACTACCTACTTACCAAAACTTCAAAACGTCACAAATGCTAATAGTAACCGTTGTACACTCAACCCGTTTGAAGCATGCGTGCCAAGATTGAGGTTTGCAATTCTATCGGTGATCGCTAACCCTAAATTACGGTACGGAACCCATTATCGTGTTCCGTTTGTACGCTGCCGATTGATATTGGAGGGTTAAAGGCATTTGTGTTCACTAACATGGCTAATAAAGTATGTTTATGGTAAATTTGGGTTAGGTTGGTCTGGAAGACCGGAGTTTTTGTTGTTAGGACGATTCAAGGTGCGTTAGGGGGTTGTTGTGTCTCTGTCTTTATCAAAGAGAGACAGAACTCTTGTATTTATATTGGCAAAATGTAGATATTACTAGTACTCTTAGAAAAAAGCCCCTTAACGAAGCCGAAAGTCACTTGTTATTATTCCCGGCATTGTGTTATTTTTTTTGTTCTGGACCAAACCTGGGAACCTTCTATTTACGGAGATTTTGAAGATCAAACTTCTAACTTTTTCAGACGTTTTCTGAAGAAAGCAAGTTTTAAATGTTATATAACTTAATTTTAAATACCCCAACGAACACTGAACCGTTGCATGCACCTAAACACAATGTTTTGCGTGCGTTACGTGGCGCGCTACCGTAAAACAGCGATTTTTCACACCAAAAATAAAAGTCATTTCCCAGCAATTATTTTTGTGCAATGTTACTTAATTTGATGTACAGAATGCGTATGTTGACGGCTATGTGATGGGTATTTTTACACCCTGTATGTGACTTTGACTTTAAAAGAAGACTACTAACGGATATTGACTTTTGAGTCTTTTTGTCTTTTCAACGGAACTTTATTACGTCATTTAGTTTATGTAAATGTCAAGTCTTCATACCGTTAATTGATTCAGGCGTGACTTTCCGCGAAGAAGCGGAATAGGTTACTAAATATACCTACGTTTATTATAATTTTAAAGTCTTCAAACACCTGCACTATCAAGAAAGGGAAAAGTTTCAAGTGCCTTTCCCATAATTACCGGAAAGAGTTTTTTTGCTGGATCACAAGCAAAAATCTGCTCAGCGGCCGACATATTTACCGCAAACACCTTTCTCATATCGGTCAAAACATTTTTTAATATTTTTTTTTATATTGTTTCAGGTATGTAGTAGTTACTATTTACCAAAAAAAGTTGATCAAGAGAAGAAAGAGTTATCACATAAAGTAAGTTTGGTTAAAACGTAATTTATGAGTTCGTCGGTCCTTAAGTTATGATTAACTAGCTGCGCCCCGCGGTTTCACCCGCGTAAGTCTCGATCCCGTGGGAATATCGGGAAAAAAAGTATCCTATGTGTTAATCCAGGTCATAAACTATCTGTTTGCCAAATTTCATCCAAATCCATTCAGCCGTTTTTGCGTGATTGAGTAACAAACATCCAAACACACAAACACAAACTTTCACATTTATAATATTAGTAGGATAATACAAAGCCATTTATCATCTAATGAAGAAACCTACCTATTAAATAGTATTATTCTCCATTAATCCACAACTGAAGCAAAGCCATTGAATTTAATCAGTGAATCAATATCTAAAACCATTGAAATGCATTAAGGCTCTTACACACTGGCGCGATTCGTCGCGCGACGCGAATTTTAACAAAACAAGTTCTCACGGCGAACAATGCGGCGACGTCGCGTCGCGCTACGAATCGCCCCAGTATGTAAGAGCCTTTACTAGACATCAATAAGGTCCTAATATATCTTCATTTTGAGTTTGAGTTTGTGCTCGATCGATGGTAATACCTCGCCCGTATTACATGGGACATAAACATAACTGGCGGAATGTGGGTGCACTAAGGCAGGTAAGTACACCTCTGCCTAACCCTTCGCTGAATACAGGCGTGATATTGAGTAAATGGGTAATTTAGAAGACAATTTGTTGGCGTATATTTTAACAAACTCAAAGCGACAATACCACAGATGAATACAGATGGTTTACTCCGCATTTTAGGTGTGAAGTTACATGTACGAGGCGGGCACGTCTTGTCGGACCAATTCCGTGGGTGTAACCTAGTCAGAAGATATGAGTTACGCGATACAAAAGAGAATCAACTTCTAGGTGAATATAACTGTAGTTAATACGACGTTGTGCGACCTGAATTGCACTTTATTGTGTTGTAGTAAAAGTCAATTTTTATTTTAATGATTTTGCGAAGTGAACCATCCGTCTTCATCTGTGACAATACCCCAATGAGTAGCTAAAGACAGTGAGAGGGCGTGACTTCACACTCCAATCATCGCACTATTTACTCTATGTATCATCATCTGCCTAACCTTTTCCCAACAATGTGCGGTCGGCTTCCAGTCCTACCAGATGCAGACTGGACGTACTTAAAGTAAATAAACCTCTCCAAAATAGTAAATAACAACCATACTAGAAAAACATATTTTTATTACAAATTACCAATATTTTCGCACACAATCTTCTGGAGAAAACAAAGAATATTATTATTTATTTCATTTCAACCCTGTTCTCGTTCATTATATCTTACGGACAGTCGAAGTATCTTCCCAAATAGTTCAAGACATAGGTACCGTAAACAGGACCCGTCAAAGCCTTTCAAATCAGGCCTCGGAACTGTACGTGGCCCTTACGCACGAATTGGTGAAAACCCTCCAGCTAGTGCTGTGCGCTGTACCGGGGCTGGCGCGGACTTAATAGGTTAATTTGGGTAGGAAGGTGTTGGAATAAGTTGGTTAACGGGATGTGGAAATGATAATGAGCTTGTATTAGGGTGCTTATTTTACCTTAGTAATTTAAGGATTTAGAGCAGCTCGTGGCTAAGTAATAACACCCGCACGGGTCGATCCAACAGGTTTAGCTACTATTGCCGGGGTTGATCCGTGGATGAGTGACCATCTTTTCACACCGAGACTCCTCCGTGCCTCGGAAAGCACGTTAAACCGTTGGTCCCGGCTGTCATTCGTGGATCTTTGACAGTCGCTACGGGTCGTCAGAAGCCCGAAAGTCTGACAACCAGCGATCGTTCCATGTAAAATAATGGTATTCAGCTGCATCCAGTGAAACTGGAAGCCGACCCCAACATAGTTGGGAAAAAGCTAGGCAAATTGATTTTGATTTCAGCATTGTAATTTGTTAAGATTAGTTCACAAATTCATCTATTTATCTACATGAGTGCACGAGATAATGATGGCATTCGGCTGAAAGTACTACTGATTCTTGTTTATTTCCTTCAAATATGATTGCACTACAGGGAAGCGGATCTTTCTGTTAAGCACGTCTAACGCGAGTTCATCTAAGAAAACAATAAGTCAATTTGTCTATTGAGTCAATGTTTCAAAAGAAACTTATTTAATTCTCCAAAAAAAAAAAAACATTTTCATTAACTCCGCGAAAAAAGTCCCGTACCAGTCGCATCACTAGCTCACCTTTCCCCATCCAATACACCAGCACTATTCCTCTGATCGGGAGGGCTCAGAGGGCCCTCAACACGTCTGAGGAGGTTCGCATTGTGTCAAATGAAACACATGTAGCATCTTCAGGGTTACAAATGGGCACTTTTCGCTATATTGTTCATAGTAGACTTATTTTTGGGTTGTGTATTGCAATTTTTGTACGGGTTGGTTTTTGGTAAATGTGTTGTGAAGCTGATTTTTTATCTAGTAGTTCAGTGACTTGCGTACAGTTGGACAAAATGTTTTTTTTTTTTGTTATACCATTGCATGTTAACTGGAACGCCCTTCGTTCGATAACAAATTGAATTAATTTAAACAGCACGCGTCATTTTTGTTATCTTCACTAATATCAAGGCTATACACGTTGTCGAAAGCTTATCTCGTATTGCATATCGTGAAATGATAATAGAAAAGTATTATAACACTATGGTCCATTGTGAAAAGGTCTAAGGCCATACGAAGGCCATCCGATCACTACATATACCAATTTGTTAATCTTTTAAAAGGTTTAAAAGCATTTCAAAGCAGACATTGATTATTATCTGTTACTTTGAATTTTGGGTGTAACTACTATAATAAAAAATAAAAAAAGGTTTTAATTTTTTTTATTGTACCATTCGTTTCAGAAAACTTCAAAATCTTATCTCAGATAGTGGCATACTTATGGTTTAAATATTTATCTCTAGATGGCACTAGTGTCATTATAATGTTAAATGAAAGTTTCTTTGGAAAGTTAAATTTCAAACACCTTTTTCTCGAAAGTTAGATTTTTTGACTTACGACGCTATTTGAGTGGAGGTGCGATATTATTATGTATATAAGGTGTATCTATTCATACACGAAATCCCTTAAGCGGCCATTGTATTCGTCATGATGAATAACTTTCACTATGGGAACAAACCAGATCGCGAAAAAAAAATAACAGCTGTTCCCTACATTTATGTTCGCGTAGCTCGTCCTCAGACCAAATAAAAAACCAAGACAGAGCGCTGTCAACAGTGACGTGAGGCCGGTTTCGTAAACATGTGTGCCCTTAGTTTGGTGTAGTTTGATTGTAATGTCATTGTAAATTGTTGTAAATTTGTGTGTGAGCGTGTATGCACAGAGCGGTGGTGTAGTTTTAGCATGCTTGACTGTATTGTTCGCAGCGCACCGTCTTGGTTTTTTTTTTTGGTCTCAGAGCTCGTCAAATTTCATGAACAGTTGATTTTTTTGCGCTATTTCAGGTTTGGTCTCATAGTGAAAGTTGTTCATAACGATGAGTAAAATCTACACAATGACCCCTTAAGAGATTTCGTGTATGAATAGATACACCTTATATAAGTCACCTCTGCCTAAACCTTTGGGGGAAACAGCCGTGATGATGTTATGTTTACTATCTGACCATCTATTTCCTTGATGTGAATGGTAAAGTGGCCAATCGGTACTTCGACGCAGATGTTTGAATTGACTCCATTATTCATATTTAGAGCTTCTATGAAATCGTCCTTTGCTCTCCAACCATGGGGAATCTTCCCATGATTATTATAGATCATCTGCCTAGCCTTTTCCCTTTTGGGGTCGGTTTCCAGTCTAACCGGACGCAACTGTATACAAGTGTTTTACATGGAGCGACTGCCTATCTGACCTCCAGAACTCAGTTACTGGGTAACACAAGACCCCCTGGTAAGACAGACTTTCGGGCTTCTGACGGTACGTAACAACTGTCAAAGATCTACAAATAACAGCCGGGACCAACGGCTTTACGTGCTTTCAGAAGCACGGAGGGGTCTTGTTATGTAAATTTGGTCACCCATCCACGGATCAACCGCGGCAAGCGTAGCTTAACCTGATCGATCGACCCGTACGGCTGTTATTACTTAGCCACAAGCCCCTTATAATCATTATAGCTAGGTTTCTGAAATTTTACTTCGCATGCGGAGAAAGGACGAGAATTTTCACTACGCTTGCTTGCATATCGAGTTATTAACATAACATCACGCTTGTATTCACCGAAGGGTTAGGCAGAGGTGTACCTTTAGTACACCCACATTTGGCCAGTTATATTTAAGTCCCATGTACTAGGGGGTGAGCCTATTGCCATCAACTGGGCACAAATCCAGACTCCGGGCTGCTACTGAGAAATTCCAGATGGTAAAACCCAATAACACTGCCCGGCCCTCCAGGTTACGGACATAAATATCCATAAATTAAATGTATGCCTTTGAAGTTATGAAGTCCTCTGCATGATACTTGGTATACGATCTAAGTCTGACTCATTCCAAAGCCACTTGACTCAGATCGACAGAACATTTGCCACTATTCGGACGATCCAAAAACTGTCTATTAACACTACATAAATCACGCTACTCCGCCTACTCTAACGATCGTTAAACTAACTAAAGTATTGAATTAATCTGGCGGTAGTTGTACATGAGTAGATAATGCGACAGAGACACAGCTTCTATAGAGTGCAAAAATACTTGGTTCGATAGGGTTCTAACAGGAGTCCCATCATTTCAATCACATTCTGGCCTCTTTTGTTATTCTCAAAGGTTCCGTTTGTCTCTCATCCAGGTATTCCCCGAAACATTGACAGTGTTGTCAACTCAACAATCATACTCCATCGGTAATTGCCAATCTTAGATAAGAGTCCTCTTGAGGTCAATACACAAGAGGTTAAGATTGATCGTACATTAAACTTATCATAACGCCTGTATTCTGCCAAAGGTGAGGCAGACAAAGGTGCACTTAAATAGGACAGCCATATTTTGACATTTATGTTTAAATCCCATGTAATAGCGGGCAGGCCTATTGCCATTAACCGGGCACAAATCCAAACATAAGGCAATTAATAATTTATTATATCGTTTGAATTCGTAACCGGTAACCAAATGCTTGCTGGTGTGTTCTCTTTCTACCTTACTGAGTGTTTCGTAAGGATTATTCCTCTGAGAGTAAAGCACACAGACTCTGTATCCTACACACTATCACATGCACTATTGTTATCATTATTTTTAACTTTTTTATTTTATTATTTGTATTTGTGTTTCACGAATTGTGTCCAAATAAACGTTATTTATTCCTCTTCTTCTTCTTCTATATTTTTGTTAGTGTACTTACTCATCACAGTTCGGTTGTTTGAACCTTCGCTTCTGTACGTTTACCTACTCTATGTAATTCAACAAAAGAGGGTATTCGCACTTCTCTAAAAAGAGGCACGCGATTCGTACATTACTCTGTGGTGTGTAGATTAGATCGAAGATTATGTTTCTAAGAATATGTTTATTGTTTCACTTGAAGTTGCAACTTTGTTATTATTGGTTTAAGCTGAATTTTATTGGGGTTTTGAAATGTAAAAGTTGTTCGTTCTTGATTGCTTCAAGGAAGTATTGAGGCAATTATGATGAAGGTACTTACTCGAAACTCTGACTGATGATTCAGAGATCGGAATAGGTAGAGTAGATTTACCTAAAGTTCGAAAAAGAACAGAGACAAAGTGGAGACGCCTTACGACAAAATATTTTTTCGGGACTAATGTCCCGGGTTTCAGAACATTACTTAAGTACAACTAAAATTAATAAAGTAAAACAACTATCGAATTAATTACCTGTTTCTGTTTAAAAAAAAAAGTATGCACGATTTCTATTGTTTAAAAAAAATTAAGGTAATCTCCTAATAATCTAATATTCGTTTGAACGATGTAAGTAAGCGCAGAAGCTAATGTTATTTAAATAACAGTTTTAATAATAATTTATGTGATGTCCCGAAATCCCGACATTAGTCCCGAAAAAATATTTTAGTCGTAAGGAAGTCTCCACTTTTTTTGTCTCTGTTCTTTGAACTTTAGGTAGATTTGCTCTACCTATTCCGATCACTGCAGTGATGATTGTAGTAAATTTAGTTAATAGCCCACTGGATAGGTTTTTTGGTACTGTTTGCACATCCTCTAAATTTAATATATTTAATTCGAGACCTATGAGGAAAACCCTCAAATAAAAGGTGGTTTTATGCTCCACATTACTCATATATATATATTAGAAATCACCCCATAGTCTCTTTACCCACAACCCGCCCAAAAGCAGTATATAATTCCAGCCTATTTGAGTTATTCCATCAAAAACTCAGAAAGTACGTAATATGAATTTAAAAAGTGCCACCCATATCTACCATAACCAAAAATTTATAAAAGAAAACACTTTAAAAAAAGCCTCTGTTTCACAGATTACTCTGTACAATTGGACGTGTACATCTAAAATAGGCGGTTGACGTGTTGCGACCGCGACATTTGCGACTATAAATCGCAGTCGCGCTCCGTCGCTCATTATTTATACGTTCCGTCGTTTTATTTATTGGCCCTCTTCTGTGATGGGTTTTTTTTTTTGGAAGATGAGGATTTATAGGTAAATGTATTGGAAATAATACAACGTGTTGATTTTTTGGGACCTAGATAATAATGTGGTTTTGTATGGACTAGTTGGCTAGCTAGTGAATTAATAATTAATAATAATAATAAAAATGCTCGCATTGTGAGGAGGTTCCTGTCTCTGCAGCCCTAACCACCGGTAGCTTGGACCCTGCTCCCGACACCGGCGGACCTCTTCTTTTTAATATTTTAAAATGTTTTTTTAATAATTTTTATCTTAAGAAAAATTTAAAAGTGTAAATATGTAAGAAGAAAATAAATAAACGACGTTATAAAAATGCTGTATTGACTTACAAAAGATGTTACATTTTAATTAGTGATTAAATGCACAACTGCTGAGCTTGGGGTTCCGGGTTCCATTTCCAAGTAGGGCAATACGTTAAGCCGGATTGACATTGATTGTTTCACGTGTAAATTATTTTCAATTTACACGTGAAACTATCAATTAATAACTTAGTTTCCGCAACTATTTACGTAATGTAAATCCGGCTTTAAGGAATTTAGTAGCCACCCGAAATCTGCACTAGTACTTGGTTGACGGCAATAGGCTCGTCCCCTAACACATAGGTCTTTAGAGGAAATAGGGTCGGTCTTTTCTCCATACAAAAAGTCATAATTCGAGGTTCGGCTCTCGTCTATTTCCCTCCAATATTAATATTGGACCAATTTGAAAGATATTTTATAAATTAAATAAGAGGGATATTTACTGTGCCCCTATGTTTTTCTTTTTTTTTATTAATAGTTGTCAAATTTGTACAATAGGCCTCTGATGACAGCGGTCTAAACAGGCAATTTTGAGTATTTTCTGAGGGTTCTAGTGCTTCTACAGATAATGTATCATCAAAACGGAAAACATAGGGGCATAAAACTACTTGATATTTATTTTACTGTAAAAAATCATTGCTCTAAGGTCATAAACCAGAGAGAAAACAGGCGAGAGTGTTTGTATGGGGAGTGGACCGACCCTATTTCCTCTCAAATTCGAGCTCACGAACTATGAATGTAATCAATACTTCTGCTGAAACCTTTGAGGAGAATACGAGCGTGATATTTTGTTTATCAATTGCAATTCAATTATACCAAATATCAATTAAACAATTACAGTATCCAGAAACAAGCTAACTTTAGCTCCATCGCATCAATCGAAGCCGCTGCTGCCGTCTGGAACAAACCGCACTCGATCTGTTATGCGGAACCCTATTCACGTTTCAATGGGTTCCGTACAGTTAAACTAATAGCATCTAAATATATTGGACAGAGTTTAGAGCATGTATTTAGTGTGTATTTGTCAATGTCTATGTTATTTTAACGAGATATATTATTACTTTCATAGAGCACGAAGCAAAAAGACTATGTGTAGAATGTAGCAGTATTATTTATGACCAAACCAAAGCACATTCTTTGCAATTTTTGTCACTGCAAACTTCAATATTTTTCCCATAATCGGAAAATACATTTTCCAACAAAACTGCACCGATTACAACCTATACATTATTTTTATATATTTTTCACACCATTCGGAAAACAGCGGGTTTATTCGAAACAAATGTGCCCTATAAGTTAAAAGCACAATAACAAGTAGTCCACGTTTCTTTATTTACGAGAAAACCCGATACAAACTAGTGTACGGGATATTTTTATTTATTTTAAAAGCGTGAATAATGTGCGCCGTATCAGCACGTGGGATTGGGCTAGTGGTGGGATGTGTTCCGAGCTTGTTTCTGATTCGAACAGTGGGCAACAAGAGAAACATGTTTTTCTGTCACTAAAATTGTTCAGGTGTTTATTCACTTTTTTGAGTCTCTGCAGTTGCACTTATGATTTACTAGCTGCGCCCCGCGGTTTCACCCGCAAAAGTCTCGATCCCGCAGGAATATCGGGATGAAAAGTATCCAAGTTCGTTCAGCCGTTCTAGCGTGAAAGCTTGTTAAAAACAAACAAACTCACTTTCACATAATATTATTTAGGATTAGGATTGGCAATTCGTCACATCGTTGATGTAAACAAAACAGGTGCCGTATTATGAAGTATTAATGCCATCATTTTTCCAGTGTGAGAGAGAGACGGAGCTAGGTAAGGCCGCTAGCACCATCCCGTTTTCGCAGCGGAATAATGGCGGCATTATTAATACTTCATAATACGGCACCAGGGCCCCTCGCCAACATGGTGATCATTGGGTGTTTTAAAGTAAGCAAGCTAAAGTAATAGCAATGACACCATTTGCTTTAAATAGGTTTTCTTTTTATATTTATTTTTGGTTATTTGTCTTTTATATAGATTCTTTTCTATTTTGTGAATGAGAACGTTGTAGGCTTAGTGGACTGTAGATTTGTTGACCATCTTCTATTTTATTAAGTACCTGGTACTTGTTGAAAGGCCTACATTGTCCTCCCATGCCTACTAACACTGTAATTTGAAAATATTGTAAAAGCCAATTAATTTTAAAAGAGTAACCGTGGAGTTTCTTGCCGGCTCTTCTCCATAGGAAACGACCAATTGGAACCGTGCACCTAGCTTCTGACGTCATAAGTGCCCATGTAGGTTTTATGTGAAATAAAATATTTTGATTTTGAAGTAGGTACGTGATGTAGAAATAAGTAATTAGTAGACAAGGTTTTCCCGCCAAGTTTTTTTTTCCGCTAGGACCGATGCCTGCCAGGGTTGCGGGAAAGTCCGAAAGGGATACTGGGACCTTGGCAACAGGTAAATGAAGGAACACGGGTGGCTTTTAGTCAGTAAAAGTCTGACACGCCCTTCCGCTCCGCCCAGAGCGGGAGAAGTCATTCGATGATTTCCCATATTAAAAAAAAAAAAGTTTTTAGTTTTTCCGCGTCTTTTTCATGCTGTTAAATTTAGTTAATTTTCAAAGTTTTTGACAGCAACGAATCAAGAAGTTGATTTTAGATTAAGATAGCAGATAATTTAAAATGCCTTTTAGAAATCGGGGATTAAAAACATAATAATAGTCCTCCAGACCGTATTTCGGCCACGGCAGCCAATCTCAACTGAGACTAGCCTCCGGCGCGGGAGATATTATAGTGCACAAGTGTGTGCGCAAACACAGGTGCACTCTTATCCCTCACTCTCATAGTCTAATGGGACGGCAATCCGACACGACCGGAGAGCGATCAGGCGCAGGACCAACGGCTTTCCGAGGCACGGGGGTATCACACCGCCAACTTCCAAACTCCGGGCTGTTACTACGAAATTCCTAATGGAAAAACCCAATAACACTTAGCCTGACCCGGGAATCGAACCTAGGACCCCACGCTCAGCAGTCGCACTTGCGGCCACGAGACCAACGGGGAAGTGATCAAAAACATAATGTACTGGCAAAATAGGCATTTGGCAACCCCTAAATATGACTAGATTTTTGAAACATTGTAGTATCTACCCACAATTCAGAGGAAACTGGCTGCATTGTCAGCAAGAATAAGGTAGCTTTTTCAAAAACAATCCTTGGAAATATCGGAGCAGAACAAAAGAACGGTTACATCACTAGTTGTAAATTGCTTACCGATGTTCCAGACCCAAGCGATATTTGTTACCACTGATGTTAAAACGTATTCCCTGGGTTTGGCTGCGGTGCCACGGGTTTCAGTCATGAAGGTTGATAATTAAAGGTTGTATAACGACTCCTGGAAGTTTTTGGGTCTGCAGGAATGTTTGTAAACGTTTACTATAATTTATTTTCATACGAAATGGACCTGTTTTGATACTGTTTTTGAACTGTTTTCGGCTAGTAACTTTAAACTTAAAATTGACGATGAGATATTATAGATAAATCATGATCCATACGTACGCTTTTTTCGTCATCCGCGTTCACACATCTCATACAAGCTGTTGTGAGTACATCACATCTTTTTGGAAGAAATCACCAGTCTCATGTGTCTGTTTGTGTTTAGAAATACTAAATTGTTATATTTTATTCTGTTTTTTAGTATCTTTTGTTATAGCGGCAACAGAAATACATCATCTGTGAAAATTTCAACTGTCTAACTATCACGGTTCATGAGATTACAGCCTGCACGCGTAGCATGACCACCGTAGAAACGGTGACAGACGGACGGACAGCGGAGTCTTAGTAATAGGGTCCCGTTTTACCCTTTGGGTACGGAACCCTAAAAACTAAGAAACCCTTTTCAATCAATTACCATGTTTTACGGTTAGAGCGCAATTTCTAACGAATCTCATTCACTAGACTATTGACAGAGCCGAGAACACAATAAAGTTTGCCATTCACTATGCTGCCAACTTTTGAAAGTAGAACTGTCGCATATCACACGACTTTTGTTTGCAGTGGCGTTCTGATGTGAATTACGGTTATGTTATGCCATTAATGTTGCTATTATTGTGCTATGAACTGATGGAACTGTGTGGCCGTTTGTTTGTGTCCGCGGAATGGTGCGGACTTCGGAAAATGTTGGGAGTTTTAAATTTAAATGCATGTGTCTAAAGAAGAACTTACAAATTTATGGGTTTGTATAAATCTTAAGCGATAGCCATTTTATTTTTTTATTTCAGGCGAAACAGTCCATCTTAAATATACGGGCTTAAAACTAATCATATGAGTGACTGTCATCAATCTTTTGGGAACACCGGTAATCCTATTCCTAAAAGATTCAGCAGTACTTTAGGGGTATGAGGAACAGGGTGTAAAGTTTAGTCATCCACCATAGAAAAGGGAGGATCCTCCGACCAGACGGGTGTTGTGTCTGGCGGGCAACTGCCCAACGATTGATTTCGGGTTCTTGTATATATGTTTATTGCACGGTAAACTTTAATTGCGCGATGCAGGATTTACGTGACGTCAGGTGTTTGTGTGACGTCAGGTTTTTTTGATGCGTAGTTCATATGTGGCGATGTAGGTACCGCCACAGTACAATCAGTGTAAGAGTTCAGGAGGGCAAATCCTTTTTTTTTTTCAAGAACTCGCAGAGTGTTCGCTACAAGTCAATCGTCATCCTGAAGATGCCTCGTTGAGAGGTGAAACACCGTTTCAATTTCTTACAGGGCTTTTTATGGCGCTTTAGGAATAGTTAAACGGAATAGGTTACTAAATATATCTAGGTCTATTGTATTTTCAAGGACTCTCGCTTAAACAATCGGGAGAACTTCATTTATCTTTTTGACTAGTTTTTGACATTGATTGTCGCTGGGATCCGAATTTAAAGGTTTTGTAAGTAAACAATTAGCCTTCAGTTCTTTTGATTTGCAGTGTTAATTTATTATTTACTAGCTGATGCCCGCCACTTCGCCCGCGTGGATGTCGGTTATTATATACTAAAACCTTACTCGAGAACCACTCTATCCATTGATGAAAACAGCAAGAAAATCGGTGCAGTGGTTTTGAGTTTATCGCGAACAGGACGACAGACAGACGCGGCGGAGGACTTTGTTCTATATTATGTAAGGATGCGTAATTTCTTCTCTTAATGACTCGTTTCAGCTGTAATGTGAAAAATTTCACAATTTCAAAATTGTCTGTCATAAAAGTTCAGTTCTAGATCAGTCTAGATTGAAATTAAACCGTTCAAAGACACATTATGCAAGAAAATCGTAGCTGCGACAAAAATTTGCAAAATAAAAAAATCGCAGCGATTAATCGTCTCACGAACAGCTTGCCTTACCTGAAGAAGACTCCTAAGTCTCAGGTAGAATGCTCCACGTTCCCACTTCAGCAATAATCCGATCTTTCAAGTACCTGCCTACTGGACCGTATAAGTTTCAGTCACTGAAAATTCTCTAAGATATATTCTTTGTCGACTTCTAATGGAAACTCGTGAAGATAAAGTCTTCACGAGTTTTCATTAGAAGTCGATTTTCATAATGAAGATCTAGCATTCTTTGTTTAAAAGTTGTTGTTGTTGTTGTTGTGTTGCTTTTGTTTTGTTGTTGGCTTTGTTTCTAAAAAGCCTGTTTATTCATTGTTACCTGGCATAGTAGTAGGTATCTGCTTGAAGTGCCATTTTTATTTACGGAATGTTTTTTTAATATCATTGTTGGTATATAACAAAATGCTTTTTATGGTTCCGTACCCGATGGGTGCCAAACGGAACCCTATTACAAGGCCTCCGCTGTCCGTCTGTCCGTCTGTCTGTCAGCGGGCTATATCTCATGAACTGAGATAGGTAGAAATTATGTAGTAGAAATTATCACAGATTGTGTTTTTCTTTTGCTGCTAATCAAAGATACCCTCTAATTACTAACTTTATTTAATTTTACTATTCACTAGCTGTTTCCCGCGAATTCGTCTGCAATCCAGGATGAAAAGTAGCCTATGTCCTTCTCCTGGTCAAGGTCATCCCATGTGCCAAATTTCTTTCAAATCCGTTAAGCCGTTTTTAGTATGAAAGCGTGACAAACAAACAAATTTACTTGCGCATTTATAATATTAGGATACAAGAAACGTATTTTTTTTGGCGTTCTTTGATCGATCTTAATACGGTACGGAACCCTTATTTTGCGAGCGATGGTATCAGTATGAATTTAATATCAGCAACAGACAGAATATGGTTTTTTCTAGTAGTAATATAATTTGCGACGCCAACGGTTCTGAAAACCTTTCGCCGGAAGAGGCCTTTGACAAGCATACAGCATCTATTTATTTAGCTTGGTTCAAAGATAAATCAATTTCCTTGTTGGCTACGGAAAGCCTAGACTTTGGGACTCTATATACCAGACTTTGAGCACTGGGCTTGCACATATACCAGGTTCTGAACCTTAAAAGGGTGCCTTTCCACCAGAGATGTGCTACGCTACGTTGTTATGGATGCGTTTAACATCCACCAATCATATTAATTAGCCCTATATTGGTCCACATAGCCAATGAATATGATTGGTGGATATCAAACGCATCGATAGCAACTTAGCGTAGCACATCTCTGGTGGAAAAGCACCCTTTTTTTTTTTGAGCGTGGGAAATCTTCAAATGAATTCTCCCGCTCTGGGCGGAGCGGAAGGGCGTGTCAGACTTTTACTGACTAAAACCCACCCGTGATCCTTCAGTTGCCTATTGCCATGGTCCCGGTATCCCTTTCGGACTTTCCCGCAACCCTGGCAGGCGTGGAAAAGCACCATAAGACTGCTTTCCTACAGAGATGTGCTATGCAGCTATGCTGCGAAGATGTGAAAGGTATGCACACCACGTTTTTTATGCTACAGAGCAGTTTGTTGTCGTTTGTATCGATACAAACGCGCGTTAGCATCGCGTCTGTATCGCTACACACGCGCGTTTGCATCGCGTCTGTATCGCTACACACGCGCGTTTGCATCGCGTCTGTATCGCTACACACGCGCGTCTGTATCGCTACACACGCGCGTCTGTATCGTTTCAAACGCGTATTTGAATTTATAAAGCTACGATGTGAACGTTTTCACTAATTCTAAGTTGTGTGGCGGAGCGAGTAAGATGTGCTATGAATATGCGCCCCAGTGACGTAGCTTTGCGAGGAAGATGCCGAGCTCGAGCTATGCGATGCATGGAAGGGGAAGGCACTCTGTCCTGCACATAGTTACACTACTCACGCATGCATAGCTCCCATTCATATCACGCATCTAACATTTCACGCCTAAACGGCTGAACGGATTTAGATGAAATTTGACACACGTATAGACTATCCTTATCCTTACACATTATAAAACAAACTCCTCCGCCGCGTCTGTCTGTCGTCCTGTACGCGATAAACTCAAAAACTACTGCACCGATTTTCATGCTGTTTTCACCAACCAATAGAGTGGTTCTCGAGTAAGGTTTTAGTACATAACAACCGACATCCATGCGGGCGAAGTCGCGGGCATCAGCTAGCCTATACTAATAATAAAGCTGAAGAGTTTGTTTGAACGCGCGAATCTCTGGAACTGCCAGTTAAAAAAATGTTTTTGAATTTGATATTAACCCATTACTGAAGAAGATTATAAGCTATTTAATATCACGTCAGGACCCGTAGGAGCCGTACAAAATTACAAAAAGTCTGAAATATCGATAAGCGAAAACGAAGTAACAGCGCGGGCTGGCGAAGCGATGCGACGCGACGGGGTGGATCGGGGGCCGAAATTTTACGCGGACAAATTCGCGGGCAGAAACTAGTATTCATATATATTCCTATCTCGGTGTCCCCCGAGGGTAGTTACCATAGTTACCGTCTAGTATAAAACGCGTACCTACCCAAGCATGAAATATGCAAGAGAACAACGGTTTGTTAAAGCATTTAAGTTTGTATTTTCACCTTTGCAAATAACTGCTTCGCCTTTTCATTAGCAGACTGTACCTGAAATACTGCGTTATATTGTTGAAATGTTGGATAATATGTTTATGTTAGAGAATAGAGATGATGTGCTTACTGCATTGTTGACTTGTAGGGTGGATAAAATGCTTGCCAGGGTTGTGGGAAAGTCCGAAAGGGATACTGGTGGGTTTTAGTCAGTAAAAGTCTGACACGCCCTTCCGCTCCGCCCAGAGCGGTAGAAGTCATTTGACGATGTCACACACTCAAAAAAAAAAAAAAGGGTGGATAAAATATTAAAGAAACTAGCAGTGTCATCATCATCATCATTATTTCAGCCGAAAGACGTCCACTGCTGGACATAAGCCTCTCCCAAGCACCGCCACTGCGACCCGTTCTGTGCTTCTCGCATCCAGCGCATTCCCGCGGCCTTCACTACGTCATCGGTTCACCTTCCAACGCTACGTCTTCCGGTACGCGGTCGCCACTCCAGAACCTTTCGACTCAGTCGTCCATCTGGCCACTAGCAGTGTATATGAAAACAATATCGGTGAGATACAAGTCCATCAAAAAAAAAATGTGACAATGGGAGCCAAGTTCTTTATTAAGAATATCTCTGTGGTTGTCGACTTCGCCGACAAAAGAATTCAAATCTAAATGGATGCCAAGTTCTGTAGATACGCCTGGAATTTATTTATAAGAACATAGTTACATTCTAAAATAAATGTAAAACACAATTTCTTGTTTTTTCTGCTTCAGCAATGCTTGCTATTTAAAAATATAGCTTCTTAAATTTAAACAGTCGTAGAATTTTTTACACAAATATAAATTAAAGCGCAAGGTTTGACTTGACTAGTTTTTACTAACAAGCCATTATGGACTGGTTGTGAAATAAAAACGATTTAATTTAATTTAATAGCTAAGTACATCATAATATTATGTGTCAAATTCTGTGTAATAGACAGCCCTGCCAATACGTCAATACCCAGCATACCTACCCGCATTTTATAAACTCACTGGAGAGAGTTCCAACGAGAGTTGCAAGCAATTGTCAAATTTTATGCTTAATTTAACACAAGCCATACTTCACACGAGTGCAGGTTTGTGAAAAATGTCTGTGCATTCGAGAACAGGGCTAAATAGTGGAGAAATTGGTTCAGAAGGACCAACACCATCCGACCCAAACTTTTACAAAAAAGGCATAAGTACCTATTACTGTATTTACATAGAGCGAAACCGTGACCAACGCAACCCAAACTAGGGTAGGTAGGAAATCTTTGTCTGTCTATTTTTGGATTTGCTTTGGACGATCTTTATAACATTAAAAAATGGCACATTATCTCCAGCACTTCGAAGCACTAATGCCTGATTCCTATAGTTTATGGACCGTTAATGTTTAAAATTTAAGACCCTTGTATCTGTATCAATAATGAAGCAAAGATCTCATAGCTTTGCATAGTAGACCCTCCCATAAGGAAGTAGCTATCACAGGTAAAATTAGCTTACGAATCTATTTATATGCCCAGTTTGGCAATAAAAAATGTCACCATTGATAAACAAAACATCATCTAAAACCAGTAATTTTTTATGGCCTTTCGATAGTAGAATTTTATTTTAAAACTTGCAGAGCGATTGCTTTTCACTGTAGCATAGAGCCCTCCAGTTCCATTTTTCATTATTCATCAATATTTCTGAATAATGTTAACTCACAAATTCTTAAGAGGAAATAGAGAATTAGACCGATTTGAAAAATATTTTTATAAATTGAATAAGAAGGATATTTACTGTGCCCCAATTTTTTCTTTTTACATTCATAGTTGCCAAATTTGTACAATAGGCCTCTGATGACAGCGGTCTAAACAGGCAATTTTCTGAGGATTCTAGTGCTTCTACTGATAATGTATCATCCCATCATCAAAACGGAAAAAATAGGGGCATAGAACTAGTTGATATTTATTTTACTGTAAAAAATAATTGCTCTAAGGTCATAAACCAGAGAGAAAACAGGCGAGAGCGTTTGTATGGAGAGGGGACCGACCATATTTTCTCTTAATGAACTTTTAGTGACAGTTGCTTCTAATGTTAATTTGTAGGATTTATATATTGTTCTGAGTAAGTTTTCTATCTTTTCTTATATAATGTGACAAATACAAGCTATAACATGTTTCTGTGAATACTTTACTAGTGTGTCTAGTAGAAGCGAGTAAGTTTGAACATGTCGGTTTGTTTCGGTTTAAAGACAGACAATGAGTCGTTTTATATCTGACGGTGTTAGCTATAAATCGACTGTTGACATTTTGACTTTGAATGTCGAAGTTAAATAAGTAAGTAGATCTAGTCCTTTTAGTATTATCAATGGGTTACTTGAGGAGCTCGTGGCTACGTAATAACAGCCGCACGGGTCGATCTCTCAGGTTAAGCTACGCTTGCCGAGGTTGGTCCGTGGATGGGTGACCATCTTTACATATCGAGACTCCTCCGTGCCTCGGAAAGCACGTTAAGCCGTTGGTCCCGGCTGTCATTTGTGGATCTTTGACAGTCGTTACGGGTCGTCAGAAGCCCGAAAGTCTGACAACCAGTCTTACCAAGGGGTATCGTATTACCCGGTTACTGGGTTGTGGAGGCCAGATAGGCAGTCGCTTCATGTAAAATACTGGTATTCAGCTGCATCCGATTAGACTGGAAGCCGACCCCAACGTAGTTGGGAAACGGCTAGGCAGATGATGATGACTTGCCAATTTGAGTCGCTCATTTAGGGCTGAAGGCGTCATGATGTACCTAGATAATAATATCAAGTAATGTCGTTTTTCTTCCATACTTCTCTATTAGTCGTCATCTCGGCAGTCACCCCCTTTCTATCCATATCATCTTTCACACAGTCCATCCATCGCTTCTTTGGTCTTCCCCTACTCTTATAGCCATCTATATTCATACTCAATACTGTCCACATGGCATTTTTTTCATTTTTTTTGACACAAAAATACTTTTTTATTATTTTAAATAGGTTTTGGGTACTTATACAGTAAGTTAACTAACAGAGGGCGTTCCCGTTAACTAGCAAATAGTATAGCGTCCATACATGCTCAAACAAAATTACTACTCAATAAAAAAATGATTTTAAATTTAAGTATGTAATGAAATATTCACAAAACGATTAAATTGATACGTAAAAGAAACACTCTGTACACGCACACTTGTATTTCAACGTAGAAAGACAAGTGACAAGTGTGCGTATACAGAGTGTTTCTTTTCCGTATCAATTTAATATTTTTTGTGAATATTTTACTATAAAAAAATAAAATAAAACTTTATTTTTAGTTGTATTTTCTTTTTTGCATGTATAGACGCTAATACTATTGCAGATTAACGGGAATGCCCTTCGTTAGATAACATACTGTATATGCTTATTCGTATTTTAAAAGTGCTGCAATTTCGTTGTTCACCGTTGCATATAAAGTCTATTTTCGCAAGACCAGCGAGACCAGTGAAGCGGGTAAACTGAAAACGCTGGAATATTCAGCCCAATGATTAATACCTAAGTAAACTTTGAGAGGGGTCACATGAAATGCAGTAATACTGAAACAGAAGTGACTGAAATACCATGAATATTTGAGGTGGGGACAAAGAGACGTGGAATTTCCTAGTTTTCGGCCCAAGAGCACAAAATAATAGGATACAGAAGGTCTGGTCCATACTACGAGCGAAAACATACGCACACATAGACACGTTTCACCTACAGCGAGTGAAAGAAAGAAAGAAAGAAAGAAAGAAAGAATAAAGTTTATTTGGACACAGTTCATGAAACACAAAATACAAATAACAAAAAAAAAAAAAGTATTGTATTGTTTTTAAAACAATAGTGTGTGCCTCACGGCAAAAGCGCAAGCAAGAGTGCAAGCGCACTTGCGACCGGCATTTGTTTGAGATCGCCGTGCGTACGTATCTATGTGTGCTTGCGCCTGTTTTCAGCCATTGTGAGGAGCCGACCTTCTGTATCTATCTAATGTGTTCCAAGAGTATTTGACTGGAAACGTGTGTATACATAAATTATAGCGGCTTGAATTGAAATCGTTGTCGGCTTAAATGAGATGTTGTGAAGGTTTTAGTACGTGGAATGATGTTGTCTTTGCATCATTATTATTTTAACCGTCAATGGCTACTACAGTTTTCTTGTGTGGGTATGATGGGCTATGCATCAGTTTTCTAAGACAGTAAAGTTGATGTCTGTATTCGTAGTCACATAAAGGTGTGTCCAAACAATGAGCGTCAACAGCGCGGCAGCAGCACGCGGCATTTTCAGGACACATTTCTGCCGCGCTCAAGTAAGGTAACAAGTTAAATTACATTAAAAAATTAAAAAAAAACCCCGGCGAAAACTTATGGTCTAATGAACTTTTTTTTTATATTGCTTCGGACACTCGATCAGGTCACCTTTCAAACAAAACCAAAAAAATCAAAATCGGTTCAGCCGTTTGGCAGCTACGATGGCGCAGACAGACACACAGATACATGTTAAACTTATAACACCCCTCTTTTTCCGTCGGGGATTAAAAATGTTATAGACCCAAACGTTCGCGCGCGGCAGGCGTCCAATAAAAGCGCGAGAGGCCGCGCGCGCGAGCCGCGCACGGTTGCCGCAGATGTTTGGACACATTTTTACATCTTCTATCAAATCGGTACTTTAATGAATCGTCATGTATGACATGGACTAACCGTTCAGGGTCGGATTAATAGTTTGCACTCTTAGTCCAGTTCATCTTTCAGCCTTCAAAATCCAATCCTTCCAGTTAATTCGTCCAAATCTCTCCCAAAAGAAGCAACTTAAGCACCATAAATCGACAACAACAAACTTTATAATAGAAAATATTCAAAAATGAAATAACAATAGAAGATTTAAGAAAACTACAGTGTGGTGGTGCCAAGTCGAATTGTCAGTATTTACACTCAACCGCGCTCGTTGGCTGGTGGACGAAATGTGAATAATAATTCTGGTCTACTGCAGTTTAGGGTTGGTTGTATGGGGGTAAGCAGAAATACTGGTGTTTCAGTGGTAAAGGATTTTGGTTTGAAGAGAAAACATGAAATCAGAAATATTTGAGACATTGGTGACTCCTGATCGTTTTTTTTTTCAGTGTTGAATTGGAAAATTGATGAATCGGCAATTACTCTCTAATGAAATTATAAAAAAGGTGCCGCGATAATTATTTCTTAAAGTTGCATCCAATATCCAAATTATGATTATATATGATTGTGAAGAATCAAAGCTGTTAGTACGTACATGGTCGCGGGAAAGGCCAAAAGGGTTACCGTGGCCCCTGGCAACACACAGGCAACTGAAGGAACACAGGTGGGTTTTAGTCAGCAAGAGTCTGACACGCCCTCCTGCTCCGCCCAGAGCGGGAGAAGTTATTTGATAAATTCCAACCCAAAAAAAAAGGCAAGTGACTCTTAAAATAGAATTTGATAGCCTAATCAAAAACACGGAGGCATTGAAAGATGCTCAAGAAGTCACACTGCGTCATTCGATTTTTGAAAAATACATTTATACTATGATTTGACTATCAAATTCTAACTATATTTTAATAGTTTTAAAAACCTTTTTTCCTATGATAATGCTTACCAAATGAATTGAAATACAAATACAAACCCAATCGTGTTCTATTAAAACAACAAGAACCAATCTCTATCATATTTCTTACCAATACAATCCATTCTAAAATTGGCGTTGATAATAACACCAGGTATGAAGGAATAAAGAATGTTATCATATAGATCTAATGAGAAGCTCACAATGAGCTTGTGTGGTGTTGCAACATCCATTACTGACCAGATCGAATTCACTCCTAAGAGCGAGATGTGGGAGGTCAATGGAGGTGGCATTTTAATTAGCACTACTTCTACTGGTTTTAGAATCGTGTAGTGGTAACTTTGTATTTATTTATTCTTCAGAAAGCTTACAGTCTAATATCTTTAAAGGTAGGTTATGTACAATAGCGCTAACAATTGCCATTTACAAGCTTCCACAAATTAAAAACTATGTTTGTACCTAAAATAAAAAAAATGGAAAAGAAATATACAAAAATTAAAGTTAAAAGCAAAATCATACAGATAACTTAAAAAATTCTTCTTTAATGTGGATGCGCCAAGGCAGCTCGTGAAATTTAAATTTTCTTACGTTTTTGTAATTAACAGGTCAGTGTCAGGTTGTATGTTGATCTAAATATTATTTGCGAACGTAAGAAATATGGATTTACAGAATTATAAACATTAGAATCAGCAATACAACTCTCTAAGTTCATATAAGTGCCAAATGTCATGATTTCATGAAATAGTAATTCAATGCAAAGAAAGCTCAAATGACGTAATTTATGGAGACTCTTTTCATAAGTGCAGTAAACCGCACATCAGTGATGAACACTTAAAAATCGCCCTTGCTGCTATGAAATAACTCGTGCTGTCAATGTCAAATTATTAGCACTGATGTGCGGTTAACTGTTCCTACGCCTAATCTTATCTTAGTGATTCCAAATATGAATAAAACTCGCATCTTTTTAAACCTTTGATTGAATAAGTTGCCATACAATTTACTACTTTGTGCGCACTAAATACCGCATCCAGCACCACTCAGTACTCTTCCCTCCACGCGAATAGCCATTAAGGTGCACCTTTAGATGTGCTTAGCCCCATTGAGTAAGATCGTGATAAGCCCTGATTGAATCTACGATACAAATCACATTGTTCTCCTTTATAATTAGTTTTGTATCAGTGTTGAAAAATTATACGAACTATTAAAGTTGAATAAAATTGTTTTTTTTTTAAAGCATGTGTTTTATGAATTGGATAAAGAGGTCAATCTGATTGGTTTGATAGGGGTGGGGGTGGTTGTCACCACGTGAGAACTCCTATGTCATGGATAGTTGAAGCGCTGATTACACTGAGAGCAGTGGTGGCTCAGTGGTTACGGCCACGAGTAACGAGTTGTAGGTCGTAGGTTCAAACCCTGACAGGCGCTTTACTTTGTGTAAATAATTTCATCGCCACTGCTCTCAAAATGGTGAAGGAAAACATCGTGAGGAAACCGGCATGTCCTAGAACCAAAAATTCATAGACATGTGACATTTACCAACCCGCACTGGGCCCGCGTGGTGGATTACGGCCCGCTCCCTCTCACACAGAGGAGGCCTATGTCCCAGCAGTGGAAACATTAAGCCTCGTGCAAACTGGCGCGTTATCGCGGGTGCGACAGGCAGCGCAAACATTGTCGCGCCCGCGATATCGCGACTGTTTGTGCCTTAATAGGCTGATTATGATTTATTTATTTATTTATTTAGAACATGGAGGACTTACAGCTAACAAAAACAAACAAGAAAGGGAACAATAGTCACCAGAGAGCCAATTACAAATCCTCACGTATAGAAAATAAGATAAAAAATTGTGGTGTGAGCACAGAAACAAAACACACACCGCTTTAATTAAAGTGAAGCTAAAAGCACTAAACATGGTTGACTTGTAATTATAACTAAAATAATACAGAATATAATAAAAACAAAAGCATACAATATAATCTACTGCTACTTGAAAAATTTGAGGCTTAAGCACCTTCTGGCCGAATTCACACTAATTGTGAATGGATCAAAATCAAATTCCTTGCATATATCATTCAATTCATTGCTGTATTATCGTCACTTGAAATAGTAGTTCCATTGCATTTTCTGACCTAAGGTCTGCTACAGACTCATCCGGGTCGGCGAGTAATTCGTCAATTCGTCCTACAAGCTACGGCCCATAATATTATTTATATTGATTTTCTGCAAGTCGTCCTCAATGAGCCGTAGGCATGTAAGACGAGTTGACGAATCACTCGGGTCGGCATAATTCGGTACGGACCGGCGAAATAGAATATAATGATTTAGCATGAAATTACATGAAATTGTGTAACATGAAATTTTGCCGAGCCGACTCGAACATGTTCCAACGAGAGTAGATGCCGATCGGCACGAGCCGAATTTGATAATTGCTTCAGAAGAACTTTGTTGGTCAAAATTTTGCCAAATCGAACACAAATACCCTATATACGATAAAAAGCTATCAAAAACATCATGACTCGATAGCCAGAAATGAAATGAAATGAAATTGTTTATTCCGTAAATAGGACACGTCATATTAAAAAATATTAATAATAAGCTAGATGAGGTCGGCGTTTCCTATCTGACTACTCTGTGAAGAAAGCCCGAAACAAACGCAGTCTCTTTTAAAGTCCAGACATAATCTTGGTCAGCCGACACTAAAACCTATATTTTCGTCCAATAGCAATCCTATACGCTAATAAGCTTCCACCATACTATTGATCTCTAATTATATTTTGTATGAGCTCAAATCCCAGCAGTCGTTCGTCACAATATACTCTATTTTGTGATAGTTATTATGTACCGGGGAGCAGTGAGATTGGACCGGCCAATTGCCTGTGTAGAGAAGCCATGAGTGCGTAAAATATTTTGGGACAGATTTTTCGTATAGGTAGTTTTAATTTGTTAGCATTTTTGTCTTAACTCGAATGTTTGTTGCTTCTGACTACGAGGAATAATCGAAATATAATACAGTTTAGGTATTTGAAATTAAAATTATGTGTAAATACGAACTTAAAATGTGAAGCCATGGAAGCGTTCATAACGGAAAAGGCAATACGTAGAAAAGTGTGGAATGCTGTGATGGACGTCTATTGCCTAGTCTTAGGACAGTACCAACAGGTTAAAGAATAGTCTTATTCACTGCATTGTAGCTAATGGTGCCAATTCTGTTGTTCACAAACTAAACTAAATCTAAGTTCAGTGCATCTTTTTCTTTCTATTTCATTAAGAAAAGGACAGAAGATAAATTTTAGTTTAGTCCTGTCAAATTAATCAGCGCCTGGCGTAAATTGACGTAATTTTAGTAGACAAGTTTTTAATCACGTCTAAACTTGTATGGAATAGTGACAGGTGCTGATTAATTTGAAAGGACTAAACTAAAATTAATCTACGAGTACTGTCCTTTTCTTAATGAAATAGAAAGAAAAAGATGCACTGAACTTAAATTTAGTTTAGTTTGTGAACAACAGAATCGGCAACAATCGTAACCTTCTTTTATGAGTGAATGTACGACAAAAATACTTGAGAAAAAACTTCACAAGGAATTACATAAAACTTTACGAGTCACAAACTTTTTATACACCAAAAAGTACACAAAACCTTCTTAATTTAAATCAAGAACGTAGAAAACCAGAGTAAAAAAAACAACCAAATTATTCCCAAAAATATCCCACTTCACACCAATCCATAGTCACCGCCGCGTACAGTCACGCGCGGCGCGGTCACGGCTCCGCTTCATTACCGCGATGTTATTTTCAATCATAACTATAAACAGGTATTGTTCACCTAACTGTGCTCTGAGTTCAGACGCACTCTTGCGACTGAACTATCGTTATTGTTCGTGAAGTAAGATGGGGCGCACGTTCGTGGATAGTTTTTATTTTTCTCTTTTCTCGGTATTATATTGATTAAGTAATTTGACTTTTGGGTATTCTATAATCCTTCTCCTTACAGACATTGTGTGATGAAGATGCTGCAATTTAATTTAATTAAACAAGCCTACTCATGAGCTTTAAGGCTCCCGCAGATAGGCCCGACGTGACGCGACACCGATGGTATAATTTCCGTGGAGTTTTCATAAATATTGTTACGCCAGAGTCGCGTCGCCCCGCGCCGCCGCGTCACACCGTCGCGTCGCTTAGTACGTTCTACCAGCGCATCTTGGATAGTTAATCTTAGAAATATGATATCGCCATGGTTGCGTAGCTGAGAGGCGGGTTGGTTATTTATATAAACAGCCTATAATGTTCCCAGAGCCCACTTAGGCGTCCTCTCTGTGAGGAGAGGACTCTTATCCATCACGGGAACCCAGTGCTGATTGATGTATATCACTTTTCTTCTAAATTTTAGTTCTAGGATATTTTCTCACAATGTTGTCCGCAACTGATTTTTGAGCTGCCGATGATAAAAATATGTTGTTTTTTATTCAGTCTAGAATAAAACTGCGGCCAAAAAAACGTGGTCAAGACAAGTCGTGAGTGTGCGCCGAATCTAATAATGGTAGCAAATAACGGGGATTTTGATTAGACATACCATCGCTGATCTATTTTACCTACTGTGTTCGAAATGAACATGATTTGTGGAGCATTCGAGTTCGTGATAAGGAAAGTCGAGAGGTTAAGCTACGGTTCATGAGGTTTGGATTTGGATGGGGAAATAAAAGTAATTATAATTTTTCACATCATTGGATAGAATATAGGTTTGTTCTGGTAGTTGTCGAAAATATGTTTGCGAGTAATCAATAAATGATAATGACAGCTAAATTTTTTCTAAGGTACCTATTTTAATACCTACATGGGGAGTGCCCTTCCTTTTTCGAGACTCCTCCGTGTCTCGGAAAGCACGATAAGCCGTTGGTCCCGGCTGTCATTCTTGGATCTTAGACAGTCGATACGTGTCGTCAGAAGCCCGAAACTCTGACAACCAGTCTTACCAAGGGATATCGTATTATCCAGTTACTGGGTTGTGGAGGTCTAATAGGCAGTCGCTCCTTGTAAAATACTGGTATTCAGTTGCATCCGGTTTGAATGGAAGCCGGCCCCAACATAGTTGGAAAAAGGCTAGGCAGAGTGATTGACTGATGCGCGCCATTACTGTTTTCCTAAAACAATTACCATGTGTCGGTATCTACATCGCCACATGCGAACTACGCATCAAAGCCCTGACGTCACACAAAAATCCTGACGTCACATAAATCCTGCATCGCGCAATTAAAGTTTACCGTGCAATTGCCCGCCAGACACAACACCCGTCTGGTTGGAGGATCCTCCCTTTTCCATGGTGGATGAGTGAACTTTTCACCCTGTTCCTCATCCCTTAAAACCTCTTTAGTTATAGACACTGCGCGTGCACACAACATTAAATTCTCGTCTTAATACTATATCATGCAAGGTAGAGCTCAAAATTATCACCTCAACAAAACTGCTCATTCTCAGACGCCATCTTGAATATCTACTTCACGTTAACAAGAATACTGAAAATATTAAATACCACCTGAACAAATTCAGGATTTATATTGTAAAACGTTATCCTACGTGTTTTATAGTTAAATACCTGAGTTGTAGAATTTTAGCGAGAGTGCAGTCAGCTTAGTCGGGAAGAAATCACGATTTACCTACGTGCTTTACAATGGTTGAGTTAGCGTTAGGTTTTAGTGATGAGCGGGGAGATTTAAGTATTTTAATACAGGTAAAAAACATAGAAAATTGTTTCAAATACACTTAGAAGTTTGTCTAAAAGACTACACAGATTTGCTCACCTTTAAAGACTTTAGTCCGAGATCTATAAACGTTACATATAGCTCATACTTCGACATGTTCCCGTCTCATCGCTGTCTTGCACTTTCAGTTTAACAGTAGCTTGCGGCAGGAATAACACTTAGCAAAAGTACATGCTAAGTAACGTTTATAGGTCTAAAAGGGTAAGCAGATTTGATGTAGTGTGGGGACGAAAAAGGAATAAAATGTGGGGCGAACAAGGAACATTTTGTGTGGGGCGAATGCGGAACCAATTGGGGAAATATCTAATCAAATTAACCAATTAAAGGCAGGCCTTTAAAAAAGCAACGGGGACGTGATTTAGTGAAAAAAGAGTTGTCGCGATTCCTGGTCTTAGCGACCAGAGGCGCTTGTGTGCCCTCAGCCTCGAGCAGTCGTCTGCAAAGTTGCACCACGACATCCGGTTCTCCACCTTTTGGAACCAAAGTACCCCAAATGTGTCTTGCAACTGGCGGTGTCTTTATCCTACTATCCTACTAATATTATAAATGTGAAAGTTTGTGTGTTTGTGTGTTTGGATGTTTGTTACTCAATCACGCAAAAACGTTTGAATGGATTTGGATGAAATTTGGCAAACAGATATTTTATAACCTGGATTAACACATAGGATACTTTTTATCCTAATATTCCCACGGGATCGAGACTTACGCGGGTGAAACCGCGGGGCGCAGCTAGTTACAGTATAATTAAGTGTAGTTTAGATGAATGGTGATGCGATACGAGTGAAACTAACGAGATGATATCATGTATGTATTTCATTCGAAGTAAAATGTCTGAACACAAAATGAATCAAAAGTGAAAAATGAATTCATTAGAGGACCAATCCAACAATGATGGATTTCGGTATTCGGCATCTTTCACTCGCTGTCCGAATAAACGAAAATGAAATGAAACGACGTTCATTTCTTTATGATTTTGTTGGTGTCGTTTGAACTTGGAATTAGACAAAATTAACATTTAGTCACTCGAGTGAACCATTCACTCAAATGAAGCGTCTGAGGGCCTAGACAATTGACAATCGCTTCGAAAGCGTTTCGTATTTCCACAAAGACTTTCAACAGGATTGACATAAGCTTTTCGATAGCTATGTCAGTCCTATACATTTTTGCGTTTTCTATCATAATTATCGCTGATAGAATGTCACTTTGTCTAGGGCCTCTGATATGAGCATAAGTCCTTTTCAAGTCTATCTAAAGATATTCACAATCCGCTCCGCTCATGCAATGCTTATCACAACACGACATCTTCAAGCTTCCCCGTTCGCTTGTTTACCTTAGTATAATCCGAGACGCTCAAAGATGCTCCAGTTTAGCACGAAACTTAATTTTACTCATTCACAGTTTGTTACATGAGGAGGAGGTGATTAGGACAGATGAGATATTATACGTGTGTGTTTAAAACAACTTTTGTTGTATGTTTTAACATTGATCTCATTTCAAATTTTAATTAAGATTTTGTATACCTTTACAACTAATTACTTATTCGATTCCGTAATAACAACAATAGTAAAAAAAAATTGTGTATCACAACCCAGGTCCCCAAGATACGGGCTCTGCCTAGTTTGGGGACCACCGCATTACCAAAATGGTTGTCACCAACAGTTACAGATAAAATTAAGAAAAAGTAAAAAAAAAAAGTATTACAAAAAAAGAAAAGTTTTAAGGTAATAATTGTAACATTGTTCAAACAAAATTTATATTATATTATTATATATTAATTGAAGTGGAGCTCCGTAGTTTCTGCTTTCATTGGAGGAAGGCGTCAGTTCAAAATTCAATTCAAATTCAAAAAAAAATATTTCTTCAACAAGATTACAACAATTAGTTTATGATTGGAGCCTTCTTTTAAACAAACAATGCCTGTATTAGAAGACTCCGCTCTTCCATAGCAAAGGAAAGAAATATATTATTAACATATTTAACATAGGTAACAAGATAACATAGACAATTTGGCCTAAGGGTCTACGCACATGGGCCACCGGCCACAACCACAAAACGCCGCCGTTGTGGCCGGTGGCCCGTGTGCGGAGACCCTAAGTATAGGTGGGTGTGTATGCGTGTGCATGCTTAAGTGTGTATGTGTTTTGTGTGCTTGCGTGTGTGTTTGTGTTTATGACGCAGTTCACAACTAGACATAAAGTCTTATTGAAGCCATTGAGCGGACTCTTTGTCTACACTCATCCACTCCTCCATTCCAAATTCCTGACCATGGGCCAGCCAGTTACTTACTTTTATTTAAGAAAAAGAATTTAGGGTCCACACGCAGCAAATAGTTTTTAATAAAAATTAAAACATGGCCCCCAATTCTAATTTCGTAAGAACCTTCTATCCTGCAAAAAATATCTTCAAAGGAGGCAATAGATTCAATTAAGATATATTTTTAATGAATGAAGACCTGGGGCAAGTTTGGTTAGTGAGGGCAAACGCTTTGATAATGTAGACTTATATAAATCTACAGATTTTTTGAATGGGCCTGAATTTCAGTCTACTTATTTAAGTAATTGTTTAGGCTCCAGGCTTTTTGGAATACTTACGGCCAGTTTCTTGATCAAAAGTAACAGCCAAAGTAACGTCAAGAAGTCAAAGAAACGGTTAAATTTGTTTTTTTTTGACGTTAGTTTGACTGTTACTTTTGGTGATGAAACTGGCCGTTAATGAATCTTTTTTACCCGACTGCCCCAGAAGGAGGGTAATGTTTTTCGAGTGTATGTATGTATTTATGTCTATTTCTTTGGAACGCTCTGAACCCTAAACGGCTTGATGGATTTTAACATACGAGGTGTCGTTAGGTCCGTCTTAATTGTGGGAGTGACATAGGCTATAAAAATGCATTGGTTATATATTTCATCTGCAAATACAAAAAAATATATTGCAGGCGGGACAAACCAATAACCTGAAATATGGTGTAACTTTTGATTGTCCCCGCCTGCAATACCTTACATAAAACAAAGTGCAATGCTTGTTTTTCTCTTTTCAGTTATAGCATTTTACAGTCGGGTTTTTTGTTTTTTAAATATATTTTTTTTCCTAAGGTCGTTGATAGAAATAGATTCTCTTACGTAATTAATTATTGGTAGACATTTGAGACCTGCCCAGCCCAATTACTGAGCAACAGTAATATCGATATTATCGATAGTATTCTAATTTAGGATCTATTTCCACTTTCTTTCGGTCATTGTATCAAAACGACCTAAAAAAATTGTGCCTTTTAATACCTACTTTAATTCTTCTTCAACGTCGTCATCAACAAAGCCTTAACCTTTATTACCTAAACTATCCGAGGCTTGAGAGCCGCCAGCACCCCACGTCTCGTTCTCACTCAGGCCGCGAGTAGTGTGGTGCGAACGAGATAAAGTTTGTGGTAGGGTAGGGCCTTAATTCTTCCGATTTCAGTCCATATCTCATAAAAAAATCTTTTCCCGGTTCCTAAAAACTTATAAAACAAATAATAGTTCATAATCTCGGGCCTCCACATGCCCTGCACGTTTGACAGGAGGCGTGGGCGCCACAACTCAGCACCCCCCGCCCTAAACATGTGTTCAAAGATATATGACACAATATGGACACACCATATAAATATATGACACGATATAAATATCTTAGTTGAGGAGATTATGGGATAGGGAAGGCGGTTATGATGGTAAATTGTAAGGTAGTTTTAAATAATGCTGATTAGGATTTCTAGGAAAAGTATCCATGTACTTTCCTGAGTTTACTCGTATAAAGGACAGCAAGGTCTGGAGGCATGACAATTTACCATCAAAACCGCCGTGCTTTCCTCCATGCCTCGAGTATATACGAGTTCGCGGGCAAGAGGTTAGACGACTACAAATCTAGTAGCCTTCAGTTATCTTCCCTTTAAAACCAACACTAAAAAAAAAATTGAACAAAAAGCGAATTCCTCTGCAGCAAATCCGTTTACGCCTTGACTGCACACTGTGATAAACGCGAAAAATGAGGCGAAAAACTTTTCCTACCATTTCCTTTTTTATTTTCTTCATAAATATTGGTTTGGTAGCGGATTTTAAAAAGTATAACAGTAAAGTATTGCCTGCAAGCGAGTGGTGCAGTAAGATTGCAGTGAGAGGGCAGTATTATTGAGTAAAGTGTCGGTTTCTGAAGGGATTTTGTTGAAGAGATTGTATTTTTTCGGGGAAGCATTCCTTTTATGGGCTGATTGTTGAGAGAAGCAGTTTTTGCTGCAAGATTTTGGAAACTAAAAGCTGCCCGTTCTTTTGTTTTTGAGGTTGTGAAGGGATTCGGTCAATGAGGGTTTTCTGAAATGACGTTCAATAGATGGCAGCACTGAGACGTCAGATCCAGACATCTGTCAAAAGTGTCAAAGTGTCTAGTCTATATTTTCTTTATTCGTGACTGAATGATGAACGAATGAATGAAACGAATGATAAACCTCATTATTATATTTTATATTCTTCGGTTATGGAGTGTGGTGATTAGATATCAGTATTGACTGGTCTAGGTGTAGCTTCTTGTAGGCTGCTTCACAACAGCATGTTGTGACTGTCGAAATAAACAAACATCCTTCGTGCTGCCAATTTTTTTGAAGTCTAACGTGATATGTCAATTAATCCTTTCCACCTTACTAATATGATTAATACGAAAGTAACTCTGACTGTCTGTCTGTCGGTCTGTCTGTCTGTCGCGCTTTCACGCCAAAACGACTGAACCGATTTAAATGAAATTTGGTACACAGAAAGTCTAGAGCGTGAGAAAGGACATAGGCTACTTTTTATCGACATACCACGCGGGCGAAGCTGCGGGCGGAAGCTAGTAATAAATATATCCAATATGTTCCCCTTTTAAATTACTCACGTCGAGTTATCTTGCGGCAGACAGACGCAAAATATGGTTTCTTTCATCAGAATAATAACGATTTAGCATGAAAAGGATCACACATTACCCTTAATCTTACGTCCCTCTTATTTCTTTACAAAATCACCCCCATTTCAGCACCGCTCGTACAAAAATACCCCTCCTTACGGATATCACGTAACACCACTACTTTTGCAATAACGAAACGCGAATGAATCCGGACGGCAAACTTATATGTAATGAAAAATGTTACTCCGCCTTGTGTGATGAATGTCGTTAGGTTGGTAGTTCTGAAGCTTGCAATGTCTTGGTGTTGGTACACTAGAGAAGTTTTTTTTTTTTGAGAAAAATTGGGTTTAGCATTTTTGTTGAATCAAATGGGTTTGTTATGATACCTAGTTGTAACGTTGTGTCTTTAGTAACGGCACTGATCTAAAGCGGCAGTTGTCTATTGTAGTTTTGGTAAATTACAAAATGCGTGTTTATTAGCAAGTTCGGCACTAAAAACTGAGCAGAAAACTAAAAATGAGTCATAACATATAATTATATAAATGATACAATGTATGTTAACAATAAGTTAACAAATCGGAATTAGTCGGTAAGAAATCGAATTTGGAAGTAGCGCTCGCCGGCCGCTGCCGCGGCACCGCTCGGCTTGCGCGAAGTTGATCACTGTTCTAACCTAACCTTACCCATTTGGTCCGGGTGCAGCCTTCGTTACTGCGACCAGTTCGGTTCGCGTGTGGTTGGTCACAGTTCCAACCTAAACTTATGAACTGCCGAACTATTTATCTAACCGCCCATTCCAACATGTTTACTGCCCATTCATTTATTACACATTACTTGAGTATTTTTTGTACTGACATTATAAGATGAAATAACCGAAGATTTTTTTATTACTGTTTCTGTTTTACTTTCACACAAATTTACCAACCGCCGAAAAATTAATTTACTGCCTGAAAATTTTTCAACTGATCATAATAACCTCCCTCAATCTGCCTAGCCTTTTCCCAACTATGTTGGGGTCGGCTTCCATTCTAACCGGATGCAGCTGAATACCATTTTACATGGAGCGACCGCCTATCTGACCTCCACAACCCAGAAACTGGGCAATACGATAATCCATGGTAAGACTGGTTGTCAGAGTTTCGGGCTTCTGACGACCCGTTACGACTGTCAAAGATCCAGGAATGACAGCCGGGACCAACCGGTTAACAGGCTTTCCGAAGCACGGAGTTGTCTCGGTATGTAAAGATCCACCACAGACCCATCCACAGACCAACCCTGGCAAGCGTAGCTTAACCTGATGGATCGACCCGTGCGCCTGTCATTACTTAGCCACAAGCCCGATTACCAATGAGCAGAACTGTCAAACTTTTATTGGTTGAATGCGAGGCTTTTGGCTAATTTGAATGTATATTTTGCCTTTTTTTTATTGTTGTAATGCGCGTTTTGTTTGTGCAGAATAAACAATTTTTCTTTATTTTTTTGTACTTAGGAGCTCGTGTTGACATTGAAATCGCGCAAAAAAAACATCCCACTCAAGAAATTGTAATAGCTCTTTCAAGAATATTGAACTGAATGTTGTACAATATTATTGAAAGAGCTACTGCTGCCTCCTGTTTGACGAAGCGTTATGATATAACGAGACGCAGCGCGTCGCACTCAATACGATTCGTATATTAGGTTGGAGAAGGAAATGAAAAATACATCTTTCAAAGTTTATTTTTACCTGACTACGGCGAAGAAAAAAGGAGGGTTATGATTTTGACCGGTGTGTATGTAAATTCGCGGTCTGAGAATGTTTACCACCTTAAGGCTTATAATTGCATGCATACATCTATGTCACAAGGTCGATGATTCAAAATTCAAAACTATTTCCTTTTTTAAATGTCATTATGGTATTGCGTCAACTTTAAAATTAAGATATAGCATTTTAGACTTTACTGCACACAGTGTGCTAAAGAAGCTAATTTGAAAACTGATAAACATTTTTAGACCGCGATAGTATGTATGTATGTATGTATGTAAGTATGTTCATCTGTTCCCTCCTATCTTCTAAACCACTCATCACAATTTGACAAATGAGGTATCGTTGGAAGCGTCTTGATCATCTGCTGGTTATAGGCTATGTGACGTCACATTAAATTAAAAATGGCGCCCTCTAGAGGACATAAAGTCAGGAACTTAAAAAAAAAATAGTTTAATCTTACCATGTTGGGTATCAAATGAAAGGGCTTAATGAGCACATTTCAAAAATATATATATTATAACCCCAAAAGAATAAAAAATAAAAAAAGTAAGTATTAAAAACTATTTTTTTTTTTGCATTGATATTTTTTGAAGTAGGTACTGTAGTTGATACTAGGGAAAATTATTTGTACTAGTGGTTGCAATGCTACCATTAGTATTATAAAACAAATCACTACATAAATATTATAAAACCCTCCGCCGCGTCTGTCTGTCTGTCTGTTCGCGATAAACTCAAAAACTACTACACCGATTTTCATGTTGTCTTCACCAATGGATAGAGTGGTTCTCGAGGGAGGTTTTAGTATAAATAATAACCGACATCCACGCGGGCGAAGCAGCGGGCATCAGCTAGTAATTAATAAACCAAAGTCATTCATTATGCTACTGTAGCAATTAAAGGCTTTGGTTTATTTTAAAGATGAGGCTTGATTGACCACAAATCTTTTCTTTGCGTTTCATTGTTTGAAATCGCCAATATACCTTGAGCAAGCGTGGTGATGCTCATGCCTTGTCTGTATCAGAGGAGGCCTTTGCCCTGCACGAGCATAATCATTCTATAATGTTCCCACTTCTGGGACATAGGTAGTTATCTTCTCTGAGAGATTCCAGGACATGCGCCAAAATAGTTATTTGCACTGCATTCAGACTAATGTGTGTAGTCACATCCGTTTAATCACATCAAATTAGTGGATTTGTTTTGTTTTACGGCCGTCTCATTACGCACACATGCGTCGTGAGTCTTGGTGGCGCTTTGTAAATACTTTCACAAACATTTTCAAACTTTTTGAATTTTGGAGGGGCGCGCCTTGTTATCGTAGTTTTACTCTAACTCCCTTAGCATTGAGATATTACTACCCTGGAATTATTCAATTCTTTGCATGATTTGATCTGTTTCGGGCATTTTGTAAGCTAAGTTATAAATCAATACTTCCCCATTCTAAACAAAATTGCTTTTTAAAATCCCCAAAATCGACCACATTTCTCCCATCCAAGCCTGAAACACGACCACGGAAATAAAGCGAAATACGGACCGATAATATATTCACATACGAACCCCGACATTCCATCATGGCCGACGCAATCTGACACGCCGATCTGACACTCCGACATCACTGTCAGGCGGTGTCAGGTGTCGGCACGTCGTTCGTAAGATCATCATTCATGGCTGCACTACTTGGACAATTGGGTAACGTTTGAGTGAGTGGACAAGGATTTCATGCGGCAATCGTAATGTATGAGCCGTCTTTGAAATGAGTATAAATGTTAGTGAGGTATGTGATAATGTAATTTTATAACAAGATAGCGTTAAGGAATACTTGTGCAAAATTTGAACAGATTCTATGCTGTAGTTTTAGTTCCAATCCGGATCCATAAATCTAGACTATTTTCGGCATCAGTGTTGTACCTACACCTCGTAGTTTTTTTTTCCAAAATAAGGTATTTAGAATATCGCTAGTCGATGTCCGGACACACTGTATATAGGTATACTTATACATAACTAGCTTCCGCCCGCGGCGTCGCTCGCGTGGTATGTCGATAAAAAGTAGACTATCTGTGTGCCAAATTTAATTTAAATCGGTTCAGTAGTTTTGGCATGAAAGCGCGACAGACAGACAGACAGAGTACTTTCGCATTTATAATTATTAAGTAAGGACTATATACAAATATTACTCATTTAGGGCCGATTTAACCAAAGCCAGAAACTTCATCACCACTACTCTCAAAACTCTCGCGCTGGCGCGTGTGTTGGATCGTTTGGCTCCCTTCAAAATGGTTGAGCTGAATGGTGCTGATCCATGCGTCATGTTCGTGAGCGGGCGCCGTCAGTTGTGACTGGTCATCTCTTAGCTGCCATGGCTTATTTTAATTTTTGAATTGTTTTATGTAATAATTGCGGACGCTTTTAACGTGCTTTCTACATTGTTCTCACATGTATAATTTCAACATAAATGATGTAACCCATATATTGTAATAATATTTTGATTTAAAAGAGTGTCCATGGAGTTTCTTGCCCGTTCTTCTACATAGGTACCTACTACTCTTTGGAATGGGCAACTAGCTTCATATTTCTGACTGACCGACTCCTTGACAATTCAAAAGTGCCTGTAAATGGTTTAATTGAAATAATTTCTTTGAGTTTGAGTTTTTCTCAAAACGGTGAAGAAAAACCATAGTGAGGAAACCGGCATGTCCTAGAACCAAAAATTCGAAGACATGTGACATCTACCTGTGTTTAATCTGTGTGGTTCTTTCCTCAAAAGACCATTTCAAACTCTAATCTACATGGTCCTCATATGGCCTGATCAAGATTATGTCTGGACTTTAAAACAGACTGTGATCGCTGCGTTTATTTCGGCCTGTCTTCTCAGAGTAGTCAGATAGGAAACCCCGACCTCGTCTAGCTTATTTTTACAATTTTCTAATATGACGTGTAAAAGTGATTCCAATATCGTATTTACAGAATAAAAAATATAATTTCATTCCAACCCGCACTGGGCCCGCGTGGTAGATTACAGCCCACACCCTCTCGAAGAGTGGAGGCTTGAATCCCAGCAGTGGGAACATTATCGGTTGACATTATGCCTATTTCGGCGATGATATTGTGTACTATATACCAAGTAAGATCGAACAACCAAGCTTGAGTCTGTTACTAGCAGCCATCTTTCAAACAGTTCACCTAGCAAGGAATTATCGGTTGCCATGACAACCGGTCCTTTGTTGGCTTCGTCCAGCAATTAGTCATAGTCACTGTACTGATAATATAATGAAGTTCTAACAGGTATATAACCAAGGGATTAACTAGGAGGTAGATTAACTTCACATTAGTATGTGTATGATTAAATGACTGTGAGCAACGCTATACAAAATACAATAGCAGTTGATTTAATCCTATCCTATACTATTAAGAACGCGACGACGGATGAATTCTCCATACAAACGTAATACTTAAATCATTTGCAATTTGAGCATATTTCCACCATAATGTGTTGTTATTCGGATTGAGACAGTATTTATCTAGGTTCCTACATCTTTTTTTTTCCAAAAACCCGAACTAAAATGAAGTTGTAACGAATTGAATTTCGCACATTTTTACAGCGTAAATGACATGTTTTCATATTGTTTTTTCTATAATATGTATAAACAACAATACTTGTAATATTGTTTCTGCAGAAACATAGCCTATATTATCAAATTACAAATAATCGGAAAAAAAAAAAAAAAAAAGTTTTCATTCATCATTTTTGGTATTACGGAACACATCCAAATTTATCATAAATTTTCAATAGCTAGTAGTGCTATCGAGTCAAGCAAATGTCATGTCAATGCCAATGTGTGCCTGGTCGTACAGTTTACGGTAGCTGTGTGTATCGCTCCGACAGGCACATTACCGCAACATTTGTAGCACTCGATTCGCCGTTGCAACCGACGGCGACGCTCCGCCGGCCCCTTAAGGGCGAATTCGGCCAAACTTTTATCCCTAGTATAAGTCTAATCCAGCGAGTAAATATTAAATTTTTGATAGATTTTCTTTGCAAAAACTGTCAGATGCCAATTTTATTCCCCGAATAAAAATGATCTGGCTTTGGTTAAATCGGCCCTAAATGAGTAACATGGTTTACATGGAGCGACTGCCTATCTGACTTCCACAACCCAGCAATTGGGTAATACGGACCCCTTGATAAGACTGGTTGTCAGATTTTCGGGCTTCTGACGACCCGTAACGACAGTCAAAGATCTACAAATGACAGCCGGGACCAACGGCTTAACATGCTTTTCGAGGCACGGAGGAGTCTCGGTATATAAAGATAGTCACCCATCCACCGACCAACCCCGGCAAGCGTAGCTTAACCTGATGGATCGACCCGGTGTGGCTGTTATTACTTAGCCACGAGCTCCTCAATACTGACTTAAACACAAAGTAAAGAGCTGCTGGGGTTTGAACCCATGACCTACAACTCGTAAGTCGGGGCCGTTACCACCTGGGCCACCACTGCTCCCCTGTATACTACGAACACACATTTTGCACGGTTATGTTCAAATCCCATGTAAATACTCCGGCAACCTAATTGTTATTAACTGATCAAACCTTAGAATTGAGAGAAAAAAAATCTTAGCACCGATTGGACTTTTACAGTAACTAAAATTAACCCTTTCTCTGCCGGGGTCCCTAACTGGGTACATTTTTGCTTAAGTAACAATTTTTTTAATTATAAACTGATGAAGATGGTATGGTGATGATGGTGATGGTGGTAGGTACTAGATGGCATTTAGTAGAATTATGGCTTAAAAATTGAATAATCTATCTACCTTCTTTTTCGCCAAAATTCTGCCCGGAATTCTACTTACCAACATTGCAGTAAGGGCGTGAACATAAAGCAGTAATATTAACCGTTAAAATCAGTGAGTGTGTACGTCTGGAGCCCGCGTTATCTCGTAACAAATGATTATGGAATTTATGGAAGATGAACGACTACGTTGCGGCTTACCGCGGGTAGGTGGGAGGTACCGATAGCAGCTTCAGAATGGAGGTGTTAAAAAAATATATAAATAATACGTTCGTACACCAAAATGTTTTTAATGAGAAAAGTGTGAAAATGTATATCAAAATTTTTTATGTTTGATGTTTCTTTAACTTTTAGATTACCGTTATTAATTCAGTAATTTAATGTCTTTTAAAGTTAAATAAATGTTATACCTAAACCACATTAAACATCATTTTCATAGCAAATATACGACTTATTAGTTTATAGCAAATAATAAATGAAATAGCGTGGAAAAATTCGATCTTACAAAAAAGTGCTACATATCCAATATTATACCTATAATATTATTATACTATGTAAAGTTACAAACTATATATTTCACAAAATATAAACGGGTACCTTACACGATTTAAAGATTTAAATGATCCCATTTTTCTCCTAACCTTACGCCGGCATAGAACGCGGAAATCCGTTGAAAACCCGACTTGAACTCGCAGTCTTTGATACAGAAAGAAAAAAAATATTTTTATGCGACGCCCCTTTACTTCGCCTTTGGAATGGCTTTAAACCTATTTATCATCACGACCTCTCCTTTCGGGGGTAAAAAATTTACTGAATGGAGTGATGCCTCGGAGTGATTCGGAATAATTCGGATATTTTCCTGTTTCTCCGAGCGTGGCGTTGATAGGGTTAAGTAACTCCGTTGAAAGGATGTTTGGTAACGTTGTTTTTATTTCGCGAATATGTTGGCTGTACCATTTATTGGATTAAGGAGGTTTATTCGAGAATATGGGTAGATGAATGATTCGAATAATTCATGGGATTTATTACACATGTTTTTATGTACCCGTGCACGCATATTACAAATAATTGTAATGTGGTTTACTCAGACCAAATAAAAAACCAAGACAGAGCGCTGTCAACAGTGACGTGAGGCTGGTTTCGTAAATATGTGTGCACGTAGTTTTGTGTAGTTTGATTGTACTCGTACCGTACCCGGTGGTGTAGTTTTAGCATGCTTCACTTGTTGGCAGCGCTCCGTCTTGGCTTTTAATTTGGTCTGAGGTGATGTAATGCTTATTTTTCGTGGTATTTGAAGAAAATGTAGTTAATTTAGACATAGATTATTTTTTATTAAAGTTCATTGCTATTGAATGTCATATGTTTTTTTTTTTGTTTCAGGTAAAAAGTTTAATCTAATTTCTGCGCAACTCGGCATGGGTAATGTACTCCTTATAAGAGGATGGCAAAAATAACACGTAATAATAATATATCAATTTTTAATCGTTTTTATATATTTTTTTTATTCTAATATTTAAAAATATAATTTATGTGTAAGAAAAATGAAATAAAGAAAAAATATATCATAACATCACGACTATAGGCTCCGAAGATTTGGGCACCCACAAAAGTCAAAGTCAAATAATTTATTTCAAATAAGCACATTAAAGGCACTTTCGAAAGTCAAAAACAAAGAAATAGAACTGATTCTAGTTATCCCTTCCAAAAGGTTAAAGAAACACTAGTTATGTTTAAGTCAGTATTGAGGAGCTCGTGGCTAAGTAATAACAGCCACACCGGGTCGATCCATCAGGTTAAGCTACGCTTGCCGGGGTTGGTCGGTGGATGGGTGACTATCTTTATATACCGAGACTCCTCCGTGCCTCGAAAAGCATGTTAAGCCGTTGGTCCCGGCTGTCATTTGTAGATCTTTGACTGTCGTTACGGGTCGTCAGAAGCCCGAAAATCTGACAACCAGTCTTATCAAGGGGTCTCGTATTACCCAATTGCTGGGTTGTGAAAGTCAGATAGGCAGTCGCTCCATGTAAAATACTGGTATTCAGCTGCATCCGGTTAGACTGGAAGCCGACCCCAACATAGTTGGAAAAATACTAGGCAGATTTTGTTTAAGTCAGTATTGGGGGCGAGCCTATTGTCATCAACCGGGCACAAATCCAGACTCTGTGAAATCCCATTTGGAAAAACCCAATAATACTTTGCTCGACCCGGGAATTGAACCCAGGACCTCATGCTCAGCAGTAGCGCTCTAACCAAACACATATCCTTTTTAACGTAATAATAAAATAAATAAAAAATAGGCGCCCACCACATCCTACTAATATATAAATGTGAAATTTTGTGTGTTTGGATGTTTGTTACTCAATCACGCAAAAACGGCTGAATGGATTTGGATGAAATTTGGCAAACAGATAGTTTATAACCTGGATTAACACATAGGATACTTTCTATCCCGATATTCCCACGGGATCGAGACTTACGCGGGTGAAACCGCGGGGCGCAGCTAGTTAATAATATTTTTTTGATAAGCAATATCTGCGACTGATCGAAATACTAAAAAAAATAAAATCAGCCAAGTGCAAGTCGGACTCGCGCACGAAGAGTTCCGTACCATTATCTACAAAAACGAGCAAAAGAAATCACGTTTGTTGTATGGGAGCCCCCTTAAATATTTATTTTATTCTGTTTTTTAGTGTTTGTTGTTAAAGCGGCAACAGATACATCATCTGTGAAAATTTCAACTATCACGGTTCATGAGATACAGCCTGATGACAGACGGACGGACAACGGAGTCTTAGTAATAGGGTCCCGTTTTACCTTTGGGTACGGAACCGTAAAAACATCAAACCTAATAAATATAGCTATTTTTTTACCTTCATATACGAATTTATACAAACCAGGCTATCTATTCAAAAGCAGTAATTTCAACATTCCTAATTAAATATTATTTGATAAAATCAACATCCTATTTAGCTTAGAACACAAATATAAAAACATACTCCTACAAACAACTAAATTCTCTTATTCCTTCCACATAAGGACGAAAATGCGTTATTTTCACGTTTATGAAATGTATTGTCAATTTTGTTTTCCTGTTAATGTCAGGTACCATTTTCCTTTGACAATGACGTCTGGTTTTGATGTCGTAATAAAACCCTTGGTAAGCTATCTGGGGGTATCAAGTACCCCAAACGGGGTATTAAGTTCCCCAAACGTTTCGGTTCGGCTGTGTTAGGGTTAATTAGTGGTATTGTTGGTCATAATCAATGAGTCGGATTATCCAAAGTCAATAGTTGGGTAAGAGTTGTTAGTGGAACTTCTGGTTGTTACCAAGGTATTCTGGAGTTGGTTAAGAAATAGTTTTGGTCAATCAATCTGCCTAACCTTTTCCAACTATGTTGGGGTCGGTTTCCAGTCTAACCGGATGCAGCTGAATACCAGTATTTTACATGGAGCGACTGCCCATCTGACTTCCACTAATGCGATACACATTTTTTTTTTTTTTGCGGTTGTTATATCATCATATGACTTCTCCCGCTCTGGGCGGAGCGGAAGGGCGTGTCAGACTTTTACTGACTAAAACCCACCCGTGTTCCTTCAGTTGCCTGTTGCCAAAGTTCCGGTATCCGTTTCGGACTTTCCCGTAACCCTGGCAGCGATACCCCTTGGTAAGACTGGTTGTCAGACTTACGAGCTTCTGATTACCCGTAAGGATTGTCATAGCTATTCGAATGACAGCCAGGACCAACAGCTTAACATCCTTTTCGAGACACGGAGGGGGTTAAGTAATGGATGGTCACCCATCCACAAACTGACCGTGGCAAGCGTAGCCATACCTTTCATCAACCCGTGTGGCTGTTGTGCTCGTGCCCGACCTGGGGAATGAACCCAGGAGCTCATGCTCAGCAGTAGCGCTTGAGACCTAGCCCAGAGAGGCAGTTTTTTTGACATACATGTACGTAACATACGGGAGGAGCTCGTGGCTACGTAATAACAGCCGCACGGGTCGATCCATTAGGTTAAGCTACGCTTGCCAGGGTTGGTCCATGGATGGGTGACCTTCTTTACATACCGAGACTCCTCCGTGCCTCGGAAAGCACGCTAACCCGTTGGTCCCGGCTGTCATTTGTGGATCTTTGACAGTCGTTACGGGTCGTCGGAAGCCCGAAAGTCTGACAACCAGTCTTACCAAGGAGTATTGTATTACCCAGTTACTGGGTTGTGGAGGTCAGATAGGCAGTCACTCCATGTAAAATACCGGTACTCAGCTGCATCTGGTTAGACTAGGGCTAGGCAGATAATGTACATAATTTTATCCAACGCTAATTTTTTGTCCAACAAAAAGCAGTCTCATTTCTGTAACACCACTGTCTAACACAGATATTATCAGCGACAATGATAAGAGTTTTCACTGGATTGTTTATTTGCCGTCAGAGGAAATAGAGCAAGGAGCAAGGGAGGATGTTATACCGACGCGAGCGTTTGTCTCGCGGGTAACGGATGATCCGGCTGGTGACGAATCTCCGTTTTGAACGTCCTGTGTTTTCTTGTGTAGATAGTAAATAATGACTGTTGAAAGATAGGAAGACAAAATAATTTCAATACGTTATGATAAGATTTTGTCAAAATATAACTAATGTCAGCTGAGTTATCGCACCACGGATATTATATATAAATAAATATATATTATATAAATAGGATTATTTGACTGGAAAGATTTTTATTTTGTAAACCATATAACTTCGAAAGAAGCTATGCGCCCAAAACCTTTGCCGTTCGAGTTACTCCTACACGTGATATCCATCTAGTAATGATTTTAAAATCTAAATAAATAAGATAGATGTCGTAAAGTTAGCAAGATATTAGTGGTTGTAATAGTAAAAGTATATTTAGTTGTGAGAATATTGACACACAGAGATGTTACATAGTTTTTAAAGTTCACAATATTCTGCCGTTTCCGGCGTACAAATAAATTTTAAGGGTTAGTTTGTTAGTTATTGAATTGACGTTCAATTAAGTAGATTAGAATATCATTCACACTGAAAATTCTTAAATTCGCACCTACGTTTATTAGCCATCTGTTATACTTAGTTAACACCGATAGCTTACCGCATACCAAGAACAGGAAATACGCAAAAAAAAAACAGCTTTATCGAAATTCCCACAACGGTGTGACAGTCAGTCCAATGGATCGGACAGACGTGGCCATGACAAAGAGAGAAAAACTTTGTTTTTCCACAAACGAATATCTAGAGTCTATTGATTTATTTTTCAAGCGTTCACTCTATATTTTATCTTTGAAGATACCCGAGTGTTTTCGTCATAAAAATAGAAAACATTATTTTATTTCACTTCTGAAAAGAGGTTTCATGTTTATTTGTAAGTTAGAACATAAATGATATTTATTTCTGTAAATTGGTTGAAAAAACACTTTTACACGTCAAAATTTAATTATGTTATCAAAACTAGAAAAATTCAGTATTCCGAATATAGCAAGCTACTCTGCGAAGAAAGACTGAAACAAACTCAGAGGTCAAAGACTCAGGCTCTTACATACTGGCGCGAATTGTCGGGCGACGCGACGTCTCCGCATTGTTCGCCGTGAAGTTTTCTACGAAATTGTTTTGTTAAAATTCGCGTCGCGAGCCAAATCGCGCCAGTATGTAAGAGCCTTCGTGCATAGCGAAACTTTTTAGTAGGTATTCGAGCATAGCAGCACTAGAGCATGGGGGAGCTAACTTAAAACCGCATTTAAAGTCCAGACATAATCTTGAGGAAGTGAATACAGTCACTGAGTACATATACAGAGTTAAAAGAAAGAAAGAAAGAAAGAATTTGAAAATACACAAAAAAAACTACAAAATAAATTCACAACAACAGAACAGAACAGAACAGAGAATACAGAGTGAGAACAGTCAGACACTATATTAAATTAAATTAATTTTTAGGACATAAAATACAGGTATTACATATACTTATTGGAAGCCCTGGCTCCTGAGCTAGGTAGCAACCTGTGTGAGAGGAACCAGTGTCTTCGCCCAATTGTGTTTTAGCGTTTACAATGTACAATAAAAACAAACAACAAAAAGTAAGATAAGTAATATAACACATTTTTTTTTTAAAGTATATAATAGAAAGATGCCTGTATATATATATGCCTATATCTTTGTCAATAACAATGAAATTGTAATAGCTTTAATTATCTATTGTTTCAAATGTACTAATTTATACCTCTCCTTGTTCAAAGGCAATCAATTTTGATTGACGATCATTTTGAAATGATAACATTCATATTTCCTGTAGGTATATTTTTCTTACGTAACATCACGCCTGCAATCCGCGAAGGGATAGGCAGAGTACCTACAGTACACCCACCTTTCGCCGGTTATGTTTAAGTGCCATGGAATAGGACGCGAGTCTACTGCCATCCAACCGGACACAAATCTAGACTCCGGGCTGCGACTGAGAAATTTGTGATGGGAAAACCCAATATCTCTTTGCCCGACTTGGGAATCGAACCAAGGACCTCATGCGCTGAACATGCGACCATTAGATCAGCGAGACAGTCAATCATTTTCTTATTTCGTGTAATTATTTTATAGTTTTGTAAACAAAACACCAACTGGATACGATCATTCTTCTGCTTTCTTCAGTCTGAAACGGGTTTTGTCGACGACAGAATAGACAAAATTACAGATTGTGATTGTTTATCCGTCGTTCTGTCTATTCTTTCGTCGTCAAAACCCGTTTCAGACTGCAGAAAGCAGAAGAATAATCGTGTCCAGTTGGTGTTTTGTTTACAAAAGTGTCATGCTACGCGTGTTGTTGTATCAAAATGAGTCTTCCTTCTCTGTTTTCTACGGCACATAACGGCACGAACAGCATCACTCATTGATCCGACAATCTTTTTGAATACTCTATATTTTATGACGAAAGTTTTTCTCAATAGTAGATACAGTACTGAAAAATATTTTCATGAAAACTGTGTTCAGGACAACAAGTCAACATCCCTATACTGAAAAAACTTTTCACTTGCAATACTTTTTACCCCTTATAAAGCGTTTGATTCGGACATACTGGCTAACAAACAGAGTGTCAGATATCACAGCTGTATCTTTCCATTTTCAGTCCAACGTAATTACTAATCCGACACATTTTTAGTCTTTAATTTCGGGGGTACAAAAGATCCCCATTTGCTGGTCGGCGTCCCGTGAAATTCAGATTTCAGTTTCACCCTGTTACCTCCGCGTGTAACGGGTTAATAAACTGGGAGCTTAGCTGAATGTTAATTTATATTTTTTATTTTTACTTTTTTTGTGAAGTTATAAATGCCCCTCAGAGCTGGCAGGGTTAATGATATCTGTATTTCACTAAAAGTACTTTTGAGATTTAAAATATATTTGAGTTTAGTATCTCAAATATATTTTAAATCCTTCTTTATTATGAAGGATTTAGGTTGAATTTATTATAAACTAGGTTTGCCCAGCTAACCTACTTTGTGGTTTTCAGAAAATGCTAAAATATGAGATTCGTATTATGTATAATGTTTTTTGTTCATGTGAGTGTTATTTACTACCGTAGAATTTACTATTATTCCAGTAATAATAGTAAATTATTAAAATAGATAATCGATGTTACCATCCCACATGACGAGAACCTCGTGAAAGCTGAGAAAGAGAAACAAATAAAATATCTCGACTTAGCACAGGAGTTTGTCGACATGTGGAATGTGAGCTCGGCTATCATTGTGCCGATTGTCGTAACGGCCAATGGCTTGAGGGCCGAAAGCCTCATAATTGAGTACAATGAACCCTTAAGAGATTTCGTGTATGAAAATATACAAGTTAGATAATACTAAATATTATATATATTTCATTAAATAATTATGATAATAGTAAATTATTCCAGTCATAAGAGATAACAGATCAGTAGTAATTTTGCGAAATCAGTAGGTAAAATGTTGTGTTGTGTATACTTCATCTGCCTAGCCTTTTCCCAACTATGTTCGGGTCGGCTTCCAGTCTAACCGGATGCAGCTGAATACCAGTATTTTACATGGAGCGACTGCTTATCTGACCTCCACAACCCAGTAACTGGATGATACGATACCCCTTGGTAAGACTGGTTGTCAGACTTTCGGGCTTCTGACGACCCGTAACGACTGTCAAAGATCCACAAATGACAGCCGGGACCAACGGCTTAACGTGCTGTGTGTACTTAATAAATATATTATCTTTCTTTCTTTCTTTCCTTGCCAACTTTCTGTCTCTCGTTCAATATACGAACATTCTACTCGATATTCCACTGAAACCATTTATCATCTTAAAAACAACGAAATAAAATCTTTTCCCCAGAATCGAACTAAGAATCTTAAATATAACTCAATCGGGAATACTCTAGAATTTATCTCTCCGATATAAATTCCGGCTAAGTACAGGAAAAACGCGAACAGTGTAGTTTTTAACGTGTCTAACAAAAAGATTCTATGTTCGAACACCTAGCCATTCCTCTTCCTAGTAAAGAGGAGGAATTCCTAGGAATTTCGCTAGGAATTTTTACGTTTGTGGAAGCTGGAGGTATATTTCTTTTGCTCATCGCTTTACGTTTCTAGTTTGTCTTTCTTTTGTAGTTTTTAGGGTTCAGTACTCAAATTAAGAAAAACGGAACTCTATAAGATCATTTCGTTGTGCGTCTATCTGTCAAGATCCTTTTTTTCAGGAACGCGTGGAAGTATCAAGTTGAAATTAATATCAAATACAAAGATTCTCTCACTTTTTTCTTCTTGCAATAAAATATACGGTCGTTTATGCGACATTTTCCTTTCGATTCCGGTATTCCTAACAAGCCTTTTATGTAATCCATATTTTCAATTTATCATTATTATTTATCAACGAAAACATTATTCGAAACTGTTGAAAGTGTCGATTTTCGTGATCTAAGTATAAAATCCATAAAAAATATTTTTTTTGTCTTTAAGTACTTTAAAATTTATTGAAAAATTGTGAATCACGGGTAACGTAACAATTTTGGATGTTGATAAAAAGTTGAAAACGATCGTTTAGACCAAGACACTATAATGATCCGAAGAAGTTTGGTAAAAAGAAAATTAAATTACTAATAGATTGAACATAGTTGTTATTATTTGCAAAAAATTAGCGTCAGGAATCAGCTGTTTTCTTTGACGTCGTAAATGAATTACTAATAATTCATTCACGACCTCCTCAGGCGGAATAACTGACCATTAAGATTCCCGCAGAGGCGCAAAGCGATTCAATTTCTATGAAAACTTCATGGAAAATTTTCTACCAGAATCGCGTCGCCATTTGGCGTCGCACTGTCGCGTCGCGCTTGTCTGCGGGAGCCTTTATTTACGTTATTAAGATATTATGCGATTTTGATGCACGTTCCTAGTACACTTGGTACCTCCATATCTACAAAATACATAACATAAACATGTTTTGTTCGTATTGTTTAGTCGTTAGTTATCGATGCGAATGCGATGCTCCGTTTATTATCTAAAAAGAAATAACAATTTTACGCTTGCGTTTTTAAACGCGCGGCTGAAACGCTTTTGTGAACGGTTTTTTTGACTCATCATAATAATTTCTTTATTTAAACTTTTCGCACTCAAAAAAGAGGTACAAAGGCGGACTTAATGCCTTAGGCATTCTCTACCAGTCAAACAAGGGTGGTGAAGAGATTAGATGGCAGGTGCTCTGATTGTGACGAACAAAGAGAAAAAATATATTATAATATAATATATCATAATGCATAGATAAGACAGGTTTACAGTAATTTACTAGTAATACCAGTTTCACAAAAAATATGCTTTTATTTTTATGAGGAAAGAGTGACATCAAATTGATGTCGCTCTTTCCTAAACTATGATAAGCTCATTTTTATATGAAGTTGTTTAATTAGAAACTAAAATAAAATTTTATCAACTTAAACTCCCAGCCATTTTTTTAATGATCAGGTAATTTCATAACACAACGAGACTCGAGATATTTTATAAACTCGAGCGCTTTAAAGCGCAATTGTAAAAGAACGTATGGTTTTGATTTATGCGAACGAACTCACGATGAAAAACAGCGTTAGCAGCACAGCTAAATTGTTATTGCTTTTTGCTGAATTAGCGGAAAAGCGCTTTCCGCAGGGTGGTTTCACATGCCCCATTTTCGTACACAAACTGGCCAAATACCGGAGTTTTAAAACTCTTATTGGTATTGCAGTAAGAGTTATAATCGCTTGTTTCGGATATTGTGGCTGCAATTATTAGGCTTCAATAAATCCAGTTTGGAGACAATTTCGGTTCGGATACTTGCGACAGACTTGGGAAGTGTTAAACGTTTGTCATGGTGCATGGAGATTGGTATCAATACCGAATAAAACTAATATTCGTGACTATGAAAATTGGCAAAGTAACTTTTTGGTTGGATTTCCTACGTTTTATTAATACCAGCTTATGATTGTCCCACTGCTGGGCAAATGCCTCTTCTCATTCAGAGAAGGCACGAGCATTGATCACCACGCTTGCTCAAGACGGGTTGGCGATTTCAGACTTACATTAACTAACTCGTGGCTAAGTAATACTAGCAGCACGGGTCGATCCATCAGGTAAATCTACGCTTGCCGGGGTTGGTCCGTAGATGGGTGACCATCTTTACATACCGAGATTCCTCCGTGCCTCGGAAAGCACGTTAAGCCGTTGGTCCCGGCTGTCATTTGTGGATCTTTGATAGTCGTTACGGGTCGTCAGAAGCCCGAAAGTCTGACAAACAGTCTTACCAAGGGATATCGTAGTACCCAGCTACTGGGTTGTGGAGTTCAGATAGGCAGTCACTCCATGTAAAATACTGGTATTCAGCTAGACTGGAAGCTGACCCCAACATAGTTGGGAAAAGGCTAGGTAGATTGATTGATTGATTAACTGAGACCAGGGGCCGTATTATGAAGTATTAATGCCATGATTATTCCACTGCGAAAAAAGGATGGTGCTATCGGCCTTCTATAGCTCCGTCTCACTCTCACACTGGAAAAATGGTGGCACCTAGTTTTCTCACGATGATTTTCTTCACAGATAAAATGCATTCATGTAGCTGTCATTCGTAGATCAGATCTTTAACAGTCGCTACGGCTAATCAGAAGTCCAAAAGTCTGACAATCACTCTTAGCAAGGGGTATAGTGTTACCCAGTAACTGGGTTGTGGAGTGCCCTCCACAACAGGCAACAGGCAGTCGCTCCATGTAAAATATATAATGTCGTATCTGTATCTATTTTACACATACAGTAAAATAGATATGGATACGACATTAGTTAGATAATAAATAAAATAAATAATATAAATAGTTTGGAAGCTAGGCAGATTAACTGAATGTCCAGAGACGTCATTCAATTAAAAAGTACGAACATTTTTAAAGCAACACCCTTTATAATAACACCTAAAAATAAAGCCTAGAGCACAAGTGTCGTACAAATATTGTTTGGAAGATAGATTGGCGATACAATAAGAGGTCGATTTCCCTCGGGAGCGAACGATACGCTATCGGAGCTGGAAATAAATGAATTTCGTCGATCGTGTGAACGTGGCCTTTTTATTTAGAAAACCTACTGTCAGGTGGGATATAGGATGTTTTTTTAAGTGCTTTTTTGATACATTTTTTGTAAAGATTTTCTTCTCACGCCACGTGTAAATGAGATATTGATTTCCACGGTGCAAGTGATAGCCAGTCTTTAAGGTTGGTAATGAGGATCTCGTAGTGGCCTATCGTACATACAAAAATTTCACGAAGACAAGCGCGACGCGACTCTAGTGGAACTATTTTTATGAAATCTTCACCGAAATTGTTCTATCGGTGTCGCGCCGCACCTGTCTGCGGGAGCCTTAATGTTTTTCTTTTGTGGAGCTTATTAAGGCCTAATAACAGCATTAAAATATCTACTGCTTGGCATAAGCATCATAAAAATTGTTATAAATGTTTAAAAAAATACAAGAAATCCGAAATGGATGTATGAATTCTAATTCTGATTTCCAGTTTTTCTTTCTTTCCTTTATATTATTATAAGTTTTATTGTTAACTGTTAATGTTATAACTTATTATACTAAATTAACTAAAAAACTAAAAGGACTGTTAATTGTCTAGAATATTAACCAAGAAATATGTTGTAGGTACTGTAACGCTTGGGAGCGTTATCTTGGTGTGAGGGTGTGTGTGTGGAGGCAATTTCAAAGACGGCGAGGGTTCAAAGGGGGTTTATTCTAATATTTAATTTTATAAGAGACGCGTACACTGTTCGGTAGCTAAGACTAGACTGACAAACCAAAACAAAAAGCACTCCTAACATATTTTAATCCAAATTGTTGGAACGTTCGAAACACACGGCTGCCCTCTAGCCAGCCTGTACCACGCGAGGTTGCGCCTCGCATACAAACTCCTTACGGTACTATATAATTCATTAACCCCTATTTATGGAATTAACCAAGAAATACGATATAGGTACCATATAAAATAATCATTAACCCCTATTTATGGATTACCTGCAAAGTGAAGTACCTTTTGTTAGATATCAATATTTCATGTGTCGGGAAGAGCATTATAGCCGTTTAGGCAGTACAAATCCAAAGCCAGGCTATTTCAGAATTTCCTGGAAATCGAATCTAGGATTAAGGCAGCCCTAGGTAGAACTAGATACTGCCGAATGCCGACCACTTACCAATAGAGTATTGTTCAAATGTTCGCTATTGGCTGTTTCTCTAATCTCTGTCTTCTCTCGTATCGAAGCGAACTATGTTACTTTATAAGTTTTATGCCCTGGCTGCAGGCCTTAAGATATTAAGGTATCCTGGGTAACCAGCCGACAATCTACTAGTTTGACTTGCGAGTTGCAATAAACAAAAAAAAAAAACGGAGCAGAAAAAGTATCTGTGGATGCCAATTTTAAATAGTGCCCGTTACAAATTGAGTGATTTGATTTGAATATTTAAAGTTCTAATTTTAAATCAGCCTTTTTTTTTTTCATTTGACCGTTAAGTTAATTTTATAACCTCAATTGTAAAATGTAAAACACAGAGGTGTACACACGGCTACACATCAAGCTATACATTTCCAGTATAAGCTGACCTCGCATTGTACGGAAATTCTATACAATGCGAGATGAGCATAAACTGGAAACGTATAGCTTGATGTGTAGCCGTGTGTACCTCTGCATCACCTGTTTATATTTATATCTAAATAATCTATTTTCCCACTCCACCAATTTATACTTAAATAATCTATTTTCCAGCATCAAATCTGACCAACTAAGAGATCAGAGCAGCATCCTAATTGCGTAACACACGGTCAATCAGAATTGGAATGGGTTTGAAAAAAATGTCTAATCCATTGCTTCAAAAGTTCGAACAAAAAAAACTGCTCAACAACGTAAATAACGCAATGAATGTTATTGAACTGTCAAAATGAAACAAATTAGTCGTAACCAGTTTCGTAAAGAAGGTACGCAATTAGATAGCAGAGCTACTAACCCTTAGTTAAATAAAGTGATTAACTCACAAATCCCGGACGAGCCATGAACAAGTATGGCTCGTCCAAAAATACACATTATGTTCTCTGTGTACAATCGTACATACAGACATGTGTATAATTTAGTAAACCTTATCCCTTTCGAGTTTCATGGATGACAGCATACAAATTAACTTTGATGTCGTATCAGTTCCTAGTTCTGCTGACTGTACAAATGTACATCTAAATATATATAACTCAAAGGTGACTGACTGACTGACATAGTGATCTATCAACGCACAGCCCAAACCACTGGACGGATCGGGCTGAAATTTGGCATGCAGGTAGATGTTATGACTTAGGCATCCGCTAAGAAAGGATTTTGATTAATTCTACCCCCAAGGGGATAAAATAGGGGATGAAACTTTGTATGAAACTTTGTCAATTTTAAACCGATCGGAAAGGACATAGGCTACTTTTTATCGACATACCACGCGGGCGAAGCCGCAGGCGAAAGCTAGTTTATAAATAAATGTGCTTTTGATTTTGCTGACGCTCTTAGCAAGAATTGATACTTTGAGAAGAGGAATGGCTGAATAAATCAGTGCTCTGATTTAGTTGTTTTTATTAAAAGATTGGAATAAACATCATGACGCTTTGTTTCCCTGAAGGGTTAGGCAGAGGTGTACCTATAGTAACAGACCCACATTTCGCAAGTTATGTTTAAGTCCCATGTAATAGGGGGCGAGCCTATTGCCACCAACCGGGCACAAATCTAGACTCCGATACTGAGAAATTCCAGATGGAAAAATCCAATACCACTTTGCTCGACCCGGGAATCGAACCCAGGCCCTCATGATCAGAAGTAGCGCTTGCCACCACTAGACCAACGAGGCAGTTAAAAGTGGAATAAATTGGTTTTCTTTTAAATAGTCTAAAGGCGCGTGCAAACTGGCGCGATATCGCGGAAGAGACAGGCAGCGCTACCCTTGTCGCACCCGCGATATTAAGCCTGTTTGAGGAAGCCTTTATTAAAATCATGTAACGTCATGTAAAATACTGGTAGATTTTCTCACGATGTTTTCCTTCAACGATGTCAGTAACGTCCAAGACGAACTCAGAAAGTACATATCAATTGAAAAAGTAACATTGGTACTTGCCCGGATTTGGACCCACAACCAGTCTTGCCAACGGGTGTCGTGTTACCCAGTAACTGGGTTGTGGAGGTCAGATAGGCAGTTGCTCCATGTAAAATATTGGTATTCAGCTGCATCCGGTTAGACTCGAAGCCGACCACAACATAGTTGGAAAAAGGCTAGGCAGATTGAGTCTTATTAAATGGTGATAACCTCTTGCCGACTAACATGTCGTGTTCTGGTTTGCGACTGGTCAATCGTCATCCTGAGGATGCCTCGTCGAGAGGTGAAACAAATATCGATTTCTTAGAGTTAAGCGGAATAGGTTACTGAATACATCTACGTCTATTGTATTTTTCATTTTTTTTATCTTCCTACATAAAACTTTTTGAAAGGCCTACACTCTCTTCCCATAACTATTAACACTGTAATTCGAAAATATTGTAAAATCCAATTATCTTTTAAAAGAGTAACCATGGTGTTTCTTGCCGGCTCTTCTCCATAGGAAACGACCAATTGGAACCGTGCACCTAGCTTCTGACGTTTCATAAGTGCCCATGTAGGCTTATGTGAAATAAAATATTTTGATTTTATAATGGATTTCTGCAAAGTCACGCCTGAATCAATTAGGTAGGGAACTATCTAAACATGTCCATCCTGTTCCATGCATCATCATTATTCTCCTGCCATATCCCAATTTATTTGGCGTCGGCGCAACATGTCTGTTTCTTCCATACTTCTTTATTAGACCATTTATCCCTCACGTTTAAGGTGGATGCGCCAAGGTAGCCCGCAAAATTACAAATTTTCAAAGTTTCAAAAAGTGCCAAATGTCATGATTTCATGAAATAATCATTCAACGCACTTACATGGACTTGGAGAGTTGTAATGCTGATTCTAATGTTTATAATTCTGTAAATCCATATTTGTTACGGGCGCATATCATATTTTTCTCAAACATGCTTGGAAATTCGAGCATTATTTTGACAACCTTCTTCGAGATAAATCAAAATTGTTGTACTGGTAAAAAACAAGTGACGATGCGGCCAGCAAAGTTACTATGAAAATCCATATCTGGCGTGTTTAGCGGCCAAATAAATTACTATGAAAACTCATATCTGTCGTGTTATTTAAAAATGGAACGAACTTTTTACTTCAACACACGGCAACCAAGGAGGTAACTTATCAAAGATTTTATTTAAATTTCGAATTGGTTTGCAAATAGAACAAAGAAGAAACAAATTAACATATTGGCGCATGAAAAATGATAGTTATTCGTCATTGATTCTGGAATTTCTATTTAATTTACTCAGTTTGAATTTCCGCGCGTTGTTTGAGAAAAGTACTATGCAAGCCTTGGCCGCAATCATCAATTCACTTATTGCAGGCCGCGACAGTAATGTACTATATGTGACTTAGAGATTTAATAACAGCCCCATCCTTCAAATATCAATTCTCCTTACGCCATGATTCTCATAAAAAAACCAACCACGATTTATTGTATAATTTCCTTTGCTTAACCTTTATCGAGTCCAATCATAGATACGAAACGTCAAAACGTCATAATAACGCGTCAAATTGACGCCAAATTGGACGTTCGTTCGCGTCAGAAGCCTATTGACGTTACAGGGCAGAGGCCTCCTGACGGCTATTGATGTCTTTCAAAGAGGTGAGGAAATGGGGGGGGATATCCGTCAGTATGCTTTTGTGATGGGGAATGTAGGATTTTGCTCACAAGGAAACTTTATTATAGATTATATGGCGCAAAAAGGTAAGGTGCACAGTATTCAATACCGGAGTGTGTATGATCAGAAGGACAGTTCCTGTATTTTTAAGAACGGTCGTATTCTAATCTCTATCTCAATCTGTCAAAAATATCTCGTAATTTACCAATATTTTCGACAAGCTTTTAACAATGATTGTCGCTGAGACGAGATTGAGACGAGATTGCGACCAGATTTTGAGTGTTTTTAAATACAGCAATTAGCCTTCAGATATTTGATTCCACGATAGGACGGTTTCAATGGGAAAAAGATGTGAGTTTAGGTATCTATACGACAATAGGTCAACCTTAAAAACCTTGCGTCGCACTGTTTTCTACATTAGACAACTTTCGAGAATAGGACGACAAAATGTCAGTGTGGGAGGGAGAAGATACGATAATCAAAGGAGATCATTCATTTGGGCTAAATTATGAAAGTGCTTTCTGGCCAAACAAAAAAATATGTATGTTCCATTAAAACATGTTATTCTCTTCACTTTTTACCGACTTCAAAAAAGGAGGAGGTACTATGTTCGGATGACTGTTTTTTTTTTTTTTTTACTATTTGACTAAATCTGTAGGGCTATTCCCTGCGCTGTTATACAATTTTGAAAAATAATATTTTCAGTCAACCAAATCAATCAATCTACCTAGCCTTTTCCCAACTATGTTGGGGTCGGCCGCCAGTCTAACAGGATGCAGCTGAATACCAGTATTTTACATGGAGCGACTGCCTATCTGATCTCCACAACCCAGTAACTGGGTAAAACTGTTTTCAGTATGTTTTTGTTAAAATAATTAATAGTAATCTAATTAAAGTAATATTCCTTGTAGTAATAAAAGCTGCGGAGAAAAACGTACTCTTTCGGTGTATAGTTTTTTTTTTGTTTCACATATAGCCCAAAAATGTATGGACGGTGAAATTATCTCCTTTTAAAGGTCCAAAATCTTACACGAACCACCAACATTCCCGACACCTATTGAATTGCCCAATCATATCATCCTACCTCCTTGATTACAAGTATTCATCTAATGTATCCCTTTATGATTCCACTACGGAACCCTAACGCAAAACGCGATATCACGTCGACTACGCAGGTAAGTACAGTCCGACTCGTAACCTAGTTAGCGGAGTGCGGCCTATTTTGCTGACTGTACACATGACACTATCGTGCACGCCTCTCCGGATAAGTTATTGTAGTGTTATTATTTTTTTTATATAAAATGGGTTTAGTTTTTTTTTTTAATAATCACTTTTTGGTTGATTGTTGTGGTTTTTTATTTGAATGATGAAAGTTTTAAATGTGGCTCTAATTTATTGAGTTTCATTTAACATCCATATTACATTGTAAATGCGAAAGTAACTTTGTCTGTTTTACGCCTAAAGCACTGAACAGATCGTTATAAAAGACTGATCCTAGCCTGGAACCTGGAGACCTACTTTTCATCCTGGATAAATAAAATAAAATATTTAATTTTTTTTTTTTTTTGATTATCGATACCGATTTCTTCTACGGACTAATTTAATTTAACCCTGTATACGCTAGATACTCGTAGTGTAGCTAGTAATTATTTGACTGTAACCTAATTTAGCCAAAACAAGAGACGTTTTCAATAAACAATAATAAAATAAAATCATTTTAATTCGGACAACTAAGATGTCCATAAATTGTTAGGAACAGGCACTTAAAATACTATTGTTAGTAACTTAAACTAAAGACTAATTAGTGAGTTCCGTTTTAAAAGTTCAATATATATTTAAAACCAAATCTCCAACCCAAAAGATAACCCTCTCATTGCAGTCACATTTTTTACCCTTTTCTTTTTGCCCCACTTCTAAACTTAAGGGGGAGCTCGTGGCTAACTAATAACAGCCACACGGGTCGATCCATCAGGTTAAGCTACGCTTGCCGGGGTTGGTCGATGGATGGGTGACCATCTTTACATACCGAGACTCCTCCGTGCCTCGGAAAGCACGTTAAGCCGTTGGTCCCGGCTGTCATTCGTTGATCTTTGACAGTCGTTACGGGTCGTCAGAAGCCCGAAAGTCTGACAACCAGTCTTACCAAGGGGTATCGTATTACCCAGTTACTGGGTTGTGGAGGTCAGATAGGCAGTCACTCCATATAAAATACTGGTATTCAGCTGCATCCGGTTAGACTGGAAGCCGACCCCAACATAGTTGGGAAAAGGCTAGGCAGATTGATTTTTCTAAACTTATGGAGATAAGAGGAATTCTCTGATATATTCACGACATAACCGTTCATAACATGGTCCGAAACAGTATAATACTTATCCGAAACTCCGGGATACCAGCAGAGTTACAACGAACGCGTTCTCAACACTAGTTTTTGGCACCGTGCCCAACTTTCTGAGATATGACCGCACATACAAAATTTTGCGGGATTGTCGCGCACCGCCATACTTTTTTTTCTTTAGCAATGCTGGATTTATCTTCACGGTTCGCAGTTTTGGAGTTAACTGGGAACTGGTTGTTTCAAAGGGAGACGGGGAATCTTCAGAATGATTTGTGATCTTTTTAAGGAGTTGGACTTACTTTTTGCTTGAGTTTTTATCAGTTTTCTGGTCAGTTATCTGTGAGTGTAAGGTTTCTGTTTTTTTATTGGGATTAGAATGCAGGAATCCGCTGTATGCGAGAAGTGCTTGGAGGAGGCCTATGTCCAACAGTAGACGTCTTTCGGCTGAAATGATAAGGCTCAGCTGAATCAGAACGATTTTTTAAGGTAAAATAAATAAATTGCAAACATTCTGACAATTAAGTACGAGTAGGTATACATGATTTATCATTTACCTTTTTCCTGCCGTTCCTTGTATGATCATAATTATCATAGCGTAAGATCCATAAAATCCTTTGTAACCTATCAGTCCCATGTGTTAGCTGATTCTATCACTACACTGGCTCATTACCACCCCCAGCATCTTATGCAGGCACGCTTCACTTTCAACCATTTTCCGCCATTCGTGGTGAACTGACAGCTGACATTAGTAACAACGATCTCACTGCTGATGTGCATGAGATAGTGTTTACATTATCTATAGTTACACTACACCCTTTATTAAAATTGAGCATTTTCCTCCAAAGAAATCAAGCAACATTTCAAAACATTTCCAGTTCAGAAATTGTATGTTTTCTCACACTTCCGAATCAACGAATAAGTTCAAGTTCCGAACGACCCGAAAACAAATATGTATGTATATTATACGAAAATAAATGTTTTATGTATTACAAGACAAACAAACTCGAAATATAGCAGGATTTATTGAATAAACTTGAATTTATTGGCCGCAACTTTAAAACATAAGGTCGAAATGATTTATTTAGATAATTTTAAATGTAACCCGTTAGATGCGGACTGTCTTTTAATGTTATTTTTTTTTTTATCGGACTCACAATTTTTTATTTATTCTATAATTGTTTTATTTAATAATAAAACATGTAATATTTTTTTTGCGTTAATATTAAGTAACCGTATGTAACAGTAAACATATTGCGTCTAACCTATCGTATGTCTTTCAGTACTTAAAAGAGTATCTGTCTCTCTTGAACTACGCAACTAAGATGAAGGTTCTTAAAAATCGGTTTAGCAAAAAAACCATCTATGCGAAAAACGAATGAAGCCCAGACAGATTTAATTTATTATACGTGTGCATGTTACTTGAAAGCGATTTTCATGGAAAACCATGCCTGATCTCTTTTCTATAAACTCAAAGGCAACAAAAGATACAATTTTAAACGTAAAAAGAAAAATAAATTGTTTCTTAATTCGATTTACCGTTTTGATAATAACGATCGTTATCAAAAACATACCTTTACTAAAAATAATTGATAACAAACGACCAATTTATTGCCGTTTTATCTTACAACAGAACCCTGTACATGAATTTTGAATTATTAGAAATCGAAAAAAGAAAAAATAACGTCCATGTGGAACCAGCATTACAGATCTTTTTTTTAACCCGTTCGCGGCGACCGGGTGTTTTTGACGTCCACATGAGCCAAGCGGGCACACTAACCTACATTTGTCATAGGGCTGGGCTGTGTAGCTATCGGGAACTTTTTTATTTTATTATTTTCGGCCCGTTAGCGGTCAAAGAGAATGATTCGCATCCGATTCGTTGCGTGGTTTTTGTTCAACATAATTGGACAATTTCAACATGCTATAACGCAATTCTTTGATGCGTTTTTTTTTTGTTGCGTGAATCCGGGATTAATTTTTTCGCCGTGATTTTTGTTAGTGAAATGTTTATTAATATTGTGTGGAATGGTATTTTTATTCTTCATTCTAACTATGTAACGTTAGACTGTGTATTTTATGTAAGTTTTGTTTTACAAAAGCTTGCGCCATGAAATCGCCAACCCGTCTTGAACAAACGTGCTTGATCAATGATCGTGCTTTCTCTCTATGAGACCTGCAGTGGGATAGTAATAATATGTTGGTATTATTATTTTTAAAGCACCATGAGTACCCATAACCTTTTATTTAAATAAAAGGTTAGACACAGTAAAGTTATGCATTATGTAACTAAGTTTGTTTGGTTTTCACCTGTCCACAAAACATACCTACGTTGAATATTTGAAACTCAATTTATTCTTCAATCTACCCTCCAATAAATATGCATGTCGAGAGTATGTACATTGACATAATTTGAAAAAAAAAACCCTGTGTATGAATAGTGGGTAGGTACAGCCGTTAGAATAATTTGCATACGTATGCAAATTATTAGAAATACTTTTAGAATGGCATTTCTACAAAAGCATTAGATTTTTATTTAAAAAAAACTTATAATACTGCTTTTATTTATATATTGCCAGATGTAAACTAATTTTATTTCATACTGGGAGACCTTATCCCGTATTATTATTAATAGGTACTTTTGACCTCTTTGAAATTCTAGTAATCACCAATTATCCCGCAGTTTTCGGTTAATGTTTCATCAATTTTAATAAAAATATACGTAATATTAACCTGCTCATTTAATTAACAAAGGCAAGCGTTGTTGATGTTGATGACGTAATTTATTAATTATGCAAGCAGAGTATAATAAAAAATTCATAATTTCCCCTACTTAAAAGGGGTAAATTATGTTAATAAATGTATTAACCCTTAAATGCCACAGAATTTTTTCGCAAAGACAAAGATAAAAAGAATTTTAAAAAATTCGTCGCTCTATTTTATTTTCGCAAATAAAAAGAGTAATAAACAATCAATTTTGTTTCAACTCGGGGTAGAACGGACTCGTGTTATATTTTTAATAGTCCGTGTAATGTTGAAGATGTAAGGCACAAGTGTTTAGCGGGGAAACAAGGATGTTTTCATCTCGTACAGTAACATTGCTTGCATTGGAAGCGTAAGTCAAAGTCAAGTCATTTATTTCAAGTAGGCCAGTAACAGGCACTTTTGAACGTCAAAATTTACAAGAAAACAGAATTGGTTCTAGTCGCCCCTTCCAAAAGGGAGTTTTGTATGGAGAAGAATGGAAAAGATACTCTAGTAAACCCTTTAGTAACCTTAGTACTCTTAGCCTCTTTTATAGTTACTCTTTTAAAATGTTTTACAATATTTTGTACACATTGTTTATAACTATATGTGAAGACGATATAGGTCCCTAGAATAAAGGTATTTTAAAGAGGCAAATGGTAGAAAGTTAAGACACATGAAGCTGACTCATAAACATTAAGACAAAAGCCATCAGAAACAGGTAAGTTCTCACCGTCCCAACTGACATTTGACAAATTAATTGCATACCACAAATGACACTTACACTTTTACTTTTCAAAAATATGACTCCAATAAAAATAGCAATCACGAGAAAGTGTCTTAGATACATAGATACAATACTATACTTTATTTCACACAAACATTATAACAGAGCAGTAGCGGCCCAGTGGTAACGGTCGCAACTTACGAGTTGTAGCTCGTAGGTTCGTACCCTGACAGGCGCTTGACTTTGTTTAAATTATACATACATACATCAAAATCAGAATATTTTATTTCACATAAGCCTACATGGGCACGTATGGAAACGTCAGAAGCTAGCTGCACGGTTCCAATTGGTCGTTTCCTATGGAGAAAAGCCGTCAAGAAACTCCATGGTTACTCTTTTAAAAGATAATTGGCTTTTACAATATTTTAGAATTACAGTGTTAATAGTTATGGGAGGACAGTGAAGGCCTTTCAAAAAGTTTCATGTAGGTAGTTAAAAATATGTCCTAGAACCAAAAATTCGAAGACATGTGACAACTACCAACGCGCACTGGGCTCGCGTGGTGGATTACAGCCCACTCCTTCTCACAGAGAGGAGGCCTGTGTCCCAGCAGTGGGAACATTATTGGCTGATTATGCTTATAACACTGCTCTCATGTCATGATGGTGTCGGGTGACGTCTGAAAATCAGCGCTGTGCTGTGGGTGGCTTCCATAGTAGCTACCCACTATTTCTGTTCTATATTCGACTGTTGTTTGTATCTTTCTTTATTATTCTAATTATATTTTCGTATGCACGTGTTTCATTGACAAATAACCCAATTTTTCTTTCTTTCTTTTGTTTATATAAAACGCTTTAATCTCATAACTTGTACGGTTTTTAATAGCGTATAATATAAATCTGTCTATTTGTCTCGCCCGGACAATCTGTGTCGGCTTATTAATACAGCTGCAGGCTCCAAGCGCTGCCTGTTGTACGTTGTCTCTGATTACTTGTTTCTTTGTGAATTGTTGTCGATAGCTCCATTGCAGGGTTGATTTTACCTGAAATGAGGAAGAAATTAATGTGTTGTCGAGAGCGATGGAAGTGTTGAATGAAACTATTTTTGTTGTGGCTTTTTGATAAGTTTTTATTACGAGGATTTTTTGTTGTGATTAGCTGTTTTATTGAGTGAAGGTATTTACGTATTTATTTTTCTTTATTACAGTAATTGAATATTAAATTAATGAATTAGTTAACAGATTTTTTAATTAAATCGCCATGCATTGAATATTCCTCTTCTAAATATTATTTTAAGGTAATGTTGAATGTATATGCTGTTGGTGTTCTTTATGAATATTAAAAAAAAGTTTTGTAATATTTCCTAAATTGGTGACCCCGAATATGAACGTCAACGCAGCCTTCGTGCAACTACTCCAGCGTGACGTCATCATCATCACTCCCGCAAGCTTTCAGTGAGGCGAGTCAGACAGCCAAGCCAACACCCGAGGCGTCAACGGGTATCCTGGCCACCAGCATGCAGCGAACGCGCATTCCTGGTCATAACCCGCAGCCTCATCACCCCGACCCACTGGGGAATCACCTCAATCAACTCAATCACCACAATCGCCGCAAACAGTTCCGACCCACTGCGAACAATGCGGCACCCGGTTCCGACTCACTGGAACCACAACTGGCACTGGCAAGCATCGCAAGATACAAGACTCAGCCCACTATCGACCTTCGGTCTCCGGAGGGGAGTGATGTGGCGGTACCTACATCGCCACATTCGAACTACGCATCAAAGACCTGACGTCACACAAAAATCCTGACGTCACAAAAATCCTGCATCGCGCAATTAGAGTTTACCGTGCAGTGAACATATATACAAAAATCCAATATCAATCATTGGGCAGTTGCCCGCCAGACACAACACCCGTCTGGTAGGAGGATCCTCCCTTTTCTATGGTGGATGAGTGAACTTTACACCCTGTTCCTCATACCCCTAAAAATTAGTAAAAATAAAAGGCTACACATCAAGCATACATTATATCTATATACATTTCCAGCTATACATTTCCAGTTTATGCTGATCTCGCATTGTATAGGATTTCCGTACAATGCCAGGTCAGCGTATACTGGAAATGTATAGCTTGATTTGTAGCCGTGTGTACCGTACTTAATCTCGTGGCTAAGTAATAACAGCCGCACGGGTCGATACATCAGGTTAAGCTACGCTTGCCGGGGTTGGTCCATGGATGGGTGACCATCTTTACATATCGAGATTCCTCCGTGCCTCGGAAAGCACGTTAAACCGTTGGTCCCGGCTGTCATTTGTGGATCTTTGACAGTCGTTACAGGTCGTCAGAAGCCCGAAAGTCTGACAACCAGTCTTGCCAAGGGGTATTATCGTATTACCCAGTTACTGGGTTGTGGAGGTCAGATAGGCAGTCGCTCCATGTAAAATACTGGTATTCAGCTGCATCCAGTTAGACTGGAAGCCGACCCCAACATAGTTGGGAAAAGGCTAGGTAGATGATGATGACCGTACTTAAGCTACCGTTCAATAGAATTAAGGACAACGGCCAGATGATATTTTTACATAATTATGCTTATTGTAAAATACTGCCAATTTCAAGTAAACCTTCTGCAATTAAATTAAACCCGTAAATTACATTAACGTTAACCGTGTTTAAATAAATAATGAAATAAAAACAATTACTTTAATTTTCGTACAATTTCGTCTGTTTCTTTTGTATTGTGGAGCTCCATTATTAATTTCAACTCGATCGGTGCAATGCAGATGGAATTTAAGGCAAATAATTCAAAATATTTCGCTGTAAATTTAACCAAGTTTAATAGGTTGAATATTTGTATAATATTTATAAAATAAATATGAAAAATACAAATTATTTTCGGAATATTTTTCGATCGCAAAACATAAATGTGAGTGTACTATTAAGGTACACCGTTGCCTACCCCCTCGGGGTATACAGGCGTGATGTCATGTTATTTTACAGTCGCTTTTTAGGGTCATGTTGGCTCAGTGGTTTAGGCCTCGCCTCTGCACGAGGTTGTGGGTTCAAATCGGGGTTAGTACTAATGTTACTTTTTAATTATGTTCTTTCTGAGTTTATCGTGGACATTTTATTTATTCATTTATCTTTATTTCAGACACACAGTCCATAAATTTTTTACAAATAAAGAAGAATCTGTTAGTAGGCTTGTTAGTAATACACACAAAAAGTTTAAAAAGGTGCAACAAAATAAAATGGTGTTAGTAATTTGTTAGTACATTACTGACATCGGTGAAGGAAAACATCGTGAGGTAACCTGGACCTATAAGTCTGAAATCGCCAACCCGTCTTGAGCAAGTGTGGCGATCAATGCTCGTGCCTTCTGTGTATGAGAACAGGCTTTTGCCCAGCAATGGGACAGTGTTTAGTGTGGTATTTTAGGGTTGAACCTCGCAAAAATTATGCAGGGCTAATCACAGACTAAAGTAGTTACTAATACGGTCTATTACGTAATGCGTTACAATTTATTTCGGCTTTCGGTATTATAATAACTTTGTCCTATCTACCAGCCAATTAGAATTTTCCTAATAACTTTTAACAACACCACAATTAAGCTCACATTGCAACAACAAAACAATCCTTTTACTTCTCAACGCGAAAAAGTACTTACACTAAAACTAAATTACACGTTCTCTGCATAAAATTAAACCATATTACAATGATTACGCATATGGCCGCAACGCAACGGGTCGGCAACTCCACAACATGAAGTAAATTGAACCGCAAACCGCAACGGCCAACACTACTGAGACAATGGTTGCGGCAATTAAGCCAGCACTTATGTTCGTATAGCAAATTGCTTTCTTTGGGGACTGCGCCTTATTGCTGTGTTTGATTGGGATAGTTACTGGCGCTAGTAAAAGTTGCAGTGACTGGTGGTTTTACGAGCTTAGTGTTGATTTATGGATTAACTGTTGGTGCTGATTAGTTGGTTAAGGTTAGATGTTTTAGCAAAAGTAGTACTTGTAGTCTGATTTTACTATATATAAATTCACCTGTATGCATAATATGTAAGTAGGTATTATGATCTATTTTGTACTTTAGGTACGACTACTTCTCGATACGAGCAGGACTCGAAACTCCACCACTGGGGTTCATTGCTGATGCTCCGTTTTCTGAGGTTATAACATGTTTAATCAAAATAAAGCAGTCATTTTTGGTAGCTCTAGGAATGTAATTCTCGGCTAGATATCTATATTCCTATACCTAGATCTCTTTTACATGCTAGCATAGAAACGAAATTAGCCTCATTCATGTCTTAAATCAACAAACAAACCAGACTTACGTTATCAGAGACGAATTGGCACGATGCGCCACTATTTAGCGCCAACAACAATCACCATCCATTACTCGTCCGCCATATATTACGGCTAAAGTAGCGCCCGAGCGAGTGGCTCGCGCGAGTACATCCGTCCAGCGCAGCGGGGCGTATGTTGTTCTCAACTTAAATTACGATGATATAATGAAGTATTTGTTTACAGTTTAAGTATTAAGTTTTGTTTTATACTTTCATGTAAAAATCGTAAATACTGGTAGCTGCATCCGGGTAGAATGGAATCCGACCCCAACATAGTTGGGAAAAGGCTAGGCAGATTGATTTTTGTTCTTTCATGTAATTTATGGTGATTGATATTCTTGTGCATCACTGTACCAGTTAGCGTGCTTGCTTCCTTCTCCTCCATACTAGTACAGTCTGATTTAAGGTTTGAATTTATGCCCTTTATACTTCTATTTCATTTTAAAAGCTGTGAAGCCAATGACGATTCCCTGATAGTCAGCACCCAATACATATCAAAGGAAGTCACTGCAATCTAACCTTACTAAACAAAGACCAATCAGCGCATCTCACTTATATTTAACTCCCAACAAAGCCCATTCATCGCTTCCCCATATATTAGCTCTAAACTACTGCCAAGCGAGTTACTAGCGCGAGTGCGTCAGTCCAGAGGGACGGCACGCTCGACTGTCTACTTAAATTACTCGGTTATGCTCGACTCGCCCTTAACTGCGGGTTGTGAGCGTCCCGTGTGTAACCGCCTTTACCTGTGATTTTTATTTTTAAATAATATGTACTTCGTCATGCATGCTTTGGGCATAGAAATTAGGGCTGTCTGTAATCGCTGTTTTAACTGACCATTATTAGCCGTAATTAGTAATGTTATTTTGTTAAAGAATGTGAAAATTGTAAGCCCTGGAGCCTTCAGCTTTCAAGACTGGTTTTTTCTAGGCATTCCTATTTTTTGCTTACTAAACTGTTTTTAAGTGTAGGACTTGCTGAGTAGAGAAACTCGGATCAATCAATCTATATTTGCCATTCAATGCGGGTTACACTTAGCTAATCTTCTTTCTGGGGTTATTTACTATACTTACTTAATAAAATAGTATTTGTAAGTTTGTATGTAGGGGGGCTCAGACCAAATAAAAAACCAAGCCAGAGCGCTGCGAACATTACAGTGAAGCATGCCAAAACTACATCTCCGCTCTGTGCATACACGCTCACACGCACACATTCACAATCAAACTATACCTCACTAAGTGCACACATGTTAACGAAACCGGCCTCACGTCACTGTTGACAGCGCTCTGTCTTGGTTATATTCGGAACTGCTGATCAGATTCCCAAAATTCTTTCACTAATGAAAAACTACAGTATTGCCGAGAGTCATAGGATATTTTATGTTAAGGGCCTATACTACCGCAGCTCAAATTCACTTTTTATCTCGCTCGCACCATACTACTCGCGGCCTGAGTGAGAGCGAGACGGAGTGGGGTGCTGGCGGCTCCAAGCCTCGAATAGTTTAGGTGATTTTTTTTCACGGTGAAAATAATGGTAATTAAAAAAACATAAGACCATAGTATAGTCATATATATCTTCGTCGTATAGTCGTGGTTATAGTTAGTCAGTTATTATGCAAAGTTTCATGATCTAGTTTGAAGTATTTTTTGAATACCAGCGGTTTATAGTTCGGTTTATAGGTAACTTTGGATTATTTTTCTATCGAGAAAATTTTATGTAAACTCGTTTTCGTCAAACATAAGACCTAGCATAAATCCTCAACTTTAACATATATTTATTTCAAAATTAATGCTGCAGTATTTGCGGCATAACGGAGGATCATGCTAAGCAATTTGAGGTAGGATAGGGCCTTAAAACCAGAAATTTTACGCGGACGAAGTTGCGGGCTGAAGCTAGTGACTGATAAATAAGTTATCTTATCTAAAATTATTAAGATATTGATGAAGCTACGCAGTGTTCACTAAAAATATACAGCGTGTAACAAAAACCCTGTTCGATCCGTGAGGGTGTTGTTCAGAATCATATTGAGAGTCTATTTATTTGGTGTTTTTGTTAGGAAAAAAAAAAAAACTTTTTTTTTTTTTCATTGGGCAATTTTACCGGTTTATTGCATGGGGCGCGGGCGGCCGTAGTTTAGAGGGTGTCTACAAGTCAGAACTTATGACCTCTGTAGAAAATTTGCTAATTTATAATGAGTTTGGGGTAATTTTGGTACTAAAAATGTGAATTACAAATTTCAAATTTTTAATTTTTAATAAAAATATTATTTTTTCTTATTTTCTGGTAATGTCGATCCAACAGGGACACATAGGTACTATAACGCTTGAGAGCGTTATCTTATGTGTGAGGAGATAATTTCAAAGATGCAGAGGGTTTAAGAGGTTTTATTCTAATTTTTTTTTTTTTTTTTTTAGCTAAGATTAGGCTGACGAACATTAACAAAAAGCACTCCTAACATATTTCAAACCAAATTGTTGGAACGTTCGAAACTCGCGGCTGCCCTCTAGCCAGCCTGTACCTTACGAGGTTGCGCCTCGCATACAACCTCCTCACAGTACTGCAATAGCAGTCCCTATGTGTCCCTGTTGGATCGGACAGGGTTTTTGTTACATATTGTATATATACACGGTGACATCGACCTTTCGCTTTTATTTTTTTATAAGATTCCTGTTATTTCCTAAACAATGTATCCTCTTATTCCAAAATCAACCCTGCTAACGCGAACGGAGTTCATTATACCCGTACGATGTATACCCGTGACTTACGACTGGCAAGCCGAGTTAGAATGACCGACCCGGGTGCACTAGCTGAAAGACTAGACCGTTACGGCAATAACGCCGGTTGGAACACCGGACCGGTAATGATCTTGGTGTTAAAGATGGAACTGGCGAAGAGAATCTAATTGTAGAATTGAGTGTTAAAAAACCTGAATTAAATGTGTTTTTTTTTTACGGTTTTTAGGATTTATTCAAGCCTAATCAGCCAAGCCAGCAAGTATAATCAGCCTATAATGTTCCCACTGCTGGGACACAGGCCTCCTTTCTTCGAGAGGGTGTGGGCCGTAATCCACCACGCGGGCCCAGTGCGGGTTGGTAGATGACACATGTCTTAGAATTGTTGGTCACTGTTTTCCATCACAGTTTTGAAAGCAGTGGTGATGATATAAATCGACTTAAAAAAAATGCCGGATTGGCATACTTACTGATCTTTTTATACTGTGACCAAATTGATTTATCATTACTATCAATTACCGTTTGTCAGCTATATTTTTAATGGCAATTATGTCTGTTTGACTCGAAAATTGTAAACATTTGCATACTAATATGCCAAAACGATTTATATAATAAGTAAATACTGACAAACAAATTATTAAAAAATATCTGTATATGAATCGAACCATTACGCCAATCGCCTATTTAAGTAATATTTTGTGAACCTACTTGTAATATAAATCTTGTACTTACATAAGTAATTTTATTTCATGTCTAAATTATCTACTTACCTTTATAATACAAAAATGCCACAAACATAAAAAGGTGCGAAACACAAAGAAAATAATTCTTGAGGCAAAGTTTATTTTCGGATGCAAAATTTTTATTTATCTACACCCAGGCTATAAATCCTCTATAAAAGTTTCTGAAACAGTTAGCTTATTGCCAACATTAAATTAAATTTCATAATACAACTCATTTAAAAAAAACAACATTGTCATGCAGGCGCGTTTCACTAACAAAGCAAAGTAATAAAATAAAAAAATTATTGTTTATTTGAATTCGAAAAATTCAAATTCGTGTGCGCCATGTCCCTCCATTTATGTTCGATATTAGTATTGCAAACCTTTTATAGAGGATTCATGTCATGGGTGTAGATAAAGTCTTGTATGCAACTGTTAATAATTAGGTATTAAAACACTCATGTGATAAAACCACATTCGTGTTTTAATACCCCTTATTATATAACAGTTGCATAAATAACTATAATGTATCCAAGAGTTTGGAATTACAAGTTTGTATAATTTATGTATTTAATCGTTTGTCTACGTAGACCTATAGGTATAGTCATTGACGTAGACTAATAATTAGCTTTCGAATTAAACTTTTAGGCAATATTTATAACTTTTACTCTTTTCAAGTGCTTAAAGTTTTCTACATAATTTTCTCTTAGAATTATTTACCAATCGTAGTTAGCAGTGGGTTCTGTACATGACATCCTAACTAATATTGTAAAAGCGAAAGTGAGTTTGTTTGTTACGCTTTCACTCTAAAACGGCATAACGGATTTGAATGAAATTTGGCACAGGGGTAGACCATGACCTAGTGAAGGTTATAGGCTACGTTTCATCCTGGATTGCAGACAAAGTCACGGGCAACAGGTAGTTCTTAATAACTTCCTCTTTACACCTTCTAATTTCCTTATAAATAAATCCTACCTGCGTAATTAGAACCACCATATCATTTTATCTCCCAACATCAAAGCGTCTCCATTTTTCGCTTTGCAACCTTCATAGTTGCAAAGCTCGCTTTACCCACGTACACACAATATCTTAATGCATAAAAAGCCAAGACGGGAATACAAATGGTACCATCAAGGTATAACTTTTGCGGGGTGGGTAGTAAAATAAAAGAGGCAGGAGCGACCAACGGTACTATAAAAGTGAGCATTTTATGCGTTGGTACCACAATTTGTTCTATGAAAGTGGTGTGGGATGTCATCGTACTGAACTTTGTTTGTTTAGCAACAATATTATAAGAACTTTTTGAAGACGATGCATATCCTTAGGGGAGGATGCAGGACGTCAAGACAAAGCCTTATTAATATTCAAGATTCCACTATTTTATTTTATTTATAAAAGGATAATAAACAACTACAACATAAATATAACACATAATGTTAACAAAACCTTGAATAGTAATGCTGCAGTCCACTGCATTATCCGCAGATAAAACATATTTAAAGATCAATGGTTGCCACTAGACGAGCATAATCCAAAACTAACAATTATTTTGAAATAAATTACTATAAATTGAGATATCATATACAAAACCAAATCAGATCAGAAACAATTTCATTTACTTGAATTAAATTATGCAATAAATATACAATAATAATAAGATTACAATTAAGATAACATATATTTATATTATTAGATTTAAATCTATTTTTCGAGCATTCAAATATATCAATACCTACACTATATTGGCTTTACAATTTTTAAGACACTTCCGTGTAGGGTTAGCCCCAGGATTTAACCAATGAAAACATCACCCTACTTCTGGGACAGTCAGGTAAAGTAACAAAGAATAAGATGGGAACCCGTAAGAGGTAATGAAAACAAACTGGGAACGAAAAATCTAACTACCAAGAGTAGTCATTATGATATCTTCCTGATTATCTGTGTTATAATGAATCAGCCTATAATGTTCCCACTGCTGGGACAAGGATCTACTCTCGGTGAAAGATTGTGGACCGTAATCCACCACGCGTGCCCAGTGCGGGTTGGTATATGTCACATGTCTTCGATTTTTTTGACTATTCCATGAATCATTTGACACACATTGGCAATCCACATCAATGGGGATTTGTGAACTTTTTGTCTACAAATCCTCATTACAACTTCTATGAGATGTGAATATTGGTTCTAGGATATGCCGGTTTCCTCACGATGTTTTCCTTCAAGGTTTTTGGCGCATAATCAGCCTATAATGTTCCCACTGCTGGGACAGACACAGGCCTCCTCTCTTCGAAAGGGAGAGGGCTGTAACCTACCACGCGGACCCAGTGCGGGTTGGTAGATATCACGTCTTCGAATTTTTGTTTCTAGGACATGCCGGTTTCCTCACAATGTTTTCCTTCACCGTTTTGAGAGCAGTGGTGATGAAATAATTTACATAAATTAAAGCGCTTGTCTAGTTTCGAACCTACGAGCTAACGTAAGTGCCACTTGGCCCATCCCTGCTCCATCTGTGTTTTACTTGCTGATAATTTATTAATAATGATAATGATTTTATACAAAGGTGCTCAAGATGAAATTGCATGCCAAGCTACACTTTATACTTTATAGTCTTCCCGGAGCAAGCTATAAAAATAATTGGATTGCCTACAAAATAGAAAACTAGCTTCCGAGATCTCCTTTAAAATGAAATTGCAAACTTGACTACCAATCTTCCTACTATACTGTTCTACAGAGTAGTTAAAAGCCTAAGATAATAATGATAATATGATATTCATTACCTTCAGTTTCTTTACGTAATCAAGGATAAGGCAATAACTTGGCATGTTTACTACATTCATATAATATAACCTCGGAATAAGGACTTGTTCTGACTAGCAACTTTTTAGCTACGCAATCGCAACTGTGGTAGAAGAATTATCTTTAAGCACGCGGTCAGGGGGTTTCAAACGATCACTTTTGCAGAATCATCGTAAAATGTCACGAACTGACAATTCATAATAAGATCTACGTGTAATACACATTACGAAATAATTCATCTATTTGACAGTTTCCCATGGAGATTCGTAAAATGGTCCACAAATTATGAATTGCTTTTATGTCAAATTAGAGGAATTGCTAATGACAGCTGGGATTCAGGAAATGAACTGCTTTTAGAGAAATCGCTAATGTGGCCGGTTTTAGCCCCCTGGAGTATTGCCAATATAAACGATTCAGAATTATATATGCATAACATATAAATATCTGTTTCTCTATTTAAATTTCGTGTAAAAGACCATTATCTTTCCTCTCAACTATGAGTATATTATTATATAGGTATATTTGTGTTTATATATTTAAGCTTTATGTATTTATTTAAGTATATATTAATTTTCTTGCGTATATGTGTAGGTATATTTAATATTTTTAGTTAAGACTTCGCATAATAATTTTTTTTCTCTTCTTGTTCTCACACACTATTGTCTACATTTCTTTCATATTTCTCCTTTCGCAGGTCTGCTGGAAGAAATTTCTTAAGAAATAATATTATAATTATGTTGTATCTCTATGTATTTTTACTGTGTGTACATAAATAATAAAATAAATAAATAAACATCAGACCTTGTAATACCCCAAGGGATAGGCAGAGGTGCACCTATATTACACCCACATTTCGCCAATTATGTTTAAGTCCCATGTATTATGAGGCGCCTATTTTGCCATCCACCGGGCATAAATCCGGATTACGAGCTGCCACTGAGAAAAACTGAATAACACTTTGCCCGACCTATGAATCAAACCCAGGAACTCATGCTGAGTGGTAGCGCTTACAATCACTATATTAGACCAGGGTGGTAGTTTATTTAAATTAGAAAACATAATCAGATTTCTAGGTTGTATCATGGGAGGTTCCATTGTGCGAATTTCTATTAAAAAAACAACATGTCTCCCTGTCCATAGATGTTTGTTGTAACGTTTACCACATGTGAGGTTATTTAATGTCAAAACAAGCGTAGACTAAACTCCACACAAACTGTCGTGTGGTTTCATGTAGTTGAAATCAACCATCCCTGTCCATAAATCGTGCAGCCATCACACAACACACAAGCTGTATGAGCCTTGCGTTAAATTCCTGACCACTTTTATGTAGCCGTATTGTGGTCCAAAGTCCGTAAGTCTGCCAACCAGTCTTACCAAGGTATACCGTTAAAATAAAAAATATCAAAATCAAAATATTTTATTTCACATAAGCACTTATGAGACGTCAGAAGCTAGGTGCACGGTTCCAATTGGTCGTTTGGAGATGAGCTGGAAAGAAACTCCACGGTTACTCTTTTAAAAATAATTAGCTGTTACAATATTTTCAAATTACAGTGTTATTAGGTATGGGACGACAGTGTAGGCCTTTCAACAAGTACCAGTTACCCAGTAACTGAGTTGTGGAGGTCAGACAAGCAGTCGCTCTTTGTAAAATACTGGTATTAAGCTGCATCCAGTTAGACTGGTAGTCGACCCGAACATATTTGGGAAATGGCTAGGCTAGATTTTTTTGTAGTATAAAAGTGGTCCGTCTGAGCAAGCCCCCACGCTGTTTCAGTGTATTTTCAGGCAATCTCTTACGGCACAACAACGATATCAAATTTTCAGTGTTTCTGTACTGAAAGTCTTGCCACGGTAATTTCCCAGTTGACTTTCTTTTGCAGCTGAATTTTGAAATGTAAATGGGTTTTTAATGGATTATGGTGATGTTATAATAGTTTGGTTTTAAATTCATAGAGCACTTAATACACCATAAGTGTGATAGAGAGAGGAGCTCGTGGCTAAGTAGTAACATCCGCACGTGTCGATCCGTTAGGTTAAGCTACGCTTGCCGGGGTTGGTCCATCTTTACATATCGAGAATCCTCCGTGCCTCGGAAAGCACGTTAAGCCGTTGGTCCCGGATGTCATTTGTGGATCTTTGACAGTCGTTATGGGTTGTCAGAAGCCCGAAAGTATGACAATCAATCTTACCAAGGGGTATAGTTTTAAACCCAGTTTCTGGGTTGTGGAGGTCAGATAAGCTGTCGCTCCATGTAAAATACTGGTATTCAGCTGCATCCGGTTTGACTTGCAGCCGACCCCAACATAGTTGGGAAAAGGCTAGGCAGATTGACCTTGTTTATCTTCCCAACAAAACATTAATGCCATTATTTATCCCCAACGATGAATTACAAAGCCCAGTTTTTTTTTTTATCGCCTAACTGGCTTCCGAATTTTTTCGTCTCGAAACGGCGCCCGCCATCAAATTAATGAGACATCTCACAATCCAATTTTAACAATGAATCTTATTTTTTCCCAATTATAGAGATTTTGGTGAACAATGGAACGATAGTAATTAATATTAATTATTTACAGATTATCGCCCCTGTCGTATTTATCATGGTTTGGTTGGCATGGTGTTTTTTTGTAAGTGATACAGAAGTGATGGATTATTTGTTTTTCTAACGTTTTCTTGTGAAAACTACTTCGTTTTAACAACATAGTGCTTTGATTTACGACAAGAGCAATAAATTATTTTTCGACTGGAAGATAAACATAGTCAGTCATATTCAACACTATTAATTTATTATTGCTAATAATAACTATCCGCGTACAAGACGGTAAAGAATCGATATAAAAGATAAATAAGATACTAAAAATAAAAACCTATTTAAACCAAATGAAATGATTGCCATTACAACTGTAACACAAAAATATGAATAACTACTCGTAGCTTCCGCCTGCAGCTTCGCCCGCGTGTTATGTCGATAAAAAGTAGCCTATCTCCTTTCTCAGGCTCTAGACTATCTATGTACCAAATTTCATTTAAATCGGTTCAGTAGTTTTGGCGTGAAAGCGCGACAAACAGACAGACAGAAACTTTCGCATTTATAATATTAGTGAGGATTATGGTTCATAATTGTTTCAAAAGTTGTGATGTATTTCCTTAATCTGCGTTTGAATTATGTATAGACTAACAATATCTGCTTTAAGGCGCTGTGTAAGATTACTTTATCTTCTTAAATGTGATTTATTTAGTCAGCTTATCGTTCTAAGAGGTTGAATTTTTATTTTTTATCATATATATCTTAGAAGCTGAAAGCCTTATCTAGTATCTAAGGTGATTCAATAATAATCTTCTTATTTTATTTCTTGAAACGAGGTTGTAGTCTTCTGTGATCAAAGGTTCAAACTCATGTTTTTAAACAGACGGTCCTAGTTAAGTACACAGTGATTGGAAATTTCTGTGTGTCCTTGAGTATCCAATCGTCGGTATTTTAGTCGATCCCAAATGTTAGTCTAATCCCAAATGTTAGTCTAATCCCAAATGTTAGTCTAGGTACTCTAGGTCCTCGGAAAAACAGGCTTGGTAATGTGTGCGTCATGATGGCGGGGGCCATGAGATAGAAAATAGAAATCAAAAATACTAGCTCCCGCCCGCGGCTTCGCCAGCGTTGTATGTCGATAAATAGTATCCTATGTCCTTTTCCTGGTTATGATCTACCCATGTGCCAAATTTCATATGAATCCGTTCAGCCATTTTAGCGTGAAAGCGTAAAAAACAAATAAACAAACAAACTCAATTTCGCATTTATAATATTTTTTAAGATTAGGATTTATTGTCCAAGTAATACAGTAAGCAGGTTCATGGGTTAACAGCAAGTTGAGACGATTTGAGTAGCTAAACCGGTAAACAACCGTGTTAATTAACTTAGGTGTTTTTTTGGATACGCGCGCGCTAGGGCCGCAGTAAATATCCTTCATATTCAATTTATAAAATATCTTTCAAATTGGTCCAATATTGGAGGAGGAAATAGACGAGGGCCGAACCTCGAATTATGACTTTTTGTATGGAGAAAAAGACCGACCCAATTTCCTCGTAAAATATTATTTACAGGTAACAATATTTTTTTTATTTTATTTAAAGCCTTTAAGTTTGAGTTTGCCAGTGAGCCCTAAAGTAGACAGTTAAGGCTCTTACATACTGGGGCGATTCGTCGCGCGACGCGACGCCGCCGCATTATTCGCCGTGAGAAATTCTTTTGTTGAAATTCGCGTCTCTCGACGAATCGCCCCAGTATGTAAGAGCCTTTAGTCTGTATCTTTTGGATCGATATGTAAAAAGAAAAGATATGTTATCATTTAACTCGTAATACCTAATGATTCTTGCTAAGCGTTAATATAGCCGTTTGTTATCCCAACTTTCATTTCTTGATTTGAAAAAAAAACTGGTGAAAATGCGTCCGAAATAATTGCAGAAATACATTTTTACTGGTTTTATCATGTCTTGTTGTCGCAAAAACATATTATTGATGGCCAGGTACACTCAATATCAGTTTGGATTATGAAAAGATCCTTAATGGAAATAATAGGCCACACCACAAGTTAAATTTCGATGCACAACATGTAGGTAACATCCTTCTTTAGAAAATCAGTTTTAACAAAAATCAAGCGCAATAATAATGTTTATCACACTTCCAAAAATATTTACCAAAATTGCACCCTGTCCCGCCATCTCAACACACACAAAAATGGAGGCGGCTCAGAAAAACGTTGGATCACAATCTGAATAATTCATTACTGGCTCAAGAAGCGATGAGGAGGCGAAAGAAAATGATAATAAAGACTTACCGACTACCTTTGTCCCAAGGTTTGGTCCAACAAAACAACCGGGTAGGTATTTGAGGCATTTTATCGGTACTTCCGATATGAGCCAGTTATGAATATATTTATTTTCGAGGGTGGTAAAGTTCGTAGGTATGTAATGATAGCGGCATCTATATATCTATCTACTCTATATACTTTTTCTGAAAACATGCTTGTAAATTCGAGAGTTATTTTGACTACCGACTTCGAGATAAATAGAAAATGCTGTAATGGTCTGTAGTATGCAGCCGGCAATGTTACTAGGAAAATCCATATCTGTCGTGTTAAGCGGCAGAATACTATGAAAACTCAGTGAGTGTCAGAGCAGCTACTAAAAATAAAGCACTTTTTTGCAACCAAAAGTAAGGTACAAACTCTAAATTATAAAGCTGAGAGGATTGGATTCTATCTCCGGATTGAAATCTCTGTCGAAGTTTTATTAAATTGCAAAGCAGATTAGGCTTATAGAATTAGGCTTATAGATACAAGAAATTATTCTATCACCGTCTCAATTTTTAGTCTGTTTCAAAAAACACTTCTGTTATGAGATTTCCGTATGAATAGATTTTGTCCTATCAGAAACTTAAGATATTGACAAAAGCTGAGAGCTTTACATTAACTCCATATTAGCCTCTTTCTACTCTACTACCCATCACCAAAGGGTCATCCGTATTACCGGCTATAGAAGTCCATATTCATGGCCATTGCTCGTCCACCGAAACATAAGTAGGCTAACCTAATAAATCAAATCACGCACTTCATTGACGGTCACTCCATGAACTGCCCGGCCATCCTAGCCATCGGGCTATTGCTCACATTCGCCAAGACAGGTCAAACGAGAATTAATTGCGTTAGATCTACAGACTCCACTGGATGGTATAAACACAGAATAGATAGATACAGAAGGTCAGCTCCGTACAGCGAGTGCAAGCGCTCTCGCCACTAGCATTCGACCGATATCGCTGGACGTAATTTAAACAAATGGATCACAAAACGTACTTGTGGATGCCCAATTCGTAGTGTCATCTACAAATTGAGTGCCTTGATTTGATTCACATTACAAATCATTTGACAATTGAGGTTTTGTATAACATCAATTTTCGTCGACAATTTTTTAATAAATAATTATTGATTGAATTACATTATTAAATTTATGTTATTCAATCATTGTTCGAAAACGTGGAGAAATATAAATTTGAAACCTTCTCAATACGGGGAAATGTGTTATTCATTCTCTTTAGTTATTGATTGCATAAGAATTTAACCTGAACAGGCTTTTGTTAAGTCTTTCATCAGATACTTTTGGACAGACTACGCGCGTGTGTCTGACGTCTTCCTGTTTTCTCTGGCTTTCTGTACTTATCTATTCAATGTGGTTATACATTTGGTCTCAAGGAGCTCCGTTTCTGTATCACTTTGATATTCTCTCGAACCATTGGGCCAGTAATCGGTAAAGGAAAGAAATTGAACCGATTGCCTCTGTGTTTTAAGGTTTTTATTTACTTCTTTTTGAACACTTGAGTTTATTGGTATGATACATAAAGGTTTTCCGTAATGCGAGAAATTCCGGATGATAAATCTTAGGTACTTATTCGGTAAACAACCGGCCGGAGCGCGCGCATATCCAAGTTATACCTAAGTTATTAAGTTAAAATGTTTACCGGTTAAAACTACCTTCTGTCCGCGGCTTCACCCGCGTGGAAGCCTATGTCCTTTCTCAGGCTCTAGACTATCCGTGTACCAAATTTCATTTAAATCGGTTCAGTAGTTTTGTCGTGAAAGCGCGACAGACAGACGGACAGAGTTACTTTCGCATTTATAATATTAGTAAGGAAGTAAGGATATTAAGGATAAGGGAGGTCAATTAAAATGATACTTTCATATATTCAAAGAATTATCTTGATTTTTTAATCATGTCTGGCAAGTTCCGGGTAAACCTTGTCATTGCAAGATTTACTTAAGAGTGTTTTAAGATACTAAGAACAAGATTCTTCATGATTGCACACGTATTTTACATGGAGCGACTGCCTATCTGACCTCCACAACCCAGTAACTGGCAATACGATACCCCTTGGTAAGAATAATTGTCAGACTTTCGGGCTTCTGAAGACCCGTAACGAATGCAAAGATCCACGAATGACAGCCGGGACCAACGACTTAACGTGCTTTCCAAGGCACGGAGGAGTCTCGGTATGTAAAGATGGTCACCCATCCACAGACCAACCCTGGCAAGCGTAGCTTAACCTGATGGATAGACCCGTGCGGCTGATTTACTTAGCCACGAGCTCCTCCGTAAAGTGCTATACATAATACAGCTACGTTTATTTATTTAATTTTAGGTTTCTTCACGTTATTTTTTCTATAACGTCAAGTGAATTAGACATAATTTAGGAGTATGAGGAACAGGGTCTAAAGTTCACTCATCCACCATAGAAAAGAGAGGATCCTCGGACCAGAAGGTTGTTGTGTCTGGCGGGCAACTGCCCCACGATTGATGTCGGGTTCTTGTATTTATGTCCATTGCGCGGTAAACTTTAATTGCGCGATGCAGGATTTATGTGACGTCAGGATTTTGGCGTGACGTCAGGTCTTTGACACGTAGTTCGCATGTGGCGATGTAGATACCGCCACAATAACAATAATAATTACCATCAATAATTACCAGTCTCATAAGATTTGGGTCTGTCATCGAAACCTTCAGGCGTGCGCAACATTTTCTCACGAAACAGGTTACATCGGCCTAACTGCAGGGATTACAAACATTCCCTAAGATGATACATACACACCTCTGACATTTTGAGACACAATCAAAATGGCAGCTCAGGTACATTCGTTAACAAAAAGCTAGTAGATTATAAAGCTAGGGTACACGGTGGTATGTATGTAGGGGGAATGCGTCGAAATACCGAGCCGATCTAATAGGGCACTTTCCTCCCCTGACACGGAGGGATATTAAAAAGGGTGCTAATGTTACAGAAGTGGAAATATTTTGGGGATTTGATGTGGTATTTTAACTAAGTACCTACCTATGGGCCGAAATTAGTTTCTTGTCCATAATAATGCTGGATGAAATTTAATTCATGGGCATCCTCTTAAGCTGTCTTTGTACTCATCATTATGAAAAACTTTCACTATGGGACCAAAAATGAAATTGCGAAAAAAAAATCAGCTGTTCCCTACATTTTGACGAGCTATATGAACATACATGTAGGAAACAGCTAATTTTTTTCAAGGTCTGAGACTTCTCCTCCTGAGGGACTGAGTCTGTAAAATGGACTAAGAGCTTTGCGAACAAGTTAGTAGTCCTCAGACATGATGATAATAATATCCCTGCAAAGAATGTCGGCTATAAACAACGGGATAAAAGAGACTGGCCAGTAGACATTGATTTAAAAAAAGAATATGCGCTTATTCCGAAAAAAAAAAAAACAGCTTCACCTAAATAATAATTATCTATATGCTATGTACCTAAAACGTTGCCAGCAATAAAAACTAGCCCAGAATGTAAATATTAAAATGACTTGTCCCCCATTTTCATAAATCCAAGGGCAATCCGAAGCACCCTAGTCAGTTGCTAGTAATAAACCGGTTCGCTCGTCCAAAAAACAGACAGTTTAACTATTTAAACATTCCTTTTCGACCCAAAAAAGTTGCGAAAAAATGAAGTTTTTTTTTTTCTTTTTTTTTCTTTTCTGAAGTCTTACAGACAAATATCATTATAATATAAATAATATAAAACTAAGTTGCTAATTACAAGCCCCCACAGATGAATACAAAATGATTACTCCCTCATAGTCTAAGTTACTTTATAAGCAAATAAATTAAATAAATTATTACCATTTTTCTCCCTCAATTCTTTTATATATAATTATTATATATTAATTCTATTCGCCAAAAGCTAATCAGGACAACACACCGTTCAACTGCAGGCAGATGCCTCTTGTACAAAAAATGGCTTTTCTAAGAGCTTCCTTAGAGTGCTTACATTATTATTAGTGCCTAATTTTCTCATCAAAGCTTCTCTCTTGTTAGTCATTTCACCTTATAAAGTAATCCTTTTGATTATAATGGTCTTTGTACACTTGCTAAATAAAAAATAGTTATGCATGTTTTATGGGTACGCAAATTTCCTGGTTCCCATTGTTTTGGTGAACCTAAGCCTGCGCAATGAGAAATAAAGCTGGTTGGCGCTCTGTGCAAGACCTAGGTGATTATTTGCAGGTATTATGGGACTTGTAGTGTGCAAATAAAAGAAAATACGACGAATTACGAATACTTTAAGCCTTGCCTTTCTGTTTGTAAATGTAGTTTTAAAGGAGATGTTTAAGAGGAAATAGGGTCGGACGTTTTCTCCATACAAAAAGTCATAGTTCGAGGTTCGTCTCTCGTCTATTTCCTCCTCCATATTGGACCAATTTGAAAGATATTTTATAAATTGAATAAGAAGGATACCACGAAGGATAGACGGCCACGACTCCGGCCAGTCGTGGCCGTCTAGTGCTATTGTGGGGTCTGCGGCTAGTTGGCCGTTGCGACCAAGTTCGCGATTCGTATCGGTTTCTATAGTTTAGTTTACTGCGACCTCTGAGTTTGTTTCGGCCTTTCTTCTCAGAGTAGTCGGATAGGAAACGCCGACCTCATCTAGCTTATTTTGAATATTTTATAATATGACGTGTAAAAGTGATTCCAATATCCTATTTACAGAATAAACAATTTCATTTCATTTCCTGATCACTGCGACCATTAATCGTGGTCGTGGCCGTCTAGTGCGCGCGATCCCTACTTTTATAGTCAAATAGGGTTTTTTGAAGAGCTATTTGACTACAAAAGCTCCGACTCTTGACTTCTTTTTTTTAGAAAGTCACATGAGTGAGTCGGAACGTGTTTTATTCGCTCAAGTAATGAATCCCGCTTTGAAACTAGACTTTAAAACAGATAAAAGTAAAAATAAAAAACCGGCCAGGTGCATGTCGAACCACGCACAATGAAGGGTTCCGTAGTTGGGATGAATTTATCCAACAAACTTAACATTGCAGTTGAAAAACTTGTTCTTCCATACAAAATGTATGGGAGAACATGTTTTTGCAACTGCAAATTAAAGTTGGTCGGTTATTACTCGTAACTGGAGGAGCGTTCGTAGCGGTGATAGTTTTTCTTTTAATTTCCTTATATATACTACTGCCGTGAATTTTTCGCATTTCCAAACCCAATCATTTAGCTGGCAGGGGGAGGGGGACACTTGACTCTAACAAAAATGAGCACTTTAAAGCTTAATATTCCGCAAACGGATCCCTGAATCCAAAAATGGTTTTCACAAACTCCCATTATTTTTAAACGACCTTTCCAACGATAACCCACACCATGGGATTGACGAAAAAAAAAATCCCCTCTTTAAATGTAGGGGAGGTACCCTAAAAAAAAGTTTTTACCACTTTGTCGACGTGGTTTATATGTATATTCATACCAATACAGCCTATTCAGTAATCTCTGATACAGCTTTCTAGTACCAACGGTGTTTGAGCTAAGCCGCGGACAGACGGACAGACAGACGGACATGGCGAAACTATAAGGGTTCCTTGTTGACTACGGAACCCTAAAAAGATGTAAAAATAATCGTTTTTTTTCTCATGATAAGAACCTCTCGTCCACTTCTCATAGTTCGCACATAAAGGTTGTAACATACATCACACGTACCTTACGAGGCCCGCTCCGCTCGTTAATGCCCGAAACGTTTTTCTTTTCAATTTACGATTCCACCACAGTTTAGTGGGGAACGAAATTCTTCAATTAATGGCTGTCTGGTTTGTAAGGGTTTGTTTTCGAGGATTTCTTTTTTTTTTTTATTACTTGTTTTATCTGTACCTTAAGGTATGATGTGACCGAACCAGCCAGATACAGTCGAAGTTATGTTATATTATGGAAATTCACAGTACTTACAATGTGTAAGTATTTCAAAGTCAAAGTCAAATAAATTATTTCAAATAGGCACATAAAAGGCACTTTTGAACGTCAATGAAAAACAAAGAAATAGAATTGATTCTAGTTGCCCATTCCAAAAGGTAGCTTTCGTATGGAGAAGAATGGGCAAGAAACTCCACCGTTACTCTTTTCAAAAATGTTTACAATATTTTGTGTACATGAATTATATAATTATATGTGAAGACCATGCACCCACAATAAGATTACTGTCCCACAAAAGGCAAAAAAAAATATAAATGGAGCAATGACAAATAAATCAGTTATGTGATAGGTACATGGTGCTCACATATTTACAAACATTGTAAAAGTATACGATATTACAATATTCCTAACATCTTTACAAGTAATACTAATAAATCAGTGCGTGATTCCATTTAAACTATTAAATTTATTTTGCAATTTTTTATATGATTTTTAAAAGATTCGCTTTATACAGCAATAGCTAGGGATAAGTGAATGGAGTGAGAAACAAACAGCTCATAATAAATAAATAATAATTTTTTTCGGTAAAAAAATTCTAGTTTTACTTCAATTATTTTATAGTTCTTTCGTTTTCTTGTGGTTAGTGACTAACCTGGACTTGGCTTCACATACCATCTAGAAATATCTATATTAAATACTTGTGACGTATGTGTATTATCTAAAGTAAAAGATAAATACTTGTTATTTTTATCGTATTTAATAACAATAAACAATTTGAACTGCATTTCAAAACAAGTCGCATTTTTATAAATATCTCTTCACCACCTATCTACAGAACCGTGATTTATTTCAAAACGTTTTTAAAACACGAAAACACTTCCACCCCTATTCAGAGGACAAAATACGAGTCCGGAGTAATAATCCACTTCATTTGACAAGGGAACTTGTTATGTACAGGTGCAAGCAATAGAACACGGAACCCTAAAATTACAAGACGACACGAACCTTCAAGAGAAGGTTTATTAACTACCGGAGAATCACTGGGCCTTTTCTTCCCTCTCCCTCACACCTTAGACAAATATACGTCGGTCTCTGTCCCTCTTTCAGGGTCCACTGTCATTAGATACTAAGCTCTCAATATGGTACTTAAGCTCCCCCCTCCTAATTGGGGGTGCATTAAATGCTTATGCTCATATAAAATGATTTATGGAGAGTCCGGTGTCGACTTATAATGAGAACCCGGTTTTTGATGTGGAACTAGATCTTTGGGACTTATGGCCAGTGTGTTTTAGTGTGTGTCTGGTGTACGGTGTGGCGGAATTATTGGGTCACCATTGAACGCAGTTTTTTTTTTCGATAAATAAATACATTATGGTTTATCAAAAACATAAAAGTAGGACTAATGTAGAACCCTGCTATAAAACTCTAAACGTAAATAAAGCATACTTATTATGTATAATATTGAATTTCATACACGAAACCTCTTAAGAGGTCATTGTAATTACCATAACAAAAAAAAATATCAGGGAAGAGCAGATTTTTTTTTTTTTTTTCATGCTGATTTTTTTTTCACGATTTCAGGTTTGGTACCGTTGTGAAAGTTGTTCATAAAGATGAGTACTTACAATAATCCCATAAGAGAATTCGCGTATGAAAAGATACACGTTATATATATTTGAAATAACTATTACTAACGAATTTGTAAAACTAAGGTAAAAAAACAAAAAAAGTACACTCAACACAAAATTAATCAACCACCTACCTATCAGTTTTATAAGACCCAACTAAAAAAAACCGGCCAAGTGCGAGTCGGACTCGCGCACGAAGACATCCGTACCATTATCTATAAAAACGGTAAAAAAAATCATGTCTGTTGTATTTGAGCCCCCTTCAATATTTATTTTATTCTGATTTAGTATTTGTTGTTATAGCGGCAACAGAAATACATCACCTGTGAAAATTTTAACCGTCTAACTATCACGGTTCATGAGATACAGCCTGGTGACAGACGGACAGACAGACAGACAGACGGACGGACAGCGGAGTCTTAGTAACAGGGTCCCGTTTTACCCTTTGGTTTGGGTACGGAACCCTAAAAAACTACCTATGACAAATGACCCCTATTAAGCGCGGTATCCATTGAACCCTAGTTATTTTTAAACACCCCTAATAGCTTATAACGATGTAAATTAATCGTCCTAAGCGTTGCGTGACGGTTACTAATATGGCCAGGTTACGGAGATGAGAGTGAAAAATTCACCTTTTTCAGGGGTATTAACTAATATTTTTTCAGGGTGAGATTAAATGTGGCTTCTATCAGCTGCGAGGGGGTGTTTTTTGCTGAGGAATCAATTTAGGAGATCAAAATGGTGGATGGAATTGAAGACGTCATGCGACATCACGGATTTTGATGCTTTTGACGTAAAAGCATTTTGTTTATGTTTTAAATCCTTGTTTTGTTTTTTTAGTTTTGAATTCTTATACCTTTCAGTCATGATTTTTATATTTTAGCTGGTGTAGCTATTAGATTAGGTAGCTAGAGTCCACTGAAGTCTTATCTCAATAAATCATCATCGTAATTATCTTGTGTTAATTATCCTTAAATTTGTATGTACAGTCATAAGCAAAAATATGGATACACTTAGCAAAATTCAATAACCATTTTTCGTGGAATAACGATTTCAACTTTGAGATGATACCTATTTCATAATAATATGGGTTCAAACATACTTTGTTCGTTATATCATAAAATTACAATCAATACAGTAGGAGAAAATCACTTTTAACAGTTGCTAAGTGTATACGTATTGGTGCTCGTGACTGTACCTACGTGTTTCCTGACAAATAAAACTATTGTTTTTCTTTCTTTCTTAAATAATTCGTTTATATAAATTTATCATCTGCTAGCCTTTTCGAACTACGTTGGGGTCGGCTTTCAGTCTAACCAGATGTAGCTGAATACCAGTATTTTACATGAAGCGACTGCCTATCTGACCTCCACAAGCCAGTAACTGGGTAATCCGATACCCCTCGGTAAGACTGGTTGTCAGACTTTCGGGCTTCTGACGACCCGTAACGACTGTCAAAGCTCCACAAAAGACAGCCGGGACCAACGGCTTAACGTGCTTTCCGAGGCACGGAGGAGTCTCGGTATGTAAAGATGGTCACCCATCCACAGACCAACCCCGGCAAGCGTAGCTTAACCTGAGGAATCGACCCGTGCGGCTGTTATTACGTAGCCACGAGCTCCTCGTTTATATGAATTACGGCTACTTATAACATTTTACATTATATTGATTACCTGTTCCTTCATTGTTTCGTGAATTTTATAAGCTTGTGAACAAATATGAATAATATTTTTCTTTTATTTCCAGGTAAGCAATCAATATTTGGATAAGAACGTCACTCCATGACTACGGTAACGTAATAGCAATAAAATTGACCCACAAAAAAAAACACCCCTTAAATAAAATTAAACCAAACCAAACCAAAACAACAAAAAAAAATCTTCAATCAGTATGGAAATTACAGAACATATTTTATAAGTACATGCGAGAGGCATACACTTATCTAAGATCTCCGCCACACCGCCCCGCGGCTTCACTCGCCGTATTCCTGTTAAACACTGTCATTTGACTCAACACCTTCGCTTGAATTTTTATTGGTAACATTTTCGCTTACAAGTGTGAAGTTTTGGATGTGGTACTTTTTAAAACTGATTTTTAATGTATTATATAGTTTATTTATATGTAAAACTCGGAACGATCAACTAATAATGAGTTGGTGTCTGTATCTGTGAATTTCTCCCAAAACTGATGGATCAGTTTCAATGCAGATTTGTCTACAAGACTTCACATGACTCATGTTAAATAATATTCATGAAAATCTTACATAATATGTATGTGTGTGTCTTATGTTTTTCTCTTGTTCTCACACACTATTGTCTACATTTCTTTCTCATTTCTCCTTTCGCAGGTCTGCTGGAAGAAATTTCTTAAGAAATAAACAGTACCTTTGTACTCATATTGTAATTATGTTGTATCTCTATGTATTTTACTGTGTGTACATAAATAATGAAATAAATATTACCGACTTTTTGGCATAGACTCCGGTCGTTCGATTAATAGATTAGAAAAAAAAATGGCTTGGTTTTCTAAAATCTTAGTTTACCCAAATCGAGACCCTGGAGAGGCTCAGTTGGTATTTAAGTTAGTATTCCTATTTTCAAAAACTTTGGACTACCAGGTACCCAAATTGTGATCCCGGGGGAGGCACAATTGCTAGCCAACTCTACGATATACGAGCCAACTATCTGATCGCTTTGGATTCCAGACTTACTGAAACGTAGAACACTCCACGATAAAGGTACTCGTACCTGGTAGAATCATTTTCCATTTTGATATTGTATTTTGCTAGTTTCCATCCATGGGGTGGAGAGGTTATCGTGTTACCCAGTAACTGGGTTGTGGAGGTCAGATAGGTAGTCGCTCTATGTAAAATACTGTATTCAGCTGCATCCTGTTAGACTGAAAACCGTCCCCAACATAGTTGGAAAAGGCTAGGCTGATAGATTTTTATCTATGATTATATAGATATGATTTTATAATACTCGGAATGCAGAGCATAATTTTTTATCAAACAATTCCAATATTGAGGTTAGCCATTTGAGTGCTATCGAATCTTACGCATGATCAAGTATTGACGTAAGTACTATTAAACTTTTTTTTTCATCCGTTACTTCTTTAGCCATTTATTAAACAATAATGTTGCACTATCACCCTAGGAAAATAACAAAAAAGGCACCTTCCTATTAGATAATCTCAGGTAGCATACCACATCCATGTCTTCCACATACACCCCCACAAGAAGGGGGTGTGTGCGCAATTTAAAAGATAAGATCAACCGAGCTCGCTCGAGACGATTCCTCTTAAATTATTCAAATAAAATCCCACTACGATATCTGTGATTGTAAATTTCGGTGTGCAGATGTGTATGTACACTTGAGGCCGAGAAAAGTGTACAGTATTTACAGGTGAGGGTGTAAATGGAACTGCGGTGGGAAGGGAACGGATTTAGTATTTATTTGTTTTGATTTTTTTAAAGATGCGGTATTATTGGTGGCATATTTCTTATCACTTCTGTAGGCTCAAAATTTCAAGCTTAAAAAAATATTGGTTACTTAACAACATATGTGTGTCTTCTCAAAACTTGTAATAGCCTAGTTATCTGCTTACCATAACGTTATCTAAAAAACAAACTGACACATAATAGATGTTTATCTTGAACATTTATAAACAGAATTGGATTCTCGTAACACCCACTTGATAAAAACTTTTATCCAATTTTTCCCGCAAAAACATGAACAAGTTTATTCCCGTGTAACCAAAATAACTGAATAAATTTTCATTAATGAACCATCAGAATGTTCTGATAGTTACAAGGGATACAGTTACGTTACGTGGGTACATAAATGCTTGTGTTTATGTAATAAAATATACTTTATTTGGCCGTTTTCTTCGGAACATGAGCAGATCTTAAAAATGTATTGAATATTGTGTTGGGTCCGAGATTGCAGATGGGAAATAGATGTATCGTGTTTTACTAACATAAAATTGAATTTCTAGAACTATATTGAAGATCCGCTAGGTAGGTACCTATTAGTAAATGTAGTGTAGATGAAAAACATACTTGTATTGTGAATCGTATAAAAAACGTGGGGTCGGGGGACCCCCGTCAAGAACGAAGTTCCTTCTCACGCAGGATTTATAGCAAAATCAAAATTTTCGCAGCCCCAATCTTGAATTTTCATTTTGACCTACACTTTCTCTCTCTGCAGTGTACTCGGGCTGATGTGTACAATTTTATTCCACGACACTGTAATCACTTTCCTCTTTTATATTGTTTTTTCTGCCGGCGCGCGGCGTTCTCTCTCTCTCTCTTTCCTTCTCTTTGAATTAGAAGAACACAGTCGGAAGTGTGAACGTTTTTAGCGTTACATTTTCTGAAAGTTTACAAGCCGCGTAAAAGAACTTTGTTCCAAAAATATTTTACGCGAAAATTAATCTAAAAATCCTGAATACGAAATTCCTAACAATAATATTCAGTTCCCATTATCCTAAACATTTCACAAACAACCAGCTTAAACATTTAAAACCCGCATCATAAACAAAGCAACACACTCATCACCAACATGACAAAACAAAATGAGGAAAAAATATAACATTTTGTACATTTTTAACATAGGTACTTTTTTTGTCCGCCACTGTAAGTGGGGTTGCAAGACAAAGGGTATGCGCTTGACATCGCCTGTTTTTTTTTTTACCTACAGTGTACAGTTATAATGTCCGGGTTACACGAGTCTAGCTTTTCAAGTTTGTGCCATTAAGCTAGCAAGCTAGTCAACTATCCTCATTTCTAGGCTAGTAAGCTAGTCAGAAAGATAGTAAACTGATGGAGTTCTATTTTTGAACTTGTAGCGCCCTTTACCACTGTTTTTACTATCCTGGCGTTTGTACTAGCGTCGTGTGACCGGCAAAGCTAGTATCCAATCGGATAATTTTACTATACGGACTACGGACACTGCAATGCTAATGGCTTAAAATTTCCTAGCATCATGTAAACAGCTCTAGCATGTACTAAGCCAGGATATTAAAACCAATTAGCCAGGATAACAAGCCAGAACCATAATTGCGTATCACACCATCAATCACAATCTATTTCATTTTGACAGTTCAACAACATTCATTGCGTTATTTACGTTGTTTTTTCGAACATATTATGAAGCAATGGATCAGAAAAATATCCTTCAAAATGTAAAGATTATGATTGATTTTGTCTTACGCATTTAGGGTGCAGGATAATAAGCCAGTAAGCCAGGACTTGCTTGCTGTCCTAGCTTTAAAAACTGGCCTCGTGTAACCCGGGCATAACAGTATGTACTTTGTTATACAAGTGTCTGTTGTATGTGTTATCACTTATGAGGAATCTCAGAAAAAAATGTGGTCGTATTTTTTGGTGGGGTAATGTAATATGCGTAGTGGTACTTAATGGTGTTCAATTTACCCTATTTTTGTGTGGTGAATATGTAAGTGTAGGTATGGGATGTAATGTTCCATGTGAGCCTTATTTGTCAGGAATACTCGTATCTTATCACTTTTTAGTGTGTTATTTTTTTCCATATCAATTTAATAATATTTTTTTGAATATTTTACTATAAAAAAATAATAAATAACTTTTTTTTTGTTATGGTAATAGATTTTTTTGCATGTATAGACGCTATACTATTGCAAGTTATCGGGAACGGCCTTCGTTAGATAACATAATGTATGTTACTAAACTAGGTGATCGTATCAATTGAATCGATGTATGTTTTTACCTGACAACGGCGAAGAAAAAAGGAGGGTTATGATTTTGACCGGTATGTATGTTCATCTGTTCCCTCCTATCTTCTAAACCACTCATCACAATTTGACAAATGAGGTATCGTTGGAAGCGTCTTGATCGTCCGCTGGTTATAGGCTATGTGACATCTAATTAAATAAATGGCGCGCTCTAGAGTGAAAAGCACGGAATTAAAAAAAAAAAATTGTTTCATTTTAACATGTTGGGTATCAAATGAAAGGGCTTAATGAGCACATTTTAAAAATATGTATATTATTAACCCAAAAGAATTAAAAAAAATAAAGTAATAAAAACTAAAACCCAACTACGACTAAAAAGGTATAAACAAGACACCACAAACAGACAAATTAAAAATCCGGAGTCACACGTAATCTGTGAGATTTATGCCCTAACACGTGTGATTCCGGATTTTTAATTTGTCTGTCTGTAGTGTCTTGTTTATACCTTTTTAGTCGTAGTTGAGTTTTAGTTTTTATTACATTAATTTTTTTCTTTGTTGCATTTAGTTTTGAAAAATCAATCGTTTGACACTGAGAATCAGCCATGCGAGGTGGACCGTGAAACAAAAACATGTGATAAGCCAAGAAACTGAAAAAACCCAGGTTCGTGGAGAGGTGATCAATTAAGAAGAAACTTAAGTCCAGAAATATTGACTTGATTAACAAAAAATATAATTATGTAAAAATCTTTTTAAAAACAAGCTTTTTATGAACCTATAAGGGTTTTCCCAGGGCCACCTTCCGGCTCCATCGTCAGACCCTGAACACGACCTAATGTCAAACCACTTGTTAATTAATACATAGCTAATGAGTCCAAACACGATGGTCCTATCTTGTTTGATTGAAGAGTTCCTATGGCCAATTTGCGGATCCATCATCAGACCAGTTCCATGGTATCATTTTTTCAAAATGTCTCGGTAGTTATATAAGTATGTCAAGTCTCAGCTCAATCGGATGGCAGGAAGTGCTAGAAAAATGGATGACAATTGGAGTAACCGGAAACATACGAACAGAGCAAGCTAATATAAAGCTTGTAAAAAAGCAAAGTTAAGAAAATTTATAAGGGACCACCACGCAATCTCGATAACCAAATGAAAAAAAAAAAAACCAAATCAGTCCGCAATTAACAAAAATATAGACAAACATAAAAAAAAAGTACAAACAGACTAACATATAACAACCTACCCCTTTTTTGAAATCGGTTAATGAAAACGTAACGTAAATCAGTAAGATAAACCTGTAGTAACAAAGTAACTTCTATATCTTTCAGATATCTGTCTGTTACCGTGGCCATCGGTCAATCAATAGGATTATACGATTATACTTCGATGTCTTACTGTATAACTTGCTGAAATACCGTAGATGTGTTTGATTAGAGTGGATCCTTAGGACTTGTGTATGTTTCCTTGTATAATATGTTTATTTGCTTAGTGATAAATTATAAAATGGCCATTGAGTCAGAAGAACACCAGGATGCAATGAAAAAGTACTAATTCAATTAAAGTAACTTTTGAAAAAATAAATAAATAAACCGACTTGTGTTGTGTGTTGCGAAAGTGATTCACAGACAGACAAATTAAAAATCCGGAATCACACGTGTTATGGCATAAATCGAATCGATTTATAATTTGTCAAATATAATTTTGAAATGTGCTTATTAAGACCTTTCATTTGATAACCAACATGCTAGGATTCATTATTTTTTTGTTGTTGATGGCTTTATGTCATCTAGTGGGCGCCATTTAATGTAACGTCACAAAGCCTATAACCACCGGACGATCAAGACGCTTCCAACGATACCTCATTTGCCAAATTGTGATGAGTCATTTAGAAGATATGAGGGAACAGATGAACATACGTATATACATACATACTTACATACAAACCGGTCAAAATCATAACGTTTTTGCTTCGCCGTAGTCGGGTAAAAATAACTTTAATTTCGGAAGTCGGTGTCTTTGGTTTTGGATTTTAGTTTTTTTGCCACCGACTTGGATTTCCGCAAAGTCACGCCTGAATCAATTAACTACACCTCACTCAATCACAGGCCACATCCAGGTGAAGTACAAACACTTAAATTGTGTGTCGACAGGTCCATGTTAGTATTGCGTCTTCACAGTCCCGCAGTCCCGCTAAACGGGCTTAACTGGGTTCCGTATAGTCCAATAGGCAATCGAAGAGGTAGACGTCATGGGTTCGTCGATGCACACGTCATGGGTTTGTTGTACTCAGATTTGTGGTTTGTGGGTGTGACTTATGTTTCCGTTTGGCTAAGTGAAAGATGGAAAGTTATCTTAAGGCTGTTTTTAACCGACTTAAAAAAAGGCGGAGGTTCTGTTTTTTTTTTCCACTGAATCTATATGAATGATGTAATAATTACTGTCACTGTAATTTACATACCAGGTACCTTTCGAATTTGTGTGGAGTAGGTAGGTATTTACAACAACCAAAAAGCGAAAAAAAAAACCTTAATTTGTTTTTTAAGATACGCGCCTTCGATACAGACAGACAGAGATAGACAGAAGTTATGTTAGGATGAATAGGTGAATATTGATAGTTTAGTTAGGTTAATAATAATTAATAGTCATGTTCTGCAATAGTCCTACACCATCCGGGGGTTGTCCTTGGGTGTACTTTCATAGTGCATACAGGGATAATCGTCGGTTGGTGCCTCATCCCATTTAAAATTGTCTAAGGGGCCTCTGCGAGTTGGCTTCGGCCCCTCGTACGCCTTCTAAAAGACCGGGACCCCATGGTCTCGAGATATAGAAACATATACAAAATTAATAGTCAAAGCTAAGGGTCGAATAAAATCAGTTAGCGAAATTCCGCAAACTGGATATGTATCGGGGTCAGAACATGACCAAACAAAAAAAAAATGTTGATGATATTTTACTTTTTACCCGACTACGGCGAAGAAAAAAGGAGGGTTATGATTTTGACCGGTATGTATGTAAGTATGTATGTATGTATGTAAGTATGTTCATCTGTTCCTTTCTATCTTCTAAACCACTCATCACAATTCGACAAATGAGGTATCGTTAGAAGCGTCTTGATCGTCCGCTGGTTCGTAAAAATGGCGCACTCTAGAGGACATAAAGTAAGGAAGTTAAAAAAAAAATTGTCTGATCGTACCATGTTGGGTATCTAATGAAAGAGCTTAATGAGCACACGTGTGACTCCGGATTTTTAATGTGTCTGTCTGTGGTGTCTTGTTTATACCTTTTTAGTCGTAGTTGGGTTATAGTTTTTATTACATAATTTTTTTAAATAAATTACAAGAGGGCGATGACCCCAATTGTTTGTGCAGAATAAACAATTTTTCAGACTATCATTTTTTTCAAATTTTTTTTCATCAACTCATATTTTTTTGTTTTTACCCGTCATGTCTGCTGGGTTTCGCTAGCAAATTTAATTTGACCCTGTAGAATCAACTTTGCCAATTCATTTTCTTCAACGAATCAAATAATGATAACCTGCAATCAAAACAATACTTAATCTGCCACCGAAAAAATCCTCCAATACCCTAACCTAATTTACTCGCTTCATAATTAGCCCTCAAATAAATAAGTTATCCGTTAACTTGAAGACACGTCTCGTTAGTTAACATGTAGTCCCAGATGAACGTCTCTTGCCGTGATTAAGTTACAAATTAGAACCCTAATACTAGCTTATGTCCCTTGTGGGGGGACATTACTCTCGGTAAGGTATTTTGGGGTTGTTCAGGCGTGTTTTTTTAGTACCTACTTATTGATTTTGTTTGTTTTTAGGGCTCCATACCTCAAAAGGAAAAAACGGAACCGAACGGTCTGTCTGGCTGTCCGTCTGTCACAGCCAATTTACTCCAAATCTACTAGACCGATTAAGTTGAAATTCGGTATGTCTGTGACGCAAACACGGACGTGTAACTTAAATAAATGAATTTTGAATATAGGGGCAACTTTTGGGGGCAAATTAGAAATTAAAATACGTATACGTTCAAAACACGAATATGATTGTCCTTGTAAGATATTGTTGCTTTAAGAAAGATTCATTCATAATGTGCTTTGGATGCTGAAAAGGTCAGTCATATCATTAATTCATCTCTAAAGAGATCATGACGTCACATGTCAGACTTTTTCACGTCTTTCAGAAACTATGGAAGAAATGTTATTGTAGGTATAGTTTGTTTACCTCCTGCGAAGCAGTGCTCGCGAAGGAGGAGGCGGAACGCATAAGGTAGAGGCAAAGTTTGCGCTCTCACGCCCCTAACCGCCGCCGCTGGACACGCCCTGGGCGTCGGGAAAGCTAGGTGGATTCCCGGCCATCATAGGCGCGGGCTTGCTGACGGCGAGCAATGGGTCGCTCGCCGTCCGATAAGGACCAGGCCCGGGTCGATGGCGCGTCGTGTTCCACGCGCGTCTCAAAGAGATGTCAGCACAATTGGCGGGGTCCGCAAGGACCGATGCCTGCCAGGGTTGCGGGAAAGTCCGAAAGGGATACCGGGACCTTGGCAACAGGCAACTGAATGAACACGGGTGGGTTTTAGTCAGTAAAAGTTTGACACCCCTTCCGCTCCGCCTAGAGCGGGAGAAGTCATTTGATAAATTCGCAACATCAAAAAAAAAAAAAAGTTATAGTTTGTTCCTAGCGTGGTTGTGAATCAGTCAGTCTTCTTCTTCGAACTCACATCACCTAAGTTTTCACAGTGAGATTTTTATGAGTATGACTAGTCTCTCCGTAAAACTTGATAAATGAAAGTGGACGAAGCAAAACAAGTACATACCTAAATATTTGTCCGTCGAAATATTGAAACCCCATTTCATTCTGGAAAATTAAAAACTCTAGACATGAAAGCCTCAGTCACACCTTTAAATGACATTACGCAGCCACGTAAACTTCCATTATTCCTAACGATGTCATCTGACCAAGATAATCTGAGTTCAGACGGTGACCATAGAGTAAAAATGTGTAGAAGGGAAGATAACTCCGAACGCATTCTTGACAAATTCCAGAATCTTCACGCGCCAATACGTTCATTTGTTTCTTCTTTACTTTAAACAACTACATTTGCAAGCCAAATCGAAATTTAAATAAAATCTTTGATATGTTACCTCTTTGGTGGCCAGTTCGTTCCATTTTTAAATAACACGACAGCTAGGAGTTTTCATAGAAGTATTTGGCCGCTAAACACGCCAGACACGGATTTTCATCATAACTTTGCTGGCCGCATCGTTTTTGACCAGTACAGCAATATCGATTTATCTCGAAGAAGGTTGTCAAAATAATACTTCACACTGTTCCTACTGCTAAGACTGAGATATCCGCTATGTGAGAGGAAGTGGGCCATAATCCACCACGCAGACCCAGTGCGGGTTGATGGATGTCAATTTTACAATAATTGTCTTCAAATTTTCGGTTTCAAGAAAACCGCTACACCGCATATAGAGCAGTGAATTTGAAATAAATTCAAATTCATTTTTTGTTCGTAACTCAGTTATTCTTCGCGTCTTAACCTATGGTGCACGGACCTGATCTTTGACTAACATCCAGAAGTCCAAACTCAAGGTCTGCCAACGAGCAATGGAGCGCAGTATACTAGGCGTTAAATTAACGGATCGTGTTCGTAACACAATACTGCGCTCCAAAACAAAGATAGCTGACGTGGCTTAAAAGGCTGCCCAGCTTATGGACTGGGCAGGACACGTCTGCCGCATGCCGGACAGAACTGGTGCCCTGTGAGGCGGGGTTGCGGCAGACTACGTAGGGGATGGCGAGACGGGCTGGATAGGTTTCGTCAAAACTGGAATGAGGACGCGCGGGGTCGCGAAATATGGAGTGGAGGGAGGCCTTTACCAAAGAGTGGGACAGTGTAGGTTAGGAAAAAAAAAACAACATTACCTTGTTACCACAAAACCGTGTTTATCAGTTTTTTAGCCTAAACACCTTTTAAACATGACATTTCTGTATAAAACTGACATTAAACACACATTGAACAAGTTTCTAAGTTCGCCCCTAAGATGACCCACTGACCTAAGTTTTTGTGGTAAGGCCCTTATTGTGGGTCATAGATCATAAGATGTTAAAACTTACAAATAAAATACACCCCTTTGCAAAGAAAACGGGCGGTTTTGATTTTTTTAGATTATTGGTAATAATTTAGTTGTAAAGAGGTTTTAATAGCCAAATTATGTTACTGGCACTTAATAGTCTGGTTATGAAAAAAAGTTAATTCCGAATTCGAAACAATAATAATCCCTTTTTCAGTTTGTGACTTTTACTAACTTTTTGCGGGTTTTCGGTTAAAAGGTTATCCTGTCAACTAAAACTAACTTCTCGTTATTTTTAGTAGAATAATTTATGTTTGTCGCATAATCCAGCCTTATTGTGATTTAAAACAAATATCTTTGTGTCGATTGTAATGGCAGAAAAAGCAATAAGAGCGCTGCTGGAAGAGGGGTGTAACCAAAAAACGATATTCTTATTGATAATAAGAAATTATTAGTCATTTATGCTAATTATATAGTAAAAATATTAATATTATCCATAGAAAAGCCAATGACTGTTAGGGTGCCCGTTTTTTTTGCAAAGGGGTGTAATTGCGGATTGCACAAATTTCACAAAAAAGTACAAGCCTGCCTGGTTTAGAAGACTCGTCCAAAAACTCTAGGTCGATACCACTAGGCCACCATTGCTCATGACTTCTCTACAATGTTCTTACTCTATGCAAGTGACACATCCAATTGTGGTCGCTGATGTCAAACGATGGGTTAGACGAGTTCAGATAACTTTCAGCAAGTTAGGTAAACGTGTTATGGGAGTCAGAAAAGTTAGACCTTGGACTTTGTTGATGGAAAAGTAATGGGAGTTTTACGGGATTATTCGACGGGATGTCATGGTATTTAGGAAAGGTTTTTTCTGCGTTCTGCAAACTAATTAAAAATCTCTTATTTTGCGCATAACTTGAGGTTAATCCTTATTACAAGTAGGTTAATTATCGGTTTAATGTGCGATAAATATATTTTTTTTCAACGATAATATACCTTATGCATTATTTCTAAGTGTTGTCAAAGTAAAAGACTCCATTCAGTTGCCATAGTGAAAATACACTTAAAAGTTTGTTACAATAATCTTGTACTTTGACAGAGATTGAAAAAAAATTTACTTAATCGAGGAAATTACATCAAGCATTATAAGTGTCTATTGAATAATTTTCATTGTTTTCTATCTAGCAAATGATTTAGTTATTTCAGTCTATATTCGCGTCAAATTTGACAGTATACTTCGTATAGCGATGGGAAAGAAATTGAATTCTTAACTAACCTGACATAAAAGGCACTTTTGAATGTCAATGAAAAACAAAGAAATAGAATTGATTCTAGTTGCCCCTTCCAAAAGGTAGTTTTCGTATGGACAAGAATGGTCAAAAAAATAAACCGTTACTCTTTTAAAAAACGTTTTAAAATATTTGTATACATGAATTATATAATTAATGTGAAGACGATGCACCTACAATAAGATTACTGTACCACAAAAGGTAAAAAAAATTGGTGCAATAAATGGAGCAATGACAAATAAATTAGTTATGTGATAGGTACATGGTGCTCACATATTTACAAACATTGTATAACTATACGATATTACAATATTTCTAACATTGATTCTCGAGACATATCGATTGATCATACCTAGTGAGTTTGTAATCGACGACTTAAGGTTCTTACATACTGGGGCGATTCGTCGCGCGACGCGACGCCGCCGCATTGTTCGCCGTGAGAAATTGTTTTGTTAAAACTCGCGTCACGTGTGTCGTGTGTTATCGCCTTTATCTAACTTGCTTAAAACTGATTCTCTAGGCACAAAGTTTTATTACATGTGCGAGAACTTCAAATCGGACTTCTTAGATTGTCGCGAGTGTAGTAATTTACATTTTATGATTTCAAAACTACCCACTTAACGGCTATTGTATACTGGCGCGATTTGTCGCGCGATGCGAATTTTAACAAAACAATTTCTAAGAAAACGTCGTGGCGAACCGTGCGGCGGCGTCGCGTCGCGCGACTATTCGCGCCAGTATGTAAGAGCCTTAACACAAGAATAGTTTCTCAAACCACAACTCTTATGACTATTAGCTCACTCCCCATACAGCGTTATTACCACCATTAATTAAATCACATGAATAATATAATATTTAAAATGCCATCTTAACGTCACATCAAATGGCATTATCATGGAAATAAGAAGTTAAATCCACATTCCAGAAGCAAATGGGCCAGGCCTCCGAGGCCTCCCCTTGGAAAAATATCCTTATGACTAGGGTGGCCAGGATTGAGGATATTGTGGACGATTCAGAACATTTTTTTCTGAAGGCACTATAGTCAAAATATGGACTGTATTTTTTAAATAAAACAATTAAGTTACTAATCGCTGACACAACTGACTTTTATTTTGACAATATTTAAAAAGACTAAAAATGCCATAGATCCTAATCCTTACTAATATTATAAATGCGAAAGTGAGTTTGTTTGTTTGTTTGTTTCGCTTTCACGCTAAAACGGCTGATAGGATTTGGATGAAATTTTGCACATGTGTCGATATAGAGATGACCTGGGTTGGGACTTCGGATACTTTTTATCCCGGTATTCCCATCGGATCGAGACAAAACCGGGTCAAATCGTAGGGCGCAGCTAGTTAAATATATATAAATAGGGCACATAGTATGGTATCCCGGATTTTCTTAAGTCTCCGAATCTCAAATTATTTCTAGGCAAGCGTGCACCATCATTAAACCCATTATCGCTTACCATCTGTTGATATTGCGGTAAAAGCAAAGGCTGAAGGAAAAAATATCCCCCAAAAATTTGGACGTCTCACAAACCCCCTAACAACTGGTCACAGCACTCATAACCCGACCCCCACATTTAATAACCCGGAGACTAACCAAGATTTATTTAGTCTAATATTGCCAATGTGGCATATATATAATGCAATATTGACACGTGACGATGAAAATCTCGGATATTTACTGATTTACATAGTAATCTTGGAAGAAAAATGGTTTATATTAAATGTTTGTTGAGCCTTGCTCAAAGGAGCGTTTGAAATGGACTTTATGTGAAGTTCCACTGAAGAAAAGACCATGTTCTCTTTAGTAATCATCAGAGTACTTAGACAGACGTCCACTGCTGCACATAGGCGACCCCAAGCATGGCGACATAGACCGGCTCTGCGTTTCTTAGAGTAATTCGTCAAATCGTCCTACATACGGCCCATTTAGGACGATCTTACACTGCACAATATACACAGTCAGTCTTAAAAAACAACGATACATTTTATCATATTTGCACTACACATCTTTATCTTATCTTATAATATTTACTTGACTCTGAAGTATTATTTATTCTAACGCTATATCTTTTGAATGTCCATTTTTTGTAAAAAATAGTTGATCAGTATCATTTTCCTGTACAAAACTTGTTCTTCAATCCTATTGACAGCCATTACATCGCCTGCGCTCGCGTCCCCTCGTTTGTCATAGACTATATCAATTAGTTTGTAGCATAGACAAGCGATGCTGGAGTGTCGAGTGTGGGTCGACCATAATATTAAGTTCATCAGCTTACAAAGTTTTACTTTTATATTTATTTTATTATTTTTTACTGTATAATTTATATTTATTACTAACTTTATTTATTAATTTTTTATTGTACTATTTATTTATTTATTTATCGATTTATTATCGATTTATTTTATGGCCGTAGGTGTGTCCGTGGCATAACAGTGGGCCCTATCAGAATACCAGCGCTGCGGTATTTGTTTATTTTTTCTCAAATATCGTAGCATTATGCTGAGATAGGAGCCTTTTTGGCCTCGCACGAGTTTCGTTTTCTACACGTTGTTTTATTTTATTTTATTAATTTTGTTAGTTTTAATGTTTGTTTTTATTGTTATATTTCCTGTGCGTGTCCCAAATAAAATATTTTTCTTTCTTTCTTTCTTTTCTATCTTTAGATTTTCTGCGAATCGTCCTAAATGGGCCGTAGGCATGTAGGACGACTTGACGTATTAAGTACTAGTTTCTTACATCCAGCTTATTTCCGTGACCTTCACCATCGTCGGTCCTCCTTGTGAAGGTCAAACCTTTATAAAGGGTGTTATTAAAATTCACGTCTTATTCCTGCTCTTCTTTCTTTGTCCAATCAATGATTATTCATTCATTATGATGGAAGGTTTTTGGTTAACTTACCAAGATTTTTGTAAGTTTTATTATGTTCCATTTCCCACAAAATAAAGTACCAGCCTATATCTACATTAATCCTACTAATATTATAAATGTGAAAGTTTGTGTGTTTGTGTGTTTATGTGTTTGTGTGTTTGGATGTTTGTTACTCAATCACGCAAAAACGGCTGAATGCATTTGGATGAAATTTGGTAAACAGATAGTTTATGACCTGGATTAACACATAGGATACTTTTTATCTCGATATTCCCACGGGCTCGAGACTTACACGGGTGAAACCGCGGGGCGCAGCTAGTAATATTATAAACAGTAAAGATTTGTAGTTTTTGGACCGAAAAACAACTGCACCAATTAAAAAAAAAAACTTCAGTAGAATGCTATCAAAATAAAATATCACGCTGGCGGAGCCGCTGTCGGAAGCTAGTACCTACTTACTTAATTAATTAATTAGTTATTTATTCCCAAAGTCCTCATTTCAGCACCTAATTAAGGAAATTATTCAAGTGGATGTTACAGTGAAGTTTCCAGCTGATATGTACAACAAACATGGCCGACATAAGTTGACCACGAAAGGCCAACAGCCGCAAATCTCTAATCACAAAATCTCATCCTTAAAACATTATTCCATTATTCAAGTACTAATTAAAACAACGCCACGTTAGCTAGTTCACAGTCGATCGATTGTGCTTTACATTACCCGGGAATCGAACCGATACACAATCGTGTGCCTCCGGTTAATTAAAAACCAAGAACTGCGAGCCTCTAAACCACAATCTGGATTCACACATCTTTTTTAGAAAAACTAACAAAATTGTGTCTTATTGTGTGGGGAAGAAAGTTTAAAGTAGAGTGTAATGAAGTTAATATGTTGTTGCTGGCTTAAAATAAAAATAAATTGTGTTAGGTGGCTTGCTATTGTTATTATTAAGTACAGGTTAAAATGTATAGGAATTTCTTTCATACTCGTACTTAAAAGACCTTCTTAGGTCAAGTATTTCCAAAGAAAAAAAAAATTAATAAGGATCTTCTCTAAATGCAACTTATGTATTACATTTTATTTCATTTTTCATACACATAAACTATATTTTTAAATATTAGAGTAAAAAATTTAAAATTAACATTTAAAAATATTACACTAATCATTATGATTGTTTTTGTTTGGTGGCTGTACCTACATCGCCACTTATGAACTACGCATCAAAGATCTGACGTCACACAAAAACCTGACGTCACATAAATCCTGCATCGCGCAATTAAAGTTTACCGTGCAATGGAAATATATACAAAAACCCGACCTCAATCGTTGGGCAGTTGCCCGCCAGACACAACACCCGTCTGGTCGGAGGATCTTCCCTTTTCTATGGTGAATGAGTGAACTTTACTCCCTTACCCCTTTTTATTTTTTTTATTTTTTTGTGGGTGGTAAATCATCCAATGACTTCTCCCGCTCTGGGCGGAGCGGAATGGCGTGTCAGACTTTTACTGACTAAAACCCACCCGTGTTCCTTCATTTGCCTGTTGCCAAGGTCCCGGTATCCCTTTCGGACTTTCCCGCAACCCTGGCAGGTTCCTCATACCCCTAAAGTTTAATTATTATATTTGTTTTACGTCAATTCTTGATTAGCTACTATTGACAGGTAGGTAACATACATGTTCTATTCAATATTTTCCTTCTGATCCCAAAATAATTACTTACACGAATTTTTATTCAACTGCTACGTACTTAGATAAGAAATACAATGAGCAAGCGCAACTAGGAGTGAGGCGTATTTATCGTCACAGATAGAAATCACAGATATAAAAAAATAGCAGATAGCAATCGCTCCTAACAATAAAACATATCTGTTACTTAAAATATCAGCTCCTCAAGACTGTTACCGCGGCTGTTATTGTTAAAACTTTGAAAACGATTTTCGATTTTAACGAAAAGAAATAAAGAAGATATTCGATTGAGATTTAAATACTTATTTATCGTCAAAAATCACAGGCTGTGATTTATTAACAGATATTTGGATCGGTTATTTTTTTGTCACAGTAACAGTGATAACAAATATCGTGTTTAACCTGTTACAACTTACAACCCATCTCTAAGCGCAACGCTGCTCGTAATCGGTCGACCCGAAGATAGCCGAACGCATGTTTTTACCGGTCCCGGTCGGGAACACGCACGGCGCACGAAGCTAGCCGACGTAACACGACGAGTCCTGCCCTGCCCCCCGCGCACCCGCACACCTCGCAGGTCACGGACATAAATAGTTCGCGATAATATTGTGCACACTTTGATAAGTTATTGACAGAAAACAGAATTCCAAAATTTATTGGTTTTTTTTTTCAATAAGTTATTTAGGAATTATGTTTAAAATGTGAGTCTTGATATTATTACTAAAACGTATATTTTATTGACTGTTGAGGACTAAATAAATTGCGGTCTCTTATAAACTGTCAAACAAATAATGACAGATGCCTCATTTGAAAAAAAAAATGATTTATACTCGCATAATTAAGCGTAAAAGTAAAAGCATAAATTATGATGTTTTATTGATATTATTTAACGAATAGTTTTTACATCATGAAACGTCATTTATGTTACAATTTGTCTGTTATCCAGAACGTGTTTTGTAAACAACACTTATTAATAATTATTATGGTTATCTAAGTATTTTTACGCCGCTGCTGAATCTCCGCTGCCTCAAGGCATGGCAATTATTAATTGAAGTAATCTATAATCTATTATCTCTAAGCTCTTATTACGTTTAACAGATGCGAGCCATTTGCTCGTGGCCCGCGGCCCTAAGGGCCGGCGCAAACCTGGCGAAGCGCCGCACAGAGCGGGTTTTACTGCCAAGCAAATATCAACATAGCGTGTCTTAAAATAAAATCAAAAATAAATATCATCAGACGCGATTCTCTGTCCGCTTTCTCGCGCTCTCGGACTAAATTATGTTTATCTATTTTTCACTTTATTTGTACAAGTTCAAGGTCAATATTTGTTTGGCATTGAAAACAACGCTGCGCTGCATAGCCAGGTCCGCGCCGGCCCTATCACTTCGGACAATATTTCTACTAAATAAACAAACGGGAAATTATAATTTTGCGTAGTCTTAGTCAAATTTGTAATTGCGATTTACTGCAAAATGGCTTTTGGTATTATTTATTACTTTTGTAATTATGTTAGTTAGACTTTAATTGGGCTTTGTTATAATTTAAATCGGTATATATTTAAGTACTACTTGATTTATTTGTTTTTATCAAAGTACCTGCTGTAAAAATGCGGTAGTTTTTGCTATACTTAAGTACTTGTAAATAATATTTAATTGTTAATCAATTATTTTGCAATACATACCGAAGTTCACGTAAGTAAGTACTAATTTTTAAAAAAACATTAAATATCACAAAAATAAAGCGCACACTAATGGGCTACTTCCTTTTGGTTCTTCGAAATGGAACAATTTCTATCTCTTTCGCACATACACGGTCGCGCGCGTTCGTCACGACTCGTTCTTCCCTCCCCTACTCCCCTCTCGCTCCTCTCCTCAACCAGTTACGCCACGCGACGCTTCATAGACGGACGCATATTTCATTTTTATCGTGTGCTAGTGTGACTTTGAAACAAAATGGCGTCGCCGACTCCCGGTCCAAGCAGAAGTAACAAAAACAGTTATACACCGAAGACTGCCCCGGAGAAGCTACGTATATTACACCGTGTTGCAGCGAAAGTAAGTAATGAAATTAGAGGAATCGTTGGAACAAGACTTAAAGGCATCGAATTTACCGGTTTGGACAAGAGTTTTATTGAAAAACTGAGAAACGAGAACACAAATCATATAGAAATAAAAGTCAGAGAGTTAGATAGATCCGTCATTTACCATAAATTAATGGACTTGTACCTCTATGAGAAGATAATGCCTACTACCTACCAACTATTCCTGAAACTATACGGGAAAATACCTGCTTATATGGATTTAGGGGAATTCAGAAATTTCATTTTTAAACACGGTTTCATGTGGAAACAGGTTGTAAAAGGTACATGTGTTGTTATCGAGAATCCTAAAATTACTTTCGAAAGGCATTCGTATTTGAAGAACATTATACGTCATAGAAAAGAAGGGAAAACCATTTATTTCATTGATGAAGCTGCTTTCGATGTCAAAGGTGATATTTTAACTATAAAACAAAGCATATCTCGCAAAGTTGAGCCCCAAATAAGATTAATTTATGCCGTAACGAAGGAGGGAGTCCAATTCAAGCAATTCATAAATGAATTTAATACTGAGTCCATCTTGAAATGGGTTAAAGAAACATTGTTAAAGGCTGTATCGACATCTAGTGTCATTGTTCTTAATAATTATAAGCATCACTGTGAGGAACTTTTGACGTTACCAAATGAGGATAGTTTGAAGAAAGAAATGTGTGACTGGCTGGAACATTTCAATGTGCCCCACGACCCTGAACTCCCAAAAGCATTATTATTCGAACTCGTACAAAAGTACACAGATTTTACTCAAAAAATGTATGTAGTAGACAATATGCTGAGACAACATGGCCACACCGTTTTGAGATTACCAGACTGCATTATAAAATTGACTCCTGCTACTTATTATTTTGATATGTTACGTGTGAACATGCCTGACCTGCTGAAAGAGTACAGCGTAGATCCTGACGTCATAATAACATTGATTAACCAGATTATTGATATTTTGAATGAAGAACATGCCAGTGAATACTCTGACGTGATCGTGGTGGAGGAACAGGGCATTTTTCAGAGGGATGAGGCTGTGGACTTAATGATGGACGAACTAGAGAATAAAATGAAAGAAGATTCGGCAGAACATAATGGGTTAGATTCTGATCTGCCTTCGAATGATTCTGATTCGGAGTAATCGTTACTTATTTTGGTGTTATTAAGATGTTCTATTTTTAAGTAAAGTGTTATTTTTGACCTGTTCTATTGAAACTTGAAATAATACTATACATTGTGATGAAAATAAAACTTAATTTCTTTTAATAATATGGTTTTTAATTTAAATCATTTATAATCACTCCCAAAAAAAAATGGGAAAATAGTTTTATTAGTTTTACATACTTACAATAGGTATTAAAGCAAATTATAATTAAAGAAAAATACATAAAACACAGTTACTGTATTATATTTTATTATTCATACATATCACAAATCTCATTCACAAAGACCAATAAATCTACCACCGAACCCGCGACCCGCAGCTCTGAAGCCACACCTTCAGCTATTGCGCCCATCAAATCTACAAAAATGAGGTAGTTAGACTATAGATAATACCATCAAACCAACTTCAATCAACAATCAACTAATCAACTCAGCTTATCACAGTCCACTGCTGGACCGAGGCCTCTCCCAGACTGCGCCACAACACCCTGCCCCCAGCCTCCTGCATCCATCCAGTCTGTCCCAGCCACCTTTTTAAGGTTGTCGATCCATCTCTCCACTTGTCGACCGACCAACTAACCAGCCAACTTATCAATCAATTATTCATTCCCTAAAACAAAGGAAAATAGTCACCAGTAAGTACTTACTTCTAAAAGAAAAACACTTTCCGAAAATCATTTAATTACTTTCAGAACTTAATAATTAGTAGTACCTTCTGAAGTTAACGTACTGACCAAAGGTTTCAATTAGCAAGTAACTTAGTTCAGCCACAATAGAGATAGGCACCTACAGTAGGTCCGCTCCGAACAACGACAACGAGCGAATACAGACGCATGCAAACTAGGGCATGCAAAAACCCGGGTTGTTCAATAAAACGGATATTTTCGGGTTTTTTGTTTACAAAACCGCGGAATCCGATAAATCGGTGTTTTCGGTTTTTTTTTTCAATTTTTATTAAAGAAATGAGAAATATTAGTGTAAAGAAATGAAAATGCTGAAGTGTAATCAAAATATGTATTATTTCACGTTTATCTCACTTGTGTGGGAACATATGCGTGTAGCATAATCAGCTTATTATGTTCCCACTGCTGGGACACAGGCCTCCTCTCAGCGAGAGGGAGGGGGCCGTAATCCACCACGCGGGCTCGGTGCGGGTTTGTAGTTGTCACATGTCTTTGAATTTGTGTTTCTAGGCCTTCTAGGACATGCCCGTTTCCTCACGATGTTTTCCTTCACCGCGCTGTACAAACGCGGACATTTGCGGTGAACCACTTTTCACCCTTATGCCCTGAATAATAAGGTTGAAAAGTGGTTCACCGCCAGTGTCCGTGATGGTACCTACGGAAAGCGTGTCTGCGCGTGCGTTCGCTTCATACAAAGCTGAACTTCTGTAGGTATCTATTCTGTGGTTCAGTACAAATTTCCTGTGTGTTTCATATTTGATGAGGGTAGTTCGTTTAGTCCTCAAGGACTCGGGTAGGTGCCCTTGACCGTACCTTTGATTAAAGAGCAGAATAAATGGACATTGTGGCTGGTGATCTTTATTATGGAAGAGGTATGTGGCTCTGACCAAATAAAAAACCAAGCCAGAGCGCTGTCAACAGTGACGTGAGGCCGGTTTCGTAAACAAGTGTGCACTTAGTTTGGTGTAGTTTGATTGTAGTGTAATTGTAAATAGTTGTAAATGTGTGTGTGTGTGAGCGTGTATGCACAGAGCGGTGGTGTAGTTTTAGCATGCTTCACTGTATTGTTCGCAGCAATCCGTCTTGGTTTTTTATTTGGTCTGAGGTATGTGGGTACTGGTTTTTGGATAACTACTTACGTGTATTTTTTGTTACTTCAATATGAGAGCAGTGGTGGCCCAGTGGTAAAGGCCGCGACTTACAAGTTGTAGGTATGTCGTAGGTTCGAACCGTGGCAAGCCTTTCTGTGTGTAAATTATTTCATCACTACTGCTGTCAAAACGGTGAAGGAAAAAATAGTGAGGAAACCGGCATGTCTTAGAACCAACAATTCGAATACATGTGACATCTACCAACCCGCACTGGGCCCACGTGGTGGATTACGACCCACTCTCTCTCTCACAGAGAGGAGGCCTGTGTTCCAGCAGTGGGAACATTATAGGCTGATTATGATTTACATTTGTTATTCGAATAAGGACTCTTTCCTATGACTAATAAGCGTCGATATCAAACAACAATTTTTTTTTTATAAAAGTTGTAAATTACTATGTTCCTAATGGAAAAACCCAATAACACTTTGCCCGACCTGGGAATGGAAGCCCGGACCACCATGCTCAGCAGTAGCGCTTATAATATACCACAGACCATAAGGTCTGTGGTATATTATAAGCGTTATTACTGTAATGTAATGTCTGTATTACTGTAATGTAATACTTATTACATTACAGTGTGTGTGTTAAAATAATACTACGGACATTAAATTCAAACATCTTTTTGATACATTATCCACATTTAAGGCTCGTGCAAACTGGCGCGATATCGCGGGCGCGACAGGTAGCACTATCCTAGTCGCGCCCGCGGTATCGCGCCTTTTTGTGGGAGCGTTTATAGGACCTATTCTAAGGATATTTAACAGTCATTTAAATAACTAACTCGATAAAGCTGACGCCATAATTTATGTAAACAGTTACATACACATTTAGGTCATTCTTGATAATTATTATTGTTATCATGATCACTAGTGCTTATTATAAAACAAAATCTCGCTCGCGCCGCTGCGTCTGTCTGTCTGAACGCGATTAACTTAGAAACTACTGAACGGATTTTCATACGGTTTTCACCAATAGACGGAGTGATTCATAAGGAAGCTTTAGGTGTATAAGTCATTAAGGTTTTGTGTAAATTGGCTGAAATATGACGATGATTGTTGAAGATGACTGAAAAAATCATGCCGACTGGGAACTTTCGGCGAGCGCCGCGTAATCCAATTTATTTATTTATTTACGTATATTTGCACAACATTACAGTATTACACAATGTAATCCCAAGGCGTTGTACTTACAGAACAAAATACAAACTAAAAAGTGACACATAGGTTGGGTAAAATACAAATCAAAAACATTTAATATCTGCCTGCCTAGCCTTTTCCTAACTATGTTCGGATCGGCTTCCAGTCTAACCGGATGCAGCTGATTACCAGTATTTTACATGGAGCGACTGCCTATCTGACCTCCACAACCCAGTAACTGGGTAATACGATACCCCTTGGTAAGACTGGTTGTCAGAGTTTCGGGATTCTGACGACCCGTAACGACTGACAAAGATCCTCGAATGACAGCCGGGACCAACGGCTTAACGTTTTCGAGGCACGGAGGAGTCGCGGTATGTGAAGATGGTTACCCATCCACCGACCAACCCCGGCAAGCGTAGCTTACCCTGATGGATCGACCCGTGCGGCTGTTATTACTTAGCCACGAGCTCCTCATATAATATAAACACGAGAAATAGCAAAATTAGCAAACTTAATAACACTGAAGTATATAATTAACCAACTGCAATTAAAATAAAAAATATGAAAAATAACCTGATAATTATCTTTTATCCATCTTCTCACAGAAACTTATACATTCACGACACACATCTATCCGTTTCCCAGCAAACAAGTCACATTCCGGTGTTGAAATCAGAAGAGCAAAAGTTAATATGGTGGTTTTCCGTATAAGGACCTAATAAAATGTTTTGTTTTTAACGCGACCAAAATTTGGGTTCCGTACCTACCGAACGCATTGCTTCTTTCTCCTGGTCTCGCAATAACCCGCGCGCCCCGCGTTTCGAATAGGCGCGCGGTTGCGGGCGGGGCGGGGTGGGGCGCGGCGGAGCGCATCGCGCATCACTATTAATTCTCAGTAAACAACATAACACGCAGCGGAGCGCACGTCAATTTTTTGGAATTTCGACAGGTAAATATTTGTTGGTTTTATCTATTATTTTGTGAAATATGCGTTTCTGATTACTTTCGTAAGCTATCTCGTAGAAAATGACAATGCTAAGTGTTTTATTTCGCTGTATAAATATCATTTTATGGTCGGTTTTATTCGCTTTGAAACTGGATTTAACCGGTTTACACGGGCGTATTGTTGTCGGATTATCTTGAATGAATGGAGTTTTCTGTGTGTATAAAGTTGTGTGTGCCACCAGTGCCACTAAGATATAGACTTGGGAAGAATGTCCCCCCTTCCCCCGCGCGGCTTTCGTCGGAAGACTTAAAGTGGAAAGTGCCGTCATCAGTATTTTTCTTATTCTTTATTGCGTGGTTTTAAAACGAGTTACTTAGAGCCTTAGGCAAATAAAATTCGACTTTCAGGGTTTGTAATAATTTAAAAAAAAACTTTACATGCCTTAAGTTCGTTCTTCACTAATATTACACAGTTTTGTAGAAACACGAAGTTTTCATCAAAATCAGTGAAACGATAAGTAGGTATTTGTGATTCAAACGGCTCTAAAATTTTTTTTAAATAAAATCTACTTACTAGAAAGTTTAAGATAAATTCAATTGCCAACTTATTACTTTACCATTTTTATTTCTAACTAGACTTTGCCTGTGGCTTCGCTCTCGTTGTGGTTAGTGATTATCCCACGGGAACGTGCTACCGGGATAAAAAATATTCTATGTGTTAATTCAGGTTGTAAACTATCTGTGTGCACCCCAATCCGTTCGGCCGTTTTTGCGTGACTGAGTAACAAATATCCAAACATAAAAACTTTCACATTTATAATACTAGCTGCGCCCCGCCGTTTCAACCGCGTAAGTCTCGATCCCGAGAGAATATCGGGATAAAAAGTATCCTATGTCCTATTTCCAGGTCATGGTCTATCCATGTGCCAAATTTCATCGAAATCCGTGCACCCGTTTTAGCGTGAAAGCGTAACAAACAAAACTCACTTTCGCGTTTATAATATTAGTTAGGATTTGTCTACATAATTATTTGTCCTTAGAAAGCTTACACTCTTATATATTTAGGTTTTAGTTAAATAGCATACTTACACTCAGACCAAATAAAAAACCAAGACGGAGCGCTGCGAACAATAAAGTGAAGCATGCTAAAACTACACCAACGCTCTGTGCATACACGCTCACACACACACATTGATAACTATTTACTATGACACTACAATCAAACTACACCAAACTAAGTGCACACATGTTTACGAAACCGGCCTCACGTCACTGTTGACAGCGCTGTCTTAGTTTTTTATTTGGTCTGAAACTTACAATAACCGCTTACAATACCTTTAACTTGTTTCTTTTACAGATTTAACTATGCGAAATGAGTTCCAAAGCAGACCAGAGCGTTTATAATGAAATATGCGACAAACTCCAAATTGCCAAACACATATTATCAAAGACCGAGACAACTGCCCCAGTATTTGAAAGTAACCGATATGTACGAACAATATGTTACTACACCGGAGTCGACACAAAAAGTATAGAGGAACTAGTGGCGCACGTGAAAGCAAGGAAAACATTCCTTGATTTGTTGGACATGAAAAATAACCAATACGAAACCTCCCTTATATCTTTTGAGCACATGAGAAACATAATCATTGATCTATATGTAATGAATCAGCAGGTACCCACAAAAGCTTCAATTTTCAAAGCTATTAGGACACTTGAGAAAGGTTATACACCTTCTATTCTGAAACAAGACTTGTACAATCTAGGCTTCATATGGAAACGACTGCCTGAGTCAAATAGATGCATCGTTGTTGAAAATACAGAGCAATTTTCAAACAGGATGAAATATTTCCTAAAAATGCGGGAATATAGAGATAGAAACAGAGTGCTAATTCACGTAGAACGAACGCCCCCTTACTTTTATTATGCAACTCAACATCGCACAAAACCCACGGAAATCATACTCGTCGCATCTCCTCAGCTTGGATTAATCGACGCATGCTTCCCTCCAAAACTAAAACCCCTAGAGTTTTTTCTTAGAAATAAGCTGCACACAGTACCCGATAATTCGGTATTTGTAATAGAACAGTCGAATCCAACAGGAATGGACTTGGAACGGACCTGCAAAGTACACAAACCTACGATTCATAGCCAGAAGATGGAAATGATTGAATGGCTGGAAGCCTACAACATACCGTGCGACTCAACATTACACAGAGGAGAACTGTTTGCTCTCATTGAAAAACATAAAGTGAACTGTCCTCCGTATTACAAATGCTGCGAATTTTTGAAAGCTGCAGGCCACGATGTCATTTTTCGTCCCCCTGAACTGACGTACATAAAATATTTCAAACGGACGTTGATGCACATGGCTAGTAAAACCAATATGACTTTACCGATGTTTAAGACGTATGTGCATGATAAAATTAATTTCGTCCCTCAGGAGTACTGGTTGGACGAAGACGAAAGAATGGCGGCTGCGGAGCAGAAAGTTTACGACGAAGATCAGAAACTTGAATTGATCCTCGATAAATTAATGGAAGGTATAAAAAATAAAAGTTTGAGTGTTGCTGATTTCAAAGAGTGTGAAGATGACGAGTTTGACACGGAGTTTGTTGATAATGTCGTAGTTGGGGCATGCCCAGATGCACTTGCACAAGGATTGTTTAAACTCTATAAACGAGGGTTATCACGGTCATCTAAGCCAGGGCCATCAGGCTCATCTAAGCCAGGGCCATCAGGCTCATCTAAGCCAGGGCCATCTGGCTCATCTAAGCCAAGGCCATCAGGCTCATCTAAGCCAGGGCCATCTGGCCCATCTAAGCCAGGGCTATCTGGCTCATCTAAGCTAGGGCCATCTGGCTCATCTAAGCCAGGGCCATCTGGCTCATCCAAGCCAGGGCAATCTGGCTCATCTAAGCCAGGGCCATCTGGCTCATCTAAGCCAGGGCCATCTCAAACTCAACCAGGGCCATCTACAAGAATAATGTAATAATGTAACGTATTTTTTTTTTTCATATCTTGCTATTTCTATACAAATAATTTAATAAACTTCTTTTTTAATGTATTTTTATTGTTTTATTCCCTACAAGAAAGTGATATTACTAGCATAAAAGTAGTGATATTATAACAAATTATTAGGAATGGTTCTGACATTTTGAGGTTATGATAATATGATTACTGACTACAGGTTTATTGTCATTTAGTTTGAACATCATGAAAGTAAATAAATAAATAACTGTGTCGTTGCTCTAGTGGTCGCAAACGCTACTGCTGCGCATGAGGTCCCGGGTTCGATTCCTGGGTCGGGCGAAGTGTTATTGCGTTTTTCCATCTGGAATTTCTTTGTAGTCTGGATTTGTACCCGGTTGATGGCAATAGGCTCGCCCAATAGTACGTGGGATTTAAACATAACTGGTGAAATGTGGGTGTACTAGAGGTACACCTCTGCCTAACCCTTCGGGGATTACAGGTGTGATGTTATGAGTGTAGGTATGTGCTATGTGAAAATTACACGAGCATTTAACTCCTCAGTGTGAACTGACCCTTAGGAAACTAGACGATACTAAACAAGAAGTTTTAATGCAAGACTGAATATGATAACATTCAAATAGATTGTAGAACCAATCGTTACAATAATTGTTTTATTGCAAGAACGAGACGAAGCTATACACTCTGTAGAGCCCTATCTCTTTCTGACAAAAGTTTCCACACTTCATCGTAGCTCAGGTGTCTGGCTGGTCCAAACGACCGATATGGTCGTAATGGTTCGAGTATCGGTCCTGATATTGTAAGTTGCAGATTGCAATGTGGAAGGATACTTTTATAAAGATAGGTATAACCTACAGTGCCCATCTGCTCATGACAAAGATTACAATAAAACTAATACAGGGTTAAGGGACAGCCCTCCGCAAATTTATAGGGGGCATCATATTTTACCGGAAATTTTCTCAGGCTTATTTTTTATTTATTTTTTTAAGTTACTTTTCTTTTTTCAATATAAAGTTGCATTCTCTGTACGCAGCGCCCCATTTATGTAAATTAAACAGCTAAAATAAAAATAAACAGCAATGGATGTTGTAATACTATAGCAAACGACGCGTCAAGTTCAGAATTTACATGGATAAATCACGTGGCGCGAGCGCGCCCCCCCGCCACGGGGAGTGCGGCTACGTGTGTTGTGCCACGGTAATGATACATTGCGCGGTACGTAATAAAACAAATCAGTTTTATTGGATTCCAAAACGTTCCTGAAATAATTTCATGTACCGGTCGTCTTAATATGATATGCTGAATTCATCCCATCGGTCTGCGGAGGGCTGTCCCTTACACCCTGTATATACAAACATACATACCGGTCAAAATCATAACCCTCCTTTTTGCTTCACCATAATCGGGTAAAAACAACATAATGTAGGTATACATAACACCTGTTTATCTCAACCCTAGTTGTTAATATGGTATAACATCTCACATTTGCATGTGACATGTTCGCCGTACCCCGGTTACATATTTTTTCATAAATTTTCAGTTCGCAACGTGATGTCGTATTCAATTTTATCTCCTTCATGAAAAGATTTACTGGGGCATTACGGTTACATGCATTGTGTATGAAATTGTGCTGGGTAGTGAAAATAGCAGTGCTTTTCTCAAGCAAGTCGTGTTGTAAAAGGCGACCGTTCAGTTTTCAAAAATTTTAGCCATCCACAGGATTTATTTCTGTGTCATAATGAAGAAACACTTATCTAACACCGATACCCCAATATACTTAGTATTTGTAGGTTATACAGGGTTACTGGTAACTCGACGTATTCCTTGCAGGACGTCATAGTAGGGTTAAAATGCAACAAATTAAGCCACCAAATGTTCTACCGAAATTCAGTAGTTTTTGAATTAGTTAAGAGTTTTAGTTTTTGAAGTAATAGCAAAAATTACAAAAAATTAAATGTTTTGTTAGTGATATTTGCCAAAGTTTTAGGCATTATTGAACTTTTAATTACTAACAAAGGTCTGCTACGGCGTCAACTATGATAATAACTTAAATTTCAGTACAGTCGCGCCGTAAATCATTTTTAAATTGGTTTCAAATGATTTAATCTGGGATTTTTCATTAAAAAACTAAAACTCTTAACTAATTCAAAAACTACTGAATTTCGGTAGAACATTTGGTGGCTTAATTTGTTGCATTTTAACCCTACTATGACGTCCTGCAAGGAATACGTCGAGTTACCAGTAACCCTGTATACATATTTGTTCCGTGGGGGAATCGAGCCTGCGTCCTATAGCGCAGAAGCCAAGCGCTTAGCCCTTATGGCAATCGTATTGATCAGAAAATGACAGACGTTGTCAGTTTTCTTACTGGTTTCGATTGTACCACTCTCAGTTACCGGGTCGGATAAGTTTATTGCTCTTTAGCTACGTAAAGATAGTTAATTGATTCAGGCGTGACTTTGCGGAAATCCCATTATAAAATACAATAGACATAGATATATTTAGTAACCTATTTAGCTTAACTATTCTTCAAGAGTCATAAAAAAACCCTGTAAGAAATCGACACGTGTTTCACCTCTCAACGAGGTGTCCTCAGGATGACGATTGACCAATTGCAAACCAGAACACGACGTGTTGCCACACCGAGCGCTGGACGCAGAGAAGTGAAGCGAGAGAGAGGTGAAACACATGTCGATTTCTTACAGGGTTTTTTATGACTCTTGAAGAATAGTTAAGCGGAATAGGTTACTAAATATATCTACGTCTGTTGTATTTTTTTGCTACGTCTAGGATCTTCCAACGCTAACGTTCGATACTACGAGTAAGTATTGTGTCAAAGCATAGCTAGCTCTAAGGGTCTAAGCACATAACCACGTCGCGGCGTCGCAACGCCGAAATCGGCGACGCCGACCTATTGTATGGGTCGGTAGGTATACGCTTTGCGTTGTGGCGTGGCGCAACAATGCGGCCATGTGCATAGGCCCTAAGTGGCGTCAACGCGACGGCAATGCAGAGTCGACCAACGCCAGATGCGTTGGAACCCCCAATCTGCCATCTTCTTTTGCGGTTACGAGTCCATTTCAGTTTCAGTGTTCCACTGCGTTGTAATGAAATTATTATTATATTAAGGCTCTTACATACTGGGGCGATTCGCCGCGCGACGCGAATTTTAACAAAACAATTTCTCACGGCGAACAATGCGGCGGCGTCGCGTCGCGCGACTAATCGCCCCAGTATGTAAGAGCCTTTACTTATTCCTGAAATAAAACGAAAAGTAGCAGAAGTTCTATGACCCGGTGAACTTCGTACACACGACTACACATCCAGCTATCCATGTCCAGTATAAGCTGACCTCTCATTGTACGGAAATCCTATACAATGCGAGATCAGCATAAACTGGAAATGTATAACTTGATGTGTAACAGTAGTCGTGTGTACCACGTGAGACAACATTTTGATTTCTTCAATTCGTCTTCGAGAAAAAAAACAAAAAAAAAACAACGTTCGAACCATTTTCGTGTCTTTGCGAGACTAACGCACGTCAATTTTTTTTAAAATATATAGATAGATAACAAGTACTTCATTTGATTGTATTTAATTACAATTAATATACTCTTTTGTTTTTTTTGTTACAGGTAAGGTTGTCTTATTATGAAAACGTGTACGAAATGTACTTAGGTAAGCGTAAATTTCAATTTACTGAGAAAAAGAGGATAATAAGAAGGTAAACACGATCAATATATTATTATTAAAAAAAAAAAAATTGTTTATTGTTTTTACCATATAGCAATCATAGACCCAGGAATAAAAACATTAATCTTCCAATAAGAAATTTAGGCATTCGTCAGAGTGCTTCTCTCATTTGCTATACAAATAATAAACAATGCCAATTATTTTCCGTATTGTAAAAAATCTTTTTAGTGTCGAGAACTCAGAACAAATAGTGAAATTAATTTCATAAATAAAGACAGTACAAAACAAACAGGCAAGTTCTTTGGTTTTTAATTCACTTTAATTGGAAAACGTGTTCCTAGGAACATTCAGTAAAAATAAAAATACCTCTTACTACAGTTTTCAGAAGCTACTATAAGAAACAAAATCGAATAAATCAAACGGGAAAAAAAAAAAAATTCAGTGTCCAGTAGTGAATATCTTTGACACCTGTCACTGTCAGATGCCAGAAAAGCAACTGCACTAACCTAAAAATACTGGTATCCACGCTAGGTGATCGGGTATCTTTGGTATCGATGTGTTAATCGATATTCCTGATGGTGCTACTGTGTTATTCAAAAGATTAACTAATAACATAAATACAATTTCTGAGTGACTTTAAATCGAGTTATAGTAGTGACAATAAAAAAAATCTTTGTACGTATACAAAGACAGAGAGAATATAAAAAATGTACAACGTATTTTTATTTCATTCTTTGCAATTTTGCAGAATTCGACTTCCACTTTTTCATTGTTTTACTAGATCATGTTCTCATTGGCAATTAATATAGCAAGCCTATATGTCCACTACTTTACATCATCATCTGCCTAGCCTTTTCCCAACTACGTTTTGGTCGGCTTCCAGTCTAACCGGATGCAGCTGAATACCAGTATTTTACATGAAGCGACTGCCTATCTGACCTCCACAACCCAGTAACTGGGTAATATGATACCCCTTGGTAAGACTGGTTGTCAGACTTTCGGGCTTCTGACGACCCGTAACGACTGTCAAAGATCCACAAATGACAGCCGGGACCAACGGCTTAACGTGCTTTCCGAGGCACGGAGGAGTCTCGGTATGTAAAGATGGTCACCCATCCACGGACCAACCCTGGCAAGCGTAGCTTAACCTGATAGATCGACCCGTGCGGCTGTTATTACGTAGCCACGAGCTCCTGAAAGACGACGAGAAAGTGGTTTTATGAAGGTTCATGTCCACTACTTTACATGCACCTTCATAAAACCACTTTCTTATTCGTCATGACAGTTGTCATATTTCTTTTTCATTATCACCATGCTTTGACTACCTCGTTAGTCTAGTGGTCGCAAGCTCTGCTGCTGAGCATGAGGCCTTGGGTTCGATTTCTGGGTCGGCCAGTGTCAATTGGTTTTCCACTCGAAAATTGTCAGTAGTAGACCGGACTCTGGGTTTGTGTCCAGTTCCTGGCTATGAGCTCGTCCTCTGTTACGTGGGACTTAAACATAACTGGCGAAATGTGGGTGTACTTATGGGTCTGTCTAACCCTTCGGGAATACAGGCGTGATGTTATGTTAATTTTATCACCATTCCGATGAATCGTGGATGTTTTTGAGTTAGCTCGATTCCGATGCCTTGACAAAAAATCTGTCAATTCCAAAGTGTCGATAAAAAAATATGTGATATTTTTCGCGGCCACACCATTTTATTCCCCCACCAGATATTAATGAAGTAAGATCTAGATCTTACTTCATTAATATCTGGTGCTGTATTAGGTACTAGGTCTATCTGACTAGTCAGATAGACCTAGTACAAATAAACAAATTCAAAAAATTTCAAAGACAAACGATTGGCGGAACTCTAAATAACAGCAAAAGAACCTTATTTATTTATCCAGTCAATTAAAACGAAAGTGAATACCCATCGAATACCCAAAGTAGACGCAAAATGATTAACAATACTTCACAAAGAGCTTGCGTGCGCACTTCTCGTTAAATGTAACAAATACCACAAAATATTATAATGATTCCCTATGGAAGAACTTGCGTAGGTAGCGCTTTGTTATTAATATTGTCGAATATGAATTAGTTGTTTATGGTAGGTGTATGACGAGAAGAAAATACACATGTTGTTCAAGGACGAACATTTTTCGCAATATGAAAACCTTTAGATTTCGTTGTTTTATATTAGGTAATTCTGTAAGTCAATTTCATTAAAATTGTAAGGTTGTCTTAGTACTGAAAGGAAACTTTGTCTATGAATCGAGGATCAGCACTTTAGTAACGTCAGAACGACATAATACAGGCCGTTTTTTTAGGGTTCCATACCCAAAGAGTAAAACGGGACCCTATTACTAAGACTCCGCTTTCCGTCTGTCTGTCTGTCCGTCTGTCACCAGGCTGTATCTCATGAACCGTGATAGTTAGACAGTTGACATTTTCGCAGATGATGTATTTCTGTTGCCGCTATAACAACATATACTAAAAAACAGAATAAAATAAATATTTAAGGGGGCTCCCATACAACAAACGTGATTTTTTTTGCCGTTTTTGTAGATAATGGTACGGAACCCTTCGTGCGCGAGTTCGACTCGCACTTGGCCGGTTTTATTTCTATATCGTGCTCATTTGTATTCAATATTTTACTTCTATTACATAAAAAAAAACAGGTTACAGGATCTTTCGTAAATTAAGCCTATATTTTTTGTAAGTATCGTTAAAATGTCACATTTCCGTGACATACAAAATTATCAGAACTCACTACGGATTGGCGGAACTCTAAAACCCTCACCGCATTAATCACGTCCGCAGAACAAAACTGCCACAACCACAAAAACTTACTTTTCAAAAGTTCGAAAATGGAATGGACTGCGTTCGAGATTCAACCAATCTCAGGGGATCATTTCATTAGTCGAACATTTAAATATCAAAAGAATACATTTGGGTCTGATTCACCTCGACATTCATTATGTATACCGGTTTTATTATATTTTTATTGCTTTCCCGCTTCGGATCACGCTTTCTAGCTTTTTGTTTTACGGTTTTTTTTAAGTTTCTAACTTAGGTAGTTTGTGATTGCAGATTTTAATGCTTAGAATCGAAATAAATATAGATTTTGTACCCGACTGCGACGCCGCAAAAGAGGGTAATGTGTTTAATAGAAAATAATGTTTTTCTACTAACTTGATTACATTATAACTGTTTAGTTCTAGTGTTACCACAATAAATAATAAGCATTCCAACGCAATAGTGTTAGACAATCCCACGATCATTATTACTACGTGATTTGACTTCACAACTTATCGTATTAATCCATACAAAACTTCAACATGACAACACAATCAAAATCCAACCTTATGTCTTTAAACATAAGTGTCACATCAATTGAAAACTAACTTTGTTGCCCGCTGATATATTTCGTGTAACGTGCTGGTCGATTTTGAGCCGTATGTTTGAGAGGTTAAAGGTTTAAATTAGATTAGTTTTTATTGAACCAGCAAAGTTTTTATGACACTGTAAATATGGTTAGCATTAAATGTAATTCGCACTGAGTTGGTAATCATTATTGTGATAAAAATTCAATGAATGACGTCACAGGAGGAAGAGCCAAAAGGGATGTTTTGGTGGATTAGAGTTTTTCCCTGGTTCTATGGCTGTCTATTCTACTTTACTTGTACTAATTTTTTTTATACTTACAGGGTTATTGATAATAATTAGGGCGGCAAATCATTAAGGGGATTTAGTAGAGGTCATTTGAAACCAAATGACCCTTTATGACCCCTATGCAAATGTCAACCATTTTCGAGTAAGTAATTTGAAATTTTTATTTCATTCATTTTAAAATATAAAAGTGACATATTTGAAAAATAAAGAACATAAAAAATCCGGGCCTCGGATTTTAAATTTTTCTGCCTCTGATGTCTTGTTTATACCTTTTTAGTCGACTTTTTGTAATAGATGGGTTTTAGTTTTAAAAAAAAATTGGGTTTATTTTTATTTTTATATGTGCTTATTAAGCCCTTTCGTTTGTTATCCAATATGGCCTCATATATTTTTTTTCCGTTCATGACTTCATGTCCTCTTGTGGGCGCCATATTCATTTATATAGCCTATAACCAGCGGACGACCAAGACGCTTCCAATGAGACCTCATTTGTCAAATTGTGATGAGTAGTTTAGAATGAGGGAACAGATAAACATAGACACATACATACCAGGCAAAATCATAACCCTGCTTTTTTCTTCGCCATAGTCGCAACTTGCCTTAGAAACAAGTCAAACTCATCTCAAACAATTAAAAACCTTATAATAAAGTCCATTAAACTTATTTTCCTTTTAGCAACACCTTACTAACTTCAACCAGACCTTCCTAAGGGGTCAAAAGTTTTCTTGAAGTTTCCTCTTAGTTCTTGCTTTGATAACAAACAAGTATCTAATGTAGCATCTTAAATGGTGGGTGCTTAGTAAAAAAAGCTACTGGTTTAAAAAGTTACCTAATTTGTTTAAAGCTTTAAATTACTGGAGGTTTATAAATCCGCTTTATAAAAGTTGGTTGCAGTCATAAAAGTAGGTTGCAGGTTCCAAACTTGTACATTGTTCATAGTGCTGTTGTGACGTGAGTTCACTTCCAACTTCACTCAAGACTCAAACGCATGTTGTTCTTACAGTAAAATCATCGCAGATTCATAACTTGAAGTCGAAAGCATACCGCCGCGAAACCATAGCGGCGAAGCAGTAGTTCAATTTGTCCTGACTCGCGTCATGTTCCAAAATCAAAATCAAAAGTCATTTATTCAAACTAGGCTGAGAATCAGCACTTTTCGAACGTCAAAATTACATAAGACAGTCCCCCAAAACGCCCACCCTTCACCACTTCCTAGTGCTTTAGCTGGGAAGAAGAAGTGGCGCAACAAACTCCCCAGCAGCACAGCTGTCTGTTCGGTTAGAAACAATTGATTCTATACAATTCCGCTACTAGAATCGGATTCAAGTAGTTGTACCATAACGCGAGTCAACCGCGAATAACGCGCGAATAGTTACTGTTTCTCTGTCTGTCCGTCTTTCACAGCCAATTTGCTCCGAATCTAGTTGAAATTTGGTACACATATCGATGTCTGTGACCCAAACACGGACGTGTAACGAAAGTAAATGAAATGCTAGGATAATTATTTTTATTCGTAAATATAGATAGCCTAGTGAGGCTTGCTCTGTTGGTATAAGATTGTCCAATTAAACCGCGACTACGCGAACATATCGATGTTCGCGCCTGCCCACGGGACATTCGTGTAGCAAATTTTCGCTGGGTGCGATCGACGAAGTGTATTGCGACTAAAACAAATGAATAAAAATTTACTAGTGATGCCACGCCCGCTGCACCGTCCGCCGAACTGCGCGCCGTTCGCGCCGCTCGTCCTGTGCCGGTTAGAATAACATCAGGATCAGGAGATAGCACTGGTGACCCAGTGGTATCAGCCGCGAGTATACGAGTATTACGAGTTATAGGTCATAGGTTCGAACTCAGACAAGCGCTTTACTTTGTCTCAATCATTTCATCACCACAGCTCTCAAAACGCTCCAAGAAAACATCGTGACATCGGCATGTTCTAGAACCAAAAATTCGAAGACATGTGACATCTACCAACCCGTACTGGGCCCGCGTGGTGGATTACGGCCCACTCCCTCTCATTGAGAGGAGGTCTGTGTCCCAGCAGTGGGAACATTAAAGGCTGATTATGCTTATCCTTATGCAGCAGGAATAGGACACAGAGAATAGAATACTCTTTAATAATATTTACACAATATGGATTACAGTTATAAAAGTAGACATTTTATTAGTCACCCTTTATATAAAATTTCTACTTTCTCGGTCGATCATATTGCTAAAAGCGATCTTTTAAAGACAACTTTTAAATATACACGTACAATATACATATACATACACATATACATACTATTCAACATCAATTTGTTATTATATTTATTCATCGAAAATTCGTACTTACGCTATTACGCTATCTCCATGTACAAGCAGAAAAACCTTTAATTCTCAAAGTAATCTACATCCCTAGACATCTTGCCCAAAAATCTGGCCTAGTTTTAAACAAAATCCGTTCCTATCGGATCTGATTCGGCACATTTTTTAAACCTTCAGATCTCTTTTAAAACGGTCACGTCTACTCGCGTCCCCTCCGTCAGATGTCCATTAGTGAATGACTGTGCTAAAAGCTGTTGCCAAATCAACTGGAAACGGGGTACCCCAAGGGTCTATACTATCATGTCCTGAAGCTATGGGGTCTTTGATTTTTATGGCGTAAACATGTCTTTTGAAATGTCGTGTGAGGTATGAGGGGCGTCTTAATGGAAGGTATATGGAACAGTTCAGTGGGCAGTCCTTAAAGAGATAATTTCGAAACAATATTATTTATATAATACATCTTTTTTTGATGTCCTAGTGTTTGAGGCGTACAATAATTAAGAAACTCATTGCATTTGCCAAATTAGTAAATGATTCATTATGTAAACTGGCGACCTGCCCCTGCTTCGTACAGTTTTTCACAGACAGACATGAATGTATTTATATGTATAGATGATGTGATCATTAAACAATCCTTACTAATATTATAAATGTGAAAGTAACTCTGTCTATCTGTCTGTTGCGCTTTCACGCCAAAACTACTGAACCGATTTAAATGAAATTTGGTACACAGATAGTCTAGAGCCTGAGAAAGGACATAGGCTACTTTTTATCGACATACCACGCGGGCGAAGCCGCGGGCGGAAGCTAGTAATTTATATGTTTATTAATTGGATAAGTTTGAAATGGGCTCTTAAGGGCCTGAATTCCTCTTACGCTGACGTCGGTCGCGTACGGTCGGTCGCGTACGCGTAGCAACGTAGTACGCACCGCGGACGTCAGCGTCGCAGTACGGTGCTATATAGAACACAATGTAACGCACGCGCGACCGTCATCAGCGTAAGAGGAATTCAGGCCTTAGAATACAACTCTCCGTCGTCATGTTGGTAAAATTTAAACAATACGAGCTATGTAGAATTAAATAAGTAATACATTATATTTGTTTACATATCTCGGGACCCTGGGGTCCCGGACCTTTGGAAGGCGTACGAGGGGCCGAAGCCAACTCGCAGAGGCCCGTTAGATGTTTTTAATGGAATTAGGCACCAACCGACGATTATCCCTGTTCGCACTAGACAAGTGCAGCCAAGGACAATCCCCGGTTGGAGTAGGACTATTGCAGGATAGGGAAACAAAGATATTGAACTATGGGATGGGTGGCTAAAGTGGACTGGTAACCTGGAACTATGGAAGGACTATGGCCCCTGCCTGATCAATGTTTTATATATACACGGATAAAATGGCAGGGGGTGACTTGCACACTCAATAATGGGCCCCCAAAAACGGCCGCTAGCACATAGTGACGTAGCGACAAGGGGGCAACACTTCCTGAGGTGCTTGAGAGGAGTGGAGAGGTATACATTATATTATTATTATGAATACTGATATAATAGGCTAGTTCTTTGCAAAGTCATATGAATGACAATGCTACCTATCAGCCAAATTAAACTACAAAATGACGCACTCCCACAAAAAATGAACATTAGAGTTAATCAAATTGAAATATTTAAAACATAATAATAATTATACCGTGGCAAATGAGATACAGAAATATGTCTAGCAGATAAATAATCTCGACTAATGTAAAACTGACAAGATTATGACTCTAACAGACATTAGAGTGTCTTGCCAAGTTATTATCTCGGGCCTTTAAATAGCTTGGCTCAGACTCATTAAAGTGAGATATCAGAATGCTAGGTGTCAAGGTTGGATGGACAGGTTCCAAAATGAGGTGGCAATGGAAACATACGATGGTATCTTTGGGATGTATCCGTTAAATAACGATATAATAATTTTGTCGGTATTCGGTAAGATAATATTGGGACGATAACTGATCCCACCTGGTTGTGGAGGTCAGATAGGCAGTCGCTCCATGTAAAATATTGGTATTCAGCTGCATCCGGTTATACTGGAAGCCGACCCCAACATAGTTGGGAAAAGGCTAGTCAGATGATGATGAGGAAAAAACTGCTTTCACCAGCATCAGAACTCACTGCAACTCTCTGTGGTATAAGGAACAACAAGAGAACCAAGTTGCAGATGTAACTCCACATATCAATAATATATAACATATAACATCACGCCTGTATACCCCGAAGGGTTAGGCAGAGGTGTACCTATAATACAGCCACATTTCGCCAGTTACGTTTAAGTCCCATGTAGCAAGAGGCAAGCCTATTGCCATCTACCGGGCACAAATCCAGACACCGGGCTGTGAATGAGAAATTTCAGATGGAAAAACTCCAATAACCCGACCTGGGAATCGAACCCAGGGCTCCATGCTCAGCAGTAGCGCTTGCAACCACTCGATCAACGAAGTAGTTAAATAATATTGATACAGTTAAGAACCAGAGCCAGTAGGAAGCCTCATAAACGTTGGGACTAGTTTACAGGATGTTGTGAAAGTCGATACCAGGATGTACAAAATCGATCACATGCCCTATATGCGTTTCTGATAGTCAATAACTACACCCCTTTGCAAAAAAAACGGGCACCTTAACAGTCATTGGCTTTTCTATGGATAATGTTAATATTTTTACTATGTCATTACTGTCATTAGCATAAATGACTAGTAATTTCTTATTATCAATAAGAATATCGTTTTTTGGCTACACCCATCTCCCAGCAGCGCTACAATTTTACTAGCTCTTATTGCTTTTTCTGCCATTACAATCGACACAAAGATATCTGTTTTAGGTCACAATAAGGCTGGATTATGCGACAAACGTAAATTATTCTACTAAAAATAACGAGAAGTTAGTTTTAGTTGCCAGGATAACCTTTTAACCGCAAACCCGCAAAAAGTTAGTAAAAGTCACAAGTTGAAAAAGGGATTATTATTATTGTTTTAAACAAAAGTTTCGAATTTGGAATTAACTTTTTTTCATACCCAGACTCTTTATTTAGTGCCAGCAGTAACATAGTTTGGCTATTAAACCTCTTTACAGCTAAATGATTACCAATAATGTAAAAAAAACAAAACCACCCGTTTTTTTTGCAAAGGGGTGTATAAAAAATAAATAGTTTAACAACAAAAATAGTAATCTTATTACCGCCAAAGAAACTGAACCAAAAACAAAAGATAATTTTGGTAAAGTTGTGAATGTGTAGTGATTGGCGTAAGTGGCGTTCTGTAGTGTCTGCCTACCCCCATGGGGAAATGGCGTCAGTTCACGTGTATGTTGTTGTACCAACATCGGTCTTAAATTAAACACAAACCTTATTACCACAAAAATGTGTTCATCCGTTGTTTAGCCTAAACACCTTTTAAACACGACATTTCTGTATGGAGTTTCACATAAAACTGACATTAGACACGCGTTGAACAAATGTCTAAGTTTTTGTGGTAAAGCCCTATACGTTAATCGATTAGTGAGAAAATTAGCGTATAAAGAAAGAAGAAAGAAATAGTACATTACTGTCGCGGCCAGCAATAAGGCGATTGATGGACGATCGTGAAAATGTGGGCCGAGGCGAAGCCGAGCCTCACATACGTGAGTCCATCAGTTCCTGATTGCGGCTTGTATAGTACTTTTCTCAAATAATGCGCGGAAAATCAAACTGAGTAAATTAAATAAAAATTCCAGAATCAATGGCGAACAACTATAATTTTTCATGCGCTAATAAGTTCATTTGTTTCTTCTTTACTTTAAACAGTTCAATTTGCAAGCCAAATCCAAATTTAAATAAAATCGTTGACAGGTTACCACCTTGGTTGCCATGTGTTGAAGTAAAAAGTTCATTTCATTTTTAAATAACATGACAGATATGAGTTTTCATAGTAATTTATTTGGCCGCTAAACACGCCAGATATGGATTTTCATAGTAACTTTGCTGGCCGCATCGTCACTTGTTTTTGACCAGTACAGCAATTTTGATTTATCTCGAAGAAGGTTGTCAAAATAATGCTCGAATTTCCAAGCATGTTTGAGAAAAAACGGATAATTGCGGTAAACATGACGCAAAAATGAAAATAAAATAAAAAAATAAGAAAAGGTTGGGGAAACATGCGTCACATCCACGCAAAACGGCTATCGCTCAGCGTTATGCTACGACCCTATGCAAGACAGGGCTCCATCGCTGGTTTTCAGCGATAGCCGGCGTATAAAAATAACATGAACACAGATTTAAACAATCCAAAAAGCGTTATGAGTAAATCCAATCGGTTGGAACATGTAACTAAAATATAAGTTCAATATACAAATAATCAGTCAGTTTTATAGACTTTTACTTCAGATGTAAGACCACCCTACCAAAACAAAGGTATCAATTCAATGCTGAATGGTCCAGAAATAATTTCGTTACATCTATTTCGTGCCCACGAGTTGTCGATTCGGCAGTTTCTTCGACACGATTGTAAATAAATTATGTCGATCGTGTTGGAGCCAGTGAAACTTAAATTAATTGCTGATTCCGAAACATTATCATCATTGCCCTTGCCTTGGGAGTGGGTTCACGTCAATCGTGCAGCGGGTGGAGTTCGAATTCATGACCCATTGGCCACCAATCACCAGTCAGTGCACTTAGTGTTGGACTGAGAATCGCTGAATAATTTTGTTGCGCACCAGAGTAAAATTGATAACATTCACATCGACAGAAAATAATATAATAGAAAAAGAATAAAAACATTTGTTCGAAAAGGACACAAAACACAACAACGACTTTAGTAAAAAACAATAAAAACAAAGATTAATACAGACAAGGAACATTACGGTCATTATTATCATTTTTATCTATTGATCAATCAATTTGCCTTTTCCCAACTATGTTGGGATCGGCTTCCAGTCTAATCGGATGCAGCTGAATACCAGTATTTTACATGGAGCGACTGCCTATCTGACCTCCACAACCCAGTAACTGGGTAATACGATACCCCTTGGTAAGACTGGTTGTCAGACTTTCGGGCTTCTGACGACTCGTAATGACTGTCAAAGATCCAGGAATGACAGCCGGGACCAACGGCTTAACGTGCTTTCCGAGGCACGGAGGAGTCTCGGTATGTAAAGATGGTCACCTATCTACGGACCAACCCCGACAAGCGTGGCTTATCCTCATGGATCGACCCGTGCGGCTGTTATTACTTAGCCACGACCTCTTCATTGGTGGTACAAAAAAATAACGCACCTTGCAGATTACGCATAACTTTTAACCCTAGATATAATATTCCACGTCTGAAAACCAAACTCATCACCGTATATTTTCACAAGCCTCAATCTATCCATGTGTCCACTATATCTAGGCCTCCCACATGATTCTCTGCCTGTCTATATCCTACGAATAACTCTCCTCTGAGGGGTCTACCTAACCTGGTTGCGGAATCTGCTGAAAGATATTACCTGAATGCCGAGAAGACGCCCTTAATGTCCTACTAATGTAAGCGAACATGCTCAAGGACTGTTATGTGCTTACAGGGTGCTCTTTAGTTGATTATTTGGGATTTTTGTGAATTATTGATAAGTACGTTTATTTATTTTTTGGATTATATAACATAACATCACGCCTGTAATCTCCGAAGGATTAGGCAGAGGGTACACTCACGTTATGCCAGTTACTTTTAAGTCCCATGTAATAAGGGGCGAGCCTATTGCCATAAACCGGGTACAAATCCAGACCACGGCTGCTTCTGAGAAATTTCTATTGGAAAAACCCAATAACACTGCCTTACCTCGGATCGAATCCAAGATGTCATGCTCGCTTGAGACCACATGACCAACGAAGCAGTTCGAGGGAGTTTTTCGGCACAAAAGACTTATAAAAGTACCAAGAGTGATAAACAGTGCACTAGATTGAATGTTTTCATTCAGTGAATGAATGCTTTTGCAATTCTATGAATGCCGAATATTGGAATAGCCTGCGTATGGCGGTTTTCAATAGTTTCAAAACCAAATAGTGGTCTTCTAGGAATTGGTTTTACAGTACATTATAAACGTTGAATATGTTTGAAATGTACTGAAAATGTATTGAAAATGTTAGTTGCTAGCCTGTTCTAAATGCAGCATACAAAATTGTGCACGTGCAGATTCAATGATCATTTTCTATCAAAGGCAAACTGTGTACGCGCCAACTAATACCTATAACATAACATCACGCCTGAATTCCCCGAAGGAATAGGCAGAGATGCACCTATAATACACCCACATTTCGCCAGTTATTATGTTTAAATCCCATGTAATAGGAGGTGAGTGAGGTGACCCTATTACCATCAACCGGGCACAAATCCCTGTCTCCAGCTGCTAGTGAGAAAGAAGTTCAGATGGAAAACCTACTAGGGTTATTAAAATTAAAATAAGGATCATGGAAATAAAAATTATAAGAAAGAAAGAAAGAAAAAATCAGATATATTGAATTGTCTCTCGCATCACCCTGTATATAAGAGAATGTGATATAAACAGTGGTAAGGATGGCATTGCAACGTTATCTTCACATTAGAGTGTTGTTATATTGCATCCCTTGTTTTTCTTATCATTTCCTACTGTTTAGTGTTATCTAGGTCATAATACATCGTGATTTTTTAACCCCCGACGAAAAAAGAGGGGTGTTATGTAACCGTGCGTTTGCACTGGCGAAACATTCGAGACAAAACATGTTTAAATCTCTAGTTCTTGTCAATGTTCCATACAATTTTTGACATGAACTAGAGATTTAAACATGTTTTGTCTCGAATGTTTCGCCAGTGCAAACGCACGGTGAGTTTAACATGTGTATCTGTGTCTCTGTCTGCGCCATCGTAGCTGTCAAACGGCTGAACTGATTTTGTTTTTTTTGGTTTTGTTTGAAAGGTGACTTGATCGGGAGTGTTCTTAACCTGTATTAGGTGCTTTGTTTTTGTCGGAGGTTTTTAAATTTTTAATTTAATTTAACATGTTGACGGCAGCGTCGTCTTACTGTTAAATTGAGTCAGGTAAGATATATAAATATGAAATCAAAAGGTCACATGAAATCAAAATGGTGTTTTTCGGTGCTAAACTCTAAGTATAGTAACAAAACCAAGTCTAACACCCGGCTTATGAATTAAGAAATTGAAGTTGAAGTCATGTCGAACTCCATTTTAGCGTTTTTGTTTTGTTTTTTTTTATTTAGTTCTTTTTTATATAAATTCCTAGAATTTGTATAGTATGTAAATAAAATTACTTTACCGTTACTTAACGTGATTCCTTTAATGTGGCTTGCAAAATTAAAAAAAAAAACAAAGAAAAGTATTTAGTGTTTCTTTTGTTGTTTTTCTAATCAGACCAAAAAGAATGATTAGTAAAAACCATTTTGATCCAACGAATCATTGCTTTCATTTTCGATATGAGTAAAATACAAACAGCTGATAAAGTTCTTCAAAAGACTAGACTTCAATCTCGGTATTGAAATCGAAACATAACAACAACGTGCTTTTGACGTCATTCAGCCTAAACCTCACGTACATTTTTTACTTTAAAAAAAAAGATGCTGGCACAAAAAAACCCGCCGTCAGTGTCACTTGTTTACATTTCGAACGCGTCACTACGATATGGGTTCCAAAAAGTTACCAGCTGGTAGCTACACTTTTAAAAATCGCTAAAGCGTGTCAGTGTTGTTCGGGAAAAGCGACCGATATTTACATGGTTTATGATTCTGTATGGAAGTTGGTTGAAGGAATTTTGGTTGGGTTTGAATACTGAGGCTTTGAGGTGCCTTCATTCAATTCTAGTAGTTGCTTAGTCATATCCAGGCGTTAGTTGTAATTATAGTCATAAAGAGTCATTAAAATCTACCACAAATGTAACAAAAGGAAGTTGTGTGATATCTAAATCAAACGATATAGCTAGTTCTGCAATTTTTCCGCCCATAGTAAGTCTGTTTGTCAGACTTTCGGACTTCTGACGACCCGTATCGACTGTCAAAGATTCACAAATGACAGCCAGGACCAACGGCTTAACGTGCTTTCCGAGGCACGGAGGGATCTTGGTATGTAAAAACGGTCACCCATCCACGGACGAACCGCGGCAAGCGTAGCTTAACCTGATCGATCGACCCGTGCGGCTGTTATTACTCAGCCACAAGCCCCATGAAAACCATTTTGTAACGATCAAAAATGAAAATCTAATTTGGTACAGTCAAAACAAGAAATACATCTATACTTACATTATTATAAATTAAAGTCGTTTAATACGTTACTATTTAAGTTACGTATAACTAAGAAATCTCGATGTTTTGTCAAGTCGTAAAAACTGCGAAACAGGAGCGGGGCGCTAGTAATTAACAAAGAAACAACAAAACAAGCCCCCGCCGCCTTTGTACCTTGTTTTTTTAGTGCGAAAAGTTTATATAAATAAATAAATAAAACAAGACCAAAATTAAGCCCACAAAGAAGCGTCCCCGTTAGTAACCGACACAATAATAAATACATACCAACATTTCCTTTCATACCACAAACACTAAGCTAAGAAAACAATACTCCAGACAATAAACGGAGATGAAACATAAGTACTGTCCGAACTAAAATATAATAACAGATACAAAGTGCTAAACAAGAAAGGCAGACTATGGGCGCTTGTGGCCAATAAAGGGCTATGGTGGGCCACGCGCTGGATACCAAGAGCTAAAGTAAGGTCGAAGCGGCTGGAGTATAAATAGATAGGGAGCGGCTGGAGCGTACTCAGCTGACTATAGGCGCTTGTGGCCAATAAAGAGCTATGATGGGCCACGCGCTGGGAACCAGTAGCTAAAGTAAGTTGCAAGCGACTGGAGCATAAATATATAGAGACCGGCTGGAGCGTACTCAGCTGATTATAGGCGCTTGTGGCCTATGGTGGGCAACGCTGAAGACAAAGTGTTGGGAGCAGACTGGAAGAGTCTAGAGCGTAGTTACCTGAAGAAGAATTGAAAAGAATCAAAATTCTTTCGACATGAATATGGAAATGTGACAACCGGGAATTTATTGATATTCAATTATTGCTAAATAATTTAAAACATTTCTAGTGAGTGTATGAGATATTTAAGCAGCATTAAAGTTATCTACATTGAGTGGTGTTGCGTCCTGCGTATTTAGTCACTAGAATATCGAAGCAAAGAATGGGAAAACGGAGAATAAAATATAGGAATATTATGCCTACAACCTCGTAACTCTCCAATTTGTAGTTTTTTCATTATCCCGTTCTGAGGTCTCTAGCAATCTCTTAACCTTTTAAAATCTTTAGCAAGGTTTATAATGCAACTCCTTACATAAAGACTTTGCTTTTTATAATTTTGTTTGTCTTAAACAATCCAGTTCCATATTCTATTCATGTCAGTATAGTAAAAATCAATTCATTTCCTATGCTAGCCACATCCAGCCCACCTAACTCCGCACCACTACGAGTGAGGTTGTTATTAAAAAGCCCAGAACAATCAGAGTGCGGCCCAGTTGGCTCATTTTATCCACGTATCCAATTATGTGGCACGAACTGTACACCCCTTTTAGTACTTTGTATACATATATTGAGTACAATGAGTATTATTTGCAGGTGTATGGTTGAAAGGCGGAACGCGTGAGGGAGAGGTAAACTTTGCGCCCTCACGCCCCTAACCGCCGCCGCAGGAGACGCCCTGGGCGTCGGAAATCCCAGGCGGATTCCCAGCCACCATAGACGCGGGCTTGCGGACGGTGAGCAATGGCTAGCTCGCCGTCCGATAAGGTCCAGGGCCGGAGTCGATGGCGCGTTGTGTTCCACACTCGCCGCAGAGATGTCAGCACAATTAGCGGGGCCCGCTAGGACCGACGCCTGGCAGGGTTGCGGGAAAGTCCGAAAGGGATACCGGGACCTTGGGAACAGGCAACTGAAAGAACACGGGTGGGTTTTAGGCAGTAAAAGTCTGACACGCCCACCCGCTCTGTCCAGAGCGGGAGAAGCCATTTGATGATAAGCCAACCTCAAAAAAAAAAAGGTATGGTTCAAGATGGGGCAAGAAAACCTTACGTTTTTCCTTTTTGCGAATGGGGTTTTTAAAATGTTCATAAGCTATTTGACGGTAGACCAACGAAGTAGACGGCATAGTAGCATGCCTGAATGCGGAGCGCGAGATCCTGGATTCGATCCCTAGCTCGGGCAAAATGTTATTGGGTTTCTTTGAGCAGCTCGGAGTCTTAATTCGTGTACGGTTGGTGGCAATAGGGTCGCCGCCTTTTAAATGAAACTTGAATATAACTGCATGGCAACTTAGGTGAAGTGAGCTTGAAGTGAACAGTTGCGCTATTCTGTAAGAATATCACCGTGAAAACTTAGGTGAAGTGAGCTTAGAGTGAACTGTCACCGCCTTAGTACCTAGGTATCGATAACAATGACAGCTCACTTCACCTAAGTTTTCACGGTGAGATGGTTACAGAATAGTGACAATCGTGTCAATGGTTTCGCAATGATGAGTTTTTGACAGATTTTGTATGGCAAATCTGTCAAAAACTCATCATTGCGGGACCATTGACACGTTTGTAAATTAGTAGACTTGGCCCCCAGATGGCTTGACACTATTGACAGGCTCACATGAAGCTCACTTCACCTATGTTTTCACGGTGAGATTTTTTTCACCGGCTGGTATTGTCTAAAGATGGGTAGCACACCTTTTAAAAATGAGGATCGTGGGAGGCACTCTTTCTACAAAGTGTGGTAGCACACTGTGCTACCACGAATGAGGCGAGGCTGCGGTGGCTTGTTAGCACGAACGTGCTGTGAGCGTGTCAGTGAGTCGCGTGCTCGCCGACTCAACTAGTCGCCGCACGAATCGCGTGTGCGCTGTGTGGTGTGTAGTGAGTAGTGCGACAACGCGACACGACACGGCACACATACGCAGTTGAGTAGGCACACGCGCGGTGAGTTCTGTGGTGTGTTTGTGCTAGCAACAGTGAACGAAGACATACACAAAAAGAGTGAGTGACTCGATCGACTGACTCATTTCGTTCAAAACTCACAAGTACAAATGTTTTGTGTGTAGCTAATCTGTGCCAGTGTGGTGTGTGCTAGCACATCAAAATAAAATGAGTGAGTGACTCTCTTCATCCAAGTTAGTAGCTACAACTGTGCTAGCACGTGTGGTGAGTCACCCAACACTAGTATTGTCAATTGTTTGCAAATCGGAAACCTTACACGTGTTTTTTTGTTGGTAATAAACTATTTATGTTAGGTAGGTCATTGGCCTCCATGCCAACCTTTAACATAAAAAACCGGCCAAGTGCGACTCGGACTTGGGTACAAAGGGTTCCGTACCATTATCTATAAAAACGGAAAAACATCACGATTGTTGTATGGGAGCCCCCTTAAATATTTTTTTTTTATTTTATTATTTTTTGTTATAGCGGCAACTGAAATACATCATCTGTGAAAATTACAACTGTCTAACTATCACGGTTCATGAGATACAGCCTGGTGACAGACGGACAGACAGACGGACGGACGGACAGCGGGATGTTAGTAATAGGGTTCCGTTTTACCCTTTGGGTACGGAACCCTTAAAACATCTTCAAAGACTCGGCATGTGACTTAGAGTGCTCTAGGGAACAAAATTGATTATTTTCATACGTGCTATTGAAGAAAATTGCCTTCCAGTCCAGTGTGTATTTCAGTGGAAGTGTTGGTTTTGCTTTTTCCGTCAAAAATAAAACGTCTTCAATAGAACGTCTTAACAAATGGCCGAAGTACAGTTGGCGACAAAAACTTGTGCATTACAAATGTTTAAAAATAAAAATGAAATTAAAAGTGTGGTCAGTGATCCCAAAATCAGAGTCGTAGGAACTATCGAGATGTGAAAAGCGCTGTCATACACAATTACAGCTATAAGCTGCTTCTAAGGATATTCGAAAAATCTCACTGGGTTGCTGTCTGAAGCTACGGTACCTGGGATTTTAACCAGACTCACATCTCGATCTCGATCAAAACACGATGTTTTCGATCACAAGACCAGTGAGCGTGTTTATTCGGTTTTCTAAATTATACCTTTATGTAAAATAATAGAAACATTTTTTTAAGACTTTTTAATCCAGTCTGTGAGGTAATAATGAAAAACGTTAACTGCTTCCAGTTTTCGCCTCCAGGAATGTTCGTTTTTTTAGTCTAACAGAAATATAATGATTATTATCTTTGTGGTAGTTAGTGTTAGCAGAGGAAAATGTAATAATTTTTATCAACAAAATCAATAAAGTGGGGTATCCTTTTAGATATGGTTGTAACTTTAACAAACTTTAATAGGCAGCATAGACTGAACCGTAAAACTCAATATTTGACTGTTAAAACCAATTCGCCATTTATGATCCATAAAAATAAATTAAATCTATCAAGTTTCTAATACCAAGCTTTTAGCAAAAAAAATACTGGCTTTGTTAAATGTATTGGGTTACAACATTTTTGTCATGGTTTTTAATTTAGAAATTCGGTGTTTTTTACGAATATTCAGCGTTTCAGAATTTCGGTGCTATACCACAGATAAATACAGATAGTTCACTTCGCATTTTAGGCATGAAAATACAATTTGTAGCTTCATAACTCATAATTGTAGCCTCCAAGTTGTACGTGGCGGGCTCGACTTGTCGAATTCAGTGGGCGTAACGTAGTCAAAAGATATAAGAGTTATGTGACAGAAAGAGAGACAATTTCTAGGTGAATATAACTGAAGCGTTTTTTTTTTTTGAGGTTTGTAAATCATCAAAAGACTTCTCCCACTCTGGGCGAAGCGGAAGGCGTGTCAGACTTCTACTGACTAAAACCCACCCGTGTTCCTTCAGTTGCCTGTTGCCAAGGTCCCGGTATCGCTTTCGAACTTTCCCGCAACCGTGGCAGGATAACTGAAGCGCTGTATGACCTGAATTGCACTTTATTGTGTGGTAGCAAGAGTCGCTTTTTATTTCTATTTTGCTGAGTGAACCATCTGTATCTGTGCTATCCTTAAATTGAACTATGTGTGGCATTTATGTGGATCAGTGAAACTCAATGGGGATATGAAATGGCTACAAACTCCACACTAAAATGCGCCATTTTAAAGGTATGTGTTTCAATATGTTTCGCTAGTTTAAACGAAATAGTAAAAAACAGTTTTGACATTTTGTGGTTCTCCCACTTTTTAATCGACTTCAAAAAGGTTTTCAATTCTAGTCAATGTTTTTGTTAGACCACGTAAATAACACATTTCCAAAATTAAAATAGTTAATTCTTTCGATGACCAAATGTCCTTACCAATAGAGTACCTATATTGTAACTTTGTATATTGTATAACTTTCACTTTAAAACGCGACTGACTGTACACAGTAACACTTAATGAGACTCAGAACCTATACTATAAGAAATACCCTATCACAAAGTGATCTTAATTTATCTGGAGGATAAATTAATATTTATACGAAAACTATAATATCATGTTATATCATCACTGTTATGTCAAGTTAGATGAAACCTATCTACGTGATGTGTTCGCCATTTTGATTTTATATGTAATTTTCTGATCTGTCTCCTGAGATGACACAATATTTTTCCCTCGAAATAAGGATCGTTTTTATTGGCAACCTGATCGCTATTATCTGATAAACTTCGATGACTGTTATTTATTATAATGGCAACACAAATTGCTGTTCGGAGTAAACTGAACCGATTAGTGTTTTTTTTTTTTTGTCTTTATATTTAATACTAGCGACCCACTCCTTCTTCGCACGGTTTTTACGACTTGACAAAACATCGAGATTTCTTAGTTATATGTAACTTTAATAGTAACGTCACACATAAATAAACCTTCCGGAATAAATTCTCTAAACGATGGTGAAAACCTCATCAAAATCTGTGGCTTGGTTTAGAAGAACAACGCGGACATACAGACAAACACGAAAAGCGACTTTAATTTATAATATGTATAGATATATTTTGATTTTTGCAAGTGATACCAGATTCAAAGCGACATTCCTACTGTTTTTTAGATAAACTTGGCTTTCCTACTGTATTATATTGTTATTTTACGGAAAAAAAGAACATAAAAATAAAAAAAAACACTTTTAACAGCAAATTATTAGTAACATTAGAAAGAAAGAAAGAAAGAAAAATCGGTTTAGTACTACGAAAACTGGCGCGGCGTTAGATACTACTACGGAATTAAATAGCTGTCAGTGTGAGTGAGAGAAGTGCAGTTGACTGTACTTTTTTACTAACATGTTTTAATAACCCTTTATTTTGTTTATATTATATTACAGTATGTAGGAGTAGTTTATTTTTAAATATTTCATAATAACATTTTCTATTTCAAACAGTGGATTATAAAGTGAGTCATTAATTTAAATTTAATTTACATGAAAACAGACATCAGTCCCACGGGAATTCAGGTAACTATTTCCTTACAACGTTAATTACGAGCACTTAACTACGTAAACGTCTAAACTACGTCAAAAACAGTAAAATGATTAGACAATTTGGGGAGCTGTAAATAACTCGAGTTCCTACGCTGTGGCACACCGTCGCTGGCTATAGAAACAGGGAGGTGTGATTAGAAAATTTGTTATTGCCGCTTTGATATGATCAAAATGCGCATTTTAATAGATAATGTATCCAAACATTCTTTAGGGGGTATGAGGAACAGGGTGTAAAGTTCACTCATCCACCATAGAAAACGGAGGATCCTCCGACCAGACGGGTGTTGTGTCTGGCGGGCGACTGCCTAACGATTGATGTCGGGTTTTTGTATATATGTCCATTGCACGGTAAACTTTAATTGCGCGATGCAGGAGTTATGTGACGTCAGGATTTTTGTGTGACGTCAGGTCTTTTGATGCGGAGTTCGCATGTGGCGATGTAGATACCGCCACAATACCTCCGCGCTGCGCGCCGTATCAGTATCTCATAAACGCAACACTTATTAACAGCTTTCAAGATAAATTGCATGTTGAAAACCTGACAAGTATCACTTTGAGGGTTTTGAAAAATGTCATAAGGAAATATGTTCTTTTTACATTTAAAATCAATCAATAGTTACGCTTAACAACAGTGAAGATCATCCTTTTTCTTAGGGCCCTAGCACACGGCGTATTTTAAACGCGCAGATGACGCTCGTATACGCGCTTCAAATCTCGTTTGAACGCAACCTTGTAACCTCAGCACACGGGGCGATCGTGAAACGCGCGTCTAATGCGCGTATACACGCAGATACAGCGATATAGACGCGCTGTAGTCGCTTGTAGCTTCCGCGTTTTGGTCAGAGACTCCTCGTCAGTTGTACAATCAGGGTCCGTCAACTTTGTTCGCCAATCACGCGGCAAGGGGACGGGAAAATAATGCTACCATTACAATAAATTTATTAACAAATAACTATTGCAACTGCGGCGCAGGCGGTGCGGTGGCAAGAGCGCGCGCCCTTCTGTACCCCTCCTCCGACCCTTTTTACGCGCTTCAAACGAGTTTCGAACGCGCTACACACGCGCGTTTATATCGCATTTGACGCGCGTTTGAATCTATAAAATCGCAAAAACTGGCATCAGCCGCACAAAACGCGCGTCATCTGCGCGTTTAAAATACGCCTAGAATTGGGCGTTTAATGCTCTGAGGTTGTAAAACCACTGGCTGATATTTCCCGTCTCAAAATGAGATTTATTTAAAACAATAAGTCTAAACTAACATATCCTCTTTTCATCTCACCTCCGCCCCCTCCTTATTTAATTAAATCTCCCGTATAGTTTACAGAGAGCCTATAAAACTATATAGCTTTGTCGCATGGAGGTGTTCGTTGTCACAAATACCTTTAGCCCACAAACCGTGGCGAGAATGGGCCCTTGAGCGTTTAGGAAAATTAAGATTTGAAGCCCCTTTGAAACTTAAGGTAGGTAGGATCTTATTTAGAAGGCCCTGTATTTTCTGGGAAGAGAGGTATTATTTTACAAAGTTGTTTTGGGAATAATTGGAATATAAGCTTGTTGTTTTTCTAAAATTTATTACGGTGCCTCTTTTATGTATTTTTTCTATAGCAATCTCTGTCTCACTCCTGGGCAAAGACCTTTCTCCACTCCTTATGGTACTTACTATATTTATTTTAATAAAACATTGTAAATTTTTTCGGCTGCATTTGGCATTTGTAATAGTTGTGAATTTGTGAAATGGCCTTAATTCTTACGGTGACTGTACCTCTTAGGTTTTTGATGCATAGGTATGTCAGAGGTTTAGGGTGTGCGTGGCCTGTTTTCGGACACAATTCAAATTAGGGTACAGAAGCCCATTTCCTGAATTTAAAAACGTTCAAAATCTAGACGCAAAAACTCATCTCAGAGACAGTCGGTATACGAGGATTGATGTTAATTAGAGGTATTTTTACCCGACTACGGCGAAGCAAAAAAGAGGGTTATGATTGACAGATTAAGACCGAGATAATGACTGAGAGAATATAAATGCAGGAATTGACCCTCTAATGTTTTTTATCATTGCAATTTTCTATAACGAGTCTACAAATTCTACAATCCCAATTAACAACGAAAACAGGTGTAAATATCTGTTTCTGCTCCTAAATCTCCTAATGATCGTGCTCATATATTCCACTCAAGATTAATGAATGTACGACATACGACACTAGAATGCATGGGCAGAGAGAAATTCCACTCTATTCCATCCCAGAGATTCCAGGGATTCCATTCTTTGTACCAATAAACAGAACTCTCGTCGGCACAATACGTTAAGCAAAAAATCTGTGTTCTTTCACGTACAAACAAGACGCGCAATTTAATGTGAGGACTACATAGATTTTCACGCGAGTTTCCTTCAGTAGAATTCGATTTTTCAGTTTGTCTTCTACTTTGTTGTCCGTGATGCTCATTTGTTTCTAGGATGAAATTTTCAATACTTTACTAATATTATTGTGAGTTTGTATGTAGGGGGTAATCTTCGAAACTGCTGGTCTGATGCCGAAAATTCTTTCACTAACGGGAAGCTACAGTATTGCCGAATGTCATAAGGTATATTTTATATTAAAACAAAAACATTTTCGCGGACAAAGTCGCGAGCAGAAGTTGGTCATCTTATAATTTTTATTCGAAAAATATAATTTTAATTTTATTCACATTTTCTCTTTACCAAAACTGTGGAAACGTCTATTATATTTTTTTATTAAAATACATCTGACAATGAAAATTCAGCCCCTCTTCCAGAGATCAATCAATTGAACTGGAATAATAAAATATATATTTATAATAAGTGTATCAAATAATGCAGAGTGGCAGATAAGTAAATAATGAATGTGAGCCTTTTAAAATAAATTGGATATTTACGATTTACCAGGAATTGAGGATCAACAAAAACTCCATTATATTTTATGCACGAATTTATTTACGTCTGACTTTTTAGGGTACCGTACCAAAAGGGTACCAGCGGGATCCTATTACTCCGCAGTCTCTCCTTCCGTCCGTTTGTCTGTCACAGGACTGTATCTATTGTACCGTAATAGGTAGACACTTGAAATTTTGCCGTTATAACGACATAATTATAATGAAATTTTAAAAATTAAAGGGGGTCCCGACACTTGGAAACTCGCTTATTTCGGCGATAGTGTTTGATATTGTACGGAACCCCTTCTTTGTGAGTTCCACTCGCACTAGGCCGCTTTTTGAAACTTAAAATCCTTATTTCTTTTATACGTGTAGCTAAAATAGGCCTACCTATTATTTGAAATGTTATATTTTGTATAGAATGGACAATTTTAAAATATGCCTAGAATTCACTTACCAATATTAAAACACCAATTCATTTGAAAATAATCTGAGATAGCTGGGATAGTTTTGTAAAATTGTAACCGAAAACTTTTCAGATTTGAGAGGATCTCTCCCGACAGTTCCACCTAATCCAGGCATCGTATAGGTCATCCCCTGGAGCTCTCAAGTTACGTTACCAAACAAACATGTATGTGCTGGTATGTTAGGAACTAAGCATAATGTAAGCATATGTCTAAGATGTGAAGCTTGCAGTCTGCGTGATTGCTTCCTCGCTGCATTGCGGTGTATGTGTTCTACATTGTGTATCATTTATGGTATGTTGGCTATTTATGTGCTTATGCATTGGAAAAGGCAAAGCATTAGAACAGTGATAGCCTAGTGGTGTGACCGACTGCCAAGTCATAGGTCTCGCGTTTGAACCCAAGGGACGCACTTCTGACTTTCAGATTCATGAGCGTATTGTATAATATCACTTACTCCGAAGAAAACAATCGTGAGATGCGTGAGAGATATTTCTCAACGGCATGTGAAGCAAAGTCAGAAGCCCATGGGTGGCATAAAGACTCTGAAACCAGGTTAGCCACACTAACCACACGAAAAAGAAGATTGGAAAAGTTTTATGAGGCCTGGGGTCATTCAAATCTGATACTTAGCTACTTATTTAATACTAGCTGATGCCCGCGACTTCGCCCGCGTGGATGTCGGTTATAAATATACTAAAACCTTACTCGAGAACCACTCTATCCATTGGTGAAAACAGCATGAGAATCGGTGCAGTAGTTTTTGAGTTTATCGCGTACAGGACGAAAGACAGAGGCGGCGGAGGACTTTGTTTTACAATATGTAAGGATGCCAGCGTAGTTTGTGTGCACTGTGCTTGGCGAAGATATCTTTCACCTTCAAAATCTCTCTATTTTGGGCAATTTCGATATCAGCCGATCTATTCGTAATCTCACCGTGAAAACTTGGTGAAATGTGCTTGAAGTGAGATGTCAATAGTGCAGTAGCATCAGATGGAATGACAGCTGACTTCACATATGTTTTCACTTTGAGACTTTTTCAGTAATAGACCAGCTGGTACCTACAGTTTATGCTGATAACATTTGAGGCTCAGACCAAATAAAAAAACCAAGAAATAGCGCTGCGAACAATACAGTAAAGCATGCCAAAACTACACCTTCGCTCTGTGCATACACGCTCACACGTACACATTTCCAATCAAACTACACCTCACTAAGTGCACTCATGTTTACGAAACCGGCCTCACGTCACTGTTGACAGCGCTCTGTCTTGGTTTTTTATTTGGTATGAGATATTTGGATTTCTTTCAAGACTCTGTCTGCAAATACGCAGAGCAATGATCATTGGTCTACGAATTAACAGGTTCCTGACTTCATGCAAATATTTTAGTTTTTAGTATTCAAAACAGACGGACGGACATCCTAAAAATCTTCGGAGTGTGGGTATATCATAAACCAGGCAAACGATTCAGTTAAAGTACATAAACTGAATTAAGGTTTCATTGTGACAAGGTTACAAATTGTCACCTTTGACCCTCGTAATTTTCAGGAGATTTGACCAAATTGCCTGAGAGGGAATTTCCATATAATGTCACGGCCCGTAGGCTGGGACTGGGAATTGATAATATTATCATGGTTTATTCATCATGGTGTTATGGTGGTCCTTGGAGCCGGATTTTTGAGTGATTTCCTCGTACTTAAAGAAGCGTCTTTTGTCCTAATGGGTGCGCGGAAAGTACTGAACGCTGTTATGCTAATATTTTCTGAAGAAGCTTTGTAAATGGAGACTTCTAAAAAAAATACTATTAAAAACTACGAGTACATGTACTTGTACACTACTGTTACTTTTACTATTAAATTAATATTATTTCCAATTGCCTCGTTGGTCCAGTTGTCGGAAGCGCTTATGGTGAGCATGAGGTCTTTGTTTCGATTCCCAGGTCGGGCAAAGTGTTATTGGGTTTTTCCATCATTCTCAGTAGCAGCCCGGAGTCTGTATGTGTGTCCGGTTGTTGGCATTAGGCTCGCCCCCTATTGTATAGGACTTGAATATAACTTGCGAAATAAGGGAGGGTCTGCCTAACACTTCGGAGATTACAGACAATGACATGATGTATTATTTAAAATGTAAATTTAAATAAATAATATTTGATTACTAACATTTTTTTACACTCAAAATTTAAAATAAGTTTCTGATGGCATAATTATACCTAGCTGGGGCCGTATTATGAAGTATTAATTCCATCATTATTCCACTGCGAAAACGGGATGGTGCTAGCGGCCTTGTCTAGCTCCGTCTCTCTCTCACACTGGAAAAATGGTGGCATTAATACTTCATAATACGGGGCCAGATTAACAAAGTTCAGGCACTCACTCTCCTTTCAACTCCGTTCTAGGCTTAGTGGACTGTAGATTTTTTGAACATCTTCCATTTTTTTGTTAAGTACCTGGTACTTGTTGAAAGGCGTACATTGTCCTCCCATGCCTACTTTTTATTTTTTAAAGAGTAACCGTGGAGTTTCTTGCCGGCTCTTCTCCATAGGAAACGACCAATTGGAACCGTGCACCTAGCTTCTGACGTTTCATAAGTGCCCATGTAGGCTTATGTGAAATAAAATATTTTGATTTGATTTGACTCATTTTTTCGAGCGAAAAGGCCAAAACAGCCTGAAATTAAACATTTTGCTATTTAGTTTCAAATATCAAGTACTAATACGACCATATTAACGAATCCATGGCATGTACCATGTACCATCGAAGAAGTTCATATCTATGCACCGTAAGGACTATTTCTGCTTGCAGCGCTCGGCCGTTATAGAACCGGGGCGGTAACAGATGTGGTCATCGTGTTCACGGGATTTTGTTTTGAAACTGCTTAGATATGAAGTTCTTCGATAGTACCATGGGACTCATAAAACAAAGCGACGCTGTGTAAAGGAACGTACACACGCGCGGACGCTTTAATTCCTTTGCAGGTTAATGGGAAACGTTTTAATGCAGGCTGTGGTTACACCGTATTGAAACAACGAGTGCAATTTTAGGTGAATTAATTTGATCATCGCTGTCGGGAAAACAAATTGCCTAGGAATTTTAACGTTCAGAATTTAATGTCAAATTAATTAGTTATTAAATATGGTCCTTTGATCATTTTAGTCGTTAGCGTTCGTCGCTTTCGGCTCTACAGCCGATCATGCAGCATTAGCATGCAATGTGAGCATGTTAATGAATATACCTGCGTATATTTATTGACACGCAATCTGCATCCACGGAGTTTCAACGCAAAGTTTATCATATACTCGTAGATTCTATTTATCAATAGTTTGCCGCAATGGACTTTAAATCTTTCCCAAGTTGCGGGAAAACACTCAGTATTTCTTCGTATTTTGCTTTCAACCGTCGAACCGTCGGCCAACGCTTCCGATATTGACGCTGAGTTGAAAACCTCAAAGAAATGACGTCATAAAGAATCGATTTCTCCAATCCACTGCGAATCTAAACCGAACTCTAACATAAATACTAAACCTTTTAGACATTACACTACGGTGTAACACGCACCCAACTAGCATCGTTTCACCTAGTGTTTTATTCGGTGTCTATTAAATAGCTCGTAATAGCCCCAGCGTACCCTGGCCGTTTTAACAGTGCTATTATTGCCTACTGGACCCGTATTAGAGAATTGATTTTTAATTTACTGACAATGGCACTGTTATTGCTCGGTTTAGGATAATTTCGACGTGTATTGAATGAGGTTAATATTTTGGTATTGAGCTTTTGGGCCCGGATTAATAATCAATCTGCCTAGCCTTTTCCCAACTATGTTGGGGTCGGCTTCCAGTCTAACCGGATGCAGCTGAATACCAGTATTTTATATGGAGCGACTGCCTATCTGACCTCCATAACTCAGTAACTGGGTAATACGATACCCCTTGGTAAGACTGGTTGTCAGACTTTCGGGCTTCTGACGACCCTTAACGTCTGTCAAAGATCCACAATGACAGGCGGGACCAACGGGTTAACGTGCTTTCCGAGGCTCGGTATGTAAAGATGGTCACCCATCCACCGACCAACCCCGGCAAGCGTAGCTTAACCTGATGGATCGACCCGGTGTGGCTGTTATTACTTAGCCACGAGCTCCTCTGCCCGGATGAATAATACCTACCCTTTTATTTGAGAGCTTCGATGTTTCATAATACGCTGATTCTGAAAATAAAACACATTATTACACAGTATGGATTTTTGAGAGGGGGCAGTAAGGGCAGGTACCATAAGCGTTGTAGCTACAGGAAAACGTTTTTAATTCAAATTCAAATCATTCATTTCGAGTAGCATTAAGGCTCTTAAATACTGGGGCAATTCGTCGCGCGACGCGAATTTTAACAAAACAATTTCTCACGGCGTACAATGCGGCGGCGTCGCGTCGCGCGACGAATCGCCCCTGTATGTAAGAGCCTTTAGACCCATAGAATGGGCTTATATTTACAAATAACATTAATAAAAATCAAATTAAAAACCAAATTACAATAAAATAAAATTACAATTATAATGAAACCAAAAAAAAACTAAAATTAAAATAAAATCAAAATTTAAATTAAAATCAAAATTAGGAGACTGTCCTTAACTTTTTGAGAAATTGTTAACTGCATTCACAGATTTTGGAAAAATGGTTGGTACTGGCAGTCAGAAGCCGGCCTCAACATATTTGGGAAAAGGCTAGGTAGATTGGTAAAGGCAGTCAGAAAAACGCCGATTCGTACATTTTATCTTTGAGATGCCAATCGATGCAGTATCGTTTATTGATTAAAAGACTCGTCTAGGCCAACTGAGGTACTAGAAAACCCACAAATCGCTAAAATCTTTTCCTTCTCCTTGAGCGGTACAAAACGTCAATGTCTATTTTTGCTTAAAGACCAATTTGACAGATAGATAGTTTTAACCCTAGTGTAGTTTTAATTACTAGATTTGATTTAGAGTTAGACTGCTAAACGTGGGGTCCTGGGGTCGAGCAAAGTGTTATTGGGTTTTTCCATTAGGAATTTCATAGTGCTGTTAAGCACGGAGTTTGAAAGTTGGCGGTGTGATACCCCCGTGCCTCGAAAAGCACGTTAAGCCGTTGGTCCTGCGTCTGATCTCTCTCCGGTCGTGTCGGATTGCCGTCCCATCGGACTATGAGAGTGAGGGAAGAGAGAGTGCACCTGTCTGCGCACAAACTTGTGCACTATAAGTCCCGCGCCGAAGGCTTAATCTCCGTTGCGATTAGTCGTCATGGCCGGTACCAATTAGGCCGACTATGCCTCCAAACAAGCGCTTATAATTAGCGTCACAAAACTCCAGTCTGGACTAAAGGTTTATTTATTTACCTACATACATACATAAACTCACGCCATCTCCCCATGGGGGTAGGCAGAAATAACAGAACGCCACATGCTACGATCCTTTCATACTCCTTTTGCTTCAAACTCAAACTCAAACTCAAAGCATTTATTTCAATTAAACCATTTACAGGCACTTTTGAATTGTCAAGGGGTCGGTCAGTCAGAAAGATGAAGCTAGTTGCCCATTCCAAAGCGTAGTAGGTACCTATGGAGAAGAACGGGCAAGAAACTCCATGGACACTCTTTTAAATCAAAATATTGTTACAATATATGGGTTACATCATTTATGTTGAAATTATACATGTGAGAACAATGTAGAAAGCACGTTAAAAGCGTCCGCAATTATTACATAAAATAATTCAAAAATTAAAATAAGCCATGTAAGCTAAGAGATGACCAGTCACAACTGACGGCGCCCGTTCACGAACATGACGCATGGATCAGCACCATTCAGCTCAACCATTTTGAAGGGAGCTAAATGATCCGACACACGCGCCACCACGTTTACGTTCATACATTTCGTCATCCACTTCGTTTACGTTCATACATTTCTGGACATACACCAAAGCCCGTGGTTGCAAGTAATACGCACCTGATCTTTCTGAAGAACTTTCATAATTAATTTATTAATATTAAGTACAACACATAATGAAAAAAAGACATAAATATATAAAAATTATACTCAGATAAAGTTTTTCAACCCATCAATACCTGCCTCACATGAAATAAAATATTCTCCGTAACTTTATTTTAATAATTACCTTGTCACTCTCGGATCACAAAGAGTTTTCATTCAATACATTTTTAAACAGGATCTGTTTTCAAAGTACTCAATAGTTTTTCATGGCAGAATAGTAAAGAGAAAAATATCTCGTTAAAATTGTAGCAGAAAGGAGCGAAAAACAGATCGCTAAGTAAGAGCCCCTGATGCGACTGTGAAGGTCTAAGTTGATGGATTAAAGCTGGCTTTGAACTGTCGATTTGTCGTTGCGATTATTTTGTCTTATATTTGGTAATTTAGTGATTGGCTTATTGAGTATTGAATCACCATTGATTCCTTTAAATCACTTAATACTACCTTACTTTTCACCATTAACACGTTCCGGGAAACTTGACTTTTTGTAAATGTCATGATATGATACTACGAAATCCTATACATTGTCATACCGTCTTCAGCCGTACTACCGGCCGTACGTACCGGCGCGGCGCCCGTGTCGTGACACTAAATATCAACATCACTGGACATGTATGACTCCGTCTACGCCTGTCGGCGGTGTGAATGTGTCATATTGCACCGCATATAACGTATGTGTTGAAAAATTACTTGAAAAGAGTTTGCCGTGACACCTACGAACGAATGAAGTCGCGTGATGTGACACTAATCATGTGCTTCCTAGGAATTCTATGGGCAAGCGACGGCTATCAACGGTTTGCCAAATGACATGAAATAAAATTGACCGCCCTTAGCCGTACTGTCACGTAACGATATACTGAGATGACGTCGAGAGGCGGTCTGTCCGGGAATGTGTTAATTAAACGGCTCTGAGTTTTATCTCTAACCTTGAAGAAATTAGAAACTTCGTAACGACAGTTGGTCTCTAGTTCACCTCAAAGGAAAGCAAATTTTTGCAAATATTTTTTTGCCACGTCGACCAACTGTCGTTTACCCCCAAAAGTTCATTGAACCCGAGATACCCATAGTCAATAGCCTCATCGTATTTCTGTAGTCCATAAAGCTGTCAAACCTCTCTTCAGCCGCTTATTAATTTAGTTATTAAGTACAAAAATAAACATGTCCAGCCGTGGACTACGAATACTAAAATGATTGATTAATTCTATAACTAACTTCAACTTCAGTAAGGTTTTACTATCCAAATATTTGACTATAATGACAGCTAAGTGACTGAAAAGACAGCTAAGTTACATACCAGCTGAAATATCACCAAAATTCACAGAGTTAGGCTGAAAACTAGACCCTAAATTAAGCTTATTTGTGATTGATTGATGAACGTGGCCAGGTTCTGACATGTTAAATATTTACCGGTGAATGTTCGTAATAAATCATGTTCTGGTCTAAAACCTGGATGAAAAATGATAGTTTTAGTCTAGATTTTTAGTGTAAAAAAATTATCTTTTGACTAACTTCGTGAAGTCGCTGTATTAGAAGATATGAGTGATTTATGGCCTGAAATATTAATTTACATAAAGAAAATACTACTTATTATAAAACAAAGCCCCTCCGCCGCGTCTGTCTGTCTGAACGCGATAAACTCAAAAACTACCGAACGGATTTTCATAAAGTTTTGTCCAATAGACGGAGTGATTCATAAGGAAGGTTTCGGTGTATAAGTCATTAAGATTTTGTGTAAATTGGCTGAAATATGACGATGAATGTTGAAGATGTCGGACAAAATCATGCCGACTGGGTGCTTTACGTGTGCCGCGTAAACTAATAGAGTTATAAAAAAACAATGTAAAACGGAATTATTCCTCTTAAAGAGATCTATTGAATTGTAGTATCGCTTTAAGTTTATCTGCATTTTTCATTTCTCTCTTTAACCTATTCTGAAGTCCACACAGACGCAGTCGCGGACAAAAGCTAGTATAAAATATAAATCTACTAGCTGCGCCCCGCGGTTTCTCCCGCATAAATCTCGATTATCCAATGACCTCCAGGTCAGGTTCTATCCATGTGCCAAATTTCATCCAAATCTGTTCAGCTGTTTTAGCGTGAAAGCGTAACGAACAAACAAACAAACTCACTTTCGCATTTATAATTATTATTAAGTTAGGATTAAGATTTTCCAGGGTTAGCCCAGGTTAAGATTTCCCAGGTAAGTGTTATTGAGAATTCTCAATATCAGCCCGGAGTCTGGATTCGTGCCTGGTTGATGACAATAGACTCGCCCCTTATTACATAGCATAGCACTTAAACATAACTGGCGAAATGTGGGTGTACTATAGGTACACCTCTGCCTAAACCTTTTTATTTTTGTTTTGAGGGTGGGAAATCATCCAATGACTTCTCCCGCTCTGGGCGGAGCGGAAGGGCGTGTCAGACTTTTACTGACTAAAACCCACCCGTGTTCCTTCATTTGCCTGTTGCCAAGGTCCCGGTATCCCTTTCGGACTTTCCCGCAACCCTGGCAGGCATCGGTCCTACCGGACCCCGTCAATTTTGCTGACATCTCTTTGAGGCGCGCGTGGAACACGACGTGCCATCGACCCGGGCCTGGTCCTTATCGGACGGCGAGCTGCCCGTTGCTCGCCGTCCGCAAGCCCGCGCCTATGGTGGCCGGGAATCCGCCTGGGATTCCCGACGCCCAGGGCGTCTCCAACGGCGGCGACCTCTGCCTAACCCTACGGGAATTATAGGCGTGATGTTATGCTATGTTTATAAATAGATTTGATTATTAGGTAGTCGTGAATAAGTTTTCGAAAGCCTGTTAGCATATTAAATATGTTTGGTCCTTTTGGCCCGTTTTCTTGGACAGTTTTTTAATTTGGAAGTTCGTTTTTCTTTTAGTTGTCAAATACAGACAACACAAAAAAAAATATCGTGCTAAATTCCGTTTTTGGGGCAAAACATTTTGTTTCTTACACCCACAGTTAGTATTAAGTCTCATTTCTATCGCGAGATATATCTCCAGATTGTTTTCTGAACCTAACATTTATTGCTTTTGAGATATTTATTGAATTCCAGCTTTGTATCCTAGGAACAGTATTTCTATTGGGATATGAGACTTATGAGTTTTGGTCTTAAGTGTCAAACGAACAATATCACCATTCAATGATGTATCATAACTTCACCACAATACAATTTATTTATTTTATTAAAACAATGAACTGACACAGAAAATACAATCTTCGTACCCAAAGACCATTCCAACGTTATTTCCTCTATCTTTTGTTGAGCAGTGTTCTAAAATCCAATACTGAAGCTGTAGCGAGTTTGCAAGCCGCTTTATAGTTTTATAATGGTATTGTGCTTCTACAATATCATTTGTTGCACTCAAACAGTGCTGGATAATAATGTCCGATCCAAGATATAGAAGTTGATGGAAGGTGCATTGTGGGAAACAGAAAAGGGATGGAAGGAATTTGACTTAAGTCGATGTCTAGAACAAGTTTAGTCATTTTTTGAATTTAGTTACAATGAGGTCGTGGTACAAATTCGTGTGTTGGAAAATATATGAAATTAATAAATTTTCTTTCAAAGGACAATTGTTTTTTAACCGTCTTCTTCGAAAAGGAGGAAATTCTCAATTCGTCTGTACGTTTTTTTGCTTGCGTCGTTTTTGATTTAGCTTCAATATTACGTATTTTTTCCATTTAATATATGTAGATAATTTTTTTAAGTTACTCCGTCTCTGTTATTTACGTAGCAGGTAGTGGTAATCGAATTTGTGTGGGGTAGGTACCACAAGTAAAAAGTTATTTTTTGACACTTGTGTTTTCGAATTTAGAAACGAGGTGTTATCAAAACACAATCTACGTTTCGGCAGGTTTGCCAACTGTAAAGGATTTATACCAAAATAATATCTTACTAAGGACGTTAAAATCTAGATAAAGTAAAATAGAAAATAGACGCCACAAAAAGGAATTTGAATCCAAGACTACAAAATTTTAAATTATTATTCTATTGTTATTTTTACCAAAGCCTAAAGAAGTAGTCAGCCGTTAAAGCTATTTTAATGTCTAGTGGAGAGAAGGCGAAATCAGAATCCGGTGTTAAGTTCGCCTTAAGTAATCCTTAATGGAACGAATTCTTTTATAAAAGTTTGGAAAACCTTTGGAAATCTGATCTGTATTACGTTCCCAAGATATCTTTCTTGGGGTTCGGTGTTTGATGTTGTTTTTAGGTTAAAGGTCAGGTGCGTATAGACGAACTCTATGCATGATTGATTAGACGCTTCAATATGGAAAAACAAATGAATTTTCTTGAGAATCTTGATTCGTGTAGTTCTTAGATTTCTCTATTTGATTGGAAGGTGCTATGTATTCATGTCTGCCTATCTTACATGATTCCAACCAAAGGGCAAAACGGGACCCTATTACTAAGACTCCGCTGTCTGTCTGTCTGTCCGTCTGTCACCAGGCTGTATCTCATGAACCGTGATTGTTAGACAGATGATGTAGAAATTTTCACAGATGATGTATTTCTGTTGCCGCTATAACAACAAATACCAACAAACAGCACAAAATAAATATTTAAGGGGGCTCCCATACAACAGACATGATTTTTTACCGTTTTTATAGATAATGGTACGGAACCCTTCGTGCGCGAGTCCGACTCGCACTTGGCCGGTTTTTGATTTTTCTTTATTGTTTTTCTTATAAGGTGGAACTTCTTACTATGTTTTATGTAAACCAATTCAATCAAAGCCTTTTCCCAACTATGTTGGGGTTGGCTTCCAGTCTAATCGGATGCTGCTGAATACCAGCATTGTACACGGAGTGACTGCCTATCTGACCTCCACAACCCAATAACTGAGTAATATGATACCCCTTGGTAAGACTGGTTGTCAGACTTTCGGGCTTCTGACGACCAATAACGACTGTCAAAGATCTACGAATGACAGCAGGGACCAACTGCTAACGTGCTTTCCGAGAAACGGAGGAGTCTCGGTATGTAAAGATGGTCACCCATCCACGGACCAACCCCGAAAAGTGTAGCTTAACCTGATGACCCAAGCAGGTGTTATTACTTAGCCACGAGTTCCTCGATTTCTCTAAGCGTTAAGCATACATCTATAGTCCAATCAGAGCTCAAACTCAAACTCAAAGCATTTATTTCAAAAACCATTACTGGCACTTGAATTGTCAAGGGGTCGGTCAGTCAGAAATATGGAGCTACTTTGTTATTCCAAAGCATAGTAAGTTCCTATGGAGAAGAACGGGCAAGAAACTCAAAGGTCAAACTCAAACTCAAAGCATTTATTTCAAATAAACCAATTACAGGCACTTTTGAATTGTCAAGGGGTCGGTCAGTCGGAAAGATGAAGCTAGTTGCCCATTCCAAAGCGTAGGTTCCTATGGAGAAGAACGGGCAAGAAACTCCACGGACACTCTTTTGGATCAGAATATTGTTACAATATATTGGTTACATCATTCATGTTGAAATTATACATGTGAGTACAATGTCCGTCCGTAAAAAGATAAAAAAGAAACCAAACAATTCAAAAATTAAAATAATTTAAAATAAGCCGTGGCAGCTAAGAGATGACCAGTCCCTACTGATGGCGCCCGTTCACTCTTTCAAATCCGAATTAATTTCGTAAATCGATCGATCTTGCCTCTAACTGACCTCACTGACATTTTTATGTACCCCTACATCTATTAACTTCGATCACTAAATTATTGTATTCATTTACGTTAACTGTGGAGCTCGTGGCTACGTAATAACAGCCGCACGGGTCGATCCATCAGGTTAAGCTACGCTTGCCGGGGTTGGTCCGTGGATGAGTGGCCATCTTTACATATCGAGACTCCTCCGTGCCTCGGAAAGCACGTTAAGCCGTTGGTCCCGGCTGTCATTTGTGGATCTTTGACAGTCGTTACGGGTCGTCAGAAGCCCGAAAGTCTGACAACCAGTCTTACCAAGGGGTATCCTATTACCCAGTTACTGGGTTGTGGAGATCAGATAGGCAGTCGCTCCATGTAAAATACTGGTATCCAGCTGCATCCGGTTAGACTGGAAGCCAACCCCAACATAGTTGGGAAAAGGCTAGGCAGATGATGATGATTTATGTTAACTGTTATATCGTCAAATATTATTGCTGTATTATAAATGTACTGGCACAATGCCGAATAGTCCGCCATTCTATGTCGGATTTCCATATCCCATTTGAGCTCTTACTGTTTTGTATATAGATAATTACTTTTTAACTGCAGTTCATTTTTAAACTGTCCAAAGTGAAAGATATTCAATGTTGTAAACGGAGAGGCGATTAAACGAAATCCTTCGATTGGAAATTACGAATTCGCAAAAAGAGACCCGACCGGTCAGGTGAACCGAATATTTGACGAAGGTATTTAGGTTACAGGGTTTTTTCATCCAAGTTATCTGTTAGTTGTTCCTTGAATTGAATCATCCTCACATTATTCCATTCTACTTAGTCTGTTGTTAACCTCTGAGGACCTAAAAAACGCCCGCGATTGGCGTGGCTACCTACTGGACCCAACTCATTCATACTTCCATACTAATATTATAAATTCAAAAGTAACTCTGTCTGTCTGTCTATATGTTCCATTTCAAACCACTGAGCAGATTTCGACAAAATTTGGCAAGAAGATAGATGGTTTTTATCGATAAACCGCGCGAGCGAAGCCGCGGGTGAAAGCTAGTATAAAATATTTTTACTTTTGCCATCGACTCGAAAATATGAAGAAGTCTGGGTTTATCATTATCATTGTCCAGATTTCCATATTCAAATTGATTCTACAAGGAACTAAAATAAACAATGCCAAGGTTTTTCTATCTCCAGTGCGGCGAGTTTCCACTGCCGCTTCCAGTAATACCAACTTTTACATCCCCTACACTTTGTTGTTTTTTGCGATTCCACAACGGGGTTCCGTATTCACTTCTTATACAATCCAGTTTCACAGTTTCAGTGCAAAATTTTGAATGAAAATTAAGATATTTTGTCTGGCAACATTTATCATAGAGCTTATCTAGGTTTTGTATTGCTTACAGTTTTTGCTCCGAGGGCTATGGGAGTAATTTATATCTTTTCTAGGGCTGTCACTGTTGTTAGTTTTTGTAGGGGTGTGGCGTAAGTGAGGGCTGTGTCGGAGTGACGTCAGCTATGAACTTTGAGGCTCGGATTTCCCGTGGCCTACTTTTTGGCGTTTGCGTCACCTGTCGCGTTTGATGTGACTTTGTTTTTAAGTTTCTACTGCCTCAGAGAGTTGTGTTACCTGCTTACTTTTTCATAGCGGACACTAGTATTATAGTAAAGCTGCTTGTAGTTTTATTAAAAATCTTCCTGCTGTTTGCACAAGTGATTTATTGTCCTTAAAATGTAATTTCCCGCTTCCTCGCATCTGGTGTGAGTACATGCATGAAAGTATGCATGAACAACGCGCTGCTAAGCGATTGTAGTGTCTACGATCAGAATTTGTTTTCAGTGAGAATATAGTAGTAATTCAATTTCTCAGTAGATAGATTTCAGTGGCCCAGAACATGAGCAAGAAGTACAAGAAGTCATTGATGAGTTTATGATCCAACTAATAAAATCAAAGCGTCAACACCAGAACAATTCGACTAACTAACTTAGTGGGGCTCATATAAGTAAATTAATCTTACGCGCTGGCGAGCCGAAAACCAATTTTTGGGGCACATTCTGGGCCTTGCGGTCTTGCCTTGACACGTGACGAGGGGCGAACGTTACTTAGTTTAGTTAGAGACATAGGGACTAAAAGTTTGGCCAATGTTCTGTCCAACTTTGAGATGTCTTCTTGAACAAGTTCACCCGCAATTTGCATGTAAATTAATAGGATCCGACGTCAGTCATTGAATTTCTTATTGGACATTGTGGAGAAGGGATCTTAAAACTTTCCATAGCTACTTTCTTTTCATCTTCAGGTGAAAACTGTATGGTGGGAAGATCACAACTGTTTCAGGATTCAATGGGAATCGCAGAATGGTCCTTCGAATCGACTTTTGTAGATTTATGCTATTAAGTAGTTTGAGTTCTGCTTTACCAAATAAAAATAAAAGTTATAAAACTAAAACGCAACTATGGCAAAAAGTCAACTAAAGCTACATCGCAGACAAACAAATTAAAAATCCGGAGTCACACGTGTTAGATAAATCGAATAGATTAGGTGTGACTCCGGATTTTTAATTTGTCTACATTTTTTTGGGTATATTAGTATATATATATATTTGAAATGTGCTAATTAAGCCCTTTCATTTGGAAACCTTAAAAAATCATCATCATTAAAAAAAAATAGTTCTGGGCTTTATGTTCTCTACAGGGCGCCTTATTCAATTTAATGTGACGTCACATAGCCCTCAACCAGCGGACGGTCAAGACGCTTCCAACGATACCTAATTTGTCAAATTATGCTGAGCAGTTTAGAAGTTATGAGGGAACACATGACCATACATGTATACATACCGGTCAAAATCATAACCCTCCTTTTTACTTTGCCGTAGTTGGGTTACTATGTTGGTCATTCCTCCACCCGTATGTCCCCATGTAAGTTCAGCATCTACCCACAGCTCCCAGTTTTTGCGAGCGATATAATAAATTATGTAAGGTTGTTATTGTCCTACGATGGTATCTTAACTCCGTGGTTCCATTTGCTCAAGTTGGTCCTTGTACTGTTATTTATAAATGCCTCTGGTCCTTTTGTTCGCAGTGTCAGTTCTGCTCTTATAGCGTGAATTACACCATCGTTTAGATGTTTTAATTACTTGTCTTCTTAGAGTTAATGAAAATCTTCTATTGTTTATGCTGCGGGAGTGGATTTCGAGGTTGCTTGAGCGTATTTATGCTGTTTTTTTTAAATTATTGTTCGTGGTTGTAGGATCTTCTTCTTTGTCTTAAAAGCCGTTTGTATTTTACTATAAGATAGTCATCATCTGCCTAGCCTTTTCCCAACTATGTTGGGGTCGGCTTCCAGTCTAACCGGATGCAGCTGAATACCAGTATTTTACATGGAGCGACTGCCTATCTGACCTCCACAACCCAGTAACTGGGTAATACGATACCCCTTGGTAAGACTGGTTGTCAGCCTTTCGGGCTTCTGACGACCCGTAATGACTTTCAAAGATCCACAAATGACAGCCGGGACCAACGGTTTAACGTGCTTTCCGAGGCACGGAGGAATCTCGATATGTAAAGATGGTCACCCATCCATGGAACAACCCCGGCAAGCGTAGCTTAACCTGATGTATCGACCCATGCGGCTGTTATTACTTAGCCACGAGTTCCTCACACAAACACCACAAACTGTTACTAAGTGTTACACACTATTCCAATCCTGTAGTAACTTGGGTACAACTGAACGCACCACTAACTTTTCGATTAAACTTTTTCCATTGTCACCTCTTTGAGTACACCTTCAAACTATTATCCTTTGTGACGAATCTGAGGTAATTTCTACTTGGATGTTCTACATAAATCTGTCATTGGCGTAACTCTTGGAAATAAAGTAGTAGGTTTGGTAGGATTTAAAATTTCATAGTGTGGTTATTTTTAAGTAGGTCAATTTTGAGTATGAGCACATAGATTAATGTTCAGTAGTAAAAGTTGAAATGAGTATAGTAATGCTTTATATCACGCGTATAAAACTGGTAATGAAATTGAAAGTATTTTTTTTAAATTGAGAACACGTCTCTGTTGTAACGCAGATTTAGAAGCAGCCTAAATTATATCATATTCTATGTTAAAATGTATCATAAATCATATATCGTTTAATATTATCATATGTTATATGAATTTATATTTGGGATATTATGTAAGGTTTCGAGCTTAATGCCTAGAATATGTTTTGTAAGAATTGTAAAGCTGTCATTGCTTATCACTTTTGACATTAACAGACATGAACTTGTAATCGAATCATCAATGAAGTATCTAAGCACAAAAATTGAATGTAACTGGCTTACTGGCTTTTTTTTCTCAAACAAATTGCCAAGATTGAGGTCTTATGAATTCAATTTTTTGGACAGGGTATATGGTATTGGATTTTTCTGTTCTTAAATTCTAAGAAGCAAGCCCTTAGTATTCAATAAGCTCAGCAAATTACTGAGCCCCTATCGCATGGGACTTAATACTATTTTCTACTAAATAAGAGTTAACCTGTCAGTCTTTTTTAACCCTTTCCTTGAAAACAGGTGTGATATTAACATATATTTTAGTATATATAATTATATATTATATAAATAAATAAATATAACAGTGTACTGAAGGACCAAAAGTCCTTCAGAATTCTATTGAAATTCAAAACATAATACCTGCATGTGTATTATGTTTAGGAACTCAACTGGATCTACTTAGATGAATTGTAGTGTTCTCTTATGATGAAGAGATTCTTGAGAATTGAGAGTTGAGTTATAATGTTAGATTCTTTGATGTTTTCAGTGGAAAATAGATATTGGAACGTTTTGTATGTGGAAAGGCGCTTGCTTGAGATAAATGTTTTGATCCATGTAGATGCAGCTTGCTTAAAAAGTTTTTGTTACATTTTAAAGAAATCTGTTTTTTGAGCCCTTTGAATAAAATGTCTTTTTTTTAAATAGTTTTAGGCCCGAATATCAAATGAGGGCCTTGTGTCTAATTAATAACAGCTGCACGGGTCGATCGATCACTAAGCTACGCTTGCCGCGTTTGGTCCGTGGATGGGTGACCATCTTTACATACCAAGATCCCTCCTTGCCTCGGAATGCATGCTAAGCCGTTGATCCCGCTTTCATTTGTAGATCTTTGACAGCTGTTGTTACGGGTCGTCAGAAGCCCGAAAGTCTGGCAACCAGTTTTACCACGGGGTACCGTGTTACCCAGAAACTGAGTTGTGGAAGTCAGATAGGCAGTGCCTCCATGTAGAATACTGGTACTCAGCTGCATCCGGTTAGACTGGAGGCCGACCCCGACATAGTTGGGAAGAGGCTAGGCAGATGATGATGATGAAGCCCGAATATCAAAAAGTTAAAGAGTATTGCATTAATTTTGGTCATACCTAGCAGTTGTCATTACAAACTAAGCTAATCCAATCGTAGACTTACATTATACGACCAAATTCTCAATTAATAATAAACATTTATACCCAAGAAACTATGATATCCCATCTTCCTTCAGCAATTCCAATAACAATTAACTTGGATTTCTATTCCTTGCTTATCTACATAAGCTCAAATTATCACATGAGGGCAGGAAACTGTGTCCTCGGCTGAGGCAATTATCAATACAATTTAGGACTACGCGTCGCATAGTCGGCCCGTCCCTACGCGAGCGCATAAACCTGCGACTTTATCGCGTCTCGCGACTTTACGATTATGCGCAGCTCTAAAAATAACGACAGTCGTGCGATGTACACGGAATTTTAATTATTTTGCACGTCAGGTGCGTTCGGTGTCGCATATCCACTCGGTTTTGCATATTTTTTTTGGTATTGTCATTTCCATATAGGTTTTTGCGTTTTATTGAGTTCGTTGTGGACATTGATTTTATATGGAGAGTGTATTATTATTATTTTTGTGAATCGAAATCTTTTCTGTTCGATTAGAATGCAGATGGGATTAAGATGGTAATCTTTGGCATAAAACTGCGGACAGTCTGCATTAAAGATTCTTGTGATCGGATTACGGTGATCGTCTTTATATTTTGATCTGATAAAAGTATTTGCTCTTATTATTATCTTTGTTTATAAACGTTTCTCAACCAACTTACTCGATGATTGTATTGTAATCAGCTTATCAATTGTCTTTCCCAAGTTGTGCCATACATTCTTCACTCACCTATCATCATTAAGTCCAGTTGCATTTTTGTCATAAACCTCATCATAATTTCTGCCGGAGACCTTCACTACTGAACATAGGCGTCTCAAGCATCAACGCAACTTTAAATGAAACACAATCGTCTTCTGTCTCTTTTATGCTATCGACTCTCTCTCTCTTGCGCTGTCAACTGTCTTGTCATGCACTTGTGTGTTCTGTTGTTACCCAATGAATCTCTTGTAATTAAATCAATCTTGTCTTCTTTCATCAACTTCATCAGCAACGAATGGTCCTTTGGGTCTATAAATAACTTAAAAACCTGCCAAAAACAATATTCCATCATGTTGTCACCTTTTCTGGTAATTTCTGTAGTAATCGCAACTACAAAAAGTCTTAGGTCTGCACGTCAAAAGTGCGATAACGAGTCGGAGACGCTTCGTCATCTGCGGCTACTCGCGGCTTGGATCCACGCCAGGGCACGAAGTGCTCCGATTTTAAAGTCCAGTCTCACTAACGCGATCAAGCGATTCTTTTTCTAAAGATTCGATTTATAAACGTCTTGAGACGTTACGGTGATTTGTTCGAATTTTGAAGTCGAGTTTTTGATTTGTAAATGTTTGGTAGGACTTTTTACTGGTTAGGATTTCGCTGGTATGTTGTACTAATTCGTTTGATGTGACCTTTTAATGTTTTATGCTTAGTGGAAGATTTTTGTTTACTTTATCAAGGTAATACTTGACTGACAAGTGGGCCACCCCGGGTGAAGTGTCGTTTGAAGAGTAGGGGCAAAGGGAAAGCGAGGCAATGTTATTTAGATAAAACTGAGTAGGTTCCTATGTTTTTTTTTGTTTAAAATACTTTTTCCTTCCTAAGTACACTTAACAGTATTGCATTACACAAATCTACCTCTTATTCAGCTTAAAACAACAAATACCGAAAACTTACTAAATAAAGCCAAACGAAACTTTATCACCAAATAAACGCACTCAGAAAACCGCCCCTTAAACAGTGTCAACGTGTAATGGATACATTTAACAGGAACTTGCAATTTATGCAAGAGTTTCAGCATAAATTCTAGCGGATGCCACTGAATACGGACTCGGCTGCCGTTCCTCTAATTTTAATGTCCAACAGATTTCTCTGATGCGCCAATTTTTAGATTAATACTGCTATTCGATTTTGTAGTTGGGATTTTGTAGAAATTCTGTGAAATGTCTGATGTAAAGGCTGACTATTTGTAAGATTTCAATAACAATACTTTATTATTAACACAAGTAAAGCAACTCTCAGATATTTGTTAACTCTGTATAAGCTTACTTTCGCGTTTCTTAAAACTTACTTCATGCAGTTATTTCTACACTAGCTTCCGCCCGCGGCTTTGCCCGCGTGGTATGTTGATTAAAAGTAGCCTATGTCCTTTCTCAGGCTCTAAACTATTTGTTTACCAAATTTCATTTAAATCGGTTCAGTGGTTTTGGAATGAAAGCGCGACAGACAGACATAGTTCCTTTCGCATTTATAATATTAGTAAGGATTTGTTTCTTACAACTGAAAACTTGAACCCGCCAAAAACCAAACAGCTAACCGTCTGCCATTTTGTTTTCTATGATATCACACAATTACAAAACAATCCAACATTTCTTAAATTTTTAATAACCATAGAATATTGCTCATTCCTCTTCATAAGTTTAACGTTCTTCAATTGTCAGCCATCCAAATCAATTGCCAAATCTTATTCATAAGCATTTGTCCTATAATCAGGTCACCCCGCCTACTTTAACACACATACACCACTTGTGGTCAATTCCCTCCATTTCCTTTGTTGTCGAAACACGAGAAGATATCAATGTATCAACTAATTTCTCTACGAGCTGGTTGGGAGAACTTATTTGTATTGGATTAATTATTTGTAACCTGATATTATTATTGTTCTATAGAAGATTGTGTGTTAGCTACTAATGTTGGCTTTTCTTGCTGGATTGTGGTGGAGAAAAGTCATCATTATCATCATCTTCTTAAGCCTATAGCAGTCCACTGCTGGACTTAGGCCTCTCTAATTGCACGTCATTCTGCTCAATTCTCGGCCACTCTCATTCAGCTGCTACCAGCCACCCTGCGAAGTTCGTCGCTCCACCTAACCTGAGGGCGTCCTGCCTTACATTAAGTATATTTTAAAGTGAAATTGTAGAGAGACTTGAATTAATCGTAGAAATAAACTTTAAACATATAGTAAACTTGAAGCGAAGTTATGACAACCTCGTTACTTTAAAAATGTTTTAGACTGACATTTAATTTCTTGAAGAAAAAGGTCCTTGGAAACGCAATGGTCAATGCAACCCTACATAATAGTGAATCTATTCAATTTGTGAGTCTCTGTTTCCACATCATCATCATCATCATTGGCAGCCATGTTCCACTGCTGTGCCATGCTTCCCTGGTCTGTGCGAGTCCCATTCAGATCTTCGCCATTATCTTCTGCAGGTCTTCCACCCACCTGGCCGTTGGTCTCCAAATGCTGTTTCGGCATAACATGAAAATGAAATGGTTCTAACAAAATCAAGTAGACTAATTAAAAATTATACCGTCCAACTTCTTCTAAGATTGAATACACAGACTTGAAACCATGAAAATGAACACTTACAAGTTTCTCGCTTAAAAACGGTCTGTCAGGAATGCTGTTAAAAGTGTACACAGCGCAGTACGGTCGCAAAGTTTTTAATTAGCTGTAAGTTCTCACATTCTGGTGGTTTTAGCTTGACTCGACTTTGCTTGAATAAATGCTGGTGACAGTGCCATCTTTATTGTAGTTTTCTGCTTCAATAAAATATTGAAGTGAAGGCTAAAGTTTTGCTTCGTAATTCTTTGGGGATGAAATTAGTTTGAGGTGGTATTTTTTATCCACAGTCTCACTGTGATAATGTTTTATAAATGATTTGCGGCCGTATCAGGATACTGACCTGCAAATTTCAAAAAACGTAAGATTTTAATTAACATATGCCTCCTAGGACCAACTTTATTGGTCCTTAGAGTTCCAAGCGTCATAATGATTCTGTTTGTATAATGTTTTGCAGCCTTACAAAAAGTTACTGAGCACCAAGGGAAGGACAATAAAATATTATGATACTTTTTATCTTCAAAAATGTATTTTAACAAGAACGGATTTTAGGTTATTCCATGATATATAACATTCAATTTCTCGATCAGCACCAAAATAATTCTTAGCAAATATTAAAGACATTACACCCAAAACATCTTTATAGCCAGCTATATAATTTTTCCAACATTTTCCCTCACTGATAACACAAATATAGTATAAAGAGATTGACCAATGCCGTGGAAAATTAAATGATGTCCATTCTCAAATGGCCAGAAAGATATCGCGATAGGGTCCCGTAGGGTCATCACGCTGAAGAGCCCTTTCTTAAGAAATTCTTACGGAATTTATCATCTCTAATGGATTAAGTATTGCCGGATATTGATATTATCGAATGTTGGATGTTTTCGAAAATTGTTTCGGATTTTGTTCTCGAGATTATGGGATTGCGGTTATGTTGTGGGGATTTTTTTAGAGATTTCTGAATCATTAAACGGGTGGTCCCCCTGTTATTTGGGACTTAGATATAGCTGGCAAAATGTGGGTGCACTATAGGTACACCTGATTACAACTCTACCTAAGCTTTAGGTAAATACTTACAGGCGTGATGTTATGTGTATTGTTATGTAAACTGTTGTAAGCAGTGATAGCCTAGTGGTGTGACCGTCTGACTGCCAAGTCATAGGTCTCGAGTTCGAACCCAAAACACACACCTCTTACTTTTCGGATTCATGTGCGTATTGTATAATTATCACTTGCTTTAAAAACGGTGAAGGAAAACATCATGACGAAACTTGAGAGATATTTCTCGACGACATGTGAAGCCAAGTCAGAGGCCCTTGGGTGGCTTTAAAACACTGACATCAGGTTAGTCAGTAACCACACGAAAAGAAGGAGAAGAACTGATGTAAGGATCAAAATAATACCATTTATTTATAGCAGGAAAAAACTGCCAATCGTTAAACATTCAATCAACTTGACGTGTCTATCTGCCAGATACAGTGATTCCAAAGTCGGACTGTTAAGTAATTAATTTATTCATTCATTAATTTAATCATAAACAATTTCCATTGTGTTGAATCCTAGCAAGCAACGATGTTTATCAAAATATTAATTAAAGAGCGCAGTTGCATCTAAATTACTCTAAGCCTATTACGTAGTAATTCAATTATTGGCATGTTGGTGATGCTGTGAAAGACAAACCTTATACTTGCATTGCATAAGACATAAAATTGTCTGCACCACTTTTTATTCAGTAATTTAGCGTTCCCAAAGTTCCGCAGTATTAAATTCCCTACCATCGTAAATCGAGCCCAAAAAGGACCTAGTAAGACCGAAAAATAATAAAAACTTAAAAAACGTAAGCCGACAAGGGCGTAAAAAAGGAAAAAAGATAAATAAAAGCCACAAGACAATACTATGCAAATGTGCGCTCGCGACTGGTCGAATGGTCGAATATAGTGCGAAATATTAAGCGTGTATTGACACTTAGGACGTGCGCACAGTGACGACTTTTTTATTTTAAATATTTTTCTACGTGAAATGAAATGAAATGAAATTGTTTATTCTGTAAATAGGATATTGGAATCACTTTTACACGTCATATTATAAAATATTTAAAATAAGCTAGATGAGGTCGGCGTTTCCTATCTGACTACTCTGAGAAGAAAGGCCGAAACAAACTCAGAGGTCGCAGTCTCTTTTAAAGTCCAGACATAATCTTGGTCAGACCATATGAGGACCATGTAGATTGGCGTCTGAAATGGTATTTTGAGGAAAGAACCACAACGATTTGAGTGGACCTGTCCAGTCAGTGCAAGTATTTGTCAGTAATAGTGGAGCTCAACTCAGAACTTAAGGAGCTCAACGATACTTAAACTTAAACATCGGACTTATTACCACAAAACCGTGTTTATCAGTAGTTTAGCCAAAACACCTTTTAAACACGACATTTCTGTATGGAGTTTGACATAAAACTGACATTAGACACGCGTTTAACAAGTGTCTAAGTTTTTGTGGTAAGGCCCCGATTGTTTGCGTTTAATTGGACCAATGGAGTCCTGAGTTGGGCATTTATCATTATCATCATCATTGGCAGCCTTGTTCCACCCACTGCTGAGTACAGGTCTCCACCCATGTGTACCATACTTCCCTGGTCCATGAGAGTCCCATCCAAGTCTTCCCCGCGAGCTTCTATAGGTCTTCCACCCACCTGACTATTGGTCTACCAACACTCCTTTTACCGTTTCTTGGTTTTTTGACATTACTTAAGGGGGATGCGCTAAGGTAGCCCGCGAAATTCAAATTTTCTTACGTTTTTTTGCAATTTGCAGATCAGTATCAGAATGTATGTTGATCTAAATATGATTTGCGGCCGTAACAAATATGGATTTACAGAATTATAATCATTAGAATCAGCAATACATCTTTTTAAGTTCATTTATTATTTATTTATTTTATTATTTATGTACACACAGTAAAATACACACACACACACAGTGTCATTTATGTGCCAAATGTCATGATTTTATGAAATAGTCAGATTTGGCATTTTTCAAATGCCAAATCTTTTAGATAATGATAATTGTTAATGGTTATGGTGCGAAATACTAAGTTCATATTGACAGTGGTCCGCGGGTGTACTGTACAAAGACGCCATATTGTTTTAGGAGAGTTTGTGTGTATTGGTTGAAACGCTGTGACTTTGTGATGAGGTTTGCCTACTCTATAGAACTGGAAGAATAATTTGAGAACCTTATCTAGCTTGAATCCAAGACTTTATCACGAACTAACTACTCTGACCAAATAAAAAACCAAGTCAGAGCGCTGTCAACAGTGACGTAAGGCCGGTGTCGTTAACATGTGTGCACTTAGTGAAGTGTAGTTTGATTGTAAATGTGTGGGTGTGAGCGAGTACCTATGCACAGAGTGGAGATGTAGTTTTGGCATGCTTTATTGTATTGTTAGTAGCGCTCTATATTGGATTTTTTATTTGACTTTAGACTAACTATAGAAAATGTTAGAATTTCATTTTTATTTTTGGATATTTTCAGTGCGACCGCGTCTATGAGCTGTCATTTTCTGAAAATTTTGACACTGACAGCCTTTGAACGTGGTTTAGATGTGCTGAACGCGTACAGTTTCATTGTTGAAATTCTCCCTTAGAATAGTCCGTTGATAATAATCATGTATTGAAAGTCATGTAATGTTTGTCGCAAACATTCTGTAGATGAGCAATCATTACTTTTGCCATCCTAACTACAAAGAAAGATGACAGACGTGTCAAACTGTTACGAACTATTTCGAAAACCTCAGCGGCAACTTAAAACAACTTGACAAAGTTTCGAACAAGAAGCTTTGGACCCCAAAAAAGTGTTCTACATCACGCGTGAATTCCCCTAAGGGTTAGAGAGAGAGGTTCATCTATAGTACTCTCATATTTCGCCAGTTATGTTTACCATAACCATAATCAGCCTATAATATTCCCACTGCTGGGACACAGGCCTCCTCTCAGTGTGGGAGTGGGCTATCATCCACCACGCGAGCCCAGTACGGGTTGGTAGATGTCACATGTCTTCGAATTTTTGGTTCTAGGACATGCCGGTTTCCTCACGATGTTTTCCTTCACCGTTTTGAGAGTAGTGATGAAATAATTTACGCAAAGTAATGCGCCTGTCTGGGTTCGAGCCTACGACCTATACAACTCATAAGTCGCGGCCGTTACCACTGGGCCACCACTGCTCTTCAGTTGTATAAGTCCCATGTAATAGGGGGCGAGCCTATTGCCATCGACCGGACACAAATTCAAACTCCGGGCTGCTTCTGAGAAATTCCATATTATGGAAAAAAGTATGCCATGTGAACAAATCCTATCACACAAGCGACAAAACCGAAACATTTTACAAGTGTGCGACATAAACACGCAGCAATTGATCGCGTCGACAAAACGACTTATTTATGCACCGTACCCCGCCCGTAAAGTATCGGCCGGGTTTGTCGCAATGTATTGCGATTTTAAAGCATTATTATACGGTTTTTTTTTTTAAGATATCGCTTTTTAGGGATTTGTATCTCGTGGCTAAGTCATAACAGCCACACGGGTCGATGTATCAGGTTAAGCTACACTTGCCGGGGTTGGTCCGTGGATGGGTGACCATCTTTACATACCGAGCCTCCTCCGTGCCTCGGAAAGCACGGTCTCGGCTATCATTTGTGGATCTTTGATAGTCTTTACGGGTCGTCAGAAGCCCGAAAGTCTGACAACCAGTTTTGCCAAGGGGTATCGTATTACCCAGTTACTGGGTTGTGGAGGTTAGGGTGTTGGATATACACGCACGCCGCCGGTTGCGAGAACTTTCAACTTTGAGAAAATACTTTTTTCATAATATTTATTATGGTTTCGATAATGCTATGTTTGTAACACCATAAAGTATCAATCAATAGTTACTTTAGGAGGAAATCGCTTTTGAATCTTAGATCCGTAGATTCTCATCTTTATAACGCAAATAGATTACACGCCAAAAGCAAAATCCTTACAATATTACCTGCAGACATAATTCTATTTTAAGATACAGGCTGATCCAGAAAATAAATAACCTGGCCATGCGTGTGGGCAGTATTTATTGTCGGCACTTCGTCCTGGGACGAGCAATGAATCACCTTGTATAAGGCACGCGATGCCTCGCGTTTGGGTGTTGATGGATGTCTCGTTCAAGCTACCGTCGAACTGGGGTGTTCACTTCTGATTTATTTGGTAGATAAGGTTTTAGACTGGATTTGACGTGGAGCTTGGGAGATATTATTAGGTTTAGTTGAAGGATATTGTTTGATTTGATTGAATAGGTATTGATCATTTTAGTGCCGAGGGCGTCATTGACAAAATAGCTATAGATAATTTAATGCCGAGGGCGTCATTGACAACAAAATAGCTATTGATCATTTTAGTGCCGAGGGCGTTATCGACAAAATAGTTATTGATCATTTTAGTGCCGAGGGCGTCATTGACAAAGTAGCTATAGATAATTTAATGCCGAGGGCGTCATTGACAACAAAATAGCTATTGATCATTTTAGTGCCGAGGGCGTCATCGACAAAATAGTTATTGATCATTTTAGTGCCGAGGGCGTCATCGACAAAATAGTTATTGATCATTTTAGTGCCGAGGGCGTCATCGACAAAATAGTTATTGATCATTTTAGTGCCGAGGGCGTCATCGACAAAATAGTTATTGATCATTTTAGTGCCGAGGGCGTCATCGACAAAATAGTTATTGATCATTTTAGTGCCGAGGGCGTCATTGACAAAATTGTCAGACTGAGTTAGCTTGGCCCTTGTCTGCCTCCCCGTCTTACCGCTCACATACCTCAGACGGTGACTAGTAGTCGCGCGCGAACTATAGTGAAATAGCTTCCGAGTTAGTAAGTACAGTAGCAGGATTACTCGGGGCTCGGGGCTGACTCACTTTTAGGAGTATGAGGAACAGGGTGTAAAGTTCACTCATCCACCATAGAAAAGGGAGGATCCTCCTACCAGACGGGTGTTGTGTCTGGCGGGCAACTGCCCAATGATTGATATTGGATTTTTGTATATATGTTCACTGCACGGTAAACTCTAATTGCGCGATGCAGGATTTTTTTGACGTCAGGATTTTTGTGTGACGTCAGGTCTTTGATGCGTAGTTCGAATGTGGCGATGTAGGTACTGCCACACACTCAAGAACCATGCCTCCTGCCGGTTCTTATACATTTCTATGCTTTGTTTGACCTCTGACATCAATCACTTACTTTGACACGTTACCCATTTTCCCAAAAACAAAATTTCAGATACGTATCCATTTCAGTCTCCAATCACGGCTATGTACTTGCGTGAGCCAGCGAAACATAATTTTTTCCGTCCCAACGGTGACAGTTTCATTAAAGTCAGCCAACCATGTACTACATTTACAAGTAAAATACTTCTGAACTGGTCGAGATGGCTCTACGAAAATATAGTCGAGAAAGTGATGGTACTGTTTTAGCAAAATCTGCTACACATAGATGTATCTGAGTCTGTTCCAAAAGTGTCTGATGAGAGTGTAAACAAAGCCCTGTGCGCGTTAAACTCTTACGCAAGCACTCACTACAGGGAATTATAAATTATATTTTATCTGTATTGAGATGGTTTGTCACCACTTTTTCTAACAATTATTGCTTGAATAACAATAATTGTAATTGAAAAATCATCGTCGAAAATTGGGGTTTTATCATTAAAATCTCAACTGTCAAATGATAATTATCTTTATGGGGCATGCGCTAAGGTAGCCTACGGAATTCATAAAATTTTCTTACGTTTTTGCAATTTGCAGGTCAGTGTCAGGTTGTATGTTGATTAAAATATGATTCGCAACCGTAACAAATATGACTTTACAGAATTATAATATCGTTGTCGTCAATCATGCGTTATTCACGCCTGTAAAGTTTTAAACATTGTTCAAACTGTTGCTTGTTTTACGTACTTAACCGTACGTTAACCTCTAGGTATAAAGTATTTATCAGAAACGATAAATTTTATGATTGACCGTATTTTTTTTATATCGATTGACGAGAAGCGAGTAGAGCTAGCAACTGAAAGCGAGTTGGCAAGCAACGAGCAGTGAGTGCGCATCGACGACGGGACGAGTGATTACTCGCTGGTATGCGTATAAACGAAGCACGAGTCTCTCAGCTCAGCGAGTGTTCTGCCGGCCAAGCGAGCGTTGGTGAGCGAGCTCTTGTCACTACGACAAACCACAGTACTCGCTGGCAGTGTGAAAGTCAGCGATCAACTATTAATATATGTCATAGATTTATAATAAAAGTTGAGCGATAATAGTCTCTCAATTGTTTATTGCGGTACTAAGGTGGGGGTAAATGCCGTGACGCGCTCGCTAGAGTGGGGCGTCACGCGACGAGTCAGCGTTGTGAAGGCAACGAACGGATGCAGACCTTCACTTCTCCTATGCAAAACTGTCGGTTTGCCCGAACGAAGAAAGTAGTGCGTGAACATTATTAGTATTGTACCTACTGTGATGATTATTGTGAAAGTGAAATACTGACAGATTTTTTACATTTCTTTGGAGAGAAAATCGTTGATAGCTAGTCGCTTCCTCGTCGGCGGAGGGACTGGTGCCTAAATAAAAATAGACAAGCAGCATTAAAAAAAAACATCTTTAATAGAAATTCTGCTTACTGCGGGTAAAAGTATGTACAGCAACTAAGACTGTGGTCTGTGCCAACAAAGAAAGAAAAATTTCTCAGCAGTAAAATAGGATTATGTTATTCTATAGAAATACAGGTCAGCCCACAACTTTCTTGATACAACATTTATATTCGCTACCTATTTTCCTGTTTGAATATCAAAGGCAAACTTCTTTATTTTCCTAAGAATAAAAGAGTTCTTTTATAAAACTTCAAGAGAAAAAAAAAGATAAAATGTCTGGAAAATTCGGGATCTTTCACAGAAGTTGGTCAAGAATTCGGAATATAAAAAAAAAATATTACCTCTTTAAACACTAAAACAACTTTTGGAGGGTTATTCATCTTCGTTAGAGGAAAAAAAAAAAAATATTATTTTCAACAAGTTTAAATTGAAAGTTAAAGGACCGAGGACTTTAGGAACATTTTCTCTCTTGGATAAATCTCCTGTCCAATACTTTAATGTATTTTTTTAAATTAAATGTATTTTTCTGGTACTTACCTCATTTATTTTTATTTATGCTAAACTTTTATTTTTTGTTCCAGGTAAGTTCTGATGGCAGTTATTATATTATTCAACGAAATATAAACATTTTATCGTTTTGTAAGTACTTATCATTATACCTTAGTATTGAACTTATTTTGCTGCGCTATGGAAACGCTTTTTTTTTGCTGAGATTATAACCGGTAATAATTATACTTTCATATGGTGAAATGTGGGTAGAGGAGCTCGTGGCTAAGTATTAACAACCGCACGGGTCGATCCATCAGGTTAAGCTACGCTTGCCGAGGTTGGTCCGTGGGTGGGAGACCATCTTTACATACCGAGACTTCTCCGTGCCTCGGAAAGCACGTTAAACCGTTGGTCCCGGCTGTTATTCATGGATCTTTGACAGTCGTTACGGGTCGTCAGAAGCGCGAAAGTCTGACAACCAGTCAAACAAGGGGTATCGTATTACCCAGTTACTGGGTTGTAGAGGTCAGATAGGCAGTCGCTCCATGTAAAATACTAGTATTCAGCTGCATCCGGTTAGACTGGAAGCCGACCCCAACGTAGTTGGGAAAAGGCTAGACAGATTGGTTGTGGTGAAATGTGGGTGTACATCTCTGCCTAACCCTCCGGGGAAACGGGGCGTGATGTTATGTGTTATGTTTGTTACGAATAATGTAGGTAAAACTCAAGTAAGAACAAAATCAAAATATTTTATTTCACATAAGCCTACATGGGCACTTACGAATCGTCAAAAGCTAGGTGCGCGGTTCCAATTGGTCGTTTCCTATGGAGATAAGCCGGCAAGAAACTCAACGGGTACTCTTTTAAAAATAATTGGCTGTTACAATATTTTCGAGTTACAATGTTATTAAGTATGGGAAGACAGTGTAGGCCTTTCAACAAGTGCACAACGTCCTATAATAATGCGATACTTATAGATTTTTTATCTCACACATATAATATGCGCCTTGAATGATCCCATATTTTTAACACGTACTAAACCATATCTTTGCCGTTCCAATCAAACTTACCCTGTATCTTAAGAAAATGGTCCTAAGGTCCAAAATCGAATGCGAAGCCCACCCGATAAAATACCCATATGGACTTTGATTACGTATTCAAGTTTCGTCATAAGAACAATAATATTCTATAACTATAACGTTTTTATTATATGATACATGTTGCTATGAGAATAAGCTATCGTTTATGTAAGGAAAGTCATAATTTATGAGCATTTTATACACAATATTGTTTTATATTTGTACTATATGGTATGTATATTTTGTCGTTATTATATTAAGGACATTTGTATTGCCGGATTGATTGAAGAAGTATTTTGATATATTAAGTTCTGTATACATAATAATCAATCAATGTTATTGCCAATGGTGCCTCTCTGAAAGTTTCAGGTTACCCACAAGTCTTTGCAAAAAAAAAACATTTTTCTTTCGTCGTGTCAGAGGCTTATAATATTATGTTAAATTTTGGACACAAGAAAGAAAAAAAACAAAGAAAGAAAATACGTTTATTTGCGGCAAACACTACGCTAAGGAAGGACAAAAATACGAAAATAACAAATTGGGGAAAAATATGCGTCATATGGTGGACCGATGACCTTGTGGAGGTATCCGCTGGATGCAAGAAGCACAGAATCGGTCGAAAAGCGGTGCTTGGGGAGGCCTATGTCCAGCAGCGAACGTCTTTCGTCTGAAATGATGATGACGATTACATTTCAGATATACTAACTGTTTTGTGAAACTAATAACTGGTCCAATAGTAGCAACTGGCGTGCGTGTATGAACGTAAACGAAGCTAAATGATTATGTAAAGATCGTAGCAGGTGGCGTGCTGAAGTTTCTGCCTACCCCCATTGGGAAAACGGCGTGAGTTTATGTATGTAATCGTCTAATGATGCTCGTTCGCCTAGTTGTCGCAAGGCCTACTGCTGAGCATAAGGCATTCGTGGTGCGTGTACCGAACTGTTATCTGCCCCTTGTCATGGAAGAAGACTTTTGGCCGCAGAACGTGGTGTTCCGTCGCTTCCGCGGACAAGTGCCACAGGACAGCACAAAGACCAGCTAGTGCACAGTGAAGTGCTACTAACATAGTCTTAAGCCTTATTTATTAACACAAGTTTTTTATCATAAAAATATGTATGTCTAGGTTAAGGTATTTTTCTATGGGCCTGTGTCGCCTGAAATAAATGGTATTATTATTATTATCAAAATGTCTTCAACATAATTATCTCGGGACCCTGGGGTCCCGGACCTTCGGAAGGCGTACGAGGGGCCGAAGCCAACTCGCAGAGGCCCGTTAGACTTATTATAAGGTGGTGGATTTTTTTATCTGAAGTTTCTCAGTATCAGCCCTTCGTCGGGATTTGTGCCAGGTTGATGGCAATAGGCTCGCCCCCTATTACATGGGACTTAAACATAACTAGCGAAATGTGGGTGTACTATAGGTACACCTCTGCCTAACCCTTCAGGGATTACAGGCGTAATGTTGTAATTTAACTTTTGCTTGTCCTTTCAACCTTGAAAATACCAAATTGCTGAAAAAGTGCTTTTATTGGAAAAGAACATCACTACTGTCAATAAACTCTCCAGACAATAACTAACCTTAACATGGACCTAAAAACGCAGACCTAACATTTCGGTGCCGAAGTTAGGATTCAAGAAAGCCAATCACGTTCCATTTATCGTGTTACCCCACTCCGTAGTTCGCTTTAAAACTGCGAACGACACTGCACCGACTCTTAGAATTCTCACACATTGGCATCACCTTCACTTATCAAATCCATTCTTCATCAAACACCGTTGTCGCATCCCTAGCTTCGATATCCATTGCTGATTTTGTACCAGTAACTTCGAAATCTTTTGGTCCTTCCAGCGGAATGTATCGTGAATTCCAGTGAAAGTCCCGTATGTGGCCGGGGAGTTTGATATCCTGGTACGAGGCATCCTTCCTTCGTTGATTGTATTTGCACAGTACAGTCAATAGGACTTAATTTTCTCGGAGCTACGTTCTTCTGGCATTTTATTTGTAGTTTGTCGCAGTATTGAATCGTATAGGGATGTATTGCGTTTCGTATGTACGGTTTTAGTGTCTATTTGTCTTGGTCGGATTGTATTCAAGTTGCTAGTGGATTTTTCGTCGAGTTTCGCGTTTAGTTATTTTTTTGGTCGGTTCTTTTTTGTGTAGTTTGGGACTCGGACTATCTACATTATTAATGGTTATTGCAAATGCAAGCTTAGCGTAAACAATATTTCTGAGTACTAAGGCATGCTTAGTTTCATGTTAAATAAGTTAGTATACAATAAAGGTAACTTAATTTAATAGGATCATAATCATAACAATCGTTTTAAAGGTAAATTCCTTTCAGATATGACAAAGATTATGCATCTATATATATTATAAACTAAAGTCGCTTTTAGTGTTGGTCTGTATGTCCGCGCTGTTCTTCTAAACCACGCAACAGATTTTGATGAGGATTTGACCATCGTTTAGAGAATATATTTCGGAAGGTTTATGTGTATAATGCGTTAATATTAAAGTTACATATAACTAAGAAATCTCATATACAAAAAAAATGTTTTATCAAGTCGTAGTATTTAAATAAAAAACATGAGAGAAATTACAAGTATCACTGTGAGACAATGTGTAATATGAGAGAAATTAATACGAGTATCACGAGTATCACTGTAGCACTAAATAAATAATGCTTGCTCACGATCAATCACAATCTATTTCATTTTGACAATTCTACAACATTCATTGCGTTGTTGAGCAGACAAATTCGAACGTATGAATCAATGGATTAGCAATATCCTTCAAAATGATTCAGATTCACTCTCATTCAAAACCTTCAAAACCAACTTCCACTTAACCAGCGCAAACATCAAATCCACCGCATAAATTATCGTTAAAAATGGCGACTTCCATTCCACTCCCACTTACCGTCGCACCCTGACATCGGAAAACAACGTCAATACATCAACCTTTAAAAGTAAACTCTTGATGTATTTATAGTCCAAACAAAGCCCAATTGATACCAACGAGGAGCGATCCCAAGAAATCCCCGATACGGCAGAGCCTGGACGCATGTCTAGTTTTACACATCCAATTCAAAAATACCTTTAAAACCATTCAATTTCCACGTACAAGAAGACCAACGTAAACTGGACGTCTCACATGTCTTGTTGCACCATCCGACCCAACTTGATCCCTTTTGTGCTTACAAAAGCGAAGAGCATACAGGTCAATCTTCTCTGGCCGTCAATAGGGCTGGTCCAACTAGATTCCCAACAACAATCGAAGGTAATTGTGATCATGAATCAATCCTATCTCGAAATCCTTTCAAGGCGCACTATTCAAACGACATCTCCTTACTTTTCGGTATACATTGCTGCTTATGTATTGCATTGTTCTCTTTGACTGAATACGGGAGACGTAATGGATGTTGGAATTTTAGATTTTTCATGAATTGTTCATGGTTTTGGTATGGGGATTAAAGTCAAATGGATGTGTATGGGAAAACGATAGTTTAGGAAGCTAATATAAAGGAATTCCGGTGATATTGTTAGAACCCTTTATTGGTTGCAAATGCTACTGTGGATGGAAGACGGAGTTTTATTGCAGGGCTCGTCTCGGTGACAGAGCATTATCACTTAACTCGTATTTATTATGGGGTCATAACAGGTCTTCGTGGTGTGTCTGCCAATTAGTATACAGCAGAAAAGTGTTATTCGCTGTTGTCTCATCGCAGAGCGCTCGACGTGGCAACATTTCGTGTTTGGGTTCGCGAGTTCGCGACAGGTCAATCGTAATCCTGAGGATGCCTCGTTGTGAGGTGAAACACGTGTCGATTTCTGTCAGGGTTTTTTGTGACTCTTGAGGAATAGTTAAGCGGAATAGATTACTAGTAAATATATCTAGGTCTATTGTATTTTATGGGTACTTACCTACTTATTTTTTTGTATAAAAAGGTAAAATTTGTGACTTTGTATGTATCTTCGGAACTACTGATCTGATTCCGAAAATTCATTCACTAATGTGAAGCTACAGTATTACAGAGTATCATAAGATATTTTATGTTAAAACAAGAATGGTTATTCTTTGACAAAGTTTTATTTGTTTAGTCCTACGTGCTAGCAACTTTCTTATAATTATTTTGAACAAAATTAATAATATTTACTGGGTAAGTAACATATAACAAAATACTATTTCGGTACACACGTATCGAAGACCGAACATAAAACATTATTATCGAAACTCCTAAATCAAGTTGTAGGTAATAATAACCAGAAACTCGAACGAAATAATATAAATATTGGAAAGAATTGTGACATGAACGAAACTAAGATTAGATATAAGATATTAACGTAGTTTTCCTAGTTCACCCACATACAATGATATTATCGAGTTATTTGTAGATTAGTCAGAGAACCTGATTTTCTGATATTATTGGTTTTCTGGTAATAGATTCTTGATATCTTGAAAAGAGTACAGTAACGGGACTTTAATTGATGACCCACTTTTTAATTTTGCAGTTTCATACATTCACGAGATTACACGATTAAACACGAACTCAAATCGCATGCTCGTAAACACAAATTGCTAGTAATCGGAAATAGTCTTATCCATAGAGGTTGACTAATAAGTTCTCAATGATAAATAAATACAATGTTTATCCAATCTATTTGATACTGACCTCCTTTGAATCAGAGCTCATTACCTCGATAATTCTGAAAACCTATCCGCAGACAGTGACAGTTAAAATGTCGATGTCAGAGCAGAGGCGTGATTTTTGAATTTGTCGAAATGACTAGGTAATTTAAGTTTCTCCGTACGCTACCATTAAGCTACTTTAAGCTACCGTTACTATGGCTACGCTAAAACAATCGTCGCTAGGTTACGGTTGCTAGACCTGCAATTGGTTGACTTTGGGTAGTCACTCTGCTGTCAAGTTTGCAGTTCTGGCTCTCAGGTTAGCCAACCGGTAAGAATATTAAATATAATTTTCTTCTTCTTTATTACGAAGACATGAATTTCCGTGGATGTACGAGTATAACCGACTAAGATCGATTTGCATTACACGGCTAAAATACGAACAGTGCCAAGTGGCTCATCAATTAAAGTCCGTGACTGTACATAACCCACTCTGTTTCTTGTTGTAACTGTCGGAAAAGAGATTCTGGCAAAGCAGATATTCTCAAGTCCAGATCCTTTGACCTCTGTCTCTGTGGTGTCGTGTCTGGTGAGCAACTGCCCAACGATTGATGTCGGGATCTTGTATATGTCGACCGCGTAATAAACTCTAATTGGCCGATGCCGGATTTTGTGAGACGTCAGGATTTTTGTGTGTCTTTGATGCGTAGTTTGCATGTGGCGATATAGATGCCGCCCCAGGTAAAATAAAAACAAACAACATTAATAGAACACAGAAAAACATTAGCATAGAACTGCTGTTAACGGTACATTTTTCTACTTGGCACTAAAACTGAAATATTTATGATTCAACCCCAAAGCGACGCTCACAGAGGGAGTTAAAAACGATCAAGTTTTAACGAAGGTCAAATTTAGTGCAACAACCGCTTCGAGGCCAGAGGAAAATTGCAAAACATATCGCCCCGTTGATTGCCAGTCGCCGCTTTTTTAAACTTTCTCTCCGTCCTAACTACAGTTTGAAACTGGCAGCCTGAAAAAATATTTCGCCTTCCTACTTCTTTTTAAGTCCAGGGCATTATTTCTTCTGAATGTTCACATGCAAATTCGTGGCTAAGTAATAACAGCCGCACGGGTCGATCCATCAGGTAACGCTACGCTAGTTATTAATACAATATGAAGGTATTTTTCGGCGAAAACCAACCTTTAAAATCAACACCCGATCAATTTAGCTAGGAATTTCCGAACAAAAACAGCTTGGTATCAAATTTAAAATTGCGTGGGAACGGCCATATTTTTTGGTCCTTAGAGAACGCGTGCTCGAAATTCAAATCTCCTGTGGCACGTAATTTTTTGGCGCGAAGGATCAAAATGTAGATACTGTTATTAAAGATTAAAAAGATTTACAAAGTTTAAAGGTTATTGGAAATACCAGGAAATACATGATAACAAATACTGCAGCTTAATCTGAAAAGAAAAGACTGAATAATCAAAATTCGCCGTTATCATGCATGGAACCGTCCATATTTTCTCACTCAAACAATGCATTCTTCCGCTTGAAATACGAATTTCGAATCCCGTTTGGCGCGTTTTTTTTTGGCGCCAAGGCAGAGGCACAGATAACACAATAAAGTGTTCACGGAAAGGTTCTTTTAGTGCACAGTTGCGAGTTCAAACATTCGGTACATTCGTTACGACAAGTTGGTGGCGTAAATCTAATTTTGTCTGATGCACTGCGGACAGACAGTGTTTTGTTTTTGGTTTCTTTGCAGTGAAGGAATTTTGGTGTCGATTGTACATTATTTGAAGATAGAATGTGACTGATTTTCTTGGGTTTACATGATTTTCCTAATTTTGTAATGTCGTGGAAGCAGTCTAAATTATTATTAGCCTTTCGAGGCGAGACTCCTTGCTCGGGGTAGATTGGCGTAGACTCAGATATTTAGGTTTCGGCCACCATTCATCATAATAGTTTATCATATTTATTTGTTTACACTTCGTGTTAGAGTTTTCCTATTTAGAATTTTTTTGTAAGCCATTTAAATAATTGGCTCCTGGCTCAGGGTATGTATTAAATGATTTGTTAAAATCAAATTAAGTTTATCTTAAATCTTAAACAACAAGTTTTTGTAATCTTCCATTTTACATTTACTTTAAGATATTTTTTGTATACTAACTTTTTCTGTATCTATATTCAACCAGCTATCTAATTGCATAACTTATTTTCGTAACCGGTTAAGAGTAATTTGTTTCATTTTGACAGTTTTGACAGTTCAACAACATTCATTGCGATTACGATGCTGAGCAGATTTTTTTTTCGAACTTACGAAGCTATGGATTAGACATTTGTCCGATTCCAATTCTTGTTATTGTTTTTATGATTGATCGTGAATTACGCAATTAGGGTGCAGATGTAAACAAGTGCCGACTTGCTGTAACTTAATTATCATCTGTCTGGCCTTTTCCCAACTATGTTGGGGTCGGCTTCCAGTCTAACCGGATGCAGCTGAATACCAGTATTTTACATGGAGCGACTGCCTATCTGACCTCCACAACCCACTCACTGGGTAACACGATACTCCTTGGTAAGACTGGTTGTCAGACATTCGGTCTTCTCGTCGACGACCCGTAACAACTGTCAAAGATCTACAAATGACAGCCGGGAACAACGGCTCAACGTGCTTTCCGAGGCACGGAGGGGTCTTGTTATGTAAAGATGGTCACCCATTCACAGACCAACCCCGGCAAGCGTAGCTTAATCTGATAGATCGATCCGTGTGGCTGTTAGTACTTAGCCACGAGCCCCTTATTGTAACTTAATATACTTACCTTTCAACCCAACAATAATTCTTTCATCTGAACTTCAATATTTCAACAAAGAAACAAATAGTTCATAAGAGCTAAGTAATGTATTTGTTTACGGCCAAACACTTGAAGTTTTAACTATAACTTTAACGCTTGAGAGCTGTCGAAGTGTTGAAAAGTGTTATAAATATGTTCGGAGTTATTGGTATTGAACATTGAGCTGAATACAGGAGTTTCTGAAGAGTAACACTTTTGTTGGCGAGTGTATTATTCGGATCGAGATGTGCAGTTCAGTGACTTAGTGCAGATCCTCTTAAAACTTATTGACCTACTAATGATGATCGCTTTTTTTAAATCAATGAACCTCTAAAAACTTTGTGCTTATGCACACTTTTTTAAATGATTGAGCCTCTTTATAACTTGCTGGCTTTTCACAGTTGGTTGCAGTAACTTGGCTATATAGTATTTTTATGACTCCAAAATATGATTTATTTGGGTTTCACAAAAAGAGTCGCAATAATTATATTAGAGAGTTCAATAATATTTTTAGAGGTTCGATTTAATGCATACTTTTATGTAGGGGTCGGTAATAATAACTAGAGCTATATTAGGTCATAGATAGATTAACAGTATTTTTCATCGCTCGTACATATAAATATAAATTTATTTGCTAGAATACTAAGTTCCAAATACGCGGTTTTTTTTTTTTTTTAGTATGTCTCTGGTCCTTATGGATAAAAGAACCAGTTTTTTTTCAGGAGTCGTGTTGGTTACGTGCTTGTAAACAATTAACCTACACACCTGTCACTCCCGAACCGCGCCAACCGTAAAGATTCGCCAACCAACACGTCATTACTCTTCGCAAACTGCGAGGGCGACGTTCGAAAACTTACAAAGATGCAAGCCCAGCGGAATTCTTATGTTTACTCCCTGAAAGTATTCTTAGAACAGGTGTGGTTGGGTTTCTGAACGCACGCTCCAAATTCAAGAGTTTTGAAAATACGTTCGGAAATTATTTGGTTTAGTAGACTAGGAATTTTAAAACAAGTAGAAGTACAGTCACAAGCACTAATATGTATACACTTAGCAACTTTTAAAAGTGATTTTTTTCCGACTGTATTGGTTGTAATTTTATGTTATAACGAACATAGTATTTTGGAACCCATATTATTATGAAATAGGTATCATCTCAAAGTTGCAAACGCTATTCCACGAGAAAATCGTTATTGAATTTTGCTAGGTGTATACATATATTTGCTCGTGACTGTACCTACATATTTCCTAGATATAGAGTTTTTTTTAATCCCTAACGGGGGATCTCTTTGCCTGCATCCTGATACTTCGACCTGATCATGGTAAGCGAAGATCATGCTGAAGTTGGATGCGAGGTTCGACCGGAATCCTCAACGACAGAGCTACTTATGAGAACTGGCTATCTTACCTCTAACTGCCGAAACACAACAATGCTGTTAACATTGTTGTTATGGAGGTAGACTTAGATAAGATGGTGGTAGCTAGCCAAGCGCACTTAGAACAATCTCTACCAACAAGCAAACCGACCAGAAAATTTTGCTCCCATTGGGAATCGAATCCGGGACCTTTGAGCCTGAGACAGGTGATCTAACCTCTAGGCCACAGAAGCGGTTAAAAATTGAGCTTTTGAGGTGATTAATGAAGAGGTCAAAGGATCAATATTGGTGAAGAGGGAACCCAAAAATAAAAATCAAATTGGAGATTGTTGTCCCAGTTGTCACCACACAGAGGCAGCAGCTACTAGGTAGGCATAATATTATGAAGAATTTCCCGGGGTATGGCAAGTGAAGCTCCGAATGACCAAAAAAAACTGTGGTCTGTGCTCATTAGAATAGACATAAAGAAGATGTCACCACGATCTATAGAGGATCCCATTGGTACGTATTCCAGTAGGTTCTAAATGACCCACTATCTAATGACACAGTATAATTATGTAACAGTATTATATTTTCATAGAAAACGGTCGAAACTACGCGCTTCGAAATCTCAGTACGCAACAGTATCGAGTGCGCGGCAGTTACGCACGGACGCGGAAGGTTTATCTACCGAGCGACTGTAGGTAATTATTTCAATTTCACTGCTGAGATATAATACTGTTACTAATTTATACTGTGCTAATGACAAACTATTTAAGTGTCCACTTAATAGAATTTGTGTAAGAAAAAAAGGCAGAAAAAATCCGTTCATTGCCATTGCAGCAGAAAATACCTAAGTATAAAAACAGAAAACAATAAAATTATAGATTATAATGATCCTTCGATAATGAATCAACTTTCTCCACTAAAAATCTAAATGATACGGTGATTTAAGTTTGAAAAAAGTTGGTGCCCTTACTTTCAACGCATTTAAAGGTTTTCCTTCTATCTGAGTCAACTTTCTTTTGACTAAAAATCACTTAAGTACTTGTACGAAGAAAAACTTCCATCGATTATTTCATTAAAAGCCGAAAGTTTAGTTGGTTGAAATGGCTAAGGGCAGTACCACACAGAACTTTACTATCACACAGAACTTTATTGTCACAAAAAACTTTACTGTCACACAGAACTTTACTGTCACACAGAACTTTACTGTCACACAGAACTTTACTGTCACAGAGAACTTTACTGTCACACAGAACTTTACTGTCACACAGAACTGTACTGTCACACAGAATTTCTATGAGATGACAGTGAGTAACATTTTAAATTATTCAATCGTCTAGTTTTCAGATTTATTGTTATCCTGCTTGAGTTTAGGATACTAAAAAAAGTAGCCTGAAAAGTTATGGATGATTTTAATGAATTGATAGGTACACACACGGCTACACATTAAGCTATACATTTCCAGTATAAGCTGACTTTGCATTGTACGGAAATTCTATACAATATGAGATCAGCATAAACTGGAAATGTACTTAATTCACTTCCTGTTTGGGGGTGGTATAAGATGCATCTTTTCATACACGAAATATTTTAAGGGGTCATTGTACTCATCATTATGAACAACTTTCACTATAGGACCAAGACAGAAATCGCGAAAAACAAATCAGCCGTTCCCTACATTTTGACGAGCTATGCGAACAAAAAAGCATATTATAAGATTAAAGACTACGTTGAAGACAAGGAAGTTTGGCAATAATTCCTTCTGCACATGTGGCTTCCCTGGTACCTCATTAACGCCATAATTTTGTAAGAGTCTATTAACTGCTTCCAAATTACCATGTAATTTTTTTTTTTTTACATTCATCCCTAACAGACAATAATAATCATAATATTATTTGACATTATATACCTACAATTTAATTTCAACTCTATAGTAGTGGCTTTTGCGGACATGTTTATTATTCAGATTTGTTACAGTTGTAATGGCAATCATGTCATTTGGTTTAAATAGGTTTTTATCTGTAGTGTCTTATTTATCTTATATAGATTCTTTTCTACCTAGTGAATGTGAGAACGTCGTAGGCTTAGTGAGCTGTAGACTTTAATTTTTTTTATGAAATTTACCTGAAACTTTTTGAAAGGCCTACACTGTCCTCCCATAACAATTCGAAAATATTGTAAAAGCCAATTTATCTTTTAAAAGAGTAACCATGGAGTTTCTTGCCGGCTCTTCTCCACAGGAAACGACCAATTGGAACCGTGCACCTAGCTTCTGACGTTTCATAAGTGCCCATGTAGGTTTATGTGAAATAAAATATTTTGATTTTGATTTTGATTTTAACAAAGTGTGTCGATAACGTTTAGTACATAAGCCCACAGATTACAACCTAGCGTTTTTATAATTCCCAAACAAAGAGACTATGAAAGATTAAGGCTCTACTACGCAAACACTGAATATTATTTAGTCTTAAATTTAGTCATTGTCTTATCAAGCCCCGCAGGTGTTATAATTGCTCAAAGACTTTGAATAATGAATCGCAAATTCTGATCAACAATAGAAAACTTTTTCTTTGAAATTCTGGACAGTTTTCTTTATACTTTTTTCTTGTTTAATCTCGATAGATTTCAGTATATATTTTACAGATAGAGACAAAAATGGGAAATATTTGAAATGATCCTCTAAAAACTTATTGATCTTCTAATGAAGACACTTTTTTTAATTAATGAAAGATTTAAAAAAATTGCCCTTTTAAAAATGCACACTTTTTGAAATCATGCACACATCCAAGTTGGTTGCAGTTACTCGGCTATTAAGTATTTTTAGGACCCCAAAATAGGGACTATTTGAGGACCACGAAAAGAGGCACAGTCATTATATTAGAGTGCTCAGCTCTTAGAGTGCTCGGCACTGTTACTCCTTAATACAGGCTATTTCATAGCCTACCAAGGGGACCAGCACGTCACCCACTTGATTGTCAAATATTAGATTCTACCCACTTTGTGAAAACTGTTACCTAGACTACAATCTGTTTTTATATAAATAAAGATTATTATATTATTATTAATATTTTTTGGAGTGCAAAAATGGAATTATTAGAGACTAACAAAAAGAGGCGCAACCATTATATTAGATGTTCAATTAAAAAAATTGAAGCGCAAATTAGGAATTATTAGAGGTTCGATTAAATACATGCCCTAAAAATACTTTTTGGTCCTTCTGATAAGTTTGGTCCTACTTATAGCTATAGATAAGATAAGGTTTGCCCACCTGATATTTATTGCATGGTCTTATCGGTTCAATAGTAGGTTTGGGGATCAAATATTTTTTCATTATCGGACTCTTTTCTGTCGTAACCAATGTATTACTGACATTTGCTTTCGGATAGGATCTTTTTGACAAGAATGTATGTAATTCTCTTTTACGGTAACGGGTAAAACTGTGACCTTTCTATGTGGAGCGAGTTTTTCGTATCTTTTTAGGGTGAAAATACGCGATGGATAAGTACTTACCTATAACAGTTCCAGTGTGATTCTTTATAATGTGAACACATCGAAATGAGGGAATCTATGCTTAATTTTATTGACGGCAAAAGTATTATACATATTGGTATATATTTTTTTAAATTACGGAGTTTAACAAAAAAATGTTTTCTACTGTGACCCCCGTGTAAACAAAACGGTGTAACTTTTAAACTCCATGATCTATAACGATGAAAAAAACTCCATAATGATTGGAAGTAATTAGGCGTCCTCATAAAATGAAAATTGTTGGAAAAAAACTGCCCTCAATTGAAGATAAACATGTTTTTTTTACCAAAAATCGTTTTTTTTTTTCATTTGTTTTTTCAATAATCGTATCATATCTCAATAAGCCCTTTTGTTTGCTGTTAATTATTTATACTCTACCTGAGTGATGTTTGCGATTACATAAAAAGTGGTAGGTACTTCTAGGCGAAGACCTGTGTCCACTACAACGCCCTAAGGAGTCGTAGGGTTTTGCAGTATAATTCAACTAGATATAGGGTTCAACAAGAGTTAATTGAACCCTCATTCGTATCTACAAGAAGAAACAGAAAATAATATAGATATGTTAGTTTCTAAAAAAGAGCAGTGGTAGCCCAAGGGTATATATACAACGTGTAACGTTAAATGCGCAAAACCTCAGACACCCCAACTGATTTTTAATTCAATTGACATAAATCAGAGAGAAAAAAGTCATAAAAAAATTTGTAAAGGTTTTATGTGCTGTTTTAGTTTTGGAAGATTCTTATTTGCATTGAAATAAAAGCTATCATTATCCTGCGTATGAGAAAGTTTAAATTAGTCGACAACAATTTGTGTTTGTTTACCTATTTTAGCGGGTTTGCGCATGTGATGGCTTGACCTATTAATAAATAGACACGGCAACGTATTTTAATGAAGATTTTTTGAAAAATGACATAATAAATGTGGTTTAATTATTTTACGCATTTAACGTTACACGTTGTATAGTGGCCACACTAACGAGCTGTGGGTCATAAGTTCGAGCCAAGTCAGGCAATTTACTTGTGTGTTTAATTTCATCACCACTGCGCTCAAACGGTGAAGGAAAACATCGTGAGGAAACCGGCATGACCTAAAACGAAAACGTCGAAGACATGTAACATCTACCAACCAGCACTGGGCCCGCGTGGTGCATTATGGCTCACTCCCTCTCACAGAGATGATTAAGTAAGTTATGTATGAAAAATAATCACACTGATTAGACAAACCAATTCGGGTGTCAGCATGAGTTGGTATGTGTTTGATTCAGAAATACAATTCAGTTAGTTAATAAATTCCGCTAGTGACGAGTGAACCGTGTTGGGCTGTCTGTTACACCGTTATGTATCAAATTAGACCGAAATTAATAATATACCGTTTTGTAACTTTATAAGAAAGGGTTAATAAAATATGTGTTATTGCTCTTTGGCTTTCCAAGATTGGTAGAGTTTTTATGAACTGACAGCTGATCTTAGCAACCAGCAAATAGCACCACCCTGTACTCGGTGACCCTGGAATCGGGATAGAAAAAAAACATATTGTTTCCGTCCATTCACCCACAGTCCCGCCCCGAATATTAAAACAAGATCTAATGGCTATTCAGAATGTTGCGTTGAGCTGGCATAAAAAGTACCACATCATCTCTACAGCCTGGCTATGCTGCTCAACTACATTAATAAATCATTCAGTCCAACCAGCACTAGCTTGGCGTATCATAATCAGAATAATTTTGAATGACATTTATTGCTAATCCATTGCTTCATAATGTTCGAAATTTGTCTACTCAATAACGTAAATAACGCTGTTGATGAACTGTCAAAATGACACCGGTCGTGATTGATCGTGTAGGGTGCAGGGTCAATCAGAAGGCGATAAATAAATCTAATTTATTTCATTCTTGTACAAAACGGTGTAAAATACGATCTAATTCATCGCTGTGGTGTTAGTCCCGTTTGCCTAATTTCGATTTCGGTTAATCCATGGCGAGGCAATTTGTTAGCCCATACCTAAATTCTACGTGAAATACATTTACATATGTATTTATTGAGTTCAACGGATTATGTGCGTGAATCGGAATTGTATCATTATACGAATCGTATTTTGCATGAATGCTTGTTCAATTGTCATTGTTTAGGTTGGTATTGTTTTAGGATTTAAATTGAGTAAGTACTATAGTCCGCACGCCACTGACCTGCTGCTGGTCACCGCCTGAGGTATATGAGCGGTGAGACGCGGGGGCGCCTCTGACAAAATTGTCACACTGAGTTAGCTTGGCTTTTGTCTACCACCCCGTCTCACCGCTCACATACCCCAGGCGGTGACTAGAAGTCGCGCGCGGACTAAATCTTAATTCACGGCTCACGAGTCACGATTAATTTTAGTTCTCTAGGACAAAATTTCTGTATGTCCTTCTCGGGATTTAAAGTTACTGCTGTATCGAAATTGGTTTAGTGGGTCAGTCATACAATCAAGCTCAGTAAACAATGTAGGTGGCTATGATAAGACAGTGAGCTTACTCTGTTAGAAACCGCTTCTGTTTTTGTCTACGTTCTGTGATCTTCAGAGTTCAGTCTGCCTGTTGACTCAATAATAATCTTATACTGATCCATTTAACAAAAAGTGTTACACAACCATTTATAAGTACTGATTTCTAATTCTGCACTCTTGAAACAAAAATCCAAGACCGACTTTTCTCTACTCCACAACATATAAGAATATTTACGTAGACCACAGAATTTAAAACAACGCGCTTTGACGGTCAAATTTATAGCACAATAAAAGTAGGAATAGTAAATAAAAACAGCAAATCTAAGCTCGCCTTTGGGACAAAACCGGGATGTGCTAGAAAAAGTGCTAACTCGTAAGAAATGCCTGAATAGTGCTGCGACGAACTAGTTTGAGAACTTTCTTTTGTTGAATTTCAAGTTTACGTAACTATCTCTGACTACTGAATGTTCTCTCATTGTTAAGTTTTTACAGGATCTGTAATATGGCAAAGCTGTGGAGGCTAGCTCTAGCTGGCGTAGCTTACAAAAAGATCATCTTTTCAGCCGAAAGACGTCCACTGCTGGACATAGGCCTCCCCCAAGCACCGCCACTTTAAACAATTCTGTGCTTCCCACATCCAGCGGATTCCTGTAGTCTTCACAAGGTCATTGGTCCACCTTGTGGGAGGAATTCCAACGCAGAATATTCGGCCCCATCGGTCCTCTGTTCTGCGAACAATGCCTACCCCCATGGGAAGATGGTGCGAGTTTATGTATGTAAGATCAGTTCAGTCGTGTAAAATAAAGCCTCTCTGCACAAAGCATCATCCCTCCACATTCACATCTAACCAAACCAAACTGAAATACACCGAAACCCGTCCATCACTATTTTCAATGTCCGACTCGTATGTATGTATTTTATTGCACGACAAATCCGACATCCATGTACGCGCGACCCTAGTTTTTTAATATCAAATAGATACAAGTAAGTTTCTCGCTAGCAGCGATCCAAAGCTTTCGTTTAGAGTACATAAAAACCGTAAAAATGATTGCGCTATACGAATTGGGAGTTTCCAAATTGTTTTAGAATGTTCTGATGGAACTTGTAGAAATGGGGTGATTACTGAGATGACGACCCATACAGAAGTCAATCAATCTGCCTAGCCTTATCCCAACTATGTTGGGGACGGGTTCCAGTCTAACCGGATGCAGCTGAATACCAGTATTTTACATGGAGCGACTGCCTATATGACCTCCACAACCCAGTAACTGGGTAATATGATACCCCTTGGTCAAACTGGTTGTCAGACTTTCGGGTTTCTGACGACCCGTAACGACTGTCAAAAATCCACGAATGACAGCCGGGAGCAACGGCTTTACGAGCTTTCCGAGGCACGGAGGAGTCTCGGTATGTAAAGATGGTCACCCATCCATGGACCAGCCCCGGCAAGTGTAGCTTAACCTCATGAATCAACCCGAGCGGCTGTTATTACTTAGACAAGAGCCATAGAGCAGTATGGAAAAAGAATACATGCTGCGTATATAATATCTTGTGTGGATAAGAGTAGCAGAATCATGAAATGAGTCTGCCAGTCCATAACTATGGATGCCATCGAACCTTGATTGTCTTATCGTGTCCTAGGGTTAGGCACAAAATTTCCCCCGTGTCTAATATGGTTTTAACATTTGCCACGCCATCAAGGTATAGTGGAAATATTTTTTGACAGCAAACTCCAGCTGCGATCAGTCATAGTGAATATTTAAAGGGTTATGTGGTACACACCATCAAGTAACCATAGAGTTTCTTGCCGGCTCTTCTCCATAGGGAACGACCAATTGGAACCGTGCACCTAACTTCTGACGTTTCATATGTGCCCATGTAGGTTTATATGAAATACAATGCTTTGAATTTGAATTTGAAAAAACTGTCAATCATAATAAATATTTAGAGGATTATACCTGCATACAAATAAAACATTAGTTTACTTACTGTCGAATTGCACTTTACAATATCAAACCACAAGATGTCAGATCTCTTGTACAAACAATACCTCTCGAAAGAAATTCAAGAATTGCAACGCAGCAATATTCAATATTTTTCGTCCAAGAAATATATTTTTTAAATTTTCCTTTTACACACAGAACCAGATTATTTTTATCTTTATATCGCCATTTGCTTCATAAACAAAAAGATAACGAAGTGAACCCACGTTTGTGTCGGAACACAAAAGCTATGAAGACGATAAAAATCAACGGAGCTAAAACGGCCAAATTATATTTTGGCAATGCTTCGATTCTACTTCTCGTTCAAACAGTGCTGAGATTCAATGAGAATTGGCAAAAGCGTTCGAGGCTCTGTCGGTAGCATGTACATATATTGGGGCCAAGTGTTCGGCCAAGAATTTGTTTCTGAATTTTACTTCGATTCACAAAAGGTTTGCTTGCATAACTTTATTCCGATCTTCTATAGAAACGCCATGGGTATCCATATCCATCCATGGGTATCCATCGTCATCCTTGTAATCTTTTTCATCAACATCCACAGATCAACTTCACTCTGCCCGGTGTAGGCCTCTCACTGTTTGAACCTATCTCTACGTTCCTCTACTGTTTTTGCTTCTTCCAAATTCATACATCTTTTAACCAATGCACACAGGCGCATGAGCAAATAAACTTATTTTTCTTTCTTTCTTTTCTTTCTTTCTTTCAGGCTGCGAGTACTTTGCTCATGACCTATTTAAAGAACATGGTGAATACAACCAAGAATGACGCTAATTCAATTTCCTTGATAGCGTTCATCAGTATTTTAAAATAATAAATTCCATACATACAGATTAAAGTCGCTTTTCGTGTTTGTCTGTATATCCGCGTTGTTCTACTAAACCACGCAACAGACTTTGATAAGGTTTTCACCATCACTTAGAGAATTCATTCCGGAAGGTTTATGTGTATAATACGTTACTATTAAAATTACATATAACTAAGAAATCTCGATGTTTTGTCAAGTCGTAAAACCCGTGCGAAGCAGGGATGGGTCGCTAATAAATTCATCTTCTACAAAACATGCACTTTTCTTTTGTTTTGAGTGTCAGCTTCTAGTAATTTCCATATTATTATGCTATCTGTGTGCTATATTCTTGTGCAAGTTAAAGATAGGGGCGAAATCAATAGTCCAACTTGGAACGCTTGCATTCCGTTTCATTTCTCTTTTTTTTCGTAGTGAGCTCGGGATTGTAGGAATATCGGTATTCAGTATGCGGTGTTAATTTTCAGAAAGATTCAGTTGCAACCGGTTCAAAAATCAAAATCGTTTAATAAAACAGAAGAATTACATAAGACAGCCCCCAAAACGCCGTCCTTCACCACTTCCTAGTGCTTGCGCTGGGAAGATGAAGTAGCGCAAGAAATTCCCCAGCATCAGACTGGAGGCTGACCCGTATATAGTTCTGAAAAGACCAGGCAGATGATGATGATAATGGTTTTTTTTTATCATGACATCGTGTATCCTGATTTTGTAGATCGCTTTAGGAGCCTATCCAACCTCAAATGGCTTGGCATGATCCTCCGTTATGTCGAAAATACTGCAGCATTAATTTTGATGCTAGGTACTATGTTTGACGAAAACACGATTAAGTACATAAAATTTTCTCGATCGAAAAAAAATCCAAAGTTTGTTACTATTATTTTCACCGTAAAAAGCAATTACCTAAACTATTCGAGCGTTGGAGCCGCCAGCAACCCACTCCGTTTGCGAGCAGTATGGTGCGAGCGAGATAAAAAGTGAATTTGAGCTGTAGTAGTATAGGCTGTTAAGCGTTAAGACCGCCTCCATCATTGTCACCTCATGTAAGATTTCTACATCTGTAATTCATATGTATATTCGGACATAATAAAGAGTATTCTATTCAATCTTGATTTTCTTTTTGTTCAAAACTTTTTGGTCTCACACACACGTCCCTTAAGGGCCTATACTACCTCAGCTCAAATAAATTTTTAATCTCGCTCGCACAATACACTCGCGGCCTGAGTGAGAGCGAGACGTAGTAGGGTGCTGTCGGCTCCAAGCCTCGAATAGTTTTGATAATTGCTTTTTATGGTGTAAATAATGGTAACTAAAAAAAAGTGACCTGCTTTATAGTTAGTTCAGTTATTATGCAAAGTATCATGATCTAATTTGAAGTATTTTTTTAAATACCAGCGGTTTTTTTTTTCTATAGAGATTTATGTAATCGTGTTTTCGTCAAACATAGGACCTAGCATCAATCCCTAACTTTAACATATATTTATTTCAAAATTAATGCTGCAGTATTTACAGCATAACGGAGGATCATGCTAAGCAATTTGAGGTTCGGTAGGCCCTTAAACGTAAATGTTTCTTAAACACGGAAGTAAAATGTGTCCTCATTCCTCTTACCCAAATATTGCGAGCTACGTTTTTATTATTTTTCCTGCCTTATTGAGTTTTCCTTATCGATTTTTCTTAGCACTTATTGGATTGCTCTGACTTCCCTTTTTGTACCAATTTTAGCATTTCATGTGTCACATTTTCCTCAAATTAGGAAAGAGATCATGCTGTATAGTCTTCAATAATATAATAAGTGTCAGACACGTGTAATGCATGGACTTGTGTACACTTTAATGTAAGTAAAATAAATAAAAATGTTTATTTCTTCACTTAAGTAAATAACTATGTTAGGTTTGGAGTCACCTTTTAAGCATAGATTGGCTTGTATTAGGTGGTTCCGCTCCTCTCGTTTACAATAATTCTACAAATGTGTGAGAAATAAGACAAAAGATTCATTTAAAACTAAGTAACAGTAAGTGTGTTATGAATCGACTGTCTATTCACACACGTCCCTGAAATTGACGTGACTGATCGGCGACTTGACGTTGATATGACTGACGTGTGTATATTATTTATTATTTATTAAACTTTAATCCTTTCAATTTATTTAGAAGAAAGAACTTATTCTATAGATCCAAGTTTTGATTGCACTTACCCGTATTATGCTAGTGAAATATCAGATCCATAAAAGACGGATGACCATGACTAAATGCAGCCGCATTCAGAGAAAAATTTAATGGTATTCGAGACAAATTTGATGGAATATTTCGCCAAATGGCTAGCCTTCAATTGCGTACTAAGGATTTCAATTTAGGAGTGACATTTCCTTTAGAGTCTCTGCGGGATTTCGTACTAATATTATTTGCGTAGATGGAAAGCTGTCTTCACTGCAGTATACAGTTCTTGCGTAATCTATGGACTAAAGCTTTCTCAATGATTTTTGGCTCGGATATTGACCTGGTTTTTTTTTTGCTCGATCACAGAGTCTTTTGTGTGCGAGTTCGACTCGCACTTGGCCGATTTTTTATAATACTTATCCTCATATCTTTCCAGTATAACCCGTACAATTTTCATAACCAAACAGTTGCCTTTTCAACTCACAAGGTCAGTAAACCAAACCGAACAAGAAACATACTTAGCAAAAACAACTCTAACAAAATTACCATCTACCCGCATTTTCCTTAGAATTCAAATCGGCATGTGTATCCGCGAGCTCGTGCCTGCGATAAATCAGGCGCACGTGTTACTGATGACCGGGCTTCGTTCTGATCGATGTTACCCGGCTATTATGGGCCTGATAATGTAAGTATGCCTGTTTTGGGCGGAAAATATGGAGCACCATGTTTGCTTAAAAATATATACATTACTAGCTGCGCCCCGCGGTTTCACCCGCAAGAATCTCGAACCTGTGGAAATATTGGGATAAAACGTATCCTATGTGCTAATCCAGGTCTATCCATGTGCTAAATTTCATCCAAATCTGATCAGCCGTTTAGCGTGAAAGCGTAATAAACAAACAAACTCACTTTCGCATTTATAATATTATAATTATATTAAATGTTAATGCTATGATATATATAATACTAGCTGATGCACGTGGCTTCGCCCACGTGGATGACGGTTATTATATACTAAAACCTTACTCGAGAACCTCTCTATCCATTGTTGAAAACAGCATGCAAATCGGTGCAGTAGTTTTTGAGTTTATCACGAACAGGACGACAGCCTGACGCGGCGGAGGACTTTGTTTTATAATATGTAAGGATCCTACTAATATGTTATAAATATATAGTGAGGATAATATATGTAAATATCCGAATAACCTCCTCATTTTATAAGTCAGTTAAAAAGTATATACTGTTTTGTCACTGGTTCTCTTAGTCCTGTAGATTATTAGAACATCATCTGCCTAGCTTTTTCCCAGATATGTTGGGTTCGGCTTCCAGTCTAACCGAATGCAGCTGAATAATCAGTACTTTACATAGAACGACTGCCTATCTGACCTCCACAACCCAGTAACGGGTAATACGATACCCCTTGGCAAGACTTATTGTCAGTTTTTGGGGCTACATGTAATGATTGTCAAAGATCTCCAAATGACAGCCACCAGCTTCACCCGGAATCCTCAACCACAGAGGAGCTGGCTATCTTACCTCTAACTACCGAAACACAACAATGCTATTAACATTGTTGCTATGGCGACAGACTTAGATAAGATGGTGGTAGCTAGACAGGTGGACTTAGAACAAGTCCGTACGACCAACCAAACCGAGAAAATTGTGGTACAGTAATCTTATTCTAGGTGCATCGTCTTCACATATAACATGTAATTGATGTATACAAAATATTGTAAAACATTTTTAAAAGAGTAACGGTGGATTTTCTTGCCCATTCTTCTCCATACGAAAACTATCTTTTGGAAGGGGCAACTAGAATTAGTTGTATTTCTTTGTTTATATTCAAAAGTACCTTTTAAGTGCCTATTTGAAATAAATTATTTTGACTTTGACTTTGACAGAAAATTTTGCCACTACTGGGAATCGAACCCTATCCACCTCTAGTTCTGAGACAGGTGGTCTAATCACTAGACCACAGAGATGGTTTTCTTTATTAGCACTAAAATATTACCATGTAGGTATTACACTAAAGTATAAAACGCTGACAACTTAATCACCCTTTCACGAGCACCACACTAACTTTCGACACAATATCCCGGTATTAAAATTCAACGTCATTCATTTTAAAAACTGTTCTCAAAGAGAAATTCAAACGCCGTTCATGCCATCCCGCGGTAATTTCCCGCAAAAAATACCAACTGTTTTTGTTCAATCTATCCAGATCGTTCAATTTTCGTCGGATTCAGTTTTGAGAGGAAACTAATATGAAGCATTACCTCCGACCGAATCCCGGGATCTCGGATTTGTCGGGATTTTTATTTTTATAACCTCAAAATGCATCTCGGGATTGTGCTTTTGTAATATAATTTCGTGTCCGTTCAATTCCAATTCGATTTGCAGGGTTAGAGTAAACTGGTTGGTTTTTCTAAATATTGGTCTATAACTTTTTATGTAGAGTCTAAAATCTTTTCAGTCCAGAGCTGAAAATCGATATTATGGCGAAAGGACCATTATTGGCAGTGGTTGTACTAAAAGACCATACTTGTAATGGTGGTGTGATTTCCCATCGTAAAATTGCTAGCAGATCCAGGTCAATAGTGAGAGTGTTAAGGTAACACAATGGGCAGTGTTATCTCTAAAAGCGATATTTTACACTTTTGAAAACCTTCTGATGGATTAAAGTAAGAAGGAGAAGCAATACTGCCAGTAGTCATTGGTGTACCATTTACATCTTAAAATCCTAACTAATATTATAAAAGTGAAAGTGAGTTTGTTTGTTTGTGACGCTTTCATGCTAAAATGGCTGAACGGATTTGTATGAATTTTGGCACAGGGTTAGACCATAATCTGGATTAGGACATAGGATACTTTTTATCCCGATATTCCCACGGGATCGAGACCTACGCCGGTGAAACCGGGGGGCGCAGCTAGTATACAATAAATACACACACGAACGACGATACTCCACATTAGCCAAGTGAGTAGTGATCCCGTAAATATAAGACAAAAAAATCACGTCTGTCCTCCGCTTGACGCCTACGTAATCGTTTGAGTGGCTTCTCTTGTATCTTTAACATGAATAAATCGGCGGACGGGGTCTATAAGGCTGTGTACACACTAGACGGGGGAACGCTAAGTGGCTATACAGACCTTTATACGAGCTTAATCGAAGCCGCTACTGCGAGTTGCTGCGACCTTTCACACCAATTGTGAATGGATATCGGAATCTCCTTTTTTTTTTAAATCGACGTTCCTTTTCGCACGATATACTCTGCAGACGCGTTTTTTTTTTCACTTTTTTACAAACAAAAGTGTGGTGATTGTCAACATGTTACACTTTTTTTCAGTTTAGCTGTTTCGCCAAGTGTGCAAAAGCGAAACACAGTTTTAAGGTTTGCCAAAGCAAATTTCACTGTGGAATATAAAATTATAATAAAATATAGAAATTATAGCTGAAACTTTAAAAAAATATATAAAACTAGCTGTGGCCCGTGACTTCAACTCCAATCCAGGATGAAAAGTAGCCTATGTCCGTCTCCAGGTCATGGTCCCATGTGCCAAATTTCATTCAAATCGGTGCAGCCGTGCGTTTTTAGCGTGAAAGCGTAACAAACAAACAAACTTACTTTGGCATTTATAATGTTAGTTAGGATAAATAAAACAGTAATATCAATAAAAACGGGTTCAAACTAATTTGGATTTTGCGGGAATGTTAGAAGAAAAATAATCAATTAAAGAGACATGCATTTCCAGGTGCGTTCCTAACCTAACCAATAAAAATTTTTGACTAACTCCAACATCATTTTATTTGTGTGGGAGCAAAAAATATCGTTTGTTTTCATCGGGATATTTTTGTTTCTAGTTACCGGTTCAGATGAAATTTTTTAATATTTTGTGACAGGCTAAATACCTAGATTCTGTCTTGAATCAACGAGAGAAGAAAAAATGGTCCTTTGAGGCGAAAACTGCCTCCATTTTTGTAAGAAATACTATTACAATGGTCTGTTAAATCGTTGATGAAGACAAATTCCTTAAATAAATGTTCCCTTTACTTTTTAGGGTTCCGTACCCAAAGGGTGCCAACTGGACCTTATTAAGGCTCCGTTGTCCGTCTGTCCATCCGTTCGTCCGTCACAGGGGTATATCTTTTGTACTTTAACAGGTAGAACACTTGAAATTTTCAGAGAGTATTATTGTCGCTATAACAATAAATAATATAAATAACACAAGGAACGTTTTTTTTTTTTACAAAAGTTTTTTTTTAAGTGTATTGAGACTTGTGTGATATGTATGAAAGATGGAAGGAGTGGAGGCAGGATTTTGCCCAGGACGGGGACAGCACAGGCTAGTAAAAAAAAAAACCCTTTGTGTACCCTTTATACTCAGATAATGTACAGGCTGATTAAAATAATAAAGCGTCTAGTTTTTTAAGCCAAGATGAGATAAATTATTAAAATGTCTAGCTTATAACCACGATGGGAAAAACTGGAAAGATAAAACGATTTTTTTTCACTACCCGTAAATCCTTGTAGCAAGCAGATAATTCCTTGAACAAAAGCTCCTTTTGTTTATGAAATCTCTTTGGTAATTACTTTGCGATGATTTTAAATGGAATTAAAACAGTTATTTTATTGAAAACGCAATCGGCAAGGATAGTATTAACACAGTATAAATAAGGAACCGTATTATATCTTCATAGAAAACGGTCGAAACGACGCACTTCGAAATTTCAGTGTATAGCAGTACGCAACAGACTCGAATGCGCGGCAGTTACGCGCGGACGCGGAAGATTTATCTACCAAGCGGCCGCAAGTTTCAAGGTCACTGCCGAGATATATTACTGTTGCCTATATACACTATGTCCTTGCATTTTAAAATCTCACGAGATATTTCTCCGAACAAAAGCTCGATTAGTTGTATTTATGAAATCCTTTCGACTGAACTTTGCGAAGATTTTCAATGGAATTGAAACAGTTATTTTGTATTGAAAACGCAACATAGGAGGATAGGATTAATCCTCTTATTGATTTGTGGATTAAATGATAATGATAGTTCACTGCGGCACCGCGGCGCCGCTCGCGTTATCAAATCCTTTTAAAAGTGGTCAATTTGGTTTTTATTCGGTTCTATTTTTTGTTCTGATATCAGATATTTTTGCTTTCGGAATTCTGCTTTGCATTTGGTTTTTATTTTATTTTTGGGTGTAGTAAATGCTGGTACAAACTAGATAAACTGTTATTTACGTTTTGATGACATTACTAGGGTGCAGTGAATTCTAATTCTGTTTTAATTCGAATGTCCGTGGAATGTCTTGCATGTTCTTCTCCATAGGAACCTAAGTACTACGCTTTGGCATACGCAGCTAGCTTCATCTTTCTGACTGACCGACTCTTCGACAATTTGGTTCATGAAATAAATCGTTTGAGTTTGGAATCGAACTGTCGTAGAGGAACGAATTTTCTTTTGTTATTAATCCTATAGGGAATAGATGCAACCATACAACGTTTAGTTGAACATTAGGTACTTACCTTATAATTTACCTATTAAAAAGCCGGTTAAAATAACACCAATCCAATTAACACTTTTTTTTTTCAATTAATCACTGATTATGTGTCTTGTGAGAAACCAAAGAAACGATGGATGGACGGTGTGAAAAACCAAAGAAACGATGGATGGACTGTCTGACAAACCAAAGTAACGATTGTTGGACTGTGTAAGACCAAAGAAACGATGGATGGACTGTGTGAAAAACCAAAGAAACGATGGTTGGACTGTCTGACAAACCAAAGAAACGATTGTTGGACTGTGTGTAAATCCAAAGAAACGATAGTTGGACTGTGTGAAAAACCAATGAAACGATAGTTGGACTGTGGGAAAAACAAAAGAAACGATGGATGGACTGTCTGACAAACCAAAAAAACATTGTTGGACTGTGTGTAAAACCAAAGAAACTATTGATGGACTATGTGAAAAAAGATATGTCTAGAAAGGGGGTGAATACCGAGATGACGATGGAAGAAAGTACATATTTCACCGATCCTAAATAAATTGAGATAAAAGCAGGGAATGATGAATGCGACTTGTCATAATCACAGAAAATGTTTACGACCAGACAGACAAGCAGCCGTCCCAATTATTTTTATAAATATCGTATGAACGGATTATTAAGAGGCTTTTAGTCCGATAAATGAATCATTTTGTAACATGCACAAAGAGTTACTCGTAGGTTAAAATTATAATGTTGAGGACTGTTTCATATATTGGTTACGTTTCAATTTACTTATGAAAGATTCTTTTAAACGCTTAACTGAATAGAAAGGCCTTTTAAAAAGGCTTTTAAAAGATTGAAACCAAATAATTTTTACATTAGTTTTTTTTTTTTATTGCTTATGGAATTAGGTTTTCTACTTTTGATCTAAGTCTGCGGTCGGTTTGTGGATGGGTGATCATCCATATAACGAAACCCGTCCTTGGCTTGGAAAGTACGTTAAGCCGTTGGCCCCGGCTGGCAGTCGACAGTCGTTACGGGTATTCAGAAGCCCAAATTTCTGACTTGGTTGTGAAGGTCAGATAGATAGTCGCCCCATGTAAAATACTGGTATTCAGCTGCATCCGGATAGGCTGGAAGCCAATCCCAACATAATTGGGAAACTGATTGATTTTTCTTGATCTTAGTACTGTGACTCTAGTGCTCTTCTGTGGTGGTTGATCAAGCTATGATAGTTAGCATATACAACGCGTAATCTATCAATTCTCTGTATCAGAAAAATCTTATTCACTGGCACAAATAGGTACAGCCTAAAATTAAATTCAAGTCACAGTCAAGAATCAATAGTTCCAAATCCAATAGTTATGATTCATTTGCCTATATAAAATCCTAGGCTTTATCAGAGCAATGGTTTCAGATTTATTTCAACAAACGTGCTAAAATTAAAATATAATGTATGCGCAGGCGACGCCGCTCGGTATAAATTGAGCCGATTGTTATCCAAGCGATCGGTTCGGCTGGATATTATAGATGTGCGTTCTGCGTGGCGATAGGGTTGAAAGGTATTTAATATTTATTTTTTAGATCATCGGGATAAGTCGTCCGTCAAAAGGGTTCAACTATAATGCTTAAATATTAGCTATAATGCCAAGGTTTGCTAAAATTGAAATTGAATTGGATTTTTTTTGGATATATTTTGCTTTTAGTTTAACGGGCTTTGCCTACTAGAGGAGAATTGAAAGAAATCTCATGAGCGGCAAAAAAGATTTTGAAACTTTTTACATTTTGCATACTTACTGAGAATAAGTAAGTATTTTTGGCTCAGATCGTTTTCCAATATGGAATTAAATACATACATTCACTTCAATCAATCTGCCTAGCCTTTTCCCAACTATGTTGGGGTCGGCTTCCAGTCTAACCGGATGCAGCTGAATACCAGAAATATATATATAAATACATACATTTACTTACAAAGTAAAATATACTTGTTTCTGTTCACGAGCTTTCAGAATTGTTTCTTTTTTTTTTACTTTTCGCATTAAAAAAATGTACAAAGGCGGACTTAATGACTTAGGCATTCTCTACCAATCAACCATGAGTGGTGAAGAGATTAGATGGTAAGTGCTCTGTTTGAGAGGAAAAATCAAAAAGTATAAAAATTAATCATAATGAAATGATTAATAAATTAGGTAAATAGGTATATGTAATTATGTTTTTTTTTTTCGTTCTCTTCCCTATATAGGAACGTACTACACTTTGGTCTGGACAACTAGCTTCATGAGACAACTATACTTATATACTACCAATCAACCATGAGTGGTGAAGAGATAAGATGGTAGGTGCTCTGTTTGAGAAACAATGAAAAATTATAAAAAAATAATGATAATGAAATGATTAATAAATTAGGTAAATAGGTAATTATGTTTTTTTTTATTCCGTTCTTCTCCATAGGAACGTACTACACTTTGGTCTGGACAACTAGCTTCATGAGACAACTAATACTCCATTTGAAATAAGATTAGACATTTAAATAAACCTTTTTTACAGTCCGTTCAACCAATTTTTACTTCTATTGCTACTGGCATGACAAATGGCAGCTGCAGTAGACAGGTTGGTATTGTGTAACCTTTTTTGTTTTTAATGCCATCCTTATGCCTACGGTATAGAAGTCAAAATCGGTTCAACGGACTGTAAAAAGGTTTGTTTGAATTTCTAATCTTATTTCAAATGGAGTTTAGATTCAGACAATTCAAAAGTGCCTGCAAATGGTTTGATTCAAATAATACGGTTTTGTAACATTTCCGTGGCAGCCCTGGGCAACAGGCTTACCGTTTCCCTGCATTTGAATGCATCGGACGAGCTGCACGTTTGATGGACATTATTCATTCTCGCATATATCCATGCACGAATATGCTAACCAGCGCGAATATGCGCCATTTGTGCTAAGCGCGCTTTACAGTAATTATTCATACCATAAATTCTGATGTTCCGGTGTTGTTTTGCATTTAATGCTGGTAATTATGAGAATGTAGGTCGATGAGTTTGCTTCTAATTATCGGAGTAAATGGATTGATGTGTGAGGTTAAGTTGTGCTTGTTGAGGTTAGTTCATGGATGGATGTGAAAAAATAAAAGAAGCTGCATAAAAAATATACGTCTGTTGTTCGTGACTTCAGACCTTCAAGCCGAATTTATATACATACGAGTAGTTATTCATTGATATTTTCACGTGTAGGTAAATATTTATATATTTACACGTGAAACTATGAATGAATAACTAAGTTTACGCAACTAGTTTCGTAATGTAAATTTGGCTTTAGGCACATTGACATTGGGTAGTATACGACGACGTTATTGATTTTGTACCTAACTTAGTAAGAGAAGAGGTAATTAAATGTTTCACATCCTGTATACGTATACAGCGTGTGTAAGATTAAGTATTCTTATAAATGATACAATTATTATCTTTTGGTCATAAAGATAAACGAAAAAAGAAGAAAGATTTGGACTAAGATGATGAAAAAAGTATGTCTTATTTATTTGGGTCACCCATCCAAATCTAAACCTCACCCATAGACGCTTAACTTCTCACATTATCGTCCCAAAAACACAATTCAACTGTCATCCTCAGCCAATGGAAGCTAAAATTGAATAATTTACTCAATAAATTATCATAATTGAGTGAAATGATGGCGCTGGACCATTTAATTGTGCCTCCATTATGTTAGTTACGTATTATCGTAACCTAATATTAAAGCCTACATAATTTTGGCCTTATTATTCTGTAGGTCATAGAGTAGGATGGATCTAGATGGGACATGGTCTTGCAAAATAACATAACGTCATTAGGCAGAGATGCACCTATAGTACATCCAGACTTCGCAGAGGTGCACCTATAGTACACCCACGCTTTGCAGAAGTGCACCTATAGTACACCCACACTTCGCAGAGGTGCACCTATAGTACACCCACGCTTTGCAGAAGTGCACCTATAGTACACCCACGCTTTGCAGAAGTGCACCTATAGTACACCCACACTTCGCAGAGGTGCACCTATAGTACACCCACGCGTTGCAGAAGTGCACCTATAGTACACCCACACTTCGCAGAGGTGCACCTATAGTACACCCACACTTCGCAGAGGTGCACCTATAGTACACTCACACTTCACCAGTTATGTTTAAGTCCCATATAACAGGGGGCCGAGCCTATTGCCATCAACCGGGGACAAATCCAGTCTCCGGGCTACTACTGAGAAATCCCAGATGAAAAAAACACAAAAATCGGGAATCGAACCAAGGACCTCGTGCTCAGCAGTGGCGCTTGCTTGATCACTACAACAACAAGACAATATGTTAGACCAAAAATAGCACAGGTTTGAAAAGTAGCGAAGTTGATACAAAAATCAAACTAAAGATGTGTCATCTGCCTAGCCTTTTCCCAACTATGTTGGAGTCGGCTTCCAGTCTAACCGGATCTAGCTGAATACCAGTATTTTACATGGAGTGACTGCCTATCTGAACTCCACAACCCATTAACTGGGTAATACGATACCCCTTGGCAAGACTGGTTGTTAGACTTTCGGGCTTCTGACGACCCGTAACGACTGTCAAAGATCCACAAATGACAGCCGGGACCAACGGCTTAACGTGCTTTCCAAGGCACGGAAGAATCTCGATATGTAAAGATGCTCACCCATCCACGGACTAACCCCGGCAAGCGTAGCTTAACCTCATGGATCGGCCAGTGCGGCTATTATTACTTAGCCACGAGCTCCTAAAGCGACGAGTGGCGAGCTCTAAACTACCTTTGCGATTGAGAATGCATTGTACATTTCTATATAACACTTCATTTTAGATATACTGCGGCAGTAATTTATGGTGGTACTAGAAATAAGGTACCAATTATTTTCTTGGACGAACTCCTTTTAAATAATTACGTAAGAGAATAATGTATTATTGTTATATTTTTAGTTTAAAAAAATCTTGTTAAGACTGTATGTCGTCAAACTACTAGAATTAGCACATCTCTTCCAAGAAACTTGATCTTTGCGCAAATCACTAACGCTGTTTCAGTATTTAGTTAAATTTGCATATTTTACCCAAGAGCCACTGTTGTCTTAGGGTTGTTGACCTTTTGACAGTTAAGCCACTGCCGTGATAGTCGAGTTTTGTTGGTCTTTCGTTACTTGTTTAGTAAATCACTTCTTAGTCTAGTGGTTTTCGCAAGGACCAAAATTATTTTAGGAACTAAGTTAATTGCTAAAGGTAGAAATAAATCATTATGTCAATATGAATGCATAATGACCACTAGTTTTTTGTCGATAATTAGGTAAATGCGCACACGCGGGTATTTTAATTGTCGATAATACACTCACAAAGTCACCACAGACCAGCACTGCTATTTATGGATCGTAAGTGCGAGCGAGAGGGATAAAAATGATTTACGAATCTGACTTAGCGTTTGTAATGGCCCGAATATAATCGTTGATTGCCTTAATGTAATTAACACATTAATTAATTGTTCCTTTTGTACTAATTCCTAATTCAATTCCCTTTACCACACCCACTCATGGGGTAAATTTTAAACCTTTCTCAGAACATAAAGCATTTTCTCAAAAATGTTCGTAAGTCCACCTACACAAAAAACCATTGAAAGGTGTCTAACTACAAAGAGAGAAGCTTTTATTCGCAACAAAAGTATAAAAAAGCGATATAAAAGTATTCGAACTCCATAAAATAATGAATTTCTGCGCTCACAAAAGTGTCTGGCGGGGCAAAACCACCGAGATGATTGAAAAAGTTTAATTTGACACTTCACAATATTCCACAGATGAGTAAATGTATAGAATCTTTAAAAGTACTTGTGGAACTCGAAATGTTACGTGTTAGGACCAATTTTCTTTTTAGAGGTGACAATAGTTTCTTTGGAAGTGATCCTTTGATCGTACCAGCTTGTAAATGTTGTTACAAAGGCTTATGACTTTTGATTCTTACTCTCTTAAATACTCAGAGGGGCTCGTGGCTAGATAATAACATCTTCATGGTTAAGGAACGCTTGCCGAAGTCGGTCCGTGGATGACTATCCATATCCATGACATACCGGATCCCTCCATGGCTCAGAAGGACGTTAAGCCGTTGGTCCCGGCTGTCATTCGTAGATCTTTGACAGTCGTTACGGGTCGTCAGAAGCCCAAAAAGTCTGATAACCAGTCATAATAAGAGTATGTTACCCAGTTATGGCCCGTTGTGGCGGTCAGATAGGCAGTCGCTCCATGTAAAAATACCGCTATTCAGCTGCATCCGGTTAGACTGGAAGCCGACCTGAAATGGTTTAGAAAAGGCTAGGTAGAAAGAATTTACCAAAAATGTGAAACATCCCTTTCGCCAAAAGAAGATTTTTACGTGCAAACGAAACGTTTCTGGGATAATTATTATCTTCAATTAATTTCGTTGCTGGCAACAGACTCATTGAAATTGCTGTATGAAAGTTTCGGGTGAGAACAGTTTGGGCTCAAATATGACTGACCTTCGTAGAATAATACCAGAAACACCCATCATACCAGCCCAGTAATGGTTTGTTATTGTAGGAACAACACTTAGTAATCTGAAACTAGGAATGCTCCTGTTTCCTAGGTGTGTTAAGAAGCAAATCTCAAACAAATTCGTAGGCATTCGTGAATTTGTGATTTGCTTGTTCGTGAACAAAATATAAATGACACAAATTTTATTTTATGTGATCAGTTGAGTCTGCTTTTGCATGCATAGCTCGGTTATTACCGTATCATATTTACGAAAGCCGCAATAACTTGATCAGGTTTCGATTAATACACCATTCCAATCTGGAATGCAATTTGTGATGCTGCTCTACAAACGATGACACCTTGCGTCATGTCCTGCGTGCTTTACTTTCATCATTAACATTTCAACCGAAAGACGTCGACTACTGGACATGGCTTTCCCCAAGCACCGCCACATCTACCGGTCCTGTGCCTGTCACATCGCCTTACCTTCACGTTAAAAAAACTTATTTATGGTGGCTACTGATAATGCTATTACCTCGCAACTCGGTTCTACATTGACACAATTTGAATACCATAAACATGCTAGCACAAGGTGGACCGATGATCTTGTAAGGGCAGCAGTAATTGCTGAATGCGAGAAGCACAGAACCGGTCGAAGTGCTTGGGGAAGGCTTATGTCCAGCAGTGGACGTTTTTCTGCTGAAATGATAATGATGATGACGATAAAACACGCAAAAGAAGTTGAAAAAACATGTCGAGAATTTCACTTACTTAAAAAGTAAAGATTCTCCGATGGTTGGGCCCAAATCGTGGGTTCGGCGGACAATAGCCAGGCGATTAAACCGAGTTATTTCATTAGCACTTGATCTACGGAATTCTATTAGGCCCGCGGTGTCCTCACGATATTTAGGGTCCTGTAGCTATATAACGAACCGTTTTTGTTTCTAAAAGGATTAAATTAAGTTTGCCCGTTTCCACCAACATTAGGTGACACTTTATTGTACTGCGTAAAGATTAAGCAGTTACTTAGCGCAAAAATCGATGGGGTTACAGGTTGCCTAGCAACAGATTTACAACAATATTGACAGACAACGAATTTGACTTATGAAAACCGGAGACAAGTATCAAAAATGAAGATTTCAAAGCTTACGAGTTGCCTACTGAGACACATTCACGATCTACGTAAAATTAGTAAGGCATTGCAATGTAACTTTTATCTCAGTAAGGTAAGGCATAAAATAGAATGATTGCCGAGAGTTTTATCAAACTCACAGCAATCATTCTAATTAATACTTTATCACAATGACATATTAGTTATATTGCAATGACTTACTAATGGTTTTACGTCATTCTCGTCAGATCGTGGATGTTTTACTTTAGGGATGTACTTACGTTTGGGTCCCGTAGCTATATAACGAACCGTTTTTGTTTCCACGAGGATTTAATTTCCTTACCCAGCGAAATTAAGGTACGGTTTTGTTATTTTATTATGTAGTTTAATAAGGTGCGTTACAAAAGGTGTAGATTTAAAGCCTATGTAAATTTTCATGTCAACACTAAATAGGGTGCCTATGGTTTTGAAACCTGGATGACGTAAAAGGTTGTTTTATACAGCCTTGTGGCAGTACGTTCTTGAAAATAGGTCTCGTTTTTATGAGCTATAAAAATATGATCCAGTGTGGCGCTGTCATGAAATGTGCGTGTAAGTCGGTATTAAATAAAAATACATATTTTTGTAGGCATAACTTTAGGTTTTCTAAGTATTCCGGTAGTTTAATTGGTTCAGGCGTGGTTTTACGGAAATCCATTACAATAGTCGTAGACATATTTAGTAACTTATTCCACTTAAATATTTCTCAAGAGTCATAAAAAACCCTTGTAAGAAATCAATTCGTGTTTCACTTCTCAACGAGGCATCCTCAGAATGACGATTGACCAGTCGCGAATCCGAACACGACCTGATGCCACGCCCAGTGCCGGACGCAAAGTATTCCGGCTTCAGACTGCCGAATGTACCTGCTATTGAGGAAGACTCGATTACTACCAAGCTCTTATTGGCCCACTGCAGAGGCTTTTTTTTGAGGGTGTGAAATCATCAAATGACTTCTCCCGCTCTGGGCGGAGCGGAAGGGTGTGTCAGACTTTTATTGACTAAAACCCACCCGTGTTCCTTCAGTTGCCTGTTGCCAAGGTCCCGGTATCCCTTTCGGACTTCCCCGCAACCCTGGCAGCCCATTGCAGAGCCTTTTCTCATACAGAGAAGGCATGAGCATTGATCACCACGCTTGCTCAAAGCGGATTGGCGACTGAAATCGGCGTTTCAACTGTTTATCTCACCAATTTGCCAACAATTATTCTTAGAATAACATTACTAAATTGTAACAAGTTGGAATTTCGGATTTAAGTATTCAAATAATCAAATTGAAGCACTCAATCTGTAAGTGGCACTACAAATTGGCATCCATAGGAACGTTTTCTGTTCCATTTGTTTACATTTTTGTCAGATAATTTTGGAACACACTATAGTTAGGTACTAATATAAATCTGTGCTTAAGATAAATAAAAACCGGCCAAGTGCGAGTCGGACTTGCACACGAAGGATTCCGTACCATTATCTATAAAAACGGCAAAAAAATCACGTTTGTTGTATGGGAGCCCCCTTAAATATTAATTTTATTCTATTTTTTTAGTATTTGTTGTTATAGCGGCAACAGAAATACATCATCTGTGAAAATGACAACTGTGTAACTATCACGGTTTATGAGATACAGCCTGATGACCAGTGATCGGAGTAGGTAGATTGAACTGGGGCCATTGATCCGAAACGTATATATTAATATGGACATTCCTCCGGAATTGGTGGATTATTAAAAAAAAAACGGAACTTATGTAGGAATTGTATTCTGCCAAAGTGGAAGGAGTCATTTGATGATTTGCCATCCTCAAAAAAATCGGAAATCGAAAATCGGAATTCGATTGTTTTTATTATTCAACAGATAAATAATGAATTAATTTAGTTTTGATACCTTCCTTTAAATTTTGAATTGAGTAGTAATAATATCACTACCAACATTAACAATATTTAATTGAATCCGGAAATAACGGAATTACTTTCCGGAAAAATGGCTTATCCATGTTATTCTTTCTGTGTGAATTTATGATACAAGTACCAAAAAGCAATCTACCTACTCCGATCACTGCTGATGACAGACAGACGGACAGCGGAGTCTTAGTAATAGGGTCCCGTTTTACCCTTTCGGTATGGAACCTTAAAAACTATCACAATAATAATTAAGTCTTAGTCCATAATCTCGCAACCATTTTCTTTTATCGCCATTTTATCTTCACTGAACAGCTTGAAGAGGTAGTCAGCTAATACATTATTTTTATAAGCTCTGTTCCTTATCAGATGGTGCTAAGTTCTTAAGATGAAAGTTACTTAATTGCGACGAGAATTCTCTGGATGCTGGAGTAACAGTTTAAAAGAATTTGTTTACCACAGGAGATAAAAGCTTTGACTGGAACTTCTAGAGTTACCGGAATTAAGATTTAAGATATTAAGTGAATTTAATGTTATCAGGGAGGATTTTTGTTTGAGTTGGTTAAAATATAGTCAGTTCCGCTTTTGCTTAAAATTGTACAGATATAGAGATTGAAAAAAAAAAATAGAACGGTTTGTTTTAAAATAAATAATGAAATATAAAACTCACGCAGGAGATATCGCGGGGAACAACAGATTCCTTATAATTTATTTAATAGGATAGTACTATTGTATAGTATTTTTCTTAAAAAAAAAAATGATCTAATAAGAATACATGCGTAGGCTTACTAACAATGCCTTGTAATAAGTATGATGATCTGACAAATTGGAGCATTGTTATCGATAATAGCCGTGTATTGAGGCTTTTTATTTCTTTACCTAGATTTCTAGATAATACTTACGTATACTACACTGATAACTTACCATTATCAATAATATCAGCAATATCGTTGTGGATATAATATTTTCGCTAATAACGTTTAAGGTTAAGGTACGCTTGGGCGGGTTGGTCCGTGGATGGGTGACCTTTGCATACCGAGACTCCGTGTCTCGGAAAGCACGTTAAACCGTTGGTCCCGGCTGTCATACGTGGATCTTTGACAGTCGTTACAGGTCGTCAGAAGACCGAAAGTCTGACAACCAGTCTTACCAAGGGGTCGTGTTAGCCAGTTACTGGGTTGTGGAGGGCAGATAGGCAGTCGCTCTATATAAAATAATGGTATTCAGCTGCATCCGGTTAGACTGGAAGCCGACCCCAACATAGTTGAGAAAAGGCTAGGCAGATTGATAGATATAATGTTTTCGCTGGAGCATACAATCTGACACCCAGTAACTGAGTAGAGGAAGTCAGAAAGGCAGTCATTCCATGTAAAATACTGTTATCTAGCTGCATCCGGTTAGACTAGTTGACTAGTCCGGTTAGACCGACCCCAACATAGTCAGAAAAAGACTAGGCAGGAATAATCGTGACGACTGATAAAACATGACGGAACTGTTCTCCTAGGAAAAAGTCGTTTCAGCTTCAGTACGTGCTAAGTAACGCTTATTTATCGCTGCCCTTAGTATTAAGTACTTAAGACTACTCTAGAGCATAAGTACACTACAGTAACGTCAAATCCATATACCAAAAATCTTCTTAAGTTAACCACAGTGGAATCCCCGCGTGACATTTAAAAATAAGCCCTATTTAAGTTGGAATTAAGTTTAAAAGTCATCTTATTATACAGGAACACAATCTACAACTTACATGAAAATGTCTAATATTCATTTAAACTTTTACATCGGCCCGCTTGGAAGACGGATTTTCTTTCGGTACTGTGCTTGTACAGACTTCGTGCTGTCTTTATTTAAAACAGTCTTTAAAAAAAAGCAGGTTAAAAATTGAGAAATATGAAATAGTGAAGAGTTGTCAAAGTGGTTAAAAGTTTAATTAAGAAAACAGAAGTCTCATCCTAACTTAATAACTTAGGTGTTAATTGGATATGCGCTCCGACTGGTTGTTTATTATATAAAAATTAACTTAAAAAATCTATGCGATTTACTTTCAACATAAATACGAAAATTGGTCCTTGTATTTTTGTATCAAAGTTACTATTCATTTACCGAAAGAAAATCAGTACCACACACGTTGAGCAATATAAACTAATAACTACAATTAAATAGCAATAAGCCAAGTTATTGCCAAACCATTAGTTAAACCGAACAAACATTCTCCCATTAAACTTATGACTGGTTAAGACAACGCCTCATGTTACGGTTAAAAGTTACCAGAACTATGATCATTAGAAGAACCAATGTTACGAAATGTTCTAGTTTTGCCAGGTTAAAACCACAAAGCTGAAATTAAATGAAACGGTCGGCAACATATTATTATGAATGTATTGTTTGTTCTAAAAGTACATGATAAAATTGTAAACAAAGCCTGTTTAGGTTTCAACTTCAAGTCTCACCACTTTTGTCAACAATGCTGGAATAACGTAATAATCAAATTTTAATTGGAAAATCATCGACGAAAATTTAAGTTAAAAAATTAACATTATTGTAAAATAAAAAATCTGCCTTGGTTGACTGGTAGAGAATGCCTAAGGCATTAAGTCCGCCTGTGTACCTTTTTTTTGAGTGCGAAAGGTTTAATTATATAAAAAATATGTCTAGGATGATTCAAATAATCAAAACAGTCAAATTGTAACTGGCACTATGAATTGACATCCACTAGTACGTTTTCTGATTCATTTGTTTACATTTTCGTCAGATACTTTTGAAACAGATCATACGATGCAATGAATAAAAATATTGCTACAAATGGGTAACTTGTGGTTGCCATCGAAAAAAATTATAGTCAAACATGTACCTTTAAATTTAAATCTTGCAAAACTGTCAATAACGATATTGTTAGCATAACAACACAAAAAACCTAAGATTATCAGGTATTTGACGAAATGTAATAAACAGTTATAATAATTAACATACATAAATAACAGTTATGTTAGAAGGAACACAAACCCGTACTGGGCCCGCGTGGTGGATTACGGCCCACTCCCTCTCACAGAGAGGAAGCCTGTGTCCCAGCAGTGGGAACATTATAGGCTGATTAAGTTAGAAATAATTAAAGAAAAAATTCATTTATTGGCATTAGAACAAAAAAATATAAACTATGAGAAACAGAAAGAAAACAATGCTTATAATGCCAATTAATATGCTTATTATGTTATAAGGTATCGTTTTAATTTAAAGGAAAACCAGAAAAATTAAGCAGTATTTACATAATTTAAATCTGCCAAAATAATGACAAAACATCAAGTTTAATCTAACATACTCCCAACGCGTGTGTACCACCGAAACGTAATGTCAATTTCATGCTACTTTCCCACAAAAGTTTACCTAAGGTGAACGTACACGGTCCTTAGGGACAGACGGTCTTGTCCCCCTTTTTATCGGGCACAATTTTGGGGCCATTTTTTATAATTGCCAATCTTGCCCGAACGATATCTTTTGAAATTCGAAGGTCTGAAATGGAACGATTAAGAATTTAGAGAATTCAATTATTTTTTTATAAAAGTTTTTGGGTTTTGGCATTTGGCATATGGTCGAGTTTAGGAAAATAATTTTTGAAAGTGTTATTGTAATGTGGAATGGTTTTTTTTTGTTATTCAGATATAACTTACTAGAATTACTACCTCATTGGTTCAGCTGAGCTGAGCATAAAGGTCTGGGTTTGATTTTGAGTTCGGGTAAAGTGTAAATTGGGTTTTTCATCAGGAATTTCTCATTAGCAGCGCGGAGTTTGGATTTGTGCCCGATTGATGGCAATAGGCTCGCCCTCTGTTTCATGGGACTTAAACATAACGGTGAAATGTGGATGTACTATAGGTACACCTCTGCCTCACTCTTCAGGGATTACAGGCGTGATATTATGAAAATGTTTTGATCAATCAGTGTCGCCTATACCATTTATTTTCAACTGACTTCAAAAAGGAGAGAACGGTACTCAATTCTACATTTTTTTATATATTGACCAACCTCTTTTCAAATCTTAAATTTATCAAAAAAATCCTGAATTGTTTGTTGATTTAGCAAACAATACAAAATTACAGTCTAGGACACATTCGATCTGGACTCCAATCAATACTGCACAAAGACAATTTACCATGAATAAACAAAATTGAAAAACACAGAGAAGACACCGACATTCTTCAATCACCATGGGAACAAACAGTCATTACTATTATCCTTTAACACTCAAAAAGTAACTGTTTCTAATTTATGTAACAGTTAAAAAATAACTATAGACCGCTGCCAAATTTAATTTCATAGTATTTAACGTTGATTGGTTCCGGCATTGTGCTCGTCTGTTTTTTACAAAGATGTTACGGGTATACCGTCATATGCCAAGTGAACCGTGGAGGAGTTACTTTGTATACCATTGCGACATGAGTAGGTATTCGACAGAGACCGCGCAGCAAGAAAAAGGAAGAAACGAGAGGCACTATTGAGTACCTACGTTTGTAGATTTATTTTAGAATACATCAAGTTATGATGAGACTGACATGCCGCTCTGGATATAAGTTTCTTATTAAATTTGAGAATAAAAACAAAGCTTTACACAGTCGTTCACAGTCACAACTACATCAGACGCGTGGAGTGGCAACTTAGAATGTTCACTCTGTAACCCTCGGGGTGGTCGCAGCTAGCAAAGGTTAGGGTATAGCATGAGTCACTGGTGTATTCCACAGGAGACTATATCCACTTTACAATGTCTTGAGGACGTTCATTGTAGTGGTTGCAACCGGTAAGAGTCCTGCATTACTCTTTACCGTACTAATGAGAATTTTCCCTAAGATAACAAGGTGCACGTTCGGTCGTTCGCTGAGTGTGTGATGCATTGTGTCCTTGTCACTGTTAGATTTTTGGAAGTGTAGTCTCTGTTGTTTTATCTACTCTGGTACCATTGGTGTGCCTGGTACCGGTTTATTGTACGTGATAGAGGCACTTGCTAGTTGTAAGGTTATTTTACGTGAGGTACCTTGGGATAGTTAAGACTTTAGATCGTTTTTTTTAGTTTATCAGTATTATGTAGCGTTGCATCAGAATTAGGGACTTATTATTAAGTTGTATGTTTTATCTTTGATCTCATTTCAAATTTAAATTAAGATTTTTTTTACCTAATTGTTTGCAACTAATTACCTATTCGATTGCCTAATAACAACAATAGTAAAAAAAAAAACATTGATTTATTTATTTATTTATTGCATAATGTACACTCAGTTACAGACTAGGATTTAATTATGTATCAAAACTCAGGTCCCCAAGATACAGGCTCTGCCTAGTTTGGGGACCACCGCTTTACCAAAATGATTGTCACCAACAGTTACAGATAGAATTATAACACGTTAAATAATTTTGAGGTAATAATTGTAACAATGTTCAAATAAATTTATATTATATTATATTATATTATTATGATTGATTAATACACTTTTTCTTTTCCTAGTGTATGTTGTTTCCCACCGCTGGGAAAAGGCCAGAAAACTTTAAAACATTTATATGGATTGAAAATTTAATACAAATTAATATGGCGTCACTTCGCTCCGTATAAATTTTATCACCGGCACAAGGTTTCCGTAAATACAAATCATTTAGTTACACATAAACGACGACCATTTTAAATGGTAAATTTACAATTCTATGGTAAGTTGTCAGCTCATAACTTAATCGCTTAATTATTAATTCGAATCGGATGGAAGGAGTGACGGGTTAAAATGACCACACAGTGGGTTCCAAACAGCAGCAACATGGCAGTCCAAGGAGGAGATTGCGAGACCTACTGGACTTCTTTCTTAAAGATAGCCACATACATCAGTAGATAGGGAAAGAGGGAAGGGAGGCCTTTGCTTTGCAGTAGGACACATCATCATCTTTTTGCCACCATCTTCTTCTGGTCCAATATTACTTGGGGTCAGAACAACACGTTTTTTTATTCCAAAGTCAAAGTCAAATAATTTATTTCAATGAGGCACGTGTAAGGCACTTTTGAACGTCACAAACAAAGAAATAGAACTGATTCTAGTTGCCCCTTCCAAAAGGCAGTTTTCGTATAGAGAAGAATGGGCAAGAAACTACACCGTTCCTCTTTTAAAAATGTTTTGTCACTGGTGCCACTTTCAAACTTCGGAAACTTCCACATATTATTAGCTGTTGCTCACGACTCCGTCTAAAATCCAGGATGAAAAGTAACCTATGTCCTTCTCCAGGTCATGGCCTACTCATGTGCTAAATTTCATCCAAATCCGTTCAGCCGTTTTAGCGTAAAACCGTGACAAACAAACTCACTTTCGCATTTACATTGTTAAGTAAAGATTTCTGACTTTATCCATTTTCGTTATTGCAGTGGGTCACAAAAAACTATTAATAATAATATTCCAATCGTAAAACAATAGAAATCTAAATACACAAATGGAAATATTGTGTATATGTCAATTAGTATTCAACTTTCTATCGACTCGATAATCAATACGTAGCTTCTACCGACATTGCATTCTGCCTTATTAATAGAGTTGCATTTAAACGAACCTCTAATAATTCCCGTTTTGCGCTCCTAAAAATATTATTGAAAACATTTCCAATTTTTTTTTTCTTTTTAATAGTAACCAAAGTTCTTAGTAATGGATTATTATAATGTAGCCTAATAGGCTCATCTGCAATTTAATTCTAAGTTAATATTTTACGAGATAGATTTTACTTGAGGAGCTCTCTTGATTTATGTATAAAAATAAAGACAAGCATGATGGTTAAGTAAGGTTAGTTCTGAACTTTATTATGTATTATTATACCCTAGCGCTTAATTAATTGTATGTTATAATATTCTACAGATAATTTGTGAACAGCGTTGTGGGCCACAATATTGTTCAAGTGTTATTATGTGTATTTCTTTTTTTATATTGTATATGGTAGCTGTTTGTTGTTCCTTTGAACAAAATAAAATAAAATAATGTTTTAAATAAGAATAGTGACAATTTGCACTTTTACACAATTTCTTTAAAAAAAGTGTGCATCATTAAAAGCGCAAAAAGTTTTTAGAGGTTCATTAATTCTAAAAGGTGTCCATCATTAGAAGATCAATAAGTTTATACAAGATCTGTTAAAATATTTCCCTTTTAATAGAGACCGTTGGTAATAATAATAACGAACGGTAACTATAACTCACGGAAGGATACCGATCGATAGGTCGCGAGTTCAAATCTGACTGCGGTAATTTATAGCTGAGAATTCTATTTATAATTTGTGTTTAGTTAGCTTAACTGTATGCGGAAGGCTGGAAAATGGTAATGTTTTGCTACTTGATGGAGGCCTATTTCCAGTAGAGTTCTATCTTAACTGATCCATACTAATATTATAAATTCGAAAGTAACTCTGTCTGTCTGTATGTTACCTTTTCACGCCTAAACCACTGAACGGATTTCGATAAAATTTGGCATGGAGATAGATGGCATCCAAGGGAAGGACATAAGCTACGTTTTATCGACATTCAACGTGGGCCAAGCTGCGGGCGGAAGCTAGTAATATTATAAATGCGAAATCACTTTGTTTATTTAATTATTTGTTACGCTTTCACGCCAAAACGGCTGAATGGATTTGGATGAAATTTGGCACAAGGGTAGACCATCATAGGATACTTTTTATCTCGATATTCCCACGGGATCGAGACTTGCGCGTGTGAAACCGTGGGGCGCAGCTAGTAATATTGTAGTAGGACACCCGTGTGCCAAATTTCATCCGAATCCGTTCAGCCGTTTTATCGTGAAAGCGTAACAAACAAACGAATTCACTTTCGCATTTATAATATTAAATACTCGTAGCATGTAGGTATGGTACTGTAACGCTTGGGAGCGTTATCTAGGTGTGAGGGTGTGTGTGAGGTGGCAAATCCAAAGACGGCGAGGGTTCCAAGGGGGTTTATTATAATATTTAATTTATATGAGACGCGTACACTGTTCGCTAGCTAAGCTAGACTCGTCAACCAAAACAAAATGCATTCCTAACATATTTTAATCCAAATTGTTGGAACGTTCGAAACACAGGGCTGCCCTCTAGCCAGCCTGTACCACGCGAGGTTGCGCCTCGCATCCAAACTCCTTACAGTACTAACATATTAACGGTCAGCCGATCAATAACATAATCCGATCAATTAAATAATTCTGAATATTAAATATGAATGTAATTAGCTACGCGTATTTATCGGTTCATAAAAATAAAGTATATGGCTTAGATTATAAAATTTGAGCGATAATAGTCTCTCAATTGATTATTGTAGTACTAAAGTGAGGGTAAACGCCGTGACGCGCTCGCTGGAGTGGGGCGGCACGTGGACAGATTCGTGTTAAGGGAAGTGGCTGAGGGACGAGTCAGGGTTGTGAGGGCATCGAACGGCTGCAAATCTCCACTTCTCCTATGAGAAACTGTCGGTTTTTCCGAACGTAGAAAGTACCTAGTCCGTGAACATTATTAGTATTACCTACTGTGATGATTATTCAGAAAGTGAAATACAAACTGATTTGCTGTATCATCGTGTTTTATTGTAAACCTGCACTATGGGTTCCGTGCCACCGAATCGAGATGATGACGGCACTATGGCTAAGCCATAGCTGACGCCGTCATATATAATCCGCTATAGGTTTATCAAGGGTTTATCTATAGTACAACCGCATTTAATGTTTTTTCCAGTAATGTTTTTGTCTCATGTAATACGGGACGAGCCTATTACAAGTGTAATGTTATGTATAATGTGTGTATAAATATAATTAACTAGCTGCGCCCCGCAGTCCCGTGGGAATATCGGGATAAAAAGTATCCTATGTCCTATTCCAGGCCATGGTCATACCCACTTGCTCATCCAAATCCGTTCAGCCGTTTTAGCGTGAAAGCGTAACAAACAAACTCACTTTCGCATTTATTTATTTATTTATTTATTTAATACTTTAAGCACATAAATGTACAGAGGCGGACTTAATGCCATAGGCATTTTCTACCAGTCAACCTTTGGGTGATGCAGAGACAAACAGTGGTAGGTGCAATAGCGAAAATTGTTGAATAAATATAATTTAAATAAGTTAACCTATTAAAATATATATATATATGTATATATAAATATAAGCCTAAATACCTAAATACATATAAATATAAGAACAAATAAATACACATAACTACACGAATATACTAAAACAAATAAGACAAACAATGGGAAAACATTACCGTTGTGATGATACTGCCAGCTTCTTGCGAAAATATTAATATAAAGATTTATAATATTAAGTTAGCATTCAATTAGCACAGATGCTGAGCGTCTAGACTTCGACAGTAGGGGTTGTTATTTTATCCAGGAAATTAAAAATAACAAGGTTTTGAGAGCCAACGAATATTATTTTAAGTACTCCACACGTAGAGAAGAGATAACATGTTCTAAACATTTGTTATTTAAACTAACTAATTTCTTAGCCTCCTATAAAGTAGCCAGTACCCAAAAGTATCCCAAACAGCTGATATTTTTCGAAAAAAATACTTTTTACATTCGTGCTAGGCTACAGTATCTACCCTCAAAGTTTCCAAGCCGTCCAAAACGTGACATGTACTCATTTTCCCGGTTAACTACACACACACACACACTGGACACTTGGCGATTGCTCAAAGCAAACAAAGTCAAACTAAAAAAAAAGATAAATGGATAGAATACTCTTTAATAATATTTGCATGATTAAAATATATATACAAATATAGATACATACATACATACAGATATACAAATAAATATAATTGAAGTGTCTGTTTGTTATGTCAAAATAACAGCTGCAAAAAAATAACAAATGGAAAGTTCATGCGATACAAAAAAAATACTATTTTTTAAATTTTTGTCTATCTGTCTCTTTATTCCGGCTAATCTCCGAAACGGCAGGACCGATTTTGCTATAAGGAGTACTTTTATTTTAAGAATTAGAACACCATGCATAAAAATAACACCATGTTACACGTAGTTTTCAAGATTCGTGTAAAAAAATAACCTACACGTATCCGGGGACTGAGGTCCGCAACTCGGGTCTCAGTTGAACCATTGGGGCCTCACATTTAGTGGGCCAAGTAGGCCACTGTCCGTGACCGACTTAAACATTGACGCACGCGTTTTTTCATGAAAATTGTCTGTTTGTTTCAGGTAAGAAAGACTTCACGACTGAAGAGTTTTGTAAATAATAGCAGGAAGGAAGCCGTCGTGAGCAGATGAAATGATCTCGGGAGATGTTGTTTTTTTTTGGCTCGTTCTTACATTTCCTGTTATGGCTCGTTTTTATTTGAGGTGAGGTTATGCTTGACTGGTCATCGGGTCGTGAGTTCAAAGTTTTTCTATGCGAGTAACTTTAATAAAAAAAAGTTTTAAAAAAACTGTAACCTGACTACGGAATAATTGATTAAAAAAAGTACAAAACAAGGAAATATTTCGGACAGAAATCAAGACATAGGTACAAAAATGGTCAAGGTAAAGCTGTCGTTGCATGCCATTATAATTTTGTTCCTGGCACCTACATGGTACACACGGCTACACATCAAGCTATACAGTTCCAGTATAAGCTGACCTCGCATTGTACGGAAATCATATACAATGCGAGATCAGCGTTAACTGGAAATGTATAGCTTGATGTGTAGCAGTGTGTACACAAGCCTGTTCGATTATGAAAAGAATTCCAAGACTTTCAACTATATTCATACTTAAATAAATCAACTCTCAACAAATAGTAATGTCCAAACAGGCAACATGAAATACGTATAAGTACAGTCACGTATTTTAATTGATGAGCCACTTGGCACTGTTCGTATTTTAGCCGTGCAATGCAAATCGGGCATAGTCGGTTATACTCTTACATCCAGACACGGAAAATCATGACTTAGTATTATAGAAGAAGAAAATTATATTTATTATCTTTACCGGTTGGCTAACCTGAGAGCCAGAACTACAAACTTGACAGTAGAGTGACTACCCAAAGTCAACCAATTGCAGGTTTAGCAACCGTAACCTAGCGACAATTGTTTTAGAGTAGCCATAGTAACGTTAGCGTACGGAGAAATTTTAATTATACTCATAATTTCGCCTTCATGGAAACCGTGTAGTTTGCACCCGTGCACTACTTGCCAATCACATTATTTAAAGATGAAAGCCTTCATCATAGATAAAATTTAAAAAATGTTATCTGTGGTCCGTTCGCTGGCGCGTCATCCTGTCATCTGTCAATTCATTGTACTTTTTTGTGCCGCGCGCTGATCACGCTTCCGATAAAAAGTTCAGATATATTTATCGAAATGGGAAAATATCGAAGAAAACGAGACCAGGAAATGGAGGACCTGAATGAATATCTGCGAGAACTGGTAAATCGAGTGTATACCTACATGAAAGCGGAGTCGTCATCGACACCGGTAAGTTTCTCGATATACCTACCAATTTGTCGTTACCTGAGATCATTTTACTAAAATTACCTTGAGTGCCGTAATATGTTTCCACGTGAGGTTAACATTAGAGCACTAACTGTGCCGTATACTTACGAAAGGACACCACACGAGTTTTCAGTAGGAGGTCAACCATTGGTGTATCGTTCAGTGTTACAAACACATCCTTGCTAGATCCCTAGCAGTCTCTAAGAGTTTTCACGAGAGGTTAACCAGGAGACCACTAACTATGCCGTATACTTACAAAAGAACAACATCATACGAGTTTACACTGGGAGGTCAACCATTGGTGTATCGTTCAGTGTTACAAACACATCCCTGCTAGATCCCTAGCAGTCTCTAAGAGTTTTCACGTGAGGTTAACCTTGAGAACACTAACTGTGCCGTATACTTACGAAAATACAACACCACACGAGTTTTCACTGGGAGGTCAACCATTGGTGTATCGTTCAGTGTTACAAACACATCCTTGTTAGATCCCTAGCAGTCTCTAAGAGTTTTCACGAGAGGTTAACCAGGAGACCACTAACTAGGCCGTATACTTACAAAAGGACAGCACCACACGAGTTTTCACTGGGAGGTCAACCATTGGTGTATCGTTCAGTGTTACAAACACATCCCTGCTAGATCCCTAGCAGTCTCTAAGAGTTTTCACGAGAGGTTAACCAGGAGACCACTAACTATGCTGCCGCATAACTACAAAAGAACCACACCACACGAGCTTTCATGAGAGGTCAGCCATGGTATATCGTTCAGTTATAAAAACATCCCTGCACCATCACCTGATGTAAGCCGTGGAATTGATTAGTCTGGAACCTAACTCTTATTATGAGTGCGAAGCCTGCTTCCGTGGAAGACACTATAGTCAAACTTGCACCAGGAGAACACGTTTGAGAGGCTGTGAGTCACGTGACCAAAGCCAACGAATCTGGACACCAAATAGCCTACTCAATGCCACCTATTAAAATTTATTTACTTAACAGACAACACCTAGTGGTCTTCATAAATTTCAAAATACTTACCATAATTCTAGATACCTATTGGTATACAATTTAACTTAAATATGCTATGTTAGTATTTACGTGAATTCCACTACAGTCCAACCGGAAGAAGACTGAGAGTGAAATGGTATCCTACCCCAACCTGAAGCATTGCCTTCAAATGTTGAGAATCTGCTCTGAGGGTGCAGTTGGCTACATCACTTTGGTGGTCAAAAATTATGATAAATGAACTAAATGTGCCGGCGAAGCAACATTTATGAGAGGTATGAAGCACCCACAATCTGTGGCCTGTTGAACCCACCAAAGATTGACAAGGGGGTGGCGGCTGCAGTAAATGAAGGTGGAATCAAATGACACCAAAGGATCAGGGGGCGGCAGAATAAAGTGGCTGCTGCCATTGGGTCCATTGACAAGGGCCTTAACAGTTTAATAGCTTCCCAAGGGAGTGCATTTCTAATCTAAACATTAAACATTGACCCAGCTAGACTACTGTGTGTAATTTATTATGAATGCATCACATGAAGATCATTGTTTTTGACCCAGCCTTAATAAGGAAATGAAAGAACTGATGGAGCGGGCACCAATATCTAAATATTTGTTCGGCTATAAGCCTCAAAGATAAATTCAATGCCATCAAACGTTGCTAAAGTCGGGATTGTCACTAGCTCAGGTACGGACTGGTGGATTGCAGTATTTCCCTGAAGTTTGGAGGATATTACTACTAATCCAACCATACATGGTGGATCAAGGGTTATAAGTTACCCTTTATTGAACTTCCAGTTCAAACTTCTGAATAAGAACTTCAGTTGGAGAGAAAGCAACCCTATTTCCATAGAAATTAATAATCTCTTACAGTTAGGTGCATGTTTCCCTGTCAAAAAAAAAAAAAAAAAAAAAAACAATTTTTATTTAGTATATTCTTACCAAAATCAGATGACAATTGGAGATACTTAAATATGTTGTTACATCCCACTTTAACTTTGGTTAAAGGACAGATAAAATAATGATTTTTGCCTACAATAGAATTAATAAATACATGTTAAATGGTACCCATAACAAAATACGTTAGAAGATATCCCCAGTTTCTGTTTAACATAATTATATTGTAAGAGTTTACATGCCTCCAGGCTTGACACAGCACCATGTGTGCTGGCAGGGATCATGAAGCCAGTTGTCTGTCACCTGAGGTCATAAAGGTTGCTTTCTGTCATATACTCTCACAATATTCTATGCTTTGCCGATTCATATGCAAAGTGTATAGAAAATGTGTCTACTATTCAAACTATGATATGAGAAATATAGGATTTATTATAAATATTCAAAACTGAAAAGAGCCCCCTAGAATCCAGACGATGCAATTTTTTGTTAGATCCAGTCCAGTTGGCCATTTCACTTAGACAGGAAAAGATAGTTTATCCAGTTCATAAAGAATTTTAAGTCTAATAAGGAAATGCAAATAGTAGAGTTTGCCTAATTACTAGGTATTCTTGTTGCAACATCCCAGCTGTACAATATGGTTTGCTTTACACCAAGATGATGAAAGATCACAGAACAGTAGCCTTAAAGAATAACAATGAAAATAACAAGGCCATAACTAGTTTATAATTCAAATCCATAATAACATAACGCCTGTATTCCCCGAAGGGCTAGGCAGAGGTATAACTATTTCAAATTCAAAATCATTTAATTGCAAATACAACAAAACTGGAATCAAATTCAAAATCATTTACTTGCAAAGGTTGCTCACATTTCAATAAATCACAATGGATTTAAACAATTTGACCTTGTTCTTGAAATATTATCTGTTGCTTCTCAAACTGATTGGTATGTAATTATAAAAAGTTCCATACATATTACCTTGAATTATTAACAGCATTTATAGGGCTCAAAACATTTGCAAGCTTTTCCAGATTGGTACTGTGAGGTGTTACCTACTAAGAATAGATATTATCACAATAGCCATTGCCTATATCAATAAGATGGTTGGTACTCGCTCTACTCACCTGAAGATTAACGAAACAGTGATGACAATAGTGCGAGGAAAGACAAATATGGGCTATGCATCTTATTTTAGTTTTAAAGGAAACATTATGACTGGTCTAGACGCCCAAATATAGAAACTGAATGGAAGTGAGGTGGATATACCTTCAAATCAATTGCTGTTAAGCTGGGCGAGCCCCCGATTAACCAGTTTACAAACAGGCCCAATTCTAAGTGTCAGAATGACATCATGGCTCCCTGATCTAGGTGCATGCTCTGTAAATGCAATCACTGTCAAATGGGATCTCTACACCCATTGTGCAGGAGTCTCACACTGATTACCGCAAGATTATCAGGGATGCTTTCTTGAGGAGAGGAACACCAATCCCTTCAATTAATATAGTACTAACTTCCTTGTATAGCAAAGCAAGAAAGCGATATGAATCTGCTCTGGATCAATGGATCCCCTTCTGACAGAGTCAAGATATTGGCCCCTCCTAGGGTCAGTCACCATGGTAATATTATTAATGACCACTAAGTTTAATGAAGGATTGCTGTATAGCTCATTCAATACCGTAATGATATTGAATGAGTTATAATTATATAAATGAAAAAAAAAAAAAAAAAAAAAAAGCTAATAAGAGCGAAGAACCCCAAACATGAAATAATTTTGGGACCCCAGGAACGTTCCGGATTATCTCATGTCTTTCATAAATAACCAATGGTTTAAAATGACTTTTTTTATGTATACCTAACCATATTAACTCTTGTGATTGCACACAGAATTCAAACCGTGTCAGTCATTACACGTAGATAACATTTCTTAAAATGAGGTTAATATTAAATAAAGATACCAGAAATATGTGAAATTTCTACACCTGGTTGTACTAAACCCCACTTGATATTACCATTTTCTTAGATTTTACTGAGAGTAAAAGACAAGATTGTAAATCATACAATATAACTTTATAAGAAAATCTTATCATGCCGCCTCTACTGTAACTATAGTGGATGGACAAACCAAAATTTTAATGCATAATAATGGAATAGATTTTTCTAAATTCACATACAGACATGCCTCTACTTCAAAGGCCTTTGAGGGGGGGGAGGTATCAATGTTGAGGTCATAGGAAATGCTGTTGGTTGGACCATTTCTCAACCTTTTGTAGGTGACCAATAGTGATCCTAATGCTTTTGCACAGGCTGTATGCTCTATAGAGAGTGGTTGTTCATAAAACTCATTATATTTCTATGTCAATTTTAATTGTCTGCTTATAAGTAATTGATGTGTGCCATATTAGATTACTAATGACACTGGTTGATTCAAGACTGAATAAGAATTCCAGGAATTAATAGTCTGTCTTTACCTTAATGTATGCTTACTGATTCATATAGAATACTTATATATTTTATAATGTGTAACTAACAAACTCAGAATAACATGGTTAGCTACAATGTTCAGTTGTTAAATAATGATGAAATGATTACCAACACAACTTTGTTCTTTGAACATCTACACGGTTTCCATGAAGGCGAAATTATGAGTATAATTATACAGATCGGACTAACTTACCTAGTGACGTCCGATCCTTAATTATATGAAATAATTTCGCCTTCATGGTGTCCCAACCCTTCCCAAATAATCAACCTACTTATGTGTACTGGATTATCTAAACCCCTTCTAAAAGTTGTGTTTAGCTGTATGCACTATGACCGGGACTAAACGATGCTCATACAGGTCATCGTTAAGTCCCGTTCATATGCTTTGAAAGAATGAATTGACAGATGACAGGATGACGCGCCAGCGAACGGACCACAGATAACATTTTTTAAATTTTATCTATGATGAAGGCTTTCATCTTTAAATAATGTGATTGGCAAGTAGTGCACGGGTGCAAACTACACGGTTTCCATGAAGGCGAAATTATTTCATATAATTAAGGATCGGACGTCACTAGGTAAGTTAGTCCGATCTGTATAATTATTCATTTCAACTGTCACTGTCTTCGGATAGGTTTTCAGAATAATCGAGTTAATGAGCTCTGATTCAAAGGAGGTTAGTATCAAAAAGATTGGATAAACATTGTGTTTATTTATCACTAAGAATTTATTAGTCAACCTCTATGGATAAGACTATTTCCGATTACTATTAATATGTCATCTTGTTTACGAGCATGCGATTTGAGTTCGTGTTTAATCGTGTAATCTCGTGATTGTATGAAACTGCAAAATTGAAAAGTTTGAAAGTGGCTCATTAATTAAAGTCCGTGCCTGTACCTGAATCACCTTTGAATTTTCACAACACTACTTATCCTCATTAGTTCCATTAACAACCTCTTTAGAAACCAGGCCACACGATCCTCTCAATCCAGTCCACATACGCAGAGACCCTCGTATACACTCCTGGACTCATCTTCCTCCCACAATCTCTTCCAAAGGATGTGATACCGACAATTTTGTGCAAAGGAAAGTTATGGATACAATCAATCCTTTCTTCCATTATCTGCATTGGGCCCCCAGAGTCCCCTTGGCAAGTATCTCTCCCCCCATGTTCATAATCACCAGCACATATCTGGTTCTCTGTTATCCCTTCAGCTAGAACCTTCTTCTTGATCAAGAACTTCATTGACCGATTGCATATTTCACTGGCTATTGGATCCACGTCCACTTTCATTAAGGTCTGGCTTCCGTAGGTTGCACTTGAAGCTGTCTTTCCAAAGCCTATAACTGTTAAATTGAAATTGGTTGTATCTTCTCCCAAGTGCAGGCAAGCAATTCTAATGTCTCGACTTAACATGAAAGCAGGAGTCGCTCTCATCAACGCTATGTCATGATATTTTGAAGGAGGCTTGTATTTTGGATGCGGAACGATCTCTGCCACTTTTCTTTCTTGAACGAGTTCGTCAACTTCATCAAATTCAAAGGTAGCGGTTCCGATTCTCATAATGCTAGCTGGTCCTGCGTCCCTGTCTTCTGTGCAGTGGGCTGCCGTTAGGACCCATTTTTCGCTGATCAAACTTCCACCACACTTCCACGAAGGTGGATCTAGTACTGTTCTTCGAAATCCTATTAATACCATGTGAGGGTATATTAAAAAGTCCACTGGCACTCTTACTCTAAGTTTTGGAAACAGTATGTTATGGCATTCTAACATAAACTGCCCATAGGTTTTGCAAGCCCTGAATGCTTTTTCACCAACTCCAGATCCTTGAAGTAATATTGAAAGCAGAATTATCACTTTCACTTGGATCATTTTCAGGAAGTCTGCCGTCTTCCTCTGTGCTTGATGTACATAAACATAGTACACATGTAAACACAATCCTTTTTTGTAAACGCTTGATTATTATCACATTTTAATCCCGTCTCGAAGGACCAATTCCCGAGAAAATAAAATGAGTTTGGTCCTTTAATCCCAGATCTTTTTGTACAAATACTTTTCCCCTTTTTTAGCTAAGCGCGTGCGCACGGCCGTTATCAATGATTTACCACGGCAACTGAATGGTGTGGCTTTACAGCCGTAATTGTAATCTGGCCGTGGCTAATCGATATTCATTCTTAATTGCAATAAAAGTGCGCCAGACCCGCTATTTTGCGCGATTATTTTGTTCTTATTTAGTAATGGTGGATTTTAGATGGAGCGAATCCTTTTTAGATAGGTATTATCTTTGATCCATGACCTAGGAGATTGTTTTGAAAATAATAGCTTACCTATGTCTTTTCAGAAAATAATAGAGATTCAGTTATGGTTAATGACTAACCATTACTTCAATTGATTTGAAAAATAAACGATTTAATCCACATAAACATTGTTTTCACGCGAAATAAAAAAAAAACTATTTCATTGATTTTGTTTTGGAGTAGAGATCGCGTTCGACAAGGTAGTGTTGGACGCCCCACAGCTAGATAATCCGACGACCTTTAAAACTTAGCTGGTACAGACTGCGGAAGACGGATAACTGGGTGTTGTGACGCAGCTTGGGAGAGGCCTATGTCCAGCAGTGGACTGCGATAGGTTAAGCTGATTGATTGATTGCCTTGCGCAAAATGCTGGTGTCTAAAGACAGTGGAACTTGTGGGTATGTTTTGTTGATAGTTTGCCGACCGACTTATAAATCATTATTATCCATACTAATATTATAAATTTGAAAGTAAACAGAGTTCCTTTCTCTCTGTATGTCTGGTCTGTCTGTATGTTATACCTTTTCACGCCTAAACCACTGAACGGATTTCGATAAAATTTGGCAAGGAGATAGATAGCATCCCGGGGAAGGACATTGGCGACATACCACGCGGGTGAAGCCGCGGGCGGAAGCTAGTAAACCATAAAGGCTTCCACAAACAGGCGCGATATCGCGGGCGTGACAAGAGTTGCGCTGCCTGTCGCGCCAGTTTGCACGAGGCTTAAGACTGTTCTGCGAACTTCTTACAAATTTCTTACCTATTTAAATATTGAATTTCATCTTAATATTATGTAAAAGTTATGAAGCCCACTGAAAATAATTTGGTACCCCACCCACATTCAGAATTACCTTACAAAAAAAAAAGAAATTATCAACAAAGAGATGATGGTAAATAATAAGATTTTTTTTTTTAATCTTACAGACAATTTCAAATAGAAATAATAGCCTTGCCGCGATTTTGTATCCAAAATTGGTTTTTAATAACTTCCTAGCTGTTTTGATTTAAAGAACTCTTATCGTTTTCAATTGGAAAAATAAATAATATTTGCTTTTTCTTTAATGTTTTGCTGAAGGAGTTAAATAAACAAATAAATAAAATAAAATAACTTTTATTTCAGACAACTTAGTCCATTTTAGTACAATTAGTTTTTCAAATACTTACAGCACTTTTAAGAGAGTATAACAAACGAAGGAATGGGCCAGCACGCGGGCCCAGTGCGGGTTTGTATTTTATTTTATTTTAATGAAACTGACTACTTAATGAACTAGAAGTTATCATATACATGTACTCGTATTTAATATTATACACAAATTAAAAAACCTTCACGGTTTAATCCTAACTAATATTATATAAATGTGAAAGTGCAGCGTTTGTTTGCTACGCTTCACGCTAAAACGCCCAAATGGATTTGAATGAAATTTGGCATGTGGGTAGACCATGACCTGGGTTAGGACATAGCATACTTTTATCTCGGTAGTATGTTCCTGTGGGTTATTATTACCAACATACAAGCGGATGAAACCGTGTGCAAAAGCTCGTAGATAGAATGTTTTGAGCCACACTTAATCGATGCTGATTATTCGAATAAAGACCCCTTAACGGGTCCTAGATTCTTGTAAATTGCAAAGATCTTTTATGATATGGTTACAAAGAAAATTAACCAATGGCGATACTAAGATCTGGCTATGAATAAAATATGTACTTTTGCTATTATATTATATCGAACAATACCTATTCCATCTAAGGACCCCCATAGAATTGGATATAATTTAGACAAAAGAAAATAATGATTATATTAGCCTTAGGGAATAGGTTCCTAAGATCCGCGGTTTTATTATCTTTCCTCACAATACAAAAATGTTCTCAAAGATCAACAATTTTATTCTTAGATACATGGTGTTCTTTATAATCTCTTGCGATTCATAAGTTGCATGCCTAGAATTTAGAAAAGAGGATTAGAAGGGTAGTTTTGTTTGAAGATCATAAAGTCTACAAAGATATTTGAGGACGTTGTTTTTAAATAAATGAACCTGGTTTATTGGTAAGTTTTATGCCAAGTTGTAAAACATTTTGGTGTAATATAAGAGAGTGCATTTTTAGAGGCCAAATGTGGACTTTTGACAAATGGATGCTGTATCAATCACAAAAATAGCCTTTTTTTACTTTGACCGAATAAAGACAAAAAATCTACATATTTGAATTTGCTAAACAAAAAAAGTTAAACAGTCATGGGGACTGCCGACAGAAGTAAAAACTTAACTTGGTTTTAGCGCCATCTATATTCTATAGTACAACACTAGGGCACGAGCATGTCGGTGACGTTTATCGGGTACCAAAAATCGCTCTAAGCACCTTAATAAGATTTCACTTTTAAAAAAACATGAAAAAAACAACCAATTTCACTAACGTAGTAATCACACCTCTCTATCACCCCACCTGTCCACACCATTCTACTCAACGATTCCATTCCTCGTTTCTCTATTCCTTCCTTTTGAAATAAAGAAATCGGTGTGGAGTGCAGCACAATCAGACGGCGCAATACAAACTTTAATCAGTACTGTACGACAGTGCCACAGAATAGATAGACACAGAAGGTCAGCTTTAAAAAACGAATGAAAATGCACGCATCCATATACACACGCACTCGCGTCTACGTACAGCGAGTGCCAGCGTACTAATATCTTTCGTTTGAAGGTGGGCTTAGGCCAAACGAACGTAGAACCAGAACAAGAGAATATTTTTCTTAATATTCTTCACATTTTAGTATTGATAAACCGACGAAAGAATGCTGTATCCCTGTTTAACTAAAAAGAAGTGGGGATACAATGTGAATTCGCTCGTTTGGTCTTAACCCGCCTTAAGACAGTTTAACATCTTGGTACGAATAGAATATAATAGATGGTATTTATGTGCAAATAATATAGGTACGAAAATCTGTTGTTACAGATGTGAGGAATCCATGTACATTCTACCTAGTTTAGCATGCAAAAGTACATTTAAACAAGTACATTTCAATTAAGTTAATTTATCGACGAAATTGTACAGAATAATAAAAAAAACTATTACTACTGCTGTGAGCCATTTTTTGTTTTGAAGTATGCCTTCTGTACTCTATTTACTCTGTGATTTTAGTCTGTACCTCACTTTATGTTCAGCCACACTGATTTAAGAGGGGTTCACAATTTATTATACGCCGTCATTATTGTTTCATGTGCGCACTTTTCTAGTTTGAATGTTGCAGAGTTTATGGGTACTTCTTCTTATTTTTGCTTATGCTTCATTGTTTTCTTTTGTATGAGGGTAAGTTACTGTAAGGTACTGAGTTTTTAAGGGTTTATTAAATAGCTAGTATGACCATTTTAATATGAAAATTAATTTTGTGACTAAATAATGTTGGGTTAAAACACTAATGCTGGAAATCTTTGTGATTGTGAATCAAAGATATAATAATAAATTAACTAAATGAATATTATACTTTAATTACATTATAATACAGAGGTGTTACTATTTTAAATAAAATATACAATCTAATTCTAACGTTAAAGACATATCTTTGAGCCGTTTGGGGTTGAAACACTAGGGCCGTGGGGTCCGAGTGCTCATCGAGTATTTCGGGACATCGCCAAGCGGTTGGTCGACTCTTCGCGTGACCAGAGGGCTGGCCAATTTCAAGGTCAAAGAATCAGCATTGCCATCTAACGTGGCAATGCTGCCACCAGCCTTTTGGGCACTTTTCCCACTGACAGCGACGCGGAAGAATTTTTTGACGCCCTATGAGCCCTTCCTTCATAACTAAATGAATACTTTTGGCTCCAATGCCAGTTTTCAAACCTGCCAACAATTTTAGGCCTCATCTGTATATAAAAAAAGGATAAACAAATACTTTATTAGCTAAAAATTAATATTATTTCCGAGTAACAGAAATAATCATTTATTGTTCTACTCCGACAGCTAAATTTATATTCTACGCTTCAAATAAAATAAATTTTAATATCTCTACTATTCTATCCTTGTTCTCAGTAAATATCACCGCTTTTACCTAAACTCAGGTCTAAAATTATATTTCTAGTTAATTTACCTGCCGTTTTGTCTGGACTGAAATCTATTAGCAATATTTCAAGCGTTATTACAAGCAAATTATAAATCTTCATTGGAAAGGGAAATTGGTACTGATAGCAATTTGGTTCAGGGTCCAATTTGATATTCAATTAGTCCTGAATATATATTTGGTTGATAACATTGAATACGTTAGTTAATATATCAAATTGAACATTCACACAAATTGTTAGTTCAGATGGGCAATTTGAATTGTTTGTCTTGATTTCCATCTTGTATGATAGTATGAAACTACGAATATGTTCCGAGAAATCGTAGCAAACATTTGATACCTACTCGGTCATATAAACGAACAAGCTTCAAATTAGGTCACGTAATGGCTTTCAAACTAAGAGTCAGATTCTGTGGGGCTCGTGGCTAAATAATAATAGCCGAACGGGTCGATCTTCAAGGTTAAGCAACGCTTGCTGAGGACGGTCTGCGGATGGGTGACCATCCATTATATACCGAGATTCCTCTGCGCCTCGGAAAGCACGTTATGCGGTTGATCCCGGCTGTCATTTGTAGATCTTTGACAGTCGTTAGTCTGATAACCAGTCTTCCCAAAGGGTATCGTGTTATCCAGTATCTGGGTTGTGGATGCCCGATAGGCAGTCGCTCCATTTAAAATATTAGTATTCAGCGTCATCCAGTTAGACTGGAAGCCGACCCCAATATGGTTGGGATACGGCTACGCAGATCATGAGTCAAATTCTGTATTCTTTTGTTTAAATTTTCCCGGAGTAAGAATTTCCCAGAGTGCTCAGATGGATTCTAACAAAATGGCCGATCAATACCAATACATATATCGTAATACCATCATCAAAATTATTCTCATTCAAGACTTGAACTTCCCTAACTCACTCCCCAAAGATCCCAACCAAGACAATTATGAATAATCTGAATAATCTTATTTATAACCTATTCAAATTCGAGACACTAAATTGAGATTTCAATTACGATTAAACCGTACCTGAGACGTAACTGCAGTATGTATAATAATATATTCTCGTTAATATTATGTACAAGATGAGATATAAACTGTTAGGACAAAATACGTACGGAAGGTCCATACAGCGAGCGAAAACAGATACACGCACGCATAGACGCGTACGTACTGAGCGATCTCAAACAATCGACTTCCAAAAAAAACACTAAAAGAGAAAAATAACTTTAATTTTGGAAGTTGGTAATCGAATTTAGGGTTTTGAATTTTCGTTTTTTTCTATCGACTTCCGAAATTAAAGTTATTTTTCTCTTTTTAGTGTTTGTTTTGGAATACTGATATTCAGCTGCATCCGGTTAGACTGGAAGCCGACCTCAACATAGTTGGGAAAAGGCTAGGCAGATTGAGTGTTTGTTTTGGAAGTCGGATGTTTTTTTTGTAAAATGTTTTTATTTTTCACTTTTTAGTTGTGGTACCTACTCCAGACAAATTCGAATACAATTACGTAAATAACGGTAAGAGGAACTTAAAACATCTATGTAAGCCAAGTGTGAAAAGTGCGTATTATTGATGCTAACTCAAAAACTGCCCAAGCAAAGTTAATAAAATACATATGGGACCACCTCGGAAGCATGACCTAAAGAATCATCCAAATCAATTCATAATTGGCGGAGTAATCGCGTAACAAATTTACAAAAACAAAAAAAAATCATACAGACGAATTGAGAACCTCCTCCTTTTTGAAGTCGGTTCACAAAAGAGCAGTCGCGAGTACGCTTGCACTCGCTGTTCGTGAAGCGTGTCTATGTGTGCGTGCGTTTACACTCGTTGTATGGAGCTGGCTTTCTGTACCAATCTATGTTGTGCTATTAGACCGATATTCGTTCGAAACAGCCTGTGCCGACCCATATGTGTCTTGATTGCTCCCGGCTCTATGCTTTGTGGTAAGGATGTGGGAAGATATTGACGTTCAGTTTTCAGTCTTTGTTGTTCGTACACTAGTTCCATTTTGGCCCATAAAGCGGTTTTGGGAATGACTAGAAGGCAAATTCTCGTACTTAAAAACGTTTACATTCAAGTCGTAATCTGTCAAATTTGGAAAAATTGTTGGTAAATTGATTATATTTTTGACAGATAACGAATGAGATTATATTGCGAACGTTCTTATAAATTACGAGTGTTGCCCCTCTGGTTTAATTCTGCGATTATTGGAGTTTATTGGACGGCACAAGACTTTCTTCTGGCGTTCAATTTTGAGAGGATAAAAATTATTGAAATTGTTACCATCCAATTTATTTTTTTATTCACATGTCTTATAGGCTATATTTTCTTGTGACACATCTAATAGCCGGACTAGGCGAAAGCCTGTATTTCGGCTATCAGCGTCAAACCCCTCAAGTAGCAAACACTTAATAAAAATAACCATCAAGTAGAGATGTTAACATTTTATAGAATTCAAATAATACAAAAGTTGTGATGTTAAATAACATAATAAACCGATAAAATAAAATCAAAATTAAAATTAAATTAAACTTAAGATTAATACATTGATAAGTCCTGTTTTAAATCTTGAACGAAGAATTGGCAATAGAAAAACTGTGCCCTTATTAATTAATCCTTTCGCTTCATCTGTAAGCCTAGCACGTTCCCCTTGCTCGTTTTCAACGGGGTCATGACCTTGACCGGTATAGTGACAATTCAGCTCGCCAAGATTTTATTCAGGTCACATTAATAGATCTAAAATCCTACAAATCCTATTCTTTCCTACTAATATTTTAAACGTGAAAGTTTGTGAGGACGGATGGATGTTTATTACGCTTTCACTCTAAAACAGGTGTACGGATTTGGATGAAATTTAGCTCATGTGTTGACCATGACCTGGAGATGGACATAGGCTACTTTTCATCCTGGATCGCGGACGAAGTCACGGGCTAGGAGCTAGTAGTAGTTTATAACCGAGAGTAACACAGGATACTTTTTATCCCGATATTCCCACGGGAACAATTTATGCATGATCTGGACCTGTTAAAATGACTTATTAATTTATTATCTGTTTCGTAATTTTTGTATTGATGATGACATTATTGGATAAATTTTGCATGCCAAAACTCAGAACTTATTAATTTATTATCTATTTCATAATTTTGTATTGACATTATTTGTTAAATTTTGCATGCCAAAACTCAAGCAGAATGTACCCGGTTCACAACTTTTTGTACTATACCTACATTCTATGCGAATAAATGATTTGTTTTGATTTGATTTGATTTTATCGAGACTTATGCGGGTGAAACTGCGGGGCGCAGCTAGTAGCTATATAAACTAAACTCAATATCATTTGCTTAAGTTGAAACGCTGGAAATCTTCAATCAAAGACACAGAAAGCTGAATCAGCAACTCACTTCAATCCGGCGCGGTCCTCAGGAATCTTTAAAAACATTCGTCCACAAAAGCCACTTTAAAAGGCGCTCCTATAGAGCCGTGTCCAATCTTTTCATCCATTCGTGTGGCAGTGGATTCTTTCCTTTTGGATGTTTGCCCTATTGTGCTGGCCGACGGCAAATACTACCTTGGAATGGGAAAAAAGTAGTGCGTCGGAGTTCACGGGGATCTAAAGGGGTGAATTAAAAGTGGGGTATGGGTATTTGGTCTTTCTTTCCTTTGTTAGGAAACTGCGCCGGAGCCAAGAGGTGATTTTTGATGTCTGAATTCGGGCCTTTGTGTCGAATTTTGGCATGTGAGGCAGTTTTGATTTGTTGGAGAGTCTGACCGATTTTTGGTCGGAAAATGCTTTGTTGGTAGACAACGAAGTCCATCACAAAGCTCGGGAAGATAAACGATCGATTTAACTCGTTTTTTGTTCGCAAATAGTCTTTTAGAAGAGATTTTGAGGAATTCTGAATACGCCGCTTCTAATAATTTTGATGCAAAACCAATCAAATTGATGAACGATGGGTATTTAGCGAATTTAATAATTAATTCATCCCTTTCTAAAATCCCCCTTTTGACCCAAAATATTTCGCCTCGACCCGATAAATCATAAGCTACCGTACTTCATTAAGGTAAAAATCCGATCCGAATCGGGCTGCACACAATGAAAACCAATCAATTCTGAACAGCTAAGGTTATTGAAGTAATTGGGATTAAATTTTAATCAGCGTATCTTGTACAGATGTGTATGTATGTCTGGTAGGCTCCTGTTGGTATTGAAATTAATGATTATGCTTGATATTGTTTCATCGTTATTGTTTAATTATTAACTGAGATTATAATTAAGGACAATCGTAAATCTCATTTCATGTTGCTTGATAAATTACGGAATATTTTCTACGTTGGTTGATTCCAGTTGTAATAAAATTCTAATACAAATATGTCTAACTAGAAGGTCATCCAAAAATCTGGCAGTAGCATAATCTTAGCATATCTTGTGACTCAGAGTTGCGAAGATCTGACACGAAACTGCTACGTACAAATAATTCATGAAGATTGAAAATTGAAAGTGGCATAAGATGGATATGAGGAAGGTATAATAAATTATGATGTTACATGTCTTGTAAGTAGATATAATTTACATAAACGATCTTTCGTGTAAACTATGCTTGCGACATGTATCTTTGACGTTATACGAAGCGAGAACATGAAACGGACTTACAATTATACTATAGACAGACTGGTAATTATTGACCGATAGGTACTAAAACACGTGACTTTACTTTTTGACTAGTTATGCGAACATAAATGTAGAGAACAGCTGATTATTTTTCGCAATTTCTGGTTTGGTCCCATCGTGAAAGTTGTTCATAATGATGATCAAAGTCACGTGTTTAAGTCAATCTGCCTAGCCTCTTCCCAACTATCTTGGAGTTGGCTTCCGGTCTAACTGGATGCACCTGAATACCAGTATTTTACATGGAGCGACTCCACAACCCAGTAACTGGATAATATAATACCCCTTGGTAAGACTGGTTGTTAGACTTTCGGGCTTCTGACGACCCGTAACGACTGTCAAAGATCCACGAATGACAGCCGGGACCAATGGCTTAACGTGCTTTCCGAGACACGGAGGAGTCTCGGTATATAAAGACGGTCACCCATTCACGGACAAACCCCGGCAAGCGTGGCTTAACCCCATGGATCGACCCGTGCGGCTGTTATTACTTACCCACAAGCTCCTCAAAGTTACTTGTTTAAGTATTGGTCACTAATTACCAGTCACCCTATATATTGATGACACTTTGTTCAAAGTTGATACATTATAATTACAGTTCTTGAAGGTCTTCTATCAGCACCCACTTAAGTGCTCACAATTTGTCAGTTTCACCCAGTTCCCCTATATTTGCCTTGAACTAGTTAATGTTACGACCCACCCAACTCAGTAATTCACTGCCATCCTTATTTATCAAGTAATTCCACCAAGAGCTGGGCTCGTGTAAATACACGGACCTTTTTTAAGCATATAGTTCCTAACAAAATTCTTGGCGTATCTCTCCTTGGGTCCTGGCAAGGATGGATTCCTAAGTATTACATATCAGGTATCCAGGCTATCCGGCTAACATGAGCATGCCACTGAATTAGGCGCAAAGCCAACGCTGCACAATTACGGACCTAATGGCTTCAGTGTACCGTCAGCAGATAAGCAAAATGGCGCCCAAATGGGCCAGGAGATAAGTTATTAAGTTTTGAAGTACATGGAACGGTGTATTAAAGGTGGGTTACTGTTCATGAGGTGTAGGATAATGGGTTGATGGCGTACTTGTTCTGATTATGCACTTAAACTAGCTCGGTTCTTCGCCTAGGGGTTTAGACTGTGTTTTTATTAATATACTAACGACCCGACCCTGCTTCGTTGTTTTTACGGCTTGACAAAACATCGACATTAATTTCATTATAACACAAATCTTCCGGAATACATTTTCTAAATAATGGTGAAAATTAGAGATGCAAAGAATAGTGATTTGGCTGAATACCGAATACCGAACATTCGGCGTTGCTCTCAGCCGAATAACGAATACTGAGAAAAATGGCCGAATAGGCCGAAAATCTAATAGTTGCCGAATATTCGTTGCATCTCTAGTGAAAACCGTATCAAAATTCATTGCGTAGTTTAGAACAACTAACCGGTCACACAGACAGACACGAAAAATGACTTGATTGCATACTATTTGTAGATTAATGCTATGCTTTTTCTAACAGCATATTTTTTACGAATGCACTGAATTCTAAATATCAACTGATGTTTTTTCAACTATTCAAGAAAGGGAATCATCGGACTTTCAAAGGTCTCAGAGTAAATTAGTGAAGTTTTCTGTGAAAGTTTAATGCCTATAAAACGATGATAGCGAATTCCTTGTGATTGCTTTGACACCTACATAAGTGGTTCGTGCGTAGGAGTTGGAGAAATGTCCCTTAAATACAAAGGTCTAAGCAGTATTTTCGGTCAAATTCCAACGGAAAAAATCTCAGACGAACCTTGAATATTATGCAAAGGAAGAGGGGTCCCTTCAAACAAATCTTTCGTCAATTTCGGAGCAATTTCAAACTGTCTACCGTCTTATAATTTAATTTTTTTTTCTCACCGTTGTCGCCATGTTTTCCTGTTGAATCCAATAACTCGCGTGAACGACTCGTAAGAATGAATAGCCTGTCTATAGCCTTGTCAAATATTCAGTAAAGAGGGGGTGAAAGAGGGGTGAAGGGGGGTAAAAAATGTAGGCCAAGATCAAAGTAAACTGGAATTTGTTGATGCTGATCTAGAAGTTGTAATTTATGATTTTATTTTTTTGCGGAGTTTTACGTAGAACGAAACGAAAAATATTGACGTATTGTTAAAAATACTATGTTTGGAGTGCCCGAATCATTAATTCGGGCACTCAAAACATAGTATTTTGTATAATTTGTACGTCTATTGAATAAGTTAAATAATAACTGGTAAGTATTTAATAAGAAGTCAATCTGCCTAGCCATTTCCCAACTATATTGGGATCGGCTTCCAGTCTAATCGGATGCAGCCGAATACCAGTATTTTACATGGAGCGACTGCCTATCTGACCTCCACAATCCAGTAACTGGGTAATACGATACCCCTTGGTAAGACTGGTTGTCAGATTTACGGGCTTCTGACGACCCGTAACGACTGTCAAAGATCAACGAATGACAGCCGGGACTAACGACTTAACGTGCTTTCCGAGGCACGAAGGAGTCTCGATATGTTAAGATGTTTACCCATCTACGGACCAACCCCGGCAAGCGTAGCTTAACCTGACGGATCGACCCGTGCGGCTGTTATTACTTAGCCACGAGCTCCTCTTAAGCTCCATTTAATAAGAAGTAACTGTTAGTAATAACAGAGAATTTATTCGATCACGTGCCCTCTAATCACAGTAGCCATCCCGCCAGTCATCTACTGGCAGCCATTTTATTTTCAAGTAAAAATCACCTTTTTCAAAATAATAGAATCTGACTGTAATTCTAATTTCAAATAAGTTAAAATTTAACGTCAAAGCGCCTTTTCATTTGTTTTTCCTTTTTTTGCTGATCCTACATCAGTGTATTTTGGTAGCGTACAGACTGTTTGTTTTGCAGACGATACATGGCCTTTGTTAATGTGATTCCTTTAGCCTATAAATTTGGTATATTTTTGGATAATTTGTTGCTTACTGTATCGGGACTACTAATGTTCTTATTAATTTTATAAGTACATTTAAGATATTTTTATTATATCACTAAAGTTATAAATGAGACTCGGTTGAATGTATTGGATTATTAAATTGCTTCTTTTTCTTCGTGTTTATGGCACTACAGTGAATTAGATTTTGTCCGGCCAAAACGCCACCTTTTTGATCGTCGGTCGGTCTAGTTGGGGACGTCCCACACTACGATACTCCGCTTTTCTTATGACGGCTATATGACAATAACTCAAGATTGCTTGCATAATCAGCCTATAATTTTCCCACTGCTGGGACACAGGCCTTCTCTCTTCGAGAGGGGAGTGGCTTTAATCAACTACGCGGACCCAGTGCGGGTTGGTAGATGTCACATGTCGTCGAATGTTTCGTTCTAGGACACACGTTTTCACACGATGTTTCCTTCACCACCTTCAGAGCAGTGGTAATGAAATTATTTACAAAGTAAAGCGCCCCATAGTAAACTTCAATACCTACTCGACCCAAATGTGGGACGGCTGATATATTTTAACCGACTTCTTCAAAAAGGAACAGGTTCTCAATTCGTTTTTTTTTTTTGTATGTTCGTTACGCGATTACTCCGCCAATTATGAATTGATTTTGATGATTCTTTTTTGTTTGGTAGATCATGCTTCCAAGGGGGTCCCATATAAATTTTATTAACTTTGCTTGCGTATTTTTTGAGTTAGTTTCAATATTACGTATTTTTTCCACTTAATCTATGTCGGCCAAGTTCTATGTGACTCCGTCACTGTTATTTACATAGCAGGTAGTGGTATTCGAATTTGTGTGGGTTCTGTACCACAACTAAAAAGAGAAAAATAAAAAAATGTAACAAAAAAAAAACCGACTTTGGTGGCAAAAAAATTAAATTGAAAAGCAAAGACACCGACTTCCTAAATCAAAGTTATTGTTCACTTTTTAGTGGTTTTTTTGGAAGCCGGTTTTTTTTAAAGTATTTTCTCGATTACTCTGTTGGACCCATGGAGAAAGTTGTTCAGTATGATTTTCTGTACCACACCTTTCTGTTACGGGGTAAGCAGTCTTCAACTACAAACTTCGTAAATAAAACCGGGGCAAAACGCTCGTGGATAAAGTAAACTAAATTGTTAATTGTCAACAATACAATTAATTAGTTGCCATGGATTGTTAATTGTCAACAATACAATTAATTAGTTGCCATGGTGCCTATTGATCTTGTTTATTTGTCAATTGTTTTGATGTCATTGTCAATGGAACTCGTGTAAATGGGTGTTTAAGTGTAATTGGATTTGTGTATTATTGTTCCTTGATAGGCTTTGATGAAGAGTGTAATGCGAAGTAATATTACAGACAGTTTTAAAAGTAAAATCCTTATTAATTAAGCACAATTTGTTTTCGGGCAACTACAGGTTTGATGCTAATTGCTGTCTGCAAGATTTGGCATGTAATTAATCGAACCTCAAATTTCTAACCTAGCCTATTTGGTCGGGGTGCTAGCTTAGTTACTGTGACCAACCGTGAGGAAAGACCAAAAAGTTGGGATTACAATTTTTTTTTTAAGTGCTTCATTAGAAAGTCTATAAGTTTTTAAAGGATCAGTTAAAATACACTAAAAAACAAATAAAACCATCCAGAAAAATAAAACCACCCAGCAAAAAAAAACCATCCAGCAAATAAAACCATACGGCAAAAAAAAGCACACCGCAAAAAAAAACAACCAGCAAAAAACTATTTTACTCCGATTGCAGTACAATTTGCAAATCACAAGCGCCATTTACAGACTGATAACGATGACGTATCTATTTAGTTAAATGCTCATGATTAATTCATGATACTCAAGCGGACCCCGGCAGCAATATGTATTATTGAACGCGTGCGAACGGACAGACGGATTGAACGCCATGTTATATTCATATATAGTGCTTGGTGGTAATAACGTTTTGTTAATGTTTTTTGTAGGTTATTGTCGGTTGACTTGCCTCGTGGTGAAATATTAATAGCCGCACGGTTCAAGCGAAGGTAAAGCTACGTTCTCCGGTGTCCGTGGATGGGTGACCATCTATCCAATAATAGGCTGGTATTATTATATCCCACAGTTGGGTATTATCGCAATAGTGTTCCCATTGGAGTTCAAAACTGCACGATCTGCGTTCATTACCAAAAATATGATGAATATATTAATGGAGTAATTTTAGTGATGCTAGACATATCACATTCGAATAATTAATTCTGAAAATGAGCAAACGTGGCTCACTGTAACATGTTACTATTATTATTATGGTATACGCTACATAATATATAGAATTCCATATTTCTCCGAAAAACTGAATACATTGTGCGCTCAAAATAGAATATGGCACATCATACTTTTACTAACACGTGTGTTGAAATTTTGGATTTTTACATTCGTAAAGATAACTGAAAGATAGCTGACCTGGCTCAAAAGACTGCCCAACTTAAATGGGACTTTGGTCACGTCTGCCGTATATCGAACAAACTGTGGATCCAAATAGCACAGATTGGTGCCCTGTGACAATGAGGCAGGGTCGCGGCAGACCACGTAGGAGATGGCGGGACAAGCTGGATAGGTTCCATCAATACTGGAAGGACGCGCGAGCTCGCGAAAGCTGAAAGGAGTGGAGGCCAGACCTTTGGCCAGGAGTGGGACAGCGTAAAAACAAAACTGTTAGTCGTCAAAAATAACTTTAATACACACATAGTCCTACAAACAACAATTATCTACAAAACATTACCATATTTTTTGCTAATATCCCAACAGTCTATAATCTATACCGTCTCCTATTCAACACTTACACGGTAGTTATAATAATGATATCCCTAGTGACATTCCAGGGGTAAAAAACCTGGTAATTCCAGTCCTGCCCACACTGGTCCCCACCCTAGTACCCTGGACACTTATTACTTCGTGTGAATGACTACAGATGACACAGTTTAATGTCTTACAAATAAATATAGGTACTATGTACAGCGTGTGGTCATATTTAAGGGCCTACCCAACTTAAAATTGCTTAGCATGATCCTCCGTTATGCCGAAAATACTGCAGCATAAATTTTGAAATAAATATATGTTAAAGTTGAGGATTTATGCTAGGTCTTATGTTTGACGATAACAAGATTACATAAAAATAATCTCAATCGAAAAAAAAACCAAAGTTACCTCTAAACCGAACTACAAAACGCTGGTATTAAAAAAAATACTTCAAATTATATCATGAAACTTTGCATAATAACTTACTAAACTAATTATAAAGCAGATCTTATGTTTTTTTTTTAATACCTTTATTATCATCGTAAAAACAATTACCTAAACTATTCGAGGCTTGGAGCCGCTAGCACCACACTCCGTCCCGCTCTCACACAGGACGCGAGTAGTATGGTGCGAGCGAAATAAAAAGTGAATTTGAGCTGAGGCCGTATAGGCTCTAAAAGGTGCAGTGTGGTACAGAACATCAAAGTCAACAACTTTCTCCATGGGACCAACATCATAATCGCGAAAAAATATATGTATATTATATACAACGTGTAACAGAATAAGCGAGAGACCTGAAAGTAGTTTGCTCAGAATCGGCTTCTGAATCGATTTCCGTCATTATTTATATATGTTAAATTTTCATGAAAATATCTTTTATTTAACTGAAATTAGAACCACTGCGTCATAACAAGGTAATAAAATATTTCATTTAAGGAAATTTAAGCCTTTATATAAAGCCTATTTAAATGCATAACCAAATTTGTAATACGCTCATAGCTATCCTCGTTTCATGTTTAGTCAGGACGTCTATTTTATAAAAAATAACTAGGTGTGGTTTAATTAAATTAAATTACAGATAATATTATTTTAGTCTTATAATTTAGTATTCTAATTGGGGTGTATGAGCTCTTGCGTTTATTCGATTACACGTTGTATATAATCAGCTGGTTCCATACATTTGCATCGAGTAGTTATTTAAGTTTTGTATGGGACAGTTGATTCTTTTTTCGCGATGACGATGTAGCTCTCATTGAGAAAGTTGTTTAGTTCGATGGGAACCACTCTTAATAATATTATACATGCTGTATACAGTGTGTCTAATGGGACACAAATTAGTACCCACCCTTAGTAAACCGCTACGTACGCACGGCTACACATCAAGCTATACATTTCCAGTATAAGCTGACCTCTCATTGTACGGAAATCCTACACAATGCGAGATCAACATAAACTGGATTCGTATAGCTTGATGTGTAGCCGTGTGTACAACATAATATGCAGTATTTGAGAACGATTTTCGTTATGGACTGTATTATTTTGTTTTATTTTTCTTACTGTATAATTGTAGAATAGTTTGATAAAGTAATTAAATGTTTCAGTTTGATATTAAAACTTTTTTAACTGTATGTTTACTGTACTGAGTGTAGAGGTACTGAAAAGAATAAAAAACCGGACAAGTGCGAGTCGGACTCGCGCACGAAGGGTTCCGTACCATTATCTATAAAAACGGCAAAAAAAAAAAGGTTTGTTGTGTGGGAGCTCCCTTAAATATTTATTTTATTCGGTTTTTTAGTATTTGTTGTTATAGCGGCAACAGAAATACATCATCTGTGGAAATTTCAACTGTCTAACTATCACGGTTCATGAGATACAGCCTGGTGACAGACGGACAGACTGACAGTCAGACGGAAAGCGGAGTCTTAGTAATAGGGTCCCATTTTACCCTTTGCGTACGGATCCCTAAAAAGAAAGAAAGAGTGTGTGAGGAAGTAATCACAGAATGATTTAAAAAAAAATACGCTGTCAAAAAAAAAGTAATAAATTATACAATTAAATTAGCAACCAGTTTGATTTGGTCTTGACTCTAAATTGACCTCTGGAGCAGGACCAGCATGTTTCCAAGCATTCTTATCTACAATATAATCCTCTAATTAGCAACTTGCTTGCATTCTATAACGAAGTCGAAACAATAAATAGTTCACCGAATCAAATCTTGAACTCTGACCTTTTACCAATGTAAGTGCTAGTCACTTAATATTATTTAAACTCAATTACACTTTTCAACCTTCACTGATAAAATCCTTCATTCAATCAATTTCCAAACGTTTGTTGGAAATATTCCAAAATGGTAGTTATGTTATATTTATTTGAAAAAAAAAGATTGGGCTCGGTATCTTTTGTTTTATGTTTTTGGTTAGCCGATCATCATCTGCCTAGCCTTTTCCAATATATATTGGGTCTGCTACCAGTCTAACCGGATGCAGCTGAATACCAGTATTTTACATGGAGCGTCTGCCAATCTGACCTCCCCAACCCAGTTTTTGGGTAAAACAGAACAATTAGACGGCCGTTCTGATGGTAAGTGGTCTACAAGGCCTGTGGTCATCTTTAATAACATTGGCAAAACGGATGCGTTACCATGTCTGTAACAAAACTGAACTGTTTTATGTACCTGTGAATAAAACAGGCTTTTAACCACAGCCCAACCTCCAACGATAGAGGTGGCAGAAATAAGTATGTTGCGAAGTACTTCCACAGACGACCTCCATTACATAAAGGTCTACTTTTACTATAAATATATCTCCTATCTTTCCTATGTATGTATTATTTAGGATATGTATGTATATATGTGTATCTATTTTAGTATATTGTATACTTATTTTTTTTTTCTTTGCACCTACGACAGCCCCATTTTATGTCCAGGCAAATCACTGTCCATTCCAAGGTTGCCTGGAAGAGATCGCGGAAAGCGATAAGGCCGCCCATTGTATATTTTGTAGTGTTTTTTTTCCTTTTGTTATATATTTTTGTGGTGTACAATAAAGTATATATAAATAAATAAATAAATCTCAGAGATACTAATAAGGCGTTGCTGACCCTGCATTTCTGCGTACCTAAAAATTTTTTTAGGGCCCAAATCTCCTAAGGATCTCCTTTACCGTATAATATATCTACATCAAACATTAAACATTAGTCGAACACTACTGATTCTCAATAGTCTTAAGATTTAAAGCTACACATTGACCCTTTGTTCTAAGACGGATCCAATCTATTCGAATAAATGGGAGATCCATTTGTACAAATCGGATCAACTGTTTAGGCTATCCAAAGTATTTTGTTCTCAACTTGGAATAAAACGGGCTGATTTTTTGTCCGTTTTAACGGTTTTTTTGTTCTTCTAATACAGCATTTTTTCGGCTTTTGGATGATTAAAGTTGGCAGTATATTTATCAGTATTGGTAAGCTTAATTACTGTATTCAATTTCTCAATTTCGATTTCTGAGTACCGTTTACTTATTTGGCTGTCATGTTTATTATTATTAACTTATTATAAAATCCTTAACAACTATTATTACAGGTGTATACATAATGCGATAGCGTGGTCCTAAAATTAACTTACTTACTTACAATTTAAAACTATGAAAAACATAAAAACAAAACTAAAAGTACTTATAATAACACATAAAAATAAAAACATATAGCCTACTCTAATCTACAGCATAACATAAAATAAACAGTATTTTTGTGAATTCACTCAAATGGCATGTAAATATATCGATCTTCACGTGAAGATCGTTAATAACCCGAATTGCGCGGGTCAATGATGGTGTTTTGGAGAAAAGGTTGGTCCTGGCAACCGGCACGGCCAGCAGCGGCGGGCGGCGCCGCCTCCACACATGTTGTTTCGACAACGGCTCCAAAATGTCATCCCATGTCATGCGAAAATGTCCATCTCCCAATATGGGCTTCCTATGATCTTAGGGGTAGTCCTATAGCTCTGATATAGTATTCAGTACATGACGTAATTATTAAATAAGTAAATAGAACTGGTGACGGACGCCGATTATAATATTCCTGGAGGATCGTCTGCCTTTGTTCTATATTCAAATCCTTGTTTCCAACTGATGTTATTTCCACTTAAACAAATATGATCTTTATGCTTGTGTAAATAATGTTGACGTTATAATGACTGTATTAAAAAGTCTTTAAAAAATTCGCAAACTGAATTTTATGCGTAGGTGTTTAAGTAATTTTTTCCAAAAACACATTTATTTTTGGAAACCAAATACTTGTAGTTAACGCAGATTATTTTATTGTGATCACCTTTTAGTCTGCCAAACATGATTGCTTGGGACAGGAACCCATATTTTAATAATAAAATTACGCAATACTTATGTACTGTTTACCAAACAGCTGTTCAAAAGCAATACAGATAAAAACAAGTCGATTTTTCTCGCAATTGTTTATAACACACCTATTATGATAAACAGATATCGGCTGCTCACCTTTTATCCTCTAATAGAAGTTGAACCACACCAATCTAATTCTCCCACGCTCGCCATTTTGTTTCAAACACGCATTTAACAAAAAAAACAAAAAGAAAAAAGTCCTTTTTTCCGAACGAAACGTTCCCGACCGACCTTCAAACAACATTCTAACCGCAAATTGAGTATTTTAACTAACGTTAGTTCTCCTTAACCACAGAATAGATGGGTACAGAAGGTCGGGTCTCGGGTCCAATAACGAGCATAAACAGGCGCACGCACACATAAACGCGTATGAGCGGCGATCTCAAACAAATGCCAGTCGCGAGTGCGCGTGCACTACCTTTACGTGAAGCGTATCTATTTGTGCGTACGTTTTCGGTCGTTGTAGGCGATGCGTGCGCGATGGCGACGAGCGTTTATGCTTATATATCAAGTGTTAGTTTCTCAGCGAGTGTTCTGCTCGCAAAGCTAGTGTCGCTGAGCGAGTACCCTCTTTTATAGCTCTTGTCGCTGCGACAAACGAGTACTAGCTGGTGGTGTAGACAATCAGCGATCAACTTTTAATATTATGTGTCTCTTCTACTTACTCTTACTTCTTTTACTTATAGAAAGAAGAGAGAAAATCGTTGATAGCTGGCCGCTTCCTCGTCGGCGGTGAAAAAATTGTCGTAAGGAACTGAACTTCTGTACCCTATCTATTCTGTGTTCTTTACTATCAGTTGGGTCACCTACCGTGACGACGGCAGCTGTTGTTGACCTTAACAAATAATGTCAAATTTAAACACATGTTAGTTTAACTGGCGATTAAATTGTTTCATGTTATTATTTTGTATCGGAAATTGTGCAACCCGGCGCATATTGTATTCGGATTTGGAATGGTTTTTTGGACATAATTTATTTAGATTTGCTGTTTATTTGAAATATATTTGTACAAATGTTGTGTAAAACATAAATGGTTATGATTACTTACGATTTAGACTTTAATATTTCGCTTTTCATCCCACAGCACGAAAAGTTCGTAAAAACAAAACAGTTTTTAGTCCGATTTGTTCGGACACTAGTTAGATCCATTACCAAATCTACAAATATCAATACAGTTAAAAATAGTTCCTTTTAAAGGTGAACGTCCACTGGTCCACACTGGATGTAACACACGCACGGCCCGCAACGGATTTTGAACGGAACGGATTTTCTATCGGTACCGCGTGAACCGAGCGCTGGCAAATATGAACAAAAAATGTATTGCGTGCCGATGATATCACATGGATTAGTTCACCGCGTGTATCGCTCACTGCCGCACGTTATTTTATTTATAATTGAGTTGAGAACCGCCAAAATCATTGTAAAATGGATGACTCACTTTAAATTCTATTAACAAAAAGATCTGAGGAATTCTATAATCTGAAACAACGACAATATTCAAAGCAAAGAAGAGATAATATCCGGATACAGTGGACGTATCCATCGGCAAATCCGTTCAATACGTTGCGTGCCGTGCGTGTGTTGCGGCCGGTGCGGATCAGTGGACGTTCACCTTTACATCGAAATTTTTCTTATTTATATTTCGGTGTATATCAGATTTCAATGCAGTCGATCATAGGCTTAAAAGTCACACACAAATCTTATGTAAATACAGAATGGTATCAAGAGGCAGACTTTCGCCTACGCAGTTAGCCATTCATTCCTCTCGATTGACGCATTCGCGTAGGACTTACTAAAATTACCTTACTTTGATATAGCTATAGCGATACCTATATCAAATGTTAGGTTAGGTGAGGCAAGGAATTGTCCTTGGAGTAAATTTAGATCTGATTCGTATTTTTATTCAAAATTAAAACATTGCTTTTACTAGGATTTCTCCTGAATCGTGTGTGGGTGCGTTTAAAGATACAAAGTATCTGAAATTCACACCTCGACGAGAAAGTTATCTGCATGCCACAATTTTTTTTATTTTTTTTTGTGCCTGGGAAATCATCCAATGACTAACCTAACTTACCCTGGAACCAGTGATTAATTTGGAATTATATAGGTACTAAAGCTATTAAAGACTGCAAATTCAATTTGGCAAAATGGGGCATTATGGATCCATCCAAAATCCAGTGCGACTGCGATGCTCCTCAAAAGACCATGCCCCATCTGCTGGTGTCCCAAATGGCCATCATCTGCACCCTTGACGATCTGAACAACGCAGTTACTGGGCCCAACCAGTATAGCTGCTCATACACATGAGCGGCACGTTGCCAACGGTAGACAACAGGCAACTGCAGCCGTCGACGGTAGCTGCCGACGCGTCGACGGCAGCCGCCGACGCGTCGACGAACGTCGACGGATGCATTTGCCTGTTTGTTACCGTTGGTAACGTGTCCCTCGTGTGTATGAACACTAAGAAACATAGGGTTACCATCCAAAGGAAAAGACGAAGACCAAAGCTATACTTAATTTTTGCCAAGTTTTACATGGTGGTGGACATCCTGTCACCAACTAATACATTACTTGAAGAGTAATTATTCTTCTTACAATTTTGTATGCCTCTTGAGGACCCAAAAATAAAGAAAAGCGTTACAAGGTTCCATTCAATATGGCGTCAACCCGCTATAAAAATAACATTTTATATCGAGAAAAAAAAGCGTTATCGCTGTACAGCGACGTCACTGTGCAGATCGGTAACAGTAATATAAGTGAGGGTTGAAATGTTAGGGTAATCACGATTTGTTGTGATGCCACTTCTGACCTTTTTAAACTGGGATCGAAAATTTAAACTGACAGAATGTTTAGTTTGTACGAAACCGACTTCAAAAAGGAGGAGGTTATGTATTTGGCGACTATTTTTATTTGTATTATGTCTAGTACCTACCGTCTTCTTTTGTGGCACTAATTTTATTTTTTTAAATTCATTTTTACCTCAATACGTTGTGGTAAAAATGCCGGGTGTGGCAGAATGGCTGACTTTTGTACAGGGTAAGCTGAAGGTACATTAAAGTATCGATGTTTTCCGTAAGAACGTAGAAAGTAAAAGGTATAAGTGTTTTATTTAAAAAAATCTCTCAACGCGCCTAAAGAAGTATTCACTTCAAAATCTCTTGTTTTATTGAAAAGTGCAATATCTATTCAGGCAAAATTTTTGCCTGACGAAAAAAAATGACCTGACCTGAAAAAAAAATACCTGACCTGGAAAAAAAAACCTGAACTGAAAAAAATCCGCTGTACCATAATTTTTTTTATCTTGCAAACTATGACTTCTGTCAAATATTTGTCCTACAGCGTGTGAGATCGCGCGGAAAATGAAAACTATATAAAACTGTAGTCGGCTGTCGTCAAATATTGGTGCCAGAGCATCTGCTATCAAAACTTTACCCGATCCTCAGGGACCAGGACGAATGAAAGCTGGAATAGAAGCTGTTTTAATCAATCTGCCTAGCCTTTTCCCAACTATGTTGGAGTTGGCTTCTAGTCTAACCGGATGCAGCTGAATACCAGTATTTTACATGGAGCGACTGCCTATCTGACCTCGACAACCCAGTAACTGTACAATACGATACCCCTTGGTAAGGCTGGTTGTTTGACTTTCGGGCTTCTGACGACCCGTAACGACTGTCAGAGATCCACGAATGACAACCGGGGGACCGGGAGAAGTTGTTATAATAAAAGTAATATAATTTGAGGCAGGTTTAAGTGGTTAAGTAATGGATGTTTGTATGGTTTAGAAAAAATCGGAGTAAAGAGGCTTCATAATGGTAATTTGTGTTGAAAGGAGTCTCTAGGTGAAGTTTCTGCTTTTAACTGCGCCCCAGTGGATTTAGGCTTCACAGTCGTTTATCAATCGTTAAAGGTTACCTAAATGTTTTGACTTAGAATACCTTTATAGATTTAAGAAGTTAAGATCAGACCCCTAATGGATTGACTAGTAAAAGAATGCATGCATATGAACGCATGTTTTACAAGTCAATCCTTGACAAAAGAATGCGTTCATACGCGCCTTAAAAATAAAGGCACTTACGAAACAGTATTATCTCTAAATGTGGAGCAACAATTACAACAATTTAGTTTCTTTTACACATAACACCGTAAAACAAATCTACTATTTGCGCATCATAAGTAATGAAAGAATGTAAAGTGCCCATTATAGTTATAAGACCATAAGACCATACAAATTGTAAATCTACACTCATGCGAATAAATGTATTTGATTTGATTTGAACAAACATAGGTACCTTTATTAGAACTCAACAATAATCTCAACCATCCAATCAGTGCAACACACAAGTCTACATTCCCACATCCTTTTCCAGTACACTCCCTACTCTAAGCAAGCGGTACACGTGGGCCCCGTTCGACCAGTTATTGCCTCCAGCATCGCGACAATTTTTTGCGACCTTTTCCGTTATAACACGACACAACATATCGTATAAGTATAACTGAGTCGTTCGGGTTTCGTTTACTCTTCTCGTTCTGTGCGCTAAACAGAATTATTTGAGCCTCTTCGCCTCTGGTCGAAGTTTCAACGTCAGCGTTTAATTTTATATGGAATTGTATTTATTTGTTTATGTAGAGACAGTATACCTACGATAATATTCAATTTGATAGAAAAATAGAGTTGACAAATAGACTCACTATAACATAAAGAAAGTTCATGTAGCAAATCTATTGAGAAGCTCGTGGCTAAGTAATACCAGCCGCAGCGGTCGATCCATCAGGTTAAGCTACGCTTACCGGGGTTGATCCGTGGATGGGTGACCATCTTTACATACCGAGACTCCTCCGTGCCTCAAAAAGCACATTAAGCCGTTGATCTTTGACAGTCTTTACGGGTCGTCAGAAGCCCGAAAGTCCGACAACCCTTCTTACCAAGGGATATCCTGTTACCCAGTTACTGAGTTGTGGAGGTCAGATTGGCAATCGCTCCATATAAAATACTGGTATTCAGCTGCATTCGGTTGGACTGGAAGCCGACTACAACATAGTTGGGGAAAGGGTAGGCAGATTGATTGAGATGGGAACCTATAGAAGTCTTCTTAGAAGTTTTCTGTAAATGTAGAAAATGTAATAAATATATATCAAAAGAAACTCAAGATGGTGATTAAAATTTAAAGACTGTCGCAATATTTTTACCAGCGGACGTTTAAAAGCTGTCATACTGAATTCATGATTGATAAATAAACGTTACATATGCCAAAAATCAATATTTATTTACCACACATTTCTGTTTTGATTATCTAATAACATTGCTCACTCTTCAAACCCCAGGATTACCCACAATAAGCCAACGACCCTCCTATCATATAAAGATAATAATTCTATTCAAAGTAACTCTATCCCCTTGTTTTCCCATCTACAGTATTTTATTACCAAAATAGATATCAATTTTGCCCGAATAATCACGCCGAAACTGGTAATTGAATAACTGCCGGCGCCATTTTGATTGTGTTTGACAGATAGGTGGAGCCTCTAGTCGTATAGTTCGAAGTTACGTATTTGTTTTGCGAAAATGACAAAGGTCGTATTATTGGTGGATTTTATGTGAGACGTTTTGTTTTATTTATTTATTTACTGGCCTATCCACAATTGTTACACTGTTTAGTAAAGTAAGTAAGTAAAGTAAAGATTTATTGTTCAGCTAGGACTAGATTACATGGTAAAAATGCTTGAAGGCTTAATTTAGTTAGTGGGTGCCGTACTGCTCTCCTACTCGTAGATAGGTTACAAAATAACCTGTGTTTAGGAGAAACAGTTCCAATCCCCCATCTTAAGTGGTTATTTATTTATTGAATACTTGCTCATAAATGTACAGAGGCGGACTTAATGCCATAGGCATTTTCTACCAGTCAACCTTTGGGTGATGCAGAGACAAACAGTGGTAGGTGCAATAGCGAAAATTGTGGAATAAATATTATTTAAATAGGTTAAGCTATTAAAAAAAATATAAATATATATATAAATATAAATCTAAATACCTAAATATATATAAATATAAGAACAAATAAATACACATAACTACACGAATATACTAAAACAAATAAGACAAACAATGGGAAAACATTACCGTTGCGATGATACTGCCAGCTTCTTGCGAATGTGCTCTCGAACTTTACGTGGTTGACTTTTGAAGGCACATGTATTATGTGTACAAAGCAATCATTTCAGGGTACAAAATAGGTCAAGTTAGACAAAAACAAAAAGAAATTAAATCTAAAGATTTTTGAAAAACAAGTTATATAATAATAAAAATAAATGTTCAGAATGTAGGTGTGGTGAGTGAGTATTATATTAGTGTGGTGAGTGATTCGTTTATCAATGTAGTGAGTGGTGCATGTTTGTATTTGAGGGTACACTTCTTTAGGAATTCTTCGGTTTTGTCGTAGTTGAGGTTTAGAAAGAAGGAGCGAACAGTCTCATCACACATACTCACATCATTTATAGCTTGTTAGAGCGTAAATCGTTTTTTTTTTGTTCCAAGTCAACATACAAGCCAAGTGCGCATTTTTTGTTCCAAGTCTACATACAAGCCAAGTGAGCGATAGACAGCATGCAAAAAATATTATTACATCGTAGAACACAGAAAAAAAAAACAATAAGTAAGTACAGAAATGACACAATATTTTTACACAATTTTTATAAAAAATTTCAACAAAACTGTCACTTCAGTAGCTGGAGTAATTGCGTTACATAGTTACATTATTATTCATTAAACTACCGTTATTTTATTACATTTAGGTGGAGATTATTAAGAATTTTTGTTTTGGCTTCAAAAAAGTTTTCTAAGAGATTGGCCTGATTTTTCACGCAATATTTTCCTAAGAAATGGAAACAGATGAATTAGATTACTAAAAGAATCCGTAGTAGGGGTGAGAAGATTATTGATCCGTATAAATAACTTATTTAAGGCCCTACCCTACCTCAAATTGCTTAGCATGATCCTCGGTTATGCCGAAAATACTGCAGCATTAATTTTAAAACAAATATTTTATATTAAAGTGGATGTTTGGCGAAAAAACGATTGCATAAAATTTTCTATGTAGAAAAAAAACCAAAGTTACCTCTAAACAGATCTATAAACCACTGGTATTCAAAATTACTTCAAATTAGATCATGAAACTTTGCATAATAAGTTAATAACTGAACTAACTATAAAGCAGGTCTTATGTATTTTTTTTAATTTTAATTACCATTATTTTCACCGCTAAAAGCAATTACTTAAACTATTCGAGACTTGAGAGCCGGCAGCACCTCACTCCGTCTCGCTCTCACTCAGGCCGCGAGTAATACGGTGCAAGCGAGATAAAATTTGAGGTAGGGTAGGGCCTTAATTGTCGATATCAGTCATTAATCATGTATATCAGGCATTAAGTACGTCGAAAGTTATTTTGAGATGTTTTTTTTTAACCATGAGATTGGCAACATTTTTCACGTAATTTGCGCCTAGAAACCGATCAAATATATTACTAGAACTGTTGTGGGCAGACATAGACTCTAATCTCATTAGACTTGAGAACGGAAATCAATCTATCTGCCAATTTATTGTGAGATACGAGTACAGACGCCAGTATTTCTCTTTGTACCAAGCTGTGAGAAGTTGGAAAAGAAATGCCTATGAGCAGTAACAGCCATATAAAATGTGTAATTTAAATTACCGAAAACCTGAAATGAGGTCATAGTACCTACTCATTCTTATGAACAAGAAAACAAATCAGCTTCTCCATACATATACGTTCGCGGAACTCGACAAAATTTAGGAAACAGCAGATTTTTTTTGCGATTTCAGTATTGATCCCATATTAAAAAAATATTTTTAGGTTTTTTTATAATGATGAGTACAATGTCCTCTTTTCAGGTTGCACGGACATTATGCCTGTTTTCTCGGAAAGGTTTGGCAGAGGTGACCAAATTTTCGGCAGTTATGTTTTAGTCCCATGTAATAAGGGGCGAACCTATTTGCATCAACCGGGCACAGATCTAGACTCCGGGCCGTTACTGAGAAAATCTTAATGGAAAAACCCAATAACACTATGCCCGATCTGGAATTCGAACCCAGGACCTCATGCTCAGCAGTAGCACTTGCGACCACAAGGTCAATGAGACAGTAAAAAAAAACAATGACCCATTTTATATTTACAAGCTAACAGTTTTAAAATTTGTCTACACAGATATCTGCACGCGTAGCGTGACCACCATAGAAACGAGTTTTGTCGACGGAAGAATAGACAAAATGACAGGTAAACAATCACAATCTGTCATTTTGTCTATTCTTCCGTCGACAAAATCTGTTTCTACGTTGGTCATGCTACGCGTGCTGGTAGATTGTTTTAAAATATGATAAAAAAAAGCTCGTAAAAGCCACTGAAACAATTCTCTTCACATTTCAACCATACCAAATTAATTTCCCTAACATTATTCAAAAACGTCAATCAGAAAAGGTTGATAGAATAAGTTCGTTTCGAGTTCGAGGCCCGATAAAAGGTTAGCTGAAATATAATAAATCATATCAGTAGGGCCGGCCCCTGTCTGCCACTATGTACCTACGTAAACTGCCCTATGTTTGTACGTGTAATGTAGGTACTACATAGTAATATGTTAAGTGTTTTCGACGTGTTTTTGGGGAGGAAAACGAGTGAGGTTAATTTTCTTTCATGGTACGAGGAAATTGACAGGTGTATTAAAAGAGGCTCTAAAAGAGAAGATAATTAAACGCGTTGTGGACTCTAGGCAGACAGCTATGCTGACTTTGCCGAGTTATTTTTTTATTTATTTTATTTGTGATTAGTGACTAACCTGGTGCCACAGTTTTTTTATTTGTGATTAGTGACTAACCGGGTGTCACAGTTTTTATGCCGCTCATGTGCCTCTGATTTGGTCTCACATGCTGTCTAGAAATATCTCTCAAGAGGTTTTCCTTCACCGATTTTGAAGCAAGTGATAATGATACAATACGCTCAAGAATCCGCAAAGGTTTCGACGTCGAACTCGATTTATTTGTAACTATGACGTATTGAGTCAGGTATTATTGACATGAGAAAGGTAATTTTTTTTTTCCAGTAAAATGGGTTTAATTTCGTGCAAATAACTGAAAAACTTTTGGTTCTAAAATGCACACAACTTGTTCCCTAAATGTTCAAATATCACACTCCAGTACGTTATTGCCAACTAGAATCTGCAACTAATCAATAACTAAATTCCAATTGGAAGTCTCCAAATAGTTATAAACAAGAATGTTGACAAGGATGTCGACAAAGATGTCGAAATGTTCACATAAACAAATAACAATGCCCAGCCACCACACCAAACATTGTCAGTTTTATTTCAGAGCAAGTATCAGGTGCAGTAACTTTGTAGGGGCGTCTACACCGCACATTCATCTGCACACCCACACCAATAACTCAAAACAAAATTAAATCCGAAGCCCCGTTTTTTTCTCTCGATCAATTTCACAGTAACAACAACGCCAAAGGGTATCTAAGAACCGCAAAACGAGCCAACATCTGAGACCCAGCCCACATCTTTCAAAATTCTAATATGGCCGAACAAAACAAATTTAATGCAACATCCAACATCCATACATGTCGTAATGAAAAACAAACATAGCCTACGTTGATTTAGGTTCAGAGCAAACATATAATAGTGAGTGGCTGCCTACCCTTAGATTAGAAGAGGGTTCCCTTTGTTGACCTTGCGTAGAGGGGGATTTAACTGCATTTAACATTATTGCATCACGGTCTTTTGGTCCTGATTTTTATTCGGGTGCAGTGCTAGCAATTTTGTTGTAGCCGAAAATCAATTTTCTTATTGGCTTTTTAGCATCACTCTCTAACAATCCCGATTTTTTCAATCATGCGTACAATACTAGCACTTCTTGGGAGCGCATGGCTAAATAATAATAGCCACACAGGTCAATCGAAGGTTAAGCTACGCTTGCCGCGGTCAGTTTGTGGATGGGTGAACATTCATTATATATGTCGGGGATCGTCAGGATTCATTCCATTAGAATCATACATCATGTGAGCAGAACATGGGTTACGTGCAATGAAAACACACTGGGTGCGTTAAACGGCGTCTATTAAAATTACAAATCAACACTATAGCCACAAATTACAATTAACCACAATAACTGAGCACAACGAATAGAAAGAAGAAAGAAAGAAAATACGTTTATTTGCGGTAAACATGACGCAAAAAAAAAGAAAATGGACACAAAAAATAACAAAAGGTTGGGGAAAACATGCGTCACATCCACGCAAAACGGCTATCGCTCAACATTATGCTGCGACCCTATGCAGGACAGAGCCCCAGCGCTGGTTTTGAGCGACAGCCAGCGCTGACGTAATGACGTCGAATCGATTACAGTTCCGCGACGTCTTAACTCCGATGCGATCAGACACTGAATGTCCTCCTCGCCATGGACTTAAAAACATCACGACTCTGTAGAAGCGCTTTTGATGTGGTTAGATCACGTGATGTCACCAGTGGCGCGCTTACGATTCGTTGCGTGTCCGTCCTATTGACCAGATACGACGTATATACGAGTATATATCGAGAATCCGTGTCTCGGAAAACACGTTAATCCGTTGGGCCCGGTCATCAATCGTAAATCTGTGACAGTCGGATGCGGATAGTCAGAAGCCCAAAAGTCTGAAAACCTATCTTACCAAGATATCGTGTTACCCAGTTACTGGGTTGTGGAGGTTAGATAGACAGTTTCTTCTTGTGAAATACTGGTTTCGGGCCCTATTTTGTTGTTCACGGATGCCACTCTAACAATTTTGCACTAACGATTAAACTTTAGGAGCAGTGGTGGCCCAGTGGTAACAGCCCCGACTTACGAGTCGTGGGTTTGAACCTAGACAGGCGCTTTCCTTGGTGTAAATTATTTCATCACCACTGCTCTCAAAACGGTGAAGGAAAACATCGTGAGGAAACCGGCATGTCCTAGAACCAAAAATTCGGAGGCATGTGACATCTACCAACCCGTACTGGGTCTGCGTGGTAGGTTACAGCCCACTCCCTCACAAAGAGAGGAGGCCTGTGTCCCAGCAGTGGGAACATTATAGGCTGATTATGATTATCTACTATACTTTTTACTATCCTACTAGTTCTACTAATATTATAAATGTGAAAGTTTGCGTGTTTGGATGTTTGTTACTCAATCACGCATAACCGGCTGAATGGATTTGGATGAATTTGGTTTATAACCTGGATTAATACATAGGATACTTTTTATCCCGATATTCCCACGGGATCGAGACTTACGCGGGTGAAACCGCGGGGCGCAGCTAGTACTTTATATTTCGTTCCAGAATTTATATTTTCTAATAACCTGTTAGGTACTATCATAATATAGGGCGAATATTCTAAAGTAAGAAGTTTCCAAATTAGAGCTTGCTGAAGTTTGAGGTAACATGAACGCCCGATGCTTTCCAAATATTCAATAAGCGGTATAAGGTTTCAACTAACTTTCGATCTGACTCTGGAGACCAAAGCAACTATTTACCCTACCTTCTTGAAGGAACACTGGAAAGTCCCCTCACTAGAGTTTTGGAGTTTTGCTATGGTTAACGCTGTTTAGAGGAACTATCCATGATCTACTAGTCTGAATAATTTCAGCTCCTTACTCTAGTTTATGCAGAGAAGTCATGTCCGATCCGTTCTCACGTTACTTTAACTATGGAATGGGTCATGGTATGTTTGTATAACACCATTTGTTTATATCTAATGCCTCGGAAAATTCGTGAGGCCGGTGGTCCCGCGCATGGTGTCTCCCAGACGTGTCGGATTAGACAGTGCACCTGTGTTTGCGCATCCGTTGAGATTCGCCGCCGTGAACAAAATTCGGTCAGGAAGGTTTTATAAACCATTCATTGTATTCATCACTTAAATTCACTTGGTATCCTACTTAATTTTTCGTGTGGTTATTGACTAACCAGGTGTCGGAGTTTTTATGCCGCCTCTGACTTGGCTTCACATGCCGTCGAGAAATTTTTCTCAGGCATGTTTCCTCACGATGTTCCTTCACCGTTTTTGAAGCAAGTGCTGATTATAAAATACGCACATGAATCCAAAAAGTCAGAGGTGCGTTCCTTAGGTTTGAACTCGAGACATAGGACTTAGCAGTCTGACGGTCACACCTCTAGCCTATAACTGTTGTCTTACTGCACGCATAGCATGACCAAAATGACAGATAAACAATCACAATCTATCATTTTGTCTATTCATCCGTCGACAAAACCCGTTTCTATGGTGGTCATTCTACGAGTTCTGGTATACGTTTTTATTCATATTTCAATGACCGGCGCAATTGCCGCAATTTCATTAATAATTTATTACCAGACATCTCAGACTAAATAAAAAACCAAGACGGAGCGCTGCGGATAATACAGAGAAGCATGCTAAAACTACACCACCGGTCTGTGCATACACGCTCACACACACACATTTCCAACTATTTACAATGACACTACACTAAACTAAGTGCACACGTTTACGAAACCGGCCTCACGTCACTGTTGACAGCGCTCTGTCTTGGTTTTTTATTTGGTCTGAGCCAGAGATGAAGCCGCTGTCCAAACCTTTTCCCTAATAACATACAAAATCTCCTTATTGAAATAAACTCATCAGGTGTTCTTACAAAGTACTAATGAAACAGGTTTCTAACACAAAGCAATTTAGCTCAAACAATTCTAAAGTCTGAACGGTACACCGAAACCTGAATTAAGTTCCCCTAAATCTCGGAGACCCGAATTTTATTGGACTTTTTAATTAATCCATTTAAAAGTACTTTATTTGGCTTTATAATAGAAATGGAGTTTGTAACGACCATGCAGAAGGACACAGGTTTAAAGAGCTTTCAGAGTCTGGCATAAAAAGTTTGTTTGAGGTTTTTTTAATGAATACCTGTTCTGATAGCAGTAGATGCGTAGGCGATTAAAATTAGAAAGAGAAAGAAAGAAAGACAGAAAATTGTTTATTCTGCACTATCAAAACGCACATTAAAACAATAAAAAAAAACAAATTAAAAATCCGGAGTCACACGTGTTAGGCCATAAATCGAACAGATTACGTGTGACTCCGGATTTTTAATTTGTCTGTCTGTTGTGTCTTGTTTATACCTTTTTAGTCGTAGTTGGGTTTTAGTTTTTATTACTTAAGTTTTTTTTAATTATTTTGGGGTTGTAATATTTGCTCATTAAGCCCTTTCATTTGATACCCAACATGGTACAATTAATCAATTTTTTTTTTAGTTCCTGGCTTTGTTACCTCTATAGGGCGCCATTTTGAATTTAATGTGACGTCACATAGCCTATAACCAGCGGACGATCAAGACGATTTCAACGATACCTCATTTGTCAAATTGCGATTAGTGGTTTAGAAGATAGGAGGGAACAGATGAACATACATACATACATGCATAGGTACATACCGGCCAAAATCATAACCCTCCTTTTTTCTTCGCCGTAGACGGGTAAAAAGTAAGAAGATTCTTCGAAATAATTACCTATTCGTTACTTACGAATATATTCAAAGTGCAATATAAAATTTGCAATTTCTTAAATCTCGAGACTTCGACATGTTTATGATTCCGGGATTTTAGAGGAGGTATTATCCACTACATACAATAATACCTCCTACTCGACATCATCTGAGCCTTTTCCGAAATTCGGGTCAACATCCTCGTTCAACTAGATTTGGCAAATTTTAGTATTGGAATAGCGCAGCTACGGCTTGTATGAATTTCTGTTTCAAAACCGAATTCAAAGCTTTGACTGTTAAAGCTCTAATATTCAACAGACGTTTGGGACGTTTAAACGTCCTGAGGGTTGTGGAGCGTTAAGCACTAGGTTCGATTTTTAGCTAAAGCTAAAGCAGATTACTTCAGTAGAAAGTTTGGTAAATTGTTATTTGCCTACTAAGACAAAATCAAAAACAAAGACAGAGCGCTGGCAACAGTGACGTGAGGCCGGTTTCGTAAACATGTGTGCACTTAGTTTGGTGTAGTTTGATTGTAGTGTCATTTTAAACAGTTGTAAACGTGTGTGTGTGAGCGTGCATGCACAGAGCGGTGGTGTAGTTTCAGCATGCTTCACTATATTGTTCGCAGCGCTCCGAATTGGTTTTTTATGTGGTCTGAGTTTGCCTATTGCTTTGGATAGATTTTTTGAGAAATAATGCTAAAACTGACTTGCTCGTTGTTCTAGTGTTCGGAAGCGCTACTACTAAGCATGAGGTCCTGGGTTCGATTCCCAGGTCGGGCAAATTATTTATTTATTTTATTTATTTATTCTTCAGAAAGCTTACAGACTAATATCTTTAAAGTAGGTTATGTACAATAGCGCTTACAATTGCCATTTACAAGCTTCCACAAATTAAAAACTATGTACCTAAAATTTTAAAAAGAAAAGAAACATACTAGGATTTTTAAGATAAAAATTAAAAACAGAAACAAGATCATTCAGAGAAATTAACAAATTCTTCTTTAAACAACTAAAAATAAATTCCTCTTTGAAACAAAACAAATTTTTTTGGGTTCTTCGGACAGGAATTTCCCAGTAGAAGCCCTGAGTCTGGAATTGTGCCCGGTTGATGGCAATGGGCTCGCCCCCTATTACATGGGACTTTGGAATGTGGGTGTACTGCAGATACACCTCTGCCTAACCCGTCGGCGAAACAAGGCGTAATGTTACGCTATTGTTATAAAGCTATGAAAACTTTTCTCAAAAAAAAAAAAAACTAAAAAGTTTTTATTTCTCATTCACTTTTTAGTTGTGGTACCTACTCCACACAAATTCGAATACCACTACCTGCTATGTAAATAACAGTGACGTAGTAACTTAAAACATACAGACGAATTGAGAACCACCACTTTTTTGAAGTCGGTTAAAAAGATGGAGGGAGATAGACAACTGAAAAAAAACTCAACATAGTTTATGATAAATTAAAATAAAAACTATGAAAAAGTAGTGAAACTCAGTAACCAAACAAAGACCAGTAACATACCATCAAAATCACTACTTCTCTCACGCCAATTCTAATTTTTTGAAGCTCTGTTTACATTATAAATACACAGCTAGCAGACAGTAAACTAGATACCCAAACAAAACAACCCGATCGATCAAATTAGAACTAAACCGAATTGTCACCGCAACTACCAACAAGTAGTGAACACGGCATAGAATATTATATTACAAAGGGACTAGAGTAGCTCCAATTCACTGGTCATATTTGTAGCTGCGTTACCGCTGCGTTGACGCTGCGTGGACACCGGTGCTTGCGGCGTAATGTCGGCTCCGATGCCAATGACTGCCTGCGATGATGGGTGACCGTTTAGTAGAGAATAGTAGGGATAGTTACTTGACTAGCGTGTTTGTGTGACAATTATTATTAATGTATTCGTTTTATGTTTCCAGATACGGTTGAATACAAATGTTGAGTTATTAATGACTTTAAATTATATTTTTATTTCAAGTGCAGTCTGCACACGCAGTTTTTATTAATAGCCTGATAATATTGACTAGATGAGCAGTTGAAAACGATCATAGCTACAAATGGTGAAAATGGTAGCTACGCCTCAGTTTTAATCATTTGCAGCTGTGATTGGTTTAATTTCGTTATATATTTGTTTGTTTACTACAGTCAAAAGATTTGTTAAAATCATCTTTTGATCAACACAGGGCCTAGTCAAGTGACAATCGCTTCGAAAGCGTTTCGTATTTCTACAACTACTTTCAATAGAATTGACTTATGCTTTTCGATAGCTTATGTCAGTCCTATAATTTTTTGGCTTTTCTATCATCGTTATCGCTGATACAATGTCACTTTGTCTAGGGCTCTGGTCATCGTTTAATGCTAAGAAGCCTCTTCCATAAAATAAGGGTAGATGCTTATACTCACGCCTCGAAAGACAAAAGTTCGAAGGTATTTTAAACTAGTTCTAGCTACTTGCGCTTGTAACTGCCCTCGTCTAAACACTACACACGTCAGGAGTCGATCTGATTTGGGACTCAAACTGCTTCATTGTAATTTTGTACGTCCGCTGTCCGATTGACTATTGTTTGGATTATAATGAGATATCCATCCTACCTTTGTATTGTAGACGGGCTTTTGTGCTTTGCAGTTTTCATGTCCGATAAGTCCTTATCTTTGAGATATTTGTTGATACCTAGTGTATTGGTAAAGAAGATAAGTAGTATGGTGGCCCTGCTTTGTGAGTTGATTTTGTGCTTTGCAGTTTTCATGTCCGATAAGTGACATGAGAGAGCTCGTGGCTAAGTAATAACAGCCACACCGGGTCGATCCATCAGGTTAAGCTACGCTTGCCGGGGTTGGTCGGTGGATGGGTGACCATCTATACATATCGAGACTCCTCCGTGCCTCGGAAAGCACGTTAAGCCGTTGGTCCTGGCTGTCATTCGTGGATCCTTGACAGTCGTTACGGGTGCTCAGAAGCCCGAAAGTCTGACAACCAGTCTTACCAAGGGATATCGTATTACCCAGTTACTGGGTTGTGGAGGTCAGATAGGCAGTCGCTCCATGTAAAATACTGGTATTCAGCTGCATCCAGTTAGACTGGAAGCCGACCACAATATAGTTGGGAAAAGGCTAGGCAGATTGATATTGAGTTTTCATGTCCGATAAGTCCTTGTGCTTTGAGATATTGTAGATACCTAGTGTATTGCTAAAGGAGATAAGTAAGTAGTATTGTGGTCCTGCTTTGTGAGTTGATTTTGGCATTGAATTTAAGACTGGTTGTCACACTTTCGGGCTTCTTACGAGTCGTAACGACTGTCAAAGATCCACGAATGACAGCCAGTAGCCGGGACCAACGGTTTAACGTCAGGCGCGGTCGCAGCCCAAGATTTTGGGGGGTGGTCACCATTGGTGCCGAAGAATATTTTTAGGGAAATGGTTACCTAATAGTACTCTAAAAACTTTTATTTGTATATGCCCAACGGGATCATGGTGGTTTTAGTACCTACAGTTTTTAGTTAGTAAAGCACATAAATCATTCAGTCTCTCGACAGCTTAAATGATTTTGGGGGGGGGTCATGACCCCCAGGACTCCCCCCCTCAGATCGCGCCTGCTTAACCTGCTTTCCGAAGCACGGAGGAGTCTCGGAAGCAAGTCCTTTAGGTACCTAAGTAAGCAACGAAGACTTAAAAAATCTCCAATTTTAAAACTGCTACGTGTAGGTAGGTAAGTCTTCTCTGTCTTATGCAATTCATACCAACAGATTACTCCATCAAAATATTAAAACGTATATAATGATGTCTCTCATCTTATGATATTACCAACTATAACTTAAGGCGCTGCACAAACACACACCGTAAAACGTCCACTTTTTCGACGCACAGTCAGCCGAATTGCTACATATTACAAGCCCGAAAAAATACAGTTTATAGTCAAGTTTTGTATTTAAAAGAAACATACGAGTACAGACGGATTGAGAAACTCCTCCTTTTGGAAGAAGTCGGTTAAAAAAGACTTTTAACATAAACACATCATACTATATAATATGTTTATAACAAGGTTTCGGATCGAAGAAATCCTACTAATATTATAAATATGAAAGTTTGTGTGTTTGTGTGTTTGTGTGTTTATGTGTTTGTATGTTTGTTACTCAATCACGCAAAAACGGCTGAATGGATTTGGATGAAATTTGGCAAACAGATAGTTTATAACCTGGATTAAAACATAGGATACTTTTTATCCCGATATTCCCACGGGATCGAGACTTACGCGGGTGAAACCGCGGGGCGCAGCTAGTAGTTTCATAAATTTTCACAGCTGCGGAGTTCAGTTGACGGACGTCAGACCAATTTATGTCAAAACAAGGTGCGCGTTGACTATTTTTAGGAAGCTTCTAGATTATTCTAGAAGCTTCGCTAAGTGCATTGAATGACTATTTCATGAAATCATGACATTTGGCACTTTCATGAACTTAGAGAGTTGTATTGCTGATTCTAATGTTTATAATTCTGTAAATCTATATTTGTTACGGGCGCAAATCATATTTAGATCAACATACAACCTGATACTGACCTGCAAATTGCAAAAAACGTAAGAAAATTTGAATTTCGCGGGCTACCTTAGCGCATCCCCCTTAATGTCTAGCATTTTACCACCGGCTCTTGAAACCGGTTCCGTACAATACAGCATCCCGGTTTCCCCTGTATCCAGTCCCTGTGTATCTGTCTGGAGATAAAACGCACAAACAACACGCGTTTAACAAAACTTCAGGTTATTACTGAGCATTGGCAGTAATTCGTCACGATTATGCCTTCATTGCGGTTTTCGGATGCTCCGTCGTAGGGTTGGCAATAATCATTTTTAAGATTTGGAAGAAACTCTATTAGAAAGAGCTTGTAGGAGCTAGTGGCTAATTAATAAAAGCCGCACGGGTCGATCCATCAGGTTAAGCTACGCTTGCCGTGGTTGGTCCATGGATGGAATGGGCAACTAGCTTCATATTTCTGACTGACCGACTCCTTGACAATTCAAAAGTGCCTGTGAATGGTTTAATTGAAATAAATGCTTTGAGTTTGAGTTTGAGATTGAGTTTGATGGGTCACCATCTTTACATACCGAGACTCCTCCGTGGCTCGGATGGCACGTTAAGCCGTTGGTCCCGGCTGTCATTCGTGGATCTTTGACAGTCATTACGGATCGTCGGAAGCCCGAAAGTCTGACAACCAGTCTTACCAAGGGGTATCGTATTACCCAGTTACTGGGTTGTGGAGGTCAGATAGGCAATCGCTCAATGTAAAATACTGGTATTCAGCTGGATCCGGTTAGACTGGAAGCCGACCCCAACAAAATAGGGAAAAGGCTAGGCAGATTGACTGTACCTTAATCTATTATTACTTGTTCAATCTTTATCAGGCAGAAACCGCTTGACGGTCTAGCATTCTGGGTAGCAAATTGGTTGACCGCAGTTATTGGAGTTCTGGCTTAGCTACAATAGCTAGACCGGGATTGGAACTCGTATCTAAGATGGCTTTACTTACCTAAATGTGCTTCAATAACATCACTACTTGACTGCACATGACGGGGCTGGCTTTAAGGTATCTCGAAAAATTTCAGTTATGTGCCCTTTTCTTTCTTTCTTTCTTTCTTTCTGTAGTTATTCTGGGTCTATTCACCGGTTTCTTTCTTTAGTTTCTGAATTTAGAATTTGAAGTTAAAAGTTAGTTAAACCCTAAGTCAAAGTAAAATAATTTATTCAATAAGCTCGTAAGAGATTTATTAAAAGGTTATTATTAAAATTTAATTAAACCGCCTCAAAATTTGTTAATTAAATTAGTTTAGGAGCTTAGTTGCACTATAAGGTTTATTTTTTATTTTTCGCTTTTCAGTTCTTTTTTCGTCGGTTTAAATTTTTGTAAAAAAGGTTTTTATTTTTCGCTTTGAGTTACCATCCACTCCATGTTACTCCAGGGGGTTACTCCATCCAAGGCTGGACCGGACTGGGGCCACCTTGAGGCGGCTCCTGCCCAATCTAGGGGGTCCAAACGCCTCCTGCCGGAGGCTCTATGCGGGGGTCGTGCGGTCCATGGCCCTTTACGGGGCACCGGTGTGGGCGCGTTCCCTTAGGCTGCGGCCAGCACGCCGGTTGAACGCGTCCCAAAGGGTCATGGCCATTCGGCTGGCCCGGGGATACCGCACGGTCTCCCGTGAGGCGGCGAGCCTCCTTGCCGGATTACCGCCATGGGATCTGGAGGCGAAGGTCCTCGCGCACATCTGGGAGTGGCGCGAGGAGGTGAAGCGCCGGGGTGTAACTCCGCTGCCGCGAGAAATCGCGGCACAGCGGACAAAGCTCCGGCAAGATCTCATGGCGGCATGGAGAGTGCGATTGTCGCAACCCAGTGCTGGGCACGCCACAATAGCGGCGATAAGTCCCCTCTTTGAGGAGTGGCTAGAGAGGCGCCACGGCGTCCTCACCTTCCGCCTGACACAGGTCCTCACCGGACATGGCAGCTTCGGGAGGTACCTGTATAGGATTAGGCGGGAGGAAACGCCCGGGTGTCACCACTGTGTGGATCGCCCGGAGGACACGGTGGAGCATACGGTTGAGGTGTGCCCTGCTTGGGCGGAGCACCGCCGTGTCCTCGCGGAGGCGATTGGCGGCAGTGACCTCTCGCGTCCGGCCCTGGTTCAGGCCATGGTACGGAGCGAGAGGGCATGGGAAGCCGTCACCTCCTTCTGCGAAGCAGTAATGCTCGCGAAGGAGGAGGCGGAACGCGTGAGGGAAAGGCAAAGTTTGCGCCCTCACGCCCCTAACCGCCGCCGTTGGAGACGCCCTGGGCGTCGGGAATCCCAGGCGGATTTCCGGCCACCATAGGCGCGGGCTTGCGGACGGCGAGCAACGGGCAGCTCGCCGTCCGATAAGGACCAGGCCCGGGTCGATGGCGCGTCGTGTTCCACGCGCGCCTCAAAGAGATGTCAGCAAAATTGACGGGGTCCAATAGGACCGATGCCTGCCAGGGTTGCGGGAAAGTCCGAAAGGGATACCGGGACCTTGGCAACAGGCAAATGAAGGAACACGGGTGGGTTTTAGTCAGTAAAAGTCTGACACGCCCTTCCGCTCCGCCCAGAGCGGGAGAAGTCATTGGATGATTTCCCACCCTCAAAAAAAAAAAAAAAGGGGGTTACTTCAGGTTAAAGACCTGGAGTTGATGATGAGTGGTTGTGTCATCAGAACTATGTATGTGTGCGAAATTTCAACAGAATCGGTTCACAGTTGAAAATTCAGTTGGTGAAAAATCAATCAACCCCGATTTTTCTACCTTTAGGGGTGGATTATAGTTTCCAATTTTAAATGGGACCAATTCCGAGGTATACCCTTCCCAATAAAAAAAGAATTTTTCAAATCGGACAACTCACTAAAAAGTTATGCGTGGTCATACATAAAAATATATATATTATATATACGGGTCTACTTGAGAACCTCCTCCTATTTTTTTTCGTGGGTTAAAAAATATCGGGCTATTACGTTTAGGGCACACAAAAGTGCATGCGACGTCGCATCGCAAAAATCAGCGACGGTACCCTAAGATTTTCGTAAGAACGCTTCTACGTTGTGCATTCGCATCACGCCGATTCGCAGTTTTGTGTACAAGCCCATAAATGTATAAGCGGGGTTTGAAAATTTAATTCGAAATTCAGAACCCGAATGAGTACCTATGTAATGTCTTTGTTTGCGATAATTATTTTTTGGTTTCAATAAACATAATAAATAAATAAATGTAAGTATCTTTGCAAAAATACAGAAGCAATTCAATATGTGGTGTATTTTTTAACCGAACTAGTTTTTCCGTAAACTGACAACCATGACCCACAATCATCGCCGATGCGGTTTCAACGTAGGCAGTAATCGATGCGAAATAAAGGTAATGAGGCGAATAATTTGCACTTTTATTGCACCAAGCGTAGCGTATGGTTTCTGTAACCGAAATTGGAGTTATTTCCATAGGTACAGAGAATTATCTACTTATGGGATACTAGCTGTTGTCCGCGACTTCGTTTGCGGACGAGGATGAAAAGTAGCCTACGTCCTTTTCCATGTCATGGTCTACCCATGTACCAAATTTCATCTAAATCCGTTCAGCCGTTTTACCGTGAAAGCGAAACAAACAAACTCACTTTCGCATTTATAATATTAAATACATATCCTAACATAATTATAAAACAACAAAGTCCTCCGCCGCGTCTGTCTGTCTGTGCGCGATAAACTCAAAAACTACTGCACCGATTTTCATGCTGTTTTCACCAATGGATATAGTGATTCTCGAGTAAGGTTTTAGTATATTATAACCGACATCCACGCGGGCAAAGCCGCGGTTATCATCTAGTATAATATATAGCTGAATTGCTGCAGGTTTTTGATTAGTAATTGTTGTGTATACACGGCTACACATCCATTTCCAGTATAAATTGACCTCGCATTGTACGGAAATCCTATACAATGCGAGATCAGCATATAAATTGGAAATGTAATAGCTTGATGTGTAGTCGTGTGTACTCAGTACTATACAAAGTGAAAAATAACTTTAATTTCGGGAGTCGGTGGTATAATACGAAAATTCAAAACCAAAGACTTTCGAAAATAAAGTTATTTTCACTTTGTAGTGTTTTTTTTGGAAGCCGGTTGCTTTTTTTTTGTAAAAAGTTTTTATATTAGCCTGGTTTGTCCCACTGCAAAGTAAAAGATTATTTTCTCTTGCTGGTTTTATGGGACACAAAATGTCCGAAGGCCTAATTCTAATCTGTCCACAACGATACAATATCGAATTTATTTACTACACAATAAGGTACACGCGCTGCGCATCTCAGCGTACTTTGACACAACACTCGCACTGATATTATATCTTTTCGTGAAAAAAATTAGTTCGATAATCGTTAAAAAGTGCGCGCAGCGTCGCGTCGCTTCACGTCGCGGTCTGAACTGACCCTTACAACAAAATTGCGTTACTACAAGGAAATAAATGATAAATGATTTTATTTCTGTAAGTAGGTTTGTACAAACACTTTTACACGTCAATCACATTTTTAAAACTACATAGATGAGGTCGGCGTTTCCTATCTGACTACTCTGAGAAGAAAGGCCGAAACAAACTCAGAGGTCACAGTCTCTTTTAAAGTCCAGACATAATCTTACTCAATACTCAATACTCAATACGTTTATTGCATTCCACAATGTGAACTTAGGCGGTAGGTACATAAAGACACATTCGTTTTGGAGCATTGTGGGCCCTGTCGGGCATAACAACATAAAAATTAGGAGGAGGGCTTATTATACTAGATATTTGTTAACAATTTTAATATTAATCTACTCTTTCGTTTTGTGTAGGTAGGTTGGCTGATAACTAATTGTGTACATATAATTTTTACCACTCATATATTGGATTTAAACATTAATATTTATTTAAATTATACATATATTATTATTATCATTGGTAATTATAAATAAATTATTATTGCGTTTTTTTTTGATATTATTGTTTATTTATTAAATTTATCATTTAAATATTCATGTACATTATAATAACATTTACAGATTAGAAATTGTTTTAATTTATTTATAAAGATATTAAATTTTTGTTCATTTTTAATTTCATCAGGTATTTTAACTGACATTACTAAAGTGCTTGTGGAGTGAATTTTTAGCTTTGAACCTGGTTGGTTTAGTCTGTTTTTGTGTCGTAGTGTATAGCGAGTCTGTATGTCTATGTATCTGTATGTGTATCTTGGTCAGATCATGTGAAGACCATGTAGATTGGTGTCTGAAATGGACTTTTGAGGAAAGAACCACACAGATTGAGTGGACTTGTCCAGTCAGTGCACGCATTTGTCAATAATCGTGCAGCTCAACTCTAATTTTAAGGAGCTCAACGATTTGACGAACAGTACCAAAGAAAGGACATTTGGTTAGGCCGCATAAATTACTCAAACTGCCAGACCATGATTAATTAAAACTAAGGAAAAATGAATAATAAAAAAGAAAAGAAAGATCCAGAATATGTACCCGTTATCATAGAAAAATACAAAGAGATACTACGAAAATTACTGTTATTTTTACCCCTTCATTTTCCTCATAGAAGCTCATATTATCACGCCGAGGAAAATGGGATAAAGTAGAAATGTAACTGCAACCCATAATATATGTCCCGTAGTAAATAAAAAAACTTCAGTAATTTTAGTTTAAAAACTGCGGTATCATCGGATGAAGTACTTTGCTAGATAAAGTGTTATTCCGAGAATTAATGTTTGATAGAATTTTATTGTTGGACTCGCTTTTTATTCTTTAAGTTTCTTTCTTTCTTTGAACAATGTTTTTGCTTAAAACAGTGCGGGATAAAACTGTTATTGGCAATTTGTAGACTTAAGCCATAGCCTTCCATAAGCCATAAGTCACAGGACTTAATACTCAAGACTTTTAATTTGCTAGACTAGAATGGCATTTCGTATCAACATATAAATAACCTAGTAAATAATCTATACTCCATTTGAAATAAGATTAGACATTTAAACAAACCTTTATACAGTCCGTTCAACCGATTTTGACTTCTATGCCGTGGGCATAAGGATGGCATTAAAAGCAAAAAACGTTACACAATACCAACTGTGTACTGCAGCTGCCACTTGTCATGCTACCAACGCAATAGAAGTCGAAATCGGTTGAACGGACTGTAAAAAAGGTTTATTTAAATGTCTAATCTTATTTCAAATGGAGTACATGGTTACCGAGTGACTCTCACCAAGAACCACTGAATTATTCTCTGCAGGAGGACCTTCACTGTTGTCGTGTTGTCTTTGTTTTATTACAAAGAAAGAAAGAAAGAAAGAATAACGTTTATTTGGACACAGTTCATGAACACAAAATACAAATAACAAAGTAAAAAAGAATAATATTAATTACTAGCTGATGCCCGCAGCTTCGCCCGCGTGGATGCCGGTTATTATATACCTACTAAAATCTTCCTCGAGAACCACTCTATCTATTGGTGAAAACAGCATGAAAATCGGTGCAGTAGTTTTTGAGTTTATCGCGAATAGACAGACAGACAGACGCAGCGAAGGACTTTGTTTTATATTAAGTAGTGATTTATCGTGTTATTTAATCAAATATCTGTCATTTTGTTCTAGCAAATTAAAAATTACAGTTTAGTTTAATACTATATGTATTAGAAAATAAATAAAGTTCCCCCGTGAAGTGTAAAAGTGTAAAGTGACACTTTGGTCACTAGACCTAGACTAGAAATATAATTAAAATTCACTAAAGTAAAAAGTACTGTAATAGGAACTTATTACGAAGCGCTCCCGTCACAATCCGTTCGGCCAATCAGGGCGAAGCTTCTAGAATAATCTAGAAGCTTCGTCCAAATAGACAACGCGCATCTTGTTTTGGCATATTTTGGTCTGTTGTCTGTCAACTGAGCTGTGTCAAATTTACGAAACTATTTTCTTCGACCCAAAACCATTGTTTTACGTTTATAGTGTGATGTGTGTATGTTTAAGTTCTTACTTAAACTTAACTTGTTTCTTTCCAAGTTAACACATCGTTTGGGTTTAAGAAACAGTATCTAAATGATTAATGTGGAAGGAGAAACAGACAGCCTTCTTGTCTTATTGGAAAGTAACAAATAACTTTTAGAAAAAAAAAAGCTTATCAAATAAAAAAATTCAAAAAGATAAATATCGCAGTACCTCTTCAATATGGCCAATTCATATCAAAATTTTCCCTTTTCCCGTATCGCATCGCTTAAATATACAGAAAGCGTTACAAAACCGCGGGAAAATAAAGAAAATCGTGTAATTCATTCGGAACCTACCCGTTTCACTGTCAGGGCCCTTAGAGTGTGGGCGTGAATATAACACGCCGCGAAATATCCCAGTAAATTGGCATTTTATTGTTTTAACTGTGCTATGTTTTTGGTCTGTGGCTTTTGGCGCCATATTTAGACGGCCATTTTGAATTTTTTCAATGGTTCCTAATAAAATATTATTTCGGTGAATGATCACTGTTACGTTGTTTATATTGATGGGCCTGCATATTTTAAATCGTACACACGGCTACACATCAAGCTATACATTTCCAGTATAAGCTGACCTCGCATTGTACGAAAATCTTAAACAATGCGGGATCAGCACAAACTGGAAATTTATAGCTTGATGTGTAGCCGTGTGTACCTACAAGTTTTAAAGGTTTATTGTTACTAGTCAATTATAGTACAATTTTAAATAGGATAGAGGGAAAAGAGCTTATATCCAATCAGATAAATCCAAACGAGTTGCTGCGACTTTCGAGTTGTAGGTCGTAGATTCAAACCCTGACAGGCGCTTAACTTTGTGTAAATTATTTCATCACCACTGCTCTCAAAACGGTGAAGGAAAACATCGTGAGGAAACCGGCATGACCTAGAACCAAAAATTCGAAGACATGTGACATCTATTACCCACCACACAGGGCCCGCGTGGTAGATTATGGCCCACTCCCACTCAGGAGATCTGTGTCCCAGCCCAGCAGTAGAATTGTAGGCCGGTTATCCTAAATCCAAACTATAAAAAAACCCACTCAGATAAATCCGATGCAAATACAGATCACAAATTCGATAGCCGATATCCCGAAAGCACAGGTAACTTAATATTCCATTAATTTCAATTAATTTTCCGGTTTCAACTGAAACCCAATTGAAGTATCTATCGACCCAATTGCGGAACCTTTGAAGCAAATGTAGATCAAGTGTAATTGAATCAAAATATGGATAAACGCCTTCCGCTAATGTAAGTACGGAGACACTCGGATTGGCTGCGGTGACGGGCTTTTGGTATAAATGCATATGGTAGTAGTTGTTAGATTGGTTACTTGTAAGAGTTTGTGTTCTTATAAGACGTCTGTTTAGACGTTCTTGTTGAAATTCACGCCTTGTTTCCCGTAAGGATTGGGCAGAGGTGTCCGAGACGTAGACGATTTTGTTCATCACTACATCAATTTGCAATTCCTACAAGCGAAGGTAAGGGCGGGAGCGAGACAAAACACTGTACATTCTCATGTAGGTACTGTAAGGAGTTTGTATGCGAGGCGCAACCTCGCGTGGTACAGGCTGGCTAGAGCGCAGCCGTGTGTTTCGAACGTTCCAACAATTTAGATTAAAATATGTTAGGAGTGCTTTTTGTTTTGGTTTGTCAGTCTAGTCTTAGCTACCGAACAGTGTACGCGTCTCTTATAAAATTAAATATTAGAATAAACCCGCTTTGAACCCTCGCCGTCACACCAAGATAACGCTCTCATGCATTACAGTACTCACATTATTTATGTACGCATAGTGATGCCTGCGGATGCATTTTCACGTTACCTATTTAATAATATCTATTCATATCATTCGTTTTGGTTAAAGTTGTATTATATTCTAAGTACTGTTTTTTTTTAAATCTATTTATTATGTTCAAATCTCTGAACCTGACTTGATTTCCGTACGTCTTTTTTTCGGGTGACCACTGAAAATCAGCGCTGTGCTGTGGGTCCCCATAGTGCAGCATCATGCTGAGTGTAAGCCTTCTTATCACAGTCATGACGTGCAGCTGCCGATTATTTATCTGTATACTCGTGATCTCATAATTTTACTGATTACTGTTATCTCTTTTTATGCACGTGTTTCTCTGTCAAATAAACCTATTTTTCTTTCTTTCTTTCTACAACAATCGAAAGCAGTTTCAAATTGTACAATACCTCGAGAAAAAAGAAATGTTACTATACGTCCTGCATAACTCTAGCTCTTTCTCACACTGCACCAAAGATGAATTGATTTCCTAATTTGTCGCTTGTGTTCTTTTTCAAGTTATGTTTCCCTTGGGCTGATACTAGCTTTGTTGACTAACTGTAGTGCTATTCTGTAAAAATCTCATCGTTAAAATTTAGGTGAAGTGAGCACGGAGTGAACTGTCACTGCTTATTATCATCAGTAGGTATCGATGACAATGACAGCTCACTCCACGCTCACTTCATCTAAGTTTTCAAGGTGAGATGGTTATAGAATAGCAATGCTGATCTATTCACCACTAGCAGGTATATGCTGTTCTTCTATAGCTTTTGTTTTTATCGGTACATAGCAACAGGTTGATCTTTGACGAATTATCGAAATAGTTAAATGTATAATGGAATTGACAGAGGATATCTCAAAGTATTATCAAGTGTTAACATAGTGCCTTTTTCAAAGACCCTAAATCAAGGCGCTTAAACCATTTTGCCTCAGACATCAAAAATCGTATTCTTAACTCCAATATTAAAATTAGACTCACACAAACATCTCCGCTCATTAACCAGCTATTAAAGGACCCCTTTTTATTAAACCGTGAACATTCAAAAAGCAAAATCGCATATCTTTTGTGCTAATTTAACACCTCACATTAAGAGAAACTTGACACCCGAAGAGAGTTCGCGAAACTTTTCATACGCCATAATGGCTTATTATAGTACAGCCAGTTTTATATTTCAATGCTTAATATTTTCAAAATTAACAATATAATTGGGCAGCGAGTCGAGTTTTGCGCACAATGCACGGTGCTTTTAGACATCTGGCGTTGAAAAAAGGGCGGATATACGAAACAGGGATTCAATAGAATCGTGTCCCAAAGACTGGGAATTTCATCCGACATCTTCCTTAAATCCAACCCCGAGAATAACAGACAAGCTACTCTACTAATACGGGGATTAAGTCTATAATTGCTCGCTGAACAGTGGCACTTAATTCTATTTGGCATGTCACAGGGAGTTGCATCTGAACATCCCTTAGAACACATTCGTTTTGATTTTTTGCGCAGTAAATCGAAGTTTGTTTGTTATTCGATTTCATGGTCTATTTTTGTAGTGTTAGAGTTGGATTTTGTTTGTGTTGAGTTGAAGAATAAGTAGTCACCCTTTGTAGGAATTAGGTGTAGCGTATAATTAGCGATTTCGTGAAAATTGCTAGGTAAACGCAACTAAATGTAGGGCTGTGCGCGACATGGTCGTTACTCGAATTGTTGGAGAAATATTACGTTATTTATTAATTTATTTATGTATACTTTATTCTACACCAGAAAATACATAGCAAAAATAAATAATTGATTTGATTTTATTGGTTGAATTGACGTTGTTATGATTTAACCTTTGGGTTCCAGTATAAGTATGATATAATATTATTTTTGTGCTGATCCGTCACAAGCTCAAGGCTGACTGAGAGAATTAAAGTTTTGACTGTTCTGCAAGGAGTTTTTGGCCGGCTATTTTCAGCTGGGCCGTAGGATTGTATGACCTTTCATAAGAGGTCCAGGAAGGCCTGTATTTTAACTAACCAATTGTTAACCCAGCATGTATCTTTTAAATAACTTCTACAATTTCGAGCATTCAATTAAAATCTAGAATTAGAACAAGATGGTATGATCTGAAAGTATTTTTAGACATTGTCAAAATAAAATTACTAGTTTCAACTCGGGACAAAAAATATGTTTTTTTCCGCATTAGCCTCACAAAGTTTGCCCCACATTTTATATTCCATGTTTGCCCCACATTTTGTTCCTTGTTTGCCTTGAAGAACGACATTTGCTGCTAAATTTCTTAAAGAATAATTTCTGCCAGCCCTTACAAGAAGGCGAGGCAACAAAATAAACGTGTTAATGTCACGCCCAACAATTTACTGACATTAAACTATTTAAAGAATAAAAAGTATCGCCTACATTGTACTCGAGTTGGAAATGACGGCAACAATGTGACTTTTCATATTTGTATCACGTTGAGACTTGAAAAGTTAGTGTCGAGGTATTTAGCAATTTAGAGCTTTGTCACTTACTTGAAAAGCGTTTTGTATAAAAATTCTGGATGATAATATGACATTTTTGTTAAAAATATTGTTTTATTTGTCGTCAAATCAAAAACCATGATAATCATGTTCACTGCAGGACGTAATGTATCTTTTAATTCGAACAACTAGAGATAAGAGGAGGATATTCCTATGACTATCTCGCTAAACACGCGGTTCTGAAGGCTAGCGCACAGTTATGATAGTGATGTGACCTAAAAACATTAAATAATCATAAAACCGTATTTTTATTTAAAAAAATAACTTAGCTACAATTTTAAAAATCAATTCTAATAAAATCAATCATTTCATAATCATATTCATTTATTTGCTGTAAGTATTGGTACAGTGTTGGTTTTAAAGTCAGTAATAAGTTCTTAATACATAGTCATACATTATGTCTCATATTATGACATGCAAAACATTACAATGTATTTAATGCTAGAGTATAATATTTATGTCCAATGGCAAGCTTTAAATGTTTCTATTATTAATAATTAATTTTACAATTTATTCATTATCATCATACATCATCATTCATTATTAATCATTAGTATCGTCACATTAATTTAAAACGGATTATTTAATATTATTTATTATTTTTCAATTGCATCATCATTCTCTTGCCCTTAATAAAAAACCAAGACGGAGCGCTGCGAACAATACAGTGAAGCATGCTAAAACTACACCACCGCTCTGCGCATACACGCTCACACACACACATTTACATCTATTTACAATGACACTACACCAAACTAAGTGCAAACATGTTTAAGAAACCGGCCTCACCTCACTATTGCCAGCGCTCTGTCTTGGTTTTTTATTTGGTCTGAGGGCGCAACATTGTCTTTTTCTTCCAGACTTCTCTATTTGATGTCATCTCAGTAGTTATCCCCTTTCTATAGACATATCATCTTTCACACAGTCCATCCATTGTGTCTTTGGTCATCCCCTACTCTTATAGCCATCCATTAAAGACAGATTTATAGACATCCATACTAAAAACTCTCCTCACGATTTTTGTCTCTGGGCTAGGTACAATTTGTATCATTCTGAATTAAACTTTCTTATGTCGGTAGTTTTTCTTAGTATTAAATAAAGTCTCCCTATAAATCTCAAAGGTGCCTTGTCCCTAAACCATATAAATTGTTCAATGTATAAACATCTGTCACATTCGACATATTGGTACAGATGAACCCGACACATTAAGGCCATGGTACCGACTGGTCAACCAACGAGATTCAACCAAAAAAATAAACCTTTTCATTCAGAAGGCCAGTGTGTCCAAAGTATCTACCCATTGACAAATATGTGACACACAATTTTTTTTTTTTACTCTTCATTTTATTTTGTCTGCTTGACTTGGTATACTGATTTAAAGTACTCTGTGGTTCACGAGGGACGAATGTGTGAGCTGTTTCTTCAATGCTCGTGGGTTGTCAAAAAGATCAATAGTGGCTATGTCCTCTTTATATTTGATAATTAATAATAACACACACTGAGACAAAAGGCTTTGAATGGCGATCCGTGACAGAAGTTGTGCGTTCAACGCACTTTCGGCGACACGAATTTTATTAATACCTACTGCAGTCTTTAGACTCTTCTGTGGATAGGCCCATGTTTAAAAGCGGACTATAAGAAACGTGTTAATATTTATTTATTTATTTATTCTTCAGAAAGCTTACAGACTAATATCTTTAAAGTAGGTTATGTACAATAGCGCTTACAATTGCCATTTACAAGCTTCCACAAATTAAAAACTATGTACCTAAAATTTTAAAAAGAAAAGAAACATACTAGGATTTTTAAGATAAAAATTAAAAATTAAAATATGGATATTATATTACTTATATTACATGGAACTTAACGCCCGTAGCACACCTTCGCCGCAAAATCATAGCAGCGAAACCGGAGTAGTTCAATTGTACGTTCAGGGGTAGTATTATGAAGTATTAATGCCATCATTATTCCGCTGCCAAAACGGGATGCTGCTAGCGGCCTTGTCTAGCTCCGTCTCTCTCTCACACTGGAAAAATGGTGGCACTAATACTTCATAATACGGCATCAGTTGTGTGTTAGTAGCGGAATATGACGTGAGTCAGTACAATTGAACTAATTTGGTTTCGCTGCTATGGTTTCGCGGCGGAGGTGTGCTACCGGCGTAAACATAACTGGCAAAATGTGGGTGTACCCTACTATAGGTACCTACACCTCTGCCTTACCCTTCGGGGATTACAGGCGTGTTGTTATATTTATTTATGACGATGACTGATCAATTAACCCTCTCTTTCATTTAACAGCCAAAAGGATGTAAGTCATTATAACATCTTTTTCATCTAAATACCCTCTTTGTTGTACCACTCATCAGCTCTCTCTACATAATCACATAATTTGTGATACGCAGCCCAAAATGCAGCGTTATTTATACACTTCTTTGATCAGCCATCTTGTTATATTTTAGATGCATGTTTTCTATCCTAAATCAAAGGCAAAAAAGGGGTAAAGGACTGCGTTGAAAATAAAATTATTATGTTTACATGTTCTTTTGAAGTATGCTCAGTATACAGTGTGTGTCAGAAATGTGTGGTCATATTTAGGGGTGTGGTACATACTACAAACTGAACAACTTTCTCCATGGGACTTTAGAGGTATGAGGAACAGGGTGTAAAGTTCACTCATTCTCTATTGAAAAAGGAGGATCCTCCGACCGTGGGTGTCGTGGGTGTCGTGTTTGGCGAGCAACTGCCCAACGATTTTTTTCCGATTCGGATATCGCTACGCCCCCGCAAGGGGGCGTGGCGGGCGGGGTCGGGGCTTCGCCCCCTTCCCGCGGAGGCTATACGGTGGCCCGCCACTGCGGGCCCCTCCCTCTGTTGGCCTTTGTCGGCCACGGCATCAGTCGGACGCGTTATAAATAACGCGTCCGTGTGACAGGTTGCAATGTGTTTTTCTGTAGGCGCGCCACGACGCTATGTCCATAGCGCCGCTTTCTTCACGACATCTCGGCGGTCTGTCACCGCCAGGTGAGACCCCTAGTTGCCTAGGGGAGGCCCAGCGGGTGACGACCAGCGACAGAGATGCCGACTCGACGCTCCTACAGAGTAAAGGTGTAGTTTTCCTTCGCCCCGGTCACAGATCTAGCCGTTCGCGGTTTGAAGGAGAAACTGTATGTATGTATGAGCGGCTTGTATTGTTATGTACCGCCGCTCAGTGATTGCGTGCGTCGCGGCCCGCGTCGCGCCCGCACGTGTTATATTTAAGCGTCTGTCTAGTAGTGGGTGTCTGTAATTAGTTACGCGGCATGCCTATATTAACTTAGCACACGCCGCGCAACAGATGTATGTGTACATCTGTGGAGTCTTATTGTTTCGAGTAAGCCGCGTGTAACCTGGGTGCGGCTTACTCGAGGCGTCATTCCGGTGTTGGGGCACCGTCCGCAACCAGGTCGCGAGGGAGGGGTCTCGCGTCAGGGGGGCGCGCATGCAGCGGTGCAATCTGCCTGACATGAGGCCAGGCAGACGCGTCGGCACGCGCGAACATCCCCTTCGCGAGACGCCCCACAAACTCATCCAGGCCCTCAATCCCGAGGTCCCGGTGTATGATGTCGTTCCTCACGAAACGAGGGGCGTCGACTATGGTCCGCAACGCAAAGTTCTGTTGCGTGCGGAGCTTCTTTCGGTGTCCCTCGCTCGTGAGGGCGTACCATGCCGGGGCGGCGTACGTCAATATTGGGCGTACGTACAGTTTGTACACGCCCAACTTGACGCGCGCCGGGATGCGGGACGAGAGCACTGGTTTGAGCAGGTGGCGGGCGACACTGCTCTGTGCGACAACATTGCGGACGTGATGCCCCATTGTGAGCCGACGGTCGATGGTTACACCCAGGTATTTCACCCAGGGCGACCACTCGACGTCGGCTCCTTGCAGTTTCAGCGGTGGTGGGAGGCGCGCGTATCCCGTGATAAGCGCCTGCGTCTTACCCACGTTAACCGAAAGCCGCCACTTCGACAGCCACTCGGGGAGTAAGTCGACGGCGCGCTGCATTTTGACGGCCGCGTACTTCGCATTAAGCGATGTAGTAATGTAGGCGGCATCGTCAGCATACAGCGCGAGCATCGAGTCTGGAGTGGCGGGAATGTCGTCGGTGTAACGTGAGTAACACGCCGGCGACACGCAGCTGCCCTGTGGTACGCCCGCGCACACGGGGCGGGCGCACGACAGCGCGCCATCGACCACCACCCTGAAGGTCCTGTTGGCAAGAAAACTAGACACCACCTTGACGACGCGGCGGGGCGTGTCGGTGGTGGCCAACTTATATATAAGGCCCTCGTGCCACACACGGTCGAAGGCCTTCTCCATGTCGAGGAATACTGCAACTGCGTATTCCTTTTTATTGTGGGCAGTTGTGAGGTGGTGCAGTACCCTCGACAACTGAAGCGTCGTACTGTGCTCAGCCCGGAACCCGAACTGCTCAGGGCGAGGCGCAATATGTGGCTGTAGATGCCGCAGCAGGAGTGCTTCGAACACCTTGGAGACCGTTGGCAACAAGGTGATTGGCCGATAGCTCTCCGGCTTGAGGACGTTCTTTCCCGCCTTAGGCAGCATGATGACGCGCCCTTCCTTCCACAGGGCGGGGAAGGCCCCGGTGCGCAGTATCGCCGTAAACAGGCGCGCCAGTGCCGCTACTGTACGGAACGGCAAGTGGCGCAGCGCTGTGTTGGTGATACCGTCAGCACCGGGGGCCTTTCTAGGCTTCGTGTTTAGGATGGCGCGTCTAACTGCGCCAGGCGAGAAGAAGATAGGGTCCTCCTCGGGAGCTATCGGCGTTGCGAAATAGTCTCCAAGATGTTTCTCGACTGCTGCGACATGTTCGCGCTCGCTAGTCGGGTTCGGCTGGAACTGACGCTCCAGGTGTATGGAGAAGACCTCCGCCCGGTCCTCCGCCTTATACTTAAGGGCCCCGCCGCTGTCCAATAAGGGCCGCACCGGGGCTGGGGTCTTTGACAGCTGGCGGCAGAGTTTATGTACCGACGGCCAGCTGTCAGCGGTCGCGTCAATATGCTCTTCCCAGCCCGCGGCGGTGTGGGCCTGTAACTCGGCCTTTACCTTCTCCGCGAGACGGTTGAGTTCTCTCTTCATGGTCGGGCATCTATGTTGTTGCCACTGTCTGCGAAGGCGCCTCTTCACGGCGATCATCGTCGTCAAGTAGGCCGGCAGGGGCGGCAGTTGCCCTCTCCCCTGCGGCATCGTCGTAGTCGCCGCTTCTAAGGCGCTCTGGATGCAGGCAGTGACATCGCCCGCCATCTGGTCCACGTCCGCGGAGGTGACGATGGGCCGAGTTGGCGTGGTGGTGTCTAGCTTCTCACCAAAGTGAGTCCAGTCAATTTGTCGACGTGGCGCTAATGGTCTCAGAGAGGTCGGCATGCCCGATAAGACGACGAGTACAGGTTGATGGTCCGACTGTAACTCGTCGTCTATCACGTGTTGCGTGATCTGGCAGTGTAGCCCTCGGTGGACTACGACGTCCAGTACGTCGGGCATGTACCGGGCTGCGTCGGGGTAATGGGTTGGCGTCTCCGGCCCGGCCACCGCCCAACGATTGATGTCGGGTTCTTGTATATATATCCATCGCGCGGTAAACTCTAATTGCGCGATACAGGATTTATGTGATGTCAGGATTTTTGTGTGACGTCAGGGGTCTTAATACGGTCACTTTAGCAGAATCATAATATGAAAATATTATGAATCATCCTTAAATTTCACAAACTGACTTCATAATATGATCTGCGTGTAATTCATATTACGAAATAATTCATCTGTTTGACAGTTTTCTATGGAGATTCGTAAAATAGTCCGCAAATTATGAATTGCTTTTATGTCAAAATAAAGGAATTGCTAATGACAGCTGGGATTCAGGAAATGACTACTCTTAGAGGAATTGCTAATGTGGCCGGTTTAGGCCTCCAGGTCTTTGACGCGTAGTTCGCATGTGGCGATGTAGATGCCGCCACAGCACCAACATCGTTATCGCAAAAAATACCTAGTCAGCTGTCCCATACAAAACTTCAATACCTACTCGACCCAAATGTATGGAACAGTTGATATTTTTTTGCGATTACGTTGTTGGTCTCCTAGCTGTTTGGTTTGATGGTGTGTACCACACCCTTAAATATGACCACACATTTCTGTTACGCGCTGTATATGTATTGTGAAGTTTTTATTTAGTTTGTTAAATTATACGATGTCAAAGTTCCCACATAAATGCAACTTGATACTTTCAAATAAAAAAAAGTTAAAGACTATTAAGAAATCTAGAAGTGTCATAAAGATACGAATTTGCAATTGTAAAGATTCGAAGCCATAGTTCTGGCGCCTGTTTTAGTTTAAAATTTATTACAATTGTATGTAAATATATTCGTTTACAAATTACCACAAAAGGATCAAATGGAACACCTATAACTTCATGAACGAGTAGACAATAAACTTTGCTGAGCCCCGAGCGATGACATTTTGAATTATATTTGAATTTGATCAACGGTTTTCGTATACTTACAACGATACGTCCTGGCTATGCTCGAGTTATTTTTTTAGTTATTATATTGCTATTTCTTTGTTTGTGTATTTTTGTTTGTATGTTTATGTCAAATAACTTTGTTGGCTTGTCAAACCTCTTTAGCTTTCCTATAAAGAAATAGTAATTTAATGGAGTTATAAAAAAAACTGCAGGATGTCGATATTACTCAATAATTGGATCAATTACGTCAAATGGTAGTCATTCCGTTTAAAATAAGTAATGGGAAGTTTTGAAAACCTTCGACAAATTAGACCAGTACCAGTAATATGAAATGGACCAGCAGTAGGTACATTATCTCCTACTTTATGGTTCATCCAACATCTTTTAAACAAATATAACAATACAGCAATAACAATAGGGATTATGCCCGGGTAAAAAAAAAAACTGTTTAGTTCGTCAGTCTTATAATAAAAAATATTAGATGGATATATTTTTTTTTATAAAAAAAAAATTGACCTCATTCCACATTTCAACTCAATCGTGTATTCCCGTTCGTCCCACTGCCGTCGTCCCACTGGTGGGACGAACGGGAATTTAATAAATTATATTAAATTTATTCCCGCTCGTCCCACTGACAAAGTCAGTGGGACGAGTGGGAGTAAATTTAATATGCGGGAATGATTTAGTCATTTTATTTTTAATTCCCATTGGTCCCACTGAATAATTTGAGTCGGGTTGTTGTTCAATTATTCACTTATTTATCCTAACTAATACTATAAATGCAAAATTGAGTTTGTTTGTGTATTTGTTAGGTACAGTTTCACGCTAAAACGGCTGAAATGATTTAAATGCAATTTGGCACATGGGTAGACCATGACCTAGAGACATAGGATAGATACTTTTTATTTCTGTAGTACGTTGCATGCATACAAGGCGGTATTCTGAGCAAAGAACTTTGTGCACAATTTATGAGCAGCAGTACCTAACCTAGCAAAAAGTACTAGGCTTGCATGAATTCAGGATAGTATTTCAATCATTCGTTTTATCTAAGTTATAGAATTTGAACGACAGATAGTTTATTATATTATTATTATTATAAGAGGTAGCTTAGAACCAGGAGCCGGACATAGAATACTTTTTATCCCGTTCTCGGTAGGGTAGATAGGCAGGGTAGGGTGGATAGACAGGGTACCTACCCTACCTACCTACCTACTAGAGGCATAATACTAATGATTGAATTCATGCAAGCCTAGTACTTCTTGTTAGGTTACTGCTTAGAAATTGTTCACAAGGTGTCGTGAACAGAATACCATCTTGTTTGCATGTACCGAGCTACCGGGATAAAAAGTATCCTACGTGTTAAATAAACTATCTGTCGTTCAAATTCTATAACTTAGATAAAACGTATGATTGAAATACTATCCTGAATTCATGCAAGCCTAGTACTTTTTGTTAGGTTAGGTACTGCTCATAAATTGTGCACAAAGTGTTTTTGCATAGAATTGAACAGCAACCAGACTCAAATTATTCAGTGGGACCAATGGGAATTAAAAATAAAATGACTAAATCATTCCCGTTCGTCCCACTAACAAAGTCAGTGGGACGAGCGGGAATAAATTTAATATAATTTATTAAATTCCCGTTCGTCCCACCAGTGGGACGATGGCAGTGGGACGAACGGGAATACACGAACTCAATGTATTGATTACGTAAAAAAAGAAAAAAACGACATGTCTAATTTTTTTAATAATCTACCTGACGGACAAAAAATAAATTTTTAGTCATCATCCCTATTTATATTTCACTATCTATGATATTCTGTTTCGCAAACATTTATTTCATTTTTGATACAAACTCAGGTGTTTTCTTTGTTTGTCTGCCATTATCGTTGTTTGAAGAATCTATGAACTTTGAGCTCAGTTCTATTATTTCTTTGAAATAATATCAAGATATACGATCAAGTAAATATCATTATTTTTGGCATTGTTTATTTTTCAAGAAAAGAACCAACGACTTTTAACTTCTTGTAGACAAAAAAAAAATTAAGACGTATTTAAAAAAAGGTTTTTCTGATAAACTGCGAACAAAGGCGTTAACTAACTATATTATCGAAATGGCTGAACTTTATTAAGATTTTTTAAGAAATCAATTAAAATTTTATCAAAATATTAATTAAACTACAAGCAAATTGGTAATAAAAAGTAAAACCATTCACTGAGTCTGTTATAACATAAAATAAAACGATTAGTACTTCGGCAGTTAATTTCGATATTAACATTACCATATTCTTGAAACTCGAATCACAACTATGTAAAACACATCGAATTCCGGTAGAACATAAGAAATAGACATTTATGACGTTGATAAAACTTATACGAAATACACACGACCATTTATCTACATTTGGACGATAAAAATGAAATTATATAATAACGTCAACGGCCATAAGGCCATAACACTCCAATGACGAACCAAAAAAAAAATGTACCAATTTCAAAACAAACAAATGAATTTTGTAATTTATCCCGAATGAAAAAAGAACTTGGTATAAAACTTTTGTGACCCGACAAATGGTAAAAGATGGTAATAAAATGGTAACGGATGGTAATGGGATAGATAGTGGGCCGATTCGGCCCCCCACCGCTCGCTACGGGTTAATAGCACAACCCATCAACTCCATGTGTATCTCAGCGTGATAAAGTATTTGTTTATGAATAATTCCCTTAATGTTTATTGTGAAGTATTGCCTAAACTAGTAGTTACTAACGGGAAGTGATATTGATTAAATTTTTAAATGTATTACAGATTTGTTTGGGATCCGTATAAATGTCGGGTTTATGCTCATCTGTCAGAAAAATGTCGGATGGATCAGCTGCTTAGTTTTTAGAGGGAATTGGGACTTAAAAACGATCATAAGCGAACGAGTATAAATTTTTTCTACAACACCAAAAATGGTGGTAGCATAAATTGCTCCGACCGACTTTTTCATTTCTATTTGTAAATAAAATTATGCTGTTATATCGAAAATGAGAATATTTTCAACGTCTTTATCAACATAATCTTTGAAGAAAATCCCGTATTCAATATTTCAAGTACTACACTATCAAAATACGGAATTCCCTAGTACCGGCAAGTGAGAAATCGATTTCGAAATTCGAGGTCTCTAGCCTACCCAAAGTCGGGAAGATGGAATTTTGCACGCAACGATGGGTTAGACAGAAAACATGCATGACTGGCCTTAACGACCGGACACGGCGCTTGAGGGTTAGTTAAGGTTAGTTTCCATAATGCTAACGTTTAACCAAAATTGAGGTAGTGGTAGGGTTTGCTATTATTCCCTTGTGTTTTGTAGAAATGAAAAAATGAATCGTTTTGTTTTAGCGAGTAAGGTATGGTGTAATATATTAGGCAAAGCGAAGTTAAACTGTTTTTATTTATAAATTAAATTATTCTCGGAATGTAGTCTTATATGCCACGGCCATGTTATGAGAAGAGATGATAGTTTCTTAGTAAAAACAGTCTTGATATTCCTACGAAACGCCTGGGAAGAGGAGGCCTCGCCGTTACATGGTGGTTCAGTATTGAAAAAAAAAAAGATGAAAGCGCAGAACCTTACTCCAATGACAACCCAGGACAGATCCTGGCCCCGCTGTACAAGATTACCAGACCCGGATGGAAGAATGAGAAGTTCTAAGGGTTGCTAAACATTGAATACTTAACAAGGGCTGATTTAATCAAAGCCTAAGGTTATCTTTTGTCCGTGGAATAAAAATGTGTCAAAAATTTTATATTTATGGATTAGACTTATACTAGTAATAAAATTTTGGTCGAATTCGCCCTTAGTTGGAATAAAATCTTGTTTTACCTTAAATAATATCCTTAATGAATTACTACGTCCGTCCATTAATCCTTACTAATATTATAAATGCGAATGTAACTCTGCCTGTCTGTCGCGCTTTCACGCCAAAACGACTGAACCGATTTAAATGAAATTTGGTACACAGATAGTCTAGAGCCTGAGAAAGGACATAAGATACTTTTTATCGACATACCACTCCAGCGAAGCCGCGGACGGAAGCTAGTTTAACGTAATTAATAAGTGCTAATTCTCTAATGAATACCGTTGTAACTGATGAACAATAAATAAATTAACAGTTCTATGTCGTACTGTCTGTGTGTGTTAAATAAAATGTACTAAAACTTTATTTTTCTTTGTTTACAGGTAAGGCATTCAGTTTATACGTTACTCAAGGAGCAATTAATGTAAGTTTTATGAACGAGATAAAACTGGTAATTACTTTTATTAATAGTGTGGATTTTAAAACATTTAATTAAATATAAAAGAACAAAAAAATCCGGGGTAGGTAAGAATTATTTAATGGCTTTTATGTCGGTATTTACGTGACAATAATTTTATTATGTAATTTATTTATTTACTACCTCATCAATTGCATTTTTAAATATTTCTATAAAAAGATAAAATAAAAATGATTTGAAAATTTAAAAAATTTTGGTAAACCGGTGTCAATCACCGGCGTCGCATGGTCCAAGCTACCGATGGTTAGGCTTCCAGGGGCAGGAACCTCCTCACGATGCGAGCCGTATCGAGGAGTACTGCCTTCTGAATCAGGTCCTTGATACAACCGCCAACATTCATTTTATTGTTAAAATGACATTTTTGCAATTTGTATAATGACACTGATATTCGCCTTAAGTTTATTAAGAATACATTACCATCGATAGTTTCCAGTAAAATTCCGAACACATCAACATAAATTATTTATTTTTACTCCAAAATAATATGCCATTAACTAAAAAGAAACAAATAAAATTGTAAGTATGCAAATTAAATATCGCTGTTCGCACCTTCTTTGTAAGATTAAATTACAAATTGATACACGCTAGACGCATTTAAATCTCCAAATTAAATAAAAAGTTTAGAATTTTACGGAAAATTTGTGTTGTCTATGAAAAACTGGTTTTTAGTTAGTCAAGGTTTTGGTCAACAGGCAGATCTTCAACAGAAGATAAAATAGGATTAAAATAATCACAGGGTAATAACATAGTGGTGGAGGTCTCGTGGCCAGTGGTAAAGGCTTCGACTTACGAGTCATAGGTCATGGGTTCGAACCCAGATAGGCGCTTTACTTTGTGTAAACAATTTCATCACCAATGCTCCCAAAACAGTGAAGGATAACATCGTGTGAAAACGTGTGTCCTAGAACGAAAAATTCGACGACATGTGACATCTACCAACCCCCACTGGGTCCGCGTAATTGATTAAAGCCACTCCCCTCTCGAAAAGAGAAGGCCTGTGTCCCAGCAGTGGGAACATTATAGGCTGATTATGTGGTCTGTGGCCGGCAGAGCAGTGGTGATTGCTTTGTTCCGTCAGAGCGTGACCTATTGAATATCTTAGAATGTGCGAGGAGCTCGTGGCTAAGTAATAAGCTGAGGGAGTGAGCCGTAATCCACCATGCGCGCCCACTGCGGGTTGGTAGATGACACATGTCTTCGAATTTTTGGTCCACGATGTTTTCCTTCACCGTTTTGAGAGCAGTGATGATGAAATTATTTACACAAAGTAAAGCGCCTGTCGGGGTTTGAACCTGCGACCTGCAACTCGTAAGTCACGGCCGTTACCACTGGGCCACCATTGCTCTACTGGGCCACCACTGCTCTACTGGGCCACCAATGCTCTGCTGGGCCACCAATGCTCTACTGGGCCACCAATGCTTTACTGGGCCACCACTGCTCTACTGGGCCACCACTGCTCTACTGGGCCACCAATGCTCTACTGGGCCACCAATACTCTACTGGGCTACCACTGCTCTACACACAGACCAACTACAGCTAAAATTTAGTCTATCAAACTGGTACTACTGCCTCTTTCTTCGCTACTCTGTCGATTCGTCGCATGTCTGTCGTTCCAAGGGGTTCAATAGTTCACGCTTCACTGCGTTCGGTCTATCGCCGGTATGCTGCGGGTACGCAACATTCAGGCGGTTTCTGCTAATTCTCGATTAGCTCGGCTTTGTTAAACTCCTGCTAAAGTATGTGGACGACATTGCTCGTATCGGGATTTTTTTACTTTTGTTATTCTTTTGTTTTTAGGGTTCCGTACCCAAAGGGTAAAACGGGACCCTATTATTAAGGCTATGTCCGTCCGAGACTTATGCGGGTGAAACCGCGGGGAGCAGCTAGTTGCCAATATAAGCAAATGAGAATTTTCTTTATGACTCTATCAACATAAAAATTAAGGTCGTTTATTAAGAATGTTTGTTTTCAAGGCTTTTGCCAAAACAAGACGATAAATGTCGCTGTTAATTTACTTTTCAATGGATGGTAGAAGGCTTTTCTTTTAGCTTCTTTGGCTAAAAGGTAATAGGTATTACGATCTTAGGTCTGATCGTCTAATAGAACTAATCTATACAAATAAATAAAATTAAAGAGTCTGTTTGTAATGTCAAAATATAAGCTTTTTACTAAATACGTATGAAATTATATACGGTTCCTACATTTAATTGTTTTTTGTCTCTCTGTCTGTCTGTTTGTTCCCGCTAATCTTCGAAATGACTTGCCCAATTTTGACGGGACTTTCGATACATATATACCGGTCAAAATCATAAACCATCCTTCTTGCTCCGCCGTAGTCGGTTAAAAAAAAGCATCTGTTCATAAATTTTAATTGAGTAGGCATTGGAATTGCCACACAGTCCCACAGACAAGGAGTTAGTGATCTCGCACACTAGACGGCCACGCGACCACGACCAGTGGTCGTAGCAACCAGGTTAACTATATAAACCGATACGAATCGCGTACTTGGTCGCAACGGCCAACTAGCCGCAAACCATACAATGCCACTAGACGGCCACGACGAATCGGAGTCGTGGCCGTCTAGTGCGCGAGGTCCCGTGAAACTATTTACAAACTAAACTACTAACAACCAAGCCAGCCTGCAGTGTCGCCGAAATTAAACACACCAAGGTGACAGTCAAAATGCAATAGCAAGCCATGTATATATTGTCCTTGCAATGCGGACGTCTCCTTCGTTCGTACTCAGAGGTCGGCCATTTGCAAATTCCACCTTTTACGGTCTGTTTCACCATCTCCGGACATTTTCCTGTTTGTTCATACTGGCAGGTACTTTCATACGTCTAGTAGATAGCTTGTATCTGCACCCTAAAGATGGTCACCTATCCACGGACCAACCCCGACAAGCGTACCTTAACCTGTTGGATCGACCCGTGGGGCTGTTAGTACTTAGCCACAAGCTCTGCAAACAATAAACAATAACTAGTCAATAACCCAAATAAAAATAAATCTAAGCAAGTATGTCATAAATTCATAATAGTTAATTGATCAGGCGTGACTTTCCGTCTGGCACTCGGCGTGGCAACACGTCGTGTTCGGGTTCTCGACTGGTCAATCGTCATCTTGAGAATGCCTTGTTGAGAGGTGAAACACGTGTCGATTTCATACAGGGGTTTTTTTATGACTCTTAAGCGGAATAGGTTACTAAATATATCTACGTCTATTCTATTTTATGTCATAATAGTCAATTATACCTCTCTTCCTCACCGCACTACTTCTGCCCCCGGAGCTAAAACTCCAAGATATCCTCACAAAGGATCCCAATTGTCACAACATATCAATCGTCGGCTGAGTGTGAATTAATCTTGTAAGTGCGTGGCATCCGTTACAAAAAGCCGGTCGATGGCTGAGTGGCTGACAATGAAAAAAGAGGTCGCTGGATCGATCTTCTGGACCTAAGGATTGTTACCGCAGGAAAAAACTAAGTTGCTATGTGGGAATTTGATCTTATTTTTACCAGATTGCTCCAGAAGGAGGGTATATTATCATCATCTGCCTAGCCTTTTCCCAACCATGTTGGGATCGGCTTCCAGTCCAACCCGATGTAGCTGAATACTAGTATTTTACATGGAGCGACTGCCTATCTGACCTCCACAACCCAGTAACTGGGTATTACGATACCCCTTGGCAAGACAGGTTGTCAGACTTTCGGGCTTCTGACGACCCGTAACGACTGTCAAAGATCCACAAATGACGGCCGGGACTAACACTTTAAAACGTGCTTTCTGAGGCACGGAGGAGTCTTGATATTTAAAGATGGTCACCCATCCACGGACCAACCCCGGTAAGCGTAGCTTAACCTGATGAATCGACCCATGCGGCTGTTATTACATAGCCACGGGCTCTTCCGAAGGAAGTGAAGGAGAGTATATGTGTATCAAATAAAAGCTAGTAATGAGTTAATTCCAAATATATATTAATTAAACTAAAAAGCTTTGAAATAAAAGGTATTGCAGACCCCATAACCTGAAATATGGTGTTACTTTTGTTTGTGCCACGCCTGCATACCTTACAAAAAAACAAATTACAATGCTTGTTTTTCTCTTCTCGGTTATAGGGTTTTGCAGTCGGGTTTATGTTTTTTAAATAATTTGTTTATAGGAAATAGTTATAAATGAAACATAGATTATTGTCATTTTAGGGCATCTAGTCTATAAAATAGCCCCTGAGTTATCCTAACTTAATATTATAATTTATAATAAATGCGCAAGTGAGTTTATTTGTTACGCTTTCATGCTAAAACGGCTGAACAGATTTTGATTAAATTTGGCACATGGGTTGATCATGACCTGGGTTAGATTATATGATATTTTTTATCATGGTAGTACATTCCTATGGGATAATTTGACTCTTCGCCACGATTTTCCATCAAAAACCTTGAATTATTTCAATCAAATTTTCTCACGAACTGTCCCAATTAACAAGGTTGTAATCAAGATATCGCCAGTGACCGAATGACGAAACGAATTGCATTCGCTTACAAATGCCATGCTAGAGCAGTGAAGAGCAAAATCGTTTGTTGAAATGAAACGGTATTTTTCAACTGTATCGTTCATTTTTAGTTATGAAAAGCTATCTTTTCAATTGTGTCTGGTATGCTTTCGTTTTTTATTGCAGAAATGTTTTTTTGCAGTTTTTTTGGACTATTGCTGAATTCTGTTTTACTTTGAAACATTTGGCCGTGTTTAGCAACTGTAATGGGCGACTATTATTGCACATTTTTTTTTCATTACATTACATTTTTTTTCGAACGTCGTACGAAACAACCTCTATATCTAATGCGTCAGAAAATAGTTCCACAGAAAATAACCTGTGACATACGAACATTCACAAACTACATGTAAGTACCCACTTTACCACGGAACTCTAAAAAGAAAACGGCAATAAAGTAGCCAATTTTCTTTACAAATTGGTGCAATGTTGTCATCGCACGCGCACCGCATAGGTACACACGGGTGCACAAGTAGGTCTGATATGTTGTGACACTTGCGTTCACTGCACGCGTGCACTTGCCTAGATACGTCACATGACGTCATCTTAAGATAACATGCGTGATTAACGAACTGGATTATTATCTTAGTTGAGCGTGGTAGGGATTGTCAGTAGCGGTTTCAAAAGTGAACTGTACTTGCAATGTTGTTGTAGGTCATGTCACTTCTAGGAGACGTGTATCTGCGTGTTTTTATTCATGACTAGCTTCCGCCCGCGGCTTCGCCCGCGTGGTATGTCGATAAAAAGTAGCCTATGTCCTTTCTCAGGCTCTAGACTATCTGTGTATCAAATTTCATTTAAATCGGTTCAGTAGTTTTGCGTGAAAGCGCGACAGACAGACAAACAGAGTTACTTTCGCATTTATAATATTAGTAACGATAACCGTATTCTTTTTTGATTGGTACAGTTGACTGCACGTCTGTGGTTAATTTTAGACTTTGAGCTGGTCTGGAGTTTGACATTGACTTGCGGCCTACTGTACCTACCCAGGTTTCGATAGAGAAAGACATGGTTGAAGTTAAACGCTCTATTTATAAACGGAAAAATTCAAAATCGTACTCGTGGCTAGAGCAAAACTATGTAGTTTCAGTATAATATGTAAAATACAACATACTTTGAGGTATGTAGGTATTAGGTAGATCTGGGGGCCTAAAACGGCCACATTAGCAATTCCTCTAAAAGCGATTCATTTCCCGAATTTCCAGCTGTCATTAGCAATTCCTCTAATTTGACATAAAAGCAATTCATAATTTGTGGACCATTTTACGAATCTCCATAGAAAACTGTCGAAACAGATGAAATATTTCGTAATATGAATTACACGCAGATCATATCATAAATTTTAGTGACCGTTTTAAGGCACCTTAAGCTTAAAAAAGCCACTTTGACAGAATCATAATAGGAAAATATTATGAATTATCGTAAAATGTCACAAACTGACAATTCATTATATGATCTGCGTGCGCAGAAACTACAGAACGCCACCTGCTTCCTTACATACTCCTATTGCCTCGTTTACGTTCCTACATCTGGGGTAGTATTATGTAGTATTAATGCCATCATTATTCCGCTGCGAAAACGGGATGCTGCTAGCGGCCTTGTCTAGCTCCGTCTCTCTCTCACACTGGAAAAATGATGGCATTAATACTTCATAATACGGCATCTGGTCAGACACGCACGCCGGTTGCGAGTACTACGCACCTGACCTTTCTGAGGAACACCACCAATAAGGTCACTATATGTCCTCATAGACAGATAGATAGATAGATAAAACGTTTATTTGATGCACACAAAAGACAGCACAACATACAAAGACAAGGTTAAATAATAACTAATTACATTAATAAATAGCAACAGGGTGCCAATTTACAAAAAAAAAAAAAAAAACTAAACTAGACACAGCGATGACAAGAAACTTTAAAAAATAACGAGTAATACAAGGTGCGGTGTGCGTCTCAACGGCGTCTCATAGGGCGTCACCTCCCTGCTTTTCCACTCACATCTTATCATCTAATATTCCTTTATTTATTACTAGTTGATGCACGCGACTTCGCCCGCGTGGATGTCGGTTATTATATACTAAAACCTTACTCGAGAACCACTCTATCCATTGGTGAAAACAACATGAAAATCGGTGCAGTAGTTTTTGAGTTTATCGCGTACAGGACGACAGATAGACGCGGCGGAGGACTTTGTTTTATAATATGTAAGGATTATTATTCTTTATTTATCGGACGACAATGATACAGCGTCTTAGTAAACAATAATATAACTTATTACTAGTGTTAGTAGTTACAATATAATAGAAAAGAAGATAGAATAATAAATATTGTGAAAAAGACATCCTCAAATGAATGGTTAGTGATTATCCTTCTCACAAAACTTTAAACGATACTCTCTGCCATAGTTTTTAGAACGCTGTTGCCACTCGCCCACAACCTTAACAACAGAGACGCAGTTTTCTTGCAAATGTCGGCGTGGAAGCCGTCAGTTCGGTTTTGCACAAACATAGTAGACGCGCTGCAGCATCATGGCAGACCCAACAGCATCCAAAAAAATTAATCAGCATTTCAAACTATACATACACAACGACGTTGTAATCACTTTAACCCTACAAACACTATCTCTACACGGTACATAGAACTTAACCGTCCGTCTGCCGCCACAGACGGCCGCGAAGACTGTCAAGTGCGATCCCGTAACCCTATCCTGAAGCCGTAGGGGACAGGTGCTAGCCTAACTCACGGATGACAGGTCCGTTAACCCTTTCGCGACAAGGACATGTCATTTTGCACATGCTAGGGTTGAGTTTGTGTGAATTGGGAGGTGTTTTATTAAGGTGGTGTGTTTATTTCTTTTTTAGTTGCATTATAATTGAATATTGATTAATTTGATTTTATTCATTTATTGGTTTATTAGCAACCCGCTCCAGCTTCACACGGTTTTTACGACTTGACAAAACTTCGAGATTTCTTAGTTATCAGTTATCAATCAATCTGCCTAGCCTTTTCCCAACTATGTTGGGGTCGGCTTCCAGTCTAACCGGATGCAGCTGAATACCAATATTTAAATGGAGCGGCTGCCTATCTGACCTCCACAACCCAGTAACTGGGTAATATGATACCCCTTGCAAGACTGGTTGTCAGACTTTCAGGCTTCTGACAACCCGTAACGACAGTCAAAGATCCACGAATGACAGCCGGGACCAACGGCTTAACGTGGTTTCCGAGACACGGAGGAGTCTCGGTATGTAAAGATAAAGATGGTCACCCATCCACGGACCAACGCCGGCAAGCGTAGCTTAACCTGATGGATTGATCCCATAGATGTAAAAGATACAAAAGCCTGTACTAAATAAAATAAAAACTCTACCAATCCATACTATTTCCTAATCACCGAAACTTAATTCCAATACGTGAAGAGATGTGTCAAGTTCGACACAAAAAATTCTTTCATTACATTACTACCTTTAATCCGAAAATCAAAGTGTATCACAAAAACTTGCCTATTTCACGGTTCTGTGGCCTAAATCAACACGTTTGTGGAGGCCGTGTTGGGTTACAAAAAGTATCGGTGTAAGCTCGGATTATGGTAGTTCATGGGGAGAAAACGGTTTATTAAGTGCCAGTTTTTTGTTTGTGAGTTTATTCTTGTAGAGCTCTTATTTTCTTGTATTGCTTGGAATTATGTAAAGAAAACAGTGGCGGCCCAGTTGTATCGGCCCCGACTTATACGTAGTGGGTTTAAACCCAGACAGGCGCTTTTATTTCTGTAAATAATTCCAACATCACTCATTTCACTCACTTCACTCACTGCACTCACTCCACTCACTTCACTCACTTCACTCACTTCACTCACTTCACTCACTTCACTCACTTCACTCACTTCACTCACTTCAATCACTTCACTCACTTCACTCACTTCACTCACTTCACTCACTTCACTCACTTCACTCACTTCACTCACTTCACTCACTTCACTCACTTCTCTCACTTCTCTCACTTCACCTAACGAAACGATGAGATTTTTACAGAATATTAGCCGGTTATAAAGGGTGAAATTGAATTCAAGGGCATCCTCAAGGCGTCATTGAATCATTATGAACAACTTTCACTACTGGACCAAACAAAATTCGCGAAAAAAAAAAACAGCTTAGCATTTTGACTAGCTATGCGAACATAAATGTAGGGAATAGCAAATATTTTTTTTGGCGAAAGTTATAATTTTAGTGAAAGTCGTTCATAATGATGAGTATAATGACCCCTTAAGAGGATGTCCATAAATTCAATTTCAGCCTGTATTCTTTTTTCAAGAGAAGCTTTGCACGCATTTTTTAAGCCGAAAACTTTTAACCCTTCAACTAAAAGCCATATTATATGTAAAACAATTTCATATTCATGCACGAAAATTCACAGCATGTCTGCTACTAAACATGTGTTCAGGTTTCAGTTAGTTAACACTACAATAACAAAATTAAACGCGACACAACCAAGACTAAGGCATAACCCTCTAAATGCTAAGCTGGTTATTTCGACCCCCGAGACCTAAACTAAACTGACGTCGCCCAGAATTACGTTATTACGGTCAATGCTTGGTTTGGTTTAATTAATTTAAACTCAAGTTGAGCATCGAACCCGGCACCTATATACGGCAGCACGTCGCTTTGTCTGTCGGTTTTGACTTTGTGTTTTGTTTATGTCCTTAATTATAATTGGATAATTAGATGTTGTAGTTGGAAATTTTCGGTGTGGCGTTTATATTGTTAACTGGCTTCCGCCCGCGGCTTCGCCCGCGTGGTATGTCGATGCCTGTGTCCCTCCCCGGGATGCCATCTATCTCCTTGCCAAATTTTATCGAAATCCGTTCTGCAGTTTTGGCCTGAAAGCGCGACAGACAGACAGAGTAAGTTTCGCATTTATAGTAAGTATATAGTAAAGAAGTAATGATAAGGATGAAGTAGTGTGGGATATTTTTGTTGATAAGCGGAGGTAGAACACTTAGTTTTTTTAAATAACTTCTATCAATCTGCCGAGCCTTTACCCAACTATGTTGCAGTTGGCTTCCAGCCTAACGCTAGGCAGATGATGATAATATTTAAAACGTAAATAAGTTATTTCCCCCTAACCCCAAAGGACTTAAGAATAAGTTGTAAAAAGACAAATATTTTTAAAACTTCAACATCTTTGCCAAGTTTTGGGCAAAAAAATCGGAAATCCAGTTTTGAAAACAAACCTTTTTTCTGACGGCAAAAAATCTGTCGTCGGCCTCATAAATTCATGTCCTGACGCCAAAAATGTGTTCCTGACATGTACAGGCTGATGTTTTAAATGTTGCCTAGCTATGGTTCGGCATTAAGGTCTAATTTTGTTTGTATTATTAGGGTTTGAACCAGAAGTTTATGTGCTATTGATTTGTTTGTTTTTAGGAGATAATGTAATGATAATGCATCTTTTATAAGTTTCATGATTCATGCCCCATCATCCCTTCAAGTAGACAATTAAGAGGAGGCTAATAGACGTTTCGAGATTGATAATTATGATGGTGATGATGCATTTTCCTGTTCACAGTCAAATATTTCATTATACTGTCACCAGGTAAGTATCTTGAGTATTGACAAAAAAAATCCCAGATATCCATTTTATATTATTATTATTTATATTATATTTAATTATTATCTTTTTGTATATGTTTATATATCTCGGGACCATGGGGTCCCGGTCTTTTGGAAGGCATACGAGGGGCCGAAGTCAACTCGCAGAGGCCCCTTAGACAATTTTAAATGGGATGAGGCACCAACCGACGATTATCCCTGTATACACTATGAAAGTACACCCAAGGACAACCCCCGGATGGTGTAGGACTATTGCAGAACGTGGAAACAAAACATATTGGGCTATGGGTTTGGGTGGCTAAAGTGGAATGGTAACCTGGAGCTATGGAAGGACTATGGCCCCTGCCTTATCAATGTTTTATACAGGGTTACTGGTAACTCGACGTATTCCTTGCAGGACGTCATAGTAGGGTTAAAATGCAACAAATTAAGCCACCAAATGTTCTACCGAAATTCAGTATTTTTTTTTTGCACTAGACTACATTTTTTATGAAGTAATAGCAAAAATTACAAAAAATTAAATGTTTGGTTAGTGATATTTGCCAAAGTTTTAGGCATTATTGAACTTTTAATTATTAACAAAGGTCTGCTACGGCGTCAACTATGATAATAACTTAAATTTCAGTACAGACGCGCCGTAAATCATTTTTAAATTGGTTTCAAATGATTTAATCTGGGATTTTTCATAAAAAAACTAAAACTCTTAATAATTCAAAAACTACTGAATTTCGGTAGAACATTTGGTGGCTTAATTTGTTGCATTTTAACCCTACTATGACGTCCTGCAAGGAATACGTCGAGTTACCAGTAACCCTGTATATGCACGGATAATATGGCAGGGGGTGACTTGCACACTCAATAATGGGCCCCGAAAACAGTCGCTAGCACATAGTGACGTAGCGACAAGGGGGCAACACTTCCTGAGGTGCTAGAGGAGTCGAGAGGTATTCCACGGCTTTCAGAACAATCCCAGAGCCCGGAAGATGGTCAAGATCCCTACGAGCACTTACTGGAATACTTCCTTCCTCCGAGCACGTTTGCTCTTGCGAGTCTCCACTCAAGCCGGCCAATGAAGGCAAGAATGAGGTGGGAGCTCTGTTCCTCGTCAGTGTTCACTCCAGCCGGCCAATAAAGGCAAACCAGAGATGAGGAACGAGACTTCTCCCGGGAGATAGGGTCCGTGGGGTCGCTACTGCCCAACAGCTCGCCACATGCTGCCCTTCGGGTTTTTGTATCTCTCTTAGTCTGGCTCCTCACCCTAGACCCGTTCCGGCAAAGTAAACTCTACCGGCACAGACCTAGAGTTCGGAACGCGCAAGCCCCACCACGACGTTAACGTAGAGATACGGCGGTGGGGTAATTATTATTATTATTTTATAAATTTTTTAATTATTTCTCTGGTCTCTTTCAAAAACACATGATTTAATTACGTGTTTGATATTGATATTATTATATGTTTTGATGCCCAAACTCGGACGTTCGAGACTCATAATATCTAAGTAAGGCTGGCTAGTGGTATCGGCTCCGACTTAAGAGTTCGAATCCAAGCAGAGGCTTTACTTTGTGTAATTTATATCATTACCACTGTTCTGAAAACCGGCATGTCCTAGAACCGAAAATTCGTAGACATGTGACATCTACCAACCCGCACTGGGCCCACGTGGTGGATTACGGCCCACTCTCACAAAGACGAGGCCTGTGTCCCAGCAGTGGGAACGTTATAGGCTGCTCACTGACCGCACCGCTAACATTACAAGGAACTCCTTCGCAGAAAATCAGTTTCACGGTGGAGCATACGGTTGAGGTGTGCCCTGCTTGGGCGGAGCACCGCCGTGTCCTCGCGGAGGCGATTGGCGGCGGTGACCTCTCGCGTCCGGCCCTGGTTCAGGCCATGGTACGGAGCGAGAGGGCATGGGAAGCCGTCACCTCCTTCTGCGAAGCAGTAATGCTCGCGAAGGAGGAGGCGGAACGCGTGAGGGAAAGGCAAAGTTTGCGCCCTCACGCCCCTAACCGCCGCCGTTGGAGACGCCCTGGGCGTCGGGAATCCCAGGCGGATTTCCGGCCACCATAGGCGCGGGCTTGCGGACGGCGAGCAACGGGCAGCTCGCCGTCCGATAAGGACCAGGCCCGGGTCGATGGCGCGTCGTGTTCCACGCGCGCCTCAAAGAGATGTCAGCAAAAATGACGGGGTCCAATAGGACCGATGCCTGCCAGGGTTGCGGGAAAGTCCGAAAGGGATACCGGGACCTTGGCAACAGGCAAATGAAGGAACACGGGTGGGTTTTAGTCAGTAAAAGTCTGACACGCCCTTCCGCTCCGCCCAGAGCGGGAGAAGTCATTGGATGATTTCCCACCCTCAAAAAAAAAAAAAAACAAAAAAAAAAAAAAAAAAAAATCAGTTTAATTTATTTTCACGCGCGCCTGCACAGCATCTAGCTATAGCATCTAGTTGTTTCTGCAAACAGTAAAATAATAAGGATGACAGCGAAGTTGTACGCGACATGTGCACGTAACGTTATGTGATGTGGTCGCAGTGAGAGATGGAAACGGTTTGAGGAATCATTTTTCAAACGTTCATCAAAAAAGACCTTTTCTTTTCGACTGTACATCTATGCAGCGTTCGCGATTTAGTTTCCAAAAATGTAAACAAATATGTGTTTTTGGAAAAACAACTTTAACATCGACGCGTAAAGTTCAGTTTCCCCTACAACTTCAAACGTTTTTATGACTTTGGAGTCATTCAGAAATCAACTTTATTTGCACTGATAAAAAGTTGATATTCGTTTATATGGAAATAACAGCATTTGGAAAAAAGGAATTTATTAGACTTTTATACTGTTTGGGCCCAGGAGTTATTCACAATTATGGCGTCCGAGGCGTTCAGATCGTCAAGGGTGCAGGTGACCGGACAATTGGGACACTAGCAGATGGGACATCCAAGAAAGACCGTAGCTATACAATATGGAGGAATTTTTGACTGACTAGAGAGAACAGGTGCCGTATTATGAAGTATTAATGCCACCATTTTTTCAGTGTGAGAGAGAGACGGAGCTAGACAAGGCCGCTAGCACCATCCCGTTTTCGCAGTGTAATAATGATAGCATTAATACCTCATAATACTACCCCAGAGCGGAGGCGCGGAGCTGAAAAGCAAGTTAAAGTAATATTAGCAATAGCTATTAATTAATGTTAAATTTCATACAAACGTAGCTGGAAATTGATATTCACACAGAGGTCAAAAGCACATCGTTTAGACCCCTATGTACTGCCAAATACTGCTTTAGGCAGATCATGATGAAAAAAACGGACAAGTGCGAGTTGAACTCGCGTGGTGAGGGTTCCGTACGTTAAATATGTTATCTACCATGTTTATTATCCCCAAGAACAAACTTGACATGTTCTCCCATTGCACGCACAATATTGAGAGACTTACCATGTTATTTTAAGACCATAGACTTCGTTATAGGTTTTCCTGTAATCTATTAGTAAAGAAACATTCTTAGTATTTTTACAGACAGGCACCCACCCGAGTTATCCTATAAGGGTTCCGTTATTTCATTCGGACGTACGGAACCCTAAAAATGGCTCTTTATAAGTACCTATGTTTATGTCTAGGCAGTTCTCTAAAATAAGCTGAGTTGATCAATGATAAAAAAAATCCAAATAACTATACCTACCTATACTACATTTGAAATAAGATTAGACATTTAAACAAACCTTTTTACAGTCCGTTCAACCGATTTTGACTTCTATACCGGAGGCATAAGGATGGCATTAAAAGAAAAAAAAGTTACACAGTACCAACTGTCTACTGCAGCTGCCATATGTCGTGCCACCAACGCAATAGAAGTCAAAATCGGTTGAACGGACTATAAAAAAGGCTTATTTAAATTTCAAACTCAAAAACTCAAACTCAAAGCATTTATTTCAAATAAATCAATTACAGTCACTTTTGAATTGTCAAGGGGCGGTCAGTCAGAAAGATGAAGCTAGTTGCTCATTCCAAAGCGTAGGTTCCTATGGAGAAGAACGGGCAAGAAACTCCACCGACACTCTTTTGAATCAGAATATTATTACAATATATTGGTTACATCATTCATGTTGAAATTATACATGTGAGAACAATGTCCGTCCGTAAAAAGATAAAAAAGAAACAAAACAATTCAAAAATTAAAATAAGCCGTGGCAGCTAAGAGATGACCAGTCCCTACTGATGGCGCCCGTTCACGAACATGACGCATGGATCAGCACCATTCAGCTCAACCATTTTGAAGGGAACTTAATGATCCAACACACGCACAACCACCAGCGATTTCTAATCTTATTTCAAATAAAGTATAGTCACCTTCTAAATGATAATAGATGTTCAGGTAATTTGATCAAACAGGCTGGTTTAAACAGTTTTATCAAATTGGCATGAATGTGTGTGGAAAAATTTGATTAAAATGAGTTCTCAAATGGCAAGAAGAAATACAAATTTTCGAATTTCTATTTGAACCAGCCTGTTTGATCAAGTTACTTGAACGTCTATGGCCCGCAGGGAACAACGAAAAATTACTAAAAATGGCATAAAAGAAATAATAATGCTTTATATTCTACCATTTATTATAAACCCACGTCGTAGGTGGTTGTAGTTTGTTTTAGTAATAATTTTAATGGTAACATTATCATCAGAATTTGATGTCTCTAATCCCATAAACATTGTGGTTTCCGATTATGAATATGGCCACCCCTGTTGTTTCCTGTTGGTGTCGTAAAAGGTTGGATGTTATCTAAACAAACATACCTACCTACGTACTACGTAGTTATTGTTTTATGGAAGATGTGACGTCGTCGTAGAGTGGATAAGATCAAATGATTCAAATCAATATTAAACAGAACATGGACATGGATGAACATGGTGACCCATCAATCCTTTTCTCAACTATGTTGGGGTCGGCTTCCAGTCTAACCGGATGCAGCTGAATACCAGTATTTTAAATGGAGCGACAGCCTATTTGACCTCCACAACCTAGTAACTGGGTAATACGACACCCCTTGGTAAGACTGGTTGTCAGACTTTTGGGCTTCTGACGAACCGTAACAACTGTCAAAGATCCACGAATGACAGCCGAGAGCAACGGCTTAACGTGCTTTCCGAGGCACGGAGGAGTCTCGGTATGGGAATATGGTCACCCATCAATGGACCAACACCGGCAAGCGTAGCTTAACCCGACGGATCGACCCGCTGGCAATCGCACCCAACCCTAACCACGACATATTCATTTTCTTTGAAACGCACAAGTTTCTGGAGTTTAATAAAAGTGTTGCCTGTAAATACGGAGTGTCGTCCACAACGGAAGCGACACGGCTTTACATTTAACGCGAAAAAATCTCGTTCTAATTAGATTTAGTGGAACGCGACCCTTTTTTGTCAAAATTGGGTCAGTGTATGACGGATGGCTGAGTGTGTGTGAGTGGTAGCTTTTGAGGGTTATGATGGTACGAGATATGAAAGTGTGTATGTTTTGTTGGGTAGTTTTGTCTTGTGTTGTGACAGCGTTGGCATATTTTGGTAGTACCTAATTAGTAAGGGAATGTTTTTTAGATGTAGTTAAGAGTTCATTTCTAGGGTTCCGTAGTCAACAAGGAACCCTTATAGTATCGCCATGTCCGTCTATCTGTCTGTCTGTCCGCGGCTTAGCTCAGAGACTCTTAGTACTAGAAAGCTGTAAATTGGTATGAGTATACTCGTACATATAAATCACGCCGACAAGGTGGTAAAATCATAGATATATAATATTACATAGAGTGCGCGTATTGCACAAAACCCAACACCTCAAAATAACATTTTTTACCGCTTCACTGTGACATACAAATGAATGAATTTCGAACTAACAAGTGAGTGAGTGTGGTGAGGAACGTCGTGTTGTTCAAACCCGTGTCTACTGTTCATAGTTTGTTGCGCGCACTCTATAAGATAATTATATCTCTATGGGTAAAATAAAACCATGAAGAAAAAATTGTTTATGGTAGGTACACACTACACTTTTTGTCATGGGTATCGTTTCCATAGTTTTCGATCGAAAGAATGGCAACAAGAATATATGTTTCGAAGAAATTCTTAATCAAGGCAACATTTTTATCTTATAATATACTTACTTAAGAAAAGAGATTCCTGCTTTTTATTTTTGAGCACAAAGCGATATTATCATCAGATCAGATGCAAGACTATGCAAGTGCATTATGCTTTGAAGACAGCTAAGCAGATACGCAGGGCTGGCAAGTAAGATTTTAAGATAATATTTTAAGATAAGAATTTTTTAATAAATAGTTAGATCATTCTTTAAGGGGGATGCGCCAAGGTAGCCCGAGAAATTCCAATTTTCTTACGGTTTTTGGAATTTGCAGGTCAGTATCAGGTCATAATTATGTTGATCTTAAAGGCTCTTACATACTGGGGCGATTCTTCACGCGACGCGACGCCGCCGCATTGTTCGCTGTGAAGTTTTCTCAGAAATTGTTTTGTTAAAATTCGCGTCGCGCGGCGAATCGCGCTAGTATGTAAGAGCCTTAATATGATTTGCAGCCGTAACAAATATGGTTTACAGAATTATAATCCTAACTAATATTATAAATACGAAAGTGAGTTTGTTTGTTGGTTTGTTACGCTTTTACGCTAAAACAGCTAAACGGATTTGGATGAAATTTGGCACATTGGTAGGCCATGACCTGGAAAAGGACATAGGATACCTTTTATCCCGATATTCCCAAGGGATCGAGACTTATGCAAGTGAAACCGCGGGGCGCAGCTAGTCATTAATAAATCATTAAAACATCTTTATAAGTTAGATTTGGTCTCAAATGTCATGATTTCATGAAAAATTTAATGTTTTTTTTTTTTTAAGTTATCCCCATTAAAGTGTCATTGGCATTTTACCCTGCGACTGTTAACTAATAAAATCTAATCTGTGATTATAATCTCCACATAAAATATTACAATATCCGATTTCTACCAGCCCTGCCGACATACGAACATCTTATTTGCATAATGTTTATTAAAAAAACATAAACGATTCTCATTAGACTCTCCCAAGTTCTACTCATAGTATCATCGCGAAGAAAAGACTTTAAAATGAAATTAAATACAATTGTTTATGTTACACCTAATTAAAATATCAAATTACGAAATCCATTTGTGTATTTTTTAATTAATTAATACTTGATATTCTTGCTAATGTTTTTAGATATCAATAAAGAAATGTGTTTTACATTATTTATAAGGGATATTGACTTTTTTTTAAATATATTATTAGGTAGCCAAGTAGTCAAGAAATAAGATGTGTTAATATAATCCATTAGAAAATGTATTTAGATGTTAAGTAGCAGTTTTTAAATTACTTGCTAATATCTGGCTACGTTATAGTAATCCTACTATCTGACTAATCCGATATTACAAATATGAAAGTTTTAATATTTGTTACTCAATCACACAAAAACGGCTGCACGGATTTGGATGAAATTTGTCACACAGATTGTTTATAACCTCGATTTACACATAGGATCCTTTTAAATCCAGTTGTCCGTTCCGGTGTGATATATCCCGGCCATACACACATGTGAAGCCACGAGCAAAAGCTAGTTCTATGCGTATAATGCTGTTGGTTTTAACTCTTTAATTTGGAAAGCTTCAGTTATTTGCAGTTTGATGATCTTGTGTGTGAGCAACATCTAAGATTGATTGAAATAATTAATATTATTTTTGTAAGCAAGTGATCGTTCATTATTAATATAAAGATGCACAATGTTGTGATAGAATAACCCAAGCATTATGGAAAATGTGCTAAACTTTGTAACAACTTTTAACGACGAACAACGAATAATGTTTCAATATAGACTTTTCGTCTGCTTAATAAAGCTTTGATTCGGGTAGCAGGTATAGACGTGTGGTTTATCTAATCTAACTCACATCTGTATTGATTATTTTTTGGACACCAACAGCAGTACATACAATGAATTAAAACAGAACATTAACATGTTAAAAGTGCTGGTATGTACAGTACAGTATACCTATTATAGGTATACACAGCATTCACCATAAAACAACATCGTAATTATGAAAATATTTAATATAAAATCAATTCAAAATAAGTGTAGTAAGTAATATTTCCATAACGTATTTTTTTTTTTTATATTGTCTCTGACTGGTGAATGAGTTAATCCTATTTGTAATAATCGTATTTTCTTTTGACACAAAAAGCAGAAAATTTATTCGGGCTCAAAACCCTTTAACATTACAAGCATGAATCTTGCAATATGTCATGAAATATTTAAAGTGTTAAGTGCAACCATATTCCATCGTACGCAGAAATATCCACACGACAAGTCACGACATACGGATATGCTTTTTGCCTCCTTCCACTTGGGTGCCAAATCGAAAATTCAAATGCCATTTGTCGTGAAAATATTTACGTTATTTTATTCTACAGCAAGATTATTTGAAAAATTATTTAAAAATAGAAGGACGTAATTTAAAGAAATTATCGAAACAGTCCCAGTCGTAATTTATTATAATTAATTTCATGTTATCACCTAATATCATGTTACGCGTTAGCATAAAATTTATTACAAAAATCCATTCTTGGCGATGACATAATTATGTTTCCTTTGACACGTTTTGACAAAAAACCCCTTTGTTTTGAATAAATGATGTCACATAAATAAAACAAAATACTTTACATGCAACAACGACAATATTGCGTTCCGCCGAATAAAACTAAAAAAAAAATCATAAATCAGAGAATGCATCCATAAACGACGTTCGATTTTCAAAATAAAGCAATAAATATAGGTTCCTTTGTCAGTGACGCTGACGACAAACCAGCGCACATTTTAAAAGCTAATAATTATTAGACAAAAGATTCTCTTTTGTTCGAGACTGTACCTTCTAAGAAAATAATGTTTAGTGGACGACAATAGTGTTTTGTTCTTGTGGTCTTACTGTTTTGGTAATAACTTTGCTAGTTCTTATGAATGAGTTATAGAGTCAATTAAAAATGAGCCTAAATATAGATACACTAGAGTCCAATTCGCCTTGCTGGGTTTTTAATACCGTAATTAAAGTAGTATTTTTGTCGAAAAGGAATCTCAATACAGCGCACTTTCACGTAAATGTTTTATATTTTTGTCCTTTGGCTACTCGTTGACTTTTCGAATTTCAGTAAAAATATTTGCAGTCCACTTCTCCTTTATCGACTTCCATTTAAAATTAAGTATTTCACTGTGACCGCTCACAGTTTTTCCCTGGCGCAATTTTTCTGGAGTCGAGAGCTATTTGCACTTACCATTGCCCGTCACTAGATTGTAAAATCAGAAAAATATAGCACCATTTTTAGAAAAAAATAAATTCTTCTTTTTTCAAAAGTTAATTCTAAAGTGGAAATATACAATTCGACGTTACTTAAAATCGTGAATATTCTCTCTGAATTTAGTACAATCGCGATGAAAAGTGATTCGGCTTGAGGATCCTTTGTGCCTATGCAAATACGTTTATTAAACCGGACCCGCTGTCCCTTCAGAATTTGGATCTTATTAATTGGGACTTAGTCGGGTATTGTTGTTTTGTGATTAACTGTAACTACGTAGAGGAAGTCTTTTGGACGTAACGTACGATATAATCTATTACAAAGTTAGCAGAATGCTGAGTGGCTAGGTAATGTTTTTTACCACTGCTTGAGTTATTCTCAATAATTCGTGCTGAAACGACAGAAGAGGACTTCTTCGTGTACTTATCTAATCCTGAATTTAAAAGTCTTGGTGATGACAAAGTCTTTTAAAAACAAAACGTTGCTACAATACTAGGACTAGTCAATAGTAGGCTTCTATTAGAAGCAAAACCATCCAAAAATCCATTTTTCCGATAAAAAAATTACCGGCCAAGTGCGAGTCGGACTCGCGCACGAAGGTTTCCGTACCATTATCTATAGAAACGGCAAAAAAATCACGTTTGTTGTTTGGGAGCTCCCTTATGGGAGCCCCCAGACAGACGGACGGACAGCGGAGTCTTAGTAATAGGGTCCCCTTTGGGTACGGAACTATAAAAACTGTCATTTTTTAACACAAAATCATGCAACAAGACAAAACAATTCAATAACAAAACACCATGAAACTGACGGGTATACCTGAGAAACCATCCCTATGTGAATCAGCATAACTAATACCAGAGGGGTGCATAATACCGGCTGCACATAGGCACTGATCAGACATCAAATATTCCGCTTGTAACCGGATTAAGGAGTGTCACAGTCGCTGATTGGCTGATTAACGTTTGTAGCTATGAATAGTGGCAGAAATATTTGAATTTTAGTTTTGGAACGATCGATTTTTGAATTTATGAAAAGACTGTCTGCTTGTTTTGTTTTTTTTTTATTGTATGTCGTACGCAAATGTCTTGCAGAGATAGAAGTCTCAGTGACGGGTCGTTGAGCTCCTTTTGTTAGGGTTGAGCTACACGATGACAGATATATGCGTGTTGTCAGTCGGTACAGGTCAACTCAAAACTGTTAGAGCACTATCCTCATTAGGTTATTACCTCGAGATTGTTCATCTCATGACATTGTCAAGATATTAAACCATGTGACTTGACGTTAAATAACATAGATTTTTGTAATTCTCAAGTATCAAAGTAACATAGATATGAGCATCTAAATTCTAATTAGTTATAATATATGCACCACACCACCCTCTTTTTTGAATAACTAATGAAACCCAATGTCATAGGTGCTTTTGACTATGGTGTAGGGTGGTAGGAATGGGGTGCTGTCTCAAAAACAACTAGATCATTATGCCTTTTTTGAATAAATAATCTTCCGAAATTAAAGTTATTTTTCACATTTTTGGTTTTTTTTTTTGGAAGTCGGTCATTTTCTTTTTGTTAAAAGTTTTTATTTTTCGCCTTTTAGTTGTGGTACCTACCCCACACAAATTCTACCTGCTATGTTAATAACAGTGACTGTGTCAAATAAGATATCGTCTGTTATAGACTAAGTGAGAAAAATACGTAATTATTGAAGCTAACTCAAAAACTACGCAAGCAAAGTTAATAAAATATGGGACCACAAGGGAAGCACCAGCTTTCAAATAAAAAAATAATCATTAAAATCGGTTCACCTAGTTCGAAAAGCTTCGACATTGGCAGACACAGAAAAATTATTTCTAATTAGGTAAACCTTTTTTTCATTTCGTACTTTCAGTACCATTTTCTAAGCTGCAATTTCTTTTAAGAATCCACAAAACAAGTATCTGTCAGAACAAAAAGAGGTTTACAATTAATCAAACTAAGTATCTAAGACTTAAATAACAAACTGATATTTCTACTCCCTCTCATACTATATACTCCCTCTCTCATACTCCGTCTCTCCATATCAAAGTAGCTGCTTCTTTTACAATAACAAGTACTCATTACGACCAGTCAAAAATGTCACAATATAATGGCCAAATTATCTTTTGTAAAGGGTCTGTTGTTTTTTTTAAAACGACACTTTTGGAGGGTCAATTTTGTTTCTATAGTCATTGCGAGTGACTCTCTACGTGGCCAATTACCTCCCCTTCGGTGACAATGGCTGTGGAACGGTGGCAAGGATACACTGTACGACTTTTTAGTCGCAATTTCTGGTAGCAAAAATCCGTCGAGTTGGTTTTTTTTTTTTTCAAAATCCGTTTTGCCCAGCGTCACCCGTGCTGTCAAGACCAATTGAATGATACCTCTTTCGTTGAACAATCATTTTTATTTAGCCACAATTTTTCACTGATAGATTCTTTTTACGCATGACTTAGTAAAAGTTGCTCTTTTTAATCCAATTACAAAGGTCTCGTAAGTGGTGGACATTTGGACCAAGCCTCATACATATTTGCCCAATGTCTTTTATTTTCCCTTATTTTTCCTAATACAAAATGATTCAGTAAAAAAATTAAAAACTGCGTGTATTCATATCGCTCAAGAGTGCTAACATTTCAAACCAATAGCAATACAGTCCTCTTCATCTTTCAAACCAGGTACCCCAAAAAAATACTTCCTGCAAATTACGACTAAAATTCGCATAGTGTGCGCTCATCAAAGCGGTAGCCCGGTGCCCGTCGGCTAATTATGTACGAGCAGGATTTTGATTTCACAGCCATGACGTAGGCCTTAAAGGGAGGCTGTGAAATTGGAGTCCTTACTTAGGTATTAATTAACAGAGATTATGACGTTAGCTGAAAAAAATTAAAAAAATACGACACAAAAAAAACACAAACGCAAAAAAGAACAAGATGGAGAAAAACATGCGTTATATCTACGCAAAATGGCTATCGCTCACCAAATTGCTGTGGCCATATGCGAGACAGAGCCACAGCGCTGGTTGGTGCTAAGCTGCGCCTGCGTTTTTGTTTGTGCTTCAACGTAGAAAAGTCTGGAGGATTGTCGACAGCCTAAAAAAATAAAATCATATTCGCTAGATTAGTAGCTTATACATAAAGTTTGGAATTTCCATGAATTTTCTTGTAAGTGTTAGTACTTACAAGTCTAACACTTCCATAAAGTTGGTGGAGGAACGGGTAAGAAACTCCGAAGATGGTCATTTAAAATAATAATTTGTTTTACAATCTTCTTCTTGAAACAATAAAATATAAAAGTTATCGCGTATAGTTATGAAAAGCTGTCTATTTAAGAATAATTGAGTAGAAAAATATATAAACAGTGATACCGTCGTCGTATAGAGAATCTCTCTCTATTACGAATTCGGTTAAAAAAAATACTAAAGGAGAATGGGCAGTACCTAATACCGATAATTGCCACAAACCCGCCATGCTTGATGATTTATTCTAATTGTCCCCTCCAAAATACACCGTGATTATTTTATAGGGGCCACTAATGTCCATCCTTGGACATTCTACTACAAGTATAGATCTGATACAATTTTTATATCACATTAATTTAACAATGGCACATTCCAAAAAATCATAAGAACAATATTGAGAAATGTTATCAGGATCAAAAATGTCGGCGTCTCCGTATTCATTAATTAATTCTTCCATATTTTATGAGGTATACATTATACCTGAGTATTCCCCTTGACAGCTACGGTAAAAGGACATCTCGTCCTAATTTCGGCCTTCCACTCAAAGCTATATTAAGCCGCAAATTATATGCCTGTAACTTTTACAAAAGGAAGCAAGTATATAATAGATCTCCAAGGAAAAGTTTGAGCTTCGGCTATCTTCGAAAAACCGAAGCGTGATGATGAGATCTAATATAGAGCTGTCAGAACCATATAAATACTTGTATATTTTGTATTATCATTGTTACAAAAACATAGATAAACAACTCTATGCAATTCCAATAAACTTTTCAATACTTTTGAGTGACAAATGACGATCTGCGACCGGAGTAGGTAGCCCTACAGACAGAAAACTTCATACAAACGGGCTATGATACTGACACTACTACAAAACGCGGCAGTACTAAACTTGCAAGCACCCGTCAGCAATCAGCCGTCTCATACATTTGAGTCGAGTAGGTATTGAAGATTTTTATGGGACAAATGTTTTTTTTTTTTTCGCGATTTCGATGTTGTTTCCTTGGAGAAAGTTGTTCAAATTGGTTGTCTGTACCACACACTTAAATATGACCACACTTTTCTGATCCATGCTGTTATGATTATATTCTGTTAAAATATCTACCAACTAGATCTAGAACATTTTCAGCAGTTCAAATAAAAATATTCACAACTAGCTCCCGCCTGCGGCTTCGCCCGCATGGTATGTCAACAAAAAGTAGCCTATGTCATGTCCTTCTCCAGGGTCCAAAGTATCCCCATACCAAATTTCATCTAAATCCGTCTAGCCGTTTTAGCTTGAAAGCGTAACAAACAAACTCACTTTCGTATTTATAATATTAGTTAGGATTTAATTTAAATTTAGTTTTCTAGAAATATAAAAAGGTCAACTACTCTGCATCCTTTTGATACTAAATATTCAGTCCTAATTAGAAGTTTCTTTTCTCATTTGAATAATAAATTGAAAAAGAAAAATTAACAGAAACTTTTCACTTAATAAATCTGTCGGTGACTTTTGTAGTCCATTCAAAGTTAAATAATGATATTGTAGTTTTTATTTTTTTTATTTAAATGATGGATGAGAATTCACTAAGTTTATTTTAAATGTTTTAATTTTTCTATTGTATTAAATTAATGATGTATTGCTTATTTGACAGTGTAATTTCAAATTTATTTAAAAAACGAAAGAAAGAATATTCGTTTTAGAAATAAAAATAAAAAGTTGGGGTAAAATGCGTCACATCTACGTAAACCGGCCATCACACAACGCTGGCTTTTAGCGACAGCCAGTGTCCACGTGAAGATGACAACCAGTGAAGCATAAAATGAGATACAAAATAGGAAATAAATACACAAAACAAGTATATTTTCAAATCAAAATCTATAGCTTCAACATCGCCACCACTGGAAGTCGACCTTAGAAAATATTACATCTAACAGTTTTTTCTCTCAAATGAAATCCTCAGAGAATGCCCATCAAGATCCCATGACCCTTTGTTTGAAGCCCACCCTTTGCTTTATTTGGCATAAGTAGGAAATTTTAATGGCCGCCATAAAAAAAATGGAGGCTGAATTTTAAACTTTTATCGTTTGGCCGACACAGACATTATGAATAATATATTTATAATTCTATCTTTTTTTTTCTGGGTATCGAGCGGGCGTGTTTGTTTTTTGGTCCTAATCTTCAACGTGATCAAATATTGGTGTGTGACATGAATAAAAAATGGCGGCCGCGATCATGAAAGGGGAGGAAGCAGAGTTCGGTAAAAGTTTCCTTATGTACGATATTGTGAGCAAGGTATTAAAATATTAATAAACTTGGGTGCAAAGTTTGTTTGTTCTATAATCCGTCATTGCGTACAAAATTCATAATGTGTGTACCGACGCTAAATTGTTGAAGGATTTTAAGTTTATTTTAACTTTGATTCCTGTTTAGGATTATTTTATTACTGTTCCTTTTATCAGGCTTTAATAATCCACTAGAGCAGCCGTTTTCCTTTTCCTCTTTCTTGCCCCGTTTTGCTGACCTTATTTTCCATTATTTTTAATTATTGTGGTATAAATATATAAAAATCTGTGAGCGACCCACAACTCCAGTTTAAACTACAATTTTAGTACTAAATAATGAAATAAAATGATCAATCATACCATTTTAAATAAAATTTCAAGTATCAAGCAGACATTTTAAACATTAATTTTGTTCTAAATCTCGTCTGTTTTTGACAAGACTTTTATTAATCCGTAGGCATTTGAAACGAACGCACTTTGGACAAAGGCATAATAAATTAATATTGTAACAAATATTAAAAAATAAAGCCAGTACTAATAAAAAAATAGAAAATGAATGAATGATGATGATCTAGTTAGAACATTCGTTTTGATAGGTGTCTGTTAAATTTTCTTTCTGAAGTTATTTATTTGTTGAACTCTGTTGATATTTCTTCATTTTTTTTCTTAATTTTTAGCAATATATACAGGTAGTCTACCTATTATACTGGCAACTAAAGAATATCGGATGGAAGGGCACCAAACATAAACCAAATGAAGCAAGAGCGCCGACATCACAATAAAATAATAAAAACTTTTTACAAAAAAAAAACAACCGACTTTAAAAAAAAAACACGAAAAAGTGAAAAATAACTTTAATTTCGGAAGTCGGTGTCTTTGGTTTTCAATTTTTGTTTTTTTGCTAAAAAATACATAAGTACAGACGAATTGAGAACCTCCTCCTTTTTGAACTCGGTTAATAAATAAACGGTAATTTTCTTAAATCTAGGACTTCCATCACTCAAGAAAGAAACAATAACCTTTATTTGAACACATTTCGTGAAACAATACAGATACAAAAAAAAAAAATGAAAATAATGTTTTAACAATAATGTGTGCCTCACGGCTGCGCCAAAAAGGTTAATTTCAGCATTAATGGCAGACAAATGCTGTCTGACGCTGGTTTTCTAATGAACCCTCAGGGACAAGAAGTGACGGGGAGTACATACTCGTACAAAGACATAAGATTGAGTACAGCATTGCTATTCTGTCACCATCTCACCGTGAAAACTTAGGTGAAGTGAGCGTGGAGTGAGCTGTCATTGTCATCGATACCTACTGATGCTGAGGCAGTGACAGTTCACTCCAAGCTCACTTCACCTAAATTTTCACGGTGAGATTTTTACAGAATAGCACTACAGCATTGCTATTCTGTAACCATCTCACCGTGAAAACTTAGGTGAAGTGAGCGTGGAGTGAGCTGTCATAGTCATCGATAACTAAGGCAGTGGCAGTTCACTTCAAGCTCAATTCACCTAAATTTTAACGGTGAGATTTTACAGAATAGCACTACAGGTATAGATAATGAAATATAAGCACTAGGTTTCGAACACGGCTTCACTCGCACACCTAGAATGTTAAGTAGCAAAGCCACAAACTATTTGTATGCTTTGGCGATATTAAGTCTAGCTCCGCTTATATCACAAAGGACATTGTCGATTGAAATGTATTCACAGTAGCGTTCCCAAAATAGAATGCATTAGTAATAGTATAGCCTATACTATCACTCAAAGTGTGCTCCGCGGAGCCCTGGGGCTCCGCAAAGCCTCTGTGGGGGCTCCGCGAAAAGCCTATGGCATATGTCCAACTGTAGACGACATTGCTTTGTGGTATTTTAGCTGCTTCAGAATCATCCTAATCTCGTACGAATTATTTCTGTTTTTAACCGACTTATTAAAAATAAGGAGGTTATCAATTCGACACGTTTTTTTATTATTGAAACTGTTTTTATTTCGCTATAATCCAACAGTGCCAGCCCTAGTGGGAAAATGTGAACTCAGAGTTTATGCGAGTGTTATTTCCCCACCAAAATCAATTAGTGGGACACTGTGGACGACAAAACTGTGAACAATCAATTCACTTTGTTCCACTGGTGGGACATATTGGTGGAGCAAAGTAGAATTTCATGAAAAGCAGTTTTTGATTATTTTAGGGCTCCGTTAAATGTGTTAATTTCCAAAAGGGTTCCATAGCCAAAAAAGTTTGAGAACCGTTGGCTATAGACAGTCCTAATATTCGGCTCGAAACTCAGGTCTACATAAATGATTACCCTGCCTCTGTCTTCAAGCAAATTATTCAAATAGGAGCACCTTCCATTAATCGATTGGTGGGTATCCGATGTTCCCAGACTCGATTCTAAATCGATTTCAGATTGGTTAGTTTATCATTTGATTATATTGATTTAAGTTAATCGATATGCAAATTCGTTGATGAAACGACAACACTGAAATATTGTATAGTTATATTAATTTGTGTTTAATTACTCGGTTTCGCATTCTAATTTCGATGCCATTCAACCACAATTATTGGAAACTAGAAATTCTGTCCTTTCATAATCAGACTTCAGTAATCGATACTCAATTATCGATGTCAATTGTTCTCGCTATCGCTTCCGATTCTGTTCAGGAATTTCTCGTTCGAACATTGTCGGCCCTCACTGCATATTCTCATTTTAAATCGCCTCCGTTCTCAATAAAACGCCGCCCAGACGTCTGCACGGCGTCTCGGTCGACACAATAGTGATAATGAAACATGCATTACAGCGCCTTTTGTGTTTCCCCCACCACTTTCCGCGCAGCCAATCATGGCGCCTTTGAAGTGGATCCAGGGGTTAATAAATTTAAAATACCTTCTATGTAGAGTTTCTCAGAGATGATGAATTATAAAAATGTTCTTTGTTTATACTTCAGATTAATCATGGATGGTGTATTACTTTCGGCTGTTTTTCCTGTGATAAATAATTAAGTAAGATTTTGACGATGGATGAATTTCTTAGAAACGACATAATTTTTTAATAAGCAAGCCGTGGAACTTGACAAAAATTTGAAGTAGGGTAGGTTATCAAGTTGAAATGTATTTTACGTAATGTTGATGTTTAATTTGATAGCCAACAACGAATGATTTTGATGAAATTTTAAACCACTAAACAATCATTACTATTTTTTTACCACAACGGGCAAGCACTTGGACTTCATCTCACCTGCTGGTAAGTGATGGTCAGACCGAAGGTGGAAGCGAGCTTCACCCGGAATCCTCAACCACAGAGGAACTGGCTATCTTACCTCTAGCTGCCGAAACACAACAAGGCTGTTAACATTGTTGTTATGGCGACAGACTTAGATAAGATGGTGGTAGCTAGCCAGGCGGACTTAGAGTAAGCCCTACCACCAACCAAACCGAGCAGCAGAGCTGGGGAATCGAACCCGGAACCTCTGGTTCTGAGACAGAGGCGGTTATTAAACCACAGAGGCGGTTAAATTATCTACTCCTTCAGAGAATTAAACGTACCTACGAGTATATAAATTATAATTTTCCCGCTAAATTATCCAAACCATACTGATGGCGTTTAGTACAAATTACGAGGTATTGATCATAAATGACTACCGCCAAAATGCAACAAAACGAAACTACCCACATAATCCACATTCGAATATGATTAAATCCGATAATACATGTAATATCGACGCAATCCCGCGAAATGCTCCCTATTCCCGGGATCCCAGCACTAGATCGCGCCGGGAATTACAAATGTAGTTATTGGGAGTCATATTTGATATTGAGATACCATATTTTATACGACGATATTACGTCAAAATTGAATTCCTGCTAGAAGTCATTGGGAACGGATATGTGAACTAAAATGTTACATTTTCGTGAATGTTAAAAGATTTCTAGTAGAAGTGGGAATTGAAGGTTTTATATCGGAAAATTTAGCTTTTTAAAATATAGAATGAGTTTAATGGAAAATGGAAATTGATCTGTGATTGTGTTGTTGATTCAGCTGCATCCGATTAGACTGGAAGCCGACCCCAACAAAGTTGGGAAAAGGCTAGGTAGATTGACTCTCTTTCATTTGGTCAATTTCTTGTACACGCATGGGAGAGGCCTATGTGATGTGTCATGGTCATCACATTTTCAAGACTAAGATTAAAGGCTGAGCTACAGGCGCGACGCGACACCGGTAGAACAATTTCCGTGAAATTTTCATAGAAATTGCTCCAACAGAGTCGCTTCGCGTCCGTCTGCGGGAGTCGATACAGAGTAAATTGTTAAAAAATGTTTGCGAATTAGATATTCATTAGACATCTTATACTTATTTAACGAATTTTGTAAAGGGTACGGAATGTCGGACCTACCTAAATACTATTAATCGAAATCCCAAAAAAATACTTGTTTCCCAGCGTCCACTCATATTTAAAACTGAAACAAAATTTAATCTAAACTTAGTATTATAAAGCTGAAGAGTTTGTTTGTTTGTTTGAACGCACTAATCTCAGGAACTACTGGTTGGAATTGAAAAATTATTTTTGTGTTGGATAGTCCATTTATCGAGGAAGGTTATAGGCTAAATAACATCACGCTACGACCAATAGGAGCGGAGCATAAATGAAAAATGTTGCAAAAACGGGTTCATTATTCCTTTTTGAGAGCTTCCGTTGCGTGCGCTGCCTAAACGGTATAAGTTACGCAAATATCGTGTATGGTGGAATTGTTCAGCTTTAAAAGTTAAAAAAAAAAGTCCACGACAGCATATGTCTATCTTTTAAGATTGACTCACTATAACCTTTTTTTATGGTAATAAAATTTGTTCGAAACTAATTCATTATTTGTGAAGGAGTTTTATCAACATAATATTAATGTTTATTCAAATAAATAGTTTTAACATCAAGGGTATTTATGTAGCAGTAAAATACTTTTTATTTAATTCATTCGAATCGGACATTTAATTTCGAAGTTATCACGAAATGCAATACGCGAACCATTACACGCCGGCGGGCGCCGCGCCGTGCCGCCCGCCGCTACGTTCCCTACTCTAGAGAGGAGAGGATGGGCACACGGGTTGACCATGACCTGGAATAAGACGTAGGATACGTTTTATCCCTATATTCCCACGGGATCGAGACCTACGCGGGTGAAACCGCGGGGCACAGCTAGTAAATAAATAAATTACACAAGTTTCCATTCCAACAGCTCCAATACTAAGCCACACAGTTATATATTCACGTCTTTCGAAACAGAACCCACATTCAATATGCCTCCAGACAGCGTGCCGTTAGATCATTTGCGGTGGGTCACAAATAGTGACGTTACATGATAGTTCCCGGGAAATCCCGGGATTACGGACTTGTAAAATTCTTGGTGAATTGTAAAAAGTACGGTAGATAAATCTAGTCTGGCGTTTCTTAGAATGAACTGTGATTTTATTCTAAATGCTTTTCTCCTTGACAGTTTGTTGGTAAACCATCAGAGTAAACTACAGAGCAAACCACTACCAGAGTAAACTACATAGATTCTACTATGCAAAAATGGATTAAAAAACTGATTATTTTCGTGTTAATCGAAATATTGATGCCTTTTTTTTTGAGTTATGGAAATCATCATATGACTTCTCCCGCTCTGGGCGGAGCGGGAGGACGTGTCAAAATTTTACTGTTTAGTCAGTAAAATTTTGACACGCCCTCCCACTGTTCCTTCATTTGCCTGTTGCCAAGGGCCCCGGTATCCCTTTCGTTCTTTCCCACACCCCTGGCAGGAAATATTAATACCTGGGCTCGTTATCTTATTATTTTCTTTCTGTGTTTGTTAACTTTGTATATTTTTCTTTCATACAGAACGTGTCAGTAACTGTCCCTCACCAAAAAAGTTTTAGATCAAATCCCGGGATCTCAAAAAAGCCCGCGTAAACAAGCACGACTTCCCATCCCTAGTTATGATAGCTACTACCCAGACATTACCGTCTGAGTGAAACCACAGGCGACGCCAGGAGACGGTGCTAGTTACAAATTGGTCCCTTCAATTATTTGTCTGTTGATGATGCGGAATCACTGGCTTATTGAGTGTATTCAGATTAAAATTTATTTATTACGATACAATTGTAAATTATTTTGATTACTAAAATTGGGCTCCCTTCTGCCTAAATAATCCAGCCCGCAATCTCTCATTAATTAAGTTAATTACGTCAAACTACTTCGCTAACTAGCTTATGGCTAAGTAATAACCGCCGCACGGGTTGATCAATCAGGTTAAGCTACGCTTGCCGGGGTTGGTCCGTGGATGGGTGACCATCTTTACTTACCGAGACTCCTCCGTGCCTCGGAAAGCACGTTAATCCGTTGGTCCCACCTGCCATTCAGGGATCTTTGACAGTCGTTACGGGTCGACAGAAGCCCGAAAGTCTGACAGCCAGTCTCACCAAGGGGTATCGTATTACCCAGTTACTGGGTTGTGAAGGTCAAATAGGCAGTCGCTCCATGTAAAATACTGATATTCAGCTGCATCCGGTTAGACTGGAAGCCGACCCCAACTTAGTTGGGAAATGGTTAGGCAGATTGATTGACATCAAACTACTTCAATGTTCCAAATTATACAAGACGTAATCATGACCTCATTCATATAAAATAATCATGGAGAATAGATTTAAAATGAATCCGTGTTAACAACTCAAAATCGTTACAATTACTCCGGAAAACGTGAGTTTTCATGTTAGCTTCATTCCTTTCGCCATAACTAATCCCTAATCTATTTATCTATCTTCTATATAAATAAAAATCAATGTTTGATTGTTTGTTTGTCCTCTTTGGACTCCGAAAGGGTTGGACCAATATTGATGAAACTTTGCTAGAGTGTTCTGAGCGCCCGCGAGTGTTCATGGCACAAAAAATCTATATTAAAAAAAAATTGGCATTGCAACGCCTGCGCCGATGCAGCTAGTCCTTACTAATATTATCAATGCGAAAATAACTCTGTGTGTCGCGCTTTCACGACAAAACTACTGAACCGATTTGAATGAAATTTGGTACACAGAAAGGACATAGGCTACTTTTTATCGACATACCTCTCGGGCGAAGCCGCAGGTGGAAGCTAGTAAACAATACAGCCGTTTCACTGCAACAAAATGCACACACATAATATACATATATCCTAGTTTTCTACCATCCTTATCCCGGCGTATCCTACCCAGTAGTCTTACCCTGACAGCTAAGTAAACAGACAGATGAGCGAGCAATCACTTAATAGTATCCTGAGCTTAGCCTGGCATGGGATTTAAATGAAGAGAAATCTAGCTTCTAGGAAGATTTATTTGTTGACTGTATTTTTGTTTAGTTGGCAGGTTGTCAAAATATTGGTAATGGTCAAAATACAATAGACGTAGATATATTTAGTAACCTATTCCGCTTAACTATTCGTCAAGAGTCATAAAAAACCCTGTAAGAAATCGACACGTGTTTCACCTCTCAACGAGGCATCCTCAGGATGACGATTGACCAGTCGCGGACCCGAACACCCTGAATCAACGCCTGAATCAATTAACTGTCGGTCATATTTATAGTTCAAAGAAAGAAAGAAAGAAAATACATTTATTCAGCACAGACTGAAAGGCATACAATATACAGCAGATAACAAAGTTGGAGGCGGGACTACTGAACGTTAAATTTCGGGTTCAATTTCTATTATTAAGACTCCGGTGTCCGTCCGTCAGTTTGTCAGGTTATCTTCTGAACCCGAATTAGTTAGACACTTAGAGTGTGACCTAATATGAGCGATCTATTAACAAATAATAAAAATTAAAGGGGTCACCATATACAACGTGTTTTTTGCGATGTTTTTTTTTCGATCTTAAAACAAATTTCGTGTTAAATATTTTACAGTGGTACAGAATCTGCGGTTCGTGTGCGAGTCCGACTCGCACATGGCCACATTTTTTATTGTTGGTATTTATATATTTTAAGTCCTGAATTTGAAGTTGTGCCCGGGAAAAGTTTTGTTTCGACAAGGAATAGGCAAAACCGGGTTACAGCATTACCCTGTATAACCCTTCTATATATTATATTAAACTAGCTTCCGCCCGCGGCTTCGCCCGCGTTGTATGTCGATAAAAAGTAGCCTATGTCCTTCCCCAGGATGCCATCTATCTCCTTGCCAAATGTCGAAATCTGTTCAGTGGTTTAGGCGTGAAAAGGTAACATACAGATAGACTAACAGAGTTTCTTTCGAATTTATAACATTGAGTATGGACTAGTATGGATAAAGTCTTTTACATATTTAACAAAAAAAAATCTGAGGAACTTCTGAGCAGAACAATACCAGCGGCGTCGCGTCGCGCGTCATGTCGCGCCAGTATGTAAGAGCCTTAATGGACGTATATGTCTTTATTTCCTTCACATTAACCCCATAAGTGTCGAAGAGTTTTAGATAACCCAACATTTTGTTGTCCACGGTTCAACAAACTTGTGTATCCTATAAAATAGTTATAACCATTATGTCTGAATATGTCATTTAACTAAGTGGCACTGTTTAGATACGACGGGGCATAAATAATTTTACGTCTATCTCTATGGTCAAAGACCGTAAAATACTGGACAATTTTTTTATATGAGGTCATTATTGAGAAGAAGCTATTATTTTGGGATAAAACTTTTATAGACAGTAGGAATAAATTGTATGACCTTGAGTTACCCCAGACTCAAGGTCATACAATTTAATCCTACAAAAGGAAATATAGTTATAAATTAACCTAAATAAAAATTAAAGTAAATTGACATTGAATAGAATCGCCACATACCACTATGACATAATCACACACCCATTCACAACTCCTCATGCACACTCCTACACATGGGAGAGTGTGTAGGAGTGTGCATGAGTGCACTGTACACTTAGAAATGCTTAGATGGTACTAGCAGTTCACTACTCACTACGTATGTTTGTTTCTACTGCTTTTATTGTATAGTTATTAAATTGTAAGTCCGTAATTGGTTCTAAGACTAGTTTTATATTTTAGGATAACATTTCAAAGAGCTCTGGATTTTTTGAATAATAAATAAATAAATAAATACAAGGTCAAATTAAAAATATTAATCGTATAGTAATTGTCTTCTCCTTATCTCTTCGTAGGAATCCAAACTATAAACTGTGTATGGTTTTTCGTTCTTGGAGCATCTTGAAGATCACGATAAATATAGATTCTGCACGCGTAGCATGACCACCGTCGAAACGGATTTTGTCGACGGAAGAATGGACAAAATGACAAATAAATAATCATAATCTGTCATTTTGTCTATTCTTCAGTCGACAAAACCAAAGTTTCTTTAGTGGTCATGTTACGCGTGCAGGACGATAATAAGATTTGATTTCAGTATTTGAAATAAAGAATGCTAGAAAATGTTGGTGGGTCAGTGACCGCTATTGGCGTTGTTTGACTAGTGTTTAAGCTGGGACGAAAAACGTAGGTATTACGGCTCATTCACACTCGTGGAGGAGCTCGTGGCTAAGTAATAACAGCCACACCGGGTCGATCCACCAAGTTAAGCTACGCTTTCCGGGGTTGGTCGGTGGATGGGTGACCATCTTTACATACCGAGACTCCTCCGTGCCTCGGAAAGCACGTTAAGCCGTTGGTCTCGGCTGTCATTCGTGGAACTTTGACAGTCGTTACGGGTCGTCAGAAGCCCGAAAGTCTGACAACCAGTCTTACCAAGGGGTATCGTATTACCCAGTTACTGGGTTGTGGAGGTCAGATAGGCAGTCGCTCCATGTAAAATACTGGTATTCAGCTGCATCCGTTTAGACTGGAAGCCGACCCCAACATAGTTGGGAAAAGGCTAGGCAGGTTGGTTGGTACGGCTCATTCACACGAGAAAGATTCGTGTTTTTTGACGAATGGTTTTTGTTTACGATTCCTTTTTAAATGCCCATATTCACACGCAACACGAATCGTGAAAAATGACAGATACGTCTTTTAAAAATCGCTGTCGTCAAAAAACACGTATCGCTATTTTTTTGTGACAGATCCGCTGAAGTTCTCGCCCAAAACTGAACGAATCAAGTGTGAACATCTATTCGGATATTTTGACGAATCGCGAAAGTACTCGTTTCCGTATGCAATGTGAACGTCCATCCGTCATGACGTATCGTGTCTTTTGACAAGCGTCAATGACGGATCCCGTGTAAATGCAGCCTTACTTAGTAAACCACGTCAAAATGTGTTCTAATACAGCAAAATTAATAGTCCTTGGTCTCTACTAAACCTAACAAAAATATCTGTCACATAATACACGTGTTACATAACGAATTATCCAACTGACACTCACGAAACAGAGAAACGAGAGACTTTCTAAAATTAATGAATGGAACGGACACAGATGTCCTGAAAATAGGTTCAAAAATGGCTCCGTATTTTAGACTATACCGAGTGAAATTCACATTTCACGTTCCTTTGACGAACATAGCAACAAGGATTGTTGGCGAAAATATAACAATTGGACTTACCTACTATTTCTATTGTATACAGGGGTGAAATTGAATTCATGGGCATCCTCTTAAGGGGTCATTGTACTCATCATTATGAACAACTTTCACTAAGGGACCAACCCTGAAATCGCAAAAAATCAACTGATCTGAGTCAAGCACCGTAACGGTGCTTGGCTTAGAAGGGTTATCAGGAATGGAGGGATTATGCAACTGTTTGCTTTTCATTTATAAAAATACCTCGAAAACTACGCTTCACCACTTTCAAGAGCATATTATTTGCTTATTTAAATTAGTCAGAAGGGCTAAAGGGAAAACTAGCAATTTTATCCATCCTTACTTACTTATACACCTCTGTATTTACAATCCCATGATAATAGAATAATAACTTTATATTCAAAACTATCTAAATCCATCTCCCGCTGACGTCACCAATCCTCTTACAAAACTAGATTCTGTTTTCAACAACAGCTAATGTATTTCCATGTCTATCTAGCCAGGTATTGCGGTATAATAATAAGGTATAATAACGGTATGAATATCTGTATAAATACCTGTATAAATTGTACTAATATTGTAACTGTGTAAGTTTGTATGGTTGTTACTTAATCACGCAAAAACGGGGGGTATTCCTCGAAGCGCACCAACTTCGAAACGCAACAAATGAAGCGCACTAAAAGTATTCCTCGAAACGCACCAATGATGAAACATAGAGAAGAGCAGTTCATTTCTGCTTTCCTGGTAGTTTTAATAAATAAACAATTAGTACAGTTGAATTTTAAAACGTCTATCGATATCATGTATCGTATCTTTCATACTCTTCTCTGTTTCATCGTTGGTGCGTTTCGAAGAATACTTTAGGTGCGATTCATTTGAGACCTTTCAAAGTTGGTGCACTTCGAGGAATACCCCAAAACGGCTGCATGGATTTGGTTGAATTTTTGCATACATATAGTTTATAACCTGGATTAACACATGGGGTACATCTAATCCTAATAGTACGTCTCCGTGGGATAATTTTCAACCTCAACGCGGTCGAAGCCGCGGGCAAAAGCTAGTTAGGTATAATAATGGTTTACCTGTATAAATCTGTATTTTTGTTTGTATGAGCTCTCATGGTAATACGATTGGATTGCTTGGACATGGCGTTGCGGTGACCATGAGGCAGATTGTCCTGATAGCTTGTGAGTATTGTCCGTAATGGAGATTATTTTGTGTTCTATAGTGAGAATAAATACGGGAATGTTTTTAGTATTATTCTGAATATGTTCAATGTGGTTTTAATGGCTAGTGGGAATTCCTACATTATGTTTTGCTATTGGTGGAAAAACAATCTGCCTAGCCTTTTACTAACTATGTTGGGGTCGGCTTCCAGTCTGACCAGATACAGCAAGATTCCAGTATTTTACATGGAACGGCTGCCTATCTGACCTACACCCTCCTCCCTTCTATGTGCTGATTGCGTTCAGGTACATCGCTCAAGTTTAATTAATTTTGAAACGTACGATGATGTAAAAATAAACACATTAAAGGTCGATTCACACAATCATATCAGTGAAGTTACAGTTCTGACACAGTACCGGCACTGCGCAAAATATTCTTTCATACATCGCGCAATTAGAGTTTACTGCGCGCTGGATATACATATATACAAATCATCATATCAACATCAATCTTTGGGCAGTTGCCCGCCAGACACAACAACCGTCTGGTCGGAGGATCCTCCCTTTTCTATAGAGGATGAGGGAACTTTACACCCTGTTCCTCTTACCCACTAAAAACGCATCCCCACTTGTCAGTTTCAGTGGCGACGCAGTGCTCTCAGTGTCAGTGCCGACACCGGCATGAGAATGTATGAAAGAATATTTAGCACTGTGCCGGTACTGTGTCGGAACTGCGGCTTCACCGATATGTGTGAATCGACGTTCATTCGACAAATTATATCTAAAACAATAAACATTTGTCCTCTGTCAAAATAATACATCATGGTGACAATACGCGCTCGCGCCGGAATATGTTAACATTAATATCATTGTCGGATTTGTTCGATTTAATCTGGCATTTTCGCGGCAATGCTTTTGAATTATTTATTTTATCGACATGTCCTGGCTTGTCGGGTATTGTGGATTATGCAATTAGGCGATTGCACAACAGGCATTATGGAGAGGAGATTAACCCGTCGGTAAAACGTTCGATGAACTTTAATCGGTTGATTAAATTGTCATTGTTTATTATTGAACATGGGCGTCACAATGATCAATATTGCTTAAAAGAACAAGTTAAGCAAATGGATTTATGGATTTATTTTTTTTAGGGTGGGAAATCATCCAATGACTTCTCCTGCTCTGGGCGGAGCGGAGTCAGACTTTTACTGACTAAAACCCACCCGTGTTCCTTCAGTTGCTTGTTGCCTGTTGCCAAGGTCCCGGTATCCCTTTCGGACTTTCCCGCAACCCTGGCAGGCATCGGTCCTACCGGACCCCTCCAATTGTGCTGACATCTCTTTGAGGCGCGCGTGCAACACGACGCGCCATCGACCCGGGCCTGGTCCTTTTCGGACGGCGAGCTACCCATTGCTCGCCGTCCGCAGGCCCGCGCCTATGGTGGCCGGGAATCCGCCTGGGATTCCCGACGCCCAGAGCGTCTCCAGCGGATAGTTTATAACCTGGATTAACACAGGATATTTTTTATCCCGACATTCCCACGGGATCGAGACTTACGCGGGTGAAACCGCGGGACGCAGCTAGTTATAAATAAATAATAGATACCAACCTATTAGTGTCCCACTGCACTTCTCATACACTGAAGGCACAAGCATCAAGATGCTCAAGACGGTTTGGGGATTTCAAACATGGAGGACTTCCTCAAGATGTTTTCCTTCACCGATGTCAGTACTGCCAAGATACAGAAAGTACATATGAATTGAAAATGTATCCCGACAAAACCTTATCCAATACAGAACTTAATAATTAAAAGCATCGATAACTTAATCCCTTAAGGCGATAGCTTCAGGTTAACCCGCGAAATTTTTTTTTTTTTTTCGATTTTTGCTATTTGCAGGTCAGTATCAGCACAATATGAATGTATTAGGTTGTATGTTGATCTAAATATGATTCACGGCCGTATCAAGTACTTGTTTATAGAATTATAATCATAAAAATCATCTGTACACACGGCTACACATCAAGCTATACATTTCCAGTATAAGCTGACCTCTCCATTGTACGGAAATCTTATAAAATGCGAGGTCACCATAAACTGGAAATGTATAGCTCGATGTGTAGCCGTGTGTACAACTCTCTATTAGGTTCATAATATTATAATCCTATTGAATGACTATTTCATGAAATCATGACATTTGAGGATTTTTCTAACTTAAGGAATTGTATTGCTGAATCTAATTATTATAATTCTGTAAACCCATATCGTTTACGGTCGCGAATCATATTTTAATCAACCTGTCTTTTTTAATTCTAAAATAACTGGGAATTTTTGTAATAAAAAAAAACTTTTCGGCAAATATGTTTATTTTTTAGCAAACATTTTTCTCTATAGACAACCTGACACGGACTTGCAAATTGCAAAAAACGTAAGAAAATTTTAATTGTGCGGGCTACCTTGTCTCATCCCCCTTAAAGCCCTCCTCCCTCCTTAAGTCCTCCTTTAAGCTCCTAATGTGATTCGAAACTATATTGATTTAAGCTCGTTGCAACTACGGCTTCCTCCGCATTTACGGCCACCTCAAGGTTATCCGTTTAATTATAATCCGACTAAGTAGATTGCCACTTTAGAAGTTAAACAGTAATTGCTAACCGCGGTTTAACGATACGCGAACCGATTATTATTGAACTTAGGTTAACTGATTGTGTAACTGTTGGTTTGTTGGGGTATTGGTCCGTTAACTGTCCAATGGTTAACATGGTTCTTGGTTTAGACAGTTACGACTTGGTCGTGAGAGATATTTTATATCGGTGATCCGTTTCTGGGTCTAGTGGAGCTAGAGCGTTAAATTCTGAAGTCGAGTCACGTGTAGATAAGTATATCATCATCTGCCTAGCCTTTTCCCAACTACGTTGGGGTCGGCTTCCAGTCTAACCGGATGCAGCTGAATACCAGTATTTTACATGAAGCGACTGCCTATTTGACCTCCACAACCCAGTAACCGGGTAATACGATACCCCTTGGTAAGACTGGTTGTCAGACTTTCGGGCTTCTGACGACCCGTAACGACTGTCAAAGATCCACAAATGATAGCCGGGACCAACGGCTTAACGTGCTTTCCGAGACACGGAGGAGTCTCGGTATGTAAAGATGGTCACCCATCCACGGACCAACCCCGGCAAGCGTAGCTTAACCTGAGGGATCGACCCGTAGATAAGTATATACTTAAAGATAACTTAGCAAAGTTCAAAAGGCTTTTTTTCTTATACAGGGTGTAATTGAATCAGAGGCATCTTCTTAAGGGGTCGTTGAACTCGTCATTATTATTACATTCAAAAAGAAAAACAGCTGTTTTCTACATTTATGTTCGCACAGCTCGCCAAAATGTAAGGTAGCAGCAGATATTTTTTTCGCGATTTCAGGATTGTGAAAGTTGTTCATAATGATGAGTACGATGACCCCTTAAGAGGACGCACATGAATTAAGTTTCATCCTGTACGTTTATAACAATTATTAGGGTTCTGTACTTTTAAGGGTGCCAAACGGAACCCGGATTGTGTATTACTATTGCCGCCAAAACAACAAATAATAAAAATATAATAAATTTACAAATATAATAAGAAACGTGTTTTTTTGCTAAATATTGTAAGGTGGTACGGAACACTTCGTGTGCGAGTCCAACTCGTACTTGACCGAATTTTTCTTCTTTAATTCTTTGCTGGTCTTGGGATTCTCTTTTCATTCCTAACTTAGCTTTTATCGTGTCTGTGCGCAGTATGTCATGATTTTCAGAAATTCGCAATTCAAGCAAAAAAAATCGATGCGTCAGATTGCCCGACCCATTATAACATCTTCGGAATCAATTGTCATTACGTAATTACAATCTAATTACTAGTCAAAGACCACACACTCATATCTATTACTCACGCCAAATTGCTTCAATAAGTCAGCATTTTACTAGAAACCAGAACAATAAGATTCCGCGTAGAAAAAAAGGCACTTTTTCGCAAGGTAAGGTGTGAATAATTATAGAAATGAAATGATTCATACTGTAGAGTGTAGAATAAGAAATCTATTGTGAACTGTGGTATATTAGTGTCATTAGAAAACCACAATTACTTTTTCGCTGTCAGAATTTTAAGTAGAAGAAACCTAGGTACATACATACAGTCATGATGTATTTGTCATCATGACTAGGATCTTCGAAATCTGGCATATTTTAAGCTCGACTACTGTCGATAAAAAATGGCGGCTCTTTTATGAGTGTAGTGGCACTCGTCGAACTCAACGAGCTATTCTTTTTTTTTTTATGTTGGGATATCATCCCATGACTTCTCCCGCTCTGGGAGGAGCGGAAGGGCATGTCAGACTTTTGCTGACTAAAACCCACCCGTGTTCCTTCATTTGCCTATTGCCAAGGTCCCGGTATCCCTTTCGGAGTTTCCCGCAACCCTGGCAGGCATCGGTCCTAGCGGACCCCGCTAATTGTGCTGACATCTCTTTGAGGCGCGCGTGGAACACGACGTGCCATCGACCCGGGCCTGGTCCTTGTGGATGCCTTAATAAATTAAGGCCTCTAGCAAAGGTGTAAAACTTATAAACTAAGGTTCAGTTCACACCGAGACGCGAAGCGACGCACACTTTTTTATGATCCGATACATTATCGAATTTATTTACTACACAATAAGGTATACGCGCTGCGCAGCACCGCGCATCTCAGCGTACTTTCACACGTGTCAACCCTCGCACTGAAATTATACCTTTTCGTGGAGAGAACAAGTTCGATAATTGTTCTAAAGTGCGCGCAACGTCGCGTCGCTTCACGTCGCGGTCTGAGCTGACCACCCTAAGCGACTCATTCTAAGGGCACCCCCTGTGGGGTATGGACTTCAGCTAAGGGCGTCGCTGGGGGAGGCGAGTAAGGGACAGGCTGGATCGGATCTAAATTAAAAGTCCTCTGCTGCATGTCACATCTTTCTTAGTCCGAGGATAGCCCGATGTTACAGTCTTCTTCTGCCTGACTTTCGAAGATCTCGACATGACAAATGAATCACGTATTGGTCCTTCAATTAAGAAACATCTACTTATATCACACACTAATTAAAATTCTACCAACCATAAACTAATGACACTAATTTATATAAACCATAAACCACTACAATAGATTTCTTCGAAAATAAAGCCCACCTTTTGGTCAGGTAATGTGGTGTAGAATCCATGATTCATACTTACTTACCTGGGTACGAAACCGATAAGCTTCTATTTGCATGACTCACTACGAAACGAGGTCAGCAGATAACATGGTTCCCACTATAAATGTTTACTATTCGATTTCTTTGTTTGCTGTTTATATAGACAGTAATATTATAGTGTGATAATTAATGAAGCTCGTGGCTAAGTAATAACAGCTGCACGGGTCGATCCATCAGGTTAAGCTACGCTTGCCGGGGTTGGTCCGTGCCTCGGAAAGCACGTTAAGCCGTTGGTCCCGGCTGTTAATCGTGGATCTTTGACAATCGTTACGGGTCGTCAGAAAACGGAAAGTCTGACAACCGGGCTTATCAAGAGGTGTCGTGTTACCCAGTTACTGGGTAGTGGAGGTCAGGTAGGCAGTCGCTCCATGTAAAATACTGGACAGGAAGTCGAACCCAACATAGTTGGAAAAAGGCCGATTTAATAAATTCGGTCTACATCATCATAAATATTATCATCGCCACATGTAAAAACATAAACGACTCGTCGTCGTAAACCGTCGAAAGTGACATTACCAAAAGCACTGAAACTAAATTCTAATTCTATTCCAATATATCCTGTAAAGCCAATTTCACAATATAAATTACCCACAGATTCCATAATTAGTATTTGATTTCTAGCTGGAGGCTACATTAATTATGTTTATTCATGCTGCATAAACTTATTTCGGTTATAACTGTCTATTTCAAATACGTATAAAGGCCCGTCCACACGAGCGCGACAAGGGTTGCGCTGCCTGTCGCGCCCGCGATATCGCGCCACTCGGTACGAGCTATAAGGCTTTAAGGCTCTACCCTACCTCAAATTGCTTACCATGATCCTCCGTTATGCCGAAAATACCTACTGCAGCATTAATTTTGAAATAAATATATGTTAAAGTTGAGGATTGATGCTAGGTCCTATGTTTGGAGAAAACACGGATACATAAAATTTTCTCGATAGAAAAAAAATCCAAAAAATACTTCAAATTAGATCATGAAACTTTGCATAACTGAACTAACTATATACTTTTTTTAAATTACCATTATTTTCACCGTGAAAAGCAATTACCTAAACTATTCGAGGCTTGAGAGCCGCCAGCAGCCCACTACGTCCGGTCTAACTCAAGCCGCGAGCAGTATGGTGCGAGCGAGATAAAATTTGAGGTAGGCCTTAAATGACGGTGATGATTTATCCTGTCATAGCGAGGCTGTTTTTATGCAAATAATAGCTTATTATTGTCCCACTGCTGGGAAAAAGCCTTTTCTCCTACAGAGAAGGTATGAGCATTGATCACCATACTTGCTCAAGATGGGTTGGCGATTTCAGACTTCTAGATCATCGTAGCGATATAGTTTTCAGTTCTACTTGTTATTGTACTAACTGAATGTGACAACTACATGTGTATATAATATTAACTATGTACATAATGAGAACTCATCTAATGTGTAACTATATCTACTTAATTTAAAAACTTACTCATCCTTACATATTATAAAAGTCCTCCACCGCGTCTGTCTGTCGTCCTGTACGCGATAAACTCAAAAACTACTGCACCGATTTCCATGCTGTTTTCACCAATGGATAGAGTGGTTCTCGAGTAAGGTTTTAGTATATAATAACCGACATCCACGCGGGCGAAGTCTCGGCAATCAGCTAGTTAAGTATAAGTCCAACACCCTAATTGCGTAATGCACGAACGGTCAGAATTGGAAGCGATTTGAAACAAATATCTTCAAATCCATTGCTTCATAAGTTCGAAAAAAAATCTGCTCAACAACATAACGTACGAACTATCTGCTATGTAAATAACAGTGACGGAGTCAAATAAGATATCGTCTACATAGAATAAGTGGGAAAAATACGTAATTATTGAAGCTAACTCAAAAACTACGCTAGCAAAGTTAATACAATTTATATGGGACTACCTCTGAAGCATGACCTGCCAAACAAAAAAAGAATCATCAAAATCGGTTCATAATTGGCGGAGTAACAGCGTAAAATAAACACAAAAAAAAAAAAACATTATGTGGAATTGAGAACCCTCCTCCTTTTAAAAGTCAGTTAAAAAATCATCAATGTAACACCTTTTAATTTAATCTAAACAGCTCTTATCTCACTGCATCGCCACCCAACCTTTACCCAAGTCAAATACAAAATTGATTCAATTAATTCCCTTCATTCTCACTAAGCAATAAGGGTTGCAAGTGAGAAACGACACTGGGACCGCCCCAATTTATTAACTCCAGATATATACACTTTATTAGTCGCTGGTGGATAGCTTTCTTCATAATTTTTAGGGGTTGTTCAAAGGAGATAATCGTCTTTTGTTTTTGGGAGTTCATTTGTCTTTCGACCCCAAGTATGGCAATGACCGCTATAGAACGATCATAGGAAATTTTTTATTGAGATTTTTAAAGGCTGTGGTTATGTTATTGTGTATGTATCAGAATTATAATCCTAACTAATATTATAAATGCGAAAGTTTGTTTGTTTGTTACGCTTTCCCGCTAAAACGGCTGAACGGATTTGGATGAAATTTGGCACATTGGTAGACCATGACCTGAAATAGGACATAGGATACTTTTTATCCCGATAGTCTCACGGGATCGAGACTTACGCAGGTGAAACCGCAGGGCGCAGCTAATATAAAATAAATCGTGTGCGATCGGGGGACCCCCGTCAGGAATGGAGTTCCCCACCCACACACACACTCGTATACAATAGAAAGAAAGAGACAGAAAAAGAGTGAGTGAGAGAGAAAGTCGCATGGAGGGGGCATAACGCCTTTTCCTCACGTGACGATTTCTACCGCAAGCCGCGTTAAGAAACTTCGTTCCAATAAGCATAAGCAGCCTATAATGTTCCCACTAGTGGGACACAGGCCTCCTCTGTTTGAGAGGACAATAATAGAGAAATCATTATTCAAAGCCTCTTGCAGTCCACTGCTGGGCTTAAGTCTTTTCTCTTTCACGCCATTTTTTGCTGTTTTATACCAATCCATTGTTACGTCTTCGTGATGCTGTCTTATTTAAGTTAAGCAGTGATAACCTAGTGGTGTGACCATCAGATTGCCAAGTCATAGGTCTCGAGTTCGAACCCAAGCCACGCACCTTTGTCTTTTCGGATTCATGTGCGTATTGTGTAATTATAACTAGCTTCAAAATCGGTGAAGGAAAACATCGTGAGTAAACCAGCATGCCTGAGAGATATTTCTCGACGGCATGTGAAGCCAAGTCCCATAGGCCGCTTTAAAACTCTGAAGCCAGTGTTGTCACTAACCACTCAAAGTTATGAAGATTAATGGCTGAATCTTGATAAGATTCATTAGTAGCTTTCTACAATTCCGATTTGTGGAGTAAATGCTTCAAACATGGCTACGACGGTATTTATTCCACTTACGATTTCCATACCTTTCAGGTCTATATCTGAATTCGTTCAGAACGATAAATCTCTCAACACACAAATTCATTGTTAGTAGTACTAATATTAAATCCTTACTAATATTATAAATGCGAAAGTAACTCTGTCTGTCTGTCGCGCATTCATGCCAAAATTACTGAACCGAATTAAATGAAATTTGGTACACAGATAGTCTAGAGCCTCAGGAAGCACATATGCTACTTTTTATCGACATACCACGCGGGCGAAGCCGCGGGCGGAAGCTAGCCTATTATAAGCCAATTAAATGCTTTGTAAAGACTCGTATTGTCGAACAGCTTTGAAATTCTGATATAACCACAGAGTATGGAAATTCAGAAGACCCACTGATGCTACAAAAATTTAGACTTCCAATAATCTCGCGACAGTTGGATGACGAATTAAAAAAAGATTTTGCTATTGCCAGTAAGAAAAATCAATATCTCATCAACATCAGTCAGTTATCAACTAACCAAAATGAACCAACTACCTATCCTTAGCTGGTTGGTTCAATAAAATGATGGTCATCATTGGCATTCGTAAATGAAGAGATCCGCAGGAGAACCAAGATAACCACAGCCCGAAGAATTGCCAAACTTAAGTGGCAATGGGCAGTGCACATTGGTCGCAGAACAGAGTGGCAACCGCGTACCGGAAGACGTAGTGTAAGGCCTCCCACAAGGTGGCAAATGACCTTATGAAAGCCGCAGGAATCCTGTGGATCGGGATGTACAGAACCCGTCGAAGTGCTTGGGGGAGGCCTATGCCGAACAGTGGACGTCTTTCGGCTAAAAATATGATCATTAGTACTCAGAAGCTTGAAAGTCTTTAAACCACTCTTACTACACTTTCTTGCATACTAATTCGCTGTAGACGATAATTTTAATACACATGTCAACAATTCCAATATTATATGAAGTGAATCTTCTGTAAATATCTTTGAACTTTTGAACACCATTCTAGAGTATTCTAGGTTTCTCCGGTAAAGCTGCGTAGGTGATTCTATAGTTTAACACAAGGGCGGTACCTGTGTCGGCTTTGCTTGATAATTTTAGATTTATTGCGTATGAAGCTTAAAGTTTAGAACCTCAGTATTCTTGGTCTTATACGTCTTATGGTAATATCAAAGGCTCATTCATATTACCGCCTTAGCTGGCTGTACAGACCTCATGGAAACTAACACTAATAATATGATGGACAAATAATATCCATTAAAGCTTTTTTTTTTTTTCTATTTGTTCCAGCTAAAGAAAGTGATAAAGTTCGGCCGTTTTGGGGGACTGTCTCATGTAATTTTGACGTTAAAAAAGTGCTGATTCTCAGCCTATTTTGAGTGATAATGAAAATGATATTTCCACAGTTATTAGATAAAATCAGCTTATAACGTTCCCACTACTGGGACACAGGCCTCCTCTCTGTGACTGGGAGTGGGCTATAATCCACCACGCGGGCCTAGTGTAGGTTGACGGATGTCACATGTCTTCGAATTTTTAGTTTGCCACGCCGGTTTCTTAACGATGTTTTCCTTCACCGTTTTGAGAGCAGTGGTGATGTAATAAATTTCACGAAGTTCCTGTTGTGTTACTAGTTACTTCAAGTTACCCGCCTAACCAACATTAAGGACAGTTTTGCCTCAATCACCATTCTGGGCACACTGACTCTTGAGTACTCTGTGAGCCTTCCATCTGAGTTCTCACTACATTGGAGAGAAATAATATCCCAATCTCCAGTTTCTTAGCCAACAAACATAGAATGATCGCAAGTCGGAAGTTCAAAGCCGGTTGATCAGTAAAATAATATAGTGATTCCTAACTAGTTAAATCGATTAAGTTGCCGGGGCTTGCAGTGAGACGTAAGGGTGCAGTTACACTGCCTGGTAGAGTGACTAATAAGGTAATTTTAGTCAAACTAACTTCATTATTGTGAGTTACGTGTGGTTCCCACCAAAAATTTCCTGATTGCTTTTCTCTTAATGTGCTAATACAGTGTGGTTATAAAACTTACAAAGGGCAGGGGGCCTACCACCACCGCTTACAGCAGTATTATTTAAATCTTACTTCGTGAGGAAAAGAGATGGAGCTATACGTCCTGTAGACCTTCATCTCTTTCCTACACTGGAGTAATATTAAAATAATACTGCTGTAAGCGTTGGTGGTAGTCCTCCTAGTCAGGTTTTATATGGTGTTTGCCATCAGACATATTATGGAATTCCGTCATAGGGAAATGAACTCTGGAAGACCCAAGTACTGCGGTAAACTTAAACGACAAATCAATACACTTCTACAAGAGAAAAAAGACTACATAAACATAAAAATAAAAACGCATCTACTACATAATTTAACAAACTTCGTAAATAAAAACTTTTCCGAAAAAAAAAATATTAAAGAATTTAATAATTTAAAACTTTTTTTTATTTTGTTGTCTTCCCACGCCTCTACAAACAGTCTGGCCACAGCTTAAGTCTATGTTAATACTATCAGAGTCAAGTATTGACCTGGGACTTAAACTTGGTCTTAAAACTTCAGCGGTCAGTAACATAGTGATTGTTTTCACTTATTAAAAACAAAGCCATAAAAATAGTTTACATTTTTATGGTCGTACTTTGTTTTATGATGGAAATAATTTAGTCTGTGGCATAAACGTGTTTACAGCTACCATAAAAGATGACACACACTTAATATACAATAGAGGACTGCTATTAACATAACATAACATCACGCGTGTATTCCCCGAAGGGTTAGGCAGAGGTGTACCTTAGTACCTTAGTTTTGTATAATTTAGAAGCACTTTTTTAATTTTGTAAATGTGAGTACCATGGGGCCGTTTCATATGGTATCATGTTGTATGTTGACTTGAAAGAGCCTGGCAGATGAGAGTATATCATACTCACTTAAATGTCTCGCTGATGGTGGCGCGTGTGTTGGATCATTCGGTTCCCTACAAAATGGTTGAGCTGGATGGTGCTGATCCACGTGTCATGTTCGTGAACGGGCGCCGTCAGTTGAGACTGGTCATCTCTTATCTGCCAGGGCTTATTTTTAATCTTATATTTTGAATTATTTTTGATTATTTTTCGTTTGACATTGTTCTCACATATAGAAGCACGAGAATACTGTACCCAGGATTTTGTAATATCTATATACATTTTTAAAAGAGTGTCCTTGGAGTTTCTTGCCCGTTCTTCTCCATAGAGATCTACGAATTTGAATGGGCAACTAGCTTCAACTTTTTGACTAACTGACCGACTCTTTGACAATTCAAAAGTGCCTGTAAATGGTTTAATTGAAATAAATGCTTTGAGTTTGAGTTTGAGTAGGTTCACCCACATTTCGCCAGTTATGTTTAAAGCGAGCCTATTGCCATCAAACGCGTACAATTAATGACTCCGGACAACTACTGATAAATTGCAGATGGAAAACCCAATAACACTTTGCCTGAATCCGGAATTGAACCCAGGATCGAACCCCATGTTCTGCAGTAGCTTTTTTAACTACTATACCAACGGGGCAAGGCAGTTAATGTGCAACAAAAAAAAAAAATTACCTGTTTTCGATTACTACATAGTTTTCTATAATATGTTCATTATTTAGAAAACAAGTTTTATTGTAATTATAAATTTAACTCTGTATAATTAAAACAAACCTATTTTCTCATAGGGGTAAGTTTTTCGTATTTAAAACCCTGTCTCTCTGATATTCAAACGGTAGACAGAATAAAGTAACTGACTTTTTAATAATGTTTAGCGTTAATTGTATTTAGTAACAATTAAAATCATCGAATTTGTAGTTCATTTTCTTTAAGGGGCCCGACGCGCTAAGGTTGCTCGCGAATTAAAATTTTCTTACCTTTTTTGCAATTTACAAGTCAGTGTCGTCAGGTTGTATGTTGATTAAAATATGATTCGCGACCTTAACAAAGTATTTACAAAATAGGGAATATGCATGTGATTCAAGTAAGGGTCAAGTTTTTTTTGTATAAACTATATTACTTCAGAATTATGCCTCCATCAATATTTTTGAATAATATTTCTTTTTGAGAGAAATTAATTTTTTTAAAGTGCCAAATTACTGGGAAATTCAAATACTTGAAAAGCGACGCTATTGCTCAGAGCGGATGTGACGTAACAGTCTATGACAACAATCAAAATGTCAATGTGTTTTGTAGGAGTGTTTGACATTGACTTGACACTTGTATGTTTGTTGTCATAGACTGTCACGTCACCACACTAAGCGCGCCAAATGGAGGGCGTTTAAATAGCCCGGGTTGGTTGGATATTTTTAACACATTTTTTAAGTACTTTAAATTGCTTTTTTGCCGTCGAATTTTATTTAACTATTATTTGGCGATGTAAACTATCGAATAAAAATATACATATAAAAGAATAAGTACATGCATTTTCGCGGGCTACCCTGACGTTTTCGCCTTAAGATAATGAATATCATTAAAATTATAAACTAGGTAATTTAATGTAACTTTGCTTAAACAAATTCTGAGCCTGTTGTTTTCATATAAAATAAATCTTCAAGTAAAACATTCTACATACGCATGTAGAAATTGAATTAGAGAAAGTATTTTCGATCAAAAATAAAGTTTCTACTATAAATATTTGCTTCGGTACTGAAACTAACAAATGGCGATCATCTATTACCATTGGCGTAATCGCTTGCCGATTATCCACAATGCATAGACAGACATACTTGACACAACTATAGTTGTCGCATTTTAGCACAGCAATAGCAGTCATTGACCTTTCCCTAATATCTCTCCGTAGGAACGTATGCAATAAACTATATATGGTCCAATAATTCAGGACGTTAACGGACTTTATTTCAGATTTTTGAATGATTATTGCTAGAAAATGGAGGTGGGTCAATGACCACTATTGTCATGCTAAAACGCGACAACTATAAGTAATTCGACCATAATGGCTTTGCAACCCTAAGGACGACGGAAGGAATGTCACTTGCATTGCATAAAACGACAAGGTCTATTTTTGCTGTAAGACTAATATGATAGTTACGATAGAGTTTCAATTTACGGGAAGTTTTTTTCAAAAGTGGTAAACAATTACGAGGTCGACCTATACCTAGTTTTAATTGGGAAAAACAACTGTATGTATACTCAGTACTTATCTCTCTTTATGAATTTCGTAGAAAGGACGAAATGTAGGCGAATAATAAGGGAAAAATAGAGATGTTGGTACTATGTACTGAGTGAAAATTCCGGGAAGGACGCCATTATGGCACATCGGTACTTAAAGTACCTACACCTTAAGGCGAAAGTACCAGGAGAGCTCGCGAAATTAAATTTTTCTAATTTGCGAAAAAACTAAGATATTTTAATTTTTCGGGCTACCTTGTCGCATCCCCCTTAATGGTAGTGAAAGAACTTTTAACATTGACAAATTTTCTAGGTGCACTAATGAGAACAGTATGCCAACACAATAAGTCTTGAAGTGTCACCCCGAACAACCTATCCGCCGACCTCAAAAATCATACGTCAGTGGAAAGGCGAAAATGCTAAAGCGCCAAAATGGTACTTTTGGGAAATGAACTTTAAAGTTAAAACTTTAAAGCTCATTTCCCAAAAGTACCATTTTGGCGCTTAAGCATTTTCGCCTTTCCACTGACGAATTATTATCAATCTAACTCCCGCGCAATAAGGCATAGTACACAACATTAAAAGCGAACAGAATAGAAGTATGATTTACTCACTGATATTTATTTGTTTCAGGTAATTTGGCGTGCCTGCCGCTGATGTGGCCCGGGGTTAATTGCAGACCGATGGGTTTAACAGCTTAGTATTGTTTGTCTTCAATTGTTTTGTGTTTGGGTTATAGATTTATGGTTTGTATAAATATGTGTCTGTGGTTTAGGACTTTGGAAAATTGAAAAAATCATTGAAAAACGTTGTTTTTGAGATCTATTCTCACGTCATGGTAAAAATGTTAGCCAGTCAGCTAGGTGGTACAGTAGGGCAGATGTACCAAAATCAATATAAGCTAAGGGTTAGGGATTTATGAAATGTATTGCAAGAAAACAGAAATATATCTATATAAATATAAATAATAAGAAGAATAATAAAACGTAAAAAATTAGGTTTTATTGTTTTTTTTTTTTCATTTTTTTTATTGTTTTTACTATATGCTGCACCGATTGACGACATCACGTCAACGCCGGCTGTCACTGAAAACCAGCGCTGTGGCTCTGTCTTGCATAGGGTCGCAGCATTATGCTGAGCGATGGCCGTTTTGCGTGAATGTGACGCATATTTTCCCCCAATTTGTTATTTTTCGTGTATTCGTATTTCCTTAGTTTGTTTGCCACAAATAAACGTATTTTCTTTCTTAAGAAATTATATCAAATTAGATATGCCGTCGCCATTCACTGTCACTTAGCACCCTAATTGCGTAATACACGATCATTCAGAACTGGAATCGGTTTCAAAATCAAAATCAAAATATTTTATTTCACATAAGCCTACATGGGCACTTATGAAACGTCAGAAGCTAGGTGCACGGTTCCAATTGGTCGTTTCCTATGGAGAAGAGCCGGCAAGAAACTCCATGGTTACTCTTTTAAAAGATAATTGGCTTTTACAATATTTTCGAATTACACAGTGTTACAGTTTGAAACAAATATCAAATCCATTGCTTCTTAAGCTCGAAAAAAAATCTGCTCAGGAATGTAAATAACGCAATGAATGCTGTCAAAATGAAACAAATTAGTCTTAATCGGTTACGAAAATAAGTTACGCAATTAGATAGCAGTATCTGAATTTCTGAAAATACTGGTATTCAGCTGCATCCGGTTAGACTGGAAGCCGACACCAACATAGTTGAGAAAAGGCTAGGCAGATGATCTAAATATCTAAAAGAATAAATAAACTCGCCAAGTGACTTCTATGGAACGAACTGGCCAGTAACAGTTTCTGGGTAAAACTAGGGTGTCCTTACACTGCGGTGGCTGCCACATAGCGTCCGCAATTTACCGTCGAATGACGTCACTGAAATGTTCTCTATGAGAGTGTTTTCCTTCATGTTCATGACAGCTGTCACTGCAGCCGTAATTTTGGCGACTACCGCTCTTATAGAAGCCCGTAGCGTTAGCAAAATAACGCTTTTGGGTGGCCTATCAGTCATCACCAGTGATCGGAGTAGGTAGATTGATTTTTGGTACTTGTATCATAAATGCACACAGAAAGAATAACATGGATAAGCCATTTTTCCGGAAAGTAATTCCGGTATTTCCGGATTCAATTAAATATTGTTAATGTTGGTAGTGATATTATTACTACTCAATTCAAAATTTAAAGGAAGGTATCAAAACTAAATTAATTCATTATTTATCTGTTTAAATAATAAATAAATAAATAAAATCTTTATTGACATAAATAAGAGTTACAAAAACAACTATTTAACAAACAACTGTTTAATGTTTAAACAACTGTTTAATAATAAAAACAATCGAATTCCGATTTTCGATTTCCGATTTTTTTGAGGATGGCAAATCATCAAATGACTCCTTCCACTCTGGCAGAATACAATTCCTACATAAGTTCCGGTTTTTTTTTAATAATCCACCAATTCCGGAGGAATGTCCATATTAATATATACGTTTCGGATCAATGGCCCCAGTTCAATCTACCTACTCCGATCACTGGTCATCACGTATCACACACCATCAAAATACTCGATTCGTCTTTCATAGAAGAAGAATCGAGTATTTTTATTTTTATTATTATTATTATTTTTATTATCGAGTATACCCAAAAATGTCCCTTAATATATTTAGGCGCCATATTAATCCGAATGAATCTCCAGGAAATGTCGGAATTCCACAAATTCTGAGGTTGGGCGGGCCCCACAAATATTCAGGCCCCTGGCCGCCGGGCCCCGAGGCTTCATATATCCTGTTCACTTAAAATTCTCTTTTAAACGTAAAATTTTAATCATACGACTGTGAACTTTTGATATACTGTTCTTAAAGTTAATTTACGCTTTGTAATTAGGAGGGTAAGCAGTACTGTTGGTTGGTTATTAACGTGTCTCTTCATGTGAGTGAGGTTTTCGTGTGGTTTTCTTTGGACTTTGCTGAATATGATATGGTTTTGAACAAAAACAAACAGGAATATCTAATATGTAAGTTTTGGGAGCTACGTACTTTTGGGGAACGGTGTTATTCGAATTTGTAATTAGATGAACTGTAACTTGAAATATTTGTTGAAATAGGTAAAGGAATATAAATAGATTCTAAAATATAGGAATACTGGCTGCGGTTTCACCCGCGTAAATCTCGTTCCGTGGGAATATCGGGATTAAAAGTATCCTTTGTCCTAATCCAGATCATGGTCTAAACAGTTGGTGGATTGGTCGCCAGACCGTAGCCAAGTGAGTTAACTGTCATGCATTTCAATACGAACTGTTTGGATCAGTAGCCAGCAACGTCGTCATGGTGTTCCAGTATGTTAGCGCTCTTATTCTTGGTGGGTAAGATTTTGAACCTACACAAAATCTCTCTGTAACCAAAAATACACTTAGATATTTCGCGAACAATTATTTATATTCGCCACTCGACCGATTTGAGTACAAACGCATTTCACTGTCCCCTTTTAAACCTTATAGAGTATCCAGCTTAACTTGACCCGCGGCCATATTCGGAACTTAAACAAAAATATACTGATTTTGACGTAAGAGTTTGACTTTTGCCTTGACAGGCAGCGCCACCGTGAAATGTCAAGATATTTTGGTCAGGGTTGTAGCATCGGGGTGGACTTTCTTTATAAAACCTTTTAAGCTTTTAGCGTTTTTCCTATTGTATGTTATTATGTATTTATAGGTATATGTTATAGTTATGTTTAACCGGATTTGGCTGCCTCAGGGTACAATACCCATGTGAATTTTGAGGGTAGGTAAAGGATTAGAGAGGGTCTGGCTATTTCTACCTTTTTCATATGACCTTGCGATTAAGCGGTAATATTTGGAAATGAAGGGGGATGAGCTAAGGTAGCCCGCGTTGTTCAAATTTTCTTACGGTTTTTTCAATTTGCTGGTCTGTATCAGGTTGTATGTTGATCTAAATATGATTAGCGGCCGTAACAAATATGGATTTACAGAATTATTACCATTAGAATCAGCAATACAACTCCTTAAGTTCATATAAGTGCCAAATGTTATGATTTCATGAAATAGTCATTCAATGCACTTACATGAACTTAGAGAGTTATATTGCTAATTCTAATGTTTATAATTCAGTAAATCCATATTTGTTACGGCCCGCAATGATGAGTTTTTGCCAGATTTTGTATGGCAAATCTGTAAAAAACTCATAATTGTGAGATCGATTGATACGTTTGTAAATTAGTAGACTTGGCCCCCTGATACTGACCTGCAAATTGCAAAAAACGTAAGAAAATTTGAATTTCGTGGGCTACTTTAGCGCATCCCCCTTAACTGCAATACTTTGTGGGTAAAATCCTCGGAGAGGCGTGCTAGTCATTTTTTTTTCACAGCCTTCAAAATAGGCACAGAATTACCGATTGATTGACCGACCTGACATAGATTAAATCTTTCTAGAAAACTACCTCTTTGGTCTAATGGTCATGAGATCCTAGGTTCGATTCCCGGGTCGGGTAAAGTGTTATTGGGCTTTTCCATCTGAAACTCAGAGAAGCAGCCCTTTTTTTTGTCTGTGGGAAATCATCAAATGACTTCTCCCGCTCTGGGTGGAGCGGGAGGGCGTGTCAGACTTTTACTGACTAAAACCCACCCGTGTTCCTTCAGTTGCCTATTGCCAAGGTCCCAGTATCCCTTTCGGACTTGTGTCTGGATTTGTTCCCGGTTGATGGCAATAGACTCGCTCTCTATTACATGGGACTTAAACATAACTGGCGAAATGTGGTTATCAATATAACCACATTTATTTTATTTATTTATTTATTAAAACTTTATGCACAAGTAAAAAAACTACTGTACAACGGCGGACTTAATGCCTGAGGCATTTTCTACCAGTCAACCTTAGGGTGATACAGAGACAGACATGGTAGGTGCAACAAAAGACAATACATATAACTTGAGAAATAATGAATACTAATTAATACATACATAAATTATAAACAAGTAGTCAGGAGAAATGACGACAGGTAGAGGAGAAAACGAATCCATCTAACGCTGGGATGATTCTGCCAACTTCTTACGAATGTGATCACGCGCCTTTACTTTAAATGATATGTGACTAGTTGCCGTCTTGATGTCCAGGGGACCTACAATTAGGTGCACCTCTGCCTAACCCTTCGAGAGATAGGTATCTACAGGCGTGATGTTATGATATTTTATAGAAGAGATGTACTATTTGTTACTGTAATAATATTGACTTAAGATCGGTAGCAATTATAATGAGGCTTCTCTGTGAGAGGGAGTGGGCCGTAATCCACCAGGCGAACCCAGTGTGTTCTAAATCAAATATGGAGTAGGTAGTAATAATTATATTGGAAAATAATAATACACCTGACCTTTGAACTTAAGCTTACAATTTCCAATATCCATTTCACTGTTAGTTAAGTATACTTAAAGGCAATCTTAACTTAATCTATACTAATATTATAAATTCAAAAGTTACTCTGTCTGTCTGTATGTTACCTTTTCACGCCTAAACCACTGAACGGATTTAGATAAAATTTGGCAAGGAGATAGATGGTATCCCTGGGAAGGACATAGGCTGCTTTTTATCGACATACCACGTAGGCGAAGCTGCGGGCGGAAGCTAATAATATTATAAATGCGAAGGTGAGTTTATTTGTTTTTGGTTTGTTTGTTACGCTAAAACGGCTAAACAGATTTGGATGAAATTTAGCATGGGTAGCACAAGGTGACCCGGAAAAGGACATAAGCTACTTTTCACCCTTGATCTCAGACGAAGTCGCGGGCAATAGTCAGTATTAGTTATAATATTATGAATGCAAATTGAGTTTGTTTCGCATTCACGCTGAAACGGCTAAACGGATTTGGATGAAATTTAGCACACGGGTACACCATAACCTGGATTACGACATAGGATACTTTTTATCCTGGTAGTACGTTCCGGTGGGATAATTTCCGAAAATCACGCGGGCGAAGCCGCGTGAAAAAGCTAGCACTACATAAAAATAATATAGGCTTAAAACCTTCCAAGAATAGACAATAAACCAAGAACTTAATACTCCATCTTCCTCAATTTCGATATAATATCAATAAACTTCCCATTACATTATGGTAGAAATATTTTTTCCCGAACTCAAGTATCCAATGACATTCAAGCTTATTATTCTGACCGGTGTTACGGGGTGTAATGTAACATGTTACAAAGCGAGCATTCGTGCCATCAGTACGTGGAAACGAGCACGAACACGCGAGCGACGAGCGCATGTTACACGGAGTTTAGAACACGGCGTAGCGTAACATGCTCGGTGCGAATGGTACATTACGCCCTGTAACGCCGGTCAGTACACGGTTACTCGAAATTTGAGACCCTTCATCTACTTGTTTTATTTGTAAACATACGGTGTAAACTGGGCGTTAGCTGAGCGGGAACTATCGTTCGATCGATGGACGATTTTATTCTTGAGTGGGCAATTTTGAGCATTGTGTTAGAATTACATAATTACATTGTGTAAGAGGAGCTCGCGGCTAAGTAATAACAGCCGCATGAGTCGATCCAGGTTAAGCTACGCTTGCCGGGGTTAGTGCGTGGATGGGTGACCATCTTTACATACCAAGACTCCTCCGTGGCTCAGAAAGCACGTTAAGCCGTTGGTCCCGGCTGTCATTTGTGGATCTTTGACATTCGTTACGGGTCGTCAGAAGCCCGAAAGTCTGACAACCAGTCTTACCAAGGGGTATCGTATTACCCAGTAACTAGGTTGTGGAGGTCAGATAGGCAGTTGCTCCATGTAAAATACTAGTATTCAGCTGCATCCGGTTAGACTGGAAGCCAATCCTAACATGGTTGGAAAAAGGCTAGGCAGATTGATTGTGATAGAACTATATAACATCACGCCTATATCCCCGAAGGGATAGGCAGAGGTGTACCTACAGTATACCCACATTTCGCCAGTAATTTTTAAGTCCCATGGGGACGAGCCTATTGCAAGCTAGGTGCACGATTCCAATTGGTCGCCGAATAATTGGTCGCCGAATACTTGGTCGGTTCGTTGGAGCCGAATATTTGGCTTTAATAATGTTTTTTTGGCACCAACTTACTTAGATACTCGTACATAAGGAGCTTGCCTACCTACATATGGGTCACTCGTCACAGCTGCAAGTGTGAACACATGTCATAGTTATCACGCAAAATCGTGACAAGACATGTGTCACACACAATCTTACACATGGCGCTGTGCTGAGATCTAGACTAAATTCCAATCTACAGTTGGTAGAGGATAAAATAGTGAAAGGGAAAAGCCGTTTACTTGTCAAAAACTTAACTTTTAAGTTGAGATAACAGGTAAGTAGTTATATAGCGTGTAAAAAAAACCTGTCCTATTCGTGAGGGTGTTGTTAAGAGTCATACTTACTGAGAGTCTATTTAAGAGGACTTTTTTGGGAAAAAGATAAACAAAAAGTCCGCGCGTTTTTTTGTCAATGGGAATTTTACCGGGTTTATTACATGGGGCGCAGGCGGCTGTCGTCTAGCGGGTGTCTACAAGTCATAAGATATGACTTTCCTGTGATGCCTTATAAATAAAGCCTCCAGCCAGATCAAATAGCTATTAGCTACTGTTAAGATAAACTCATTAAATGACTCCCGGTTAACCAACTAATTAAAGCGACAAAACTTCAAAACCCACATAAAAAAAACTCATACGCAGAAACCCAAACTAAAAGCCAATGACACACGAGCCAATCCGAAGCCGAAATCGAATTGGTAACCCATAAAAAAAAGTGTAATGTGCAGACACATTACCCTTACCCCTACTTTTATCGGTTTTTGTTCTGTTAAAAAAACTGTTCTAAATCGGCTTAGCATACGAGTATTAGAGAAGATTTGTCGGGAACTCAGTTACTACGATGTGTTCTCGCCTTAATCCTGATGCTAAAGGTCATTAAAATATTATTTACGGGAGTGATTTTAAGCTTGTTATGATTTTAGGGTGAGCTGTAATCCCAGTGGTTAGAAATTAAGCTGTTTAAAAAAAACCGGGCAAGTGCGAGTCCGACTCGCGCACTTACTTAACTTCGGTTATTATTTGCCGAAAAATAAACCATAATAAGTTCTAAAATAACGACAACCTGTTTATAAAAAAAAAACTCTTCTGTCTCTCAGTCATACACTTGGGTGTAAGTATATGACAAAAGTTTTTTTTTTATTTCGGCATTAATAAACGTTGTCTGTCCACTGCTGGGCCTAGGTAACATACATTGAACTTAATACCGTTTTTGTCCAATTTTCTATACATATATAGCAGCATTTAATGTTCCCAATCCTGGGACACGGGCCTACTCAAGAGAGGGAGAGGGCTGTAATCTTTGATGCGTTTTGTGAGCAGTGGTAATGAAATAAATTACACAAAGTAAAGCGCTTGCTTGAAGGAGCTCGTGGCTAAGTAATAACAGCCGCACGGGTCGATCCATCAGGTTAAGCTACGCTTGCCGGGGTTGGTCCGTGGATGGGTGACCATCTTTACATACCGAGACTCCTCCGTGCCTCGGAAAGCTCGTTAAGCCGTTGGTCTCGGCTGTCATTCGAGGATATTTGACAGTCGTTACGGGTCGTCAGAAGCCCGAAAGTCTGACAACCAGTCTTACCAAGGGGTATCGTATTACCCAGTTACTGGGTTGTGGAGGTCAGATAGGCAGTCGCTCCATGTAAAATACTGGTATTCAGCTGCATCCGGTTAGACTGGAAGCCGACCCCAACATAGTTGGGAAAAGGCTAGGCAGATTGAAAGCGCCTGCTTGGGTTCGAACCTACGACCGATAAACCCGTAAGTCGGGGCCGATTCCACTGGGCCACCTCTGGTCGTCTTTATAATTATACAGCTGCCTTATTCTCTCGAAGATAACTTCAGACACAAACAATATTTCTCCATATTGCTCATTGTTGAACAATTTCTCACAATACAAAGGAATCAAAGAATAAATTCTACAATTAAATTGTATCGTGATAGTATTTCTTATCATCAAAAGGCGACAGTTCACAGTTTGTCTTAATTGACAGTTTACAAGTAAACGTTTGTTGTCATAATGACTTTTCTCAAGGGAACGTTTTTTAAATTACTTTGAGAAAAACATTTTTAGACTTGGAAAAAAAAATACAGGTTTGTTTGACATAAATATGTGAAACATTTTTCTGAAAATGACTCGGAGATAATTGTTTCTATTCAAAATCGTGAATATCTGAATATACCGTGTTTAAATCTAACGAAAGACACAATTTTTTTCTCATCTTATTTTTCTACATTCGTGTCGCCCTGTATAATTGAGTTGTCACTGTCACAAAATGTCAAAAGCCATAAAATGTCTTTGAAACTTTATATTATGTCAAAAAAATGTACTCAGTATTTTAATGTTTCCAAGTTTATGATTAGTTTTTTAAAACATGTAATTGGCGAAAATCAATGTTAAAAGAAAAAAACATTGAATCATCATCTGCCTAGCCTTTTCCCGATTATGTTGGGGTCGGCTTCCAGTCTAACCGGATGCAGCTGAATACCAATATTTTACATGGAGCGACTGCCTACCTGAGCTCCACAACCCAATCAGTGGGCAACACGATACCCCCTAGAAACTGGTTTTCGGACTTTCGGGCTTCTGATAACCCGAAACGACTGTCAAATATCTAAGAATGACAGCCGAGACGAACTGCGCTTTCCGAGCCACGAAGGGGTCTCATACGGATGGTCACCCATCCACGCACCGACCGCGGCAAGCGTTGTTAAGCCTTAAAGATCCTGGCTGTTATTATTTAGCCAAATGCAAGCGAATACATTGAATAAAACACGTGAATATGCGATCTGATATCTGAAACAAATAGTACAGTATTTTATTTGGGTAGGTAAAGTACGGTCGGCCGATAGTGATCTGCGATAGTAGTGGTTACTTCACTAAATGAAATACCTACAGGAATATATGAAACAGGATAGTTTTTTTTTGTTTTCACGCTGTATAAAAAACATGGCGATTTAATTCTTCAAGGACTTTCTAATTAACTATAATGGTATTTGGTCCGCGCGCGGCCCGCGTCATGTTTGCGGGGCCAATATGGCCAGTAATCGCATACAATAGAGAGATTTGGAACGAAAAAGAGGAGGCCTTTGCCCAGCAGTGGGACACATTACGGGCTCTAATTTTTTATTTTTATATACAGTATTTCAAAAAAAGTTGGGGATAAAACGCGACTGCTATAAAATTTCGTTTTATTAAGAACTAGCTGATGCCCGCGACTTCGCCCGCGTGGATGTCGCTTATTATATACTAAAACCTTACTCGAGAACCACTCTATCCATTGATGAAAACAGCATGAAAATCGGTGTAGTAGTCTTTGAGTTTATCGCGTACAGGACGACAGACAGACGCGGCAGAGGACTTTGTTTTATAATATTAAGAATAATTTCCGAAGCCCTGTTAAACTCTGAACTTTTTTTGACTTTGCCTGGAATAGGGAATTAAAAAAAATTATAAACAATACGACTCCCTGCAATCGGGAGTCATATTGTTTATCATATTTTTTAATTGGAAAAATAAAAGCCATTGTTGATGAAAATGATTTAACTAAAGTTTTGTTTTTCCATGTACAAAATAATTTAATTTCCAAATAAAAAATACTCATTCAACCGCTCACTTTTCGCAGATATGATGAAAAAATATTTTATTTTAACAACAAATACTTTATATACAATGAATTGTGTTGGGAGCCTCCTTTTATGCAAACAATGCCTGTGTTAGGAGACTCCGCTCCTCATTATCTTAGATATATTTTACATATATTACAGCATATTGTTATTCTATAATTAAACATAAGTATAATGAGGTAAGAAGCGTGGTGTACTTTAGTTAGGTGTGGCGTATGTAAGATGAAGGCTCACAACAGTTTTCAGAAAATCCTTTTGAATTATGAACCTCAAAATTTACCGTAGAAATAGTCTAATTAATGAACAACTCGCAATACATACCGAACCTAAAAATATTACGTCGAAAATTTACCAAAACTTCATGAAATTCCGCACATTATTTCGGTCATTAAGCCATGAGGACTTGAAATTTTCGCGTTGAAATAATTTAAATTGAATAACAGCCAAACTCTGAATCTCATTCTTCAGTCAATGTGGTCCGTTTTAAGCATTTCAAGTCAAATATTTGAACAAACTCAAAGGTCCCTTGAAGTTTATGTTCTTATGTCCCGTTCAGTACTCTAAGCAAGTTGCTTGGGCAAGTCGAGCGACTAATAACATCAGGAATGTGTGGCTATATTTCAGGGTGTGGTATAGACCATCAAACGGGACAACTTTCTCAATGGGATCAACAACGTAATCGCGAAAAAATTATCAGCTGTCCCATACAAAACTCCAGTATTTACTCGACCCAAATGTATGGAACAGTCGATTATTTTTTCGCGATTATGATGTTGGTCCCTTGGAGAAACTTGTCGTTTGTTGGTCTGCACCGACAGCACTACACCCTTAAATATGATAACACTTTACTGATACACGGTGTAGAATGCATAGGAGAGTAGGCCTGTAATCATTATTTTAAAAATAATGATTCGATTATAAATAATGATTAGCTTGTTAAAAATCTACAATGATTTTTAATGGTAGGCACAGACAATAACTCCTTTCGCAAGAGGTTCGGTGCCTATCAACAACTACGCGTAGGTGGATACTGTTGATCTGTTTGATAATACTGGCTAGTAAGTCTTACTTATAATAAGACAAGTAAGGAGGTCATGGCTCATCGTCTAAACGTACCTTTAAAAATGCGATAACAAATCATAATTAAATCAATTTCAATTTATTTAATTACACGTCTAAGCTTACTTACGAAATGCACTAAACTAAAGAGTGAGAGACTAAAAAGAGAGATGAATATAAATGTTGGATGGAGAGGAAGGTCAAAGAAAAGATGGATGGATTGTGTGAGGAATGATATGAGAGAGGAGGGAGTGAATGATAGACGTGACGGTTGACAGGAGAGAGTGGAAGAAGAAAACGTGTTGCGCCGATACCAAGTAACATGGGACAAGGGGAGGGAGATAATGGCGTCTAAGCTTCCTTCTTCAAATTCAAATTCAAATATTTTTATTTATAGGGCATTGGTAAAGAACAATATTAATAAAAGTGAACACACTATATCTTGCCGTCAATGGCGCACAAATATTCTAATATTAGTTTCTAATTAATTATTAATAAATACAACAAAACATTAAAATTAACAATTACATTAAAAATTAATAATCTAAAAAACATTCAGTAAATTATCATAACAATCTTAATCACATAAAAACATTAAAATTCAATTAATTTTAATAAAACTTTTAAATTATTAACAAATGAAAAAAAAATAAGTGAAAAAAAACACTTAAGTTAAATATTTTACACGTTTTAGCTAATGTCCAGTAATTCACAAACATCATTAAATAATTTTACACAAAAAGCGAGCGAATGCAAATGTTTACCTAAAAGCTATTATGTAATATAACTTTATTACACGCAAAAGCTTAATATTTGCCAAAAATATTCATAAAACAAAATTTTGTCCATAAAAGCATAGTAGCAAGTGAATGTATGTATTTGGATCTAATCTCCTAAACTGCTGAACTAATTTAAATAATATCGCTTTTTTTGAGAGATAAATAGGGACGAAGGTCAGGAGAATGATGACTTTTCTACCAAATATATTCAAATAGCTTTCACTCGAATTTACAACCATTATCAACAAGTATCACAAACAAAATTTCAATAGGTACCGTTACCAAGAAATCATTATTACATCGCTTCAAATCATTTTCAAAATCTATTCGCCTGAACTGAAAATTTAGCTTTATCAAACGAAGCGTTTCAGGAATTCTGCTAGCTCCTGAGAAACGTAAATCCGGATTACACTTTGATTTAAGCTTCAGTTATTGGCCATTCGCTAATTAGGGCGTTATTTGTCTTATGTATGTTTATAAATGGCTTTGTACAGGTAGGTAAGTATAGATTTCATAATATTTCGGGAGCATGTGACTGAGTTTAAAAAGGTCTGAATACGTTACGTTTTATTTTCGATTTCGTTTGTTTTTTTTTTTAATGTTTCTATGAGTGTGTTTTGTTTAATTTGTGATCTCCTGTACAATCAATCTGCCTAGCCTTTTCCCAACTATGTTGTGGTCGGCTTCCAGTCTAACCGGATGCAGCTGAATACCAGTACTTTATATGGAGCGACTGCCTATCTGACCTCCACGAATGACAGCCGGGACCAAACGCTTAACGTGCTTTCCGAGGCATGGAGAAGTCTGGGTATGTAAAGATGGTCACCCTTCCACGGACCACCCCGGCAAGCGTTGCTTAACCTGATAGATAGACCCGTGCGGCTGTTATTACTTAGCCACGAGCTCCTGTGCGAGTCCCAATACATACTTTTTCTTTTTTTCTCTTGTGTCAGATCCTTTGATTTTAATTAAATAATTACAATCTCATCATCATTATCCTGCCATCATCCCAATTTATTTGGGGTCTGCTTCATCATCATCTCATCTACCTGCTCTTGTCCCGTGTTACTTGTGGTCGGCGCAACACGTTTTCTTCTTCCACTCTCCCCTGTCAACCGTCACGTTATCATTCCCTCCCTTCTCTTTCATATCATTCCTCACACAATCCATCCATTTTTTCTTTTGCTTAAAATGTTAAAATAATTACAATCTTTAATCGTGAATTCTTTTTATTAAAAAGAGTCGGATGCCCTGCGTTTGGAGAAGATCCTACCGACCAAAAAAACAAATGATAAACGTCTTTAGCTCATAAGGAACTGGAAAGCACGTGCCTCGGAAAGCACGTTAAGCCGTTGGTCCCGGCTGTCATTCGTGGATCTTTGACAGCCGTTACGGGTCTTTAGAAACCCGAAAGTCTGACAACCAGTCTTACCAAGGGGTATCGTATTATCCACTTACTGGGTTGTGAAAGTCAGATAGGCAGTCGCTCCATGTAAAATACTGGTATTCAGCTGCATCCGGTTAGACTGGAAGCCGACCCCAACATAGTTGGGAAAAGGCTAGGCAGATAGATAGCTCATAAGGAACTGGGGTCTTCGCTAGAACTCACCAAAGTCTATACACAATGCAAGTATTTTTTCGCCAAGATTTTAGATACTTAAGGGTCTACCCTACCTCGAATTGCTTGGCATGATCCTACGTTATGCCGAAAATACTGCAGCATTAATTTTGAAATAAATATATGTTAAAGTTGAGGATTGATGCTAGCTAGGTCCTATGTTTCACGAAATAACGATTACATAATATTTTCTCGATAGAAACAAAATCCAAAGTTACCTCTTAAACGATCTTTAAACCAAAAAATTAAAAAAATATCATGAAATGGCATAATAACTGAAGTTAACTGAACTGACTCTAAAACTGGTCTTATGTTTATTTTTTTAATTAGGTACCATTATCTTTACCGTAAAAAGCAATTACCTAAACTATTCGAGGCTTGGAGCCGACAGCACCACACGCCGTCCCGCTCTCACTCAGGCCGCGAGTAGTATGGTGCGAGCAAGGTAAAATGGAGTTGGGTAGGCCATTAAGGGTGTATGTGACCAGATGTCAAGCAAGAGGAGTATGTAAGGATCGTAGCAGGTGACGTTCTGTAGTTTCTGCTTACCCCCATGGGAAGAAGACGTGAATTTATAAAGGGTAAAAATTAAATCTAGTGAGTAAACTAATAATTTCAATCCTTTATCTGAAGGCTGAGCAGTACTTTAAATGTTTTGTCAAGTGATACTTGAAACTGTGATCATGGTAAAACCAGTGAACCTAACAGATCAATCCAATACGGATTCCTTCATTACAAAGCAAGAATGCAATCATGCCTAATAGCTGTGACTAGATAACATAGACGCCACTCCTTTTTAGACAGACTGAAGGCTGCAGACATAATTGAGGCTAAGCATTCTATGTTGGATGAGCGTGTTATAAAACACCGTTTCGGCATTATTTGATTTGTATCCAGTAAGGTTATTACTACTTGACTTGGAACGGATAGTTTGAGTTTACCAGCGTCCTCTCAAACTCAAACTCAAAGCATTTATTTAAATTAAACCATTTACAGGCACTTTTGAATTGTCAAGGAGTCGGTCAGTCAGAAATATGAAGCTAGTGGCCCATTCCAAAGCGTAGTAGTTAAGTAAACCTATGGAGAAGAACGGGCAAGAAACTCCACGGACACTCTTTTAATAATTATTTTTTACAAAATATTGGTTACATCATTCATGTTGAAATTATACATGTGAGAACAATGTAGAAAGCACGTTAAAAGCGTCCTTAATAAAAAGATAAAAAACAAAATACAATTTAATTTTTTTTTAAATAAGCCATGGCAGCCAAGAGATGTCCTGTCCCAACTGACGGCGCCCGTTTACGAGCATGGATCAGCACCATTCAGCTCAACCGTAGTTACATTTATACAATGTGGAGACCATGTCCAGGAGTGGAGGAATTTTGGCTAAAATGATGTTCATGAAGTCTTGGTTACCTCATGATTTTGTCCTTCACTTTTATGTCACATGCCAAGTTTTTTACTCACAACCTGTTGCTTCAAGGCAGTTCTGTAAACTGGTCACAGTGACTCATCGTCATCATTCTTCTCCTATAACTCAATTTATTTGTGGTCGGCGCAACATGTCCCTTTCTTTCATACTTCTCTATTTGTCGTCATCTCGGCAGTCACCTCCTTTCTAGCCATATCATCTTTCACACAGTCCATCCATCGTTTCTTTGGTCTTCCCTACTCTTGTAGCCACGGGTCACAACGACTATTCGCTAATAATAAACTCATCACTCATCATTGGGGTCGGCTTCCAGTCTAACTGGATGCAGCTGAATACCAGTATTTTACATGGAGCGACTGCCTATCTGACCTCCACAACCCAGTTAATGGGTAACGCGATACCACTTGGTAAGACTGGTTGTCAGACTTCCGAGCTTCTGACGACCCGTAACAGCTGTCAAAGATCTATAAATGACAGCCGGGACCAACGGCTTAAAGTGCTTTCCGAGACACGGAGGGGTCTTGGTATATAAAGATGGTCACCCAACCACGGACCAACCGTGGCAAGCGTAGCTTAACCTGATTGATCGACCCGTGTGGCTGTTATTTCTTAGCCAGACGATAAAATCAGCAAGAGTACAATCACAACATTTAAAAGATCAATCGCTAATCTACAAATTAGCATATCTTACCAAATAGCTGGATCCACACTTTCTGGTGTTGAAATCCTTGTAATTAATTATCTAATGCTGTTAACATTTAAAACATAAGAACTAGGTCTCGTCTGTGTCTCTGATGTGGTTGAGAGAAAGGTGTGGCAGAAGGTCAACCTGTTAGATGTAAGCTGAAAAGATGAACTAACCAATACAATATTATGTATTACGTGTGTACCTTATGACTGTAAGGTGTGTCCAAACATTAAATGGCAAGAGCGCGGCAGCAATACGTGGCGTTGGCAGGACACATTTGTGCCGCGCTCTAGTTAGGTAAAAATATTTGTGCACGCCAGGTAGACAGAAGCATTCGCGCGCGGCAGTCATCAAATTACAGCGCGGCAGCCCGCGCGCGGCTGCCTCGCAATATTGCCGCTTTAAGGCTCTTACATACTGGAGCGATTCGCCGCGCGACGCGACGCCGCCGCATTGTTCGCCGTGAGAAATTGTTTTGTTAATATTCGCGTCGTGCGACGAATCGCCCCAGTATGTAAGAGCCTTTATGTTAGGACACACCAATGTTGAAGTTAGGTAAAGACTTAGAAATTGGGTTTGTAGACGAAGCATTTTTATTGTGCATCTTGTATATGACGAGCAGAAACTTTTTAAAATGTTGTTGTAATGTTTTGCAATCTTTTATATAATAGACTTCAAGTAAAAAGCGAAATGAAAGGGAAGGCTGATTTCAAAGCTGAATTGGCTAGCCTGAAGGATGAATAGGATGTTAAAATACTGACATCGCCAATCTGTTGACATAAACTCATAAATCACGCTCTTTCCCCATAGAAATAACCAGAAGCTACAGAACGCCACATGCTACACTAACACGCTCATACATCTGGTTGACACGCGCGCCGGTTGCGAGTACGCACCTGACTTTTTCAAAGGATAACTGGCCCGAAAAAAAACTTTCAAGTAAAATCGAAGCGAGCGAGTAACTGTACTGTCGCCAGTCTAAACACGGCATCCAGGTTAAATAACCAAGTGTCCCGTGATAGAGGGTAGTTCGGGCAAATTTGAACTTTGCCCGGTAATAGCTGAGGACTATCTTTAGCTATTTCCTCTTAAGGAGTTTTCGAGGGGTGGCCTGATGAAAATTGTTAAGGGGTAGTCACGGCCATTTCGTCGCCAGTAGCGCGGATGTTTTAAGAAATATGCGCACTTATTTTGTTTAAGGCGAAGTCTTATAATTACTTTGACTGAATTTAACTTTGGCTTGGTAATTATTGCGAGGGATCGGGTAGTTGTTTTTGTGTAAAGGATTATTTTGGGCTTGTTTTTGTTTTTGCTTTGTAATGGTTTGGCCTCTGTAGCCCCATGAAACATGAGGCTCCAGGGGCTAGTGTAAATCTTGGGGTTCATTCGATTTATCGAGGCTGGTTCAACCACGCTGGGATGGCGATCAGTGCATTTCATTCATTCATTCATTCTTTCAATGGTTTAGCCTTTACAGCATGTATCAAAAATGTGTGGGGTGTGGTTCAGACCATCAAAGTGAACAACTGTTTCCATGGGACCAACATTGTAACCGCGAAAAAATTATCAACTGTCCCATACAAAAATTCAATAGGTACCTACTCGACCCAAATGTTTCGGACGGTTGATAATTTTTTACACCCTATCTGATACATGCTGAAAACACATTGAGAATCAAACTCAAACTCAACTCAAAGCATTTATTTCAATTAAACCATTTATAGGCACTTTTGAATTGTCAAGGAGTCGGTCAGTCAGAGATATGAAGCTAGTTGCCCATTCCAAAGCGTAGTAGGTAGGTACCTATGGAGAAGAACGGACAAGAAACTCCACCGACACTCTTTTAAATAAAAATTGCTATAAAACTCTTTTTTTTATATTTTCCCTGGTTACAAAAAGATTTTTAATAGTTTCATATTACAACTTTAGCAGGTAGGCACGACGACACTCTGGTGTAAAAAATTCTATGAAAACTTCACGGAAATTGTTCTACGGGTGTCACGTTGCGCCTCCAACAGACGTCATTAATTTTAACTTTTTTTTATAATTTGATAACATCATCATCTGCCTAGCCTTTTCCCAACTACGTTGGGGTCGGCTTCCAGTCTAACCGGATGCAGCTGAATACCAGTATTTTACATGAAGCGATTGCCTATCTGACCTCCACAACCCAGTAACTGGGTAATACGATACCCCTTGGTAAGACTGGTTGTCAGACTTTCGGGCTTCTGACGACCCGTAACGACTGTCAAAGATCTACAAATGACAGCCGGGACCAACGGCTTAACGTGCTTTCCGAGGCACGGAGGAGTCTCGGTATGTTAAGATGGTCACCCATCCACGGACCAGCCCCGGCAAGCGTAGCTTAACCTGAGGGATCGACCCGTGCGGCTGTTATTACGTAGCCACGAGCTCCTCTTATTTGATAACGATTTCCTGTAATATAAATATAGATTTCCAATGATTAAAAAAATATATATTATTAGGTTTTTAAACGCAAAATACGTAGAAAAGCAATTTTATATTATGTTTCTAACTTTCTAATAAATATTCTATTTCTGTTTCCATGTCTTTCAAAAGGAATGAAAGGTGAGTAATTTTCTGTGTGGTTGTGAATAAAATGGAGAATCACAATGAATTAATTTGTCTTATAATTAATTTCGTTTATTATTCTACTAGCTGATGCCCGCGACTTCGCCCGCTTGGATGTCGGTTATTATATACTAAAATCTTACTCGAGAACCACTCTATCCATTGGTGAAAACAGCATGAAAATCGGTGCAGTAGTTTTTGAGTTTATCGCGTACAGGACGATAGACAGACGGGGTGGAGGACTTTATAATATGTAAAGATGTATGGCTTTACTCTCCATCCGTTGATTATTTATTTACATAGAATGTAGGTAAAGGTTGGATGTCTTTAAAATAAATATAGTACTTATTTACTATCTCAATTAATTTAAACACATACAGATTTTTTTACGAAAAAACATGAAGAAATAAAACACTTTTTTTTTTCGTGAAAAAAAAAACATATCCCTTAAGCATTAAGCTTCAACCCCTCTTTAAATAAGAAAGCCACCTTTAGTTAAGACATCCTAGATAACATCTCAAACGTATTACAGGGATCCACTTAACCCTATCCTAATATTTACTGAACCCTTCATCAAAAGAAAAATCTGGGATTCTTGACTTTCACCCCCACTAGAAGTATTTTTACTGAAATATAAACGGGTTTTTAAGAAATATCCGTAATTGCCTCTTGTATGGAAAGGAGATTTAGGTATTTAGAGAAAAGAAAACTGGTGAAATCTGGCTCACTTTTTATAGATTAATATTATTATCTGGAACAGCCGATTGAAAGCTTATAAATTGATATCTAGTAAATAAAAACATTACAATTGTCCGTATAAATGGCGGAGTGCACGTTGAGTTAAGATTTCATTGGAAATAATAGTATATTCACCTCTCGCTTCTATTAATTGTGTGTGCGAGCAAGATTCAAATAACAATACGCATTGTCCCAGTTTAGATTTCGTGGGGGTGAAACTTCACCCCTAAAAAAACTAACCTGCTTAAATTATAAAGAGTTTGACTCTCTATTCGCTAGTGTGCTCTAGCAACTAGTAGTTTCTTTGGTAAACTGAAACCTATCCAGAAACGGCAAGATAGAGAAGTCTGTATAAACAACGTCAAGTTTGTTTCTCTTCTCCATATATGACATCCGTGTACGTCAGTTGACATTTGCAAATTACTTGGGCACTGACTTAAGATGTTTTTCTTTCATTATAAGTAGCTGTAAGAAGACAATTTAATAACAAATTATGTAGGCAGTACCTGCTTACTGTACTTCTCTTGAGACGAAATGAGCTTTACTGAAAAAAGCCGTTGCCTTGAAATACACTTCTAGTCAGCCTAGGCGGGGCTGTTTACCTAGGTTGGATAGAACAACATGTCACCCCCAACTCTCATATCTTCTTGTTTGTTAAATATCGAACGCCGCGTAGGTTGTAATCGATCAGTTAGCTAGCTAGCTGATCAATTAAGTATTATTTTTAACCTTCATATCGTTCAGAAAAATACGACGTTTAAGTACCCACCAAACAACAACAGGTACTATTGAACACACAACCAATCACCCACGTTTACAATCAGCAGCCCACTCAACCTCTCAACATTTTACAAGGGTTACAAAACAACCCCCTTTCGTAAAATCCCCGAAATCTACGACTCTATTACTCGTATATATTGATACCGACTTGTGGCTTTCATCATTAAGCATTTGATTGATTGTCGAACGATGACTAGATTCGCGAAAACAATAAAATCAGCAAATCATTAATGGTTTTCAACCCTCGGCAGTCGAGGGGTTGAAAGTTGGAATAACATTTGGATTCACCCCGCAATGTTTAGTTTGGCCATATGTCAGTATTTTAAATGTTTAAACAATGGTTTTAATCTGGTTTCCGAAACGCGATGTGAATTTATTATACGTGATTATGTAAGTTTTAATTTGGTGCTGTCACGCTACCGTTAATTGTATAGTTTTGTTGATATTTTAGTAATTTGATTTATTTATATGTAATGTTGACTAACTAGATGTGTTCTACATTTAAAAAATAAGGAAAAAACTTGAGAATCTCATTACTAAACTAACAGTAACAGACACGTTCTTCACTTAATGACATGAAAAACTGTACAGAAATTCCATTGAATATGTTAAATTAAAATAAAGGCAAAACAACATTTTATTCCACAAAGGACGATGAATGACGCTGAACGAACAGTCATCCTAATGAAGCTTTCATTATTCCCAGAAAAAGAAGCATTTAAACAAACCAAAAAATTAAATATCATGTTAAATTGATCGGTTGAAATGGTTGCAGAGTATACTGGGAATCGACAAACTTTCCGAATGCGCGGGAATTTAAAAATACTTGGTATAAAGCCGGTCATTCGTTCGTTTCGTTCATTCGTTGCTATGTATCGACTTTAGGGCTGGCACGAATTTGAAAACTATAAAATTTCAACGTAGTTTTTGTTTTGATCTGCAAATTGAGATGAACCCTCCTCTCATCTCCCGCTCTGAATGTCTGAATCTAGGCATTGTCTGAATTGAAACTTAAAAGTTAGATATTATCCAATCCTAAACTTGTACTTACACGAGGCATGGCCTGGCCCAGTCTCGTGCAAATGGCGTCTAACCATAATTAGGCATTGCTTAATTACAAGTAAAATTACAGTGAGATAATGATAACATTACATTAAATTTATAATTCAGACTCAAAATCAACGCTAATATCATCAACAGGCTTGCATGCAGGATTAGTACGTAATATCCATACAAAATTAATGTTTACGCGGTATACGAGTATAGAGCAAGCGTATTCTGACATAAATACATTCAGACACTAAAGGTGAGTTTAATAACAGAAATGTAATTGGAATACTCAGACGTCTTGATAAAATTATAAGAATACACGACGAAATCAGCAAAAAAATGTGAATGGAATTTAAGCAAAAGAAATGAATCAGGATTCTTTCTTTTTTTGCTCCGTTGTTATACATAATGTTTAACTAGGTTTTAGGTTTGTGTGTTTGGGCCCTCACGACGGGGGATGCTGTGGCCCGGGGCGGGGTCGTCTTGGCGGTGTCACTAGACATCGCCAACGCCTTCAACACCCTGCCCTGGAGTTGCATAAGGGAGGCACTCCGGTACCACCGGATGCCGACCTACCTCTGTCGTGTGGTCGAGGCCTATTTGACGGACAGGGCCGTCATCTACCCCGGTCACCAGGGAAGGTGGAACCGGCGAGAGATGTCGTGCGGTGTCCCACAGGGATCGGTCCTGGGGCCGCATCTGTGGGACATCGGATACGACTGGGTGCTGCGCGCCGACCTCCCTAGCGACGTCAGCGTGGTTTGCTACGCTGACGACACGCTGGTCCTGGCGCAGGGGAGGTCGCACCAGGCGGCGGCCGATCTAGCGACACGCTGGGTTGCGACAATCGTAGATAGAATCCGGCAGTTGGGACTCGAGGTGGCCTTGCACAAGTCCGAGGTCATGTGTTTTCATGGCCCTCGGAACGCGCCACCGTCGGGTTCCCAAATTACGGTAGGAGGGGTTCACATCGGCGTCGAGTCGACGATGAAGTACCTGGGACTCGTCCTCGACAGCCGGTGGAACTTCGTGGAGCATTTCCGACGTTTGGCTCCAAGGCTGGACCGGGCTGGGGCCGCCTTGAGGCGGCTCCTGCCCAATCTAGGGGGTCCAAACGCCTCCTGCCGGAGGCTCTATGCGGGGGTCGTGCGGTCCATGGCCCTTTACGGGGCACCGGTGTGGGCGCGTTCCCTTAGGCTGCGGCCAGCACGCCGGTTGAACGCGTCCCAAAGGGTCATGGCCATTCGGCTGGCCCGGGGATACCGCACGGTCTCCCGTGAGGCGGCGAGCCTCCTTGCCGGATTACCGCCATGGGATCTGGAGGCGAAGGTCCTCGCGCACATCTGGGAGTGGCGCGAGGAGGTGAAGCGCCGGGGTGTAACTCCGCTGCCGCGAGAAATCGCGGCACAGCGGACAGAGCTCCGGCAAGATCTCATGGCGGCATGGAGAGTGCGATTGTCGCAACCCAGTGCTGGGCACGCCACAATAGCGGCGATAAGTCCCCTCTTTGAGGAGTGGATAGAGAGGCGCCACGGCGTCCTCACCTTCCGCCTGACACAGGTCCTCACCGGACATGGCAGCTTCGGGAGGTACCTGTATAGGATTAGGCGGGAGGAAACGCCCGGGTGTCACCACTGTGTGGATCGCCCGGAGGACACGGTGGAGCATACGGTTGAGGTGTGCCCTGCTTGGGCGGCGCCGTGTCCTCGCGGAGGCGATTGGCGGCAGTGACCTCTCGCGTCCGGCCCTGGTTCAGGCCATGGTACGGAGCGAGAGGGCATGGGAAGCCGTCACCTCCTTCTGCGAAGCAGTAATGCTCGCGAAGGAGGAGGCGGAACGCATCAGGGAAAGGCAAAGTTTGCGCCCTCACGCCCCTAACCGCCGCCGTTGGAGACGCCCTGGGCGTCGGGAATCCCAGGCGGATTTCCGGCCACCATAGGCGCGGGCTTGCGGACGGCGAGCAACGGGCAGCTCGCCGTCCGATAAGGACCAGGCCCGGGTCGATGGCGCGTCGTGTTCCACGCGCGCCTCAAAGAGATGTCAGCAAAAATGACGGGGTCCAATAGGACCGATGCCTGCCAGGGTTGCGGGAAAGTCCGAAAGGGATACCGGGACCTTGGCAACAGGCAAATGAAGGAACACGGGTGGGTTTTAGTCAGTAAAAGTCTGACACGCCCTTCCGCTCCGCCCAGAGCGGGAGAAGTCATTGGATGATTTCCCACCCTCAAAAAAAAAAAAAAAAAAAAAAGGTTTGTGTAGAAAAATAATTATAATTATGTTACGTTAGTCGTTATTACTACAAAAATTGAGCCATTTTCTAAACCATCTTAATTTTAAACACAATAAATCATTTAGCCTTGTCAGTCTTATGGTTTTAATTTTAAAATATGTGTTACTACTGTGGGAATATCGGGATCAAAAGTATCCTATGTCCTAACCCAGGTCATGGTCTACCCATGTGCTAAATCCAAATCCGTTCAGCTGTTTTAGCATGACAGCGTAACAAACAAACAAACTCACTTTGAGCCGATGTCGACTATTCTGCCAGCGTCACTTTCGCATTTATAATATTACTGGAAACTTTGGAGAAGTGAACTGTCAATGCTGTCAATCAATAGCATCAGGTGGAATGACAGCTCACTTCTCACCTGAAGTTTTCATGGTGAGATTTTTACAGAATAAACCGTCAGGTCACAAGTTTCAATTGTTGAAAAAGAATGTAACTCATTTGTCGACGACACAAAGACATGTAGTTAAATCGAATAAAATCTCTCTAGTGACAACCCTGTCTGCCTCGGATGCCATGAATGAAATGAAATGCAAGGATTGTTTGCTTTCAATCGGATATTAAGGTGGATCCATTGCTTTGTGTAGGTATCCGAATGAAAACTATCCGACGTCCCGATCGCGTTGGCCCAGCACTATTCCATACAATTATTGTTCGTTTTAAACCTTACTTTTATTGCTTCGTCCCAATTTCTAGTTCAGTTAAAAGTGTTGTTTGTATGGGAGAGGTTGATAGTTATATTACGGCGAATGGGGAAGGCGAAAGGACTTGATCTAGGAGAGGTCATCGGAAATGACTGGATGACATGAGCATTTAGGTCATGTCGCATTGATCAGTAGATTCAAATAGAGCCAGTAACGCCTGAAGTTTTTTATCATCATCATAAAATCACGCCGGTAATCCCCGAAGGTTTAGGCAGAGGTGTACCTACCTGGGCCACTACTAAGAAATTCTAAATGGAAAAAGTTCAAAAAAAAAAAAACGACTCCCAAAAAAAAAATTACAATGTGTAATTACCTTTAATTTCGCAAGTCGGAAAAATACTTATTATTGAAGCTAACTCAAAAACTACGTAACCAAAGTTAATATGGGACTCACCTCTGAAGCATGACTTACCAAACAAAAAAAAAGAATCATCAAAATCGATTCATAATTGGCAGAGTAATCGCGTAACAAACACAAAAAACATACAGTCGAATTAGAGAATCTTTTCCTTTTTCAAGTCGGTTAAAAACCCAATAACACTTTGCCCGACCTGGGAATCGAACCCGGGACCTCATGCTCAGTAGTAGCGCTTGCGACTACTAGACCAACGAGGCCAACTTTTTTATTGACAGAAAAAAAAATTAAAATCTTAAACATGATAATTCACATTTATACGATTCCGAGGATAAGGAAATCGACTATCGACTAGACGACAATCGACTTGGAAGTACGATTCAAGTCCGTCCGGTCTGCACCAAGTGCAAAGGGTAACTGATTGAAATCCGACGACTGACGAAACACGAAGTTTACCGAGGCACACTAAGAAAATAGTTGTACTGTACCCTTGTGTAATAGTATACCAACATGTATAGCCCGGTTGTTAACCCATTACCAATTCTGATGGATTAATTGCTCGGAATTTTAACTTCCTGTTTTTATGGCTTGCCCCAATTTTGAGCAATGACGAATTTGTTAAGATTTGTGGAGATAGAGCCATCTTTGTTTGTGAATGCAAGTACACATATGGTGATGTTGTTGTTAGTACACTTCAAAACAAAGGTCACTAGCATTGATGAGGTTTGCATGTTGTCGATAATATGTTATGTTATATTTAGTCGTGGGGCTACCATTCTGAATTGTTACAGTCTTAAAGCAGCCTAGGTTAATATGAGATATCTATTGTGGTACAGTAATGTACACCTATTTTGGTACAGTAATCTTATTCTAGGTATATAATTGATATATACAAAATATTGTAAAACATTTTTAAAAGAGTAACGGTGGAGTTACATGCCCATTCTTCTCCATACGAAAACTACCTTTTGGAAGGGGCAACTAGAATCAGTTCTATTTCTTTGTTTTTGACGTTCAAAAGTGCCTTTTATGTGCCTAATTGAAATACATTATTTGACTTTGACTTTTGGCTTTGACCAGTCACTGCCATCGTATAAACGAGGCATTATGCCTACTCTATCATGCTCAGGTTGCCTTTAAAACCTTTGTAACTTGAATTTTTTTTTTAACTATGTAGCAGTCTGCGCTGTGTTTACATGTCATTTGAACCCTCTGCAACTCATTCACTTATAAGGTACAATGGCGAAAGAAAACATCGTGAGGAAACCGGCATGCCTGAGAGATATTTTCTCGACGGCATGTGAAACCAAGTCAGAGGCCCATGGGCCGCATAAAAACTTTGACACCAAGTTAGTCACTAACCACACGAAAACAAAAGTAAAAGGCACTAACAACACTCTCTGATGGTCCAACCATTTAACAAGAATGTTCACCCATCCACGTCAAAGTCAAAGTCAAAGTCAAATAATTTATTTCGAATAGGCACATAAAAGGCACTTTTGAACGTCAATGAAAAACAAAGAAATAGAATTGATTCTAGTTGCCCATTCCAAAAGGTAGCTTTCGTATGGAGAAGAATGGGCAAGAAACTCCACCGTTACTCTTTTCAAAAATATTTACAATATTTTGTATACATGAATTATATAATTATATGTGAAGACCATGCACCCACAATAAGATTACTGTCCCACAAACGTCCTAACCTTATCAAGCGCAGCTTAACCATACACATTAATCGATCACACAGCTTTGACCATACCCCTCGTAACTCAAATGTAGGTAATATGCTAATAATGAGCATTGAGTATCCACCTGAGTAATAATGACATCATACTTTGGCTGCCTATCTCACGATTAACAATCAAATGACCTGTAGGTATTCGTTGCTAAGCACTAGTACTTGTATGGCAGTCACATTACTTGGAAATAGGAATTCTAGTGTGATTGGCATGTATAGTGAGTTTAACGGTGACGTGATCTTTTAGTGATTAGATTGATAGTTTTGAAGTTTGTAGGTTTTGTCTCGTGGCTAAGAAATAACAGCCGCACGGGTCGATCAATCAGGTTAAGCTGCACTTGCCGCGGTTGATCCGTTGATGGGTGACCATCTTTACATACCAAGACGCCTCCGTGCCTCGGAAAGCACGTTCAGCCGTTGGTCCCGGCTGTCATTTGTAGATCTTTGACAGTTGTTACGGGTCATCAGAAGCCCGAAAGTCTGAACACCAATGTTACCAAGGGTTATCATGATACCAAGTAACTGGATTGTGGAGGTCAGATAGGCAGTCTCTCCATGTAAAATACTGGTATTCAGCTGCATCCGGTTAGACTGGAAGCCGACCCCAACATAGTTGGGTAAAGGCTAGGCAGATGATCAAGTTTTGTTAAATAAAAGTATAAATATGACTGAATATGTACCCTTTCTAACACTTTCTGAATCGTTACTTCATTTTAAGGAAGCTCCTAGGTACCTACTTATTAATATTTAATACAACCAATATATCTGTCAAGCATGGCAATGGTAATGAGTAATGACATAAGTCCACCTGAAGGTTTATTGAAGGTCCAAAACCGATTTTATTTCAATAGTAAAATTGTGTACTGTGTTTCTGATAAACACGGTACGTAACTTAAATACAGGGTATTTAAATAATAAAATAAATACTTAAAATAAATAAAATACTTTGACTTAAAGTTTTGATAATACCAACTTTTTACAACACTTCATCAAGATGACAAAAACATGAATGTTGACTTACTTAATTCTTACTTAGTTACCTTAAATATCGTACAGGAACAAAGTTGTAAAGTAATCTGAACATTCTAAGTTAAAGCTATCAGTGCTTGTTCTTAACTTTTCAACAGAATTCTCACAGAACACTGTGTTGGGGGAACTTTTAATATTTATACTGATACGTTTTTGAACAATCTGAATCTTAGGAAAGTATGTTTTTAATGTAAGACTCAATCTTAGGCTTATAACTTTTTTTAGAGAAACCTTACCTACAAACCTAGAAACCTTTTACATGATTCTTTTAGGCTTCACTTTTGTTAATAAGTGGCAAATAATATGTATAATTTTTACTTGTTTTTCACCTTCTTGTGTCCATAGATGAAGCCTTTTCAACTGACCCGTGGCCTACTTTGGGATCTCGCGCACTAGACGGCCACGACTGCAGCCATTTGTGGCCGTCTAGTGGCATTGTTTATGGTGTGCGGGTAGTTGGCCGTTGCGACTAAGTCCACTATTCGTATCGGTTTCTATAGTTTACCTGGTTGCGGGCGTGATCGTGGCCAAGACACGGAACCGGTTTAAAAAAATACCGGTTTATTTCGGTATTCCTCCGAACTTTTATAAAGAACGCGAACGTTTAGGGAACCTAATTTTAACCGGTTATACGACCAGGGGCATGTCGGTAAAAGTGTTGCAACTTCTGATTACTTGTGAGGATGCCGCGCTGAATAAAAAATGAAGCATTAACCGGTTAAGAACAATAAAAACCGGTTAATACTTCTTATTCAGCTTTGAAAATTTTACCGGTATCCGAGCCTCGGTCGTGGCCGTCTAGTGCCCGAGATACCTAAAAGACGCTATGTCACCTGATGACGCCTAAATTCACAATTAAGTTTATGTGTCAACAAAAATAAAACCAGAATTACGACGCGACTTACCAATACAAAAAACAGACCCATTTTCCCATTGACAAATCGACCAATATCACAAAACATACAGACTCCAATAAAACGACCAATCTTATGCATCTTTTTACAAAATTTATAGCTCACCACAGACAATACATCTACTTTCAATACTCCAAGATAGGGTGCGATTTTTTAGTCGCTGTCGCATGACAAAGCTCTTTTGTGCCTTAGCCTTAAATCTGGACGCCTGTGTAAACACGATAACAAATCCTCCTAGTTAATGAAAAGTGGATGGTGGTAAATGGAGTACATAAATAAAGGTTCTTTGAACTTCAGGTAATACATTAAAGTTATGGCAGGACTGAGGTGAATTTTAAGTGGTCTTCAAGAAGTGGTTTTTAGGGTTCCGTAGTCAACAAGGAACCCTTATAGTTTCGCCATGTCCGTCTGTCTGTCCGTCTGTCCGCGGCTTAGCTTAAAGACCGTTGGTACTAGAAAGCTGTAATTTGGTATGGTTATACATATAAACCACGCCAAAAAGTGTATAAAAATATTTTTTTTAGTGTACCTCCCCTACATTTAAAGTGGGGATTGTTTTTTTTTTCGTCAATCCTATTATGTGGGGTATCGTTGGAAAGGTCGTTTAATAATAATGGGAGTTTGTGAAAACCATTTTTGGATTCAGGGATTCGTTTGCGGAATATTAAGCTTTAAAGTGCAAATTTTTGTTTGAGTCAAGTGTACCCCCCCCCAGCAGCTAAATGGTTGGGTTTGGAAATGTGAAAAAATTCACGGCAGTAGTATACATAACGAAATTAAAAGGAAACCTATCACCGCTACGAAGGCTCCACCAGTTACCGAGTAATAATCGACCAACTTTAATTTGCAGTTGCAAAAACATGTTCTCCCATACATTTTGTATCGGAGAACAAGTTTTTGCAATTGCAATGTTAAGTTTGTTGGATAAATTCATCCCAACTACGGAACCCTTCATTGTGCGTGGTTCGACATGCACTTGGCCGGATTTTTGGTAGACATGGAGTACGTAATTACGTTTGTACTAAGTAACTGGTATTTTTCATTACAGTTTGTAACGGATCTGTGGGCCTAAAACGGCCACATTAGCAATTCCTCTAAAAGCAGTTCATTTCCTGAATTTCCAGCTGTCATTAGCAATTCCTCTAATTTGACAAAAAAGCAATTCATAATGTGTGGACCATTTTACGAATCTCCATAGAAAAACAGATAAATTATTTCATAATATGAAGCGCACGCAGGTCATCCTATGAATTGTCAGTTTGTGACATTTTACGATGATTCATAATATTTTCCTATTATGATTCTGCCAAAATGACTGTTTTAAGCCCCCTGGTAGATGGCTTACTCTCATCATCTGCCTAGCTTTTTCCCAATTATGTTGGGGTCAGCCTACATTCTAACCGGATGCAGCTCAATACCAGTATTTTACATGGCGACTGCCTATCTGTCCTACACCATCTAGTTACTGAGTAATAGATACCGCCTGATCAGGCTTTGGAGCTTCCCGTAGTAACGTCGGAGATGTCCGATGACGGGACCAGCGGCTTAGCTTGCTTTTCGATATGTACTGGATGTAGAAAAAAAATATGCTAAAAATCATAGTTTTTTTTGTCATTTATTATTACATCTCAGGTGCATTTATAGGCGCCACGGCGTCCTCACCTTCCGCCTGACACAGGTCCTCACCGGACATGGCAGCTTCGGGAGGTACCTGTGTAGGATTAGGCGGGAGGAAACGCCCGGGTGTCACCACTGTGTGGATCGCCCGGAGGACACGGTGGAGCATACGGTTGAGGTGTGCCCTGCTTGGGCGGAGCACCGCCGTGTCCTCGCGGAGGCGATTGGCGGCAGTGACCTCTCGCGTCCGGCCCTGGTTCAGGCCATGGTACGGAGCGAGAGGGCATGGGAAGCCGTCACCTCCTTCTGCGAAGCAGTAATGCTCGCGAAGGAGGAGGCGGAACGCGTGAGGGAAAGGCAAAGTTTGCGCCCTCACGCCCCTAACCGCCGCCGTTGGAGACGCCCTGGGCGTCGGGAATCCCAGGCGGATTTCCGGCCACCATAGGCGCGGGCTTGCGGACGGCGAGCAACGGGCAGCTCGCCGTCCGATAAGGACCAGGCCCGGGTCGATGGCGCGTCGTGTTCCACGCGCGCCTCAAAGAGATGTCAGCAAAATTGACGGGGTCCGGTAGGACCGATGCCTGCCAGGGTTGCGGGAAAGTCCGAAAGGGATACCGGGACCTTGGCAACAGGCAAATGAAGGAACACGGGTGGGTTTTAGTCAGTAAAAGTCTGACACGCCCTTCCGCTCCGCCCAGAGCGGGAGAAGTCATTGGATGATTTCCCACCCTCAAAAAAAAAAAAAAAAAAGGTGCATTTATAGACACAATTCTCACTTGTACAAACAACCAGATCTCGACAGAACTCTTTGTAACAAATTAGGTCTTACAATTATTTTATTTTCGCTACTTTTCAAGGGTCGAATATCCAATTTTTTCGCTTGAAAAGCGTACAAAAGATTTGTGGGTTCCGTGGATGTAAAAGTAAAGTAAAGTAAAGTTTATTAATTAAAAAGCAACATTACAATTTAGCCAAATTCGGTGAGCCACAAATTAAGCGTCGCTTGTATCTTGTGGCTCGGGAGTGCGATTAACAATATTATGGTTACCTTCCAGTGTGAAGGTATTAAAGATAAATATAACAATAACAATAAAACATAATATGTCAAATTCTAGACGTAAACTAACGAAAAGTAAAAATTGTAAAGTAAAACCAAAAAGGAAAAGAAATACATAAATATTTGTAGTTGATCGATGACTGTTCACACCGCGCCAGCGAGTAGTCGGTTGGCGCAGCGACAAGGGCTATCAAAGAACTCGCTCAGCGACACTCGCTTGCAGGGCAGAACACTCGCTGAGAGAACCACGCTTGGTATAAAAGCATACCGCTAAGTCATAGCTCGTTACTCGCCAACTCGTTTTTAGTTGACAGCTCTTTTCGCGTCTCGTAAATTAAATTCCCGAACTCAGAACTACACCCCTTTGCAAAAAAAAACGGGCACCTTAACAGTCATTGCTTTTCTATGGATAATATTAATATTTTTACTATGTCATTAGCATAAATTACTAGTAATTTCTTATTATCAATAAGAATATCGTTTTTTGGCTACACCCCTCTTCCAGCAGCGCTACAATTTTACTAGCTCTTATTGCTTTTTCTGCCATTACAATCGACACAAAGATATTATCTGTTTTAAGGCTGGATTATGCCACAAACATAAATTATTCTACTAAAAATAACGAGAGTTTTAGTTGCCAGGATAACCGCAAACCTGCAAAAAGTTAGTAAAAGTCACAAACTGAAAAAGGCATTAGGTATAATTGTTTTAAACAAAAGTTTCGAATTTGGAATTAACTTTTTTTCATACCCAGACTCTTTATTAAATGCCAGTAACATAGTTTGGCTATTTAAAACCTCTTTACAACTAAATGATTACCAATAATGTAATTAAATGAAAACCGCCCGTTTTTTTTTGCAAAGGGGTGTATATTGGCCATTAAATGAAACCGATTCACATGTCTAGCAAAAAAAAATGTAATCGAAAACGAACTAATAAAACTTTGCAGTCGTAATAAAATTAAAGTTATCACAATTTTCAAAGATTTATAGAAGATTATTCAAAGTGTTACTGGCCACTTATTCTAGGTTTCCGCCGGTTTGGACCTAACTATTAATCATGGCTAGTTTCCAGACTGGCGTAATGGTCTGGATTTACATCTGCACCTGTTTCAACTGGCGATTTTTAACCGACTTCTGATAAAAATTGGTAGGTTTTAAGATGAATAACTTGGCTACTTAATTTTTCACTTATTTTTTTTACGTTTTGTTATTTAGGTGCCTTCACTGAGATTAACTAAAATAATACGCTGAAACATACTCAAAATAACTTTTATTTAATTAAGGTGCTGTTTGTGTCTTTTTTTGGGTAATTAACAAACGCCAAATTATTATAAAATGCCAAATGAAAAGAGTACGTCGGTCTCCTCGATCATACCATTTTGACCATTTTTTTTTTACTATTTGTTTACACAATATTAGTGGTAAAAAAAAAATTACCATATTTTCTATAATTATACCAAATAATTCGCAACGAAATCCTTAAACTTTCTATAAAAATATGCAACTTTAAGACACTTAACCCTTCATTGCTCGGTTATTTGTCAGACTGTATTAAAAAACACGCACGGGGCAATGTTTCCCACAAAATTATCGCTCATTACCTCAAAAATAAAATTACAAAAAAAATATTACCATTACAATGTCTTGAAGACAGGACTAGGCTCCACATGTCAGGTTTTATTCATTGTTTTGTGTTATTAACAATGTAAAAAGTTACATGTGTACGTAATACATCATTTTACGTGTGGTTATGTTTAAATTACAATAATCTCGCGTCTGATATATATCTTGGAATAAAATTTGTTTTCTCTGTTTTGTTGTTAACGTGTTTTTTCTTGTGGTTTTTCGCATTATTACTACTGGATTTTCTCATGACAAAAATTTATCCACCCTTTTCCCAACTATCCAGTCTAACTGGATGCAGCTGAATACCAGCATTTTACCTGGAGTGACTGCCTATCTGACCACCACATCCCAGTAACTGGGTAACACAATACTCCTTGGTAAGACTGGTTGTCAGACTTTTGGGCTTCCCGAGACTCGGAGCGATCTCAATATGTAGATGGCCACCCATCTACGAACCAACCGCGGCAAGGACAGATTAACCTTCAATCGACCCGTGCGGCTGTTATTATTTAACCAAGAGCCCCTGGATTTTCCCATCACATAATATCGAAATAAACGCAAAAAAGTTCTAAAAAAGTCTAATTGGATTTATTCATAGCAAACTTCTTGTATCCCAGGTACCTATTATCTCTTCTCGGTAGACCCAAAATAAGAATTGTGCCAGACAGGGACTGATAAGCTTTCCAGGAACCCAATTCCGTCCTTGACAAACTAATTTAAGTAGTGTTTAGTCGTAAACTCACTTGACTACGCGGTAGATCTCAAGAACAAATCTATTTGAGGACCACATCTAATCACTTCTGTTGTCCTAGAAGCGATAGGCAATGGTAAACACCACATTACCACACCACACACCACACCACACACCACACCACACACCACACCACACACCACACCATACACCACATATCACACCACACACCATACCACACATCACACCACACACCACACCACACACCACACCACACACCACACCACACACCACACCACACACCTCACCACACACCACACCATCACATGGTACCACATTTCGCCAGTTGTATGTCCACCTTACCATCAACTTTGTCATCATTTCAGTCTAAAGACGTCCAATGCTGGACATTAGCCTCTCCAAGTGTGGCAACATCGATCGATCGTGCATGCGCATTCCCGCGACCTTTAACATAACTTACTCACGTAAAAGGATCGAGCTTATTGCCATCATTCGACTAAAATTCCTTAAGAAAAACCCTGCCTTTTATATCTGGAGATCAAGGACAGAGTTCTCATAATCAGATACATATTCCTTCCCATTATTATGAGACAATAGGCCACCATAACAAAGCAGTCCACAATATAATTTCCCCCAAAAAAAAAAAATTGGTTTAGGGAAAATCAGAGAAAAACGTCCTCCTATCTGAGATTCTGAGCATCGTTTCCGCATTCCGCTGTCAAACTCACTTCTCCGCTTTGCAAGTCTCCTTTGAAAATAAATCGCGTCGCAAATTCTCTTTTATGGGTACACAGTCGCACCTTCTTGAGCCGGATTGCGTGCGTAATTATAGATTTTACGCAAGCACGTAGCACGTATAAAAATACGTAGCGTAACGTAACAAAACGTTACGCTATATTATGACATTTGCCTTTACTAGTAGTGATACTTAGTCATGTGTAGTGTTAAGGTAAATCACTGCATCTATTTTTATAACCTTCAGTTGTCTGAAGGTTATAAAAAAATTTTTCAAAACTTTGTCACTTGTACTATTTGTACTAAAGATTCAAAAGTTCTGCAAAATAATTTCCTAAAACCTGACGTCATTGCTCCCAGCGCTGCACTAATGTTTTTTTAATCTTAATGATGGCGTGGGCGCAGGTGCACCGCGCAACTTAACCCGCCAGATGCCGCGTCGCGTGTATAATCGAACACGCCATGTTGGACGCAAATTGCGCCTGCGATTTTAGGGTTAACATAAATAGTTTTTTTAATACATTCTATGGTCAAGTAATTTGAGGTGGTCTTTGTTCATATTTTTTTGTGATTTAAGTCTCGGAGTAACAGCAGAAGTAAGTTATTAAGTCCTTTATTGCGAAATTATCGTGCAATTTTGAAGAATGAGGACGGAAAAGCAATCAAGCTAAATTCCTAGCAGAAAAGATTTATAAATAAATACAATAATAAGCCTACTATAAGTATAAGAAAATGCGCATCGTCATTGGATACATTCGTTCAATCAGAATTTAATTATGATTAAACCAGTTTTTGCTCGGTTCAAGTTCATAATGCGTAAATTTATTGCAAACCCTACGAATGCCCATCCAATTTACGCAATATTTTATTTCTTTTAAGACACTACATTCGTCGTTCACATAATTATATTACTGCAGTGACAGCAGAAGAAATCCACTTACTGTTATCATTGACTCAATATAATAAAAACACCGAGTTTAATCTTCCAATTGGTTGAGCTAGTCACAATATTTTTTTACTTCAAATGACTAGATTTTCTTCTATAAAATATATCGTCGGCAAAGACGAAATACCTAAAAGTAGATCCCAAGCAAATAGTTTTTAGGGTCCCCCAATCTAGTGATATATGTTTGACGTAAATTCTTAAGCGTATTTGCGCACGATTACATGCTACATTGAATAATGACAACACTAACCTTTTCTAAAGGTTTTTTTTTTTTTGTATAATATTGGTTTTTGTTCACCTTTTTTCCTGATTGTTTTAGCAAGAGTGAAAGTCAATACACAAAGCAGTTACATATATAGGTTATTATTTAAAAAAAAATCGTAACCTTCCTTTGGCTTTGCCGTAGTCGGGTAATTAAAGTCGCTTTTTGTGTCTGTCTGTTTGACCGCGTCATTCTTCTAAACAACGTAACGAATTTAGATGCGGTTTTCACTATCACTTAGAGAATTTATTTCGGAAGGTTTAAAATAAAGGAATATAAACTTACTTATAGAAATCTCGATGTTTTGTCAAGTCAAGGCTCCCACAAACAGGCGCGATATCGCGGGCGCGACAAGGGTAGCACTGCCTGTCGCGTCCGCGATATCGCGCCAGTTTGCACGAGCCTTCACCCGACTAGTCATATGCTCCTTTATTCATAAACGTTGCTTAAAGTTAAGTAATGATTAGCGACTGTTTAACCGTACATTTTTGACGTTTGAACGTCACTTATCTTTAATCATCGTTTATGAATAAACCCCTTTATGATTAACAATCAAACTATCCAGCTTATGATCGATAATGCTAAATAATTAAACTGCAACCCTCACCTTTTAATGGTTTAAAGCGGCCATTTTGTCTCATCACTATTATTATTTATTACATTATATAGCCATGAACTGAATGAATCTTTAATACATTTAAGAGAATTTTTTACTATGACATAAACCTACATTAACTGACCCACTTTGCTTAACAAAATGCTAGAGTTTTTATCGGTCCCGATTACATTGTTGTGTTTTTTTTATTGGCTGATGTAAAATAATTATTCTATGTTTAATACAATTTGTGTTCGTTGTAAAAATGTTTTTGCCTCGGTTTTTTAGGGTTGACTATTATTTTCATTGATTGGTTATGATTAAATAATTTTTGATAATATTATTAAATGATTTAGGTAATTTTTTGTAAGGTTTTCAAAATTAGAATTGATTGCTTTTATTAAGATTGTAATTAAAGTTTTGAATTTGAAATTGTAATTATTATTAATAATAAGTGTTTCAAGACTTTAGAGGTCTATAAACATAAAATATGTATTTAATTAACAGCCAATTAACATAATTTGTTCTCAGAAATACATAAATAAAAAGTTATTTTACTGATCTTGAAGCCAAATTGATTACCAAGCTGATAAAAAATACAATAGCTGCATTTTTATGACAAATTCCCGAGTTTTAAACCATATTAGTATGGAACCATAGAAGCGATAAGCGCCACCCTATCACATGGTACTTAATCCCTTTATCGGCAACATACGGGGGGATAAAAATAAACCTAAACTGTCAGACATTACGACAACTGACGTAACGGTTGTATTAAGGCTCTTACACACTGGCGCGATTTGTCGCGCGACGCGAATTTTAACAAAACAATTTCTGAGAAAACTTCGTGGCGAACTATGTGGCGGCGTCGCGTCGCGCGACAATTCGCGCCAGTATGTAAGAGCCTTTATCCTATCAATTAATCAATCAGCCTATGACATTAGGTGTCCTATTCGCCGTCAAATAACTTCTCTGTGTGTAGGTCCCCGTCAAACAGCACATGAGACATAATATCATCTTTGTATCTAGCTTTAGTTAACCCTTCAATGCCGAAAGCGGTTGTTCAACAATTGTTTAAAAAAAAAAAAACTTTAAATTGGTAATATTTTTTTTAGGGGATTGGTTTGGTTGAGCTGATATGGATTTTAAAATGGCTAGATTTTTATAAAAAACTAGCTGATGCCCGCGACTTCGCCCGCGTGGATGTCGGTTATTATATACTAAAACCTTACTCGAGAACCACTCTATCCATTGGTGAAAACAGCATGAATATCGGTGCAGTAGTTTTTGAGTTTATCGCTTACAGGACGACAGATAGACGCGGCGGAGGACTTTGTTTTATAATATGTAAGGATAAGTAGAGAGATTATTATTATCTCACTAAAGTCTGTGGTTTGAATCTAGGCTAGAATAATGTCCATTTAATCTATCTCTGTGGCTCTTTAATTGTAGTTAAGACGCTTTACGTGTATCAATCAATCAATCAGTTAGTGAATCAATTCGGTCTATCACAGGCTATTGATGGATATAGCCCTTTCCCAAGTTGAGCCACAATACCCAATTCTACGCCTGAGTCTGTACGTGTATGATATACGTATGGTCTACATATTGTATTCAGCCTATAATGGTCCCACTGCTGGGAAACAGGCCTCCTCTCTGTGAGAGGATGTGGGCCGAAACCGTAATGCACTACGCGGGCCCACTGCGGGTTGTTGGATGACACAAATGTCTTCAAATTTTTATTTATTCATTTAATCCAGACAAGAAAAAAGGAACAGAAAAATACTCGTACGTACGAAGACAAGTATTAGTTCTGTTTCCGTACGATGTTTTCCTTCACCGTTTTGGAAGCAGTGGTGATGAAATAATTGATTCAAAGTAAAGTGCTATGTTCGAACCTGCGACTCGTAATACGCGTTCCACTGGGCCACGTACTGCTCGTGTATGATATTATGTAGTAGGTAGGTACAACGGTTATTTCAAACGTATTTTTAAAGTTACTAAAAATAAACCACACCCTAAAAAATTAACCCTATTTCCGCTCTTACTTCAAACTGTTAACGTAACCAAATTTGACAGGTAAACTATTACTTAAAAAACAACGTTATTAACTACCGTTTCATTAATCTTCGTTTACTTATATTAACCAGTTTTATTATGATTTACGGTTTACGTGAAAAAAATGGATTGTTACGGTTATTTTTTTCTATAAACTGGGATTTGACTGAGACGTTGGAGTTATTGCGTTGTCGGTTGAGGTAAACCGTCGGCATAATATGGCAAAATATGTAGGATATTCTTACAAAATATATAAGAGAAGAGGGTTGACTACATTTTTTTGTGGTTTTTAGGAAAATATGCTTTTACAAAGTTATCTTTAAAATTACTTAGTAAACCTAGAACGATTAAGAGGATCTACGGTATAGTAGGTTTGTGATGGAATTCTTGTAAGCTAAACCCTTATTTAATAAACTTAATTATTATTTAATATATTTTTAATTCAATAAACAAAATATTTATAAAATTAAAAAAAAAACTTTATATTTTAATAATAATTATTTAACTTTAAAATAAAAAAATCTCTATAGAAAATTATCATCATCTGCCTAGCCTTTTCCCAACTATGTTGGGGTCGGCTTCCAGTCTAACCGGATGCAGCTGAATACCAGTATTTTACATGGAGCGACTGCCTATCTGACCTCCACAACCCAGTAACTGGGTAATACGATACCCCTTGGCAAGACTGGTTGTCAGACTTTCGGGCTTCTGACGACCCGTAACGACTGTCAAAGATCCACAAATGACAGCCGGGACCAACGGTTTAACGTGCTTTCCGAGGCACGGAGGAATCTCGATATGTAAAGATGGTCACCCATCCACGGACCAACCCCGGCAAGCGTAGCTTAACCTGATGTATCGACCCGTGCGGCTGTTATTACTTAGCCACGAGCTCCTCCTACTACTTATAATTACACATAACTAATTATTAACTACTTATAATTTTCTCTATAGAAAATTATAAGTAACTTATTTTCCATTTTGTCAAGATAGGTAAGTACTTGTGTAGGTATTAAGTTCCAAATACTCATAATATGCCTCTTTTACAATTTGTAAACAAAAGCGAATGTACGGTTATCATGATGCCGTGAACGTCCACGATATAATATCGTCACGATAAAAATGATAAGAACGCACATTGGCAATGTGTATCGGTGTCTAAACGTTACATGATGAAATTGTGTAAACACGATATAAAAGATATATGTAGTTCCTACCGATTTAATCAAAGTCAAAGTCAAATAATTTATTTCAAATAGGCACATAAAAGGCACTTTTGAACGTCAATGAATAACAAAGAAATAGAATTGATTCTAGTTGCCCATTCCAAAAGGTAGCTTTCGTATGGAGAAGAATGGGCAAGAAACTCCACCGTTACTCTTTTCAAAAATGTTTTACAATATTTTGTGTACATGAATTATATAATTATATGTGAAGACGATGCACCTACAATAAGATTACTGTCCCAAAAAAGGCAAAAAAATTATAAATGGAGCAATGACAAATAAATCAGTTATGTGATAGGTACATGGTGCTCACATATTTACAAACATTGTAAAAGTATACGATATTACAATATTCCTAACATCTTTACTAGTAATACTAATAAGTCAGTGCGTGATTCCAAGCAATCACAGAGTGTAAAAATCTACATTGTTTGTCTGTATAAGTGGACACTACAGAAACACAGCCTTCACCAAACAATGTACCAATCATTAAGGTCGTGTCCGTCAATGAACAATATAAAACCGAACAATAATGTGTAGGTCCTAAAGGCATACACAGACTGACTGCATTTAGGCTAAAAGCCAATACAGTGTAGTGCCCGTCGATGTACACCCTAAGGCAAATTTTACCGTTGTAATGTCATGCCATTGTGGACAATTCAAAACACTATCTAATTATAAATATTGATTAATCTATTGTGCACAGAACTCTTGCATACAATTGTTTTATTTGTTTGATTGTTTTGAAAATCGAAGCAATAATAATAAATGACTGATCATAATTTGTCATTCGATTTGAGATTCAAATAAAGAACGAAATAATAGAAATCCGCCATCTTTAAATAATTTGCAAAACATTTTTAAGAAGCACATCATCTTGGAAGTTTTAATTAGTTTTTCGTGGTACCTATCCATTTCAATCAAAAATGTATTTCACCCAAAAAATACAATTATGTAGGTCAAATAATTTTCATCTCTAAGAAATCTGATTGTTTAACTGCCTAGCCTTTTCCCAACTATGTTGGGGTCGGCTTCCAGTCTAACCGGATGCAGCTGAATACCAGTATTTTACATGGACCGACTGCCTATCGGACCTCCACAACCCAGTAAAGTAACTGGGTAATACGATACCCCTTGGTAAGACTGGTGGTCAGACTTTCGGGCTTCTGACGACCCGTAACAAATGTCAAAGATCCACGAATGACAGCCGGGATCAACGGCTTAACGTGCTTTCCGAGGCACGAGGAGTTTTGATATGTAAAAATGGTCACCCATCCACGGAACAACCCCAGCAAGCGTAGCTTAACCTCATGGATCGACCCGTGCGGCTGTTATTACTTAGTCACGAGAAATCTGTTATCTAAGAAATAATATCTAAGGAAGCTAATATTAAAAGATTAATTTCATTGATTCCAGAGGCTAAATAAAAACGAATAAACACCTTGCAATGCTATTCAATAAAAACCGCGTAAACTAGAGCGTAAACCCAAAATATTAAGTCAATGACGAATCAAAATGGATTCACTCCGCAATATCTACCGCGACCAATCACAATTTTATGCACCAAAACTATTCCAGTCTTAATATTCAATTAGTCTGTGATGGTCCAAGTCTCCTGTTACCTGCCATTGTTATTTTTTGTCCCGCTCTAACGTTCGACGAACCATTGGGGGATAAAAAAGAAACAAAAAAATGGGACGTATTGCATTGTATGTTGTATTCGTTTGGAATCGTTCGAAGGTCCGTGAAATTTTATGAAGAATTTCTTGATGGTACTGTTGATATTGTTACAATGCCTTTTGCTTGCAGTTTATGCTTTAGGCCCTTGTAAGCAAACATACTTCCAACGCTCTTTAACTTTTTAATAGACTACATCTGCAAACGATAGGACGAAGATTCCGAACTTAGTAAGAAAACAGATGATATAGATACATAAACTAATACTAGTGATTGAGCTACAGAATATTGAAGGACAATAACATGAAAAACGTTTCTTGTGCGTTGTACGTTTATAAGCTGACCTCGCATTGTACGGAAATCTTATACAAAGCGAGATCAACATAATCTGGAAATGTATAGCTTGATGTGTAGCCGTGTATTCAGACAAGGCTTCGTTGATTATAAATATACAACGATGGATGGATGAATGGTGGTCAAAGTTACCGAGACGAAGCCTAAAAAGCTCATATTTCGGAGATAGCTTGGGTGTCTTTCATAAATTGTTTTTTATTGTCTTGATTCTAGAATGTACTGGTCGGCTTCCAATCCCTTAGAAACATTAACATATTTCACGTAGCCTTACGTCTGGTTTTCGAAAGAATTCAATACCATAAATTCAATACCATGCAATGATCATAAATTGTTAGAAGGACGGTTACTGAGATAGTCAGCTGTTTCGAACTACGCACAGACGGTTTTGAAAATAGAAACATGACTGCAGATTTCAAATTCATTTTCTAGCATTTAAATTTTATTAGCAATCTAAATCTCAACTGATATGAAATCTGCATTGTGCGCACCGCCTTAAACCTGACTCATAATCTCGATACAACCTTAACAGATGAATTTATCACTGTCAAATGTCACTGCAAAATATATATCACGTATTTAAAATCCCCAAATCTCAGTTTATTCCACTCCAAAATGTGTCCCGTATGTTAGCTGCCAGTATATATCAATTGCAAATTCATCTTTGGTTCCCAGATATGCTTTTGATAATGTCGATCAAGTTAAAATAAAACTTTCTTTAAAGGTATTTTCAGATTCGAGATTCCGATTCGATGTAAGGTCAAAACATTAATTTGGGGTACGATGGTGCCCCAATCCTGATTTATTAGTTTAATATGTTACGGTTATGTTGGTGGGGTGGGCAGGAGTCGTGGTAACAGATGAGTTGGTTATGCATGTTATAACTTGGGAACGGTTGGTGAAAATAATTTGATAAAACATGGAGTTGTATTGGCAAGTGGGAATGATGATTTTGACATAATAATATAATATGTTAAGGACCAGTAAACAGTTTTTGGACAGAGTTTAATATCTTTCCGGGATATTAAAATTTTAATTTTTGGATCGTCTCTTGTAAATCTATTATGTATGCTATTCAGTATGTTATCTGCTACTTCTACATCTACATCGTATACAGAACTAAGTGCCGCTAATTTAAAATTTTTGAATATCTACTTAACTCCTCACTGACAGTTGCTATCTTGCTTAAAACGATAAGCTCTGTTTCACCCATTCCCAAATCAGATAGACATATTACATTAGACCTTCGATATCTTCCAAAATGTTTGTCAAACTATCAGTTACCAGTCGACGACGATTTTTAAGTTTCACACTAACGTATCACATTACGTTTAGAACTATCTTGCCAAGGGATGTTGAACTGTAAGCCTTTCGAATAAAGACGTATAATTAGTGAAACAGCGGGTTAATGGGGTTTCGAATTTTTTGTTTCCAAAAATGGTCGAAATGATAATGGTTAACGAAGGTTCCTGTGGGCTCATTATTGTTCTTTTTTTCGCTCTTGGGGGTAGTTTTTAGAGATGTTACAGATAATAGTTTTCGAAACTTCTGTTGGAAAGAAATTATCTCTGCTCTACATGTTGACATCGTGGTGGTTAGTTTTGTTGTCTCTTGCATTTAGGAGACGCTTCTGAAAAATGATCATGCTGAGAATGACGGGGAATTAAAGAATGTGGTAGTACTCGCAACTGGTGAATATGTAAAGATGCTCAAATGGTATGGTATAAACGGAAATGATTTTGAATAGCTAAGAATTGTAGTTCATGCAGTTGTGAGTACTGACAACGACATCAATGTCAATGATAACTGACAGCATAATATGACAGGATTCATAAACGAACTATTTATTTAGATAGTAGGTATGTGTAGTACTAGTATGGTATATTAAGATTAAAAGAACGCATAACATACGCATAAAGAGCAGATTTTACTTCTCTCTTAGGTCTAAGGAAAACTCTTTAAATCTTAAACATGTCTTTGACAAACAGTGATTATCACATAGAAAGATTAGTAGTTTTATAGTAGTTGCTTGCTACTATAAAAATTCAGTCACGGCTTAGAAAGCACGTGGCATCCTCTAGCTCCACTTTATCCCCATGGGAGTTTTAACTAGGGCTTTTTTTCCAGCAAATCCTTTAACAATAGATTCTCCTTTCAAAGACGGTAACGGATTTCGTTAGTAGTTAGCCATTGTAATTAAACCGAAACTAACTGCTCTTTTACCAGTTGTTAGTTACAGACTGATTAATTTACGTTAAAAGAGAAAGATACACTTATTGTAATAATAATGATAGAGTAGTGAAAGATATGTCGATGGTCATAAGAGTAGGGTAAGACCAAAGAAACGATGGATGGATCGTGTGAAAGGTGATATATATGGAAGACGAATAAATTGGGATAAGAACAGGAGGTTGTTGATCGAAATAATATAGCCAAATCATCGTTATAATTAAAATGAAAAGCACGGTAAGCCGTTGGTCCCGGCTGTAATTTGTAGATCTTTGACAGTTGATTTAAATAAGTTGTTAAGGGTCGTCAGAAAAGCGGAAGTCTGATAACCAGTCTTACCAAAGGGCATCGTATTACCCAGTAATTAGGTTGTGGAGGTCCGATAGGCAGTCGCTCCATGTTAAATACTGGTATTCAGATGCATCCGGTTAGACTGGCAGCCGATCCCAACACAGTTGGGGAAAAGGCTAGGCAGATGATGATCATTACATTTAAAAACTACAAGAAACCTGGTCGTAAATCTTGTACGGATAAAATAGTTGGCAAGTATAACACTGAGTTTCTCACGAACAAATTGTGTTGTGTTTTTATGTCGGGATGTATGTTTGTGACTCATTAAAGCTGTAACAACCAAAAGCTGAACAATATTGGGACACAGTGATAGAATGCATTCTACAGTGAAATACAATTTGAGCTCTCCAAAGCATTCTCTGCATAAGAGAAAAGCGTACAAACTCAAAAAAACTTGGAAGTTCCAACTGTCTACCATCGAATTGAATAGTTCAAAGGAGTTAGTCCGGTAAATAGTTTGTGTCCGACCGACAATCGGCCAAGCCTTAGGGCTGGTACTGCAGTATTCTAGATAAAATGCTCGAAATAGGTCAAATTGTCGAGGACTTTCTCAATTTAGTCTATCCTGGTCAATGTAGCGACGGGGCATTGGTTAAACGGCTAAACGAAAACCTGATTTTTTTTTCTACGTGTTGTCTTTCTCATTAAGTTGTGTCCAGATATACTTTCTTCATAATTATGTTTATTCTTTTATTTCTTTTTAAATACATATTCGGATTTTTTTTATGAAAAACATTATTTAATATAATTATTAATGACAAAACAGTAGCATCCTTACAAAACCGAATATTGAAAAAATTAAGAAAACCTACAGCATTCAGTATATCTCATTATTAGGACCTTGGAGGCCCAAATTCAACTGTCAACTTCATCAAAATGAAGAATTATAATGCACATAATATATACCCAACAGGAACGTAAAAGAGATTTTTGAAAAAATGAAGAAAACTTCAATAGTCATCATATCTCACTATTAGCACTTGGGAGGCCCAAATTCTAGAAAATCAATAAAATGTAGGAGATCTGCTCATTTGCCAAACTATTAGCACTTGAGAGGCTCAAATTCTACAAAATGAATATAATATAGGAGATATCTGCTCCGTTTGCCAACCCTATCCAAGCCGTCGAAGTTCCAGCTATGGAGTTACGAAACTCTAATCTTTCCGCCGTGATTTAGTACAAAACAATTATTCTGGAGATATCTTTGACGACGTGAACTTTACCGATTGTCATGTTACGGAATCATACTTTGAGCAATATCTCTGTCCTGCTTTAGTTTACTTGTTTTCACTTTCTTTTCTCTGTCATGTCTTGGTTCGATGTGAGTTTATTTAGTGAGGTAGGGAATCGGGGAATCCTTTTCAGTTTTAGAGGTTACATTAATGTTATCTTTTCTCAAGTTTAGTTTTTAAGATGTAATTGTAAATTCCAAGTCAAACTGGGAAGATTTTAAGTCAAACTCAACACATATTTGGAAAAGGGTTAAACATATGAGAATATTTTTACTTACAAAGTTAAAAACCTGGATTATTAAAGGATTACATTGTGACAGGAACTGGTTTTGGTAAAGAAACTAAACTCTCCACATAAGGGATGAATGAACTGGCTGCTAATGATGACTGCACAACTAATTTGTAAAGCAAAATGGACCTTTGCAAGCAAAGAGAGGGAAGAGAAAGGGGGATAGCTATTATAGTGTTGTCTCATTTGTTTAGACTAGTCGCTTTGAGGTCCTAGGCTTTAATGGATTGAACAGTGGTAATGGATTCTCCTGGGAATTTCTCAGTATCTACTACCTATCCTTTTACTCGATTTTGGAATAGCTACCCAGTAAAGCCGGCCTAAATATCGTGACCGATGAAATATGGGTTTTCAATATGTCTCACAACATGTTTGATATGTATATAATATTTTATTTCTTATAGAGTTGTACTATAAAACATTAAAACAACTTTCAATACAGCTTACCCTTTTATACACGAAGGAGCATGTAGGTTAAAGTTAAGCGTAAAAGATCGCGTCACTGAGTCTAGTGCAGAAAGGGGTAAATACAAAAGATCATGAGAAACGGTTGTTACTTGTTACTGCGTAAGTTTTTGACCTGTCCCATACAACGTGTAATGTTAAATGCGCAAAACCTGAAAATAGTTTGATCAGAATAACGACCAGAATCAATTGAACCACTTTTTAATATACTTAGGTCACATTTTTCAAAGAATCTTCATTAAAAACGTTGCCGTATCTATTTATTAATAGGTCAAGCCATCACATGCGCAAACCCGCCAAAATAGGTAAACAAACACAAATTGTAGTCGACCAATTTTCTTATACGCGGGATAATAATACCTTTTATTTCTATGCAAATACGAATCTCCCAAAACTATAACAGCACATAAAACCTTTATAATTTTTAAATGATTTTTTTTCTCTCTGAAATAGGTCAATTGAATTAAAAATCGGTTGGGGTGTCTGAGGTTGTGTGCATTTAACGTTACACGTTGTATATAGATATATATACAGGTAGACAATAAAGGTAGAATTACAAAGTATCAAGGATGTGAGAATATTTTAGAAAAAGAAATGGTGTTGGATGAAACCGGTTTTTGTATCATAGTGATCCTTCTTGGATTTTAAATAACGGATGATGACTTTGATATCAAAATTGTTCGTGTATCAAAACTCTTTAAAGCAAGTTATTATAACTCTTATCTAATTTTGAGTCAAACTCACAGTTAACTATCAAGAATATGAGTCGATTTTGAAAGAAGATAAAGAATTGGTGTTGGATAAAACCGGTATAATGACTGGAAACTTTTGATATCAAAATTGTTCGTGTATCAAAAGTTCATATAAAGCATGTTATTATAACCCTACCTAATTTTGCATCAAAGTTAACAGAACTTGTAACTAAAACTTTAATCGAGCAGAACCGGCTTTACATCGAAGCTCCATCAGTAGGTAGGTACCTAAATAAGGTTTTAGGTACAGTTAAATGGATTTGAAGTATATAATATATCAAAACTTTCATTACTTTGTGGCAGAAATGTACCAAAATCCACCTAGACACATAATAATATGGTGAATATGTAAATTATAACAAATATATAGTACGAGAAGGCTTTCCGATATTTACCTAAAACCATGTTAATTAATAACTTCCGTGTACTTACGAAGTTATTTCAAAGCCACAGATATTTTTCCTGGTATTCCTGTTACCAACATTATTACATTAAAATTACTCCAGGAATTTTGATCAACTGTGCCCATACGCTGATTGCTTCGCAGAAAACCCGAACCAGTAACATTGTCAACAAAACACCTCATCGTCAAACGTTAACAGGTCAATTATATCAACCAATTAATTCGATTGAAACTACCATATTCCAAATCGATTACTGTCATTCGATAGGAGAAAAAATACAGAATTTGATACAGAAAAGAGATACAGCTGTCGTTCAATTTGCATGCATATTAAAATGCGTTAAATTTTGTAACACTACGATATATAAAATTGGATGTTTCGTAATCTCCATTGCACACCGTTGTAGGCCCCAAGCGTTTACCTGTTTTTCATTCGAAAGCTTGTGCGAGGGAGACAGCATACTTATTCCAAAAGCGTATGAAGAATTCGAGGCAACAAGCGGCCAAGATCGGGGCCGACGCCACTGACAATGCACGATTCTGTGTCTGGTTATATTAAGCGACCACTTTCAAAATACACGGGATTATTGTAAATTGGGTGTTCGAGTGCGCCTCTCCATTTCGGCCGGCGTTCAAGTGAAGCGTGGACGGTGTGGCAACCATGCGCGGCGCATTCTTCACCAATGGGGGCCAACTTCACGCAGTTGCGTCCAGACCGCCGACGAGGACGGACCCTTGTCGCTCGCGCCCCCAAAACTATCGTACAATAAACATTTAAACAATTCACAAGTGTTCCAAATCGATTCGAATTTTGTATAACATACTATATTAGTGATGGGAAGTGTTAAACAGAGCGTGGACATCGATAACGTACGATGACCGAAACTTTAAGTTGGGGAGAACGGAAAAAAGTTGTGGTGCCGAATGCACTCCGGTATACAAAAAATGTGTGCTTGTAATGTGATGGCCTGATGGGATCGCAGTGTGGCCAATACAGTGTAGTTAGTGATGTGTACTGTGATATAAAATTTCGGCAGTCGCGTAGATGATTGCCGTTCTTGTGTGTGATATTATTAGTTTATTAGTTACCAAAGATTCCTGATGATCTTGTACATTAGTTTGTGTTTCATATTGGTAGTTTTAGGTAAGTACAGTTATCTCAACAGTTGGTTTATTGTGCTCGTTACGTTATCTTGAATATTTATTAGCATTACTACCATTAATTTGCATCCAGAGTAATTATGACAGTCCTACGATAAACTGTGCCGTAATAAATAAATCTAACTTATACTGAGCATTTGTAGTTATAACGGTTAATTAACTATGAAATGCCGCTACATTATTATTTTGATTAGGCAACTGAACTTGACATAGAAGTCATTGACATAAATCGAATGTCAGTTCCATATTTAAACCAAAAAAAAGTTAAGAAATATAGACGCCCAACAAAATCACTCAAATCTAAATTTAAAATCGACTAAGTTACAAAACGGGACGAAACGCGCCCGCATACACTAACACTTAGTAGTGATAAATTAAATAGTTATAAATTCCCAATCGTAACGGAATGAACGTAGGCATCCACAAATTCAGTTAACTTGACATTATTGCCTGTGCTTGCTCGTCCGTGTCAATTAGTACGTTGTTCATTAAAACTATCCTATTACTAAGACCACACAAGGAAAAAATAAAACAGAGATTTATATAGCCCTTGAAAAATAAAGTACTTAAGGTAGAACATGATGCACGGAACAACATCCGATATGTCAAATCTCTAAAATCTCCTAAATGACAAAGTTGTTTATAAAGAAAGTAGAAAAAACAAAGGATCACAGACCGTATCTAAAGCAGTTTTTATTTAGAAACCTGAACACGCTGAAGATAAGCATCTTGAAAATAATAGAGATCGTTATGAGGCTTGCCAAGTTGTGTTAACGAAAATACACGAAAACCTTTCGAGAGAAGTATCCAAAATATCCAATACATTAATATTTCATAACCAATTACTAGCGACGAAAACAGATTATCTAATAGAATTTGGAAGGGAAACGGCCCGAGCCCTAGGGATGTCCTAATCGCTAAAATCGACTGCAAATCCTAACTAATTGATGTTTCGACGAAACTGTTTGGGTACCTACAATTCTCACTTCTTTTAGTCGAAATGAAGCGAACATTTTTTTATATTCTTGAATTCATAATAATGGCTATGCCTTATCTAGCTTAATACAGCGTAACACTATTGTAAAACTTATCCATCAAGTTCTTGAAGAACGTGAAGATTCAAAAGACATCAATAGTAGCAATTTACGAAGAATTCGAAATATTCAATTCTAATAAAATATTATACGAATTCCTATTGTACGAAAATCAAACGATCATGAAAATTGTGATATTTCATAAAAGAGTTTAATATTAAAGCTTGCTCCAAAATTGAAACCACGCCTCCGCAATTTCGTTGATGTTATTATAACCATTCATCATAAAAATAGGAGTAGCCTCTCAATTTTGTTTCTGTTCTCCGAAAACGGAATGTTTAGCTAGTTTTTGTGTTATAACAAAAGTTATTATATATGTTATCCTGTTACGACCTAAATTAGTATCATAAATTGTCGTATATGAAGCCAATACTGCTGTAGGAACAATATTTGTACCAAGTCTCTCCATGAAGTTATTTAAGACATCCGTATATATATATAATTTGTTTTGGACGAGAGCTTCATTACTGTTCATTCCTATATCAATATCATCCTATCAATATAACTCAAATTTACTATCGCAGACTTTATGACCCTCCATAATTTACTTCTGTCGCTGTCGTTGCTAATTTTCAATCATGAAAATTTGGTCGGTCTCTGCATAAAAATTTACGCTGACATCCAACAAATAAATAACATTAAAGATTTAAAACGTCCATTCAATCTTTTACGACATTTTCAATGAAATCAAGGATAAAAATTTAAAACGATATTTTTTAGAAAGTGCCTTCGGTAAACCGTAACAAACTGAATTAAGAAGACGTGACTTCGGAGCACGATTTCAGTTCCTTAGGCTTTTCTTTTTTATTTCTCAATGTATTTTTTTATGTTATGTAAGCGCTATATTTTAGTTCGACTGTGTTCTCTTGATGTTTATTCTTTTTATCTTATTGCCTCAATGTTTCTGAATCTTATATTTCATTCATTCTGTTCGAGTCTTTCTTTCATGCTGCTATGAATGGTCTAGTTATCCTTAAGCAAGCTGTTATCCTTAAATTATTTCGTACAAGTTTAGTGAGAATTATAAGACACTTAATGTTTGTATTCATAAAAAGCGATTATCGTGTCATCGGACTGATAATGATAGCATTCACATCACTAATCGACAAAAAAGCCACACAAGCACGCTGTAATTCTAATTCGTAATAATAATTATATTAACAAAAATTCAGTCGAGCGAAAATTAATTCTCTATTGTATTATCGAAATTACTATTTAGTAGACATGAATCCCTCGAACATTGCCAAGCATATTTGCTTTAACAAAGATTTTATTAAAAACAGTAACCTATAATAATGTTCTTAAAATCTAATTTGACAACGTTATTTGAATATATTATGTCATTCTTAAACTGTATACCAAAATTATTCGAATTATCGTTGCCTGCCGCTCGGCGCCGCACAGCGCCATCTAGCGTCGAATAGCGAAACTAAATTTGCTCGCGCAAACAGCAAGTTGGTTAATAGTCTTTTCATTGTTTATTTTGCGCTATAGTGATACAATAGGAACATAAATTATGAGTGACTAAGTAGAGCTTTGTATTCGAGGAAATGCTAGAGTATTCATGAAGTTTAATAACATTGGTAAAGTACAGTAATGGCCTTCGGTATGCAAATATAACAATAATATTTGAGAGCGTGCTTCTATATTCTTCATTTGAGTGTCTTTAGTCGTAATTTCATGATCCTCTTAGCTTGGAGGAATTGTTCATATATTTAAGATGCTTATTATTAGGTATTTCAAGATTGACTGTTTATTCTGGGAGAAACCTCGAGTTTTGAAATTGGTTTATGTTTCACTGTCGTATCTTAAAATAAGTCATTCTGGTGTTGGATACTATTCCTTAGGATCTTAGTATTATTCTTCCTGTCGTTTTTAACACCCACGGGAATTTAACTATCTGGTTTTATCCGGTATTCTTTTATAAGTAAATTGACTTCCATTCTTTACATTTTTTTTAACCTTGTACCGATCCATTATTTTTTACTGAGAAATCATTATGAATGTACAGACTCTTCACATTTCTTTACTTCGATTTTTAATGATGCGATACGATGGCGTGCGATGTGCAGAAGCAAATTTTTAGTTTCGTTTTTTCTTAATAAATTATGCTATCCGCGATATTTTAACTTAGATATGAATGGGGATGTCTCTCCGTTTATTTTATAGGTTTAATCATTATAATATCTAACCAGCTCAAAGTAGTCAGATACAATAATTTGGTACTTTTTATGCTGAAAAATCTTAAACATGAAAAGTGGACAAAACTGCTATCAGAAAAAATTGAGACTCAACTTCTCGTGCGTTTTATTTCAATAATAAGAAATGTTTCAAAATCATCTGTACCTAAACAAATATATTATTCAAATAAAAACGTACCACACTCAATATATCAAATATTAGTGACAAAATGTAACAGAGAGAAAAATGGAAAAATAAACATATATTTACTCACATGAAACAATTTCTCATCTGAGCCCATACATCAAAGACACGTCACAAAGAATAGAGTTATGCCTCTTCCGTTGCCTTTTGTTTGTGTCGATGGAAAAAAAACTAATAATAGAGGTTATGTTCTAATGGTAAATGTTTACCGAAAGCCACAATGTATTGAAGAATTTCACTTACGGCAACATTTTGGCGACCTAGTTTCAGTAATGAACATATGGATGATAATGATGAAATATTTTTAAGTAATACTAGTTTCTGCCCGCGATTTTGTCCGCGAGAAATTTCTTGTTTTACCGTATAATATATCCCATGACACTCGGCAATACTGTAGATACTGTAGTTTCCCATAAGTGAAAAAAAAATCAGAATCGGATCAGCAGTTCCGAAGATTACCCCCTACATACAATAGTAGTAGTTTATTAGTATAAATTAATCTATTACGATTACGAATGAACTATCGCTATTTATAAATTACTAGCTGATTGAAGAGAAGCCCGCGACTTCGCCCGCGTGTATGTCTGTTATTATATACCTTACTCGAGAACCACTCTATCCATTGGTGAAAACAGCATAAAAATCGGTGCAGTAGTTTTTGAGTTTATCGCGTACAGGACGAAAGACAGACGCGGCCGAGGACTTTGTTTTATAATATACAGGGTTACTGGTAACTCGACGTATTCCTTGCAGGACGTCATAGTAGGGTTAAAATGCAACAAATTAAGCCACCAAATGTTCTACCGAAATTCAGTAGTTTTTGAATTAGTTAAGAGTTTTAGTTTTTTAATGAAAATCCCAGATTAAACCATTTGAAACCTATTTAAAAATGATTTACGGCGCGACTGTACTGAAATTTAAGTTATTATCATAGTTGACGCCGTAGCAGACCTTTGTTAATAATTAAAAGTTCAATAATGCCTAAAACTTTGGCAAATATCACTAACCAAACATTTAATTTTTTGTAATTTTTAGCTCTAAAACTCTTAACTAAATCAAAAACTACTGAATTTCGGTAGAACATTTGGTGGCTTAATTTGTTGCATTTTAACCCTACTATGACGTCCTGCAAGGAATACGTCGAGTTACCAGTAACCCTGTATAAGGATAAGGATATCTATGCCGTAATACGCACACTTATGATTGTCAAAATGATTTTTGTTAAAAAACGAAACATTGTTGCTGCTAATTTGATTATCATTTTGACATAGTGTCAAACATCTTTCAGGTTTCTGTGTTTTGATTGTTAACACAGGTGGTCAATATTTCATTCACAATTGTCGGCAAAACATATAATGTTCTTCGTTATTGCTAGTCTGCCAAACATCGGCTTACCTCATTCTACACCATGCTTTCCGTCAGCACATCTGGCATAATATTATCGTGTCCTATTTAGTCTTTTGGTGTCACGTCTGCTAGCCTAAATACCTTGGAATTTAGTCTAGTCTTAATTAAGTCTGGAGTGGATTTAGAGGGACTTTGCTGTGGGAAGCTGATTTATTTTAGTTTAGTTGTGTTTATCCTTACGTAATGTCGGATTGTAGTGTTTGTATGTATCATGAGTAAACAGAGTAGTTGTGGGAAGTTACTTTTTTTGTTTTTGATGAGATTTTAGAGGTGTAGGTACGGCTAATGGATTCTGTGCAACTTCGTTTATACATTTGTTGAGTCTAGTGTTAGTTTCCAGGAATGTTTTGAATCTGACAGACTAACACTTTTTCTGTTATTGTTAGCACAAAAAAAAACAAATAAAATATTTTTAGGATTGTATTTGAATAAATAGCATTACTTTTTACCTGGCTACTGTATCTCAGTGCTGGGCAAAGGCATGTCTTTCAGTTATTTCGGTCCAGAAATGTTGACCGGTATGTCCTAGAACCAAAATAATCGAAGACATGTGACATCTACCAACCCGCACTGGGTCCGCAGAGGAGGCCTGTTTCCCAGCAGTGGCAACATTATAGGCTTGATTATGCATTTAGACCATTGCTGGGTCTGCCACGATGCTGGTTGTGTCAGTGCTCTTATACTTAGTGGTTACTATGCCCCGCAACACATTGAAAATATGGCATAAATAACATTAAACAAACATAACAACAATACAGACAGCCGTAAAAATAATTTGACTTCCTACTTATTCTAACCCTCATTCACGCGTCAATAAATCTCGAAATTCCGAGTTACGCCAACAAAACGTAACGTACGTAACGTTTACAAGAAACAATAAAAATCAGTGTTACAACTGGCCATAACATATGCCATGTGGTAACATACGCACCCGTTACTTTAACGTAAACAAGACAAAATAAACAGTTTTCGTAAGAAAACTACGCACCACGTGAAATGTTACGAAACCGGTGTTAGGATTTTAGGAACATACTTGGAAACTTTTTTGAGTAACGTTAGTGAGTTGTTTTTCTTTATGACTAGCATCTGCCCGTGACTTCCTCCGCCTGTTTTAACATAAAAAATATAATAAAGCACATGGGCTTTAAAAAAATCGGATGATTAGTTTCGAAGATGACCTCCTTCCTACAAACAACGTTACCTCTTTATAATATAAGTATAAAGTGCCTATTTCCAGCAGTGCCTATGTCCAGCAGTGGACGTCTTTCGGCTGAAATGATGAACATAATATACTTATAGAATAGGTTGTGAGTTTTTCTACCGAAAAAGTCGCAAAAACACAACATTGTATGTCATTAGCGTAACACATAACGTATTCTTTTTTACGAATGAAATGCTTTTAAACTTATTAGTTTAATGTTGATACAAAAGTCAGCTTTAATAACTGTAAACATGTTATGTACTCCATTTAAAGTCACAGAACATCTTCTTTTTATTTCGATAAAATAATCATTCTTCTAAAAAAAAAAGCAATTTCTTTTAGAACTTTTAAACATATCAGCTATTTGAAATGCATTTTGTAATTTGTTGAATAACCTTTCTCCAGATCTGTGAGCCACATATGGTTCACGGCGATATAACCATTTATGTCTACTTCCCGGTCAGTGAAAGTGTTTTAGGTGTAAATTTCTATTTCTAGTGGTAATAAAATAAAAATAGTTATGCTTCATAGTTTATCAAGATTTTCATAATTTTCGTAATAAAAAAATGATTTTATAGATTGGCTACCTAATCCCTTTTTAAAAGCATATAAAAATTACATTCTCCATAAATCCGTCATGTTTATATTAATTTCTGGTTAAACCTAATTTATAGTTTCTGTGCGGTTAAATTTAACCGTCGGCTTAGCTTCAACGAGATAGTTAAACTGTAGGTATATTTGACTGTATTAGTTATTCTTTGCAGTCATAAAAACCAAGTTTATAGCGTGCTAGTGATTTTTTCCTGTTTATTTTTTTTACGAGTTTTGAACAGAACAAAAAGTTTTTTCTGTTTAATATCGAAAGTTTTCGGGTTGAAATTGTTTATTTATGAAGCAGAAGCACAGTGTACTGTGATTTATTTAATATGTTTTTTATGAGGATTTTATGTAAATAATCGCAAGTTTTCACCTAGTCGAAAAGTTGCAAAATAAACAAAACTGTTAAAACTATAGTTTTGTCGGTAGTTTCAATTGAAAACGCAAGTCGTTCGGATCTTCATGGCTTTTAAAGCAAGCAATAAAAAAATTTGCTTTCGCTACTTAACGTTTTGTTCCGTAACTTCTAACCTTTGAACTCTCTCACAATTATTTGAAAGAAAAGTGAAGGTAGTGCCACACAATTTTCAATAACCACTTTTGTTTATGAACCATTTATCACAAATTCTATTATTTCAACTCAAAAATCATCCACTTTCTTCCTACCCAAATAAATTAACCACTTCACATTTATCTTAACCAATAAATAACAACACACTTCAAAATAACTTACAAAAAAACGTCCCCAAAATACCGACTTCCTTTACTAAATATAGTTTGAACCCTGCAAACTAAACGCTGCCCTTTATAAAACTTACAAGTTGATCCCTTTATGAAGAAAGAGTGGTATAAACTTCAGCCACAGATGTTTTAAAACAAAACAAAACACAGTCTTTGTTATTCCAGAAATACAGTTTGTACAAAAATTTTAAAACAAGGATTAAGTCTGAGATGATAGAGTGGATTAATCAGGTCGACTTATTAGCGAAACGTTTCGTTATTAAAAAAGTTCTAGCGAAGTAGATTAATCTGTTTTGTAGAGAAAAATAGTTAGGATTTATGTTTATGTGCATTCAAAATGACGTAAGATGATTGATTTAAAACAGTGAAGGCAGAAAAATACGTTTATGGTTTTTTGGATTGCGATTTATTTAATTTCGTAAATAATACCATTACAGCACGCGTACTATGACCACGAACGAGTTTTGTCGACGTAAGAATAGACAAAATGACAGATTGTGATTCTGTAATTTTGTCTATCCTTCCGTCGACAAAACCCGCTTCTATGGTGGTCATGTTACGCGTGCAGGCTGTAATGGTGGTGCTGTGTTTTTTCTCGAGTTATTTTAGTTATCATTAAAATCGCAAATCGGATTTGCACATATTATTAGCTGTAAAGTAAAGCAAATTTTAATGATAAATAAACTTAACCGAAAAAAAATATTGTGGCGAATCGAAAATAAAAACTCATTTTATACTCTAACTACGTACTCATGCTGAAGTCTCAACGACTAAAATTTAAAAAGTAATCTCAATAGAAGCAGACATAACATAAACACTAAAGAATATCTAACACTTCTAACAAAACTTTTCAAAACTGCAAGAGATAAAAAAAACTAACAATTACTTGCTGAGACAGTTATTTTTAGTGAAACAACGAACTTTCTATTGATCTTTGTGAACCAACAACTAGTTATAAAGCATTATTATTTTGTTCAACGAAACTTTTCGTGTTCACATTTAATGAATATTAGTTTTCGTTTTAAACTTTGATTGTCTTTTGTTAAAACTAAAAATGTTTTAACAATTTATGATTCATAAAAGCCTGTAAATTCAATTATTTCGTAGAATCAAAGTGAATAAAAACAAATGTTTTGAAATAATCAAGCCTGTCACTCTGCCTATCAAATTAAGTATAACTAAAAATAAGACTAAAGTTTACACATGCTTTTATATAATGTTTATCTTAATTAATTAAATATAACCATCTCTTTATTGCACACAATTGGAAATTTATTATTTTCTAAAACTATTTCTCTAAGAAACTATCTATCCCTTTCTATAAACAAGACTAAAGTACTAACCATTTTCTAAAGTAATTTTCAAGTTTAAAAAATTGCATTTGTAATAACAATTTAGTTTTATGACGCTCGCTCTTGCATACAATACCTTCTTATATTTAAATATACTGATATTCTGCTGCACCTGGACAGTCTAAGAGTAGACCACAAAGAAAAAAAATCATAATAACCTCTTTTTCTCATAAAATATTACCTTTGCACGCAAAGAGCTGTCTATTTTTTTATTTGTCAGAAGTTCTTCGCACTTTTCTTGTTACAAAAAATCATATTCACTCCCCCAAGGACGTCAAAAAACACGTCTTTCCTTATCCACCCTTCCACCACAACGAGGCAACAAATTGTTATTAACTCCTGAATAAGATATAATGCGATGTCAATGTAGATAATACTTTACATGATTGATAAGTCCTCATTATAACCTCTTATTTGCCCAAATATCGGCCACCAGTAATAAACTCCTATATAAATAAGGAAATAAAGCAAAGAATTTGTTTTATTACGTACTGGAGATCTTATAAATACTTATAATGCTTGTTTGGCGTGTTGTTTCTTTCTTTTTGGACGAAATTACTGTTATTTCTGTGCCATTGTATGGGCGGACCTTAAGTGCGAGCGTAGCGCCATCTGTTATCGAATAGCGGTAATGAGAAGTCTTTTTATTCTGTGTGGGTATAAAAGATATTGTTTGGTTTCGTTTATAGAATATAAATAGGTCTTTATTGTTAAAACGTGTTTTGTGTGAATATGAAAATGTTTTGTAATGCTTATGTTTTACCTTGTCTAGCGTAAGACCTTTTAGGATTTTTCTTTGTTTTTTAATTAAATCCTACTTAAAACGTCTGGATTTTCATATTCATTATGTCTAAAATTAACCTTTCTGCGTACTCAAACCTCGAATTTACCATATTTATATAAAACATTACCTTTATAAAGTTCTATCAAAAACAAAAACATGAAACCACCCGACATTAAAACCAAAACAATACAAGATCCACTCATTATTTCGCTCAAATGTTAATTACTTAACTTTGGGGTCCACACACAAAATTTTAAGGCACAAGACTCGGAAATTTTACACTCGTTAGTCCCGAAACCCGTATTTTCGACTTATCTTTGTCCGAGTTACTGTTGGGGGAGAATTTCAAGGGGTTAAATTTTATGAGAAACAGTTTCAATATGGGGTTGAATTGTGCAAGTTTTTTTAATTATTTTGTAGTGTATAATTCTTTGACAGATGTCAAAAACACTTCAGTGTAAAATTATGATGTGAACTGAGAATTTAATAGACACTCCGGTTAGGGTCACCATCCGCCTGGATTTTTTCAGAAAAGTCGGACAAATGTCATCGTGTACAACGATGACATTTGTCTGACTTTTCTTGAATGGTAATTTCCTTTAGAAAATAAAAAAAAATTAAGTTAAATGAATAACAAAAAAAGATTTTAAACTAAAACGTCCGGAATTTATTTTACAAATGTCCAACTTTTAGTCTGGAATTTTCAAATTTCGTAACGGTAACTTCAAAACTCGGCAGTGATCGATTATTTAACGGTCATCTCTAAATCAACCATTGAAATGTGTCCATCGTGGAAATTAAAAAAGTATACTTAGATGGTTTGGTCATGTTGAGAGGATGATCAAAAGGCGATTATCAATAGGTATTTACAAGGCAGAGGAGAATAGAGAATCCAGGAGGGAATGACCTAGAAGGACATATAGTGACCTTATTGGATTGTTCTTCAGAAGGGTCAGGTGGAAGGTCAGGTGGTCAGGTAGTACTCGCAACCGCCGTGCGTGTGTGACCAGATGTATGAACGTAAGCGAGGCAAAAGAAGTATAACGTAACATAACGTTTATTTGGACTCAATAAAATATAGCCTAATGCAGTTATATTCTTAAAAACTAGGATACAAATAATGTATGTGACGGCTAAAATTGTATGAACTCCTGAATTCCAAACTAGGTAAAAACCTGTATCTTGGAAATCAGCCTTTCCGTTCTAAAATACTACTATATGAAAACTCAACAATTAAATGGCTTAGACTATGAAAAAAGCTAATTAACTCTACAGCTTGACGGGTGAGTGATGTGAGTGTGTATGGTGTGTGTGGTGTGTGTAGTGTGTGTAGTGTGTGTAGTGTAAGTATACAGTGGGGCTGTGTGTGTTGCGTGAACTGTGGATGTAGAGTGTGAAATTGCGTGGTATGTAAAGATCGAGCAGGTGGCGTTCTGTTGTTTCTGCCTACCCCTATGGGAAGAAGCCGTGAGCCCATCGTATAGTAAATACAAAGCTTGTCAAACTATTGATTGAAATGAGGTCACAACTGAGAACTTTTCTTTAATCACATTGTTAAAATATATGAATTTTCACAATATTTCAGTACAAATTGGAGCGATTGTTTCAGGCAATTGACGTGTACTGTAATAATTGCTCTTTTGGTAATGTTCAGTCGACATTTCGAGTCAATAAATGTTTCAGCGTGTTCATGTAACTGCTGCAGAAGCTGATTAATTATTTTTTTGATAAATCTACTTGTCTATAAAGTATTCTCTGTAATAATAATTTATTAATGACGAAAATTTAATTAGTTAAGTAAGGCACGATTCTGGACAGGCGCTTGTCTAGCTGCTGTGGATTACAATGTCGGATATAATTAAAGTGACATTTCTGAACGCCAATTTTTGTGATTAAAAACGGTCACAATATAGTCGCCATCTCATCACAGCGACAATCAATGTCGATAAATTGTCAAAATTGAAGTGAAATTAGAGGTGTTTTTAACAGACTGAGATTAGTATGCGAACGTTCTTAAAAATACGGGAATTGCTCTGTTGGTTTGCTCAAGAAACTTAGCTTGTAGCCGTCATCTACATCGCCATGCGAACTCCCATCACCGCGCGACTAGCATATTTAGAATATCCCGACATCAATCGTTTGGCAGGAGGCCACCAGACACAACCCACGTCTGGTCGGAGGATCCTCACTTTTCTATGGGGGATGAGTGAACTTTACACCCTGTTCCTCATACTTCTATAAGATCATCTACCCAGGATATTTGCATGTAGGTATCACTACTTCTGTTATTTTAATTTTAATAAATCTGCCTAGCCCTTTCCCAAATATGTTAGGGTCGGCTTCCAGTCTAACCGGATGTAGTTGAATTGGTATTCATCTACATCCGGTTATTTAAACATATTAGTAGAATAATCTTTTTTGATTCTGTCCTTGTGGTGTATAATAAAATGTCACAATAAACTTGCAATGTCGAGAAATCGAATACCAACTAGTTTAATATCACAATTTTTTTTTTCTATAAAAATGGAAACCATTTCAAGGCTTTAGGAAATTGTATCGTTGCGAAAACAGTCAAAACAAAGCAATGTCATTAGTCGTAAGGCGTCCACAGCTGGACATAAGCCTCCCTCAAACATCGTCACATCGACCGGTCCCGTCCTTCTCTCATCCAGCGGACTCCGACCATCATTAGAGGGACAATTCTCATATGAAATGAAATGAAATGAAATTGTTTATTCTGTAAATAGGATATCGGAATCACTTTTACACGTCATATTTATAAAAAAAATAAGCTAGATGAGGTCAGCGTTTCCTGTTTCCATATTTGAAGAATATTCCAATTTCAATCTCAATCTGTCACACCTCTTTGACAGATTGCGACGAGATTCGGTGGATCGAGTCATAGAATTAACTTAAATCTTTGACAAGTTTTGGACAATGATTTTCGTTGAGATGAGATTGCTACTTCAGTTTGGACGTTTTTAATTACGGGAATGGGCCTTCAGAGGTCGTCAGACCACCTTGTGGGGTCCTACCCACGCTGCTTTTTGGTCATACTTTTTATTTTTAACCGATTTCTTCAGAAAGGAGGAGTTTCTATGTTCATCTGTATGTATTTTTTTTTGTATGTTCATCTATATTTTCGCCAATTGTGAACTGATTTTCAAATTTCTTGTTTTTCCGATATACAAAAAAAAATACTAATTTCGGAACTCGGTGGCCGAAAACGAGAATTGAAAAGCAAAGACACCGACTTCCGAAATTAAGTCGGTTGTTTTTTTTTTTATCCACCTCTTTTGTGCCACTGCTGGGCAAAGGTCTCCCCATAACTTTCCACTGTTCCTTGTGTTGACTTCTCCGGCCAATCTCCAGTAAACGCTTAAACAATAATGCGCCTTAAAAATTTGTTATTAAATCGTTCATATTAAATTTAGACCTTAATCTAGAACAAAATTAATCCCAAACAAAGTAAAGCTTAAAATATTAACGTTAATCTCGTTTATAAAGTTTCATCAAGCAAAAAACTAGGCTGAAATGCAGACGTTAATAAATCAGTCTGGATACCCCTTAGACAGACATTTATTTATTCGGCGAGTACCTTATTTAATAAGGATGAAAGGAAGAATCGGTCCTTAGTTTTTTGTTTCATGATTATAATTGGAATATTTATAATCTTGCGAAACCTCAAGAAGAATCGCTTTATTATTAACAAGGTGCGCCCCGCGGTATTACCCGCATAAACCTCTTTTCCGTGGAAATATTGGGATAAAAAGTATGTTATATCCTAACACAGGTCATCGTTTACCTATGTGCCAAATTTAATCCAAATCCGTTCAACCGTTTTAGCATGAAAGCGTAACAAACAAACTTAAAAATAAATCAATTCTATTTTTATTTTTTTATAACATAACACTTATCCAAGATAGTTAATTGATGCGTGACTTTGCGGAAATCCATATTTATTGTATTTTATATCACTTATCACAACATCACGCCTGTAATCCCGGAAGGGTTAGGCAGGGGTGTACCACAGGTACACATTTCGCCAGTTATATTCAAGTCCCATGTAATAGAGGGCGAGCCTATTCTATTTTTTTAATAATATTTATATTAGTCTAAGTAAATAAAACAGTCACAGCACACGGGTCACCCATCCACGGACTGATCACCTCGGCTATATGGATAGTCGCACGGTGACTATCCATATCGAGAACTATCCGTGCTTCGGGAAACACGTCGTCGTTGATTCCGGTTGTCTTTCGTGATCTTTGATAGTCGTTATACGGGTAGTCAGAAGCTACGAAAATCTAACAACCAGTCTTATCAACGGTTAATCAATCGTGTTACCCAGTAACTGGGTTGTGGAGGTCAGATAGGCAGGCCTAAAGTCAGTTTATAGTGATCATACCTATTTTTACTCCAAATTAATAGTTTCTTCACAAAATGTTACGCAATGAAAGATCAAGATAATCATATCGCGTGACCCATATTTCTCGCAGATTCGACAACTATGAAATAGTAAACATAACTTGTGTATTAATAAGTAAACAGACCAGGGGCCGTATTATGATCTATTAATGCCACCATTTTTCCAGTGTGAGAGAGAGACGGCGCTATACAAGGCCGATAGCACCATCCTTGTTTCGCAGTGGAATAATGATAGCATTATTACTTTATAATACGGCCCCTGGGACCTAAAAATGTCTGCCCAGGTTTTACGAAGGCCAAGTATACAGCATTCAATATTCCGTAACCATTCGTGTGAAAAGTGAAAACGTTGAATTATTTGAAGCTGGTTTTTGCTTACAATTTGTTTGTTAGGTATTTCTTGATTTGTTTGCACTATTTTTATTTGATTCTAGTCCAGAACGGTTAGGTAAACCATCCATACTTTAATACGCACTAGTAGCTTCGCATAGCCATCATACTAACACTATTATGGAACCCATGGTCTGTTTTTTTTCTTTATTATTTTAATTTCACTACCATACACACAGTAGTTATTTTTTTTCAATCAATATTGTTTTTTGTTTTTATTTTTGTTGTTCTTCGCCAGTATCGCAACACAAAGTATAATAATTACCGTTATGCAATGTAATTAAGTATTTGGTCCCTGGCTCTGACATCAAGCAACGGATAAAATTGTTGAACTATAAACTTTTATTTGTTGATTACGAGCCTTTTAGCTACTTTGAATATGTGTATTTGTATTATTTTTTTGTAATGTGCGTTGTGTTTGTGTAGATTTTTTTTTTTTTTTCTTTCTCTCTTTATTTTCTTTCTTTCTGTATAGTAGGTAGACCATGGCCTGGGTTAGGACACAGGATACTTTTTATCCCCATAGTATGTTCCCTTGGAACAATTTCCGGCATCCACGCGGGCGAAGCCGCAAGTAAAAGTTAGTCTCATACAAAATGAATGTAACTAATTATTTTGTCTTAAGAATTCTGCTAATATCGTACAGGAAAATAATAGCATTACGCCGACAGTAATATCTCAAGCTCAACCTAAACTAGGGTTGTACCATAACTTATGTCACATATATGTAGGAAATAGACGGTCTTCCCACCCCTACGCATGATTCATTGCTAGGGACAACTGTATCTGTTTCATGAGCCAGTGAATCGTAACCATTTGTTTTCGATTAATGTTGGAACAATTGTGAGACAGGGCAGTATTAATTGGAGTGTTCCGGTTTGTATACCCGCACTAATGTTGCGGTTTTTCGTTTTTTTTTTCGTGTAACCACTGTATGCTTGCAGCAATTGATTAATGGTTGCTGGAATTCGTTTTGTTTTTTCTGTAAACTTTAAGTCTGTCGGTCTTCGATTGAATTGTTTTGATGTTGAATGCAGCTGCAATTTTACATTTATATAATAATTTTAAACATGTTCATAACTGCTTAAATATTTTAATTCTTGTATTCGAATCTTTAGACTTGTTTTAGATCGAGGGCTTTATTTATACGTTGTTTATAAGATAAGAGACGTTTTAAAAACGTCAAAAAATTCATGGTTAGTCATTATTTAACTTTGAGTAACATTTATATATAAATGAGAATGTTTATCTTCCCTATAAGCATCTTCCACCATTTTGACAAGTTTGACAGATTGCCATTTGAATGTGAACGTTTTTTAAGTACGAGAATTGGCCTTCTGAATTCAAGTTAATTTGATTGATTGCTGTCATTTCGGTCAGCCAATCACAACGGCTCAAATGAGAATTTGACAGCTGGTTTAGAGGTCTTTATCAACCTTTGAGAATACAGTAATACCTTTGTCCTATCGATAGTAATCATAATAATCCATTAAATGTAAGGAATAAATTCTATTGAACAACCCTTTCTTTGAACATAATCCTATTATTAATTAATATACTCAAGAAAATCTTAATTAAGAACTTCATTTCTTCGTTTAAGCCAGCTTTTATTTAATCAGAATAATCAACGTTCAAGAATAACTAGGTTAGTGTTCTCATGCAGAGTATACCAAGAAGGCAATAAACGGACGTTTTAAAATTAAGGAAATTAACGTTTTTATCATTTATATCTAACGTAATGTCAAATGTCACCAAGACATTAGACATTTCTGTATCATTATGACATTTATTTTAATTTATTCAACGGTTTGACATTAATTTGTGGTTGAATCATTTTATTTTCCTTATTATGTTATTTAAAATTATAATATCTTTAAATTTGTGTAAATTAAATAATAATAATGATTTTCATGCAGATGTGACGGTAGGACATGGAGGACTTTTATAATTTAGTAAAACATATAATATGTACTAATTAAAATAAAAAAAACAAAGTTATGATTTCATTTGATCACTACTACTAAAGACACTACTTTTTCTTAATTATTTCATGGCACTTCCATACCTTTTTATTGTGGAGCTCGTGGCTACGTAATATCAGCCGCACGGGCTGATCCATCAGGTTAAGCTACGCTTGCCGGGGTTGGTCCGTGGATGGGTGACCATCCTTACATACCGAGACTCCTCCGTGCCTCGAAAAGCACATTAAGCCGTTGGTCCCGGCTGTCATTTGTAGATCTTTGACAGTCGTTACGGGTCGTCAGAAGCCCGAAAGTCTGACAACCAGTCTTACCAAGGGGTATCGTATTACCCAGTTACTGGGTTGTGGAGGTCAGATAGGCAGTCGCTCCATGTAAAACACTGGTATTCAGCTGCATCCGGTTAGACTGGAAGCTGACCCCAACATAGTTGGAAAAGGCTAGGCAGATGATGACTTCTATACCTTTTTATTATTTCTCAAGAAAAACACAAGCAAGAAAATGCTCAATTCTCGTTCAATTCTATTTCAAACGTAGAAAGAAAAGCTTTAATAATAAAATAATCAACGCAAACGTACAATAGATGCCTGTAATAATATTAACTTTTGTTCGAGTTTTCATTGTTTTTCCAGGACTGGTTCAAGAAATTATTATTAAATAATAATTGGACGGAGGTACCTAATCCTTTCGTTTTATTTGCCGTAGGTAAAGTCGGGGATATTAATAAAAATGTCCAGGGGTAGTATTATGAAGTATTAATGCCATCATTATTCCGCTGCGAAAATGGGATGGTGCTAGCGGCCTTGTCTAGCTCCGTCTCTCTCTCACACTGGAAAAATGATGGCATTAATACTTCATAATACGGCACCTGAATGGCTTCAAGAAAAGTTGGTACGGCTGTGCCTTTGTTTATTTGTTTTGTTTTGACTTGGCGGGACCACTTCTGTGTCCCCAGATTTTAAATAAATCGTTTAAAAAATTTACTACCAACTTAAATTGACCGTATATTCAAATCACAACTGTCATTTATTTATATGTCACAGCTGTCATAATCACAACTGTCATTTATTTTTATGTCACAGCTGTCATAATCACAACTGTCCTTTATTTATATGTCATAGCTGTCATAATCACAACTGTCATTTATTTATATGTCATAGCTGTCATAATCACAACTGTCATTTATTTATATGTCACAGCTGTCATAATCACAACTGTCATTTATTTTTATGTCACAGCTGTCATAATCACAACTGTCCTTTATTTATATGTCATAGCTGTCATAATCACAACTGTCATTTATTTATATGTCACAGCTGTCATAATCACAACTGTCATTTATTTATATAATCACAGTTATTTATTCCTAAAGCCTTGTTCGTTCATTCAGTCAGACTGAATGAACGAACAAGGCTTTAGGAAGTTTCTAATTACAAAAATTGGCTTATAGGCTCTACAGTATTAAATTTAAATCTTCCTAGAAGTTAAAACTTAGTCTAGGATTTAAGGTCTTGCTCAAATTAAACTTTGTCGACTGCCGTTAAAGTAGTTCTCGTAATATAACAGAACTAACTTCTGCCCGCGACTCCGTACGCGTGTTTTCGGCGCAGGACCCATCTCGTCGCATCACATCGCATCGCCCGCCCACGCTATTACTTACCTCGTTTTTACTAAGCGTTCTTTCTGACTTTTTTCTTTTTGCTCGGCTCCTAAGGGTCGCAGCGTGATGTTAAATATCGAATTCAAGAAATGTGGACTACCAAAAAAAATTTTTTTTTTTTCGATTGGTCTTAAAAAAAACTCTTCACCTTTATTATAACCTATAGATATCTTAAGCCTTTGGTCTTTGTTAAACGAAATCGTCTCAGCAAAGTCTGAATTCCTAGTACTTTAAGGATTTTATCCAATTAAAATCTAAGTACATTAGATTACCCTCCAAGCTTTGGCATCCCTTCTGATAAACAGAAAACTTGGCAATGGAATTCACTTGAATTTATTAATTCCATTTTGTAATTCCAATTTGTAATCGTGTTAAACTTTTAATTTCGAAAGGCTACCGTTTCGGCTATTATGCTAAAGGGAATTATGTCTACGTGTTTAGAAAGCGTTATTTTTTGTAACGTTATTTTCGTTACGTTATTTGGGTTATAAAAATTAGGTTCGTAATGTTTTTACGCTGTGCTGTTTAATTTTATGGTTAAAGGTTTTTTGTTTTAATTAAAGTTTTGTACGTTTTTTTTTGTTCTCATTTTGGTAATGATTTTTAGAATTGGAACACATTTTTTAAGTTTTTTTTTGTATTTATTTTTATTCGCATGTCTGTTAGGCACCCTTAGGTAAATGTTTTCACATGTAGGTATAAACGCCAGCTTAGTCATTAAAGTTTAGCTAAGTTATTTAAGTCAGAGTGAACTGTGCTCCCCCTTATATGAATCTATACCACGTTTACAAAGCAAAGGGCGTGCATTACACATAGTTACACTCGGTTTTTGAATTGAGAATTTCAAGAAATGCAATTTTAATCGCCTCTGTGTTCCAGTGGTAAGAAGACCAAAAAAGAAAGTTTTTTTTTTTTAAATTAGCACCTAATATGCCCCTTTGAATGTCAAAAACAAAGAAATAAAACTGATTCTAGTTGCCCCTTCCAAAATGTAGTTTTCGTATGGAGAAGACCACCACCTGTGTCAGACCCAGAGGTGGAAGAGTACGATTCCCAGCGGGGGCAACATTTTTCCCACCAGGTTAGGCTTGTTCTAAGTCTGCCTGGCTAGCTACCAGCATCTTATCTAAGTCTGTTGCCATAACAACAATGTTTACAGCATTGTTGTTTCGGCAGTTAGAGGTAAGATAGCCAGTTCCTCTGAGGTTGAGGATTCCGGGTGAAGCTCGCTTCCACCTTCGGCCTGGGGGCCTACCACCACCGCTTACAGCAGTATTATTTTAATATTACTATAGTGTAAGAAAGAGATGTAGCTCTACAGGACGTATAGCTCCATCTCTTTCCCACACTGAAGTAAGATTAAAATAATATTGCTGTAAGCAGTGGTGGTAGGCCCCCTGATCATAACTTAGATATATCTCAGAGCAATAATAATATAGCCCTGTTCTGTATGTGTCTGTCTTGCAAATGTCGTCAAAAAAAAAGTGCTTAAAAAAACCTCTATTTATTTCATAACATAAAACCGCAAATGGCGGAAGACTGACGCTCAATCCTATACAGAAATGCTCAAATAACATACCTCTATCGATTCCTCAGGAAAATACTTGCCTATAAGGAAAAAAGTGCATCGATAATTGAATCATCACGGTTACCACCTTTTGGAGTGAGTCAGTGCTGAAAACCGCACTCGATGTGAATCATCTATAATTGCCAACATTTTTTTATTGCCATCCTAACTGATTTGGTATCGGTAATTTGGTTGCTGTGGGGTTGCTTGGCTTGCTTTTTTGTTGGGTTCTCGGGTATAAATTAACGAACATTTTTTGCCCACTCTTAATGGTCCACTTGAAGTAATAAGTACGGAAACCAAACCCTCTATCATAGAACACAAAACATGAAGCAGCGGGGTAATTGGATGACACAGAAATTGACAATTGATTGCAATTGGTTTTATTTTGACGGTTCAGCCACGTTCATCGCGTTATATTTTTCGAGTTGAGCAGACGAATTTTTAAAACTTATGAAGCAATGGTTTAGCAATATCCTTCAAAACACGTTACGCAATTAGGGTGCAGTTTTATTAAGGTGAATTAAAGAAGTCTCATGTGTAACGATTTTACAACTTCGATTTTACCTTCTTTAGGAGCGGTGCAACCTTTTGTATAGACAACAAATTGACATTTAATTTACTAATAGATTAAGAAAGAATGTCTTTGAATACTAATCCAAATTCTAATTCAATCATATTTGTTAAAAAGAAAAGTATTCTTCTTCTTTTCATGGACAATGAATCCTGAACTTAACAAATTTGCTGCGATATAAATTAAACAATAGGTACATGCATTTTTGCACGACCAAACGAATTCACAGAAATCATCAAAAAGTTTGACTCATAACAAAAAAAACACGAAAAACAAAAAAAGGTTCCATTATGAAACGATTCGCGCTTGGCCGCAATTTTTTATCTGTGTTCACACATTTTATAATAATGCCTTACAAAATAATAATAGGTGGTCGTGAATAAAATGGCATTGGCTTTTTTATTTGTCAAAAAAAAACGTTAATTTGGGCTCTTTGAATGGTTATTTCCTGTTTAGTGTTGCCTACTGTAATTTTTGCGTGGCCATCGCGTGTGGTAGGGTTTAAATACGCGGTACTTAGCATTATGTGAACGATATAGAATTTATAGCCTAATTTTAGTTAAATTACTTTTTCATGAGAGCAGTTATTAAGTTAAACTATTTTCCCATGTTAGTATAAGTCTGGCTAGTTAGCAATTTATCAAATTATTTAGATCATTGAATTTTTCTGAATATAAATAGTCCTAACGTCAGTTATCCGATTACATATCTACCAGTGATTGCCAGGTCAAAGATCGCATAGTGCATAATTAATGTTCGGTTACTAGGCATATGAATATTAGAAGCAATGACTCACATCTTAGCAAGTTTCTTCTCTCCTACAAAATCTATAAGTACCTACCAACTCGAATCATTACGAAACAAAAAACTAAGGCACTGTTTTAAAAGCACACTAGCGCCATTGCCAACACTAGTGGCATTTCGACGCAAGTATGCAACCTCATTAGCCCAACCATAAACAAAACATTAACAATGTGTTTTTCAAAGTCAAAAATGGAATGTTCAGCGTTTGAACTTTTGAAGAAAGAACTACTTTCTCCATTCTATTTAAAAAGTTGCGCTTAGCGTTAAAAGCATTATTGAGGCCACGAATAAAGAGTTCGTACTTCATAAACATGGAGTAACGGTAAAATATTTTCGATTTTAAATTTAGAATGGAAGAAAAACATACTGTGTCAACTGCTTGTCAAATCGCGCAAGGAATAATGGGTTCTTTACAAAATGGTTGATGGTAGACATAATATTTCAACATGTACTGATAAATTACTAATACTTTGATTGACATGAAGCAAAGTAACTCTTAGTCATTGTGTAGGTATACCTACTGTAACGGACAAAGAGATAGTTATCCTAGAATGAACGGACGACATTCAAGTACTTACCAGTAATGTTGGTTGTCTTGTACATACTCCTTCGATAAATCAATAAATGGTAGGTATTTGACCAACATGTCAACGAACCTATTGATGACACATGTCATGACATCATCCTCATATTATCAGCTTTTAGTCCCCTGCCGATCATGGACCTTCTTCGTAATCTATTCCACTGAAATCATTACGTCAATATTTACAATATCTGTCATCTTTGCCTTGACTTACAAGCCTATCTGTAGAACTATGAAAATATTTTTATCTGTTGGACAGAAATCATTCACTTCAAAACTGTTTAAAAATCTTCGAGTAATCTATGAAAGTATGAGCGAACAGACAGTTTCGTTATTTAAAAGTGGGTCCACAAGACGTTAAATTAATAAAGTAGGTCAAAGAACAAAGAGTTCACTACATAAACTGTAAACATCGTAATAGAACACTATTGACCTAACAGTTAAACAATGGCTTTATCTCATTCCACTGAACTCCAAATTCGATAACCTGTGAGAACAGCAAATATGTCTAATTTGATACGTTATATGATACTGGCTGTATAAATTTGATTCTTTTGTCTCTGGCAATCGGGATTTCAAAATGAAGTGTTCGAAGTTTGATTGAGCAACGGATTGTAAAAAGGCGGGTAAATGTCTTGGTTTTTTGTTTTATCTGTATTCTATTAATCAAGACATGTTTTTAAATCTACTTTCGTAAATGTAAATTAAATAAATAAATAGGTAGATTAAAATCGCAGACGTTACGTGCACCTAAATTTTAATAATATTGTCAGTTAACTTGACATTTACTGGATAGGTAGGTAGGTACCTACCCCAGAAGGAAATAAATTATCTTGATAAATAGGGAATGACGTCAAAGCACACACTTATCGGTCTGTACTCAGTACATTTAATTTAAATAAGGTATTGCGTAATCGAATACAAGAAACGCGGTCGAACACATTCCAATTTTAAATATCAAAAATTGTTAATGCAAATGTGACGTTTTGATTGTTAATTTCCGCCATGTTGTAATAATTACGTGGCATTTATTACTAATATACTTTTCGATGCGAATGTTTTTTTGAATAATATTTCAATTAATTGAATTAATATTCCTACAATTAATTAATGATAACACTGTTCGTCTGTATTGCTCATTTTTTTCCTGTTTAACTTTTTATAATGAAACGTTTATAAAATAAGTAAGTATCACGGAATTCGGGCTTTAATAAATTGGTATTTACCTTGTACAAGTGTATATTATTAAATACCTACCGTTTTATTTCATCACAGTGAAGAAATTCGACTGAACAAACGATAGCTGCTTATTCAAAGTGATTTCAATTTTCCTTTTAAAGAAATTTCACAATACATTTTTCTTAAGTTGTTCATCGTTGTTCATCGTCTTCTAGGGAGATAAGTTGTACATTTTCTTGATATTCAAAGATTTTATAAGCAAAAATCGCAATCGCCCGAAAACGTTTCGACGTTTAAAAAAAACTTTAACAATGACTATTATAATAACCCCTACACCTACAATTCGTAATAGCCAACAGTTGCACCTAGAATATATTTTAACCCTCGGCAAACTGGAACTCCTGACAGGACCGACTCAACCCCCGACTTCACAAACTCACCCCCACCGCGTTGACCGATGTAGGTACAATGTTGACAAGGGGTGACAGTGCCGTTAGCTTCCAATTTTAGCCAAACCTTGTGTGACTGCTTCAGAGCCTACTATACTAGTACTGTAAGCATGATAGACGGACTGGAATTTTGTATGAGGCACTTACTTCACGTACAAACTGTGCTTTGAGTGCAAAGTGAAACGATAATAATATAATCAAAGGGGGGTAAGAAAAAATGAGTGTAGGTCCCCGAGTTTTCCAGCTCTTTTAAGGCACCCAGTTTCTGAATCGAGTATTTAAAATTGAGAACTCGTCATACTTACTTAATATCAGCTACTTAAGATGAAAGCCCGTGAAATGCGATATTTCTTTGCAGAAAACATATACAAAATACATTGAAGGAATCACCTTAAGGTGGAGTGGATGCGCCAAGGTAGCCCGCGAAATTCAAATTTTCTTACGTTTTTTTGCAATTTGCAGGTCACTGTCAGGTTGTATGTTGATCTAAATATTATTAGCGGCCGTAACAAATATGGGTTTACAGAATTATAAACATTAGAATCAGCAATACAACTCTCTAAGTTCATATAAGTGCATTGAATGACTATTTCATGAAATCATGACATTTGGCACTTTCATGAACTTAGACTGCTAATAATATTTAAATCAACATACAACCTGACACTGACCTGCAAATTGCAAAAAACGTAAGAAAATTTGAATTTCACGGGCTACCTTGGCGCATCCCCCTTAACCAAATTAAATTCTCAATCCACAAAACGGGTATTAGCCTCAATTCCTTGATAAATATTATTTACAACCCTAAAACCTTGACTTACAAAACCTAACGATATTTTTTCTTTTATTTCCAGCTGATCCGTTGCCAGGCAAGCACGTACCGCTAGAAAGCTATGAGAGCGAACTGGAGAGGGAACACGCGCTGCCGACGTCCGTCCCCAACGCTGACATACTCAAAACTAACAGCAACCCGACGTATCATAAGCCGAGGTAAGCTTTGAAGTAGCTTTTTTTTTTTTAAGGCACAGAATGTTTTTTCTTTCATTCGATTTTCAAATCTTAGACCCAGACTCTTAACAGTCTGTAGGTATTTTGTCCTAGGAATATTTAGATGTCCATAGTTCTAGGAATTGAACTCACAACCAGCAGCGCAAAATTTTTCATTCAGCCAGTATTTAGGCACACTGGCTGAATTAAAGCGACGAGCCGTCAGTGTAAAACAGATCATAGATTTTTTTTTTCTTTTTATTACTCTTTACTTTTATTTAAAATAGGACTGTAATCGTAAAACCTCGAATATACTCTCCTAATTACAGCAATTAAAATACTTTACAGACACAAACAGGTAGACAGAAATAAAAAAAAAGAACATTATCGTTAAATTCAAAACGGGATGGCCGCTAATCGTGATTTTACGCGATGCGTAAAACGGACGATTCTTTACGCGGCGCATAAAAAGGTAGATTTCTCACGGACCGTTTAGTTTGTTCAAATCGTAAAATTGACATAACTTAGCAGTATTAATTTTCAAACGATTAGTTTTGTTTAGGGTTGGCAACGAAATTAAAGAGGTTTTACCAAGAAAAAAGTACATTAAAAAACGAGAAAATCTCACAGAAAAAACACTGAAGCCGGAAAATCTAAGGATATTTGGCTCAAAGGAAAAAATACAGTACAGAGATTAAATATGCGAAAGGAAGAGGGCGTTAAATGAATGAATTAAACAAAGATAAAATAATATTGGTTTAACTTCGCGTTTCTGTTTAAACAGAGATAAAATAATAGAACAACGCTACCTTATTTTTATAGCTTTTCTGTTTTTTATGATTCTTCTCTGCTTAATGCATCTTTGTAATCTTAATTAACTTATTCAATAAAAACATGCCAAAATGATACAAATAAAAGATATTTTCTGGAGCTTCTGGGACAAAACAATCTTGATCAATTTGTTTCCATTTCCAATATTTTTTTCAATAGTTCTGTGCTAGTGATTGCAGACCATTTTTTTTTTTAAATGTTGGTTGTCATCAAGCGTCTTTTCCCGCTCTGGGCAGAGCGGGAAAGTCAGACTTTTACTGACTAAAAAGTTATCGTAAACCAAATTAAGTAATTTCAGCGGGGTGATTGCATCACACACAATGGCAATCGATCGCTATGCCTTTTATTTTGACATCCATTGCTTCATAAGTTTGGAAAGTCGTCTGCTCAACAACGCAATGAACTGATGAAACTGTCAAAATGAAACCCATTGCGATCAATTGCCATTTTATGTGTGTTACACAATTACCCCACAGGTTGTAAGTACGTAACTGTTGTCTTTAAATAGAAACGCTTAGTATAGGTATATTTTTAATCTTGTAAATTAATTAATGTACAAATAATTTTATTAAAAACTTCTCACAACCCTAACTTTACCGTCATTATCTCTCACAAATATATATTAATTGGTGATTTTCTCGAAAAACCAGTTCCTAAATTTTATTGAGATCTCAAATTCTCATTTCCCGTGATTTTATTGATTTGACAACATTGAGTCGAAGTTTTATAATCTTAGTTTATAGCTTTATTTTCGGGTTTATCTGATAATAAAAGAAAACATTGAATTAATGCGTGATTTAGACAAATTGGTCACTATTAATATGCAATGAGGTAAGGCTGACTTTTGAACATACTAGATTTTTCCCGCGGCTTCGCCCGTGTGGAGGTCGGAAATTATCCCACGGGAACGTACTACCGGATAAAAGTATCCTATGTCCTATTCTAGGTCATGTTCCACCCACGTGCCAAATTTCATCCAAATACGTTCAGCGGTTTTAGCGTGAAAGCTTAATAAACAAACAAAGTCATATTACGATTTCATTAACAGCATCCACTCGTCTGTAAAGATTTTAGTTTTCTGATATAATAATTATTATTGCATATGTAGCTTCTCTCCGCGAATTTGTTTACTTGGAAATCACCTATACCATAAAACATATCCTATGGCACTCGGGAATAGTTTAGTTTCATTTATTTAATACTTTACGCACACAAATGTACAGAGGCGGACTCAATGCCATAGGCATTTTCTACCAGTCAACCTTTGGGTGATGCAGAGACAAACAAGGTAGGTGCAATAGCGAAAATTGTGGAATAAATATTATTTAAATACGTAAACCTATTAAAACTATACGTATAAATATAAACCTAAATACCTAAATATACAGGGCGTCCCACGGATATGCCACATGGAGGGAAAGTACCTTGAATATTGTAGATAGAACATTTTACTGAAAGAAGACATTATTTGAATTTAAAAAACAATTTAAATTGGTCTTCCTTTTATTTGTGACACTATGTTATTTAGCAAAAAATAATCCTTATGATGAAGGCTTTCGATCGGTATGATAAAGCTACAGGTTGATTATTTTTCTCATGTAACGGGTTCGATTTCCGGTTCAACCATGTAGTTATTTAAATATCTACGAATGCAGTTTAAATTGTTTTTGAAATACAAATAATGTCTTCTTCCAGTAAAATGTTTCATCTACAATATTCAAGGTACTTTCCCTCCATGTGGCATATCCGTGGGACGCCATGTATATGTATAAATATAAATATAAGAAAGTTTTCTATCATTGAAAGAACTTTTGTAATCGGTTCAGCACTGATTACCTCTGTGGCGGGATTTATACCGCCACATGCGAACTACGCATCATACCTGACGGCACGTAAAATCCTGCATCGCGCAAGTGAAGTTTACCGTGCGACTTGCGAGTAGACAACGTCCCGACGTCAATTGTCAGGCACCAGATACAACATCCGGCTGGTCGGCGGATCCTACCTTTTCTATGGAGGATAAGTGAACTTTACACCCTGTTCCTCATACCTCTTACAAAAAAATAAAAATGTTTATCCCTTGAAAATATTAGTTGAGAACCGACGCTCATCTCTTCTTTCGTTGCTGATTGGTTAATCTTTTTGACTGGCTGACACAAAAAAAAGCTTACTCATGCACCAATGGTTGATTTTCGCCAAGTCCTGACTGAAACAGCCTATAAACTAGATCATATCTTCAGTTTTAATGCCCCAGAATAATTCAACAGCAATAAAAAAGAATCCTCCTCTAAACTATCTTTTACAAAACCATTTGGCTAACCTTAGAATAATTTCAGGAAGGAAATAATTTAACTTAGGAGACATTTTGTCTCTTAATGTACCTTTTTACGGCGTAACTTTGGAAATGAACCCCGATTCAAACATTTTTTAATCTCACAAAATACTAAAGAGATTGGTCCATTTGATTTTGGGGAAGATTTTATTTCTGTAGGCTTTGAAATCAGGTTACATATCCGATCTCCGGTTTCTTGAATGTTTTTTTTTCGGAGAAAATGCTTCACCAAATCATGATGAATATGTGATTTGTTGTTGGTATTTTGGCTTCAAAGGATGGTTTGCGTCAACAATTCCCGTCATTTTATGAACGTTCGAATTATAATCTATCTCAATCTGTCAAAAAAGACTCGAATTGACCAAAATGTTTGACAAGTTTGTGACATTGATTGTCACTGAGATGATTTTGTATTTTAACATTTTTGAAGAACGGCTATTTATAGCCTTAATTAAAGGCTAATTATAGCCTTAATTAAAGGCTAATTATAGCCTTCTGTTATCAAAGACATTGACAGCACTTAACACTTCTGTTATCAAAGAAGTTGACTGCCTTTGAAAACTGAGGAAAAACTGGAATAACTTTATCAATCACAACAATGATATTTGATGGCACATTTACAGAACAGAAGCTTCCGAAACTAAAGCCTAAAAAAATGTAAGTACTAAGGAAAACATAAAACGTAGAACTGTTTCAAGAAATCGAAACCAGCTTCCAAAGAATACCTTCCAAATCTGTCATAATTATTATTCATAAAATACATACCTTCCAAATCTGTCATATTATTCATAAACTACCTAATATTTTCTATGTATTCTTTGGAAGCTGGTGTGGCCCCTGCAAAAAACACTTTTCATTTTCACTACATGAAATAATTAAACAATCCTTATTACGGCATTGCAGGAATTCCTATTCGTGACCTGATGACCTCCGTTGGATGTAATTAGTACACCGACATACAGACGAATTGGGTTCCTTGGGGAGTTCCAAATTAGAAGAGATTTGGCAATGGACTGAGATTAGGACGAGCTAAATAATAAAAATAATACCCGGTCCACTATCCTACTGAAGGGTCAAAGACCTCTTTTGTCATTGAAAAAATCGTGCAAGAATCATAGTATATAGCGCTACATGGTTACTTTAGTGCGTTTTCAAAATTGGAACGAAAGTCGCCATCTTGTTTTCTGAAAACAGTGCAGTACGAGTTGCCAGTTACAGACCTTTGTCCTTTGACATTGAACTTTGTAATAAATCCAATCTAAATTATATCACAAAGTTTGCTTTGTGTATCAATCCAATCTAAATTATATCACAAAGTTTGCTTTGCAGTCGCCGCGAGAAAATAGTCCTGATGATATACTTTGATGGAAATAAATTATACGTACCATCGAAGAAGTTGATATCTATGCACCATAAGGACTATTTCTGCTTGCAGCGCTCGGCCGTTATAGAACCGGGGCGGTAACAGATATGGTCATCGTGCTCACGGGATTTTGTTTTGTAACTGCTAAGATATGAAGTTCTTCGATAGTACGTTACAATTTTATATCGTATAAAAATATTAGCGGTTTCGACGCCCACAACCAAATAAAAAATGGCCCCACAAGGTTACCCTACTGCAGAAACGAACACCAAAAACATTTTAAAAACAACATTAAACCATGACTGTTAACAGAAAAGTATTCCCCACAGAATTTTCTTACACTGTATAGGTACAGATCAATCAACTTGCCTTCGATCGAGAGTTTCTGAACGAAGTTTGCACAACGTTTCTCAAAGTTCACTCGACCCCCTTGTAGGAATCATGTCTAGATTGTGCTGTTGATGCATCGGTTATAGTTTTTCCCTAGTGGAAGCTTTAATGTTTAAAAGGAGTTGCTTTTGAAGTGTAGTTTATGGAAGTTGCTTGTGGTTTTGTGGGAAAGGAGGTAGATCAGTGGTATCCTTTCGGATCAATAGTCAAAGAGAAATTGTTTGAACTAAACTTGTGTTTTAGCTACTGATAGTGAATTAATTTCGTCTTCTTTTACAGTACACGGGTGGAATGAAACCTGGACAAAATAATAATTATATTCTTTACTATCTACATAGATATGAATATGATATTTTTTTAAAGTTCAGAGAAGTACAACAGTGAACTAAGACTCTCCCCACTTGCTTTATCGCTCGATAATAACGCAAGCGTTATTGCGACATCTGTTTTCAGTACATTTGGTATTAGGACGGCTTCGACACTGCTGCGATAATAACGCCGCAATAAGACTATGACGCGCGTTTCTCCGTCCTGCGATTATCTGATAAGTGTTCTCAGAACATTTTGTTTTAGGACGCATGCGATCTTGTACACACCTGCGTTATTACCGCGCGATAAAAACGCGCCTATGGTGGAGAACACGTTAGAAATATCACACGATAAAAACGCAGGAATCGGGACGCATTATCGCAATAACGCTTGCGTTATTATCGCGTGTTGTAGTTATAAATTAAAGACCTTTCTTCTACATCACTACCATAGAATATTACTAAATGTACTTCACTAGTAACGGTGTTATAAACTCTGTAGTCTGTGGTAATCTCTCAAATATAGAACGTTGCAAATTATTTTCACTTGCTTTATTTATTAAATATAACATCGCGCAATAAAAACGCGCCCACCCGTGCGTTTTTCAGGAAGAGAGGCTTCAGTTTTTACTTTCTTAACTGTATAGTAATACGGCACGATAGGCAGCAGCACACGCTATTTTAAGCTAATCACTGTGAATGACATTGATGACAACTTAAAATACCTAAAGTCTGCGGCCACTTCCTAATGCCTAAGCTATCAGTGCTATGTTTTCCAGTTCTATGCCTCAGTTCATTTAATGTCACTGTTCATTCCAAAGTTGCCTAGAAGAGGTCGGAGTATGCGATAAGGCCGCCGATTTTATGTTTTGTAGTGTATAATTTATTAGTACGTAATGTATAATCTGGTGTACCATAAAGTTTACCTACATCCTTACTTACATATTATAAAACAAAGTCCTCCGCCGCGTCTGTCTGTCTGCTCAAAAACTACTGCACCGATTTTCATGCTGTTTTCACCAAAGGATAGAGTGGTTCTCGAGTAAGGGGGTCACGCGGGCGAAGCCGTGGGCATATTATATAAATAAACTAGCTTCCGCCCGCGGCTTTGCCCGCGTGGTATGTCGATAAAAAGTAGCCTATGTCCTTTCTCAGACTCTAGACTGTGTACCAAATTTCAATTAAATTGGTTCAGTAGTTTTGGCGTGAAAGTGCGACAGGCAGACAGATAGACAAACCGACAGAAAGATAGACAGACAGAGTTACTTTCGCATTAATTTATAATATTATGTAAGGATATGCTATTCATAACCAGTTTTAATCCGCCATCTTTTGGGTCTTTTTTCCGCACAAAATATGAAAAGATTGAGAACATCTGTATCTATACTAAAAGCATCATTGAACTTCATTATTCTGAAGTGGGGTTTCATTTGAATAAAAACAAAGTTTGAGTATTCAATCTTCTTCTTACTCAAAAGTTTTGTTTTGCATTGATTTGATAGTATTTTGATTAATGTACAAGGAAGATCAGTTCTTCTCTCACATTGGCTAGAATATCTACTATTATAGAATAGATAGCCTAGTTGTGTGACCGTCAGACTGCCAAGTCTTATGGTCTCGAGTTCGAACCCAAGCCACGCACCTCTGACTTTTCGGATTCATGTGCGTATTGTATAATTATCACATGCTTCAAAAATGATGAAGGAAAACATCGTGAGGAAACAAAACAACATGCCTGAGAGATATTTCTCGACGGCATGTGAAGCCAAGTCAGAAGCCCATGAGTGGCTTTAAATCTCTGACGCCAGGGTAGTCACTAACCACACGAAAATAAGAAGAAGATTGGCTATAGAAAATATGTTTTATGGCAAGCTGTCACAGCTGACGCCATTGATTTTTCCCACAGTGGGAAAAATCAATTGCCGGGTCAGCATGGTAGTAACGGGGTAATTACCTGGGGTACACCGGACATTAAGGACATCCAAACCAAAAAACACATAACATCACGCCTGTATTTCCCGAAGGGTTAGGCAGAGGTGTACCTATAGTACACCCACATTTTTCCAGTTATGTTTAAGTCCCATGTAATAGGGGGCGAGCCTATTGCTATCAACCGGACACAAATCCGGACTCCGGGCTGCTAAATTCCAGATAGTAAAACCCAATAAGACTTTGCCCGACCCGGGAATCGAACGCAGGACGCTCTTATGATTTATAGTATAGTAATTAAGTAATAAACTAGGTTTTCTTAATATTCTATTATTTATTCTGGGTTAAGAAATTGTAGCTATTCCCTTAAGTACCTTCAAGTTTTCATAAAATACGTGACAATAAAAGTTTTACAAGAATTATTCAGGTTTGGCCACGAGATTAGCGTTTACATTTTTTTCCGTGTAAGCTATGACGCTAATCTAAATTTAGCACTGTTACTTAGGATACTTTTTATCCCGATATTCCCACGGGACCGAGACTTACGCGGGTGAAACCGGGGGGCGCAGCTAGTACCTATATAATTCTTTGAAAGACAACACGGAAAACCCATCATATTTCTGGCCAGTCATAAACTACGCGTTTGGCACTCGATCAAGCTATATCTTTGGATAATAAAATAAGTTTATAGGTGTATCCAAAAGCTAGAGGCTAATCGAGCAATTTCAGATATTTTATTCATATACGTACAGACAGCCACAAAAAGATGTATACACCAAAAATAATTTATTTAATTGTCTTCAATTTTTTTCCAAAATATTGAATCAATGTGTACCCACAAAACATATTACTCACTGGCTAACTGTAGCTACAGGAACACAGATTTTAGTCAATGAATTTTTGTCGCAGTATACACCTTTGTCACGCTGACTGTACCAAGTTTTAGGAGCTGTAATGTATTCTGAAGTTTAACAAGCGTTTTATATTTGTTATCTGAGGGTTCCTGAAAGTTATTTCTGTGTTTCACAAAACAAAATGAGTAAAATAGCGGATTTATACATAGTTGGACACTGAAAAAGAAGTTTTTTTTTTCATTACGACTGAAGACTAACAAAGGAAGGGTTTTATATTTTTATTTGTTATGGTACACACGGCTACACATCAAGCTATACATTTCCAGTTTGTGCTGATCTCGCATTGTGTAGGATTTCCGTACAATACGAGGTCAGCTTATACTGGAAATGTATAGCTTGATGTGTAGCCGTGTGTACATTTATAAACCACCACAATATTATTTAGACGTATTTGTCATGAAAGTTATTAATTATTTACTTAAGTTTATATTCTTTGTTCTCCATATTTTGTACTTTAAAGTGCATAAATATTGCTAGGAGTTGCTTTAAACTTTAAACAATAAACTAAATGTTTTTACAAATTACTTGTTACGAAACAGTTTTTAGAAAGAGTTGAATTTGTAGATTATCTTGTAGATACTTATGTGTATAGATTTTTACCACAAGCAAAATATTAATACAGAAAAAGTCGCTCTCGCTCCGTACCCTGCTGTTTTCAGAGCCCAAAATTACGCCTTATAAGTCGTTGGTAAAGTCTCGTTAGTGTGATTATGCAAATCTTCCGAGAGTTACAAAGGACACGACTCACGACTAATCGTGTTCATAATCAGTTTTGTGATTCCAAGTTGCGACTTGCGAATAATCGCGAAGTAGGCAGAGGCTCAATCGCAGAACAAGGCTTAACAATCAATGGTGATGTATTTGTGAATATTTGATTAGAGATTATAGTCAGGGTTTATATAAGGCCCATCTTCCACGACGCTACTCAGATCACATTTTTTTTAAATCGTTTCTTATATACTATTTTTATGTCCATTTTTATTTAGTACCTACATAAATTACATTATCTTAAACATTTTTCATTACCAATGAGTAGCCAGTATTTCAATGTTCTTCTTTGCGTGTGGTTAGCGACAAACATTTTTTTTTTTTTGAGGTTGGTAAATCACTAAATGACTTCTCCCGCTCTGGGCGGAGCGGAAGGGCGTGTCAGACTTTTACTGACTAAAACCCACCCGTGTTCCTTCAGTTGCCTGTTGCAAAGGGTTCCGGTATCCCTTTCGGACTTTTCCGCAACCCTGGCAGATTAGCGACTAACCTGATGTCAGAGTTTTAAAGCCACCCATGGGCCTCCGACTTGGCTTCACATGCCGTCGAAAAACATCTCTCAGTCATGCCGGTTTCCTCACGATGTTTTCCTTCTCCGTTTTTGAAGCAAGTGATAATTATACAATGGCGGGCGACCAATGAAATTCATCTGTCGGTAAAAACTGTGCGAAGACACAAGCAATGCAAATTACCAATGATGGGCCTTTAAAGCAACTGCCAAACGTACGGGCATCAGCTAGTATATTATACATTAAAGATGATTTTCGTGTTTGTCTGTATGTCCGCGTTGTTCTTCTAAACCACGCAACAGTTTTTGATGAGGTTTTCGCCATCGTTTAGACAATTTATTCCGGAAGGTTTATGTGTATAATAGGTTAGTATTAAAGTTACATATAACTAAGAAATCTCGATGTTTTGTCAAGTCGTAAAAACCGTGCGAAGCGGCAGCGTGGCGCTAGTATCTAGACACGTGGCAGCGTGTTAAGCAACGTTCAAGCCAAGAACTGGCGACGCAGCAGCCGTGTATTATATTATAATATATATGGACATAATCATACAATAAATCCATCACCTTTCAAAATTAAACCGCACCAAAAACAAGAAATAAATATTTTTGCATAGGATTTGTACGCAGATTCGTCCAACTTATTTTGTTTTAAATGCGTAGCTTTAAAGCATGATTGAAGAATTAATACCACCCTGTCAAAATGAATAAATCGTTAGGAGCGGTTTTGAGTTATTCTGATCCTATACAAAGTGTTTTTTTTTTATTCCATAACTCTAGGGACCATTCGTAGATAAGACCATGTGAAAGAATCAAGTGGAACATGATTTTTTTTTTACTCCGTTTCTTTTTTAGGATTTCAAAGGGTAAAACGGGGACCCTATTACTAAGGCTCCGCTGTCGGTCTGTCTGTCTGTCTGTCCGTCTGTCTGTCACCAGGCTGTATCTCATGAACCGTGATAGTTAGACAGTTGAATTTTTCACAGATGATGTATTTCTGTTGCCGCTATAACAGCAAATACTAAAAAACAGAATATATAAATAATTAAGGGGCTCTCATCCAACAAACGTGATTTTTTTGCCGTTTTTATAGATAATGGTACGGAACCCATCGGGCGCGAGTCCAACTCGCACTTGGCCGGTTTTTTTCCTTTTTCATACATAAATAATTCGACAAAGTCACGATTATTTACGACAACGTGCGGTCGACTTTACTATGTATACTGTTGTATAGTTTTTAAAAGCCCGGAAGTTTGACAACTAGTCAAAGTTTCGGTTGTCTGTTTTGCCGAATGTTTCGAACTTTCGACTGCCGACATTAAATCGTACAGTCAAATAACATCAGTATCTGCTCTGCAGTAGCATCTATATTCCATTTATTATAAAAAATATAATATACATTAGAAAACTATCGGTTATCATCCTAAAAAATACAATAGACGTAGATATATTTAGTAAACTATTCCGCTTAATTATTCTTCAAGAGTCATAAAAAACCCTGTAAGAAATCGACACGTGTTTCACCTCTCTACGAGGCATCCTCAGGATGACGATTGACCAGTCGCAAACCAGAACGCGACGTTATCACCCTTTCGTTATTTCGATAAAAACGTATAATAAATTTCGTCATTTCAGTATAAAAAAAAATCTCCTGTTCCCTACATTTTGACGATACGCGAACATAAATGTCAGGAACAGCTGTTTTTTTTTTTTCGCGATTTCAGGTTCGGTCCCATAGTGAAAGTTGTTCATAATGATGAGTACAATGACCCCTTGTTGATGACAACACAAGAAAATTAAAAAACATAAACATTATTGTCTATGGTCGTTTTTGAAATAAGTAATTGTCTATTGAAGTGTGCACTTCTCTGCTAAAAGGAAAAATGTGTGTTATGTTGCTATAAGATAATTTTAGAAATATTGTTCTCCATTGTTGTTTGGTGTGAAATTAAACATCTTGCAACTGTATCGCACGTTCTTTTATTGGATTTCATCAGGTTATGGGCCCAGTGACGCCATAATAAAAAGATTAACGTGGATACAGTTTGTACTAAAAAAAAAACTCGGGGCGAAGCGACGCCGCCATCATGGATTTTCAAGGTGCTGCTTCGGCTTCTGGGGTAAATACCAGTGGAATTACTGTAGTAAAACTTACTGGGGGTGAAAATTGGTTGCTGTGGAAATTTCAGACTAAGATTGTATTAAATAGTCTCGGCTTGTTAAGGGTCGTTGACGGGTCGGTTACGAAAAATGACACCGGCTTAAAACCAAACGAATGGGAACAACAAGATGCTAAAGCACAAACACTTATCGTGTCGAGAGTGACAGAAAACGTCATGCAACACTTGGTAACATGTTGCTCGGCGGCTGAAATGTGGAACAAATTATCGAGCATATACGAACTTAAAAGCTCAACGAGTGTTCACCTCATGCAAGAACGGTTCATGAAGTATAAATACGAAGCTGGTAGCATAGCCAAGTTATTCAGTACTATAGAACAAATGGCAAATCAATTAAAACAGCTCGGTGAATCTATTTCCGATAAAATGATAATTACAAAAATACTAATGACACTACCACCTCAATACAAATATTTCATTTCGGCGTGGGAAAGTGTACCGCAAGAATCCCAAACTTTAAATGACTTGCAAGCAAGGATACTTATTGAGGAAGAACGCATGAAAGAAACGGAGGATCCCGTTGCCTTATCTGTGAAAAATAATAATATGAAGTGTTATAAATGTGGTAAAATTGGTCACAAAAAGAGTGACTGTAGATATAACAACACATGTTCTTACTGCAAAAAGGCTGGACATACAATAGAACAGTGTTACTTTAAGAAGAACAAAGAAAAAGGAAATAGTTCAAAAGAAAATAAAGGATATAATTGGAAAGAAAATAAATCAAATAATTCAAGGGAAAATAAAGGAAATAGCACAAAGGATACCAAAGGAAATGCCTACATCTCAAGCGTTTTTATCGGACATAGCTCCAGCACAGATGAATGGATAGTGGACAGTGGTGCAAGTGATCACATGACCCATAATCAATCTCTTTTTTCCAGCTTTTCAGGTATCAATGATGATAGATTTGTTATAGTTGGAGATGGAAGGAAATTAAAAGTTGAAGGTATTGGGCAAATACTCCTGAAGGCTTATGATGGTAATGAATATGTTGTGTCTTCTCTAAATAGTGTACTATATGTTCCTGAACTAAAGGTAAATCTATTCTCTGTTACTAAAGCTGTGAAAAATGGTTACATGTTTAACATTACAGGTAAAAAATGTGAATTTATTAAAAACAATGTAGTTTGTTCAGTTGGTAAATGTGTAGATAAGTTCTATGTAATGCAGTTTATCTTTGACTATCAATGCAATGTAAATTTAACCACTCAGGTTAAGACTAATATCCTGAAGGATTGGCATGAGAAGTTGGCTCATCAAAACTATGATTACTGTCGGTCAGTGCTAAAAAATAATAACATAGAATTTATTGATTCTAATGATACATGTGTTGCATGTATAGAAGGAAAATGTCATCGCTTACCTTTTCCTAAGAGTATAACTAAAACAAGTATGTGTTGTGAGATCTTACATGCTGATGTGTGCGGACCCATGGAAGTGCCCTCTGTTGGTGGTTCAAGGTACATATTGGTTATTAAAGATGATTTCTCTAAATATAGGAAAGTTTATTTTATGGAATATAAATCCGAAGTGCCAAGTAAAATAAAAAATTTCATTAATCATGCTGAAGTAATAACAAAAAATAAAGTAAAGGTTTTAAGGACAGATAATGGGACAGAATTCTTGAATAAAACATTAGAGTCTTTTTTAAATAATAAAGGTATAGAACACCAAACTACAGTAGTCTATACACCGGAACAGAATGGTAAGATTGAAAGAGAAATGAGAACTATTATAGAAGCTGCTAGAACAATGTTGATTCATTCTAACTTAGATAAAAGTTTATGGGCTGAAGCTGTTAGCACAGCTGTGTATACTCTAAATAGAACTTATGTTAAAAATAAAAATACTGATAAAACACCGTATGAATGTTGGTCAGGTAGGAAGTTCGACATAAATGTTTTACAAAAGTTTAGTAGTATAGTAGTCTGTCATGTGCCTAAAGAGAAAAGAAGAAAATTAGACCCAAAAGGAAAGAAAGGATTTTTTGTTGGCTATGGCGAGGAAACAAAAGGTTATAGGATTTATTACAAGGAGGAAAACAAAGTAGAAATTAAAAGAGATGTAGTTTTTATTAAAGATAGTGAGAGTAACCCTAATTATAAAATACCTGATAGGGAAATTGAAATCTTAGTAGAAAATAATAATGTAACACCACTGGAAGAAATAAATAATGATAATGGTGTTGGACAGGATGAAAATAGTTTGGATAGGTCAATACAGAGTGTGGTACCAGTTATTGATGAAGTGTCAAGTCAAAACTTAAATAATACTTCAAGTAATGAATCTGAAGAAGAGTTTCATGATACAAGTACTGAAGTTCCAACTCGGGAAGAACAAATAAGAAGATTAAGACCAAGAAACCAGATTAGAAAGCCTGAATGGCATAAGTATTACAGTACAGATTATACATGCTTATTAAGTTATATTGAAGATAATCCTAAAACATACGAAGAAGCAATGAGAAGTACTGAGAAAATAAATTGGGAGAAAGCTATGAGTGAGGAGATAGATAGTCTAAATCAAAACAATACATGGGAGTTAGTGCCAAAACCAGTAGATTGTAAAGTTATTGAAAGTAAATGGGTTTTTAAAAGAAAACTTGATGATCAAGGTAATATTACTAGTTATAAGGCTAGGCTCGTAGCTAGGGGTTTTCAACAAACTGAGTTTATTGATGATGATTTATTTGCACCAGTAGCTAAACTTCCAACTGTCCGTACTTTATTAGCAATATGTAATCAAAAAGGTATGTTAGTACATCAAATGGATGTCAAAAGTGCTTTTCTACATGGTGACATTAAAGATGAGATATATTTGTCATTACCAGAGGGATGTTCTAATGGTGATATGATATGTAAACTTAAGAAATCATTGTATGGGTTAAAGAATTCACCCAAAAACTGGAATGAGAAATTTAATTCAGTCATACTGTCTGAAGGTTTCAAACAATGTAAAACAGATTATGGTCTCTATGTAAAACTATATAATGGACAGATGGTTTATTTATTATTATATGTCGATGACTTATTACTTGCAGGGACGGATACTGAATGTGTGAATAATACTAAAGAATTGTTAAAGAAACATTTTTGTATGAAAGACCTGGGTTTAGCAAATTATTTTTTAGGTATATCTATCAAGCAGGATGTAAGTAATGGAGTTTTAAAAATTAATCAGGAAGCATTTCTAAAACAGATTTTACAAAAATTTAACATGTCTGATTGTAAAAGTATTGCTACACCCATGGATTCAAAATTTAAAACTGATAGTCTTAAAAGAGAAAAGTCAGAAACTCAAGAGTTAGAGACAAGGTGCAGACAATTAATTGGTTGTTTATTATATGCAGTATTAGGTAGTAGACCTGATTTATGTGCAAGTGTTTCAATATTAAGTCGCTTTCAAAAATGCGCTAGTGAAGAGTTGTGGAATATGTTAAAAAGGATTCTTAGGTATATTAAGGGCACATTAGATTTAAGTTTAGTTTTTGAAAGAAATAATACGAATGATGCTATCATTGTTGGATATGTAGATTCTGACTGGGGAGGTGATTTGGTTGACAGACGGTCAACAGCTGGATTCGTTTTTAAAGTATTTGGTTGTCCAATTTTATGGTGTACAAGAAAACAGCCCTCTGTAGCCCTGTCTTCAACTGAAGCAGAGTACATGGCACTCAGCATGGCTACTGCAGAAGCTTGTTGGCTTAAACAACTTTTAAGTGATTTTTCAATTGATATTGATTATGTATTAATGTATGAGGATAATCAAAGTTCCATTAAAGTAGCAAAAAATCCAGTTTTGCATAAAAGAATGAAACATATTGATATTAAACACCATTTTATTCGTGAGAAAATTGTAGACGGTATAATAAGGTTAAGTTTTATAGGAACATCAGAACAAATCGCTGATTTGCTCACCAAACCTCTCTCAGGCCCTACATTTGCTAAATTAAGGGCATATCTAAATTTAATATAAATCTGTTTAACTTTAAATAAAAGTTTCTTGTTTGTTGTTGAAGTTTAAGTTTTAATTTGTTTATGTTCAAAGTCAATGAAAGTACACAGTTATAAAGAGTAAAAATTGTCATTATCCTGTAAAAAATAAAGATGTAGAAGTGTCTAAGTTATTATATTTCTTTTGTATGTACAGGCTTAATGTAAGAGAGCAAGTTTTGTTTTTGAAATTTAAATATAAGTTTCTTGTGTTGAGGGACGGTGTTGATGACAACACAAGAAAATTAAAAAACATAAACATTATTGTCTATGGTCGTTTTTGAAATAAGTAATTGTCTATTGAAGTGTGCACTTCTCTGCTAAAAGGAAAAATGTGTGTTATGTTGCTATAAGATAATTTTAGAAATATTGTTCTCCATTGTTGTTTGGTGTGAAATTAAACATCTTGCAACTGTATCGCACGTTCTTTTATTGGATTTCATCACCCCTTAAGAAGATGCCCATGAATTCAATTTCACCCAGTTTTGTGTGTCTTCTTCAAAATGCTTATAAATCTAATCAACTCGTCATAAATAGAAGGAAAACAGAAAAGTTATGATGCCCTCAGGCTAGCTGTATATCATTATGGTCAATTATGGTCATTCACCCCATGCCGGCGTGACGGGTGACACCATACTACGCCAGTCTATGGTCAATCGAGTTCTGATAAACATAAATTATGCTCTATGGCTTCATGCCTTTGTATCAAATCATAAATGTCATTTAAAGAACTTGATGTTTCTAATCACCACGCTAAGCGAAGCAATTGGTGATTGTAGTGTGTAGTTAGAGTTAGTTAAAAAAAAAATTACTTTATTGTCTTAGGACACTTTAAACTTGACGTATTCATGTTCTTGTAGTTTTAGGTAAGCATTTGCTTCATTTACAAAATGACTAAGCCCTGTGGTGGGGTTGGCTTCTAGTCTAACCGGATGCAGCTGAATACCAGTATTTTACATGGATCGACTGCCTATCTGACCTCCACAACCCTGTAACTGGGTAATACGATACCCCTTGGTAAGACTGGTTGTCAAACGTTCGGGCTTCTGATGACCCGTAACGACTGTTAAAGATTCACGAATGACAGCCGGAACCAACGGCTTTTCGTGCTTGCCGAACCACGGAGGAGTCTCGTTATGTAAAGATAGTCACCCATCCACGGACCAACCCCGGCAAGCGTAGCTTAACCTGATGGATCGACCCGTGCGGGTGTTATTACTTCGCCACGAGCTCGTCCTTTGAATGATTGTAATTTACAATTGGTGCATTTTTTTAATCAATGTTGATTATTAAGCAAAGATCTTTGACTCTATAAATATTTTGGGAGTCAACAATTTTCATTTCCCGAAAAACAAAAAGTTGTTTCTACAAAATTACAATTACAACTACCAACACAAAGAAAAAACGTATCACTTCAGTCTATTATCTCAACCTGGAACTCAGCCTGAGTCTGCGATCATTAATCTACCAGTATTGTTCACATTCACATTTGCATTGTGCTCCGCAGTTCTATGTGTTATTAGTATTACCAAAACAATCTTATTTATGTTTCTACTTTTATGTGAGAATGTGGTTTTTGTAAATTGGTTTGTTTTATGCAAAAAAAAGAAGGAATACCTACTTAGTTTAATGGACGGTGCTCACCGCGAGCATTCGCTTCGGGAATTTGTTTTGCAATTTGCAAAAACACAGCGTTGGACAGCAGAGGTGGCCCAGTGGTAACGGCCGTGACTTACGAGTTGCAGGTCAGCACTTCTCTCAAAACGGTGAAGGAAAACAGTTTGAGGAAACCGGCATGTCCTAGAACTAAAAATTCGAAGACAGGTGACATCTTCCAACCCGCTCTGGGCCCGCGTGGTGGATTAAGGCCCACTCCTACTCACCGAGAGGAGGCCTGTGTCCCAGCGGTGGAACATTATGGGCTGATTATAATAATATTTGCAAACAAACTATTAATGTTTTGGGTCGATGTAGTACTTACAAATTTGTCTTCCATTACTAGGTATTTAATTTACGTTTATCGGCTATCATGTTACTATGTTAATTAGGATGCTCTAAAATGATAATGACGCATCTTCAATTTGATCACCTTTTACGATACGGAGTGATATTGAATAGTATTTATTGAACCACTTCGTTTTTTGTGAAATAAAAACTCTCGTTATGTATTTTCAATTTAAAATCTATCCATTAAACCTCTTGAATTAGAATATTTATCTAAATAGCTATCTTGTCGAAGATGTAAACGCCTACGTTTTCGCATATAAATGTCACAATATTATCTCATTTGTTTTAAAGTCTAAAACTAAGCGGATGACTTCTTGAAGATTGCGAAATCGTATCATGTACTTTTGGCGCCATCCAGCGGCGAGTAGCGAAACTAATTCTGTTATTTCATTCAAGGGCCGCCCAACTGTTATATCTTTTTACAATCTTATTATGTTTGACTTTAACTATTTATAATAGGCTGGAAACTATTTTATTTGAGATACTTAGCTAAAACAATAGACATAATTAATTGTGGTTGAGTTTTAATCCGATAACAATCTGCATTGTTCTAGTAACGCCATCTATTAGCTAATGGCACAAAGTAACAAAAGCAGATAACGAATTAAAAGTTTTGTTTATTTTAGTAATTCTATTTAATCTGTGGAACATTGAGTTGTTATGTAAATTATTAATTGTTTTAGAAGCGATTTCATGATAAAATTAGCGATTCAAAAGAGTGAAACATCCAAAAATAGGCGCGTTTTTATATAAGTAGGTAGTTTTGCAACCAAAATCATTTTAAAGTACTTACTTACGTCACATCAACAGGTACCTATTTTTAAAAACTACAAACCTAGACATTTTTTTCATACTTTCCTCATTAAAATGCGGTTTGCGTACCGAAAATAAAGCGGACTGAATGGCGTAGCTATGGCACATTGCCAGTTTTTGTCATTTCCATGGAAGACTGGAATTCAAATACTGATCTCTGTACTAGTACAAATCCTACCAAAATAGAGGTATTTTTAAACTGGTCACACAATAAATGCTAAGGTCAACGACATTCAGAAAAATATTCGCTTATACGGTATTGCCATGATAAAATTTACGCTCCAATTTTGGTTTATGAAATTGCCTTTTAAAAAACAGTAAATAGTGTGTTTGTAAACATTTTTTTTTGACAATTCTCCTTGACTTTTTGAACCTTTTCTTTCTTTCTTTAATGAACTCTTGTTTATGAATGAGGTGTGATTAATTAAGCAAAGTGGATGGCAGACACCAGGTATATAGCTACAAGAGCACCCAATTAGGTCCCACTAAATTCATCCCCACAATTTTACCCAGAGACCTAGGATTCCTTACCCGACCGAGAAATTAAACTACGTTTTGAGACTTAAGAACTATTACTAGAAAAAATAAGCAACCCATTACGTAACCTCACGGCCTGTTTTCCCCGACGGAGGAGACGTTAGACAGGGTGTAACTACAGCCATTTCATTTTTATCACATTTTAGCAGTTATGTTTAAAAGTCATTATTAATAACTAACTGCGCCCTGCGGCTTCACCCGCGTAAGTCGCGATCCCGCGAGAATATCGGGATGAAAAGTATCCTATGTCCTATTCCAGGTCATGGTCCACCCCTGTGCCAAATTTCATCCAAATCCGTTCAGCCGTTTTAGCGTGAAAGCGTAACAAACAAACTCACTTTCGCATTTATTTTTAACTAGCTGCGCCCCGTGGTTTCACTCGCGTAGGTCTCGATGCTGTGGGAATATAAGGATAATAAATATCATATGTATCCAGGTTATAAAATATCTGTTTGCCAAATTTCATCCGAATCCATTCAGCCATTTTTGCGTGATTGAGTAACAAACATCCAAACACACAAACACAAACTTTCTCATTTATAATATTAGTAGGATAGTAGGATTAGTTAATTTATATTTATTATGGTTATAGTTAAGTTAGATAGTTAAAATAGTTGGGACTAACACTGAACGACTACCATATGACCTTTGCCACCTAATTTCTGGGTAATACCTACCTATACATAAGCAAACATATTCTTAAAAGACCAATGCTTATTTGTATAATAGGAATGAATCGCTACGTGCATAATATTTACGCCGCCTCTACTAAGAAATCCAACGTTAACATATTTCTATGAAATCAAAAGCTACACTAGTAGAATTTCTATTGAAATGCAAGAATTGAAGACAATAGAATGTTTCTATGTGTGGTCCTTTGATACGGAATTACGGATACATGATACGTATGGGAAAAGGTCGGTAAGTCTATGGTAAGGTGACATGGTGGCCCGGAAATACCTATGGCGGCTAATTAATTACTAGGCTCTCGTTTGAAACCAGAACTTGGTGATTAATTAATCCTGGGAAGTTCAAATGTGAGTTTTATAAGGTTTCTTAAGGCGCCCGCAACGGGCGACGTGACACCAACCGCACCGATAGAACAATTCCCGTGAATTCCCACCGTCGCGTCGCGCCATTCTGCAGGAGCCTTTATGGTTTCTGAGGTCTTCGGATAAAGTCGCTTTGATTCCACGATATTATCTATTGGAAAAGAAACGCAATGTTTTTAGATTATTATTAATTTAATTAAACTTTATTTTACACTCTAAAAAAAATACATCCAACATTTTGAACTAATAGGTGGAGTAATTCGTCAACTCGTCCCACATGGCTACGGCCCATTTAGGACGACTTGCAGAAAATTAAAAGAATGTCCTAAATGAGCCGTAAGCATGTATGACGAGGTGACAAATTACTCAATAGGTGTAATCACTGCAATAGTTCGTAACTGCCACGTTGGTCTAGTGGGCGCAAAGTGCTAACTGCAGAGCATGAGGTCCTGGGTTCGATTCCCGGGTCGGACAAACTGTTATTAGGTTTTTCCATCTGGAATTTCTCAGTAGCAGCCCAGAATCTGAATTTGTGCCCGGTTAATGGCAATAGCCTCGCCCCATATTACAAGAGACTTAAACATAACTGACCAAATGTGAGAGTAGGTACTGTAGACACACCTCTGCCTATCGCTTTGGGGAATACAGGCGTGATGTTATGTATATATCCAATAGATAAACTCCGGTTAAGAATACTTCGGTTTAAGACTCAATTGTCTTACGAGGCAGGAAACAATCGTTATGTAACCTGAACTTAATTACAAACGCAGTAGCATCTTCCTGTTTGCTAATGGCAACATTCTGACATTATGACAATCACCAATATGTCTGACAAGCAAGGTGACACTGTCAATATCCGTTCATTGAGGCAAGTCATTGGTAGAGTGCCTTCCATTAAATAGTACTTAAGCCGTAACGTTGGCTACACTGTTGTACGACCAATAAGAATATGCTACGGCACTACCTGATAGGTCTTTTTTTTTGGGTGGAAAATTATCAAATAACTTCTCCCGCTATGGGTGGAGTGGGAGGGCGTGTCAGACTCTTACTGACTAAAACCCACCCGTGTTCCTTCAGTTACCAGAGGCAACGGTGTCCCTTTCGGACTTTCCCACGACCCCGGCAGGCATCGGCCCTAGCGGACCCCTTCTGTTGTGCTGACATCTCTTAGAGGCGCGCGTGGAACACAACGCGCCGTCGACCCGGGCCTGGTCCTTATCGGACGGCGAGCTATCCATTGCTCACCGTCCGCAAGCCCACGCCTACGGTGGCCGGCAATCCGCCTAGGATTCCCGACGCCCAGGTCGTCTCCTGTGACTTGATAGGTCTGTGTCGAATTTAACAGTGTAGCCAATATTACGGCAAAGGAACTATTTTATGAACGTATAGTCTCATGTTTAGCATTATATCAAAATTTACTTGTAAATCTGTACAGACTTCTTTTGGCGCTCGATTGACATTGACAGGGAGGCATTGTAGGTAATTTGTGAAAATATTGATATGTAGTTACAAACATAATTTTTTAACTGCCTAATTGGTATTCCCAGGCCGGGCAAAGTGTTATTGGGTTTTTCCGTTAGGAATTTATCAGCAGCAGCCCGGAGTCTGGATTTGTGCCTAATTGATGTTAATAAAGTCAAAGTCAAATAATTTATTTCAATAAAGGGCACATTTGAACTTCAAAAATAATATATAATAAGGCTCGCCCCTATTACATGGGACTTAAACATAACTGGCGAAATGTGGTTGTGGGTACTATAGGTATAGGTCGGTACACCTCTGCCTAACCCTTCGAGAATACAGGCGTGAAGTTATGTTATAATTTTGAGATAGTTTAGAATATGAAATTGGTTTTATTCATTTTAATATTGAAAGGCCGTTTTAATGAAAAAAGACTTAAGGCCTTGCAGAATTACTAATTAAACTTTTTAATATCAACCGGTTTGTTCCACAAATTTTAATTATTACAAAGTAAACACCAATCTTTTATGCTCTTTATTTTACAACATTTGCTTTGGCTTAAGGCAAAGTATATTTAAGTAACTCAGTCAAAAAAGATAAGCAAGAATCGCTTAAAAAAAACGAAACGAAATTGTATTCAATTTTTCTTGGCGTGCAAATCGAAATTCTGCAAGACGGTCTTTCTTGCCAAATGTCTTGTGCTTAAATAGGAATAAGAAGAACTATCCTGTATACTTTTATAGGGTGTTTGGAAGGTAATACGTGAGCTGACTAGACAGGTCCACTTAATCAGTGTGGTTATTTCCTCAAAACGCCATTTGAGACACCAATCCAACCCACCAACCCACGTGGTCTTCACATGATCGGACCAAGATTATGTCTGGACTTTAAAAGAGACTGTGATCTGTGACCTCTGACTTTGTTTCGGCCGTTCTTCTCAGAATAGTCAGATATGAAACGCCGATTGACGTGTTAAAGTGTTTGTATAAACCTACTTACAGAAATAACATAATTTATCATTTTCATAGCTTTATGGAGACAAAATAATTTACGCGAACGAAGTCCCGGGCGGAAGTTAGTACGTAATTAAAGAAAATTATGAATCAAAATTTAAGGATTCAGACTTCTTCTAACAAAACTTCACAGAGACATCCTATGTAGGTATTTAAGAGATGGGCCGACTAGTCGCCGACTATTTGGGAAAGTCGACTATTCGGCATCGTTTGTAGTCGGCGACTATTCGGCAAAATATGCCGATTATTATCGGCGCATAACAAATGAATAAAAATTATTGAACAAACAAAAAACCCGACTGCAAAATGCTATAACTGAAAAGAGAAAAACAAGAATTCAACTTTTTTTATGTAAGGTATTGCAGGCCCCACAATCAAAAGTTACACCATATTTCAAATTATTAGTTTGACTATGAACGGTAACTACTATTTACCGTTCATAGAACTCACGTAAGAGTGTAAGAGCTTGCCAATTTATTTAGAATTCAATGCGATGCATGTAAAAATAAGTTCCTAACATGTCTAACGCAAACTTAATACAAATCGCATTGTGCATGCAGGTCTTACAAATCATATTATTACGCACGCTTATATATTAAGTTTAGCGGAACAACAGAGGTTGTAGGAATGTTGACGGTTTTTAAACAATTGGCATTATAATGCGTTCGTGATTTCGTTTTAGAACATGTATATAAATATGTGTCTTACGAAAGAGTACAGCTTTGGCGCACACACTTGTGCACTGTAATAATCTCCTGCTTACTTGGGTAATCTCCGTTGAATTGAGATTGAGATTGGCCGCCGTTACCGAAGTTCGGTAGGGATGTTTATTCTTTTATAAAATTCTATCTAAACAAAATCATCTATTTCTTTATTTGTTAACATAAGTAAAGAAATACACATCTTATGTTTGATGAACAGAGCGCTATGTCATTATCACCACATCTAACCATCTCCATCTTTTGCAGGCCACCACAACACCACGGCGCCGCTCTGCTGGCCGGGGTGGGGGGAGGAGGGGCTGTCCCCTCGTACGCTCCCCCCGGCAGAGCCTTCTTCACCCCTCCTCTGCCGCCCGAGTACAGAAACCCCTTTGCTGACAAGCCTACACTTAGAGGTGAGTGGACACTGTAAATTCAGGGAAATTAATTGACTACCAACTTAAATTTTCTGTACCCTAAATAATGCGAACAACTGTGAACTGTGACTGTGGCCGGAAATTAAAAAGAGGTTCAATTATAAATAAATAAAAAGTGTGCTGAAGCCCAAAATATTAAATATTCTCCGTAACTAATAACTCTGTTCATTCCACAGGCACTAACACAGATGGGAACAACTATCTCAACAGGCGGCCTATCCCCCCGCCATCCCTCGGACCGGGCCACGACAGGATACCTATCAGGCCACCAGGACAGGTATGAATGTTCATAGTCAATTCGATCGATTAAAATCTTAGGTATTTATAGTATATACCTTAGATGATACCTTAGATTTAAATCGTTAGATTTGTCCTCACCGTACTTAGGTCACATGACGTTTTTATTCTTGTGCTTAGGTCGCGCGATAAAGTATCCTTACTTAAAAGAGTGAGCGAGACAATAGTATATTTGTTTTAGGTCGGAAAATACACAAAAAGCTAACGAAACGTTAGCTTTAATTACCTACACCAGTACACACAGCGTCATCAATAGATGACGTTTTTTTTTTTTAGTTCCTGGCTTTATGTCCCCTAGTGGGCGCCATTTTTAATGTGACGTCACATAGCCTATAACCAGCGGACGATTAAGACGCTTCCAACGATACCTCATTTGTCAAATTGTGATGAGTGGTTTAGAAGATAGGAGGGAACAGATGAACATACTTACATATATACATACATACCGGTCAAAATCATAACCCTCCTTTTTTCTTCGCCGTAGTCGGGTAAAAATAGGAATGTATAATATATAACCTACACAAAAAATTATGAATTCAAACGAAACTTATATGTATACTTACAATATGGTTTCAATTTCAAACGAACACCAAAAAAAAAATCAGGTCCTTTGAAAGACGCGTTTGTGTATGTAAGCGTTCCTAAGATCACTCGTTAGTCCATTGTTGAAAACCGACCTATTTCTGTGTGAATAATTATCGGAATTGTGCTGCAACGTGGTTATTTTTGGCACAGGTTAATGAGGGAAACGTTTCGCGGTTACGATTAACAATGGTCCTAAACATAGCTTGTGTGATCTGATTTTGTGTTTGAAATGTTTGGGCAAATCGATGTTATGTGTGATTAGATATGTAGGGATTGGAAACATAATGTTCTATTGAGCGAAAACTTTGGAATTCTGCCATACATTGCTTTTAAGGTGTATCCAAGCAAGAGCGCGGCAGCAATACGCGGCATTTGCAAGACACATTTCTGCCGCGGTCTAGTTAGGACTAAACCCACGAATGTTTGCACGGTAGTACTGCGCGGCATATCCGAGACACGTCGCGCATTTTAGTAAGCGGTTGCGTGTGTCGTATCTCTGCTTATAATTCGTCCAAATAGAATTACTGACGTGTTTGTGCGCGCCAAGGTAGACAGAAGCGTTCGCGCGCGGCAGTCTTCCAAACACAGCGCGCAACGCCGCGCGCGGCAGTCGCGCACTAATTCATTGCTGCTCAATGTTTGGACACACCTTTAAGCTTGGCGCACATTAAGGCGCAGCGGGCCGCAACAAATCGCATTTCCAAATAGATAAGTGCATTAGTGCTGCCCCGTAGAGCGAGCTAGTTCATACAAACATAAAAAAAAAAAAATGAATGTGACGAAAGAGGATTTTTCGCGGCCCGCCTTTATCTGTGTTAGCCTTTAAAATCAATTTTCTTTTCTAATCATTCGACAGATTGTCTAAGATCAGTAGGTATAAAATGTTAAACTAAAAAAAAATTTAAGTAATAAAAACTAAAACCCAACTACGACTAAAAAGGTATAAACAAGACACCACAGACAGACAAATTAAAAATCCGAAGTCACACGTGTTAGGGCACAAATCAAACTGCTACAACAACTTTTTAAATTCTTTTGAGGTTTTAATATATATATTTTTGAAATGTGCTCATTAAGCCCTTTCATTTGATACCCAACATGGTACGATTAAACAATTTTTTTTTTAGTTCCTTACTTTATGTCCTCTAGAGGGCGCCATTTTTAATTTAATGTGACGTCACATAGCTTATTACCAGCGGACGATCAAGACGCTTCCAACGATACCTCATTTGTCAAATTGTGATGAGGGTTTAGAAGATAGGAGAGAACAGATGAACATACTTACATACATACATACCGGTCAAAATCATACACCTCCTTTTTTCTTCGCCGTAGTCGGGTAAAAAATAGAAATTTTTTAGACTCAAAAGTTTTGACACCGAAGGTAATCTGGTATTTCAGAAGCTGACCCTTCAGACCACTTCTTCTTCTATGAGATCGCAATTTTTATCTGATTTTAAATTCGTTGTTTTAATACTTATTTGTATAATTGTTTTCAGGAGACTTCATCGCCGCAAGTGCCAGCGCCACCACCAGCACCGCCGATGCCGCCGGCGGGAATCGAACCCCAGAAGAAGAAGGCTCTTAACACGCCTAGCCATAAGGTAAGGACCGGCTACAGTTTGATTACAATCTTTTCGATAAAAAAGATAAAACCGTGTAAAAAGATGTTAGTTTTAAGAGGAAATAGGGTCCGTACCCTTTCCAGGCGAATGCTCTCGCCTGTTTTCTCTCTGATTTATGACCTTAGAGCAATGATTTTTAACAGTAAAATAAATATCAACTAATTCTATGCCCCTATGTTTTCCGTTTTGATGATACATTATCTGTAGAAGCACTAGAACCCTCAGAAAATACTCAAAATTGCCTGTTTAGACCGCTGTCATCAGAGCCCTATTGTACAAATTTGACAACTATTAATGAAAAAAGAAAAACAGGGGCAAAGTAAATATCCTTCTTAATCAATTTATAAAATATCTTTCAAATTGGTCCAATATTGGAGTAGGAAATAGACGAGAGCCGAATCTCGAATTATGACTTTTTGTATGGAGAAAAGACCGACCCTATTTCCTCTTAAGTCACCCATTTTAAGGATATTCGAAAATACTAGACGTGCTTTAAAAGTCTTCATCTAACATAGACCTCCTACCAGTCTAGCTCTGACTTAAATAAGAGTTTTCTAACAGTATATTTTCTACTTCCCAGCCGGACGAACTAGACAGTGACGTCAAACAGCCTGGAACAGACCAGGCCAACTTCACAGACTTCGTGCCGAATTCTCTCAACATCCCGACCATATCCAGGATACTGTCGGGCTCCAATGGGAGAAAAGAAGACATCCCAGACGTCCTCTTAAGAACTGTCACTGCGAAGCCTCAACACAACCAAGAGAAGACTTCCAAGAGTGACATCTTCGTCACCAAAGAAGTCGGAGTCACATTAAGCGACTTAAGCCGAGATTCTTCAACTGAAGGATCCGTTTTAGCAGTCCTAGACCCAGAAATGAACAATCTAGATAGGCCTTTAATTGTAGATCAGAATGGAGAAACGAATACGAGAAGAAATCTCCAGTATGCTACTAATAAACAAACAGATAGGAATGATAGTAGAAAGGATGAATACACTCCTGCTACGACTATAGGCTTTGAGTTGAAAGACCCAGAAATGTCCACAGAAAGGTACCACAATCTAGCCAACGTGAATTCGGACAAGAAGATCCTGAAACAGGATTCCAAGAACTCAGGACCAGTCCAAAGACCAGGAGCGGCCTGGCCTTTCGCGTGGAACCTCCACATCTACCTGGCGACAGTTATGTTCACTATATTGGCAGTGTACTCCATTTTCAAAATCTTCTGCTACAATAAGTACACACATTTGTTTACGCAGTACTATTTTATCATACTTCATTTAATTTTGGTCCTTGTCTGTCTTCTTAGGATCTTCTACATGTGCTACGATCCTTATAACATAAATAATTCTCTCCCTAAATTCATAAGTGAGATTCTTCTCCATGTCCCAGAGATTTTCCTTAGCATAGCATTCGCTTGTATCATTCTATTCCTTCTAACGAATAGTATTAATTTTAAGAATACCTGCTGTTCATTCCTTCTTCGACCTAGGATTATTATTATAGGCGGCAGTCTCCACATACTGTCCTGTTTAATGTTGCATATCTTTGAAAGTAGTAATACAATAAATAGAAATACGCAGGGCGTCGAAAAGAGGGTATTAGGTCTTACTTGTCAAATAATATTTATAATAGCATGCCTTACTTTAGGTCTTTGCTACCTATATGTATATAAAATGCTCAAAACTGTACTTGCGAAAAAGAGTCATACGTATATAAATGGATTCCAGAATCTGCAGCATGCGATTCAGATAAAATTGGCGACGGCGCTGCTTTTTATTCTGATGGCAGGGTTGCAGATTTTCGGGATCTTTGGAATAAATCAGCACAACATGACCAAGTTTGACTGGCTTCAATGGGGCTACCAGTTCTCTCTGAGACTTCTAGAGGTCAGTATAGTTGCCCTAATCTCCTGGGTCATAAGTTTGAAAGTAGGAATCGCTTTGCAGCATGAAAAGGCTGATGGTCACAAAATATCAGGACTTGGTCTTTTCGCTTGTGGAGCAGGTTCTAGCAATGAACAATTCGAATCAGACTACCCAGCGATTTGCAACACAAATACCAACCTTCATACTTACACGATGAGGACTGGGAAGCCTATTTATGAAACCACTGGTCACCACCCAGCCATGCCTGATCCCTGCTGTGGACCAGTAATAGACCATCAGAGATTCCAGCTTAATACTCTGACTGGAGCTTGCGATAACAATTCAGGGACTGAGAACTATTCTGGACACAGTTCGATAGCAAATGCAGGACACAGCAGCTCCACAGAATCCAGTAACGCGACTTCCAGTCAGGGTGTTACGAACCACCTGATCAAACACCATCCGAACATAGCATATAATGGCATAGAGTCTGCCTCAGACGATCATTATTCAAACTGTGATCCAGCCATCCAATCCCTTCAGGGCGACGATCCTTTAGACCACGAATACAACGTCATTCAATACGGTAGCAACAGCGATTTCATCAGGGACATCAAAAACCAAAACTACAATGCAGGGTCGAACCGTAGTTCGCACAACTTCAAACACATGTCTTATGATAGGGTGTCGTCAAGGACCAATAGTAATCCTCGGAAAAAGCACCGAGCGAAGAACAAGAATGTCCAGAATTGCATGACGATGGGTTATGACGCCTCGATCGGCCACCACTACCATCAGCCTCATACGCCTGATGAATATGGCAATTACAATACGGAAAACGCCTCCTACCACGCTTCTGGCATCCAGACCTTGAACCCCAACAGGAGTTATAGCAACGACCCCTGCCAACAGATTAGAAGTTCGCAGCGCAGAAATTCGCCGTCCACTTCCATGGTCAACTCCAGCGGGAGCCAGAAGCGTGGTAAAGGCAATGGATTCCCTGATAGACCCAAGTCTACAGACTTGTATGGGTTCTCAGAAGACCCCAATGAGAGAGGGTATCCTTGTGCGTTAGGAGGGACTCCTCAACCAGCTCCTAGGAACTGCAGTTACGAGGCTTCGTACTCACAACCACAGGATGAAATACCCACGGAGGCTGACGGAAATAGTATGCTAGTAGCACAAGACGGGTTCCTAAGGATCCGTTCCATGAAGGACCCGTCTCCAAACCCTCAGCCTTCGCATACCTGATTTACCATAAATCTGTCGTATACGACAGAACTCAGTTTTTGATAAAATATTTACTGTCTGGCTATGCTAAGTATCAAGTTTATATTGATATGCGTAAGCACTTGAGCCAGTATATTCTTAGGCATGATGCATTGATTTAAAAAAATGCTCATTAATGATTGACAAAACTGTAAGTGAGAACGGGGAAAGAGATAAAAGTATGCCTTAAATAAGGCAAAATAAGCATTTTAAAGCTATTTTATTTAAGTAACTTAATTATACTTAATTCTGTACAGTTCATACTGATTTCTTTTTAATTTCTTGACCTAATTACGACCTCTAAGCAAAGAGTATAACGTAAAGATATACGTATCAATAAGAGAATCATTTTTTATAGCCATGACACATTTGACTTTGTCGAATCAAAATCATGTAAAATTGTAAATGTTAGTTAACAACGTAATTATAAGGTTATAAAACATAACGGCCTTTTGTAAATAGCTTATTTTTTAGTTTATATACGGTCTTTGTAAATTATATCTTATGAGATTTCGTTTAGACAAGCCTGGGTAATATTTTTTGTAGGAAAACACAGCATATAACTTTGCAGAGTTTTAGCCAAAGTCTGCATTATGCATTTGGGTTGATTTGCAGTGAAAAATTCTAAAATTGTTTCCACTTAGACGTAAGACACTTATAGTTACAGTATCCTAATCCGTTTCTTTAGTGTTAAATGAAGATTTAAATGTATGTGATATCAATAAACATTTTATTTGAAACAATCTGTCCATATTTAATGTTAAGATATTATCAAAATAATTCTAAGTATTAAGTGCACTGTTCAACATTTTAAATAATGTTGGAGGATGTACTTTAATTATTTTAGAGGTAATTTTAATAAAATCACAAACAAAAGTGAAAATAAATCTCAAAAAAAAAAAACCACAACACAACTTCAAAAAATCTATGAAGTGATTGATCAATTTTTAAGTGTGATTTTATTAACATTAGATTTAAAATGAGTCGATGTGTTTATTGTTCAGTTAAATACCTACATATTTCTATGACCATTACAATTTAATAAAAATATTTATATCAGTTGAGTGATTTTCTGATCCAAATATGTATCCTTTGTCATAACCATAAAATAATTTTTATTTGTCATAATTACATAGCTATCAAGCACTGTTATACCTACTTACTGATTTATTCATATTCTTTGGCAGTTATTGAAATAACGTGGTATACCTTAACATGGTTACCTATTATTAAAATTTTCATAAATAATATGGTATTATGGTAAAAAAGATACTCTCTAGAATTTTGCCTAGTCAAGATAACAACAGAAAAGCAAGAATAAACAGTTAAATAAATATCTCATAACTACGAATAAGCTTGACACTGCAAAGATCTGTTTTGTAGAGTTACCACCAAACTCTGCAGTTTGCATTCGAAATATTTACCAAATAAAATGCATTTGAAGAATATTATTTTTCTATCAAAATTATTCAAGTACTTATGTGAACAAATATTTCACCTACTGTTAAACTTGTCAACTGTGACAAGCACATCTTTATTGCATATTAATTGCCCGTTTTTTTGCATCTGTTAACGTAAATATTTGAAAGAAAATATCTATGTAAGTAGATAATTGTTGACATGTACGACATAAAAATATATGTTGATAATAATATGACGACTAGGGATAGCAATATTGGAGAAAAAAAACTTAAGATCTAAATTATTAAGTTTGGGTGTTGATTAAACTATTTTATCAACGTTTAAAATATTCAGGCAGCTGTTTAGGGATCTCGAAATAACTTATTTTTCAATATCACTGTCTCCTAGACTACCATAGTTAAAAATAATTGAATGTTGCCACTACAATAGATAGATAAAAATAATTGTATAAATTAGACAAAAAAACTAAAGAATATTTATTGATAAAAAAATACCATCTCACTCGAATATTGTAACGTTATTTTGAGATAAAAAAAAATAATAATGTCGCATTAGAAAAAATGCTCATTTAATTAATTCCTATGTAAATAAATGTAATGTTTAAGTACATAAGTATGGTAAAATAGCTGCGACCATACATGCCACATTTTAATTTTATTTTTTTACTATTAAGTGTATATAATGATGGATGTACTGAGTTACTCCAATCGAAATAACATTGAATTTGTTGTAAATTATAGCGTTTTTTTTATATTCCCAAGACTGTACGTATTAATCACCTAATATGTAAAAATAAATTCGAAAAACGGTATTGAATTCGTTGTTTTATTTTTAACCTTTCAAGAAAAGTAATTTGAGGACCTTGCGTTTAGTAAACTGTAGGTATACTGTATACTAACTGAGTAGGCTGAAGCCTAGTCTAACAACCAGTCTTGCCCAGGAGTATCGTGTTACCCATAGTAATTGGGTTGTAGGGGTCAAATGATTAAATGTAAACAATCTTTGCACTATAAATAAAAGATTTATAATAAAGTTTTCCAGTAATATTAATTTAAGTAGCGACATCTATACAACAGAATGTGAACTATTACATTTAATCGGCTTTGGCAAGTGGCCAACAGATCGCGCTACGTACACGAAACCGCCAAAAGTTTGACCAGAAGAAAACTACACTAGCGTTGCACCGTAGCTTGCTACATATTAGTAATCTCAATCTGTGTTTCACCGCACAGTGAGACCGGTCACACGGTGAGACTGAACGACGCAACGCGTACACCCCTCGCCTCGTCTCAGGGTTGCAAGTCCGGTGTACGTGCGGTGTGACCATAGAGGGTGCGACGCTGGAACTCACCGTGTGGCATACCATCGATATTTGTATGTAGGACGCCGCAGCAACACAAGCGATTTTGAGTGCGGCTCGCCTGTTGTGCCCGATGGTTCCTGCACAATGTAGTGATGCAGAATTTCAGCAATGCGAACACCGAACTTAACGTTTCAGTTTCAGAAAGAGCGTAAAGTGCGCATATAGTTTTCGCTTAAAAAAAGTGTTGAAACACCATGTTTCTACTGAAGTTAGCCGTGTTAGCAGAACCTCAGATTGCAATTTTGCGTAAGGTCAAGGTCAAATTCAACCCAAGGTCATTCAAAAGGTCATCCATAGATCAGGCTTGGATCACTTCAGGGGGTGTAACATAAGGGGGAGTCAAAAATTTCATTATTTTTTACCTAGGCCCACTAGTTTCCGAGATAATAGCCAAAAACTAAAAAAAAAAAATTATGTCTAAAAATTTCGCTTTATAGTAGGATGAGGGGTTAGGGTTACTGAAATAAAATAAAATAAATTTTAAAACGCCTTGTTTTAATAAAATTATCTAATTTTTTACACAATATATTAATGACAAGTTTAATGAGGGACATTAAATCTCATATATCACAATAAACTTAAGTTTTCTCGCATTACAAAGTATTTTAATGTCTATCTTGTGTCTATAAATAAAATCCTAACTTATGTAATGAAAAAGAAATTATTTACAAACATATATTAATATTAGCTTTAGAGCAACAAGTTTCTACAAATTATTGTATATTTATTATAAATTAAGTGCTAAATGCTCCATACATTGGCAATATCTTTCAATAAAAAATACTACTCCGGGTGTTTTTTTTTTCAGTACACATACATTAAATGCTATTAATATTTCACTGAATACCTTATACAGCATGTATCAGAAAGGTGTAAAGTGTAAAAGTCGTATTCGCGCAAAAAAATATCAACTGTGCCATATAAAATTCCAATGGTATGAGTTTAAAAATTGCTTGAAATAAATTATATTTAATTGAATACATCATTTCGTGTGTGGTTCTGATGCATGCTGTATATTTTTTATTAATTATCTAATCTTTTTCCATATTTTATTTAAAACTATAGAATTTCTATATGCATGCGAAGTTTGGAAGTGATTGTTCCAGTTGCATAATATACATTTTGCATAAACCAGTGTGCACCAATAAAATAATAAAAACTACCGTGTTGATAGCGGTCGCAAGAGCTACTGTTGAGCATGAGTTCCTGGTTTCGATTCCCAGGTCGGGTAAAGTTGAAAGGGGTTTTTCCATCACGAATTTTTTAGAAGCAGGCCGGAGTCTGGATTTTTGCCGGGATGCTGGCAATATAGGCTCGCCCCGTTTTACATGGGACTTAAACATAACTGGCGAAATGTGACTGTTCTGTAGTTACACGTCTGCCTAACTCTTCGAGGCATACAGGCGTGATGTTAAAAAGCAAAACATACTGTCATCAGCACTTACATTATTTTATCAAATTCCTCCTATTATTAATAAACAAACAACATAATTATCCCAATCGGGGGTTATCCTTGGCTGTACTCGCATATTGGATACAGGGATAATCACCGGTTGGTGTCTCAACACTTAAAAATGTCTAAGCGAGTTGGCTTCGGCTCCTCGTACGCCTTCCAAAGGTCCGGGACCCCAGGGTCCCGAGATATGTCAAGAACAAACATTCATTATTCGTCTAAGTATATTTACATTCATACCCTACTAGGCAAGAACAAATTCTGAATTACAAATAAGAATTCAGTCAAAAAGTCATTGTAACCAGTACAATTAGTCCAAAAATAAAACTATTAATTATAATAAGTACTTAATTCTTAAATAACAACATAATATACTTACCTAACAAACACGTGTAAATTATATAAAATTTACTTTCAAGTGTATTTATTAAAATCCACATTATAAAAAGAAAATTGCTTGGATAACCAGTTTTACAAAGCAATTTAACCGTTTTGAGGATATTTTAATCTGATAAAGAAACACTATAACAATATATGATGCGGTTTTGTCGAATTCGACTTTGAATAATTCATAAATAAATAAATAAATTGACCTATTTTGATTAACTAACTAAAACCAAAATCAAGAGCTGTTTTTTCAATGGTCAAAGGACATTTCTATCTGAGGAATAATAAAAATGGCGGTAATTTTAATTCGTCAGACTCCGACTCAGTAAAAAACCAAGACAATAGTACTGCGAACAATACAGTGAAGCATGCCAAAACTACACCTCCGTTCTGTGCATACACACGCACACATTTACAACCATTTACAATTAAACTACACCTCACTAAGTTCACACATGTTTACGAAACCAGGCTCTTGTCACTGTTGACAGCGCCATGTTTTGGTTTTTTATTTGGTTCGAGTCTTCAGAAAGTTGTCTGACTATTGAAAAACATAGCGGCGGCTGAATGTGTCGTCAATAAAAACAAAATGACGGCTGAATGTGTCGTCAATAAAAACAAAATGACGGCTGAATGTGTCGTCAATAAAAACAAAATGCGAGATTCGCATTTTATCTAGAGATCTAGATGTAATATTTATCCCGACCAATATAACTACTATGAGGTCGCGGGACAACCCTTGTTTGTGAAAAAAGGGTTCACCATTTTGTCCAGCGATTCCGCTCATATTTACTAATCTACCTAACCAGCGTTTGCAATTTAGTTAATTGTGTTTTTGGAAATTTAAAACCCACACATAAATTCAGTTTACACTAGACCTTTAAACTTTTTGAAGATTTTTGTCAGTAGTACCAGTCATTCTGAAATCAACCTTATTTCCACTCATACAAAGTTTTTATTCCTTTGAGTTGAAATAACATCACAAAGATTTGAATATGGAATACGGTAATTTCCTACAACCGTAAACACTCGTCAAGTCCCTTTAGTCTTAGTAAACTGTTCTCCTAATATCTTCATGACCTGCGCGTGAGTTCGCGAGCCGTCTTTGAACGTAGCGTAATGCTCTTTCACATACATTGCGAAGTCGTTCGTAGTTCCTTTTCGGGCGGGAGTTGATACTACAACGCCATCTTTGTTTTTCTTGTTAAGTATTAATTCGAACGTACCTCGGCAGTAGCCGCAACACTTCTTTGTTACATCTATCGATTTTGAATGGCGCTGGACACTGCAAATAGAAGAAAAAATATATGTTATCAATAAAAGCTGGATTGGTTGCCCTCTTAGGACAATTTTGGAGGTAAGTGAAATAATTTAAAAGTAATTCTGTCTTGGTTAAACAATCAATCTGCCTAGCCTTTTCCCAACTATGTTAGGGTCGGTGTCCAGTCTAACGGAATGCTGTATACCAGTATTTTATATGGAGCAAATGCCTATCTGACCTCCACAATACCGTAACTGGATAATAGGATACCCCTTGGCATGACTGGTAGTCAGACTTTCGGGCTTCTGTCGACCCGTAACGACTGCCAAAGATCCACAAATGACAGCCGGGACCAACGGCTCTAACGTGCTTTCCGAGGCATCGAGGAGTCTCGGTATGTAAAGATGGTCACCCATCCACGGATCACTATGTTTTACTATGCATTGTGCGAGGAAATAAAATGAGTACTTATATTGATCAAAATCTTAATCTAGAGTAGGTAATTCATATCGCGTTTAATGAAGTACTTATTAGTTTTAATCAACACCTGTCTCTCACGTATGTTTTCAAACAAAAACAACGTAGGGCTGACGACGAAGTCAAAAATAAAAAAAAAACTGAATAGTGAAAAGTACTAGTGCGAAAAAGTGGCACTTTCCGCAAGATTTGGCTACTTTAAAAACGCTCTTGTAAAATGCATTTTCGGTTCATGGAATGTCCTACTTTCGACAGGAATCGAAACTGTTTTTTTTTTAACAAAAATACTACCTTTTTGGACGTGAAAAGACTGATTAGTAAATAAAAGAAACCAACTGTATCTTACCTATATCCACACTTCGTACATTTGTAGGAATACTTGAAGTGTATCGCCATTTCGTGGCACCTGGATATCTCCCCCAGTTCGGGGTATACCATCAGTGCCCGCTTAGCCCTGTAACACACAACACGTACTTTGATAACAAGACATCTCTACTAATTAATAGGCATGATATTAGTTTAGACTTTCTACATTACAAAGATAATAATTCAAGTATCTTTCTGAGATGACAGCGGTTTTAGCGAGAACTGTAACAAACTCGTATTCACTTTCGTATTCATACTAATATTATAAATTGGAAAGTAGCTCTGTCTGTCTGTATGTTACCTTTTCACGCCTAAACCACTAAACGGATTTCGACAAAATTTGGCAAGGAGATAGATGGCACCATGGGGAAGGACATAGGCTACTCTTTATCGACATACCGAGCGGGCGAAGCCGCGGGCGGAAGCTAGTTTATAATAATTATATATTTAGGATCCTAAGTAATGTTATAAATAGCTGTTGCCCGCAATTTCATCTGCGATTCAGGATAAAAAATGTCTACTTCCGGGTCAAGGTCCACCCATGAGCCAAATTTCATCCAAATCCGTTCAGCCGTTTTAGTGTGAAAGCTTAACAAACCATCAAATAAACAAACTTACTGTCGCACATGGATAGACCATGAAGAAAGACCCGGCGAAGGAAAAAGGCTACTTTTTATCCCGATATTCCCACGGGGTCGAGACTTATGCGGGTGAAACCGCGGGGCGCAGCTAGTCAGGATTATAAATGCGGAAGTAACTGTCCGTCTGTAAGCTTTCCACGCCGTAACGGCTGAACCTATTGGTATAAAATTTAGCACACGGATAAACCATGACCTGCGCAAAGACTGGGATATTTTAATTCCGGTAATACGTTCCCAACGGATAATTTCCAACCACCATGCGAGCGAAGCCGCGGGCAAAACTCGTCCTTTATAATTGCACTTAACTGGAGGAATTAAAGTGGAGTATAATACACCTCTGCCAACCTCTTCGAGGGATACAGGTGTGATATTATGTACTTAATTATCGAAGACAAAGCATCGTAGATAACCGACGATTGACAATCATTTTATAAACAGAGATTGGAATCGGAGTAATTATACACAGTCAACAGCTCGTCAAATTGAACTACGAAAACAGCCCTTATTGCTACGGAATAAAGGCGCTGTCAAACTTACCATGGACCTGCGACGGACTGTACCAATATACTAGATCCATTATGATTGACATTCTAATTACTTTATGGTTTATGAAAAACTAGCGCCTCGCCCCTGCTTCGCACGGTTTGTACGACTTAAAAATACATCGAGATTTCTTTATAATATTTAAGTTTAATATCGGAATAAATTGTCTAAATCATTGTGAAAACCGTATTAAAATCCACTGGGTAGTTTAAAAGAACTTAGTGATCACACAGACAGACACGAAAAGCGACTTTATTATATACTAAATAGATGTTACTTTCATTATTTCCTACATACAAAAACTACATAATACGTAATCTTATACGAACAAGTTCAAAGAGGTTCTCAAAAAAAAAGAGATTATACATCTACGCAATAATGTGGGTTCTGTACCTTTTATTTTCCATAATATATCTAAATTGCAGAAGTGAACATATTTTACTTATAGAAAAACAGTTACAAGAACGAAGTATAATAACTTGTATAACCGACGTAGTGGAAAAATACTTTTCTGAGGAAAAATCGCTCACATACGTCGACATGGAAACTGATGCAGAAGAAATTCTTAAAGCAATTCATTCTTCAACAGCCACAGCGGTGGTATATCGACAGGTGACGAAACAATCATATTTTATAAATCAAGGTTATCTTATTAGTGCCAAAACTGCAACAAAATTCACTGAAAGATTCAAATTTCTCCTTCAAGAGCCGACATGGAACCCATACGCTAGATTCTTAATAGTTATAAATTCGCTTAAAGACTACGAACTGAAGATGATTTTTGACGAGCTTTTGCAACGTTATGTGATCAATGTGATAGTGATGAACGGAACTAAAGACGCTGAAATATACGCATACAATCCATACGAAAACTATGGCTGTGGGAAATATTACGACGAAATTATAAGTTATGGTTATTGCTCGAAGACGAAAGAGAATCTATTCCCGAGTAAACTAGTCACTGGACTTCGGAATTGTACAATAGTTGCTTCTGTAGGCGATCGAGCCCCTTACAGTATTCAACCATCGAATTCGTCAGATACAAAGCCAGGAACAGAGCAATATATATTTGAAATACTAGCAGAAATAGAACAATTTTACGTGAATTTCACCTTTGATTATGATAAAAGAATTTTTACAACAATAACTAAAGACATGCAAGTGATAGGACCGATGGAAAAATTGCAGAATGAGACAGATGTGATGTTTGGTGGTACTTTGTTGGTTTCGAGTCGAGCTGATGCATTTGCCTACTTGCATGGACATCTGGATTACGACGATGAGTTGCGTTTTTTAGTCAAAAGAGCATCTTTTAAAGCAATTTGGAAAAGTGCTTACTTAGAATTCCAACCTACCGTTTGGTGTTTATTGGTCATGGTTTTTCTGTTAAATTCGACCATAATGGTCGTCTTACTTCGTGATAAAGATAAATCCGAAATAGTACTGAACCTTTTGAACTCTTTGCTGCTACATGGCTTCAAAATGCCCGAGCGGAGGACTGTAAAGTTCTTCTTTATAATTTGGGTGTGGTTCGCGTATATTATGAACAGTATTTACCAGTCGAGCTTAGTTAGTTTGACCGCGAATCCAATAATGGAGAGGCAGGTTCTAAATGAGATAGATTTGGTTAGACATAACATGAAGCCTTGTATCAGTTCTGCATTGTTAGACTATATTTACTCTGAAACGAATATATCTTCTCCAATGAACACTGAATGCTTAGATAATCTTGAAAATGTCAAGTTAGTATCTCGATCGGACGATTTGTTTACTTTGGTACAACAATCTTTTTTCAAGTATTATAAAAAAACCTACAATGATGAATTTGGTCGCTCCCCTGTTTATTCTTTTAAAAGGCCATATGCTAAGTTGGTTTTTGGTTATTTTTTCCGTAAAGGTTTCCCAGTTTCGGATAGAATGCGAAAAAACGTGATCCGTTTAAGAGAAACTGGGCTCGTGGAGAAGAATTTGAAAGATCATTATTACGCGAGGAAGATTACACACCATTTTCATAAAAAGGGATTTGAATCGAGATTTGTGATTCCATGGTGGATGTATGCTGCAGGGTGCTTCGCATCTACTGTTGTTTTTATCTTTGAATTACTGTTAGCACGTTATAAGCAGCATATTTGCTGAGCAGAGGGGTAATTGCGTAGCACACTAACAGTAGCAATGGCTTTCATTTTGACAGTTCTACAACATTCATTGCGTTATTTACGTTGTTGAGCCAACAAATTTTTGGAACATATGAAGCAATGGTTTAGCAGTATCCTTCAAAATGATTCAGATTGTGATTGATCGTGTGCTACGCAATTAGAGTGCAGATTCGTATTGTTATATTTTAATCAGTAGTGTTGTAATTTAACTTAGTATATATAAAGTTTTATTAAGATACTTTGTTGTTTAAATAAATACATTTCCAAAGAGATGTTGTCTTTATATAATTGGATAGCAGATAAGCAGACAGCTCCACAAATACATAGTTAGTGGTCACAGTCGCCTAGCCACTTAGACGCCCAGGTTTCAGTTGTTACCTTTTTTTTCGGGTGGGAAATCTATAGGGTCATTTAAAATTAAAATCAAAGCACCAGAGACGTAGCCAGGAATTCATTTTGGGGGTGGTTGAGGATTGCCAACTTTTTATTGAAGCAATAAATTATTTCTGATTTCAGAGAGGGTAAATAAAGAGTACAGATTTATAGAAAAGAGGAATGACTTATATAAAATTACCCATAAAAAAAAAAATGTTCTAGAAATTCTTTCTTAGAATGTCGAAAAATTCTAAGATGATAGATTAGATAAGAAGATAGTTATTAGCAATTTCAATAAAGCCCTGTTTCTCTGTCCCGGCCTCTTTGCAACATTACTAAAAACAGTGACACTGGGCCGCCATGGAGATTATGGGATGCAAGAGCAAGCGAAGCAAGCTCGAAAATTTTTGCGACCCGCTGGGTATTTGTTAGATCATCTCAGAGAATGCTAAAGTTAAGTTAAGGGAGGTCGATCTCTGGATTGAGATTCTGGTTTCTCAGATTTCGGTGGGGGTCTGAACCCCCAAACCACCCCCGTGCCTACGGCCCTGCAAAGCACTCAATTTGCAAGTGGCACTACAAATTGGCATCCACAGGTACGTTTTCGATCCATTTGTTAACATTTTCAACACATACTTTTAGAACAGACCATAAGTACTAGCTTTGTCATCTTAGCATTTATTCCACAGAGGGCCATGTCCCGCTCTCAGCTCGTAGTCGGTCAGCCACGTGGCAGCGTGACACAAGTCATGTATGGGCGTGTCACGCAACCGTTGTGGTGCGTCCACAACTTTAGTGGATATCTCATAAATGTCGTTAAAAATTGTAATATTTTAAATAAGCTTACCATTGGTTCCACAATAAACCACGTCTGATGTCTTGGTCTTAGCTCTATCAGCCATATCACAGCGTGATAAAAGTAAGTTATCAAAAAAATGTCTAGATGCCCATAATATCTTACCATTTATTCCACAGAGGGCCATGTCCCGCTCTCAGCTCGGAGTCGATCAGCCACGTGGCAGCGTGACACAGCTCATGTATGAGCGTGTCACGCAACCGCTGTGGTCCATCCAGCACTTTTGTTGATAACTTGATGCTGGAGGTCCGGATGCGGTCGCCTCTTGAGTTCTTTATTAGACGGTTTGTTGTTGTTCTGAAAATGTACGTGAAATTATGATAAAATAATCGTGTACGTACATTTCCATCCTGTCGAGGATGGAAATGTACGTACAATACGTTCATTATAACTTCGCAGGTCTGAACATAGGCGCATATAACCTTCGCGCATGTTCTCTCACTCACGCTAACTTCATGTCACCATTTGGTTCCTAAAAAATGCTACTGCGCAGCGCTCTGCGCGAAGTTCGGAACCGCCAAGTTGTCGGCCGTATTGTACCTTAATGTCTACGATATATTTTTGGATGGATGACCGTTTGGTCCTTACAAATCACAACATTCCGCATTTTAAAAAATAACTAAATAAATAATATTCTGTATGGATGCAGTTCGTAAGATATACTTTTTTGTGTGGTCGTGATATCTCCCTATTCAAATGTGATTGATGTGGCGTCGTTTATGGGAGGCCCATGTCCAGAAGTGGACTCTTTCGGCTAAAATGATGATGATGAGATCAATAGTTGTTGGACTAATGAACATAATGTATTACAGTAAAACTATTTTCTTAATGTCCCTCGGGAATCATCGCATTTCCGAATACAAACGAATGCTAATTTCCATGTCCATCAATTATTAGATTTATTGTGTATAATAATTTGAATTCAGAACTAAATACTTTATTGTTGTGTTGTTTTGATTTCCGTGTGAACTATATAGAGCTGTTAAACAATTTTCATTAAACTATTTCCTCCCATTTAAATTATATTAAGTTAAAAGAGTATTAACAACTCTATATACTTCCAAGCCGATTGAGAATGTCCGGTCTGCATCAAGTGCAAAGAGCAACTGATAGAAATCCGACGACTGACGAAACACGAAGTTTGCCGAAGACAAAAAGTTGTACTGTACTGATTTAAAGGTCAGTAAATCAAACAAAGAGTATGTAAGGATCGTACAACTTGTCGTTCTGTAATTTCTGCCTACGCTCTTGGGAAAAAGCTTGAGTATATGCCATCATCTATCTAGCCTTGTTCCAACTATATTGGGGTCGGCTTCCAGTCTAACCGGATGCAGCTGAATACCAGTATTTTACATGGAGCGACTGCCTATCTGACCTCCACAACCCAGTAACTGGGTAACACGATATCCCTTGGTAAGACTAGTTGTCAGACTTTTGGGCTTCTGACTACCCGTAACGACTGTCAAAGATCTATGAATTATAATCGGGACCAACGACTTAACTTGCTTTCCGAGGCATGAAGAGGTCTCGATATATATTGAATGCTCACCCATCCACGGGCCATCACTGATCTCGGCAAGCTGCGCTGCCGAAGTCAGCTAACATCGACACCCTAATTGCGTAATACACGATCAAAGAATTGGAATCGGTTTGAAACAAAAGTTTAATCCATTATTGCTTCATAAGTTCGAAAAAAAATCTGCTCAGCAACGTAAATAACGCAATGAATGTTGTTGAACTGTCAAAATGAAACAAATTAGTCGTAATCGGTTACTAAAATAAGTTACGCAATTAGATAGATGATTAGCGAGATTGTTATTACTCAAATTAATACAAGTTAGGAGGGTAGATTAATATTGTATATAATATTATATTATAATATGTCTTATAACCAGTGATCGGAGTAGGTAGATTGAACGATTGAACTGGGGCCATTGATCCGAAACGTATATATTAATATGGACATTCCTCCGGAATTGGTGGATTATTAAAAAAAAACCGGAACTTACGTAGGAATTGTATTCTGCCAGAGTGGAAGGAGTTATTTGATGATTTGCCATCCTCAAAAAAAAAAAGGTAGGAATTGTAATAAAATGAGCAAATAAATAAAATAGCAAATAAATAATGAATTAATTTAGTTTTGATACCTTCCTTTAAATTTTGAATTGCGTAGTAATAATATCACTACCAACATTAACAATATTTAATTGAATCCGGAAATACCGGAATTTTTTTCCGGAAAAATGGCTTATCCATGTTATTCTTTCTGTGTGCATTTATGATACAAGTACCAAAAATCAATCTACCTACTCCGATCACTGCTTATAACTCAAGTACCAGAGTCAATGCAAACAAAGTAAATTCATTTCGTTATGTCTAATAGGAAGTAGGTATATATCAAAACCAATTACAAAATATATGCCGAAGTTAAAAAGTATTTTTTTGTTGCCCAGTGTATAATATAACAAGATCCGGATTCATAGTGGTTTGTGCCAAGTAGCTCAGTGGACGCGTGTTACTCACTACTCATCAGCCCATCAGACTGCGCACGCGACCCTCGCCATGGCCGACAACGGCACCAGTATTACCAGCCCACAATCCTTTAGCGAACTCATTGGTGACTATTGGATCAACATTATTAGATGGATTTTGTTTGTGCTGACTCTCGCAGCGGCTATATACGGAGTGACATCATGGTGCATAATTAAGAAGTTTCGTCACTTCAGAAACTATGTGGTCCTCAGTGCAATTATTGCAAAAATTATATTTATACTTTTCTTTCACGTAATAGATCAACTAACAAAGAAATTCATCCAGAATACAGTAGTGACTTTTTTCACTATAGTTTTAACGATGTATCTTACTTTATCGTACCATTGTTGGTTACTAGTGTTGTGCCACATTTTTTATGTTGATTTTGTTAAAGTTTTTCGTCTTGACATTCGTAGAAGGTACCTTAAAAGTAGCCTGTTTGCTTGGGGACTACCTTTTATAACAAACTTATTATTTTTTGTTCCTGCGTTTTATATTTATGTATATGTTTCGACAACAAAAATTACATCTCAAATATTAAATATTCTCGGCAGGACAATGTTGTTAATTCCCGTGGTGTTTAGTTTTGTTATCTATACATATAACAGTTTTATATTCTATATGCCGCGTTAGAGAAGCTGGTACATCTTTTAGCAAATGGAGTCGCTTCTACATAGCTACGTTGATTTTTGTACTCAGCAATGTTATAGTGTTACCTTTAATAACTAAAATATTTGATGTACATATTACATTGACCATTAGTGCTATAATTGACTTAGGAGCCGTGTTGAACACAATAGCATTGGCTGTGTATATAATGATATTAAAGAGTAATCGGGAATTATGGCGAGAATTTCTGGATAAGAGATCAAAACTGAAGTCACTCGAAATGAAGTGAGTATGTCAAGTATTCTAGGACATTATCTTTGAGAATAATAACCTCAACTAGTTTGACCGCTTAGAAATAAAGTAAAAAAACCAAATGAGTACGTTAATAACCAGTTTCATTAGACGACCTCTAAGCCGAATTTTACATTACGAAACTAGTAACCTAACTTAGTTATTCATTGATAGTTTCCTATTTACATGTGAAACGCTCCAAGATAAATACCTAATGATCCCATCAAAAATAAAGTAAATAATTGGTTACAAACATTTCGGATTCGTAGATATTGATGTGATGTGATATGATATCTCTCATAATAACTCTTATTATGAGAGTTACTGAGAATCCTACTAATATTATAAATGTGAAAGTTTGTGTGTTTATGTGTTTGTGTGTTTGGATGTTTGTTACTCAATCACGCAAAAACGGCTGAATGGATTTGGATGAAATTTGGCAAACAGACAGTTTATGACCTGGATTAACACATAGGATACTTTTTATCCCGATATTCCCACGGGATCGAGACTTACGCGGGTGAAATCGCGGGGGGCAGCTAGTAATTTGAATATAGGTAACCTTAATTATCCAACACAATAAATATAATTTTATATTTTTAACAAACAACTTTTTTTCTTTTTTTCCATCATCCTCTATCGTTGTCTCCTTTTCTTCCTGTGTTGCCACATTCCCTCATCATCATTCATCTAGCCTTTTCCCAACTATGTTGGGGTCGGCTTCCAGTCTAACCGGATGTAACTGAATGTATTTTACATGGAGTGACTGCCTATCTGACCTCCACAAACCAATAACTAGGTAATACGGTACCCCTTGGCAAGACTGGTTGTCAGACTTTCGGGCTTCTGACGACCCGTAAAGACTCAAAGATCCACAAATGAGAGCCGGGACCAACGGTTTAACGTGCTTTCCGAAGCACGGAGGAGTCTCGATATGTAAAGATGGTCACCCATCCACGGACCAACCCCGGCAAGCGTAGTTTAACCTGATGAATCGACCCATGCGGCTGTTATTACTTAGCCACGAATATATTCAAGAAACAACAAAAACCCGACTGCAAAAACCTTAACCGAAAAGAGGAAAACAAGCATTGAACTTTGTTTTTTCTAAGGTATTGCAGGCGGGGACAATTAAAAGTTACACCATATTTCAGGTTATTGGTTTGTCCCCGCCTGCAACACCTTACAAAAAGCAAAGTTCAATGCTTGTTTTTCTCTTTTCGGTTATAGGTTTTTGCAGTCGGGTTTTTTGTTTTTTTTTTAATAATTTTTTTTATCACTTACCCAGCAGTAGTCCTTAGTTTAGTATCCCACAGTATAGGCAGGTCATCGTCCATAGCGTTATCAAACACGCCTTTATTAAACTCAACGAATAACCTCCTTGCCAGCTGTTCCTTGAGAGTTTTGTAATTATCTCTGTATTGTATAGCTTCTACGTGACACCGCCAGGAGGGGACGTTTTCTGAAAGGTAGAATATAACTCGTTAACATATTAATAAAAAAAATAGAGGATTTGGTGCCAAATGATGATATTTTATGTGGTCCTGAGGGCTAGAAACAAAAAAACATAAAATATTTTGTCAAACTAATATTATAAATGCGAAAGTGAGTTTGTTTGTTTGGTACGCTTTCACGCTAAAACGGCTGAACGGATTTAGATGAAATTTAGCACAGGGGTAGACCATGACCTGGAATAGGACATATGATACATTTTATCCCGATATTCCCACGGGATCGAGACTTACGCAGGTGAATCCCCGGGGCGTAGCAAGTATTTTGAATAAATTCAATTGTTACTCAGCTTTTCTTTGAAATGGTTGTAGTACTTCCTAGCTAAGGTCCTGCAAATAACTCAACCCCTGCAATTTAGACTCCATAGGTACATCATATCCTACCAATTCATACTTAATATTATAAATTCGAAAGTAACTCTGTCTGTATGTAACCTTTTCACGCCTAAACCACTGAACGGATTTCGACAAAATTTGGCAAGGAGCTATCTCATCTCATGGCATCCTAGGGAAGGACATAGGCTACTTTTTATCGACATAGCACGCGAGCGGAGGCTAGCATTATAAATGTGAAAGTTTTTATGTTTAGATGTTGGTTACTCAGCCACGCTAAAACGGATGAACGGATTTGGATGAAATTTGGCACACAGATAGTTTATAACCTGGATTAACACATAGGATACTTTTATTCCATTCCCGTGGGATAATTTCTGACATAAACGCGGGCGAAGCCGCTGGTAAACGCTAGTTATAAATAATTATGAAAGTAACAGTTTCTGAAAGCCTCAATATAAAGTCTCTTGTCAATAAATAAAACAATCACGAGAATGACATAACATGAGGTAAAAAAAAAAACATTAAAAAAAATTCATCTCCAAAACCTAGCTCTGTCCTTAAAAAGAAAAAACAGTGAATCTGAACTAAATTGAGTATGTCTTACCTGCCAAAGAACCGATAAAGCTAATCCTATGTGCACTCTCAACAATTGGTGTAACGCATACATTGGCAACCTTCTTCGCCAACACATCAACATCATCCTTCATTACCTCCACCATTTCCGTCACACTCATAGCCTTTTTAACTTTATTCTTCTTCGTAGTACTGTTCACTACTCTTAATTTAGTTTTTGGCACTTCCGGAGTACTCGGTACCTTCTCCGTATACAATTTTTTCTTTGATCTTTTGTCCGTTTCGTTGGCAATGTCAACTCTACGTTTAGCCTCAGACTCTGTTAAATACAAAATTTTATTCCTTTTCAAATCATGCCTTATATTTTCTTTATCACTTTCATCATCGTCAAAACGCAGTTTCTTTGAGACGGTGTCGTTTTCATAGTTTGCTTTAATTGCTTTAAATAACTTTGGTATTGATTTCCATTGGTCTCCGTACAAGTCGTTTAGTAATTTCTTCTGTGATAAGTGTATTTTCTTTATTGAGCATTGTTCTTGTGATTCGTTAGCTATGTCTCTTGGTGAGGATGGTGTGGGTTCGTGCCTGGGTGTGGCACATATGATGTTTTGTGCTGGAGACCACCCTCCGATGCTGGGTTGTGATTGTTTTGCTGGTGATGCATCTTCTCGGGAGCAGTTGAAGGAGAACTGAAATTTTATAATAAGGAAAATCTAAGTAATACTTAAGAGACTAAAAATTTATTAGTAAACTTAAGTACTGATAACCTATAACTACCTAGATATACCCCAAACCTGATTAAACTAATAAATCACACATCACAACATAATAATTTTTTCCTTGAAAAGATCAATCTGCCTTGCCTATTCCAAACTATGTTGACTTGGCTTCCAGTCTAACAGGATGCAGCTGAATACCAGTATTTTACATAGAGCGTCTGACCTCCAAAACCAAGTAACTAGTAAATACAATACCCCGATCCACGAATGACAGCTGGGACCAATGTCTTAACATGCTTTTCGAGCCACAAGGAGTCTCGGAATGTAAAAATGGTCAACCATCCACGGACCAACCCCGGCAAGCCTAGCTTAACCTGATAAAACGACACGTGCGGCTGTTATTATTTGGCCACAAGTTCCTCCTTGAAAGGATACTGCTTTAATTCACTAGTAAATTATCTATCTGTAACACGTTTTACATAATAGAGAGTATTCTATTCTGGGGCATAGGACCAAGATCTATTGGTCCTTCTAGCCAAAGAATCCTCACCCTGCTTAGCCTTTTCCCAACTAATTTGGGATCAGTTTTCAGTCTCAACCAGATGAATATCAGAATACTAGAGAATACCAGTATTTTAGCCTATTAAATCCCTACTATGAACAATTTCATTCAAGAATTCTTGGTATTCAGCAATTAATTAAATCTTTAAATGTACAAGGTTCACACTTACCTCAGCTGATTCTGATTGAATTGAGTGTTATCATTAGCCCAATAGACTATCTCGGAGTGGCCATTATCTTATGAGTATATAATATACAAAATTACCAGCTTACGGGGCAAAGGCCTCTTCTTAGGCGAAGTACAAGCATTGATCTCCACTCTTGCTCAAGACGGGTTGGTCTATAGTCTTACTTATAATCCAGGATTCCTCACAATGATTTTACACTAATTAATGGAAAAAAATTGAGATGATAGAGCTAAAGTTTACATACATTGCCATTGTTGCTTGGTTTCTTTTCATTGAGAGTAATCTTAGGCAGGTCATCATTAAATGAATGTTCACAGGAATCATTTATTGTTATTGGAGAATATATTTTTTGGGTAGACTGTGCCTGGAAAAGAAAAAAAATATCTGTTTAATTATGTAAGAAGTAAAATTTATGTTATTTATTTTTAATAACCGACATATATTTACACAATACAAATGATCGGAAAAATTTGGTAAAATTATATAAAATTTGACTAGATTTGAGAGCTTGTGCAGATCTAATGTAGAAATTGTGAGCATAGAATTAACTTAGGTATATCATATTATAAGGAATAAGTACATATTTTATAGGATTACTAGCTGTTCCCCGCGACTTCGTGTATGATCCAGGTTAAAAAGTAGCCTATGTCCTTCTCCAGATTGTGGTCTACCTGTGTGCCAAATTTCAACTAAATCCATTCAGCCGTTTTAGCGTGAAAGCGTAATAAACAAACAAACAAACTCACTTTCGCATTTATAATATTAGACATTATTTTTGTGGTTCTTGTCCTAAGACAAGATTCTGATAACAATATTTGCAAGCAAATCAAATGTAATTAAGGAATATTAATAATTCATTAAAATATTATAAAATTAAATTTGATTTCCAAAAGGTATTTGGAAAGTTTCCAAATACTTACTTACTTTTTTTACATCTAAAACTAAGTATTTGGTGTTAGGATATTTTTAATTAAGTTTAACTTAAATTGCACTTTCATTACTTTAATATTTGTAACAATTTTAACGAAGAGATATTGCATAGTGAATTTGGTATATACTCACAGTTTTTAGAAAATCATTCCTCAGTCTATCGAAGGACTCGTCAAGTATTATCACATCTGAACTTCTGTTAAGTTTATTTATGTCCTGAGTTGCTTTTGGCCTGGTTTTCTTCAAGGATAGCTTCAAAAATCCTGCAAAAACATGGATACAAAAGTTTTTTTTTCACATTTTTCAAGTTAAACTTTAGAATAACCTGTAAATTGCATTGTTGGTGTATATACTTACGGTTCTTCGGACTGTTTTGTGTGGTTTTAGTGTCCATTTTTTTAATCAAAAGATTAATAAACAAACGAAAACAATGAAATTATCCATGGGAGACACAAGAAATGTTTAAAAAAATAAGCCGTTGAGTACTTGAGGGACAAATTATTAATGACAATTTGATTAGCGGTGTTACCACCTTACCACTTACCAGTACTTTTTAGGTCTGATATTTTATTTATTTGTGAACATGTATTTTATTATTCATCGGTAGTTCATTTTGCGCTTTGTTTTTGCTGTTAATTAATAATGTTTTAATTAAATTAAATATCAGATGAATGAAGTAAAATTTTAGTGAAACCCTATCTAGCGGTGAATAGGACTAAGCTTTGACACCAAACGAATCTTAAGTAGTTTTTCTATTCGTCGCTAGAGTGCGCTAGTAGTTAACGCGTTAATAATTTAGTTTCACACTACTAGATAGCGCTGTCCGTAATTAATTTTATCAAAACTAGATGTCGCTTTAACATATCCCGTGTTTTTGTCTAAATAATTCCAAAATACACACATTTATTCCCAAATATATACAGGCAACTAGTTATCATAATTGACAGTTTTTTTTAGATTTAGATGCGATCTAACTAAAATTCTGTTCGGCACCTGTGCAATAAGTATTCGTTCAAACAGAAAAAAACGGCTCGCTCAGCTTTTATTTGTTGTTATGAGTTCTTAAAACCTTCACAGCTAGATTTGCATGCCTTTCATTTGTATTTACGCAAACAGCGCTAGTTGCACCGGCAACTGGGTCAAGTAGTATTGTACTATGCTTTTATTATGAAACAGATTTGGGCAGATTCACTTCAACCCATTATTATAATGTTCTTCACATTAGAATTAAAGAAACACTTTAGATTTTTATCGGATCATTACGAACAGAGCTTTATGGACTGTTTCCGTTCTAATTTGGAAATTATTGTAAGTAATTGTTAGATCATCTTCACTAATGTTTAGTTTTAAAGACGGATATAAAAATTCCTAACCTAACTTCGAGATTAGGGGAAGGCCACACAGGCAATTTTTAGTTCTCAGATTACTGGGAACTAAAAATTGCCTGTGTGGCCTTCTGACCTTCTGAAGGACTGCATCTTTGGGATAAAAACTCAAGAATAATTGGCTAAAGAAGGGAATAACTGATGATAGCCTGCCGTTACCTTCCTGAACTTCTGGAGGCCTGCCTAATGATATAGGTAAAATATGACTGAAGAATTAGGTACCTGAAAACAATGGCAGTGGCATCCTCTTTTTTGCTTCATGAAACACTTGACAACGGATTGGTGGCCGCAATAATGAATAACATCATACATTTTTACATTTATAAACTACTAACTTTTACCCGCGACTTCGCTTGCAATCCAGGATGCAAAGTAGCCTATGTCCTTCTCCTGGTCATGGTCTACCCCTATGCCAAATTTCATCCACATTCGTTCAGCCGTTTGAGCGTGAAAAAGAAACAAACTCACTTTCGCATTTATAATATTAGAGATTATTTTTGTGGGTTCTTGTCCTAAGGCAAGATTCTGATAACAATATTTGCAAGCAAATCAAATGTCGCTAACTAGTGAACTAGAATATTAATAATTTATAGCAATATTATAAAACTAAATTTGATTTCCAAAAGGCATTTGGAAAGTTTCCAAATACTTACTTACTTTTTTTACATCTAAAACTAAGTTGTATTTGGTGTGAATTTTGAAGACGAAATTATTTTGATTTTTTTGTGAGATTAGATAACCTAGGACAGGACAGATTAGGTTAGGACCTAGGACTTATCTATTAGGTACTTTGAGCACACAACTGTATAGAGGCGGACTCCTGTATGACCGCGGACGGGCCCCGCGCGGACCAAAAACTATTGTAGTTGATTAGAAAGTCCTTGAAGAATTAATGCCATATGCAGTTTCTGCCAGTCAACCTTTCGGTGATGCAGAGACAATGTTGGGTACCTACCAACTTACTAAATAACGCAGTTTCGTTTCCAATATGAGGGTAGGTAGCTATAGTTAGTTAGTTAAAATAAATGTAACGTAGATGTGCTGTGATTTAGCAGATTTGTCTGTGTTTTGTTATTTATTTAGTTACTTACCTATTGTTCTAGGAGTGTTATTGATAAGTGTAATGAAATGACGACGATGAAGAAATGGTAAGTCGAGACAATCTGCTTTTTTCTTTATCATGTGGTAACGTTGCCTAATAACACCTGTAAACTCGCGACAATCTAAGAACTCCGTTTTGACGTTTCGTTCTCGTACATGTAATAAAGCGTTATGACTTGAGAATCAGTTTTAATCAATGTTAAGTCGTCGATTACAAACTCTCTAAGTATGTTCAATTGATATGTCTCGAGAATCAGTTTATAAGAAACCAATTTTTTTTTTCATCGCTACACAAAGCATTTTTATAGCTGTCAAAACGGACTTCTTACATTGTCGCGAGTTTAGGTATATATTTACGAGTACTTAGAACCTTTTTTAACAACTGAAAAGTAAAGATATGAAAGTTATCTACGTCAGCTGATCCCACCATAGCTCCGTATCATTATTATACTCTTTGTCCGTATCCTTTCCACGGTCACATCTGCGCCGGTTAGCACTTGACCTTTAGAAGAATTCAATATCTTGCAATCCAATATGGCTACCGGCTATTTAAAAGGAGCTCCCATAACTCCCTAAGGAGCATTAGGTAGGTACAGTCATGAACATAAATAGGTACCTTTGCTTATCTACGCTGCAAGATTAAAAAACGATTTCCTGCTAAAGTTTTGATTGATATCTATTATGGGGTATTATGACGTATTAATGCCACCATTTTTCAAGTGTGAGTTAGAGACGGAGCTCTATAAGCCCGATAGCACCATCCTTTTTTCGCAGTGGAATAATGATGGCATTAAATACGGCCCCTGTTCATCTTCTCTTCTCCTCCAGTCTGCAGGGTTTAAAGTAACTTAACAAGAAGTAGACGACGGGGGCTCGTTCCTCATCATCCATCCCCTTCGAACCTAACCTGTCCGTGTCGGGGTGCCCCAAAGTCCCGAGTTCGCTTCGCTCGCTCTTGATTTTCGAATTGTACGTCAAGTATCTACTTACCTGTTATTTGGTTGACTGTATTCGGATTCAATTAACCATTAAGCGCACCGTAGATATTTAAGTAAGCAAATTAACTTGAAAAAAATAATCTCGTTGACAAGACTCTGAATTTACGCCTTCAGAATCAACGAGCTAAATAAAATGATGACAGCTTTGTATTTTTTCAGAGGAAAATGTCAATTGGGACAAAAAAAATATGACCGTGTTCAGGAAATGACAACTCTACCGCAAATCCAGAATAATACCTCGGTAAGTAGGTGAATTGTATAGACACAAAACATTTTTAAGACTGAAATAACATAACCAAAGGAAATCCTTAGTTCTAAGTAGCTGTCTTCAGTAGAAAATCTTCAAGCAAAGGTTCTTCTAGATGAGGAAGTAACACTGACATTGTAAATATTGAATCTAGGTACCTATTCTAAAACAAACCACTTCTTAATTTATGTTTATTGCTTAAAAAGTTTTTCGCTTACGATTTTCAGGCGCTGACAAATGATGGACAGTTAATTTGTCCGCGGACAATTTGGAATAATATGGAAATCTAACGCGCACGCGGAAAAATGTGCTGGGCATTCCTTCGATTCCGAATTGTCCGCGGTCAAAATTCTCCATCGTCTGCTTAGCGCCTCATGGTTTGACCAAAGCCTAGTTTGAGCAAACCAAATGAAAAAAATACAAAACGCAATAGCTAATACCTACTTACATAATTAAATCTGTCATTCGTATTTTCAATCTTGAATTTAATTTGCTTTGGATGTAAACATGATAACTTTTGTTCTCTTCGCTCATAAAACAGCTGTACAAATACAGTATAAATGATAAAGTAATGAAACCGTGACGTCTAGCGAAATAAAAGCGTAATATGGAATAAATAATGTCTATTCTACCCTTGCCCTTAAACCCACGCATGCGCTGATTGCCCCGACGACGCAAAATGGCGTCAATTTTTCTATTATAACAACTAAACTTGGCAAAATTGCACCGGTACACAGTTTTTAATAATAATTACTACTTGCACAATGTTCCTTATAAAGGGCAGATCGTAAGTCACATTGCTGCAAGTTATAAAAAAGGAATTTCGTCGCGCCAGTGACTTCTGACACCGATACTGGCTGCTTTAATCTGAGACGCGTCGGAGTAACGATCGGTTGTGCGCGGAGGTCTAATTAGTCTGGAAACAGCTGTTTTCAAAAATCGAATGTTATAGACCTAAAAAATTCGTGAAATTTCGCCAGTTTGACATCAGTTTTCGTTGAGTGTGGGTGGATATTTGTGCCGACCATGTAATGGTGAGTGGCATTAGCCAGTGGATTTACGAAATAGTGACTTATGTAGCGTAGAGTGTATTATTATAAATTTTTGAGTGGAATGCGTAATATAAACGTGCTTTTTCCTAGAAAATACAGTGTTAGTGAATGTTGTGTGTAGATTTTGAGTTTTTAATAGAATATTATTTTGAATGTTTTCATCTGATCGTCATATAAATATAAAATCGATAGTACGTCTGTCTGGCCACGTGGTGTCTCACATTTTCCTATTGATGTTGCATGAAATAGCACCTTATAATATTTAGTGGACAACTTAATTTAGTTCGACGGTATTGATTTGACGTTTCGTCAAACGTTTGAATTAATAAGTGCTGTGATTTAGGTTTTCACATTGTTATATCAAAAGATACTAGTGAGTAAAAGTGATTACAATTAAGTATTTAACCAAGTACGTAGGTACTACAAACCATTCTAAGTTCTAGAAATTGGCTACCTAATGTAAAATTAAAATAGGTAAATACACTGTAAACGGCAAAAAAAAAAAAAAACGGCAACATAATATATGTACCTACTAATTAAAAAACGGCAGTTGACATAAAAGTTTAAAAACAATTTAAAAAACATGTTACTTAACACGCAAATATTTTATAATCGTTTTTTCAATTTTATTCAAAGATTATTTTTGAACTATACCCTTGTACCTCATAATTGAACAGCAGATTTACATGATATGCACACAATAACATGTAGGTACCTAAGTACCTAACACTTATCCTACTATTATTTTTAATGTCTTTTAAAAAGAACATTTTTGCATGTTCGCTATTTTCCTTTGCCAGCAAATATTTATTCTATAATGTCAGTGTCAATGCCGGAGATGCGGCTAACCTGTAAATTATTTGAACATGCAGTAATAAACTTGCAGTTTTTATTATAGTAAATAATTGTTTTACTGTCTGACTATTCACGAGAGGGGCTCATGGCTAAATTATAGAAGTTCTAGTGGTGAAATGATAACAGCCATAAAGGTCGATAAAAAAAAAATCAATATCAAAATCAAAAATCAAAATCAAAATATTTTATTTCACATAAGCCTACATGGGCACTTATGAAACGTCAGAAGCTAGGTGCACGGTTCCAATTGGTCGTTTCCTATGGAGAAGAGCCGGCAAGAAACTCCATGGTTACTCTTTTAAAAGATAATTGGCTTTTACAATATTTTCGAAGGTTCGTAGATTGGTGACCATCCTTTACTTATTGAGACGCCTCCGTGCCTCGGAAAGCACCGGCTGTTTTTTTTTGGATCTTTGGCTGTCGTTACGGGTAATCAGAAGCCAAAAAGTCTGACAAACAGTCTTACCAAGAAGTATCGTGTTACCCAGTAACTGGGTTGTGTAGGGCTGATAGGCAGTCGCTCCATATAAAATAGTGTATTCAGCTGCATTCGGTTAGACTGGAAGCCCACCCCAACGGAAAAAGGCTAGGCAGATTGATTGTCTGGCTATTCACATTATTTCTCCACATTGGAATTTATATGACGCGCATTTTAATTTTAAGCGACGGAATTTTACCTTAACCCTTCTGAGATTAGAAGAGAAATTCCTGATTGACAAACCCAATAACACTTTGCCCGACCTGGGAACTGAACCCAAGACATCAGGCTCAGCAGTAGCGCTTGGAACCACTAGACCATGATATTTTTTTACGTAGGTATTCATTATTGACGTATTTTTATGAGATAAAGTGATTATTTTATTTGACCAATCACTCTGCCTACCCAATATTTCTGAATAGGACACTGGTGACGGCCTGCATTCATTTCCAGAACACTGTGACACTGACGCTACAGTAAAATACCTAATGCTGACCGAAACGTGTAAATAATAAACTAATAATACAATAAAATAAAATAAAAAGAGCCTCTATATTTCATGCACAATGAATTTCACACACGTGTAAGTACTGTCGGGGAATTAAAAGTTTACTTAAATGCAATTTTCAAATATTTCCGTAATGACCATAAATAACTCTTATTTGCATTCATAATAATTATAATGAAAAAGAAAGTGCTATTGGAAAATAACTTTAAAGTCAGTCATTTATTTGCTTTAAATGCGGTAAGTAAACTCGTGGCTAAGTAATAACAGCCGCACGGGTCGATCCATCAGGTTAAGCTACGCATGCCAGGGTTGGTACGAGAAGGGTGACCATCTTTACATACCGAGACTCCTCCGTGGCTCGGAAAGAACGTTAAGCCGTTGGTCCCGGCTGTCATTCGTGGATCTTTGACAGTCGTTACGGGTCATCAGAAGCCCGAAACTCTGACAACCAGTCTTACCAAGGGGTATCGTATTGCCCAGTTACTGGGTTGTGGAGGTCAGATAGGCAGTCACTTCATGTAAAATACTAGTATTCAGCTGCATCCGGTTAGACTGGAAGCTGACCCCAACATAGTTGGGAATAAGACTAGGCAGATTGAAATACGGTAAGTAATACACAAGGTGGTAAATAAATACCTATTCATGAGCGATCGATAACACATTTCGCCATGTTTTGTCATGCAAATATTATTTATATCTACAATTGCAAATAATTACTAAACATTAAATTATTTAAATTACACACGGCTACGCATCAAGCTATACATTTCCAGTTTATGCTGAGCTCGCATTGTATAGCATTTCCGTACAATGCGAGGTCAGCTTATACTGGAATCGTATAGCTTGATGTGTAGTACATAAATCGGTCTTTCTTAGATTTAGTACATAAGTATTTTAAAACACTTAATTATTTAGTAGGTAGGTACTTAACCCTAGATGTGCCAGTAAGAAGGAATGTGACTAATCATGCACGTAAATGCAAATAGTGTCCCCAAAGTTGGACGAATCCTACGATACTAATAGTTAGGTACTTAATAGGTAATAAAACGTGTAGATCATTTTCCAGATTAAGAAGACATTTTAGTTATATTAATTTTAATAGGATACGAAATGAAATGCCAGCAATGTTTTAATTAAGATAAAAATAATAGAATTTTATAAATTCAATTGTTTTTGGTTCTCATTGACATTATTGTAATCTGTGTAATATTTATTATTATCAAGGAACGTACTTGTGACGGTGATAATTCATTATTATATATTAGATTAGGTGTGTAACGATGTGTTAATTACTTTATAGTAAAAACACTAATTTAATTAGACACGAATTATATTTTTACGCTCCTTGCTTGGAAAATCATATTTTATTGATAACTAACTGTTGTCCGCGACTTCGTCTATGATTCAGGATGAAAAGTAACCTATGTCCTTCTCCAGGTTAAGGTCTACCCCTGTGCCAAATTTCATCCAAATCCAAAAGTGAAAGCATAAAAAACAAACAAACTCACTTTCGCATTGTTAATCTTAGAAAATAATCAGATTTTATCAAACTTTATCACAATTCCTAACTTTCATTATGTAGATAGGTACTAAGTCGGTGTGCTAATTTAGATTTTTATCTGAGTAAATAAAAATTCCAAATGTAAAAAAAAAATAAAAAAATTGAAAAAGAAAAAAATATAGTAGGCAAAAAGTATTTGGCAGCGGTGGGATTCGAACCCACGCCTCCGAAGAGACTGGTGCCTTAAACCAGCGCCTTAGACCGCTCGGCCACGCTACCACTTGAGAGCCATTTTGAAATTACTAATCAATTTCTGAATACGTTCTGTCCAAACACTATGGTCTTGCTCCAATAATTGTGTACAAAAATAAAAATTTATGCGATAAAAAAAAAATTGCGTCGCTTTTGTGGCTTTATTTCATAATAATTACACCTATTATTATGAAATACCATCATTTTAAAGGCAGGTAAATAATAATACGATTGTTTACAGCGTAGGTAGGTATTTTGACAGTTTAGGATAAATAATAGCATTTAAAATTAAATTCATCATACTTATCAAGTTATCATAGATAGGAATATTAATTATTATAAAAACACCGACTTAGTACTTACTTAACGTTAGGAATGTTGATAAAGTTATCAAAGTCTTAATTGTTTTTGCGTTTTCAGTTATCAGTGGCGTTAAATAAATAATAATTTCAATTTAATAACTAATCTGCTTAATAGCAGTAAATTACGCAAAACATTGGAGGTCTAAACAGAATGAAAATTTTGTATATTTGTTTGGAAACCCTAATAGATTATCTTAAGTGAATATATATAGCAGTTTCAATAACATTACTTACATAAATAAGTGTCGAATAAATAACCTCTTTAACATATACACATCAGATATAATATGTAAACACAGGGTTTTGGGTCGAAGATATAGTTCTTTTAAATTCTCACAGCTGCGGAGCACTTGACGGATGACAAGCAACATGTCATGCGCGCTGAATCGTGTGTGAGCATGCGTGTTGAAGCTTCTAGAATCATCTAGAAGCTGGATTGTGGCGGGAGCGGTTTGAAATACCTGCCTGTTACACCTCCTTTTTTGAAGGCATTTAAAAACTTTTAAAGGGGTGAAATTACTCATGAAAATATTTTTTAAATATATTTCCGAGTTGGTCCCGCTCAGACCAAATAAAACACCAAGACGGAGCTCTGCGAACAATACAGTAAAGCATGCTAAAACTACACCAAAGCTCTGTGCATACACGCGCACACACACACACATTTACAACTATTTACAAGGACACTACAATCAAACTACACCACACTAAGTGCTCACATGTTTACGAAACCGGCCTCACGTCACTGTTGACAGCGCTCTGTCTTGGTTTTTTATTTGGTTTGAGTGGTCCCGTAGCAAAATTTATTAAATAATAAATTAGCTGTTCCATATAATCTGATCGTGTTCTAGTGTCTAGTACAGTTTTGTATGGAACACTCGGAACAGCTGTGTTTTAACCGATGAAAAAGGAGGCGGTTATGCATTGGGTGGGTTTTTTTAATAATTTTAAAATAAATAAGTACTTTTAAAAATCGTAGAAGAAAATTTATGAAAATTGACTATTCCTCCCCATTTATCTGCGAAACTATTGAGGTTAAAATAAAAAATAAAAACACAGATTATGGTTCTTTACTTTTCTGATTACAGGAAAACCTATAAGAAGTCTATGGTCTTAAAATAACATGGTAAATCTCTCGATATTGTGCGTACATGTGCAGTTGGAATGTAGGGGAGAACATATTTTTCAACTACAATGTACATCTACAGGCGTAGCATGGCGCTTTCTATTTCTACGAAGAATAGACATAGCTTTTTCTATACAAAGTGACATTTCGTTTCTTCATTTTTGACATCGCACCGTTGAAATCCTTCTACAATCTGTAATTTTGTCTTTCATTTATGTCGATCTTTGTCTAGGTCTTTTAATATGTAGACTATTTCGGAAGAACGTTTTCTATCCTTACTGTCAAAATCACACTGACAACTGAAATTTGTCTAAGGACGTGGAGACAATTTGAAACAAAACAAAGAATTCTGAGTCGAATTATGTATAAACAAGACACCACAGACAGACAAATTAAAAATCCGGAGTCACACGTGTTAGGGCATAAACCGAACAGATTACGTGTGACTCCGGATTTTTAATTTGTCTGTCGGTGGTGTCTTGTTTATACCTTTTTAGTCGTAGGTGGGTTTTTAAAATGTGCTCATTAAGCCCTTTCATTTGATACCCAACATGGTACGATTAGACAATTTTTTTTTTAAGTTCCTTACTTTATGTCCTCTAGAGGGCGCCATTTTTAATGTGACGTCACATAGCCTATAACCAGCAGACGATCAAGACGCTTCCAATGATACCTCATTTGTCAAATTGTGATGAGTGGTTTAGAAGATAGGAGGGAACAGATGAACATACTTACATACATACATACATACCGGTCAAAATCATAACCCTCCTTTTTTCTTCGCCGTAGTCGGGTAAAAAGAGTGAATTTCGTTAAAAGTGCAGTTGACTCTTTTTACTTAGCTGCCGTCGTACTGTCTACACGGAACGTCATTTTTGTCTACTCTTCTGTCGACAAAACGGTGCTCATGCTACGCCTACTGCACCAAATACGTCGGAGGTCAGACAGGCGGGACAGACTCCGAACCCAGACCGCGGTCCGCCATTTGGCGACTCCTGACTCTGAAGTAGAGTATAAACCATGTAGGTAAAATAAGATTAAACAACACTAGAAAAGTCTACCATTAATATGTCACTTCAAGGTTTTACTTAGTAGAAGTATCTAGGATCAAACCCGTGTTTTATTGACACCACGTAGCATTTATCAGGTTGTAATCTGTTGATATGATAGTGCGTGTATGTCAATTTCACATCACGTGTTGCCGTATCACGATAGGAAATCGTTATTGATAACGATGACATTTCTTTTAAAAAACGGCCCAGTGCGAGTCGGACTCGTGCACGAAGGGTTCCGTACCATTGTCTATAAAAAAATAGGAGCCCCCACTAAATATTTGTTTTATTTTAATTTAAATATTTATATTTAAAGTGTCTACCTGTTGTCGTTATCAATATCAAGCAATAACGAGCAAAAAAAATCACGTTTGTTGTATGGGACCCCCTTCAATATTTATTTTATTCTGTTTTTCAGTATTTTTTGTTATAGCGGCAACAGAAATACATCATCTGTGAAAATTTCAACTGTCTAACTATCACGGTTCATGAGATACAGCCTGGTGACAGACGGACAGATATACAGACAGACAGCGGAGCCTTAGTAATAGGGTCCCGTTTTACCCTTTGGGTACGGAACCCTAAAAATGTGTATGAGAGAGAATTTTTCCTGTTATGCCAGGTGAGGTGCCTAGTATTTTACTAAAATAGATCGGAAAGATAATTAGGTGTTTTGGAAGAAATACTTGCATACGCCGCCTAATCCTGCCAGGGTTGCGGGAAACTCCGAAAGGGATACCGGGACCTTGGCAACAGGCAAATGAAGGAACACGGGTGGGTTTTAGTCAGTAAAAGTCTGACACGCCCTTCCGCTCCGCCCAGAGCGGGAGAAGTCAATTGATGATTTCCCACAGACAAAAAAAAAAAGACGCCGCCTAATAATTACGCTTTTTTCTTACGGGGGGGTGGGTATGCAGAAACTACAAACTCCTATTGCTTCGATTTCGTTTCGAAGAAAAGGTTCTAAGAATTTTTTTTCTCAACAGAATGTTATTTTTTTTTTCAAGGTGACATTTGTGATGATTCAAATACATAGGCTTCCAGTCTAACTAAGCCAAATGTTATCTTTGCACTCGAATACTTTTGTTCTATTTTTATCTACTACCGTCATTTTCAGTCTCCTTCACTATTACAATAAAATGTTTTTTTTTTTAGTATCACTTCATTATAATACATTGGCCGTCAAAACTTAGGACCACGCTTCTAAAATTGCAATAACTTTTAAATTACACAAGATACATTTTCAAAATACAAAGGATTACAAAAAGTTTTTTTTTATCTATACTAATATTATAACGCTGAAGAGTTTGTTTGTTTGAACGCGCTAATCTCAGGAACTACTGGTTGGAATTGAAACATTATTTTTGTGTTGGATAGTCCATTTATCGAGGAAGGTTATAGGCTATATAACATCACGCTCCGACTAATATGAGCGGAGCATAAATGAAAAGTGTTGCAAAAACGTGAAAAAATATTCCTTTTTGAGAGCTTCCGTTGCGTGCGCTGCGTAAACGGTTTAAGTTACGCAAATATCATGTAAGATGAAATTGTTTCTCTTTAAAAGTTCTAAAAAAAAGTCCGCGACAGCATATGTCTATCTTTTAAGATTGACTCACTATAACCTTTTTTTATGGTAATCGAAATAAATGCATTATTTGCGAAGGAGTTTTATCAACATAATATTAATTCTTATTCAAATAAATAGTTTTAACATTAAGGGTATTTATATAGCAATAAAATACTTTTTAATTCATTCGAATCGGACATTTAATTTCGAAGTTATCACGAAATGCAATACGCGAACCGTTAGGCGCCCGGCGCCGCGCCGCGCGACCCGCCGCCGCACAGTGGATCGTCCCCATACAAGAGGTGTGACATAGCATCAAAAATTGAAAAAGTATTTAATTTAAAAAAAACAAAAATGCAGTTTCATTCCTCTATTAAAGAACCACAAAAATCGTTACTACGCTTTTTTTATTTGACAAGCAGTTTCGGAGCGATTCGATGAAAACTGTTATTTTTGTATGGAAACGAACACAAAAATGTCTGTATCTCATGATTCCCTCCTTGTTTCGATTTGCGGTTTTCACTACTGTTATTTACCCATTTTATGCCACATTTTCTTCAAGGACACATGGTGCCCCCTGAGTGCCCCTTCCGAGATATTTTGCCTATAGTAGCTATCTTTGTTATTGTATTCCTGATGGAATGGAGGTACATTAAGTATACTTATTACTGGGAATAAGTCATCACTAAGTAGTTCCTTAAATAACAGGTGCATTTGTGAGTACTTTAATGACTTATGAACGCTTTTGTTGCAAAATAACAAAAGCGTTAATGAATCATTAAATAACGACTACCATTACTGCTTAATCTAATTAGTTATTGTAATTACTATGTTAACAGCCCTTAAACTCTGCATTGTGATTTGCTCATGTCATCATTAGCATATCAAATTCATTGCTAGTTGCAAACCTGCTGCCCTATATATTTTAGTGTGTTTTGCAAATATAATTCAGTTGTAATTATAACTTCTACCAAGTGTTGTCATTATGGCTTTCCGTGGATTTTCTACTTATCTAGATCTTTATGTTGCTCTTCGTAATCATAAAGATATTCGTGACTATGAAAATTTATTTAACACATTGAAGTCGAATAGTAACGTCCAGTTAAGTGAAAATGATGTGTCAGATCTAAAGAACTGGTGCCGTCGATTTTGCTATCGGATTTACTCCAAATGGGTGCAATCAAGAAGGACAGTCGACAAGTTCATGGACAAGAACAGAGAGTGGTTAAGTTCAGAAATCATTTGGCCAGATTGCTTTAAGGAAAATATTGTTCACACTGAAGAAGCTGAAAATGAGTCAGAAGAGGTAATCAGTCCATCAAAATCGGATGCATCAACTTCAACATATAAATCTCCTCGCAAACGCTTTGAAGATTTATCGAGTAGACAGAAAAGAAGGCGTGTTGATGAAAATATTGCTAGTTGCAGTCGTCCAGATGAGCTTTTACATACTGTTGAAAGTGCACTTAAGTCTGCCGGAAAAAATGATGTGGCCAGAATAATGAAACATTTGCTGGGAAATCCTGAACACGTCTCAACAGTTTTGAATGCCCTGGAAACTAAACAGAATACTTTGCTTCGTGAAGTTCCTACTCACAAAGCACTTGCTCTTTACGTTTACATGCAGTTATCCAAGTGGCGTTACATCACACTTAGGGACTTTAGTTTTAAAGAAGGTCATGCAAAATACCCAAGCTATTACATGTTAGTGAAAGAAAAACTTAAGTGTTACCCGGCAAAAGAAGACGTAACTGTAACTGATACTTCCGCAAAGATACGGCTCCAAGCCCTCCTTGATCTCACAGTTAGGAGGCTGATCGATTCACTTGAATCGAATTTTGATGCTGGTGAACAACTTGTGCTTCACAGTAAATGGGGTTTTGATGGAGCTTCGAGTCAAAGCATTTATCATCAAAGGACAACAACAAGTGAACAAGATTTATCCAGTGTATTTATGGCAAGTCTTGTACCTCTTAAGTTAGTGACTTCTAGTGGAAGCACAGTGTGGCAGAATGAACGGCCATCGTCAACTACATATTGTCGCCCGATTTCATTTACGTTTATGAAAGAAACGGAAGCAAATGTAAAGGCTGAAATGGATATATTTGAGACCGAGATTCGTGGACTGAACCCAACTGATTGCGGCAATGCTACTATTACGCACAATCTGTGGTTAACCATGATTGATGGTAAGGTGCATTCAATCATATCTGGAACATCGGCAGCACTGTGTGATTTGTGCAAAGCTCGCCCAAGTGAGATGAATAACTTGGAAGAAGTGAGAGCTAAACCTGTGAATGAAGATTTATACAAGCATGGATTTAGTTCGTTGCATGCTTGGATTCGTTCTATGGAGTGTTTATTACACATTGCCTACAGAATGGACATAAAATCATGGCAAACAAAAGGTGACGACAATAAAAAAATAGTTAAAGATAGGAAAGAAGCTATTCAAGCAGCTTTCCGAAGAAACACAGGCTTACTTCTGGATGTTGTAAAGCAGGGTAGTGGCAATACAAATACTGGAAATGCTGCTAGAAGGTTTTTTGCAAATCCTGAAATGACTGCGGAAATTACAAAATTAGACGTCAATTTAATTAGAAGACTCGCCGTAATTTTGCAATGCATTTCCTCAGGCGAAAAAATTGAAATCCTTAAATTCAAATTATATTGTGATGAAACAGCAAATTTATTCGTGGAGTTATATCCATGGTATAACATGCCATCAAGTTTACATAAATTGCTGATTCATGGATCGCAGATAGTGGAGCACCTATCAGTAGTGCCTATAGGTTTTTTGTCTGAAGAAGCATCTGAAGCAAGAAACAAGGATTTTCGTAAATTTAGAGAAAATCATACACGAAAGCATAGTAGCATCGCCACAAATGAAGATATCCTTCATAATCTTCTGTTATCTTCCGATCCTCTTCTAACGAGCCTAAGACCGAAGATGACCAATAAAGTAAAAAAATCTTCATTTAGAGAACTGGACGATTTGCTCATACATGATCGGAGTGATTTGGAGCTCATTGACATTTCAACTGATACAATAGTTGGAGCAGTTTCGGAATGTAGTGACATGGAAGAAGATGACGACAATAATGATTATGATGAAGATGAAGAAAATATAGTTTAAGTCTTATACTTAGTACCTAATATAATTTTTAGTAACTAAATGGTAGTATTAATTTTTTTATTTTTTATTATAATTAGTATTTATACCTAATTTAGTTATTAGTAGTTGTTTTATTTTTAAATTATTATAGATTTAAATGTAATTTACTTTAAGATTTAATGATATTTTACAGTGTAATATTATATGTATAAATAAAAAAGATATTACTTAATACATATTTTCTTATTCACCATAAAAATTTTAATGTTAATGCGATGTCACAACTCATTACCGATATTTTTTTCAATATATAGAACTCACTAATGCCTTTTCTTCATTTAACTTCTTAATTATGTGTAATTCTCAGTAATTACAATAACTAATTAGATTAAGCAAATACTCGTTATTTAATGACTCATTAACGCTTTTGTTATATTGCAACAAAAGCGTTCATAAGTCATTAAAGTGCTCACAAATGCACCTGTTATTTAAGGAACTACTTAGTGATGACTTATTCCCAGTAATAAGTATACTTAATGTACCTCCATTCCATCAGGAATACAATAACAAAGATAGCTACTATAGGCAAAATATCTCGGAAGGGGCACTCAGGGGGCACCATGTGTCCTTGAAGAAAATGTGGCATAAAATGGGTAAATAACAGTAGTGAAAACCGCAAATCGAAACAAGGAGGGAATCATGAGATACAGACATTTTTGTGTTCGGTTCCATACAAAAATAACAGTTTTCATCGAATTGCTCCGAAACTGCTTGTCAAATAAAAAAAGCGTAGTAACGATTTTTGTTGTTCTTTAATAGAGGAATGCAACTGCATTTTTGTTTTTTTTAAATTAAATACTTTTTCAATTTTTGATGCTATGTCACACCTCTTGTATGGGGACGATCCACTGTGCGCCGCTAACGTTCCCTACATTAGAGAGGAGAGGATGGGCACACGGGTAGACCATGACCTGGAATAGGTCATAGGATACGTTTTATCCCTATATTCCCACGGGATCGAGAGCTATGCGGGTGAAACCGCGGGGCGCAGCTAGTTTATTTATAATCTATAAGCCGACAACCGTTGGACAACAAATGGTTAAAAAAACCTTATATTATACAAAAACACTCCTTTTCAAATTGTTGCAACTTTTGACTCTTTTTGTTTTCACATTTATTTCTTGATCGATGAATATCGAATAAAAAACCAAGGTGTCAAAAAAAAAATGTAAATAAGGTGTAAGAATGTAGTTATAAATGTTGTTTGAGTTTTTTGCCAGTAAGTTAAAAATGAGTATTTTTCGGATTACGATTCGTCGCGCGACGCGACGCCGCCGCATTGTTCGCCGTGTGAAATTGTTTTGTTAAAATTCGCGTCGCGCGACGAATCGCCCCAGTATGTAAGAGCCTTTAAGTTAAAAACGTTACATATGTTTAATAAACTATAATTTCCAAGAAAGCTGATGAAATTTGCTGTAAAACGTTTTTTATTTCAAAACTGGCTTCTACGGTTTAGGGGAAATTGCAATTTTAAAAGTGTGGTACTAAGTTTTGAAGGCAAGTGTATTATCATTTTCGGAAACAAGTCACTTCCTCATTAAGAGAACTTCCTCAGTTCTCTTCCGTAGGATTCAATGCCTTTTATATTAACATTATGACGTAATTGACCAGTGTGTATGGCCCAATTGACACAGTGGTGAGGCTTCTAAGTACCTACTTTCCATCTTCAGGGTCACAAGTACTATTCTTACTTAAGTAATGAATCAAACTCAAACCATTTATTTCAATTAAACCATTTACAGGCACTTTTGAATTGTCAAAGAGTCGGTCAGTTAGTCAAAAAGTTGAAGCTAGTTGCCCATTCCAATTCGTAGATCTCTATGGAGAAGAACGGGCAAGAAACTCCAAGGACACTCTTTGAAAAATGTATATAGATATTACAAAATCCTGGGTACAGTATTCTTGGTGCTTCTATATGTGAGAACAATGTTTTGGGCATCGGATTATGCGTGTGTTATCAACCATTTTCCCTTGGCACTACAGAAGATTCAAAATGATTTATTTACCACTAGCTACCGCCCGCGGCTTCGCCTGCGTGGTATGTCGATAAAAAGTAGCCTATGTCCTGTCTCAGGCTCTAGACTATCTGTGTACCAAATTTCATTTAAATCGTTTTAGTAGTTTTGGCGTGAAAGCGCGACAGACAGACAGACAGACAGAGTTACTTTCGCATTTATAATATTAGTAAGGAAGTAAAGATAAGGATTGGAATGGTGATGAAAATCCAAAAGTAAATTCGGACTATTTTGATGGATGGAGAGGGAGAGGGAGGTCAAAGAAGATATGGATGGATTGTGTGAGGAATGATATGAAAGAGAAGGGAGTGAATAGATAGATAGATAGATAAAACGTTTATTAGATGCACACAAAAGACAGCACAACATACAAAGACAAGGTTAGACAATTTACAAAAAAAAAAAAAAAAATAGAAACAATAAAAGAAAACTAAACTAGACACAGTAATGAAAATATTAAAAAATAAAATTTAAAAAAATAACGAGTAATACAAAGTGCGGTGTGCGTCTCAACGTTGCACCAAATGGGAGTCCAACTCAGCATGTGTCAGGCGAATATACCTGACGCTGATATTCTGCTGGATCCCTGCGGTGAATGATAGCGTGACGGTTGTCAGGGCGTAAAGAAAGAAAGAAAACTGACCAAGTGCGAGTTGGACTCGCGCACGAAGGGTTCCGAACCATTATCTATAAAAACGGCAAAAAAATCATGTCTGTTGTATGGGAGCCCCCCTTAAATATTTATTTTATTTTAATTATTTATATTTAAAGTGAATATATTATCACTAAATATTCTGTAAATATTTCAAGCATTTACCTGTTGCCGTCCTCAATATCGAGCAAGAACGAGCAAAAAAATCAGGTTTGTTGTATGGGAGCCCCCTTAAATATTTATTTTATTCTGATTTTAGTATTTGTTGTTATAGCGGCAACAGAAATACATCATTTGTGAAAATTTCAACTGTCTAACTATCACGGTTCATAAGATACAGCCTGGTGACAGACGGACAGACAGACAGACAGCTGAGTCTTAGTAATAGGGTCCCGTTTTACCCTTTGGGTAGGGAACCCTAAAAAGAGAAAACGTGTTGCGCTGACCCCAAGTTACTTAGGACAAGGGCAGGAAGATAATTATGAAATTCGCACGATTTTCTGTAGTGATTGACATGAAGCAGATATTTGAAATACTAGCATAATATGTTTAATCAGCCTATAATATTCCCACTGCTGGGACACAGCCCTCCTCTCGGTGAGAGGGAGCGTGCTGTAATCATGCGGGCCCAGTGCGGGTCAAATATTTTATAGGCAAAATTCGAAGACATGTGACATACGTCATATGTCACGTGTCTTCGAATTTTTGGTTTCTAGGATATGCCTGTTTCCTCACGATGTTTTCCTTCACCGTTTTGAGAGCAGTGGTGATGAAATGATTATTCATATTTACATCTGAGATTGATCCAGGCCGATATTAACTGATGATGATGCTAAAATCAATTTTCTTCCAATTGTAATTTTTTTTTGGCTTTCTGACTACTTACGAAGTACGGTACTTAGATATGACTGGAAATGACTAGCACCCTAATTGCGTTACACTCGATCAATCATAATCTGAATCATTTTGAAGGATATTGAAGAAAGAAAGAAAGAAAAATTATTTATGCTGCACAAAATAAAAGCACATAATAAAATTAAAAAAAACATTTTATTTTTCATGCGCCAATTTGGTTATTTTATTTATTATAATGTCAAACTCATGAATGAACACAATTAGCTTAGTTGTTAATTTACAATTTTAAATAAAATATACAATCTAATTCTAACGTTATAGACAAAGGGAAAAAAATTATATATAAAGAAATAAAAAAATTTGACGCCCTATGGGGCTCATAGGGCGTCAATTTTTTTAATTACATATTTACAAATTAGCCAAAAGCATCATTCAATTTTCAAAACATATAAAAGTTTGACTTTATTTATTTATATATACTTTATTGTACACCAGAAAATACATAGCGAAAATAAATATATTTAACACTACAAAACATACAATGGGCGGCCTTATCGCTTTCGAGTTTCGTCTATTGCTAATTACATTGCTTCATATTTTCGAAGAAGTCTGGTCAACAACTTAAATAACGCAATTAATGTTGTTGAACTGTCAAAATGAAACACATTGTTATTATTGTTATTGATGGTGTCGTGTTAAGGCTCTTACATACTGGCGCGACCTGTGGCGGTGTTGTTCTGCCGTGAAGTTTCCCAGAAATCATTTTGTTAAAAGCCGCGTCGCGTGACAAGTCTTGCCAGTATTTAAGAGTCTTTACGCAATTTGGGTGCTGGTTGTGTAAAAAATGATGGTCAGTCCTAAGACTGACCGCGGCATGCGACAGCTTAACCTCGTCCTACTGTTGCTATTTATTCTTTTGATTAGATCTTAATAACTATCTGTAATTTATAGCAAATGAGATCAAACGAGGAAAAGTGCATTAGTAAATAAATGCCTACTTAAGGGGGTGAATTCAATAATAATCAGAAAATTATTCTGAGTACCTTATTTGCAGCCTTTTTTTTCAGTACTTAACTGTTATCCTTACATATTATAAAACTAAGTCCGCCGCCGCCGCTTCTGTCTATCGTCCTGTACGAGATAAACTCAAAAACTACTGCACCGATTTTCATGCTGTTTTCACCAATGGATAGAGTGGTTATCGAGTAAGGTTTTAGTATATAATAACAGACATCCACGCAGGCGAAGTCGCGGGCATCAGCTAGTTTAAAATAAAATCATTTTTTTTTTTTTGTGGTTTTTATTGAGTTTGTCTATCAGGAATTTCTCACAACTCTCTAACAGCCAGGAGTCTGGATTTGTTCCCGATTGATGGCAATAGCCCGCAAATGTGCCGGGGCTTATTACAGGGGGCTTAAAGGTTATCTGGCGAAATGTCGGTGTACCTACTACAGGTACACCTCTGCCTAGCCCTTCGGCGAATGCAGGCGTGATGTAATGTTAATCTGAATTATTGATATGTATAGGTACAGTAGAGAATTTATTTTCAATTAAAAAACAAGATAAAGTTTTAAAATATCGATGAAATAACAGTGCAAAGCCCGGTATGATTTATATCGACAATTTTCTTAAAAATCACGGGAACCTGTAAATACGATCAGAATATTAAATAATAGCTTCCGCCAGCGGCTTCGCCCGCGTGATATCTTTATAAAAGAATTTTTTAAATCGGTTCAGTTGTTTTTGAGTTTATTCATTACAAACAAAAATACTAATATTTCTCCATAAAATATATAAAAAAACAGAATACATATTATGGTAGAATAGAAAACAGATCTCAGAAAACTCTCGAGTATTTGTTTTTGCAATTATTATCCGTCATATTTTTTACATTTAAAAACTTTTAAAATAACAGTACTTACTCTTTAGTCTAATATTATTAATAATTAAATAAAAATATTATATTACTAATATTATAAATGTGAAAGTTTGTATGTTTGTGTGTTTGGATGTTTGTTACTCAATCACGCAAAAACGGCTGAATGGACTTGGATGGAATTTGGAAAACAGATAGTTTATAACTTGTATTAACACATAGGATACTTTTTATCCCGATATTTCAACGGGATCGAGACTTACGCGGGTGAAACCGCGGGGCGCAGCTAGTTAAAAAAGAAAAAGAAAGAAAATACGTTTATTTGAGGCAAACATGACGCTAACAAAGTATTCAAAGTCTACTTATAAGTCCAGTTTTCTTCACGATGTTTTCCCTTCACCAATGTCAGTAACGTCCGTGCCTCGGAAAGCACGTTAAGCCGTTGCTCCCAGCTGTCATTCGTGGACCTTTGACATTAGTGACGGGTCGTCAGAATTAAGCCAAATGTCTGACAACCAGTCTTGCCAAGGGGTTTCGTGTTACCCAGTAACTGGGTTATGGAGGTCAGATAAGTAGTCGCTTTATATAATTTAATCCGGTTAGATTGGAAGCCGACCCCAACAACATTGGGAACAGGCTACGCAGATATTGATATCAGTAATGTCCAAGTTAAACTCGGAAAGCAACAGGCCCTTAATAAAAAATATTCTCAAATGTACATTTTCCTCTTGATCTCTGCATGAAGCCATTTAAATTCTAATCTCTGTATTGTACTGAATACATATTCAATGTGTGAATGGATGACAGTTGAAAGGGAAGGTTTTGATCAGTTGCCAAGTGTGTTAGCAACAGTCTAGGGGATGTCCTTTGATATATGAATAGTGTTCATAATGGTAAAACTAGCTTCCGCCTGCGGCTTCGCCCGCGTGGTATGTCGATAAAAAGTAGCCTAAGTCCTTTCTCAAGCTCTAGACTATCTGTGTACCAAATTACATTTAAATAGTTTCAGTACTTTTGGCGTGAAAGCGCGAATGACAGACAGACAAACAGACAGAGTTACTTTCGCATTTATCCTACTATCCTACTAATATTATAAATGTGAAAGTTTGTGTATTTGTGTGTTTGGATATTTGTTACTCAATCACGCAAAAACGGCTGAATGGATTTGGATGAAATTTGGCAAATAGATAGTTTATAACCTGGATTAATATAGGATACTTTTTATCCCGATATTCCAACGGGATCGAGACGCGATTACGCGGGTGAAACCGCGGGGCGCAGCTAGTAATATTATAAATGATTTTTCATAAATTGCTGTGATCATGAAATAATGCTAGGTGGTAAAAGGTAAGATACAAATTCGAATATTGGTATAATTAGCCTATAATGTTCCCACTGCTGGGACACAGGCCTCCTCTCGGTGAGAGGGAGTGGGCCGTTGGGCCCAGAGGCGTGGGGTGCAGAATCATGTACTGAATCCATGGTACCAGGTTGCACGTAGATGTGATGCCATCCTGTATTGTCGACAGCTCCAACTGACACGTGAGATTACAATAACTTTATGTAGAAAGACTAGCTGCCCGCCCCGGCTTCACACGGGTAGCACTACCTACCTACCCTACCTACCTACCCTACCTACCTACCCTACCTACCTACCCTACCTACCTACCCTACCTACCTACCCTACCTACCTACCCTACCTACCTACCCTACCCACCTACCCTACCCACCTACCCTACCCACCTACCCTACCCACCTACCCTACCCACCTACCCTACCCACCTACCCTACCCACCTACCCTACCCACCTACCCTACCCACCTACCCTACCCACCTACCCTACCCACCTACCCTACCCACCTACCCTACCCACCTACCCTACCCACCTACCCTACCCACCTACCCTACCCACCTACCCTACCCACCTACCCTACCCACCTACCCTACCCACCTACCCTACCCACCTACCCTACCCACCTACCCTACCCACCTACCCTACCCACCTACCCTACCCACCTACCCTACCCACCTACCCTACCCACCTACCCTACCTACCTACCCTACCTACCTACCCTACCTACCTACCCTACCTACCTACCCTACCTACCTACCTACCCTACCTACCTACCCTACCTACCTACCCTACCTACCTACCTACCCTACCTACCTACCCTACCTACCTACCCTACCTACCTACCCTACCTACCTACCCTACCGGGAACGGGATAAAAATATCCTATGTCCGTCTCCTGATTCTAAGCTACCTCCCCACCAATTTTCAGCCAAATCGGTTCAGTAGTTTCGGAGCCTATTCAATGCAAACAAACAATCAAATCTTTTATCTTTATTATATTACTATATGTATGAGTGTATAGTATAGATTATTCGCTCAGAAAATGCTGTTTATTTAAACTTTTCGCATTTATAAAAACAGTACAATGGCGGACTTAATGCCTTAGGCATTCTCTACCAGTCAACCAAGAGGGTGGTGAAGAGATTAGATTGCAGGTGCTCTGATTAAAAGGAACAAAGAGAAAAAAATAAAATAAAATATAATATATCATAAATTCATAATGCATTATGGATAAAATGGGTTTTATAGTGTAAATAAATTATAAACTTATGATACAAAATACTTACATACATATTTACTATAATATATATGACGGCGTCAGCGATGACTGAGCGATAGTGCCGTCATCATCTCGATTCGGTGGTACGGACTCCATAGTGCAGGTTTATAATAAAACACGATGATACAGCAAATCATTTAGTATTTCACTTTCAGAATAATTATCACAGTAGGTACAATACTAATAATGTTCACACACTACTTTCTACGTTCGGGCAAACCGACAGTATCGCATAGTAGACGTGGAGTTCTGCATCTGTTCGTTGCCCTCACAAGACTGCTTCGTCGTTCAGCCACTTCCCTTAACACGACTCTGTCCACGTGACGCCCCACTCCAGTGAGCGCGTCACGGAGTTTACCCTCACCTTAGTACTACAATAATCAAATGAGAGACTATTATCGCTCAACTTTTATAATCTACGACATATAACATACAAATTCAAGGGAGAAAGGTTGTTGATATATGACTACACTATTTATTTTGAAAAAAAAACTGCAATTTCCACTTAAATGCATACCGACTGGTGGCCGTCCTGCTATCAAGAGGAAGCGCATTCCAAAGAAGAATGGACTGAATATGAAATGAAGAATGAACAAAGTCAGAAGTATGAGAAGTACAGAGTAGGAGAAGATTGTTAGAAGAACACAGATTCTTAGTGTGTCAAGAACATAGATATTGGAAGTGAGACACAAGATAAGAATCACTCGAGTTTTGGCTGGCTATCATTTGTCTGCTGTTGCTAACCGAAAAAATTCAATGTTCATTCACTTCACATTAGTATGCGTAATCCGATAACAATCTGGATGTTAAAATAAAAGATATAGATAGATCATCATCTGCCTAGCCTTTTCCCAACTACGTTGGCGTCGGCTTCCAGTCTAACCGGATGCAGCTGAATACCAGTATTTTACATGAAGCGACTGCCTATCTGACCTAAACAACCCAGTAACCGGGTAATACGATACCCCTTGGTAAGACTGGTTGTCAGACTTTCGGGCTTCTGACGACCCGTAACGACTGTCAAAGATCCACAAATGATAGCCGGGACCAACGGCTTAACGTGCTTTCCGAGGCACGGAGGAGTCTCGATATGTAAAGATGGTCACCCATCCACGGACCAACCTCGGCAAGCGTAGCTTAACCTGAGGGATCGACCCGTGCGGCTGTTATTACGTAGCCACGAGCTCCTCCTAAAAGATATAGATAGATATGATAATTCAAAACAGTTATCCTGTGTCATATTGGTAGACGGAATCTTGATTAGATACTATAGATGTGCTGTAAAAGATAGTATTAGTGTAGTGTCAATTGTTATCTTCTTGTAGTGACACGTGTCATGTACTAATGTGATAATGAGAGAAAAAAAAGTTTAAGTTTTGCTTAGAGATGGGTTGTAACAGGTTAAACACGATTACTGTTACTGTTACAAAAATAACTGCCTGTTATTTTAGTACGGACGATAAATACGTATTTAAATCTCAATTGAATATCTTCTTTATTTGTTTTAGATTAAAGTCGAAAATCGTATCTATCTGTTATTAAATATCAACCTGTTATTTTTGTACGGACGATAAATACGTTTTTTTAAATCTCAATTGAATATCTTCTTTATTTATTTTCGTTTAAAGTCGAAAATCGTATCCGAAGTTTTAACAGTAACAGTCGCGGTAAGTCTTGAGGGTCTGTTATTAAAAGTAACAGGTGCCGTATTACGAAGTATTAATGCCACCATTTTTCTAGTGTGAGAGAGAGACGGAGATAGACAAGGCCGCTAACACCATCCCGTTTTCGCAGTGGAATAATGATGGCATTAATACTTCATAATACTACCCCAGGTATGTTTTATTGTTAGGAACAATTGTTATTTGTTATTTTTTCATATCTGTTACTGTTGTGGACTGTATTTTGAGGATCTTCTTAAATAAAAGATTTCTTGAAAGTATTCTTGATTTATTTTCCTGTTCGAGCGTTGGAATCCGACTGTATCGATCCGCGCCGTCACGCGTCTTTTATACTAATTTGCGTCCTTTTGACGTTACCGGAACGAGAGCCTCGAATTTTGAGACCACTTTGCAAATAATTTTCACTATGTGTTTGCTCTTTGGAGCCTTATTTTTATATGTTCCTGACGTCGGATCGTTACAGTTTTTACATATTTTGTAGCTTACATACTACCCTGTTATTATATAAAACAATATTTAACTTATATCCACACATATAAAAGTTTTCAGTACATGGTTTACATTTACAACGGTTTCGCTACATTTTCACTATATAAAATCGCCTATATCTTCTAAACCCGTGGATCAATTCACACAATTCAAACGGGTAAAATGGTTTTAGGCCTAACCCTCTTGTTTGACACTAATTATACACGAATATCTCTATAAACAAAAATCCTCATTTTCAAGTTACGTAATTAGTACTGAATTCTCACATAAACTTTAAATTTGTACAAAACTTATTCTCACTCAGTCTTAATAGGATTCTAATAAAGAACCAACATAGAATTAAGTAACTAGATTCTAATTAGATGCTAATTAGAATAAATTAAGCGACATGAGTCTAATCAAAATGTTATAAAATCAACTATTTTACCGAGGTACAGCCGCTACTTGCGCTACGGTACCCAGATAGGGTCTCGATGAACACTTTCTTTGGTAGCACGCTCGGCGTCCACTACACTTCTCCCCCCGGCGCAGCTTGCGTAGCCTCTTCTTTCTTCATCACGACGACGAGCTTGCTCACGGGACGTCGGAAGGTACCGGTCCTGGTGCGCACCTCGACGATCCTGATGCCGCCGTCTGGTCCGCAGTGCGTGCGCTCGACGACTCCCATCGGCCAGGTGTTCCGGGGCAGCGTGTTGTCGACCACGAGGACCACGTCGCCAGCTTGCACCGGTCGTGTTTCGTTTTGCGGCTCGCCGCGAGGTACCAAAGTGGGAAGGTACTCGCGTAGCCAGCGCCGCCAGAAGTGGTCAGCGAGCGCTTGACTAGCTCGCCAGGTTCTTCGGTCGGCCTCGTCGCAGGGTCCCGTCGTAGGTAGCCCGTCTGATGACCCCAACAGGAAGTGGTTGGGGGTCAGGGCCTCGGGGTCGCTGGGGTTCACGCTGACGTGGGTCAGCGGTCTTGCGTTGATGGAGAACTCAGCTTCTGTTAGTAGAGTTCTCAGGACTTCTTCAGCCGGTGCCTTCTCCCGCAGGGTGATGCTGAGAGCAGTCTTCACTGAGCGCACCATACGCTCCCACGCGCCGCCTTGGTTGGGCGCACCGGGGGGTATGAAGCGCCACTCCATTTGATGCAGGAGTCCTTCGTCTTGTAGGGCAGGCATCCACTCGGTGTAGGCGTTGCGAAGCTCTTGATCAGCCCCGCGGAAGTTAGTCGCGTTGTCGGAGTACATCAGCCTTGGCCAGCCTCTGCGTGCAGCCATACGTCTCAGCGCCATGATTGCTGAGTCGGTGGAGAGTGATGCGACGAGCTCGATGTGCACGGCGCGGGAGGTAAGGCACGTGAAGAGTGCACCCCACCTCTTCTCTCGGCGACGTCCCACCTTGACCATCATTGGCCCGAAGTAATCCACCCCGCAGTTGGTAAATGGGCGGTGGAACGGGTCGAGGCGGGCACGTGGTAGGTCCCCTGTAGCTGGCGGCTGCGGCGTCGCTCGTCGTCTTCGGCAGAAAGCGCAGTTCTTTTCCACGGCGCGTACTGTGGGTCGTAGATGAATGACCCAATATCGCTGCCGAAGGTCGTTCGTCACACGCTCCCTGTTGGCGTGTCCCGCTGCACAGTGCTCCCGTAGCACGAGGAGCTTGGTCAGCTGGTGTCGGCCGTCCAGTATGACTGGCCGTTTTGCTTCAGTTGGTGCGGAGGAGGCCTCAATTCGGCCCCGCACCTTCAGGACGCCATCTTCCAGCACTGGATCCAGTCGGTACAGTCGACTCGTCTTCTTCAATGGGCGAGCAGACTGAATTTTCTTCAACTCTTCCCCGAAGCTGTCTTCTTGAGCCTGCTTTATTAGCTCGGCCTCGGCGCGCTGGATGTGACGATGTTCCATCGCTGTTGCTTTCTTTCTGCAGATGTCGGTAAAGGCGATGGCCCTTGCAGTGGCCCTCACCAACACCTCATATTTGGAGAAGCGGGCTGGGTCCGGCAGCCAGCTGTCTCGTTTCTTCCCCTCTACGACGTGGAGAACCTCTTCATCCTCTTGCTCGTTTGTTGCTGCTGTGGGCCACTGCTCTTCCGGTAAGTACAGGAAGTCTGGCCCCTGGAACCAACGATCCCTTTCGTTGATGGGTGCGTCGACTAGCCGGGTGGCGTCATCGGCGACGTTGCTGGCTGTGGGCAGCCAACGCCAATCTTCTTTCTTCGTTAGTTCGGCGATCTCTCCCAAGCGATGTGCGACGAACGGCGTGTACCGCCGCATGTCATGATGAATCCAGTGCACTACGGTTGTAGAGTCGGTCCAGTAGGTTGTCCGGCTCACTTTAATGCGATGTTCCTTCCTGATAGTGTCGGCCAATCTCGCCCCGATTACTGCCGCTTGCAGCTCCAGACGAGGTATGGTCTGGATCCGACGAGGTGCTACTTTAGCCTTAGCTGCCACCAGCACGACGTTTACGCTTCCGTCGACGTTTCTCACTCTCCAGTAGGCCACGGTTGCGTAGGCTTGCTCACTGGCGTCGCACAGGATGTGTAGGTCGATGCGCTCGTGCTTCTTCTTCAGGTAGCATCTTGGCAGTCGGAGTTGAGTGAGCTCACTCAAATGAGCGAGCCAGGACGCGAACAGCTCGTTCTCTTCATCCGGTATCTGTTCGTCCCACGTTATCTGGAGTCGCCATAAACTCTGTAGTATGATCTTCGATCGTATGGTGTAGTGGCTCAGCAGTCCCAGCGGGTCGTAGATAGACATCACCACACTGAGGGCTTCACGCTTCGTTGGCGCACGGCTTCTTGCTCGTACTTCGGCCGGAACTCGATTCATCGATGTGTTGAATCCCAGCTCATCTCGCTCCGTGTTCCAGTACAGCCCCAGGATCTTGCTCTCGGGCTGTTCTCCCCCCAGTTGTGTGGGAGAGGTGGCGTGCAGCTCCGAAGGCACGCCACGTAGCACCGTCTTGTCGTTGGAACTCCATCCTCGTAGCGTGAAACCTGCGTGCGCGTGTACTGCTCTTGTCTCTTCGACCACCTTCCATGCTTCTTCAGCGCTCTCGTAGCTGGCCACCAAGTCGTCCATATAATGACTTCTCTGGATAGCTTCTAGCGCGCGTGGGTACCCCTGTCCATATATGTCCGCGTTATAGTTGCGGACATAGTGGGCCATGTATGGGGAGCTTGCTGCGCCGAAAATCATACTTGTCATCTTGTATTTCTTTGGAGGCTCTTCTCGTTCATCGCCCCTCCACAGGAACTGCTGCGCTGGTTGGTCTTCCGGCCTTATCTTGATCCTCAGGAACATCTCTTGCACGTCCGCTGTGATCGCCACCGCCCGTTCTCGGAATCTGAAGAGGATTCCTGGCAGTGACAACAGTAGGTCGGGTCCCTCCAGCAGTTCGTCGTTCAGACACACGCCGTTGCTCTTCGCCGCTGCGTCGAATACCAGCCGATATTTGCCGGGTTTGTTTGGGTTCTGCACGGCGAAGTGTGGCAGGTACCAGCAAACGGCGCTCTTCTCTTCGGATCCGTCGCACGGCACCGCATATCCTTTGTCCAACAGATTGGTGACCTGCTTGGAGTATTCGCCGGCGAATGTCGCGTCCGAGTCCATTTTCTGCTCGATTTTTCGTAGCCGCCGGAACGCTTGCCCGTAGCTCGACGGCATGGAGACATCGTCTCGTCTCCAAGGCAACCCCACCTCGTACCCGGAGTCAATCTTCTTTGTGGTCTTCCCGACTATCTCGATGGCCCGTAGATCGGCGTCCTTGATCCTCGGTTTTCCTTGTATTCCGAGGGAGTCGATCTTGAAGTGGCCTTCGACTAAGTCGTGAAGCCCCTGGCTGCCTATCTCCGTCGTCCGTTCGGGTTCGTAGACGTGTAGTACGTTTCCTTCTTGGTAGATGGCGTTGCGTGGCGCGGTTCCGTGCACCACCCATCCCAGTTGTGTTCTTGATGCGGCTGGTTGATCAGGCTCGCCGATTCGGAGCTCGCGGGACACGATGCATTCCCAGTGGTCTGTCCCCACTAGAAGACCTGGGCGCGCCTTCTCGTAGCACACCTCTTCTGGCATCAGGTCCCTTAGATGCTCGTAGTCCAACAACTTGTCCGGAATAGACTGCTGGTGCAGACGAAGATTCTTCATGGTCCTCGCTCTGACTCTGTAGCTGTCTTCATTCTTCAGTCCTCTGATTTGGACGTTCACCAGCTGACTCTCCATCTCTTCCTGCGACATGTTGACCCCGTTTAGATGAAGTGGTTGCGACGGTCCTCTTGCCCCGATGCTCTCCGCCAGGTCCTTGTCGACCAGGGTGATGGTTGCTCCTTCATCCAGGAGGGCGTACGTTCTCGCCTCCCCCCGTGGTCCGGACACGACGATAGGGCACATCTTCAGTAGGACTGATCTTGATCCAGCAGCTAGTTGCGGTGCTACTGACATGACCGCTTCTTCCTTTGCAGGTTCTGCTGGTTTCGGTTCTTCTTTCTTCACTTCCCTTGCTTGATGGAGGGTCGCATGATGTGGTCGGCTGCATTGGTCCACGCCGCATACCTTTGCTTTACAGCTCATGCGCCTGTGTTGTTTCTGGGCGCACTTGAAGCAAATCCCCTTTTCTTTCAGGAATTTCCATCGTTCGTCGATATTTAGTGCCTTGTACTTGGGGCACTGTGTCAGGATGTGAGCTTGTTCACATTTAGGACACTTATCCTTTTGTTCTTCCTCTCCTGTAGTAGTGTTGAACACGTTTGCCTTTTTCTTCAATGTTATTGCCGGTCGAGTTTCCTTCTTCAGGCTTGCAGCGCACGTAGCCGGAGTGTAGGTGTACCGCAGCGCCCTGTCCGCTTCACGCATCAGGAATCGAGACATGACGACAATCTCTGGGTCCGTTGTTCCTTCGTGATCGTAGGCGTAGTCGCACCAACGAGATCGGAGATGCGGGCTCAGTTTGTCCAACACTTCTCTTGTCATCAGGGGGTTGAATAAGTATCCTCTTCGGTCGATCGTCTTCAACACGCAGATGATGTTCTGCAGCTTGATCGCGAAGCTGTTGAGCTCGGCCGCTGATGCACCAGGTTTCGGCAGCTTCTTGAGATCTTCCAGCGCTTTGTCGATTATTACTTCAGGTCTCCCGAAGCACTGCTCGAGGGTCTTCATAATGATGTCTGGATCGGTGGCCGTATGCAGAAGGGCGGCCACAGCATCCCTCGCGTCCCCTTTGAGGCAGCTCCTTAGTCGCTGGATGTTCTCCGCTGCTGATATTTGATACATGCTGGTTGTATCTCGCACTGCTGCTTTGAATGGCAGCCACTCGTTGGCCGCTCCGGTAAACGTCGGCAGGTCCGTGTTCCGAGGCCTGGGCCTGGCCATCTTCTCCAATGTGGCCGCCAGGTGCTCGATGCTGCTTCTGTTTCTTGTTGGAGTCGGCGATCTTGTTCGTTGAACCTCAAAGCGCAGCTGCTTCTGCTCTTCATGGTTCGCTTCTTCTCTGGCTTCCTCCCCCCGTGTGTTGAGGGGGTTGGTCCTAAGCCAGTCGTCCACTTTTCGATGTGGCTCTTCCCGAGGAGGAGCTGGTTCTTCTTCGTGAATGCTCTCGTCGTCATTGATAACAGATACTTCCACTGCTAACCGCTTCTTGACGAGTTCGGCTTCTAGTTCTAGTTCTCTTCTTCTTATTGCTGCTAACTTCTCTGCTGCCTCTAGTTCTGCCACTCGTAGCCGCGTTGTTACACTTGTTGTTGACCTGGCTGATCGAGTGGGTGACGCAAGTCTTTTTGTTGCTTGAGTCCCCGAAGGTCCAGCTGTGCTGGTGTCCGCTGGCTTGGAGAACGGTGACGCCGGTGGGTCCAGTGAGATTCTTCTTTGTCGCTCCTTTTCTATGAGCTCCGCTTCCTTTCGTCGCGCCTCTTGCTGCAACAGGGTGCGTCGCTGTTCCTCCATTTCGGCTGCGTCTCCCTGGCTCCTCGTGATCACCATCTCTTCTTCTCGTTCGGTTCAGGCTTCAGGTCGGCAACGCTTCGGCAGTTTCAGTTTGGCGACTCTTCCGTAGCTTTGGCTTCAGGTCGGCGACTTTCCGGCTCGGCTTAGTCGACCCTCTTCTGTTTAGGTCGGCAGCTTCCGGCACGGCTTCAGTTCGGCAACGCTTCAGCTTCAGCAGGGTATGATACGTCGGCACACTCGTACTTCGGCACGACGTCGGCTCGGCAATGTTGACACGATGGGTTGTTGACGATACTTCAACTCGGCGATCGTTCCGTACGTCGGGTTGTCACGTCGCTTGTCGCGTCGATCAACTCGTCGGGCGATCGGTCGGGTGACTAGTCCGACCGGTCCAGGTTTCCAAACCCGCAACGCAAGGCAGGTTTAAACCAGTTCCGGATCCCGTTTTTCGCTCTTGCTGCGTGTTCCCTTCGTACTTCTTCAGGATTCTTCCTTGCAGCAGGGTTTTGTGGCGGGTGTCTTCGTTCTTGAATTTATCCGCCGCTCGATGGACCAGAATGTTGTGGACTGTATTTTGAGGATCTTCTTAAATAAAAGATTTCTTGAAAGTATTCTTGATTTATTTTCCTGTTCGAGCGTTGGAATCCGACTGTATCGATCCGCGCCGTCACGCGTCTTTTATACTAATTTGCGTCCTTTTGACGTTACCGGAACGAGAGCCTCGAATTTTGAGACCACTTTGCAAATAATTTTCACTATGTGTTTGCTCTTTGGAGCCTTATTTTTATATGTTCCTGACGTCGGATCGTTACAGTTTTTACATATTTTGTAGCTTACATACTACCCTGTTATTATATAAAACAATATTTAACTTATATCCACACATATAAAAGTTTTCAGTACATGGTTTACATTTACAACGGTTTCGCTACATTTTCACTATATAAAATCGCCTATATCTTCTAAACCCGTGGATCAATTCACACAATTCAAACGGGTAAAATGGTTTTAGGCCTAACCCTCTTGTTTGACACTAATTATACACGAATATCTCTATAAACAAAAATCCTCATTTTCAAGTTACGTAATTAGTACTGAATTCTCACATAAACTTTAAATTTGTACAAAACTTATTCTCACTCAGTCTTAATAGGATTCTAATAAAGAACCAACATAGAATTAAGTAACTAGATTCTAATTAGATGCTAATTAGAATAAATTAAGCGACATGAGTCTAATCAAAATGTTATAAAATCAACTATTTTACCGAGGTACAGCCGCTACTTGCGCTACGGTACCCAGATAGGGTCTCGATGAACACTTTCTTTGGTAGCACGCTCGGCGTCCACTACAGTTACTATAAATACGCCTCATCCCTATAGTTTTGCTCAATAATTTTATCATCATCTGCCTAGCCTTTTAACCATGTTGGGATCGGCTTCGAGAGTATTTTACGTGGAACGACTGCCTATCTGACCTTTTAAACCCAATTACTTGGTAACACGGTACCCCTTGGTAAGACTGACTGTCCTACTTTCGGCCTTCTGACAAACCGTAATGACAGTCAAAGATCCACGAATGACGGCCGAGCCAACGGCTTAAAGTGCTTTCCTTTCCAACGCACGGAGAGGTATTGTGTAAAGATGGTCACTCATGCACGGACAAACCGTGGCAAGCGTAGCTTAACCTGATCGATCGACCCTAGCAGGTGTTAGTCATTACTAACATAGTAGATATAGTAAATTGTACAATTTATAATGTTACGACCATAGAAATATAAAATATATCTATGGTTACGACTCATTTTTAAAACTTCATTATCTTTTGTTAGTTCTTCATCATCTTTTATTGCTTATTCATCTTTATCGTCTTTTGTTTCACTTTCATTTAATTTTATATTATATTTTATGGCGAATACCTCACCTTTAAAATGTTGAAATATTATTATTTTATTTACAATTGACCGTTTGTGTAACTATGTGGTTTGTGAAAAGGCAGATTTTCCTTTGGCCTCTTTGTTTTTTTTTTTTTTTTTTTTTGATTGGCATCTCGTAGGTTTTACCACAAAGGGTACTATCTACTTAACCGGACTGTCCTGCGAAGATGCTCTAAGCTATGATACTAACTCAAAGCGCCTCCAGCCAGGGGCAGTTAAAAACTAATCTAAAACTAATTATAAACTAAACGACGGCTCGCTAAGGGCACCCCCTGTGGGGTACGGACCTCGGCTTAGGGCGTCGCTGGGGGGAGGGCAGCTAGTGGGGACAGGCTGGATCGGGGAGTTTATATTAACTATTACTACTACTGGCGGCTCAGCGTCCGCCTGTGTGGGCGCTTCACCGTCGACAGACAAGGGTCGGGGAGGAGTAGGATGAGTCGTCATCCTGTTAGATCGGGGTCGCGGTCGAGGAGGTCCTCGACGTCGAGGTCGGAATGAAGGACGGCGTCTGGTTTTAAGAACCGTACTGGTGGCCCTATTGCTCTCCTGGAGGAGAGTTATGGGGTCGTCGGGGTCGGTGAGAGCATGCCTCGGACGGCGGGTATGACTAATGCGAGAGGGGGTATAATTGGCCGCCTCGACAACCAGTGGGTTGCGATGTTTGGCGGCGGAGTCAAAGAAACGCTTAGAGAGGCGTTTTAAGAATTGAGCTATCGTGGGGATTTTAAGGTCGAGATGGAGGATCTCGTTACGGACATAGTAGGGGGAATCGGTAGCTCTACGGAGGAATCGGTTCTGGATGGTTTGCAACCTATGAATATGGCGGGGTCTAGTGTGGGCAAAGACGGCACCGGCATATGTCATGATGGGACGGATACACGCAGTGTAGATACGCAATTTGCACCTAAGTGACAATTTGCTACGTGCATTTAGGACGGAGTGAAGCCTACCTAGAGCGAAAGCGGCTCGCGAGTGAACCTGCTTTATGTGCTCTTGAAAAGTGAGGTGGTCATCGAGGACTACACCGAGATATTTGGCTCGCTTCTCCCAAGGGATCGGCTTGCCGAACATGGTGATGGGCTCGGGGAGGGTGGGTTTCTTACGCGGTTTGGAAAAGAGAACCGCCTGACTCTTATCGGGATTGACCTCGATTCGCCACTTCCTGAACCATTCGCCGAGCTTGTCGACTGAGGTTTGGAGAGTGTCGCGAATCGTAACGGGACTACGGGCCTTAAAGTAGATGGCCGTATCGTCTGCGAACAGAGCCAACTGTGCCTTTCTACTTTTGGGAATATCGCTAGTAAACAGCGTGAAGATGAGCGGGGATATGACAGAGCCCTGGGGGACACCTGCGCGAATGGGACGGGGTGAGGATAGGGCACCCTCTATGCGATAGCGAAAGGTGCGGTTTGACAGAAAGTCACGTAAGATGAGCACGAGACGATCGGGCACACCGAGTTGGTATAGCTTGTATAATAAGCCATTGTGCCAGACTTTGTCAAACGCCTTCGCTATATCGAAGAACACCGCCCCCACCATTAGGCCTCGCATAAAGCTTTCGCTTATATGCTCGACTATGCGGTGGGCTTGGTGGATACTGCAGTGTTGGGTGCGGAACCCAAATTGCTCGTTCGGGATGAGACCCTTGGTCTCGGCGTAGTCTCTGAGACGCTTATAAATAAGCCTCTCATAGATTTTACCGAGAACCCTGAGCAGACTGATGGGACGGTAACTAGAGGGATCGGATTTGGACTTGCCGGGTTTGGGGATACCTATGACGGTGGCTTCCTTCCATGCCTGGGGGAAGATATTATTGCCGAGAGCACCATTGAAGATGATGGTCAAGAGCATTATTAATTGAGCAGGGAAGAGTTGGATCACTCTATTAGTGAGTCCATCTGAGCCGGGGGCTTTACGCGTTTTAAGACCTTTGATGATCTCGTGCACCTCATCAGGAGTGATGGGGGGCAGTGGATCATCGGGGTCTTCGACGGGGGGGAGAGATGCTCTGCGTTCGACTTCAGCGTCAATCTCATCGAGATGAGCTTGGTCTACAGGCAGTGTGCTAGGCGAGCATTGAGCCTCGAGACTATCGGCTAGGCATTCCGCCTTGTCGGAGTCGTCGAAGGCTATGGTCTTATCGGGACGGACTAGGGGGGGCATGGAAGCGCCCTGTTGGGACTGGAGATTTCTCTGGAGTTGCCAGAAAGCTTGGTGAGTGGGCTCGAGATCGCTCAGCATCTTGTCCCAGCCCGCTTCACGCAACTCAGCAATGCGTGTCCTTACTTTACGCTGTAAGTAGCGCATGTGAGTTTTGTTAGCGGAGCATGGGAAATTGCTGTAAGCACGGGTGGCCGCGTTCTTCTCGGTCATCAGATCACGCACATCGGCCGGCAATTTGAAGCGGTGGTCGTCCACCACTGGAACTTGCCTTGAACAATCGTTCAAAACCGTTGTACGTGATCCGTGAGCGAGTCGATCGCGGCCGTCGTGTCAGCGACAGAATCGAACTGTTCGGGAATAGAGTCCAATTGGGGGGACGTGTTGGATTTCAGCAATTCGCCTACTTTCCTCCAGTCCGTTACCTTCTTGGTGGCGGGGGGTTGGGTGGGGTCGGGGAGACCTATGCGGGGGGCCAGTTTCATGACTACTGGGCGGTGGTCAGAGGTGAGCTCGTGCACCGTTTCTATAGAGTTTAACCTAAGGTTGACGTTCTTAAGGATCGCCATGTCTAGGATATCGGGGGAGTGACTGGGTTCGTGGGGGAAATGAGTGGGAGTCATCGGAGCGATGATATCGAAGTTATGGGAGTTTGAGAGGTCGAATAGGTGTCGCCCTCTAACGGAGGTAGTGGAACAATTCCAGGCCGGGTGTTTAGCGTTGAGATCACCCGCTATAATAACGGAGTCACTCAAGCCGAGTAGGGCGGTGAAGTCATTGGAGAATTCCTGGGGATTCTCCGTGGCGGAGGAATAGGGAGGGAGATAAGCAGAGACTAGGGTGATCGGCTGATGGCCGGACATGCCTAGGCGGCATACTGAGACTTCTATCCGAGAGAGAGAGGGAGGATCTATTGGGATGCAATAGAGTTCCTTTTTGTAATATATAAGGGTGCCGCCCTTGTGACAACGGGTTCTATCGTTGCGAACTATACGATAGTTTGCGATTGAAGGGTTCCGTTTATGGGGTTTGAGGAATGTTTCCTGTACTAAGAGGATATCTATCTGATGGTCGCGGAGGAATTCCGCGATCTCATCTCTTTGGTGTTGAATGCCGTTGGCATTGAAAAATCCTAAGTTAAGGGATCGGGGTTTGAACCTAGCTACGGTGGTGTTAGACATTATGGGGGGTAGGGTGGTTGGCTAGGGAGGACATGGCTTGCGTGATCTCGGGATACGCATTAAAAATTTGATGAATCCTACCTACGTCGTTGGCATTTCTGGCAGCAACGATTTCGTTGGCCATTTGCCTAGCGCGAGGGGTGAGGAAAGTCATGTAAGTGGAAGTGATCACATTAAATGGATCGAAAGGGGCCGCGGGGGGAGGGGGGAGAGGGCGCGCTGCTAACAGAACAGGAGTCTGACGAATAAGGGGCGCAGGAGCGCGAAGACGGGGATCCATAAAGGGGGGGGGGGGGGGACGCGTGAGGGGGGGGACCTGGGGCTTGGGGTACCCTAAGGCAGGGAAAGCCTGCTGGTGATGGAGTTGGTTCCAGGGGCTAGGCCTTTGGGGGCTGAGCCTCTCTGGGATATGGGCGGTGGGGGCCCTGTAGGCGGAGGGAGCTTCCCTCTGCTGGCGAGCGTCTGAGCGCTTCGCCAGTTTGGAGGGAGCGGTCTTGGGAGCTTTGGGGCAGCCACGGTAGTTGGCTGGGTGCCCTGACTGACCGCATAGCACACAGCTAGGCGGCTCGGTGCAGAGCGAGCGGTCCTTGGGCCGGGAGCATTCAGCAGTGCCGTGCTCACCCAGGCACTTGACGCATCTGGGGGTAGCATAACAATGCTTCTGTGAATGCCCGTACAGTTGGCAACGGTGACATTGACCGACTGTGGCGTTTTTGTGGGGCTTTTCAATGTCAAAGCCCGTCAGGTTACAGATGGCTTTGACATTGAATATAGGGTGTAGGCGGGACTCCGAGGGGGGACAGACAACGAGGACCATGTCGAACGCTTCGCCGTTGCGAGCGCGGTGCATGCGGTGTACCTCGTCGACCGGGATGCCCTGTGAAATAAGGTCCTCTTTAATGTCGGTTGTGGGAAGTTCACGTGGGATGCGTTTAATCACCACGCGAGTCTGTTTCTCCTTCGGTAGGGAGAAGGTGTGGAATGCCACACCTCTGGAGCGGAGGAGTCTAGTGAGATCCCTGTAGTCGTTAGACGTAGGGATGGTCACTTTGATACCCTGTTGGGTATTGCGGGCATTGGTGTACGCGATCTTTTGATCGCAACACCATTTGGAAACATCGGTCCACTTCCCCTTGTCCTGAATGAACACGGGGGGAGGGGGCGATTTTTTGTTTAAGCGAGGCCCTTGTGCTACTATCGCGGCGGTCGAGGTGGAGGGGGAAATCGCGGTGTCAACAACGGTAGTGCTACTGGGCACTGTACCGGCGACTTGCGCTACGGGGGTAGGGGTGGGGGAAATGACGTCATCGATGACGACGTTGTTTGTTTGACTGTCGGAAGCGGGCTCCTCGACCGCGGCCACCTTGGTGGCCTGGGTGGAGCTCTGCTTCTTCTTCCTCTTCCTCTTGTTTCCCTTGCCGGCGACGGGCAAGAAGCCATCGTCGTCGGTTTGGGACGTAGAGTTGGAGGATAAGACATCCTCCGAGTCGGAATGTAGCGGGAAAGAGGCCGCTGCTACACGCTTTGAGGAAGCGGGCATGGGGGTATCTGCCCGCTTGGAAGAAGCGGGCTCGTCTATATCCATCTCACCGGTGAGGCCGGATGAGCATGGTAGACTAACTGAGACAGGGGGAATGACTAAAACATCGCTGAAACCAGCGATGGTAGGGTCGATGGGGGTGTTGAGCGCTCGCTCGATGCGAGAGACTTCATCGGCATACTTGTCGGTGATGCCTTCCTTGACCAGGATGGCCTTGAGACACTCAAGTATGAGGCGGGCCGTGTCGTTAGGCACGGCGACAGCCATAGTCGTAGGAAGACTAGGCTAGAGAGAGTAAAAGGGAGGAAATGTAAGGGGAACCTAACATTTGCCCTAACACCTAACTCCCCGGGTGGACTTGCCCGGGGATGTGTGACCCTCCCTGTCGGGTATAGACAGGGAGGTGTGTAACCTATTGGTGAGCCCTAAGCTTGCTTTGGCCCGTTGCCTATCTTATTTGTGCAACGGGGTCCTAACTGGGTCTGGTGCGAAGGGGTAGACACACCCAACCGACACCAGGTGTGTTGCTGTGAAAGGAAATCTGTCACCAATGCCGACTAGGAGATCCCCCAAGGCCGAACACTGGGACCCGTCCAACTTTCTGCCTCACCCTGATGGGGATTGGCGGGTGCGTTTGGGTCAACACCCCCTCGGTTTCGTTGGCACCGTAAGGTATCCACCGAGGACCACGAAACTGTGGTTTTTTACCCGGAAGGGGCAAAAATCACCGTCGAACGTATATTTTAACAATATTCTGTTAAAGAAATAATTATACTAGCTGTGCCTTGAAAAAGGCACACAGCTAATAAATCGAAGATAGTCAAGGCGACTATGACGTCCGTCGCGGGGCGCGACGAAAACACGATCACTGGCTCTACTGAGCCAAACACACGAGAACACTTAACACTGCGCAAACACGTCCGTCCGGGACCGCTGCCGCGCGCTAAGTGCGGCCTCTTTGTGGAAACAAAATTATTTTTATAATATTTTACGTAGAAAATTTAAAAAGTTATCTAGTTTTTCGTACACCGCCAAAGGGATTGATCGATTTGTAACGTGACTAGACGGCTGAATCAACGTGGATAAATGCTGCCAGCCATTTTGGCTCTTCGATAGTCTAGGGAAATATTTTGTTTAAATCCATAAACTTTTGGCTTGAAGTTGAAAATCTTTAAAAAAGTTAACACTTATTGGTGCAATGTCCTTCAGGGTAAAAGATTTTCTTTTTCTTGTTACGCGAAAGATAAAATTATAAGTTTTTCTTGTGCGAAGTTATTAGGGTCATATCTGGGTATCTTTTATACATTTATTAACTGTTAAAGTGGTCTTGAATTGATAAGTGAAATTAAAAAAAAAATATATATGAATACTTACTGTTATTTCGTGGCTAAGTAATAACAGCCGCACGGGTCGATCCATCAGGGTTGGTCCGTGGATGGGTGACCATCTTTACATATCGAGACTCCTCCGTGCCTTGGAAAGCACGTTAAGCCTTTGATCCCGGCTGTCATTTGTGGATCTATTACAGTCGTTACGGGTCGTCAGAAGCCCGAAATTCTGACAACCAGTCTTACCAAGCGGTATCGTATTACCCAGTTACTGGGTTGTGGAGGTCAGATAGGCAGTCGCTCAATGCAGATTTTATGAGTAGTGTTATTTAGCATCGTATTTTTCTTTTTTTCTTGTATTGCTGTAATAAATTGATAACAAATTACATGACTGTATATAAAAAAGTTTCATTTCAAAATTTTGGTTAATTTTATAACCTCAATGTTCATCGCTGATTTTTCAATTGCAAAATAATGTCATTCATACAATAATTATTTGAAAAAGTGGCGAGATATAAAGTTAAAACCTTCTAAATACAGATGAGTGTGTTACTAACTCACATTATAGTGAGTGTTTGCGTAAGATTTAACCTGATCGGGATTCGTTTACATTTTCTTCAGATACTTTTAGAACAGACCATATAAGCATTGCTCCTCAGTAATCATCTCACCGTGAAAACTTAAGTGAAGTGAGCGTGGAGTGAGCTGTCATTGTCATCGATACCTACTGATACTAAGGCAGTGACAGTTCACTCCAAGCTCACTTCACCTAAGTTTTCACGGTGAAATTTTTACAGAATAACACAACTGTTACCTCACTCGCGTCTGGCAAACTCACCCAGTTTTATAGCTAGCATTAACATAAACTTTGAAAGCCCAAGGGCCCTTCGCAGGCCCAGGCTGTATTCAGCTGGATCAATAAGCCTGCGGGGAAACAAATGCTTTTAGCGTTTCAGATTTAGATAACGATTTTAACTTCGGGATAAGTTATAGAATGCTCGTCCTCTATTGTTAACTGGCCTCAAATATGTTTTATTAGTAAAATTCTATTATATACATTAACACAAAAAAAAAATATATATATATTAGTCGTGAAATTATTCACAAAACTATTCAATTGATACACCTACGTTTGAGCAATAAATAGTATGTTAACTAACAAAGGGCGTTTCCGTTAACCCGCAATAGTATAGCGTACATCCATGATAAAAAAAAAAAATTAACAAACAAAAAAAAAAAAAAAATTGTCTTGAAATATTCACAAAACTATTTTTATTTATTTATTTATTTCTCCTCACAATGACAATGACAAGCTTATTATAAGTTTCACATATTATTTGTTTTATCAATGTCAGGAGCTGGTGTCTGAGTTAGGCGTAAAATGCCTGTATTACAAATCACCAGTAGTATTAAATTGATACCTACAAAAAGAAACACTCTGTTCACGCACACTTCTATTCTACGTAGAAAGACAAGTGTGACAAGTGTGCGTGTACAGAGTGTTTGTTTTCCGTAAGTATCAATTTAAATATTTTTGTGAACATATTACAAAAAAAAAAAAATTGTTAATTAATATTTTTTTTAGCTTTTATAGCCGCTATACTATTGCAGGTTAACGAGCGTTAGATAACGGACTGTATACATTCCCGTAACGATTTTTGATTATAATCTTATCTTACTTACTTAAGCTTAAAATACAGTTTACAGTCTTGATCTATACGTATATACAACTTACAATTTTTACAAAATATTGCAAACATTTTAAAACAGAGATGATACTTTTTCGAAACAAACACATAACATCACGCCTGTATTTCCCAATGGGTTAGGCAGAGGTGCACCTATAGTACACCCACATTTCGCCAGATATGTTTCAAGTCCCATGAATAGCGAGCGAGCCTGTTATTCCATCAACTGGGCATAAATCCAGACTCCGGACTGCTACTGCACCAATATCTTGACGAATGGAATGAATGGAAATAAAAATACATTGGTAATGGGATTTAAATAATTCTTAAAGTAATAACAAAAAAAAATTGTAAATCGCTCTTCCACTCTCTACCTATTTAAAAATTTGCTGTGCCCGACAGGGTCCATAATTATTCTATTATTTTTTATTTACCATCTATAATTTGTACATTATGGATTGCAATAAACGATTTGCTTTGATTTGATTTATCAACTGTTTGGAAAATGTAAATAATATCAATTATTATTTTCTTGTAAATATTGACGTTCAAAATCACTGTTGTTTATTTCCGTGCATAAGTTCACAGCATGTTTCAGACTTTTAGTATTAGTTACCTACACTAATTGGCACTTAATTAGAAACTATTGATGTAATTTGAAATATCCGGTTTAAAATCTTAGAACAAAGAAGAAGAATCCAGAAAATCAGACTTCGAGAATATTCTAGAGTTGATTGACCACATAAGGAATATGAAGAAATGGTATATGCTCATCAGACACGCGCGTACACAGAATTTTCCTATTTGGTAAGTTTTTCCCACAGGAAATTAATAATAACAATTCAAGAAAGGACAAAAGTGCAGAAGGAAAACTTTTATACCTATTCACATGCGTTATTTCTACGCCATCATGACGTAATGCGGTTGGGTCTTAGGGTTTACTTTGAGGACGCTGCGTGTTATATTCTATAAACTTCAAAAGGAAATGTGCTTGCAACTATATTTCACAATTATAAGGATGTTACAAAGAGCCGGTGTGCACAATTTTAAGGATGTTATAAAGAGCCGGAGTACACAATTATAAGGATGTTACTTACAAAGAGCCGGTGTGCACAATTATAAGGATGTTACAAAGAGCCGGTGTGTACAATTATAAGGATGTTACAAAGAGCCGGTGTGCACAATTATAAGGATGTTACAAAGAGCCGGTGTGCACAATTATAAGGATGTTACAAAGAGCCGGAGTGCACAATTATAAGGATGTTACAAAGAGCCGGTGTGCACAATTATAAGGATGTTACAAAGAGCCGGTGTGCAAAATTATAAGGATGTTACAAAGAGCCGGTGTGCACAATTATAAGGATGTTACAAAGAGCCGGTGTGCACAATTATAAGGATGTTACAAAGAGCCGGTGTGCACAATTATAAGGATGTTAAATTAAGAGCAGGATGTGGGAATACTTATACCTATTTATTTTAGATTATGCGCTGTTGATTTAGACAGGACTTTCCTATTTAATTCTCTTACGGTGGTCTCAGTTGAGAAAGGGATATGGCATCTTATTAACCGACTTCCAAAAGGAGGAGGTTCTCGAATTTGGGTGTTTGTTACGCAATTACTCTGCCAATTATAGATTAATTTTGATGATTCTTTTTGTTTGGTAGGTCAAACTTCACAGGTGGTCCTATATAAATTTTATTAACTTTGCTTGCGTAGTTTTTGAGTTAGCTTTAATACGGATTTTGCCCACTTGCCTATATGGACAATGTTTTTAAGTTTCCATCACTGTTATTTACATAGCAGGTAGTTGTATTCGAATTTGTGTGGGGTAGGTACTACTACAACTAAAAAGAGGAAAATAAAAACTTTTTACAAAAAAAAAAATCAAGTTATTTTTCACTTTTTTGTGTTTTTTTTTGGAAGTCTGTTGTTTTTTTTGTTGTAAAAAGTTTTTTTATGAATTCTTTTATCTTTCTCAGACTTCTCCGACTAGTCTTGGGTATTTCTCTTTTCCTAAGTAACAAAAAGTATGTATACCAGTTATACTTAGAGCACGACTTTTGACAGATTAGGCTGCCTAGCATGGTCCATTTGCCGAAGCAAAAGATGCTTTCAGTATTTAGGGTTATATAATATCCTCCCGACCTAATTTCGGTCACGGTAGCCAATCCCAACGAAGATTAACTGCCGAAGACGCAGGAGATAGTATAGTGCACAAGTGTGTGCGCAGACACAGGTGCCAAATGCAATGTATGTTCCTTTACTCTCATAGTTCGATGGGATGGCAATCCGACATGACCGGGGAGAGGTCAGGCGCAGGACGAACGGATTTACGTCCTTTTCGGAGCCACTGAGGTGTCATACCACCATCATCTGCCTAGCCTTTTCCCAACCATGTTGAGGTCGGCTTCCAGTCCAACCGCATGCAGATGAATACCAGTATTTTACATGGAGCGACTGCCTATCTGACCTCCACAACCCAGTAACTGGGTAATACGATAACCCTTGGCAACGTACGCAAAATACGCGCTTTGACGTGGAGTTGCGGATACCAGCCCGTTTTACCTATTACCTACCTACCTACCCCTTGGCAAGACTGGTTGTCAGACTTTCGGGCTTCTGACGACCCGTAACGACTATCAAAGTTCCACAAATGACAGCCGGGACCAACGGTTTAGCGTGCTTTCCGAGGCACGTAGGAATCTCGATATGTAAAGATGGTCACCCATCCACGGACCAACCCCGGCAAGCGTAGCTTAACCTGATGCATCGACCCGTGCGGTTGTTATTACTGAGGTGTCGTAGCACCAACTTCCGAAATTTCAAGTGGAAAGTTCAATAACATTTCAACCCGACCTGAGAATCGAGCATAGGACCACGCTCAGCAGTCGAACTAATGACCACGAGAGCAACAGGACAGTTATCAGGGTCATTTATCTATAGAGAAACGGGAAAGAACCGATTACAATACCGATATTTATTCCAAAATCGATGAATGCTCAGCTGATTTTGATTGGCAGTCACGTCTCAGGGATTCCTAGCGTGTGTGGCACAAATAATCTTTTGTCTACACGTCACCCCGGGCTGACCCAGAAACCGGTTTTCCATTGTCTTACAATTCGATTATTTCCTTTCTATTATGATTCTGTTCAGGTGTGATCCGTTGAGGAAAACTGCTCTCATACGTTATAGGAATTTACCTATTTATTTATTTATTTATTTATTATAAGCACACCAACAGCACAGTCACTTTCAATTCAAATAATTAAAACATCTAAAAATAGGCATTTCAGTAACCATGCAAATGACAGGTATGCATGACATTGACATTTGAAAATTAAAAGACAAAGGAGAACAATAAAAAGTGTGTTTAGTAGACCTTAATCTAGAACTCTACAAATCAAACCAATATCAGCTAGACAGACGAACACTCAACGTATTGTTTAAATAGGGAGCGTCTGTATGAAGCGAAACTCATAGAGAAAATATCAATAGGGTAATCCTATGTTGAAGATGTATATGTATACTCAAACCTTGAGTTTTCTTTGGCTTTGAAAAACAAGAAGTCAATACGCTTGTCTAACATAACTTAATTTACTTAATTTAATTCATTCTCCTATTTAATTAATGTTTATTTTGCTGTGTGCTTTTGACATTAATTGATTTGATCTGACATTTATCTGTTACTTTTATTTTTCGTAATTTAATTGTATCATCATATAACTTTATTAACTTTATTTACGTACTCATCGCTAAATCACTTATGTAATCTAAAATTGTGACACAAAATTGACAATTATGTTTATTGTTTTTAGCCCCCGACGGAAAAAAAGGGGTGTTATAAGTTTACAGTGTGTATCTGTGTGTCTGCCTACGCCATCGTGGCTGCCAAACGGCTGAATCCATTTGGTTTTTTTTTTGGTTTTTTTTGAAAGATTACTTGATCGAGAGTGTTCTTAGCTATAAAAAAAAATCGTTTATTAGATGCTGTGTATGGGTCAAGGACCTGAAATAAATGTTATTTATTTATTTACACGTGAGAGCAGTGGTGGCCCAGTAGTAACGGCCCCAGCTTACGAGTTTACGTGGGTTCGAACCCAGACAGGCGCTTTACTTTGTGAAAATAATTTTATCACCACTGCTCTCATTGCTGTGAAGGAAAATATCGTGAGGAAACCGTCATGTCCTAGGACCATAAATTCTAAGACATGTGACATCTACCAACCCGCACTGGGCCCGCGTGGTAGACAGCCCACTCACTCTCGAAGAGAGGAGGCCTGTGTCCCAGCAGTGGGAACATCATAGGCTGATTATGCTACACGTGGGAAGGTTTACGGTTCTGTCAGTTGACTACGATAGGTGTGCGGTCAATAAGATTCCACTAGAAACTCACAACCAAACCTACATCTATCTATCAGTAATCAATCAATCTGCCTAGCCTTTTCCCAACTATATTGGGGTCGGCTTCCAATCTAACCGGATGCAGCTGAATACCAGTATTTTACATGGAGCGACTGTCTATCTGACCTCCACAACCCAGTAACTGGGTAATACGATACCCCTTGGTAAGACTGGTTGTCAGACTTTCGGGCTTCTGACGACCCGTATGGACTGTCAAAGATCTACGAATGACAGCCGGGACCAACGGCTTAACGTGCTTTCCGAGGCAAGGAGGAGTCGGTTTGTAAAGATGGTCAACCATCCACGGACCAACCCCGGCAAGCGTAGCTTAACCGTAAGGATCGACCCGGTGCGGTTGTTATTACTTAGCCACGAGCTCCTCCAGATCTATCTGTAAGCATTTTTTTTTTTTTCTTATTAAATAAAATTAAACTACGAAAGATGGTATTTGTCGTTTAGTCAAACAAATTAATGCTTTAATTAGATCTGCTGAGATCTTGATTATTTCTTACAAGCTTTATATTAGCTTGCTCTGTTCGTATGTGTATCCGGTTACTCCAAATGTCATCCATTTTTCTAGCACTTCCTGGCATCCGAGCGAGCTCAAACTTGGCATACTTATATAACTACCGAGACATTTTGAAAAAATGATACCATGGAGCTGGTCTGATGATGAAGCCGGAAGTATAGGAACTCCTCAATCAAACAAGATAGCACCATCGTATTTGGATTCATTGGCTATGAATTAACAAGTGCTTTACACTAGGTGGTGTTAAGGGTCTGATGATGGAGCCGGAAAATGGTCATATGAAAATCCTTTTTAGTTCATTAAAAGCTTGTTTTTAAAAAGATTTTTACTTACATTTTACAATTAAAGCTTCTGTAGATCACAAGTTAGACATTGATCCTTCTTGGCTATCTGCAAAAAAGTCAATGTTAAATTCGGTATATTTTTTTTTTCTGTACATATGGTTAATCGCTGCCTTTTGAGTGGGATAGTTCTCTACATAAACAACTACCTAGCTGGTGCCCGCGGATTCGCCCGCGTGAATGTCGGTTGATATATACTAAAACCTTCCTCGAGAACCACTCTACCCATTGGTGGAAACAGCATGAAAATCGGTGAAGCAGTTTTTGAGTTTATCGCGAACAGACAGACAGACAGACGCGGCGGAAGACTTTGTTTTAAAATATGTAGTGTTCAGACCAAATAAAAAACTAAGAGGGAGCGCTGCGAATAATACAGTGAAGCATGCTAAAACTACACCAACGCTCTGTGCATACACGCTTACACACACACATTTACAACTATTTACAATGACACTACAATCAAACTAAGTTCACACATGTTTACGAAACCGGCCTCACGTCACTGTTGACAGCGCTCTGTCTTGGTTTTTCATTTGGTCTGAGATGTAGTGATACAATTTCGTAAACGTGAGTGACTCATCGAAGTACAGTTTTGATGTTCTGCTTCTTCCATGTTGGGATTCTTTTACTGGTATAGACCGCATTATGATCACAGACTGACTTTTTTATGTTTTCTTCGACAGCTATTTTGATGCTCTCCCCTCATATCGGCTTCGAGGAAAGACCCATCGTGCTTATCCATTTTCTTAAATAAAGTAGGTATCCACATATCTGTTACGTTATGACAAATGGGTCCAAATCGCCAAAAAAAAATCTGCTGTTCCCTTGTCTCATCAAAAAGTAGGGAACAGCTGTTTTATTGTTTGCGATATCAGGTTGGTGGCTGAAAGTTGTTCATAATGATGAGTACAATGATTAAGGGGTCATTAAGAGTATTTAAACGACTAAAATGTAACCCTGTATAACTTAAAATTTGAGGTTAAGTTTTAAAATTAACTGTATGTAGGTACGAACCTATTATTTCATCCTGTCCTTCCTTATTGCTTATAGCCAGGTTTAACATCAATGTTCCATGATTCATATTGAACAATTACACACATTGGACGCACTTTATGAATTAAAACAAATGAATGACAGTTAACTAGGGGTGAAGCGTAAGTATATTTATCGTTACAGATAGAAATACCAGATATTAAAATATAACAAATAACAATTGTTCCTAATAATAAAACATACCTGTTACTTAAAATAATAGATCCTTAAGACTGTTACCGCGGCTGTTACGATTAATACATTATAACAATCCCCACATAGATTGTTACCGCGGCTGTTACTTACGTATTTATCGTGTCCGTACAAAAATAACAGGCTGTTATTTAATAACAGATATTTGGATTTGTTATTTTTTGTAACAGCAACAGTGACAGATATCGTGTTTAACCTGTTACAACCCATCTCTACAGTTAACGAACTGCGTAAATGGCGATTACGAGCGAACTGAGCAACAAGAAGCGATTTACAAAGCATATTCCTATGAAATGGCGGTTTTCTCGACAAAATTACTGTAATTTGGCGAAGGCAAATAAGGAAAAAGTTAATACAGTTGATAACCAGTTTCACACCTCATTATCACGGTAAAACAGTTAGTTAGTTCAGTTATTATGCAAACTTTCATGATTTAATACTTAATTAGAAGTATTTTTTGAATAGGTACCAGCGGTTTATGGGTCGGGTTAGTGGTAACTTTGAATTTTTTTGTCTATCGAGAAATTTTTATGAAATCGTGTTTTCGCCAAACAGGACCTAGCATCAATCCTCAAGTTTAACAGATATTTATTTCAAAATTAATGCTGCAGTATTTTCAGCATAACGGAGAATCATGCTAAGCAATTTGAGGTAAGGTAGGGCCTTAAATACATGTCATTGAAAACGTCACAAGCATTGGTTCGCCCAAACAATAATAGTGATTGGTTACGCAGTGATCTTTCAGAGGAAAAATCCGGTTACGCTATAGGACATTTTTCAAGCAGTGGAGTCGAATTATGTGAACATAAACAGTAATAATATTTAAAATTAACCCAGTTTTTCCCAGTAATGGATCAACAGTTTAACTTGATTGGTTTTAAACATTTAATTTTAACGGGAATCTCCAATCTTAAGGTGAAGACCCTTTAAATCAAATTAGTTTAATGACTTGTTCGATTATATAATTATTAATAAATACTCGTGACTTGAGAGCTAGCTCGTATTTTGTTCAAATAATTATGGCCCCACCCTACCTCAAATGGCTTAGTCACATCTCTTCCCCCTGCCATAAATCGCTCAAAAAATGTATGTTTCTGTTGTTAAAAGTACAGTCTCATCGATATTTCAATAATACTAAATATTCGCAAATGATTTGTTATACCACGTGTCGCTAAAATGGAAACATTAATTAAAAAAAATATGTTTACTGAAAATTTTATGTTTACTGGCCACTAGCCTTACCCACGGGTAAGGCTAGTGGCCAGTAAACATAAAATTTATAATAAAATGAAATAATTCCTAATTGAAAAATTTTAATTTTTGAGATCACTCTGTTTAAAAGATTCATTCATAAAGCTACCTACCAGCTGGCTTACGTTCTATCGGTCCGATCCTTTGACGGCATAATTTCTAAGAAATTGCGCGGCATTCCTTCAATTCGCCTACTTTTTTTTTGTGGCTTAGCACAGTTTATGCATTTATCCGTGACCCCGGCAAATGACCTATGCGCTACAGTTCTTTAAGTACAGGTTGCTCCAAGATGCTAGTTTAGAAAATTGTAAATAAATCAATAAATAATAACGTTTAATGAAATTAAAATATTTTCATAAAACGAATATGCGAAATCGTATACGTGTACTTAAAAAATGCTTGACATAGTAAAAAAAACTAATATGATTCATGTGATGTTAGATATTATTGCAAATGTTCGTAGATTTTTTTATTTTTTATTCTTGATAATAATAAAACCTATTTCAACATTACCAAATATTCATAGATGATTTATTTAATGGTACCTAACACTAAAAAAAAATACTAAAATCAAAACTAAGTAAATTCCTGTGATATGTTAATGATTGTAAAATTAAATGTCATGGTTGACGATGAGATAATGAATATTCAATAAGGTAATTTGAATGATTCTGAAAACACATACTTGTTACGGTCGCGAATCATATTTAGATCAACATACAACCTAATACTGACCTGCAAATTGCAAAAAACATAAGAAAAAATGATTTTCGCGGGCTACCCTGACGCTCTCGCCCACTCGCCTTAAGGCGCTGACAACGACAACTGACAACTGCAAACAGTAAAAGAAGGCTTGACTTAAACAAAAAACTTGCCAAATCTTTATAGATTGTGGTAGCAAAAAAAAAAATGTTAATCTTGAACATATTTCTCAGAACTTGGTCGTTACCAATACAGGTTTTGAAAAAAAAAAAACTCGATACACATTATCGGTCAACTAACTTTTTATCTTGAGTTCTAATCCAAAATATCTGTATTAATAGGTATTTTAATTAATAACAAGAATCTCTTATTTGAATTTGAACTTGGTTGTTTTTAATTGCGATTATTCAAAAAAATTTTTGAATATATCGATAATTGCTTCATATTTTGCAATAAACTACAAGCGTTATGTCATCGCGCTTCTCTTTATTTTCAATGCAATCAGACAGTGACCGCGGTTTATCTGATATCAGCGTCTGAAGGTGCCTTTCAAATTGGATGAAGCAACCAAATTCAATCACGTAAACACAAAAGTAAATCGTGTCGTACCTTTCATTTTCTGTGACTTCCATTCTTTGATGTAACCGTGCATTATCGTCGTTACGCCATACCTATACTTATATATAATGAGTTATCTACCTTTTTCTGACAGACTAACCATAGCCTTAACCGCTGGATCTAGAAGAAATAAATTTTCCGCTGTTTTTATTCCACTCAGAGTACTGACTGATCGCGCTTTTCTTTATTTTCTATACAATCCGACAGTGACCGCGGTTTATCTGTTGTCAGCGTCTTAATATCCTATCGTTCCCAGTAGCTCATCTAGGCCCATTATTAGCCATCGACGAAGGTCATTCGGCAGTCCGCCAAGGATTTAACAATCATTATGGCTACAGATTACCCATGACCATGACATGCCATAGCATAATCTAATCTGTGTAGAACAGGGTTAAGGCTTTTCTTGTTAGCTTTTTTTTGCACTAAAGAGAAAAGATTTTGTATTTTTGTTTGTAATTAATAAACTCCAAACTACTGAACCAATTAATCTGCCTAGCCTTTTTCCCAACTATGTTGGGGTCGGCTTACAGTCTAACACAACCCAGTAACTGGGTAACGCGATACCCCTTGGTAAGACTGGTTGTCAGATTATTGGGCTTCTGATGAACAATAACGGCTGTCAAAGATCCAATAATGACAGCCGGAACCAACAGCTTGACGTGCTTTCCGAGGTACGGAGGGGTCTCGGTATGTTAAGAGGGTCACCCATCCACGGGCTGACCGCGGTAAGAGTAGCTTAACCTGACCGATCGACCCGTGCAGCTGTTATTACTTAGCCACGAGCCGTTTAAAGTCCAAGTGAGGTAATATTATTATTGAATACACCTCATGGATACATCTAAACTGTCTATGTAGTTTAATTAAAAACCGGCCAAGTGCGAATCGGACTCTTGCATGAAGGGTTCCGTACCATTATTTATAAAAACGGCAAAAAAATCACGTTTGATGTATGTGAGCCCCTTAAATATTTATTTTATTCTGTTTCTTTAATATTTGTTGTTATAGCGGCAACAGAAATACATCATCTGGGAAAATTTCAACTGTCTAACTATTACAGTTCATGAGATACAGCCTGGTGACAGACGGACGGACGGACGGACTTAGTAATAGGGTCCCGTTTTACTCTTTGGGTATGGAACCCTAAAAACATTAGTTACAAGAAGATTTTTCATTGGTACCGGCTGAAAATCATAACTATAATAGTATGCCTTAAGTACTTAAGATATCTGAGTATCTGCTGCTCTAATAGTGGGAAAGCCTGAATTACAGCATGTCAGAGTTGTAAAAAACATTATAAAAAGTAATTTCGTTACTAATTCAGTCACTGCTCCAAAACCATAAGGGACGATTTTTCCCCAGCAGCGCAATGCACCTAAAATTATGAGTTATTTCCAGTAATTACCATTCAATTTATAGTTTTGGCTAAAAAAAGATGTATACGTACGCAAATCTAAAAAAAATTTACAGAACAACAGACATAGATAGGCTTGTAAACGTATCTCTAATTCTACAATTCCACGCTCACATTTCAACAAGTCACCGAACTCTTAACCTCCCTCATGTAAACAAACTTTCTCTCTTTAAATAAAATAAACAAACAATATTCTACCGATTATGTAAACAACAGAATAATGTAACGTAATATAAAAATTTCATAATTAGCTCAAGAATACTATTTTATCTACCACCTTTGTATGTACCACATTTAAAGCAAATAAATGACTTTGACTTTGACTTTGAAAAATGTTAATGACTGGCCAGAATATTCTAAATCGGGCCGAGTGTTATTTGTGCGTACATTAAATTAATTTGAATAATTAATTATAGTTTTAAATCATCTGTCTAGGCATTTCCCAACTATGTTAGGGTCGGCTTCCAGTCTAACTGCATGCAACTGAATACCAGTATTTTACATGGAGCAACCTCAGACCAAATAAAAAACCAAGACAGAGCGCTGTCAACAGTGACATGAGGCCGGTTTCGTAAACATGTATGCACTTAGGTGTAGTTTGACTGTAGTGTCATTGTAAATAGTTGTAAATGTGTGTCTGTGAGCGTGTATGCACAGAGTGTTGGTGTAGTTTTAGCATGCTTCACTGTATTGTTCGCAGTGCTCCGTCTTGGTTTTTTATTTGGTCTGACGGAGCAACTGCCTATCTTATCTCTACAACCAAGTTACTGGGTAACACGATACCCCTTAGTAAGACTAGTTGTCAGACTTTTGGGCTTCTGACTACCGTAACGACTGTCAAAGATCTACAAATACCTATATTCTGTTCTTTGAATTTTTCGAGGAAGATTCATCGACCCTATGAATTCTAAACCGAGTTCCAAAATACTGAAGGTTAAATACGGTAGTCGCCCCTGTTGTTTGCTTTTATTATCACTTTATCACTCTTATTTTCAAGGTCAAAACTGCTGTTTAGATTTTGTGTGAATAGTTTTTTTTTCTTGTCTTTGTAGTTTTATTATTTCTGCCAGTTATGGTGCCAGTAGCGATCTAGACGAATAAGTTAGTGCTGTGCTTCACTTTTATGGCCATTTCAAGAGTTGTATGGAGTAGTATGGCCATTTCAAAATGTCCAATCATTTGATTGTTGAGCAGCACCCTTTTTTTTTTGAGTTTGAGGTATAGAATAGAATAGAATACTCTTTATTATGTACACCATAAAAAATACAGATACAAAGGTATCATCAAATGACTTCTCCAGCTCTGTGCGGAGCGGGAGGGTGTGTCACTTTTACTGACTAAAACCCACCCGTGTTCCTTTAGTTGCCTGTTGCCAAGGTCCCGGTATCCCTTTCGGATTTTCCCGCAATTGACCAGCACCCTAATTGCGTAATACTTACACGATCAATCAGAATTGGAATCGGTTCGAAACAAATGTCTTATCAATTCATAAGTTTGTGAGTTACGTTCAAAGTCAAAGTCAAAGTCAAATAATTTATTTCAAATAGGCACATAAAAGGCACTTTTGAACGTCAATGAAAAACAAAGAAATAGAATTGATTCTAGTTGCCCATTCCATTTCGTATGGAGAAGAATGGGCAAGAAACTCCACCGTTACTCTTTTAAAAAATGTTTTACAATATTTTGTATACATGAATTATATAATTATATGTGAAGACGATGCACCTACAATAAGATTACTGTAACACAAAAGGTAAAAAGAATTATAAATGGAGCAATGACTAATAAATTAGTTATAAGTAGGTACATGGTGCTCACATATTTACAAACATTGTAAAAGTATACGATATTACAACATTCCGAACATTGTAACGTTGTTGAGCAGGTTTTTTATTCGAACTTATGAAGCAGTGGATTAGACATTTGTTTCAAACCGATTCAAATAATTCTGACCGACGATCGTGCGTTACGCATTAAGGGTGCTGATTTACACAACGTCAATTAGCGATTTCTTACGACTCCCAAAGAATGGCTGTGAGCTCTGAGTTTCTTTCTTTCTTAAGAGTTCTCAGTTACGATTTTACGAAACACCGAACTCTTTTCGATCTAGCCTTAAAACAGTTCGACGTGTAAAAGTGTTTTTTTTTTAACAATTTCCAGAAATATTATTTTCTCAAACATGCTTGGAAATTCGAGCGTGATTTTGACAACCTTCTTCGAGATAAATCGAATGCTGTACTGGTCAAATACATGCGAGCGGGCGGCTGGCAATGTCGTGTTTAGCGGCCGAATAAATTGCTATGAAATCTGTCGTGTAATTTATAAATGGAACAAACTTTTTATTTCGACACATGGCAACCGAGGAAGTAACCTAACAAAGATTTTATCAATTTGACTCTTGCAATTTTGAAAATTCTATTTTCAGTTGGTAGAGGAAGCTTGCGCGGTGTTTCCATATAAATCTTATTTAGGTACTTTGTTTGGATAGTTTTTGAGTTAGCTTCAATAATACGTATTTTTTCCAATTAGTCTATTTAGATAATGGTATAATAACTTCATGTCACTGTTATTTACATAGCAGGTAGTGGTATTCGAATTTAAGTGGGGTACCACAACTAAAACGAAAAAAAAACTTTTTATAAAAATAAAAAAACGACTTCCAAAAAAACACCACAAATTAATTTATAAAGTCGGTTGCAAAAAATGAACATACAAAACCAAAGACTCCCGAAATTACCTAAAGTTATTTTATACTTTGTAGGTCACATTTTTGGGAGGTCTGACAACGTTAAAATGATTATTATGAACTTAAAAATAAAATATAAATGTACGTGTACTTATTTAATACCTAAACTGTTCTGTAGGTAGGTAAGAAGTAGTTTCCTAATTTAGTAATAAGCTCGAACGCAAGCTATTTGCAAATATTCTGATGTAATTTGTATAGTTAGTTAGTCCTTTTAGTTTTTTAGTTAATTTAATATAGTAAGTTACCTAATGTAAATGTATATATCTAATCTGAAATAAAAGCAATGATTTAATTATGACCACTAAATTATTTTAAAGGAGCTCGAGGAGCTCGTGGCTACGTAATAACAGCCGCACGGGTCGATCCCTCAGGTTAAGCTACGCTTGCCGGGGTTGGTCCGTGGATGGGTGACCATCTTTACATATCGAGACTCGTCCGTGCCTCGGAAAGCACGTTAAGCCGTTGGTCCCGGCTGTCATTTGTGGATCTTTGACAGTCGTTACGGGTCGTCAGAAACCCGGAAGTCTGACAACCAGTCTTACCAAGGGGTATCGTATTACCCGGTTACTGGGTTGTGGAGGTCAGATAGGCAGTCGCTTCATGTAAAATACTGGTATTCAGCTGCATCCGGTTAGACTGGAAGCCGACCCCAACACAGTTGGGAAAAGGCTAGGCAGATTGATTGATTGAATCTAAGATAATCTTTTAAATATTAATCTTTGATAAAAGTTACATCTAAAGATACTTAATTCGATTGTTCACTAAGATAGAAAATAATATTTTCCTTTGTAGGATTATAAATCAGATTATTTAAATAGCTTAAAACAAATCAACTTAATTTATTTCTGTGCGTACGTAAGTACCTATGCATTTTAAGTACGTAAGTAAATACTTTTTTTATTAATAAATTAATTTATAATAAATAATAATATCATGTAAACCATAAAGTTAGGTATTTCCTAAAAAATAAAATGCTTTGACATCTCCCTCTAACCGGTTTTGCTCAAGCTCGCTACATTTATATTGTGCCCGGTACAAATGACGAAATTCTCGAAACTTTAAAAAAAAATACGCGTTTGGATTCTCGCCCCATAAGTTTTTACACATTCATTGTAAGTACCGAGCATTGACCGTGTGGAACCGGTCCAATGCCGGCAATGTACGACGACGTCTGTTGCCGACGAGACTAGCCTTTGTAGTCTTATCATTATCACTGATTGAGTTGTCCACTTGATATTAAAGCTAGAGATTTCTTACCTGAATGAACAGTTTGCCGTCAGACGCGCTTCCGAACGCACCTGCCGCCGGCCACATTCGAAACACGACAACGGTCCCGCCACACGTGAACAAAAATGTAATTAATTTAAATATCGTATGTTCGAACTATGCAGATGTAAATTAAAAATAAACACTCCGGTGTAAATAATATTGAATGTAAATATTTTATTTAAAAGTGTTTATAAGTGTGTGTAAATATTAAAAAATATTTTAGTTAAAAATATTTTTTGTATTCTATAAAATCCTGTGATATTAGTATTAAGGAGTCCCGTAGAAGAAAATCAATCAGTAAGTATTTATTTTTATTTTTGTTGTGTACTTTAATGGATACGAGAAAAAAAAAAAAACATTGTATTTGCAGGTAAGCATTTTTTTTTCTAAAAGTATGTGCTAGTTTTTGTGACCCCATTGTTTATAAACAAACATTGACATAAAGGTACCTGTGCTAATACCGGTGTGTTTAAATAAATAAATTATATTATTACGAGTACCTACTTGAATTAATTTAAATAATTACGAAATAGGTAAAAACGAATTGTAAATAAATAATATCAGTCTAGTGTTTACTTAAAAAAACGAAAGACAAATTAACTTATTATGGATACTATGTCGCTACAAAAGATAACTTTCTAGTAGGTATCTAAATAGCTGCATTACACACAAAACGAATTAACCTAATAAGGACACTTGTCGCTACAGAATAGATAAGTAAGTAAGTAATACATAATTTATTTATGTATTTTGGTAATAAAACAAGACTATAATGAAATTACACTATGTCAAGGAAGAGTTATCCTATTTTTGGAATAAGTTTTAAAGAAGTTGAAGTAACTTACCTAGTTCAATAGCATGAAATTATTTGTAATTATATCGTTCATAAAATAATGAAATATGAAGTACCTATTCGGATTAGTTACAAACACAATTAAAATAAAGAAACAATAATATCATATTAATTTCAAATCGGTCATATCGCTTTCTTATGACATAATAACCACTTATAAAACTACCTACATTCTTTATAAATAATAATTCAAGCAGAATGAGGAATCTAATCATAAATTTCTGAGTAAAATGACACCGATAGTATTATAAAAAGTGTTGGAATAGCAACTATAAATAAAAAAATTGGTATTATTCCTAACCTGAATTTTAATTATACAAAAAAAAACAACCGACTTCCAAAAAAAATACCAAAATTAATTTCGGAAGTCAGTGTCTTTGCTTTTCAAATTTCGTTTTTGCCACCGACTTCCAAAATTAAAGTTATTTTTAACATTTTAGTGTTTTTTTTTAAATCGGTTGTTTTTATTTTTGTAAAAGTTTTTATGTTTCACTTTTTAGTTATGGTAACTACCCCACACAAATTCGAATACCACTACCGCTATGTAAATAACAGTGACGGAGTCACATAGAACATCGTCTACATATTTATACTAAGTGGGACAAATACGTAATATTTAAGCTAACTGAAAAACTACTAAAGCAAAGTTAATAAAATTTATATGGGACTACCTCTAGAGCATGATCTACCAAGCAGAAAAATAAACATAAAAATCGATTCATAAATTGGCGGAGTAATCGCGTAATAAACATTAAAAAAAACATACAGACGAATTGAGAATTCCTCCGTTTTGAAGAAGTCGGTTAAAAAACAGTCTAAAACTGCTGTTGTTTTGACCAACTGACCGAAAATGTTAACAGAGAAACAGACACAGTTTTTTAAGTAAAAAATTCGTAAGTTTTAGGTTATAATTAAGTACTCTTCCTAATATTATACTAGTAAAGTATAATTAGGTTTTAACCCGTAAAAACTTAAAGAGAAACACAATAATAAATTCAATAGTTTAGTAATATTTTGAACATTCATATAAAATACACAGCGTGAATAAATATGGGGCTCAAAATATTATTCTAGTACCAATTATGAAATATGAAAAAAAAAAGGTGATCCCTAAATTTTGATCGGTATTGCACTTTGTAGGAAAGACCTGTTTTTAAGGGGTTCCGTACCCAAAGGGTAAAACGGGACCCTAAACTCCGCTGTCCGTCCATCTGTCACCAGGCTGTATCTCATGAACAGCGATAGTTAGACAGTTGAAATTTTCAAAAATGTCGGAATTTAAAAATCAATCTGCCTAGCCTTTTCCCAACTATATTGGGGTCCGCTACCAGTCTAACCGGATGCAGCTAAATACCAGTAGTTTACATGGAGCGACTGCCCATCTGACTTCCACACTACGCATAAATGCCCGGTTGATGGCACTAACCACCGAAATAATAACTTACTAGCTGCGCCCAACGGTTTTACCCGCAATTCTCGATCCCGTGGGAATATCAGGATAAAGGGTATTCTATGCCCTTCTCCAGGTCATGGTCTACCTATGCGCCAAATTTCATCGAAATCCGTCTGGCCGTTTTAGAGTGAAAGCGTAACAGACAACCAACTCACTTTCGAATCCTAACCTTACTATCCTAACTTAATATCTAATTATTATAAAGCTGAAGATTTTGTTTGTTTGTTTGAACGCGCTAATCTCAGAAACTACTGGTTGGAATTGAACGAAAAAAAGACTTGAATTAGTCACGAGCTCCTCCAAGATTACACAAGACTAACGTAATGATTTAATTTTTTTAAGCATTGAATACTTATTTCGACTCATCTAAATGGTGAGGCCTATTAAAAACAACCGACTTCAAAAATAAAACACTACTAAGTGAAAAATAAAATTTCTGTTGGACCACCGCGCAAGCGTCCTCAAGGAAAATAATGAAAAAAGAATTTTCTAAATCGCTGTGCAACTGCTGAAAATATCGAGAAAAATACATTTAAAAAAAAAATACCTGCAGAATTTCCATTTTTGAAGCCGGTTAAAAAGTGGATGGTGGTGAGAATCACGAATTTTTAAATTGTTACCGTATTTAGCCCAGACGTAGTGTAATTACCTAATTTATGATAAGAACAACGAATTACCCAATAAATACCCCAGTAATAGTCCAGCATCCCAATTCCGTAAAAGCACTATCGCAATTTGAAAAAATTTGAAAGAATATGGCGTCCATTGTTTCATAATTACGTTCAAAATAGGCCTCCGTATATAACGCAAAAAACGTCGTTGATATGTCAAAATTAATAGCATCACTGAGACTGTGATATTACGCAATTACTCCGTGGATCCCTTAATTGTAGGTATTTACTGAAGTGTACTCCACTTCAGTATTGGACTTCATGTACAATAACGTTATGCGACGGCATTGTTCTAAGTGTTCAATAACATTGAGAAGGTAAAACAATTAAAAATGTACGGCATTCTTATTATTTGCATTCTTTGCGTTGTGTTGATGGCCAATGACCGACAGCATGGGAGTTTGTTTACCAACATGACGACAGTTTCTCGGAGGTGAAATGAAGTTGGAAATGTTATTTGCATGAACTTAGGTTTACTGAAATTGTATAATACAGTTTTGAAAAATGTATAATACCGTTTTGAAAACTTTATGAGAATATATTTTACGAAACGCATCTTTCCTTATTTTATTTTACATTTATTTAAAATATTACAAAGGAATTTTGAAGAAGAAAAAACAAGGGTTTATGATAATTGATTTTAATTAATAAATTGAACTTTGAATAATAATTTCTGCTTTATTTCGGCACGCAACGTTCTGCCGCATTGTATCCAGATATATCACGAGACTCGGTTACTAGGAAGAATCTTTTATAAATAGATTTCGTTTATGAGTGTTTTCCTGGGTTTACATAACATGAAATCTATACGACAGTATCACAGTACCCATGCATGACATTAACTTTGACATTTGCTCCTATTAATTTATACAGTCGTAATAGCTCGTAAAAGCACGCTAGACACGAAACTCTGTGTATAAAATACGCAAATGTTTTTTATTACTTATTATTGATGTTTTCAGAATGCTGTTTTTGTCATACAAAACAGATTATTAGAAGTCTCGCAAAAACATGGTTAACCTATGGGTAAACATGTGAGGCACAGTTAAATCATTGTATTTTGGTAACAACCATCAAGTTTAGTAAGCGGACGTGATTTTAACGAGTTTTTAATCGTACCGTTTAGTTTTAAATTACAGAGTAAATGTGAGAATTCCCATTGTGACCACATTCCTAGATAACTCTTAAATATTTATGACCATTTTATATTATTTTCGTCATTTAGTTATCAACACAACTCAGTTTATCACACGCGATCATTATTTTATTCTATTCAATTCCATTCTAAATATTTTATTTCACATGAATTTAAATAGGCTCTTCTAAAACGTTATTTTTTCTCAATAAACGGAAACCAACATCTGATCTGAGGTTCCCACATCGAAGATCAATCGATTATTTGCTTTTATAATATAGGCAAGTAGTTTGGAATAATAATATATAATATTTAATAAGTAAATATAAATTATATTTAACTAGCTGATACCCGCGACTTCGCCCACGTGGATGTCGGTTATTATATACTAAAACCTTAATTGAGAACCACTCTATCCCAATGGATAGAGTGTTTGTGATTTTCATGCTGTTTTCACCAATGTGAAAACAGCATGAAAATCGGTGCAGTAGTTTTTGAGTTTATCGCGTACAGGACGACAGACAGACGCGGTGGAGGACTTTGTTTTATAATATGTAAGGATTAGTGATTAAGAAGTGTTCTTATAGCGAATGTGAGTGCCAATACAAACCATTTCTGGTATAAAACAAACATGAACCTTTTTAAGACTGTAGAAGGTAAGCATAAAAAAAAAAGATTTTTGAATTTGGCAAATTATCCTTCAGTTTCCTTAAAAAGAGCAGTGATAGCCTAGTGATGTGACCGTCAGACTGCCAAGTCATAGGTCTCGAGTTCGAACCCAAGCCACGCACCTCTGACTTTTTGGATTCACGTGCGTATTGTATAATTATCACTTGCTTCAAAAACGGTGAAGGAAATACATCGTGGGGAAACCGGCATGCCTTTTTTTTTTGAGGGTGGGAAATCATCCAATTACTTCTCCCGCTCTGGGCGAAGCGGGAGTGCGTGTCAGACTTTTACTGACTAAAACCCACCCGTGTTTCTTCAGTTGCCTGTTGCCAAGGTCCCGGTATCCCTTTTGGACTTTCCCGCAACCCTGGCAGGCAAACCGGCCATGCCTGAGATATTTACCGCAAATAAACGTATTTTCTTTCTTTCTTTCTTTCATTTCTCGATGGCATGTGAAGCCAAGTCAGAGACTCATGGGCGGCTTTAAAACTCTGACAACAGGTTAGTCACAAACTACACGAAAATAAGAAGGTTCCTTAAAGAGATTTTAGACCATAGCTTTTTCGCTCAAGAACTATTTGACAATGGCTAACGGCGGTAGAAAGTATATTAGCCTCACTGACGGGCAGACATTTTTCCCGCTAGCAGGGCGGACTGTCCAGAATTCGTCAATTTTCCGTGTTAAAGTCATTTCATACAACTGTCAAAAAATGAAAGTTGTGATTTGAATATAGGGACAATTTAACTTAGTAATCATTTTTGGTAAAGAAGGAGCTCGTGGCTAAGTAATAACAGCCGCACGGGTCGATCCATCAGGTTAAGCTACACTTGCCGGGGTTGATCCGTGGATGGGTGACAATCTTTATATACCGAGACTCTTCGATGCCTCGGAAAGCACGTTAAGCCGTTGATCCCGGCTGTTATAATTGTGAATCTTTGACAGTCGTTACGGGTCGTCAGAAGCCCGTATGTCTGACAACCAATCTTGCCAAGGGGTATTGTATTACCCAGGTACTGGGTTGTGGAGGTCAGATAGGCAGTAGCTCCATGTAAAATACTGGTATTCAGCTGCATCCGGTTAGACTGGAAGCCGACCCCAACATAGTCAATTTGGTAAACAATTATTTTCCCTGACTTTGCAATGAGGCATTTTTAATACACCCATAAGACAATAGTTTAAACATATCAAGAATATAAACAGTAGTACAAACCTGTACTGATAACATTAAACCAAGCAAAGCCAATGCCATTAGTACCACACGATTCAAACGTCAATCTCTCCATGAAAAATCGTAAACAAACCGTTCAGAAATGTCACCTTGTAATCAAGCAAGATCAAGTGTTTAAATATGATGAGTGAATTGTGTGAAAGATATTAATGGCTAGAAAGAGGGTGACTACTGAGATTACGACTAATAAAGAAGTCAACCAACCTTCCTAGCCTTTTCCCAACTATGTTGGGGTCGGGTTCCAGTCTAACCGGATGCAGCGGAATACAAGTATTTTACATGAAGCGACTGCCTATCTGACCTCTCTGCTCATTTGTCTAGTTGTATCGAATAGTTAAGAAGTTATGAGGGAACACTTGAACATACATACATACCGGTCAAAATCATAACCCTCCTTTTTGCTTCGCCGTAGTCGGGTAAAAATGGGTTTCAGGGAACTCTGAAGACTGGATGCGAAAAGCAAAGGACAGGGTGTTAAAGTGAAACTTGGGACAAGCCTATGTCCAGCAGTGGACTGCAATACGTTGAATTGATTGATTGAAAGTTTATACGATCTTGTAAATATTGTGAAAATGGTTACGAAACGGTTATGGCTGCGGGTTTCTTTAAATTATGTTAGTAATTGCAAAATAACGGTTATCGGATCGGTATATGTTACGATTGCGTTGCGTTTTGCTTTGAAAACATTAACTGTTAAACGTGCGATAAATGCATCTGGGTATTACAGAATTCAGTTATTATACAGTTTTTTGTTTTTGGGGTTTTTTGTTGTAATATAATTGCCTGTGGGCAGGGCACATTGCTCGCAGAACAGATGGCCGATGGGGCCGAAAGGTTCTAAAGTGGCGACCGCGTACCGTAAGACGTAGCGTTGGAAGGTCCCGCACAAGGTGGACCAATGACCTGGTGATGGCGGCAGGAATCCGCTGGATTCGAGAAGGACAGAACCGGTCGAAGTGGCGGTGCTTGGGGGAGGCCGAAGTTCAGCAGTGGACGTCTTTCGGCTGAAATGATGATGAGGATGATAATTGCCGATTGGGACTCTACTTTTGGTCATAGGCCATATGATATAGGTAGTCAAAAGCTTGCTCTGTATAAATCTATGTACGAGGATGTATGTATGTGTGTGTGTGTGTGTTTGTGTGTATGTTTGTGTCTGTAATTTTTAGGCGATTTCAGACTTATCCAATACTAGCTGCGCCCCGCGGTTTCACCCGCGTAAATCTCGATCCCGTGCGAATATCGGGATAATAAAAACTATCTTATGTTCTATTACAGGTCATGGTCTACCCATGTGCCAAATTTCATCCAAATCCATTCACCCGTTTTAGCGTGAAAGCGTAACAAACAAATTCACTTTCGCATTTATAATATTAGTTAGGATTAAACTATAACTCCAGGTTAGGTGAATATTTGTATAAAATATCGTGTTTCTCGTTAACTCCATGCGGCAGATTGCGTCACTAACTTTTAAAAACTTGCCGAGTTCCGTTGTTGTAAATTACGAAGAAACTTTGAAAGTTCTATTGAAAATAATAACAAGCGGACTTTTTATGTTACGTAAATATTGAAGTTTATTGATTACATAACAGTTCATGGCTAAGTAGTAACAGCCGCACGGGTCGATCCATCAGATTAAGCTACGCTTGCCGGGGTTAGTCCGTGGATTGACCTAAATTGGGAGGGTCGTCCGACCAGACGGGTGTTGTCACATCGGGGTCTCTAATTTAGGTGTATGAGGAACAGGATGTAAAGTCCACTCATCCACCATAGAAAAGGGAGGATCCTCCGACCAGACGGGTATTGTATCTGGCGGGCAACTGTCCAACGATTGATGTCGGGTTCTTGTATACATATCCATTGCATGGTAAACTTTAATTGCGCGATGCAGGATTTATGTGACGCCAGGATTTTTGTGAGACGTCAGGTCTTTGATGCGTAGTTCGCATGTGGCGATGTAGATACCGCCACAGTTGCTGAAATAATTTCATGTACCGGTCGTCTTAGTATTGGATGCTGAATTAATCCCATCAGTCTGCGGAGGGCTGTTCCTTACACACTGTATATTGGGTGGCTCAACCTGGTGTCCGCTTGGTTACTCAACCAACCATACATTGTTGTGTTGACGACACGACCTGGCTGCGCCGCCATGGCGTCCCGGTGAGGTATGGCTCTTAATCCCAGTATAAATAGTACAGCACACTATTTGTAGAGATGGGTTGTAACAGGTATCGATATCTGTTATCACTGTTACTGTGACAAAAAAATAACAGATCCAAATATCTGTTATTAAATCACAGCCAGTTATTTTTGTACGGACCATAAATACGTATTTAAATCTCAATCGAATATCTTCCTCATTCCTTTTGGTTTAAAGTCGAAAATCGTATCCAAGGTTTTAACAGTAACAGCCGCGGTAACAGTCTTGAGGATCTGTTATTTTAAGTAACAGATAAATGTTTTATTGTTAGGAGCAATGGCTATCAGCTATTTTTTTATATCTGTTATTTGTATCTGTGACGATAAATACGCCTCACTCCTACTATTTCCTACCATTCTACAGGTAGCCGAATCGAAAATGACACATTTTCAATTAAGTACTAATTAGTACGTTTATTTGATGTAAATTAAGTGACAAAAATTTCGGATTTTGTTGTTAGAGGACTCTTTTGATAACATTGATTGATATTCGATTTAGCAATGAAGTATCGAACGGTTGTGACTAACTATGCTGAAATGTAAAGGCTCCCGCAGACAGGCGCAACGCGACGCGATTCTGGTGGAACAATTTCTATGAAAACTTCACGGAAATTGTTCTACCAGTGTCGCATCGCGCCGCCGCGCCGTCGTCGCGTCGAGCCTTTCTTAACTTTAGAACCTTATAAATTCCTGGAGATTAAAGCCATGAACTCACCCTTAGTAGTTGCGACCACTACACCAAGGCAGACTAAGATTCTATTTATTTTAATTTTTGAATTGTTTTGTTTCTTTTTTTTATCTTTTTACGGACGGACTTTGTTCTCACATGTATAATTTCAACATGAATGATGTAACCAATATATTGTAACAATATTCTGATCCAAAAGAGTGTCCGTGGAGTTTCTTGCCCGTTCTTCTCCATAGGAACCTACGCTTTGGAATGGGCAACTAGCTTCATCTTTCTGACTGACCGACCCCTTGACAATTCAAAAGTGCCTGTAATTGGTTTATTTGAAATAAATGCTTTGAGTTTTGAGTTTGAGTTTGATCTTGCTTTAAACTTCTTAAGTTTCGATAAGCCAGTTCTTTTCTTAAGGTTACGCTAGTCGGTCATTCTTCCATACAAACGTAGTATGGTGATTACTCATCTCTTTGAAGTTGTAGGTTCAAAACTAAAAATTATATCAATCTTGTCATTATCTAGCCCTATATGGAAGCCGAATTGGAAAAATACACTGATTTGGAAGTAAAAATTTATGTAAAAATCGTGAAACTCTCCATATTTAAACACGAATTTTAACTAATCTTTGAGCGCAAATAAATAACTTATGTAGTTTGAATATGGCTAAATAGAAACCGTACAGGGATAGATAATTTATTCGAAAGGTTAAATAATTTTATTTTGAGTAGATACACCTAGTAGTTATTTCATAATATCTATACGCCCAAAGGTCTGTTCATGAAACTTTACGCGCTCGTTTTAGATAAATATCATTTTCTATGTCACTAAATAAATAAATATATACATAAATAATAAAAACTAGATAAATAAATAACTATATTAAATAGCATGCATACTTGCATGTTAGCCACGCGCACCAACGAGTTCGAGCTGTCGCGCGTCGACTAGTGCAACCAGGTTTTTTTTTTTTAGATTTGGCATCTTGAAGTTGATTTCTGAAATCGTGACTTCTTAAATGGACTTTCCTGTGGCTGCCTTAAGCTACTACACTCAGGGCCTCCAGCCAGGGGCATAAACTATTCTAAATTAAAGCTAAGTGAACGCTCGCTAAGGGCACCCCCTGTGGGGTACGAACCTCGGCTTACTTACTTAATGACGGGAGGACAGTAAACCGGGTCAGGCTGGATCAAAATATCATCATTATTATTATCAGACGAATTTAAAGCTACGTGCTCAGCTACGGCGCGGGCTGGCACTACTTCATCGGACAAGGGACGGGGGACGAATTTACAAGGGGTCGCGGACGCGTTTTGCCTCGTCGGTGTGGTCGGAATGAATGCAACCAGGAAAAATTAAAAGGTTAATATAGGTAGGAACCTACTTAGTGGGTCAAAAGTTGTCACGTTTTTTTTATTTTTTTTCGTCCCCCAATTTTAATCAACTTTTTGTATGGTTTCATGGAACTTTCCGTGAGGGTCGTAGATCGAAATATTATTTTACAATCGTGGTTCTTTGAAAAATGTTTGACGCCAGTGTTTTATGAAAGTAGGAATGCGTAGTTGAAAAACTACGGTTTATTCGCCGTGTGTAGGCACATCGTCAGTGTTGTATGTATGACTAGGCAGCTTGTTGACTGGACACGTTTTTTCTACGGCGCGGTTTAGGGATCTCGTAGATGGCCACGACTACGACCAGCAGGCGTAGCATGAGCACCGTTTTGTCGACGGAAGAGTAGACAAAAATGACGTTCCGTGTAGACAGTACGACGGCAGCTAAGTAAAAAGAGTCAACTGCACTTTTAACGAAATTCACTCTTTTACATAATTCGACTCAGAATTCTTTGTTTTGTTTCAAATTGTCTTCACTTCTTTAGACAAATTTCAGTTGTCAGTGTGATTTTGACAGTAAGGATAGAAAACTTTCTTCCGAAATAGTCTACATATTAAAAGACCTAGATAAAGATCGTTATAAATGAAAGACAAAATGACAGATTGTAGAAGGATTTCTACGGTGCGATGTCAAAAATGAAGAAACGAAATGTCACTTTGTATAGAAAAAGCTATGTCTATTCTTCGTAGAAATAGAAAGATGATGAACTACTTTAGTAGCTACGTACATATTTTACTCGTCTGGGTTGAGGAGCCACCTTAGAACTCGAAAACTGGCCGGCAGATCTTTTTGAAAATTTGGTAGGATTTAGTAGTACTTTTGCGTAATCAATACAAAAAAAATGGGTTTTGTACGGCTGAATTTGAGATAGCTAAAATACTTTGAATATTCAAAAATCCAAATAAAATATATGTAAATATTGGCGTACTCCAACATCTTACACATTCAGTATTTCAAAAGTTATTAATAAAAAAAACATTCCAGACGTCTGAATTGAGGAGCCACCTTAAACGCCCTGTAACTTTTTAAGGGTTTTACTACAAATTCCAGGATCGCGGCTACAAAATCGGACAATTTACTACTAAATATTGGCAGTACCCGCGTTTCAATATGACAGATGGCTCCTCAATCCATACGCACACGGTCTAGTGCGCGTGATCCCTTACTTATACACCGTGTAGAGGCTCAGTCATTGTTGTATGGACCACTATGGAAGCTTCGTTTTTTCTAAGGCGCGGTATAAACGCCGTACCGTAAAGAAACCGTGCCGTGTACAAAGGTCCTTAGGTATACCATTATTGGTACCTAGGTACCACGGTGTTGCTACCCGATAGAGTTTAAAGAATTCTATAATTCATCTCATCTGCCCAACCTTTTCTTAGCTTTCCGTGGCACGGAGGAGTCTCGATACGTAAAGATGGTCACCCATCTACGGACCAACCCCGGCAAGCATACCTTAAACTGGTGGATCAACCCGTGCGGCTGTTATTACTTATCCGAATTTTTCATAAATCAAAATTCAAAAAAAGAATACCGTTTGACGTCATACCGCCAATAAATTGGGAAGACAATGATTTCACAAATGGCGAGACTGTCTCGCATAATAAGTGACTAAGTGACGTATGTGACGCGACGAAGGAAACACAAATTGTGTGACCTTACCTACGATTTATTTGTATGTTAACCATGTGTTCTGCCTCATTGGTCTAATAGTCGTAAACGCTTCTGCTGAGCATGACGTTCTGGGGTTGATTCCCGAGTCGGGCAAAATGTTATTGGGTTTTTACATCTGGAACTTCTCAGTAGCAGCCCCGAGTCTGGAATTTTGCCCGGTTACTACTACATGGAACTTAAACATAACTGGCAAAATATGGGTGTACAGTCACGGACTTTAATTGATGAGCCACTTTCAAACTTTTAAATTTTGCTGTTACATACATTCACGAGATTACACGATTAAAGACGAACTCAAATCGCATGGTCGTATACAAGATGACAAATTGCTAGTAATCGGAAATAGTCTTATCCATAGAGGTTGACTAATATGTTCTCAATGATAAATAAATACAATGTTTATCCGATCTATTTGATACTGACCTACTTTGAATCAGTTGTGCTATTCTGTAAAAATCTCACCGTGAAAACTTAGGTGAAGTGAGCTTGAAGTGAACTGTCACTGCCTTAGCATCAGTAGGTATCGATGACAGTGACAGCTCACTCCACGCTCACTTCACCTGAGTTTTCACGGTGAGATGGTTACAGAAATTGCTATTCTTGCAGTTAACTTTAATTAGCAGTTGCAAAAACATGTTCTCCCATACATTCTGTATGGGAGAACAAGTTTTTCAACTATAATGTTAAGTTTGTTGGATAAATTCATCCCAACTACGGAACCCTTCATTGTGCGTGGTTTGACATGCACTTGGCCGGTTTTTTAACATAAGTATCAACCTGTTAAATTAAATGGTTGAAAACATGTTCAAATCATACGATTAATTGATTTAAATGAATTCACAAGATTAAACAAAAACATAATTATGATTAACTTATCTTTCGGAAAATTCCGAGATTCCCATGAAGTTATTTTTATTTATTCAGGATCAAAGAAAATATTTCTGATTATTTTTATCGCGAATAAGCAATCAATCTGCATACAATTGATTCTAATGACGTCGGCTAAGTTTGTATTTTTATACATTAATCTTCATAATCAGGTACCTTCAAAATATTATCTAACCCATTTAGGCCAAGTTGACATGTAGGTACTTCAATAAAATTTTGAAACCTGGGTAGCAGTTTTATCTACTTAATTCCCCAACAACATTGCTATAATCTAAGCTGATAAAATAATTCGAAATGTAAAGTATTAAGATGCTGCATTACTTTAACATAATATTATGTGCATTTCGAGTTTAAGATGAACAAAATAGAAACATGAATAAAAAAATTCATTAAATTAAAAAGAGAGAATATCACTCTTATATTCATAAATTTAGAAATACAAATTACCTACAATTTCAAAATAGGATTATGTTTAAAGATAATACCTATCAAATCAACATCTTATTAATAACAACATATTTTTATCCAAATTTTTATAAAAATATTTAAAAATGTAAATAATATGTATTGAAAATGAAATAAAAGAACAATAATTTTGTTTTTGGAGATAGTTTATTTTAATGACATCGTAATATATTAAATTGGACAAGAAAACATAATTATTATAATAATAATATTATGCTCTATCACCAAACCGGTTTTAACGAACTCTGAAGAATTTGGCAATGAACTTAAATTTTTTGTAGATGAAGGCCGGTTCTTTTTATACCTGCAGGTCTGAATAGATCTTCAGGTAAAATATAATATCTATTGAAGAGTATAAATAGTCTTCTAGATCGTATTTCGGCCGCGGCGGCCAATCTCAACGGAGATTCGCCTTCGGCGCTGGAGATATTATAGTGCACAAGTATTTACGCAGACACAGGCGCACTTTCTCCACCCGCACTCTGATAGTCCGATGGGACGGCAATCCGACACGAGAGAGATATCAGGCGCAGGACCAACGACTTAACGTGCTTTCCGTGCCACGGGTGATATCACACCGCAAACTTCCAAACTCCGGGCTCTTACAAGAAATTCTTAATGGAAAAACCTAATAACACTTTGCCCGACCCGGGAATCGAACTAACGCTCAGCGGTCGCGCTTGCGATCACGAGACCAACGGGGCAGCAGTGAAGAGTAATTAGTATCTTTAGATAAGTATAGATTCACTTACAACGTAAAATACAAACGAATGACGTGATTTTACACACAGATTTCCGAAAGACATCGAAATAATCAATAGACAAGTGATTATTCCGTAGTAAAACCAACAAGTATGTACTTACATATGTTCATAATTAGCAGATAATTATTTATTTATGCGTAAGGTTTAGTAGTGGCATTGGCAGTGAGCGATGAAAGAAACATCACGTCCAGAGTAAAATAATGTAACTCACATTATTGTGTACGTGTTACAAGTATTTTTCTGTAAGTCACGTTGGACTTATATTAGGACTAAGTCAATTGATTGGTGAGGAGCTCTTGGGTAAATGATAACACTCTCACGAAGACTAAGCTACGCTTGCCACGGCCGGTTCTTATATGGGTGACCAACTATTACACCGAGAGTTCGAGATACATCAGTGTCTCGAAAAGCACGTATAGTTGGTCCCGGCTGTCATTCGTAGATCTTTGACAGTCGTTACAGGTAGTCAGAAGCTCAAAAGTCTGACAACCAAGGTTGTGAAGGTCAGTCAGGCAGTTGCGCCATGTAAAATATTGGTATTCAGCTGCATCCGGTTAGACTGAAAACCGACCCCAAAATAGTTGGGAAATGGCTAGGCAGATTGATTGCCAACTTGGAAGTTGGTAAAGTTACAGTTTTTTGGCGACACATGTGAAAATACCAATGAAAAAGCGAATCGATCATGTTTTAACTTTTCAAATGACACGTGATACTAAAATGAAAATAAAATTGATTATGCGTTATTTTGGCAATCAATTTTGATTATTTCTTTATCTCTCGGTTGAAAAAAACTTATAATTGATTAATCGTGTGTTATCTATCCTCGATTGCAACTTTTAATAAGTATTTTGACACATTGGTATTAATGAAAATGATAAAACCGTACCTATATTAATACCGATAGTCGATGTGAAAAAATTATGTTAAAACGATGAAGGAAAACATCGTAAGGAAACCGGCATGTCCTAGAACCAAAAATTCGAAGACATGTGACATCTACCAACCCGCTTTGGGCCCGCGTGGTGGATTATGGCCCACTCCCTCTCACAGAGAGGAGGCCTGTGTCTCAGCAGTGGGAACATTATAGGCTGATTGTGCAAAGTCGATGTGTGGGTTTTTTTGTACGAACAAGTCCATAAATTGGTTTTCCCTTTTCTAAAGTATTAGAATTAATATACATTCTCTTGTTTAGCGCATTCGCACACGGTATAGTTTTCGGATGTCCTCCAAACGGTCATTTTTTTTTGTATGACCTTTGTTTTGAATGACGTGTTCGTTGATACATTTTTCATTAAGCTCCTACCAAAAATCGGCCATTTATTGTATGTGGTCTGCGAAAAAATGATTGGGTGCTTCGACTGTGTTTAATTTTACTAAAACAAACTGCTGTAACTTACATTATATGCTTACGAGTTAATAAAAAAATGACTAACTTAGTTTTTGGAAAGGCCGACGACGTAGAATCTGGTATTATTATTCGGGTTGAATTGACACGGGCCCGGTTGTCACTGACCCTATCGTTTGCCGGATTCTATTTCTCGTCCGGGTATGATTCATTATTTTATGTGATGCTTGCAATACCCGGAATATGTTATTACCCCGACTGCCTGTAATTAACTGCCTCGTTGTTTTAGTGGTCGCAGACGCTACTGCTGAGCATGAGGCCAGGATTCGATTCCCGGGTCGGGTAAAGTGTTATTGAGTTTTTCTATCTGGAATATTTCAGTAACAGCCCGGAGTCTGGATTTGTATGCCCAGGATAAACCTTCACTAGGGTCAAAATAAAAACTTGATCGAAACGTAATTAAAACGAATTACAACAAAATTAATGCATTCCATCTTCAATCAATCATTATCGGATGTGACTATCAATTTCTAGATTGGAAAACGCTCGATAACAACGCAATTTCATTGCCTGGGTGCAATAATGTCATTACAAAATCATTCTGATTGACAAATCGTTGGTCTGTCAAACCGTAAACTGTAAATTAATGCTTAAAACATAATGTTCCACAATCTACAAGGTCAATGATATCGATACCCAGCACATCTGCGGAGTTTCGCTAACTCATTTAATTTGAACCCGTATATGTCAGTTCGAAAAATCTGGTAGGCATATTCTAGAACCAAAAATTCGAAGAAATGTGACATCTACTAACCCGCACTGGGCCTGCGTGGTGGATTACGGCCCACTCCCTCTCGAAGAGACGAGGCCTGTGTCCCAGCAGTGGGAACATGATCAGCTTATGCTTATGCTCATAAGTCAATATTTTGTATTGGATCTTATGCATAAAAGATCGAATCGGGACTGTCTCGATTTATGCTGTAATTGGGGTCACCCTTGCATTTCCATATTTTTACGAGCAGCGCTATTCTAAAAATCTCAATAAGTGCAAAACTCACGATAATAAGTGATTTAAAAAAAAAACTTAGTTAAACTGACATCCGACAGTGCGTCACATTGACCTACAGAAGTGAGAAGCTCTTGGCCTGCATCTCACCTGATGGTAAGTGATGATCGGGTCGAAGGTGGAAGCGAGCTTCACGCGGAATCCTCAACCACAGAGGAACTGGCTATCTTACCTCTAGCTGCCGAAACACAACAATGCTGTTACTATGTTATGGTGACAGACATAACAAGTGAGTTTGTTTAGTTATGAGTCTAAACAAATGAAAAATAAGTGCCCGGGTTGGTGGGACATAAAAATATAATTTTCACAACTCGTGGCATGTTTCAAAGCAACATTTACCAGTAAATCGTTTCACTATGTAAGAAAGGCAAAGATTTGTGCATAAAATCAAATAACACACAAAACACTGCTGCATTTGGCAATACGTGATGGTTTGATTGTATCAAACCATCACGTATTGCCAAATGCATCAAAATATAACAGAATATTATTTCAACATTTCACGTGAAGTTAAGAAATCTAACACTACATATCACTGTGCAGTCAATATTATGCTTAATTACATAATCCATGCATGTAGGTACTAGTTCAATATTTAATGTAATTATTGTTTCTCGACTATCCCATTGGTCTTGTGTTCACAAGCAGGCCTGGGGGCATACTCCCTGAGTCAATCAACAAATATACGGGCCCGTCCGAAAGTAGTTCGATACTTTGGAATGAATCCTGCTCCCCATTAATTACCAAACTTTTTCGGACGGGCAAATAACACATCTTGAGTAAGGACAACTACCAAATGGTGTTGTCATTTATTCTTAGTTGTCATTTATCATTAGTTAATCTTATGTCCGTAGGTGATACGGAGTAGGAAACCCGACCGAAACTATGGATTTTGTGCTTAGAGAGTAGACCCCCTGTTGAGCGATCCGTAAATATCTCACCGTGAAAACTTAGGTGAAGTGAGCTGTCATTCAACTTCTGTAAAAATCTCGCCGTGAAAAGTTTAGTGAAGTGAGGTTGGAGTGAACTGTCACTGCCTTACCATCAGTAGGTATCGATGACAATGACAGCTCACTCCACGCTCACTTCACCTAGGTTTTCACGGTGAGATGGTTACAAAATAGCAATGCTGATACTAGGGATTGACACTAATGACAGCTCACTTCAAGCTCACTTCCCCAAATTTTTACGGTTTGATTTTTCCGGAATAGATCGACTGGGCAATCTAATCAATAGTAAATTTCTCAGTAGCATCCTGGAACCTACGTATTTGGCAATAGATTCCTACTACCTGGGGTAGTATTATGAAGTATGAATGCCATCATTATTCCACTGCGAAAGCGAGATGGTGCTAGCGGTCTTGTCTAGCTCCGTCTCTCTCTCACACTGGAAAAATGGTGGCATTAGTACTTCATAATACGGCATCTGGGACTTAAACATAACTGGCGAAATGAGGATGTAAAATCTTCTCTGCCTATCCCCAGGAATGCCTACAGCCGTGATGTTGTTCACCCAATAAAAATCTGTTTACCCAACACATTGTATAATTATTTCAACGTTTTTCTAGTGCATTGGAAATTCAAAGCTCACTTTTTGTTTTTATAACACTAACCATTTTCGGCATTCTGTGCCGGTATTGGATCGGCCAATGACCCAAACAACCGGTTTATAAAGTAATTTTGTTTTGCATTGAAGGTTCCGTATAAGATTTATAAATAAAACACGGTTCCATTTAAATAAGTTTAAGTTCAAAGTTTATGATGGTATTTTTTGTAGAATTAGCAATGAAAACAGTTTTTGCTAATATGTATTTATAGTTTGTTTGCCAAGCTTCTATCCGGTTTGTCGGTTTTTTTAAATGAAACAAGCAAATAAACCTTATTGGTGCTATCTACGCCTAAAAGAGACAACTTTAAGATAGTTAATTGATTCAGGCGTGACTTTGCGGAAATCCATAACAATAGACTCAGATATATTTAGTAACCTATTCCGCATAACTATTCTTCAAGAGTCACAAAAAACCAGCTCTCGGTGTGGCAACACGTCGGGTTCTGGTTTGCGACTGGTCAATCGTCATCCTGAGGATGCCTCGTTGAGAGGTGAAACACGTGTTGATTTCCTACAGGGTTTTTATGACTCTTGAAGAATAGTTAAGCAGAATAGGTTACTAAATATATCTACGTCCATTGTATTTTAGAGATAACATATAATAATGAACTAAATCACCAAAGTATTTTTGCCCTCTAAATATTGGCGCAGTGGCCATCTTGGCCTTTAATAAATACCCGTCAAGTTAAAGGGGGTGCCTAGGTAACGAAATGACGACTTATAGAGAAGTATGGAAGACAAGCCCAAATAAATTTAAGGTTAGAAGAATGATGATATGGAACGCGTAAAAGACTCAAAACTCTTCTGAAAATAAACGTTTCTAGTTATTGTTCATAAATTCCAATTTACGAAAGGATGCTTTCGAAAAAAAAGCATCATAAGTCATCGACTTAATTTTCCTATCACAGAACCAATCACCAATAACAGAATTAACGGAATTCCAATGCCGCCGACAAGCAGAAGCCCCACTTTACATACAGGAGGTTCCGCATTGAGAAACATAAGGAAGTGCCATAAAAAGGAAAGAGCACTTCCCATCATGTCACCCATTAGGTATTGATTGTCAGTTCAATAACTATTATCAGACAGAATGTCAATTGATTATAACGCGTGATAATAAAACAATGCATGGCAATCGTTATCATAAACTAAGACTTAATAGCCGCTAAATGAGTGTTCCTGCCCATTCATCTCTATAAGAAACCGCAGTATTGAAGAGTTGGGAGAGTTTTGAAATAGGGATAATATTGAAATTGGGACGACGATTGCATACCTCGTTATACCAACTCAGTTTTTTTTGTCACGATATATCTATAGGTATTGTCCTTTCTATCAATCTGCCTAGCCTTTTCCCAACTATGTTGGGGGCGGCTTCCAGTCTAAACGGATGCAGCTGAATACCAGTATTTTACATGGAGTGACTGCCTATCTGACCTCCACAACCCAGTAACTGGGCAATACGATACCCCTTGCTAAGACTGGTTGCCAGACTTTCGGGCTTCTGACGACCCGTAACGACTGTCAAAGATCCACGAATGACAGCCGGGACCAACGGCTTAACGTGCTTTCCGAGGCACGGAGGAGTCTCGGTATGTAAAGATGGTCACCCATCCACAGACCAACCCCGGCAAGCGTAGCTTAAACTAATGGATCGACCCGTGCGGCTATTATTACTTAGCCACGAGTAGTACTTTCTATATTGATTCAATTTTAATATTGACTCATTTTGAATACCGTCCCAATTTAAATACCGTCTTAATTTCAATACTGACTAAATTCAATATTGTCGCAATTTCAATACTGTCCCAGTTTCAATACTGTCCAAATTTCAAAACTCTTCCAACTCTTCAAATTACTTGGAAATCCACCTTCTGTAGATTATTATTCTGTCGTGGCTCTCGATCAATCATGTCGAGTGTCTGTCTTAAAGTGAGCAAAAAATGTTAACATCTTTGATGAATGTATTCGTTTTATTACTTTGTGTATGCTAGTTTCGGTTTAATTGAATTATCTATGACTGGTTTTCGTAGGTTGCCAATGGATTTCATTGCTGATGTTTTTTTATCAATATTTTTATAATTTATTTTAATAACAATTTCCAATTGATAACGTCATAACGTCAACAAACAAAGCAGCAGTAAAAAGCTATAGTCGTTTAAAAAATGAAAAACTTTTTATTATTTTTTCTCAAAACTAGGATTTCCAACTTAGACCACTTTTCACTAAAGGTACAAACTTCATAAAAACTTAGTCTTCAAAAAATCAAATAAACAAGTCTTTCATTAAAAGAAATCAGGTCTTAAGTAAAACATCAAGTAAACCGAGCCTAATTCTCGAATAAAATAACAAAAATCTGTCGCAGTCGTGTCGCAAGTCCGCGGTTCGTTGCTCATTGCAAGAACAACTTTCACAATAAACATAAATGCCAGTCTTTCAATTTAAGGGCCAATATTAATATTTGAAGTGACTACTTATCAAAGAAAACGCGAGACATTGATTAGATTTGCTCATGAAATGTTGGTTGTGTAATTTGCACGCTGTTGCAGGTTTTTATTTGAAGCTTATTTCTTTTTTCTGATTCGACTTTGGAACATGATTGCAGCTCAAATTCAGTTTCAGTGGAAGTTTCTCGAATAAAAACACAATAGTTCAATTAATTCTGAAACTGATAACAAAATTGCAAAATTGACAGCGTCGTTGGTCTGGTTGTCACCAGTGCTAGTGCTGAGCATGAAGTCCTGGGTGCCATTCCCAGGTCGGGCATAGTGATATTGGGTTTTTCTATCAAAATTTTCTCAGTAGCAGCCCGGAGTCTCGATTTGAGTCCAGTTGATGGCTCGGCCCACTATTAAATGGGAGTTGAACGTAAGTAGCGCAATACAGATACACCTCTGCCTAACCCTTCCGGAATTATAGGCGTGATGTTATGTATATGTATGTAATTGCAAAATTCATCAATTGAAAATTCGGTGCACCTTTATGTGCAATGCGATGATCAACTGGGACTCAGTTCTCACTGGGCGAGGAAATGGGTTTTAATCCACCTTTCTGGCGAATTGCAAGAGCAAGGGTAAACCCTGAGATGGCTTTTTTACTTTTGGCCATTTTAAGAGTCTTTGTACGCACATTAATATTACAAAATCTACTATCGTCAGCCATTGCAAACTTCGAAATCGCAAAACATAACTGTGCTAGGCATAACCGCAATATACCTAGTTACGCGACATTACAAGCTATAGTGGTACATGCTTAAACGGTCTACAATTTAACAATGTTAACTTTAAGGGCTTTACCACAAAAACTTAGACACTTGTTCGACGCGTGTCTAATGTCAGTTTTATGTCAAACTCCATACAAAAACGTCATGTTTAAAATGTGTTTAGGCTTAACAACTGCTAAACACGGTTTTGTCGTAATAGGGTAACAGTTTAGAGTAAAGCATATCTTTATGTATTTATAAATTAAAGTCTCTTCGTGTCGGTCTGTGTGACCACGTTGTTCTTCTAAACTACGCAACGGATTTTGATGCGGTTTCATCATCATTTAGAGATATATTCCGGATTTTTTTTGTTTATAATATTAACATAAAGCTTAATACATTATTATTTAGCTTAGGAAATAATAAAGAAAAGCCGATGTTTTGTCAAGTCGTAAAAACCGTGCGAAGCAGGGGGTGGGTCGCTAGTCGTGCATAAAATAATTTTTTTTTCTATTTTTGTTTTTTGCGTAAATCCATCATAAAATACAATAATCGTAAATATATTTAGTAACCTATCCCGCTTAATTATTCCTCGAGAGTCATAAAACCCTACACGTGTTTCACCTCTCAACGAGGCATCCTCAGGATAACGATTTACGAGTACCAATCGCGAACCCGAACACGACGTGTTGCCACGCCGAGCGCTGGACGCAGAGAAAGCCGCGCGGCGGGCGGGCTGGAGAGAGTCTCCATCCAACACATTTTAAGATATTTCAGACTTGATCCAGCGGGAAAAGTTCTATATTCATTATTATTCTCTGCTACCCTTTAATATAATTAACAGAATATTCGTTAGACCCTATAAAAAACTCATTACAGTTATTAAAAGTACGGTTTAAACGATAAAAATGCAGGATTTAAATCAATTATGGCGGATTCAAATCGATTAGTCGAGCATCGGCAATGGCGTGTGCGCTCACGTTTTCAGGTAATTTTCAATATTAGATTATCGGTCTTCATGGATGGGAATTTAATGCGAAATTATAGCATTGAATAAGGACGTACAATTTTTTTTTTTATTCCTGTAGGTAATATAATGTCAAGTAGTCAAAGACAAGTCCGTTCGAATAAAAATAAGAATTGGTCACCCTACAATAAAATTATACTGGGATAGTAAGCTACTTTTAATAATATTCGAATTTGATTTTACTTCTCGGATTATGACATTTTAGAAGCATACAATTCGTATAATATTTTAGTGATATGATTCCGGAATTATGCCAAAATATTTCGTATAATTCTACAATTCCAGAAGAACCATTTCCAACAAGACAACGTAATATAATAACAATGCATTAAAAACATTAGCTTCCTCGTTTACCTTCCACCGGATATAACGTTTAAGATAATCTCGAGCACTTTGTCATCGGCGCGCATGCGTATATTGCAGACGGCTGCGTAAGAGCAGACTCGCCTACGCAGAACACAGCTGATAATATTATGCTTATTTATATGACGGCGTTGCTTAGCAACCAGATCGTTCTTGAAGATTAAAAAAAATATGGCATCACTTTTAAGTACTTATGCATTATACAGGGTGATTGGGAATTCGATTTATTCTTCGAAAAGCGTAACAATAACGCTTATTTGTAACTTTGACCCCATGTCTACTGGTCGAATTTGTTAAAACGCTTTTTAAGTGTATTAGATTTTTTTATTCGCTCTTAGAAATTATCTGTAACTCACATTGCTAGTAATGTTATCATTTAGCACATATTTTCAAGTATCGTTTTAACGGTAAAAACACTCGAAAACCCATTGATAAGAATCGGCAGACGGCGCAGCGCAGACGCACCCAAAGATCTAAAGATAATAAATACTCTTTACAATGATAGACTAAAACAATAGTTATTAACAACTACAATATTGACATACATAGATAATTATCTAAAATAGTTTCATATCCTTATCGTAAAGTTTAATAACAAATGTAATTCTTTTGTACCTTGGCTTATTCTAGGTTCAGATATTCCGGATATAAAGTGATTATTAATGTTTTTTTTTTTATTGAGGTTATCTTCAGAACTAATGGTTTTCATTCGGAAAAGTACGAAAACACAGTTTATTGACATATCAAATGGCATTGAAGCGATTTTAGGAAAGTATTGGGTGAGCTTGTTTAGAAAAGAAACAAAAAAAATACCCAGTAGTGGGATTCTTCTTCTTTTTTTCGTTTTGATGGTGCAGTTCGATTCAAACTTAATGGCGGCTCGGAACATGACGCGAGTCGTTGCGCAGTAACAATTTCGTGTGCCAGCGGGTGTGAGGGGTGGGATAGTGCGCAGCAAAAAGTTAATTTCCGAGCCGCCATTAAGTTTGAATCGAACTGTACATCTATGGCTATCTTGGAGGAGCTCGTGGCTAAGTACTAACAGCCGCACGAGTCGATCTAACAGGTTAAGCTACTCTTGCCGGTGTTGGTCCATGGATGGGTGACCATCTTTACATACCGAGACTCCTTCGTGCCTCGGAATGCACGTTAAGTCGTTACGGCTCGTCAGAAGACCGAAAGTCTGACAACTAGTCTTACCAAGGGGTATCGTATTACCCAGTTACTGGGTTGTGGAGGTTAGATAGACAGTAGCTCCATGTAAAATACTGGCATTCAGCTGCATCCGGTTAGACTGGAAGCCGACACATCTATGTTGCTACTGGCCCAGTAAGTGGCCACGTTTATTGCGGCGCGTGAGACGTTGTTTAGATCGTCAAGGGACTTTTGGGACACTAGCAGATGGAACATAGTCTATTCATTTGTACTCCTACTGTACGGCTATGGACTACGGAAAGGGTTATGTGAGCGATTTGGATAAAAATTTATAGCATTTTATTTATGTACACACAGTAAAAGATACGACATAATTATAATATGAGATATAATATGATTCATTTTATTTCAATAGCAATAAATAATTTTCTTTGTAACAAAAAACAAAAGAAACCACTAATACGATCAATGAATTGTGAAAGAACGATATATTGTGTATAAAGGATTTTGTATCGCCTTTCCTCTTATTGTAATTCACTTATCGCCATTTGCGTCACTTGAGGAAAAAAGGAAAAACCCTACTCAAGACACGATACAATAAAAAAATATGGGTCATCAAAACATTTTTATCATCGCAAATTGTATATCAATCCCATTTTTGCTCCTAAAACCTTTAGAATTTCCCCCGAAACGAAATGTTGTCTCATCCAGTTTTTAAATAAGGCGAGGTACAAAGTATTTTTATCCAAAACTGTAACAAACGACCTCTAAACGTAATTGTGCTAAGGCCATTAACAAAGTAATATGATACTGAAGGAACTGTGTCCTGTGGTAAAGTGAACATCTCAAGTAACATTGTTCATGTATTTTATTGTGTATTCCTTGAACTTCTGTTCTTCACATATTGGCAGGTTTCTTGCTTTTTTACACTGTCTTCCCTTAATTTTCTATTATCACTGTAATTTGAAAATATTGTAAAAGTCAATTCCCATAGAATTTCTAGCCGGCTCATCTCCATAGGAAACAACAAATTGGAACCCTGCATCTACCTTTTGACGTTTCATAAGTGCCCATGTAGGTTTATAGGAAATAAAATTACCATTCTGATTGCTATCGCTACTTTCATGTTGATTATAAAAAATGCATTTTGGATTCAAGGTAGATAGATAGACAAATATTAAAGATAAACCATTTATTCGGTGCACACAAAAGAAATAGCACAACACACAAAAGCAGAATTAAAAGATAACAAATGAGGCCATAAATATAAAGAAGACAAGGAGCCAATATACGTTAAAAAAAATAAAAAGGATTAAATGGACACTATGACTATGGCACACTAATTCAAAGTTGTCTCACATAACTTCCAAATAACGACAATACTATAGATAAATAAAAAATATATTATGTACAACCAAATTAAAAAGAGAATGAGAAGACTGAAACCTATAATTTCATAAGCTTACAATCATTACTAGATAAACCAAGTCCATTTTTAAAACGGTGCGAGAAAATTACGTTCTTCGGAACAATAGTCAATAATATGGTCATAATACTACCATGAAAGCTGATGGCTAGTATTGATTAGATCATAAAATCGCAACATCGAGTAATCATTGAATGTACTCGGAAGTCAATCATCATTCATCATTACCTGCCGCCGTGCTGTATATAACTCGGAAAGTAAAAATAAATTGTCACAATACAATTTATTTCTACTTTGTGTGTAATCCGGCTTTTTTATTTGTTTCGAATAATATTATTTTAATTCTAGTAGTTTTGATATAATTCCATGAATTTCAAAAACGGAATTCCATGTTTGAAATCGAAATTATGTGGAAATAATATTCATAATCCTGATAAAAAAAATATGTCAATATTTGGTGACTAGGATTAATTTAATGAAATGGTGAGTTTATATTTTTAGTTCGAATTCCGCCAGAATTAGACGAATCGTAGATTATAATCCATAAGGTAGGTATTACGAATAATTCCGGATGTGACAACTCTTTTTATTGTGATTTAGTTTTGGTTACTTTTTACACTACCTACCTGCTATTGGTGGTTAATTATTTACTTTATCATTGTCGATAGCATTCGGTGAGATAGTGGTGTAATGTGCCTGCCTGCCTGCCTGCCTAGCCTTTTCCCAACTCTGTTGGGGTCGGCTTCCTGTCTAACCAGATGCAGCTGAATACCCGTATTTTACATGGGGCGACTGCCTATCTGACCTCCACAACCCAGTTACTGGGTAATACGATACCCCTTGGTAAGACTGGTGGTCAGACATTCGGGCTTCTGACGACCCGTAACGACTGTCAAAGATCTACGAATGACAGCCGGCACCAACGGCTTAATGTGCTTTCCGAGGCACGAAGGAGTTTCGGTATGTAAAGATGGTCACCCATCCACGGACCAACCCCGGCAAGCGTAGCTTAACCTGATGGATCGACCCGTGCGGCAGTTATTAATTAGCCACGAGCTCCTTAATACAAGTAAAAGTAAAGTCAGCAACTTAAATACAAAAAAATCTTCGTATACCTACCTAAGTAGGTACTTATGAAATAATACACTCATAATTATTTATTTATATTGACTAAGAAAATCACTTGGAATTAGAACTCACACGTCGAAGCAATGGCATTCCGCCAATGATTGCGTATAGTTGCGCTTGCGACGGTTAAGGCAATGCTAGTTAACGTAATTTAACTTATTGTTAACAGTTACCTATAGATAACGGTGTTTAGACAAAAGAGGAAACTAACAGTACACTTAACACTATAGAAATAACAGAACTGTGTCCAGGTATGGTCAGTCAACAGTTTCTTGTAACCTGATGTACCTATACTACATTTGAAGTAAGATTAGAAATTTAAACAAACCTTTTTACAGTCCGTTCAACCGATTTTGACTTCTATACCGTAGGAATAAGAATGGCTTTAAAATAAAAAAAACGTTAGACAATACCAACTGTCTACTGCAGCTGCCATTTGTCATGCCACCAACGCAATAGAAGTCAAAATCGGTTGAACGGACTGTAAAAAGGTAAAATAAGTAAGTAAGTAAGATAAATAAGAATAGGTAGGCAAGTTAAATTAAAATAAAAGAACAATTAAAACACATAGACGACCTGTGCGAGGCCAAAAAGGCTCCTACCTCAGCCTAATGCTGCGATATTTAAATAAATATATACCGTAGCGCTGGTATTCTGATAGGGCCCGCTGTGATGCCACGGACACGCCTACAGACACAATATATAAATCCCACTAGAGAATTACAACATAAAAATAAATAAAACAATGAAAAATAATACATGAATAAAAACCGTAACTATAAACATTTGTGCATGAATCGACTCACGCCAGACGTTCCAACATCACTTGTCGATGGTGTTATCTGTGGTGACAAGCGAAGGGACGCTGCGGGCGCCGTGGGCGCTGTGGCAACACAGATGATAATGATTAATCGTAACTACTGCTTATTAGTAATGGCAATTAATGCGATTTTGCATTAATTTCATTAGCATGTGAATTCTTGAGTCTTAGCATGATAATTGCTATTGCTATGCTAAGAGCTAATATGACGATAATTAATAATAATGAAGTATGTGAATTTTGTTAATCACTCGCGAACGAGGTCACGGTCACGTGAAACTGATAGATTTAGTATTCCCGACTTCCCGTAGGTGCGACGGAGAGCACACGCTACCGCTGCGTGCGTCAACACTCTGACGTATGATAGTAGTATAAAAAAGTACGAAGCGATAAGTTCAGTTAGCACTTCACAGAATTTCGCAACTACATTTCATTGGCTAAATGCTAAATATGAATTCGCATGCTAATTCAACCATCACTACTGCTTATGAAATATATAGTGATGCCATTTAGGTTACAAGAACTTGGGATTAAAGAAATAGTAGCAGTGGATGATAAAACTAGAGCGGTATAGAAAACCATAGCAAAGAAGTGTGTCAAGTTGTATTTCAAAATGAGCAACAGTCAGGAAAATTAATTGTTAGACACATTGTATACCCACTTAAATTGTCCGTATATGCAAAATCATAACTATGATTCTTTTGACAATTCTATGAAATGGATATAGCACGGAAAATTGACGTACGGTGCCAATTTTCCTTACAAATAATTTCCCTGACTATATGTTATATCAAAGTAAATAAGTAATAATATTAACTAATGAGAATAGAAACCAGAAACGAATGAGAGAAAAAACCCATGAAACCAAACTTTTAATTTTATGTATATTTAAATTCAACACGTGTTTTCAAACTTTCGGACAATGAACTCAAACTTGCTGACAATTGGATGAATCCTACAACAAAGACATAAAGCTAGTTGTACACAAACTAGTATTTGGGTCAAACCGACGATTTTATGCACCAATGTGTCCCACTTATCAGGCTTCAGCTTCACGCTCATTTAATGAAAAGCCACACGTTTTGTTAAACGTGACATTTTGGTAAACGTGACGCTTATTAAACCGGTTTATTACGACGAAAAGCCCGGTTCTCTATAGGAAATACAAGTTTTCCTTTTTCGTGGAATTTTTTAGAACCAAACTTTTGCCATAGGCGATGATATTGTTTGCTGATTACTTTTCAGCAGGCTTTACAAAGCCTCATAATTAAGGTATAATGTGTATGTAGGTGTCGCAGGGTGATTTGATAATTCGTATTTTCGTGAAAAAAATCCTGCGAGCAACTTGGAAGTAGCGCTCGCTCGCTCAGCTTGCATGCGGTTGGTCACAGTTCTAACCTAACCTATTTCACCCAGTTAATATTGCTAAGCTAAAAGGGTTAATACCAGGTTAAAAATAAAACTCTAAATCGATTATATTAACGACAAATCCATTATGACATGTCTTCTTTCACACTATACAGGGTTACTGGTAACTCGACGTATTCCTTGCAGGACGTCATAGTAGGGTTAAAATGCAACAATTTAAGCCACCAAATGTTCTACCGAAATTCAGTAGTTTTTGAATTAGTTAAGAGTTTTAGAGCTAAAAATTACAAAAAATTAAATGTTTTGTTAGTGATATTTGCCAAAGTTTTAGGCATTATTGAACTTTTAATTATTAACAAAGGTCTGCTACGGCGTCAACTATGATAATAACTTAAATTTCAGTACAGTCGCGCCGTAAATCATTTTTAAATTGGTTTCAAATGGTTTAATCTGGGATTTTTCATTAAAAACTAAAACTCTTAACTAATTCAAAACTACTGAATTTCGGTAGAACATTTGGTGGCTTAATTTGTTGCATTTTAACCCTACTATGACGTCCTGCAAGGAATACGTCGAGTTACCAGTAACCCTGTATAAGTAGGTACCTACGATAACACGTGTCGACCCAAATACCCACTTCAAAAACAGTACTTGATACCGAATCGTCGACATGTCCTACTTAAAAGTTGAAAAGTTGTCAATGTGACTTTATGAATCAAATGATATAATTTTATTAAACTTTGGGGATGATTTTGACAATCCTTTTATGTAGCTTCACATCGCTTCTCTCATGCGAATTTTGGTAAAACATGCTCTCTTAAAGCATTTTAAACCGGTTTTCTTTACTTAGGCTAACTTAGTCAAGTTCTGATCAAGGCCAGGTGTATTATTAGCTCCTTTATGCATTTATATCCCCAACCTGTTATTTTCGTGTATTTTGTTCTTCCTTTGCGTCATGTTTACCGCAAATAATCGTATTTTCTTCTTTTGTTCTTCTTCTTTGTGCGAATAACGCAATTATCATAATATTATCTTACGTAAATATTATTTTGAGCAATTCAATTCATCATCACCGCTCTAAAATCGTGCGCTGCCGCCGCCAGCCGTAGAACAAAAATATCATAGACATGTCAAAGTCAAAGTCAAAGTGAAATAATTTTTTACAATTAGGCACGTATAACGCACGTTTCAACGTCAAAAACAAAGAAATAGAACTGATTCTAGTCCCCTTCCAAAAGGTAGTTTTCGTATGGAGAAGAATGGGCTAGAAACTCCACCCCACTCCACTCTTTTAAAAATGTTTTACAATATTTTGTATACATCAATTATACAATTAAATATATGTGAAGACGATGTACCTAGAATAAGATTTCTGTACCACAATAGTTAAGTGACATCCATGTGTGAGTTACCCCAGCAAAGTAATGTCGAAAACGTTTGCGTTACCCCAGCAAAATAATATCGAAAATAGTCATTTAAATCTTATAGATAATTAGTTGTGCAGCATCTGTAATTGTTGCGCACATTTTTATATTTGTTGCACTTACACTGGAGTACGATTTAAATGATTATTTTTGACATTACTTTGCTGGGGTAATGCACACACATCCATCTACCCGCACTGGGCCCGCATGGTGGATTACGGTACGGCCCGCTCCCTCACACAAGGCGTACGCCCGAGTGTCAGCAGTGTGAATATATTATACAGGGTTAAATAAAATTTGCTAGCAAAACTTTTTAGACGTGATGGGCATAGTCATGTAAAAATGATTTGAAAAAAAAAAAATTGGTGATGTTTTTTTGTGGGGTCACGAGTTCACGACCGCAGTTAGTGACACTTGAAATATTTATTAAAAAAAAACAGTTTTTTTATGTGTAGACTTCACAGAGGGTTTCGATATCTAAACACGATAAAACAAAATAAAACAGATTTTCTCAACTGATACTTCAAGTACTTAACAAAACTAACTGCGGTCGTTGACCCCCCCACCTAAATATCGTTGTTTTTGTTTTGTAATCTAGCCTATTTTATTTTTACTCTGTATAGACTGACTAAATATGCTGTTATTTTCGTATGATAGCCGTTAGCTAACATATCTTGTGTCTTTTTCCCAGGCATGGTCGGAGCACCAGATGTTGTCAAACCATCAGATAAGGTCGAAGATCAATCACCGTACCTCAACGGCAACCCAGTCTACACAATCAGCGGTAAGTGTCCAGTTCTATCATTATTCAGAGCATAAGAAAATTATAATATATCTGTGAGAGGTACGCAACTCAACACCACCTGACATACAATGTAAATAAAACGGAAGTCATGATTTTTAAATATAAGAAAGGCCCCGATGTAGTACTCCCTATTAATTTAGGTGGAACTTATTTAAAAATAGTTACAAAATTTAAATATCTCGGGCATATTGTAACAGAAAACTTATCGGATGTTGATGATTTGGAACGACAGAGACGCAATATCGCTTGTAGAAGCAATATGCTGGCTAGACGTTTTTATCACTGCTCGAATCAAGTTAAGGTGACGCTGTTCAGAGCCTACTGTCAGTCGTTATACACCAGCCAACTTTGGTACCGGTACACGAGGAGTGCGTATAACACTCTTCGTGTACAGTATAATAATGCTTATCGGGCGCTATGATGAACTGGCCCTGGCGGTGTAGTGCGACTGACATGTTCGCCGAGAGCAACGTTGCCGGCTTTTCCGCGCTGCTAAGTAAGCTCAGAGTGTCATTCTACACAAGGGTAACCCTGAGTAAGAATGAAATTATAAAAGCCGTTTACCGTGTCGTCCATCTTGCAAGAGAGGCAAAAGACTTTTAGTAATAGATTTTTAGTTAGGTACTGCATTTTTTTATATTGTTATATTCTATCTCTGTTATTATTCTAATGTGTTTGTATGGTATGGGTTCAATAATTGCCTGAAATAAATGAAATTTAATTTAATTTAATTTAATAACAGGCAATATGATAAATTAATTTAAAAAAATAAAAACTATTTTGAACTCCTTGTAAGAATAGATGAAACCTCTGCCGTTTTAGTTATTGTGTCAAAATCAAAAATCAAAATATTTTATTTCACATAAACCTACATGGGCACTTATGAAAAGACAGAAGCTAGGTGCGCGGTTCCAATTGGTCGTTTCCTATGGAGAAGAGCCGGCAAGAAACTCCACGGTTACTTTTTAAAAAAATAATTGGCTTTTACAATATTTTCGAATTACAGTGTTAATAGTTATGGGAGGACAGTGTAGGCCGTTCAAAAAGATTGAGGAAAGTATATTAAAAAAAAAAAAAAAATGTTCAATTGTTTAAAAAAACTATCGATTTTTTTCTGGATTGTTCTTTCATTGAAAAAGAAGTAATTTGTTCAAACTAGGCTGAGAATAAGCATTTTTCGAACGTCAAAATGACATAAGAAAGTCCCCCCAGACGCGCCCTTCACCACTTCCTAGTGCTTTAGCTGGGAAGAAGTGGCGCAACCAACTGCCCAGCAACACAACGCAGTTGTCTGTTTAGTTAAAACATAAGTACGACATACAGCATGTCCCGAAATTAACCCACACCACCAACCACCCCAATTATACGTAGAATAATTATTTATAATCATAATACATACACAATTTTTTTCTTATTATGTATAAAAGTATTGTTAGTTAGGTATACTGATTCATCTGCCTAGGCTTTTCCTAACTATGTTGGGGTCGGCTTCCAGTCTAACTGGATGCAGCTGAATACCAGTATTTTACGTGGAGCGACTGCCTATCTCACCTCCGCAACCCAGTCTTACTGGTTGTCAGAGTTTCGGGCTTCTGACGACCCGTGGTCGTAACAACTGTCAAAGACCTACAAATGACAGCGGGACAAACGACTTAACGTGCTTTCCGAGACACGGACGGGCCTTGCTATGTAAAGATGGTCACCCATCACGGACCAACCGCGGCAAGCGTAGCTTAACCTGATTGATCGACCCGTGCGGCTGTTACTACTTAGCCACAAGCCCCTTTAGTTATACTGATTGTGGGAGAAAATTGTGATCACATTACAATTCTTCCCACGCACATAGTCGCACACATAATTTATTTTCTTTCTTTCTTTATTTATAAGGGTCTTGCATAGTAGGAACATCCTCCATTTTGGTTGTAATTATGTAATTACGTAGTTTAAATTTTATTATTTCTGGTATAAAAAAATTAAAGTAATAAAAACTAAAACCCAACTACGACTTAAAAGGTATAAAGAAGACACCAAAGACCGACAAATGAAAAAATCCGGAGTCACACGTAATCTGTTCGATTTATGCCCTAGCACGTGTGACTCCGGATTTTTAATTGGTCTGTCTGTGTTTATACCTTTTTAGTCGTAGTTGGGTTTTAGTTTTTATCACTTAATTTTTTTTTAAATTCTTTTGGGGTTATAATATATATGTCGTGGCGCGAGACGATGGTGTCAACTCACACCTCGTTCAGTTCTTATCAGCGTGAGACGAAGGCGTCAGTCACACCTCGTCTAAGGGTCTCCGCACACGGGCCACCGGCCACAACCACAAAACGCCGCCACCGGCATATTTCCTGTAGTTTTCATACATTTTATTTGGACTCGCCGCACACGGGCCACATGCGACAGCCACAAACGCCGCGGCGTAAAATGTATGAAAACTACAGAAAATATGCCGGTGGCGGCGTTTTGTGGTTGTGGCCGGTGGCCCGTGTGCGGATACACTTACTCTCAAGATCAATGTGGTCTTTGTTAGAGCCAAGAGCTTATTGATATTAAATAATGAATAATTGTTTCCGATTAGAAAGGCGACGACGTAAATCTTATTGCGTCGAACGTGGCCGGGGGTCGGTTTAGTTTTCCCGTGAGAACGTTTTAAGACGATAAGAGTTTAGCATCAGAGGAGCCTGGATCAGGCAGTCAGTTCCATTCAGACCACGAGACTGAGCGCGACCCGCGGACTCGTTGCGCCCTTCTAATTCATTTAGATTTAGACTTTTCTAGTTGAGTGATTAATTGATTATACGCGTTTCCTTTGCCCACGAATTAGACAGATAGTTACATAATGAACAATTTAATTGATAATTATTACCCTTCTGATGATCATTGTGAGCCCTGTCCCGCCTCGGTCGCTCCGACATATATATATTTGAAATGTGCTCAATAAGCCCTTTCATTTGAGACCCAACATGGTACGATTATTTTTTTTTTTTTAATTTCAGAATTTACGTCCTCTAGAGGGCGCCATTTTTAAATGCGAAAGTGAGTTTGTTTGTTAAGCTTTCACACTTAAACGGCTGAACGGATTTGGATGAAATTTGGCAAAGGAGTAGACCATGACCTGGGTTAGGACATAGAATACTTTTTATCCCTATATTCTCTCGGGATCGAGACTTACGCGGGTGAAACCACGGGGCGCAGCTCATTTATAATATCAGTTAGGATTAAAAGTAATAAAAACAATACTCAACTAGCAATTGTAATGATAGTTAGATAGTTGATAAATAAATAAATATTCTAATGGAAAAATCCATCATCATCTGCCTAGCCTTTTCCCAACCATGTTGGGGTCGGCTTCCAGTCCAACCGGATGCAGCTGAATAACAGTATTTTACATGGAGCGACTGCCTATCTGACCTCCACAACCCAGTAACTGGGTAATACGATACCCCTTGGCAAGACTGGTTGTCAGACTTTCGGGCTTCTGACGACCCGTAACGACTGTCAAAGATCTACAAATGACAGCCGGCAGTCTAATGGAAAAATCCATTGACCTAAAAATAGTACTCAATTAACAAGAAATAATAATTACTAAAATGTAATATCGCAATTGAAAATGTATTTTCCCTTTCTGACTCAGTAAAGTGAATCGATTTACTATCTAGTAACAGTTTGTCATGGCCGAGCATCGACCGATAGTCATAGGACAATAATAGAAGTATGAGACATGACAACTTGATGTGTATCAAAACTGAGATCAAATACTTTGATAGTATTGATCTATTAGCAACTAAGTAACTTCTGTCGCGACTTCGTCTGCGTGTTTTTTTGGGTTCCGTACCCAAAGGGTACAACGGGACCCTATTACTAAGACTCCGCTGTCTGTCTGTCATCAGGCTGTATCTCATGAACCGTGATAGTTAGACAGTTGAAATTTTCACAGATTTCTGTTGCCGCTATAACAACAAATACTAAAAAATATAATAAAATAAATATTTAAGGGGGCTCCCTTACAACAAACGTGATCTTTTTGCCATGCCGTTTTTATAGATAATGGTACGGAAACCTTCGTGCGCGAGTCCGACTCGCACTTGGCCGGTTTTTTTTAACATACAGGGTGAAATTGAATTCACTGACATTATCTTAAAGCCAGGTAGACACAGCGAAGTTACTACTTTACTTATTTATTGTATTATATTTTATTATTAAAAGAATTAAACTATTTTGCAAAATGTGGTCATAAATTATTCTTCGATATGTTATTAAATTTTCTTTGATATTTTTATTTTCAACTAAGACTTTCATAGTCTTCAAGAAAAATAAGAAAAACATCGATTTAGCCTCCTCTACCGATATTTTTTGATCGAGTGATGTTGTCGATGTTGTATTTTGAGCCACAAATTGACAAAGTGAATAAGAATAATTTTATTGGTCCATTGTCACAAAGTGCATTTCAAAAATAATAATATTGCATGCTTACTGTAACTAGAATATTTTTAAATAGTAATTAAAACAGTGGTCCCGAAACTAGGCAGTGCCTGTATCTTGGGGGCTTGAGTTGCGTTATCTTAAAATAAAACGAGACATTGTTATCTACATAATTAATTATTATAGTAAACTACAATATATATTTTTTTTGGCTTTAAACAAACACTATTTGTTTGTTTATTATTGAATCAGAGTGACGTAAAATTGGGAAAACCTGGCCTTAACCAGTTGCCGTTGGTTCCGGCGGTTATTTGTAGATCTTTGACAGTCGTTACGGGTAGCCAGAAGCCCCGAAAGTCCGACAACCAGTCTTACCCAGGGTGTTACCCAGTAACTGGGTTCTGGATGCAGTCACTGATATTCAGCTGCATCTGGTTGCCAGACTGAAAGGTGACCCCAACAATCAGTCTGCCTAGCCTTTTCCCAAATATGCTGGGGTCGGCTTCCAGTCTAACCAGATGCAGCTGAATACCAGTATTTTGGAAGCTGACACCAACATATCTGCGAAAAGGCAGATTGTTTGATTTACCTATCTACTCTTTCAAAACATAATGAAATCTCTGTTTAGCAAATCTACCTACTTCTGAATCTCGTGTTAATTATGATTCGTTGACCTAAGTAATTCGGTAACACCTAAAAATATACTTAATTTTATAAGCTTTCCTCATATTTGGCGATAGATTTAAGTGATTATTCTTTCGGGAAATTAAGGTAGGTAATTAAGTCAGATGGAGATTTATTGTTGTTTGTACTAGCGGCAAAGTGTGAGTCAGACTCGCATACGAAGGGTTTCGTATCACCGTACAATATTGATAGGTATTCGAGCCTGAGCAAAAAACGCCGAAAACTACACGTTTCTTGTATAAGGGGGGCAAATATCCCTTTTAATATATAACTTTATTTTATTTTTATTAGACGTCTAATTAACGGATCGAGTTCTTAACATAATACTGCGCTCCAAAACAAAGATAGTTGTCGTGGCTCAAATGGCTGCTAACTTAAATGGGACTGGGCAAGACACGTCTACCGCATGCCGGACAAACTGTGGGCCCAAATAGCACAGAACTGGTGCCCTGAGAAAGTGAGACGGGGTCGCGGCAGATCACGTAGAAGATGGCAGGACGAGCTGGATAGGTTCCATCAAACCTGGAAGGAGGACGCACGGGCTCGTGAAAGATGGATGGAGCGGAGGGAGGCCTTTGCCCAGGAGTGGGACAGGACAGGCTAGGAAAAAAAAAAGTTATTTGTTGCCCTCAGCCGTAGCGGTGTAGTAGGTACACGCTCTTTCTCTGTCTACCTAGTACGGTTTAAAAGATACAGCCCTGCGACAGACGGACGGACAACGGAGCCTTAGTAAAAAGGTCCCGTTGGCACCCTTTGGGTACGGAATCCTAAAAAATACAGAAGAAACAAGTAATAAACTACAACAACAGTATTTCAGAACTATTAACAAGATAACAAATGTAGTGAGTGGAAGGAAAATCCCGTGAATAAAACAATAAACTAATTTAATTATTACATGTACCTAACATTGACATTAATGTCAATGAATTGTAGATTGTGTAGAATAATGCTTTATCTGCAGTTGTGACGTTGTTGCGCAGGCGATGACAGAAGGTCAAGTTCAAATTGAAGTGCAAATATTCTCTAAAGAAACCGTTGACTAATATAGTACATTAGTGTCGTTGCCTGCAACATGGGCATTGATGGACGATTTAGCGTGCCATACGGACACATACGTGAGTCCATCAATGCCTGGTTACGTCCAAGGCTTGTATAGTACTTTTCTCAAATAACGCGCGGAAATTCAAACTAAGTAAATTAAATATAATTTCCAGAATCAATGACGGACAACGATAATTTTTCACGCGCCGATAAGTATATTCATTTGTTTCTTTTACTCGTACTATAAACAGCTTATTTGCAAGCCAAATCGAAATCTATATAAAAGCTTTGATAAGTTACCTCCTTGGTTGCCATGTGTAGAAGTAAAAAGTTCGTTCCATTTTTAAATAACACGACAGATACGAGTTTTCATAGTAATTTATTTGGCCGCTAAACACGACAGATATGGATTTTCATAGTAGCATTGCTGGCCGCATAGTCACTTGTTTTTGACCAGTACAGCAATTTCGATTTATCTCGAAGAAGGTTGTCAAAATAATGCACGAATATCCAAGCATGTTTGAAAAAATAGTACATTGTGATACAAGTGTGCTCTATTGGATATTACAGTCGAGGCGGTATTATTAGCGCGAACCGCAGGCGAGCGTGATAAGGTAGCCGAGAGCGTAATGATCAATGTACACGCGTTTTATACGACGTTTTTCAACACACTTGCGAGGAAAAACACAGACTTGTTGTTAGAACTTATGCTACAATAACATAATTATAGAGATGACACATTTAGATTTATAAAGTTCAACTGACCTTTATTGCCAGGTACTGACTATCCGGAGCTTCGTTTAAAAACTTTTCTACGTCTGTTGGTGATAATACTTTAAATTTCGTATTTTTGATAATACATATTTAACCACACAACGAAAACAATAACAACTATAAGGAAAATGGCGCGCAAAATAAACAAAAAATTAATGTTTTGAATAAGAAAAAAAAAAACTAAAAGCATGGCGCGGTCAAATCTATATAATATTATTTACGTATTGCTATTATTCCCTACGTGAAGTCGACATTTTAAATATGTAATAATTAACCACACAACGAAAACGATAACAAATATTTATGGAAAATGGCGGGCTGATTTTGTTTTTACGCAGGTGTAAATAAAGGCACGGGCAAACCCGATACACAGCCTATACTAAAATTTTAATAAACACAAGATAGTGTTTTGAATAAGCAAATTACTTACTTTTTAGGTACGTAAATTAAGTGCATTACGTAAGTGCATTATGATACAAGAGTGCTGTGTTGGTCACACACTCGGCTCCCTTATCGCGCGAGCCAGTTTCATAAGACGCTTTTCAACATACTTGCGAACAAAAAAACAGACTTATAATGTTATTGTTTTAATTATTGAAACAATTAGTAAAAGAACAATTCTCAAAATTATACCGAACAGTTTTTGTTGGCATTTTGGCATGAATTCTCTTTGATGAGATTTAATTAAAAAAGCGCAACTCTGCTCTTGTGAATATAGAGAATACTTATTTAATATTATAGGATAGTTCATACTAATTCCATGTAATTATAGTATCCCACTGACCTGCCCATGGGATTTTTTTTTCTTAACTAAGCGTCCATGATTTGCTTATGGTATTAAAAAGTTTCACCAAAGTCAATTTCTATACATATATGTATGGTAGGCATGGAATTAGTAAATAGTATAATGGTAACATGGTATTTGATGTTGCCATGATAGTACTTACTAATTCCATACCTACTGCCATGTCATTACTCCGACTAGTAAACAGTTATCTGTGGCGCACATTACCGCACTAGTGCGGTAATTTAAAGTAAAAAGCACATTTCCATAATACACTGCATTATGAACCTAAAAGCGGTTCAATAAGAGCCACTTTACGAGCAAGTGTGTTGAAAAAATTGTTAAGTACAATGGCGAATGGAAAAAATATTGAAGCCTACTGTCGGAAAAATACGTCTGTGACTAATACTACTTAGTTTTATAATAAATTATACTTTTCATAGAGATAACAGTTACTTCACTTCACAGTTACCAAAATTCTAACCATATTCTGAAATAAAGTTTGATTTAATTTAATTTAAACACCTCGTTGGTCTAGTGGTTGCAAGCACTACTGCTGACCATGAGGTCTCGGGTTCGATTCCTGGATCGGACAAAGTGTTATTGGGTTTTTCCACCTGGAATTAATCAGCAGACCCGAGTCGTAAAAAAAAACTTTTCATGCATGCATCGTAATATTGTCTACGGTTGAATAGAAATTGCTTATATCTTGTTCTTGAAATTATATTGTGATTTACCAATTTATGACGTAAATACAATAGATATAATATCTTAATTTAAAACAATACTATCCATATATTTACATGGAAATTGTTACAGTAATTGTTACTTACATAATAATATTACGATTTATTTTAAACTATTTGTATATTATTGTACTATATTATTGTTAAACTATTGTACGGAGGTACGGAACCCTTCATGTGCTTGTCGGACTCGCACTTGGCAAGTTTTCTTAAAATACTGTGGGCGATTAGCAGTACGATTACGTAACTACTTATTTTTAACCGACTTCTAAAAGGCGGAGGTTATCAATTTGGATGTTAATACGTATAAGTTTTTTTTTTTTTTTTGCCTACTAATTATGTGCACCTCTGCCAATACAGCGATATACAATAGTACATTACTGTCGCGGCCGGCAATAAGGGGATTGCTGGACGATCGTAAAAATGTGGGCCGAGATGAAGACGAGGCACACATACACATACGTGAGTCCATCAATTCCTGATTGCGGCCAAGGCTTATTATATAGTACTTTTTTCAAATAATGCGCGAAAATTCAAACTGACTCAATTAAATAAAAATTTCAGAATCAATGACGAACAACTATAATTTTTCACTCACCAGTATGTTCATTTGTTTCTTCTATACTTTAAACAGTTCTATTTGCAAAATCTATATAAAAGCTTTGATAAGTCACCTCCTTGGTTGCCGTGTGCTGAAGTAAAAAGTTCGTTTCATTTTTAAATAACACGACAGATATGAGTTTTCATAGTAATTTATTTGGCCGCTAAACACGCCAGATATGGATTTTCATAGTAACTTTGCTGGCCGCATTGTCACTTGTTTTCACCAGTACAGCAATTTCGATTTATCTCGAAGAAGGTTGTCAAAATAATACTTGAATTCCCAAGCATGTTTGAGAAAAGTTATTTTATTATTCTCAAACTTTTTGCTAATTTCAAAGTTAATCTTCTGTATTTTGACTGTATATTGTCATGTCTTCTAGCAGTCTAATCTCGGCAGTGCAAACACAGGGTGCCATTTATAATACATTTGTTCGGCGCGTGCTCGAGACTTTTCGCAGACTATTTGACACTGTTTACCAATTTAAACGGTCAAATCCTCATCTGCCTAGCCTTTTCCCAACTATGTTGGGGTCGGCTTCCAGTCTAACCGGATGCAGCTAAATACCAGTATTTTACTTGGAGCGACTGCCTATCTGATCTCCACAACCTAGTAACTGGGTAATACGATACCCCTTGGCAAGACTGGTTGTCAGACTTTCGGGCTTCTGACGACCCGTAACGATTGTCAAATATCCACGAATGACAGCCGGTGACCAACGGCTTAACGTGCTTGCTGAGGCACGGAGGAGTCTCGATATGTAAAGATGGTCACCCATCCATGGACCAACCCCGGCAAGCGTAGCTTAACCTGATGGATCGACCCGTGCGGCTGTTATTACTTAGCCACGAGCTCCTCCAATGTAAATGGTCAAATAATGATCTTATTTGATCACTATTGACCGTTACCCTACTTACTTCTCTCCGGTTCATGTTAGGTGTTTTGGGCGGATTATTTGATCAGGAATTTGTCAGTAGGAGTCTGGATTTGTGCCCGGTTGATGGCAATAGGCTCGGCTCCTATTATATAGAAGGCCCATGATGATGATGATGAAATTATTATTTTATGAGTTGATATATTATGTTGTTTGAGTAAAGTACCACAGAATATTAGTAGGTACCGAGTACTCGTAACAGGCGTGCGCATATGACATGTAAAAAAAAAAAAAAAACAATCATCCGAACATAGTACCTCCTCCTTTTTTGAAGTCGGTAATGAACGTAAACGAAGCAAAAGGAGTATAAAAGATCGTTGCAGGTAGCGTTCGGCAGTTTCTGCCTTGGAAATGAGTTTATTTAAGTATTTATGTAATTCCATGCCATAAATAACACGTATGTCGTCCTCAGACCAAATAAAAAACCATGACGGAGCGCTGCGAACAATACAGTGAAGCATGCCAAAACTACACCAACGCTCTGTGCATACACGCTCACACACACACATTTACAACTATTTACAATGACACTACAATCAAACTACCCTTAACTAAGTGCACACATGTTTACGAAACCGGCCTCACGTCACTGTTGAAAGCGCTCAGTCTTGGTTTTTTATTTGGTCTTTTTTTTTTTTTTGAGGCTTGGATATCATCCAATGACTTTTCTCCCGCTCTGAGCGGAGCGGAAGGGCGTGTCAGACTTTTACTTTCTAAAACCCACCCATGTTCCTTCAGTTGCCTGTGCCAAGGTCCCGGTATCCCTTTCGGTCTTTCCCGCAATCCTGGCAGGCATCGGTCCTAGCGGACCCCGCTAATTGTGCTGACATCTCTTTGAGGCGCGCGTGGAACACGACGCGCCATCGACCCGGGCCTGGTCCTTATCGGACGGCGAGCTACCCGTTGCTCGCCGTCCGCTAGCCCGCGCCTATGGTGGCCGGGAATCCGCCTGGGATTCCCGACGCCCAGGGCGTCTCCAGCGGCGGCGGTTAGGGGCGTGAGGGTGCAAACTTTGCCTCTCCCTCACGTGTTCCGCCTCCTCCTTCGCGAGCATTACTGCTTCGCAGAAAGAGGTGACGGCTTCCCATGCCCTCTCGCTCCGTACCATGGCCTGGACCAGGGCCGGACGCTAGAGGTCATTGCCGCCAATCGCCTCCTCGAGAACACGGCGGTGCTCCGCCCATGCAGGGCATACCTCCACCGTATGCTCCACCGTGTCCTCCGGGCAATCCGCACAGTGGTGACACCCGGGCGTTTACTCCCGCCTAATCCTACACAGGAACCTCCCGAAGCTGCCATGTCCGATGAGGACCTGTGTCAGGCGGAAGGTAAGGACGCCATGGTTCCTCTCTAGCCACTCCTCAAAAAGGGGACTTATCGCCGTAATTGTGGCGTGCCCAGCACTGGGTTGTGACAATTGCACTCTCCATGCTGCCATGAGATCCTGTTTTTATTTGGTCTGAGATGTCATCATAGAATTCCTAAAAAAAAAACTGGTTATACCTGCGTAAGTATTGTATCTCATTGTTATCTGATACCATGATCTTCAGTTATACTGATTATACCGTCAAGACCTGTGATTACTAATCTCCTTAGACAGCCATTTTTATTTTTGTATCAACTAATAAAATAATACCAGTATTTATTTGAGTCAAATATTTATTTTAACAGTTTAATCGTAGGTAATAAAATAATGCTAATTTTAGTGTTTCTATCTAATCGATTTCATTTTATAGCATGATACAGGTATTACTTACAGCATGAGGCTTGCTAAAATTTAATTTTTTAAATGTCGAATGTGATCGGTTTCTATGCGCAAAAAAATAATGTAGGTACAGTCAAAAGCACTAATACGTATACACTTAGGAACTTTTAAAAGTGATTTTCTCCTACTGTATTGATTGTAATTTTATGTTAACGTACGTACGTATTTAACGTACGTACGTATTTAACGTACGTACGTATTTAACGTACGTATTAACGTACGTATTTTGGAATCCATATTTAGTATAATGAAATAGGTATCATCACAAAGTTGCAATCATTATTCCACGAGAAATCTACATACACGTTGTAAAAGACCCATCTCATACCCGTCAACTACGCATTCTGTACATCAAACTAAGTATCATTGCAAAAAAATAATTGCTGGGAAACGACTTTTATTTTTGGTGTGAGAAATCGCTGATAACGGTAGGTATTGCGCAACGTAACGCACGCAAAACATTGTGTTTATGGGTGCATGGTCACTATACATACGAAAAGAAAAAGACCAGAGCGGCAATTCCCGTAATTTTTAAAAACATTCGCAACTTTTTCGCTTTCTGTCAAAAATACAATCAATTTACCAAAATTTTTGACAAGTTTGGCAGATTGCGACTTGAATGTGACCGTTTTTAAGTACGAGAATTGGCCTTACATTCTTGTCATACTTACACGCACGCCTGTTTCCTGCCAGGGTTGCGGGAAAGTCCGAAAGGGATACCGGGACCTTGGCAACAGGCAACTGAAGGAACACGGGTGGGTTTTAGTCAGTAAAAGTCTGACATGCCCTACCGCTCCGCCCAGAGCGGGAGAAGTCATGTGACGATTTCCCACCCTCAAAAAAAAAAAAAAAACGCCTGTTGCGAATTAATTTCCCTGAATTTACCTACATACCGGAAAATAAAGTATTTACCTGTACTTTAAACATGAAATCAAAACAATATATATGACGTAGACCACCACCTGTATTTGTTTTAAAATTAATACCCGTTGTTGCATTTTTTTTGTAAGTTTATCAATGTAGATGTCAATTGTATTTCAGTTAAAACTACATAATGTAAACTACGCAGATTATTCGTTTATGACTTAAATGTAAAAAAAGGTTATCATAATTAATTAAACATTAAAGATTAACTTTATGACCTACTGAATAATATTAACGACCATAGATTATTTTTGTTTATCAAAAGATTTAAACGGAATGTTTAATTAAATACAATAAATATTTAATGTCACCTTTGCTTACTAATCGTGACTTTTCACGTCTTACCACTCTCCTACTCACCTCCACTCTGCCACACAACTCCACTCTTGTTGACTCTTCAGACTCTTTACTCAGTGATGTGCCGATCAATTTAGTAAAATCTCAGTGTGAAAATTTATGTCAAGTGAGCTTTTCGTGAGCTGGCAATAGCATCAATCCCTAGCATCAGATGGAATGAGAGCTCAGTTCAAGCTCACTTCAACTAAGTTTTCACGGTGAGGAGTTTACAGATTAGACCGGCTGATATTGATGGGCAGGAGTGAGCAGCCAGTCTATACTGAGCTGTCAATCCTTAGCGTCACGTGGAGTGACAGCTCACTTGAAGCTCACTTCACATACATTTTCACATTGCGATTTTTTCAGAATACCACTACAGTACAAGATCATCATTACCCAGGTCAGCGCAGCATGTCTTCAAGTCGTCGTCGTTTCAATATTTACCCGCTTTCTAGCCATAATAATTACCTTTCACAAGACTCCCCAGTCTTCCTCTATTTTACTAGCCATCCACATGTTTCTCAAAACCTTCCACACGACATAGTCGCTAATTCCTCCGAATTAAGGTTTTACATACTGGGGCGATTCGTCGCGCGACGCGAATTTTAACAAAACAATTTCTCACGGTGAACAAAGCGGCGGCGTCGCGTCGCGCGACGAATCGCCCCTGTATGTAAGAGCCTTTACATTGATTTCCACACGACATTTAGCTTTCAGTACGAGTTTATCATAGACATTACTGACATCGGTGAAGAAACAAATCGTGATGAAACGTGGACTTATAGTTAGCTTATTACCATCAATCGGGCACAAATCCGGACTCCGGGCTGCTGCTGAGAAATTCCTGGACCCAGAATCAGGGACAATTGTTTATTAGAAACTAGCTGATGCCCGCGGCCTCGCCCGCGTTTATGTTGGTTATTATATATTAAAACCTTCCTCAAGAACCATTCTATCGATTGGTGAAAATATCATGAAAATCGGTGCAGTAAATTTTGAGTTTATCGCGAACTGGACGACAGACATAGGTGGCAGAGGACTTTGTTTTATAATATGTAGGATATCACCAACCCGTCTTGAGTAGGCGTGGTGATCAATGCTCATACCTTCTTTGTATGAGAAAAGACCATACATGCAGTGAGAAAATACTAGTACTAGGTACTAGATTTCTGTATATCCTAAGAAAGTAACTAAGGAGTTTATTCAATCCTTTTTTTTTTTTTTTTTTTTTTTTAGTACTATGACAATAATAGTTTATTGTTTTTTTGTTTTTTTTTTTTTTTTTTTTTTGTATAGTTATTTATATATATTATATATATATGTATATGTTATATATATATATATATATGTTATATGTATATGTTATATATATATATAAATAGTTAGTCTGTACATAATATTTATTTAAGCTAGTAATAAGTTAATTCAACTAATATTAAAGGTTACTAAGGAGTAGGTAGTATAGTACTAATGTCATCTGCCTAGCCTTTTCCCAACTATGTCGGAGTCAGCATCCAGTCTAACCGGATGCAGCGTACTACCAGTATTTACATGAAACGACTGCTTATCTGACCTCCACAACCCGTTGATGCAGTTACGAGGTAACGCGATCCGTTATGTTAGACTGGTTGTCAGACTCTCGTGCTTCTGACTACCCCCAACGATTGCCTGACTGAAGATCTACGAATCCTTACACATTATAAAACAAAGTCCTCCGCCGCGCTGTCTGTCGTCCAGTACGCGATAAACTCAAAAAATACTGCACCGATTTTCATGCTGTTTTCACCAATGGATAGAGTGGTTCTCGAGTAAGGTTTTAGTATATAAAAACCGACATCCACGCGGGCGAAGTCGCGGGCATCAGCTAGTGACAGTATAAAACACAGTAAAAGTACTTATATGTAAGTAATATACCTGGTACCTGTATGTTAGTCGATAATTTAAAGCAAATTACAGGAGGCCATTCTTGTAATTTATGGAGTGCACTAGACTAAACCTGAGTATGTCGCTGCACTAGTTCAATAGTATGATATCTTGAAAAAGTATGTTTTATGATTTTACTGTCACTAAATTCACTTGTTGTTATTTGAAATGTGGTTGATTTATTAAAATGATAGCTTAGTTTAATGCGTTTGGGAATTATTTATATTTTTATATGAACAAAATATTTTTTATAATAGTTTTAGTGTTTTTCATATTAAGACATTTCAAGAAGTCTCTGTGTAGAAATAAAAGAAAAATAAAAATATTTCTGATCACTCTAGATATCGTAAGATGTCAGAATCGTGAACTAGTTTTCGGTAAAAATATGCATATATGTGTCAGTGAGAAGGCACTTAGTTTGCGTTTTACATATATCCCATTTTTTTATCAGAAAGAAGAGCAATAATTTTACATGATACTCAATTTGTACTTTTTTAAAGATATCTTACTATTGAACTAGGTCAGCGATGTATACATTGTGTATACACTCTGTTGGAGGTCCTCAATAAATAAATAAAGAAAATAACAATTTGTAAGAAACAAGAGTATTGGCAAACGGTTCTGTGAATACAAAGTTTCTAATCAATCGTGTACTAATACCATGTGCATTGTGCAATATACTTCTGTATCGCAATCTTCGCCTAGTACGTGTTCACAAGTGTTGATAAAACAACAAAATATATTGTATATAATGTCAATAGTATAAATACTTTAGACAGATTAAGAATTACACGCGTACTGTGTCTGATTACAATCAGGGGTTTGCACTTCACTTCAAATCAGTCTAACGGTATAACAACGTACTCGCTGAGAGTACTTAAATGCAGTAAGTCGATATAATTTTACGCCGTGTGTTTCTGATAAGTCGGAGAACTTGGACAGAGGGTGTTAAGAATGTTTTTAGTCTCAGAAAATATGGTAGGGGCTCATGGCTAAGTAACAAGAGCCACTTGGTTTGATCCGTGGTCGGTCCGTGAATGGATGACGATCTATTTCATACTGAGACCCTACCGTGAGTTGGAAAGCACGTTAAGCCGCTGGGCCCGGCTGTCATTTATAGATCTTTGGTAGTCAGAATAGGTCAGAATAGTCAGATAGGCAATCGCTTCATGTAAAATACTAGTATTCAGCTGCATCCGGTTAGACTGGAAGCCGACTCCAACATAGTTGGGAAAAGGCTGGGTAGATAGTAGTCATCAATATGAGAAAGATCCGCCACACCTTTTACATGATACAAATCAGTTTTCGATAGTTAATTGATTCAGGCGTGACTTTGCGGAAATCCATTATAAAATACAATAGACGTAGATATATTTAGTAACCTATTCCGCTTAACTATTCTCCAAGAGTCATAAAAAACCCTGTAAGAACACGACGTGTTGCCACACCAAGCGCTGGACGCAGAGTTACTCTGCGTCCAGCGCTCTGTTCTGGTTTGCAATTGGTCAATCGTCATCCTGAGGATGCCTCGTTGAGAGGTGAAACACGTGTACAGGGTTTTTTATGACTCTTGGAGAATAGTTAAGCGGAATAGGTTACTAAATATATCTACGTCTATTATATTTTAAATCAGTTTTCTCTGGGGAGCTAATATAGAGATAAGATAAGCTATGAAATTATCAGCAGGTAATGAATGAAACAAGACATTGTTGTAATGAACAAATTCCTATCAAACTTACTCATAATCAAAGATAATTTTCCCAATTATGATTCATTGCGCACTTAAAAGTTACAATAATATTTAAAATTATTAATATTTAATTTACAGTTTTAAATAAAATATGCAATCTAATTCTAACATTATACAACCGGAAAAAATAAAAAGAAGAGCTCATAGGGCGTCAAAAAATTCTTCCGCATCGCTGTCAGAGGGAAAAGTGCCTACCCAAAAGGCTGGCAGAATTGCCACGTTGGACGGCGATGCGATTTAAAAAAAGTAATTTAACAAAAGTATTTTACTGGGATGACGTCCTTTCGGTGATATCAATCGTTAAGAAACAAAGGTTCACTTGTATAAATATTGAATTGTTTATGTAGGTACGTCATAATATGTATACAGCCTGATTTTTCATGCTACGGTACTTAAGTCCTACCCATTGAAAACAGTCATTTTTTTCTCACTTGGTTGGGTTCGCAATAGGTCGTATTCTCATTTCGCCGGATTCTCACTTCGCCGGATTCTCACTTCGCCGGATTCTCACTTCGCCGGATTCTCACTTCGCCGGATTCTCACTTCGCCGGATTTTGTACTTCGGATTCAAAATGTGGAAAACACCGCAGCACAAAAGCAGACATAGTAACATAACATTACGCCTGTTTTTTCCGAGGGTTATGCAGAGGCGTACCTATAAGTATACTCATATTTCGAGTTATTTAAGTCCCATGTAAAAGGGGGCGAGCTTATTACCATCAATTGGGCACAAATCCAGACTCCGGGCTGCTGCTGAGAAATTCCTGGATCCAGAATCAGGGACAAATGTTTATTAGAAACTAGCTGATGCCTGCGGCTTCACCCGCATGGATGTCGGTTATTATATATTAAAACCTTCCTGAAGAACCACTCTATCCATTGGTGAAAACCGCATGAAAATCGGTGCAGTAGTTTTTGAGTTTATCGCGAACAGGCGGACAGATGCGGCGGAGGACTTTGTTTTGTAATATGTAGTGATATAATACAAATACAAAAGTCATACAAAATTAAAAAGATAAGGTAGATTTTCTAAATGACAGTTATAAGAAACCGCGCATTACATAATACAAATTAAAGAACTCGAAAATATTTACCACATGAGACTGTTAAAACTCAATTTTTTGCACTAAACCAACCCTTTTTAATTTTTGGCTAAAAACAGAGTAAAGATAGAAAATCATGAAATAAAATAAACGTCTGGTGCTCTAAGCTACCTTGTGCGTTATTTCAGCTTTGCCGCGTTTTTACTACTTAAATTTAGACGTAAGGGTCATTGCGGGAAAGTCCGAAAGGGATACCGGGACCTTGGCAACAGGCAAATGAAGGAACACGGGTGGGTTTTAGTCAGTAAAAGTCTGACACGCCCTTCCGCTCCGCCCAGAGCGGGAGAAGTCATTGGATGATTTCCCAACCTCAAAAAAAAAAAAAAAAAAATACGTAAGGGTCAAATAAAAGTAGGTTACTAGGCTACACCACTCTGCTTACATGGCTTACAGATTTATTGTAGCTTTGAAGTCTGAAGACTGTCAAAGCTCGTTCTAAGGAGAAGCTTTTTATGCCGAAGTCGGGAATTTAGAGAAAAAACGGGGTTATTCCACTTTCACCCTCCATTATACTTTAATATTCCACTTTATCCCACTGCTGGTGGGACAAAGTGGAATATTTACAATTTTGTCGTCCACTGTGTCAAACTAACAACAACAACAACTGTGTGACAATTATCGTGCTACTGATTGGCATGCTATAGCGGTTATGTCAATCAATATCACGAAATAATTTAAAGAAAGGCGTTCAAACAATTATAAGTAATAAAAACCCTACAATGTTCACACACTGAGTTAACAATTTGACATACAAATGAAAAACCAGGAAGTGTTGGAAGGTTAAGTTCAAATGGAAGGAAAAACGATGAGTTTCCTCAAGTGTTATAATATAGATAATTAATTAAACGGTATAAGTCAATGATCTTCGTTAACGTGACCAAGGTTAATTGACAAGTTTATTACCCTTTGTGATAGTGGGTTAGTTACTGAGTAAACTGAGAGAATTATTAGTCTTTGAGGCATTAAGTAACATGATTTGAGGGGCTCGTGGCTAAATAATAACAGCTGCACGGGTCGTTCGAAGGTCAAGCAACGCTTTCCGATTTCGGGTCGGTGGATAGGTGACCAAATGACATCCATTAGGTACATATCGAAACCCCTCCGTGCCTCGGAAAGTACAAATTTTCACTTTGCCCCACTCACCACCCAGCCGCCCCAATGGTGGGGCAAAGTGGAACGGCTAAAATTTTGCAGTGGAATCTGCCCCACTACTTTGACTTGGTGGGGCAAATTCCATTAGTCTGCTGGATTCTACCTCACAGGGGATGGCACATTCGAATCTGTTTAGGTAGGTAAGCTCGTATTTTATAATTGTTTGAAAAAACAATTATAAAAAAATACGTTATGTGGCGACCACCGCTTTTCTAGGAGAACGTAGCCTTAGCAATAATTTTTACTTCGTTAATGTGTATCTACTTACCTTTTATACCTACAGGGACGTATTTCTGTTTGTAAAATAAATAATTCGTAAACCACCTATCACTGCCATCTAGCGGCACATTCTTGAAACACTAGATGCGGTCAATACCTATCTTTCTAAAAACCCATTTGTTAAATCCTCCTTGCTGAGACAATTTAATTTGTAAAATATTTATTTTTTAACGGACATAATAGGCACTGTCCCACTTCTGGGCAAAGACCTCCCTCATTAGTGTCTGACATGACTTGTTAGGCGTCGGAATTAACAATAATAAGTATTATTGCTGATTTTCAGTTAACCTTTTGTATGTCACGTTCATAGATATTTATAATAGAAAAGGCCTTTTACATATTAATATGACTACGTTATTTTATGAGGTAGGTACCTAGGTACTTCCTACTATTTAATTATTTAGTCCACAAACTTACCATCAGGTGATCTCACCAAGCAGAGAGCTTCAGCGAGATTTAAAAAAAAAACTCTAGCTATGTATATAATATGCTGCGACTTCAGTTACTTTTCTAAATGTAACAAGTTAGGTGTTTTTAGCTAGATACAAGTAAAAGTTAAATTAAAAATTTAAAAAACTCCCGACAAAAACAAAGCATCTAATATACGATTTATTTTTATTTTTTATAGCTAAGAACACACGATCAAATCACCTTTCAAACAAAACCAACAAATTCAAAATCGGTTCAGCCGTTTAGCAGCTACGATGGCGCAGACAGACACACAGATACACACGTTAAACTTATAACACCCCATTTTTTCCGTCGGGGATTAATAAATAGTGTAGGAAAATAACTGATTGTTTATTAATAAATAATGAACAAGGAACTTGGAACTAAATAATATATTTCAAGAACATTTGTACAGAGTTACTTGATGCAATATCACAGATGACACTAAGATGACAAGTGTAGGTTGCGTTCCATTTCAACACCCTCTCCAGAACGCAGACCCATTCCTCTTGAACAGATGTTGTGCTTGTTACGGTAGAGGCCCTTGGTGAGCACAGGTTAGGTCAAAAAAGTTTTTACAAAAAAAAACTTACTTTTTTAGTAGGCACATTAGGAAACTTTCACATTAACATGTATTATTATAATATAGCTAAATCGTTTTGAATTTTACCAGTCCTTCGGTCTTGATCGGTGAAGGAAAACACCGCCACCGTGAGAAAATCTTTACTCAGGTTTGGCTAATATGACAACTGAAATCACCAACCCGTCTTGAGCAAGTCTGGTGATCAATGCTCGTGCCTTCTGTGTATGAGAAGAGGCCTTTGCCTAGCAGTGGGACAGTAATAAGCTGGTATTATTATATATTTTTTTGGTCTATGGTCTACATAAAGCCCATGTCAGTTCCATAACAATATGCAATAAGTAATAATAATAACTATTTAGAAATCTGCTAACCTTGCACACAAGACGCCTACACAAAATGAAATAGGTACCTACTCAATGGCCTTCACCGTTGTAATAACAAGCCATTTCGTTTTTACTATACTTTTAGAACGAATGCAATAAATGCAAATAGTTTATCATTATCACTTAGATAGTAAATGCAGTTCAACTCATAAATAAGACATTATCTCTAGGTACCGGGCAGTAAACAGAATATACAACTTTACCCTCATTACGGAGCAAACATCATTTATAATAGTAATGATAAAGAACTGCACTAAGCGTTTGTACGTTAAGTTGAACAGTACCCTCCAAAATGTGAAAGGAATAAGCAGTTTTGAGTGTTTTGACTAACGTGACGTTAATACGAAAATCTATTTTGTTTTTGTTTACATTCAAAATAAAAAATGGAACATAAATCTTGAAGTCCATCGCGGTTTGACTTTGTTTTTTTTTTCGAACGCGCTCGTAATTTGAATTCTGCTATTTGTTTTTTTATTTATACAAAATACGAATTGTTTATCTAATAAAAATGTGACTTTTTAGTTGTGATGTTTGTGAAATTAAATATTACGCAGCAAAACAATGTGTGAAGTGAAAATTATCAGTTAAATTAATAATCACTTAAGATCTTTTCGTGATAGTTGAATAAACACTCCAATTACTTACGTTTGTAAAGAGATTTTTTCATAAATTCCTTTTAATGAGGCGTTTTTCGATAAGGAAATGGTTGTTCCGCGGTATAGTAGCAAACTTGATCGTTTCTTAGTCTTTGTGTAACTACCAAACGTTGTGCTTCATTTTAAACGAGCTGAATTAAATAGACCTCTTATTTTGTTATAATTAATTCGTTAAAAACATAGTTAATTGTTAAATTGGTCGCTAAAATGTCTGTTATAAAAATGGGTGCTAAGCTGGAGTTAATGTTCAGTAAAGTCTTTAGAAGAATGGATGGATACTCTATCATAGGTAAGGTATTTATTTCTAACATTTTTATGATCATTTCCTTATCCGTGACGTCACATCACACCTGTGTTCCCCGAAGGCTTAGACAGCAGTGTACCTATAGTACCTACATCCACATTTCGCCAGACAAATTTTAGTACCATGTAAGAGGCGAAAAAAAAAAAAAAATTAAGTATAATTTTATTATAAAAATTCGATATTTACCTACTTACTACATTATTAAATCTAATTAAAACTGCGTCACGTTTTAGTGGCCACAATCACGACTGTCGGATCATCCCTGTGTTTGATTCCAAGTTTGAGCAAATTGTATTTCACTGTTATGGATTTCCGGTCAGGAATTGTAACCAATTTAATTAAATGTGTCCATTTTTTGTCAACATTATCTCAAGCTGTCAAAAAGCCAACAGCTTTGATTGGTAACATCGAATAAAATAACTTGTTAATTTTGAGATTTGGTAACATAAATATTTCAATAGGCTTCAAACCCTTAAACCCTTTGTTTGAACAAAGGGTTTGAGGCCTATTGAAATATATAGGTACTATTAATAATTTACATTTAATAAAATGACTAGTCCCGTACTTTTCCTAAGGAAACGGAAGTAGGGAACACTGACCGTTAGAGATAGCCGGTCAGTACTACGTACTACTAGTTCTAGCATATCTTACTAGTTATACTATGAAGTAATAATCACAATATAATGGTCACAACAGAGAGATAGTAGCATTGACTAATTTCTAGTTTGTAACTGGCCCCTATAAGGGCTATATCTATGTTCAACAGATAGACAAATGCCCGTTTTCACTAACAATTGTAAACACCTAAATGAAGGTCTTAATAGTGAACTATTGGATTGCCAACTCTCGGCACTGAGCCGAGCGTTGAAAATCCAACACTGCGCTGTTATTCAGGTATCACTTAGGCTGGATTTCCTCTGACGCTGACCGTGGCCGTTGGCGCTGTCATCGGCGCATATCTCGTCACTGCAGGACTCGTAACCAGTCGTGAGCAGTCGGTAAACGGTTCATAAGAATACATACTTACCTATCAGCGCCGGCGACGATCAGTGTGAGAGGAAAACCAGCCAAGGGAAGAACCCAAAGATCCTATGTTCTCATTGGTCTCCTAGACTCTAATGATGATGATCAGATAGAATACTAACTTTAATATTATAAATGCGAAAGTGAGTGGTTGGTTTTTTACGCTTTCACGGTAAAACGGCTGAACGGATTTGGATGTTTGGTACACAAGTAGATCATGACCTGGGGTAGGACATAGGATTCCTACCCCAGGATATTTTAGTACTGGTAGTACGTTCCCGTGGGAAATTTTCCGCCAACCACGCGGGCGAAGCCACTGGCAAAAGCTAGTAGGTACACACGGCGACACATCCAGCTATACATTTCCAGTACTTATAAGCTGATCTCGCATTGTATAGGATTTCTGTACATTACGAGGTCAGCTTATACTAGAAATGTATAGCTTGATGTGTAGCCGTGTTTACATAAATAAAACACGAGACACCTACCCGTCATGTTTTTTTTTCTAGACACTTTTAAAATGTAATGGTAATGACTTGCAAAACTCTGTAATCATAACAAATTATTATGCGATCAGGTGCCGTATTATGAAGTATTAATGCCATCATTTTTCCAGTGTGAGAGAGAGACGGAGCTAGACAAGGCCGATAGCACCATCCCATTTTCGTAGTGGAATAATGATGGCATTAATACTTCATAATACTACCCCAGAATGAGCATAGTAATGGCCTTGTGACTGAACTTATTTCACGCAGACGACGATACAAAACATTCTAAATCTTACCTTATGCTACTATTGAGTAGCATAAGGTAAGATTTGAAAGATGTAAAGATACTTCGGTACTGCTCTTGGAAAGATCATATTTTAATTTTTTTTTTTTTTTTGAGCCATGATTGGCACTGTGGTAACGTCCGCGGCTTACAAGTTGTAGATCCGATCGTAGGTTAGAACCCTGACAGGCGGTTTATTTTGTGTAAATAATTTCATCACCACCGCTCTCAAAACGGTGAAGGAAACCGGCATGTCCTAGAACCAAAAATACGAAGATATGTGACATCTACCAACCCGCAGTGGGCCCGCATGGTGGACTATGGCCCACTCCCTCTCACAGAGAGGAGACCTGTGTCCCAGCAGTGGAACATTATAAGCTGATTATGTATGTATTATGTAATATATTTTGTGCGAATTCTGAGTTGCGCCGTGTAGCAATAGGGATTATAACACATTTATTTTAACCTGTCCAAATATTGAAAGTGTTTTTTTTTGGCACTTATTTTTGGACTCATTATCATTATTCTCTTGCCATATCGCAATATATTTGTGATCGACACAACATGTTTTTTTCTTCCATACTTCTCTATTAGCAGTCATCTCGGTAGCCACCCTCTTTCTAGCCACATCATCTTTTTTTTTTTTTCTTTCATTTTTCGGCTCCTATTGACCAAAATGACCAAAAAGTTTGCTTAAAACAATAAAATAAACTGTAATGTTCCCACTACAGGGATACAGGCCTCCTGGCAAATATTTTTTATAATCAGGGCTATTTTGTCACTTGTCACTGTTGCGTACACGACTATTGTCATGTCACCTCGCACATGATTCCCCTAATATTACGCCTTTCAAATTGGATGACGCAACCAAATTCAATCACGTAAACACAGTAAATATAAATCGTGTCATACCTTTCATTTCTGTGACTTTTATTCTTAGATTTAACCGTGCATCATCGTCATTATGCCATACTACAAAATAAAGTATAATAATTACGTACTAACTCATTCACTGTCAGACAATACAGTTTTAAGCACTGGGTTAAGAAGTTTGCATTTTGCTCATGAGTCCATAAACAACGAAAAAATTATCAGCTGTGCCATACAAAACTTCAATTTCTACTCGACCTAAATGTATGGGATAGCTCACAATTGTTTCGCGATTACGATGTTGGCCCCATAGAGAAAGTTGTTCAGCTTTATGATCTGTATTACACCCTTTAGATATGACCACACAACAGTAGGTGCGGGCTTGCGGACGGTGAGCAATGGGTAGCTCGCCGTCCGATAAGGACCAGGCCCGGGTCGACGGCGCGTTGTGTTCCACGCGCGCCTCAAAGAGATGTCAGCACAACTAACGGGGTCCACTAGGGTCGATGCCTGCCGGGTTCGCGGGAAAGTCCGAAAGGGATACCGGGACCTTGGCAACAGGCAACTGAAGGAACACGGGTGGGTTTTAGTCAGTAAAAGTCTAACACGCCCTCCGCCGCTCCGCCCAGAGCGGGAATAGTTATTTGACAACAGACCCACAAAAAAAAAGATATGAACACACATTTTTTGATACACGCTGTATATATACGTATAACGAAAGTGAACGCTAAGGAAGTAATCTTGAAAATGTATCCCCAAAAGCGGTTAAAAAGGGGCTGAAGAATTTGTATGGAACTTCGTCATTTTTTTTTCCGACGGGATTGCCGCCAGGCACACGTCTTACACACACATCAGATCACGCCTGCCTGTATGCCCCGAAAGGTTGAGGAGAGATGTACCTATAGTAGACCCACATTTCACCAGTTATGTTTAAGTCCCGTGTAATAGGGGGCGAGCCACACGACTTGTTTTGTCATAAAGTAGTGCAACGGCCTGCAATGGCCGTGACGACTGCGTCCGTGACATTGCAACTATGATTATGTCATTTAGAAACGTTTCTATTACGTGCACACTTTGCTATTTAGTTGCCACTTGTTTTGAATACGGTTCCGTAGCTAATTATCGTACATATTTCTGTAATTGACTAACTTATGGAAGAAATCTTCGGAATTATCGTTTTTTTTTAAATCTCCTGATCATCCTGATCAAGTCTCGGAGATAACTCGACTATCCTAACTTAATATTATAAAAATTCGAAAGTATGTTTATTACGCTTTTACTCTAAAACGGATGCACATGTGTAGACCATGACTTGGAAAAGGACATAGGCTAGTTTTTATCCTTGATCGAACGTTATAAATGTGAACGTTTGTATATTTGTTACTCAATCACGCAAAAACGTCTGAACGGATTTGCATGAAATTTGGCACACAGATAGTTTATAACCTGGATTAACATAGGATACTTTTTATCCCGGTAATTGAGATGGCTTACTGATATCAATTTATGTTAAAACTAGTTTCTGACTTTTTTATTTTTCTCTCTGAACCCAATTCTGAAATCACTGAAGAACGCATAAATCTCTGTTTACGAAAGGTATAAAATAATTTATCTGTTTCACCCAATATAAACGCCCCACTAACCGCTTTTTATGTGACAGAGGACTTACATTTCTACAAAGTATAATGTTATCAGCTTATCTATCATTATTTAATTAGGTAAGTATTGCCACGAGTACATTGTAGTACACATGGCTACACATCAAGATACATTCCCAGTATAAGCTGACCTCGCATTACACGGAAATTCTATACAATGCGAGATCAGCGTAAACTGGAATTGTATAGCTTGATGTGCTTGATGTGTAGGCGTGTGTACCTACTTACAAAGTAAACTATTTTTACTTATTTTATTCATACAAAAATCTGTTATAATTTAGGTAAGTAAATGAAAGAGATTCAGCCATTGCAAAACTGAGAACATTATTTTAATAAACAAGGCCTCAATTTCTCGCTTGTACGGGATAAAGGCTCTTACATACTGGGGCGATACGTCGCGCGACGCGACGCCGCATTGGCTTCTTTAGTTTTTAGGTACGGATCAAAAGAACTAATTTGGTAATAAAAACTGAATTGCTATGAATTGCCTATTACCTACCTTCAGCACAGTTTCTGTGAGCACATTGATTGTTAATGAATTAACTGATAAGGGATCTGTATTATTTTTCTATTATTACATCTGTATTATTAGAAATTGTTTTGTTAAAATTCGCGTCGCGCGACGAATCGCCCCAGTATGTAAGAGCCTTAATAATGCCATTGCTGCTATTCAGCGACCTGGGGGCCTAAACCGGCCACATTAGCAATTTATCTAAAAGCAATTCATTTCCTGAATTTTCAACTGTCATTAGCAATTCCTCTAATTTTACATAAAAGCAATTCATAATGTGTGGACCATTTTACGAACCTCCATAGAAAACGGTCAAACAGATGAATTATTTCGTTATATGAATCGCACGCAGATCATATTATGAATTGTCAGTTTTCCTATTATGATTCTGCCAAAGTAGCGGTTTTAAGCCCCCTTAGGTAAATTTACTGAAAATACCTTTGTCATAATTATATCATATTTGACATTTACGTACTAAAAAATTCGACAACATACAATTTAGTACAATCCGTCCAGTAAATTGCCAGGTAGGTACACAAAAAATAAGAGCCATGTTCGCAGTTGTTACATATGGCAGTCTTTGGGCAGAATAACTTTTTAAACATTGTGCACACCACAGATATTATATATCTATATCTGTGATAAACACTAAGTCTTGAATATTCTAACAGTCAGACAGAGATCCAAACGTTTTTCTGTCACTACAATACACCATATAAAGACAAAGAAAACAAGCTAACCTAACCTAACCGAACACCAGTTATAAGTGTGCCAAGTAACTAACTTTTCTGTTATTTTTATAAATTACTAGCTGATACCCGCGGCTTCACCCGCGTGCACCGTGGATGTCGGTTATTGTATACTAAAACCTTACTTGAGAACCACTCTATCCATCACAGCATGAAAATAGGTGCAGTAGTTTTTGAATTTATCGCGAATAGGACGACAGACAGACGCGGCGGAGGACATTGTTTTATAATATGTAAGGATATAAATTATGTACAAGTGTACATAATTTATGTATTTTAGTGTAAGTGTTAGCTTGTATATTGTAATTAAGGTACTTACATTTCCTTTTACAAAAATAATGACAGTAACTACTGTACCTATCTACGTAAATATATACCAAGTCACACGTGTTAGGGCATAAATCGAACAGATTACGTGTGACTCCGGATTTTTAATTTGTCTGTCTATGGTGTCTTGTTTATACGTTTTTAGTCGTAGTTGGGTTTTAGTTTTTAATACTTTAATTTTTTTTTAATTCTTTTGGGATTATAATATTTTATATATTTTTGAAATGTGCTCATGAAGCCCTTTCATTTGATACCCAACATGGGACAATAAAACAATTTTATTTTTTAATTCCAGACTTTATGTCCTCTAGAGGGCGCCATTTTTATGGCAATGTGACGTACATATAACCAGCGGACGATCAAGACGCTTCCAACGATACCTCATTTGTCAAATTGTGATGAGTGGCTTAGAAGATAGGAAGGAACAGATGAACATATTACATACATACAAATACATACTCGTACATACATACCGGTAAAAATCATAACCCTCCTTTTTTCTTCGCATTCGAGTTTTTTTTTCCAACTGTACTTTGCACACGTTGTATTAACTTCTTTTTGGTTGAGTAATCTAAAAAGCATACATCAGCATTACCTATACTTAAACATGTCAACATTCGTTACCCAGTGTATGACGATGGAAATGATTGCTTCAGAACATGCAAACATACGCTACATACAAAATGGCCGCCTTTTCCCTTAGTCATTGAGGTTTCACTGTAATTTCTGATGGCCTGATAAGATTCCTGTTACTGATGTGGCCGTGACGGCTAAAGAGCTTGATGTGTAAAGACCTTGTACTTAGATTGAAGTTAGTAGAAGGAATAAAAAACTTTTTTACAAAAAATTACACCGACGAAAAAAGAACTGAAAAGCGAAATATAAATAACTTTAATTTCGGAAGTCGGTGTCTTCGATTTTCAATTTTCGTTTTTTGCCACCGACTTCCGAAATTAAAGTTATTTATTTTTCGCTTTTCAGTTCTTTTTTCGTCGGTTTAATTTTTTGTAAAAAAGTTTTGTTATTGTTCGCTCTTGAGTTACCATCCACTCCAGGGTACTCAAGGGGGTTACTCCAGGTTAAAGACCTGGAGTTGATGATGAGTGGTTGTGTCATCAGAACTATGTATGTGTGCGAAATTTCAACAGAATCGGTTCACAGTTGAAAATTCAGTTGGCGAAAAATCAATCAACCCCATTTTTTCTACCTTTAGGGGTGGATTATAGTTTCCAGTTTTAAATGGGACCAACTTCGAGGTATACCCATACCAATAAAAAAATATTTTTTCAAATCGGACTACTCACTAAAGAGTTATGCGTGGTCATACAAAAAAAAAAAATATATATATATATATACGGGTCGACTTGAGAACCTCCTCCTTTTTTTTCATCGGTTAAAAATAACGGTTGGCGTACTGGCTGAACAATACATACGCTTTAGTTTTGCCCTGATAGATCGATCTTTCACTGATAGAATAGATGTCATGTCTGGTTGCATGAAAAACATGTGACCCCCGTGACGTTTCCAAAATCTCCTATATTCTTACGAGATTAATAATAATATGAATTCTTATTACGTAACTTCAATATCTATGTTTATTTAGGTATTCATTATTTTCAAATATTCCAGTAGTTACTGACTGTCTTCAAAGGCCTATTTTTGGCTTTTTCAATCTCATACTAAAAGTATATTCTTTATATTTCATCATGTTTTTCTTATATCATCACTAGCTGATGCCCGCGGCTTCGCCCACGTGGATGTGATGTCGACCTTCCTCAAGAACCACTCTATCCATTGGTGAAAATAGCATGAAAATCGGTGCAGTAGTTTTTGAGTTTATCGCTTTCAGGACGACAGACGGATGCGGCGGAGGACTTTGTTTTATAATATGTAATGATTCTCGTGCCCTCATCCTAATTTAGTTTTGGTCGGCGCCACACGTCTCTTTCTTCCATAATTCTCTATTAGTCGTCATCTCGGCAGTCACCCCCTTTCTAGCCATATCATCCTTCACACAGTCCATCCATCGTTTTTTTGGTCTTCCCCTACTCTTAAAGCCATTCAAATTTATACTCAAAACATGTTTTTCTTGTATCATACACCTAATATTGTTTCACGTGAACTATGAAAATAATTACGTCGTTTTCCTTTACATGATTCCGAGAACTGAGTTGGATATTAAATTCTCTACCATTAGATAAATCAATTGAAGTCTAAAATGTAAATTGTAGGAAACAATTTTCATCATAAGGCTACATACTTAGTTTAAAGATGAAAAATGTTTCATTTCACGTCAAATCAAATGAATTTATTTCCTACAAAGTATTGGTACAATTTCGGTCTTAACATAATATTATAATACTAATACTATAATAATAATTATTATGTCGTATCAGCCAATGGCTTAATTGCCAAGAGCCTCGATCAACACCTAAGGAGGCTCTTGTTGGGCAGCTGGATTAAGGGCTTGATTCAGAAAGCGGTACTCCTGGACACGGCTCGCATTGTTAGGAGGTTCCTTTCTTTGGAGCCCTGACCGCCGGTAGCTTGGATCCTGTTCCCGATACCGGTGGGCTACTATTTCTTATATTTTTAAATGTTTTTATATATTTCTTTATTCTAATATTTAAAAAAATAATTTATATGTATGAAAAACGAAATAAAAAAATAAAAAAAATATTATAAACTCAAATGTTTGCATGTCACATTATTACAACTAAGGGCCGATTTAACCAAAGCCAGATAACGTTTATTCGGGGAATAAAATTGACGTCTGACAGTTTTTGTACAGAAAATCTGTCAAAAATTTAATATTTACTCGCTGTATTAGACTTATACCTACTAGGGATAAAAGTTTGGTCGAATTCGCCCTAAGTATTAAATAATAATGTGACATGCAAACACTTGGGTTTATAATTATTATTATAGTCATTCATAATCCATTAAAGTTAAAATTGAGCAGGTATTTTGTTAATTAAATACATTTTTCAAAATACTATTAATGTCAGTCAGACGGTAAATGATTATGGCAGTTATTTATTTTCCAACCTCTTATTAAAAATATGTCACTTACTGATTATAAATTATTTTCTCCTAACCATACTTTAAGACACCTTGTTAATTTATTGGCTGGTAAGATTTTAATAATTTCCGATATAGCGTCGATGAGCAAATAAAACACTGCAAAATCAAGATAATTTAGATTGTTTTCTTCTTAACTGCCTCGTAGGTCTAGTGGTCGTCAACGCTGCTGCTGGGCATGAGGTCCTGGGTTCGATTTCCAGGTCGATAAATAGGAATTTCTCAGTAGCAGCATGGAGTCTGTATTTGTGCCCGGTTGATGGTTATTGCTATAGCTCGTCCCTTATTACATGTGACAAACAACAACAACTCTCTGCGCAGTACCCCACCCTTCACCCCCGCTGACATATTAAATTGTTACTGCGCAGCGACTCGCCTCATGTTCCGAGCCGCCATTAAGTTTGAATCGAACTGTAACATCGTCATTGTCACTTCCTAATATTAATCTCTCATTGCCTAGCCTTATCCCATTTCATTTGGGGTCGGCTCTCCTCGTAATTCTTCGCCAGATGTTTCGGTTCTGTGTCGTCAAGTCCTAATTTTCTCTTTAATTAATTTCTGCTATTCTTTCATCAAGCGCATCATCAATCAACATAAAAAACAGCATTTCAATAAATCATGAACATCAACAAAGACGGTAAAGTTTTGCAGTAATTACCGCTAATTATTTTTTAAATAAATATCTTAATTACCTTACTTAGGGCAAGGCTGTTCAAACAATGCAGTTCTCTTTGGCTCAAGTAACCCTACTTCTAGCTTATTTGACCTTCGGTGAAGAACTTTCTCGTCATAGCATGCAATAGCTTGTGCAATTTATATATTAACGAAAATAATATGCTGATTTTATACTCTGCAAGTTTTATTTGATTAGGTTTCTTTTGACCTTCAATTGATGGAAAATTTCTAGCTATATAGGTCAGGTTATATTAATTAATCGGTGAACTTTGCATTGGTACGTGTATGAAATACAATGTGAAAATATTAATTGAAATTGACTTAAACATAATATGTAATATAGAGACAGACACGCGACGATAGATAAAAACACTAGCAATACTATTCATACATACTCGTACGTAGGAGTATTCCGGAATGATCAAGTAAATTCTAACATCTCAATAACAAAAGTATTTTTTTCCAATAAACTTGTATGTTTGACTAGCTATAGTGAGTAAACGATTGGACAAAGGTTGAATTTTTGTATGCAGACTGGAAACGTCCTATACGAAGTTTAATATATTGTCATATTCTCGACTCCACCTTTTATAACGTTTTTATTAGAATTGTTATTAAAACAACATTATTTGCAGGAAACGCCTAGTAACCCTTTGCTCTGGATGCTGTATCGAAGGCTTTATTTATTCAACTTTGTACACTATAAGGGTGCAAAGGAGGTCTCTTAGTCCTAGGAATATAGGACTTTAGACTCTTTTCTTCTCTTCTCTCCTCTCTTCTGTAAAAGTCAACCAGGGGTGGTGGAGAGATTATTAGTAGAAAACTGAATTTCGTTGTATGTTTTTAGAAAATGATCATGAGTACTTCACCATATGTTAGGTAAGTTAGGTTTACTAAAGGGGTAAAAACAAATCAATGTTGGGAGATATACAGTGTGTCCGGACATGGACTAGTGATATTCTAAATACTGAAATATAAACTATTTTAAAGGAGGTATATTTAATCATCATCTGCCTAGCCTTTTCCCAACTATGTTGGGGTCGGCTTCCAGTCTAACCGGATGCAGCTGAATACCAGTATTTTACATGGAGCGACTGCCTATCTGACCTCCACAACCCAGTAACTGGGTAATACGATACCCCTTGGTAAGACTGGTTGTCAGACTTTCGGGCTTCTGACAACCCGTAACGACTGTCAAAGATCCACAAATGACAGCCGGGACCAACGGCTTAACGTGCTTTCCGAGGCACGGAGGAGTCTCGGTATGTAAAGATGGTCACCCATCCACGGACCAACCCCGGCAAGCGTAGCTTAACCTGATGGATCGACCCGTGCGGCTGTTATTACGTAGCCACGAGCTATATTATAACAGCGAACAGCGAGCAGGAGGTATATTTAATAAAATAAGAAAATACATTTATAAAATATTTTTGTTTTTATGAATATCTAGGTGATGCCCGCGGCTTCGCCTGCGTGGATGTCGGTTATTATATACTAAAATCTTCCTCGAGAACCACGCTATCCATAGGTGAAAACAACATGAAAATCGATGCAGTCGTTTTTGAGTTTATCTCGAACAGACAGACAGACAGACGCGGCAGAGGACTTTGTTTTATAATATGTAGTGATATACTAAAACCTTCCTCGAGAACCACTCTATCTATTGGTGAAAACAGCATGAAAATTGGTGCAGTAGCTTTTGAGTTTATCGCGAATAGACAAATAGACAGACGCGGCGGAGGACTTTGTTTTATAATATGTAATGATAATATAAGTATGTAGATCTTTACAAAAAAACTTTCATAGTTAATGTCATGTAACTCAGTCAAAGATAATGAACTCATTTGTTTAATTTCTTACCACACAATGGTCAGTTAGCATAATTTAATAAATGTAATTTGAATGATTACATTATGAACTATTACCTACATTAATTTGTGTGTTCTTTTGTTTATTTGCTAAAACGTGCGCTAGCGCTTTGGACTCATTTTCTATGATTTCATGCTAATCAACTTTTGTGACGTTTAGCTAAATATAGTTTGTCATTGTCTTCGTGTGTTGAGAAAAAAGTGCATTCATTAAAATTGAGTTATAATATAATATACTTTTTGTCGTATGAATTCCGTAATGCCCGTATCCGTTGTCCGTAAGGGGTGACCTTTTGTGATCGTTGAACGGATAATACCATAAAACAGTTCCAAGATTCAAAAGCAAAAGCTATCAAAAATATCCTCAATGTTATTGTCTTTTTAATAAGTCGATTTTTTTATTGGTGACTAGCGAGCCGCTCCTTCTTCGCACGGTTTTTACGACTTCACAAAACATCGAGATTTCCTAGTTATGTGTAACTTTAATATTATGCCTAACCTAACCTAACCTTCCGGAATCAATTCTCTAAACGATGGTAAAAACCTCATCAAAATCTGTTGCGTGGTTTAGAACAACAACGCGGACATACAGACTAACACGAAAAGCGACTTTAATTTATAATAATGTACTTAAATAGATTACCAAGGGGTATCGTATTACCCAGTTACTGGGTTGTAGAGGTCAGATAGGCAGTCGCTCCATGTAAAATACTGGTATTCAGCTGCATACGGTTAGACTGGAAGCCGACCCCAACATAGTTGGGAAAAGGCTAGGCAGATGATGATGACTTAAATAGATTTTTTGTTTGCATGTATGGACGCTGTACTATTGCGGGTCAACGGGAATAGCCTTCGTTAATTAAAATACTTTAATAATCTTAGGATATACCTTTATTCATAGGAGCTGAACGGAAAATAAATTAAATTTAAATAAATATGTTTAACTAACATTATAAAAGCGAAAGTGAGTTTGTTTTGTTTGTTACGCTTTCACGCTATAACGGCTGAAGAGATTTGGATGAAATTTGGCACATGGGTAGACCATGACCTGGAATAGGACATAGAATACTTCTTATCCCGATATTCCCACGGGATTGAGACTTACGCGGGTGAAACCGCAGGGCGCTGCTAATAAATTATAAACAAGAGACCATATAGAGGTAGTACGGTAAGTTTTACCTTCTTATCTACCAATACAAATCCATAACGTCACTGACACATCTGTTTTGGCTTATGCAAACTTTACTTACCAAACTGGTACCAAATGAAATTCGAGAAAGCAAACTACCTAATCGGTAAACAATTTAAACCTGTGGCTTTGTTTGTATCTTAAAAATAGAAACAAGTTCTTTCACTCATTAGGTAGGTATGATCAAATGTGTCTTTATTGTTGGTATCTTCTGAACGATATAATATTTATTATCTCCTAAGTCAACTTAATGTCTTTAATATTAATTACGTACAATGTAATACTTACTCATCATCTGCCTAGCCTTTTCCCAACTATGTTGGGGTCGGCTTCCAGTCCAACCGGATGCAGCTGAATACCAGTATTTTACATGGAGCGACTGCCTATCTGACCTTCACAACCCAGTAACTGGGTAATACGATAACCCTTGGCAAGACTGGTTGTCAGACTTTCGGGCTTCTGACGACCCGTAACGATTGTTAAAGATCCACAAATGACAGCCGGGACCAACGCTTTAACGTGCTTTCCGAGGCACGGAGGAGTCTGGATATGTAAAGATGGTCACCCATCCACGGACCAACCCCGGCAAGCGTAGCTTAACCTGATGAATCGACCCATGCGGCTGTTATTACTTAGCCATGACCTCCTCATGTAATACTAACTATGACCTTATATTTATTAAAACTGGAGAACGAGACTTGTTACTTTAGCAGCTACTGTTTAATATTTTTCGGCTTATTTTTAGTTACAGTCAGATTACATTAATCTCAGTAAAATGACTAATTCCCGATTGGGAAACAAGTATGCCTAATTAACCTTGATGTTATCAAATAACAAGAGCATGGATTGACCTCACAAAGAATGTGCGTTACATTGTCAAACGCCTTCCAGAAATCCACAGGGGTTCCCCAAGGCACAAAGGCCATTCTTTTTCAAACAAAGAGAACGAATCTGCTCTAATCTTCTAAACAATAACCTTTAAGCACCCGTTAGTGTTATCATCGTTAAACTATTGTTTAGTTAACGTGACTGAAATAAAACCTCCATAACTATTGTTATTTAATTTAAATTTTGCAATTTAACCTTTGTTTAACAATTGCTTATTAGCCATTATATTATTTATTAGTCGATTAACGATTGTTTTACCATATTGTGAAGCGATCAATCCGGTTTTATGTGGGAATAAAATTATATTTATTGTTTTATAAAGGTGGTTGACGTAGATCTTCAGAAATTACATCGATGGTGTGAAATTTTCCGATATTGAGATAAGTTCAATCATTATTCTAGGTTTTTCTTACTCTATTGTTGTATGATTTTTACGTCAATAATGATGATTATTAATCTGCAAACGTAATGTGTTGAAATGTCATTATTAACTATAGACGATAGATGAACTAAATATGTTCAGATTTTACTTAGCTAGATTCTAAATAAAAAATTCGCATTTTATGCGTCATTTCCATCTTCACAGAACCGATCTATTTTGAATGAACTTCTTCATGCCTTATCCCGAGACTTTCATGTTATTTAAATATCACTGACTTCGCTTTAAGTACATGTATACAATGTATGTTTAAAGGTACTATCTATTAATAGCACAAACAGACAGGAATACTTTTAATTGGTTGAATCGACATAATTATGTACTGACGTAATAATTACGTAGTTATATTGATAAATAACTCTAATCCACACAGATAAACAAATTTTTTGATAAAGTAACCGTGATATCGGTAATTTGCAATATGTAATGACATATTGGCAGTGATCAAAATTGTGATAGTGATAAAGATTCTGTTTAAAGGCGCTATTGTGGTTATTCTAGTTGCTATCCTGTATAGGACTAGACGTGTCAGGAGGTGATACTGGTGTCATCTCAAGAAGAAGAAGAAAAAGAAGTTGTAGACTGTGACCTCCTGTGACCAGCTGTGACTTGAGTGTTGGTGTGGTTGCTGAGTGTAAGAGTGTACCATGGGTGTTTTAGGTAGTTTTTCGAATCATAATAAATATCCTTACTTCCAAAAATCACTCTCAGAATAGTGACTCCAATACAGAAAACTGGATGGTTCTTTCTTGAAGTATCATGTATTTTTTAGACAAATCTGACTTGAATTTTCCATTGTTCCAGATGAAATTGGAGCACAAGACAACGATTACAGCATGGCGTCGATAAATTCTAACGAGAAAAGTCCGGGGGATCCCCCGGACAAGAAACTTGCTGTAGCTGAAGCAGACGCCGAGAAACAGCCGCTTTCAGGAGTAAGTATTAATAAACAATGTAAATAATAACGTGTAAGACTCACAAGACAAGAAGCCTAAATGATAAGCTATATGGACCAAAGGGAAGACCGAAATCTCGATAAAAAAAGGCTAGGTTGAAAAATTTAAAAGGCAATTTAAGGAATCTACTTTGGGGAGCCAAGGCTGAGATTTCTGCGAATTTCGTAGAAACATGTTAAGCCGTCGGCTATCAGTTAAATTTTCTTTTACTGCCTTGTATAGTGATCAGAAACTTGTGTCAACTTAGTTCAATAGTTTTATCTTGATATTTTTTTAAGGTTACCAACCTGTGATAGTGGAATGGTCATCTTAGTGTCTATGTCAAATAAACACCGATTGTTAAGTTCTCTTATGTCACCTCCACAAATAGTTCATCCCCATAGAGAGTAGGTTATAGAAACTAGTAGTTCCAATTTTAACATTTTACTTATTTTTCCTTCTCTGCTTACCCCCTTGGAAGAATGCTGTGATTGTAGGTATTACTCTTTATTATGTCCTCATTACTCATTGCTTACTGTGTTAATCTATATCTGAATCTGCTTAATACTTTAATAGCTTTGTCAGATAGTACCATCGCTATCTACAGCATGATGTTCATTAGCCACAGTAGCTTTACTAGCACTGAAAGTCTTATTAACACGAATTGTTTTAATCCTGTCATCGTTTTTCAACACTAACAATCATTTTCTTTACTTGCATCATTAGATTTGTTGTCAAATCTTTAGGTAACGATATCATATCTTTTTGCATTCGACCAAATTAGAATTGTGTCCTTGACCGTTATTTGGGTATTTCCCAAATACACAATAATAAACGTATTTTGTTAAAACGTGGCGCTAAAAATGTATCAGATCAATTAAAAATTAAAATAAAAAAGTATCAGAACCGTAATTAAGTAAATACTCTAAAAACTAATATAAACCGGTGACGATCAATCATAAATCGATTTTTAATCGATCTGATTGTAGCGAATATATTATGATAAATATCACGTTTTTTGAGCGTTACATTTGTTATTAAAAACTCATTCTGAGGCGTCCTTAAGTTAATAACCCATTAATTTATAATAATTAAACACAAGCTCGGTCATTTTCGTTTGCCACAAATTTAAATAGCTCTGGAAAATTCTGAAAATGCAGTCTACTCCCTAGGTATTTCGCTTTACTTTGAACTGCTTTTCGAAAATGCCTTACCAACCTATTTTAATTGAAACTAATTAAACAATTGACTGTCAAGTGATGGCATTAGATAGCATTAATTTTCTATTGTACTTACACAAGAAACCCTCAACAAGCCTTGTTTTTGTGTTAAGTGACGAAATTAATATTATCATTGTCTCTAGACAATTACAACAATTACATAATTAACAATTACAACTAAACAATTACACAAACAAAACAATCACACAAACACATAATTTTCAGTACGAGTAGCAGACCATATGCTGCTGCTGAAAATTATGTCATTTTATTACATTGAGCAGTTCCAATCTCGACTTACTGCTTTATGGTTTTGATTCAACCCTTTTTTTTTTTTAATGACTACCTTCCTTTTCCTTTGAACTTACAAATTACTCTTTCTGAACTTACGGCTTCGCCCGCGTGGACCGTAATTCTTTTTCTACATTATCAGTAATCTGCTAGTGAAAGTCCCCACAAAATCGGTGAAGACGTTTCGGAGATTAGCCGGAACAAACAAGAAAGACAAAAATTTAAAAAATATTTTTTTTATATAATTATACCGTATATACTTTCCTATGCATTTGTTTAAGAACTGTTATTTTGACATCACAAACAGACACTTCAATTTTATTTATTTGTTTAGATTGATGTGTCATAATATATCAAGAACAAGATAAAGATTCTTGTAACTACATTCCTTCAAAACTCAACAAGAAGGACAAATATTGAGGAAACTTGGTTATAAAGGCGGCAACACACTTACCTCTTAACGACAACAGCTCTAGTCAAGTAAGAAAAATTGCCAGCTCCATCTTCAACTTACTATGTCGAGCCTGTAGAAAACAGCACCGGCACCAATTGCCATGGCCCACCTGAAAATCTCCAAAACCATTTCAAAGCCAGGTGGCGAAGCGGCTGCAGGCACATGTTAGTCAGAAGGGGGTACTCCAATGAGCCACAATGCGACTGGGGAACCTCAAATGAGGCCTCACCTTTTTTGTGCTCTCTGTACAACAATAATAAATAATACCAGTTTATTATTGTCCCACTGCAGGGCAGGCCTCTTTTGATACAGAGAAGGCACGAGCATTAATCACCAGGCTTGCTCAAGACTGGTTGGCCATTTCAGACTAGCGCAAAAACACCTACAAATTCTGGTCAAAACCAAAAAACATGGAATTATCAATACGAAAAAGACTTATGTATAAGACGCCATAACGTAACTTCAATGAAGCGTATTCATTGGTCACAATAGTCACCTTTCATCTCATTAAGCCACGGTTGATCATTTAACCAATGAACACGTGTGTGGTAACGTCGGGAGTTACATGTATGCTGCAGTCTTAAAAAATCGATTTCACGAAGATCAACTCTCTAATCTATTTTAAAATAAATCCCAAAATCCGCAATAAAAAGCACTTTTATCGTTAGAGTGATTACAAAGCGGATATTACACATAGTTACAAATGATTACTAAATTCATAATTATCAATTGAATAATCCCTGAGATAGCAGACGTCGAACGTGGAGTTTATCGTATTATTTTAGTAATGCTTTATTTGGATTATTTAATCCGTCCGTAGTCAATACGGAAAAAGAGTATCGAACTTGTGTGTTCCCTCATTTGTTTATCCATTCTGTAAATTATGGATACTGCCCCTGAAGTAGCCGCGCAAGCTGTGAAACTTCGTCAGTCTGGACTTAGTCAGCGAAACGTAAGTGCACAACTTAACACAAGAGGTTCCGCTGTTCAAAAAATTTACCATCGATACCTGGGGACTGGCGGTTTTATGCGTTGTCCAGGAGGATTACGGAACTGGGTCACTACATCACGACGAGATCGGTTTATCTTTACCACCAGCCTGCGTTATCGTCGTCTGACCACAGTACAGGTCCAAGAACAGCTTCGAGACTTTCATGGATTGACTGTCTACGCTCGAACTGATTGAAGGAAACTCGAAGAAAGAAAGAAAGAAAATACTTACTTTATACAGAACGTGGCCTGAAACTGGCGCTCCTAGTTTGCACGCGAACATTTGTATTGGACTCAACGTCAAAGGAGCCTGATTCTTTTTACGGATGAAACCAAGTTTATGCTGTTATGATGGACGTAGGAAAGTCTACCGAAGACGGAGAATGTTTTCAGCAATGTTGCATTGAAGAGAAGGTGAGTTATGGCGGTGGGTCTTGGACAGTCTGGGGCGGAATTTCCACCGAAGGAAAAACAGGCCTTGAGATTGTCATTGGACCACGGTTACCACCAGTAAATAGCGACCAATACATTCGTGACAACTGCGTCTTACATGCGCGTCACGTCATGTCATTGTGCTTTTCTAGTGTGCGTGCATTTAGTGGCTAACAGTTGGACGCTATTTTTTTCGAAGAGGTCACAGCTTTGACTCAAAAAAAAAATCTCAAAGCATTTATTTCAATTAAACCTTTTGAATTGTCATAGTGAAAAAGTTGAGGCTAGTTGCCCATTCCAATTCGTATTCTCTATAGAGAAGAACGGGCAAGAAACTCCAAGAACACTCTTTTAAAAATGTATATAGATATTACAAAATCCTGGGGACTGTCTATCTAGACATATTATTATACCTTCGGCTCCCAGTTGGTCCATCCTAAGTGCTAGATTATAAAGAACATACAGAGCCAAGTAGTGACAGCAAAACACGAAACATAACTACCCTATCAACAAAAGTAAACATATTATAAAGCGGCCGTGGACTCAAAAGAAACTAATAACAAACACAATTGACATTGTAATCAACAAATACTACTAAAGTACTTTTTATAGATATGTCCTCTATGTTGTGAAAGTTATAGATAATGAGTTACTGACTGCCAATGTTAATATGGACTGTGTAAATTCCCAGGAATATGGGCTATCATGAATACAGAGTGTACCTGTTTTTTTGCTAAGTGTTCACATAAAAATTTGCCTCTACTTATTTAAGGTAGTGCGCCAAGGTAGCCCGCGAAATTCAAATTTTCTTACGTTTTTTGCAATTTGCAGGTCGATGTCAGGTTGTATGTTGATCTAAATATGATTTGCGCCCGTAACAAATATGGATTTACAGAATAATAAACATTAGAATCAGCAATACAACTCTCTAAGTTCATGAAAGTGCCAAATGTCAAGATTTCATGAATTCAATGCATGAAATTAATTTCGCGGGCTATCTTAGCGCATCCCCCTTAATCACACAAGAACAATCTATTTGAAGTACAAGAAGAAATTCCAAAAATAATATTCACTTTACGTTTTGATAAAATCTAGCTTTTCTTGAAGTGTTCTGTTTTCTTTTCATCTTCAGTTGATCTTAAAAGTACTTTGTCCATTATCTCAAGAACTCTCGTTAGTGCAGCACCTAGCTCCTGTGAGTCAATTTCTTGACCTCCATATACATCGCGACCTTCACTTCCTTTTTATCTTTGTAATATTGTTCTTGCTGTTTGATCTACCCTCTTCTGCCTTCAGTCTTTCCCTCCATGATATCCTCAAGTGTGAAATTATTTAAAATCTCATTTGAAATCAGTGCCTTTCGATTTTTAGTTTTCTCTTACGAAATCTACTCTACGTTATCTCTACTGTCCCAGGTTAATAATGCCAGTTTACGGCATCTATCTTGAACTGTATTGAACAGCTTTCGACGAATATTGCCTTAATTGCCATTTCAGCCACCGTCCTGTAGACAACTAGCCCATATTCGGTAGTGGGTATTTGGTTATCTAAATGAGCTGCTCATATTCAGTTTTTTCCTATTAGAGTAGAGCTGACCCCAATATTGTTCGGGAATAATGACGTAGCTTGCTTCGACAGAGAGGAGTGGAAGGTAGAAAGGCAAACCTTTGCCATGCAATGGCACAACATAGGTTACAAAAATTAATGAATAATGCTTCTTTAGAATAAAATCTATTTTTAAACGCAAATGGTCAACGGTGATGAATAGAAGATACATGAAGCGTGTAGCATCCAGCTAGGATAGCAATGTAGTGTTAGTAAGCTAGTCACTATAACGTCATGTCTATTATCCTCATTTTATATGTGCCAGGACAATAAGCCAGGACATTACTTGCTTGCTATCCTAAGTAGCTTTAAAAACTAACCTCGTGTATTATAGGAATACAGTTTTTCAAGCTACTTAGAAGGCCGGAATCAAGAATAAGATCTCGTAAATTATTGATCTATAATAAAACTCTTTGCTCGTGTCCACTGATAGGTTGAATACAATTCCACGCTGACTTATCTTCTGTCACTTTTGACAGCTGTCATTTTTGTATAAATTTTATTTTGAAGATGTAGTTTTTATGTTTTCTACAAAATTATATCAATTTTACGTTACTTAAACGGGGCTCGGCGCCGGGTGCGCGCTCCTCCGGAGGGGTTCCCCCTCTACCCGGAGCTCGTTACTCCAGCAGAACCTAGTAGAGTAGTGTACTATATTTAACTACTATATAGTTTCTAGTTACATAACCTACATTACATATAAAATAAGATTGCAGCCTAACAGTGGTCATTATTCTTCTGCCTGGGCAGATGGATTAATGACTGCTGTGTGAGTAAGCGCACAAGATACGGCCTATAATCTTGACAGAAAAGACACCTCGTGCCGTAATAAAAGTTATATGTAGTTTATTCTTCTCCGGTTCCAAACGATGTATCAATGAATAATGTTCTAAGCATATGTACGAGTGTGCATGCTTCGCTTTGTTCGCACTCGTGGTGTAAAGTTGCGAACACACTGTAATAACGTTAAGATGCAAAATATAGGGAATACAAATTCTGATTTAGTTTTAAATGACTTCATTTTTATCAGCAGTTCAGATATCGCATAACATCGGCTGCTTCAATTAACAGACACGAAATGCTTATATTTCCATATAGAACATTTTCGTTTGAATAATGTTTACTTGGCTACCAGAATTAGGGCCCTTCATATACTGTTTGTACGATATTTACTGCAAACCCTTTAAATTTTTCGTCATCAGCATTACTCTTCATTAACCTCCGCTGCAAATTATGATTCTTATATGCTAACTGTCTACGCTTTTTTGAACTACTTCTTGCATAGTTCCTGATAATTATCTACCTCCTCAAACTCTTGGGGTCCTGGTACATAATCTGGTAGTAATCCACTAATCTGTATGTCTAACTATCGCACCCTGTTCCAGAAGAAAGAGGAACGATGGTGGACCACGTTGATGCAGGTGGCAGTGCCGTTCTTCATAGCTGGATGTGGTACCATTGGAGCTGGTATCGTTTTGGGGAACGTCAGGGTGAGATAATTAATACTTATTTATTTAACTAGCTTTTGCCCGCGGCTTCGCCCGCGTTGAGATCGGAGATTATCCCACGGAAATATACTACCGGTTTAGAAATAGGTATCGTGTCTTAACTTAACCCAGGTCATGGCATAGCTATGTGCCAAATTTGATCGACAATCCGTTCTGCCGCTTATGGTGGATCCGCAATGGTAGCCCGTGAAATTCAGATTTTCTTAACTTTTTTTTGAATTTTCAGGTCCATGTGAGATTGTATCTTGCTAAAAATAACCTTCGCAACCATAACAAATATTTATTTACAGAATTAGAATCATTATCACATCTCTTGCTCGTTCCGTTCGTTGATCCATTGATGGTTTTTTTTATGAAATCATGTCATTTGAGAACAAATCTAGAGTTAATGTTTCTAATGATTATAATTCTGTAATTAAAATAATAATTCCGAGTTATTTTCATCAGAACATGCAATCAATCAGTCAATTCAGCATATCGCAGCCCGTGGCTGGATATAAACCTCTCCCAGTCTCCGCATCCAGTCTGTCCCAGCCACCTTATTGGGGGGCATCCCATACTAGGCTTGCCAATACGCAGTTTCCAGTCCAGGACTTGTCTGCTCCACCGAACATCGGTCTTCCAACAAACACGGCCAGTCCACTGCCACTTCAGCTTACTTAATCTGCAAGCTACGTTTTACATGCAATTTTTAGAAACTAATAATCTCCGAAAAATTTAAATAGCCGGTCTTACGCAAAATACAGACGACGATTAGGTACTTTTTGTCATATTTTTTGTCTTGATTACTAAACAGTAGACATTTTTCCGTTTCTGGTGGTCAGTACCATACAGGGTCATTGTTTTGCAAGCAGATAGTAAGGTCAAATTGTTTAAGAACTTGCTGAAGGAGACATTGATGACGGTGTGAATTTACCTTTTACCTGATTACTGTAATGAAAGGAAGGTTATTGAAGTGTCTATGTCCGCAAATCTGCTAAAGTGATATCAAGGAGACTCGATAGTTGCCGGAACAGACGAATCCTGAGGACCTAGACAAGTGACAATCGCTCTCAAAGCGTTGCGTATCTCTACAACGAGTTTCATACCTTTATGCTTTTCGGGAGTCTATGGACAATCCAATACATTTTTGACTTTTCCATCAACGTTATCACTGATGCAATCATCAGTGATAACTTGAACTTTGAGACTGCATATAATCGCAGACAGGACGACCCCTAGCTATCCCCAGCCCCTGGCAGGGTTGCGGGAAAGTCCAAAAGGGAAACCGGGACCCTTGGCAACAGGCAACTGAAGGAACACGGGTGGGTTTCAGTCAGTAAAAGTCTGACACGCCCTCCCGCTGCGCTCAGAGCGGGACAAGTCAATTGATGATTTCACACCCTCAAAAAATCCGATGGTCTTAAAAAAGTGGCTGGGAAAGACTGGATGTGTGGCTTAGGCGAGACCTATAACCGGCAGTGGACTCCGATAGATTGCATTGATTCATTTCATATGAAATCAAAAAGGTTTTCTAGAGGGACATCCGTTCGTCCGTTTGTCAAGGGTTATTCAACCGTTAATCCTAAAAGTCCGTATTGCAATGAAAATTTGTTACCTATCAAAATCGTTCTGTAGTTTTTCCCCAAGGGGAAAAGGCGTGGGTTTGTATGTGTTTATGTATGAATATAATGAATGGTTTCTTGTATGTTGTTACAGGACTGGCCTGTATTTATTGAAGTATCTGCCATCTTCGTTCTTGTGCCATCACTCTCTGGTCTAAAAGGTGAGTCCATTTATACCTCCTTTTTAAATTTATTTATTTATTTAATAGGTTAGTTAGATTCTAGTATGACAATATCAACATTGCTAATAGCCGTAGGTGGTACCTTCTATTGAATAAGAGGTTCCGGTTCGCTCACCAGTTTAAAAAAACTGTTGGTTTTTCAATTAGAAATTCCATATTTGTGACAACAGAGGCCCTAGTGTGAGTGTCTTTTAACCATCTCGACTTTACGCATCGACCGCGTTCGGTGCTCCGATTGGCCCTTCACTGGCCTTCACTGGTGAAGGGCCAATCGGAGCGCCGAACGCGGTCGATGTGTAAAGTCGAGTTGGTTAAAAGAAACTCACACTAGGCCCTCTGTCTAACCGCTCACTCCCTAGTACTTCAAAATTGAGTGCCTTTATCCATCATAATTATTTTTTGAGTTTTTCAGCTTTTCAAGAACCGGATTGGTTTTCATTATGTTTCTAATAATACTCGTATGATCAATACCCTGACTACATCTTATCCCTCTTAGGGCGAATTCGACCAAACTTTTATCCCTAGTATAAGTCTAATCTAGCGAATAAATATTAAATTTTTGACAGATTTTCTATACAAAAACTGTCAGACGTCAATTTTACACCCCGAATAAAAGATATCTGGCTTTGGTTAAATCAGCCCTTACTCAGAAGGAGAAGATTAGGTTAGGGGCTCTGACGTATACTTACGATATTGATTTTAATATGACACTGTACATAAATAAATATAAATAGTAGTAAAAAAATAAATATGAAAGAATACATATAGATATATAATTATATATTTGTATTTATATATGCATAGATGAAAGATAAAAAAACAATAAATCATGTGAATGATTGACGAATGACAATAATCACGATTAGATCCAATTCTTTCATAGGATAAGATTAGAATCTTTCAGATATTATCACCCCATTGTTTATAGAATAATGGCGAAATATAAGTTATCAAATTAGATCTAATCTTTGCGATAGTACCTACAACTAGCCCTTCTGAAAGTCATTTTCAAGTACTTCCTAACCTGATATCCAATGATAAAACAATCAAAACGGATGTTTGTCAATGGGATTTTCCTTGTAAATGAAAGGTTTATAGATTTTACCAATTGATAATTTAGTACTACTAGGCCTGCTCCTGATAATCTGAATTCTGAATCGGCTGATAAAAATGAATGGCACCAGAAAATATGCTGCCATATTTTCTGGTGCCATTCATCTTTATCTGCCATCTCTTCAGTAAATTCTTTCGGACCTTTTAAAATATTTCGTGTATGAAAAGATACAGCTTAATCGAAATATATTCGATTGAAGGAAAATTCACTCCATTTTTAGCCAATGTATACGTCCATCGTATCTTTGGCTCATATAGCCATACTCAAAACATACTTGTTTTATATTATGTACTTACTACCTTTTGCCCGTGACATCGTCGAAAATATTTTTTCGAAAATATCCCACGGACTCGTATTACCGGGATTAAAAGTGTAAACCAGGTCAACATTATATTAAATCCGTAATACATTGTTTACATACAGTGTATAAGAGACAGCCCTCCGCAAATTAACAGGGGGCATTCAGTTCCTTATTTTGAATTATATTCCACCGGAAATTTTCTCAGGAAAGTTTTAATTTTTTTAATCTTTTTTCAGTTACTATTCCTTTATTTCAATGTAAAATTGCATTCTCTGTACTCAGCACTCCATTTATGTAAATAAAACAGCTAAAATAAAAAAAACTCGCGCCCCCTCGACCGTGCGGCTACGTGGGTTTTGCCACGGTAACAATACATTGCGCGTGAGGTAATAGTACAAATCAGGTTTATTGGATTCTCATAATGTTCCTGAAATAATGAATTCATCCCATTAGTCTGCGGAGGGCTGTCCCTTACACCCTGTATAACTCTATTGGTTTACGCGGCCCCCGCCAGTAAAGCTCCCAATCGGCATGATTATTTTCGACATCTTCAACAATCATCGTCATATTTCAGTCAATTTACACAACACCTTTATGAATTATACACTTAAACCTTCTTTATGAATCACTCCATCCATTGGTAAAAACCGTATGAAAATCCGTTCGGTATTTTTTGAGTTTATGGCGTTCAGATAGACAGACAAACGTGTCGGGGGACATTGTTTCTTTTTATATATAGTATTAAAATATGAAGTCTATCGTCAGCGTCATCATAGTTGTAGAATTTTGACACTGACAGCTCTTGAATGCAGTTTAGATGTGCTGGTCGCGTTCAGTTTCATTGGAGTAATTCACCCCAAATCGACGCAATTCAATCGAATTTAATTCGATTCAGAGCTTGAAGTAAGTCAAACCAGCGGCAGCGTAGCGCTAAACCAAGCGATCGTCAGCTGTGTTTTTTTATTCGTCTTTCGCTTGTCTATCCGCACCTTTACATAGTTTTTGTCGTTTCCGTGTTTCAGAATAACATAGTTTAGAGATAAAAATCTGTCATTTACTTGAATGCACCGTAGATGATTGTAGTGTAATTACAAATGTAATTGCTTGCTCGTCTTGGACAAAAGCGAATTGATGTAAGCAACAATGCTTGTAGCTATATCCTAGAGTTTAATGGTTTAACGTATACTTGGCCAAGAACCAAGGTAACCGACATCCCGAAGTATTGCCAAACTTAAGTGGCGGTGGCCAGGGCACATTGCTCGCAGAACAGTTGGCCGATGGGGCCGAAAGGTTCTGGAGTGGCGACCGCCTAGGAGAAGACGTAGCATTGGAAGGCCTCCCACAAGGTGGACCGATGACCTGGTGAAGGCCGTAGGAATCTGCTGGATGTGAGAAGCACAGAACCAGTCGAACTGACGGTGCTTGGGGGAGGCTTATGTCCAGCAGTGGACGTATTTTGGCTGAAATGATGATGATGATGACACTTGGCCAATATATAAGTGAATACTACATTAGTTACTTGCCTGAAATTATGTTTTTTTAACTACAGTTTATTTTGTTTGTTGGCTATTACCCAAACGAGATACTTTTTTCTTATACAACGTGTAACGGAATAAACGCAAGAACTCATACACCCCAATTAGAATATTAAATTATAAGACTAAAATAATATCTGTAATTTAATTGAATTAAACCACACCTTAAATTAACTATTTTATTTAACGCGCACTTTACAGGATAGCTATGAGCGTATTACAAATTTGGTTATGCATTTAAATAGGCTTTATTCCTTTGAGATAAGGCTTAAATTTCCTTAAATAAAATATCTTATTACCTTGTTATGACGCAGTGTTTCTAATTTCAGTTAAATAACATATTTTTTCATGAAAAATTAACATAATTATATAAATAATGACGGAAATCGATTCAGAAGCCGATTCTGAGCAAACTACTTTCAGGTCTTGCGCTTATTCTGTTACACGTTGTGTATAATTTTGTCCTGCGACTACTAAGTTAAGGTCGATTTGAAAGAATGATGAAAAAAAGGCATAAGTAGGTACATACGACGGAAATAAAAACCTGTAAGTTCGCGTGCAAGTAATCAGAATCACCGTAAGAAAAATAACTGTAAATAGACCAATAAAATGACAAACCGATGATATTTTTCTATTGTATACTGTAGGAACGTGTTACGTGTATCACATAATGATGTGAAGCATTTACCTGAGCATCGACAAATACATAGACATTTTTATCATTTATCATTTATTTATTTATTTGCAAACATGGGTACACTATACATTGATGCTTTTTGTTTATATCGGTAATAAAGTTCTCCATGTTTAACCATCGCATGGGTATGCAAATAATGAAAAGTAAGTAGGCATAAGATAAAATTAAATATGTCAGCCTTATAAAATAATTATAATAATATTTAAATATCAGAATAAACATCAATAGAAAATTAAATTACAAACAAATATAAATTAGGTTCGATACAATTGAAAATGCCACCTCAAATACCAGTTCAAAACAATACATTACAGTCTGATTTAAAACTAATACAAATCAAATTAAAATTAATATACTCGTATTGATAATAATTCATAAGACTAGTATTGATTTTTCCCCAATATAATAAATCGGATGTAGTAAGCCTAGCATTTTTTATTTAAATAGTCATTAATACAATAGTAACATTTCGCAACTAAAAATTCGTGTAATTTTTTTTTAAAGTGATCCATATTTTTAATTTCAATTATATGTTCAGGTAGTTTTGACATTGCTATATAAAAGTAGGTACACTGCTCCTTAATATTTGGGACCGGATCAATGTGTAAAATTAAGATCAAGTTCAAATAAAAATAAATAATTTGGCAAAAAAATACAACGCCATTCAACTAACTTTGCTATTTCAACGTCATCACATAAAAAAGTCCCAAAAACGCCCGTTCTTCACCACTTCCTAGTGTTTTGGCTGGGCAGAAATGGCGTTTTTTGAAAAAGATTGAACTTTGGGGTCTCGGTATGTAATGGGCACCATCCACGAAACTATAATTATATAGGTCCATTGACGTAAGAAACGCAAATTTTAATTCGTTGTTTTTCTATTGAAAAGTTCTGAATCAGTTTCACTCATACAACATATGAATGTGACAGCATTACAATGTCAATTAGCTTAGTCATAACACAAATGTTATTATTTTTGTTATACAAAGCAATTTCTTTTGTTTGATATGTGACTCTTGTGAGGGAAAGTCCGGACTAGCTGCCAATAAAATTAACTGTTCTGTCATCATAATTGTAAGAAAATATTGTTTAAAGGCTCGTGCAAATTGCCGGGACGTCGCGGGCGCGACATGCAGCGCTACCCTTGTCGTGCCCGCGATATCGCACTTGTTTATGGGAGCCTTACTCACCAACAATGGCACACCTATTATTGTTTAAGCAATGTAGTTTTTATAACTACTTACCCAGTGATTCGTTTGTCTATCTTCATATCTTCTGAGTAAAATCCGTGAGCTTCACTCCTGAAATATTTCGAGTTCTGAATTGAATTTCATTCAAATGAATATTGTAACAGGAACTTATTACGAACCGCTCCCGCCACAAGCCGTTCGGCCAATCAGGGCAAAGCTTCTAGATTATTCTAGAAGCTTCATAAAAATACACAGCGCGTATGTCATAATTATATTGGTCTGACGTCCGTCAAGTGCTCCGCAGCTGATATAATTTGCGAAAACTATGTCTTCGACCCAAAACTGTTACTTAAAGGCATAATATATTATATGTGAAGTGTGTATATTAAATATCTACTGTAATAATTATGTTAATTCGATGCAAAGCGTCAACTTGATACTTATTTGAACCATTTTCGATTTTTACCCGGAAAATTGTGAGATAAACCAGCAGAACCATAATTTCTTTCTCGTTACCTATATTATAATGTACATCACTCGTGCGCAGTGTTCGAACTAGCGGCGTCCTGAAATGGAAAAGCATTGCCATTCCTGATGGCTTCCTGAGGGCATTCGCGCAGACGTTCAGTTTGTCAGTACCTGAACCATTATTTTATGGTTCACGTACTAAGCAATTGAAGTTTGTAAAATGTTTATGTGATGTCTTTTTCATTGCATGTTTCTAATTTTATTTGTACCTACTATGATCCTTTGTTGGTCGAGATAAACGTTTATTTATTTCTGTTCTCCTTAATTAATTTAAACATACAATATGTTCAAAAACCCTTTCTGATCCGAAGGAGGCACTTCTGCAAAAACATAACCGTACCTACCGTAATAAAAAAAAATATTATTATTGAAAATAAAAATGGTAGGTACTTATTCCTATTTAAAATTCAAATATTAACAAAAAAAATGATTACATTATTACAAAAAAAAATCCAATTCAATAAAAAAAATTGAAAATTTGTAAATTTATGACTTGTAGACACCCGCTAAACGAAGATGGCCGCACGCGCCCCATGTAAATAAAGCGGAAAAAAATTCACCATTCAAAAAAATGTGGCGTTTTTTTTTTTACTTTTTTCCTTAAAATTACCACGTATATTGACTCTCAGTACGATACGCAACTTCACCCTCACGAGTCAGACAGGTTTTTTTTACATGTTGTTTATAGTTATAGATTACATTTTTTTATATTATAATACTTATAAAAATATTATTATTATACATACCTAACCGCCATAACATTCTGTCGTATAGATAAGGTCAAGAACTTTGCTTTTTATAAATACGTCTATAGCAAACACGGTGTTTATATTATACGTGTGGTGACGCTGCGCCCGCCGGTATCATTCAAAGGCGCACACGATACTATTTATAAAATATAATAGTCACTACAGGCTTGTATTACTGCTTAAGTATTCTAAACATTGCTCTAGATTTGTTCAATTTGAATAAGACCTTTTCATGTAAACATTGGATAAGATTGCTACACGGTCAGCTGCAAAAGTCGTGATTTCGAAGTTGGTCCCATAGCAAAAGTTATTCAGTAAAGTGGTCTAAAGCATCTCTTGTGAGGAGCTCGTGGCTAAGTAATAACAGCCGCACGAATCGATCCATGAGGTTAAGCTACGCTTGCCGGGGTTGGTCCGTGGTTGGGTGACCATTTTTACATATCGAGACTCCTCCGTGCCTCGGAAAGCATGTTAAGCCGTTGGTCCCGGCTGTCATTCGTGGGTCTTTGACAGTCGTTACAGGTCGTCAGAAGCTCGGAAGTCTGACAACCAGTCTTACCAAGGGGTATTGTATTACCTAGTTACTGGGTTGTGGAGGTCAGATAAGCAGTCGCTCCATGTAAAATACTGGTACTCAGCTGCATCCGATTAGACTGGAAGCCGACCCGAACATAGTTGGGAAAAGGCTAGGAGATTGATTTGATATGATTGATGTTAATTTTTTAACACCTGTTATCCTTACATATTATAAAATAAAGTCCTCCGCCGCGTCTGTCTGTCGTCCTGTTTGCGATAAACTCAAAAACTACTGAGAGAAAATAAAGAAAGAAAAATATGTTTATTTGTCACAGAAACACGTGCATACAAAAAGATAACCATAGAAACAACACCGAATTTACTGCTGTTTACTGACACCAAGATAGAGTGAAGCTGCACGTGGCATGCGGGTGAAGCCGCGGGCATCAGCTAGTAGATAATAAAACGGGGTATATAAGATGTATTAGAAATGTATGGTCATATTTAAAGGTGTGGTACAGACCATCAAACCGATCCACTTTCTCCATAGAACATAATCGCGAAAAAATTATCAGCTGTGTCCCTTCTCGACCCAAATGTATAGGACAGGTCAGTTATTTCTTCGATTACGATTTTCCATGGAGAAAGGTGTTCGGTTTAATGGTCTCTACCAAACCTTTAAATATAGCCACACATTTCTGAGACACGGTATATACCACATTTCGCTGGATACTACTTATACGATAAATCTCATAAGTATAACGAGGGCGAGCCTCTTTTGAATTTGCGCTATCTACTGGTTTATTTTGCAGTTTATTCGTAATTCAAACAGAAAGTCGGATTACCTTCTTCATAGATAACAAAGATTTATGAATAACATTCTACTTTGTCATCAGGTAACCTGGACATGTGCCTGGCATCCAGACTGTCCACGCAAGCTAACCTCGGTAACATGACATCTACGAGAGAAGTCATATCCATGGTCGTCGGAAACATATCATTAGTACAGGTAAATATGTATATAATGTTAATTATATAGTCCACAATAACTTTTACATGTCTCCATGACTTCGCCTTTGGATTTTCTCTTTACGAAAAGCGGAGGTGTAACTCGGTTTTCAAACGAGGCTGTCCTCACCACATAGAAAGAGGTAGCCCGGGATCAATTCTGCAGGCTTAGATTAAATGATAGGTTTAGTATTACGCCATTGGTCTCTTTGCTGTGGTGACTTGTGTCCTCTCACTTTATATTCTCTTCTATCATATTTACTTCTTCATAAACGTAGTAGGCACGTGCGTTTTTTTTTACACATATCCTTATATGAAAAAAAAGTGCTGTTAAAATACACACATTATACTCAATTGAAACAACGACGTGTAAATCGCTGTGATTGTTTGAGGCTATCGCACGGTCATTACACGCGGTAATAGCGACGGCTCAATTTGTGGGTGTTTACATGTTCGCTCTGTCAACTTGAGTGACCATTTTGTATGATATATTGTAAACAATTTCCTAGAGACAAACGACAAATACAAAAATATGTAGAGTGGGTAGCTTTTTAAAATCTCACTAACTAATGGTTAGTTTGTGTTGTCCCACGGCAAGAAAAAAGTCTCGGCCCTCTGTTCCACATGGTAGATAGATTGTCGTATTACTTTCAACAAGTCTCACTTCGGGTTTCTTTGGAAAAGGGTTATAGGCTATAGGGTATGGTCAAAGGCCAAGAGCCCCGAAAATCTTTAATTGTTATGCTCTCATTGGGCGGGTTGTGTTCAGTCAGGGCTTAAGTAAATAGCAAGTCATTCTGTTCTTTTTTTTGTTGTTTATAATCCATAATATATAAATTTTTCTTTCTTCAGGTGCAAGCGATAGTAGCAGCTACAGTAGTGTCAATGTTCGCGATAGTGGTCAACACTATAACGGACCGTGCCATCAACGGGTCGTTCGTGTTACTACTGGTAGCGTCGGCGGTCTTCACAGCTACGACCACGTGCTTCGTTTTGGGTACGTTACCGTTATGTGCTTTTGTTGTTATTTTATATAATAGTGTATTTATACTTATACCATATCGTATCATACCGAGACTCCTCCGTGCCTCGGCAAGCACGTAAAGCCGTTGGTCCCGGTTGTCAATTGTGGATCTTTGACAGTCGTTACGGGTCGTCAGAAGCCTGAAAGTCTGACAACCAGTCTTACCAAAGGGTATCGTATTACCTAGTTACCGGGTTGTGGAGGTCAGATAGGCAGTTGCTCCATATAAAATACTGGTATTCAGCTGCATCCAGTTATACTGGAGGCCGACCCCAACATAGTTGGGAAAAGGCTAAGAAGATTGATTGATTGAGTGCTTTTATACATTGGTTGTTTATCACTTCGCAAGTTTAGGCGACTTGCTGTTGGACAAAGAAATGTTGATCGTCATTTAATCCTCATTATCAATAATATGCACAACTTTTTCCGGCCCATTTTAAGGCTTAGTCCTTTCCTTCATAAACACAGTTGTTTTTTTTTTGGTGCACCGTTCCTTGAACTGTTGCCAAATATTTTTTTTTTTTTCGTTCCCTGCCTTTTTGTATCATTCTTCCGTGATTTGTGCTTATCCTAGCCAAGTCTTCTTGACAAGCTTATTTGTTTTTTTAATATTATTACTGTCGTTTCCTGCACGAGAAATATATTTTTTAGGAGCTCGTTGATAAAATTTATTATTAACTCCGATTTATAAGAACTGTCGTTTTGATATTTTATTTTAAACAATAATTTTATTGTTTTCTTTTCTTTAAATTCAAGATTTTTCCCTTGAAGTTTCACAATAATTCCATAACAATTATCTAGTATTTAAGATGTAGATAACGTCGCGTCGTTAGCTACACATATGTAATATCTTTTTTTTTTCATCCCTGTTTGTTAAGATATTAGTGTTTTTTTCCCCCGAATTAAGTAAATAAACATAATATGTTAAATTATATGCTAGGAAGACAACTAACCATATCCGCATGCCATTTCAATTTAATAGTCCTATACAAACGTGACAGCACATAGAATATAACGTAACATACGGTCAGCGGTTAATTGTATGTAATTATTCTGGGCACGTAAGGAAATTATGATTATCAACATAATACCTCGTGAAATTTAATTTGTTTTATGGACTATTAAAAACGGTGACATGTGTTTATTTTCCGAATAAGTCATAATAAAGCCAGTAATCAGTTCTGGTTTACCCACAGCTAAATGTCTTCCCGTACATACTCGTAAAACTATTTGCGATCAAGAGCTTTAAAAACTGGCTCAGTTTTTCGATAGTACCTACAGCCAGGGAAACAGTATTTTTTGCAGATTGTTTCACTACGTAATTTTTTTTTTTGTGGTAACCCTTTCATTCGACCGATGAAGAATGACATTTGTGATTTGAATATACGGACAATTCCAGAATTCACAATACCAACAAAATTACAGTATTTATCAACATTTACATTTTTATTACGAACGCTTTTAACGTGCTTTCTACATTTTTCTCACACGTACAATTTCAACATGAATGATACCAATTTTTTGTAAAAAAATTATTTTAATTTTATATGAGTGTCCGTGGAGTTTCTTGCCCGTTCTTCTCCATAAGTACTTACTACGCTTTGGGAATGGGCAACTAGCTTCATATTTCTGACTACATTGTCCTCCCATGACTCTGTAATTTAAAAATATTGTAAAAGCCAATTATTTTTCAAAAGAATAACCGTGGAGTTTCTTGCCGGTTCTTCTCCATAGGAAACGACCAATTGGAACCGTGCACCTAGTTTCTGACGTTTCATAAGTGCCCATTCAGGTTTATGTGAAATAAAATATTTTGATTTTGATTTTGACTGACCGACTCCTTGACAATTCAAAAGTGCCTGTAAATGGTTTAATTGAAATTAATGGTTTGAGTTTGTTGAGTTTGAGACATCCTCCTCCCCTTTTGCCAATTTATTTGGGGTTAGCACAGCTGCACTGCATATCTTCTTCTCCCAAGTTCCTACATCACTATAGCCGTTATCTCATTATTCATCACAGTCCTTTTAATTATCATATTTCTTCTTCCAGACTTCGTTATGGTAATGGTGATCTACGGCTCCCATAAGTTCAAGGTGAACCCTGACAACGTGGCCACGCCACTGGCGGCCTCTATCGGTGATATTGTGAGCAACACAGTACTGGCTGTCACTGCGCAGTATATGTTCGAGCAAATACGTAAGTATGCTTTAACTATCCGTTTATTAGATACGTTGAATAAGAAAATATTGTCACTGCCTAGGGATGACAATGTGAAAGAGTAATGAATATAAATATGTTGGATGTAGAGGGAGAGGAAAGATGGATGGATTATGTGAGGGATGACAATTTTGAAGATACTATAGTAGGGATTGAATGGTAGCGTGGATAGGAAATCATTTTGCGCTGATCCCAAGTATCTAAGATTGGACGAAAGATGGAAAAAAAAAAAAGATTTTATGTACAAAGACAAGACAGAATGGTCTAGATTAAAGTAATTAGATGGATTAGGATGAGTTATGAGTCAGGTAACAAGTTTAGTGAGAACCATTAAAAGCTTAGTTACCTCTTGAACGAAATTTGACAAAAATAATAATACAAATCATCAATTTTCAAAATTAAAAAGGTACTGATAAAGGAAGGAGTGAGAAAGGTGAGTTTAGTGAAATCAAAAATCTTTTGGTTTACTTAGATTTGTTTGGCATGTCTGTTTTACTCACACTTCATTTCGATTGTATGAAAGACACCCAACAAAATACACAATTCACTTGAAACATTTTGCATGAGTTTTATTGTATATATGTAGATTTTACGCCAATCAATGATCAAACTAATTCATTAACTAATTTCGTACTAAAAATAACATATAAAATAATCTTCTTAGCGAGATATGCGTCTATATCAGAATGAATTAATCTTAATAATATTGAGAATTTTGTAATCACGACTAATCATTATTATTAAAAAAAAAAAAAAAAAAAAACGTCTTTATCATACACTAATGGATTTAAATGGCTTTCGTATTGATTGACGTCAATCGTATTCAAACAGTTCGTCGGAATGAAACAATAGCGCATTCAAAGAAGTTATTTGATTACTGATATACTTACCTATTACTTGATTTGACCATACACGATCAATCAGAATTGGAATCGGTTTGAAACAAATGTCTAATCCAATGCTTCATGGGTTCGAAAAAAAAAAACTGCTCAGCAACGTAAATAACTCAATGAATGTGGTTGACCTGTCAAAATGAAACAAATTTGTTTTAATCGGTTACGAAAATCTTCGTATTGAATAATTGGCGGGTGTATAATAAAATACTTTAGTTTTTAAGCAGTAAACTATATTTCCAAGATTAATTAGGATAATTTTACACAAGAGCAAAAGTGCCATATCACGGACAAGTTTCAAGAGGGTCTACCATTAATGTTGCCAGTACACAAAAACTAATATAAAATGTTGCTAGAGCAAATAGAATATATTTTTATGTTTAGATTATTCTTAAACCAAATTAGTCTCAAGTTTCTTCTTCAATTTATTTTGCTACGAGACTAGCATTATTAGTTCTTAACGTGCAGATTATGATTTTATGTATCCCAACGCTAAATTCTACATGCTGGAATCATTTGATTCTTTACTGTATAAATGACCTATACTATGTTGACGTGTAGTAATTTAGGGTTAATTTATCATATATTCTAAAATCAAAATATTTTATTTCACATAACATGGGCACTTATGAAACGTCAGTAGCTAGGTGCATGGTTCCAATTGGTCGTTTCTTACGGGGTAGAAACGGCAAGAAACTCATCACAAAACAAGCCAGGGAACTTCATAGATCAAAAAAAAAACTCTCTAGTTAAATTTAATGGGCCGTAAATTCAACTCTCATTCTTTGTCAGTCGTGTAAAATGGCAGCAATACAGTAATTTGACATCATGTCAATCTGCTCAACAATCAAGTTCCCTGGCTGTACATTTGGAAAAGGGTCGACTCTATGCCAGTCCAACTCAAGCTCAAACTCAAAGCATTTAAACCATTTACAGGCACTTTTGAACTGTCAAAGAGTCGGTCAGTTAGTCAGAAAGTTGAAGCCCATTGCAAAACGTAGATCTCTATGAAGAAGAACGGGCAAGAAACTCCAAGGACACTCTTTTAAATATGGATATAGATATAACAAAATCCTGGGTACAGTCAACTTTTCCATTTATCTTTCTAACAATTTCGTCATTCTTACAGAGATATCGCTATGGCAGCCCATAGCGCTGATGTGCGTCTACTACAGCCTGCTTCCCCTGTGGGTGTTCATCGTCTGGCGCAACAAGTACACCAAGAAGGTTCTCACCAGCGGCTGGACTCCTGTCATCTCTGCGCTCTTCATCAGTGGGTATGTACTCAATAACTATAACGTCTTTCACATTTATTTAAAAAAAAACCAACTGCCTCCCGTGATTTCACGCGCGTTGTCATTCCCACCGTGAATTTTCCTGGCATGAGAAGTATCCTGTTGTACTCGAAAATTGGACGAATTTGTGAGAGTGAAAGAGTCCTACAGGATACAGGCATTCTCGTTATGCTACTGGAAATGACATTAGCATAATAATGAAAAAAAAAACAAACCTGTCTTTGCCGTCGCGCAGCCAGTTAATAATATCAACAGTGATAATCATTAGATAAACACGAATCAAACGAAAATTATCTTGGGAAGCTTTTCAAATTTTAAGACCAGTTGTTTTTTTTAAGTATGTGTATTAAATCTACCTAATGTAAAAATGACTAGACAAATCGAACGTAAATTCTTTCTTTTGATTTTATTTTAATCTTTATATAATTCGGTTCAGTTGTCATTTGTTATGATTAAGATGACATTCAATTTTTTTTTGTGGGTGTACTCCAGGCTGATCTTATGCGTTATGTTTAATTTTTCTAATCATCCACATGTAATGCGAAATGTTTGGTGCAAAACGTACCTTAACGCTAAAGCAGGCACAGTACTTTTAGCATTAAAAAAATGCTGCACCCCTCATTCAATTTTTTTTTAAAGTAAATTTTAGCTTTATTTAATAATTGTTTTTATGCCGAATCGCGACTAAATCGCTAATCACCGAAGCTAAAGACACTGCAGTCCTTAATTTTACTTCAAATTCCTTAACATCACCATTATTTTCATCAGTATCGGAGGTATTGTCCTCGACAAGGCGGTGGACCACTACCGCGGCTACGAAGTCTTCCAGCCAATCGTCAATGGTATCGGCGGCAACCTGGTCTGCGTCCAGTCTTCGCGCCTCGCCACCCACCTGCATCAGACCGCTATTCCTGGAGAGCTTCCGGAGAATACCAGGCTCGTCGAGTGGCCTTGGAAGACGCTGTTCTTTGGAAGTAAGTGACCGAAAATATACAAAGTCTTTTTCATTTCCTTCATTATCTTTTGTTTTATCATATTTATAGGCAAGTGCCATTGCTGACTATGAGGTCTGGGTTCAATCCTCAGGTCGGGCAAAAGTGTTATTAGGTTTTTCTATATGGAATTTCTCAGTAGCAGCAGTCTAGATTTGTACCAGGTCGATGGCATTCAGTTCGCCTTCTTTGCTATAGAAAAACGATTCATTGTAAAATATAGCATGAAGAGCCTTCAATTCTTTTCATTGTGCTTATTTCTAAATCAAATTCTTTTTATTTCCAGCTGCCGCAGCTAAAGTGGCTCGTATGCTGCTGATCCTTGCGCTGTTCGGTCAGATCATCTTCATGGTGGTCGCTGACGTCATGTACCAGGGTGAGGTCACCTTACAACTACCCTTCGGCATCACTTATTTGTTGAGCTCATTGTTGCAAGTAAGTAATTGTTTTAAGACATACTTCTCTTATGGTTTTATTTCTGTCGTGTCACTTAGGTTTAGCTACAGCTTTGAATCTTGCTGATTAGCTAATATTTTATACATATCATGAGTTATTTCCATACAGTTGGTGCTCATACGGCAGTAAGAGAATCTGTTAACAATGAAAGCCATAATATCCACCATGTTAACTAAATCAAATCAAATGACTTTTAAACATAGTGCGTCCCCCACAAAAATGACTAAACTCTAAAACTCAATTGTAACTGAGGTATTACTCAACTTGTTTTCAGGTCATGGTACTGTTATACCTAGCTTACATGCTCGTCCACCTGATGTGGCAGAAGAAGAAAGACCCTGACAACGCAGCCATCCCCTACCTCACCGCTCTCGGTGACTTGCTCGGATCCGTCTTCCTCGGACTTACCTTCGTCATCCTGTCACAGTTCGGCATGGAGTATGGAAACAACGTCCAGTGAACAGGTAGGACACATCTGAAGGAATAAGAAAGAAGAAATATGGATCTTGAGAAGTTAAAGTCTGTTTCAAAGATTTTAATAATAGTTTTTGATGTAAAATGATTTTTTAATAGTCTTGTATTTTTGAATAATCTTCTGGATTCTAGATCAAAATTGTTGCAAGACTTTGTCGTTTTACGGGTTTGTTCCTTCGAGGATCAGTACTGAATTGAAGTGTTGTCTTGATGTTCCTTCTAGCTTTGCACGTTTTAGCATAGCTAACCAATACGACATTACCAAAGGATATGGAATCATTCATCGCGTTTTACCAGATAACAATGTTTCATCAATTTGCTTTTAGATGATCATTTATTTTTTATTCCATTATGATTCGGTCAACTTGAGACAAAATGGATAATTCAAGTCCTCTCAGTATTGACTATTAAAATTACAATTGTACATGTCAATTGGTGTGCCAATATATTGATGTATATTGACGACGTCATTAACTTTTAACGCGACAGTATTTAACATTTTCAAAGATTTATCGTTTTTTGAACTTTATTTATTACTATTTTGAGAGATTCTTGTTGAGGTATCGCTCTCTTTGTATTAAGAGTTGCCATCCTGAGAGTCTAACTGTGATATATGAAATGTAAAAAAATGTGATTTAACGCAATTATTAATGTTTTGACATCAATTTTAATGAGATGAGATGGACAATAAATTATACGGCGGAGTGGAAATTGATTAATTTGAACAGCTAAATTCAAAATTGTGTTACCATATTGACTCTCTTAATTTAAAGTTTTATTTTTAACACCGACCATTTTTCGAACTTCATCTAAGCTTTGCTATTCAAATATTTTCTGACATTGGTTACCATTGGAATTAGTTTAGGCTTTTATGATGTTTTTAAAAGATTGACTAAATTATCGGCAGCGAGGCTTTTACACTAAAAGCCAGGATACAAGATGTTCCTAATCGAACTATTTCCTTGCGATCTAATACTTTATTAATTAGGTGTCATATCCAAATATAATTGGCAATAGTTTTAGATAATTTTGTAGATACGTGTGTAAATACTATCTGTAAATCACAACATAGTGATACTGTAACATCAACTGTTAGTACTTATGTGATATAGCACTATTTATACACTTGGTTTTTGTATAAGCTAGGGAAACTTTTAAAAACCTCACCAAAGAAAGAAAGACAAAAAAGAAAAAGTATTTATTGGAACTCGCACAGGAGATCAGAAATTAAAATAAACACACTCATAGAAACATAAACAAGAAAAAACAAAGTAAAATGAAAATATAAGCAGCAAGTTCTTCACAAGGCTAAAACGCTCCTATCTCAATAAAAGGCTGCGACATTTAAAAATAAGTGTCCTAAGCTGGTATTCTGATAGGGCCCGCACTAGAAGTTGGTACCACATCAATAAAAATAAACCGATTGTGATTTCCAAAGGAGTAGGAAGATAGTACGGTTTATGTCGTGATCTGTAAGTGCAGTCGACCGCACGTCTATGCTAATACTTTGATTCTCGAACTGACCTAGCGTAGTACGGAGTTTCAATCCATCCTTCTTTTACTAATTTTGTTTCCACTGGCACGCGGCCGCTGTACACATTTATATTACAAAAGGCAGTGCAATACTTATCCTCACCAAAACCTTCAAATTGTTCGTCATTGATAGCGATAAAACTTACATGTCAGGTACTTTTTATAGGTCCACTAAGGTCATCAATTGAGATGATCGAAGGTTGTAGTACACACACGGCTACACATCAAGCTATACACGTCCAGTATAAGCTAACCTCGCATTGAACGGAAATCTTATACAATGCGAGACCAGCATAATTATACTGGAAATGTATAGCTTGATGTGTAGCCGTGTGTACAATCAATTGCCAATTTCAAGGCATTGCACGTCAGGACTTTTTTTTTAATTTTCGTCACTGATTTTCCTCTGTTGTTGATTTTATCACTTGCTACTTCGATAATGAGTTTTGCTTTCCGGAAATATTTAACTACCTAATCTTTATTATTATGAGAGTTTTTTTTCGTTTTTTTTTTCAAAATTTTGGTATTGTTTTTTTTTATTGTTGCGATTTTGTTTATGCTTATTCAAAAACCAAGTGTTAGTTCGTAATCTAGTGTATAGTTTAGGAAATTGAGTACAATAAAGCAATTACGTAGTATTTAAGTTATGAGGCCTAAAATAATTTATTGAACTAATGTCGTATAGAACAAATTGGTTATCACCAATTTGATAGTATTAGACAAGCATTTGATGAACTGCAGGGTAATTGCGTAATACAATTTCAGTAGCAATGACTTTCATTTTGAAAGTTCAACAACATTCATTGCGTTATTTACGTTGTTGAGCAGACAAATTATTCGAACATATGAAGCAATGGATTAAATTGCCTTCAAAATTATTCTGATTGTGATTGAAAGTGTGTTACGTAATTAGGGTGCTGGAAATAGAAAACTAACGTAGAAATAATTAATATACGTTTGTGTGAGATCTCAGAAAATAATTAAAAAAAAGAAAATATTTGGACCTGTTTATTTCTACCTCTACTGGCAAATACACAAACACATTGTGTATAAAACTTGTATGTGTGATACATAAATTACAATTTATTTTTGTTAGTAAAGTTTTAATGAAATTGTAAAAAAAATATTAGCCAAATTATTTGAGGGTACAGTCAACCGCGTGAAAATGTTGGTAATGTGAACCTTGTTCATACCTACTTGTGATGTATAACTACGTTGTCGACTGTACTTCCTTGGATGCAGTGCTTCTTAGTAGGATATTGTCATTTAACCAAATATGTAATCAAATATTATTTATTAGCTTACAGTATCACGAAATACTATCAAAAAATTTTTACTTCAACTTTTCATAAAAAAACATTATTTAATAGAGGCAAATAGGATGGATAAAAAAAATCTTAATAGGTAACTACAATTTGACAGTTTTCGAGATACTGTACGCAAATAAAACAAAATGTGACCATACTTCAGTAATACTAAGGTATATTTTTGAATGAATGATGTGATATACTTAAATGAGATTTTAACTTGTATATAGAGAATTGTTATGTAGTACGTAAATCACTGAAAAAGCTGTTGATAGTTTGTTAGAAACGCTTACCTTTCATAAAAGGCTGCACTAGACATCAATTATTAATTTAAAAAACAAAAATGGATGATTGGTTGCACGATTTTCTTCTACATTTAAGGTTTTTTTTATCAAGAAACTTTCTTTTCCATTTTTCATTTCAATCTAAAGAATTAATTTTAACATACTGGTGGCAGCATTATGCAATCTATGAAAAACACGACTAGTCAATATATAAAGACATATAAAACCCAAAATCTTCTGTCCCTCTCTTTTGTTGTGTTTTATAATAGCTACTGTCTCTTTAAAATCATCATTCATCATCATTTCAGCTGAAAGACGTCCATTGCTGGACATAGGCCTGTTTATAGCAGGTGTTATTTTATAATTATGTATGGTTGTCCCCTACATTTCTTTTTGTCTTAAGTGAAACTGACTGACTTAAAAAAAAAGCTGCTGGATTGTTCCCTAATTAATTAATAATATAAGAATACATACTTACTTAAAAAATATTGGTGGCAATACGAAAATAAACTCGCTTATTTGACGAGAAAATAAAGTGCAACCATCCGTTTACTAAGACAGGATTCAATAAAAACTCTTTGGTCCGAAAGTGCCATTAAGATTCAAATTATAGGTAATGTTTTGATTTTTTTAACACTATTTACTTCTGTATAAAATTGCTATCTTGGTCCGTACATTGACTATTTTAATTCATGTATAAGAAAAAAAAAGTCACTATTTTGTCAGAGCTAAAATGGTTAATTATATACAGAAGTCATTAATGCTGTCATTAGTATCAATTTCTTGTCAATTATTATAAAACTTTGATTTATTAAACATCTTTCAATAGTTATCGAAGACTTAAAACTTTTATTAAATAATAAAATCTGTAAATATTCAACTATTAATTGACAGTTATAATATTGACTTATCATATACCACTGCATGACATCAACCAATACTAAAAATTTGATACTAATTTAAGCATTTGGTCGTTTTTACGTGCAAAAATATTGGAGATAATAAAAAAATTGTGCCTCACACTGCCCAGCAATTAACTGTATTTTGTTTTCCATACCTACTTTATCAGCAACAGCAAGTAATCTATTATCACTATATTCAAAAACGAATTTCAAAAAATATTTGTTCTCTTAAAACTTCGTACAATAATTAATAGTCACTTATTTTTGACGCTGACTGTAATCAATAGTCTAACGTCAAAGTATTTTGTCCAATTTTCTCACATGTAAAAACGTAAATAGTGTTATGTACTTTGATATTATGTACATTCCATATAAACAGCTTTTGAATGACAATCACGTGGTTTATGAACTGTATTGTTTTAATTTTAAGTTTTATACCATCAATGTATTCCTATTGTGATGTCCAAACATAGTGTAATGTAATTTTTATTTCAAAATAAAATGGATTAAATTAATACTTTCGTTTTACTTGTGTGACAAATAATTTCAACACTTGGGATATATCGCTTGTATTGTAACATCGCAAGGAATGGAAGGAATACAAATAGAGGATTTGGCTAGCACCTTCTGCCCACAGATATCCTATACTATTAAATCCATACTAATATTATAAATTCGAAAGTGACTCTGTCTGTCTGTCGGTCTGTCGGTCTGTCTGTCTGCATGTTACCTTTTCACGCCTAAACCACTGAACGGATTTCGACAAAATTTGGCAAGGAGATAGATGGCATCCTGGGGAAGGACATAGGCTACTTTTTATCGACATACAACGCGGGCGAAGCCGCGGGCGGAAGCTAGTGAGAAATATTTGTAACCACGTTCTCGAAAACGGCTCTAACGATTTCGATCGAAGTTGCAATATAGTGGTTTACTGGGCGAAAGGTCTCATTCCTAGGAAAATTCGTTTTCTCTATTTTTCCCCGAGCAGAGCTCGGTCAACCAGCTATTTAATTGCGTAACTTATTTCGTAACCAATTAAGACTAATTTGTTTAATTTTGACAGTTCAACAACATTCATAGCGTTATTCACGTTGTTGAGCAGTTTTTGTTTCGAACTTATGAAGCAATGAATTAGTAATTTGTTTCAAACCGATTCAGATTGTGATTGATCATGTATTAAGCAATTAGGGTGCAGCTACTAGATATAATCTGCCGCATTTCGGACAATCAATGGGCCAAACTCACGACCCAATGGGTAATACCTCAAATTGCTTAGCATGATCCTCTGATAAATCGAAAATAGATTTAGAGATCTGTAACTGCAGCATTTTGAAATAAATATATGGTAAAATGGAGGATTGACGAAAACACGATTCCATAAAATTTCTCGATAGGAAAAATTACAAAGTTACCTCCAAATCAATCAACAGTGCGGTATTTAACTATTGTTCGTTATGGATGTAACTTTGTAACTTGTAACATTTCTATACTAGCGGTTAGTATTAAAAAAAATACTTATTTCACATTAGATCATGAAACTTTGGATAGGTAATAATAAAGGAGATAAGTATGTGGTAGTATCTACATCGTCACATGAGAACTACGCATCAAAGACCTGACGTCATACCAAAAAGCTAACGCCACTTAAAATCCTACATCGCGCAATTAAAGTTTACCGTGTAATAGAGATATATACAAGAACCCGATATCAATCGTTAGGCAGTTGCCCGCCAGCCACAACAACCGCCTGGTCGGAGGATGCTCCCTTTTCTATAGTGGATGAGTGAACTTTACACCCTGTTCCTCATACCCCTAAAAGTACTGTTTGTTTTTATTACCTGTTTTTTTTTAATGCAAAATCAAAATCAAAATCAAAATATTTTATTTCACATAAGCCTACATGGGCACTTATGAAACGTCAGAAGCTAGGTGCACGGTTCCAATTGGTCGTTTCCTATGGAGAAGAGCCGGCAAGAAACTCCATGGTTACTCTTTTAAAAGATAATTGGCTTTTACAATAATTTCGAATTACAGTGTTAATAGTTATGGGAGGACAGTGTAGGCCATTCAAAAAGTTTCAGATATAAAATAAATTAAATTAAAATTAAAAATAAAAGTCTACAGTTCACAAAGCCTACGACGTTCTCACATTCACAAGATAGAAAGGAATCTATATACGATAAATAAGATACTACAGATAAAAACCTATTTAAAGCAAATGACATGATTGCCATTACAACTGTAACAAATCTGAATAATTAACATGTCCGCAAAAGCCACTACTATAGAGTTGAAATTAAATAGTAGGTATATAATGTCAAATAATACTATGATTATTATTATGTCTGTCTGCGATGAATGTATAAAAATAAAAAATAAACATGGTAATTTGGGAGCAGTTAATAGACTCTTACAAAATTATGCCGTTAATGAGGTACCAGGGAAGCCACATGTGCAGAAGGAATTATTGCCAAACTTCCTTGTCTTCAACGTAGTCTTTAATCTTATAATATGCTTTTTTGATAAGGACACGTTTGATGTGGGTTTTGAACTTACCATCGCTAAGTTCTGTAACTGGCTTTGGTAACTTATTGTAAAAGCGGATACTGTTTATAAGAAACGACTTACTAGTTTTAGCTAATCTAAATTTGGGTATCACAATTTCATGTTTACTACGTGTATTTATATTATGGAAGTCGCTTCTTTTTTTGAAAAGCCCTAAGTTTTTGCGAACATACAAAATACTTTCTAAGATATAGAGAGAAGGCAGAGTGAGTATATCAATTTCTTTGAATTTATTTCTAAGAGACTCACGAGGACTCATTTTATAGATCGCGCGAACTGCCCTCTTTTGCAAAATGAAAATTGAATCTACGTCAGCTGCCGATCCCCACAGCAGAACGCCATAAGACATAATACTGTGGAAATAAGCAAAGTATACTAACCTAGCTGTGGCTATATCAGACAACTGCCTTATTTTTCTTACTGCATATGCAGCTGAACTTAATCTGCCTGAAAGAGCTCTAATGTGGGCGCCCCATTGTAATTTCGAGTCTAGAGTAATGCGACGCCCATTCCTGCGTGGTGGTATAAGCTGGACTCATATAACAAAGATTGGTCCATGGGACTGAGCTCTGGACAGGGAAAGGAGGATGGAGAGTACGTAAGTAAGTTTATTTATTTGTATAAACACGTGTACATACATTGCATGCAAGATACTAAATACAGAAATATTCTATCATGCTCAGCCGCGTATCGTGGTGAACAAATTGGTAGGAAGAGATGGTGCACAAACTGCGACTATATTTATCAAAATAACATTATTAAATCATAATTACTTAACGTAGTAGTGGGGCCTTTTCCCAGCAGTAGGATGATACGGACTGTGTCCCTACTTGATTTTTGATCAAGCTCTATTGGTTAGCCCTACCACAGTAAGAAACTATCATGGAATTAAGAAACAAAGTAATTAATAGCCTCGTTGGTCGTAACTTCCAAAGCCCTGATTCGGCCGCCAGGGTCAGGAAATTTTATTCGGACTTTCAATTAGAAAATTTTCAGTAGCAGCTCATATTCTGATTGTATGACCGGTCGCCCCAATCCATGGCACATGCACTTAAAACATAAATGGCGAAATGTGCACCACATCTCTGCCTACTCTTGTGAATGCCACATATAGTATAATGTAATCTGTGATGCGAATACGGGCATGATATAAATAAACCAAACAAAGTACAAAAATATTGGTTCATTCATTCATTCAAAACTCCCATACTTCTTTTTTTAAACAGCGCCCTCTTTTTTATTTGTACTTAATCTTTAGTTCCGGAAAATTCCTCTAGATGGCAGGAGCTGTACCTACGATTCACAAACCCGTAGAAAAAAAAGGTGATTCTGGTTTCACAGGGACGGACGTTGCGTCATCCTGAAAGTTTTAACTTACTAAAAGCAGTGTAGATGACGCTACAATACCTCTGTTAACAGCAAAAAAGAATTAAGTACAGGTAATTGAGAAATTACTAATATCGCAGTTACGCATGTAATATTGTAATTTCGAATAACGGCAATGCATTTATGTTTTGTCGTTTCCATTATATGTGCTTCAATTTGCTGAAAAACAGTTAACCTAGAAACTCAATTCATTTGAGTAATTAATTGTAGTTATTTATGTAACTACATCTACTATAATATCTTTATAACTCAACAGTAAAGTTTTCGTTGCGAAATGAAAAAAAAGGAATATCATTTGACTCGCATATCTTTTGTTCACTACAAACACTCGTGTATCTTATTAAGCCCGAGTGCCTAGTTACGGAGACTACATGTGTCTCGTTTTATTTTCGTGGAGAGAGCGAGATAGACATACAACTACTATTCATAATGTCAAACGTCATTGCAAACTGTAAGGCAAACAACAGATCAACGCGGACGAGAGCTTTTACATACAGTACCCATTTCCACCGCCAGAGGCGCCACAATAGCTCGAGAATACAACGAAACATGATAAATGGCCCCACGTCCGGAATACGAAAACATATTTATTAGATGAAACACATTTAATACTTCCAATAAATCATACGAATGGAACAAACGGAAGTTTTGTAGGTTAAAATTATGTCAGAGCTTTCAATGTCATCGTAGGTACCTACTTCCATCGATTTTCAGATTTTCAGCGAACAAATTACCTCTACCAATTATGTTGGGAAACTAACATTGGGAATTTGTGTAGCTTGAAAATGTCATGGTTGTGGTAAGAGAAATATGCGATAGTATTAGAAAATGGACGCGGTACACCTGTTCTGGATCGCGCGGTGGCCGCGGCGCGCGCCCGACAGCTATTGCGATCGTTATGCTCGGCGGCGGGCAGCGCGCGTGCGCGTGGCGGCCGCCGGAGCCCGTCAGTCGGCCGCGAGCATCGGGCCCCGACATACCTTGCCCAAAAATCCGCCGCCTAAAGGTACCCACCACACCCGTACTATTTTAAAACCGTTCGAGACATCGCGCATGCGAATATCGATCCGCTTCACTCGGAATGGTCCCCGTATCTAGGTTAACCGGCTAAAATTAAAGGTGCGTTCCGAATTCAAGGTTGTAACCGCCGGCGCAGCTCCGAAATAGAGCTATCGTGCATGGAAAATGGAAAATATGTACCCAACGCACGTTGTCTTTAAGGGCGATTATCGTGTGCGTCACACGCCGTAATGGCGGACGGGAATTATGTAAGAATAGTACGTTGTTGTTTGAAAAAAAAATGAAACTCCTGTGTGTAAGTGTAGGATGAAGTCTACCGTCGAACTTTTTCATCGATGTTGAATCAATAGAGTTACGTATGGTATACCCGCGAGTGTCGTGTTGTAAGAGCGTTGAGCCTTTGCTTTTTGTCAATATAACGTTTTGGGAGTGTCTCAGGATGGTCAGTAAGTACACGGGTGTAGAATGAGTGTTCCTACGTGAAAGATTTAAATATAAATTGAGCAGCTCGCTCTGCAGAGAAACGATGACTGCTAAAACATTGTGTTTCGCTCGAGAGCATGTTACATGAATTTCAGTGGACGCCACTCGGTCGTGCCAACGCTTTCCCAAAGCTTTCCATTATATAAACTAATGAAGGACACTATACACACTGTTACAGCACAATAACCTTTACAAGGCTCTAAATTAAGCTGATTTATGGTGGTCATAAAAGCCTGGAGTTAACCTAATTTCCACATATTAGCTTTTCTTAGTATCTTGTGTTGCTGTAGCAGACATGAAACAATTGGCTTTTTGTATAAATATAACCATACATCCATACACTGAAAGTATTGATTATCAACCACATTTTCATTCTCAAGTTTCAATTGACTGATTCTTTTCAGTTTTCAGTAAAATTTACTATAATTTCAGTGCATTATACAATAAGGTTCCTTTAGAGAAGTAAATGAAAGGAATATTCAGCTAATACCTACATAATTTTTTTAGTAGCAGAGTGCTAACCTAGAAAAATACTCACGCTATTTCCGCACGCGACCGATAGATGTCGCTACACGCCACTATCGACTTTTCCGAGGGAATGCAAATAAATATTCCTGTTTTAATTAAGAGAGACATTATTATTTCAAAGAATGTTGATTAATTAATACTATTAACGTAGCCATAGGTGTGCCAACATATCTAATAACTGTACTTACTAAGAAGTAATTACAATCTTAATTTATTTTCTTGTAATGATAGCACATATTTTAATTAACTAGGTGGTGATTCAGTTTTAATTCAATCCTATTTTTACTTCGTGTTAACTTTCACTATTCATTTTTGCTTATTCCTCAATATTTCTCTGATTATCATGAAGGATCTATCAAAGTTTACTGCTAATTACCATGATGTAATCTCATACTCTTTTCTAACGTTGTTTCGTCCTTAAAATTATTGCATATTTCCATTTCAAAATCATGAAATTATTTACATCTAACAATAAAATGGTAAAATCAAAACCACTAGAAGATACACACGTTCAAATCTCCCATCATCATCATCATCATCATTTCAACCGAAAGACGTCTACTGCCGAACGTAGGCCTCCCCAAAACACCGCCACTTCTACCGGTTCTCTGGTTCTCTCATTATCTCCCATAATTTTCGCCGAATCTATTTTCTTTCAACTCTCTCTCTCTTTCTAGCTATGTATCCTACATGGCGGTGGGATCAGCTTTCCTGGTCTTTCTCTTCCATTTCGCGCTATCCTTGACATCGTCTTTGGATACCTGACGCTCTTTCACATCCGTTAGCACTACAGCCTTCCATCTTGTTTTGGGTCAGCCTCTGGGTTTTGGACTGAGAATGGAAAGTTGTAGCGCCAAATTCTCTACATATTTTCTTTCAACAATATTCATATTAATTTCTTTATTTGCGTTCCATAATGTTAACAAGACCTTACAATGGCTTAAAGCTAAGATACAATTACGAACCCTGCATATTTTGCTATTGCAAAAAGATTTTTTTAACATTTTATAAATATCCACAGACCGTACAGAATAGCTCCCTTACCCCGGATAATCAGGTTCTAAAGCTCCGAAGCCTGTCGCTGCCTTTTAAATACTGACATTCAGCCTTATCTAGGCAGACGGAAAGTCGATTACAAAAGTAGGATGATGTAATAGGTCCTGTGTACTGTGAGTCATGCTATGGTGACCCCTTTTCAGCCTCCATTGATCGTTAAATAAATAATACTGCTCTGGAACTGTTCCACTGCAGGGTTAAAGCCTGTTTTCATAGTGTGTATTGATCACAACCCTTGCTCATTAGCGATTTAACTTTAACAATTCATTATAATCTTAAATCATTATATGATATTCTATCACTTATGTACCTACGAAAGTACTGTGTATTTTTTTTTTCCTAACTTGTAATACACGTATTAGTGCATGCTTATTACCTATAGATGAGGTTTGAGATAAATTTATTCTCATAAGAATACAATAATTCACTTACATGAGAATATTAATACTAAACCATATGTCAATACTGTTGGGTATTTTACAAAAACTAGAAGAAATATATAGATATGGAAATAATGTATATATTTATTCGCTTAACATTCCAATTGAGAAGGCAAGCTGTCTCAAGAACTTGCCTACATTGAATACTAGTTACTTCAGTAACCTGAATTGTAGAGTAAATTTTTTTTATGAACACAATGCCTCGTCCTTTAAATTTTTCAGTGTCATATATCTTGCATACAAAAAACACAAACTCACGACACGGAATTAATCCAAATTCTCTTCTTAGATATTTAACTATCGTTACAAGTGGCCAGAAACTCGAAAGTCTGACAACCATTCTTAGCAAGGGTTGGCGTGTTATCCATTAACTGGTTTGTGGAGATCATGGGGCCTAAAACGGCCACATTAGCAATTCCTCTAAAAGCAATTCATTTCCTGAATTTCCAGCTGTCATTAGCATATCCTCTAATTCGACACAAAAGCAATTCATAATGTGTGGACCATTTTACGAATCTCCATAGAAAACTGTCAAACAGATGAATTATTTCGTGAATCGCACGCAGATCATATTATGAATTGCCAGTTTGTGACATTTTATGATGATTCATAATATTTTCCTATTATGATTCTGCCAAAGTGACTGGTTTAAGTCCCCTGATAGGCAGCCGCTCAATGTAAAATACTGGTATTCAGATACATCTGGTTAGACTGGAAGCCGACCCAAACATAGTTGGGAAAAGGCTAGGCAAATGATGATGAGACTTATCATTTACTTAGAGGTAGTTCAAGAAGCATATAAGACAATATCACAAACAGACCCAAACACGATCAAAAAGACTGATTTAAGACTCTGACTACAGGCGAAGATGATGGATGATGTTAGATTATTACTTATCCTGTGCAGAAAACGGGGCGCTTTTAAGCAGAAAAGATCTACGAGATCGAGGAGGCACTAGTAAATGTAAGGATTATTTACATAAAAATCATCATCATAAACTTGTCCTTACATACATAAATAATCAGCCTATAATGTTCCCACTTCTGGGACACAGGCTTCCTCTCTTCGAGAGGGAATGGGCCATAATCCACCACGCGGGACCAGTGCGGGTTGGTAGATGTCACATGTCTTCGAATCTTGTCCTTATCTCAACTTATTTGGGTTCGGTACAGCATGTCTTCTCCTTCCATACTTCTCTATTAGTCATCACCCCCTCTCTACCCATTTAATCTTCCACATACCATGGACCGCCAAGAGAACGAACAAATCTATTCTCGAATAACTGTGCATAAGAGATAAACTATCCACGACCTGTTACCAAAGGATTCTCGGTTACTTTAGTCACATTGCCCATCGGGAACCGGATAACCTTGAAAAGATGGTGGTGTCGGGTAAGGTAGATGGGAAAAGAGCACGCGGCCGGTCACCTAACCGCTGGTCAGACCAAGTAACCCTCACTGGACTCTCTGTTACGACCGCCCTGAGAGAAGCGGATAACCGAACTAAATGGAAGAACATCATACATAAAGCCACGAAGGCCTTTCAGGGACACGACCTTCAGTAATGAAGTTCGCGACCAAGATGAAGAATCTTCCACACAGTCCATCCATCGTTTCTTTGGCCTCCGCCTAGCCTTATAGCCATCCGCCGCCATCCAAAAATTATTACTCCATATTTTCATAAAAAAAATTCAATTACTATTCTACAAAGTAATTCCCACTACTAATCGTAATAACTTTAAAGATTAAAACTGTGGCCAGCTTAGCAACAACGCACAATGTAGTAACGTCGACCCCTGACATTTAGGAAACGAGGCCAGGGGTTGCAAGCCTTGGGTCGTGAAGAGGATAACTTTTTTGTTAGGTACATATCCCCATGTTCTGCTAAGTTTATTTAATATTTACTTAGTTAACTTTATGATTAGCCTCATTAGTAGGACGGGCAGAACTTTAAACTTCGCTATAAACGGGTGGAAGTTGAAATTTTACTCAACTTACAGAAGTTACAATTTTTTCTTTGATTTATTTGGTTCTGTCTCTAAGAGCTTTAGTTATTTTATCCATATGATTATTTATTATGTGTGAATATGAATAAATCATTTAGTTTATTACAACAAAGCCACTTTGTCATAGTCCTTAATAATAAATAATTAGTTGGGTACCATTTGAAGTAGATAAAGATGGTAGTACTGTTTCTTTCTCATCTGAATGTATACCTTTACTTTACAATCGAATGAAACATACACACAAACAAACACACCCCTTTGTACATGGGGCTTAAAACACCTCTTGCCAACCCCTCGGGGACACAAGGCGTGATGTTATGTTATGTTATGAATTAAAAACACAGAGGGTTATAATTTCCTTCCTGTTTTCTGAAAACATCACCATAAGTGGCGGAATTTCGCATGCGTATTCCGCTCAGAAGGTGGCATAGGTACCTATATATATGCGCGGAAAAAACGCGCGTCTATGCTACCACGACCACCGGAATTTTGCGCGCGTTTTTCCCTAGCCTGACCAAATCGAAATAACTAAGTCCGAATTCGGTGAACCCTCCGCTCCCTCACAATCAATCTGCCTAGCCTTTTCCCAACTATGTTGGGGTCGGCATCCAGTCTAAGCGACTGCAGCTGAATACCAATATTTTACATGGAGCGACTGCCTATCTGACCTCCACAACCCAGTAACTGGGTAACACGATACCCCTTGGTAAGACTGGTTGTCAGACTTTCGGGCTTCTGACGACCCGTAACGACTGTCAAAGATCCACGAATGACAGCCGAGACTAACGGCCTTAACGTGCTTTCCGAGGCACGGAGGAGTCTCAGTATGTAAAGATGGTCACCCACCCGCGACCCTCCGTTCTCTCACATTGAATAATTAACATTTATTTATTATAATTTTTAGGGCCAGCCATGATTCTGTATGCTTAGGATACATATACCGCTGCGGGTTCACTTTCGGTAGGTATATTGTCGATATCGCAAAAATATTTTCATTATATTGAACCTTTTGCATGTACCTAATACTTATTTACATTTAGCTGTGTGGTCGCCGCTTATAAAATAATGCTTGCTACATTTCTTTTAATAGGACTTTTCATGTCGTGGGCAATTTTAATTAATTCTCGCGGGGAAATATTTTTCCTAAGCACAGAAAAAAAATGTTTCTAGTTGGTATATAAAAAAATGTATACTAAATTATTGTGCACTAGCTTTTGCCCGCTTTGCCGCTTGGATGTCGAAAATATCCCACGGGAACGTACTACCCGGAATTAAAAGTGCCCGTATGTGTTAATCTAGATTCTAAAATAAACTTGTGCAAAATTTCATCCAAATTACTGATTAAAAAGTCACTTATTTTATTAAAGATATTAAAGTTATCCGCGCAAAAGAGTGTAAAAAGAAATTTTTTTAACAATTAAACTAATGGTCCGAATTATTTGGTATAAAGCCAGCTTTAATCTAGGTATAATGCAGAAAATGATGGTCTAATTTAATAAGGTTATATAAATAATGATCCTAAAATATCGCATTAATTTAAAGAAATGTTTAAAAGCATTTACTAGCAATAATTCTTCGTTATTTTGTGTAAATCTTAGAAGATAGATATATAGTGTTGCTACAGTTTAATAGATCTTTAAAAAAAGGAATAATTCCGTAATACATAGTTTTCATATAACTCTATTAGATTACGCGGCGCACGTCTGGAAAGCTCCTATGTGATCAAAGCTCATTATTTCATTCTAAGATCATATTTCAGCCAATTTATACAAAACCTTAATAAATTATACACCTATACATTCCTCATGAATCACTCTGGCCATTTGGTGAAATCTGTATGAAAATCCGTTTAGTAGATTTTGCGTTTATCGTGTTCTAACAGGCAGACAGACTTGGTGGGGGGACTTTGTTTTTTAATATGTAATTATATTTTTCTCTTTCACTTATGATTTCTATTTCCATTTCTTAACCAAGTTTCTCATTTCAAGAGGTGTAGGCTCGATATTTCCCCATACAGAGGTACCTATTAAAAAAATGCAAATACTGAGCGTATTTGAATTTTTTACCCTCGCAAGAGGAAGCAAGTGCCAGTCTCAGTTAAAGAGGTCCAAGTGCGAAGCACGACTCTCTCATACAGACAGAGATTTCTGTTTCACACTTGTAGATTGTACTAAGCATTAAAATGCCTAGTATCTACCATGGCTAGGTACTACATTCTGATGAGTGTTGGCCTCTCCAAAAAACTAAAACAAATATTATTTTCCAGTTTATTAACATCCTCCTTACCCATGCTTAATTCTGAACTAAAGCAGACAGAGCTGAGTTTTCTACGACTCCTCTCCTGTGCTTAGATTTCTTCGTAATCATAACTTTCCAGTTCAATTAACATAGTGTTATCTAACAACCGTAGCACATTTTTTTGTCTGTTCATAAAATTAAATAACTCTGCAAAACAACATTAATAAAAATAACTCTGTAGACTCCACTATACAAAATAAATATCTCCAACAAAAAATGGCCCAGCAAATCGATAAAAACAAATAATCGAATAATCAATCAATAACCAACTAAAATAAAACAGAAGTAACCATAAATGTTCAAATAAATTCCGCTACTGGATAACAGATGTCGCTGTTTGGCACATCATGGCGGCTATTTATTTTTACGAAGCGAATTAATGGTTTTATAGCTAACACTTGTTTGGTAATTAAAATTATGGGGTATTTGTTATTTAGAATTTGAAAGTACATTAATATTCAGTGTGAAATTTATGGAAAATAAAATTGTGGCAATTACGTCAGGCCATCGGGTAAAAGGCAAGAAAGAATCTTATATTTAAAATTTGTTTGTGCATTAATTGTTGCAATCGGTAAACTGTAGTATAATTCATTGCCAGTCAGTTATGACGCTGTTTCTGTATTGCCCAGCTTATTCTTGCCATGACGTCAGTTTTATAGCATACAATTATGAAAATAATATTATAAGTTGATGTTGGGGGATTTATTTTACACTACCTGATGCCGGCGACTTCGCCCGCGTGGATGTCAGTTATAATATATTAAAACCTTACTCGAGAACCACTCTATCCATTGGTGAAAACAGCATGAAAATCGGTGCAGTCGTTTTTGAGTTTATCGCGCACAGGACGACAGACAGACGCGGCGGAGGCTTTGTTTTATAATATGTAAGGATTCATAGGATAGATAGGTGCGTTGGGCTAGCTACAGTATTAACTTCACGACTTCCTTACACCCTAGAACTTAAAATTACCTGTCAATCACTTTATCTGCTTAGCTAACTCAGGTCCCATCCCAGTTGTTTTAAACCTAAACGAAGCACTAACTTAACTTTAAAAGTTTAAAATACGACGTTGATGGATTAGTGTTTAGGTTTATTTTAAAGTTCCATACTGACGAGTTCGTATACTATACTGAGGGTGCATAGTTACCATAGATAACCTCTTGGTTATTTGTGTACCTACACACCGTTCACTGTAACTTGTCCCTTGCCGTCATGTTGTCACCATTGCTTGTCAACCTTAGTTCTGATACTAAAAGAGTTCAAAATGGCGACTGGCTGACTGACTGGCCAGTGCTACCACTCACGTCACGGGTCAAGTTATAATGAACTCACTGAACCACAACTTCGTGTAAACTTGTACAAGGCTCCTTCGGCGCGTGGGCAAAAACGGAGCAATACAATTTCTGTGACAATTTCACAAATGGTTACCAACAACGCCCCCCTATCAATGTCATTCAGGCGCCAACATTTTTAGCTAAGTTATGGGACTGAGTAGCAGATAGCCAAAGCACTTTCGAAGCTTCTAGAGTTTCAACTCTTCGAGCTTTTTCAATTTTAAATACGTTTAGGTAAATCTCATATCCATTTATCCTCCATATTTTATTCGTTGGGAAAAGGACAAACTCCCTAGGGATATTCGAGATTTTTACTCTGTAAAATACCCTTCGGTACCCACCTTCAACACGTGCGGTCCGGGATCTCAAGTCGAACGTATTGGTGTCCTTCACTTATAAGGCACTGCTCTTGGAGACTTAAAACACGTCCTTTTAAAAGTCTGAAAACTCGGAAAACTTTGCTAGTGAAACTAATTTCAAAAGGTCGGAGAATGCTAGTTTAATTTTAATATTTCCTGTTTGGTAAAAAGTTGAAGTTTGTAATTAAATGTTGATTTAAAACTGCTTTATTTTTATATAATAACCATACTCGCTTAATTTCTGGAAACTATTCAGTAACTGCGAACAGTGTTTTATAAATAAACTACACTACCAACGCGAATTCATTCAATACATATAAATGGTTCATACTTACCATTTTAAATCCCTAGCTCGCTCGTGCCTCGTAGCTCGGACTTGGCGCAGGTCGTAGCCGACTCAACCTACATAAATCATCTCATAAACGTAAAAGAAAATTTAAAAAGCACAACGAAAATCTCATTCTCATATTACAAACGAAAGCATAGTAAATTTGTAAGGGAACCTATGTTTCTGTGTTTATTTAGGACCCAGTCCGTGCAGCATGTGTGCCTCCATACATATTAGCCGAAATCTGAAAGTTGGTTTGTCCTAGCCGCATCATCTTTCAAACAATCCATCCATCTTTTTTTAGATCTGAAATCCACATTCGTACTTAAAACTTTTCTTGCCACTCAAGCCGTGTAGAATTGGATTTCCCATCGCCAAAAATGACGAACATATTACGTAAAAAATTTCATTCCCTATTCAACCCCTTTTGGAGGTACACAATCAGTATATAACGTTCCCACTGCTGGGACACAGGCTTCTTCTCTGTGAGAGGGACTGCGCCGTAATCCACCACGCGGGTCCAATGTGGATCGATAGATGTCACATGTCTTCGAAGTTTTTGGTTCTAATACATGCCGGTTTCCTCACGATGTTTCCCATCACCGTTTTGAGACCAGTGATGAAATAAATTACACAAATTAAAGCGCCTGCCTAGATTCGAACCCACAACTCCCGTTACCACTGGGACACCTCTACTCGAAATGGACCTGGGGCCGTATTATGAAGTATTAATGCCATGATTATTCCAATACGAAAAAAGGTTGGTGCTATCGGCCTTCTATAGCTCCGTCTCACTCTTACACTAGAAAAATGGTGGCATTAATACGTCATAATACGGCACCTGACAATCAAACCTACCTACTTTGGCGAAAACCTACCCAACAATTCACATCTATTTCTGTCCTTCAGTATCGTAGACGATTGTTTCACGAGTTTTATACATAAATGCATGAGATAGGCCACACCAGTTGCCAGGCCCTCTATAGATAACCTCATTAGCTACTGACGTTATATTGATATTCCGATATCCTTTGTTTTTACGTGTGTTTATTACATTTTCCCACTTGAATACTGTTTTCATTTCACACGGTGAGTGCCAATGTAAATAAAGTTACGTTGATGTTTCAGCTTTTTCAGGAATAATGCTAATTTACTTTGTACTCTGTGTTGGCTTTGTATTTGTGTGAGGAGCTCGTGACTAAGTAATAACAGCCGCTCGGATCGATCAATCAGGTTTGCTACCCTTGCCGGGGTTTGTCCCTGGATGGGTGACTGTCTTTACAAACCGAAACTCCTCCGTGTCTCGAAAAGCATGTTAAGCCGTTGGTCCCGGCTGTCTGTCGTAGATCTTTGACAGTCGTAACGGGTCGTCAGAAGCCTGAAACTCTGACGACCAGTCTTACCAAGGAGTATCGTATTAACCAGTTATTGGGTTGAGGTCAGATAGGCAATCGCGCCCCATGTAAAATATATGAATGAAAGAATGAATGATGGTTCAGTTGGTTTCCTCACGATGTTTTCCTTCACCATTTTGAGAGCGGTGGTGATGACATAATTAACACAAAGTAAAGCGCTTGTCAGGGTTCGAATCTATGACCTACAACTCGTAACTCGCAGCCGTTACCACTGGGACACCACTGCTTCCCATTTAATCTACTACAAATTCGACGAATAACAAGTTTCCTTAATTTTCGCAAAACATAATTACGTAACCCAGTAGCTATCAATGTCCTTATCGACTCAAATGTCAGGTGGAGACCTTTCCCATTGAGTTGGTACCTGACGCCTATCACGGATAGTAACGTCCAAGCATATAATACCTCCTTATGCCGATTTACGCAGACCTCTGATATTATGGGCCGTAGGAACACTCTTTTAGCGAGTGGAGTTCATGTTATGTTGGTTGGTACACAATGCATGTCAGTATGGTTTTATCGTACACTATCTGTTTCCTATGGTAGAGGGGTAAGCAGGAATGTAGGGTAGTTTTGGGTCAGAGTGTTGTGTTACCTACTTTACAGTTGCTACGGTACTATAGAAATTTTGACTTCGGGAAAACCATGAAGGCTCTTACATATTGGCGCGACTTGTCGCGCGAAGCGATGCCGCCGGTATTTTTCTGCCGTGAAGTTTCTCGGAAATTGTTTTGTTAAAAGTCGCGTCGCGTGACAAGTCGCGCCAGTATGTAAGAGCCTTTACAGTTGCTACAGTGCTACAGAGATTTTGACTTCGGTAAAACCATAAATCTAACCGGATTTTAAGTCCTATAGTCCTTACAAAACTCGTTTAATGGTAAGACTGATAACTGCACCTTGGTAGCCTATTAAAATTAAAAGGCTATAAAACGAGGTTATTATGTTTAATACCTACTCCAATTGAAACAGCTCTACCTAGGCTATAGTGGCCCACTCCAGGGCAAATGCCTCCCTCTCCCTTTTCCACACAATTCTGTCTATTCCTAGTTTCGGCCACTCCTTTCGGTAGGATTAAAGCTTCCCGATCATCGTTTCGACCTCGGATATATTATAATTATCACAAAATTGCTAATTAATCAAAGCAATCACAGCTTACACAAGAAAATCATGACATTGTAACACAGCAAAACAAATGAATAACCTTTACTCCATTTGAAATAAGATTAGACATTTAAACAAACCTTTTTACAGTCCGTTCAACCGATTTTGACTTCTATACCGTAGGCATAAGGATGGCATTAAAAGCAAAAAAGATAACACAATAACAACTGTCTACTGCAGCTGCCATTTGTCATGCCACCCACGCAATAGAAGTCAAAATCGGTTGAACGGACTGTATAAAAGGTTTATTTAAATGTCTAATCTTATTTCAAATGGAGTATAAGGAGTTACATAGCTTACTTAAGTACAGTCGGCCGCACGTCAATGGTAATACGCTCAAGGTCAAACCTTGGGTTGGCCTAGCATAGTACCTACGAAGTTTCAATGGAATAAGGGCCAGTTCCAGTTTATACTGTCTTATCACTGACGTGCGGACTACTGTAGGTACTGTTACAACACTTACGCAAGAATCAAAAGGAAAGAAAGAAAGAAAGATTTAATTATTTATTTTGAGACACGCACGGGAGATTCAAAAATAAATAAGAGAACAGTTCGAGGCCAAAAAGGCTCTTATCTCAGCATAATGCTACGAAATTTAAAAAATAAATACCGTAGCGAGCGATTTTCTCCGTATAAATAGAAATTGTATGGTGTTATGTGCAAAGTATTCTCAAAACCATGCCTAGGTACTAATTTATGAAATAGGTCTTTTCTTAAACGTTTTAATCATTATTTCACTAGCAAATCGCTTTTGAATGTTTACTAATGCGTGTCATAAAAATACTATTGTACAATACTTTTTATAATGTATAGTGTACATTATAAAAGTACATTGTACACTATAAAAATTACAGATACATATGTAGAAATTACTACTATTAAGCCGGCGCCAGACACAGCAATAATATTTGAACACTTGTGAGGCATAGATATATGATTATTTGTTCAAAGTTTGATCACATAATTATAACCGTACCTCACGAGTGTTCAAATAAGTGTTTAAGTATATGTCTGTGTCTGGCGCCGGCTTCATACGTACTAGCCAGTCACCAGTAAGCAGAAGCTAACGTTCAAAAGGCGCTATGGCGCAGATCGACGCGCATACTTTAAACCAGCTTGAGATATTGATCTGAAGATAGCCGAAAGCGTATTGTTGCCTTTCTATGGCCATAAGCTGCGTCACTTGACAAACAGCTGTTGGTTTCCCTATGCTAACATACAGTATGTTAACTAAAAAGGCCGCTCCCGTTAACCCGCAAAAGTATAGCGTCCATACATACATACATGCAAAACAAAATATTAACAAAAAAAAAATTATTTTTTTACTTAGTGAAATATTCACAAAACTATTAAATTGATACGTAAAAAAAACACTCTGTACCCGCACACTTGTATTTCAACGTAGAAAGACAAGTGTGACAAGTGTGCGTGTAAAGAGTGTTTCTGTTCCGTATCAAATTAATATTTTTTGTGAATATTTTTCTATAAAAAACTTTTTTTACAAGGTAATATTTTAAAAGCATGTATTGACACTATACTATTGCAGGTTAACTGGATTGCCCTTCCTTAGATAATACTTATACTGTATATTACGCGTACTTTTAGGACTACCCATCATAATGTCATGAATATTTTTAATAAAACAATTTATAAACCACACAATGAGGTTTATAATGCATAATACAACGCCTTCTTCCCACGGGGGTAGGCAGAAACTACAGAACGCCACCTGCTACGATCCTTACATACTCCTTTTGCTTCGTTAACGTAAATCGCACGCCGCGCGCCGGTTGCAAGTACTACGCACCTGATGACCTGACCTTTCTGAAGAACATAAACATTCAGGTCACTATAATATGTCCTCCTAGGGCGACCCCTCCCTGCCTTTCCACTCACACCTGCCTTGTAAATATCTTTTTTTTGTCACCTTTAATTCATCCTCTCAACATGACCAAACCATCAAAGCCTCAGACCAAATAAAAAACCAAGGCGGAGCGCTGGGAACAATACAATGAAGCATGCTAAAACTACACCAACGCTCTGTGCATAAACGCTCACACACACACATTAACAACTATTTACAATGACACTACTTTCAAACTACACCAAACTAAGTGCACACATGTTTACGAAACCGGCCTCACGTCACTGTTGACAGCGCTCTGTCTTAGTTTTTTATTTGGTCTGAGATCAAAGCATACTCTTTTAAATTTTTGTACCTACATATTCTTTTACACCCACTGTTGGTTTATGGAACTGCATTATGCATGATTTTCACGGTGCGAATACATAAATTGAAGCAACAATCAATCAAAAATCTAAAAAAAATATTTCACATAAACCTACATGGGCACACATGAAACGTCAGAAGCTAGGTGCGCGGTTCCAATTGGTAGTTTGATAATTATGGAGAAGAGCCGGCAAGAAACTCCACGGCTACTCTTTTAAATATAATTGGCTTTTACAATATTTCCGAATTACAGTGTTTAAAGGTATGGGAGGACGGTGTAGGCCTTTCAACAACAATAAAATGTTACACCGTGTAAACAGTGTTTAGTTAGATGATACTCGTCATTTGTTGCTTCAATTTTATTGTATGCCTCAAGCAAGAAACGTGTATCGTGTAAATGGGGCTTAAGAAAGTTATTGAATTCGGCTGTGCCCTCAAAGTTACAAAAAACCCATATCTTTTTCGTTGTAGTGTGTAGCACAGGTTTTTTTTATCTATATTAACATCACGCCTGTAATCTCAGAAGGGTTAGGCAGAGGTGTACCTATAGTAACACCCACATTTCGCCAGTTATGTTTAAGTCCCATGTAATAGGGGGCTAGCCTATAATAATTAAATAGACAATAGTAGTATAATAATTAAATATGAGTTAGAATATTAGATGAACTCATCTAATATTCTAACTCATATTTACAAAAGCGATCTATTATTGACTACCGTACCGGAAAACAAGTTCCGTTGAAAAACCAAAAAATGCTAAAATACCACCAAAATATCTTTTATAATTATAATATCAGCTTCTGACCGCGACATTGCTGCGTGTAATTTGTTTAACAAAAAAAAAAAAAAAAATACCTATCATATGACATTCGGCAATGCTTTCGGAATCGAATCAGTAGTTTCGATGGTTACCCGCTACATACAAACTCACTAATTTTACCTGTTTATAATACCCCTCCCCCCCCCCCCCTATTTATTTATTTATGTCTGTAATTGTTATGGTGTACATAAAAAAGAGTATTCTATGTATCTACCTATTAGTATTGATTCATTACAAACACATCATAATTCATTTCATTACATTTTATTATGGTTAGACCTGCTGCTGCCTTGTATGGATCAGAATGTTGGGCCACAAAAGGGATGAATGAAAGGCAATTGCATGCAGCTGAGATGAGAATGTTAAGAGGGATGTGTGGTGTTACACGAATGGATAGAATAAGAAATGAGTACCTATATAAGAGGAAGTCTGAAAGTGGCACCGGTGACTGAAAAGTTGTGCGGTAATCGGTTGTCATGGTATGGGCACGTGATGCGAAGGAATGAGGAAAATGTTGTGAGGAAAGTTTTGGGTATGAATGTCGATAGCTATAAGAGTAGGAGAAGACCAAAGAAACGATGGGTGGACTGTGTGAAAGATGATATGGATAGAAAGGGGGTGACTACCGAGATTACGACTAATAGAGAAGTATGGAAGAAAGGAACACGTCGGGCGACCACAAATAAATTGGGATAAGGGCAGGAGAATGATGAGTATTGATTCATTACATTTAATATTATGACCACCAAAAATTATGTCCACAAATAAATTGGGATAAGGGCAGGAGAATGATGAGTATTGATTCATTACATTTAATATTATGACCACCAAAAATTATGTCCACAAATAAATTGGGATAAGGGCAGGAGAATGATGAGTATTGATTCATTACATTTAACATTATGACAACTAAAAATTATGTCCGATAACATTTTTCTATTAAGCGTTAATAACTAGAAAGTAATAATTATTACAATTCGGGTCACGCCCCGATATTAAAATGTCACTACCTATGGGTATAGTTCATTTATAAAATAGTTCGTATGCGTGACACTCGTCAATTTCAAATTTATCATTAGTTTAATTGTTTATTACACTTACTTGAATAACTCATTGTTGTAACAACCTATCGAGGTCATAATTATTAATTTTACAGCTTGTGGACTATAAAGAGATTACTTTCAAATCGATTATGCATATAACTCTGTGGCTGTGGCATACTACATAATAATAATAATTATTATAAATGTGAAAGTTTGTATACTCACATCACAAAAACGGCTGGACATTTTTTAATTTCTGTAAACTTATTGACATTTGATATTTTTTTTGTTAATTTGACATGTTCTGTAGTTCGAACGATTCGACATTCATTTATATTTTGTTATAATTTCCTAATTGTTATTTAAACTCATTATGTCTTTAACTTTGTGTAAATTGACCATAATTTGCATGCCCATTGCCCATGTGACGTAGAACATGGAGGACTTTTTTAATAAAACATTTATGGTACTAATTACCCATGTTTGCAAAGTATTAAATGATTTCATTTGATCTGATTTGGATGAAATTTGGTTTGGTTGACACAGATAGTTTATAACCTGATTTTTAACCCGGTAAACCGACATCCACGTGGGTGAAACCGCGGGCATAATCTAGTATAAGATTTTTTTTAACTTATGCGGTAAACCACACCTTACACGCACCCCTACACCCTATACACCTTATTTTTTTAGTAAATATAATTTTATCGCTTCTGCGGCTTTAACCATCTCCCAAACCTTTGTTCTTAAAGCAAAAATGCGAATTTATTTGCCAATGAAAACTATACATCTGGTTACAATAAGTCTGTTTGTAATGTAAAAAGCTTTTTACTAGATGCATAATAATATGAAAGTATAAAAGGTGCATATTATTTTTTTTTGTGTCTTGCGGTCTCTTTGTTCCGGCTAACCTCCGAAACGACTGGACCAATTTTGGCGGGACTTTCACTGGCAGATAGCTGATGTTATAAGAAGTAACTTTTATTTTAAGAAAAATAATTAGAATCCACGCGGGCGATGCCGCGGGCTGCAGCTAGTTTGTAATATTAGTATGGATAAGAAAGTAAATCGTTGCGTATACATAGATATAAATAATATAAACTATATGTCGTATAAATAATAATTAGGGGTGTTACTTTTCCATTTTCCATGTCACGAAATCGTTATTTTAAGCTTCTAATTGGTTGTGATTAAAAAGGTTGGTAACACGACTGAAACTACATAATTATGTTGACATTTTTAATTATTTCTACTCATGTGGGTAGAACAGTCGACCGCACGTCAGTGGTGACAAAACCAGTTTAAGCCGGCCTCGTATTCTATTGTAACTCCTTGCTACGCTATTCCGGCTCAAGGTCAAAGTGTTATAACTGAGGTGCGGTCTACAGTACCTACATAATTAGACTAATAAAGAATAAAACCCTTAAGCCTGATTTACACGGTGCAATTTCATTGCCTATTGCATAATATACTTAGACACAACAATAATAGTTACACCGTATAAACAGGGTTGCTGCACAAATTACTTGCATTAGGTAATGTTATTATTACCTAAGGGCTTGCGGCTAAATGATAACAGCCACACGGGTCGATCGATCAGGTTAAGCTACGCTTGCCGCGATGGGTCCGCGGATTGGTGACCATCTTTATACACCAAGACTCCTTCGTGCCTCGGAAAGCACGTTAAATTGTTGGTCCCGGCTGTCATTTGTAGATCTCTGACAGTTGTTACAAGTCGCCAGAAACCCGAAAGTCTGATAACCAGTCTTACCAAGGGGTATCGTATTACCCAGTAATTGGGTTGTGCAGGTCCGATAGGCAGTCGCTTCATGCAAAATACTGGTCAGCTGCATCTGGTTGGACTGGAAGCCGACCCCAACATAGATGGGAAAAGGTTAGGCAGATGATGATTAGGTAACTTTATTGTATACCACAGGTAAGAAACATGCATCGTGTAAATGGGTCTTACAAATTAGGTACTTTAATATTAAAACAAGAGCCAACGGTTATGTTGACTTCACATCGGTTTCTACAAAGTACTGGGTTTCTGAGGCCTGAATTCCTCCAATCGCGTACGTAGGTCACGCGTGCGTATATTAACATTGTGTTCTATATAGCACCATACTGCGACGCTGACGTCCGCGTCGCGTACTACGTTGCTACGTGTACGCGACCGACATCAGCGTAAGAGGAATTCAGGCCTAATAGCTTCACCAAGTCTCTATCACTAAATTTGTTGTCCAATCTCACGTTAAGAGGAAATAGGGTCGGTCTTTTCTCCATACAAAAAGTCATAATTCGAGGTTCGGCTCTCGTCTATATCCTCCTCCAATATTGGACCAATTTGAAAGATATTTTATAAATTGAATAAGAAGGATATTTACTGTGCCTCTATGTTTTTCTTTTTTCATTAATAGATGTCAAATTTGTACAATAAGTCTCTGATGACAGCGGTCTAAACAGGCAATTTGGAGCATTTTCTAAGGGTTCTAGTACTTCTACGGATAATGTATCATCAAAACAAAAACATAGGGTATAGAACTGGTTGATATTTATTTTACTGTAAAAAACCATTGCTCTATGGCCATAAACCAGAGAGAAAAAGGGCGAGAGCGTTTGTATGGAGAGGGGACCGACCATATTTCCTCTTAAAGCTACGATTTCCTAGAAGACCGGTGGCCGCCATAGACCGGTCTCAGTAAAGGCTGTCATGAAAATGATGGCAGCTGGTTTTAGGCTTTCAGAAACCGAGAAAAGTGTTCATCAGTACCTACCTAATGTTTTAATTTTTATTTCACAGGTAAGTTTCGTGGCACGAGTCACCTTGATGTAAATGCAGGTAAAAACTTAAAAGTACTTATAACTGATAAATCATAATGTGTACAAGCCAACACTATATTAAATATATGTATTGTATAAATTATGTTCAACTATACAGGGTGGCCTTAACCGTAGTAGTTACAGAAAAACGGTCTCAGCTGACCCTATTTTTTGAAAAAGTTTATAATAGCCCTTCCCTATTTAAAAAAAAACATACAGTCATCAAGAAAATGGTCCATTTTCACAAAAACTATTTTTGATGCCAATCGCTCCTGTTTCTTATAAGGATCAAAAAACTTTATCGGACCAATTGAGGTTCGAGTACTTGAAAAGTCAGAAATCGCAAAAACCTTTTCCCATACATTTCGTAGGAAATGAGACCCCAACTATTATTAAAATTAAATAAAATAATTTCTTATGATGCCTGCCCTTATTGCCCCATATCATCTACCCTGTATATTAAAAAAAATAAGGGCATCAAATAAAACCTCTTAGCGTGTGTATTTTCTTTAAGGTGTGTCATTATGAATTAAAACTATATAAATAAATAAAGTAAAAATAGATAACTTTGCCTAAATTATCCTTTCGAATTTTCCGAATTCATATCCAACATTACCTTATCTCATATAGAGTCACTTTAATGAGAATTCGAATTATGATATATTTAGGAACACAGAGAAGTTTAACCCAATTTGGTCAGTATTGTGCGCTATTATATATTAAAGTACTAACGTGATTATTATTTATATATTTTATTTATAATTGCTCACGATAACACGGAAGCAAAATATATGGAAATAAATTAAGACGCTTTAAAAATTCCGTGCACGATAACGTTGTAACGTGCACATATTTCCATACATTTTATGAAAGTGAACGTCCATGATAATATCTGTAGATACTCAACCGACAAATATTAACAAAAACACACAACAAATACATAAAACAAACAAAACACACAACAACAAATACACACAAACACAACAAACAGAACAACAAAAACACAAAAGAACAAACAAACAAAAAACACAAATAAAAAAAAAACAAATACACACACAAACAAATATTATAGTGGACGTTAGACATAAATAGGGTACAAAATTGGAAAGTTCAAAGTCATTTATTGCATTATTTATTTTATTGACGGAAAAGACCTATAAAACAAAACAAGCGAAATGTAGGTATTCTATAAAAGTCTGTCTACCCCTCCAGTAAATACAAGCATAACGATATTAATTAAAAAGGTAAATACACAATTTAATATCATCAACTGCATTCACGATATTTTTGTTTATACTTCTCCAGACAAAGATTAAAGCAAACTACGAATGTTAAAAATACTCCAGACAGTTAATGTACACAAAAAACTGTTTTTTTATCTGAAAATATATATTTTTTATTACGATGGCTGCGATTCAATGATGTCTGCCGTCAACAAATCATCATCGTATCCTGGTATTAACTGAGTGTCACATTCTTTTATACAGGGTGTTTTTGTTGGACAACATGTTTTTGTATCTTCGGGACCTAGCCAGCCTGTTTTATTTTTTTAACAACTTTTCGTAAATATTTATTTTGCCCATATTTTGAATACCAATTTATTTACAGTGAAATATTTATAGGTACCTACATCATTTATAAAGCTAACAGTTTTAAAATAATAATATGTAGGTCATCAATGTCATAAATTAATTAATGAAAATAATAATTAATTTGACATTTTACATTTATTGATTTAGATTTCTTAGGTATTTACTGTTATACTGACAGCATAGAGTTCAAAATCAAATATAAGACAAAGTTGTGATTTAGGCTCAAAAGCAAGGTTAGTTTGAATAAAAAAATCCAACTATTTAATATGTTCATTGTAAAATATTATTAGTATTTTAGGAAATATTTTCCATAAAATGTGTTTCGCAGGTGCAAAATATTACTCAGACTTTTCTTTGAAAACAACTCATTCATACTACCTGTATTCTTCTGGGAATAGCTATCTCTACTCGAACAGATCACACAAATTCTTGTCTTCCAAACATCTAAATATTTAGCTGACCTAATTATTATAGTCGACTAAATATTTTAGTCCATGAAGAAACCGATTGTTGTTAGATCTATTCATAATCGTAATGAAAATCGCATTGTGTGACGAGACTACGAAGTAACCTACTTTTGCTTCAACAATTCTACCAAATTATCTTTTATTTCTATCGTACTTCTTCCCATGTTCTACCAAGCAGAAAGGCGCTAAAGTCCCATCCAATACGCCCATACAAAAACATTGCTAAATACCAGCCAATAAATTTAAAATCATATCAACCAGCCTAATAAATAAATTCAAGAATAAATTACTACCAAAAGAACAGCTGTAGCGAATGCCCGTAAAGAACAGAATGAATGTCAAAAACATACAATATCCGGGCTAGTAGTGTCGAAATTACAATTATTTATAAAAATAGTTGATAAAATTCGCTTGTATAGGCTATTAAGCCACATGGTGAGTGTCGCCTAGTCTATTTGTGTGCGCGGCGCTGGACTGTAGCCAGATCGCGCGGGTACAGAGCAACAGCAACGCAGACGAGATGCTAGCGTTATCAAGGAACTAACCTATTGGGAAAATACAGACTCAAAATCTTCCTCAACAAACCGTGGAACCTACCAAGTACCACTGTAAAATCTCAAGGACTTACGTTCAATAATGAAACTCAAAAATCGTAGCCTTTATATGTATGCGTGTTTTTACCAAGCATCATGTCTGTTAATTGACTTGAGGAGCTCGTGGCTACGTAATAACAGCCGCACGGGTCGATACATCAGGTTAAGCTACGCTTGCCGGGGTTGGTCCGTGGATGGGTGACCATCTTTACATACCGAGACTCCTCCGTGCCTCGGAAAGCACGTTAAGCCGTTGGTCCCGGCTGTCATTTGTGGATCTTTGACAGTCGTTACGGGTGCTCAGAAGCCCGAAAGTCTGACAACCAGTCTTACCAAGGGGTATCGTATTACCCAGTTACTGGGTTGTGGAGGTCAGATAGGCAGTCGCTCCATGTAAAATACAGGTATTCAGCTGCATCCGGTTAGACTGGAAGCCGACCCTAACATAATTGGGAAAAGGCTAGGCAGATGATGATGTCTGTTAATTGACTTATACAACGTAGGTAATAGGTCACCGACCTGGCACATTACCCACGTACATCATACTTGGTACCTATAGTACCTCATGTAGGTACCTACTAGTGAATTCATTTCACTGCAAAACTAAATGTTACTCATCTGATTCTTCTTAAATCTATCATCATCTGTGACCTGAATCTTAAATACTCTTTGCTGATTACGATTCCGTCCTGTCCTAATTTTCTATTAGACTTTAAGAAGTAATTAAGAAGCTTTGATTCAAACTTTGCTATGCTTTTATTTTGGGTCTTGGAACTGAGGGCCTAAAACGGTCACATTAGCAATTCCTCTAAAAGCAATTCATTTCCTGAATTTCCAGCTGTCATTAGCAATTCGTCTAATTTGGCACAAAAGCAATTCATAATTTGTGGACCATTTTACGAATCTCCATAGAAAACTCTCAAACAGATGAATTATTTCGTAATATGAATCGCACGCAGATCATATTATGAATTGTCAGTTTGTGACATTTTACGATGATTCATAATATTTTCCTATTAAGATTCTGCCAAAGTGACTGTTTTAAGCCTCCTGTTTGATTTCTGTCAGATTACTCTCTCCCATTAAGATTTGCATAATGCAGGTGATTATAAAAACAACCATCAAGAATATTGCGTTCTTGTTTTTAAGAGCGAAAAATGTTCTTGGTCCTCTTCACTCAATCCCGTCCCTCCCAAAAATATCAATCATAGCAATTAAATTTATTAATAATCAAATCGAGTGACCAGATCACTTGATCAAATTAAATAATACCAAATTCATTGGCACAATGCATCGCTTGTTAGGGTTGCCTCTACCTTTACGGATGTATTTAATTGTTGTGTAGATTTAATAATAGTTTTACGGCTATTATATGACTCCTATAATACAACAAAAACATCAGCCGACCCCCTATCTAAAATTACAGCCACCACCTGAGATATATTTGGCAAAATTTCCCGGATATAAGCGTAACAGTTCAGTATTACACTAGTATCAGAATAATGATGATAAAGCGACTTGGCGTACCTCTACATGACGATATTTACATCACTATTGACCAAAAAACGCATAGAAGCAGTCGTTAGATTTGTATCACGTGGAGAAATTGGCAGATCCGACCAAACAGGTACCTACAGTTAAACTTTTTTCTTAATGTCCCTCGGCAAACTTCGTGTTTCGTCAGTCGTCGGATTTCCATCAGTTGCCCTTTACACTTGGTGCAGACCGGACGCTTTCAATCGACTTGGAAGTATATAGAGTTGTTAATACTCCTTAATTTAATGTAATTTATTTTTTAAATGGGAGGAAATAGTTTAAGGAATATATTTTTACAGCTCTTTATGTATAGTTCACTCTAATAATTGATGGACATGGAAATTAGCATTCGTTTGTATTCGGAAGTTGCGATGATTCCGAAATTAGCATTCGTTTGTGTTCGGAAGTTGCGATGATTCCGAAATTAGCATTCGTTTGTATTCGGAAGTTGCGATGATTCCCGAGGAACATTTAGAAAATAGTTTTCCTGTACTCCCAAATCATTTGGAGTTGTATTTGAACTGTCTTTAAGCCATTTACAACCTTAATGTGAAGTAGAAAGGGAATTTTTAGAACTGAACGTGAAATGTTGACCGTTTATTTATAATGGTGAAGCGCATTGGCGGTGGTGAGAGTTGTAATGCTAATCGGCTATACATGGTGTTATAATTTTAAACACCTAGTATTCTGGATCGTAGCAGGTGGCGTTCTGTAGTTTCTGCCTACCCCCATGGGAAGAAGGCATGAATTTATATAGGTATGTATGTAAGTCAATTAATAGCAGACAGTCGGTTCCGGACGGTTAATAGAAATCAATTTAGGCAGTAACTACTAAATCATAATTATTTACTATAATATCTCATTTACTAAATCTTACTGAATTATTTTAATACTAGCTGTGCCCCGCGGTTTCACCCGCGTAGCTCTCGATCCTGTGGGAATATCGGGATAAAAAGTATCCTATTTATTTATTTATTTATTTAAACTTTTCGCACTCAAAAAAGAGGTACAAAGGCGGACTTAATGCCTTAGGCATTCTCTACCAGTCAACCAAGGGTGGTGAAGAGATTAGATGGCAGGTGCTATGACTGTGACGAACAAAGAGAAAAAAAAAAAAAAAAAAAAAAAAATATATCATAATGCATAGATAAGACAGGTTTTACAGAATAAGAAGCTATAAACTTATGATACATTTACCTACATACTGATACTCATGGTCAACCCATGAGCCAAATCAGGTCAGCCGTTTTAGCGTGAAAGCGTAGGTAATAAACAAAAAAATACACTCACTTTCGTATTTATAATATTATATAAGTTAGGATGACGATGGTTAGAATTATAAATGCAAAATTAACTCTGTCTGTCTGTAACCTTTTGACGGCTAAACCACTGAACCGATGGTTATGAAATTTTATACTTAGGAAGCCTACCTGGAGAAGAACATAGTCTACTTTTCACCCTAGATATTTGATTACAAAGAAATATACGTAGATGAAGTCACGAGCAACACCTAGTTAAAAAAAATGTATAACACATTCATAGTTTTACAGCAAAAATGACACTCGATGACAGATGTATGCTAGTATTACAGAGTACTTTTTTATATATTGGCTAGTATGTCGGTCCATGTGACACAAGATTGATGTATTACGACTCGCGATAAATGATTTACTCATCAACTGGATACTTTGAATCGTAACACTTCGATCTGGGGTATGATTATGTAAGACTTCATTCTAAACATCGAATCTGAATCCGCTGTGAGTTTCTTGATTGGCATTCTAAAAACTCGGTTGATACACTAGCGCTACCCTTGCGAGTGTGTCAGCGAGTTGAACTAAATTGACCGTGAGATTTTGACAGATAAAGTATGAGATGACGTAAGAAGTGGCATTCAGTAAGGTAATTCCCCCGTCACTTCGCACTCGAACCCGAACACATTTTGAACCTTATGCGAAGTGAGAGTGAACAGCGATGTGAGATGCGAGTTGTTGTTTGAAGTTTTACAGAATTGACGTCCTGATCTTAGAAATAATATATCTAATACAGATGCCTTTGATGGGCCTTTAAAATCTTAATTGTTTGTCCGAACAAATCCGGAAAATCTTACATTTTTCCACATATTGCTTGTGAATGGGTAAAAAGGACTTACTTACACTTAACAATGAACGCCATTGGTCACAGAAACTCAGGGTAATAATTCCGTAGCCTTGAAGTCAGGGGGTTGTTTTTAACCCCCGACGGAAAAAGAGGGGTGATTATAAGTTTAACGTATTTATCTATGTGTCTGTCTGCGCCATCGTAGCTGCCAAACGGCTGAAACGATTTTGATTTTTTTGGTTTTGTTTAAAAGGTGACTTGATCGAGAGTGTTCTTGCTATAAAAACAAAAAAAAAATCGTTTATTAGATGCTTTGTTTTTGTCGGGGGTTTAAAAAAATATGACTTTTAACTTGTTTTTAAATACATTGGCAGATTAATTTTTAGTTGCTTTCGCCGATATGTCAAAATGTCACAAGATTCATAACCAGTCCATAAAAGTAACATAACTATTTCCTTACTTATACAGGGTGAAATTTAATTCATGGGTATCCGCTTGAGGGGTCAGTCATTGTACTCATCATCAACAACTTCCACTATGGGACAAACGATGAAATCGCGAAAAAAAAAAACAGCTGTTTCCTACATTTTGACGAGCTATGCGAGCATAAATGTAGACAGCTGATTTTTTTAAATAACTTTTAGTACAGGACCACCTTTGCAATCGCGAAAAAAAAAACAGCTGTCCCATACAGTTTCGAACAGTAGGTATTAAACTTTAATGATGATTGGGGGAAGGCTGGACTGGCCTTCATCCGGCATTGCTCCAGCAGACATGTTGCTGTACCAGTGTCGGATAGAAGGTATTTTATTGTTTTTTGATTGTGTATTTATTTTACTGTTTTGATTATGTATTTATTTTAATTTGATTTAATTTTATTGATTTGATTTAATTTTATTGATTTGATTTAATTTTATTTAATGTTTGATTTTATTTGTTTTTATTCTATTGTGATTTCTATTATTCTATGTCTGGCAATGGGTGTTATTTACCTAAATGAATGTATTTATATGATAAGGAACTTATGATATTTTTTTTGCGATTTCAATGTTGGGCCCATAGTAAAAGTTATTTAGTTCGATGGTCTAAAGCACCCCTAAAAGTTTGTAAACTAAATTTTTTAACACCTTATATAGATAAACAAAAATCATCTTCCGCACTATGAAAGAAATATTGAGTCGGAGATACGTTGCAGGCACGTGTAGAAACATTCAAAACATTCTATATACAGGCACCTTCGAATTTTAAGCCGAGACTGTCCGAGACCTTTGTTGGGATAGACATTCTTGTGATACACGTGTCTCGTTTAAGCACAAAAATTAGGTATTCGAAACATTCTTCTAGCATTCTTGATACTGGCACCTTCGAATTTTAAGCCGAGACTGTCCGAGACCTTTGTTGGGATAGACATTCTTGTGATACACGTGTCTTGTTTAAGCACAAAAATTAGGTATTCGAAACATTCTTCTAGCATTCTTGATACTGGCACCTCTGAATTTTAAGCCGAGACTGCCCGAGACCTTTGTTGGGATAGACATTCTTGTGATACACGTGTCTCGTTTAAGCACAAATATTATTTCAGGTACACGTGTATTGTGCCTAAAAATTACCTCAAAAATAAATAAATAACACCGTTCGTAGCACAATGCGAACTCCGAACTAGTCTAGTTTATTTCGGTAACAAAAGTCGTCGTCTGGACAATCTCGCAATGTTTTATTACCTTCGGGACAGTCAGTGATTCCGTACTGTAAACTATTTTATTTTTAACCTAAACGTCGTGTTGTGTTACTGAGATTTTAGTCGAAGAAATATCTGTAGTTTTGTGTGGGATACGGTTGGTTACTGGTTGGTTGGAGGACTAAAAGTTTTAGTTGATCATTTCACTTCGAAGTATATATCATATTTGTTAGGTTAAAACTGTATTGTGTAAGAGCCTGGGTTCTATAATTTTATTTACGGATCTCCAAAATAGTAGAAACTTCTTAAATATGTTTTTATTATGCTTCGAAAATAAATCATTCTGTCCCTACAAACATCTACGTAAGTGTAACCATTTTTTTTTTATCGAAAGAGACCCAAACGTGTTTCTACTGATCGAATAATTTAAATGTTACTTTAAAATACTACAATAAATTCCGTCAACAACACTTCATCGTCTTAAAAAATTCACTTCAGCCTTAAAACCATTTAAGCCACCCCAGAATCATAAATGAGCCTCCAGCTAACTTAATTAGACCCAAAATCAGCGATTAATTTTTCAGAGAGCCCATCAAATGTCAGGCCCTAGGCATCACTAAAGATATAATACGTTTGGACGCAAATCCCTTTGCCCCTCAATTATGTAAAGTTAAAGGAGGAAAGGCTCTGAATCTTTTATAATGGTACTAAACGAACGTGTAAATAGAAAATGGTGGAAATCGTTGGCCTTCTAGTACGTATTTTAATACATAAAATAAGAGTATGCTTAAATGGTTTGGTCATGGAATAAAGATAAAGATAAAGATCAATTTATTTTGATACATGAATATGCACATATAGATAGAAGCGAAATTTTACCGGACCAACATGTTCTGCCTCACTCGGCGTACAAATATTGTTTTTAATATGTTATTAATTTGACTGGCAATTATAAATTAATTATGAATGTCAGACTCATACATAGAAATTAGAGTCAGTGCAAGATATAGTCAATAATTCATTTCACAATCAGAGTCAGTACAAAAAGTAGTCAATAATAATTACAGGCAAAATATGTCAATAGGATATAATAAAAGTAAATCCTATCCTACTAATATTATAAATTTGAAAGTTTGTGTGTTTGTGTGTTTATGTGTTTGTGTGTTTGGATGTTTGTTACTCAATCACGCAAAAATGGCTGAATGGATTTGGATGGAATTTGGCAAACAGACAGCTTATAACCTGGATTAACACATAGGATACTTTGTATCCCGATATTCCCACGGGATCAAGACTTACACGGGTGAAACCGCGGGGCGCAGCTAGTCAACAATAAAATTCAAAATGTATAATTTAAAAAGTCAATAATGTTATAGTAGCACTTATCAGTAAGCAGCTTATTATGTTTTTTCTTAAATAAATTAAAATGAATGAAAGGAGATTAACAAAAGGTATTTATATATGAAATATATGTTACTGGAAACGCTGAGAGGACGTCCGTCCTAGAAGGACGAACACTGACCTTATATTAGACAAAATAAAGGAGTGGGTATATAATATGTAAGAATCGTAGCACGTGGTTTTCTGTAGTTTCTGTCTATGCCCATGGAAGAATGGATGAGTTTATGTTGACTAGCTTCCGCTCACGGCTTCGCCCGCGTGGTATGTCGATAAAAAGTAGCCTATGTCCTTCCCCATGATGCCATCTATCTTCTTGCCAAATTTTATCGAAATCCGTTCAGTGGTTTTGGCGCGAAAAGGTAACATGCATACAGAGACAGAGTTACTTTCGCATTTATTAATATTAGCAAGTAAGTTTAGTAAATACGGATGGATACTGGGACAGGAATATTTTCCATCGTTCGTATTTTATTCGCGCCATTTTGGGCTGTGTTCTATTTTTAAACGATTTATGAAATGGGATGGCCTGTTTTGACAGTATACGGCCAGTAACTTTGATAGTAAAAACAATATTGAGAGAGGCTTGCCCAGCATAGAAGGTTGGGAAAAAAGTTTCGGGTTGGATTTGGAATATGTCGGATGTTGGACCTTTGGGACCCGTGTGTCAGATTCAGCCAACTAAATTGTGGGAATAACTTTGGAGAATTAAATGTAAAAAATTGGCTTAAGTAAGAGTTCGGAATAGTTGTCCAACATTTACTGTTTGCAAAACAATGGTGGTCCTGATGGAAAGAAGTATTTTGTGGCCTTTACAATTAAAAGAGATAAAGTAGAATTCAGTCAACAGATGTTTATAAAATACTTAGTTCTTAAAAATTGGCGTGACTATAAAAAATAAACTAAACTTAATCATTTCGGCCCATATAAAAAAGTTCCAGACTATTTGACCCACTTTTAAAACTGTCAGTGACAACATTACAATTTTTTATTACAAAAATATGAAAATATGCATTTGTGCTAAAGTAATAATAAATTTATATCGTCATAATAAGCAGATGGTGTGCCAAAAGTGATGTCAGAACATGCGTCATGCGCTATCGTCATCACAAAATGGTGATGATTATAAGGGTGATGACGTAATGATTATTTTTTGTCTTTTCTTATAATAGTAATGCGTGATGTCTGCCATTTTGGTCAGATGTTTTGGTTATTAAAAGATTGTTATTCTGTGTCTCGTACCTATGGTTTTAAAAATAGAATAAAAACAAATGTCATCATTATTAAAAGAAAATTCTATTCATAGATTGGTTTTTTTTTAAAGTATAGTGTTGCCAAATTCTGCATTCTATTTAAGTGAAGTGTTATTATCTCCAAGTATAGTGTGTTCCTTATTTTGAGAATATTTAATTTCAGTATCATAAAGAAAGAAAGAAAAAACATTTATTTAGCACAGACAGGGTACACAACACAATGTAACTACAAGTAAAAAAAAAGAAACAATTTATCACTATTAAGGGGCTCGTGGCTAAATAATAACATCCGCAGTTGGTTCGTGGATGGATGACCATCTGACATCTGAGACTGAGACCCCTCCGTGCCTTGCCGTTGGTCCCTGCTGACATTCGTAGAACTTTGACAATCGGGTACTCAGTATCCCAAAAGTCTGACAACCAGTCTTACCAAATAGTATTATTATATTGCCCAGTTTTGGTGGGTTTGGAGGACAGATTAGCAGCTCAATATAAAATACTGGTATTCGGCTGCATCCGGTTAGACTGGACGCCGACCCCACCGTAGTTGGGAAAAGGCTAGGCAGATTGATTGAACTATCACCAATACGTTAAAACGGACTGATTTGGAATCAAATTCAATTGGCATCGGCTAATTACATTAAATCGGCGTTTAGCAAGAGTTTAATTTGATTAATCGGAAGCTTAACTGCAGTATGGTACTTTATCTGTGTTATGTTCGTGTGATGATGACTGAGAAAACAATACAGCATCCCTAAAATTAAAGTTTTGTAAGGGTCTGTGGACACTTTGTATGTATCGTATCTTATCTGTTGATAAGAGATGACGCTTCTCTAGCAGGGTTATCAGGAACTTGTTTTTTTTTTTAACGTAACATTTTTTTTTTCCCTTGAGAGTAGTCAGACATATTCCAGAACGCGACCTACTACGATCCTTACATACTCCTTTTGCCTCGTTTACGTTCATACATCTGAGGGGCAATTCCCGTAATTTTTAAGACCATTCACATTCGCATCTCATTCGCAAACTGTCAAAAACACAATCAATTTACCAACAGTTTTGACAAGTTTGACAGATTGCGACTTGCATGTGAACGTTTTTTAAGTACGAGAATTGGCCTTCTGGTCATACACGCACGCCGACCTTTCTGAAGAACATCAGCAATAAAGTTAGGTTTACAAAAAATACCTTGCAGCTGTAGGTACTTGGTATGTTACAAATTAAATTTTAAATTTTAAAAACCAGATAAAAACAAGTAACTAATAAACTTTTTTTTTTTACTATGAACTCTCTCAATCAAGTCACCTTTCAAACAAAACCAAAGAAATCAAAATCGGTTCAGCCGTTTGGCAGCTACGATGGCGCAGACTGACACACAGATACACACGTTAAACTTAACCCCTCTTTTTCCGTCGGGGGTTAAAAACAAATATATTCGTAATTTCTACTCTCTTCACCAACAAAAAAAACCGTCATATTACAAAATTAAAATTAAAACTCCACCCACAATATTTTAACATTTACCGAAATGGAAACCGGAACACGGCGCGTTCAGATGTCGGCGGCCACCTCCGATGGCCATGTTACCGTGTGTGACGTCACCGACAACTGACACACGTGGCAATAAGCCTTTTAATACTTAGGGTATTATCCTGTAATGCTACAAGGCTTTTTGATATATATAATTAGCATAATTATGTTTATGCTAATATTTTGAAGAGATTCAGGGGATTATTAAGGATATTTAGGGGTTATTCATCGTCATGTTTTAGTTTATGTGGAAAATAAATAGGAAAGTGTTTTTTCAAAAGAATTTAAGACGCTGACAAGAGCTCAATCGCGGTCACTGTCGGACTGCGTAGAAAAGAAACAGAAGTGCGATAACGCAACGCTTATAATTTATTGCGAAATATGAAGCAATTATCTATTTACTCAAAAATTAGTTGAGTAATTAGAAATTAAAAAAACAACCAAAATCTGCAAAATCAAAATCAAAAGTCATTTATTCAAACTAGGCTGAGAATCAGCACTTTTCGAAAGTCAAAATTACATAAGACAGGCCCCCAAAACGCCCACCTTTCACCACTTCCTAGTGCTTTAGCTGGAAAGAAGAAGTGGCGCAACAAACTCCCCAGCAGCACAGCTGTCTGTTCAGTTAGAAACAATTGATTCTATACAAAATTGCATTCAAATAAGACGTTCTTAATATTAATTAAATACCAACGAATACAGATATTTTGGACTGGAACTCAAGGTAAAAAACTCCAGGTTAGTTTACCGTTCATTTGTATCGAGTTTTTTTTTTCAAAACGTTTTTTGTTATTACTTTCTGGAAAATATGTTCAAGTTTAACATTTATTTTTACTGCCGTCACAAAACTTGTTTTGGTATATTATTCTAAAAAATATGTTCAAGTTTAACATTTATTTTTTCTGCCGTCATAAAACTTGTTTTGGTATATTATTCTAAAAAATATGTTCAAGTTTAACATTTATTTTTTCTGCCGTTATAAAACTTGTTTTGGTATATTATTCTAAAAAATATGTTCAAGTTTAACATTTATTTTTTCTGCCGTCACAAAACTTGTTTTGGTATATTATTCAAAAAAATATGTTCAAGTTTAACAGTTATTTTTTCTGCTATCACAAACTATATAGGTTAGTTGCCATTTTTTTAAGTGAAACGTGATTCTTAAGGCGCATTGCGAGATTTTTGGTAGGGGGTCAACTTATGGATTCGCGTCACGGACATACTCGTGCCGTAGTGCTCTGATATAGAGTATAGAAGGCGCTAATACCAGTTTTAAGTTTTCACTTTTGTCGGCAGTCTATGACTGCCATTTTTTTTTTAAGACAAGCCTCACCGCTTTTTCCTCTTGTAAGTGCCTTAACATGGATTTAGTAAATAAGAAAGAAGAAAAGATAGAAATGTCATCATAATTATATTTATATATTATTATACATCATAATTATATTATACTAGTTGAAGCCCGCGGCTTCGCCGGCGTGGATTTCGGTTATTATATACTAAAACCTTACTCGAGAACCACTCTATCCATTGGTGAAAATAGCATGAAAATCGGTGGAGTAGTTTTTGAGTTTATCGCGAACAGGACAACAGACAGACGCGGCGGAGGACTTTTTTTAAATAATATGTAAGGATATCACCATCTGCCCGCCTTTTCCCCAACATTGTGGGGGTCGTCTTCCAGTCTAACCGGATGCAGCTGAATACCAGTATTTTACATGGAGCGACTGTCTATCTGACCACCACAACCCAGTTATGTGGGAAACGATAATATTACCTAAATCCATCTTTAGTTTACTTATTACAAGCTTTTTTTTTCTCTCCGTGGGGATATCCTCATTAATACTCTCCGTCTTGGGAGAACGGAGGGTTTTGTCGGACTCCCACCGACTAAAACTCCACTGTTTCTACTTCTACCATGAGTCGGGGGCCCGAGAGATACTTGTATGTACATCTACAAGTATGTACATTCTACCTAATATTCTTCTCCGATAGGCAAAAACAAAAACTAAAACTTACAGGTTGATATAAAAATAAAAATAAAATAAACCGGCCAACCGAGTCGGGCTCGCGCACGAAGGGTTCTGTACCTTTATCTACAAAAACGGCAAAAAAATCACGATTGTTGTATGGGAGCCCCCTTAAATATTTATTTTATTCTGTTTTTTAGTATTTGTTGTTATAGTGGCAACAGAAATACAGCATCTGTGAAAATTTCAACAGTCTAACTATCACGGTTGATGAGATACAGCCTGGTGACAGACGGACAGACAGACAGACCGATGGACGGACAGCGGAGTCTTAGTAATAGAGTCCCGTTTTACCCTTTGGGTACGGAACCCTAGAAATACATAAAAATAATCCAGCTTATTTCTAATACTAAAAGCTGAAATCAAAACTACGCCCAAAAATAACAACAAAAAAACGAAAATGTTCACAGAATAACATCCTTTATTTATAGCACATACTATTGTGTTCTGCAAACCGCAATTCAAATGTTCAAATACAAAACGTTGCATAAAAAACGCAGCCTGTATACGTGGACAACAAATAATAAACCTGCCTTCAGCATGGAAAGAAAGAAAGAAAGAAAAATATTTTATTTGGGAGACGCACAGGAAACAGAACAATAAAAGAAATAAGCAGTACCTTTGTACTCATATTATAATTAAGTTGTACCTCTATGTATTTTACTGTGTGTACATAAATAATTAAATAAATAAATAAAAACAATTAATAAAACAAGTAGGTAATAAAAAAAATGGAAAGAGATAGAGCTATACAGGAAATGTAGCTCCATCTCTTTCCCACACTAAAGTAAAATTTAATAATACTGTTACAAGAGGTTTCGTTGGTCTAATTCTAATGGTTTAAAGGGCGACTGCTGGATTCGATTACCAGGTCGGGCAAACTATTTTTGGGTTTTTCCGTCAAACATAGCACAGTATCAAAAGAGTCTAGATTTGGGACCAGACAATCAGCTAAAGGCTCTTAAACACTGGCGCGATTCGTCGCGCGACGCGAATTTTAACAAAACAATTTCTCACGGCGAACAATGAGGTGGCGTCGCGTCGCGCGACGAATCGCCCCAGTATGTAAGAGCCTTAATGGTCATAGGCACATCCATATCTGTTACATGAGAAAACGAAGGGACGAAACGGGGTTGTACCTACTAAACACTTTGCCGAACCCTCCGGAGAATACAGGCGTGATATTAAGAACCTAAACCTAATTTTATCGCCACTGGGAACCTATTCCAAACAAAACTCAATTACTCAGAAATACACTTGGTAACTTACCTCGGGCTCAAAGTGTCAAATAGGGATGAGCCATCGCCCGCGAATATCCGCAGGGTATCCGACCTAAATAAACTCACTTCACATTTAGGTATCCTATCTCGGATACCGCACCGTGAAATACGATTACCCCTGAATGAATGTGATGAATCAAAATACTATAGGTATGAATGGAATAAGTTCGTAGCTAGTTAAAACAACATAAAAAAGTTCTCGTTAATTCATTCAACGACGCTCAAATGTTTCAAGTTCAGTTTAGGAAATTAGAAGTAACTTACTTCTTGCTGTTTATTCTATTTGTTAATTAAAATGATAATACATTTTAAATTAATTACTAAAGCCAAAGTTTGGTGTTAGGTGGAAATTAGATTTCTCTAGACTAAGAATAGAATAGAATAGAATTATGTTATATGTTGTTTTAAAAATCGCTCTACTAAACCTTGATTGGTTTGTAACATGAGGTTGAGCTATTTCAAATAACTCGACATGCGACCCATTTTAAAGTATTTAAAGAACCATTTATTCATTATGTAAATGACTGAAATTTACGGCATTGTAGCTTTCGCTTTTCATACAATATGCGAAGCACACACTGGTTTAATGTAATGGGTAAAGTTTCCAATACTTATCTCTTTTACTTCAAAAGATGCTTCAGCGTGTCAAAGTGCCTTGCAAGGCAATTATCGTATTTGTGCTGCCTCTAGTTACTGTAGATAACTATGCTATATTTAGTAGTAAAAAAAACATTTTTAAGGTTCCGTACCCAAAGGGTAAAACGGGACCCTATTACTAAGACTCCGCTGTCCGTCCGTCTGTCTGTCTGTCTGTCCGTCCGCCTGTATCTCATGAACCGTGATAGTTAGACAGTTGAAATTTTCACAGATGATGTATTTCTGTTGCCGCTATAACAATAAATACTGAACAGAATGAAATAAAATATTACCCTTCACGAGCGAGTCCGACTCGCACTTGGCCGGTTTTTCTTTATATCCGATTGCGTGACAGTAAAACCAGGGTTAGGTATTAATAAAATCAATTCCAATTTTACTGCCCTGTTGTTTTTATTTTTTACTTAAAAAAAACAGTCTAGTTCATTTCAAAATATTAATTTATACTTATAACTTTTTGTTTTCAATCTATGATTTTTAGAGAGATTTATTCATAGAACAGCACTACTGTTGCATATATCCGCGCTGACGTGTAAATATCCGCGCACATAGTAGTGCGCTCATCAGCAGCGTGTCTCGCTGACCACACACTGTCACTCATGCGATATGCGGACACGCTAACTACTTAAATAACATTAGCACTGCTTGTTTCCATTCTATTTAGATTGATTTACGATAAAATCATACTTGCTGCACGTATCAAACGATCGCAAACTAAAACTCTATAATAAACATTTTGCTTTGTCGCCACATTGATTGTAGTTTTGGGCAAAAACCGGGACTTATAATGTCAAGTAGAATTAAGTTGTCACTAATGTATCCTGGATAAATAGTCGAAAGCCCAATTTATTGATTCGATCCCTTATCGGCCAACCTTTATTTGTGTTTCTGATTGTAAATCTAGGTTAGAATTTATTTTAGGTACAATAAATAGTGAAAGGCTACATATTTTATTGGACTTTATATATAGCTCCATTCATTAATTCATCTGAAAATTACACGTAAATTTTTGCCTTTCTAAACCAATAATTCAAGCGTTTTAATAATCGGATTTTCATCATCACTCACCAATAGTTATTTGATGTCCAACGTTTCCAAATTTTAATACGTATATAAAAGCATCCGAAAATAGAAGTACATAAATTAAAATATCCGCGAGTCGGTCACATCTCTAGCGACCTCACACATTTCACGATAACACTGACCTTTAATTTAAAACTATAATTACGTCATCGCCCTTTTTATTAAGTAAATTAAAATGACGCACATACCTTGTCGCGTGTCATTGGATACACTCACCCGCAATGAATACACGTCGCGCCCCCAGGAAGATGGCAATTGCCGGATTAACGCGTTCCCATTTCCTTGCCATGCACGATATTGTGTTGCCACTTGCCACTTATAGTCCTTTACGTTCTATGCATTAACGCAGAAACTCGTGCATTTGTTTAATTAAATTTCGGTATTTTGCTTCGTTTTTAATGGCGTATAATTATGTAATTTCGTGAGGTTGTTGCATTTAGTTTGCTAATGAAAATAGTGGTGTATAAAAATAATTGCGGTGAAAAAAGTGGACTGGATCTCGCGCATTAGACGGCCATGACTCCGGCCACTGGCCAGTCGTAGCCGTCTAGTGGTATTGTATGGTGTGCTGCTAGTTGGCCGTTGCGACCAAATGCGCGATTCGTATCGTTTTCTATAATTTACCTGATCGCTTCGATCATTGTTCGTGGTCGAGGCCGTCCAGTGCGCGAGTTCCCATTTATGCACAGATTTTATTCATACTTCGTTACTAATATTTACCTACCTATGAACGTAGAGATAGGTACTTTTAATAATTTACTTAATTATACGTTTTCCGCTACTCGCGTACAGTCACGAGCAAAAATATACACTTAGCAAAATTCAATAACGATCACAGTTAATGACGCCTGTTTGTACCTACATCGGTAACAATAGTTAAACGTAAGCGACTGGTTAGCTCTTTGTGTCTTCCAAGTGCCATATATAAGGTGTATCTTTTCATACACGAAATCTTTTAAGGGGTCATTGTACTCATCATTATGAGCAACTTTCACTATGGGACCAAACCATGTTGATTAAAATATGATTAGCGACTGTAACAAATATTTACGGAATTTTATTCATTAAGATCAGCAATACAACTACTTAAGTTAGAATTGGCCCCGGCTGGATCGAAAAAATCTTACGGACTGCAATTTCTGCTGTAGGTTTTTGAAAGTCAAAGGTTTTTGAAAGTAAATAGGTATTTGGAAGGTAAATTGGGAGGAGTAGGTATCTTCAACAAAATTTTCAAGTCTCTGAGCAATGGAATAACGAATGCTGGATGGAAACCTAAATCAAATTTTGTCTTTGTGGCGGAGGTACATTGAATTTTTTCGTACGATTAGATAGGATCATTCAGCAAGCTAACAGTCTACACCGAATTTGATGCTGTGTCTCAGGGGGCCCAGCTAGATAGAATACACATCAGTTGACTTCATCGACTATTTTCAAGCCACGACATGGCTGCTAATGAATATTCTTAGACTACTGGCATAATCCACCATCTATGGTAAAAGTTTTTATGATAACACAATTAACACTAAGATAAGATAAGATAAGATTTATTTATTTCAGACAAGGTCCATTACATTAAATTTCATTACACATGTTAACCAAAATGAATTCAATAAAAATAAAACAACACACAAAATTATTACATCATACGAGGGGATGCGCTACTATGAAGCTGCATCCACCTTTGCTACAGGGGTAGATCCCACCGCTCGGACAATACCTTCAGGAAGCTGTTCGAGCTGTTTTGTAGACGACTTAGTAGCGAAGCGCTCCGTTTCCTTATGATCGCGAAAAAATCATCAGTACGCGCCTCAGCAAACATACTCGAGGCACTACAACACCGCGGAAACCCTAACAGCATCCTGAAAGCATTGTTATACTGCACGCGCAGTGCGCTGTACGCCCGCTGCGTAAAGTCGGCCCACAGGCTACACGTGTAAAACGACTGACAATATGCCTTAAATAAAATCACCTTTACTGGTCTAGTACAACGTGCGAACCTGCGAGCCAACATATTACACCGGACAGACAGCGCCCTGCGCTCCCTCTCAATATCCTGATTGTCACAGAGGTCATCAGAGACTAAGCCAATCAGCGGAGTCATTGCGTACCTAATACAATTACAGTAGCAATAGTTTTCTAAGGATCATGCTAAGCAATTTGCGGTAGAGTAGGGCCTAAACAGACTTGCTAAACCTGATAAAGTCCCGGGTGCAAGCCACATAGAAGCTTTCTAGTTTTCATCCTAGCCTTTTCTACCCAATCTTTCAATATCGGAACTCCGAATCGATCACAATCAATCTATCCGTCCCACACCCATCAATCTTCACGCTTCTGCAGTTTGCGTCACCCGGCGTCCTGTTGAGATGCATTCACGACTAAAAGCTACTCTGTGTAGTGAATAAGTTTTATGTACCACAACCCACCACCCTGTATAATAATATGTTGTACCTAACCTACCTAATACACCCTGTATATGAATAGTATATTCGACCTAAAGGTTACAAGTCGCCACGTAAACATTGTTTAGGGTGGGAGAATTATGGATATTTAGTTCAGGTTCTCAAATTATATAAGCGAAGAAAATCGCGAAGCGAAAGCGAAAAACACTGTTTGCTACCTTGATAATAAATGCTGCGTTGATCCTACCAAGTGACCAATTGTCATTTGATTAGGTAGTAGTGCGAATGATCTTTGACAGTTTTAAATTTTCGGATACCATTTTCGGATACATGTTGTATCCGAAATTGGTATCTGAAAATTGGTCACGTCCTTAACAGATACTGACGAACATTCGTAGAGGGTTAAAAAAAAGTTTTCAACCAAAGCTTTACTAGCAACATTTCCATAAATTCAAAAGAAATAAAATATAGAACTCAAATAACACTTGTGTGCGTAACTGTAACAGGAACAAAGGCGGGTCACCACTCAACAATTTAAATACAAAGAAGTGCTGTCGAGTGGTAAAATACTTTTCATCCCGATTGTATCAGGGGATTCTAAATGCAGATAAAATAAAATAGTATTTTGAATTTAAAATAAGAATGAGTAAACAAAATAAATGACATTGATTTTGTAAAATCATACCATGCGGCCGGGATGCATATATTTATTCCCTTATTACCCGACTACGGCGATGAAAAAAGGAGGGTTATGATTTTGACCGGTATATATGTATGTATGTAAGTATGTTCATCTGTTCCCTCCTATCTTCTAAACCACTTATCACAATTTGACAAATGAGGTATCGTTGGACGCGTCTTGATCGTCCGCTGGTTATAAGCTATGTGACATCACATTAAATTAAAAATGGCGCCCTCTAGAGGACATAAAGTCATAAACTTAAAAAAAAAAATTGTTTAATCGTATCATGTTGGGTATCAAATGAAAGGGCTTAATGAGCACATTTCAAAAATATATATATTATAAACCCAAAATAATTTAAAAAAAAAAAAAAATTACTATAATCCAACTACGATTAAAAATATATAAACAAGACACCACAGACACACAAATTAAAAATCCGGAGTAACACGTAATCTGTTCGATTTATGCCCTAACACGTGTGACTCCGGATTTTTAATTTATCTGTCTGTGGTGTCTTGTTTATATCTTTTTAGTCGTAGTTGGGTTATAATTTTTATTACGTAATTTTTTTTTTGTTCATAGCTACTACATTTTAGATGTATCTATGTGGTTGCAAACTATGAATTAAATCTCAACACGAGTAATTCGTCAACCTGTCCTACGGCCCATTTAGGACGTTCTTTTGATGTTCTGTAAGTCGTCCTAAATGGGCCGTAGGCATGTAGGACGAATTGACGAATTACGCGGCAACCTAACGTAAATTCGAACGATTTTTGAATCGAAAATCCTGCAACAATCTATTAGCATTTTTTGCGACTAGTATCAACCATAGATAAGTAATATAAAGATAGAGTAAATATTTTAAAATCTTTCTTATTTACATTTACTCCGCACGTTCGTTATAGGTCCCATTTATATCAGCAATTTCGTGAAAGAAATACTATCTCCTACTACTTAAATACTTATTTAAAAAAAATCCATCTCGTAAAAAATTTTTTAACCAAAAATGGTGTTTTTATGTTTTGTTTTATAAAAACTAAGTACAAATAAACATCAAATCTACTCTTTCCTTAAAGAAAAGTGTAGATAAGAGTATTTCGACATAAAAGCATCATTTTTTTTGTCTTATTTTTCAACATTTTCTCCCCTCACGATAGTTGTTTTATGGCGAATACGGCACGTATCTGCGCCGATAAATGGGTCTACACTACTTCTCTCTGGCATACTTAGTAGTCGAATGTCGCCTCACTGAAAACTTGATATATAGTAGTGTAGATACTCACTAAAGATACTGTTTTTAAAAGTATATAAATTGAGTCTAAGGTTGTTTACCTCGAGAAGTTAAACTAGTGTATTTCATGGATCGAAATCTAGTAAAGTTCCACGTCAAATTTTTTTCACAAACATGGTACACATTATAGCAAACATAATATACATCAGTCTGCCTAGCCTTTTCCCAACTATGTTGCGGTCGGCTTCCAGTCTAACCGGATGCAGCTGAATACCAGTATTTTACATGGAGCGACTGCCTATCTGACCTCCACAACCCAGTAACTGGGTAATACGATACCCTTATTAAGACTGATTGTCAGACTTTCGGAGTTCTGAGAACCCGTAACTACTGTCAAAGATCCACGAATGACAGCCGGGACCAACGGCATAACGTGCTGTCCGAGTCACAGAGGATTCTCAGTATGTAAAGATGGTCACCCATCCACCGACCAACCCCGGCAAGCGTAGCTTAACCTGATGGATCGACCCGGTATGGCTATTATTAGTTAGCCACGAGCTTCTCAACAAACATAATATACATACATATGGGACAAAAAAAAGTCCTTCCTTCCTGCCTTTTTTTTACTTTTGCTTAGTTATTTACTTGCCTATGGACGTCCTAATTTCACACCCATTTTGCAGGGTCAATCGATTGGACCCTTTGGAACACGCTTCATTCAGGACGTCAAATTGTGTCAGTAATGGTTTTCCATAATACCCGGCCCACCGGCCCACTAAAATAGATGTTAATTAAGAATCTGTCAAATTCAATTAATTTTTAACCGGATTGAATATCTGTTTAAGACCTCTATTCATTAGTAACAAAGATAGTTAAAATTGAATCAAATCAAAGGCATAAACTTCCAAAACTATTCCATCATGTGGTAAGTTTTATCCACTTTTTTAAACGACTTAAAAATGGTTGTTCTCTATTTTTTTTAAGTTCCTGTCACTGTTATTTACATACCAGGTAGTGGTATTTGAATTCGTGTGGGGTAGGTACCACAACTAAAAAGTTAAAAGTAAAAATAATGTACAAAAAAAAAACAACAGTGGTAGTTGTTCTTTTTTTTGTAATTTTTTTTATTTAATGTCGGATTTAAGTTTTATACTTCGCATTTTATTTCGACACACGCATATTTAAGTTTGTCGGTCTACATGCGACAGAATATCGATACCTAACTGGACATATTTCTTCATAAGCCCAGTTGGTTGTAAAACCATTAAAAAAATACTTACTTAACTAAAGTACCCTAACTAATCTTTTACAGCCATAAACGGAACATGAAATCCCATCTGCGTCATTAATTCTTACTTACAAAGTTAAATTAAATTGATTTTAAATGTTAAATATCTAAAGGCTATTATCGAAACTCAAAGCTAATATTTCTTCTTAATATCCGACGAACACAAAATAAAAAACTGCTTTTCTGCGAGAGGAGCCTTAAATCTGTGTATAAACTACACAGGGTGGGGTGATAGAAAAACGACCTTGCGACGGTAGAGAAAAGGGTGATATTTCAGTGTATAAAGAATACATTTTTATTCAATAACGTTTATTATTTTTGATAAAAAAAACAATAAAGTTATTGAAGACGGTTTGTTTGTTTGGATTTTAAGGGTTTGTCCTCTGAAACCAATTATTTTTAAAAGGGTAACCGTGGAGTTTCTTGCAGGCTCTTCTCCATAGGAAACGACCAATTGGAACCGTGCACCTAGCTTCTGACGTTTCATAAGTGCCCATGTAGGTTTATGTGAAGTAAAATATTTTGATTTTGAAAACTTCAGTACCTACTCGTAATAATATCAGCTAGAAGATTGTCCGACAGGGCAAAGCCTCTTTTAATACAGAGAAAAATCGAGTATTGGTAGTTCAGATTTTCTTATCATTATTTCCTTCACTGAAATTATGTTCAGGTAATATTTTAAGAGGTCGATACTTTCCATGCTCGATACTCTGACGGTACACATCACTTTTGTTGGCGTTTTGACGACGCGCGACGTAGCCAATCTGCCGTAGTGTCTGACGTAGTTCTGGTATTATTCTTCGGGCCCAGTTCTCTTGCCTTGGGCCGAGTTGTGACTGACCCGAAGCTTTATATACAAATATAAAAAATTGCTAAATTAATGTCACTTTTCGTGTCTGTCCGTGTGATCGCGTTGTTCTTCTAAACTACGCAACGGATTTTGATGCGGTTTTCACCATCATTTAGAAAAATTATGCCGGAGGATAATATATTGAACTTACATATAAGTAATCTCGATGTTTTATCGACTTGTTAAAACCATGCGAAGCAGTTAAGGGTGGCTAGTCAATTGATAAAACATTTTCAGAACAAAGCACATTCGCATTTTAAAACATGCAAACTCATATTTACCAGGACAGAGCAATGACGTAACGATTTGATCTTACGCATACTTGATAGCACCAAGTACAAGCTATGACCTCACATAATACAGTACTTCTAGAACGAACAACATTATCTTTCATCCGACTTATATGTCAGACAAACATTATTGGCAAAAACACTCGATGGCTCTCGAAGTACCCCGAGGCATTAAGAGGCGGCATCGAGGCGGCGCTGCGGCCTTGACCCACCCCCTTTTTCACCCCCGACTCACCCCTTCGAACCCTCTCCCGAGCTAAAGCAATGACCTAAAGATTTCCATGATGAGAAATCCCGGAATCCTTTGGCGAAATTCATATGATTTTGAATTGTTATAACTAAGTTTTAGTTGAAAATGTCAAGTTGAGTAAGTTTTTGTCCGGGATTATGAATTGTCCTTTCCTTTTGGATTTGAAATAATAGTGAAAAGTATGGTTAAAATTGTATTTTCATGGTTTCCTGAAAAATATTCGTATTTTATATGACGTTGGTTTTGCTTGGTTTGATTCACTCTTAAAAGTTATTTGTTCTTAAAGAGAAGGGAATTTATCTTTCAGATACTATGATACGAATTTCATTATTTTCAACTTATTATGCTAGTTGTTAGACTGGAGATGACTTAAAATAATTTGTTAAAAAAAAAAAATGTTTAAATGTCAGATTATTTTTTGTCCATATTTTTTGTAGTAGGTATTCAATTAACTTAAGATTATATAATCAGCCTATAATTTTCCCACTGCTGGGACACCGTGGGTCACAGGCCTCCTCTCGGTGAGAGTGAGTGGGCCGTAATCCATAACGCGGGCCCATTGTTGTCACATATTTTCAAATTTTTGTTTCTATAACATGCCGGTTTCCTCACGATGTTTCCCTTCACCGTTTTGAGAGCAGTGGTCCAGTGGTGATGAAAAAATTTACACAAAGTAAAGCGCCTGTCTAGGTTCGAACCTACGACCTATACAACTCGTTAGTCGCGGACGATACCACTGGGCCACCACTGCTCTAAAAAATCGTATAAACAGTTCAAATATTTTGTGCTGTTTTTAAATTATCATTGAATGTTCTTAAACCACAAATGAAAACGAAAAAGTTCAGGGAATTTATAGTTTATGTCTTTCACTCAAGCATAATCCTATATCCAAGCCATACAAATACGAAGATGTATGTTAATACAATTTTGTGCATGACTGATCGAATTCGAATACCCCTTTTACTTTCGCGTTACTCATTGCGGCGAAAGATTAATCGATTTGATGAATGTTGTCGATTCATCCTGGTTTCCCCTTAAATTATCCACTAAGGATAAAACTTTGTAACTTAGTAACTTGGATTATTCTTTTGACATGAGAACTAAGAGTAAGAATACTCTGCAGGCCAGCTTCATCAAAGAGATGTCAGCACAACTGAAGGGGTCCGCTAGGGCCTGCCGGGGTCGCGGGAAAGTCCGAAAGTGATACCGTGGTCTCTGGCAACACAGGCAACTGAAGGAACACGGGTGGGTTTTAGTCAGTAAAAGTCTGACACGCCCCGCTCCGCCCAGAGCAGGGAAAAGTTATTTGATAATTTCCCACACAAAAAAAAAGGCCAGCTTCCTCAAAAAGTTTGGGTTATTAAAACTGCCTTGTTTATCATTGGTGGATTTTGAACAAACATAGATGAGGCATGCAATATCTTCATTGCACTTTACGTAGCCGTAGTGCAATAAAAATCATGACTCATTATGTTTTTCGTACGTGAAAATGAAAGTCTCAAGATTATTAAGGCTCTTACATACTGGGGCGATTCGTCGCACGACGCGAATAATAACAAAACAATTTCTCACGGCGAACAATGCGGCGGCGTCGCGTCGCGCGACGTATCACCCCAGTATGTAAGAGCCTTTATTTTATAGTGCCCCAAACGACTTGACAAAACATCAAAATTTTTGAAGTTAAACCTTGTTTAGGCGCGTTGAGCGATTTTTGTAGTGGGTAAACTAAATGTACCATTCCGTAGCCAACCACAGGCGGCAACTGCGGGGCGACCACAGCCTACTGTGACATGGTTCGATTCACATATTTTATCACATTTTATATTGCTAAACTGTGATAAAATGTGTGACTCGAGGCATGTTACAAGGCCGTGCTCGCCCCGCAAGCGACGTGTCGCCGCGACACAACTGGTTTCTATGAATTTTACCACCAAAACCAAAGCACCGTACCCAACGAAATTGGCGTACATAAATTCTTATTAAAAAGAAAATATCTTATTACAAAGTCTGTTAAGGGTCAGTCAGTTCACACCGAGACGCGACGCAACGCGACGCGACGCGCACTTTTTTATGATCCGATACAATATCGAATTTATTTACTACATACGCTGCGCAACACCGCTTATCTTAGCGTACTTTAACATGTGTCAACGCTCGCACTGAAATTATACCTGTTCATGAAGAAAATAAGTTCGATAGTCGTTAAAAAGTGCGCGCAACGTGGCGTCGCTTCACTTCGCGGTCTGACTCTGAACTGATCCTATGGTTTTACCAAACAACTAACCTATTTTTAAAGAACCATACAATATGAACCACAGAAACTCATATTTATTCAGATATCATTTTATTCACACAACTTACAAGCTAAATTAAGCAGAATTCCAAACCGATTCAAATGCGTCACATCGAAATCAAACGTAATGTCCAACCTGCAAAATCCATTTATTCTATCATTTCTAGTCTCAGTTAATCGTAAACGTACTAATATCTACAAATGTTCCACATTTCTGCTTAATTGGTCGAATGACGTCAGAGATACAAATGGTTTTATCCCAGAAAATATTGTTTCAAAATGCGTGTGCGCATAATTGTTGCGAGTTTGTTTCTTTTGGCCTTTAACTATTGAATTTTGGCCAGTCTTCAATAACACGGGAACAGAACACGACCACAACACTAGACCTGTCTTGAGATCAACGAAGGAACATCACTAGTTTAAGATAAATTGGTGGTACAAAAGATAGGAACGTGTAGTTCTTTTTATTATTGTTTTACTGATTTCCAATAAAATCGGGAATGTTGCTGTTTATTGTTGTTTTTGAAATATAAGTTAGTAGGTAAACATTGTGTCCGAAAAAGAATTATTATGATAAAGACCAACAACATAATTTAATCAATAGTACATAAATAAAACTGAAATACGTCATAACTAACCACATAATGAAAATGTGTGGGTACTTTTATAACTGCTTTTTTGGTCACCAGATGGCGATAATTTGCAATTCAAATAAAGAACAGATCTATTTGATTTCATTAATTGAACCATAGTATTTTAAAATTATACAAAAACTTATCATTCCTATAGAGTTAGTGTTTTTCAAGTGTTCTCTTTTCAAATACAAATCTTCTAGTTTTATTATTCTTATAGATCATAACAGATGGCATTGTTAGTTCGATCATAGATCAACTTATGATATTTTAGTTTTATTCAATAGTTAATGTTGTCAATTCGTAGGTTGTTGATGCTTTTAGCTATTTGGAAGTAAATAATTTACGCTTTCCAATGAAATAGTAAATAATGACTGTCATAAAAAATAAAAAATTGTCCTAATTTCTCCATCGCGCAATCAAAGTTTTGAAAGATTTTGGGGTAAGTTGTTTCAATTGGTCTTAGACCTCAGGTGGTCATCATCTACGCAGTAAGCCAGCGTTTAGGGAGCTGGTCTGATTTCCCTGACGCTTCATGTATCTAAACAACACTTTGTCTTTCTATATGTGTTCGTAACAACCCAAATTGAAAAAAAAAAACCTGGCACTTGACCGTTTAGAGAATATCTCAACACCACTGATGTAGATATTTCGACCACTGTTTTTTACCGTGCGTTTGCACTAGCGAAACATTTACGATAAAACATGTTGAAATCTCTATTTTCTGTCAATGTTCCATACAATTTTTGACAGGAACTAGAGATTCAAACATGTTTTGTTGTAATGTTTCGCCAGTGCAAACGCACGGTTAGCTTTAGCTTTCCGGATTAGTGTGTAATTTCTTGAAAATAGACCATTAAGTTCTGTTTTTTTTTTAATCTTTGCTATGGTCCCCATAAACATCCCTTTTTTTAAGATAGGTACGGTCAACTGGGCTGGATGGCTTCTCTAAGGGCCTTAATTTCCTGAAATTATTATTATTATTTCATTATTAAGCACACTTAATAAAAAAAAAAACAATGTCTGTATTCCTGAAAGAGTAGACACACCCACAGTTCACATTTCGCTAGTTATGTACAGTCACGGACTTTAATTGATGAGCCACTTTCAAACTTTTCAATTTTGCTGTTTCGTACATTCACGAGATTACACGATTAAACACGAACTCAAATCGCATGCTCGTAAACAAGATGACAAATTGCTAGTTATCGGAAAAGTCTTATCCATAGAGGTTGACCAATTAGTTCTCAATGATAAATAAATACAATGTTTATCCAATCTATTTGATACTGACCTCCTTTGAATCAGAGCTCAATAACTCGATATTTCTGAAAACTTAACCAAAGACAGTAACAGTTGCAATGTCAATGACAGAGACGTTATTTTCGAATTTAACGAAATGAGTAATGAAATGAGTAATTAAAAAAAATCCGTAAACTAACGTTACTATGGCTACGCTAAAACAATCGTCGCTAGGTTACGTTTGCTAGACCTGCAATTGGTCGACTTTAGTCACTCTGCTGTCAAGTTTGTAGTTCTGGCTCTCAGGTTAGCCAACCGGTAAATATATTAAATATAATTTTCTTCTTCATTAATACGAAGACATGACTTTCCGTGTCTGGATTTACGAGTATAACCGACTAAGCCCGATTTGCATTACACGGCTAAAATACGAACAGTGCCAAGTGGCTCATCAATTAAAGTCCGTGACTGTACACGGAAATATGCTATGATATAATTTATTTTAGACTAGCTACCCGCCCCGGCTTCGCTCTTATCTACGGCGCACCTACCTATTTACCTACCCTACCTACCTTCCCTATCTACCTACCCTACCTTTCTTCCCTATCTACCTACCCTATGTACCTACGTACCTACCTACTTACCCTACCTACTTATATACCTACTTACCTACATACCTACCTAGGTAGGTAGGTACCTGTAGGTAATTAGGGTACCGTACCTATCTACCTTCCTACCTACCTATTTATATACCTACTTACCTCCCCTACCTACTTATATACCGACTTATCTATCCTACCTACTTACATACCTACCCTACCTACCCTACCTACCTACCTACATACCTACCTACATATCCTACCTACCTACACCTACCTAAAAATCTTGTCCTAAGAATAACAAACACAACAAAAAAAGAATTATTCAATTTGGAGCAGCCGTTCTCAAGATATGGCGTAACCAAGGGAAATAGGGATTCAGTTTTACCCGACTACGGCGAAGAAAAAAGGAGGGTTATGATTTTGACCGGTATGTATGTATGTAAGTATGTTCATCTGTTCCATCCTATGTTTTAAACCATTCATCACAATTTGACAAATGAGGTATCGTTGGAAGCGTCTTGATCGTCCGCTGGTTATAGGCAATGTGACGTCACATTAAATTAAAAATGGCGCCCTCTAGAGGACATAAAGTAAGGAACTTAAAAAAAAAATTGTTTAATCGTACCATGTTAGGTATCAAATGAAAGGGCCACATTTCAAAAATATATACATATATTTAACCCAAAAAGAATTAAAAAAAAAAAAACTATTATAAACTAAAACCCAACTACGACTAAAAAGGTATAAACAAGACACCACAGACAGACAATTTAAAAATCCGGAGTCACACGTAATCTGTTCGATTTATGCCCTAACACGTGTGACTCCGGATTTTTAATTTGTCTGTCTGTGGTGTCTTGTTTATACCTTTTTAGTCGTAGTTGGCTTTTAGTTTTTAATACTTAAATTTTTTATAAATATAGATAAGCCTTTCTATCGTATCTTGCTGGCTAGTAAATGAATATTATGAAAGGGGGATATGAAAAAATGTAATTGTTAAAAAATAGGCAGTCATGGGGGACTGCCAACAGAAGTGAACACATTAAAACTCAATCTTTACAATGCATCAAATTAATCTTCAAGTGGTCAATTTAACGTCACTTACTACTATTACAGCATGTCGGCGCGGGCATGTCGGTGACGCGAACCCAAAGTTTTTCCCCTACCAAAAATCGCTCAACGCGCCTAAAGAAGTTTTCACTTCAAAAAAACTACCACTAATGTTTTCTTCCAAAATATTCTAGTCAACATTGTATATTATTCAGTCTGACTGTTTGTAAGGCCATCTAATAACAGTTATCACTGACCTTACCGGATGTCTGCGACGCGCGACTCAGAACGTGCGCGCGCGCTGCCGGAAATAAACATGATCGCCAATAATATGGAAAACACAGAAAACTCACACAGGCGAATTGTCACTCACAATATATTGAGAAGCCGCAGATTTCATTTGTTTTATCTACCTATATACTGATCACACAGTGGGCAAAGATTCTGATTTAAAATTGACTGACGTTAACGATAAAACCATTCAATTCCAATCAGAAGTCCTTGCTCGAACGAGGGACGTAAACGTAACGTATTCGAATGATTTAATCAAAAATACAACAATACTATAAAATTTTGGTTCAAATTGTGACACTCATTGATATGAATAGAGTCTTAGTAATATAATGCGCAAAATGACTTTCAATTTTAAAATCATTTGAATTCACGTTGCGTTTAATCCGTGCGTTCGCACTAGGCCAATAGTTCATCTAAGTAGGGTGAAATGCATTAAGGTTATTTTCCGAAACAAAAATTCACAAAACACATAATTGTAAAGAAATCAATTAGTTAGTTAACTTTAAACCACAGGCCTACATCCTCCTGCCAGGGTTGCGGGAAAGTCCGAAAGGTATACCGGGACCTTGGCAACAGGCAACTGAAGGAACTCGGGTGGGTTTTAGTCAGTAAAAGTCTGACACGCCCTTCCGCTACGCCCAGACCGGGTGAAGTCACTGGACGATATCCAACGCTCAAAAAAAAAAGGCCTACATTCTACTTCATTAAATGTTTCTGAACATTGTATTGCATTGGATCTTCTGCCATCTCCTATACCGCGTATCCGCCATGATGGCCGGATTTGATTGCCCTGTTTTATTGTTTTGAATAAATTCCATGGCACTGTCGTCATTGGGGATTTATATGTGTGTTAGGTTGATTGATGGTGCTCCATGGGAGTTTAAGGCCAAGCTGTGGTGAAAGAGATCTGTATTGTGTTGCTATGGGGATTTTTCGAGGGATTCGACCCTTTTTACATAATGAAAATGGAGAAAAGTATGATTGAGATATTTAGACAAGTTAGTGTCCGTACTGATTGTGTGTTCGCAGACTTAGTCGATTTCGTAATTTGATTAAAACTCAAACTCAAAGCATTTATTTCAAATAAACCAATTACAGGCACTTTTGAATTGTCAAGGGGTCGGTCAGTCAGAAAGATGAAGCTAGTTGCCCATTCCAAAGCGTAGGTTCCTATGGAGAAGAACGGGCAAGAAACTCCACGGACACTCTTTTGAATCAGAATATTATTACAGTATATTGGTTACATCATTTATGTTGAAATTATACATGTGAGAACAATGTCCGTCCATAAAAAGATAAAAAAGAAACCAAACAATTCAAAAATTAAAATAAATTAAAATAAGCCGTGGCAGCTAAGAGATGACCAGTCCCTACTGATGGCGCCCGTTCACGAACATGACGCATGGATCAGCACCATTCAGCTCAACCATTTTGAAGGGAACTTAATGATCCAACACACACGCCACCACCAGCGAGACATTAAAGTGAACATGACATACTCTCAGTCGCCAGGGCACATTCAAGTCAATGAAAGACGTACCTAGTAAATGGTAGCTTTAAAGTACTTAGGTAAGTACATAGTGCTCACACACATGTGCTATGCAGTTCTACAATACTAGGAGATTGAATTTATACAATGTAAATATAGTTTTTACAATCTTCAGCAGCTCCAACTCCAAAATTCTTCAAAATTCAATTATTGGTCTAATTTTGACGATCATTCAGTATAATTTTGTTTAGTGTGAGTGCTGTCCTACTTTCCAAATCATGAGCATGAGTTTTCATACGTTTTGAGATAAGAGGGAAAGCCCTCTTCTCTCCAAACGTATGAAAACTCAGCGAGCCTAATATGATCAACACACTAACATCGTACCAGCCAACAATACTAACCTGCAATCACCTCCAACCTCAAAGTCTTCAAATCAAGTCACTTAGGTTCAGTCAAAGCCGAGCTGAGTTATTTACCAACATAAAGGTGCCTATTCTGTTGTTCACAAATTAAACTAAATTTAAGTAAACGGCTATTTGACACTTCCCGGGACCCAACAGACAGCGATGAGGAGTAATTTTTCGACGCCATATTTTAGTAAACTGTTTATTTGTATAGGTACTTTTAATTTTGTATAAAATGTAAATAAAATAAGTTCAATATATCTTTTTCTTTCTATTTCATTAAGAAAAGGACAGAAGATAAGTTTTTTAGTTTGGTCCTGTCAAATTAATCAGCGCAAGATAATTTGAATTAGGCGTGCTCTCAAAAACACATAAACACGAATTGAATGCCTAGGAAATACGTCACAGGTGATATTTTTGCATTATGCAGTAAAAAAATTGCAATAAAAAAATATACAAAAATAGGAGCTCAGCAAAAAGAATAGACAAATTATATAAATATTTTAATATTCTGCCCCTCGCATTGAAACTGAATAATTAATGAAATATTTCTATATCTGACCCAGACTTGACCCAATATATCCTGTCTCAAATAAAACAGGTTACGAGATACGATGAAAACTGGGGTTACGCCCTTGTACACCGCCTCGGATCTGACCGCCTCTTTTAACTGGTCTAGTGCTCAGACCACCTGTCTCAGACCCACAGGACCCGGGGTTCGATTCCCAGTTGGGGCAAAATTTCTGCTCGGTTCGGTTTGTGGTACTGCTTGTTCTTAGTCCGCCTAGATAGCTACTTTAGGGGTATGTGGAACAGGGTGTAAAGTTCACTCATCCTCTATAGAAAAGGGAGGATCCTCCGACCAGACGGGTGTTGTGTCTGGCGGGCAACTGCCCAACGGTTGATGTCGGGTTGTATATATGTCCATTGCACGGTAAACTTTAATTGCGCGATGCATGATTTATGTGACGTCAGGATTTTTTTGTGACGTCAGGTTATTTGATGCGTAGTTCATATGTGGCGATGTAGGTACCGCCACATTACCACCATCTTATCTAAGTCTGTCGCCATAACAACAATGTTAACAGTATTGCTGTGTTTCTGCAGTTAGAGGTAAGATAGCCAGTTCCTCTGTGGTTGAGGATTCCGGGTGAAGCTCGCTGAGATGCAGGCCAAGAGCTTCCCAGTTTAAATAGTTTGGGCTTCGACGTCCCGCAAACCCTGTATGAAAAAAATTAAAAAAACTGGTGGATTTGAAAAAAAAAAATTTGTGGCTAAACCTATACACAAATATAAACTCCATTTTAGCCATGGGGGCTAAGCAGAAACTAAAGAACGCTATCTGCTACGATCCTAAATACTTATTCCTTATTTGTGCTAATCATTATATCACACCCATATTCTCAGAACAGTTCAGCACATCAACATTTCGCCAATTATATTTGAGTCCAATATAATAAAGAGCACGCCTATTGCTATTACCATTGAATTTAATGTTAGAAATGTACGTAAAACGTACTCATCATTAGCTACAATAGATCTAATACATACATTTTCATACTGCTCGACAATATTAATAGAATAATTAATAACAAAACGTGATCTAAATACTCCGAAAAGCTCGCATAGCACCGTGACCCCAATAACTTCATTGCTACGAGCTACGCTAGTGCGTCTACGAGTCTACGCCGCTACGGCGTAGCGCTACGAGAAGGAATGTGGCTGTCAGGCAATTAACTCTAACCTCAAAATGTCGATATTTAATTAATAGATTTTTTGCTATTTATACTAATTAAGACTGTGATGATGTTGCCGTAGAGAAATATAGACTTTGACGTTATAACTTATTAGATAAAGTCTCCACGTACACAATTTATGACTTATGGCAATAAGGTTTATTATATTACTAGCTGATGCTCGCGGCTTCGCCCGCGTGGATGTCGGTTATTTTATACATTGGTGGAAACATCATGGAAATCGGTGCAGTAGTTTTTGAGTTTATCGCGAACAGACAGACAGACAGACGGCGGAGGACTTTGTTTTATAATATGTAGTGATAACTTAGAGTGGTATCATAACTAGTGTTTTAGATCTAATGCCTAATTCTATCGTTAAACTCGACTACACTTAGATCCAGTATAACTTAGTAGAAACAATATTATGTTTGAGTCGACGGAACTTTGTAACTTACGAATACCTTGACTCATAAAATTAATCTCATAAGCATAGACTGACTAGACTCTGACTTGGATTCAACTTATCATTGTAAATGATAAATTATTTTATTTCTGTAAGTAGGTTTGTACAAACACTTTGACACGTCAATCACATTTTTAAAACTAGATGAGGTCGGCGTTACCTATCTGACTACTCTGAGAAGAAAGGCCGATACAAACTCAGAGGTCACAGTCTCTTTTAAAGTCCAGACATAATCTTGGTCAGATCATGTGATCATTGTGATATTGATTGATCTGTTACAAGCTGCCTTAAAATATCTCAGAATTAGATATTTGCAAAAGTATCTAAGCCTAAATTTTCCCTGGGACCAGCAGGAAAATTCTGGAATTTCCAGAAGCAACAGAACTTATTATGAAATGTAGGTACGTAATGAAAATTTACCCATGGACCCAGTAATGGGTCGACCCACCGGGACCACGGGTAAACACTCAAATGTAGTGTATTGGTTTTTGTTGTCTGAATCGTGTTCCAATTTTGTACTTGCTATATTTTTGATGTTTCCATGTTCCCGTTTTTTTTCAAAAAATACTCAACGAGCTTTTCATTTATTCTTATTTCTCACAAAGCTCAAAATTTAGGTCATTTGACAGTAACGAAACGAGCGAGCCAGCTCATAGACTAATCAGACCTTCGCTTGTTCCAGGTTAATGTGCCACGAGACGAGTGACAGAGACCGACGATCCCGACACTCCCTCTTAAACGCCTTATATGGAGCGGGACGGGTATACCACGCGTGCTCCGCCGCGTATCAAAACACACAAAAACCGCGGATGTAGGTAATAGCACGGGAGCTGAATAGCTTTTTAATTAATAAAATTAAATAAAAAATTAAATAAATAAGCCAAATTGCAACGTTCAACCGATTTTGAATTCCGAACGCCTAAATCCGATCAGACTTTAACGCCTACTTTTCCGTGGACATGTTGGGTGCTTAAAATGGACTTGCCTTACTTTAATTTTTCATGATGTGTCTGACTGTATAGTGGGGGGTGGCGCTGTGCTCCTAGTTAATAGTTATAGTATATAATAAGTAAATAAAGGCGGTGGGGACGGTGTGTGGGTGTGATCTCAAAGTGTCGGCGGCGTGTGTGATGCAGCGGCGGCCGAGGAGGTGCGAGTGTCGGCTACCTGTGAAGCAGCCTTGTACGCTCGTCTGACGAATCTATAAAGGTAAGGGCTTTGCATTTTATTCTATAGAATTGTATCGTATATAGAATCAAGTTTTTCTAACAAGCAGCTGAGCTGCTGGGGAGTTTGTTGCGCCACTTCTTTATCCCAGCTAAAGTACAAGGAAATGGTGAAGAGTGAGCGTTTTGGGGGACTGTTTTATGTTATTTTGATGTTCGAAATTTTGTTTTCGTCCTTAAAATTGATTTTGTTAAACTTAATATAACTACCTTTTTTTTTTTTTTTTTGAGTGTGTGAAATCATCCAATGACTTCTCCCGCTCTGGGCGGAGCGGAAGGGCGTGTCAGACTTTTACTGACTAAAACCCACCCGTGTTCCTTCATTTGCCTGTTGCCAAGGTCCCGGTATCCCTTTCGGATAATATAACTACCTAAGAACTAAATGTATACAAAGTGCCGACGACAACACGACAGTAAATTAAACTTGTATATCTAATGACGTTACCAGTCTGTTTACAAAAATTCAACCAAATAAATGCAATAGTTCCGTTAATATAGCTACTCAAAGATTGGGAAAACCAGTAATCTGTCCACATTTTGTTTGTTTGAAAAAAACAACACTTTTTCAATATGATGTTAGGATTTTATGATAAAGAGTACATAAAAGTCCATATGTTGCTCTAAATAATATGCTAACAGAGCTATCGCAAAATACCGCTAAGCTTTATAGCTAAATAAGCTTTAGACATAACTAAACGCCGCAAAGAACACTGTGTAAAAGACCATTTTAATTTAGATTCACACATGCAATTAATTAATATTTATTGGGCAATTTGTTGGAAAAAAATGCTTTAAAATAAATCCTATTGATTATATATTTAATTATGTAATTTGCTTAATTACTTGACGCACAAAATGATCATCATCAAAGCATCTGATCATCCGTTGGTGCACGGGACCTTGGTTCTTCATTAGGTGGGGAACCAAGGTGAAGCACAGGTCCGGACCCAAATAATACTATGCATTAGTATTGTTAGTGTTTTCATTTATTTTCGAATTATCGACTCCATATTGTTTATAGTGTGGAACTATTAACTGGGCCTATCGCTTTCTTTCTGTGCTCTTCATTTCGCCTTCTATCGTGATATCTGTGTCCGTGAACCTCATAAACTATTTGGAAAATATGTTTCTTTCTTTCCGTAAGCTGTTGTGATTGCATATCAAGACACAGACAGTTTATTCAATGGATGTCCATTATTTACAAAATAATGAGAAGGACACAGTCCTCACCATTCAAGGACCGACTTAGGAGGAATTGGGTCACACACAAACATGATACCTACGTGGTTTGTAACGATACAATTTACTACCAAATGACTCAAAAACAGTAGAAGAATTATCACGAAATACAAACTAAACTTTTAACAAAGGTTACTGTAATAAGCCTACTTAAAACCGAGCTTGAGTAACAAGCCATGTTTGCTGCCAAACTAGATAAAAGCTTAAGAGGCTGACAACAGCTAAAACTCCGTCACTGTCAGACTGCATAGAAAAGACAGAGAAGCGCGATGACATGACATGATCTATTTACAAAAAGTTATTGATTGGACTAAACAATTAAAACACTATTACGTTAATATGTTGCTTGTAGAATAATCTGACAAAAAATCAGAATGATTGCATGTTTATTATTATGGTTTTTAATCGTTAAATGAAATATTTAGAGGTATCTTCGTGATTTTTCGGGTTCCGTACCTAAGAGGTACAACGGGACCCTATTACTAAGGCTATGTCCGATTGTCTGTCCGTCCGTCTGTCCGCGGCTTAGCTCAGAGACTGTTGGTACTAGAAAGTTGTAATTTGGTATGGGTATACATAGAAATCACGCCGACAAAGTGGTAAAAAAAAAATGTTAAACATTTTTTTTTTGCATCCCTCCCCTACTTCTAACGTAGGGATGGTTTTTTTTTTTTCTCGTCAATCCCATTTTGTGGGATATCGTTGGAAAGGTCGTTTAAAAATAATGTGGGTTTGTGAAAACCATTTTTGGATTGAGGGATCCGTTTGCGAAATATTAAGCTTTAAAGTGCTAATTTTTGTTAGAGTCAAGTGTCCCCCCTACCAGCTAAATGATTGGTTTTGGATATGTGAAAAAATTCACGGCAGCAGTATATATGTATAAGGTTTACTGCAGTGGATCATTTCCTTTTAGGCATTATGAAACTGCAACACTATTTTATTAAAATTCATTCAGCACCTTAATAAAATATGAAAAAACAATTATTGTACTATTATGGACTAAGTTTTCTGAAATAAAAGTTATTTTATTTCATTTATTTTCTTTGCGAACTAATTTATGATGTCATTTCTGCCATACACTTGTGCGCTTCTATAATGTCTAACGTAATGATATTATAATAAAATGTATGGAAATACGTGCACGTTATAACATTATCGTGGACGGAAATTTAAAAGCGTCTTCATATATTTTACTTCCTTGTGTTATCATGATGCCGTGACGTAGACGTCCACGTCCACGATAATATTGTCACGTTAGAAGTTATAAAAACGAACATCAGTTTACTATAAAATAAAATCAAATAGTTTATTACGTTAAATCCAATAAAAGCACAGGTTACGCCACCTAATTCCAAAGTAAATCAGGGTCGACACTTATGAATAAAACAATAAAAAAACCGGCCAAGTGCGAGTCGGACTCGCGCACGAAGGGTTCCGTACCATTATCTAGAAAAACAAGCAAAAAAAAACACGTTTGTTGTATGGGAGCCCCCTTAAATATTTATTTTATTCTGTTTTTTAGTATTTGTTGTTATAGCGGCAACAGAAATACATCATCTGTGAAAACAACTGTCTAACTATCACGGTTCATGAGATACAGCCTGGTGACAGACGGACAGACAGACTGACAGCAAAGCCTTAGTAATAGGCTCCCGTTTTACCCTTTAAGTACGGAACCCTAAAAAGCTACAATAAAAAATCAGATAGTTTCATTATCGACCTAGATATGTAATGCGACCTTCCTCAATTACAGCAAACTCCTATACGATATTAATATTGCAGTTTTATTGTCCTTATTTTATGCCTGTTCTATATTTGCGGCCGGATGACGTCATGGCGTGATGTAATGTAGATTGTACGTGAGGTTGGCGGGAATTAATTCGTTCTGCTGATCCTGGAGTCCTATTTCTTTATTGTATTTTTGCTTGTTAGTCTTTTTCGCCTAGTTATGTTGTTTAGAGTGACGGTTTTCATTGTGGGTTATGGAAAATTCTTGCTCTTGCCAATCCACGCATTAGAACTTTATTGTTCTCATTATTAAGCATTTAAAATACTATTTACAAAAGGAGAATTCATAGAAGTCATAGTAACACTCAAATACTCTGTTTGTTGGAGGGCCGATGGCCGGTGGAGCAGACGAGTCTTAGAGTAGAGACCGCGTATCGGCTGGGACGCCGCCCAGCTAAAAGGACCGACGATCTTAATAAACCGACGAAAAAAGAACTGAAAAGCGAAAAATAAAATAACTTTAATTTCGGAAGTCGGTGTCTTCGCTTTTCAATTTTCGTTTTTTGCCACCGACTTCCGAAATTAAAGTTATTTATTTTTCGCTTTTCAGTTATTTTTTCGTCGGTTTAATTTTTTGTAAAAAAGTTATTTATTTTTCGCTTTTGTGGTAACCTTTTTCCAGGGTACTCCAGGGGGTTACTTCAGGTTAAAGACCTGGAGTTGATGATGAGTGGTTGTGTCATCAGAACTATGTATGTGTGCGAAATTTCAACAGAATCGGTTCACAGTTGAAAATTCAGTTGGTGAAAAATCAATCAACCCCATTTTTTCTACCTTTAGGGGTGGATTATAGTTTCCAATTTTAAATGGGACCAACTTTGAGGTATATCATTCCCAATAAAAAAAGAATTTTTCAAATCGGACTACTCACTAAAAGGTTATGCGTGGTCAAACATAAAAATAAAAAAAAATATTTGTCGACTTGAGAACCTCCTCCTTTTTTTTTCGTCTTTTAAAAAGTTGTCTGGGATCGACTGGATGCGGAAAACGGAGGACAGAGTGTTGTGGCGCAGTTTGGGAGAGGCCTATGTCCAGCAGTGGACTGCGATAGGCTGAGTTGATAACAAGACTCCAAACTCAAACTTAAAGTATTTGTATCAATTAAACTAATTCCATGCACTTTTGAATTGTCAAGGAGTCGGTCAGTCAGAAAGATGAAAGATAGTTGCCCATTTCAAAGCTTCGTATGGAGAAGGACTAAACTAATATCCACAAAAAATATTCAACCTAGTTATTTGGAATACGAAATGACAATAATATTACCATGCATTTAGACAATAAAGTATTTATAAGTAAGTCATCATCATCTGCCCAGCCTTTTCCCAAACATGTTGGGGTCGGCTTCCAGTCTAACCGGATGCAGCTGAACCACCACCAGACCACCAGTATTTTACATGGAGCGACTGCCTATCTGACCTCCACAACCCAGTAACTGGGTAATACGATACCCCTTGGTAAGACTGGTTGTCAGACTTTCGGGCTTCTGACGACCCGTAACGACTGTCAAAGATACACAAATGACAGCCGGGACCAACGGTTTAACGTGCTTTCCGAGGCACGGAGGAGTCTCGGTATGTAAAGATGGTCACCCATCCACGGACCAACCCCGGCAAGCGTAGCTTAACCTGATGAATCGACCCGTGCGGCTGTTATTACTTAGCCACGAGCTAAGTATTTATAAGTAAGTATACGTACATATTTTCTGCCATGTTGGTCTAGCGTTCGCAAGCTCTACTCCTGAAAATGAGGTCCTGAGTTCGATTCCCAGGTCGGGCAAAGTGTTATTGGCATTTTCCATCTGGAATTTCTCAGTAGCAGCCCAGAGTCTGGATTTGTGCCCGGTTTTGGCAATAGGTTCGCCCCCTATTACATGGGACTTGAACATAACTGGCTAATGTGATGTTATGTTACTAATTTTTACATAATTAACCGACTTCAAAAAAAGGAGGAGATTATCAAATAGTCTGTTTTTTTTTTGTTATGTTTGTTACCTCATATCTTTCGACTGGGTTTCGATTTCGATGATTCTTTGTTATTTGAAAGCTGGTACTATCCGTGTGGTCCCATATAAATTTTATTTACTTTGCTTGCGTAGTTTTTGAGTTAGCTTCAATAATTACGTATTTTTCCCACACACTCCGTCACTGTTATTTACATAGCAGGTAGTGGTATTTGAATTTGAGTGGGGTAGGCACCACAACTAAAAAGTGAAAAATAAAAACATTTTACAATAAAAAAAACAACCGACTTCCAGTTTTTAAAGTCAAAGTCAAAGTCAAATAATTTATTTCAAATAGGCACATAAAAGGCACTTTTGAACGTCAATGAAAAACAAACAAAGAAATAGAATTGATTCTAGTTGCCCATTCCAAAAGGTAGATTTCGTATGGAGAAGAATGGGCAAGAAACTCCACCGTTACTGACTCACCGTTACTGACTCAGGTCTATTTTATAAGGTACAGAAATAATCCAAAAATATTACACAAGGACCCATCACCGGGGATAGACTTCACTTGGAAGCACCATAGAAGCCTGAAACGGCCATTCCTGAAAAGAAATGATAGCGAAAGCAGAAAGCTAGTAAAATATTACTACTTAAAAAACTATAACAACCGTCAACAAACTTCTATGTTTGTTCGTTATTGTCCCAAACATATATTTATATACCTACGGATATAATTAACTTTAATAGTTTAACAAATTGAAGAGTACCTATTAGGTAATCCTGCCCTATAGTTCATATTCTTCATATGTACTGAAATAGAATGCAATCGATCTGTCTCTGTCACTCTTGACCTGGTATTATTTGACAAAAAGTGACAAATATACTTTTTGTCTATACGGGGTCGAGGCTAGGACGCTATCAATCGTGGAGTGTCAGTTGTTAGTTGATACCCGACCGATCTTGTCCTATCTCTAGGCTATTTTTTGTTCGGAGCGAGATATTTATACGTTATTATTGTGGACGTCGACGTCCACGTCACGGCATAACGATAACACAGGGAAATAAAATGTATGGAATATATGAAGATGCTTTTTTTTCGTCCACGATAACGTTATGACGTGCACATATTTCCATACATTTTAACTCTTCGAACGCCGTCTATGGAACAACCCATGTTCCTCCAATATTACACAGAATTCTGATAATACGATTAGATACTATAAAAGTCCTACAGACTGAATTTCGGCCATGGCGACCAATCTCAGCGGAGACCAGCCTACGGCGCGGGAGATACCTATTAGTGCACAAGTGTGTGCGCAGACACAGGTGCACTCTAGTAATGGCAATTAATGCGATTTTTCATTAATTTCATTAGCAAGTGAATTATTGAGTCTTATCATGATAATTGCTATTGCTATGCTAATAGCTAATATGATGATAATTGATAATAATGAAGTATGAAAATTTTATTAAAAGTGCGAATTAAAATGGTGAACGCTCATTTTAATTCGCACTTTTAATGAAAATGAAAATGTACGAAGCGATAATTCACTTAGCACTTCACGAAATTTCGCAACTAAATTTCATTAGCTAAATGCTAAATGATTTTTCACAAGCTAACAATGAATGCGAATGCTAATTAATCCATCACTAGTGCACTCTCTCTTCCCTCATTCTCATAATCCGATGGGACGGCAATTCGACACGATCGGAGAGAGATCAGGCGCAAAGACTAACGAAGCGAGTGCGAACGTCTGTTCTCATGCATAGAAGTAACAGTTCAAGCATTAAGATACACCACGCTCGCTTAGCACTGGTTATTGACAATTTCTGACCCAATCTAAATCCCAAAAAGCAGTTTTCCTTCAAGGCCAGGCTAAATCTCAAGATCTGAGAAACTAAAAAAAGAAGAAAAGTCCCAAAGCATTTTCTCAGTGCCGCTAAAATGGCAGAAACAATAATTTATAAGAGCTAAAATGCCAATCATAATATCACAATATGAATGCGCTTTCACCCACAAACATGAATTCTTTATACCGACACAACTGTCAAAGATAAGTATACAGCCGCTTCAGCGCTTAAATTGCCAGTATGACACCCGTGCCTTGTATTTAAAGCTGCTGAATCACACTGTTCCAAGAAGTTGTGAAGGTAAACCATGAGAAATATGCTAGTTATTCCAGTTGTGTTAATTTGTTTGTTTATGTTAATGTTTGTTTTTCCTGTGCGTGTCCCAAATCAAATATTTTTCTTTCTTCCTTTCGTTTCACCTGCCTTAGAGACCTCACGCGGCCACGACCACGATTTTTCGCACGACCGATGGCAATATTGAACCAACCTGGTCGGACGAACCGTCCTACTATTAAAGCTATAGTTTTAGTTCACTAGGTTATGGGCAAATATCCAGTTTTTCGGTTTTAATACAGTGTTAATCAGTATAAAAACAGTCGAAAATTGTTGACTTTTCGTGAAAATATGGCAGCGAACTATATTCAAAGTATTCCGAAACTGAAAGGACGCGAAAATTACGATGTGTGGAGTTTTGCGGTTGAAAATTTGTTGGTGCTAGACAACCTAGTGAACTATATCAAATCGGAGCCAGAGGCAGGTTTCGAGGCGAAACCATCAGATGACGCAAAACCCAAGGCGAAGCTGGTTTTAACCATTGACCCCGGATTGTACGTGCATATCAGAGAAACAAAAACATCTTTGAAGTTGTGGGGTAAACTTCGAACTATGTTCGATGACTCAGGATTTTCTAGGAAAATAACCCTACTACGACATTTAATCTCGTTGCGACAAGAAAATTTCGATTCCATGACTTCATACGTCACGCAAATAGTCGAAACGGCTCAGAGATTAAAAGGCACAGAAATTACAATCACCGAAGAATGGGTTGGTTCATTATTACTAGCAGGTTTGCCAGATAAATTTTCGCCGATGATCATGGCAATAGAGCATTCGAGAATGAAGATTACCACTGATGCAATAAAATCAAAGTTGATTGATATGGAGGTTTCAAAAAACGAGATGGAGTCCAGTGGCGCTGCATTTGCTGCAAACAAAAAGCAGAAGTTTAAATGTGGAGCGTCATCATCGTCAAGTACAAAAGTGTCAGGTGACAAGACTGTGACAGGTGAGAAGACCGTGACTTGCTACAAATGCAAACAAACGGGTCACTATAGAAACCAATGTCCATTAATACAGAAAAACCAACAATCAAATGCTTTTAGTGTGGTATTTTTTAACGGAGAATGTACAAACGAATGGTACGTGGATAGTGGCGCAAGTGCACATATGACTGAAAGAAAGAAAGAAAGAAAATACTGCAAACAAGGAATGGATAAAACACGCAAATACGCCAGGTTTATCAGAGATTACTGTCGCGAACAATATGAAAGTGCCAGTTGTGTTTCGGAGACGTACAGATGTCGTAGTTACAATTGTAACTACGACATCATTGTTAAGAATGTGCTTTGCGTACCAAGCTTAACAACAAACTTGTTGCTAAGCGAGTTAATAAAAAACGGAAACAAGATTGTTTTTGAAGCAGATCAGTGTTATATTCGCAACAAGAAGAATATTTTGGTAGCTACAGCAGTGTCAACCAACGGAGTGTACAAGCTAAATAATAAAGTAGCAGATTGTATGCTGGCAGCATCTGCTGTAGCAAGTGCAGAACTTTGACACAGGCGGTTAGCACATGTTAACTGTAATGATTTAAATAAAATGAAGAACGGCATTGTGGATGGATTGTTTTATCCTGATACCAGTGATGTGACGAAGGCTAAATGTGTGACCTGTTGCGAAGGTAAACAGATGAGGTTATCATTTCCACATGTTGGACAAAGGAGTACAGATACACTACAGATAATACATGCTGATGTATGTGGTCCCATGGAAACAAAGTCTATTACGAAAAGCTAACGTGTTTTAATACCTACGGCCAAACTAAATTCTTTTTCGGATCTTCTGCGGCCAAGATTGCGACAAGTCGAGATCGTGGCTGCGTAGTGCGCAAGATTCCTTAGTGCCAGCGCAAACTGTGCGTCTTGTCGTTGCGCTGCAACAAGACGAAGAGTGTCGTAGCATCTGCGTCTTATAGCTGTGACTAGGCACAGTGCTGTCGTTTGCGCCTGCGACTAGCCGCTACGAGCTACGACAGACGTCGTGCAAGAAACGATCATTGTTTTCGAGAGAGACAGTCGTGTTGTTCACCTTGTGACCTGAGGTATGCACCGTCGTCGGGTATGCACATTGGGGCAAGGCTAGAGAGATGATGATAGTGTGAAGGTATTACAACGTGGCCACCTCTGCACCCCCTTCGAAGAATACAGACGTGATGTTATGTTTTTAAGTTTCCGTAGGAAATTGGGCTTGTACTGTTGTAGTATAGTCCGCGCGCGACTGCTAGTTACCGCCTGAGGTATGAGGTATGTGAGTGGTGAGACGGGGGAGGCAAAGGCCAAGCTAACTCAGTCTGACAATTTTGTCAATGGCGGGTCTCCCGTCTCACCTCTCTCTCTACCTCTGGTACCGGTGACTAGCAGTCGCGCGCGGACTATAGTATAATAATGGCTCGACCAAAATCTTGTTAAACCAAAAATCGATCGTGTAGTTATACAACCATTTTCAGGGGTCGTAAACTTGTAAAAATTGTCCAGTTTTTCCAACTGTGGTAGTTAGTCAGCGGTAGACACAAATGGGTAAAATTATACATATCGGCTCCCATGGGTCCCATAACAACCTACATAACTCATCCAGAATCGGGTCAAAATGAGTGCTGGAATTAAAGCACCATGGAAGCCATGTTTCCTAAGCACGAGAATAAAATGACTCCCGCACTTCGAAGGTTTTCGGACGAAAACGGACGGACGAAACATAACAAACGTAACGCCCTACACTCTATTTCATAAATCAACTCACTTTCAGAACCTTACAAGAAAATAGCCTAGCCAGGTTGATGACCGCCGATCGAAAGGTCAATGGCTCAAATCCTACTTCAAATAAAACTAACAAAACTATTATGTATATTAAACTTAGTGAATGCAAAACCATCGTGATTATTCATTACAAATGAATACGTAGCAGTTAACAGAAAATGTTATTTTAGGACGAATAGAATAACGCCTTAACCCTGCCGCATAGCAACGAAACCCACAGTTCCGTAAGCACAAGCACAGAATCAAAATTAACCCGTGCGTGCACACGACATAAACAAACGTTCCTGGTCATAAAGAGCGAATGATGACTTACAGAGAACTGAAATAAAGTCGGCTTTGGGTTGTAAATCAATACACTGTCAAACAATAACGTCGAGTGATGCGGACTCGAAGTGGCTCCGCGTAAGACGGTTTATTGAAACAAGCCCCTCCAAAGACTGCCGAAGTTTGCGCTGGGGAAAACTCTCGAGGATGTCAATTGACATTTATAATAACGGTAATGACCGTCTTTCCTGAAAACATGAAAGAAAACTCGACATACTGGAATTATCTTTCAATAATTATGAATTGGATTTATTTACGCGTACGACGTATGTACGTCTTTTAATACATATAATTATGATGTACGAAGATGAATATCTATAGATTTATCAATCAATATATTGTTCGTTGAAGTCGCCAATCCGCCGTTCATGAGCACAGTGAGCTATTAAGTTTAGTTAAACTGTTGGTGATCTGTGTTTAAAAGTCGAAACTTACCTCAATACGTTTTCTCGGAAATCTAAAGAGGTTGGTAGAAATTGTACGATTGAATCCAAAGCAAGACCGTATTTTTAAACATTACCGTTTAATCCAAAAAGAAAGCAACCTCATTTGATTTAAAAAATGTATGCCCCTCGGTGCTTCGCCCGAGTTCAACCTAAAATACCCTTATAAAATATAATACACTATTGTGCCGCTAGATGTCGCCTGAATCCCTCGAGTGTAACGAACTCCGCAAACTTTTCCCTTGGAAGCCATATTGGATTTACAAAACGCGCGAAATGAAATTATTAGTGGGATTATGTCGGAAAAATAAAACAAACACGATCTATTTGAGGTTTTAATGGATATCAATTTGGTTTTATCGGTAATTTGCTTTGTAAATACCGCCTTGGACGCAGTCATTTCCTCTTTATATTTAGACTTTCAATTAAATGCAGACATCGGAAACTTCTGCATTTACAAAGCGTGTATTTACAAAAATATCTTGAAGTAAGTACATAATTTGAATTCGTATGTAAGTAAAAGGCTTTGGACAAAAATGAAACACAAATTATGTTATGGTTCACACACACGCTAACGCAAATAACATTACTTACAAAATGTTCATAGAAAATGTTTGCGTGCGCTAAGAAGTACTTATAGCCGTATGAGGTCTCAGGACAATGGACCCGCGAATTTATTTTTGAGCACATTATTATATGAAAGGAAAAGTACTCTATCGTGTCATTGTTTTCCATATTTTTGAAGAGGAAAAATTCTCCCAGACTTTTTTATTTTTCTTTTTTGGGAAGAAAAAAAAGTCTGGGAGCTTTTTTCATCTCACGTGTTTTCAGTCTGGTAGTGATTTAAGTAATAATCGTCTCTCATATGTCTATGATTATCACTAACAAAAACTCCGTGAGATGAAAAAACTCCCAGCCTTTCTGAAGAATCATTATAATACTTTCAAATATACTAAGTACCTAATTAGTGCCCACGACAGGATATTATTTCTTTCAAATGATAAAATTGTAAATGAAGGATTTTAATAAGCAAAAGTTATTTTACAAAACCGAATAAACTTACAGTTTTAACCAGACCGTAATTATAAAATAGTGGCTTGGCTATTCAGCACGTGTTACAATAAAATTGGATTTTCATTGCACTTTGTTGGTGCTTATAACCTTTTACCGCCTTTTCCTTTGTAAGCCCTAATAGCTTAGCGCTTAAAGCGGTTTAGGACACCGTTAGAAGTTGTCGGTCTAATAGAGAAAATTGCTGCAGCGCTGCAAGATACCGGTCTGGATCGATCGGGCGGGCTGCGCGCGCAGATTATGACGTCACAGCCGCCGAGCGGGCCAACGAAATAATTTTGAAAGCTAAACGTAATACAATCTTATTCATTGATTATACAATATCAACAGACATTCGTTTTTTTATGAAAGATTCATGTATGATATTATTCAAATTCTGTAAAACATTGAACGGTCGCTCACTATCGGTCCAAAGATTTGATTGTAATGAATTGAGGGATGACTGGCAACTGCTATTATACTACCATGCTAGTAGGTACTAATAACTAAGTTCCTACCTACATATTATCAAGATGTAAATTAAAGGAAATCTATAAAAACAATCTTAAATGAATTGTTAACATTTGACCTTGTGCATTATTTGAGCCACATCGGACCTTCGACAGATTCAAGTACTGAGCTGAGCAGCTAAGCAAGAGTTGGAAAGGGCAAGGGCGATAGGCTTCTAATACGTGGGGATAACTGTAAGCGGGCAATTACCGTTTCCATGCAAAAACACCATTGCAGAATAAAGAAATTTGCAAAATACTTAACAAAATTAATGGAAAAACGATTAAGCAGCATTCGGGAAGTTACCTACATATTATGTACCCTCGCAAAAAAGTTTCATTTAGGCGCATAATTTCTACTGAGTTATTTTGTTCAAAAGTAAAAAATTGGCAAATTCTGCACACAACCTGCGCAGCTGTCGAGAAAAAAATAAAAGTATTTATTTACGCGGCAATGTTTGCCCTCCAACATCGCGTTCCTTTTAACGTTACAAAAAGTCGCAGAATTGGGCTGCCTAAAGCTGGCTATAAACGGGTCGATTTTACGATTTTTTTTATTTCTCTCGGAAGAATAAACGCGAGACAGTGATGAGCAAAAAATGTTACTTGTTATTTTGACGAATAGTTATGACTTTTCTTGTGAACAGTTACAAGAAGAAACCTACTAATATCAATTATTTTGTTCGTATGTAAATTATTATTTATTGTGCTTAAAAACTTACAAGTTTTAACTCTCTGCATTTTTATAGATTTATTATTTTGTTTATGGTAAGCTGTGCCTGATAGGCTTAGAAACGCTTCGAAAAGAAAATTCTTAATTACCCCTTATTAAGGAATTTTACTTGACTCACATAATGCGGCAAGATCGTGCGCACCTTCAGAAGATAAGAATAATCTGTCCGTATTTACCTAAGAAACTAAATTACGAAAACAATGCGGCAAAACTTATCATTATCAACTTATCTACCAAAAAAATGTGCGTCAAACAAAACGCAACACGTGCGTCAGAAGATACAACTTAATTTATTTTTATCAATAAAGTCGTTTTCTAATATCCTGGATTAGTACAATGTTAAGGGTGTGTTAATCAATTAAAATTAATGTTTGACAAGTTACAAATGAGATGTATTTAGAGGATACAAATAAAATCATAGGTAGGTACAGATTTTTGGCCAGGTACTAACAGATCAAAGCCAGAAGAAGTAGGTTACATCAAGCCACGCAAATGAAAAATGCAGTAAAAAATTTTTTATCCCAATAATGAAATCGTACACCTGTCAGGTGAACTGATACCTACGATTGATCAATAACTAAATATAAAACCGAGGCATATAAAACCGTTGAATAGACAGATTGACTCTGCTTTGTTTAGTCTCTGTATTGTTTGAACTTTGCTATTTTAGTTGTGCGCCGATCACGTTGGATAAAGTTTATAATACATAGAGCGAAGCGATTAAATTTCAGCTACCTTTCGTGCACCGACAGAATTGGTTCCCTTCTTCAATGTTTTCCGGCACAATAATGCTTCTTACCGTGCGTTTGCACTGGCGAAACATTTTCAACAAAACATATTGAAATCTCTAGTTCCTGTCAAAAATTGTATGGAAAATTGACAGAAAATAGAGATTTCAACATGTTTTGTCGTAAATGTTTCGCCAGTGCAAACGCACGGTTAGCGTGTCGATGACAAAAATAACAAGAATAAAATATACTTATATTTTTTTATTTGTTTGCCTGAGCGTAACAGGAAAATGCTAAGCTCTCAATGCGCAAGCAAACTAATTAGTTTTAAATAAAAAAGGTCGCAGCGAATAGAATTCCAATATACATTTTTCGTAATAGTGTTCTCCTGAATCATGGTAGTGAAAGGGCTGCACCTGCACGATACGTAATAAATAGGTATAAGAATGTATTTTGTGTTTTACACTTTTACGTTATGGTGTATTTTAGTGTATGATATCTGAAGTATAGTATCTGATGTCGAAATAAAAATAGATGAAAGTGTTTTATAGCTGGTAACTAAAATACATTTTATCAATGGATAACTTAAACAAATCCTATCATAAAACCTATTTATTACATATTATATATATATTTCAACCTAAGTATATATTGAAATCCATACGCTTAGTGATCGTGCTGTTTTGAAAATTATTTTGCATTTATTGGTCAAAAATAATTTCCCCTTCGCCAGTCTGTTTTTCCAACCTGGGGCACTTATTTAGGAGAATAAAGCTGAGGAAGTATTGCAGCCTGCTTGAGGACATGTGGCTCATCAAATCTCTCTCTACCTACCAACTCCTAAGCTAGGCCTGCTGCAAAAGCATTTTCGGCCATCGTAGGGAGAAAAAATAAACAAAACCCCGTCATGTTTCTGTCCTAATATTACCATATTTTATTTCATGAATGTTATTTGTATAAAACTAAACACATTCCATGAGATCTGGTACCTACGTCTCCAATAGTTTTCCAAATAACCTAACCCGAAAAATGAGCAGTACCTTTCATAACGTTGTTATAGCCGTCACTTGTCACTGTTCCCGAGTTTTCTTTCATCAAAAGAATACGCCTCGGCTAAATTAAATTGCGTACAATTCGCTTATGCCGCCTCTAGTGTTGCAGCAAAGGTTTAGTTTTTCGGCCGAAGCCGAAAACGAAATTCGTTTTCAACGTGACTTTCAGGCTGAATTGGAGACAGAGGTCTACCTGTTTACCCTCCAATTATTGCTTCCTAAAAAAACTGTTCTTTAAGATCCAAGACACCACGTCTGGCAGGAAAATCTATTTTGTTGATAAAATAATTATTTCTTTTTTGGTGCTTTTCTGGCCGAAACCTCGCATCTTCGGCTTCGGCATCTTATTGCCGAAGCCGAACCCGAAACACTAGCCAAACACTATTTTGCAAGCCTCGTAGGTACGTTCAGACAATGAAATAATCACCCGTCTTTTATGTGTAGCGTTTATTTTGGGATACATCAACATTACCTTAGGCCTTGCTGCTTTCTATCCAACGCTCGCCTTGAGCAGTTCGATTGTCTTCCTATTGATCATAAATCATGCATCTTCAGTCGTTTCTGTACACAAACTATTTGACATTTATCGTCAAAATGAAAATAAAATTGGGATTATTTATACCTGGAAAACGTACGTAAATAAAGAGGGGTTATGTAATCTAAAAAAATAGGAAATAGAGAGTTTTCTGAAATGACGTTTACTGGGTGGCAGCACTGAGATGTCAGGTCTGGCCAGTAAAAATTTTCTTTATTCGTATTTTTTATATTCATTCTCGAAATCTAAAACCTCTCGTCAAAGTGGCGCCAACTTGTGGCGTGAATGTCCATGATAACCCACATTGCAAAATGTATGCGGTAATGAGTTTTAACTTTATCGTGACAGACATTTTATTCCACATCACTATTTACTTTAATCCTTGAGCATATTTACATTTTGTTAAAAGAAAAGATAGTTCCGAGTAGGTCTTTGAAAGATAAAAATATATAGGTAAGTATCTCAGCTATTTTCCTCATTCTCGATAAAATATAAACGAAGGATTATAAAACTCATTAGTGGGTAGGTACAGCTGACAAAATAATGATATTATTTTGAACTCAGTACAGTAGAAAACCTCTGTTATGGTCTTTGGGCTTTTCATTAGTAGGTACCTAGAATGGGCTTATCTAGAATGTTTTGTACTAAGTGAAGTGCGCCTAAGGTACCTAACAATGTCCATGTCTCAGGGTTTTGTACTGCACTCCTAACTCTTGGGGGTTTAGATAGTCGGTAGAAGTCCGACTTAACCCTAAATTCTCCCCTGATGGACATTACTCTCCATCTGGGCAGAATGGACGGTTCTACCTACTACATATATGACGATTCAGCAACGGAATAAAGACGGAATGCTGAATTTGGCCCATAGTCAGCAATTTACGCTTACCGGCTGTTGGGTCTGGAACTCGTGGGAAAAGTGTGATTTGAAATCGTTTTCTTGCTTTCATTTCAGTCATATTATGTTGTTTATGAACTGCTGCAGCTTGCTAAGCAACACAGAACTTGCGTAGATACACTTCATCATATTTATCGTGTTAGGAACTATAATGTTTAATTATCTGGCTATATGAATTTAGACTAAAATGTTTAAGCTGAATATAAAAATTGCAAACATTCAGACAGATTTATTATACACAATATCTAAAATATCCATACAATATTTTCATATTTTTTTTTAAAAATCATGTTGGATGCCCAGTTCTGCTTTAGCGATTATTGCCAGTATAATCTAGGTACCAGTATTTTACATGGAGTGACTGCCTCTCTGACCTCCACAACCCAGTAACTGGGTAATACGACAACCAGTCTTAGGACTGGCTGTCAGACTTTCGGGCTTCTAACGACCTGTAACAATTGTCAAAGATCCTCGAATGGCAGCTAGGACCAACAGCTTAAAAGTATGTAAAGGTGGTCACCCATCCACGGACCAACCCCGGCAAGCGTAGCTTAACCTGATAAATCGACCCGTGAGGCTGTTATTACTTAGCCACGAGCTCTTTCTTACGGTCGTATATGGACACTTATTTTATTAAAACTAGCTCGGCTTTGTAGCGTAACGTAAGATTTTGGGTTGGTCATGTATATTTGTATTGTGTAGCTATGTACTGATAGGTACCTCAACAGATAAAGGCCAAGTTTGCACGAGGCTTTAAACATCAGCACATTTTTCAGTGTAAGTACCGTTTTTTTTTTGTGGGTGGGAAATCATCGAATGACTTCTCCCGCTCTGGGCGGAGCGGAAGGGCGTGTCAGACTTTTACTGACTAAAACCCACCCGTGTTCCTTCAGTTGCCTGTTGCCAAGGGTCCCGGTATCCCTTTCGGACTTTCCCGCAACCCTGGCAGAGTTTAAGTACCTAATAACCGCCCAAGGTTTATACGATGTAAGTAAATGACTTGCCCAATTGATTGTCATAAAAGGCAATCTCGCCTTATCATATCGGACTTACCTAGCAACAGTTCTGCTTATCCCTATATGAAAGAGATGAACTTACCTAGTTCGATATACCTTTTTGAATTAATGCCATCCTAACTATCAAAACTAATATTATAAATTATACGAAAATGAGTTTGTTTGTTTGTTTGTTTGTTACGCTTTCACGCTAAAAAGGCTGAACAGGTATGGATGAAATTTGGCACATGGGTAGACCATGACCTGGAGAAGGACATAGAGTACCTACCTTTTATCTCGATATTCCAACGGGATCGAGAAATACGCGGGTGAAACCGCGGGCGCAGCTAGAACATTCATAAAATATTTTATCTGCATTTTAAAAATAAGCTCGGTTATTAGATTTTTATCTTAATTCGAGTTTAAGCGATCATATCGTACGTAAACAATATTTTTAATCGTTTTCATAAGGCTTCGTTAATATTTTTCAGTGTTTCAGCGTACAGTGCCGCGCCGCATTGTACTTACATGTATACTACGATTGTAACTATATTAAATACAAAAGTGAGTACGTAGCTACTCGCACTCAAGAAACCACATTTCTTTTGAAATCGATCGGTTAACCGAACCGATACAAGCGCAGGGCTTGTCATTCACTGACGTCGTACCCGCGGCCCGACTGACGCATGCGCGTCTGGCTAACGTCTATCCCGTACGGATATAGATGAGTGTTGGCTTGTACATATTTTCGTAGTGCGCTGAGATCTTTTCATCGTGGCCGCATTACTTTATTGCCAGAATTCACGTTCGAACGGTTATCTCATTTTGTCGCATCGTACTATAGATAACGTTGACGTTAGTATAATATTTTATCAATTATGAGATAGCGGTACAGCTACTATTCATATTATATAAATGAAATTAAATTGCGACACAAGCATGTAGCGTTTAGCCGAATGTCGCGTAGTGTATGGGCCGCATGGATATCGTGAAGGATCGTGTGTGGTGCCCTCATCAGTCAGTCAGTAGAGCGGACTCGGATCGCGCGGACGCGCGGCGTGTCGGTGCTTGTAGTTTTTTAGTTTGACAGTTGGCGCGTTTTTCGTTTTGGTTCAACTTGATAATTATTGTGGAAATCATAGATTTTAAGTTAGTGTAATCTGTGTATTTTCTGTTGATTCTAAGTGTACGACTGTTCGTTTGTGAATTTTCCACGCCGGCTGTGAATTGAGTGGTTGCACGCCCTGTGTACCTGCTCTCGTCGTGTTGTGCAGAATTTTTGTGATTTCTCTTTCGGAAATTGTTTTGTGGACGAGTTGCATTCGCTGTTGGGAACGACTAAGGTGAGTGACACACTTTGCCGGTACGTTGTGCAGTTATAAACTTTCTAGTCGGGAGAAATAAGCGATTTCAGATATTGCAATTTAGGGCGTACAATTTCTCTGTGGACCCGACAAACGGGTTCCAAATATAGCGAATCAGGTTTATTCCGAGCCTATAGGCGTTTGAATAGGTACTTAAATGTTTATATGTTGTTGGAATTAGTGATTTTTCCTTGGTGGCCGGGCTGAGACGATCCAGACAGCTGAGAGTGCGTAACGGGTAAAAATAAATACACGGGCATTATCGGCCGGTAGACAAGTCGGTTTTACTGAGGACAACGCGTTATTATTAGTGCATATTATACAATACCGTGGTAGGTGAGGTTATGTTGAAAAAGGTTCAAGGCTATAAAAAAAGTACAGTTGCACTAAAGCCCCCTATTCACGAGGTAATTTACACGTGACGTGCAAATAGCCATTAGTGATAAGAATTAAATAGGTACCTACATAATAACATCTTTGCTTACTAAGATAATAAGTATTGGTGGTGAACATTGCACCTAAATTCTGTTGAGATAACTTTTAATCCTGCAGCATTAAAACTCAATTTAATAGTTTACTTTAGAAGGACAAAACATTTGAATATTCATTGCCTGTATCCTCATGATAATATCTCACCCAATAAGAATTCTTCACATTAAATTCTTGGCAATATTTACTGTGGAATAGGATTTAAATATTAGACATTTCCACTAATAATGTTTACGATAGCATACCCACATCATATTTACAAGACTTATAATGTAAAACACATAGCCTGTCTCGTTTCACCATAGGAATCAAGCCTTTTCCATACTTAAACTAACAAAAATACTATCTGTACTAAGTACCTAGTACAATGTAATCTAATCTACTTATGGTTTTCTCAAAATTCTTTTACACTTTGATCAAACTATATTACTCAACTGATTATACGGTCATAAAATATATTGAGTATGGAGTTCAATGACTTGATGTAAGGATTAGTTCTAGCAGGGATAGTTATTTACCCTACTTAGAATAGATTAATTTTGTGCATAGGTAGATCACCAGAAATATTGTTACCATAAAGCTGCTCCCTGATGCAATTATTTTTTTAAACTACTAAAGCTGTATATTGACTTAAAGCTCAATAAAAATTGACAATAATTTCATACAATTAATTTTCTTATGTCCGTCAGACTTCAAAGTGCTAAATACTCACTGTATGAGGCCTACATAATATGTTGCACCTTCCATGTTTCCTCTGCATCACCCTAAGGTTGACTAGTAAAAACTGCCTCAGGCATTAAGTCTGCCATTGTACGGTATTTTTTTTTGCTTGTTCATAAAGTTAAATAAATAAATAAATAATATAAATATGATAAAAATGAAATAATGAAGAAAGAATACAAAAAGAAAAATCGTATTGAAGTAAACCTACTTTGTTACTCCATTTTTGTAACGCCTGTTTAAAAAATTTAATATGAATTCCATACAAAGTCATTAAGTAGGTACTATGACAAACACATTGCATTAACAGCTACCTACTTATTTGATTTTTGGGTTCAAACCCTTAAAAATTGAATATTCATGAATTCCATGCAAAATCATTAAGTAGGTATTATTAATATAATGTGACAAACACCGTATTAAGTTTAAAAAAAAAACTTCTTTTTTTTTCTCCTGAATAGTTTTTTTTCAACAGAGTTAAAGAAGAAAAAGTTAAAGATCTTTTTACAACTTATTGAGTATCAGAATGTTCGCAAGCTCCAATATAACTCCTTTTTCACATGTTAATATTGGCATTTATATCTCCCTCCATAATGTATAATGTCCAATAAACAATTCTGAAAGGTAACAGTGATCAGTTCTTTTTATTTGAAAATAAAACCCACTGATATACCGTGTCTCAGTTTTGTAACATTCTGTAAATACCATGTCTGACATTTATTACTCTACTGATGTGCTAATTCTGTAACTGTGATAGGATTAATCATGATTTCATGATTATTTTCATTTTAGAATCTCTATTTTGTGTCAAAATATTGAAAATGGTAGTGTGTCATGAATTCATGATTTGATGTTTCATTCAATGTCTTTTAATTATTTTATACTGCTTAATATAATTTTTATGAATAAGAAATTCAATATTATGCACATGGTTTATTTGGTTAATTTAGTAAAAATTATGTACTAAAAACAAATTATTTTACCTACAATATGTTTTTTTTTTCTCTGAAATCCTACTTACCTATTTATTTCTATGTGTAGCATTTTTCTCACTTACATAACATAACATCACGCCTGTATGACCCAAAGGGGTTAGGCACAGGTGCACCTATAGTACACCCACATTTCGCCAGATATATTATGTTGTAAGTCACATGTAACAGGGGATGAGCCTATTGCCAGACACTTACTTACTTTCACAAGTTCAAATTACCATTTCAGTCATAAAATGAGACTTGAGAATCTAATTCATGTAAATAGTATTCTGTTTTTGTAATTATAATGAATTAAACTTAATTCAAGTCTATTTTGAGAATGTTATACTTAATTAAAAATACCTAAAAATCTAGGCACTCCAGACTGACAAAACACCTTTATAATTGTATTAAAAACATGCTAAGTACCATAAATAAGCCAGAAAATGTTAATTGTACTAACATTTTAATTCATTCTTACTTTGTACTCATTAATTAAAAGTGAAAACAATGAATCTAGTACACTGTGAAAAATAGTTCCACGTTATTCAATAGTAGTATAAACTTTGTACTTACCAAACATGATAAACTGTGTAGTTATTTTTATCAAACCCAAGTCATTATGTTCAGGATTCGACATTAAAACAAATACCATTATGCTGTACGTACAGTACAGTAAAGGACAAACAACATTTATTTATTACAGACACGAGACATTCAATAGTTCGCGTTGCGAGGCTACATATTTTATTCCTATACGTAATTTGTATTGATATTTTGCTTGGCCATATGCCAAAATGTAATATGGAATCTGAACTTGTAGCCGGAATTAAGTATTCATTCATTGCTATAAATCTTTTCTATCTTATTCATAAATGACTGGAGCTGGGTACCTTCAGTATGGCCTCATTTCTCGCTGAGAGAGAGGTACATGTCGAGAGCGGGTAGGGTCACCATGTTATGGCGGCCGTTCGGACAAAGTCCTACTTACGACTGTTGATTCGCCATCATAAAGTTTGACGTGTATCTACAGTTTGCCGTAAAGTTTCGCTTAATGATTGGGTTTGTAATAGTTATTTCTTTTAGTTTTATTGCGAAGTAGGTAATGAAATCAGCACCTATTTTGTTATTTGATTGTAGTTCAGCGCCAGGAGATGATAAATTGATAGTAAATTCTTTCGACTATGAATTTAAGCTTACTAGAAATGTTTTGCCAAAGGTCAGGCAATCGTGTAGGTAGGATTGTTTTTGATCTACGCAAATCGAACAATGAATACAATTAAATTGTAGGAAATAAAAGTCCAACTACCTACATAACATACATAATATGATGCCTTATTTCCCCGATGGGTTGGGCAGAGATTTACCTATAGTACACCCACATTTCGCCAGTTATGTTTGATTCCAACTAAGTAGGTACGTACTTAATAATGTTTTGGTCAATTTTGATGACGGCTTTACACATAATAGGAAAACATTACAAAAACACAAATTTAATTTTAGATTTGTCCTATTAATTTGCACTTCAACAACGAGTGATAAATGTTATAACGAGAGGATGTCTAATTCCAAAACTTATGGCAACCCTATACTATAAATTAGAAGAATTCAATCCTCTTTGTAATAATATTCTCTCAAGCAATTTGGCAGTGCAACGCTGCAGTGGCTAGGCTGAAAATTAAGTGAAAGAGAAAAATGGGGGGTAAGGGGGCTATGCGTCAGCGATTTCAGCTGAAATATTGCTACAAGACGGCCGTTACCCCGCGGTGACGATGTTCCAGATGCCTTTAATTACGCGACCGATTGCGGTTGGGGGGGTGAAGCGGTGTATTTAAAGCGTATGCGCGGGCCACTCGCCGCGGAGCGTCATCGGCGCGTGCGTCACTTCTAAACGCGAATAGAAAACTGGTGACCCTCGGATTGGATGACGCCACCCGCTATGCGTGACGGACGGCTCACGTTACTCGATTGTAGTGAAAGTGTCGTGACATATCCCCGGGATGTTACGGGAGCGTTGACAAATGTTGCGTCGACAGTACACTAACAATTTAATACGAATGTCACACAACACACGCTAATTTAAAGCTTTGTCTAATTGATACTAAATCTACTCCAATACTCAAACTGAACTATCCTAACTCATGTTAAGTAGTCGTATTTTCTCTCGTACGTAGGTATTTTTGCCAAGTTTGCAATGAACTATACTGTCAGAACAATTTAATCCCAAAAGTATTCGTTACGACCCGCCGAATTCCATAGCACGCTCCCATTTGGTTTTATTACCTCAAACTAGCGTCAGAGATAAAGCGTTCTTGGTGGAAACTCTTAAATGGACGAAAATATATGAGGGTACATAACTGGGTGTAGGATGCTCCCTCCATCAGAGTGGACGATGACTAATGACGTCTTCCGAGAACGTATAAAAACTGTGTAGATTCCGAATTTACCATTTATCACGTTTGAGAATTCTTCAGTATTTTTTTTGTGGATCTTAGAAGCCGATGTTTGTCGGAATCCTATACTAAGTAAAGCTGAAATCCATCCGAGTTTCGTCCCTCAGCAATTCTATCCATACTAAATTCGATGCTGCCTATCAATGCCAAGTTTACTCAGCTTCCTCCTAGTTTTTTGCGGAATCCCGAAAAAGAAACGAAAAGCTTCGACGGAAACCGATCTCTCACCGAAATTTTATACTAGTACTTGATTGTTTAATTCTCCAGAGAGAGGAAGCTCCAAACATGGACTAAACAAAAGTTGGAATAAATTCTGTCGATGTAGATTTCCATCGAATCTATTGATCAAACAACCTTCCAATGTTTACTCGTCCTTGTCCAATCATATTTCACAGTTGTCACTCATGTGGAATGACTGAATTTATTATTGCCAACAATGTTTGTTTATCGATTTTTCAGCTTATTGACATTTCTGTATGGCTCGTGACACTTAGCTGAGCAATCCTCTTGGCACTCTGCTGCATTGAGACCCTAGGTTAGTCGTGTCTGTTCACATAAAACGTAAACGCACAAATATGTCCTAATTATCACAAACACGATAAATGAACCGGAGTTATTTTAAGAGTTGTATCATTCTTATCGCTTCAATGACTCAGTTACCATGAGGTCAGGGGCCAAAGTCATGGTGATATCATCATAGACCCATTGCAGGTGGGTGTTGGCCTTTCAATTAAGAGGTTACTGACCGTTTTGTAACTCCGATTTTAATACAAATACTTCGACCTTCAAGGTATGGAGGATAAGGTAAGGTGATTTGTGGATAAGTCAGTTAAGTCACCTTTACACTTAATGGTTGTTATTGGCTACTTTGATTTGATCTAGTGCACTGGAGGGGTAAAGAAAGGGTCAGCTCTAAATTAGTTAAATTGGCTTAAACACGCAAGGGACAAACGCAATTTTTTAGACTGCTACGAGTAAGTTGCTGAATATATCAAAACAATGTAATTAGTACTTGACGTCTCTTTTAAATGAGCTAATGAAACTTTAGGTCCTCGGATTCTGTTAACACTCGACTGCATAGCGAAGTCTGCTGATATCTCTAAATTACTCAATTATAACTAACCTAGTCCAAGCAACTAATTAATGCACAAACGCGATAAGATATTAAAATGAGAACCAAGATAATTAAAATATTAGTTCTGACTAATATAGACGAGACTTGGACGCAGACAAATTGATCTTGTTTAAAAGCGTTATCGATTGCAAATAATTCAATGCGATCCACTGTATCGAATTGCTCAAATCAAATCATCAAATCATTCAGTGGTCCAGGGTCTTTGATATTGGTAGACACGTGGTGTAATTCTAAAGTATGAATAACAACCATTATCTTCAGATGCTTTATGCCCAGTTCCTGCACAAAAATTAGCAAACAAATGTCAAGCGCCCGTAAACTGCTGTGAGTTGAATGAACAACAGCCAATCGCATCACTTGACTTACATTTAATTTTACCGCGTCGATCATTTTCGTTCCAGAAACCGTTAAGACGGTGTGATACCGAAGAATGCAATCATTTTAAAATACCCACAGCTGGCGTTATTATGTTCGGTACTAAGTCCCAAGGTAAGTTTTTAAACATGTTTTAGTATTGAGCAAGACTTCGCTTTTATACAAGTCCACAACAATTGGCGCTAAGGTTAGTACATGATCATTCAAAATTCGCCAGCAAATGTTAGTCTAGAGCTGCTGCGTTTCACAATTGTTTCATTTTAGTATTTAACTACATTTTATTGTTTGTGGCAGTTCTAAGCTACATAATGACAGTGCAGTGGAGTCTGTACCTACATTATACATGTATGTGCTCTAACATATTCCGTAGGACATATCCCATTGTTCCCTCATTCCACACTGACGTCACAGGGGCGGTTTAATAAAGTTTCTAGCTAAGTAAGTAATTGTAATTAGAAGCCTTTAGAGATAGCTACGGAAAGATTACTTAGAAAGCTAGAAGTTCAAATGGTCGCTCGAAATTGTATTAAAATGACAGGCGATCATTTGGGCTGCCATCAGACGGACTGCATTCTTGCAGTTTGGATGCAGTTTAGTACGACTGCAATACTCTTAATGTACTTACTAACTACTCTTAACAGTTACTAGCTGATGCCCGCGGCTTCTCCCGCGTGGATGTCGGTTATTATATACTAAAACCTTCCTCGAGAACCACTCGATCCTTTGGTGAAAACAACATGAAAATCGGTCCAGTAGTTTTTGAGTTTATCGCGAACAGACAGACACACAGACGCGGCGGAGGACTTTGTTTTATAATATGTACTGATAATTAGTAAGTAAAATTTGTCTGCTCAACAACATAAATAACGCAATGAGTGTGTGACGCAATTACCCCTGATGGAGTATCATTTTGGAGGATGAATGACTGAGAGATATAAATTACTTGAAGTAAGAAAAAAATTTAAGTAATATAAACTAAAACCCAACTACGACAAAAAAGGTATAAACAAGACACCACAGAGTGACAAATAAAAAATCCGGAGTCACACCTGTTAAATCGAACAGATTACGTGTGACTCCGGATTTTTTATTTGTCAGTCTGTGGTGTCCTAAAAGAATTAAAAAAACGAAAGTATTTTTTAAAAAATTCTTTTGGGGTTACAGTATAAATATTTTTGAAATGTGCTCAAGTTCAACGATCAATCTGCCAAGCCTTTTCGCAACTATGTTGGGGTTGGCTTCCAGTGTAACCGGATGCAGCTGATTACCAGTATTTTACATGGAGCGACTGCCTATCTGACCTCCACACCCCAGTAACTGGGTAATATGATACCACTTGGTAAGACTGGTTGTCAGACTTTCGGCTTCTGACGACCCGTGAGGACTGTCAAAGATGACGCCCACGAATAACTTTCCAAGGCGCGGAAAATTCTCATACCGAGAATCGCGCCTCGGAAAGTCATTCGTGGATCAATTCCATCCATGTCACCCATCCATGGACCAATCCCGACAAGCGTAGTTTAACCTGATGGATCGACTTGTGCGGCTGTTATTACTTAGCCACGAGCTCCAAGTTGTTAAAGTAAAATATCCGTACTTAGATACCTAGAAACTGCTAAAGCACCTTATTTCATATTCAGAGTACACCTACGCGGCATACATTAATATTAATCTGGACAAAGGATAACAATACAAAACTGGCGTACAAGTAAAAGGGATGAAAGATGACTGGCACCTTGTTTATTGGCGTAACCCAGCCGAATCGCGGAGCGTCAGTTTGTATTTGTGTGTATAAATTTTGATGTACTGTTTAAACCGCCCGGTGTCTGGCAACATTGGCGTGCGTAGGAGTGCTCGATCGCACGGTGACTCACGGACAAAGATGGCGGACCAACAATATGTAATTATCGGCAACAGACCAGAGCCGGGTTTATGCAACACGCTTGTTATCTGTTTCATAAATAAAAATATAAAACAGTTTCTGATAATAATTTGTCGATGCTGGGCACGTCGCGATGCAAAAAGCGCATCTAAACTTAAAAAAATATGGTCTTAATGCTGCGGGACTTACATGTTAGTATTTCAGCAGCATAATGTAAGTGCTCGGAAGTGAAATTACTCCTCGATTTAACTTTAAATTGCTGCCAAATTATTAGTTTGAAAATAGATCTTTTGAGCTTGGCGATAGTCAAGCCTTTTGATTAAAATTCTTGAATGGCACGTGTATGGCATACTGATCTTATGATTGTATGCCTGTTTCGTCCCACGTGTCGCAGTTATATGATCAGAGGCCCGCAACCTCACGAGGTCACCAGCATTACATCACTGCAAATTTTGTGTACGAACCACTCGTGCTTACTAGACCACTGTTCACTTAGAACATTTATTCGTTTAGAATAAAAAACGTCTACTTAACTTTAAAATAGGCTCTATACTGTCAGTACATGTTTTTTCTTACATCCGTTCTACTGGAAGTTCTTCGTTTCTTAACAAATTCAATTTTTTTCCAGTATGATATAAAAATGTTTCACAAACCACCAACTGGTAATAGGAAGCAATTTTTTACGCATCCCAAGGGTGTTGTAATTCAGTTTTTATTTTGGACATCTTGATTGCGAGTTACGAGTCTCCGAATTCGGTTCCAACCTTCAATGTGTTGCCCTTTGTAATGAAAGAATCTATGGAAGCTGCGGTAGAAAATTGTTGAAAGCCAAAGCAACTGCAAAAAGACGACTTCAAGTAATTCTTAATTATTTGAAATCTTTATTCTAGTGTGATGTCTCGAAATTCCTCGAAACCGACGAACCGGCATGTCCTAGAACCGAAAATTCGAAGACATGACATCCACCAACCCGCACTGGGCCCGCGTGGTGGATTATGATCCAGTACCTTTCACTACACAATATATTGGTTCGCCGCTCCACCCGTTAATCGATAGTTACGTCATGCACCAAGGCTGTTACCAAAATGGCACTCTTATCTTTCGGAGCTAATTAAGGAAACCGTCGCTCCAAAATCTCTTTACCCTCGCTTGGTCGATAGTAGATGTCCTTGCATTGACAAATATTTCATACGACCTCAATATCGCCCATCTGTGTTCCACTGCAGAGAAAGTATGTCATCATCTTATCTTCATTTGCAAGTCGAGAGTCTGAAGGTTCGGCTTTACAAAACTGTCAACTTTAACATCGCATCGTCAGTTTATGGTGATCGTTGAATCCCATTTTTGCGCTGTAAACTTCAAGAGCATCATCGCTTTTGTTAAAGCAGTACTCTGCAGTAACGGATAAAAGATTGAGCGATGCCTCAGAAACATTTTTATCTATGAATCTACTTGGGCTTTTAGGATTGGCCGCTCAGCGAATGTGTGTCAGCATTCTGACGGCAACGCGCAACGTCGCCCCGGAGTTTGTTCGATTTCTCGCTGTTCCATTTTGTTAGCGCTCTAAACAAATAAACCCCGCTTTGCCGGTCCGATTGTTCCCAAGTGTTGGCTTCGTTTTGTGTCCGACAGACGTCGGCTCCCTCCGTAGCTTTTGGATTTTGAATATTGAAAATTTGGCTTTGTATTCGCCTCGCGTCGTGTGGTAGGCCGCGTGGCCCTTGATGTTTCATTATTTGATGTTGCTATGCGCATCATAAGGTTTACGAAGAAACTTATTCTTCCAGGACTAGGTTGATTTATTGTAATGTAGACGTGTATTTCGATTATTCTACATGTGTCCATCTTTCGTCAATGGTTTTGGGCCAGATACTTATTACAAAAGAGAACGTTCTAAGCTTTCTGTATGTTGTTCAATTTATATCTACGCTATGAAGGTGTTTATTATAAACTTCCCTTGAAATATTCTCTCAGGCGCGGTTATTTACTTTTAAGAAAACTAATTATTAATCAGCGTCGATTAAGCCAATAAATATTTATACGTTTGCTTGAAGCTTCAACGTGATTAAGTATTACAAAATTGTACGCGTAGAACAAACTGCCTGCAGCATATTTTTTCCTACCTGCCTTGTACTGTAATATATATATATTTTTTTTTTACTAACAAGCGGTACTTACCTGCTTAACACATTTTCTCTAACAGTTTTTTTTGGTCAAATTAAAATTGTTTTATATCGAGATTAATTACTAATTATACCTAGATGTAATACTTAGGGTTAACTGAAACTTTTTTCCGCTAAATGCTCCTCCATTGCATGAAACATTCAAACTGATCGTATTTCCTGCCGAACGCCGTACCTGTTAGATTCAAATACAGGATTTCAACATTCACGCCATCTTAAAGGTAGGCCATAATGTTGCTGCATGGTTTATTCAGAGCTATTTAACGACAGGTGATTGACCCTGGCCACGTGATGACGAGTATAATCTTTATACTATGCTTGAGGGGATACGGCAGTTAAAGTGGTGTTATGTAACTTAGATGATGAGTTTTTGACGTGCTTGAGAGCGAGGTTTGTGGTAATGGAGGATTTGACATCCAGTTGATGTTTTTTACACTAGGTAAATGAAAAAAACAATGAAAACATGCGAATAGTCATTCAAGATTTCTGACAGATTCCCAAATTTATGCTGTCTGCTCAGAGGCCCTAGGCAAAGTGACATTCTATCAGCGATAACGATGATGGAAAAGGCAAAAATGTATAGGACTGACGTAAGCTATCGAAAAGCTTGTCAATCCTATTGAAAGTCGTTGTAGAAATACGAAACGCGTTGGAAGCGATTGTCACTTGTCTAGGCCCTCTGATTGGATAACTGGAGTAACAACAGCCAATAAAATCGCTCGACATTAGTTTTACAGTCTGTAAATTTTTTGGCTCTAGTGTAACAGATGCTGCAAAAAACTCACCTTGAATTTAACTTCACAATTTAAGTTATGTGAAATGGTAAGCCTTTCTAATTTCAATGACGCGCTGCGGTTTTACACTTGGACTTAGGATTGAATGTCTACGGATGACGTCACGTTTAACGTCTCGTCTTACGTTGGACACTCATATCGAAACGCGTTTGTGTCCATTAGGGTGGGATTAGTCGTCTTGTAGCGGAGCTGATGTACACCAAAAGTGGTTTGAGTTTTATGCTTTGCTTTTGGGCTTATTGCTTTTTTTTCTGTGCATAGTGAAAAAATTTGTATACACACAAAAACACTCAGGTAGAAAAAGGTATCGGATCGAACATGTATGTGACTAGCGCAGGAGCGTGGAGAGAGGCAAAGAAAGACCTATGCCCATGATGAAGTCGGCTTGGTGGCACCATCAATTTTCTCCTCCAATATTTTTGGACACATAACGATAAGTTTCCAATTATTAATGAAAATTTCCCCAACTTCGACACGTGAAACCCGGGCACATCACGCAGAAACTATGCAAAACTTTAATAATAAGAATAACCGTAGTTTGGCAGTGCCTCCCACTATGTTTCCGGCGAACTTACGCTCCAACAGTTTACTGCATACAATTGTACGAGAAACTTCTAGAAACTGTAAATGACGTCGTTGAAATATCTGATCTATAAGTTTATCTTCTGGGCCTGCTCGGAAAAGTGGTGTGTCACTCGATGCTGGTCGGAAAACTTGTGGAAATGGGTTGTAGTTGTGGCGAGATAAACTGTTTCTTACTTTTGCATTGCTGCTGGTTTTAATATGTACCAGACTATTATATAATATTTTTTTCCCTTTTTCATCTGTTTCTTCTTTAACACAGATTTTTATTCAGGATTGTCTTTCTGAGTCTCGATTATGAGTAGGTAGATTGGGTTCGCAGCCTTTAAAGTTAACTTCATTTGATGAGGACCAAGAGGGATGCCCTGTCCCGTCTTTTAAGTGCTTTTGGGGTATTATCAGAACAAATATTTTCAGTCCAGTAATTGATTTACCCACTAACCTCCTAAACAAGCAATAGACATGCAAACAGTCAGAATACATTAGATTTATACCATTAAACGCTAAGTAATTCTGATTGGCTGCCAGACCGTCGCCTACGCTAGTAAAAAGTTGAATGATCTAAGTCTTACATAATCAAAATGTCTGCTGCTTCGTGCTACTCATATTTAGTACCTGACCTAAGATAATTGTGGGTAATTTTGTATTCAGTCTCCTAAATAAATTAAGGTATTCTTAACCGTTATGAAATTTTTTCTGGAACTTACAGATATTATGATTATCATAATGTTTTCTCAGCGTTATCTTAATCACTGCTATGCAAAGTATTAATAAAAATCATATCAATTTTCTAGGTGTAAAAGTCAAGTAAGATAACCCACTTAGCACCTAAAGGTTAGGTCAATTCCATAACGTCTGGTGCTCACGTCTGATTGGCAAACTCAGCCGTATTGAGGCTTTCTGACTCGATCGCAGCCTGTTTGCTGACTTCAGATTGGCTGACGATGTGCTGTGACTACTAATTTCTGGGTTTTGGGTTGATTGTATGGATAGGATAAACGAGGCGAAGGCAGTAGTTACTTTAATGAACCTGAGTTGATTTATGTAGTTAGAGATCTAGCTCATAAGTTTGACCTTGTTGGCAAGATTAATCGTTCCCTGCACACACATTCATCCATTCATTTCACTAGTTCTGGAAGAGGCTGAAATACATAAAATCCTAAATGTCGTAATAAAAACACTTGGCAACTAAATATAGAGAATAATCATTATTATTTTGCCGCCGTCTGACTCAGAATGAGAGAATCGACCATTACAGTATCTTTTTCTGTGTCAATAATACGCATTTCAATGACACCAGGCCTTTCGTAAGACATTGATTAGGTAAGGAGACTGTGAGTCTTTCTGTCACATCTAATCTAGTAATAATTGTTCTAGGTTAGTAGTTTTGAGAACATAAATGGATGTCCTAAGGTTTGATGCTATCATAAATCCTTCTGTATGATGATAAATAAATTGCTCTATCAAAATTCACGAATAAAAAATAACTTTAATTAAGTATGTACTTCATGATAATAAATAAATGTACCGATACAATAGGTAAACAATTCACTTACATGACTTTGCTGTACCTATGTTAAACATTTATCAACTCAAAACAAAAATGCAATTTAAGATAACGTGACTCCCATGTCCTCGAAACTGTCATCAAAACGGTCGGAGACCTCGAAAAACTTAATGATGTGACGAACTTAATGGCTGCCCGTAGGCGTCACCTTATTCTCACACTTACCGTCGTTTCTCACGAACACAAGCTATTTTATTTTCGTCCGTTTCTACAATCGTATCTTGCCTTACCACTACTTGGACCTGATCCCAGCAACTTCTTTAAACAAGTTTACGTGTTTTCACAAACGCGTCTCGTGAATCACGCAGTTACTAAGTATGTTAACGATGGCCTACCTGCATCCAGCTCCGTTTACACTACAGCGTTTATTATTAACGACGATCAGCAAACAGTGACGTAATACTTTCCCATCAGCCAACTGAAATATCGACTTTATCCCAACTCAAACGAGCGACTTTTATTTCCTCAAATTACAACTCAAATACCACTGTCCTCGGTGTATATTTGCACTTTTTGCCAGGTTTTAATTTCAACTGTGGCGTTCATTTCCTATCAAGGTTGCTCATTGTTAGCCGTAGCAATTGCTTTGGATTAATTGAACCTACGATTGCAGCTAATATTTGAATGAAAATAGCCGCCAAACATTTGAACAGATGATCGGAACTGAGCTTGAAATGTGTTCGATTTTTCGATTTGTCGATACATTTCGGTGAGAAAAATCCGTCGGTTGATTCACCTCACTATAGACTGATGCAAAAAGCGTAAACATTTCAAAAGCATTTGCGCTCTACATCAGTTCGCTTGTCCAAACAGTAGCGTGAGGGAAAACAAGTTCGTACAGTGCCAACTAATTTTCAGCGAGTTCATCCGAGTTATAAAATGTCGTAATCTCTCGAGCGTGGGCTCTAATGAAAGGGTCGATTTACGCAGGAACTCTCTTCCAGAAACGTTTGGGCCTAATCACCTTGATTAGTACGCGTAATTACAGTTAGTTATTTCAGCGTAATGCGCAACCGATTAGTCTTTTATATCCTGGTTTTCTGAACTATCCGTATAATCATAACCGTAAAGTTTTTCATTTTGAATTTGACATCTACGTAGCCTACTTAACCACAAACACTAAGACACTTGTTAAACGCGTGTCTACTGTCAGTTTTATGTCAAACTCCACGTACAGTTCCATTCAAACTTAATAGTGGCTCGGAAGTGAGCTACTCGCTGCGCAGTACCCCACCCCTCACCCCCGTTGACATATGAAATTGTTACTGCGCAGCGACTCGCCTCATGTTCCGAACCGCCGTTTGAATCGAACTGTACCAGACGAATCTTACACCTACCTACGTTCAAAAAACAAATGACTTAATTAAAAAACTAAGAGGAGTAGAACGATTTAAAAAAATTGTCTGCGATCCCTATTGAGCTTATTAAAAGCTGAAGAGACGTCACAGACTCCGTGGGTTGGGTGATGTTTTATAAAAAGCGCCAAATGTGCCCTTAGCTTTTGACTTCAGTTATTTTGAGGTGATCCGAGTCTGCCGCGCTGAGTTAGAAATTCGAAACTTGTCACTTGAATATTCTGTGTGTGAAACGATTAATAAAATGTTCATTTCGCTGCTGAAACTCCCCGATATTCACCTACATCGTCGGTTTAGTTGAGAACGGTTTTCCGTGAGAAATGTACTCTCACGATAAGTAATCCGATTATCCATCCGTGTAAGGGCCGGAGCCCACTGGCGGCACGACACGGCAAGGGATTTTTATGCGACGAATAGAAATATAACTTATATGTATGACAAAAAAATTGAAATTTGTATGATGATGCCTAATGACGTCGCGGCATGCCTAAGGCCGTTTGTCCACCGCACGGTGAACGGAGATGTCAACGAGAACAAGATGACGACGCGGAATTAGCGATAGTAAGTACTATGGCCGCGTAATCTCGTTTCTCGTTGACGTCCCGTTCACGGTGCGGTGTACAAACGGTGTAAGGATACCGCGGCATCGTTGAAATTTTGTCATACAGTTAAGTTATATTTCTATTCGTCTCATACAAAACCCTTGCCGTCAATTTGCGCCCTTGCGATTTCTGTTTTGAATAAGACTTACCGATTGACGGATCGATACATTTATCATAACGTAGGGAAATGTACAGTAATTTATTGATAATGTTCATAAGTAGTTTCCTTCGCTCTGTTTCATCGTTAGGTAAACTACTCAACAGGAGTAAAGACAACGAATATTCTCGGAAAAATATCCTCGTCCTGGTCAACGAACTCTTTATATTATTCAACACATAATATAGATGTGGCTGCTATATTAACCATAATTATAGTTTCTTGCATATTAGCAATAATACCCAACGCTTGACATATAAAACTGTTTCCTCTACCGTAAAAACGTCACCAGCTTTTCCAGAAACAGCTTTAAACTCAACGACAAGTTGTCGTCGTCTTGTCTTGAACATTTCATTCAAAAGTATTAAAAGGCAAAACTATCAGTAAAACTATTGAGTTTAAACTTAAAATTGCGTAATTAAGCAAACAATGTTATCGGAAAACAAAATGGTGGACCCAACATTACTCCGTAAACACGTCTCAGCTCACGATAATCGGTTGCATTTTATGAAGGATGATAACTTATGCGGCAAGAAGGTCACAATACTACAATTACGTCATACCCCGTAATATTGCGATTGGCAAAACTTGTTATAGCAACTGTTTAGCACATCAAATTGTTTTGACACTCGATCCGGTATTAAGAGACATTTGGAATAACCTCGGCCTCAGCTAATGTGACCAAAATTTTGATGATCCCTGTCATCAAGAATCTGCAAGGTTGGACTCGGGTTTCGAAACCTTTTTCTTTAAGATAATTCTTTTGGATTGAATATTGGGACTGGCAGCATTCGTTTATAACGTTTTCGTGTTCCTAACCGTGCGTTTGCACTGGCGAAACATTTATGACAAAACATGTTGAAATCTCTATTTTCTGTCAATGTTCCATACATTTTTTGACAGGAACTAGAGATTTAAACATGTTTTGTTGTAATGTTTCGCCAATGCAAACGCACGGTAATAATGTAGGTAAACCCACCAAATACGTCAGAGTTACAGCTATTGTTGTTTAGTTGGATTTGCGATTGCCACCGGAACCGAAACCGAAACGATAACGTAAGAAATAACAGACAATGTTTAAGATATTATATTGTACCTAATAGTAACTACAACACAAATTCCCTTTGATTCTTCTAGAATACAAAGAAAGAAATACCCTAATCATTTCTGCAAGAGAAATTTCTACGTTAACTTTTCCCTAATTGGAAAAGTGAATGGTTTGATCCCCAGGGAGTAGTGATAGGATAATGAAGACTGACAGTTTAAGACACTTGATGAATTGATTTGCTGCGATCTCAAATAGATTAAATAAGGAATAAAGTAGGGAGTCAAGTTAGGTTATGTACTTAATGATGATATTTTCGATACCAAAGTTGTATATAGTGAATGATTGATGTCTGTGTGTCCATTATCATAAATGTCTTCCATATCCCGTACCGTATCTCAACAGGGGGCCTAAACCGGCCACATTAGCATTTCGTCTAAAAGCAGTTCATTTCCTGAATCCCAGCTGTCATTAGCAATTCCTCTAATTTGACATAAAAGCAATTCATAATTTGTGGACCATTTTACGAATCTCCGTAGAAAACTGTCAAACAGATGAATTATTTCGTAATATGAATCGCACGCAAATCATATTATGAATTGTCAGTTTGTGACATTTTTACGATGATTCATAATATTTTCGTATTATGATTCTGCTAAAGTGTCCGTTTTAAGTCCCCTGTTATATTTATCCAATCCAGATCCATCTTCCTATTGTGACTCCATTGTGATCTCCCCAGCTCACTGAATGAAGTGTTCACGTTCATTGAATTGTTTGACACGCAAACCTAGCTATGGTAATGGAGAACCTCGCAACACACTTACAATCGATTGCTGTCGAAACGATTTGTTTTATTTAGCGGTCGGAAACTTCGTTGCCTTTTAATTAACCTTCGATCAACTTTGCCACTAAAAGAGGGGAGTTTTTATTTTAGTTTGTCTGTGTGTAAATTGGTAATTATACGTGTTTAGTCCCTCGATATCTTCTTATTTTCTCGCTGTATCTTCAGATCTGGTTTTATATACTGTTCCACTGACTCCTGTTTCCCGGCAAAGGCCCCTCTAATCTGGCAGTCCCCTTGAATTTTCTAATTATCTATGTATAGCTCAAATTGGACCTCTCGCTTCGATCGTTCCCAGGGCAAATTCTTCGCAAACGGATACTGTCATGACTAGCTTGCCTTTGATCAAATTGATTCTTCTGGTCAATCTGTGCTATATCAACCAACAGCGTTGCATAACAACACACATCACACATCTTTGAAGCTTACACTTGCTTTTGAATTAGAATATCCTAACTTTAATAGATTAGACAGGATGAAAGCATTTGTTAGACAGGATATTATTGCCTTAATCACGTTACGGTTTTAGGAGCTGTAAAGCGCTGCACATTCCGCTGTTAGCTTTAATCAGTGTCAACAAACCCCTTGGAAAATATGGTTTCGCAATCCAAAAATGAAAAAGAAAAAAACTTTTTACAAAAAAAAAATATTTTTCACTTTTTAGTTGTGGTACCTACCCTACCCAAATTCGAAAACCACTACCTGCTATTCGAATAACAGTGACGGAGTAAAATAAGATATCGTCTACATAGACTAATTGGGAAAAATACGTAATTATTGAAGCTAACTCAAAAACTACGCAAGCAAAGTTAATAAAATTTATATGGGACCACACGGGAAGCACCAGCTTTCAAATAAAAAAAGAATCATCAAAATCGGTTCACCCAGTCGAAAGACAAAAGGTAACAAAAAAAAATCTGACGAATTAATAACCTCCTCCTTTTTTTGAAGTGGGTTGAAAATGAAACAAACATAAAATCTATTGTAATTACCGCAATGTAAAATGCTAAAGTATACAAAAGCCTAGGTACCAGAGTTTCCTACCAAGATTGATGTCACGAGTGCTCTCGACTAAAATTCCGTGATCCAACAGAAGTATTATTCTGGTATAATTAAGTAAAGAACGTTGTCCGTCCGTTGCTCTCGTGTTCAAACTTTTGACGTAATACCGTAGAGATTTATCTCGTTAATCATATTTTTGTGAGGTTTCTATGGATAATGTGTTGGTAATTGACGTGATTTGTTCACTCTTGATGGGTTTTTGTGAGATTTTCTGGATTTCTTGCGAATACGCTTTTATCTAGGTCGGAAAACTTCCCAGACTTTTCTGGAAATTCATGAATGTGATGTCAGGTCTTGTGTATCATGATTTCAAGTGTAGGTCGATATGGACTCATGTGATATAAATTTCTACAAGGTGAGTTTGAAAAACCTCACTATATAATATACCTTTTCTCGAAAATGACTTGGTTTTTCCAAAAAAACGCTAACGTACAGTGAATATTATTTAAAGAATATATTTAATTACTTAACAAACTAGGGAGAAAAGTTGTTGATTTTCATGCCACCCTGTTTGGTCTGTCACAAAAAGCTAAATTAATTTAAGGGCCTATTGAAGAATCAACCAAGTTTAAACGTATTTTCATTGGTCGGTAATTTTCGGAGATCGGTGTTCTATAAAACTGTGTCAGTCATTTTATTAAAAATATTATTTATAATTGTATCTCTCAAGGTGGTTTTGAATACTTATTATCCTCATGAATATACATATCTTAGTTACCTAGATAGATATGACTATCTACAGGATTATCAACATTGTATATAGGCTTACAATAGCGTGATTGTTTTTAATCTGATTTAAAACTGATGTTTGCGATAAACTCGTACTTAATAGGAAATCATCATGAAGGTGATTTTAGCAAGTGTATAACTAAATAATAACATCATTTGTAATGTCAGATTGTGTTATCAAAAACAGTTTGTCACGTTACCAAGTCATCTGCCAGGATATTTAATTTGCGGAAGCGTTGTAAACGCCTAACTATACTAATACAATAGTAACGAAATAGAAACTACTTTGAATATTTAAAAAAAGTAGTTATTACTAGATGTGGGAGGGAGTCTGATACCGAAAATATAGTTATTAGAATTTTGTTTTGTTTGTCTAGATATATATTCCGGATTGGCGCAAAAACGGCTGAACGGAATTGGATGAAATTTGGCACATAAATAGTTGGATTAACACAAAGGGTATTTAAATTAACACATAGGGTAATTTCCGTGGAATATTTTCCGAAATCCACGCGGGTGAAGCCGCGGGACCTAACATCTGTCTGTATAACCTATGCCCACAATAAAAAGATTTGATTTGATTTGAAAAATCTAGCTCTTTGTATTTACCTACATAAATAAATTAGTCTGTAAACTTTCTAAATAATATAAATAAATAAAATATTTTGCTGACTGAATGCAACTGGAGAACCAAATCTCTGGGTTCATCGCCCACGGATAGCACTTGAAGACAGGCCAACACAGAGCATTATGTGAACGCCATTACACATTCCTACTATGACTTACGAGCACACATGACATTTAAGACTGCACATTTAAAATGAATTGCTATAATATGTCGCGCTATACATCCATTACCAAATAAACGACTAACATAAAATGAAACACAAAAGGGCTGAGTATATAGCTAATAAAGACTATAGTACCAATAAAACAATCAGATGAAACTCATGTTGCCAAGTCTTCGAGTATTAAACTTTGCTATACAACTTGGTGCTTTATTGCATAACCATGGTCTATGTCCTATCCTAGGAGGAGCTCGTGGCTAAGTAATAACAGCCACACGGGTCGATTCATCTGGTTAAGCTACGCTTGCCGGGGTTGGTCCGTGGATGGGTGACCATCTTTACATATCGAGACTCCTCCGTGCCTCGGAGAGCACGTTAAGCTGTTGGTCCCGGCTGTCATTTGTGGATCTTTGACAGTCGTTACGGGTCGTCAGAAGCCCGAAAGTCTGACAACCAGTCTTACCAAGGGGTATCGTATTACCCAGTTACTTGGTTGTGGACGTCAGATAGGCAGTCGCTCCATGTAAAATACTGGTATCCAGCTACATCCGGTTAGACTGGAAGCCGACCCCAACATGGTTGGGAAAAGGCTAGGCAGATGATGGTCTATGTCCTATCCTACTGTTTGTTTACGATACCGAAATCGTGAATGGTTTAGTAATAGTATTAGTATTTGACTAGTATGAGTGACTAGTTTGTTGATGTCGGTGTACGGTGACATTTGGATATCATTCAAGATTTACGTTTGTCTAGGCATATCATAAGATTCGAAGACGGATGGTGGAATGAAACTGTAATGAAGTAAATCGGATTTCAGTAGTGAAACTAGTTACACTGTTGTAAAATCAGTCTTTCAAATTAATCCTTTTAACTTTGAATTATTTAAAAGTAAACCTTTTAAAAGGCTGCAGACTTAATTTTCGAAGCACGAGTTCTGAAGTGTAAACTAGTGCGAGTCTACAGTTCAGTTTGTTATAAAATCTTGAACTTTTACAGTTTGACACGCGAACTTCACGCCGGCTAAACGAAGTTAAGTAAATACTTGTTTAAGCGAAGGAAGCTTCTAGAAGTCTGCATTTACTGAATGAATAAGCTCTTCCATACGATCAGTTTCTTGATTGCGAATTAAATTAACAGGAATATTCATCGTGATCATTTTCCAGTCCTTATCCCAATTTATTTGTGGTCGGCGCCACATGTCCCGTTTCTTCCATACTTCTCTATTAGTCGTCATCTCGGTAGTCTCTCCCTTTCTAGCCATATCATCTTTCACGCATTCCATCCATCGTTTCGTTAGCAAGAGCATTATAGTAACTAATGCTTGGTTTGTACTTTGGTAGTTGGCTACATTGATAGTGCTCTCTCTGCCTGCTTTGGTCCTTATTGATGGCTTGGGATCGGCTGGTCGGCAAAATATACTGATTTTCTCATTTTTTTTTTCTCTTATCTCAATGCGCTAACGTAGGTTGAATCAATGCATTAGTAGCGAGACTATAAATGGTATATTCAGCATCTGTCCATGAAATTACAGCAAATGATTCATCTGTCAGCAAATCATTCAAAACCTGGTTTAAAAAGCTAACGGAGCTCCAAAATCTAACATAGCATGCATCAAGCATTTCATTGTAACACTAAAGTTAAATGCAATACCATAAAATGTTTACGATGTTGTGCACGCCAAACGAGTGAACACGCCAGGTGGGTCAAGGTGTACGCTTGTGCCCCACCCTTTATTGCAAGCTCATTCGCTTAAGAACCGGTTCCGAAAACACGTAGGGCAGTAGGGTCGATGTGAATATTTCTAAGCCTGATTTACATGGAGCACTGGGGGCCCAGTAGAAATGGCCGCGACTTACGAGTGACGTCGTAGGCTCGAATCGAACCCAGACACGCACTTTTTTTTGTAAAAAATGAGAAATCCGGCATGATCCAGAACTGTAAGTTTGAGGACATGTGACATCCATCAATTGGGCCCGCGTGGTAGATTACGGCCCACTCCCTCTCAAAGAGGGGAGGCCTGTGTCCCAGCAGTGGGAACATTATAGGCTGATTATGGTAATATAAATGGTGTGATTTAATTGCCTGGGGCATACCATGAGTTAAAGCAACAATAAAAGTTGCACTGTCTAAACAGGGTTTAGGCGATGCAAGTCATTTGTTGGTTCAATTTTATTGTAGGTATGCCACATGCAAGGAACTTGCATCGTGTTAATGGGCCTTTAGTCTTAGTCAGTCTATATTGTGCTTATAGTGTCTAAGGTGTTGTTGGGTTGGGCTTGATAAGTGGTAATTTATGGAAAACTTTCGACACATTTATGAACGTTTATTATGTGGGTGAGGTGGGTGCTGGCATGCTTAGTCTTTCTAGAACTAGAGCGTTAATGAAACTATACTTTATAAAAGAAAGCTTGATCTCTGCGACAGCTGTCAGTAAAATCACGCCTATGAAGTCCTGAATTTCATAATAGTACAGACAGTACCTGTCAATGTCATACTTTATGGGCATGCCGACATATTAGTGATGGGCGATGAATCATCGTGACCACAGACTATAAACTATCGATATTTTAAATAAAACTTAATTTTAAATTATTTAAAAATTAATTTTAAATTAACTTCATTTAAAATTAATTTAACAAGAGTTTATAATAAATTTACAAGATTGTTCTATCGATTCAGAAACTGATTCAGATATGGATTTGGGGTGCACTCCTTTAAGAGAATAAAAGTATTTTATATTAAAATATTCGTTTAATTTAGTTACGTTTGTAATTAAATTAAACCCAATTATACTATGTTTCATTAGCATCGATAATAGTAAGAAACTTCGATAATTTCTATCGTCAGTTTGACATATATGTCGCAGAGATCAAGCTATCTTTTATCGTTCGATGGAGGCTGTTGATGATATTATTCATTAGTTTTAGTCCCACTGCTGGGCTTGGTCCTTCCCAAAATTTTCTACTTCCTTTTTGCTTTTGCCATCTCCGACTTGTCAGTCATGAACGAGTCGAAGTCGTCACGCCAAAAGGTCTTGGTGACGTAGTAAAGTAATTTTTTTTTTAAACGTAGTCGGAGCATTTATCCTCTCTTTATGTCGTAGCATTAAGGGTGATTTTCGTAGTGCAAGTGTACCACCGAGCTACAAAAAGCCACCACTCGTCAACATTTTCTAAGAACTCTAAAAAGAACCATGAGAACTTTCCATAACTGAGCATTTTGCATTTCCATAGCTAACTCAATATAAAATCCGTTCAATACACGTGTAGTCTGGCAGCCTGTTATTCAACACAACTAATTTAACTTTGAACTTTAAAGGGAAAAGAAACACCTGCATATAATTTTATGGCTGTATAATTCAGTTTATAAATGAAGCTATTTTAACATTTTTAACTGTCAGCAGGATCAAATTTCAAGGTCTTGGAATGATTCACCATGATTGGTAAATCGACTGGTTATGTGCAGGACCTATGATGGTTTCGTTAATGCAGTCCAACCATTGTTGGACTGCATTAACGGGCTGTGTTTTAGGGATCTCGCGCTCTAGACGGCTATGACTCGGGCCTGTCGTGGCCGTCTAGTAGTATTATATGGTGGCCGGCTAGTTGGCTGTTGCGACCAAGTGCGCGATTCATATCGGTTTCTATAGTTTACCTGGTTGCAGTCGTGGTTGTAGCCGTCTAGTGCGCGAGATCCCTTGATCCCCCGTAAACCAATGACGCCCGCGAGCAGAATTTGAATAAAAACTTATTAAAAACTAGCCAATTGAAGTATACTACAAGTCATAGGACACAAAGTAGTCCCGCGGCAACCGGTTCTCTGGCTTCCGCGTCGTCTTTCCCAGCAGCTTTTTTGAGGTCATAAGTCCATCTATCCTAGCTGAATTCAAACAGTATTATAACATTTGTTTATCTGCAAGATAGGGCAGTAAATTTAATGTTCTTTCTCTGTTCTTTACCAACAAGATAGCAAACGAGTTTGGCTTTGGCCCCAGTTTCTGCCAGTTTGCTTTGGGGAGAACTCCGGTTCAAAAACGCACGAAATTCTTTGATTCTTTTCATGTGGATAAAATTAATTTAATTTTGAAAGAATAAGGCTGCCCGCAGGTTATTTAATTATGAATGTACTCGTTTCTTACATAATTGTTTTGTTTTGTGTATGAAATATTGTAAAATACTTGTTTTTAGCTTGTGCTTGTGTGCCTTTGGTGTAGTTGCTAAGGAAAACAGTACAATACAATACAAAACAGGTCATACGGCTGTTCAACCCGCGATGGTTTGTGTGGTATGTTTAAAGTCTAAACAAATGTATGTAAAATATTGTTTTCTGAATAATTTAAAGGAAAAAAAAAACCGTCTTGGCATATTGCTAATGAATGCCATTGTATGGTCTTGCTCATAATCAAAGTTTTACATAGGTATTTAAATGCATTTATTCTTTTAAATAAGCATAGTGTAAATGTACCATCATTATGTAATTTATGGTTAGTCTTTCAATACTAAAACGAAACTTAAAGTATGTATAATACATACTAAAAATTAAACCGACGAAAAAAGAACTGAAAAGCGATAAATAAATAACTTTAATTTCGGAAGTCGGTGTCTTCGCTTTTGAATTTTCGTTTTATGCCACCGACTTCCGAAATTAAAGTTATTTATTTTTCGCTTTTCATTTCTTTTTTCGTCGGTTTAATTTTTTGTAAAAAAGTTTTTATTTTTCGCTTTTGAGTTACCATCCACTCCAGGGTACTCAAGGGGGTTACTCCAGGTTAAAGACCTGGAGTTGATGATGAGCGGGTGTGTCATCAGAACTATGTAGTTGTGCGAAATTTCAACAGAATCGGTTCACAGTTGAAAATTCAGTTAGTGAAAAATCAATCAACCCCATTTTTTCTACCTTTAGGGGTGGATTATAGTTTCCAATTTTAAATGGGACCAACTTCGAGGTATACCCTTCCCAATAAAAAAAGAATTTTTCAAATCGGACCACTCACTAAAAAGTTATGCGTGGTCATACATAAAAAAAAAAATATATACGGGTCGACTTGAGAACCTCCTCCTTTTTTTTTCGTCGGTTAAAAACATGTCTTTATGTAGGTATTAGTTGGTTTTTCATAAGACCTGCTTTATAGTTAAGTAGTTCAGTTATTATGCAAAGTTCCATGATCTAATTTGAAGTATTTTTTTAATATCAGCGGTTTATAGTTCGGTTTAGAGGTAGCTTTGGTTTTTTTTTCTATCGAGAAAATGTTATGTAATCGTGTTTTCTTTCAAAATAAATGCTGCAGTTTTTTCGGCATAACGGAGGATCATGCTAAGCAATTTGACGTGGGGTAAGGGCCTTAATCCATCCAAAGCCACAATCGCACTTCCGAACTCACACAAACGTACGGCTGGCAACACAACACATGCAAACGCATTGATAACAACATCCTAACAATAAAAATATGACGTCGGTAACACACAGTAATTCTCAACACTACATAATATTATTATAGGCAAGGAAACACTTTTTATACGAAGCACGTGATCGTATAATTTATTTTTATACCATTAGTGTAAAGTCGTGTATATTGACGTAGCGTATTATTTGCCTAATAAGTAAGCCCAGGGTCTCACGGGCGTTTTTTTCCGCCCACTTAGTTTTCAGCTCTCTGCTTAGCGCAGAGAGTTGATAATCCAACAGTGTTTTCTTGGCGAGCTGGGATGCGCTCTGTTGGATTCTCAATGCTTGGCTCAGTACCGAGAGTTGAAAAGGCAGTGCGCGAAAAAATATCATTCGTTCGTACCTGGGCTAACGTATGTTGTTGACACTTTATAACTTCTATGGGATTCGTGTAATATCCAAAAATTATGGAACAGTCTAGACTTGATACCTAAATATATCCTTACATCCTTACATACTATAAAACAAAGTCCTCCGCGGCGTCTGTCTGTCGTCCTGTACGCGATAAACTCAAAAACTACTGTACCGATTTTCAAGCTGTTTTCACAAATGGATAGAGTGGTTCACGAGTAAGGTTTCGTATATAATAACCGACATCCACCCGGGCGAAATCGCGGGCATCAACTAGTATATTATAAAACAAAGTCCTCCGCCGCGTCTGTCTGTCGTCCTGTTCGCGATAAACTCAAAAACTACTGAACCGATTTTCATGCTGTTTTCACCAATGGATAGAGTGGTTCTCGAGGAAGGTTTTTTAGTATATAATAACCGACATCCACGCGGGCGAAGCCGCGGTCATGAGCTACTTATTTATAAATTCAATCCATTATCTATACTCGTAAAAACCCTTATACGTATATTTATTTTATTCTGTTTTTTACCGACTTAAAAAAAGGAGGAGGTACTATGTTCGGGATGATTGTTTTTTTTTTTTTTTTTTTTTTTATGTATGTTCACCGATTACTCCGCCGTTTGTGAACCGATTTAAAAAATTCTTTTTTTGTTCAAAAGCTTATACTTCTGAGGTGGTCCCATTGTCACCAAGTCAGGATCTGATGATGGGATCCTAGAGAAATCGAGGGGAACTTTCAAAAATCGTAAGGGCAACTAGTGCATTCCTTAATTTATTCATTAAGTATTTTACAGCACTACAATTTTATGAAGGTCTGGAGTCGATCTGATGATGGAGCCGAAAGACAGTCAAGGGAACTCCTCAATGGTTTACAGCAGATACCTCGTGTTTGGGCTTGATTAATTTGTATTGATAAAAACTTTACACTTTGATGGGTTCTGACTGTCGTTAGGGGTCTGATGATGAAGACGAAAGACAGTCGAGGGAACTCCTCAGTGGTTTACAGCAGATATCTTGTGTTTGGGCTTGATTAATTTGTATTGATAAGAACCTTACACTTGGATGGGTTGTGACTGTCGTTAAGGGTCTGATGATGAAGACGAAGGACGATTAACGGAACTCCTCAACGGTTCACAGTAATTACCTTGTGTTTGGACTTAATTCATTTATATTGATAAGAACTTTGCAACCATATAGGTTGTAAGTGACATTACAGATCTGATTATGGTCACCTTATAATATGATGATGAGGGGAACTATACAGTGTAAGCAAATGTATAGTGTTCACCCTTATATTCTTGAGAAGGCACGGGAGTCTCATTAGCCAGCCGGTTTCGTATAACATCTAAACGATACTTGCGCTGTTCAGACGACTCGCCACTTAATCGTTTTTGAATAAGATTGAGTCGGCAGATCTTATCATTTATCATTTGGCGACTCCTGTGACAAATGAGAATGCATGTAATTTCTCATCTGAGATAACCTAGCATGACAAGCTAACGGTGATTCTTGGGAACCGGACATAGCACTCCGTTTGCGATTCTTAGATAGGCGTTCTTATTCAGCAGTATTAGTCTCTTTAATTCTGTTTTTCTTCATGCGGGTGGCTCCTTTAGTTGGTCTACCCATGATTACAAAAATCAAATTACACAAAAAATGGAAAAATAATAAAACTTTAAAAAAAAAATTGACCGACTTCAAAAAAAACAAAACAAAAAAGGACTACTGTACTAAAAACCAAAAGACAAAAGTACTTCTTTAATAATAAGAGAAAAATTAAAAAATTAAAAAATAACTTTAATTTCGGAAGTCGGTGGCCAAAAACTAAAATTAAAAGCAAAGACACCGACTTCCGAAATTAAAGTTATTTTTAATTTTTTTATTTTTCTCTTATTATTAAAGAAGTACTTTTGTCTTTTGGTTTTTAGTACAGTAGTCCTTTTTTGTTTTGTTTTTTTTGAAGTCGGTCAATTTTTTAAAAAAAGTTTTTAGTATTTGTTATAGCGGCAACAGAAATACATCTGTGAAAATTTCTACTGTCTAACCATCACGGTTCATGAGATACAGCCTGGTGACAAACTGACACACATACAGAGAGACAGACAGACGGATGGACAGCGGAGTCTTAGTAATAGGGTCCCGTTTTACTCTTTGGGTACGGAACCCTAAAAATGTACCCAGTTCCCCACAAAATCTCGTACCGCCTACCTTTATTACTAAATGCTCTACACACCTAAAACCTCACGTACACGATTAAGCCATAAAGAAGACTCATATTACATAACCTTCACCGCCTTGTACAAGTTGCTTTATGCCTACCTGGTACCTCGTGGTTTATCAACAAGCACGCTTGTAGAAAACCACTTAAAGACTACTAATTATCCCCACTGATTACGTAATACCGCGTGCTCGCTAGCAATAATTTGTACCATCTTACTGGTAGTGGTACTACTGGCAACACTCAGGTCTCGCTTGACCGTTATTTTTCCACCCAATCATCACAAACCCCTTCCGTAGGGATTTAATTAAATATGAAAGGTCCTATGTCGGGTGTCGTAACTTCACGTCGATTATTCTTTCAGCTCCTCTCTCTCGCGAACGGTTACGTCCTTTTCTGGCAACCTATATTGTTTCCGTGCCAAGTCTTTATATCGAACCGTACAAGCTAGCCAGCTTTATAGATTTTACATGAGATCTGTGTAGTACAAAAATGTAATAGAAGTAATGGTAGTGTGGTTGGCAAGTGGTGGCGGCGTCGTAAGTGGCACAGGAAGTGCATGAGTAGTAAGTACGTGGGGGTAACCTTGGTGCTGCAGCTGGGTTGCCTCCCGCCGCGTCTGCCCGGGCCGGCGTTCGATTTTCACTTGGAGCATCAGCGCGCCCGTGTCTCGCCCGGGTGGGCGTGGTCTGCGGGCCGGTCAATAGCACGGTCTCCTCCATCTCGCTCGCTCACGCCGCGCGCCCCTAGCCTCGTCCCTGTCCCCCCGGGGATGATTGAAACGTCTGATGCCGCAGGCGCCCCGCGCGCCCCCGCGCCAAGGACGTTCAGTGAATCCGTCCCTCTCTGCCGCGAGAGCACGTGTCCCCGTTACTATTTCATAATATAATGTGTGCCCCCTTGGTACCGCGCGAAAATTCACAACCAATTATGAGTCAAGTGCCTGATAAATTAGGTGACAAATTTGATGCCTGAAAGGAATTCCGGAGTCGCTTTTAGCGATGAGCGAGGAACTCAGCATTCGAGGACTATGAGGTGCCCCTGTGAAGTGATATGGAGATAAGAATTTGTTCTGGGAACGTCACCTCTTCGTGTTTTCCGTCCTGTGCACTCTCTTGCCTTGATTCTGCACTCGTGATATTTTCAGGTATGTTTTAGAAAGTTCGATCATCGATTGTTCTCGATTACCATACCGATGCGGCGAATCGGCGACGTAGCTTAGGTCGGTTAACTCCTTCAATGAAATCTTGGATGTGTTACTTAGTTCTAATAAATATCCTGGCGTCGTTATTTCCATAGTCGCCGTGCCGTCGCCGGGAGTCTAGACACATGATAATTATACAACGAGCCAACAAGGGCGGTTCTGAAGATGTGACTCACCCGAATTCGTCTCCGGCATCGATCGTATCTCATGTATTTGCTGAAGAGGTCATAGTCACCGAAAAGGACCCATTGTTGGAGAAATAGAAACCCACTTTTATAACGCCAGTCCGGACGTTTTAATCTGCTCAAAGTCGAGAATTCTATAAACGACCTAGATGTGAGTAGTAGAATTCATGGAATTTTTAATTAAATTGTTGTGAATGTAATAGCGATGAAGGCAGTATTGTTCCAGTGACGTCATGGTTATGACATCACTGGCCTGATTCACGCTTGCACTGCCATTTTCCGACACCGGTTAGCATTGATACGATGTGATCATCGCGGTGGGTACACGGCCGGTTTACGCAACCGACATACGGTCAACCGCACGTCTGTAGTAGCTTAGTAGCGATTGTACTACAAAAACCGACCTTATTGCTGAAAAAATAAAAACTATCGAAGTAAAAAAATTACCAAGTTTCGTGCGGTCGGTTGTAGCTTGTAACACAGATATAAAACGTCCACTGTGTTTAGACCAGTTTTAAACTACAATGTTTTTGGGATATTCGTATTTTATCCTATTGGAATTATGGAATCACATAGTTACAACAAATGTTTTTGGGGATATCTGTATTTTATGCTAGTTAGTGGTTGATTACAATGATAACTATTATCTTATTCTTTTTATAACCATCAATTTTATAATTTTTTGTGGTGGTGAATTTGTATATAATTTTTCATCGGTTTTCTGCTCGAAATTGTAAGCAAATTGTATAGCATTGAACTCTACACACGCGCTATACTAAAAAACCTATATCCTAATGATGTGACCATCGGACTGCCACTTTTGGATTCATGTGCGTATTGTATGATTATCACTTACTTTAAAAATGGTGAAGGAAAACATCATGAGGAAACCGGTTTGAGAGATGTTTCTCGACGGCATGTGAAGCCAAGTCAGAGGCCCATGGGCGGCATAAAAACTCTGACACTAGGTTAGTCACTAATCACACGAAAAAGAAAGATTAAAAACCTTTTAGCAGCTACAAACATTCCATTCAATGTATCGTTGTTTAAAAGTATTTACTGAGTATGTAGGTGAATGCTCTTAGCCAGTATTTGCCTCAAGATTGTATCTAAATTCCGCTTGGATTTCTAAACCTACTGGGCTAGTACTTAGAGCTAAGTGGGTTATTAAATCCAACACTCGAGTACTACATTTATTAATATTTTTACCACAGAAATATAGATCTTTCTAATATCTATGATTTAAACATTGAATATCCAAGTAACTAAACCCATTTGAAGACTGTCAAAAATGAATGGTAGATCGATCGAGATACGACATAAATACATACTATAACATTGGTAATACGTCGGCAATCCATTATAGGAATGTAGGAGAAGTCATTTGCAAACAAATGACCCCTTATGACCCCCAGATGCAAATGTCAAACATTTTCGAGTAGGTAATTTTTTTTTTTTTGAAAAAGTTTTTATTTTTCACTTTTTAATTGTGGTACCTACCCCACACAAATTCAAATACCACTACCTGCTATGTAAATAACAGTGACGGAGTCAAATATAATGTCGTCTACATATACTAAGTGGGAAAAATACGTAATTATTGAAGCTAACTCAAAAATTACGCAAGCAAAGTTAATAAAATTTAGATGGGATCGGGAGTATACCCTTTTGAAAAAAAAAAGAAATTTGTAAATCGGTTCACAATTAGCGAAAATATCGAATTATTCAGCGTATTATAAATATGATGTTAATTAATTATTTCTGTTTTGCTTTGCTAGCTCACGTTAAAGGAAAAATGACGAATTATATTATTATACGCAAATATGTACACTGAACGTCATACATGGAAATAATAATTCATTAGAATGATTACGTCAATAATAATTAGCTTTTTGGGGCTTTTTCTACACCAAAATTGTGCTATACTGGCGTCATGTATTTAGTACATAAGTCTCAATTATAATTATATGACTACTAGTGACTTCGGCCGCGTGGATGTCGGTTATTATACTATACTAAAACCTTACTCGAGAACCACTCTATCCATTGGTGTAAACAGCATGAAAATCGGTGCAGTCGTTTTTGAGTTTATCGCGTACAGGTCGACAGACAGACGCGTCGGAGGACTTTGTTTTATAATATGTAAGGATCTTATGCTCTTTTCCTCGTCAAGGTGATGGATGACAATGTGCTAATACAGAATGTCCTATTAAAGCGGGAAGCACAAAACCGGTCGAAGTAGCCGTGCTTGCCGGTCTATATTCAGCAGTGGACGTCGTTCGGCTGAATGATGAATATCCTATTAATCTTCATTTCTCATCATCTATCCTACGTTATACTATCGTGTGCTTTTAAGGGTTAAATGTGAAAAAAATTGGCTAACCTATTGGCAGCATCTCCATAAATTTTTACTACAAAACAGACATCGATTTCCAGCAAAAAAGCTGGCATTTCTAAAACATGATGTATTTTATAAGCATGCTCATTTATTCAAAATAATAATATATTTATTATATTAGGTATGATACTATGAATCACTTACAAAGGAAGTAGTGATATACCTACATATAGTTGCGTGGTTTGCGGCGTAAACTGTGCGTTAAACCTTCGGTTAGTATTACTAAGTTACTATTTATAGCCACCTGTATCAAGATCTCTTATTACTGCTACATATATATTGAAGTACATATTTAAATTAAATTGAGTGTTATAGAATGGATTCGTAATAATTAACAGGAAATACATGATTAACACTTGACTTAGCATCGACTTAGTATCTATCATGGTTAGTCAAATTAAAATTAGCAGCAAGAACATTGTTTAGTTTAGTTACTCGCAATGTAGGTACTTCCAAACTGATATCACTCTTTATATACCTAATCAATGAGCCAAGCTTGTACCGATTTCAAATCCATGTGGAACTGCTTCAATTCTAATTTAAAAATGAATGAATATACTATAACCATTAAATTAATAATCTTCTGCCTACACAAGTTTTGTCAAATGTAAAATATTGGCTACCAACTGTTCATGACATCAAACGAAACCGATACCATATTTTTTTTAATGATCAACTAAAACTCTGATTCAGCAACTAAAGTGGTTTGAGAAAAATCTTAAAATAAAAAATAAAAAATTCTAAATACATCTGGAACTTGTATTTACATTTTTAATTTCCTACTAGTTTGTGTAGCTACAACTTTGGAATAAAAATAATTTTACTCGTTTTTCCCGAGTTCTCGCGAAATAAGATAATGTTTTTTGTAATATTCTGGACCTCTCAATCTTCTTAGTCCGAGTCCTGATGCTGCACAAAGCTTCTATAAAAAGGGCATAACTGCCCATAGTTTAGGTACCCCGGAACCACAAATGTTTCGCTGCAAAGCTTATCTTCTCGAGCTGTTGAAGAGGTGATGTTGCTACCCGGGCCTTGGATATTATTTGGAACTAGGAATGATCAAACTGGAAATACATTATTTTTTTATGTTCTCACAGCAAACATTTCGACCTTTCATAAATAAAAGGGATTTTAAGACGACCGAGACAGTTGAGTGTATGAGAAAATAATACAAGGTTATTAGTTAAGGCTTCATTAAAATACACGTATTTGTCACCCGTTTACCTGATAGCTACCAGGAAGACAGTAATTACATTAACTTAACATGTACAATACACGCAAATACGGAGTACCGCAATATTTGTACAGACGACAGCTTTATCTAACGTCAAGAGCAACAGACGTGTTTAATGTCACATCTGCACAAAATTTTGAACAAATAATAGGGTATTTGTCAGTCTGTGGGTTTTTAGTTTTTTTTATATGGAACGTGAGAATTTGGCTTATGAATTTATGGGATAGACCCTTTGACGTGGATGACGGAAATTGTGGATTCGCAATCTGTCAAAAATACAATCGATTTACCAACATTTTTGACAAGTTAGACAGATTGCGACTTGAATGTGAACGTTTTTTAAGTACGAGAATTGGCCTTCAGGAATCCCTTTGCAAAGGTTTTCTGTTAATTTGTCACAAAGATACAGAAAAGAGACCAAATGAAATCATCGGTAAAACCTTGCTACCAAAATCATAATATTTTTTATCTAGATTTTAATGTAAGCAAACTTACCTTGAGCTAAATATTCTGTAGGTAATTAATTACATTAGTAACACATTACATTAGTAACACATTTTTTATAATTTTATGTTTACAATGACTTAAGGTCTTATGTACTTACCATTCAATCTCTACGTGATAATAACCTAAAAAATAATATACTAAAGTAAATAAAACATGAAACATGTGTCATTAATACATTAAATACTTACATGTGTACGTGTCTTGATATGCTCCAGCTATTTACTTCAAAAGATAACAAATGTAAGTGTTTTATACTGAGGGAATTAGCTTCAATCTCATCTAATTATTTTATTTCACTTCAACACTTGCTATTGAAGACTGAAAGCTAAGATAGAGGTTAGAGAAATAGTAACAGTGTTTTAAAAGTATGTGAAGTTTCTTGTCGGCTTTTCTTCAGTGAACTTTCTGGAACACACACACACACATAACAACAATCCTGTATTCCCCGAAGGGTTAGGCAGTGGTGTCCCCACATACCCAACTTTTTGGAATTGTGCAACTTTATTCCTTCGTAAGTGCATGTAAGTTATATCTATTTTTTTATATTACTTGTCTTAGTCCAATTCACGTTGAAGACTCCTTCTTTCATAACTTTTATTAACGTAAGGGTTTTGTATTCACAGCGTTTTTTATACGATTTCCCTGTAACGGCACGATTTCTGCGTCGAAAAAGAAGCGCTAGTTAAAAAATAAATAGGCAGTCATCGAGACTGCCGACAGGAGTGAAAACTTAAAACTGGTAGTAGCGCCATCTATATTCTATAGTACAGGACTACGGCGCGAGCATGTCGGTGACGCGAATCCATAAGTTTATCCTCTAGATCCACAACCAAAAATCTCTCAACGCGTCTAATGCAGATTTCACTTAAAAAATGCCGTGTGAATAGGCCATTACGTTGGCCCTAAGAGCGAGTAATTCTTTCGTCCTACCTACATCAATAGTTTCTACAAAGTTCACTCGAACCGACGTCCGTCCACCCCCACAATCCTTTCCTCTAATCAATCCATTAATCCTTCCACACCTAAGTTGTCGTAAACGCAACTAACGTCCAATTATCCAATAAAATAACGTCGAAAAGCAAATAAGATTTGTTTTGCCAGACGTAATGCGTCACCGTACGACACTCGACAAATATTAGCACATTCGCTTACCCCGCCTTGCAACCTTATTCTTGTTTGGCCTAGCTCTTACTCCCTGCCCCTCTTGTATCCATCCCCGATATTGAGCTCTTAGGGATGTTGAGATAAAATCTTCTTAAGTATTTTGTCTTAATTTTTCGAGGTCGGATGTCTGACAGTTGACTATGTCGTTTCGAAGATAAAATTTCTTGATAACTTTGTTTTTTTTTGTTGATGTTATTCTTTTGGAATTTTTCCTGTGATAGTATGTAGGTACTTACTACAGCTGTATAAGACTACTAGCTTATGCCCGCGACTTCGTCCGCGTGAAATTTCTTGTTTTAACATAAAATAATATTGTAGCTTCCCAGTAGTGAAAGAAATTTCGCAATCGGATCAGTAGTTTCAATGATTACCCCCTATATTCATAAATTTTACCTCTTTATAAATAACATAAGCACAGTCATGGAGAGAGGTCTTTGCCCAGCAGTGGGACGATACAGGCTAACAGTAACATAATGTCACTTAGAAATAAAGCCTTCAATTCCCATCAATTTAAATTATCAACACAAAACTATTTCAAACCTTTAATAAAATATGTTGATAAAGTAATACCAAACAGGTTATTCATTAACGGAGGCATTTAGCTATCAAGGCGTAATTGTTCGAGTCGGCTACGGTGTCGAAAATCAATTCACTATAGAAAAGGTCTTGCGTGGAGGTATTTCAGTAATCTTACATCGATCGGTTTGTTATAAAGTTACAAGTTTACAACAAGACGTAGTATTTACGCACTGAACGTTACAACGTACTCTTTGTGCAATATACGTACATGATTTACACTTGTGACGATATTTACCTGACTGCTCCAGAAGGAGGGTAATGTTTTTCGAGAGTAAGTATGTCTATTTCATTGGCATGCTCTGTAGCCTAAATGGCTTGATGCATTTTAAGATATGAGGTGTCGTTATATTCGACTTAATTGTGGGAGTGACACAGGCTATATAATATTTATACATATACTGGCTTCCGCCCACGGCTTCGCCCGCGTGGTATGTCGATAAAAAAAAGTAGCCTATGTCCTTTCTCAGGCTCTAGACTATCTGTGTACAGAAATTTTGGCGTGGTAGCGCGACAGACAGAGTTACTTTTGCATTTTTAATATTAGTAAGGATCGTATTTGAGAATACCAAAAAAGGGAGGGGAAGATTTTTTTTAATTTCCAATAAAACTAAGGACCCAAAGAATTTCTCCAAGGTAAACCTCAAGTTTCAATTAACTAACTAGACATCCACGTGAGTTCGATTTGTTACACTCCCGAGGGAAACTGTCTAGTTGGAATGAAATAAATGGGGCTGTAAGCTCCCTCTGTGCAAAGTTAGACTCGCCCAAAGCTTTAGGAGCTATGTCGTAATAAATCGTGCAAAAAAACAAGCAATTATAGTAATTAATTTGCTCCAGACTTCGTATAGACGGTATTTAAATGGAAAACATGAAGCAAAGCCACCGATCTCGAAAATAATAGAAATGGTTTCAAGTATTAATGCCTTAAATAAGCACTTCTGTCAACAGAAATTATAATATTCTAACTAGCAAAACTTTGAAGCAACGCAAACGTTTCAAGCCAATTGTGTTCCGAATCACACTCCATAACTTGCACGAAGTTATTTGCTCAACGTTATCCCGTAAACCTCTAATCTGAACTCGCAACACCAAGTTCAGTGTAAACTCTAATACCCTGGAGGTATTCTAGCTCCACAATAATTAATTCTCCACTGAAGCCAATAGGACTGGCTTTAAATACATGCACTGAGATTCTGGCGTAGACAAAAGCATGCTCCACATAGCCTACTGTGCTGGCCGGATTTACAAGCAAATCTATTGTGATGTACCTATGTTCTTGGGTCATTGCGTTATTCTCTTGTGTAGTGAACAATATCATTCAGTTCTATATGAATGCTTCGTTGGGAAAAAAGCTCAGTAGTAATTGTTACTTGGCAGTTGAATTCTCGACTCTTTGTAGCTTCAATTTTGAAATTGCAGTCTTGATTCTTTCGGGCATATAATATAACTTTTTTATTACCGACGCAAGATGACCGCGGATTCTACTTACTAAACTTTATTCCACTGGTATATGCTCGTTTGAATTTACTTTTTTTAACCCAATATCTCTTTGTAATGGTTGCTACTTTTCCTTAGTTACTTCAAGAACAAACGATTTAATGGTGCTTACTGTTCTTACATTGTACAACAATGAAACAAAAGATCGTATCTCCAGCATTAATATCTTTATGCATAAATATTAAGGTCGTGACCAACATTTTGTTCAAACAAACATGAAACATGGATGCAGAATATTTTGTCTTTTAAAAAAGCTTTTCGGTTACAAATGAAAATAGAAATGTGATTCCCTCTTTTGAAAGCTGTTTTTACACCGTTTATTGGCAAAAAAATATGTCCAGCAATAGTTTTAAAAGTTTCATTTTCTCGCTCGGGATTTTCATTCACCGCGTTTGGTTGGGCTTTATTTATTCGTTCTTCATTAAATATTTTTCTTTTCGAAGCGATTTTATCCTACTGTGTTTTGGTCGTTGAAATGATGTCGGAAACATTTGTTGGTAACTGAACTGTTGCTCTCTGTACCAAAAATTCCAAGCAAACTTAATCGGTTTCTCGCAAACCCACGTATCAATTACAGCAAACCACCCAACGCGTACTATGCAACAGCATCCATTCAACAAAATCGCATGGACGTATTACGTCCATCTCTAACCGAGCATATCGCTGTACCACGAACAGTATCCGGCACGATTCTGAGCTACAGCTTTGCAATTAGTCACTCGGTCCACTAATGCTTGCATCTGAACACGGAAACGCAGCAGGAATCGACTCTCTAAATATAAAACGGCCTGGTTGCAAGCGGTAATGGTTTGGCGGTAAATGAGCTTGTCTTGTTCAGTCTTGGCCAAAATAGATCGGTTCTTGAGATGTGGCTTGGGAATAATATTGGTTACCACATTAATCGCCTTTATTTCACCATTAACTATTCAGATTAGCCAGTGATCCTGAATTTTTAGGTTTCAATTTAACATTCTGAAATCCACTTAGATCGTCTAAATATACCTGTTTTTGGCGGCGTCATTTACTTGGAACACGTATAATTAAAACCTAACTTTACCAAGTCTTTCATCACTAATTGATGCTAAGTACGACTTTTTGAACGTTTGAGCTCAAATCGGAGTGCTTTCCAGACTATGCTAATGAATGCGCATAATGTGGAAGCTAACCTAGCATAGTTTAACCGCTAATTTCTAATGAAGTAGAGTTTTAGAAATTCTAAGTGCTACTAGAATTATTTCAAGCAAAAATCGAAGAAGTTGACTAAAAGAAGTCACATTAACATGCTCTTGGTCTCTCAATGAGTACTAAGCAACCTTCACCTCAGTATCTCAGTGCCTAATTGCCTATTAACTACAGACATGTTGAGTTTTTTCCGTTGATTATACGTACATAACACAATGATGCATAGTAAGAAAAGTGGGCAAATATAGCAACATTGGCTTGAAAAAACCTGTGATATATTTCGAAATCCTTAACTTGCCCAACGTGATTGACCCACTCCTGTTTGTTTGCTCCAGTTTTTGAAGAACACGGTGACGAATGTTTTTCCTTTTCGTTTCAATAAATCTATTGTTTCCTTGTTTCAGTTCGCACCCTGCAGCATAATAGGGAGCCATACGCCGCGGCGGAAAGACGGGTGCGACACGCACTCGTGGTATGTATATCTTTCTTAATTTTTTAATGCTAGAAACTATGGGGTTTATTCATAAACGAGGATTAAAGTTAAGTGACGTTCAAACGTCAAAAATGTATTTTCAAACAGTCGCTAATCATTACTTAACTTTAAGCAAGGTTTATGAATAAAGGGGTGTATTGTTACTGTAGATATTTTTCGCACCTAATTGCCTGATAGCAGAAAACACATGAAAAGAATCAAATGAAGAATGAATCTGATGGAGTTTTCAGTGTGATCCTGAAATTAACTGACCTAGAAAATAAGCAAAGTTCATTTCAACAAAATTTAGCTGGTGGAAAAACACTTCAAAAACATTTCAAATAATATATTCTACGAAAATTTTTATTCATCTCACAAAACAGGTACGCTGAAATATGATAATTTTTCCAAATTATGAAGTCACTTTTGGAATATAAATTAACCACATAATTTTCCGAGTAGAGCGCTGTTCTAAAATTTCATTTCAAGTCGAACTAGAACATTCTTTCCTCTTCGCAGACATAATAATTACCCTTCATTTTTACTAGTCTTTCGACCAACCATTCTATAATTCTTCTTGATTCCCTTACAATTCCACTAGGACTCTGTTCTCATTATGTTGGAACACTACAACAGCAGTATCTGCGAGTAGTTCCGATTCGTGTCCAATGTTTACAATAAGCGATGTCTCCTCTTCAACTGCAATACACTATCTACCGTCCGTTATGGAAAACTCTCCTGTCCTACTCTGCTACATTTACTCACTTAACGTTGATACGTTCACCACTCCTATTTTAACTGTCGATACGTCGATTCTTTTTGTGCCTACCGTCAGACTCAACGACAGGTTTCCAATCCAAATTCAATTTCTTTTCTGTATCGATTTATACATTCGAGGTCATTCCATTTCGCTACAAACCGTCTGATTTCTGCAAATTAACTTTTAATTAGAATAAGTCTTCCTTTTTCGCCACCGGTTTTCTAATTTGCTTTTGCAATTCATTTTAATTCATTTAATTTCTCAGAGACTGCATAAACTTAATTGTTTCAATCAATTTGCGCTCGCAGTTGTTTATCATTGGCCACTTTATGAAATGTTTGTAATACCTTAACTAAACAGAACTTTAGGTCTTTGAAATGGAAATTAATTGTAGCATTACTGCGATCCCTGTGTAATAGATTCAAGTATAAAGTGAGACCTTTGTTCATGCATATCACGTCCACGGTCAGAGCTGTGCCGAGGTTCCCGCAAATCGAATTAAGCCTCGCCTGTACTCGGTGAAGGTATAGAGGAGCTTCCATTTAGATTGCACTAACAATGCACGAGGGTATGTTCTATTAGACGAATATCGATTACAATATGTCGACTGCACGACGTAATCCGCCGGTCCTATCTCACTTGCAGACATAGGAGTGCTGCGAGTTAAAATATAAGATAAATTGAACCCATCTAAAGTTACTTGGGTATCTTGCAGTCCGCAGGTTTCGCGGTAATAAAGATTTAAATTGCGGAAATTGCGTAGATCACCATTCTGGGTTTGTATTGTATGAGAAAAATAATTTAAATACGTTATAAAACAGAGCTGGTTTTCAAACAGAGCAATGATTTTACAATAAGGTACATTATTAATTGCTTTGGAATCCATACCCCATACAAAATGACTAATCGAAAAATCTAAACTAGCTAAGGGGTTAAAACTAAGCACTCGAGATAAATAATCCCTTTAAATTCTATGCAAAGAAATTCCAAGTTTTTCTACTTAACTGACTTGGACTGGCGGGCGTCGCAGCGTCGCGGTCGTTCAAAAAGCAATTTAGATTTGCTCAGAATAGAGAAAGAGAGAGAATCTAGAGATCGTAGAATTTGTTCCCGGCCACACCATCCAATTAAATTTCATCATCATCAATCTAGCTGAGCTGACTGCACATCACAACATAAAGCCGACTGAAAACCAAATCCAATTACAAGAACGATTCGTTCAACTCAAAACACGTCCAATTTTACCACAGTCTCCATGAAGTTTCTCAAATATGATTTCTATTACGGAATCAAATGGACTTCTATCTTAGTCTCTGGTCCTATAAAGACTAGGAAATGGAATCGATATCTCAAAAAGGCTTGCAGTGATATTATGTCACTCATATTCGGGAATACCTTGAAATGCAGAATTTATGTTTGGATGCTGGGAAAGGAGCTTTTCATTATGTCACTCATATTCGGGAATACCTTGAAATGCAGAATTTATGTTTGGATGCTGGGAAAGGAGCTTTTCGGATAGTAAATAATATATTGCAATGCATAACAAAAGGTTTTTAAAGATAAAATGGGAAGAAAATCTTGGATCTTTGACGTCAACTTATTTAATTCAGTGTCATTCTTCTCGCATAGTCTTCAAAATCAAAAGCCATCCATGTCAAAAACAATGATAAACTTCTACAGGTTAAATTTTAAAAGACTTCGTTGTCTATTGTTATTTCGGATTTAATCCTAGAGAGCTTCGTATTCGGATTAGACTTTATTAATTCAAAAATTCAGTACCATTCAGCTACTATACGTAATTGTTTGAAGTAACATACTCGTACATTTGCGGTTCCCCTGTTACAGTACTGTAATCAATTAAGGGTGTACTGTACACTGGAAACCAGTTATTCGAATGGCGTTTCTGTGTTGTGTGTATAGTGAGGTCTCGTGTGCAGTCGTCCTGCGTGGCTACGGGTTAGTTTGCCTTAGTTGCAGTTGCGACTCTTTGAATAAGACAATGGCTGACACTATTAATGTTGGCTGAGTGAATAGTCTTGCTATAGAAAAGTCGAGTTCTCTCGCTTTGATGGCAATGGTTTTATCGAACGTGCTGCATCTTTTGATCATGGTTGTTGAGTTACAGTTGTTTTATAAGCTTTAATAAAACTACTGTAAATAGCTTTAGATGTTCGTTGTTTTCAAAAGTATCTCATTTATCTTTCTACTGTGATCTTTCTACTGTGAGCTTTTGCTTTAACGGTATCTTTTACCGTCTTATATTTCAGCCAATAAATCAATTATTCACCACAAATCAACAAAATCATCAGAATTCAAAACTTCTCATACCATTTTCGCCTAACCATAATTATTTTTATACCGTCACCATGGGGATTATAAATAATGTCGACGAACTCTTAGTCTCAAGAAGAGCTATCTTGGGAAATATCTGAGGTAAAAACCGAAACCCTACAAGAAATATTTTTAACTGCATATGCGTCACGGTCTACTAGGTCTGTAGAAAGTTCTATGAACCCATGTTTTTGGTCGGTTGGGGAGATTCATTGTATTCAATCGCCGTGTACTTTTATGGCGCCTTCTTTGCTTCTAATGCCATGTTTTTATTCAAATGAGTTTGTTGTTTTGGTTAAAGAAACATTTTGGCGATTCAATTCGTTGCTATGCGTCTTGATCAGTGTATATTCGCTTGTTTACGTACGATTTCTAATATCATGAATGATCTTCCAATCCTGCTTGCCTGCAGTCCTTCTACTTTTTGCCGTGTTAATCTCATCGTTGAAATCTTTCTATCCTTGCTATCTACATCACTAACATCAACTAGAAAATACTACATTAAATTCCTTATAATAATATGTCGCTGACAAAAAGATGTCTCCATTGTGTTTCTGTTTATCTAATAAGTCCACCTCACTTTGGCGTCATGAACCAATGCCTGGCACAGCCGTGCGACAAAGCTACCATGCATAATTTACTTAGACAAACTAACAATTATCTAGATCGATACTGTATCCTATTATTAACTAAACACTATTTTATTTGAAGGTGAAAATTGTTTCGCTACTTCATTACGCATTTAGTTAAAGAATTAATGCTACTAAAAACTTTTTGGTCCATAACTTCAAAAATATTTAGTACAATCTTCACGATCGTAGTTTACTTAATAGGTACTTTGTAAACATGATTGACAATACTTTTAGCACTTTGCCTACAAATAGCAGTTTCGCCATTGACATGACAAACTGCCTTAAATAGACTTGTAATAAGGTCTTCGATTGTACCATCAGTTTTACTTACTCAACCACGATCAATCAAAAGCTAAATAAGAAATTCGACAAAGTAAGCATTTCTTTAACTAAATTTTTCCGCGGCTTCTTTTCTTCTAAAAACCTTGCCGGTGGTTCGGTATAAAAAAAAAACGGAACAACTGAACAGTTTTAACGCCAGCAAACCGACCCCACATAACCCACTTAACGCAATTTATATGGGGATATTAAATAATTAAAACGCACCGGTTTTTGTATCGAACCTAGTTTAATTAACCGGCCAGCCAGCTCTTAACGGATTTAACTTTTTCATATTGTTCAGCTCGACTAAAAACAAAATGTCGATCATTCAACTTTTAATTAAGCCTGCTGTCTTAACGGCAAGAAGTAGCATTAAAGAGGAACGTTATCTCAGTTTATTTTTGGGGTAATAATTTAAGAAAACTGTTCCGTAAAATGAAGAGATTCTGAGCCGCGTGAGGGACACATTTTTAAGAGCACACTGACAGAAAAGCGTCTTTACTGGACAATTTTCTTCGTATCTTTCGTTTTAGTCCGAAGTGCATAATGGCGGCATCCTTCTCTTTTAATGTTTCAGTATGTCATTCCAAATTCTATTTAATTGTTTCAGCTTGATTGCAGAACATGAAAGTATGATTGGCTACTAGTTCGCAATACCTAAATCATTCAAGCACTGCTGGGTTTTTGATACAGTTTATCAGCGTAAACATAAAGTCCTAATTCAATAAACATTCTCTGCCTAATCTCAACACCGAACCGAGGTGACACCTATCAAATAGACCCACAGACAGACAGGACGTAGTCCAGTTTGCATTTATATTAAGTTTCCAACGCTGGCAAAGTAATGTAATCAAAAACTTAGTTCTGGTCAAGCGTACCCTCGTGGTGTGAGTCCTGATTAGTTCGACTCGGTTTAACGGAACCGGAACGTGCCCCGAATGTGTACGGGCTGTACGGCACATGTGCTAGCCGTTAGCTCATATTGATCCCTGTGTCTATGAGCAAGTAATTTGATATAATCCTTGAGAAATTGTGGGAGAGTTCGTTCGTACATTGTTGTACTTCGAAAGATTTTGATCGTGGTTATTATCAGATGGTTGTTTAACGTACTATTCTGTTTCAATGAAGCCTAAACGACTATGATATTCGTATAGAAGAGCAATATTGAACTCGGACATTTGGAGAGTTATTCTTCTATCTCAAAGTCCCACAGATAAATGCACAAACTATTCACTAATTAATTTAAAACTTTCCGAATTACCTACATCAAAAACAGATCAAAGCTTTTGTGTGCCTTTTATCGTGTTTTCTGGCTATCGGTTTTCAGCCCCGATTTTCCCATTACGGGCGCACACATTCAGGCCGGTGTGCCGCAGGGCGGTGGGGCTGGCAGTCAAGAGATATACTGATTAACGGTGACACGGGCTGGCTGCGGCAGGCGTGAGTTGAATACACTAGTGATCTCCTTTTAGTTCTGCGCTCCTGGCACATCAATGCGATATTCGATTGCTCGTGAAGTTCGGAATTTGGAGTTTGTTTGTACGGTATTAGGATTTAGGGTTGAATTCAGGTTTTCTTTTAAAAACTGTCTGTATAGTCTCAAATTAACTAACATGGAAAGGAAATAATTCCTCATTCCTTTACCAATGAGGAATTATATAAATCAATCGTTCAGTTAATAATACTTCCTATTTGGAAAAGCGTCGTTCGTTTCGAATTTTTGTCAATAAATTATTTTCCTCTATAGCTTCCAACTCCAATTAAAATTTCCGATGGCCTTTTGGAAACACTCGATTCATTAATTCAAAATACAATCCTGCTGTTACACGCCTCGTCTGTCAGTAAACAGAGTTGCTATTTAAATTTCTGTGTCAATGTAGTATTTCGACAGTGCATTTCTGTTTTGTTGTTCTCGTAAATCCACAGTTGGAATTTTAAAGTCGATAGGTGATTGCGTTCTGGCATTGTGTTGAATTTTAACGTGTAGGAAGTCAATTCTGTTGCTACATTTTCTTTATATTTGAAACATGCATTGGTTTCTCAAATGTTTGTAATAATAGTTTACGGATTCATCCGGTTTGTCGTGACTTTGATTGTTTAAGACAAGGCAAGGATAGATGCAATCAGCTGTCATGTTGGGCATGATTTGCTTGTATTGGTGCCAAGAGGAGGAATTCGCTTCGTAATTTGCCCTAAATAATCAGCTGGATAAATCGTTAACCGACATTGGCACAAAAGAGGAATATAACTTACAAATTTGCTTTCATAAATAAAACATGTCGGACGAAATCAAATCCAGACAGTCAATAAAGATTGCAGCAAATATAAATTGAAACACAGTCTTCCATTTTTAATCCTGCCGAATATCAGGAGAATATAAACTGCTATATATCGTTTTACACATATAATATTCCCAGATAAAGGTGTCGCACAGTGTACGTGGGGTACATATTAAGTACATTGTGGCTTTCCTCTCACGTTCTCCAGGGTACCGCATGAATCGGACATGACACCATGAATAAAGATAAATATTGCTTGGAAAATTAGATTTGGTTTTGTAGTTCTATTATTGTTGGTGTCTTACTACAACTTGAAAACTTGTGTGAAATTTTTACTGTGTTTTTCAGCTGTGAAGTGGTACGATGTCTCTGATCTCAGTGATGACATCTAAAGAATATCGTCACACTTATGTTAGCTGGTCTGCAAAGCATATTTTCCTACTAATTATAACGACCTTAACTTCTTTCCAAGATTCTTGAACACGAGTCGGTTGTCACTATCAGAAACATTGACACGTCTTTCGAACTTCACTTTAAAATTTCGTTCCCCTGTTTCCTATTCAGGGCCGACCGCTTCCCGGACGTGACGTCATCGGTCCGTGTCGATATTGGCCGTAAGCCTTTTAAGGTTTATGAACACGCGAATGTTCTTGCATGGAAACAACACGAAACAGCAGTTAGTAAACGTAATTGTAGTTGTAGCGATAACAGCAATGTTGCTACTTTTATGCACTAGGTAGATTCATGAGACTGGCAATAAAAACTGATAATGTAGCAGAGATAGATAAAGAAATAACCAATACGAATAATAAGAATAATATAATAGCTTGTAAGATGTAAACCTGAAAATGTAGAACTGGAGCCAAACACAAACGATAATCATGATATACACGACATCTATAATGAAACTGGACAAGCTAAAATGTAATACATTTATATTATACAATTGTCCCACAACATAGTATACACAAGGAAAAAATTAAATGCACCAAGTGCTTACACTCAAGTGAATGAAGATTGGATTGAAAAAGGTGGAGTAAACTCTAGAATAAAAGCAACCTTTTAACAGCGGCATCGAGTCTTGTCGAGCGTGCACTTTGGATCTTTACTTAGACTTTCAATATTAAACAATCGAGGTGAAAGAAAAGAGGATATTGCTGAGGCAAGATAAATAATTCTGGTAAAAGTAAAAGGGTATTTTGTAGACTGAAGAAAGTACAAGTATTAAGGCAATTAGTATCTCGCTCCAAGAATATACATTTAGCAACCATTCATAACTTAGGAGTCCTAGATTCTAATAAGATAGCCCACCTAAATGTCTACTTAACTACTTTATTGGACTGTAATTGCTAAAATCGACGAGCCCACATTTAATAACTAAGTTGCGAAATTCTAGGTGTGGCCCTGATAAAACCCAACAAAACACGCGATGCGACCGTACATCAGAACTATTGAATTCTGGTATAAATTATGTAGGTGTTAGTTAACCTTCGCTTAGTAAAAGCTCCGGTGTTTCTTTTTCTTTACGAAAACCATTTGCGCATTGAGTGATTTGTGGTTTTCGAATTTATCGATGTATTCGATTTATTGGTTTGCAGTTAACGTTGGAATTGTTTCGGGTTTAAATAGAACCAGCGTTCTTTTGATGCTGAACCAGTGTTTCTTGTCAATGGTTTCGTGATATTTATGGTGGAGCATGGCTTGTAAGTGATGACTGACAGTTACAAGGTATTTTATGATGTAAAATGGTAGCCTCTTTTTTGTTGTAAATGTTGTATTTTTTATTTCATGCATTGTAGGAAAAGTAAACGGCAACGTATTCTGCACGCTTCTCTTCATAATCTTGCCAACCAAAGAACATTAATTCTTTAACAGGACTGTCCAAAACATTGTTACAAGATTTTTCATGTATAGCATTTACAATGTGCACGTTCCAATTTCCAAGACAATTTCACAGACTACCCACATTTTATATGCCAGCTTCATCCTTGTTATTTATAGTCGGGCAATATTTGAGTCCCGTCACGATGTGTCTCTTTGATGTCGAAAGGTTAGCAGTCGTGGTTAAACCGAATTTAAAGTGAAGTTTGATGAGCTTACCCCTCTATTATGTGCTGTTATGTTATGAACTGGGGGTTGAAAGTTGTAGATGATTCTGGAGAGTATAGTTTCTGTGTGGGATATGTTGTCTCATGGTATATGTCAACTGAAACAGACATGACCCTAAATTCGACAGTATTCTAGTATCATCTGAAACAGCAGTAGTGTATTCTGTATAAGCTACAACACATCACTTCCAATCAAACACCTCACACAAAAGCTAGCTAAACCAAGATTAACAACAACCGTAAACCTCCAATAACTGACTAACCCTGACGAATATAATTACAAAATCCAACGCCACCTAATATATCACATCAGCTTAAACATTAATCATTAACCGTAGCAGGCAATGGTTAGGCTCGTTCGATTTATCCCGTTCAGTGTAACCGATTAGGGGCACTTTCAATCAAGATTGTTTGCCTGGCTGTGCCAAGTTTGCTGAGAAACGCGATGATTGACCCACTTAGTGGTACTGGGTATATTGTCGCCGGCAGCCTCGTCCGTCGGGTCCTTTTAATTGCTTTCTAAACATCGCTGTGTATGTACTCCATGTGGATTAACCCGTGTATGCGATAGCGGACTCAAAGGCTAGGAGTTTGTTTCTATTAGATTTGAATAAAGTTCTTGGTGTTTGTAGATACCACCGTCACAGGGTGATATGATAAAGCTGTCAGATATAATCGTCTATAGTTGAATTTATTTATCTTTGTCAGCAGCGTTTGTTAGGGCAGATCAGTACCAAGTGTTTTTGTCTTCAAAGTTTGAGGTTTGTATGTTAATAGTAGCACATGTATCATTGGGTTATTTTAAATATATTTTGGTAGTGGTGCCGAAATATATGATGTCTATTATTTTGATTGGGCACGCAGATTTTTTTGATATAACTCCAAATACTCTCAGGCGATGCAAAAACTGAAATAGAACCTAGCTTTAAATCGGGAGTAGTATTTTCACAACCAAACCAGTTATTTAGCCTACTAAAATAGTAATCAAATAGTTTTATGTCCGTGTTTGCTGTTTACAACTAACAAATAAAACTATTGCTATTTGTACTCGGTTGTATACTCGCAATCAATAAATAATACCGGATGAATTGACCGGAAAATCGGGTTGTTAATATTAGATAAGGTATTTGGTTGTTCCATCAAATTCTGTATCAGGCTGTAGTAATTTTAGGAAGAGTAGTTAATTAATTTATCCAAATGTTTGAGGCGAGTAAAATACGAGTACCCTACTTTTGCTGGAATCAAGGTGAAAAGAAATTAAGATTGAGTGGCGTTTAACCACATGAGCGAAATTGCACACTGGATAGTATGAAAATGCACGCAAAAATGCATACGTTCATCCTGGAAAGAATATGCTGTCTGTTAATTTTATAAAATTAAATGTAGCGGCCATTTCCAGCGAATATTTACCAGCTTTATGTGCAGACATGACAGCCGGCGCAGACTCCACAAATCATAACCAAGCACAACGCATAGAGCTAAGCCAACAAGTTATTTATAGACCAATAAAAAGCCAATAAACATGTTGAACAAGCCAAAGATTCAAAGATTCTCGGGGCGTCTTAGAGGCGCGTCTGAGACGGCGATGTCGACCTAATTGTTGGCCGTTCAACGACACTCAACCCGGATGCTGTTGGCAGCCTTCGCAGGGTGGCTCTCAGGCTCTTCCTCGACCCCCTCTCTTTCTCCCTCACAAGCCTGCTTTACTGAGGGATAATAGTGTGTACTCGAAATATTGTTGGGCTAGTGATGCGAACTAACAATAGAATTTTTTATTTATCAGTTTTTGTGATTTGGTTTCTGATTTTACCTTGACAATTCGTTCATCTTTTCATCAGTGTGTATCAATAGTATTTGTGACTTAATCTCTTTATGCCTAAAAGATTATTTCTTCTCAACAATGTGTGTTGTCGATTGTGCTCTTAATTTGGTTCGTGTTTTGGTGAAATATTATAGTGCATTGTGTTTGAAGAATTTATTGGTGAATCGTTCATCTTTATTGCTTTCTCGATTATAAATTGGAAGCTTATAAATTACCTCGTATATAGTTCAATTTACTCGCAAGCACGTAATTGCAAGTTAGTCTTTGGAAAAGCTGATTTGAACTTTGATCCCTTGAGATTTTGCGATCGAAAACTTGTCATAATAAATCTATTGACGCTTTGCATTTTCGTGATATTTCCATATAAATATCAAGCGAATTTGATTTCTATTTAAAAAAAAATAACTTTGACATTTGTTACATCATCAGCCTTTAAAACTATAAGAATTTTTCAATTAACCAAAGGAAAATTAAAATGTTTATCCACCCCTATAGGTAGTACAAGTAATTAGTTAAACATGTATTAGTGGATTAGGTGAGTCATATTGTTTACCCCTGTGAGTTCTGGCCTTGTTTTTGTTTATTACCTTATAGGCCTGTGGTTAATCAGGGAGTAATTATCAAGTGAAAGTAGGAGTATTATCGACACTAAGGTCATATGTATAATTCATATCTGTTACTAGCAACCCTAGCAACCAACCTACTAGTCTAGCAACTTTAGTAATTGAAATATGTTTTAAAGGCTTCGATACTAAGACATACATTGTATCTTCATAACATGGTAGTGGTCTTTCATATCCTTTCTTTGCAATGTTGGATGAGGAGGCCTGTGCTATTAGTAATATAGTGGCAATGTTTGCTATCTGAACTTTCATCGTTATTGACAACTGTCATCGCAAACGTACAAATCAAAAGAATGAATGGCAAATTGGAGAGACATATGTCCAGCATCGGCCTCCTATATGCTAATGATGGTGAAATGAAAAACTTCAAAGAAACACAAAAATCAAAACGATCCTAAAATCTACACCCTTGCATTTTGCATAACTACAGGGAGCCCCGAAATAACGATACACAATTTGCAATCATCTTAAATTTACACGTCTCCCATAACTTCCGCTCGAGTTGGTTTTGCGTATATAAAATACGGCGGATACGCAGAACGCACCCCCCCGTCACACCCTCTTTTGTGTATTCGGTACGGTTTATGGAGTACTTAACCCTCTCTTTTTGGCAAGCCCCGCCCGGCAACCATGTTTCTAAACGGCGATTGTAGTGATCACGTGTATTTTAAAAGCTTAGGCCTACTTCACTTGGAACCTGTCGTAAAATATCAAACGTATGCTAAATTCTCCTTCGTATAAGCAGAACCTCCGAATGTTTGACTTTACTTTGTAGGCTCAGCTGTAAGGTTTACGATGTTTTTATTGTTTAATTAAGCAGATGAGTGCTCGTTTCCTGTTGTTTCTGAACCGCGTTTTGGTTTATGTATGTGAAGTATTCCTTTATCCGCAAATTTATTAGCATTTTTGAGAGCTTGCTTCTTCTACCTACTGTTTAGCTTATCCATATTCTCTCTTGTTTTGATCCCATCTAAATTATTTTTAAGATCCTTCTAGAATTCCACTATGAAAACTAATACCATTAGTAGTTTATTCGACTGCGGATAACTTATTTCTAAAATATTACTCATAGCATTACATCAGCATTCATTAGCATCTTACTTAACTCGTCATAAACTGCAAAATTAACTGTTTACTTCATGTATCAAAATTCTGAAAACAAAAATTTTCATGTCATATCTTTTGTATCATTCACGAAGTGTCTTTATGATACATCTAAATTATGTACGATACTGCAATAAACCATCTGATAGCTTTATAGCGCTGTAAAAAGAAGGCTATAGCTTTGCAGGTGTTGTACTGCAGAACCTCGCCGAAATGATCGATTGAGGCTTTGGATAATGTATATGGAAGCTTTGTTATTAGGGTCAAGAATTGATAGGAATCTTGCTAAATAATTACTAGGAAATTGATACCTTGAAATTGATACTGCTATGTTCCTTATTTTATTTCTTTGTTCCAATAGTTTAATAAACTACGAAACTATTACGATTTCATATTATGTTCCACTGAGCTTAGTCTATGCTACTCTCAAACGTTGATAAGCTTCCTTAATTTCTATTTAATACTTAGAACACGCACAAAAATATAATTCAATATCCTTACCTTTACCAGTAATTATGTGGGACGAGCTGACGCCCCTACGGAATAGGTGCGAAGATCCCCCACCCTTGTTTAATTATGCACCGTTCAGCGCTAAAGTGCACCCGACGGGAAGTTTTATAGTGCCGTAAATAGCGCCCAGGTTTCTACTTATACAATGAGAATAACGCAGAAATATTACTCCACTGAATCCCTATGCTGTAATAGATACTGATTTTCTATAAAACTACATCAGAAACATCTGTGCAGATTTTGCAGAGCTGATTCGTCACCGGCTTCCGGAACTCATTACAGTCAGAGTATCGTAAATTTCTCTCACAGAAATACTACGGTCTTTAATTTAAGGCAACAACTGTCAGGAATTCTCGGAAAGTTTAATTTTATTTACAAATACATTCGCATTGTCAATTACATGAACGTCATTGGTTTCTTTGACGCAGGTGCGTTCTGTGGAATTCTGACTTAAATCATCTACATATTTGTAGTTCAAAGCTTTCTTTCTGTAAACTGTCTCTTGGTTTTAACTTGAATACCTACCATGTTTATTCTGGGTTGTAAACTTATGATGTCAATTTTGACGTAACATGTTTTTCTATGGCTAAAGCTTCTTAGTTCTTCGTTTGACGGTCAAGGAAAACAAGCATACAATTTATAGTAACGATGCTTTCACTACTATTTTGTAATTGTAGTAAATTAAATCACTCATGATATTCCGCATTTAAATTTGTGCTATTTAATTATTATTTATTCCGGTATATAAACTGAAGAGAACTACTAGTGTCTCATGAACTGTGACTGCATTCGCCCACAATTACTATGTAGGCGGAACACAACGTAGGTGTTGTAGTCTTGTAATCCTCGGCCTACACCTGTAGGGGATTGCAGATTTTAATTCCAGTCTATGAAATTGTTGTTCATTCGGGTCTCGAAAGATTGGAAATCGGTCCTCGACTATTGACGGAAGGTGATAATGATGAGAGGCGTGCAAGTGGAAAGACCTACGCCCAGCTTTGACCTGCTACACAAGTTGAAGATACAGATGATGACTAAATAATCTTTGTGGCACACTAAGATGTAAAACTGTTAAATATTAATGTCCTAAGTGGACAACTGTAGGCTAAAATTGTACATAATGACGAAGACAGGCCTGTAGGAACCTATAGTGCACTGAAAAGAATATTGTATGATTTATTAATTGTAGTGCTTTTTGTTGCAGAGCTAGAGGGTTGTCGGGCGTGGTGCGGGCGGCGGCCGCGAGCCCGGCACCATGGCTACGGTGGAGGGGCGGCCGGCGCAATATGGCGTCACCCTACGGCAGCTGCGCGAGCTGATGGAGTCTCGCGGCGCCGAGGGCCTGGCCAAGATCAACGCGCTCGGTGGTCCGCAAGACATATGCAAGAAGCTCTACACATCGCCCACAGATGGTTCGTACCAATTCGTTATATGATCTCTCTTAGCTTATCTTTTTTGAGCAGCAGTACCAGCCTTATGAACACCATTGTAATCTGTCATGTTCAATTGACTCTACTATGCATTAATAAAATTGATAGCAATTATCTGAACTGTCTTTACCTTCGATAAAACGAGTGTGGTTAATACCATTAACTTCTGGTATTTTAACTTCAGAACTCAAATACAGAGTTGACGAAACTCCTATATGAACCACCACTTTCGTAGCTTTCATTAGTAAATTCCACGTAGACCGCAGAATTTCATAAGCTCACAAGAGAAATTGTTCGCCCTTTGATGATTTGACAAGTTGATTCATAGCTGTAAATTAAATACGAATTTTTCAAAAATATAACGAAGTATTTCAATGTTTGAGCATTCGGTAATGTTGGAAATATGAGTCACAAAACGCTTGGTTTATGCATATGTAAGAACTATTCTTGAAGTCAAATATTTACATGAACACACAAAGGGTTTGTCAATCAGTAGATTACTGTTTACAGTGTGCATTATTTAGTGTATTTCTTCGTATTGGAATTGTCTAAATACTTCGTGGGCAACTGATTGTTTATTCGTGCCATTTATAGCCCTTGCAAGTCGCGCATTAAATTTTGACATATTTATTCAACCACAACCTCAGCGTGACGACCTAGTTTCTTTTCCTTCTCGAAGAATCACACTTTTGTCATAACGTCAATCCTGTGAACTTTGTTCTCTGTCATATTTTGCCTAACGTTTAAACACGACATCAGCGTCCGTAATGCTCATTCATCAATATAATCCAAACAAACTTTTAGGAAATTGGAGCTTAACGAAAATGCTCGAATAAATGTCCAATTTTTTCCTGAACATCAAGTTTAATCTTGTTGAACTGTTGTCAAAACCGCTATCAGATCGATAGCTATCCGAACTTCCCGAACAGGTGGGGTGGCTAGTGGCTCCTTATCCTTTGCGCCCTCGATAATGTCCCCGATAACAGTTTCCTTAATAGCTTCGTCGCTTTTACCTGAACCGCTGATAATAACTTGTTTAAGTAGGTCTCTAGATATTATATCTTTAGCTTCACTTCCTTGTATTACCGTTATTTCATTAACCATTCACATAATGTCGTTGTCCTTAAAGGAGACAATGCCACGGCAACAATGACCGTTGAACGTCCTTTTACGAGTATAATGTCTAGCTAAAATTAATCTCCTGCCTAATATTTTTCTGACTAGTAAAATGTAATATTGGTTCAGCGACCTCGGACTTCGCTCGGATTTAATGTTTGCTCTAAAGCTTTGCTCGCGTATTTTACATCGTCTATTCAGAATAAATACTGTTATCAAGAAGATTTAAATAACCAAGTTCATAAATAAACATAAATACTGCCACTATTTAATTATGTTTAGAAAAATGTACGTTAAGCGATATTTGATAGTGCATCAACCTTTATGGATAGAACTTTACGAGTGTCGGTATCTTGCGAGGTATTTATAGTGGCTTTTAAATCTAAAAAGGGTTTTCACACTTCTATCGAGCTTCCGTTCCGTATGCTGCACAGACTATATATTAAAAGTTTATTTTTGTCACAAACATCTCTGTAGAAAATACATACTGAAATATTTTAAGTTGTGAGTTCATACAAGGCAAACGTCACAAGAATAGACCACAAAACATGGTTCAATTTACTGTATAACAAAGCAAGGGACTTTGCAAATTTTGAAATTTACATTATCCAGTTCGGAAGTTTTTCAACACCGTACTTAACGAAGTTAAATTCAAAAGGGAGCAGATGTCGTAAATCTCGCCATAACAATATACAAGTTTACCTACAATCTCAGGTTGAGTTACACTCGCAGTTAAGTTAACCACAATCGGCTCGTAGACGGAGGTAAATCTCCGAGGGATGGTGCCTCCAGTCCCTTACGTGCTTCATAACCTAGTCTTGAACTCAGAACGTGCTCTCTTTATCCGCCTGACTCCTCTCAAATCTACACTCCCAATTCTTTTTTTTTTTCGCGAGCAGTCATTTACTTTAGTAGGATAAAGAAAATGGAGTCACATTTCTTCCTTGTCTCTCGCAATTTTATTACCTACCTCTTGAAATATTTCTTATTTGACATCATTTTAAAACACTAGGAATACCTTGCCTTTAAACTCGCTCTTTTATGTTATTCGTAATTCTGTTTTTATAGGTGACTGTTTCACTGTATCCCGTTAGAAAGTAACTCGAAATAGGCTATTTCACAAATACAAAACCTCGTATCTATTACAAAGTGTGCGGTATTTGGCATCGACTCCCATCATAGCGACACTATCGGAGTCGACTTATCGATATTGTTGGGAAAATGTCGCGATACGTATCAACTAACGGACAGCGCCCATTTATTCTGACTTAACTTGCCTTCAGCAGATCGGATAGTTTGATTCACTGTCAAAGGAATATTGTAGAAAAAATATAAACGGACTCGATCGCAATCTCAAAGTTGAAAGACCTAAAGTTGATGTTGACAAAACCTTTGTCGGGCGGACGGTAGTGAAGCGCCAAGTTGAACCGTCCCTTGGAGTGGGAAAGGTCAGTCTGAGTACACGTTAAATGTCGACAAATGGCTTATTTGACCCCAAAGAGGACGCTTGCAGAAATCTTTGATTTTCGAAATGGCCACAATGAAGAGGATCGTTAATTTGGTCGTGTTTAAGGTTGATTGCGAGGCCCGATATGTTTATGACTGAATTCTTGCTTCTGTTTTTTTAAGTGATTAGGTTTTTGAACTGAACTTTTTGCGAAAAAGCCAAGGAACCATCAAGTGTTGTAATGCGAAATACAAATAGCCTTAATTGAGACTACGTAACAATCGACGCTGATGTTGAATTAGCTTTTGAAAGCGATGTTAAAACCGACCGCGCTACCTAACAGCTGCCAAAGTAAACAGTCGAAATTAAAGTTTTCCCTGTGAAAACGGTTGGAGACAATTCCGCAATACCCCACGGCTTGAGGCGAGATTAGCATTCTGTAAACCGGCACTCTAGGCGGTATGAAGCGTCCGGCTCTATCTTTAGTTTAGTAGATTTTTAACGCTGGGTTTGTAGTCGCCGCTATAAACCAAGTTTACGAATTACCTGCGCAAGATAGTCTTGATTTAACTTTCGACGAGGACAAGGACGCACTGGACAAAGTCACATTCATTGTTCAATCATTAATTAGGACGCTTGGAATTTCGAATCTATTTCACAAGGAAATTAATGGTAATGAGCAAAGCAATTCATCAAGATTATACATCGCTTGCTAACAGCCTTTAGTACTTTCAGAAAATGGAAGCAGTACTTAATGTCTCCTTTGTTTAAAGCTGTAGGTGTACAGTGTACACATTATGCTAATGAACGGGTAGGTGAAAATATAACGTTTTATGGAATGTGTCATGTCGTTTTAATGCATCTCGTAATCTTGTTACTCACACTTTGCTCATCAAAAAGTAATTAGCGCCAACTAAAATATGCTATGACTAAAGAGTGGCGCTGTGCACACCGCCTCGTGAACGTGTCGCGACAGAAAAACATCTAGAGGTTAATAACATCGCGGAATTTTATATACTTTTTATGTAAATAATATAGAAGTAATTTATGTTTTGACAAAAATCGAAGGGTTTCCTAAAAACAAATGAGCGACTACAAACAATTCTCATAGACAAACGCGTAAAACTATCTCAGGACACACATCAATATTTGCTTAATTACATTAAAAGGTCACGGCAATCCTCTCGGATGGTGTCATGGCGTCCTAATTAATAAATGTCTGCACCCACTCGATGGAGGCCTAATACGGGAATTTAGTAGGACTTTATGGTCTCCATGCCGTCCTCGTTAATGAGGTCACGCGTTACTCAGCACTGTTCAACCTATTCCTCGTTGCGAAAATATCAGTGTTTACAACTTTTGTTATTTCCTGCAAGATTTTCTACTTTTCCTGTTTCGCTTCAAAAATCTTCCATATCAACATTTTTGTTCCTAAATTAAAAATTAACTCAGACCCAAGTATTTTTTACGCTAAAGTCATTTTAAGGCTGGTTTCCATTTAATTCTGGGCGCCATCCATCCATGTCATGTCCACGTCAATCGCAAAAAATCCTTTACTACCTTCATCATGAAAAGACCCGAATTTTATGTTCCCAAGTTGGGATCCCGCCTTGATGAGTCTGAGAATCTATTTTATATCTTCCAACATTCCCAACGACGTTTTGTTCCGAAACGGGGATTGCCGATGTTACTTGAAGACGTTGTATCGATTTGACCTTTATTTAGAGTTCGATAGGCCTCGAGGGGCTAAGAATACATAGAATACCTATTGATATTGTTGAAGCAGAAGAATTTGCGCTAGAATCTTGGATTCGTTCCCTTTATATTGCGATTTGTGTCAGATCTACTGCTGACGTAACAGGCAAAGATGGGTGCTTGATAAAAAGTCTTGATGTTATAGATCCAAGTGGCTGTGTCTTATATTGAAAGCTTTGGCTACCAAATATTGACTGAATATTTGTGTCTATATTTCAAAACAACAAAGAACAGACACTAGTGTTAAATCAATTCTTTTTTTAGCTGTCGTTTCAAACATCTGGACACTGATACAATCACATCAGTCTTACAGAGGGCTTTCATTCAACCGTCCCCCTTCTAAGTTGAAATTCTATACCGGTAACGAACCACTTTAAAGCTAGTTCGTTGACTCCAATTCGATTCAACGAAGGTTCTTTTGAAATTGAACTTAGTAACTGCAATATCGTATGAAAATTTAATACAGCCAATCCTCAAACGTTGTCTGTAAGCTAATCTGTGTCATGACATGACAACGTCTCCTGAATTATTTAAATCGTTTTATCGTAATCATTTCGTTGAATGTGAATATGAAACTCGAAATCCAACTGCCGTGGCCGTATTCTTGATAGACAGTTGAGTCAAAAGTTTCGGGTTATAAAACGAACGATGACATCTTTATACACTTCCGTTGTGTCTGGGTATGCTTCAACAATACCACAATAAATCTACGAAAAAAAAGAAATGTCGGTTTTAATGAAACTCATATCCTGTAATAAACTGTAAATTACAATGTCTGCGTACACTTTCCATACATTTGACACTTGAAACTGCACAAATTACGTGTGCAAATAGCAACTGTCTCTACGGCTGATAGCGACTGTAATATTTCATTATGATATATATACGACCGCCGAAAGTCCCTCGGCCCGGCCATGCGATTATAGACCTTAATGTAAAGCATAATTTATACACTTTATCGACATGTCCGATACATTTTGGCAGACAATTAGTTAATCACAATTTCCTAAAGGGTTGTTACAACTATAAATATTAAGTTGTTCTTCGATACACAGCGTGTAACACAAACCCTGTCCGATCTGGGAGGGTGCTGTTAAGAGTCATACTGAGAGTCTATTTATGTGGTTTTTTATGGAAAAAAGAAAAAAAATCGCCCCATTTTTTTTACCGGGCTATTACATGGGGTGCAAGCGGCTGTCGTTTAGCTGGTGTCTACAAGTCATAACTTATGACATCTGTAGTAAAATGATAATATATAATAAAATTGGGGTAATTTTGGTAGTCAAAACGTGAGTTGTATTTAAATAGTAATAACTTTTTTATTTAACGGAAAAAAAACAATGTTGTAATGTTTTTGCGGTACCCCCTTTCGGATCGGACAGGGTTTTTGTTACATGCTGTATAAGCGCCATTGTCGTTTTTTAATAGAATGGTAATTTGGTTATCGGTTCTCTGTCTCCGATTAAAATTGTGTGTTACGTCAAACGTTCCATAGACCTATAATATTTGTGGAAGTACTTAACTGTACAACGACTGTACACACGGCTACACATCAAGCTATACATTTCCAGTTTATGCTGATCTCGCATTGTATTGGATTTCCGTACAATGCGAGGTCAGCTTATACTGGAAAATATAGCTTGATGTGTAGCCGTGTGTACACGAAATATCAAAAACAGTCCCAACTTTTCATTTTTGCGTTTTCACGTAGTCTATTTATTTGGAAATACTTGTGTTCACCTATCTGGGAGCGAATTTGCGATTGAACAGGCAGATTACAACACTGAATGTGAATTCACGTTCAAAAAGAGCTACTCGTAGATTTCAGGAATCCTCGTGTTTATAGCCGAAAATTAAGAATGAGCTTTTTTTTTAAAAAAAATGGTTTATCCGCCTTCCTGAGCAACAGTATCCGTTCTCGCAAAAACATGATAATATACAAATTTACATTAACGCCGATTCCAACGTATTCACCACTGTCCCAAAGGTTTTATTATAATATCAGACATGCCAAGGAAACAAGCTCTTTAGACCTTGGTATTCCAAGAAATTCGGGGATCGTTAACTACGGGCAATTTTGCTTCTTACCGCTTTAAATATAAAGTTGTTATTCACTTGCCATTTAGCGCGTAATTCTTCGCCTCTGATAAATCGACCCTGTCAACTGTTCAGCCAGCAAATGCTAGCGAAAAATGATCCTCTTTACTTCTAGCGGAATAACATCTTTATCCGGACTGTACCGGGTTATTACTCATCTTATACAACTAGATTATAAGGTTTTAAGTTGTAACTATACTGAACTGGAGTTCAAATGTATGTATTATCGCGTGGATCAATGCCAAAGTTGCGATAACATTGTTATGTTTGTTTGAAACTGTGCCCGATTGAAACGTACAGGTGAAAAGGAAAATTTACTGGAATTACAGCAGAATAATTCGTGGTTGCTAATTAATTGATTGAATGTATTATGGCTGGCAATTACTCGGTTTCATTAATCAAATTCCATTAACACGATCTTTATATGAGTTTTCCATTTGTGGTTACAACAAATTTTTGCCAACCAATATTGCAGTAAATGCTTTCAATATCCAACACAGCACCACGTAAGACTGACGTCATACCTGATTCAGAATCACTTCCTGAATAAAACAAAGGTACTACTTATACGGTCATCCCAACTTTCTTTTAACCAAACCTCTTTAACTTAACAACGTCGTAAAGTCAAGTATATTTCCCAAGCATCGGTCAGGCGATACGTGTAAATACTTGAATAATTCATAGCACACTCTAAGCTACCAATTTAGGGATCCACAAATCGTGCCGAGCGAATAAATTAGGTGTAAACGGTACGGAACCCATTATCCTTGCGCGACCTTTTCGTATGTAATAAGTTAGCACTGTGATTGGATGGTACGGTAGAAATTCCTATTCATATAATATGAACTTACAAAATATGTGCTTAATTAGACTATTAATTTATTCAAAAACATTTGCAGAAGTCTGTCATTCGAAGTATCTATTTGTGATAGAAGGCACGCCATCATTGAGAAGTCCTGCAAACTAATAAGAATAAAATGTCTTGGAAAATACTCAAATTCGTTACACCTAAATACTTTTTACAATCAGGAATCTTGTCGCCATTCTGGCCGTTATTCAACTCTAATGCAATTCACCGCACCAATATTTATTCGTGTAACGAAGCTTCGCCGTCAGTTCTCGGAAATGCGAAGGGCTACCGGATTGTGCAAATGAACTGCAATGCCCATTTTAACGTGCACCAAACTTTAATGAGACATATACCCGCAAACATTGGTGGAACATTCAAAGCCAGTCTTCTTCTTCGTCGTGTCGATGGCACGCACGGCAGTGAATTCGATTTTGTTGGCCTAAAACTTCGCCACTGCCACGTCATCGTCGGTAGCAGCGCAGAAGTCACCATGGCTGCATTTTTTGGGGCAAAGAGGGTAGGATAGAATTCAGAGCCAGTGGAGCGGTTAGACAGAAAAAGCTATGGCTCTCCTGGCCATGCTCACTTTAGTTAGTGGAACGGTAAATGAAAATATTGATATAGTCACATGACAAAAAATTCACGCAAAACTTGACCAACACTTGACTGCTTCGCGGGCTTTAAGGATTCAAGCTTCGATGAATTCAAATGTCTGTACAAATGTTTGTCCATACACCGTCAAACATTGGCAGCCAACACGCGTATCTTTTGCATTAATACATTCAGTTGGATGCCGTCACAGCTTGAATTATGCGAACCTTGTACTACAATTGAAATAAGCATCAGTACGGATGAATGAAATTTAATCTTAGTACACCTAGGTAGTGCGATCAATAATAATGTCGGGATTTATTGCATTTCCGAGGTCTTGCTTAAACAAAATGTTTTTGCCATTAGTGATGTTTCGCAAAACGGTGAAGGAAAACATCGTGAGGAAACCGACATGTCCTAGAACCAAAAATTCGTAGACATTTTCTGACATAGCTACCAAGTCGCACTGGGTTCGCGTGGTGGATTACGGCCCCCTCCCTCTCACAAAGAGCATGCCTGTGTCCCTGTGTGATTATGCTTATGCTTGTTTTGATCTTTATAAACAATTCCAAAACCATTTACATGTAATGCAAGCATTTTTGTCAAACAGCTGAATTTAAATGTGCTGCTTCCCATGCCTTTAAATGAGGACCTTTCTACAATGAAGTCTCTTGTCTCATTATTATCTTTATTTTCGTTTCCACTAAGAATCTGTTCTGCGTGCAATGTCTGCCTACTGCTACTTAAGTTTGTCAATTCTTCGGGCTATGTCGGATCCAGATAGCCGATGGGGTCGAAAAGTTCTAGAGTGGCGACTGCGTACTAGAACACGTAGACGTACTTTGGAAGGCCTCAAGGTGGACCGATGACCTACTGAAGGCCGCAGGAATCCGCTGGATGCGAGAAGCACAGAACCGGTCGAAGTGACGGTGCTTGGGGGAGGCCTATGTCCAGCAGTGGACCTAGTTGGGCTGAGATAATGATGACTAAGAATCTTCCAACAATGGACTCTTTCCTAGAACCTTCTTAATTAAGGTTGTTGCAACAGCCACTTCCATATAGAACTTTTAAATTTCCGGACTGAATATTTTTTCTAGCAACTCTCCTCCGTAATTAATCTACAGAGTTTTATAACTTCTGAAACTAACCAACACCATTTTCTCTTTGAACGAACTATAAACTAGCCCGAACTTCGATCCTTTCGAGGATTTTTGTTACAAAGTTTAAAAACGGGTCATAAAGTAACCACCAAGTGAGTTTTTAATTCAGTTTAGCCCCTTTTTTTCTGCTTAGTACAACTTGTCTAAACTAGTTCGGATCAGATAGCAAGGTAAAACACACAAATCGCATTAGATGTAATCGAGGGTCGATGCAGTGCGGCTATTCGCGGCTGGGTGACGTCGGTGAGAAGGGTTATAGGAGTAGAAGGACATCTAACAGACCAGATCTAGATTATTCTGCTACTAATCTCTTTGATGACTAGGTAATCAGTTGACGAACAAAAAGGAAGACTATTTAAAACAATAATATACTGGTAATTTTAGCACCTAGGTGGAGCTCGTGGCTAAGTAATAACAGCCGCACGGGTTGGTCCATCAGGATAAGCTATGCTTGCCGGGGTTGGTCCGTGGATGGGTGACTATCTTCATATACCGAGACTCCTCCGGGCCTCGGAAAGCAAGTTAAGCCGTTGGTCCCGGCTGTCATTCGTGGATCTTTGACAGGCGTTACGGGTCGTCAGAAGCCCGGAAGTCTGACAACCAGTCTTACCAAGGGGTATCGTATTTCCTAGTTACTGGGTTGTAGAGGTCAGATAGGCAGTCGCTCCATGTAAAATACCGGTATCCAGGTACATCCGGTTAGACTGGAAGCCGGCTAGGCAGATTGATTGAATTTCAGCACCTAGGTAAAATTCTGATCACGCCCTACTACCTATTAAAGAAAATTACTAGAATGTTACCTCATACACCTACGAGTATAAAATACAACAGAAACATTTCAATTATACTCAGGACAAATCGTTTTATCCCAATGATGTACTAATATCTCGCCTTCAAACATAACGTCCAGATTAATATTCTGATTGTAGCAGAACAATTCACTCATCAAACGTGCATCTCGATCGGAGGCCGGCTGTGGAGTGGGACGGGGCGGGCTGCGATCCTATGACGTCATACGAATGCTCTCGAGCCTACCCTCATGTCTGCGTTTGACAGCTCGTACAAATGATGCTCGGTCACGTCGATCTCATGAACCTATTCCCCTTTGTTTTACAGCTTTCAACACATATTGCCTACTTAATCGATTTTAATATTGAACTTAGCGAAAAGTACCATAAGTATATTGGTACGTATAGAAAAATCCGTAATCGTAGTCAAGGTCGCGGCAGCACCATTAATTATGGGCATTAATTTGTTTCAGGGTTGAACGTATACATGTGCTTTTCTTTAGGTGGTGTAAAGGTTTAATAATTCAGGTTAACCTTGCAACAACGCTTTGTTTAGAAGAAGAATGTACTAATATTTAGACTTGTGAGATCCGGCAAAGTCAATCAATTGATCGTGTAGATCGGACGTGTGGAAATAATGATGAAGTCTAACACTCATAAGATTTAAGAACTCAAAATAAAGGAAGTAGAAGAGAAAAGTGTTTGAGTCTATAAAGCAACAACGATAAAACCACGCAAGGTCTATTATAATGATTTGTACAAAACAACTCAAGTGTAATGCATGGAGAACAGTGAACAAAATAAGAAATGATATCATTCATATTATTATTTAAAACCTGCTGTGACTTGATACCTCACTTTGCAATGCTAAGTGACCATTTCAGCTGTCTGAGTCATATCAAGATTAGGATTGTATTTTTAATGCCACAGGGTTGCAAATAAAGTGCGGAATTTATTAAAAACAAAAAGGTGAATTTTTACCCCATTTCTCTCTGTAATTGAACCCACAATTTGACTTTCTGCCGATCGTAATTTCGTTCGCTTGTATCCAAAATGGAGCTGAAATAATCGTTGCTCAAAGTAGAATTGCATATCTGTTACAAGAAAGAAAAAACTAAATGATTGTCATTGTTGATTGATATGCAGACAGACATTTGCCTTGTAACAACTGCCAGTTGTATACCAAATCGATTGTTTCAGGCAACGCTATGGACTTTTACAGTATTGTATTCGGTTTGTAGTATTAGTAATGCAAGCTGGTGGTTATTGCACCCTGGATCGCGTGCACACGAATTGTTTACGCTACTCGGATTGAAAGTCGACTAAACTAATTTGTGTAACAGTTCTTGAAAGTAACACTGTGTTGAAACGATAATAGACTTGTTAGGTGCAAGAGTCTTGTACAAAAAGTTTGCTAGGTGCACTACTTAAATACATTCGCACCTTAATTCGTGGTTTTAGTGTAAATTGTTTCACTTTTCTTCTATTTACATTTTACTGAGACCTGTTGTTTTAGTTTTTCTATTCTTACAGTTATTTTTTTTAACAGTGCACAGTCGAACTTTCTAAAATCTTCAATTAGCATTTCAACTTCTAAACACTGACAAGCAAGTTCTCCCATCTCCTTTAATTCTTCAATGCCAGTTAAAACTTTAAATGGATGACGTCAATAGTCTCCAACCTTCCCTCCACCACTCTCATCGAGGTTTATACCTTGAGGTGTCCATGAGCCAGTTGCACCCTTTTGCTTGGCTGAACACTCTAAGCGCGCCCTTAGCTCTGTAAAGGCCAACTGCGGTTAACACCACTTGTGGTATAACAGCTGTTCTTTTAGAATTAAACAGTAAACCGATTTTTTTCAAAGAAGACAGAAAGGTTTTATAATGTCTCAACTTTTACTCCTAAGTGATTACCCTAAAGTTCACACAACAAAAATTCTTTAAAAATGCGAGGTAAAATACTTTGTCACGAATAGGTCCCACGTCATCAATGAGTAATAGTTGACAAGATATACCTAGCATGTTCTCGTCGACATTTTATTAACATATTAATTCCAAAAGGTGGTGTCTTAATAATATGAACATCATTGAAATCCAATAAGGCGGGCTCAATTTTTTTACCAGTAATATTCCTTATTTTGGTTCCTTGTACTGTCATAAATTAATTTGGACAATTGTGACAGTTAAGGCAGTTATTCCTCGACCTTCCAAATGTTTTGCTTTAACAGAAAAATTTATAGACGGTGATGTGGTCAGACTATGAATAAGAACTTACTCTCCATGACATTATACAAGACAAAACAGCTATGCCGTCATTACTTGAGGCCGTAGTCACTGCTGTGACCAGAATACTTTAATGACGTGTGATGATGTCATAAGATCCAAAGTTATTAACATTGTCCCATTGTTTTATTGCGATTCACCCATTAGTCTTCACGACAAGTAGATTAACTTAGTCAACAAAGTGTTTAATGACGCAGAGGTGGTGTATAATTAATGACACTGAGTATCAAAAAAAAACTAAGGATATTGTTTGACCTATAACTAACTAATAGAATGGATCTGGATCTTGATGATATAATAACTATGCTTTTTGGTTTAATAGACACTATAACTTAACAAGCCCAAAAGTTCTTGCTCAAAATGAGGGTTAACCGCAAGTTGGTAGAAGTTTATAACAACATTTTGAGCATAAGACTTAAAATTAAAGGCGAGTCGGCGTAGGGTTATTGAGCCAACGTGGCTCAATATTTAAATATATCAGCAGGTTAAAATTTTTCAAATAAACCTTTTTGAAATGACTTATTTGTATGGAGTTGTTTTGATAAACTTAATGAGTATGACTACACATAAACGCAAATTATGACCGCAGTGATAAATTCATGGAGGATATTGTTTAACTTAAACGTTAATTATGAAGGTAGGTACAACATAACTATGACACATAGAATTACAGAATAATTTCCATTACCGACAATAATTGAACATTCATAATATAAAATACTTGGAAACCAACTAGGAACTATAACAGATTTAAACTGCACACCACTACTAAATTCCGATCCTACTTAACTTGAAGAATCACATAGTAACACAAAACTGGCTACCTGACTAGAATGCGATAATGACGTATGTATGATGTCATCTAATAAGACTGGCGATGAAATTGGTGCTATTGATTTGTATCAAATAAAAATATCTATGACATCAAATTTGAGCTCCGTGGTAATAAAGGCGAAGGCATTTAGCAAGTCCTTTGAGAAAAAAATGAGAATTAGATTCGGATAGTAACAGCAACTTTTCGGGATATTTATTTTTGTACTGAAATCAGATTTAGTAAAGAGTGAATTTGCTATTAATGCCAGAAAGAGAGCAGTCGCTATTGTTTGAAACGATGAAGGTTCTTGAACTTTTTCTTTAGAATTAATCGGCAAACATGAAAACCATAAAGAAACGCCTTATAAATCATTCACTTTTTATACCGTATCGATATCAATAAGTTCAACTCGCTATGTTCGTTAAACTATGACTAATACGTCTTTAGTAAAACTGATTACCTCACAAGAAATCTTATAGTTATACTGAGAACTGATACTGTGGTCATCACCTTCTTGTGACTAACCAGCTTATGAAGAATCATTCAAATTATGAAAAAAAATCTAGTAGTCATTGCTATTATGACCGACTCATGTTACGGTGAAGGCACCGTAAGCACATTTAATATAATTTTAATATAATGCTGCACAGCGTATCAAAGCCTTCTTTGATACGCTGTGCAGCATCTTATTTTATTCCGAATCTCTGGAAAATTATATTAAATGTGCTTGCTTCAGCTTTAACGATCTTTATGTCTTTTTCTAATAAGTTTAATTCACCCTTTGTTTTCCCATTGGGCATCGCTAAATGGCTTCATGCCGGTATCTTCTTGGAAGATCATTTTAAATTCTTGAATGTCTGTCTTTTATATCGGTCTTGGAAGCAAATGTTTAGGCTTCATACAATCTAAATTGATGAAATTACATATACAGCTAATAAAATTGTAAATGCCGACGCTTTGCATGTTCAAGTTGCAATCCGTCTGATAATTCCCATTAAAATACATGACATATTGTGTTCACCAGTGTATGCAATGAACACTATTATATGCTAATGTGACTCATTCCCAGATTGTTCGTAGAAAGACAATAGCATTATATTATTATATCAATTTCGAGGAACACACGAGCTGCGATGACAACAGTAATTAAAGCAATAATGTATGAGAATTGTCAATTATGCCGTGTAACGATTGCAGCGATAATTTTATATGGAATATCGGGAATTGAAGTTGCATTTTTGATAATTTTTATGGAATATCGAGAATTGAAGTTGCATTTTTGATAATTTTGTATGGAATATCGGGAATTGAAGTTGAATTTTTGATTGGTGGTACCGTTTCAATAAACGACATTATTGCAGTTGTTTCTGTTTATTGGAACAGATTCTGATTTATTAAAAAAAAATATTACTCATGTTTAGGTTTTTCAATGTCATGACAAGAATACGAAACTTTGAACAAGGAAAGTAATTCATCAGTACGGACTAGATTAATTATTTTAAATTATGCTACCTTTTAATTTCTGTAGGTACACATACATTTGTAATACTCATACTTTATGTATGAAGTATTAATCCAAATCTAATCATGAATGAACTCTTGCCTAGTCTCAAAGAAATGAACGCGGAAAATGCTTTATGCAACCTTAATGATGGGTGAGAAATAAAAGTAAGCCAGCATTGTTACTACCATTACATTGTTCAAAATAGTAATCTGTAAATCAAAGCTTTCAGAAGTGCAAGAACACCATTTGTTTTCTCAACAAACAGTACGATTCATTCTTGTACTTGTGTAACTTTAAAGAAATAGATGAACATTATTTTTATATTTCCAATAACATTCGCTCTATTTATTATTTATAGGACGTTTCACTTCACGGTATATTTTAGTATCTGTAATTTTCGCTTGTACTGTGAGCTGTGCATTGACCTCCCTTTACATTATTTTGCACAACGAAGGCTAATTGGCTTTATCACCACGTCCGCTATGTTAAACTAGGACCACAATCTACATTTTGTATTCGTCACGAAAACTAGAATTACTTAATTCGCCCTAATGTTTATTAACACAATTTTCAGTAACTCAATCCGCAAGTTTTATTTTGTTCGCGTCCCGGTAGCAAGGTCGTCGGTATTGATCTCCTCGAAGGCATTAGCCTAAATAGTAACATGATAAGCGATGCTCGTGTACATCCACAGCCATTACATAGAATAAAAGATGGTCCCCGTTCGACTTAACAAATAAACCACTAATTTATGTCTAGTCGACGGACGCGGCGCCTTTGTTGCGGCCCCGTTTTTCGCCTCCAAATCAATTTCCATGATGACGTCACCCGCACTCCCCTCGATCCCGACCCCTCTCTTCGGCCCCGGACCGCCCCTGCCACTAGGAACAGGAATACGACTACTTCCGCTCCTTATGTAGCAATGTCTTTCCATTTTCCGTCGACTTACATAAACATAAATGGTGATCTTTTTCCCTGCCTGAATATGTTAGCGACACTTTCGGACTTTTGCGCGCGATATCTTATCAGAACTTATTGCTTTACGAGCTGATGATTTACGGTTGGTAGCTTTCAGTGGATAATTCCATTATGATACCACGTTATTATTTTTTTGGTGTACCACAAGGCGGCCGCTGTGTCGCGCTCGGCGCTGCATAGTTTTAATTATGGATTCTTGTGTTAACTCTGGAATCCTGCACACATGATGATGAAGTACTCGCGATGAAACACGCACACATACATTAGGCAACAACTGAGCTAACGGAAACATAAACCGTAAACTGTATACCTAAAATGAAACTCTAAATTCAGGCGCAACAGAAACAAACCAGGTACAAACGGTTTATGATTGAACGCTAGCAGGTATTTTCGTACATAATATTAATGCTGAGATTAAAATAAACCTTAGATTAACGAAAGACGGACGACCGGCTTACCTCCTTGAACAAATAACCAAAATGTTCCTCACCACACGTTACACAAGCCCGTTATTGAGGTGCTACATCATTTTATTTACAGCTGTTGCAGGTTAATATGGTACAGCAACATGAAACAATCGAGATATTTTTGACGCCATAGCCGGCAGTAGATAGGAATGCTTCCCGTATCAATAATGACTTTACCGATACGTTACAACGTTACATTACTGCATCGAATCCTTTGAAGTTCGCTCTCTATCAGCACGGAAGCAAAATCAATACTATTGCTATTCACGTTTTTATTTCCATTGTGAAACTTTCCACTATGAGTAAACGATCGATATGTTTACATCCAATTTGGCAAACGGCAATAATTTTAACTACAGTTACATAACGACCTGTTGTCACCAATGTAATAGCCCCGAATTCATTATCTTATGTCATTTCATATCGCTTAATAGCAATACCAAACGAGCTGAATGCTTTTATAGTGTACGAACACGTCATAGCTGAAAATGAAGCTATAATTGTAAAAGCGGTTGTAGGACAATTAGCGGATGCGACCCTATGTTACAATTAACACTGAACTGCTTTACATCCCACCTTAATCCTCACGTTTTTAGCTCGTGGATCATTAGTCACATGATTTCTGATGTTCCCAGACACATAGAAACGAATTCCGAGACATGTTTTGCGACGATCAGAAATAGAACGCAGCGGGTACTAAGCGTGTTCGCGGTGTGACGACGCGCGGTGTTCGCGTCCCGCTCCGTCTCGTAACCGGCACGTAAACGCGTCCCTTTCGTGCGCACTCACTTCATTGTTTCAGCGTGTAGCTCCGTTGGCCGGCGGACTGAAATAGGTCGGGAGCGTCCGAAACAGACGGTTCATGCTATCGAAAGCTATCGCGAGGTCACTGCCGGAGAATCACGACACGACCACGTTCAATTCCTGAAACTGTCATTTTTCTTCATCACAATAGACAGTTATTCATCGTTGATTGCACAATCGTTTGTATTTATAAAGCGTAGCATCGACGTTGCCTCGCAACTAATTATAGTACGGTATTACATACCGAAAATAGAGCAATAACACTCTCACAACGTTACGTATGTACTGCAGTAAGCAATCAGCGGATTGTTTCCATAACTGTTACTGGTATTACGTAACAAATTGTATTGCTCGCGTACATTACCCGCGTACTATGCGGAACACGGCGTAGTAATCGCGATTTAGTTGTGACCTCTACTTGTTCAGCCATCGCTTTTCCTTTTGTAATCCTCCGGGTAATCTCATTGAGGCAGACAAATGGTTGTGTCTAATGTTTTCTAATCTTCGTTCCCTTTTTGTTCAGGGTCGTGATCGATTTGCTTCAACAATAGTGTGTTTCGAATGGAGGAATATTTATAGACTTGCTGCTATGTTACAGTATTATTACCAAATTTTCCATTTCTATTACATGAGCTATTACTCATATCCTCGATATCGACGATGATGTACAAATCAACATCAACTTTTTCATTTGCTTTATCAATAACTGTAATATCAAATCAAAATAGTATCTCACCAGTCATGTCATGTTCAACAATCACAGTATCTACTTCCATGATATTCTCTATATTCTCTTTAAACTCCACATAATACTCCTCTATAAACAGGAACGCGTAGTTTACGCGTTCTTTAATAAAAAAACATCGGTATTTCTTTGGATTTCTTCAGATAGCGTTGTTTCCCCACGTAATTTTTCTGCCGTCTCGGGGGAGAAGGATGAATACCAGCTAAACGGAGAACATTATTCTTAACAACCTTTGCGTGTATCAGGTGCCTTATTTATCTTCCCTACTCTAAATTCAGGCTTGGAAAAGTAGAATTGTCAGATGCATGTCAGGATGGTTTGAGAAAGAGAAATAAAACCGGCCAACTGCGAGTCGGACTCGTGCACGACGTATTCCGTACCATTATCTATAAAAACAGCAAAAAAATCACGTTTGTTGTATGGGAGCCCCCTTAAATATTCATTTTATTCTGTTTTTTAGTATTTGTTGTTATAGCGGCAACAGATATACATCATCTGTGAAAATTTCAACTGTCTAACTATCACGGTTCATGGGATACAGCCTGGTGACAGACGGACGGATAGACAGCGGAGTCTTAGTAAGTTCTTAGTAAGTCTTAGTTAGGGTCCCGTTTTACCCTTTGGATACGGAACCCTAAGAAGTGTAATAAAAAAATGTTTTAAAGCTTTGCTGGATATAATATATCCATTTCAAATCGGATATAATATTTTTGGCTTTCATATTTCTCAATTATTTCGCCAATTTACGGACACATTTGCTGCTGAATTGCTTCATCCAGTATGTCTGGTACGAAAATGGCGAGAAATGCGACAATCGATATCGGAAATGTGCGATTTGGAAATTTTTGCATGTCTGCCTTTGTTCAAGGTTGAATGTGTTCAACATATACTCCGTATATACAAGATCCCTATCAAACGCATTAGCATTCCTTAAAGACCATTTCCATATCTTGCCATCTTTCTCATAAATGCTAAATATTATTTTTTCCTTTGCCAATGACACAGTGTACTCTTGTGGTCTGTGACCTGTAGGTAGAGGTCATATTAGGAACATTATAAACAGTTTCTTGTGTTCATGCATTTATATGTTAATGTTAAACAGATGTGTTAAATATTATTCCATATTTTTGTTTACATTTATGACTTATGGTTTTTGTACTCTTTGCTGCCGTATTTTTAGGTTTATTAATGCAGGTACAGTCTAAAACTGTGTTTTGAACTGATTTTTTTTTATGCAGTTCTATCCATTTTGTATAGCACTAACTGTTTTTGATAATAATCACAATAAAACTCCCTTTGGTTCAAAAATAACTTTATAAGGTCATATTGGCAAAGAGGTTTCTGTAAAAATTACAGGAGATTATTCTTCAACAAAAATCCTGAATTAATCTAAATTCTAATAGCAAATCATGGAGAGACAATAACCAGTGTTGAACTACCACTAAAATTAAAAATACCAGTAACGAAAAATTTTAACCACTCACCAGGCATTTGGCATTCAGTAGCCTTTCATAAAAACATGACTCACATACGGGGCTCCATGAATTTTGATGAGCGTTGACTAGCAGTCACTCAGTAATGTCACACAGCCCTTTGATGGGGTTCGCCGACAATTTGTCATTGGCGTTTCCCTTCTATCGCCCCTATAAAAATGTAATGAGATTTTTCCGTCCAGTTTCGTGTAACATGATGGATTTTATGGCAATTTCTGGGTCAATGTGACTTGCACATCACGCGAGATTAGTATGGAAATTAATTAGTTAACGCTTTGGTGGTGGCAATGCGCGGTGCAATGAGAATTATGTGTTTGAATTTTTTAAAGGCAACAACCATTACTTCTGGGACTGCTAGCATATACATCGTAAATATTATGACAGCTTTGAATAAAATATGATTTCATTCTAAAATAGAATGGAAGCTCTGAATGGTCGCAAAATAGTACATATTCAAAGTGCAAATTCTGCGATCTCCCAGCCGCCGATCGGTCTATTTCCAGACCTAAGCCAGTTTGGTTGGATCGATCGTCAAAGAGAGTTTGGATGCCGTTGTTTATTCCACAACGAAATTAGAAGCTATCGACAATTATCAAGTTCAAGAAAATTACAATAAATCTACATTTGCTTATGAGGTCTTTAAACTCAGGTCCAAGGGGAAATATATTACTTAAGACATGGAAAGGTTGATTAGTATTCGCCTGTTGGTTTCCCCAAAGTTTCACTGTATTTGAGAGCCTCTTAGAAACTTACTGGTTTTCAGAAATTTCATCTTCTCACACGCTGCATAATTAACTTCTGATAGTAGCTTACATTATTCAAACTATTATTAAATAATTTACTTAGCAATCGTACAACCTCTGCCAGTTTCAATTACTGTTTCGTTACTCCAAGCTTCTGTTTCCAACCGTTCATATACTATGAATACGAGGAAATAATTCTACATATAAACTTTAGCTAGATCTATTTCCACCTTAACATTAAGGCGTTAAGGGAGAAATTGGTTTGGAGCACCAAAAGGAAATGTTTTCAGTACATTGAATGCCAGATTCGTAGTTGCTTGCCTAATTACACTTCTTCGATTTTGATAGGGGATGTGGTTGTAATAACACTCGGTTACTTTCGCATGTTTTTCTATTATGTTTCCATTTCAGGTTCTTATTCTTACTAGAATTTTTTTTCTGTATATTCGTTTTCAGCTAAAAATAAATCAAGCTTTTCATGTATGGTCGTAAGAATTTTCTGTTTAATGCAAAGACCTCCATCCATGTTTCAGCAGGTAGGTAATATGTTACCTTTAATATTTCTGTGTTTTAACAAAATACTAATTATTCCAGTCAAATCGTCGAAAGACGTTAATATGATAAAATGGTAATTAAATACACTTTACGATAATCCAATTACCGAACCAAAATGTTCCACACCTACTATAATCTCTTGATTGAGTTAATGGTAACGTACGCGTTAGCGTAAACGTAAATGCGTAGCCTATCCGTAGTGACCTAAGTGGTCATGATCTCACATGGCAAGGATTGACTATTACTGTGGACACAAGTCGCTGTTAGCACGACATGCTGGTTGATATCACCTACTCGACCGTTACAAGTCTCTAATCGAGAGTATCGAGACAACATTAGCCATTTCATGGTAAATTTTAATCCAATTAGGAAACGAAAAAGTTAAACACCGACATGGCAACCCATTGTTCCTTGAATACGCAAAAGGAAACCAGCTTCGCCTTATTAAAAAAACTGGTTCTTCATGACCGCCCGAAAAAGTGCTGTGAGAATTGCATCACGACAAGCTTTAAGCTCGATTTAAAATTTATTACCGACATTCGATCGATGAAGGAATAGTTTGAAAACTCGAAAAAGTAAAATTGAAACAGTAGAAACCATACAAATAGTGAAAGATGTAATTCATACCGTATCTTTAGAAGTAGCAAAAAATATGACTCAGACAAAAGACAAATCTAAAAAATTCCAGATCCTATCAGTATAGGCAGTAAAAGAAAATACCATTGATATAACTCCCGGTTCTATTAGTAAAGCAAAACGACGGCCGGTGCCACCGCCACAGACGATTACAGTTACGGTTACGTTAATTAGGTCGAGTACAACGAGTACACGTGAACTCGACGCTCGCGTGTGGGTGACGTTAACGACGGAACAATCGGTTATTCGTTAGCGGGTGTGGTTTGGTCCTTTATGGAAAGTGGTCCTTATAAAAATATAATTTTTTTGAACTTTTCGTTCGGTGTTAAGCTATTTTAGGAGCACCGGATACCAGGCCGCATTCTTTGTGCAAGTCACAAGCATTCTTTTCATATCCTTGCTAATCCATCGATTAATGCAATCAGATGTCTACTAATCACAAACACAAAATAATCATAGTCACAATATATATTAAACTTTATCATAACCATGACAGAGCCAGTATGGAACATGATCGCATCCGAACCAACAAACACACATGGTAGATAACCAGGCAATTTATCACAACATCAAAAATGATGGCTGCCATCAAATATTAACAGTGTATGCGAACACTCGTAAACAACAGTAATCACCCCATCCACGTGAAATTTAAAAATAAAACTTCGCCATCGTATCACCCTTTTGAGTTATTGAGCAATAGAAAAATCCATGATTATTTATTCTAGGAGCGGAGGTAACATAAAATCAGCTGTTTATTTTCCGAAATTGTGTGAGTCAGCTGACGGAAATGTGGCATTATTGGGACCGTTACCAATGGGATAACGGTCTTTCGATACAAACTGAATCTTTGAAACTTAATTCTAAGCTGCTCCTAGTAACAAAAAATTCTAAGCAGAAAAAATATAGGCCTTGGCTGTTACATAAAATCTCAGTGCAGAATTGGAACTTTGCCCAAAATTGGTCCTATCTCACTAGAGCCTATCGGCTAATACCGACATCGACATGGAACTGTATACGATAATACACATATGCCTTTTAGCGGATGGAAGATTTTGATTTTCTTTATATTTGGCTCGATATGATCCTGTTAGAAAGTATATAATTGAGAGATGTCATTTTTGATGCCAGAACTGAGAATCTAGTGACGATTAACATAGTGTCAGCCAAACCCATGTCTGATGACGCGATGTTGAACGACGTCGCGGACGTCAATGCGGTCAGTGACGTTGGAGACTAGCTTCATGTTTACTCAACCAATAACTATTGAAATTCACGTGTCATGACTATGACGTCACAAGCCAGACTGCTAAATAAAGAACACTGCTCACATTCCTGATATTACTGGAAAGTTTGACACTGTTGAAACTTTTATGTAGTCTGGCATTGCTAGGAAAAGTTTCTCAATGGTTTTTTTAATGAATTACTAGCTACTTTGTGAATCTTGATTTTTATATGTTATCAAAGGACAGGGCAGGGACATAATATACACTAAATATATTGAAACCTTGACAGATATTTTTATGAAAGAAAAGAATACGAGCAGTAACTATAGTCTTATCACAAAAGAGAGATCCTTGCTCTAGTCATGCTTTCAAGGCAAAGAATATCTGAATGAAAGAAAAGAGTGCAGCTTATGACACCGTACAAGTTGCTCACTGAAGGAAAAACACAACAGATTACTTACGCACTATTGAACGTAAGATTCCTTGTCACAATATAGTAGTCTAGTTACAGATTGCAACGTCACCCGTGCTGAAATATCGAAGCGAACAAATCCAGCCTTGAAAATATTTTCAAAGCTAGTATAGAGATTACCTTGAGCAATCTCACATTCCCTCTTATTACAGACATTAGAGTCACCGTGCCAACAAATGAACCATTAACGCTTGAAATCCCTCACTTCATAATACAAGTAAAAGCTAAAACATTTTAACTCATATCAGCAGATGCGTTCACTTGAAGATCAGCCGTTATTAACAGACGAGAATAGGTAAAATCTCCATATGAATTGTTAGTATTTGGACGTGCGCCCGCGACGGTCATGTTAGGTAACTGGATGTACGTCATCAACGCCCTAATATATGAGTTCTGATACTTCATTACAACTGTAATCTCTAGGCAATCGCGTGGGAGGGGCTTGCCTCGGATAATTCAAATGTGAATTGCAATACACAATTGTGTTTGTAATGTCTGTTTGAATTTTGATTAGATTAATCTGCGTCATCTTTACAACACATATGGTTTGTCCACATTTCGAAATATTAGGAACAGATGACCGGTCAAGATCCCTTTATCAATGGAACAACTTCTTATCTATGATCAAGTTTAGCTGTTTCAATGTTCAATCTAAAAGGAAGCTTATCTTTCGGTTTGCTGGCTTGCGTTTGATCAAGCACTACCCCATTTTAACTACAAAGATTAGACAAGTAATGTTCTGTTGATACTCATGAATTGAGTATTCTAGAAACAGATAAGTGAAATTATGTTCCCAGCTGAAATTATTCAACTGAAAAAATATAATGCAGAAATCTTTTCGAGTTTCGTTATTATGGCCTTGCAAAATATTTACGTGTGTTCATTTTACCACCTTTCTTCGTGGCCATTTCAGCTGAAATGAGTCCTGAAGACGTTCGTGCTATCACGTCAAATGTACTGAGTCTGGGAGATTTTATTATCTCAACATGTGCGAATAGGATCTTTCATCAAAGCTAACGCCGCGGAAGCAATTTCGTTTCGTAACCCTTTGCATGATATTCTGCTTATGCGTGTATCCTCCAGTGTACCTTTCAGATTTAGTAACGTGTGGGGACGCGCCCGATAACGTCACTGTTCCGTTTTCGCTTAGGCAATTTTGCGATACGATATTTAGTCAGTTTGGAAAAGGTTTCGTGAAAGTATTTCATTGGTTATTTAAAAAAATACCTCGATTCGTTCAAGGTGACTGACTTCTTGTTGTTTTACCTTAAATTCCAACTCCCAGGGACGCAACAGGAATTATAAAAGGCCGAACAGCAATCAACTTTCACAAAAACAATTTTAAATAAGGGAGTATGAAAACATATTGAAACACGTCATCGACTGACGTCATAATCATCAAACATCTTTACTTTCACAAGCCCTACTAGCTAGTTAGCTTCGATTAGACCAAATTACCCTTTTTCCTAACGTAACATTAGCAGAAAGCGGTACGTCACAATGATTGATTGAAATACAAAAATATACTCAATATTCGTAGCAGTAAGTGACAGCTAATTAAGAACTCACATGTGTTTTATTTGTGCCACTGTAAATTGTTCTGAATAATCCCCTAGTTTCTTCTAAATCGGCTCAAGCAAAATCGACTCTAGTCTCTTGCGTCTGAGTTTGTATTCCATTGCTCGTTCTGAAAGGATCGCGGAAGCTAAGCCGTCGTCTAAATATAATAAGTATATTTTCGGACTTACATCTTTCGTGTAATGATAGTATGTAAGTTCTGAGTGTATGTGCGTCATTTACGTCGTCTCCAGCCTCGTCCTTATTTTTTTACTATTAGTAAGATCAGCGTCTCTATCTACAGTGATTTCGCTAAGTTGTTTGTCACAAATATTTTGTCTCAGACTATGTTTATCGCTTTTTATATTTATGATACAGACAGAATTTAGGCATAAAGCAGCTGACACTATATTTTTACGGCGGAGGACACTTTCAGAAAATTACTTATCTTTGTTAAGAGCACCGAGATATGTAAATACTCTTTTGAGAGTTCTGGAGTATTTTTCAGTCTTTGACAAAAGGCACAAAGGTTGTCAGTATAAATTAAATGCAGCTGAAAAAAAAACAAAAAAAGAAAGTAATGTAGAACACCATTCTCCGAAACAAAGAGCCATACAAAAGGACGACAGACGTTATGCAAACGAGATTTTGATCACCAATAAATGTGCCGGTTTTATATTCGGGTAACTTCCTGACCACACAGGGCCCTATCGCTGCATTTAGCAGCCGTTGTAACTCCAAACGTATTGTTATTGGCTACGCACCGTTCCCGGGTTCGACGCTCGGCTAATCCCATTTGACCAACACTTACCTATTTTACTGCCTTTGCAAATTGGTCGTGGAAACTGTCGGAGCATTTCGACTGGACTCTGAATGTGTTTTGTTTTCTGGGGCATTTTTAACACCCACGTTACTATGTTCTTCTAAAAATAACTTCTTTTCGCTAATGAGTTGTTCAGCGGCTTTCAATGAGTTTTTAGTATTGTTTTATGATTTTCTCCTAAAAATATTACTCACAATTTTCATTGGAAATAAACTGGAATTGCAATTTACAATATTGCTTCAATTTGCTTCACAATAAAACCCAACCCAGATGGACCTCTTCATTGAACACTTCAAACTTCTGAGATCATTTCCCACACAATTTTTATGAAGCCAATAAAGCCGGACGTTTGGACGGAGGAATATCTCAATCTTAATTCGATATGAACTACCGATTTTCACAGTTCATAAAACTGACCACGACTGAAACTGAAAAATCGAACTGTCTTTCAAAAACGAATATGTACAAAATGATTTTAATCGAAGTGAACGACAAGTTTAGTTATTTTGCTTTGGTCGACAGCAAAGAAAACGTTTTGTATATAACATTATTGACATTGTAGAGAAAGGAGGAAACTTGCTTGTTTAGGATTCTCGTAGAAAGCATATCTGGTTGATATATAAATTTTACCATCGGATAGTTCAAGCGACATTGGTTGTCCACCCAAACATGACCCTAGAGGGACACTGATCAAAAATGTTATCACTATGAATTCCGATATAGTATGAAATGACTACCCAAATGTTATAGCTACGGTTCTAGCCACAAATATTTCTAGTTTATCTGTTATTATTTCAATTAGATACCTGACAACAAAAATGGTATATCTTTCCGTCATAAACTCCCGACTACTATCATTCCGCGTTCCACATTCCTTATGTTCAACCATTGTAATCAAGTATATTGTAAGACCCTATCCATAAAGTAATCTTTGTGTCGAGAGATTCTCACTGACCATTATTTCGCATGTCGAGCGAAACTGTATCGTTTTTCACGCCAATTGTAAGGACGCTGGGGACCGGACGCCGAGACCCTTTTACAAGATTCCCTCCAAGATAGCCTAATGCGTTATACATCTATTTACTACTTGGTATTGTACGTGAATATTACTGTTGAGGATTGGAAAATACTACCAGTTTTATTATTCTGCTCGGAATGGTTCCGTGTTTAAAAGTCTATTGTGTTTGTTAATGTTCCAAGTGGCGTGGCTCTGAGCGTACAAATGGATGATAAATGAGGTAGTGCTGATGAGTCTAATGATAAAAGCCGAGTTATTTGCAAATGACCTTGTACAAATTAATTAAGCTGGAACAGTGTTAAAGTGACTGGTAGGTGTGCCAGCTAAGGCTTTCTGCCAGCTAAGGCATTCTGCCAGCTTAATAAAGCTTATCCAAAACGTCTAGCAATAATCATAAATATATTAATCGATTTAAGGTGTGTTGTTTCATTGATAGCTGTCGGACTTATCGATATAAATGATCAGCATTGGTTTCGATTATACCCAATTTATTGCATATCTTTAGATTAACTTGTTTCTGACATTTATATACACGTTTTTCTCGAAATGGAATACAGCAATTTGGGAGCGTTAGATACTCATTTATTTTAATGAAGAGCACCTTCCGTTGACGTCTGTGGTCATAATTGTTGGTATCCTGTTGTCCAATTATTGTGTAATTGCTGAGCATATTCACCAAATATATTATGTGCTATTAATTTTCACACAAAAAGTATTTTCAGGTGCTACAAAAACACACCGTAAAAATAGACAGAAAAATGTTAACTCACAATACGTTAAACCGATTCCTCTCCAATATCTAAAAATCTATTTATTCGGTTCGGATTCATAGACAAAATGTCAGATCTTCATATTTATTTTACACTGGGAAAATTTATACCGGGATTGGTATTTTATTTTTACAATTTATCATTCCGGTCGGTAAGTTCTCCCCATGGAATGGAGCGTGTGAAGTGGGGCATCCCACCATAGATTTTCGCATCGAGGATATTTCAGATAAAACGTAAACATATATTTATGTTGTGTACTCCTATTGTATGTACTCGTACTTTGATGTTTCGCACTGATATTATCTATTCATACATTTACCTATTTATAGTAAACAAATTCAAAGCTTGGAAGGTAATTGCTTATATTTTATTACGGTTGAATATCATACAGAGTAATTTGTTTAGTATTCCAAATGGAGATCGTTCGGCCATAATCAGATTGAAATTCAATTTTTATGTTATCACTACAACGACCTTTACCGAATCGATTACTTTCAGTTCACTGCCATACATTTTCCATTCATGAGTGCTATTTTCTTCATGAATATTTTACCATAAGGTTTTGTTAGATCTAACTTTGGAAATTGTTGAAATTTTGTTAGATAAACTGGTGAAAATTGGAGTTCGTCGTCTCCTTGGATAGTAGCGCTCAGGTCGGGCGGTATCGATGTTCTATTTCCGTCGATACACCGTCAGACAGCTGTGTAGATGTGACGGTCCATCAGTTATTCAGATATCGCCCATTGTACTCCACCACGTGACTGAAAGACCTTGGATACCGCTCCAACAGTTCCATGTTTCATGGACGAAACAAGACCTATGGGAATTTCAAATTGATTGGTTGATTGCCGAAGTATGTTTGAGGATGTTGTCTGTAATTTTGAGTGCTCTTATCACTTGACCAATATTGTAAATTTTTGAGCCCTCAACAAAAGCGATTATTAGAAATGACGCACAATTTGACCTATACGAATATCTACATACACAAAGTGGCAAGTAAAAACTAACTAAGAAACTACTACATGTTCATATTGGTGATAGTCAAATAAAAGTGCAATTAATCTTAATAAACATCTCTATGGAACTAACGACAAGTTCGACTTCAACAATAATATAAAACAGCACAATTCTTGCGATATATTTCATCTTGCCAAGCACCGAAGGAGTCTTTTTATCATATAACACCAATTCTACGCTCTTGAGCAATCAGGACACTCTCTGAACATGCTATTTGACTAATTTCTCAGATATAAACCAAAGTAGACTTCTTAAAATAAAATTTCCAACTTTTGCTTGTTCTAAATCGTTGTCGATCATCTGAAATTTATATTCTCGCTGTAAGCGTTTTCAATAGGCATTACATTGTTTTCTATTTAATTCGTTTGAGGTGTAAACGTGTTGGCAACTACTTCAAATGTAAGCTTAACCTGTACTTCCTGTAAAGTACTGTTGATTTAAAACTGAATTACTATGTCAATTTATTTTAAACCAGCGCATGCGTTTATTGATCGCAACAAAACATCAGAATCTAGACTATGCTCTTGAATATTTTTAACTAGCTTCTTCGTCTATGACAGGCTGAGAGGAAGCTGCACATATTTCCTTCTATATAATTATCACAAGGCCATTCTAGTTTCATATATGTTTTCCTGAAAACAGTAAGGTAAAATTCAAACTACATATGCAATTAAACAATAATTACAAAACTTTATTATAAAAACCAATTGTGTACAAATAATACCGAAGAATAGGTGTTCACGAATGAAAGTCATGTTATTTTAATAATTCGTTCGATAGCGTTTACTATTTCGACCTCCGTTTTGGTTGCACGAAGGTTGTTGTTTTCGGTTCAAGGACACTTCCTATTGGTCAATATTTTACGAGCTATGGGAAGTAAAATACTCGCAGTCCCTACAAACTATACATATAAATAACATGCAACTTTCATAAACATTTAGAATCGCGCTGTAGATCTATAAAACAGTTTTGTAATTGTACTAGGTACAAGATTTTCTATTTATTTAATGTTGCAATGAAAGATGCTAGAGAAATCTGTTCTCACGATAATTCGATTTCTGATTCTGTTTCACCAATTGTTTTTGACGTGTCAGGCGAAGCGTCTTGCATACTCCACTAACCCTCCGTAAAATTCTCGTTACAAATACAAGGACGTGAACGAACAAACATGAAGGCTCTCGAATCAAGTGATGTACATCCAGAGATACAGCTGTTGATTAATTATTTATTCGTCACACATTGGCGCCAACCGTCGCTGTGTTGGCGCCAACTCGGACTCGTATTTCGCGCACCGCGCACGCTCTGTGTATTTTGATTTTATTACACGAGTAATTTTATCACAGGTATGTGTGTATGTTTGTACGGTCGCGAGAGGCCTCATTTATCCGTGACTACAGTCGTTCACTCGATTTATCGGCAATAAACCGTTTTTCGTACTCGTTTTATACGGTGGAGAGTACGCAAATATAAAAATTGCTTACGATTTTTAATCGATTATCAAAATAACTTTTCATTACTCGCGTGTGTAGGTAGGTGTAACACGAAGTAAACGACTATTAAACTGACAAGAACAGATCTGAATTGTTTATATGTTGTGGGATGTCGGCGCTTGTAGTAACAATGCTTTTCCAGCCGTTCCACTGGGATTTTTTCGTGGAAATCGATACGAAAGATCGGTCCCGAAACCGTATAGGAATATATTTGCGAAGATTAATTATGCAATGTCGGAATCAGGTTACGGGCAGTTTTAATATTGTTGAAAATGGTATCCATAGGTACTCCAAATTTATTTAATCAGATTATATCATAATTAAAATTATCGATGGGTTTTTATCAATAATTAGAAAAGATTGGCGCCTTTGTATCTTTATCAGTAATCGACCTAAATAGATGTATGCTATTGAAAGATTATCAAATTGAATGATAAGAAATTACAAACTTCAAACTATGATGGATGATATTCAATTACCAAAATCAGATACAGAATTGTTACTAACCATAAGGTCATCACTTATTTTTAGAACAATCTAGAATACTGCTGAAAATAGCTAACATTAATGATTTTTACATCTATTTAAGCAAAAAATGCTAAAAGTTATGTAAAAAATGAACAATGGAGTCAAAATACACGCAGGTAACAAATTATTACAAATTCATCATGCTAATACATACTGGGTTTGAAATCCAGAAGAGAAACAAAAAATATAAGTATCTGGAAATTAATCCAAAGCTAACTAAAATATACATCTTATATGTTTATCGGTTAACATGGAAATTACCATAATAATCAACAAAGTTACTTACCAAGTATAATAAAACAGAGGGGAAGCAGCACTCATTAGAGAGATCTTAATCTACTATTAGTTGGTCGTAATAGTCGTACTAAAGCCCCCTTGTTAATGTTTGGGGGCTTTTGTATCCTGTGGGTGTATTAGGAATATGTTCTGATGTTATAGTATCATTATAGTTATGTAGGATCAAAAGAAACGAGATCATTGCAGCTACTAATTATGCTTATGCTAGTAGCAGGGCATCAGACAAAAATTTAGGGAGTCAATTTTTCAGTTTTAAGGATAACCTCAAGGTAGAGCAATGAAAAGGCTGATAGAATGTGTAAAAGATAATATGGTAAAGAAGAAATGAACACTAATATGATAGATAATCGATATCAATAGAAGAAAACAGAGTAGGACGATGATGAAGTAGTCAAACCGTCACTCACAGCAATACTCAAAAGAAAAGAAATATACGTCATACGGTAAAATGTAGCGAGACAATCTTTGAATGGTTCAAAACATCATACGACAGAATCAATCGGCAAAATCAAGCATACACACTTTTATCATTACGCATACTCCTTATTTAGCAATCATTACGCTCAAATATTCTTTACCCAAAGAAAAGCACACATCCAAAATCAGTAGAGCTTACATTTTAACATGCCGAGCATACGTAAAATTAACATCAGCTCAGTAACTCGGTACATTGACTCCACTTCAATATTTTACGATTATCGACAGCCGTTCCGGCCTTCCGGTTCGGTATGCAGCTGTTTACTCATGTATTGAACATATCTACTTATATTTCATGAGTTTTTTGTCGGTGAATCTGTGCTGACGGCGGAACTATCGTGGAAGTCCCGAAGTATCGTGTACTTGCCCGTTGCAAGGAAACGATACCTGCTGATCTTCGATGTCATTCATCAATATCGATGTCGCTTCTAGACGTTTAGTTTGTAGCTCAGCGAATATGTCACAATTATTGTGTTTTACGTTTTGAGTAAGCGTTAGAATTACAAACATCAACAGTGAACAGTGATGTGAGAATGTTGGCATAACCACATCTGGTAAACAAGTCGGTGATAGCTGAATTGTTTTCAGCTCAAGGAAGGAGGCTGCCTATCTTCTTGTCAAACTTGACTTTGAAATGCATATCAGGAATAGCTACATTATGCCAATATGTTGAATTGGTACCATTATCTATTAAACCAATTACAACTGACCGAATAAAATTGTTTACACGACTAACCCATTACAATTGTGCTTCTAAATGTCAGTTACAAGATTGGCACTAGCAAACATTTTGATGATGACGCGTTCCCTTTAGCTCTTCTTCGACGTACAGTGGTCTAACTCCCGTATAGATATGAGATTACTCTACCTTGGCATCATACGTAAGAATTTGAGCCCATATTAGATTCAAAACAGACATTTCTAACTCCATTGCACTAAAGTGCTGAAGGTGCCTTAATTTTTTTCCTAAAAGATTAATTGACCTCTCCTAGAAGCCCTCCCTGTTTTCCTCTTCCGAAATTAACATGATATAGAGTACCTGTGTTTATTGTTCGTACACTGTTTCTGGGACAGTTTACACAAGAACCTCTAAAATAAGAGTAACGACGTGATTAAACGGTATGTCCAAACAATTTGATGCAGGTCATGACACTTTATGGGATAAAAGGAAAACAGTAGCCGGTGCCTGTTTTACAGTGCCAGTTGCTTGTTTTACTCTGCTTGTTGCTAAATCCCATGACGATGAAGTCAGGAATATAGCAAGCGATTTATTCACAATAGCTTTCTTTGACATATTGCTTTGAACTATAAAGAAGAATAGTGTCATCAAAAAGATGACTGAAAATAAAAGGCTTAGGTTAAGAGAGAAACCAATGCGTGTTAAGACAACAGAAACAAAAGATAAAACACTCTGATTAATTATGTCACCAGTAATTTCACTACTGACTCACAAAGATGCCTCTAAAAGCCATAAGTAAAGATATATCACTCACTTGACAGGCTTTTCACAAGACAAACGAGCCATGGCAAACAATTCGCCTCAAGAATTAATATTCATCACACATGCACAAATATTACATCATCACTCACTACATTATGGTGTTTGTTGAGAACATTCGGGTACGGCTGGAAAACCATATAGCATGGAAAGTGGAACTCCTCCCAGAAGCCTCTTCTAAACCCAACTCCGGACTTGGACTATGAGCCAAGCCTTGGCATATATGCCATATATGAGTATTTCTGATGAATTCACTGTATTCACTGATCTACCTTCTGTCTAAGCTATGTCCTTGTCGATCTTCTTTACATTTCATTCATTGGCTTCATATTGTGAATGAATTTGGAAGGCAATGTACGAATTTGCCTCTTATCACTCTTTCGGTTTCATTTAACATATTATCGTGAATTTGACGTTTTCGGGCTACGATAATTGCTTTAAAAAACTGAGCGCCTGTACTTGATGTCTGAATACTGTTTAATTCTGATAAAAACTACTTAAATTAACGTCAGTAGTAAGTACCCATAGTTTACGTCTTTAGTGGATAAACTTAAATAAAACTACTCATCCTCTCTCATCTCTCATCTCTTATTGGTAGAAACCGTGTTTAGCTTTGATGTTTACAATGGTAGGTATTCCATTCTACATTCAAGTTACATACAATCATCATCTCCCTACCCTTGGCCCATATTACTTGGTATCGGCGCAACACGTTTTCTTCTACCACTCTCCCCTGTCAACCGTCACGCTATCATTTCGTCCCTTCTCTTTCATATCATTCCTCACACAGTCCATCCTACTTTTGTTTGGCCTCCCTCTCAATGAATATGTCAAAACTATTTTGCAAAGTACTGAATAAATGTACAATATTTTCCTGGCTAGAATGCCGTGTCTACGAGACTCGGCACAAACATGCATACAAAATGCAACACCTTCATTATACTAACGATATTCTAAAAATAACTTTGCCATATAACGTTCGTTTAAAAACAATTGCCATTGATAATAAGTGTAATAACTAGGAAGTAGTGGCGTGAGTAAATAATATAAATGAGTGTGAACCGAACAAAACGGACTCAAGGACTGTATAATTTTGTTATTTAGTCAATTTCACGCGAAATTCTTAAGACCCTACCCTACCTCAAATTGCTTAGCATGATCCTCCTTTATGCCGAAAATATTGCAGCATTAATATTGAAATAAATATAATGTTTAAGTTGAGAATTGATGCTAGGTCCTATGTTTGGTGAAACACGATAAACTGAAATTTTCTCTATAGAAAAAAAAAATCAAAGTTACCTCTAAACCGAACTATAAACCGCTGGTTTTCAAAAAATACTTTAAATTAGATCATGAAACTTTGCATAATAACTGAACTAACTATAAAACAGGGCTTATGTCTTATTTTATTTTTATTACCATTATTTTGACCGTAAAAAGCAATTACCTAAACTATTCGAGGCTTGAGAGCCGCCAACACCCCACTCCGTCTCGCTCTCACTCAGGCCGCGAGTAGTATGGTGCGAGCGAGATAAAATCGGAGGTAGGGTACAGCCTTAAGATTTGTCTATATCCCCTTTAGGTCGTTAACACTGAAAACTATGGTTTAAATTACGCGATAATTTCAAGATATAATAGATAATGAAAATGAGAGATGAAGACGTATAGAGGACTTTCAGTAGATCCTCATACCGTTTGAACAAGAAATGCTATTACAGAACAAATAAATTAAAACTTTGCAATTTATTTTTAAACACAAAGTTCTAAAAAAACGTCCCATCAATTGTAACAAAACAGCTCAAAACGGATGTCACTACCAGAACGGTCGCAGCCTCCCTTTGCCTAAGTAATGTCCCGAAAAACAAATTCTTTTATTTTATTCCATCGCTTGGCATAACGCTAAATTTATTTGGCAAATTACGAGAACCAATTCACTGAACAATTTGTAAAGGGGAGGTTCATCTTTGAATAATAACAATTGTTTTGCTGCCACGTGTTTGCTTATCAGAACAGTGAACACACTTTCGACAGTTACCAAGTGGCTAATTAGTGTTTTGTTAATTAGAAAGTTTGATGAGCAATTATTGGTTGCTGTGTTTTTGGTTTTGATGATATAGCTAGTCATTGACTAGCTACACCATATGAAAACCGTTATTCAGCGGGTAAAACCGTTATTCATAGTTTGGTTTTGTTTTACGTAAGTTTGAAGGAAAATGCGTGTTCTAATTGAGCTCATTGTCTTTTCTTTGCTATTGCGTTCCAACCAATTTTCGTGAATCAAACTATGACCTCTGTCTATGTCAATCAACTTGTGGATATCGGCCCAAATTATTCATGAACCTTCCTATACTTGATATCATAAAACGGAATCAATAATTCAATTGAATCCCTTAACAATTGCCCCTAAACCCATCCCATTTCAAATTGCTTGATTAAGTAATAAGAAAAGTTCTTCGAAATCCATATTCGAACTTTAGCAGAATTAAAATTTCCATCGCTCAGTTTTCTAAGCTAAGACGATCTCTTAGGTCTCGATGATAAATATTCATAGAAGGGTGGAACCCACACTGTCAGCGAGTATTTCGTAAGGAACACGTTTAAGAGATAGGGTAGTAGGTAACAGGATTGGAAAATGTATGCCATAAAATCCACGGATTATGGACCTTATCATGGACTGGGAAGATGTTTGATAGCAATATTATGTCTGGATGATACAGATTTAGTATATAAAAATATAGTGCGGAAAGTTCGTACGACTGGTGAGTCGATTCCCTCCGCTGCCATATGCCGATCACTAAAAACCTCTTAAGCATAAACAAAATATTTATTTTTATTTATACAACACATCCCATAGAGTTCATCGTAAAAAGTTATAAGTAGTTCAGACTCGTAGTACCCTCGTTCGTTAATATATTTATATACTACGCCAATGTTACTGAGGTCGATGCTCCACCAGAAACTAATACACAATCAATCAATCACATTGATGCGCACACGCTCATGATTGATATGTATGATTGACAGACAGCAGCACAAAATGGAAAAGTAACCAAAGAAGAACGCAAATAAATAAATTAAGCATGTTTTTAAAACCCTCTCGAAACATTACAAAGCAAGTTTTGAAACTCGGTTTATTTACTTTAAGCAAGACGAAAAAGTGGAGTAAATCAATGGAGCTACTGACTGCGCAAAGGCTTGTTGACTTGACTCAAATGAAGAAAGCTTTGAGAGCTCTCATATTTTAGCTTGAGACTATATTTCTGTCCGGCTACATGAATGAACAACAACAACAATAACAACAACAATAATTACATGAATGAGCAACTATGCAATCTTCGGTGAAGTTTCGCGATGAAGCTATCAAATTAATTTCAGCTTTTTTGCTACAAACGAGGAGCGTATTTGCTTCATTAGTATGTAATCTTATGCCCGTGTTTCGTTTCTGTTTTGTTAATGAATGCTAACTCTATTGCTTTTTTGTTTCGCGAGGTTATATTCTGATGGCTAGCTTCCTTTCAGCCGAAATGGAGCTTCCGTTTGTTTATTTATTTTTAAGCTATATTCTAACTAGAATTTATCTACTATTTATTTTTAATAGGTACTACGGAATTTTGTTGATGTTATTTATTGAGTGTTAATGGTAAGAATGAGTCACTTTGATTAAAGGTCATGAATTCGTAATATAGTGTAGCTATGCTATCAAACTCGACTACTTTTAAACATGCACAATAAAAATGTAAGCCAAAAGGTTGAATAAAAAAAAATCTATAACCCCTCTAGACAAGGTCACTGCGTTCGTCAACATATCTGACATATGCCAAAGGATAACCGTAGATGTTATTCCAAAAACGAATTTCCTAACATTTCATTGGCTTTTTGACGCACAACTGCAGCAACTGACTTTGTACTAGCGGTCTTTGTACAATAATTTCCAGTGCTGAAACGGTCCAAAGATAATACAAAATCTCGTTTCCACAATCAACAGTTTCACTGTACAGTATAAATTTTATTACGAGCGTAGCGTGGGTACTTTGTGCGTTATCGCATGCCCGTTCATGCTCATCCAATATGAATGGCAAGGAATACGTCGCTTTTATATCGCCATTCCAAACTGTTCGCAGCAACTTTACGATGATATTTTTTTGGTTACACAAAAATAGAACTTACGTAAACGATTTAGGGCTTAAATCTTGTTTTATTATGATTACATATTTGTGGTTATAGTCGCACGAACAATAAAAAGTTTAATCTTTTTTATTCGAAAATAATAAAGCTCAACACATGTTAAAATCGATAAGAAACCGCTGGCCGCTTATCGAGAGCGGTTTCTTATCGATATTTTCAACATTTTTTAAAATCGGTTTTCAACCTATCGAGTATGCTCATATAATCGAGAAATTGAAACGAAATATTCCAAGAGCTTCAATCGTAGTAGCGGCGAAACTTCAAACGTATTTGAAGATCTTTTATGTGTTTGTTTATCTAATTAAAGAAACAGACGTTTTTGTTAGACACATATTTTTTTAAGGTCCGGTCATGTTATGTCATAGTTTTTCACGGATTTATTTTATTTACATAAAAACTAAAGATGTTCTTGAAGATAAATGAAATTGTAGTTTACCCTTGTAGAATTTTCAACTTGGTTTATAGATAGAACAACCAGAAATGACCTGTTTATTTATTTGTCAGTAATTGCAATGTGAAACATATCATGAAGCGAATTTAAATAGGAGGTCCTAAAAATGTTCGCTTGTGTTGATACACATATTCGATTTTTGATTTTAGGTTTTGTGGATCACCACAGAAACTAAAATCAAAAATAGAATCAAAGGTTATTTGGTAGACATTTATAAAACCGCCCTTTAAATTGTACTCGTAAAATTTACGATTATGTTGTGTTAGAATTTTAAATAAAGAATATTCTTTTCGTTTCTAACTGTTCGTTTTCTTTATCTCCAGGTCTTAGCGGTTCGAAAGCTGACCTGCAGCACAGGCGGGAAGTGTTCGGCTCGAACCTGATCCCACCAAAGCCCCCCAAGACGTTCCTTACGTTAGTCTGGGAGGCCCTGCAAGACGTGACCCTCATTATCCTGGAGGTGGCAGCCGTGGTCTCCTTAGGGTTGAGTTTCTACAAACCGTCAGATGACCCTTCTGATGTTGGTAAGTTTTAAGCACCTTTTAGTAACAGTTTCAAGGATAGATCCACTTAAAGATTAGAATATGACGTTAAAGAATCAGTTCTCGACCATACTGTTAAAAAAACTTAGCCAAAGCCCTGATTGATGTATGGAAGTGTAAGTGAACGAATGTGAAGAAGCGTTTATACTTTCTGGCCATCCCTTTAAAGGATAATTCGTTATATTAAGTTCATAGTGGAAGTCTTGAAATTTAGGCACCTGTGCTTGCAACAGATGCAACTCAGAGGCAATTTCTATGTAAATTGTCGTCTACATTCATCATGTCCAATTCTGTAACATATCCAGTCACATTGTTCCACAAGCTCATTCCCGTAACTGTTACCATAAGATACCATGAAAAGGTTACGATCGATTGCAAAACCCATGTGCTCAATGTGAATAATTCAGAGTGGAGTTTGAGTGTCCCGTTCCAACGCGTGGGCCACATGCAAAGTCTTTAGTTGAACACAATATAAATGTTCTAGATGGTTGATGTTGTCGATGTGTGTATATAGCCTTGCAAAACGTCATTTAGCATCGGTGAGAATATAAATAGGTTCCCATATATTTTAAGGATTAGGAATATGCTTACTGTAATTGGCGATGTTCTCAAAATTTTGAATAGAAGCTTTGTAGCAGCACATCTAAGAAAACTGTCCCGAAAAGGTATAGTCAAGTTTGGAAAGAGAATTCACAAGTTTTTTTATTCTATCTACGATCTATTTATTCAATAAGAAAACCACAACACAACTTTGGGAGCTTGACATAATAATTCCAATAAAATTGTTAAAGTCATCTTTATTATAATATACACTTTCGTAAATTAAGTATTTTAGAAAGCGTTAGACTAAGGTAATGTATATTAATTAATGTATTTTTTCTTTTCAATAACAATATGGAAACATTAGACGATCCTGGTAAGATTATGTGATTAGAAGTAACACGGTTGTTCGTTGTTAGAGCTATGTAGGTACTCGAGTACAATTGGCAAATAGATAGATCACAATTATTCTGGGCACACACTTGACCAACGAAAGCCGAACAGCTTTCCTTCCGAGTCTCCGTTGTCGTTCGCGAAAGCACGTCGACGTAGTCAAGGAAGGCTAGTAAAAGTACACTGTAGGCTTTCGTTGGTTTGTCTTCACTCAGCGTAACAACAAAATTCCTTTACACGACACTTGCAACTAAATCGATACTTTATTGTTCTACTAAATATCTGTGTTCGGGTATTCTTATGTCTGTTTCTTTACCATGGTTTACTTTTCACATGAGTAAATCGTAGTGCTGATATCCATATGGTTTTGCTTCGACATATAACAGAAAATATATAACACTTACCAAAGTTGGTTGGAATTCTAAAAAAACTGTATCGAATCAAGATCGTACCGAGTATTACTATCAGCACTATATCGTGAATTGGCACTAAATACCACGACTTTTGATCAAATGATCTGAATCTGAAATTACATACACTGCATTTTCTAGTCGAAATACATCCAATAACACAGAACTATTTAATAAATCCCACTGTAAAACAATATTAATTGAAAACGGTTATTGATAAACAGTTTTCCACTTGATTCGACCACGAAATGCGGTTTCTATTCTAAAATTACGACTTTCGACCTTATGTGGTCATTACTAGAGAAGTAGAGACCATGGTAATGGGGCATGTTATATTGATTTAGTTGCGCACATATCTTGAGTACCACATTGTAGTATGCACCCTGTAACCCTGTCCGACCCTGTAGGTTTGTCTGTCCGCTTGCTAATACATGTAGCTCTTTATTGTCTACAAATTCAGCAATTTTCTGAACTATGAAATATTATTATATAGAAACAACCTCAGAAAGAAATGCCTCGTCTAATATGATTTTAACATCCGACTAGATATTTTCAATAAAATAAAATCTACATTCGTTCTTAATGATAACAAAGCGAATGATACTAACAACGTTACAGCTACACTGGTTGACCGATATTGTGAAGGTATACCTGAATTCAATGAACTGAAATGAATCTACATAATCACATCGCGAGGCATGGCTGCCAACGAATTGAAATACGATCACATACATATTTCAACAAATTACGTGTGAAATAACCGATATTCACAATTCACATGTATCGATATATTATATTAATTTATGAGGTTTTGCTTGATAACATTAAAAGTATCAAATGGAGCATCTCTTTTATCTTATATTTCCTTTGAATGTCGAGTCCCCTGAGGTTTTTAATGTAACCTGTTATAATCATGATATGCTAATCCTCTGCTATTAAGGATTTTATAATGAATCTGCCTCACACACTTGTACATATTACTGAAGGTCATATTTGTGTAAAGCTTATCAAAATAAATGAGTTTATAGACACTTTATAGTAGTCTCAGTACTTTTATAAATACAATATCATCATCTGTTGTATCAGTTGATATTTTATTATTAATATCACCCATATCAATAGTTTTGCGTGCGTCTAGATCTTCACAATCTGTATCATTCGTAGCTCCCACAAGATTCTCATCTTAAGAGAAATAGATATAGCCTCAATCAAAAGCGGTCACAGCATTACCATTCCATCAATTAGTCCAATGCATATTACAGCCACTATTAAATTGAATGCCACACCGTTATAGAATCTGTGTTACACCTGGTACGGTTTATTATATCTCCCTTCTCTCTCCTACTCTATATCTTCTCTATCTATGTCTCCTTCTAGTAGTGTGATTGTTTTACCGTTGTAGTGATGTTCGTCTACGATGTTCGTTTAAATGGAGTCTTTAAGGATAGTTACTTTCATGTTTAGTGAATGGTAATTAATGTTTATAGCTGTTGTTATTATTGATATATCTCCAACTCGTCTGATAAAATAAATAGTACTAATCTAGAATCTATTTAAAATTGTAAATGATTGTCGAAATTTTAATGTAGTCCTAATTTTAAGTTGTAACGCTTCGCTAAATGTCCTGCAATATGCTTTAATTCTAATGATATATAAAGTCCTTCAAATATTAGTTACCTAATACTGATCCACAGCAACACTTCAAGCTTTAACACCGATATTAAGCACCACCTATGTTCTTGTACTCCTATTCAAGCCAACAGCTTTGAGCCTCTGTTTAATTACCAGCTAAAATAATCATTAAGTAATGTATCTGTCGCAGCTAACTAACTTAATTAGCCTTTCAGTTAATAGCCTGGCTTTTTTACTATAAGGTGCCGTTCAACTAGCGGCTTAAATAATATTCATTATAGGTTAGGTTGGAACAGTGACCAACCATTTGCGAGCCGAATTGGTCGCAGGGCACCCCGACCAAATGGGTTAGGTTAGAACTGTGACCAACATCGCACGAGCGAAGCGAGCGGCGCCGCGGCATCGGCAGGCGAGCGCTACTTCCAAAAGCTAGGCTGTTAACTAAACGGCTAATTAAGCTAGTTGGCTGCGACATATCCATTATGTTTATTTATTATGCCTATTGCTCTACTGCTCAGCCATTTTTGAGTTCACACTTTTAGGCCTGTATTTTACTTTTAGAACCACACTCGAGCATTACTTAAAACTAGTTCCACTAGGTTTTGGGTTCGATTCCCAAGTCGGACAAAGTGTTATTGGATTTTTCCATCTGGAATTTCTTAATAGTAACCAAGTCTGGATTTGTGGTCCTGATTTATGGCAATTGGCTAACATGGGACTTAAAAATAACTGGCGAAATGTGGGTGTACATACTAAGATACACCTCTGCCTTACCGTTCGGGAAATACAGGCGTGATATTATATTATGGTGTTTCTGTATTCAACACTAGTAAAAAGACCCAAAATAAACAAGTTTGTCCAAAAATATAAAGAGCATTTAATTAAATAAAGCCGTGGCATGTTCAAATTAGTCGATAGCCAACCGGGTGCTTACTATCGTGGCCCGTTCATTTGATATTCATTGAGCGCTCAACGCGTTAATGAATTAATCACTCTTTATCGGGACCTTGGTGCTTCCTGGCTGACTGAAAGTTTAACGACGTGAATGGGACAGAAGAAAAAAAAAAGAGTGATTGGCGGTTTTAGCATTGGCGAAAAATAAGAGTACTCTAAACAAAGTTTAAAAAATTTAAACTCTAAATAACAAATTAAATTGGAAATAGTAGCAGTGTTGTATTAAATAGCAAAATTAAACTTATTAAATTATGGACTTTATTATATTCAACTAAATTGGTGTTGCTATGTTAAAACCATAGACTGTTATCTGTGTAAACGTATATCTTAAAATTATATTTATTATCTATGTACACCTTATATGTATTATCTATTATATCAATTTATACCTACTATGTATTATCCTAACCCTGTAACTATGTACACACGGCTACACATCCATCTATATATTTCCAACATAAGCTGACCTCGCATTGTACGGGAATCCTACACAATGCGAGATCAGCATAAACTAGAAATGTATAGTTTGATGTGTAGCCGTGTGTACTCCTTCCCCATCAATTTAGAAGAATGTTTAGAACACCTTGTAATGTACTGAATATTTCATAAGTATATATTTTTACCCGACTGCGGCGAACCCCAAAAGGACGGTAATGTTTTTATCAATATAATTCATGTATTTAACTGTTATTAAATACATTTTTCAGCTCATCTTGACGAAGAGGAAGGTCACTATCAATGGATCGAAGGTCTGGCGATCTTAATATCAGTCATAGTCGTCGTAATAGTTACTGCGTTCAACGATTATACGAAAGAAAGGCAATTCAGGTATGTGGAAAACTTTGTCATTTATTTTTAGTAACCAATCCTAACCAATATTAAAAGTGATTTTGTTTGTTTCGCTTTCACGCTAAGAAGGCTGAACGGATGTGGATGAAATTTGGCACATGGGTAGACCATGACCTGGAGAAGGACATACTTTTCATCCTGGTCCGCAGACGAAGTCGCGGGCACCAGCTAGTAATAAATAATTATAGGGACTGATCAAATACATTGGCGAAGGCTTGATTAAAAAGCAACCCACGCGATTTTGAAGTACTATCTATATTTTTTGGATATCGTCAGTTCAGTCACCTCTCATTTGATAAAATGTTATTCCCCATGCACTTGTTTTTATGGTTTTCGCTTCTCATCATCATCTGCCTAGCCTTTTCCCAACCATGTTGGGGTCGGCTTCCAGTCTAACCGAATGCAGCTGAATACCAGTATTTTACATGGAGCGACTGCCTATCTGACCTCCACAACCCATTAACTGGGTAAAACGATACCCCTTGGTAAGAGTGGTTGTCAGACTTTCGGGCTTCTGAATACCCGTAACGACTGTCAAAGATCCACAAATGACAACCGGGACCACCGGTTTAACGTGCTTTCCGAGGCACGGAGGAGTCTCGATATGTAAAGATGGTCACCCATCCACGGACCAAGCCCGGCAAGCGTAGCTTAACCTGATGAATCGACCCGTGCGGCTGTTATTACTTAGCCACGAGCTCCTCACTTAGCCACGAGCTTTTCGCTTCTATAACATCCAATTTTATTACCAAAGGGAAAGTTTTTTAACCCCATGTCAAAGTTATAGTTGTCCTAGCGATCAATGCTTATTATCTTTTCACATGAGAATAGACCTTTGGCCTAAAGTGATAATATTATTTAAAGGCCTGTGCCTTAAGCATAATAAGCCTTTTGAACCGACTTCCAAATAGGACGAGGTTCTATGTTCGTCTGTATGTATCTTTAAAAAATTTTTTTTGTTTATGTCATCAATATTTTGCCATTTTTGAACCTATTTGAAAAAATATTTTTTAGTTCGAAAGGGTAAACTCTCCAGTTGATCTCATATAAATTTTATTAACTTTGCTTACGTAGTTTTTGAGTTAGCTTCAATATTACGTGTTTTTCCCACTTCATATAAGTCGACGACGTTCTAAGTGACTCCCGTCACTGTTATTTACATAACTAAAAAGTTAAAAATAAAAACATTTTACAAAAAAAAAAACAACCGAAAAAAACTCAAAAAAAGTAAAAAATAACTTTAATTTCGGAAATCGTACGAAATTTGAAAAGCAAAGCCACCGATTTCCGAAATTAAAGTTATTTTTCCCTTTTTTATTTTGAAGTCGGTTGTTTTTAACGTTTCTACTGCTGGTACACAGGCCTCCTCTCTGTGAGAGGGAGTGGGCCCTAACGCACCACCCAGGCCCAGTATGGGTTGGTGGCCTGATTCAGTCATAAATACCAAATGTGTGTCTTGTTGTGTAAAGCTAGGGCGATAGATTCTACATTTACTAATTGTGTACTATTTTCCATATTCCAGAGGGCTCCAATCTCGGATAGAAGGCGAACACAAGTTCGCCGTGATCCGAGCGAACGAGGTGAAACAAGTGCCGATCAGCGAGATTGTCTGCGGGGACATATGTCAGATCAAGTACGGAGACCTGCTGCCCGCTGACGGTATACTGTTGCAGAGCAATGATTTGAAGGTACGTTGAAATCAACTGTCATATAATGTCCATCAGGGTCTTTTGTGGAGCTTTAACAGCTGAAAGAATTCGTGAGGGTTTGTAGCAGCGCTTAAAGAACTCGTATTAAACTTGCAAATAGAAGTGTGAAGTCTCTCACAATAGTATTCGAAAGAGTGCCAAGGAGGTTACATATCAAGGAGGTCCATGAACACTGGCTTGCTAGGTAGGCTTTCTTCGGTTTGAAAACGAATCCGAACCAAGATGAAAAATGATAATAAGAGTTATGAGGAACAGGATCTAAAATTCACTCATCCTCTATAGAAAAGGAGGGATCCTCCGAACAGACGGGTTTTGTGTCTGGTGGGCAACTGCCCGACGATTGATTTCGGGGGTCGCGCGGCAAACGCTGCTTGCGCGATGCAGGATTTTGGGTGACATCAGTGTGATGCGTAGTTCACATGTGGCGATGTAAATGCCGCCACAATAACACAATACAATACAAGAAATCAATAAAACTCTGGGGCTTGCCAGTGTTAAATAACCTGAGAAGCGAACTATCTTACAAATAATCAGACCTAATCGATCTGATGATTCATTCTAGTATACTCATTGACAAACATAACAACCTGCTTCTTCAAACATCTGTCGTAACACTGCGGTTACTACCTATGTACATAAATGTGCTAATAGTCAGGTACTTGTGTATCTTAAAGTCCATACGAATCGTTGTTTCCAATTTGATGTTGATACAGATAGTGCCATGCACGAAGATGCGCCCCACTCCGTGATTAATATACTGTAAGCTGTACTTTAGTATGGAGTTTAGTGGAGTGGGGCGGGTCTTCGTGGATGGCACTATCTATATTTCCACTCAAACATATATCAACTTTATATTATTGTAAATTAATTTGAGTTCAGAATGACAAGTCCTATTCAAAAGTCATACAGTTGTAGCGCAATTAAAAATAGTTTTTTTTTCAAAACACATATTTGTTTACATGTTCGGAAACGAAATGGCGAACGCAGTATACATTATCTGTGCTAATAGTCAGGTAGTTCCACCCTATCTGATTTGTACGAGTATTGATACAACGTGCGTCAATTGATAACCGAATGCCTTTGCCTTTGATAACGCGTTATTGGGTTATCGGTGGTAACTATGTTACCTATATGAAAAATGCCTGTTGTTGTCATGTCTAGACTTCTCTGTTATGTTGGGGTGGCCGTCCAGTCTGAACAAAAGAGACAAAATACACTCCCCCCCCCGTCTGGTGGTAAACAGAGCATGCTAATAATACCTTTAAAGCAAGAATGAACAGTCATCTCTTGGACACACTCGTTCTATTGTAGATCACATCCATCGCTTTCCACCTAGCGAGATCGAGGTCCAAATGAATAAATATTACTATTATATTCATTTATCAAATTTTATAGGCTCGCCCCCTGTTACATGAGACAAACATAACTGGCGAAATGTGGGTGGAAGTACTTCAGGTACACACCTCTGCCTAACCCTTCGGGGATGACAGGCGTAATGTTATGTTGTTAATAGAATCATCCTCCTTAATACAACGTGCTTTAAATATTCAGCATTATCTATATTTGCTTCTGGAATCTTATCCAAATACATCAAGCCTTACTATCAAGTATTACTGTCAAACCTGCTGCCTGCATGCCAAGCTACACACACAATTGTACGATTTGCGTCATTACTAGTCATTAGCGAGCCTAGATTAATCCGATAAGCCCTCATTTTAAGATACCACTGAAGTTTCAGATAACAGCCATTTTTTTATCATTTATTTTTTATTATATGTGTATATTTGTCTAGTGCTGATTTAGCGAGAATTATGTCATGTGATTGTTTGATTATGACATTCTTTTGTAATTATGGTAGTAGGTAATGTAGGTTGGTATGTTGGTAATTATTTGCATAAAATGTTATGTAAAAGTCAACATGATGAATAGCGAAGATCCTAAAAAATATTTTGTTGATTTGTATGTTTTAGTCATTGTTTTTATATTGTAACGTTAAGTTAAATACACTTAATAAACACGTTGCACGCACAGCGCAGCATGCAAACTATGCACCCCACTGACGTCACGCAAAATCCTGCATCGCGCAAGCAGGGTTTACTGCGCTACAAACATATACAGGGTTACTGGTAACTCGACGTATTCCTTGCAGGACGTCATAGTAGGGTTAAAATGCAACAAATTAAGCCACCAAATGTTCTACCGAAATTCAGTAGTTTTTGAATTAGTTAAGAGTTTTAGTTTTTTTATGAAAAATCCCAGATTAAATCATTTGAAACCAATTTAAAAATGATTTACGGCGCGACTGTACTGAAATTTAAGTTATTATCATAGTTGACGCCGTAGCAGACCTTTGTTAATAATTAAAAGTTCAATAATGCCTAAAACTTTGGCAAATATCACTAACCAAACATTAAATTTTTTGTAATTTTTGCTATTACTTCATAAAAAATGTAGTCTAGTGCAAAAAAAAAATACTGAATTTCGGTAGAACATTTGGTGGCTTAATTTGTTGCATTTTAACCCTACTATGACGTCCTGCAAGGAATACGTCGAGTTACCAGTAACCCTGTATATAAAGTCCCGACATCAATCGTCGGGCAGTTGCCCACCTGACTCAACACACGTCTGGTGGGACGATCCTCCGTTTTCTATAGAGGATGTGTGAACTTTACACCCTGTTCCTCATACCTCTACACACACAAAACACAATGTACACCACTACTACGATTATCAAACTCAAAGCATTTATTCCAATTAAAATATTTTAGTACAGGCAATTGAAATTGTCAAGGAGTCGCACAGGCATAATGACGATAAGAGTTGCCTTTTTCAAAAACATCGTTAAACGACCCTTATAGATCTTTTTTACAAGACAATTATTGTAGCTAAGACCAATACCTATGAAATGTGTAAATTATAAAATAATATCAGGTGAAATCTAAGAGGTATCGTATTACCCAGTTACTGGGTTGTGGAGATCAGATAGGCAGTCGCTCCATGTAAAATACTGGTGTCCGGTTAGACTGGAAGCCGGCCCCAACATAGTTGGTAAAAGAGCAGATTGATTGATCAACAGAAATGTATACTTAATTCACTGTATGTTCCAGGTTGATGAATCGTCGCTGACTGGCGAATCGGACCATGTCAAAAAGGGTGAAGCGTTTGATCCTATGGTGCTATCCGGTACACACGTTATGGAAGGTATGTTGAATCCTTATCATAAGTTACTACGATATATTTTCATCATTTCAGCCGAAAGACGTCCACTGCTGGACATAGGCCTCCCCCCCAAGCACCGCCACTTCGACCGGTTCTGTGCTTTCCGCATCCAGCAAATTCTTGCGGCCTTCACCAGGTCATCGGTCCACATTTTGGGAGGCCTTCCAACGCTACGTCTTCCGGCACGCGGTCGCTATTCCAGAACCTTTCGTCCCATCGGCTATCTGTTCTGCGAGCAATGTACCCTGCCCACTGCCACTGCCACTGGACTATAATATCGAAGAAAATTTGACAAACTCTTTACGCATATCATTGAAAGTAAGCTTGTAGATGTGACATACATGATAAAGAATGGACGTAAAGACTTGCTGTATCAGCACGTTTGGCAAACGAATGAGTGATTGCAGTACTTATATGGTTCGGTACGAGTAAACGGGAAGTCTTTGCTGCCGATTCCTTTAAAATAATCCTGTTGTTTTATTTAACCTGTCCCCGCAAAACGAGATTCTGTAGCCAGGGAGAATCAGGTGTAAAAAAAATATTTGAATAATTGACATAAAACCAAAAACAATGCTGTGTTTTTACCGGCACTACAGAGCTTTGGAAACGGAATGCAGCAATGCTGCTTGAACACTATAAAGAAACACACACTTATTATTTATTCACAAGCCTCTAACCCAAACATTCCAGGCTCCGGCAAAATGCTGGTAACAGCGGTCGGCGTGAACTCCCAAGCTGGTATCATCTTCACTCTACTCGGCGCGGCCGTAGAGAAGGAACACAAGGAAATCAAGCAGATGAAGAAAGGTCAGTGCCCCCGTGTTCTGCTCGCTAACGTAGCATAGAGAACTGTCCCTAGACATGTACCGCCTTTCTGATGACAGGTGATGGCCATGTTCTTGTTTGTGATTTGTCTGTGATTGTTCAAAATTGGGGAGTTTTTTTTTGTAGTGAAACGTAGTGAAAATCGTCATCAGAAAGGTTGTCCTATAGCAAAAACCCCGCAACATAGTTTAGCTGTTACTTCGCTCATTTATGTAAGCTTACAACATGCCTAATCAAAAATATACCTTAATTCAAAGCTATAAAGTGTAATTGAGCTTGCCTAAATGAGCATAGTACGCCCCGATGCTTGGTGCATACATTAGTGTAACCAGTGACGTATGACCCCCCTTGTCATTGAGCCAACGCACTCCCCTCTCCTTTTGAAAGGGGAAAAAATCATAACGAAATTGGTAAAAAGTTTTAGTTTACACTTTTGGCCACTAAAAGTGTAGCATGCAATTTGCTTACTGTTTTTTAAAGTAGAGTGTTTAATATTAATAAAATGTTACAAGTTTTTTTTTACCAATTTCGTTCCTAAAGTGAGATTATTTTATTTATTGATGACTGAATGATGATACCGAATGTTATTACGTTTTTTTTGTCTTGAGTTTAGTGTATTTATCCATACAGTCTTGTTGAACGTTGTCTGTCTATGTTATATGTTTTAACTAATAGCCTGAAATGTTTTGTGACAGCATGACATATTTTAAAGTGAATATTTTTTCCATAAATTATGCGTACGATCGATGTTATAAAATATATAAATTATTGTTCTGTCTCAATAAAGAAATAATCTCTTTTAAGAATCATAAAATTATAATTAAAAAGATCCTAAAAGCATACGTTTGTAAATGCAATTTTAGTCGCTATGTTTGAGCAGTTGAGGCAGTGAAAATATACTCAATTAAATTTCAAGCTCTATTTCTAACGCTAATTCATGAGACAGATAAAAAATAATATTAGTTGAATTTTCTCTCTTGTGTATATTGGTTTCTCAAATGCTTAAACAGTCTATGACATGAAACCCTTTAGATTTAGTGCCACGACCAAACATAGTGTGATCCGTACAATGACATCCAACTTTTTTTTCTCCACCCCCGACCCCGGCCTGCCGCACGCACCTCCATGTCGCCGATCAACAAAAAATATAATTAAAAAATAAAATTAAAAACAAAATTAAAACATACACATTCAATGCATCGTGTTACTGTCGTGTTGACTGCATGATGTATAATCGAAATATTATCCAATCGTTGTCATAAATGTGTATGCTTGTCTGATTTATATTGGATAAAAAAATATCAATGGATATTGGAAAATTTGACGCGAGTAGAACGCAAGCAGCAACGCAAGTCTACGCAACGCAAGAGTCTGAGCGGTAAGTAACCTCCTTTGCTATGCCCCGCTTTACGTACTACCCTCCGTACACTCAGGGCCAGAAAATATACGCCTTATGTTCTATTTTACATATATAAAGGGTGGTGGTGCTTAGTTTTGTGGCTTCGAGCTTACCTGTGGGACTGGGTAGATAAATCTGTCCTTAAGTGTACTCTAAATTACATACTACTTTTAAGACACAGTCTTGATAGTAATAATTACAGTAGTATGTTCCTAGTTAATACAGTAATGGAACTGTAGATTACAAAGTAATTTTACTAATTTTCTCGGCCGTAAACCGTAGGTTCTTAATAAATAATACTAAATAAATTATAAAATAATATAAATACCATATTTCATTTTCACATAACAGCATCCTAGTGCATTCTTCTGTAGTAACACTTTTGTAGTGTTCCTATTAACCTGTAATAGTGTATATTTAAGCATCTTGACCTTCTACTAATATTAACTGAAGCAAATGTAGATAGAATTAAAAGCAAAAAAGAACACCCTGTTGTACACTTTGTGAGACTTCAAAATTAAAGTAATAAATTATATTTTTTTTTGTTATTTTAAGTACTTTTTGTGTTGACATTGAATAGTTTTTTTTTTTTTTTTCGAAATTTTTTATCACCTTTTGGCAGCCTTTAATCAAACGTACAATAACTAATAAATAAAAGAATAATCATTTCTTATTTAACAATTCATCGTTTCATTTCTGGCTGTTTTACAGTAAAATCTATTGGCATAGTAACTAGTAAGATTCTATTCAATTCTGAGCTTAATTATTAATAAAAACAAAATGTCAAAAAAAAAGCAAAAACGACAATAGCCCAATAACTGAAACGTTGACTGGCAATTAAGAAATTGTGAGTTATGAATCTGTTGTAAACTTATTGTGAACGTATTTCTCTTGTACCTGCCACAGATGAATACAGATGGCTCACTCCCCAAAACTTAAATAAAAAGCGACTATTGTTGCGACACAATAAAGTGCAATTCAGGTCGCGCAGCGCTAATTCCTTTCTCTCGCGTAACTCTTATATCTTCTGACTACGTTACGCTTACTGAATTCGACAAGTCGAGCTCGCCACGTATCTACTGTAGCTTCATACCTAAAATGCGGAGTAAACTATCTGTATTCATCTGTGCCTGTGCTTGAAAGGGCGTTCACTGTAAAAATACAACTGGTGGTATTCTCAACCTTTTGATAGTCAGTTTCGTGTACAGATAACAAAGTTATGATACTACCACAGATACTTACTGAACTTTTTAAATTCGTCGCTCAGCGCACTCATATGTAATGGCCAGATAAACATTCCATTCCATTGTCCAAATAAACATTACCAATGCGTGCATTTCACGACAAATATAATAAGCCATGTATCTGTGTAGCAACATAATTTTATTTTTGAGCTATTATCGCTTCAAAATCCCTGCGACAATCCTCTAAAACATCCCTCTACTAACAGGTGAAGAGGACGCAACCCTCCCCGCCTCGGGCAACAACCTGGGTGCCAACCACACGCTGCCCGACGACAACCACGTGGAGCCGCCACCCGACAAGCCGCCCGCCGAGACCTCGCACAAGAAGGAGAAGTCTGTGCTGCAGGCTAAGCTCACTAAGTTGGCTATACAAGTGAGTTCAATCTATAGTACATTACTGTCGCGGCCAGCAATCCTGATTGCGGCCAAGACTTGTATAGTACTTTTCTCAAATAATGCGCGGAAATTCATGCGCCTTAATGTTCATTTGTTTCTTCTTTACTTTAAACAGTTCTGTTTGCAAGCCAAATCGAAATTTAAATACAAGCTTTGATAAGTTACCTCCTTGGTTGCCATGTGATGAAGTAATAAAAAACTTTTTTACAAAAAATTAAACCGACGAAAAAAGAACTGAAAAGCGAAAAATAAATAACTTTAATTTCGGAAGTCGGTGTCTTCGCTTTTCAATTTTCGTTTTTTGCCACCGACTTCCGAAATTAAAGTTATTTATTTTTCGCTTTTCAGTTCTTTTTTCGTCGGTTTAATTTTTTGTAAAAAAGTTTTTTATTTTTCGCTTTTGGGTTACCATCCACTCCAGGGTACTCAAGGGGGTTACTCCAGTTTAAAGACCTGGAGTTGATGATGAGTGGTTGTGTCATCAGAACTATGTATGTGTGCGAAATTTCAACAGAATCGGTTCACAGTTGAAAATTCAGTTGGTGAAAAATCAATCAACCCCATTTTTTCTACCTTTAGGGGTGGATTATAGTTTCCAATTTTAAATGGGACCAACTTCGAGGTACACCCTTCCCAATAAAAAAAGAATTTTTCAAATCGGACTACTCACTAAAAAGTTATGCGTGGCCATACAAAAAAAAAAAAAATGCGGGTCGACTTGAGAACCTCCTCCTTTTTTTTTCGTCGGTTAAAAAGTTCGTTCCGTTTTTAAATAATACGACAGATAATAATATGAGTTTTCATAGTAATGTATTTGGCCGCTAAACACGCCAGATATGGATGTTCATAGTAACTTTGCCGGCCGCATCGTCACTTGTTTTTGACCAGTACAGCAATTTCGATTTTATCTCGAAGAAGGTTGTCAAAATAATGCTCGAATTTCCAAGCATGTTTGAGAAAAAATCGTTTTGTACTTAGAGCAGTCTACCTAATGTAGCATCATCTGTACAACCAGCCGAAGACAACACAGATTTTGTCACAATTTCTTTATGGTGGCCATACAGAAATAGTGAGAAAATCTGTGTTGACGAATGAGACTATAGAACACCATAGCTTATAAACGGCTCTCCTTACTGATAATGATGAACCTTCTTGGGATTTTTTGATTTCAAGACCTTGATTTTGCGACTATTCACTTGAAAATACAAGGTGTTTTTCTAGAAAATTTTGAAAATCATCATCAAGTATATTGTGTTTTTCTTCTTTTTCGATACCCTTCATGTCAGCGAAGTCTCGCTAGCTAATTTCATTTGACCTTGTATAACTTGCGAAATAAAATAAATGCCTACAACAACAAAACAAAACCCGAATACGACATAGCCCGAAGTATTGCCAAACTTAAGTGGTTTAGGGGTATGAGGAACAGGGTGTAAAGTTCACTCATCCACCATAGAAAAGGGAGGATCCTCCTACCAGACGGGTGTTGTGTCTGGCGGGCAACTGCCCAATGATTGATATTGGATTTTTGTATATATGTTCACTGCATGGTAAACTCTAATTGCGCGATGCAGGATTTCTGTGACGTCAGTATTTTTGTGTGACGTCAGGTCTTTGATGCGTAGTTCGAATGTGGCGATGTAAGTACCGCCACAGTGGCAATAGGCAGGGCACATCAGAACAGATGGCCGATGGGGCCGAAAGGTTCTGGAGTGGCGACCGCGTACTGGAAGACGTAGGCCACCCACAAGGTGGACCGATGACCTGGTGAAGGCCGCGGGTATCCGCTGGATGCGAGAAGCACAGACCCGGTCCAAGTGGCGGTGCTTGGGGAATGCCTATGTCCAGCAGTGGACGTCTTTCAGCTGAAATGATGATGATGATGATGAAATGCCTATGCCTCCAGGGAATACAGATGTGATATTATTTTATACACATTATCACATCACATAATCAGCCTATAATGTTCTCACTGCTGGGACACAGGCCTCCTCTCTGTGAGAGGGCTGTAATCCACTACGCAGGTCCAATACGGGTTGTGCGTGTGTTATTTTAACCTAACCGCCTTCTTCCTTCACAGATCGGTTACGCTGGCTCAACAATCGCAGTGCTCACCGTCATAATCCTGGTCATCAACTTCTGCGTGCACACCTTCGTGATCGAGCAGAAGCCGTGGAAGGCGACGTACGTCAACAACCTCGTGAAGCATCTCATTATCGGTGTGACCGTGTTGGTGGTAGCCGTGCCTGAGGGGTTGCCTTTAGCTGTTACGTTGTCGCTTGCTTATTCTGTCAAGGTGAGTAACTCATAGTTTAATTTTATGAGCGTAGCGTATAGGATGGTGGTGGGGCTGCCCCCCCTTGTGTAGTGCATCGGGGATGTTCGCGGATGCGCATGTGAACCATGCACAAGAGGTGCGCAGGTTTGGAGCAGCTCCAACAGTATACTAAGCATGATTTCAAGTCGCCTAGACTGTGTTTTCGTGGGTCGCTTCGCTGTTGTGCCATCTCACATGGGTTGCCACAACGGTGATCCACTACTATTTTCTTTATTTCAGAAGTGTCAGTTCTTGATAATATAGTTGGTAAGTCTTACAGATTTTTTTTTGAGTCATATGATCCTAAGTAATCCACTGTTGGAGTTTGTTTGTTTGTTTGTTACGCTTTCACGCTAGAACGGCTGAACAGATTTGGATGAATTTTGGTATGGGGATATTTTGAACCCTGGAGAAGGACGTAGGATACTTTTTATCCCGATATTCCCACGGGATCGAGACTTACGCGGGGCGCGGGCCGTACTTGAATAAAGATAATTTTAATAGTGAAGTTGTCGAAGGTCACGTATTTCAACAACCTCGTGATACACCTCATCATCGGTATGTCCGTGTCGCTGGTTGCTCTTAGCTGTTACGTTGTCGTTTATTCTGCTCAGATGAGCTTTATTTTCGAACAACTTATAGCCGGATTCTCTGAAGCAACTCAGTTTGAAGTCGCCATTATGTGACAGCTCCTTTCATTTTTAGGAGAATATTCACATACATACATACATAAACTCACGCCTTCTTCCCATAGAACAGATCGCCACCGTCTACGCTCCTTACATACTCCTTTTGCCACGTTTACGTTCATACATCTGAGGCCCTAATGTGAGTTTCCTTTAACTATCTCGACTTTACTCATCGACCGCGTTCAGCGCTCCGATTGGGCCTTCACCAGTGAAGGCCAGTGAAGGGCCAATCGGAGCGCCGAACGCGATCGATGCGTAAAGTCGAGATGATTAAAATAAACTCACACAAGGGCCTCTGGCCATACACGCACACCGGTTCCGAGTACTACGCACTTGACCTCTCTGGACACCTGGAACCACCTTCACCTTTCTGGAACATGGTGGTGCGTTACGCGTCTGCGTGGTGGAATACGGTCCACTCTCTCTCTCACAGAAAAGATGCCTGTGTCCCAGCAGTGGGAACATTATAGGCCATTACGTTATGTTATTCGCCTAGGGTGTTATAAACATAATTCCTATTGACAATCTATACATAATAATTATTATAAATTAAAGGCGCTTTTCGTGGTTGTCTGTCTTTTTTTTTTTAATGACTTGTCCCGCTCTTTCTCGGCGGGAGAGGGCGTGTCAGACTTTTACTGACTAAAACCCACCCGTGTTCCTTCAGTTGCCTGTTGCCAAGGGTCCCGGTATCCCTTTCGGACTCTCCCGCAACTCTGTATGTCTGCGTTGTTCTTCTAAACCACGCAACAGATTTTGATAAGGTTTCCACCATCGTTTAGAGAATTTATTCCGGAAGGTTGATGTGTATATTAAAGTTACATATATCTAAGAAATTTAGATGTTTTGACAAGTCGTAAAAACCGTATCAAGCAGGAGCGGGTCGCTAGTACACTATAAAATTGTTATTGACTCTTTTCGTCCAGAAATAAACATGTTTCTTTCTCCGACAGAAAATGATGAAAGACAACAACTTAGTCCGTCACTTGGACGCGTGCGAGACCATGGGTAACGCCACGGCCATCTGTTCTGACAAGACCGGCACACTCACAACCAACCGAATGACGGTCGTGCAATCTTACATCTGCGAGAAGCTCTGCAAGGTCACGCCCAACTACCGGGACATACCGCACGACGTCGCCGAGACTATGGTGGAGGGGATCTCGGTTAATGCTGCGTTTACGTCTAGGATTATGGTGAGTTTTTAATCTGTCCATCTTTCATTTGTTCGGTGTGTCACAGATTAGTGCAGATGATTCACTCTGCAAAATCATTTATATTAAAAGCAACTCTTGCTATGATACAATAAAGTGCAATTCAGGTCGCACTGTGCTAATTACCTACAGTTATATTCACCTAGAAGTTGCCTCTCTTTCTATCGCGTAACTCTTTAATTATTACTTTATTTTGTCTCACGTGGTATGAAGTTTACCGGGTCATCTAGTGACAAATAAAATAAAATTTACTGAGAGTATTAAATAACCTCCTAACTAATATTATAAATGCGAAAGTGAGTTTGTTTGTTACGCTTTCACGCTAAAACGGCTGAACAGATTTGGATGAAATTTGGCACAGGGGTAGACCTGGAATAGGACATAGGATTTGGATTAGGATTAGGATTGTATCCCGATATTTCCACGGGATCGGGACTTCCGCGGGTGAAACCGCGGGGCGCAGCTAGTACTAATATATTTCGATTTATCCTTATTAAAATATGTAATATTTCATCCACAGCCAAGTCTAGACCCAACGGGTCCCCCAATGCAGGTCGGAAACAAGACAGAATGCGCCCTCCTTGGCTTCGTAGTAAACCTAGGACAAAGTTACGAGGCAGTTCGCGAGAGGAACCCAGAAGAGTCCTTCACAAGAGTGTACACTTTCAACTCGGTGCGCAAGAGCATGTCGACTGTGGTACCGTACAAGGGAGGCTATAGGCTGTATACTAAGGGTGCTTCCGAGATTGTTTTGAAGAAGTGAGTAATTTATTTGGTCCAATTACTGTACCGTGAACTTCTTTTCTACTTCTGGCCAATATATGTATTGATTAATATTATTTGTGTATGTAACTATCCGACTAGAGGGCAAAAGGCGTTTTCCTAAAGATAAGTAACGACTATTGAATTGATTGATGTTCGCCATTTCGTGTTTTTGTGTCAACATTTGTGACATTTCGAGTAACATTTTAGCTGCTGAACGAGGACACACAGCGATGCAAACAGTTATTTGCGCTATCCTATAATGTGGCTTATCCCTATCATCACATTTTTAAATAACGAATCATATTTAGGTCAACATACAACTTGATACTGACCTGCAAATAGCAAAAAACGTAAGAAAATTTGAATTTCGCGGGCTACCCTGAAGCTTTCGTATTAATTCAATATATTGGTGCTCCGACAGCAGTACATAAACAATGACCATATTATATTAAGAAATTTTAATTTATCACACAGTTAAAACTAATCTTACCTCTCTCCACAGATGTGCATTCATCTACGGCCACGAAGGACGTTTGGAGAAGTTCACACGCGACATGCAAGAGCGACTAGTGCGACAGGTCATTGAACCCATGGCCTGCGATGGACTCAGGACCATCTCCGTAGCCTACAGGGACTTTGTGCCCGGCAAGGCTGAGATTAACCAGGTAAACTGTCATGGTATTTGTAAAATTGAAGGTAACAGAGTAAACTTTAGAAATAAATTAAAAACCCATACCCAGAGTCCTATCCGATGCGATCGTCGCGTGAGTACGCGGTCGCCGCGATCTTTTGTATGAATTATGACGTACAAACGCAACTTGATTGAACGCGCGATAGCTTGCCACAGGATTAAGCCCTATTCGCAAGATGACCCCGCGTCCGCGTTCTATTTAAAAGCGATCTTACACTGTATTCGCGCAACGCACGTTCGAACTTTTTGTTCGATGAACCTAAACGCGTGGTCCCACCTACAGAAGGCGCTTACAGGTTTTCCGAACAAAACGTGATATATACACGCGAAAGAAAACAAAAAATAACAATTACAATTTATTTGGACACAGTTCGTGAAACACAAAATACAAATAAAATAATAATAATAATGTTTTAACAACAATAGTGTGTGCCTCACGGCTGCGCCAAAAAGGTTCATTTCAGCATCAATGCCAGACAGATACTGTCTGACGCTGGTTTTCTAATGAACGTTTAGTTCAGTCATCAAGTCATCTACATTATTTATTCATTTATTTATTTATTAAAACTTTATGCACATTAAAAAAAAACTACTGTACAACGGCGGACTTAATGCCTGAGGCATTTTCTACCAGTCAACCTTAGGGTGATGCAGAGACAGACATGGCAGGTGCAACAAAAGACAATACATATAACTTGAGAAATAATGAATACTAATTAATACATACATAAATTATAAACAAAATAAACTTAGGAGAAATAACGACAGGTAGAGGAGAAAACGAATCCATCTAATTAACGCTGGGATGGATGTTGTAACGAAATACTTTGTATTATTAACAGAGAGTTAATTTACCAAATGTTTTGGTTCAGGTGCACATAGACCAAGAGCCCAACTGGGACGACGAAGACAATATCGTAAACAACCTGACCTGCCTGTGCGTTGTCGGCATTGAGGATCCTGTACGACCAGAAGTATGTATACATTACTTTTTATATGTACAGTCACGAGCACCAATATGTATACACTTAGCAACTTTTAAAAGTGATTTTCTCCTACTGTATTGATTGTAATTTTATGATATAATGAACATACTATTTTGGAACCTTTTATTATTAAATAGGTGTCATCACAAAGTAACAATCGTTATACCACGAGAAAATCGTTATTGAATTTTGCTTGAATATACATATTTTTGCTCGTGACTGTACAATACATACAATCAACCTCCCTAGCCTTTTCCCAACTATGTCGGGGTCGGCTTCCAGTCTAACCGGATGCAGCTGAATACCAGTATTTTACATTTCGCCAGTTTTGCCATGTTTAAGTCCCACGTAATAGGGGGCGACCCTATTGCCATAAACCGACCCCAAATCCAGACCCGGGCTGCTACTAAGCAATTCCAGATGGAAAAACCCAATAACACTTTGCCCGACCCGGGAATCGAACCCAGAACCTCATGCTCAGCAGTAGCGCTTGCGTCCACTAGACCTACGAGGCAGTATGTAAAATACGTCAGTGCTTTTTTAGTGATATTCTTTTTTTTAACAATCATTACAAGGTTTATCTGGTTTTTTTCCAACTATGTCGGGGTCGGCTTCCAGTCTATCCGGATGCAGCTGAATACCAGTATTCTACATAGAGCGACTGCCTATCATCTCCACAACTCAGTAATACGGGGTAATACGATACCCCTTGGTAAGACTGGTTATCAGACTTTCGGGCAACAGACGACCCGTAACGACGTAAAAAATTGACGAATGCATTGCTTGCCTGCCCATGTTTTCCGAGGCACGGAGAAGGTTCGGTCGCCCATCCACGGACCAACCCCGGCAAGCTTAGCTTAAACTGATGAATCGACCCGTGCGGCTGTTATTACTTACCCAAAATTTATTAAAACCCATATCACGATTTCCTATAGCCGACCCTTAATAAGCATCTCAAATCCACAGGTACCCGAAGCCATCAGGAAATGCCAGAAAGCTGGCATCACAGTCCGCATGGTGACTGGCGACAACGTGAACACTGCTCGCTCTATAGCCATCAAGTGTGGCATCATCAAACCGACAGACGACTTCCTCATCCTAGAAGGCAAGGAGTTCAACAAGAGGATCAGGGATACTGATGGAGAGGTATGTAGGATGCTAGGTTGGCCAGTTACTGGACATATACAACGTGTAATGGAATAAACGCAAGAGGTCATACACCCCAATTAGAATATTAAATTATAAGACTAAAATAATATCTGTAATTTAATTTAATTAAACCACACCTTAAATTAACTATTTTATTTAACGCGCACTAGAGTAAAACTATGATAACATGGCGCGCCCCTCCAAAATTCAAAAAGTTTGAAAGTGTTTGTGAAAGTATTTACAAAGCGCCACCAAGACTCACGACGCATGTGTGCGTAATGAGACGGCCGTAAAACAAAACAAATCCACTAATTTAAAAGGTGAACGGCAGGGTTGTATGGGAGTTTCGTACACCTAATAAAATATCGTGTTTTGGGATATTTTTTGTTTTAATTGGGAGTCAATACGATAGGCAAGCCCTTTTAAAATTCTTAGATTTTTAGAAGTTGGGACCTAAAAGTTATAACCAGTTTTATTTTTAGGTTATGTCCCAATAAATATTATTACGTGTAGGCACATAAACATTGTTTTGGTGAAAGAGGATGTTCTAGATAGCTGGTGCTATCTTTGTAGGAGGAGGAGTAGCTCAACTCAACGTAAAAATGGCCAGATAATTTGCTAAATTGCTCAGATGCAGTTACAAACCACAATCCAAAACAACAGCAAAGAACTGAACAGAGACTTGGAAAGATTTTCCTAACCTGTCAATAAAATAATTGCCAATACAAAAAAAAACATTGATGGCGAAAATAATTCCTATCATTAAATAGTTAATTATTAAGATTATAACCAATAATTATTCATTGTAAGGTTTAATGTGTAATTGGTTAACTATATTTACTGTTATTTTTATTTTTAAATAATTATTTATCATTTTGAGCCTCGTGATATTTTACAAATGGCAACTTCTAAAAACATAACTACGTTTAGTTGCGTTTAGTTTAAGATTATATTACGTTTAATTACTTAAATCTTTTAATTGATATAATTAATTAATCCGGACTTCTAAAAATACCAATGTTACATGAAAATGAATGGTTTAGTTGCCTTAATAAGTGGTACAAATTCTATCACAGAACAACAAAAAAAGTATGTTGTACGAATTCTGCCGTTCGCCTTTAATCGTAAGGATGTGACTACACACATTGAAACAGTAATTTGGAGGGGAGCGCCATGTTATCGTAGTTTTACTCTACACATAGGATACCTATGAGCGTATTACAAGGTTATGCATTTAAATAGGCTTTATTCCATTGAGATAAGGCTTAAATTTCCTCAAATAAAATATCTTATTACCTTGTTATGACGCAGTGGTTTTAATTTCAGTTAAATAAAAGATTTTTTCATGAAAAATTAACATATATAAATAATGACGGATAGCGATTCAGAAGCCGATTCTGAGCAAACTACTTTCAGGTCTTGTGCTTATTCTGTTACACGTTGTATATACACCCCTTTGCAAAAAAAACGGGCGGTTTTGATTTTTTTACATTATTGGTAATCATTTAGTTGAAAAGAGGTTTTAATAGCCAAACTATGTTACTGGCACTTAATAAAGAGTCTAGGTATGAAAAAAGTTAATTCCAAATTAAAAACTTTTGTTTAAAACAATAATAATCCCTTTTTCAGTTTGTGACTTTTACTAACTTTTATCGAGTTTGCGATTAAAAAGTTATCATGGCAACTAAAACTGACTTCTCGTTATTTTTAGTAGAATAATTTATGTTTGTCGCATAATCCAGCCTTATTGTGACTTAAAACAGATATCTTTGTGTCGATTGTAATGGCAGAAAAGCAATAAGAGCTAGTAAAATTGTAGCGCTTCTGGAAGAGGGGTGTAGCCAAAAAACGATATTCTTATTGATAATAAGAAATTACTAGTCATTTATGCTAATGACATATGACTGTTAAGGTGCCCGTTTTTTTTTTGCAAAGGGGTTTATATATATCGTCTGTGGAAAGGCAAAAATGCTAAAGCGCCAAAAGGTACTTTACAAATGGTACTTTTGGGAAATTAACTTTAAAGTTCATTTTCCAAAAGTACCATTTTGGCGCTTTAGCATTTTCGCCTTTCCACTGACGATATAGTCCTCCAGACCGTATTTCGGCCACGGCGGCCAATCTCAACGGAGACTAGCCTTCGGCGCGGGAGATGTTATAGTGCACAAGTATGTGCGCAGACGCAGGTGCACTCTCTCTTCCCTCACTCTCATAGTCCGATGGGACGGCAATCCGACACGACTGGAGGGGTATTTGTCTATACATATTATAAATAAAAGTCGCTTTTCGTGTTTGTCTATATGTCCGCGTTTTTCTTCTAAACCACGCAACAGATTTTGATGAGGTTTTCACCATCATTTAGAGAATTTATTCCGGAAGGTTTATGTGTATAATACGTTACTATTAAAGTTACATATAACTAAGAAATCTCGATGTTTTGTCAAGTCGTAAAAACCGTGCGAAGCGGGAGCGGGTCGCTAGTAAAATATAAGACGGAATTAAATATAGTAATAAATGTTCTTGGTGTTACGAGCCTTTATATATATATGTCGCAGATGGATTGTTGAGCCGCTGTTTTACATAACCGCTAGCTGTTTAACTAAACAGCTCCATTATCTAAAACAGCTGAACGACGTTTAGCGATTTTCCATAATTACGCGCCCACGCCAGTAAAGCATCCCATTCGGCATGATTCTTTCTGACATCTTCAACAATAAATTATCGTCATATTTTCAGCCAATTATCTCAAATGAAATGGAATTATTAATTTCAGAACAAGTACACAATAATTGGTACTAGTCCATATTATGTTAGTAGGTAGATACTTACAGCTATGTTAGTAACATTTAAAATAATTATTATTTTGAACATGCATGAGCGAGCGACCAATGCCTCAGAAATTGGCTGTCCACTCTGTCCGACAACAAGAGACAAAACCTTTTTGAATTATACACCTAAACCTTCCTGATGAGTCACTTCGTCCATTGCTGAAAACCGTATGAAAATCCGTTTGGAAGTTTTTTGAGTTTATCGCGTTTAGACAGACAGACGCGGCGGGAGACACAAAAATCTGTGTAGCCATTATGTAGTCATATCATGTAAAAATCTTTAACACTATTATTATCTTTCACAGGTACAACAACACCTACTAGACAAAGTATGGCCGAAACTCCGTGTGTTAGCCCGTTCGTCACCCACAGACAAATACACGCTGGTCAAAGGGATGATCGAGTCGAAAGCGTTTGATACGCGCGAAGTAGTCGCTGTGACCGGAGACGGTACCAATGATGGACCTGCCTTGAAGAAAGCTGATGTAGGATTTGCCATGGTAAGGAGTACTTTATTTGTATAGGCATAAGCGTTTAAATTAATTGTAGATAGTGGTTTTGATCTTTGACAATTAATGGAACAGATGTCAAGTGGTTCCTACAGATGTCAATTTTCTCCTGTGGATGTGTTAAGACACAAATCTTGTAAGCACAAAACCCGATAATTCTAACTCAGAAAAACAATTTTTAACACTACTTCAAACTATTTCAAACCGCCAATTAAATATTATTTACTCATTTATGTGTATCGTCCATCGTAACGAATCACAGACCATGACCTCCTACCAGGGTTGCGGGAAAGTCCGAAAGGGATACCGGGACCTTGGCAACAGGCAACTGAAGGAACACGGGTGGGTTTTAGTCAGTAAAAGTCTGACACGCCATTCCGCTCCGCCCAGAGCGGGAGAAGTGATTTAATGATCTCCCACCCTCAAAAAAAAAAAGACCCTTACCTGGGTTAGGAAATAGTATACTTTTCATCCCGATATTTCCACGGGATCGACACTTATGCGCGTGAAACCTCGGGGCGCAGCTAGTGTCACATAATCTAACCCCTTCTTTTTTATATAAATGTACATATTATTATTGTTTTAGTGTTAGATGTTTATAAATTACTAGCTTCCGCATGCGGCTCGCCCGCGCGGTATGATGATAAAAAAATGCCAATGTCCTTCCCCAGGGTGCCATCTATCTCCTTGCCAAATTTTGTCGAATTTCATTCAGTGGTTTAGGCTTGAAAAGGTAACATACAGACACAGACAGAGTTAGTTACTTTCGATTTTATAATATTAGTATCGATTGAATTTTTATCATCATCTGCCTAGCCTTTTCCCAACTATGTTGGGGTCGGCTTCCAGTCTAACCGGATGCAGCTGAATACCAGTATTTTACATGGAGCGACTGCCTATCTGACCTCCACAACCCAGTAACTGGGTAATACTATACCCCTTGGTAAGACTGGTTGTCAGACTTTCGGGCTTCTGACGACCCGTAACGACTGTCAAAGATCCACAAATGACAGCCGGGACCAACGGCTTAACGTGCTTTCCGAGGCACGGAGGAGTCTCGGTATGTAAAGATGGTCACCCATCCACGGACCAACCCCGGCAAGCGTAGCTTAACCTGATGGATCGACCCGTGCGGCTGTTATTACGTAGCCACGAGCTCCTATCGATTGAATTTTTATATTCATGAAAAATAAAGGACTCTTATAATCTAGTCTACATTTGTTTCCAGGGTATCGCCGGCACAGACGTAGCAAAGGAAGCGTCAGACATCATCTTGACAGACGACAACTTCTCATCGATAGTGAAGGCCGTGATGTGGGGTCGAAACGTTTATGACTCCATCGCCAAGTTCCTGCAGTTCCAGTTGACCGTCAATATTGTAGCAGTTATTGTGGCGTTCATTGGAGCCTGTGCGATACAGGACAGTCCTCTTAAGGTATGAAGTGATATTATGAATGAAGGCACGAAATATTATGCGTCCCTGTGTAGAATACGCTAATGGCTAGGCTGTCCAATTGTCAAAGTCAAATAATTTATTTCAGTTAGGCACATAAAAGTCACTTTTGAATGTTGATTGTGCCCGAGCATGTATAGTCGAACAAGCCATTTAGTATACAGGCAAAATATATTCATTTTCCGCTACACTGCCAAAATTCGTTTTGATTTTGTGTGTAATTTGTCCTTATGGGTTCATTCGAAAACCAGCGTCAGACAGTATCTGTCTGGCATTAATGCTGAAATGAACCTTTTTGGCGCAACCGTAAGGCACACACTATTGTTTTAAAAACAATATAATACTTTATTTTGTTATTTGTGTTTTGTGTTTCATGAACTGTGTCCAAATAAACTTTATTCTTTCTTTCTTATTCTTTCTAATTTAATTTTTTGAGCTTACGGCTTAGGAGAGTGACGTAAAAGGATTGTTGACTACTGAAAACGCTCACAAAATTGTTTAAAGTAGTCGCAAGTTATCTGCCTGTATACCAAATAGCTTGTTCGACTGTGCGAACATTAGTTATGGGATAAACTAAACTAGTCCTTTCTTCCCTCGACAGGCAGTACAAATGTTATGGGTGAATCTTATCATGGACACGCTAGCCTCCCTAGCCCTGGCCACAGAGATGCCTACACCTGACCTGCTTCAACGAAAGCCCTACGGACGAACCAAGCCCCTCATCAGCCGTACCATGATGAAGAATATCCTCGGACAGGCCATCTACCAGCTCTTTGTTATATTCTCGCTGCTCTTTGTCGGTAAGTACCAGTTAAAAACCTTCACGGATTGATCTAGAATTTGTAATGCGTGAGCGACTCTCACTCAAGTCTCTCTCTCTCTCTGACAAATGCTTACACTGACTGGACAGGTCCACTCACAATCGTTGTGGTTCTTTCCTCAAAAGCCCATTTTAGACGCTAAAATACATGGTACTCATATGGCCTGACCAAGATTATGTCTGGACTTTAAAAGAGACTGCAACCTCTAATTTTGTTTAGCCTTTCTTCTGAGAGTAGTTAGATAGGAAACGCCGACCTCATCTGGCTTATTTTTAATATTTTTTACTATGACGTGTAAAAGTGATTCCAATATCCTATTTACAAAATAAACAATTTCATTTCATTTCATTTCTTGTAAACGGACTACATTTGGCGCTCAATGTCTGGACACACCTTTTTAATCAACAAGAAAATCATTAGAGTTCACGGCTACTCATCAGACTTCTACAGGGTGTAAAAAGACCCATCACATAGCCTGCAACTACGCATTTTCTACATCAAATTAAGTAACATTGCACAAAAATAATTGCCGGGAAACGACTTTTATTTTTGATGTAAAATATCGCTGTTTAAGGTACTGCGCAACGTAACACACGCAAAACATTGTGTTTATGGGTGCATGCAACGGTTCAGGGTTTGTGGGGGTATTTAAAATTAAGTTATAACATTAAAAAGTTGCTTTCTTTAAAAAAACTGAAAAAGTTGGAACTTTGACCTTCAATATCTCCGTAACCAGAAGGTTCCCAGGTATGGTCCAGAACAAAAAAATGATCACAATGACGGGAATAACAAATGACTATCGGCTTCGTTAGTGTTTTTTACACCCGTTATAACTCGGATGACTTTTATATCACTGACCTTCATTTTCTTCGTCAGGCGACCGACTCCTGAACATCCCATCAGGCCGCGGCCAGGCCCTCGGCACAGAGCCCACGCAGCACTTCACCATTATCTTCAATACCTTCGTCATGATGACGCTTTTTAACGAGATCAACGCGCGCAAGATACACGGCCAGAGGAATGTGTTCCAAGGACTGTTCACCAATCCAATCTTCTACTCCATATGGATAGGGACGGCGGCTTCGCAGGTATGTTGGGTTATCTGTGGGTTATGTCAGCACATTATTTGTTAAAATTACAGGCGCATGAGTCATTTCAATTAAGCTCTATGGTTGGAAATAGATCGACTTGCAATGTTGTTAAGGTTGAAAATGGACTGGCAAGCAGCAGCAGGTATCTATAAGCATTATTTAAATCGACTTGTCAAAGGATAAGTCTGTGGCGGTACCTACATCGCCACATTCGAATTACGCATCAAAGACCTGACGTCACACAAAAATCCTGACGTCACAAAAATCCTGCATCGCGCAATTAGAGTTTACCGTGCAGTGAACATATATACAAAAATCCAATATCAATCATTGGGCAGTTGCCCGCCAGACACAACACCCGTCTGGTCGGAGGATCCTCCCTTTTCTATGGTGGATGAGTGAACTTTACTCCCTGTTCCTCATACCTCTAAAAGTCCACTGTCCTTTAAGGTTCTCAACTGTCATGATTTCATGAAAAGTAATTCAATGGAACAAATCTAATTTAGAGAGTTGTCTGTAAATACATATTTGTTATGGTCGCGAATCAAATTTAGATCAAGATACAAGCTGAGACTGACCTGCAAATAAAAAAAAACGTGAGAACATTTTAATTTCGCGGGCTATCACTGCGGATCTACTTTAAAAGGCCTTTTTACGAGGATTTATGTCATAAAACATTTATCTTTTGGTTTTTCTTCATTATAGGCGTCTCTTATTAAATCGAGAGATTGAAAAAGACATATGAAAAGCGGTTTATTATAGTCCGCGCGCGACTGCTTGTCACCGCCTGAGGTATGTGAGCGGTGAGACGGGGGTGGTAGACAAAGGCCAAGCTAACTCAGTCTGACAATCTTGTCAAAGTAAGCCCTACCCCGTCGTACCGCTTCCATACCTCAGGCAGTAACTAGCACTGCCAGGGTTGCGGGAAAGTCCGAAAGGGATACCGGGACCTTGGCAACAGGCAAATGAAGGAACACGGGTGGGTTTTAGTCAGTAAAAGTCTGACACACCCTTCCGCTCCGCCCAGAGCGGGAGAAGTCATTGGATGATTTCCCACCCTCAAAAAAAAAAAAAAAAGGCAGTAACTAGCAGTCGCGCACGGACTATAATGTTTTACTTCCAAAAGATATGATGCAATTTGTACCTACATTACTGCAAAAACCTCATTCACGAACATTTTTGACTTATTTCTGACATTATGTTCATTACACAATGTTTGTCAACAATTCCAGGTGGTAATCATACAGTTCGGCGGCATGGCGTTCAGTACGGCCGGCCTGTCGATAGACCAGTGGCTGTGGTGCCTGTTCCTGGGCGCCGGCACGCTCGTGTGGGGCCAGCTCGTCACCACCGTGCCCACCAGGAAGATACCCAAGAGACTGTCGTGAGTACCACTCCCACTACCACTGAATAGTACCCGAGCTTAATATAGCACATCATTTTTTTGAAAGAAAATGTCATATATCTGACAGTGTGTGACAGACCTATGCTCTACAAGGATTTTTTTTTTTTTTTTTTCAATTTAATTCTTCATGTGCCATACTAACGGAGCAGTGTTGGACACTGGGCTGACCCGCGTGGCGGCCGCGAATGAGTTGTAGGTCGTAAGTTCGAACCCTGTCAGGCGCTTTACTTTTTGTAAATAATTATTTCATCACCACTGCCGTTATCCCAGTTTATAAAGGATCGACGGCAGCATGTCTACCTTTTCTTTGTTGTCTTCTCTTAAAATTCCATCTTATCCGTAAACCAACATTATAATTTCTATTTTATATATCCCTGCACCATAGATTTTGATCCTTTACACAAAAATGACTGCTTTCCCAGATGGGGCCGAGGCCAGCCCGACCCAGAGACGATCCAAGCGGGCGGGGCCGACTATGAAGGAGACCTGGACAAGAAGCCGCGCGCCGGCCAGATCCTCTGGATCCGAGGCCTGACGCGCCTTCAGACGCAGGTACGCACTCCGCCGGGCACACGCACACGGCACACTGACGACATTCAGACGGATGACATGTGCTTCGGAAATAAATGTTAAATTAGTCAAAGTTTCCACCTTTTGTTGGTAGTTTATTTTTTTAAACTTAAGTTAGAGTACTTTTGATGGGGCTCACAATACCTTAAAAACATCCCTAACACGATATATACGGAAAATATAGTTAAATTGACTTGTAAGATGTGTTCTTTTCGACAGACAAGCAATAGAGTAAAATTTCACTTTTTTTTAACGAATTAAAACAATACTCCACCATAGAGTTAAGATACCTTTTTATAACAGTGATAATATTTTATGCAAAACTTACCATGTAGCATCAAAAAGCAAATTTCACGCAAAAACAAACAGCGATATGGTTATTTATTCATAGGGCAACACATGGTAACTATTTTACAAAAATCTAATGTAATAGCTAACGAAAGAAAATTACGTTATTGCTAAAAACTTGAATTTCATAAAAAAAAGTATATGTCATCTGTCAGACACTGCTATGTGGCTTAATTCAGCAGCTGAAAAGTCGCTGAATTTCGTCGGGGCTTTAATAATTTCATATTAAAATGAATCACAGTTTTTTCTATGAAATTATTGGGAAATTAGGAACACTACACAAAATGGGATAAATGTTGGAGTTGATGTATGTACATCATCTATTTGGGGGAATCCAATGGTTGAACAAAGTTTATTCACGCCTGAATATATAATTTGGGTTTGAATAAATTTTTAAATTGCAAATAATAGTAGAGAACTTTAAAATTAAAATTTAGAAAATTATAGTTTTATTTAAAAGTGTCTGACTATTATTTACAGTTATTATTTTACTGGCGGCATTCTTAATAAATAATAAGTAATAATAATTTGGAATTATGCAGTTTTATTAAATTCAATAGAGCGAAATAATCGTATACATTTAAAGAAGCTGTCAGTAAATCCTCATGGGTTACATCATGAATTATTGGCTGTGATACAAAGACTGATAAATTAAAAAAAAAACATGATGATATACCATGCTAATTGATTTTTAAAAAAATACTGTGCATTTTTACCTAAATACAAATAAGTATTTAAATGAGTAAACATGTCACAGTAATAATAAAAAATAAAAAAATCTAAATAATAATAAAAAAGAGAAAACAAATCATTAAAAAGTATTATAGGACTCGCAGATTACATGTTCGAGTTTTCGAAAGAGGGATAAGTTTTGAGTTTACAGCTTTAATACATACAAATATATATACAGCAAAGGTCAACAGGTCAGCACTCAAGATACCTTGGGCATCCTAACGCTAAGTCAACGATATTATTGTCCTTATTATATATACTTTTACTATTTTTGCATACAAACGAATATAACCACCATTTTATTATGCATCCATCTAGACTATATCGTATAGAATTTATAGAGATTACGCTCAATCATATTTATATTACACATCCTTTGTTCGTACAGTAAGCGGGAACTTTCACAGTACGAGTCGAAACAAATAATAAATATTATATATTTAATAACAAAATAATAATAATACACAAATAATTTAATCCGTAAAAAAACCGAATTTCAAAATAACTGTACGTTATTTTTTTGGTTTTTATTATTTCTTTCTTGGTTTTTTTCTATTTTTATTTTCTTATTATTTTACGTCTCGTATTTTTCGTTTCATTCTCCTATACTTCTGTTCTTTTCGAGACATTTATTTTAATACCTACACAGAGAAACACTTTACAAAGTAATAAATAGTAGTATACGCTATATTATTATTTTTTGGCCCATGATTAACGTAGAAATTAACTCATTGTTCGGTCACTAATTTTGTTTACAAAAAAAAAATAGTTTTTTTTTTTTTTCAATTTAAAAACTTCCCAAAATTGGCAACCGAACAATACTGAACTTAGAAGTTTTATTTATCCAACAAACTATTTTTCATTTTACTTCTTCAGACCTGGTTTCATGACATGTATGTATTTGTTTATTGAACTTGATTTTTATCTATTATCTGTATTTCAGTCTTCAGATTCACACCCTGCTGTCTCCTGCTCTAAATCCTTATTTGTCATGAAACCGGGACTCCCCCGTTAGTGTCATTAGATAGACTCGAAAGTAACCGCCATGCATGAAACGACGCAGTATACAAATTACAGTCTGACGCTTCCCGTTTTTATTTTATTTTTACTATATTTAATACCTGAGTTGACTGCCGCCCTCCCCACTACCCATTGGCATGCTCTTTTAGGCTGTGACAATGTTACTTATCCCTCGTATTTACCTTCAAACAGTTACTATGACTACCCCGATATATAGATATATAAATATAATAATTACTCAACATAAACCACATCGCGGTATGAATATGGCTATCTCTGTCTTACCTATCTTTTATTTAACTCTAGTCATACTGACTGTTTGATTTTATTTTTTACTATTTTTGTTTTATTTTTGTCTGTTTTTATTTTTTATTTTTAAGAATAGTATTTTTTGCTTGTGATACGCCAACCCGAAACATCCTCGCTACTGATCCAAAGCAACCCAGCTCTGTAAATGACCGCCGTTACAAAGAACCTGACAGTGACAGGCCCGCACGGTGTACCGACTAACAAACGTTACCGATATCAAAGCAATAAGCAGTAACATGACTTGTTCACATTCATAATAATTTATCCACTTACATATATTATTTTAATATTATTTTTGTACCAAGTTGTGTTCAGTTACTGCTGTTAAAATGAACGTTAATTTGAGTGTGGAGTGGATTTTTCTTGAGAAAAAGATTAGTAAAATACACACGTAGCGAGAGCATGCCGAGTGTGCTCTGTACTAACAACAAATTCTAACTGTTTACGGTGGAACCTCTCTTTCCTTTGCCGTTGTGTTGTTGTCAGTGTTTTATGTTTTGTTTATTTTTCTGTTTATTTTTTGTGTTTTGTTTTGTTTTTGTGAATGTTGTCCCCGTAGTGGCGTGTTATGTCGGGGTGTGTTTGGTCAGGTGGGTACAGCGTCAAACTGGGCGGCGAGGTCCATCATCCGTAGTGTTGCATTGCCTTGCCGTTGGAAAGTTGCCTTCTTTGTGTTATTTTGCGTAACTCTTGTTAGGCTTGATGTAGTGTCCATTATTGTAAATGTATATAGCGGTGCTCTAATGCAGCGTTGCAGGTAAGTAAAGTATGTATGTAGAGACAAATAACCAGTACTTAAATTTATAAAAAAAAAAAAATAACAAAAAAAAAGTGATTTTGTTTAGCTTTCTAACTTTTTTCGACGTTCTAAGATTGTGCAAATATCAAAGTATTTTTTGTTTAAAAAAAATATATTTTTTAATGTTACTTTCAAATAAATACCTAGATATTTTCACAATAAAACACCGTCAAAAATACTAAAAAATACAATATGTTCCTCCTTGGCTCCTAAATAGATGTTTAACAAAAAGTTGACGATAAACAATAGCATGGTAGATGTTATAGTGTAAGTACCTGTTATACCAAGTATATGCGGACTAGCGAGCCACCACCATAGAACGCATATGGAATTTGATATTAAACATAAATAGAAATCAGTATAAACGTTACTGTATATTTAAATAAATAAAGCCTGATGGCAGATAAATTAGGTGTCACCCAAGGTTAGGTTTATTTAGTGCACCCTCGTCCTTATCCAAGCATCTTAGGCGTTCCCTGCGTTGTTTAGGAGTAGTTTAAACGGCTGTCGATCTTCAGGGTAGCTAAGGCCTCGATTCGTACCCCTATTATTTTCTCATGTTATTTTTATTTTTGTTTCTTTGTTTTCTCCCCTGTTGGCACTCTTCCGGGTCATATTCGTATCACGCGACACTGGTCAGTCCTGGCCCATACACGCATCAGTATACACGATACACATTATTCCATTTCGTTTTTATTTCCTGTTTTTTTTTTGTTTAATAAAGGGTCTGTTTTTCCGTGTTGGCCTGCTTGCGGCTAGGACAGATATGGAACAGATGTTTAATGATTTAAATGTTGTTGATAAATGATTTTATTTTTTGACCTCATCATCTCATGAATCACTTTTTTATTATTTCGTGTTTGATTTTTGAAAAAAAAAAACATATCTTTACAGTGTTGTTAAGCTGTTGAACTTTTTAAACAAAGTTATTTAAATTTAAATATAAAAAAACTAAAGGAAAAAACTTCTTCATAGCAGAATAAACACATGTTAACTAATCTAAGCAAATGTGTTATTTACAGTGCAATAAAACATATAAGTAACAAAACTAAACAGATTCAACATATTGGTCAGATATTTTAACAAAAACCAACCTTCTTACCAATACAAATCGTCCCCAATGTGCACTCCCTAAGATGCATGATCAACCCACTGATGTATAACAAAACCCACCTACACTGAGATGATGACGTCACTTAACCAAAAAAAACACGTAGACTGACGTCACTACCCTTGTCAATAACTGCACAAATATGACATCCCCATACCATACCTGGAGGTCTTTATTTAAGCCAGTTAAGTCCAACCTCCTTGGTAGAGAAGATGCCAAATACAAATTTATAAAAAAGAACAATACCCCGTGCCATATCTGTCCGGCGGCAGTTGTAAAGCTAGGGCTGCGCACGTAGGACGGTGTCGAATGGGGCGTGGAGCCGCGCGTCGTAGAGAGATGTTGTTGGCAGCCCCGGCCTGTGCTGGAGACCGAGGTCTAGTGGCGGCCGCGGCGGCTCGCGACGCGCTGCGTGCACAGGACGCTGACGGTACCGCACCAGCCCCCCTAGCCCCCTAGCCCTCTAGCCCCCTAGCCCCTAGGCGCGGAACAGTTAGGAACAATCATGACCATAAATATGTATAAACTTAACAACATTATAAAGCGGATTTCTCCTGAAGTTATTGGTTAAAATGTTAGATGCTACGAATATATTATCTTCAAAAACATACTATTATGATATACGTCTTATCTTGAAGTTAAAATCGTTATTTCACGAGAAAATCGCTTCTGAATTTGGCTAAGTGTACACATATTGATGCTCGTGACTGTACAAAAGACCGGTTCCATATTACGAGAGAAACACGCATGCAAGCACTCGACGATCTCAAAATATGTCCAATACAGACGTGCGTGCACTTGCACTCGCTGTACGAAGACGCGTGTGTGTGTGAGCGTTTACGCTCGTTGTATGAACCTTACCGTCTGTACCTATCTATTTTGTGCCCTAGCCCCTAGCGCGTAGCATCCCGGTGCCCTAACACCTCCAAAACTCCCGTGCAAAGGTTGCGGCGACACTCGACAGCCTCAATAACTTCGCAATAGCACACTTGTGGACAGATTTGGCACGTTTGAGCACTTGTAGCTAAAAAGTGCACTTGTCGCTAAAATTATGCTGAATTCGGCACGATTTTTTGACAGATCTGCACAGTCGAATTTGGCACAGTCGTGCCAGAATTTGGTCAGCAACAGCTGTTTGCATTTGGCACGTTTTTTGATGATTAGCGCAACTGAAGGCAATTTAGGAATACTGCTCATTATTAATGTAAGGATTTTCAAATTTTTTGAACAAAATTGAATTGGATTATGTTGCAGATTCTAAATTAAATGGGGAACAAAGGTTTAGTAAAATTATTTTTTCATTGGATGTGCAAAAAATATGAATGTGTGTTGAATTATGTAGAAAAAAAATGCGAGTAGAGTGTCGTCGAGTAACCGTTAGCAATCAATAGTTCTGTTTTCTCGTCTGTTATGCATCTCCACGACTTCTGGCTGTAGAACTCGCCCTGTTCCTATTAAGGCATACAAACGTGTAGTTTGTGCGCGTGAGTGTTCGCTCCTGTACTGGCACCGTCTCGTCCGCCCGACCCTGAATCAGCACCCTGTGACATCGACGTCTCCACCACATGTGACACCCATGTCGCCCCGACCGCGTCCCATCTCGTCCCGCTTTGTGATCTCACTCTCTTGTCTCCAGTCAGCCAGTCATCTAGCCACAGTGTTTGTTTTAGCAGTTATCGCAGCACCTTAGCTCTTTTGTTTTGTATTATGTAGCTAAGCGAGCATGGAGCCCACCGTTTCCCCCAGCACCGGATCCACTCATCGCGTCATCGTCACTTCGGTAGTGCATAGTTAGCAACGAGGTTCGAATAGTTGCATGTCGTAGCCACGACGTAGACGTCCCATCGTTCCCTCCACAGACGTCCCCGAACTCTGAATACAGACAACTAGGTCGTAACAAAGAACATCCACACCACACTCAAGATAAAGGTAGCGGTGGGTCGGTATCGCGGCGGAGCGTCGGACAGTCGGTCAGCAGCGAGGGTGTGGCGGGCACGCGCTGAGACGACAGCCGTTGGTTGCAGCTGCGCGTGGTGCGCGCCTTCAAGTCCACGCTGGAGGACATGGAGGAGCGGCTGTCGGCGCACTCGGCGGCGGGGCTGCGCTCGCGCCTGCGCGCGGCGCCGCCGGACATCGCCTACATCGACGCCGACGACGTGCCCGCCGCCGCCCGCACCGAGACCACGATATTCTGAGCTGCCTCTGACCCGAACCGACCGACCACGAGACGCACTGACGACGTTTTATTTTTATTGTATGCAAGTTTTTCGTTTGTCCCCGGCGGCCCGGCCGTCGATCGTACTTAACGCCGCAATCTCCCGCGTAATCTCATCGCTATCGCCGCGCCCCTATCTCGTTTCAGTCTCGATCGCGTTTACGCTTTAAACGATTAATCGACTCTTAATTTTTTAGTACGTTAAGAATTTTTATTAAGTGTTGAAATTTTTTAGTGCTAGGTAGTTGATAGAGCAATAAACTACTAGACGATGTTAGCGGCCCGATGTTAGGCTCCTAGACCGAATTGTGCCTGTTACCGCGCCGCCATGCGTGTGCGCATACTGTACATTTTCAAATCATATTTGTAACCTGTTGATGTTTTCGTAATGATGTTAACGTTTCAATAGAGAAGTGTTTGCATATTTTAATAGTTGACGAGTGAGCATACGTTAGTGTCGGGACCCCTATATTTCTAATACCTAGGTTATACGACTTTCTACCGGTCATTATAAATGAACACTGCAATTTTAAAGATGAACATATTTGTACATAAGTTAGTGATCTTCAAAACGTCTTTTTATGAATATCGGAGCAGTGATATTTTGTATAGGTAGCTATATGAAACTAAATGATGAAACTCCAATTTAAATTGTAAACTTTTTAATAATCCTTGAACTTCGAAATTTTACAAAAAAAATAAATGAATAAAAATAAACTTTTTTAAAGTTTTCAACTTCGTCACTTAGCTTTTTGTGTAAGTAGTTTGTTACGAGAAAATATTATTATTATTATGAGATATTGAGGGTACTTGGCAGCTTGTGTGTTTTGTTTCATAGTAAATTTTGGGACCACTTTTAACCCCTTTCTACCTTTGAGAACTATATCTTCATTATTATATCGGTTATGAGACGGTAATTTGTCTATAAAAATCATTATAATTAATTAAAACTTACATAGTTTCTTATGTATACGCCTAAAGTTTAGTATGAATGAGACACTTCACGCTTACTAAAGAGAACCGAAAAAAGCTCGAACATAAAGTGTATCTTTGAAAAAACTTCTTGGTTTTTGCGAAATGTTACGAGAATATTTACATTGAAAAAAATAAAACTGTAAGCAAATTCCATAGCATTTTTTTTCGCCTGTCTTGTTCTGGTGGGGGTGGCCATTTAGCCGATACGCTCTATTTCAGATGTTGACGGTAAGTTCAGGTCTGACGCATAGGGAGCGTACCGTTGTAAGTATCGCGACGGAAAATGTAGGTACACGTTGAGCCCATAAGTTATAGAGCATGGAATCCGTGGTGTCTGCACCTTGGCTGCCCAGCGTCTTCGGTCTCCTGGCCGCGTTGAATCATAGCAATTGTTCATCCACTGTTGGCACTTCATAATATAACACTATTGTAAGAGAAAGTTTAAGCATAATCCTATTTTTTTATAACTTGTAGTAAGTATTTCTATATTTTTATTAAATACAGTAAATGTTGTATTTGTTGTAACGATTTTAAAAATATTATAATTTAAGACCAACAGTTTTTTTTTAATATTATATATCCCAGTTTAAATGACAATTGCATATCATTCAATAAGCCGTTTTACGTACACCAATAAAGGTGAGACCGCTAGCGGCCATCTTGTGACGTCACGTCCACAAAATGGCCGCTGCGATTAGATTGTAAGTACTGAGCATTATAATGGAGCAAATGTATTTTTTTTTTGGTACAAGATGTTGTTTCTTTGATTGTTTTAATTTTTTTATTATTTTTGCTTCGCATTTACAGTGTGATCATGCTTATTACAGTGTTATGCATGTATACTGATGTCTGTGAGTATTGCACAATTTGTATTTTTTTTTCTTTAATTATTATTATTATGTACGTAGATGTTTGTACAGAGTTTCTGATAATATAATTTATATTTGAATAACATTTTCATATTATCAGACTCTCGAGAAAGGTTTTATATCCGAATTTTTTCATTTTTTATTATTGTAACAGTTCAGCATTTAATAAAAAATGGTTTTTATATACAACCACGATAACTTACTTACAAAACTTCTAACACTGTTGTCATTAAGCTGATAAAATATTTACTTGAAAAATAAAATGAACGCATAAATTAATATTATCTCACTATTACACCAAATTAGTGAACTAAGTTATATTTTTAAAAGAAAATTAAACAAAACGGCTCTTACATTATTCACTTAATTTTTTTTTTCATTAACTCGGTTGTGTATGTACTTATGTAATAAGTTGATTTTCGTAATCTTTATTTATAATTGAGTTTTACTGTAATGATGCGTTTTATTGTTAAATAATACATACTTAACCGGCACTATAAACCACTATAGTAAATAAAAACTCATTATAATAAAAGTATTTATTTGACAAAATGTTGATATTTTATTTTTTTGTACCTCAAACACGTTGATAGCGAAAACCGAAGCAAATGATCCGCGAAGTAGCTCACATACCGGACGTTTTTCATTTTCTGAGTAGCAGTAGTTCCCACACGGTATTTAAACTATATTTTATATTATTATTTTGTTTATATATTTAGTATTTTGCTACTGGATGCCCTCGACCCCGACCCAGCTAGTGAATGCCCCCCTATCCTAGTTACAGTTAGGCATTTTACTAACGAAACTGCTTTCTAAAAATATTTCCATACTTTTCTATAGCTACAACTCTTCACTATCAGTAGTTGTGGTGTTCTAAAGACAAATGACGTTTCTGATCATATTTTTTTAATTTAAAAAATAGTGCCGTTTGATTTTGGAATGCCATTGGCGAGTTTCCACGTAATGTCTAGTGTATTGGCGACAAAGCAGTTTGGTTATGCGGCTGTGGTAGTTAGGAGACACTGCGCACTCGCGCCTGTCGGACGCGTACTGACACGTCCGTCATGTTGTTTTGCAGCAAAAGGCGGACATATTGGCCGGCCGCAGGATATTTGTCAATAATTATTTGGCGGAGCACCGAAGGATCAGCGTGCAATCTGGCGGGAGTTCCCTGCCCGCTCTCAGCCCGGTATCGCATCAGAGCGATGATTAAATGCCCCAAAATATTTATAAAACGACACTAAAGTGAAAGTAACAAGTAAAATAAAGAAACACGGACTCAAACTACTGCCATTTAAAAACTAAAACAAATATTCCAAACGAATATTCTAAAATTATGATTATTACAGTTTTTCGCTAAAACTTCTAAAAGTAAAAACCTTTTTTGAAATCTCTTAAAAATGTAAATGCAGTAGATAGTTAAGAATTGTTTATTAAAATATAAGTAAAACATTAGACGATTCGCAAAAATATATTGATTAGATTTGTATGATAAATATGGTGCACCACTATTTAGATGGAGTATATTAGAATTTGAGCAAATTATTTTATAACCGGTATATATGACGAAATATTAAACGTTTCTGATAATATATTTAAATTGGTATCGTGTTAATTTTTCTGTAAATATATAAATCTTTAAACTCATCTTTTCTTGTAATTAATATGTTTAAAATAACTATTGTGTGTTAAAAATAAAAGTATATAATACGGATAAAGTCATGTGCCATTTTTATAATATATAAAAAAAAAAAACGAAAATACACAATTTGTGCTACTCAAGTGCTTTTATAAACGTTTTTATTAATAATAAGATGATATTTAAATTTGCTTGTTATTTCTTTTTATTTATTTTATTGAAAGAATGCGATCTAGATGTGAAATATTTAGTGTTAGATGATGTGTCTTTTTTCATAGAAGCTCGTTGTGTTTTGTCTTTAAGTAGTTGGCGGCTTGATTGGTCTGTATGTGTCGGCCACAACTACAAAACACAAACGCTATGCTCATATTTTTATAGACTATACATCGATTTAGCAAAACAGTAGAACTGTATGCATATTTGTTATATGGCACAATAATATAGTTTTATACATTTTGCATGAATCGGAGAATTACTTCTTTATTATGAAATCTGTCTTTTGTTTTCTGTTTACTATGTATTTTGGTAATGACTTGCACGATCATGTGTATATTGTTCTGCATTGTCCTTACCAATGTACGTACTATCTCCTATCTCTATACACTACACACTGTCCACTATTCTTTAGTCTTCCATCTCATCTCCTTTGTTTCTTTCCTCTTCACCAAGGTATCTCAAGCAAATTTAATTATCATTCCAATGTTTTGTGGTAAAGTTTAATATGTTTATATGTTAAGTATATACTAAATATTTAATAAAAACCTTTGTGTATTGATTCTTAAAGTTTAATGCACCACAAGTAGAGATTAAAACATTGCCTGCTACATCAATGTTAAGACTTAGAAGAGTATAGTATACAAAAATAACTATTATACTTAAACTATGGATGATTACTCGTGTCTTGGTGTACATCAAAAGTTAGATGTAAAAATATGAAATAATTTTTTTCAAAAATTTAATAATTACGCTTGTAGTTCTTAGGAGCGAACACGCCGATAGTGATAAATCACGTAAAATATAATTAACAAATCCATAGCAAAGCATGATTTCTCGCTATACCTACCTATCTAACTCGGTATAATAAACTGGTACTGTTGTTAATTCGTTATTTCTAAAGCTTCTTGTCTCTTAAACTTTAGTAATAAAGTATCTATACTCCAAAGTAACTTTCATTTCACCTGCCACATTGTGGAGAGCTGCAATAACAAGGTAAACTTGCAGTATTGGGAACATGTTGGTGTGTCGATGTTGGTCCAATTGTTTGTTGTTGGCGGCCTGTGGCCAACATGGGCCATGTATGTCGTACGGTCTAGTCGATGTTAGAACGCTTGGCGCTTACACGCGACGTTGTACAGTAGTCCAGTAGCTACACAGTTCGACTGGCATGGACTTAGACGTTGTGTCTTTGCGTATATGATGCACATACAACATACTGCGAAAAACTGCAAAATTTTCCACATCAAGGTAAACGAAACTTTCCTTATTCGCACATACTGTAAGGCTTGCAGTTTATTTAATTATATGTATTATATTCACTTTGTCTGGTAACATATATGCATTGACAGTAAATTACTAACTAGAATCGTGCTCAGCTTGAAATATAATCGCCACGCTAAACCAAATATATGTAAATAGTATCACGTTAAAAATTAATCGACTACCCAAAAAAATATCACAGAAAGCCAAATTGTATAGGCATCATTGTTGTTAGTTCCACATAAATGTATGCTTCTGTAAAATAGTTGTATATAGCTTGATTAGACTGTCCTATACCGGTATACTATAGGTAGATTTTATCTGGTATGTGAGCGACTACGTCGATCCAACGATACATTATGTGTGTGCTTCACTAGAATAGATCGCATGATGACAAAAGACATACAAACACAAGTGCCGATTGTTTACAAGAACACAAAAACACACAGACACACAAAACATGATTTATTTAAACAAAGAACCACGGAACCCGATCAAGGAACCCATAGGATAAGTGTTCAATGTTAAATGTTCATAAATATTGTATTTTTTTTTATTTTACTTAGACTTTATTTTATATTTTTGTTACTTGCGTTTTTATAAAGATGGATGTAACGGAGCCCTGGATGGAAAAAGATATAAAAATTCTAGTTTATAAGTGCACACCCCATGAATGTGCTTTTAAGATACCTAATAGGATGTACCCTGCGTCTTATACTTTTAGTTCTGTTTACTGTGTATCTATATATATACCTACTTCTTCTATCTGCTCATCGCTTCGCGAGGCACACTGCTTCGTATACTCCCCCTGATAAATTTCTAAACCTTTTTTCTGAATTACACTCTGTTGAAAATATATCACTGCTAAACCGTCAGACGCGATTCTACCCAAAAATCTTTCAAATTTATCTTCCAGTCAAAAATATAATTTATATATTTTATTAATTTCGATGTATTTGTATGAGTGGAATCACGTCAGACCCCCAGCACGCAGTATATATATTTATAAATCTATGTATCCCTTCTGCGCGGCCGCTACTCGGCGGTGAGCGCTTCTCTGTGTTCCCTCTACTTCATGTTCTCGTTTTTATTTTCTTTTCCATGAATACCCAATTGCACACGGAAGGTGATAGGTGGCGAGTTACAAGAACGATTGATACCCGTCCCCTACAGCAAGACTTCAACCGATCAAGCTGTAAGATTCACAATTATGAGAGGACAGCCTGTTTCACTCACTTTTCTGTTTTATTTGACTATTTTTATGTTAACATTTTTTCGTTTTTTATATGTTCAACAATGTTTTAATACTGTACTCTATCTATCTATATCTACAACTTATCCGTTCTATCTGTATCCCACTCGCTTGTTGTAGTGTTGTCTGTGCACTTCCACACTTATATATTACACTTTAAAGTCCTTTTATACGCTTTTACACTGAGGGTAAGAATCCTATAGGAGCGCTATAACCTGCACTGACTGCTTATTTTCTATAAATCCTAAAATGTACCTACACTGCACTTGCTTCGTGTATACAGAATGATTTTTTGAACGATCACGATGGCACCTAGATCCGTTAGAGACACGAAGATCTCGCTCATGTTTTGCAAAAAAAAAGATACGTTATTTATTAGCATATAATCTAAAGAAAAAAACATTTAAAAAATACTTTTATATACAGTAATTAGTGCGCTTGAACAATAGATTGATTCCCTAAATTTATTCTTCTAATCTCTTACGCTTGTAAAGCTGCCTCAGTGATTCATATTTAAAAAGTTACTCTGTATATAATTATATATATTATTATTGAAGTGCTCCAGTCAATGTCATCTGCATGGGTATCACAATCATTGGCATGGATCTTGACGCATGTGCTGTGTTATACATAATATTATATCATTTTTATTACATAATATATTATTCACTTGGGCTGTGGGTGTGTCGATAAAAACATTTTTTTGTTCACTAATTATGATCGGATTTATGTGGAACTGTGTTGTAAATTAATCGACTTCAAATAATTAATAAGAATAATTATTTAAATTGCTTCTGTAAATATTTTAGTCTCCTTTTTTTTGTAATATCTTGAAGTCGATTTTCTAATCGTTGAATGCAGTGTAAATATGGGTAATGTTTGTATTTTTTTTTAACTATTGATGTTAACGTTGGTTTTGATTGATGTGTTAATAGTTTAATTAATAATAATAACACAAATTTCGAACAAGGGATTATTAAATTATTATAAATAATATTTAGGAATTCTAATAGGAGTCTGATGGGCAAATTGTTTAGTGTAAATAGACAATTTATGAACACAAGTTTAATATAGAAGTCCATATGTAGAATCAAGAGCTTGTAAGTTAATTTGGCAACCATACATCATGGCATAGTGATTTTTGTTTTTATTTTTTGCCTCACATAATGCACTTAGCCTGGTCCACACATCAGGTACCCGCAATAATCTGGCGTGAAACTCGATCTACCGTCTTTACAACAGATTAAATCCGCAACTACCCTCCGATGTGTGACCAGAGGAATGAATTCGTCAATTCGTGGGGTCCTACAATAGTAGTGGCAAAAAGCCAGGGATTCGTCATTAGCTTTTAATTCATTTTAAAAACTAGACGCATCCAAGGTCATGTTTTGACTAGCTTTTAGAAATACAAAATTTTTCTCTATCTGTCATAGGCTAGTACAACGCTTTACGTCTACGTATAAGTATGTAAAAGGAAGTCGAAGATCGTTGAGGGTTTTTGTCAGCTTGCTTAAAATAATTTCGGATATAGGACGTTGTTGAGTAAAGCGATGTTGCTTCGTATCATGTGCAATGTAATGTGTAAGTAGGGCAAGAGTATTACCATAGAGCTTTCGCGCGTAGCTCACATAGTGGAGAGTAAATACAGTCACAGAGGTGCGGAGTGCATGCACACGGAGGTACCTCCCATCCTCACGGCCAGGGTGTCTGTATTCAGAGGCGTGAGGCGAAGCCCCGGCCACTCACTGCATGGCATGGCTCGCCACCTACAAACTATCCTGTGACTGGAATTTTGATACCTAACGCTTTCTTGCCTCTTTTTTATGGTTCGGTGTGCTTCTATATGTTGAAATTGAACATTCTGGTCGTCCCTCCCGTTGGTCTCTCATATACAAGGTGTCCTGTAGACCAGCTGGAGGGATTGGTACCGGAGTCTGTGGCATACGTGGCGCCCTGAACGATTTTATCATTGACAATTTGATTGGCATACAAACTAAATCAATAATGCTTTCAAAATCTAAATTGGATTTTGTCAGTGAGAGAATCTACGCACTGGTGTTTACCACTCGACTTTTTAAATTTGTTGTCACTGTAAATTCTCTGCAAGTGTAGCGTGCTTGTGTCATACGTGGCCAGTTTCTCGAACGAAAATTATCGCAATATTAATGTGACGAATTGTCAAGCGCGCGTAAACTGCTGCGATTGGCCCAGCAGTTTACGCGCGCTTGACAATTTGTCACATTTGTTTTGCCATAATTTTTGTTCGAGAAACTGGCCCATGGTGTAGTCGAGTGGTAGGCATCGGGCGGGCGCGACGCATGCCCTCGGCCCGTACTGACCCGCGCGCGCCCGCAGATTCGCGTGGTGAACGCGTTCCGGCAGGGGCTGGACTCGCGCGGCTCGCTGGCCGACGCGGCGCTCGCGGAGGCGCTGCGCAAGCAGACGGCGCTGTCCAAGCGGTTCTCGCACTCGTCCAGCATCGACTACGCCGACGCCGCGCGCGACACGCTCGCGCCGCACGACATCGACGTGGAACGCCTCTCCAGCCACAGCCACACGGAGACGGCCGTGTAGCCGCCACGACCCGCACGCACGGAGCGGTAGGATAGTGTGCCGCGCGCCGCAGCTCATCGATGCAATAATTTAGCGTTAATATCAGTATTATGGACGCCGCCGCCCCGACACCGACCGTGCCCGCGCACGATACGAACCGTTACGCTGCCATCGCTCTAATTATATTATTATACATAAATGTAATAATAATGCTAAAACGATTGTGTATAAAATCATATTTTGAAAGGTAACGAGGATGATCAAGTTTGGTATTTGATTTTGAACACGTATGGTTGAGGGCGCCGGTCGAGCCGGTTCCCGCTTCGTCTCGCAGCCACAGTGTACTTGAGCATAAGTTATATTGTTAACTAGTGTGTTTAAATTCGATTGTTTTGAAAATATTTTATTATTATACGCGCGCGTCGCGATGCGCGCGTCTGTTGAACAAATAAAAAAAATATTGTCTAATTATTAATTTTAGATTTAAGCGCAGTGATGAGCGAATGGACGTGTGTTTTTTGAAAAAAAAAATAAAGTTTTCGCATACCATCGTGTCATCTCTTACACGGAATGAAATGTTTTATATTGCTTTTGTCAAAGACATGTTGTGGGTGAGTGAGGCGGGCGGGGGAGGGCGGGCCGGGCCTCATCTTTTGTATAAAGTTATTTCATTTGTAGCGCAGATCATCGTTTGTACGTACGCCGAGTGATATTATCGGCCGCGCACGCCCCCGCCCGCCCGAACTAAATATATATACTTAACTAAATTATTGAAGTATTAGTTAAGGTGTTTGTTATAAATTTCAATAACTTTTTTGTTTTTATGACCTTTTCCCCTAAATCTAAGTATACATTTAAGTCATATCTCGAAGCGTAGACGCATAAACTGAAAAGTTTCTATACAAGAACCGGTAACCAACTGCATTCTTGTGTAAAAACCGACGTAGTCCACTTTGAACATCTTCAAAATGTTTAAAATAGAAAATAAACATTAAAATTGTATAGCTGAAGGTATTTATTTGTAATGCTAGTCTCTTATGAAACAAAATACTAATTATTCAATTATTATAATGTACTTATTGATTATTGATAAATACTTCAAGTTTATTAAACAAGATATAGTCTACGGTGTAACGAATTGATTTCGGAATTTTTTGTCTATGAGCACTAGCGAGGCGCTCCGCATAGGCGACGTAGAATCGCAGCAGTGGCATTTTCAACTTATAAAGTAAGACATGTACCTACTTAATCGAGTTAGTGACGAGTTGAACCGATCGCTCGCCGGCCACTTGTTATAGAATAATATGAGTATAAAATAATGAGAATCAAACGATCTAGCGAATCGGCAATGTTCAATTTTGTATAGAACGTTTCATAGTAGCGGTATTTGAGAGTTGTTACGTTTGATTTGGGAGTTTGGTTGGTAGGCGCGCTCCGTAGGACGCCGACGCGACACGGACTCGACACGACAAGGACTCGACACGGCCCGGCGACCGACCGACGGACGAGTGGCGCGACAACTATTAAAACTATTAAACAATCTTGTAAGTAATTAAGTATTAGCTTCGAATCAATAAAGCCTTTTTAAAAAAAATTAGTTAAAAAATGAAACTATTGAAACTTCACAATGTTTATATAATAATATTAGTTTTGATTTCAGTGAATAGAGAGGTCATGGTATCGTTTTGTGTATTATATAATATTGTTTCGTTGATATTCGTTACCACGAGTTCCCCAATGAAAGACATAAATAATTAGGAGAACATCTTCGTAGAGATGCGTGCAGCCCGCGCCATCCTTTACCTAACAATCAATTTGTTTGACACGACAGTCTGCCACTAACCATTTTAGGTGATAAGTCCCATTGTTGTATTTTTCGTCTCACAATAAATGAAAATCTATTTTATTGTTTTTATACATGTGTTTTATTTTTACTTGGCCTTTTCATCTCAAAGTAATTAGATGTGATGGGACTGACATACGCTATGCGTAAAAGCCCCTATAAACATATAAAGAAAGAAAAAAAAAATACTAGGGGAGAGCGGGGTTGGTTCTAACGGGGGTAAGAATTATCTTACCTATTACCGCCAAACCATGAACGTTACAAACATAATATTCAGTACCCCACTATTATTTATTTTAAGCTCCTACACATAAATACCACAGCAGTTACTGAAACTAAAATAGTCACGATCATAATGCCTTATTGGTCTAGTGGACGCAAGCCCTACTCCTAAGCATGAGGTACTGGGTTCGTTTCCCAGTTCAGGCAGCTTTATTGGGTTTTTTCCTTAGTTAGGACGCGGGGTTGCTACCTCCCTGGTGTGTATATGTAGGTCCAGCGTCTACTTAGAGTTTACATGTGTAGCTCGGACGCTGACAAATATGCAAATCAGTAAAAAAAAACACAAAATAAATAATAAAAATGATTTATTTAAAACACTCTCGTACATTCATTAGTACATATAAATCTAATATTGATTTGTAAATTACTACATACTGATATGAATACTCCGTATTCAGACAGTTTGATTCATGTTTTGATATTTACTATCCTAATGATACATAATTGAGAAATCATTCATAAGTCGATTATGCAGGGTCAAATCAAATTTGCTAGCGAAACTTCAGACGTGTCAAGTATCGATACCTAAAAATAATAAAACAATTCGATTTTTTTGTTAATAAGTAAGTTTGAAATAAGTTTTTATTTGTGCAAACTGTGGATCGATATCTTAACACGAAAAACAAAAAAAGAAACTCATACTTCAAGTAACTACACTAGCAGAGGTCGTTGACCCAAAAAAAAAGAACATCGAATCTTTTTATTTTTAGATATCGTTAGTGCGTTTGTCCACCTCCACAGTAAACGGGACGTCAACGTGAAACGAGATTATTCGAACCGAACGTGACGGCTTCGGTGTGTGGTGAATTCGCAGCCATATTAAATCAATCATCTCAGTCTCGTTGACGCCTTCACTCCTGCGGAGTTTCTCTAGCTAATTTAATATGAACTTGTGTTAATGATATCAAATACAAAATGTATTTGTTTGGGACGGATATGTAAGAGGAACATTTTAATAAATGTAAATAGATTGAAACGTCCAATTATTTTAATCGGATTTAATAATTTGACGGTTCTTTGGAAGGTAACTCTCAAAAATACATAACTAAATATACAATTTTTTATATTCTACAGCTGACAAACAATTTAGGAAAGTCGGTAACTATTAAACTCACTTGCATTATACTACTACGTACCTATTATAAAACTTATTGGTACTTCTAGTACCAAAATATCGGAATGTTTTTACCTACATTAGTAAGGCACATACTACTTTGTTATCACATTGTGCTTATAAATAATACATTAAATATCTATAAAATAATATCATAAGGACAAAGCAAATAGTGCGATTTTATTTTTAAAAAAAAGACTATGTAAGATAAATACATAATACATGATTTTCATTTGACAGTATAATATCGTATAGAAATATTTCGTTCTCAAAACGAATGAAAAAAATGTGCAAAAAAGTATTGCTGCAAAAAATGTGCAAAAAAATCCTAGAAGTAATAATAAAAATACACACCTTATTTGCATACGTAAAACTTCAAATTGGAAGTAAAAACATATAAAATGTTGCCATACAAAATAAAGCTTGTTAAGACAAAAGCAAAATACTGTAAAATAGTTATTTCATAATTAGCCTAATAATGTTCCCACTGCTGGGACACATACCTCTTTGTGAGAGGGAGTGGGCCGTAGCCCGTAATCTGCCATGCGGCCCCGCGGCAGTGCGGGTTGGTAGACGTCACATGTCATCGATTCTAGGACATGCTGGTTTCCTCACAGTGTTTTTCGTCACCGTTTTGAGAGCAGTGGTGATAAAATAATTTACACAAAGTAAAGCGCCTGTCAGGGTTTGGAGCGACCTAAAAACTTTTAAGTCACGGCGGTTGCCATTGGGCCAACACTACTCTTAAAATAGTAAATAAGCACAAATGCAAGTTTGTGAACACAAGTTAATCGAAAGCACCACAGTTTGCGACACAATGTGCGTTTTGTACCATAAGACACTTTCACTGAATAGTTAAACACTAATGGGCCTTACCACAAAAACTTAGACACTTATTCAACGCGTGTCTAATGTCAGTTTTATGTCAAACTCCATACAGAAATGTCATGTTTAAAAGGTGTTTAGGCTAAACAACTGATGAACACGGTTTTGTGGTAATAAGGTATGGGCTTTATTTATAAACGTTAAGTGCGTTCAAAAGTCAAAAATGTATGATTAAACAGTCGCTAATCATAACTTAACTTTATGCAACGTTTATAAATATACCCCTATATTGATATGTATTTTATGAGGAAACGCTGTCACGTGGTCGTTTGTGTTCATTCCATACTTAAGACGCTGACAACAGATAAACCGCGGTCACTGTTGGATTGCATAGAAAAGAAAGAGAAGCGCGATGATTAATTATAACACTTGTAATTTATTGCAAAATGTGAAGCAATTATCGATTTGTTCAAAAATGAGTTGAATAATCGAATATTAAAAACAACGAAGTTCTGCATGCAAATAAGACGTTCTTGTTATTACATGGAACAAATCGATAAGTAATTGATTGATGTAATTAATAAATTAAAATACCAACGTACATTGACATTTAATACAGATATTTTGGATTTGAAGTCAATTCGTATCGAGATTTTTTTTTTCTTATCGTGCTTTGGTAACAGTCATATTCTGAGAAATGTTAAAGATTGACATATTTTTTCTGCTACCACAAAATTTATAGATTTGGCAATATTTTGTTTATGTCAAGCCTACTTTTACCGTTTGCCTGTTGTCAGCGCCTTAAGCATAATTTTAGCTTCATAAGGAATTATATAAAATCATATTTTTCCGTAGGCATTTTTGGTGATCAATATCCCAAAAAGTGAGCAATATTCTCATGACACACGTAAAATGAAAAACTTTATTCTAATCATACTGAAGGTTCATAAAACATAGAAAATTAGAAATAGAAAAAATAAATGCTTATAACCTAAATCATACATTGTTCATTTGAGGGGCGCGGCATAAATATTAATTCTAAAGTCGATAATGTTAAGATTTTATCGATAACTATTTTAGTGATGCGCCTGAGGAATCTCTCTTCCCCTTTCTTATATCTTGGTTATTATTATTGCGATGGCGCAACAAACCGATCCCCGTGCGATGGGTAACAAAGTCCAAAGTCCTTTGTTATAGTCTAGTATTATTCTCAAATGGGTCCTGGCACAACACTAAAACATCTAGAGACGACCATTCAATTTGATATGATTGCATTGAAAATCTTCGAAAAATTCATTTTATCACTATAAATACTTTAGATGCCGGATAATATCGAGGCAATGATTCTAATGGCACTACTGACATAATTCAAGGCAAGAAAATGCTTAATTAAGAATGGCCTTTTTGCTTTTATTGTTCGACGACATAGACCGACGTTGACCTGATAATTACAGCTCAATTTGGTACATTAAAAAAATCATAATTGTGTATCTAAAATTTTGTCTTGAGTCTTGAACTAAAAGAATCTAGTCTCAGCTGCCCTTGCCAGAAGAATCGAAGGCCGAATCATTCGTTTCCTTATCATATTTGATAACGCTATCACAATCCAAGTAGTCCATATCAGTCAACTCCCTTCTGATCAACAAATGAGGAGTTTTCCTGATCCGTTTTTCTTTCAAAAACTTTGGTATCATCTGCTTTCCTTCCATCAAATATTCTACTATAAATCTCTCAAAGAACAATGCTAGAAGAAGCTGGAATGACGCTAATGCAAGGACTATGTAAGACATTAATGTGTCTTTAGGCATTCTGAGTTGTAAGAACTTGGCTATCCACTCTGCCGGCCATACGGCTATGTAGATACAAATACAAGTCATTATAAACATACTGATCATTAGCTGTCTATTCGTCACTACTGATTTTCGGTAAGGAGAACCATGACTGAAAACTATAGCTACAATAATATATTGGAACATTGACACCGCAAAAATAGCATAATTCTCCCAACATTCGTTTGCCTCGTCACCTTCATATGTATGCCGTACGTACCAAGGGAACATCGTTAACGCATAATAGCTGAGATATTGTCCTAAACCAATTAAAAACAACTGTCCGAACAACGAAAACAGTGGAATTAATCCCAGTAAAGATGTTAAATGTGGTGTCTTACATAACTTGCCCGTATAGGCTTCAGTCATACCGAAGAAAAAGGCAAAATTGACGATCAAAGCGACATCTATGTACAGAAATTGGAAATCTGTCAAATTCGAGTCGAAATAGTACAAAAAGGCTACGGACAAGAATTCTGACAAGGAGTAAGCTACCATAAATTTGAAGACGCCGAAGGAGGTAGATAGGGCGGCGCGACCTTCGCGCAATACTCTCGCGACGCATACGATGTCGGGGTTGGCAGAGGTGAAGGGGGCTGCGACGCTTGATTCTAGTTCGGAGAGGGATATGCCCGTATGGGCGGCGCGTAGGGCTCCGCAGTCGTTCGCGCCATCGCCGCACATACCTGGAAATATCAAACACGAATACTTAAATAAACCTTATAATATAACATCGCGTTCATATTCTCCGAAACCCGTTCGGAAGTTGTGTATTAGCCCAGGGGCGCATGGGCCATTTTTTTATGCGACGATTTTTTATCGTGAAGTACTGGATTTTCAACTCTCGGCGACATGCAGTGCGTGATAAAAAAAAACGATCTAGGATACGAGGGCTTACACCTTGATTCTGACAGTTATCATCAGAGATCGGAATAGGTAGAGCAAATCTACCTAAAGTTCAAAGAACAGAGACAAAAAAAGTGGAGACTTCCTTACCACTAAAATATTTTTTTGGGACTAATGTCGGGATTTCGGGACATCACATAAATTATTATTAAAACTGTTATGTAAATAACATTAGCTTCTGCGCTTACTTACATCGTTCAAACGAATATTAGATTATTCGGAGATTACCTTAATTTTTTTTAAACAATAGAAATCGTGCATATTTTTTTTTTTAAACAGTAACAGTAAATTAATTCGATAGTTGTTTTACTTTATTAATTTTAGTTGTACTTAAGTAATGTTCTGAAACCCGGGACATTAGTCCCGAAAAAATATTTTGTCGTAAGGCGTCTCCACTTTGTCTCTGTTCTTTTTCGAACTTTAGGTAAATTAGCTCTACCTATTCCGATCACTGGTTATCATAAACTATTCGATAAAAAAAAAAAAAATCATCAAGTGTTTTCCTTTTCCACACTAGCCTAAAATATACTATGTAGAAGTCTATTCGCTATGTAACAAAAAATTTGACAGTAAAATAAATTATCAATAAAATGTTTCCTTGTCTGCGTATACATCTTTTTGGGGCTGAATGTACTCACCGACATAGTACCCTAAGGCCTGGTACTCGACGATGAGTTGTTGCTTCTGGTCTGACGTCATGCGCGCGAACACTGCGCCGCGGGCGACCACTCGAGCTAACACGTTCGGATAGTGCTCGCGAAGGACCTGTGAAAATAAATATATGATTTTTATGAGGTAGTAAACGACTTGCTATCGTTGTATGTTCAAAAATCCGAATCCATAGGTTAGTTATGTTGAAAGTTTTGATGATCGCTTTAAAACCAAAGCTAAATTCTGGATGCAGTTCTTTTTTAAATATTTTCATGTGGCGCTTGCGCAGCTGTTGCGTAGTTTATTGATCAAATTGAAACTTTTCTAAAAATAATATTATATTGGACTTATACAAGATTAAATGTCGTTAATAAAAAAATTATAAAACAAAATTAAAGTTATAACATTCTCAGCTTTAAATTCTCAATATATTAAAGGTAAATAATTATTAAAAGTTTAATAATTATTTAAAGGTAATAAATATCTTGAGAAACACATACCCGCCAAGTATCTCCAGTCATAACGATCTTATACCGCGGCTCCATAGCCCCGCCCTCCGCGTCGAGCGCGTCCTGCGCGTGCGCCGCCGCCGAGCGCCACGAGCCGCGGCCGCTGTCCACGCTGCGCCACGAGCGCTCCAGCGGGAAGCGACGACCTACTGCGGCCTGCGGACCGAAGGAAATGTGGGTACGAGACATTTAGACAGTAAAAGCATTAAGTGCTCTTTTGTACAGTTTTTATTTGTGCAATACGAAGCATGATTCTTCCTTTTGATGATTCGGTTGTACATCAACTCAACTGAATTTAGGCTAGTTCTTTTTCTGTCATAAAAGAACATGCTACCAAGCGAACTAAGATAATACCTCGACAGGTCAAGACGTAAGCAAGTTACCGCTCTAAAGCGTTGTGAAAGTGTCGCTGTCCTCTTATCGTATTGTCTGATAGTACAATATAGCAATACTCAAATGGTATAGTTTGACCGCGCTGCTGTTTCGCGCCTTAGAAATGCGCGGCGAAGCCGGCAGCGTTGACGAATGAGCGGCGGGCAGGGGGCGCCGTGAGTGTTTACGAATCAGCGGCCTGCAGTGCCCCCCGTCTCGCCGCGCACATGCCTAGGCGTGGAATAGCGGTTTCGGTCAAACTATAGTCGGCCGTATTTTCGTTCCTACACCTAATTTCAGCAAAAATGTTGTTGCTTTTGCTTTTTAACGGAATTAGACGTTATACATTAGGCGTTATCGTTAGTGAAACCCAACAGTATCCTAACTAATATTATAAATGCGAAAGTGAGTTTGTTTATTATGATACACTTGAACGCTAAAACGGCTGAACGGATTTGGAAGAAATTTGGCACATGGGTAGACCTTGACTGGAGAAGGACATAGGCTACTTTTCAACCTGAATCGCAGACGTAGTCGCGAGCAACAGCTAGTAATTTTATAAAAAACAAATAGATCACCGACCCCATGCAGCGTACTCTCGCAGTATATAACAGGCGTGGTCCCGCTGGTATCTGCGTGTAGATGGACCACTCGCTCTTCGCCCATTAGGATGCCACATTCCTTGGCCACGCTTACTGCTGTTAGGACGTTGTCACCTGCAAACAAAACAATTATTTCTTTTATAATATCTTCCTTAGTCCTTTTAAAATATATTTTTATAGTTTTTAATGCTAATATAATCCTGAATAAACGGTATGAGATTTAATGAATTAAAAAACCCAAAAATGTAGTTATTTTACCAATTAATCCAACGACCCTAAGCGAGGTAAATCGGCGAAATCGTCATTTTAGAATTTATTTTTAGGGTGTCGTGCCTCAAAAGTAAAAAACGGAACCCTTAGGAACACTTCGTTGTGCGTCCGTCCATTCCTCCATTTTTATATCTGACAGTCTATCAAGACCCTTTTTCTCAGGAACGCGCGGAGGGATCAAATTGAAATTAATATCTAATACGCAGAAAAAAGGTGCCTTGGAGCTTTAAAAAAAAAAATTAACATTCTAATTCAACGCAATAAATAAAAAGGCCATTTATGCGACATATTTGGATTTGGTATTGCAGGCGGGGACAAACCAATAACCTGAAATATGGTGTAACTTTTGCTTGTCCCCGCCTGCAATACCATACAAAAAACAAAGTTCAATGCTTGTTTTTCTCTTTTCGGTTATAGGTTTTTGCAGTCGGGTTTTTTGTTTTTTAAATAATTTTCTTTATTAAACTTACCACAAGTAAAGCGCGCGTCGCTTCGTGAGATAAAAATATTATACCAAGTAATTGTTTCTATTCTTTGCTAATCTATGTTTTAACCAATCTGTTGTTAATATTTTACAGCACAATCTTCCATTCAACATAGCCTAGACAGTTCCATTTCAGTTGCCCCGTTATTTTCGTCAACGTAGACAAATTATATTTAAAATGCACACAGCCCAGTATGATTTGAAAATAAGGCAATAATCGAATGTTTACCGGTAATCATGACGACATGTATGTTAGCTTCCTTCAGTTCTCGTATGATGCCGGTTGTCGCCGCCTTTAGACGGTTCTCCATGATCACCAGACCGAGGAACTCCAGGTCGCGTTCCACCTATTGAACACCAAAAATAATTTTGGTGTGAAAAATCGTTGTTTACAGTAGTGCGCAACGTTACGCACGCATTGTGTTTATGGTTTCATGCAACGGTTCAGGGTTTGTATTTAAAATTAAGTTACAACATTTAAAACTTGCTTATTTTTTTAAAGTCTGAAAAATTGGATGACGCTACTGCCTATCTGACAATCGCTCAATGTCAATCAATCTGCCTAGCCTTTTCCCAACTATGTTGGGGTCGGCTTCCAGTCTAACCGGATGCAGCTGAATACCAGTATTTTATATGGAGCGACTGCCTATCTGACCTCCACAACCCAGTAACTGGGTAATACGAAACCCCTTGATAAGACTGGTTGTCAGACTTTCGGGCTTCTGACGACCCGTAATGACTGTCAAAAATCCAAGAATGACAGCCGGGACCAATGGCTTAACGTGCTTTACGAGCCACGGAGGTCTCGGTATGTAAAGATGGTCACCCATCCACCGACCAACCCCGGCAAGCGTAGCTTTACCTGATGGATTGACCCGGTGTGGCTGTCATTACTTAGCCACGAGCTCCACAGCACAATCGCTCAAAGTAACATACTGATATTCAGCTGCATCCGGTTAGAATGGAAGCCGACCCCAACGTAGTTGGGAAACCCTAGGCAGCTTGATTTTTTTTGTATTGAGCACGCAATGACTAACGTATCTGCAGATCCAATTGAAAAATCAAATGGACAAGATACTCACCTCCTCTCGGGTCATCTGCTGCAGCTGTTTAAAGGTGGTCTCCAGGACTCTGGTAGCCACGGCGATGACTCGGTACCCCTTCTCTGCGTAAGAGTTCAGTACCTCGAATAGGTTGTCTGGAACTGAGGAAATACACAATAATTTAAAAATCGTTAATAAATGTAATACTACAAACTAATTTCGAACTTAAGACTACAATGTAATGTAATGTGCGTATTTTATAATTATTATTATCACTTGCTTAAAAAAATGGTGAAGGAAAACATGGTGAGGAAACATGCATATATGGTATGTGAAGCCAAGTCAGAGGCCCATGGACGGCATATAAAAACTCGACACCAGGTTAATCATAAACACACAAAAAATAAATATTCCGCTGTAATTACAGTTACCATTATGGCCATGCATCTCATCCGCAGCAAAACTTGATCGACAAAATATGTACCTACCTAAATAAAGTAAGTAGATTATGTTAAACTAGCTGATGCCCGCGGCTTCGTCCGCGTGGATGTCGGTTGTTATATACTAAAACCTTACTCGAGAACCACTCTATCCATTGGCGAAAACAGCATGAAAATCGGTGCAGTAGTTTTTGAGTTTATCGCGAACAGGACGACAGACAGACGCGGCGGAAAACTTTGTTTTATAATATTATGTAAGGATGATTTATGTCCCCTAACACGGATTTTTAATTTGTCTGTCTGTGATTTCTTGACCTTGTTAGTTGACTTTTTGTCGTAGTTGGGTTTTATTTTTATAAATTGTATTTTTTTTAAACTAAAAGTAGCCTATGTCCTTCCCCAGGATGCCATCTATCTCCTTGCCAATTTTTTTCGAAATTTGTTCAGTGGTTTAGGCGTGAAAAGGTAACATACAGAGAGACAGAGTTATTTTCGAATTTATAATATTAGTATGGATAAAATTTAGGATATATACGGGATGCTGAATCTATGTATAGTGGATTCATGCTATACGATTCCATACAGGGAGTGTGCCTGTGCAAAATGTCCTGCGCAAACCAAGTCGACTCTTAATTTTTTCGCAGTCAACTAGCAGTATTTAGTTCATAACGTACCAGTATCGTTGACACAGAGCGTGCGCAACATCTCGGGCGCGCCCTTGGTGTACACGCGCAGCACGTCCTCGCCCAGCACGCGCGTCACCACGGAGGCGCGCTGCAGGGACGACACGAACTGATGCTGTTCGACTATGCCCACTTCTAAGGGCAGCTGAGGAAAACGTATATTCAAAATGGGAGTGATATGAAGATTCGAATGACGTTATAGCGACGCACGCTATTTCGAAAAATTTTACGAGTGGTACGCCAGCTCGAAAACACATTAAGTCGAAAACCGCTATTTCGAACGACGTTGTCGCGAACACGCTGATTCGAAAAACTGTTTGAATGGTACGCTAGTACGAAAGTCTCGGTATCGAAATCCACTTTTGCGAATAGCATATTCCAATATGAATTTGTCTGGGGATCGAACTCGCACCCCGATAAAGCCTTACCTTTGTACCTATTCGGTTTCGGAAACAAGACCAATGAGAAGCATTGTTTTAAGTTAACTTTTTAATTTCCTTATGTATAGTAATCAATATTGGACATTTTGTTTTTTTTTTGCAATATCGCTGCCATAGTATTTGCTTTCTTTTTTTTTTTTTATGGTAACTTCTGTGGGATATTTGCTAAATAATTTCGACTTTCGTACTAGCGTATCATTCAAACAGTTTTTCGAATTAGCGTGTTCGCGAAAACGTCATTCGAAATAGCGGTTTTCGACTCAATATGTTTTCGAACTGGCGTACCACTCGTAAAATTTTTCGAAATAGCGTGCGTCGCAATAACGTCATTCGAATCTTCATATCACTCCCATTCAAAATACGGGTTGAAAGCGGTAAAGGTATAAGGCTGAGTCTTGAGTGACAGGCGGAATGAACGGCGGATAAAACAAATGTTCGAGATGTTCGAACTTGTCCGGAGTGCGGGCGCATTCTACTGGCAGATTCGCTCATCTATACGCGTATTTTGATTTTTACTGGCGGAGTGACGGATAGTGACGTTAAATGTCACAAAGCCCGTGTTGACATGCCGCGATAACTTTGTACGAACGTTTTAAGTAAGGGATTGAAAAATCAAATTCATAATCCTCACTAATTAATATGTTATCCATACACTATAAAAATGAGTATCATTCGAAAGCACCAAGTTTCACTTTATATTAGAAAAATGCACTGAAAAACACGAATGAATCGTTGATTAATATTCTGACAGGACGTTATAACAATGTCATGTCTGTGGGTTCGTTGCTATGGCACTACCGTTGCCATTATTGCCATCATTGATTAAACTGTTTGAATCAGCCTGTTTGATCTAATAACTTGAACGTCTATGGCTTGTATAAGAAATCATCTGCCATAGTCCGTACGCGACTGCTAGTCACATACCTCAAGCGGTGACTAGCAGTCGCGCACGGACTATAATCAAATCACTGTTAAACAAAATATATTTTTTATCTTACAAGCCGCTCATTAGCGAAGCTATAACGTTCATTAGAAAACATTGTTCAGTTCTCATGAACTCTAGATAACATCAAAAATTGTCATAGTAGTTATCGCTTCTAAAGTGGTTGCCCATACGTCAGCGCAGAGAGCAAAGGGCGCTAACCACCTTGTTTTCGTTTCTTGTCTCTCCCACTTCCCCTAGTTATCTAGCTCCCCACTTTCAGTACATTTGCGCCAACCACAGTAGAAATCTACGTTCATCAAGTAATCGTCTTCTTCATTGTCCCACTTACTGACTTCATTCACTCTTCCTTCTTCGTTCAATCTATCTCTCTGTGGAATGCGCTCCCTGTGGAAATCAGGATGGCAACCAACCGATTATCCTTTAAAGTTAAAGTTCGAGAGCACATTCGCAAGAAGCTGGCAGTATCATCACAACGGTAATGTTTTCCCATTGTTTTTCTTATTTGTTTTAGTATATTCGTGTAGTTATGTGTATTTATTTGTTCTTATATTTATATGTATTTAGGTATTTAGGTTTATATTTATATATATATATACATTTTTTTTTTAATAGGTTAACGTATTTAAATTATTTTTATTCAACAATTTTCGTTATTGCACCTACCACTGTTTGTCTCTGCATCACCCAAAGGTTGACTGGTAGAAAATGCCTATGGCATTAAGTCCGCCTCTGTACATTTATGTGCTTAAAGTATTAAATAAATAAATAAATAAATAGTTACGTTGATTTTTTTTAACAGAGTTTACAAATACAGCATCTTCAGACTGGCATGATGGATGTAGCTTTTTGTCAGGCTGGTCATCTAATCATCATCTTCCTATCCTCGTCCCAAGTTACTTGGGTTCGGCTGAACACGTTTTCGGTCTGCTTCTGGCGGCATCTACATCGCCACATGCGAACTACGTATCACTCTGACGTCACGCAAAATTCTGCATCGCGCAAGCAGAGTTTTCGGCGCGACTAGAATATATACAACGTCCCGACAGTGGCCCATCAGACACATCACCCTTTTCTAGAGAATTAGTGAACTTAACACCCCGTTCCTCATACTTCTATACTCTCATCTGATTTACTCAATGCCTAGTGTTATGTACTTACATGTATGTCATCGACGTCAATGTTGGCGGTCTTCCTCGGCTTTACAATAGTTGGTGTGAGTATCTCGTAGTTGGAATGTTCCGGGATATCTGGTTCTTCTAATACCCATCCGGTGGACTCGAACATCTACACATAAATAGAAGAAATTGTAACAAAAGGAACGATGCCTGGTAAAAAAAAAAAAAAAAATTTGTCTGTCAGTCATATAATAAGAAAATATTGGACACGTATGTTTTGCTTTAAATATCATCATCTGCCTAGCCTTTTCCCAACTAAGTTAGGGTCGGCTTCCAGTCTAGCGGGATGCAGCTAAATAGCAGTATTTTACACGGAGCGACTGCCTATCTGACCTCCACAACCCAGTTACTGGGTAATACGATACCCCTTGGTACGAGACCCTACCCAACTTCAAATTTTATCTCGCTCGCACAATACTCCTCGCGGCCTGAGTGAGAGCGAGACGGACTGGGGAGCTGGCGACTCTCAAGCCTCGAATAGTTTAGGTAATTTCTTTTCTACGGTGAAAACAATGGTAATAAAAAAAAAACAAAAGACCTGCTTCCTAGTTAATTCAGTTATTATGCAAAGTTTCATGATCTAACTTGAAGTATTTTTTTAATACCAGCGGTTTAGAGGTAACTTTGATTATTTTCTATTGAGAAAATTTTATGTAATCGTATTTTCGTCAAACATAGGACCTAGCATCAATCCTCAACTTTAAAATATATTTATTTCAAAATTAATGCTGCAGTATTTTCGGCATAACGGAGGATCATGGTAAGCAATTTGAGGTAGGGTAGGTCCTTACGGTCGTAGCGTCTTACCTTTAAATCTAAAGGATCACCAGCCAACTCATTGTCTAACAACGTCAAACTATGACAAGACGCCATGGCTAACTTCAGGGGGTGTAGTTCATTTAGCAGTCGGGGGTCCCGCTGTGGCCTCCCCAGTCGAGGGGGGCTCGTGGCTCCACTCACGGCTACAACCCCCCACATGTCCAATCCGTCTTCGGTTAGCGTTCCCGTCTGAAAAGAGAAGCTATGCTTAAAAAAATGTCTAAAAAACTTTCGGGTGTCTGACTACTCATCAAATTAATCTGCCTAGCCTTATCCCAACTATGATGGGGTCAGCTTCCAGTCTAACCGGATGCAGCTAAATACCAGTATTTTACATGGAGCGACTGCCTATCTGACGTCTACAACTCAATTACTGGATAACACGATACCCCTTGGTAAGACTGGTTGTCAGACTTTTGGGCTTCTGAGTATCTGTAACGACTGACAAAGATCTACGAATGACAGGCGAGACTAACGGCTTAACGTGCTTTTCGAGACACGGAGGAGTCTTGGAATGTAAAGATGGTCACCCATCTACGGACCAAACCCGGCAAGCGTAGCTTAACCTGATGGATCGACCCGTGCGGCTGTTATTACTTAGCCACGAGCTTTTCAAAATAAAGGAGTTATGATGACTATCTTTTTAGCAACTACCAAATCTCTATGGTAAAGCCCGCTGTACAGTCAAGAGCGCCAATACACCACACACACACCATGCACACTTGGCAGCTTTTAAAAGTGATTTTCTCCTACTGTATTGATTGTAATTTTATGATATGACGAACATAGTATTTTGAAACCCCTATTATTATGAAATAGGTATCATCTCAAAGTTACAATCGTAATTCCACGAGAAAATCGTTATTGAATTTTGCTGAGTGTATATATATTTTTGCTCGTGACTGTACACATGGGCCAAGGTTTTGGGCCAGCATGTTAGGGAAAAAAAAATTGGATCACCAACATTCGCTGTTTACACGTTGACGTTGGACTAAATACTGTTTGCGGAGCAGGCCAAGATCCTTTGATGCATGTAACGTGTCCAGTGAGCACCATACCTTATCGAAGCACACACAGTCCAGCGAGCCGCTGACGTTGACGGCGCGCGTGTTGAGGCACGCGATGCGCGCGCGCTTGAGGCGCGACACGGCGTACAGGCGGCCCACTGTCATGGCGGCCGGGAGCGCGGGCGGGATCACTATGGTGATGATGTCGAGGGCTTTGATGGCTATGTCGCCAGCGCTGAGGGCGCGGTATGCCTGTGGAGCACACCAGAAAAGTGTTAAAAATACGACACGGGATATGTTCATCAAAAAACTGTAACTGGAGTGTGCAAAAATCAAGGCCCTACCCTGATTTTTGCAAAGATATAAAACAAATATGCCTATCTTTGTTTTATATCTTTGCGAAAATATATAAAAAAAATATAGGGTGTTAAATTAAAGGGATTAGAGTACTCTGAAAATGAAAAACTTTTACTATGGGACCAACTCCGAAATTAATAAAAAAAAAATATGCCGTTCACCACATTTTATTGAGTTAAACAAACATAGTTTTTTTTTCGATTTCCATTTTCGTAGGACACGGCGCACATTGGCGGCACGGCACGGCAGAGGATTTTTATGCGACGGATAGGTATGTACTGTAATGGTATGACAATAAAATTAAAATTTCAACGGCAACGATGCAGCGGTATCCTTAGGCATGCCGCGACGTCCTTAGGCATCACCATTGAATTTTCAATTTTATTGTCATACAATTAATGTATATTTCTACTCGTCGCATGAGAATCCCTTGCCGAGCCGTGACGCCAAGGTGCGTCGGGCCTAAAATTTTATAAAAATATGTAAGCTGCACAATAGAAAAAAAAATTGTCTTCTTTCTTTAATCTTTTTCTCAATCTTCTTCGTTTTTTTTAACCGACTTCATCAAAAAGGAGGAGGTTCTATGTTCGTCTGTATGTATTTTTTTTTTTGTGTATGATCTTCGATATTTTCGCCAATTGTGAACTGATTTACAATTTTTTTTTTTTGATCGAAATTATATACTCCCGACGTGGTGCCATATAAATTGTATTAATTATGCTTGCGTAGTTTTTGAGTTAGCTTACGTATTTTTCCCACTTAGTCTATGTAGACGACTTTTTTTTAATTTCGGAAGTCGGTGGCAAAAATCGAAAATTGAAACGCAAAGACACCGACTTCCGAAATTAAAGATATTTTTCACTTTTTCGGTGTTTTTTTTGGAAGTCGGTTGTTTTTTTTTTCAACCCCTTGCTTGTGTTGTACGCTTGTTGGACTCACCTTGAGGGCCACAGTGTAGGCCAGACCCGCGACGGCAATGCACGCGAGTATTATGATAAATTTGTAGGAGTCGCGATCAAACTTGAAGTCGGCCGGCACCGGGTACAAGATGCTGCGGACGAGCTGGCCCTTGCTTGTGTTGTAGCCAGTGCGGAGTACTAGAGCCCTGAGAAAAATAGTTAGTTGTTATTAACAAGTGACTAGGGGTGGGCGATGCCCAGGGTTGCGGGAAAGGGATACCGGGACCCTTGGCAACAGGCAACTGAAGGAACACGGGTGGGTTTTAGTCAGTAAAAGTTTGAGACGCCCTGAGAGAAGTCATTTGACGATTTCCTACCCTCAAAAAAAAAACAGGGTTGGGCGTTGCGACGACGAACCGTTTTCAAAGACCGTTTTGTGTTATGCGACGATGCAACCGTTTTACGTCCTGGGTTCAAACAGTCATCGTTGCATAAACCATCTTCGAATTACTTTGTGCGATTTCGTATTTTACGCCTAAGAAAATACAGTCGAGAACGCAATGATTCAATTATCTATCACACTCGTCGCAACGTTCCGCGTTCGTTTACATTAGTGTTCGTTCTGCGACGGTGTAACCGTTTTACGTACTGGGTTTTTCAAACAGTTTTCGTTGCACATACCAGTCTTCGAATTACTTTGTGCGATTTTTTATTTTACGCCTAAGAAAATACAGTCGAGAACGCAATGATTGAACTATCTAAGTTCCGCGTTCGTTCGTTTACAAAACAGTCCTTACAATCAAAAGTGAACTTTTTGGTAATGAAATACAGTCGATAATGTATTATTTATCAGTTGTCAATGCTGTCGTTCGTGATGCGACACTAAAACCCATTGTTGGATAAGTTCCGTCCTTTAGAAAACTGTCTTCGTTGCAACTTGTTTGAAGATGGCTTGCCTTCAAACCAGTTGCAACGACGACCGTTTTCTGCAACAGTTTTTGACTCTCGCCGGATTTAATGTACAGGTTGAAAAATTCATGGGCATCCTCTTACGGGGTCATTGTACTCATCATTATGAACAACATTCACTATGGGACCAACGCTGAAAACGCGTAAATAATCAGCTGTTTCCTACATTTTGACGAGCTGTGCAAACATAGGGAACAGCTGCTTTTTTAGCATTTAGAGGTATGAGGAACAGGGTGTAAAGTTCACTCATCCACCATAGAAAAGGGAGGATCCTCCGACCAGACGGGTGTTGTGTCTGGTGGGCAACTGTCCAACGATTGATGTCGGGTTCTTGTATGTCCATTCAAAGTCAAAAGTCAAAGTCAAAGTCAAATAATTTATTTCAAATAGGCACATAAAAGGCACTTTTGAACGTCAATGAAAAACAAAGAAATAGAATTGATTCTAGTTGCCCATTCCAAAAGGTAGCTTTCGTATGGAGAAGAATGGTCAAGAAACTCCACCGTTACTCTTTTCAAAAATGTTTACAATATTTTGTATACATGAATTATATAATTATATGTGAAGACCATGCACCCACAATAAGGTTACTGTCCCAGAAAAGGAAAAAAAAAATATAAATGGAGCAATGACAAATAAATCAGTTATGTGAAAGGTACATGGTTCTCACATATTTACAAACATTGTAAAAGTATACGATGTTACAATATTCCTAACATTGCACGGTAAACTTTAATTGGGCGATGCAGGGTTTATGTGATGTCAGGATTTTTGTGTGACGTCAGATCTTTGATGCGTAGTTCGCATGTGGCGATGTAGATACCGCCACAAGCAAGTAAAAAAAATGTATACTCACTTGACAGGTTCGTTATTGTAATACCGAGTCTGTATGACCTTGGTGCCACAGAACAACACGCTAGAAGCATGCTCCTTCAGGTCGAACGGACGGTCCACGCGATGTAACGCTGTCTTCGTTACTGGCACCGATTCGCCTGTGAACAAGGACTTTTTGGATGGAATTCATCATAATTTTTACCCGCCTCTGTGGTCGAGTTGTTAGACCACCTCTCTGACCCAGAGGTCCCGGGTTCGATTCCTATTGGGGCAAAATTTTCTCCTCGGTTTGGTGGTAGAGTTTGTTCTAAGCCCGCCTGGCTAGCTACCACCATCTTACCTAAGTCTGTCGCCATTATAACAAAATTAACAGCATTGTTGTGTTTTGGCAGTTAGAGGTAAGATAACCAGTTCGTCTGTAGCTCGCTTCCACCTTCGGCTTGATCATCACTTAACATCAGATGAGATGCAGGCCAAGAGCTACACCGTTGAGGACAAAAATTTAAAAAATGTTGGCATCTAAAGGGAAAAGCATCGGGGTATTTATCAAGCCTCTAGGGTTGACAAATCTAAGGGTCGAATCAATGATTTGGTGTTGAAATATCTAGGAGGTCAAGTAACGAGAAAAATGTTCATCAATCACGGTTCAGGGATCACGAATCAACGTAAAAACGGCTACAAGTTTCACCCCAACATACTTGAAACAAGGGGTTTCAAGTATCTTAGGGTGAAACTTGTAGCCGTTTTTACGGTACAAGCGTAGGTTAGGATTTACCAGTAAGCATGCTCTCGTTAAGCACAGCTGCGCCTGACAGCAGTGCGGCGTCGAAGTGCAGGATGCATCCCCGCGCGGGGAGGACTATGATATCCCCGGGGGATATACAGCGACTGTCTACCCGCCGACCATCCCATAGTTCTACTGTGTCGTGGGCTTCGACTGTTGCGCGGAGGTTGGATTGGTTCTGAAAAATGGGTAATTGTTTGAATCTAGATGTTTTGACGTATAGTTCGACCTTAGGAACGCGCGGCGAGGCGGGGGGCAGTGTTGACGAATGAGCGGCGGGACGCCGTGAGCGTTGACGAATGAGCGCCTGCACTGCCTCCCGTGAACCGCGCACATACCCAAGGCGTCTTCCAGTTTGAATGTTTCACTCTTGGTCACGGTCTCGGTTATTTCTTTTCCCGCTGATTTCGAAACTAGTCAGGCAATCCCTTATGTAAATTAAAACTGACAACAATCCTAAATAATATTTTAAATGCGAAGGTGAGTTGGTTTGTTTGTTTTTACGCTTTCACGCTAAAACGGCTAAACGGATTTGGATGAAATTTGACAGATAGTTAGCCTGGAATCTGGAAAAGGACATAGGCTACTTTTCATCCTGGATTGCAGACGAAGTCACAGGCAACAGCTAGTGATAAATAAAATGAATGTACAATAAAATAATGTGAATGTCATGATTGCCAAATGTCATGATTTCATGAAATCATGACATTTGGCACTTTCATGAACTGAGAGAGTTGTATTGCTGATTCTAATGTTTATAATTAACAATCAACAAATTAGTAATAAGTGGATAATGTTGCTAGTAGTATAATAAGTATTTTGTATAATTAGTAAGATAGTATGTATAACATTTAATTGTACTCCTGTTTTTTATCCCTAAAAATAAATAAATAAATAATACAGTAAATCCATATTTGTTACGGCCGCAAATCATATTTAGATCAACATACAACCTGATACTGACCTGCAAATTTGAATTTCGCGGGCTCCCTTATCGCATCCATCTTAAAGCTCACCTTTTTAGTCTGTATAACGGAAGTGGCAACACCGAAGGTAGACATCAGCACCACAGCAATACAGTAATAGTAATAGGGCTCCGCGAGCCACACGGCGATGGTGAACAGTTGGAACACGTAGAACGGGTTGAAGACCTCCAGCAGAATGAGGGTCATGATCGACTGGACCGGCACGTTTATCTCGTTCAGACCGTAAATGTTGAGCCTGGATAAATGGATTGGAATGGAGAATGAATACTTTACCATTTGTCCCTAAAGGTTCATTAGAAAACCAGCGTCAGACAGTATATTCTGTCTGGCATTAATGCTGAAATGAACCTTTTTGGCGCAGCCGTGAAGCGCACACTATTATTGTAAAAACATTATTTTTAAAATTTTAATTTTGTTATTTGTATTTTGTGTTCGTTTACTAGAGTACAGAGTCTTTAGCGAACGAATTTTGGGTGCAAAAAAATTTATGAAATTCAATTAAAATGGCAATGTATTGTACAGTAAGCACAAATTCTTCAGTCAAAAGGAGTATTGTTTCATCATAAGCTCAAGATCTTGAGCTTGCATATTTTTAATGAATACCTTTTTCCTACAAACCTTATCACCAAAGCTCAGCTTGTACAATTAAGATCATGTAAGCTATTCATTACTATGGTTTCCACTTTCCACCTATACAGTAATCGTTACCCAATAGAGCTACTTATTTCATAGCGTAAGCATACATAGCATAAGCAGCCTATAATGTTCCCACTGCTGGCCTCCTCTAGGTGAGAGGGAGTGGGCCGTAATCCACCACCCGGGCCCAATACGGGTTGGTAGATGTCACATGTCTTCGGATTTTTGGTTCTAGGACATGCCGGTTTCCTCACGATGTTTTCCTTCGCCGATTTGAGAGCAGTGGTGATGAAATAATTGAAACGTGATCGTTCACAATGGGCCTCATTAGGAGGCTGAAAGTCACTCAAAGGGCAATGGAGAGGGCTATGCTCGGAGTTTTCCTGCGTGATCGAATCAGAAATGAAGAGATCCGTAGGAGAACCAAGGTAACCGACATAGCCCGAAGTATTACCAAACTTTAGTGGCTGTGGGCAGGGCACATTGCTCGCAGAACAGATGGCCGATGGGGCCGAATGGTTCTGGAGTGGCGACCGCGTAGGAGAAGACGTAGCGTTGGAAAGCCTCCCACAAGGTGGACCGATGACCTGGTGATGGCCGTGGGTATGCGCTGGATGCGAGAAGCACAGAACCGGTCGAAGTGGCGGTGCTTGGGGGAGGGCTATGTCCAGCAGTGGATGTCTTTCGGCTGAAATGATGATGATGATGACAGCGCCTGTCAGGGTTCGGACTTATAACATGTAGGTCGCGGCTGTTACCACCGGGCCACCACTGCTCTCTGCTTATTTCATAATTGACATAATAACTTTTAAGTCTATAACATTCTGGAAAAACTTCATAAATAAGAACTGGAACTTCTACCCATAGATATGATAGAAATCTCCAATTTCTCCAGCCTGTGAACTCAACAACTGCAAGTAATCATCACTTGCCTAGGCTTTTCCCAACTATGTTCGGGTCGGCTTCCAGTCTAACCGGATGCAGCTGAATACTAGTATTTTACAAGGAGAGACTGCCTATCTGACCTCCACAACCCAGGGGTAATACGATACCCCTTAGTAAGACTGGTAGTCAGACTTTCGGGCTTCTGACGACTCATAACGACTGTCAAAAATCCACAAATGACAACCGGGATCAACGGCTTAACGTGCTTTCCGAGGCATGGCGGAGTCTCGGTATGTGAAGATGGTTACCCATCCACGGTCCAAACCCAACAAGCGTAGCTTAACCTGACGGATCGACACGTGTGGCTGTTAATACGTAGCCACAAGCTCCTCAAATGAAAGTATCTTTTTTAAATAATGGTACTCACATCCTTACTCGTCGTTCGCTAGACGGTGGCGTGGCCCCCATGGCCTGTAGCTGTGCACATGAGGCCCCGGTCTCGATACCGGCCAGTCTGGTCCACTGTGCACGACTTCCGTCCCATATGAGGGACTGCTTCTTGTGGCGGAAGTACCTGTAGTTCTGGACATCTGTTGGGAAAACAACCTAATTATAATATACTAGCTGCTGCCTGCCGATTCGCCCGCGAGGTCCGTAAATTATTTTTCTAGAATAAAAGCCTTAGTTACTGCTTATAACATCAACTATCTGCCAGTGAGAGTCCCGTCAAAATTGGCCCAGCCGTTTCAGAGATTAGCCGGAACACACAGACAAAGAAAAATGTTATTTTTTGTTATAGCTACCGTATGTACTTTCATATTATGCATTTAGTAATAAGCTGTCATTTTGACATCACAAACAAACACTGTAATTTTATTTATTTTAATAGATTATCTTAGTCTTTAAAGAAGGGATGAGGGCATGGGGCAATTAAAACGTTTTAAACGAAACAAAGTAGCGATCGTCTTCAAAATTGTACGCTTGTTGCATATGCAACAAACGTATATACGTTTCAAATGTTTATACTTATGACAATTTTAGTGGGGGGCGTGCAGTTTTAAATTGGCGTCCTCTAACAGAAGTGAAGAAGTAAAATATTGCCATCTGAAATCAGAAAGAATGAAGGTGCCTTTTCTGTTCATATGCATTTATTTAGGTTACTTTAGTGTCTGTCTAGTATTCTAGCAATTTTTTTAATTTTTATTATTCATTCCTAATTAAACCAAAAACAGATAACTAGTCAAACAAACTGATTGTGCAAATAGTTTGTCACGATAAAAGTTTAGGTATTTTTTGATTTCCGCACAGGCGTATGCGTAGGAGTTGGTAAAATCCCGCTATCGTGAAATAGTCAGACTGCCCTGTGTTGTGGTCAATTGAGTAATGAGACGATGTTATTCCTTATCGATTTACAATAGTATTTAAATTGTATTGGTCAATTATTTGTAATAATTATTAGGTGGAAAAGAATTATATTTGGAGACTTTGGAATCTCACTAACACTACGCGACATCTAAAAGCAATGCCTAATAAAGCACACTGTTGAATTTTCAACTCTCGGCGCTGACGCAAGGGTCGAAAATCCAACAGTGCGTTTTAAACCGACGAAAAAAAAAGGAGGAGGTTCTCAAGTCGACACGTATATTTTTTATTTTTTTATACAGTATGACCACGCATAACTTTTTAGTGTGTTGTCCGATTTGAAATTTTTTTTGTTTTATTGGGAAGGGTATACCTCGTAGTTGGTTCCATTTAAAATTGGAAACTATAATCCACCCCTAAAGGTAGAAAAAATGGGTTTGATTGATTTTTCACCAACTGAATTTTCAACTGTGAACCGATTCTGTTGAAATTTCGCACACATACATAGTTTTGATGACACAACCACTCATCATCAACTCCAGGTCTTTAACCTGGAGTAACCCCCTGGAGTACTCTGGAGTGGATGGTAACTCAAAAGCGAAAAATAAAAAACTTTTTTCCAAAAAATTAAACCGACGAAAAAAGAACTGAAAAGCGAAAAATAAATAACTTTAATTTCGGAAGTCTGTGGCAAAAAACGAAAATTGAAAAGCGAAGACACCGACTTCCGAAATTAAAATTATTTATTTTTCGCTTTTCAGTTCTTTTTTCGTCGGTTTAATTTTTTGTAAAAAAGTTTTTAATTACGCAATACATTTAATTGTCTTGTAGTGTAAGTGAAAACGGGTATGGGGAATGTTGAATGAAACAACTATAAATAAATCCTAGCTATAATATTATAAATGCGAACGTGAGTTTGTTTGTTGGTTTGTTTCTTTGTTACGTTTTCTCGCTACAACAGCTGAACCGATGGATGACAATTGGCACATGGGTAGACCATGACCTGAAGAAGGACATAGGATACCTTTTATCCCGATATTCCCACGGGATCGAGACTTATAGCGGGTGAAACCGCGGGGCACGGCTAGTAAAGAATTAAATGCTTATTAACACTGTCTTTAATCCAGAAGTTAAGATGCGATCTGGATTTAAAATAAAGTCTACATTTATTCATTTTTTTTTTGTTTTTTTTTGTTTTACATTAATTTTGAACATACTATATCCTACGAATAAATGTCTTTGTCTTTAATCTAATCCAGAATGTAAGTACTCACTGAGTGAAGTTCCATCGTCTAAATGAATAGGAGTATGTATAGCGTCAGCACTTTCTAATGGTTCCTTCTCCTTATTTCCGTCGTCATCAAATCCTTCGTTTAGTAGTCCACTGAAATTACAACGATAATTAATTTTCTCGAAAAATTTAAGATCACATCATCATCATCATATCAGCCGAAAGATGTCCACTGCTGGACATAGGCCGCCCCCAAGCACCGCCACTTCGATCGGTTCTGCGTTTCCCGTGTCAGCGGATTCCTGCAGCCTTCTTCACCAGGTCATCGGTCCACCTTGTGGGGGCCTTCCAACACTACGTCTTCCGGTACGCGGTCGCCACTCCAGAACCTTTCGGCCCCATCGGCCATCTGTTCTGCGAGCAATGTACCCTGCCCACTGCCACATACCTCGGGCTGTGTCGGTTACTTTGGTTCTCCAGCGAACGTAAATACATAAATTGTTAAAAATTTATGGAACAGCTGTTTCTTTCGCGATTTTAGTGTTGTCCCTTATCAAAAGTCGTTCATAATTAATGAGTACAATGACCCTTTTACGATACCTAAACAAAAACTAATGTTGTATAAGCGTACCTTGTGTCTGCTATATCTTTTTGTAATATTAGGTGAATGTAGTAACTTTTGCATTTTTTCTGATATGTTTCCTGCAAACAAGACATTATGAATTAAGTTAGGTGCATTTTTTAATAAAAAAAAAACACAATTGACCAGATAACAACGTCAAAGTTCAGAGGCCGTATCTTGAAGTGTTAAAGACATAATTTTTCCGTTAGGAAAAAGAGATAGTGCTATATTTTTCTGTATAGTATAGGTCCATCACTTTCTTACACTGAAACAATTATAACCGTCAAAATACGGGCAGTTCAAGTCGGCTAGTATTATTTCATTTTATTCCTTGGTTGGTCTAGTGATCGCATGAAGTCCTGGGTTCGATACCCGGGTAGGGCAGAGAGTTATTGGGTTTTCCTAACTGGCACTTCTTAGTAGCAGCCCGTAGTCTGGATTTGTGCCCCATTGATAGCAAACATAAGTTCCGGCGAAATGTGGGTATACCAGCTTTAAGTACACCTACCTCTGTTTAAACCTTCGGGGAATACAGGCACGATATTGTTTTTTTTTTTTTTAAGTATCTACTCACAACAACGAGTACTCTGTCAGCAATCTGGAAAGAGCACCTGACGCAGGTCACGTACAGCAGCCAGGTAGGCATCCAGTGGAACAGCAGGAAGGGCAGGCCGGCGAACAGGCACGATAATATGAACGTGACCACCTGCCGCCAGCGACTCTTGCGGTAGCCGTATACTACCTGTGGGTGAATGGGTATATTAACCTGTTAAATTCAAAGTCAAATAATTTATTTCAATTAGGCACATAAAACGCACTTTTGAACGTAAAAAACAAAGAAATAGAACTAATTCTAGTTGCCCCTTCCAAATGGTAGTTTTCGTATGGTGAAGAATGGGCAAGAAACTCCACTGTTAAAAATGTTTTACAATATTTTGTATACATCAATTATATAATTATATGTGAAGGCGATGCACCTAGAACAAGATTACTGTACCAAATAGGTATAAAGAATTAAAAATGGAGCAATGACTAATAAATATATTATGTGAGGTTATCAGTATGAGTCCACAACCAGGATTGGAAGGTCGTTTTTGTTTTTTTGGAAGATTTGTATGTCTGTATTTGCCCATTGCAACTATAGCCGTTAGGTGGACATTCGCACTTCCGCCTACATGCCACTGTGGCGTAGTAACGAATAGTTTGTGTTGTTTTTCTGGTAGATGTAATGTAAGTACTAACACTAGTTTTAAAGTCGAGTTTATACTAACTAAACGGACTATACCAAGTCATGGGTCCGAAAAAAAAAATTTTTACCGGACTACAGCGAAGCAAAAAAGGCGATTATGATTTTGACCGGTAGGTATGTATTTTATTGCTAGGGAAACGTCTTTTAAAGGGAAGAAGTCAGTCAGTGGTGTCTAAAAAAGCTTCCACACCCTGTACACTATAGGGTTTATTTATAAACGTTGCTTTAAAGATATGTAATGATTAGCGACTGTTTATCCATACATTTTTCTGACAAAAAACTCGTCTCAGAAATACCAACACAGTTTAGCAATCATTGTTTTGGCGTGAAATCTAGTTCTACAACAAACAGTCGATAGCATTGCATTCAAATTGAAATTATTTCTCCTTATTGCATTCAAGATTGTTTGAATTCAACAACGCTACTGTAGCGTCCTATACAATGAATGTAAGTATTCGCAATTTTTAGTACGCAAACCGAGATTCAACTACAATGATTCTACTCTCTTCACTACAAGGTCGAATGTCTCGTGATCTCGTCCGAAGCCCTGGGAAAAACCTGATATGCAACGCTTGCCGGTCACCGTGAAATGAAAATTGACGAACGACGATTCTTTTACCTACTGCAAGATTTATTGGTTTAAGATTTTAATTAAACTTGTTTCGGACCTACTTATATACAACAAGGAGTATAGAATTATGATAAGATTATGTATCTGTGTTATGTATATTTATTTAATAGATTGCCATTCTAGGGAAGCACAGAAAACAATGGGCTGAATCATCCTAAGTGCTTGTTAAATGCTCATTGTGAATCATCATAAGCCCCATAACCCTTATAACACTTTATTGCTAAATTGTCATAATTTAGCAAAAAGGTGTTATAAAGGAGGCAATTACAGGTCACTTTGATGACTCTCAAGCTGGCCTAAGAGGGGGATGCGCTAAGGTAGCCCGCGAAATTCAAATTTTCTTACGTTTTTTGCAATTTCCAGGTCAGTATCAGGTTGTATGTTGATCTACTCGTAATTATGATTTGCGGCCGTAACAAATATGGATTTACAGAATTATAAACATTAGAATCGGTAGTACAACTCCTTAAGTTCATATAAATGTGAAAGTTTGTATGTTTGGATATTTGTTACTCAATCACGAAAAAATGGCTGAACGGATTTGTGTGAAATTTGGCACATTGTTGTTATAAAACAGTATTATCAATTTTAATTTTTTGTATTTTGTGTTTCACGAACTGTGTCCAAATAAATGTTATTCTTTCTTTTTCTTTTTAGATAGTTTATAACCTGGATTAACACACCGAATACAGATATAAAAACTATGATAATTGTTATCCCGTGCGATAATTTAGGCGCGTTCATTGCTTGCCGTCGATTTGTGATCGCATTTGGGTCTAGGTCGGTGGCTTGAGTCTCATCTGAAACGCGCACGCACTATACTTAATAAGTATGTCAATAATGTAATACCTTATATGTACGTTGAGATAAGATTACACAAGAGTACACCAATCTCTTTTCATGTATAAATCCGTATCAATTTATTTGAATGGCAATTGACAACAACATAATAAAATGATCTTTATTTTTTGGTCAATATTTTAAAACTAGATAGCGCGCATTTCCTAGTATCCTAGCTGACTGATTCCCAAGAAGAAATGCCGAAACATATCTATGACAATAAATTACCTGAACCATTAAACAATAGGTACCGTTGTTAACTGATCCATTATATAATCGCTACATTTAATTATATATTACATTAAAAATACATTAAATCCTTAACTAATTAAAATATAACATTTAGTTGGGTGCATTACAGTATACTCTGATAACATAGCACAATAGGTTTCATTCAGATAAACTAATTACCTAAAGGGTTGACTAACAAGCTCCATTCATAATAAAAAAATACTAGATATAAAATTGTGTCATTTACTTTGAGTATAGACTTGCGGTTCGATTCGGAATATTAGGCGAGTCGCTGCGCAGTAACAATTTCTTGTGTCAGCCGGGGTGAGGGGTGGGGTACTGCACATGGAATAGTCAGTAGCTATTGACTATTGTAGCTAACGCCCGAGCCGAAATTAAGTTAGAAGAACCACTGATATATAATAGTAATCTATGCACTGTACCTACTGAATGAGAATGTTTCACTCCATTTTGTTATTATGCCTATATCAAATTTCTGATTTCATGGTCAACCCTAATGTGATAATTAATATCAAGAAATGATAACTAAGCTGTAACTGAGAGCAGTTGTTCCCGGCATGTATGATAGTGTGATTATCTCAGAACTATTGACCCCCCCCCCATAGCTGCCCCCATGTAGGACTTAAACAAAATGAGGGTCTACAAATAAGGTATAACTCTGCCTAACCTTTTGGAGATTACATTACGGGTGTTACCGTGTTATGTTACGTTATGTGTTATTCTACCAACATGCTGACTTAATACATGCACATACTCTTAATTTACAATTGACAAGGAGTGCTTTCGCACTCCTAATATGTTTCCATATTGTTAATGGGGGATTGTACAATAACAATAACAAATATGTAGGCATAGATCAGAAAATATTAAAAAATTTCATAGTTTGCTTGCTTTCATATTTAGTAAAGCATAACCAATTACAACATTGTTGGTAATACTGTAATAATTGTTTACTAGGGATATTTTCTAAATTACAATAGCTCTAATTAGCAAAAATGTATACTACATTGGCATTGTTTAGACACTGGTATCAATAACTATCTACTCAAAACTGCATTAAAACAAAATTTAAGTCTGCTTACCACACACTTGCATGTTTTTTCATATTTTATTTTATGTAGTGAAGTTGTAAACTAAAATAAATATAGTTCCTGCAACAAGATGACCTGATTTTATATCATGCGCAACCATTTTAGCTAATTATTATTATAGCCAATTTTTTAATTATTGGCTAATTTTGCCTCTACATTGGATGATAGCCAAATCATTATGAAATTACAAATAAATATTATCACAAAATAAGCAGAATTTTTTAGACTGGATTGCCTATCTTTTTAAATGTGCCATCATAGTTTCTCAATTCTATTTTTGTTTTCCCCCCACTCTACCTTTAGTTAGTCTTTTCATAAAAGATTTTGCTACATAATGATGACATAATGTAATATCATTTAAAAGACCAAAACCCACATAATGGCCTGTTTTGTTGCAGGCTACATACAACATGTTTATAATGATAGAGGATTGCATAAAATAATAGGTAATTAACCATTATCAACTTAACAAACTCTTATTGTTTTCCACACAATACTAATCAAATATTAATAAAAAAATAATAGGTTTTGGAATGAATTGATTGTGAGCTATACCTACCCATTAAAGCGTAAGATAAAATGGAAAATATCATACAATGTACTGTGACTAGTACATGAAAGAATAAGAAAAACTATTTCATTCAGGGCTCTCACAGAGAGATGGCTGGTATCCAGCAGTGGCAATATTATAGGCTAATTATGCTTATTATATTTATATTTTATTCAATAGAAAATGTGAACTCAATCGAAAATGTGAATATTAAAATCTATTACCTCTTTTGTTACCTTTTAGCTTTTAAGATTTGTATTTATGTGTGAATAATAAGAATGGCTGGGATGCCTTACATTAATATGTTATGATAGTACAATTAGATCATATCCTAATAATGTGATAAAAACCCAATATATTTTATGAAATAAAAATATTTATAAGGTTGTTGTATTCTTATTTTGCTTTAAGATAGAAACATAATTATTTAATCTTACTTTGTCCCAAAACTTATATTCCAGAGGCTGGAAGATAAGTCTAAGGACTCTTAAGATGTCAAATATAATTTGTTTACCTGTTCAAACTCAGGGTCAGCATTTATCAACTGAGCATTGAGTTCCAAATACAAGTCCCTGCTTCCTTCATACTGGATAAGAGGCTGAATGTCATCTTCAGACTCGGACATTGTTTATGTTCTTATATTTTATTGACACAGCCGTTTTATTCAATACATTTTATTTACACTGCGGCAGCTGCCATTTTAACAGATAATCATTTTTTTATTGAGAGCTAATTAAGTCATCACATTTCTAAAATAATTGAGGACAGAAAATTACTGACTGGTTTATGTTACAAAAAGTTTCGTGCATTTGTAACATTCTGCTCTAATATGATGTAATTAGATATGCCTGATGTATGAAATTTCGTAAGCAGCGGTGATAAGCAAAGTTAGAGCACGTGTATTATACCTATATTCCAATAACAATGCCTCTAAGATTACCTATTTAAAAACCCCTTTTGTTAGAATAGCAAATTAGTTTACTAAGGTCAGTTTGAATGAATAAGTTTTCCTCATTATTGTGAGATTCAAGGTTTTTAATCCTTTCAAAATTTAATCTCGCTCTAAATGTAACCCGTTTGCGGTTGCAGTAATTATAACATTTATTTTACGTATTATTGAGACGGCATTATTTATTTTCGAGCCTTTAATGAGAACACAACACAAAAACAAGCTCAGCTGTACTGTACTCAAGTGTACTGTTATTTGACTGACAGAATGAAAGCCTGTCACTGTCACTATTGTGTCAGTTGTTGTCTGTCAGTTATGGCATGAATGAACGAACTGAGCAGTGTTGCCAGATTTAAGCATGCTCAAAATCGACAGTCTGGCAAATTGACTAATGACTATGAGCCTAATTTTGGCCATTCCTGGAAAAGCCAAAAAACATAAAGCTTTTCCTAAGGTACAATAGTCTAAACGATGATGTTTCGCAGACGCATGTTTATGTAGCAGTGGTCCCTCAGATATAGGTAAATGATGAAAATTATAATAGAAAATACAATAATAAATATTAAAATTACTAATAACAATTGCCAGGCATGTTGAATTGATTAAAATCACAATTACGCAATAATTTTGCGAGAGATCTTCACAACCGTTCAGCTCGCCACCAGATTCGATTTTTATGTTTTTTTTTAGAGGGAACCTGGGGACGTTTCAAAATGGTAATTTTTAAGGTAGAAAATGTTAAAATGGTAAACAAATTATTATTATTAGATATTTTCTACATAAAAAAAACATTATTTAAGAGCTAACTCGTCATGAGTATATATAATATAAATCGAGAGATAAATTAAAAAAGGGAACCAATAGCTTGTGTATGACAAGCTCACGCCTTCTTCCCATGGGGTTAGGCAGAAACTACAGAACGTCACCTGCTACAATCCTTACATACTGCTTTTGTCACGTTTACTTTTATACATTTGGTCATACATGCATGTCCGTAACGAGTACTACGCACCAACCTTTATAAAGACATCACCAAAAAGATCACTGTAAGTCCTCCTAGGGCGTTCCTTCCTGGCGTATCCACTCACATCTGCCTTGTAAATACTTTTTTTTAGTTGCCTTTCATTCATCCTCACAACATGACCAAACCATCAAAGTATATTTTTTTCAAAAATAATCTCGTAGTTATGTAATAAAATAATATTATGTATTTCTTATTTCGAAACTTGCTTTGTTTGAAAGAGAACCTTAACAATCGAATTCGACAGAAAATGGAACAGTTGTGAATAGTTGTGCAGAAAATGGAAACAAACTCTATTTACCGATTGACTGTCATCTGTTGTGAGGTATTGTTCCATGCTCAGTGTCATTTTGATGCAGTTTTTTGCCGTCTAGTGAACCTGAAACCAAAAAAAGAGCAGTCAAGCAAGGGATTGATATCCATCATAGTCTAAATATACCATATATTAGGCATTCATACTAGTTTTTTTAAATCTTAATGATCTCTTTGAATTTTTTGTATGTAAATACTGCTGTTGGTGTACCAAATAAATATCTTAAAAAATAAAATCAAATTGCCTGAATAGGCTGACACAATATAAACTGCCATCGACTTGCTAAAAGAAGAACAGCTAAAAAGTGGCATTATTTTAGTTGAAATCCTTCCACAATGTTTTTTTCCAATGTGGACCACTCAGTCATCACTTTTTATTATCTGTGCTAAAGGTTCAATCGCGTGAAGTTATCGCTGGTAGCGGCGGTTTGCGGTCGGCGCCTCGGCGGTCGCATTCATTCGTTCAATATGACTTCATTTATGTCATTTGTGTGGTCTCATGATTTGTTTTGTGCGTGTTTGTGTAAGTTCAAAAACTTACAAAATAATCTAGTGGAGGACGAATTATTGCTGACAATAAGTAGATAATCAGTAAGGATTTACGTTTAGTAATTTGTAAGTATGTATAGAGTAGACGCTAGAACCATAACCTAAAAATCTCACTACGAGATGTTTGTTTTGATATATTTTTTGCTATTACTTGGCTTATAAAATGGCTTCTAAGTAAATAACTCGTAGTTTCAGCAGTATTTTACAAGTTACAACAGTATGAAATACTGTTCGCTTCTTACATCGCCGATAGTTCAAGATAATATTTAGTTTACACTTACATTTTCAGGATTTTCAGCAAAAATGATTATTCCAGTACGTTGTTTTACCTGTGGGAAGGTAATCGGTAACAAATGGGAGGCCTACCTTGGTCTCTTGCAAGCAGAATACACGGAGGGGTTAGTATATCATGTGATAATCTAAATAAACAAAATTGCTTTTCCATGCTTGGGTACGTATTCACTTAGCACTACTACTTATTGGATGTGCTAACATATCCAAGATGACAGTAACTTCTAATCTTCTACTACTGGTAAATATGGGCCCACTAGTAAATAGTAAAGGAATTTATCGGCAGCCGCCTATTATAAACTGACGAATGGGCAAAACAATACTGTCCTGAAGAAATATGATATAAGTCATTGATACAATTAAGAAGAAAAACAGTCAGCTCAACTACGAACTTGCTTCTCCCTAATGATGCGATCCTTGCCTTTATTGATAAGACTATCTTGCACAGACTTGTTCTCAAATCATGAATAAGATAAACCATGCGTTAATAAAATAAAATGTTAAAGGAATATTTCTGGAATAATAATTAAACTACTATTGACAATTAATTCTGTCAGACGGTAAGGAGTCACCAAGTCAGTCCGTACTACCTACTGTAGTGTAATAACAATAACTTACTTGTGCATAGTAAAATACTAGTACATATTTAGGTGCACCAAATTAGACTGGATTTCAATCCCAACATGGTAAAAGCTAGGCAGATGATGATGATAACACTGGCTACTATTTATACCGGGGAGTCCGTGTCTACACAGTAAAACAGTGGTCAGGGGCAGGGCTGTTCCGCAACGCCCCTACATTAATGTGTATTAAACCTATCATATGTACTAGGTGTGTTAAAACTATTAGAAGCAAAAGAACCAACGGGGGTAATAATCGTGGTATTCAAGCCATTATAATGTGTATACAAAATACAAAGTAACAAAACTTCTAAGTGTGCAGAAAACTATAAAAGAGTGCTAAAGACCGTGACAATTTACACATAGATAATTACTGTCATTAACTGAACATTCCCATAAAACACGTCACTTGCCATATCTTGTGTTGTTTGAACTTAAGATTAGTGTTAAGGAAAACTGCTGTTATTTGTAGGAAATGGCTTTGAGAAAATAGTTGAATGATTCTAAGGTTGCCTGCAAATTAATGAGGACTAGCAAGGTTGGATGTGTGAGTTTTTTTGTAGATGTCTGAATGTTTTATCTTTATTTGTGGCCTTTGTATGTTTTTGTATTGATATTTAGTGCCAAATGAGTTCCGAATAAATAAAGTAAGTGTATGTATAAATGAGTGTAATATTGTAGCCAATTATGTTCATGTAATGGGAGGATGAGCAGCCAAGCAGGCACAAGTACAGACTCGTAGGCTGCCACTACATAGAATCATTCCATATTTGCCCAAAAGCCTGTATTTAATGGATTATAATTAATTATTATAATTTTTATAATTTGTTCAAAGTCAAAGTCAAATATTTATTTGCAGATAAATATGGTTACAAAGTTCTTACAATGTAGTTTATTAGTAGCTTAACATATTTAATCATAATTCATAACATAATGACTTGCAAATTTTTAGTATACAATTAGATTATTTAAATTGAAGGAATTCTTTTATAGTGTAGACGAAATTCTCAATTAACCAACTGCATAAGGCTTTCTGAAGCGGACCATTGGAAGTTCTTTAATTTGGTTATTAACTAGTTATACTATAATGTAATCTCTACTCTAACTAACTTAATACTCTAATCATTAGAGTATAAAAAGTTACATTAGAGTCTAATGTTACTTATTATAATCTTCAAAATGATTACATACTTCACTAAAAGACAGACATTATTTTCTAATGCTTACTCCATGCAAACGAATACATTAACTTACCTACTTAGTTGCTTTCCTGAAAACTCATAAATATTTATTGTAAGTAATAAAAGTCTGTATTCACATGGATTTGACGTGTTTTTGCTCTCACGTTTTATGCTAATAATTATTTCGTTTTTTCTAAATACCGTGACTGACATCGTGTCATGTCTGAAACACCGGCTTTAACCATGGAATGGAGTTCTTCTTTGAAAACGCAATGTCCGTTTGTCTGTCCGATAAAATGCGCTTTTAAATCGAAGAAAACTTTAAAACATTAACACTCTCCTTTGGACGATCTGCAAAGCGGGAAGACAGAAAGCACTCTGCTATATTTAATAATAACGTAACATCACGCCTGTATTTCCCGAAGGGTCAGGAAGAGGTGTACCTATAGCACACCCACATTTCGTCAGATACGTTTAATTCTCATGTAATAGGGGGCGAGCCTATTGCCATCATCCGAGCACCAACCAGCTGCTTCTGAGAAATTCTTTTTAGGGTTCCGTACCCAAAGGGTAAAACGGGACCCTATTACTAAGGCTATGTCCGTCTGTCTGTCTGTCCGTCCGTTTGTCCGCGGCTTAGCTCGGAGACTAAGCTGCTCCTCTACACGTAGAGTGTGGATGGTGTTTTTTTTTCTCGTCTATCCCATGGTGTGAGGTATCGTTGAAAAGGTCGTTTAAAATTGGATTCAGGGATCCGTTTGCGAAATATTAAGCTTTAAAGTGCTAATTTTTGTTAGAGTCAAGTGTGTCCGGGCTCCTGCCAGCTAAATGGTTGGTTTTGGATACTTATGTGAAAAAATTCACGGCAGTAGTATGTTTATCGAAATTAAAAGGAAAACTATCACCGTTACGTAGGCTCCACAAGTTAACGAGTAATAATCGACTAACTTAAACTTGCAGTTTAAAAATCATGTTCTCCCATACAGGTTCGACATGCAGTTGTTTTTTGTTTATTAATATTTTTTACTTTATTTCCACATGTTGATATTCTGGACTCCCCATAAATATTCACTATCTTACCATAGGTATTCAACGTTCATTTGTCTTTTTCCCAGTGACGCCCTTGATGCTCTCGGCTTGAAAAGATACTGCTGTAGACGAATGCTTCTGGGACACGTCGATCTTATCGAGAAGCTACTCAACTACGCACCATTGGAGAAATAGTTTATGGGGAGGAATTAGTTCGTAAGCTATTATAATATTTGTGATACAGAACTTTGTAAGTTTAAAAAAATAAAAATAATATAGCCTAAGCAAAGTGTCGATTTTTATTGCATAATATCTAAAAAAAAAAAAGATTTTTATTTCCAAGAACAGATGAAGTGATCAAGTAATTTTATTTTATTTTTGTAGTAACGAAACAGGTATTGCATTCATGTTTCGGCTAATACCTACAAGGTTTTATTTATATGGACTTGAAAGTCTTTTGCGTCTCTTGCAAGACGGACGATACGGTACACAGCTTTTACAATTTCATTTCAGTTAAGTAATCCTGTGATATTACTCAATAGCCATCAAACGAGGTCCATAGCCATTTGAATGAAAGCGACAAAGGTTATTGTTACTTAACTGGTTAATGGTTAACCATTTAATATGCGCTGTACGTCATAGTGGCTTGACCCCTGTTTAATGGCATAGGATCGTCATCGTTGTGTGGATCTATCCTTTCCTATTGTAATACCATTAAACTTAGCCAAACCGAGGTATTTTTTTATCCAAAACTCAAAACTGAAATCAATAAATTAGAAAGAAAAATTGTTTATTCTGAACAAACTAAACGCACAATACAAAAAAATAGAATGACATTACATAACATGACATGACATTATTGAATTACATAACATAACATCACGCCTGTATTTCCCGAAGGGTTAGGCAGAGGTGTACCTAATAGTATAGGTACCCACATTTAGCCAGTTTTGATAAAGTTCCATGTACTTAATACGGGGCGAGCCAATTGCCATCAACCGGGCACAAATCCAGACTCCGAGCTGCTACTAAGAAATTCCTGATGGAAAAACCCAATAACACTTTGCTCGACCTGGGAGTCGAACCCATGACCTTATACTCAGCTGTAGCGCTTACGACCACTTGCACCAACGAGGCAGTCCGATTAATATCCGTAGGATTTAAAAAGTAATGTAACACAAAATAAATGCAGACGAAGTCGCGGCCAATAGTTCTTTCATAAGTAGTCCACCTGTTATGACGACGGGGGTCGTGAGTTCGATACCCACCGGTTGAACTATTGACATGGTCGTGGTCTCTACTCTTGTAGAGCAAAAGTATATTTAGTAAGGGCAGGCGGTTAACAGGAACACACCCAAAGACGATACGATACGAGACGATATTGGCGCAACATGTAGTTTTAAAATGACATTCAAATCATGGCTAAATTCTGAATATCAGATGTTAATAACTGGAAATCAAACCCTTTTTATTGGTCGTACAGATGACCTACAGAAACAAGTTTTAAAGGATAAAATACGGAAACCCGTCTGCCTCCACATTTATATTTTTTAAAGATCCAACTGATTTGTACTATCTCCGAGTCGTTTCTGTCCTCGTAACACTTACATTGCGCTTGCGCCGGTTGTTCAATCTATGAGATGTTTCTGATTTGGGAATGCTATAGGTACAGGAAAACCACACAGAATGTTTATTATTCGAGGTGTTTACGTGGTTTGTGTTTGTAAATATTATACCTAAGTATTTTTTGGCGGTGCGTGTTAGGTATGTCTTATTAATAATATCGGTAGGTACAGGATTTTCCTCTACATGCATACCTGCTATGTCGGTTCAATGTACTAAGCAAGAGAGAGAATAAGTACATAGCCTAGACACGGAGTAGGTAGATTGATTCATCAAACCATCGTCTGCATGTGAAAGTCGAAAGATTTTTAGCCGAAGATCATCAAAACACCAGTCCGTACGCATAAATATACGCATCGTCTTTTGAATGAAGCACGTCCCATCATCAAAATAAGGACTAGGCGCACATGCATGACCCCAGTTCACCTAGTTTTTGGAATAGATTTTTCCAGCAGACTAATAAGAACAACAATTTCCGCACACGTGCCGTCAAAAAGGTCAATATTATCCTATTATTACTATGAGCAATAGTTATGTATTTGTAACCACGTTCTCGAAAAAGGCTCTAACGAGTTCGATGAAAGTTGCAATACAGGGGTCTATGGGGCGAAAAATCGAGCTAGGTAGGTCTCAATGTGGGAAAATTCGAAAAAAAGAACAGAGCTCAGCGCGGTCGACCAGGTACTATTTATTCTTACCTATTTATTATTCCTACAGTATTTCAGATACTACATAAGGCTATTCCACAAACCCATCACTGTAGAAAGAAAAAATATTTATTATGTAGCCATTGCACGACACGCAACCGTGTCCCAAAGGCACATTACGTCATGTAAAATCACGCACCAATATCCAAAGATTGTCCTAACTCACACCATTGTCAGTATTGTCACAGTCAGTCCGTCAAACAACAAATAAGTGTCATTGTGAGAGCCACCATACAAGATGTTCTTCGCATGGTACTCGTGTACATAATTGTAGTCTATTGTCTTTACTTCACACATACGACATTGATTTATAAATGAATGGTTACTTCTTGTTACGCAACGGAAGGCAAGAAACTGGAAATCAGTATAAACTAATTGATTTAACATTTCTATGTGTTGAGAGGAATGTTTTCAGGAATTTAGACATCCCTCTAAAAAAATCAATCTGCCTGCCTTTTCTCAAATATGTTTGTTGGGGTCGGCTTCCAGTCTAACCGGATTAAAAACCGATATTTTACATGGAGCGGCTGCCTATCTGACCTCCACAACCCAGTAACTGGGTAACACGATAACCCTTGGTAAGACTGGTTGTCAGACTTTCGGGCTTCCAGTAACGACTGTCAAAGATCCACGAATGACAGCCAGGACCAACGGTTCAACGAGCTTTCCGAGGCACAGAGGGGCCTCGGTATGGTATCGTCACCCATCTACGGACTGACCGCGGCAAGCTTAACCTCATCGATGGACACGTGCAGCTGTTATTTTTAATCGACGAAAAAAAAAGGAGGAGGTTCTCAAGTCGACCCGTATAATAGGTCTTTACCTATGAAATTGCCGTTTTGTATGAAAAAATTTAAACGAATTTTTTTCATGAATTTTTTATTTGTATTAATCGAAGTAATCACCCATGCAATCAATGCATCTTTGCCATCGCAGTGGCAGTTTATTGATGCCCTTCTTAAAGAAATCAGCTGGACGGGAGGCAACAAATTCTTCAAAGGCATTTTGTACTGCCTCTCGGGTATTGAATTTTTTTCCCGCCAAGAAGTTATCCAAATTCTGGAAAAAGTAGTAGTCTGTAGGCGCAAGGTCTGGTGAGTAGGGCGGATGACGGAGAGCTTCCAACCTCAGTTCTTGCAACTTGGAGACCGTCTGCTGTGCAGTATGAGGTCGCGCGTTGTCGTGCAGGAGCAGCGGAGACGAGCGATTGACCAATGCTGGTTGGAGATGCGCCAGCTTCTCCATCATTGTGTTCAGTTCTTCACAGTACACATCTGCAGTAATGCTCACCCCGTTTGGTAAGAAGCTGTGATGAATCACACCGGCGCTAGACCACCAAACAGTGACCATCAGTTTTCTAGGGGTAAGTTTTCGTTTAGGGCATTGTTTAGGTGCTGAACCAGGATCCAACCAACTTGCTGAGCGCTTGCGGTTATCAAACAGAATCCATTTTTCATCGCAGGTAACAATGCGGTTCAAAATTCCTTCATTTGTGTGTCTGTTGAGCAGTGCAAGGCACGTCTCGACGCGTACTTCGCGCTGGCGATCATTGAGTTCGTGGGGCACCCATTTGTCAAGCTTTTTTACCTTGCCAATTTGACGCAAATGGACCAATATTGTTTTGACGCTAACGTCGAAAGCTGCTGCTAATTCAGCCGTAGATTGTGTATCATCAGCTTCCACAATCGCCTTTAATTCGTCATTGTCGACCAAAGTCTTCGGACGACCGCGAGGTTCATTTTTCAGGTCGAAATTTCCAGAACGGAAGCGAGCAAACCAATAACAGGTGGTGCGTTGGTTTGTAGTGTTAGCTCCGTAAACGTCGTTGATGTTGCGTGCCGCTTGTGCCGCGTTGCTGCCACGACGGTACTCATATTCCATAATTACTCGAATTTTTAACGTATCCATGATGACGAAAAAGGTTGAAATGCGATGAAAATGTAACACTAATCAATAAAGAAATGACTACTTTTGGAAAAAAAAATCCATGTTTTTAAAATAAAATTAATTTGAAATTAGAATTCTTAGCCAAACAAAAATTATTTTGATTTGAAATGGCCAGTACTGCAGAACGGCAATTTCATAGGTAAAGACCTAATATTAAAAAAAAAAAATGTTTTTTGTATGACCACGCATAACTTTTTAGTGAGTAGTCCGATTTGAAAAATTCTTTCTTTATTGGGAAGGGTATACCTCGAATTTGGTCCCATTTAAAATTGGAAACTATAATCCACCCCTAAAGGTAGAAAAAATGGGTTTGATTGATTTTTCACCAACTGAATTTTCAACTGTGAACCGATTCTGTTGAAATTTCGTACATATACATAGTTCTGATGACACAACCAGTCATCATCAACTCCAGGTCTTTAACCTGGAGTAACCCCCTGGAGTACCCTGGAGTGGATGGTAACTCAAAAGCGAAAAATAAAAACTTTTTTACAAAAAATTAAACCGACGAAAAAAGAACTGAAAAGCGAAAAATAAATAACTTTAATTTCGGAAGTCGGTGGCAAAAAACGAAAATTGAAAAGCGAAGACACCGACTTCCGAAATTAAAGTAATTTATTTTTCGCTTTTCAGTTCTTTTTTCGTCGGTTTAATTTAGCCACGAGCCCGTCACCTACCTAACACCATCAATTATGATTACCCTCAACAAATAACTGGGTAGGTAGCAACTAAAGTAATTACGCTGCAATAAAAGTAGTTACATCTGTGTTTTCAAATTATGATTTCCTGTATCATTATTGAAGTGCGGCCTTACAGAATTGGTACCTACATGCATTACTGCCGACTCTACACTTAGACCATCGCGTGCGTACCTTGTGCCTAATCGTATGGTCATCATAATCATCATCACTTTAATACATATGACCAGCTTCCAGTCAAACCGGCACCCTAACTAACTGCGTATTACACGATCAATCAGAATCTGAACAGGTTTGAAACCAATTGCTAATCCATTGCTTCATAAGTTCGAAAAAAAAAACAGCTCAGCAACGTAAATAACGCAATGAATGTTGTTGAACTGTCAAAATGAAGCAGATTAGTCTTAATTCGTTACGAAAATAAGTTACGCAATTAAATAGCCGATTCCAACCGATTTGTTTGGCGACTAGCTCGTTGGCCTGTGGTCGCAAGCCCTACCTACGTACTGCTGAATATGAATTGTTATTGAGTTTATACATCTAGAATTTCTCAGTAGCAGCCCGGAGTGATTTGTGCCCGATTGATGGCATTAGGCTCGTCCCCGACAGGTGCTGTCCGCCCCGTGCGGGCGATCCTGGGGGCCCCCCAAAACTCGAGAAATACTTTTTAATCAAATCCCAAATAAGACCAACATCAACAACGACATCATGTGCCAAGTCTGTTAGGTAGCGGCTTTTAGGCTAACTGGATGCAGCTGAATAGTGAATACCAGTATTTTGCTGCCTATCTGTGCTCCACAACTCATTTACTGGGTAACACGATAGTCGATACTCTTTTGACATTCTTATGATTGTTTGCTGTTTTATAGTTTTAAGGTGTATTTTTCTGCTACAACACCAATTAAATAAACGCATTTTTCCTTCTTTCTATACCTGTTGATAACTGGTCGTCATCACAAAAGTTTACCATTGTCCGATCCATCCAATGACAAAGGCCCCCACTAGGCGCGATTTTATCGATCGATAATAACGTATGCATTATTGCGATATCTGTTTTCAGTACATTTTGTATTAGAACGGCCACGAAGTTACACACTGCTGCGATAATAACGACACAATAGAAGTAGGATGCTTGCATTTCTCCGTCCTGCGATATTCCGGTATGTTCCTAGATCCTTTTTTTATTAAGACGCATGCGATCTTACACACACCTGCGTTAATAACGTTAGTTAATACTTAGTACTAATTACAGTAATTATACGCAGACGTTAGAATTATCGTACGATAAAAACGCAGCTGTGTGCAAAGAATCGGGACGCATAAAAAACCGTCAGCTATCGTCAATGCGTCATCTCATCATGCTAGTGCTTACGGGATTTCAGCGACATTTTATGTCCTGATTTACGTACGTAAATCAGGACATAAAATGTCAAAGAAATTTGTGACGTAGGTACCTACGTCACAAATTTCTTTACAAAATCACGTGTCTAATGATTTACATAGGTATAATAAAAACCTAGTAGTACGATCACTATACCCACATTTTTAATTTTGATATATCTTGATGTCAAAGTGGCGCATCGGACTATCATTTTTGTACTATAAATTTTTTTATGTCATTTTTATTACAAAACGTCTTTTTATCATATTTCTGATCTACATCTAAATCTGAATGATGGTCATCTGACTGCTTTTACGTGAGTTCTTGAAATAAAATCACGCAGACTAAACAGATCGCAAAAAAAGGCTACATACAGCCTAGGTTTCTGAAGAGGATTTTCCGGTTTTTTCAAAGGTCAATGTTTTTACCGGACTGTGTTTACTTCTAAAAGGGTTTGACGTCCTTACCTAATGAGTACTTGTTGCTAAGGTGTCCTCTATCGGTGTCCTATAGGACTATTTCTAGTAGTAATAAGGATTAAATTCGCAAAACACATAGGGCCTTACCAAAAAAAATTGGTAATATGGATATTCGTTAGTATGAAACTGACATGATTGTGTCAAGGACGCAGTCTCTCGACGATCGGACTGTAATTTTATGACCAGCATTGCTATTCTGTACCATCTCACCGTGAAAACTTAGGTGAAGTGAGCGTGGAGTGAGCTGTCATTGACATTGATACCTACTGATGCTAAGGCAGTAACAGTTCACTCCAAGCTCACTTCACCTTAGTTTTCACGGTGAGATTTTTACAGAATAGCACAACTGGGCCGTTTTAAGCCCTCAGGTGGGTATCAAGGCGGATCGAGAGAGAACGAGGATAAAACCCTGCACAATTGGTACTCATTGTAAAAAAAACACAAAAAAGAGACAAATAAGTTTTGTTCTTTGTGAATGGCGAACTGGAAACAAAATAATTTTCGCAAAGTTGGATCCGAATTTGCTCAATGTAACTGTACTTCCGTCTACAGACAAAATAAAATGATAAACACAGCTAGACGTTAAGAAACCAGAACAAAAATACCTATTTAAAAAAAAACAGCTTTTCTGTTAAATTACCTGTCACAACAATCCTACTAATCCTACTAATATTATAAATGTGAAAGTTTGTGTGTTTGTGTGTTTATGTGTTTGTGTGTTTGGATGTTTGTTACTCAATCACGCAAAAATGGATGAATGGATTTGGATGAAATTTGGCAAACAGACAGTTTATAACCTGGATTAACACATAGGATACTTTTTATCCCGATATTCCCACGGGATCGAGACTTACGCGGGTGAAACCGCGGGGTGCAGCTAGTATTATAAATGTGAAAGTTTGTGTGTTTGTGTGTTTGGATGTTTGTTACTCAATCACGCAAAAACGGCTGAATGGATTTGGATGAAATTTGGCAAACAGATAGTTTATAACCTGGATTAACACATAGGATACTTTTTATCCTGATATTCCCACGGGATCGAGACTTACGCGGGTGAAACCGCGGGGCGCAGCTAGTATAATTATATTTTACAAACTTTTACCGGAGGTCAAATTCTGCCACGGGAAACGTAATGTCGGCATAAAAAATATCCTATATACCGATGGTCTATTTACATTCGCTTTTATAATATTAAATATAATTATGGACATGGTTTCTATAATATTCTACAAAACATCACCAAAGTAGATCTTCGCTAAAAATGGCGTCGCTCAGTCGGGTGCTTAGCAAAACACTCATTGATCTGGTCACGCCCCAGTTGGTGCAGACCGAAGGTTGAAGGACAATGCAGTTGATTAGCCGGAATCAGGACCGGAACGAGAGTCGATCAATACGGCTTTTAACCAAGCTATCACTGCACAATAACTAACATCCACTTTTAAACGGAATTATTGAAAGGATGTGTACTCTTACCCTGTTGTAACCTGAAAGGGTTTTAAAGAATGGCCGGAAAATGTCGAGAAAATCGGATGTTGATTTAAATAATATTTCTATGAAAGAATTGAATACCACAGGATTTCAATAGGTACAGAGTAGGTACTCTGTACCTATTGAAATCCTGTTGTGTGTGAAATGTAGATAATACTAGCTTCCGCCCGCGGCTTCGCACGCGTGATATGTCGATGAGAAGTACCCTATGTCCTTCCCCAGGATGCCATCTATCTCCTTGCCAAATTTTGTCAAAATCTGTTCAGTGGTTTAGGCGTGAAAAGGTAACATACAGACAGACAGAGTTACGAATTTATAATATTAGTATGGATATATTAGTTAGGACGATGTGTTTTGTTACAATAAATATCTTTTATTCTAGGTAGGTACACACATCTACAAGAGGGACAAAAGATGGTCTTATCGATAAAACTGATCTACTATCAATGTAAAGTTTAACTAAACTCTTTTGTCTTACCGCAATCAACATCAGTATTGTTTTCGTCTCCCTTGTGTCATTATGTATTCTGGTAAAAAAAACTTCCTCTCTCCTTAAACATCGTCATTAAATATAGCTCTTTCCTCCTGTTTCATGTTTATTATTGTATTGTTTATATATATATATTTATATAGATAAGTATATGCTTTATGTATATGTGTATTTATTATATATGTAAATGGTACACCACTGACTACCTGCAGTATTATCTCTCCTTCGCGCTTTAATCCATCCAAAGGTTGTCTGTAAAAGATCGCTTTTAGCGATAAGACCGCCCATTGTGTCACCCTATGTTAAATTTCTACATTTGTATCTGTATTTTTTATGGTGTACATAATAAAGAGTATTCTATTCTATTCTATGTACTTCAGTTGATGTCGAAAATTTTCGCCTATCTCCCAAAACCAAACTAGTTTTCAACTGTGGCACCAGACGACATAATGGAGGGACATGGAGGGGGACCTTGAGCCCCCCTCTACCTTGGGCTTGGCGGTATAGCCCACCGTGACATATTGCGAATATATTACAATTTGACTGCTGTTACTATGAGGTAGGTCATGGCTGGATTATAGATAGATTCGACCTTTATTTCGAAAGGTTTTGATGATGACTTCCGTGATGCAAAAAACCTACCTACCTATTACAAACTATGCATAATTATGATGATGATATACTTATAGCAACTTAAATTATAAATATAAGCACAAATATTCTAAAACAAATAAGACAAAGAATGGGAAAACATGGCCAGCTTCTTACGAATGTGCTCGCGAACTACAATTAACATACTGTGTGCGAATATCGATAGGTACCTACTTATTCGATATTTTGTTTTCGTTTTTCAGCAATTAAACAAAGAAACCTAATGAATATAATTAGTCTCTAACATTTAGATAAGTACGAACGGGTTTTGCAAGGACATTCACAAAATGTTAAATGCAAAGAGAGAACAGTAAAAAATTACCTTTAAACTTCTGTTTGTTAAAATATTTTGTGTGACAACTCTAAAACAAAGACTGCGATGCCTAACCGTGCGTTTGCACTGGCGAAACATTCAAGACAAAACATGTTGAAATCTCAACTTTCTGTCAATGTTCCATACAATTTTTGACAGGAACTAGAGATTTCAACATGTTTTGTATTAAATGTTTCGCCAGTGCAAACGCACGGTAAAACAGTCACATTAGCAATTCCTCTAAATGCAATTCATTTCCTGAATTCCTAGTTGTCATTAGCAAATCCTCTTATTTGACACAAAAGCAATTCATAATTTGTGGACTATTTTACGAATCTCCATAGAAAACTGTCAAACAGATGAGCACGCAGATCATATTACAAATTTTCAGTTCGTGACATTTTACGATGATTCATAATATTTTCATATTATGATTCTGCCAAAGTGGCCATTTTAGATCCGCTGGTCTTTTGTCCAATTAATTTAAAATTAGGACCTGAAATGATTGTACAAAAATAGTATATTAGAAAGAAAAAAAAAACAAAATACGTTTATTTGCGGTGTCTACCTAAACATGACGCAAAGAAAGAACACAAACACGAAAAGAACAAGTTGAGGGAAAAATGCGTCACATCCACGCAAAACGGCCGATTTGGCGGCGGATTTAGGTACGATTAACCTTTCGTAAGCATAATATTACTGCATTGTTTCAGATTTATTTGTTCCCACGAGCGTGTCACCTTTTTTAAGAATAATAATCTTAAATAATAATATAACACATCCATTCAAGATGGTGGAGGATGCTTTTAAATGAAACTCTTTGCATAGGCGAAATTACGCGATAATGTATTCCAATAAAAAATTGTAGGTAAGTAAGGGTTTTTTGTATCCTCGCTGTACGAAAATCTGGATAATGGAGTGCTCTACAACCATCGCCGATCGGCTTCCAGTCTAACCGGATATCGCTGAGACTGCCTATCCGACCTCCACTACCCAGTTACTGGGTTACACGATTCCCGTCGGTAAGACAGGTCGTCAGACTTTCTGGCTTCTGCAGATTACCCGTAACGACTGTTAAAGATCTACAAATGATAGCCGGGAGCAACAGCTTGACGTGCTTTGCGAGACACAGAGGAGTCTCAGAATAGTCTGAATGAAATATATGGACACCCATCCACCATCGATCAACCTGAACTATTGTTAACGCTTAGCCACGAGCTGTACCATCAAACTACGGTAAAACCAGGATAAGTTGACTCACAATATAGTACAAACATTTTCTTGAAAGGACACTCCAGTTTACCTTTCAATAGATAAAGGCTATCTATGTAGGTAAAGTTATAAATGAAAGTTCCACACCCAGTCACCTACTTCATTATCGATTGACATACTCCACAGCTAAATACTTATGGGCTATTTATAATTTAAGTGGCACTTAACTTAGTGGTTTAAATCGTTATTCCTAAAATGAATAAAGAAATGATCTAAAGTAATTAATGACTAAATTCTTTTAACATGTTTTTACTCATCCGCGCAAATACTTGTGAATCTTTACATCAAGGCCTCTTCATTTCTGATTCGATCACGTAGGGAAACTCTAAGCATAGCCCTCTCCATTGCTCTTTGGGTACAAATGAATCTTTGGGTGGCTTTTAGCCTTCTAATAAGGCCCATTGCCCATACTCATGGGTATTTTAATTAGACATTGTGGTCGGGGTGGGTCGGATAGAAGGAAACCTTTGAAGGTAAACTTTTATATTTTCTCACGTTTCCTTGAAGCATACGTGCCGTCGATGCGCGACGTCTGTCACAGCCCGCCACAGAGCTGTGTAACGACGGAGGAGTTCGTACACCGTCGCTATATTATGCAAACGCAAATTCTGTGGTTATGTGAAAACAGTTCTACCCATCCGTGTCCCATAGAACTAAGTATTTGCAACCTTTAGCAACTGTGACATCAACAGAAACCTCTAGAAAATATGCAAATGTTGGCTCTAAGACTGAACTAATGACCCTACTTAGAAGGCACTGCGCCCGCTAAGTGCAGCCTTGTGCGATCCGTTACTAGTTATTTGTGCCAGCTGATAATTGCGGTTAAAATCAAAGCGTTTCTTGCAATACTTCATAATAATGGAGGCTTGGAGGTATGAAGTGGATGAAGATACTCAAGCAATGGTAATCTATACTGATACATTTTATTGTTTGTGGTTGGCATTACGTCATAGAAGATTTTTGGTCATAAAGACCTTAGTTTATGTTGGCATATCCGGAACATTGATATTGTTTATGTATTTACATTATTTATTAGGTATCTGAGGAGCGTGTGTCTCGGCGGGAAACAACTACCTAAGTAATAGGGTTCCTTTTGGCACCCTTCGGGTGCCCTAAAAATCAATTGAGAACCTCTCCATTTTTTAAGTCGGTGAAGCGATGCACAATTTAACGATTGTTAAACTTTACTGGGTACCTAGTTGCCTGGGTCTAAGAGGACCATTCAAAAACAAAGCCAAAGACAAGACCAACTAACAGTGGCTTACAGCATTCGCAAGAGAAATCTAGTTTAAAAGCTCAGCTGCCCGAATTAGGTACTGCATTATGCTAACAAGACATTAACAGTTAATGTTATTCAGACAATAATAGAGTTTGTTAATTGTTGATACTACCCGACACCGGTAGAACAATTTCCGTGAAGTTTTCAAAGAAAACGTTCCACTAGAGTCGCGTCGCACCGCACCGTCGCGCTTGTCTGCGGGAGCCTTTATAGGCTCGCGTCTGACCACAATCTCACTTGATGGTATGCGATGATGTGGTCAACGTAAGTAACCTTTAGTATAACTTTGTTGACAACTGAACAACTGCTAGTTTTTTTTTTTATTCTGCCTGATTCTATTGCGATTTTGCATATAAAACGTACTCAAACTCAGCTTTCATAGAAAGTTTGTTCTCTGTGTCAAGAAGTTGTCAAGTTGTCGGACTATTAACATAACAGTTTACATAATCACAGTCTGCAACTTAAAAGGCTTAAAACTTTCTATGTGACTCATAGATCTACTGTAACATGTTAAATATAAATAAACTTAGTTCATTGACCTCAAGATTGCTTTTAAAAATATCAACATTTCATCATCATAATCAGTCTATAATGTTCCCACTACTGGGACACAGGCCTTCTCTCTGTGAGAGGGAGTGGACTGTAATCTATCACGCGGGCGTCGTCGCGGGCCCAGTGCGGGTTGGTGGATGTCACATATCATAATTTTTTTTTTGTTCTAAGACATGGCTTCTTCACGATGTTTTTTTCTTTACATTTGAATTGACAAAACTGTTTAAAATACTTTCTTGTGATCGAGCTTATTTAAATTGACAAATAAATAATCACATTCACTGTAAATGGTGAGTCAATCAGGCAGTCCTATAAAGGAGTCTAAAGAAGTTTAGTGCCAAGTATGTGGCTGTAACCCTTAAAAGTATGACAAAAGGCAAGAGTCCAGGTCATGATTCTCTATCCATTGAACAACTGGTTCACGCTGGCCCACATATAAACAGAGTACTAGCACTCTTATCTTCCCCAGGACCTTATGAAAACTGTGGTTGTGCCTATAGTTAAAGATAAAACTTATGACTTAGCTGATAGGCCCATTTCTTTAGCTACATTTACAGCCGAAGGTGTTTGACGATTTGCTTAATACACAGTTAAGTTAATATGTATCTCTGCACGATAATCAGTTTAGATTTAGTCCCCGATTGTCAACGGAAAGTGCCATGCTGTGTCTTAAGCATACCGTCAGATACTATAATAACCGTAAAGCCCCGGTATACTAGACTTGTTCTTGCTCGGTCATTGAACGGAGCGCTCCGATCTAGTACGATCTGTGAAACGAACTAGTTCGGTCTTCTAGTACTATTAGTACAATAGTACTATTAGTTCTGAATGAAGAGTTTAACGAGTGCTTTTGGATATATCACATCACAGGCACAGATATTAGTACATTAGTACTTATAATATGCCAGTTAGTTTTTGTTTTCTTTTACAACCTCAACAAAGTCGCTGGCAGAAGCTAATATTAATAATAACATTTTAATATTATAGTAAGTGAATGGCAGCATTTATACTTATTTTGATTTTTCTTCGGTACTTTGCAGGCTTAGCTTAGGACCGTGATTCTAATACCCGTTCATTAATTTATTTACAAAACGTTACAAACGTGCATTGTGTAAAGAATAAAGTTCTTACAATACAATTCACGAGCGATTCGTGAAAATAGAACTGAAATCTTATGTACTTAGTCTGTGGATCCAAGTTCGAGCGACCGATCGTACGGAACGTGATCGAAACGAAGTACTTATTAAGCCTGCGGAATAGTTAGTCTGTGGATCCAAGTCCGAGGACCGATCGGACGGAACGTGATCGAAACGAAGTACTAAATGACCGAAGTACTATTAACCTTTCGGAATAATTCATTCTAGTACAGTGTCATGAATTAATTCTTAATAGTACATAGTACATGTACTACACAAGCCTACGGTATACGAGTGTTTTCTCGACTTGTCCAGGGCTTTTGATTTGGTGGCGTATGATCTCTTGTGGGAAAAACTTGAGAGTATCAACCTACCTCCAGAACTTGTTACCATCTACAAGTATTGGTATACGCACCAAGTCAGTAACGTCAGATGGTCGGGGGCAATGTCGGAGTCATATCGATTACAGTGTGGTGTAAGGCAAGGTGGACTGACCTGACCCTCGTTATTCAACCTTTACATGGACGCGCTGATCGTCGCGCTGAGCAGTCAGCATGTCGGCTGTCATGTAGACGACGTGTACTTAGAACAATTACCGCGCGGTGTCGCGCTGCGCGACTTCTGCACAAGCTTATATCGTAATTGAATTGACGATCAAGGTAAGCTGACCTCAAAGTTTATGATTGGAATTATAATCATAAAGTAATAATGCAATTCCTACAGAGTTACGAGACTCCTCGTAAATACAGCTTTTCAGTGTAGGTATTCAGCCATACAGATCTGGAATTCTGGACCAGAAAGAAATAAGCAAACCATGATATACAAATTACTTATCCATTAGGTTTTAAAAAACATGTTTTCGTCAGTCAAGTCATTTATTCGAAGTCAAAGATCCGCTATTAACCCATCGACAAGCGTAGTATTTTTCTCGATGATAAGAAAGTAAGTAATCAGTATTTTTCCTGCTGTCACATCTTACGATAGATTGGTTGACATAAATACCGACAACCGATCAGTATTTTTAAAACATGATATATTTTGACAGTCAGTTTGGTGATCCATCATTTTGATTTTGGCGATGAAGGTCAGATTCCAAGTAAGTCAGATTCCAAATAGGTCAGATTCCAACTAGGTCAGATTCCAACTAGGTCAGATTTTGAGTTGGTCATTATCATAATTTTCCGACATGAATTACGCCATGTAAATAAGAAATAAAATATTATTATTCGTAGTAAATTTTCAAACCAAAAAAAATACATTTTCCGTCTTGAAACATTCTTACAGTAGCATTTATATTCGGCGATGGAGCTCAGATTCCAAGTAGGCCAGATTAGGACAGTAGCATTTTTTTCGATGCTTGAAATGTTGTGCTCCGAATCTGAGTTAAAAGATACGGTACTTTGGCTTTCAATTGAAGATAAAGTTGAATCACTTTCTGATTCGTTAACAGAACTGTCTCCCATATCTTCTGTTTTGTATTTTTTCCTGTAACTTAATTTGGAAGCTCTTCTTAAAAATTCGGATACAGTTATGTGACCGTTTTTGCACTCTTCATTTAAAATTTTCAATGAGTCACCAAATTTTCTCTCAACACTTCTAGATTTTTTACTGGCTTATGTACCTTCGCATCTTTTATTTTTAAATCATTACTACTTGATTCTCTTTTTCAATTTGTAAACGACATGTAATAAATTGGAATAGGCTTGATTAGCATATTTCAAAACAATATATTATTACAAACTCAAAAAAAAAAAAAAACTAAAACAACTACTACAAAATAAACAATACATTGATTGACATTTTATTGACTAAATAACTATTAGCTCATCAAATACATTAAGCGGCCAGGTACCATCGAAGAAGTTCATATCTATGTACCGTAAGGACTATTTCTGCTTGCAGCGCTCGGCCGTTATAGAACCGGGGCGGTAACAGATGTGGTCATCGTGTTCACGGGATTTTGTTTTGAAACTGCTAAGATATGAAGTTCTTCGATAGTACATACATAGCACTAATAACACAATCATTTGTGTCACCATTTCTAACTATAGAGTTCGTGCCACCAAAGAAGCCTCGCAGACGTGGTGCGATGAATATAATGTGAGTAAGTGTACCAGAAACCATTAATAACTCAAAATCTGACCTAGTTGGAAAATGTCCTAGCTGGAAAATGACGTACATGGAATCTGACCTACTTGGAATCTGATGTCCATTACCGCTTTCATCATTTTCAATAGGTTTAGAAAATCTTGGGGATACCCTAAAAATGATAGATTGAAAACTCACTTTGATTTTAAAACCAATTCTGACTCACACAATGGCAATTTGCGCGAGTTATCAACGAAACGATTGTTCAACGGGCTCGGTGCGTGTGCGTACTGTGCGTAGCGAGCTCGCCTCGTGTGCTCAACGAGAGCGATTGACGTACGTAAGTGTACAAAAGAGAGCGAGACAAGAGAGTGTACGTATTGTGAAGTAATACGCGGACAACTCGTCGCGTAGCCGCGGCTAGCTCGCTTCGGACCCGCGGAGAGCACGTTCACAAATCGCCGCCTCCCTGGAAACTCGTCAGTGTGATAACGCTCTTAGTCGCACGCACAATCGGAGACGGTGGGGTCCTACCAATCCCCGGCCAAAGTGTTTTTATATTGGGAATTTCCATGAGTAATTCGTCGGTCCCGACCGTCACTTGTGGATCTTTGACAGTTGTAACGGGTAGTGAGATGAGAACTCGGAAAGCCTGACAACTGTGTCGGGGTATCGTGTTACGCAGAAACTGGGTTGTGGAGGTAAGATAGGCAGTCACTCGATGGATAAAATTTTGGTATTCGTACTGCATTCGGCTAGACTTGAAGCCAAAACCAACATAGTTGGGAGAAAGCTAGGCAAATAAATAAAGAAAGAAAGAAAAATAGGTTTATTTGTCACAGAAACACGTGCATACAAAAAGATAACTAATCAGCAATATTAAACAAAATAGATCAATGTTGATGATTCTTGATTTGCGCCCGGTTAGCGGGAACGTTATGGCTCCTTTGTAGAAATACTGTATACATAAACTCACCTTTTTCCGATGGGGAGTAGGCAGTAACTACAGAAAGCCATCGCCACCGGATACAGTCGTAACATACTCCTATTTTGCTTCATTGACATTCATATCCTGGTCATACACGCACGCTGGTTGCGAGTACTACGCAGCTGACCTTTCAAATGTGCCTACTCCTTCAGGGAGCACAGTCAGATGTCTATCTTATATAATTCATAAGACAATGAACTATTTACCGACCGGCATTGAACTTGGCACCGTTCGCTCAGGCTCACCTGTCTCTGGATCTCAGCTGTCCGCGTTATTGGCTCAAATGATTTTATCCGGCGAGAGGAAACTCTCTGCTGGGTATTTTTAACGCCTATGTGTTTACTATCGAGATTTCGGATGTAAAGCATTCTTAGAAGTAGTAATTTAGTAGTTATGATTTTGTGATGAATAGTGGGACACCTCTTTTATCTACTCCATGTAGGATGCGGAAGATATGGCAATTGGATACGAAAATCCTATTATTGGCACCTAATATTATTATTAATCACTCCTTTTTCTCATATTCATAATTCCGAAAAAGATATAATGAGCTCCGTTCGAGATTGACATTGGTCGAGCAGATCTGGGCAAATCCGAACGAAATCAACTCGCGGTAAAGCCGTAAACAAGATGTAGATCATTGTTTCCACAAAATAAATAGCTTATCATAACTCTTCAAGAGAGACTAATGGTGGTCCATTAAGGCCACCATTGCTCTCTCTTACCACAACTGTAACGGCCCTGAGCCCTGAGATCCTATCATCAGCACGCTTAGCATGACCAGGGGGCCAAGTCTACTAATTTGCAAACGTGTCAATGGTCTCACAATGATGAGTTTTTGACAGACTTGCCATAAAAAATCTGTCAAAAACTCATCATTGTGAGACCATTGACACGTTTGTAAATTAGTAGACTTGCCCCCCAGAATAGAAACGGGTTTTGTCGACGGAAGAATAGACAAAATGATAAGAGTTTGCGAGCGTGTCGTAATAGTTTTAAGTAAATGATTGTTTTACCTGTTTGTGCCATGTATACTGTGTTTCTGTACTTCCATTATATCCCTTTTTACCGTTAAGGTAGGTTCCAACTCATTTAAAGTACCGACACACATCCTGAGAGAAACTTCCCTACAAGTATCTGTCATTTTGCCTATTCTTCCGTCGACAAAACCCGTAAAAAATCCGTTTCTATTGTTGTCATGCTACGCGTGCAGCAACATTATTAGATTCCGCATTCTGCCTCAATCTTCTCCAATTTAAACCTTTGCGCATGCGTCTACATTCAGTCTATAAATTCCTACTCTGTTTAGTTTGTAGGAACTCTGCAATCGTAAGGCGAGGAAACTGCATTTTTCATTTGCAACACCTACGCCCATTAACGACTACTCGTGCGTATTAAACATTGTGAAATGTTGTATTCATTAGTAGTCCATTCTTTCATATCGTGACGCGAACTACAGGCGAACATGTCGTGAAAAATCTTTGAGGAATCTTTTAGTGGAAAAAGATTAAGGTCCTATTTATTTAGTACTCTCTGCGCCCCGCGGTTTCGCCCGCATAAGTCTCGATCCCGGGGGAATATCGGGATAAAAAGCAAACATTTTTTTTTTTTTTCACTTTTTATTTGTGGTACACACAAATTCGTTACCTGGGACCTCACAAATTCGAATACCACTACCTGCTATGTAAATAACAGTGACGGAGTCACATAGAACATCGTCTACATAGTACTAACTGGGAAAAATACGTAATATTGAAGCCACTCAAAAACTACGCAAGCAAATAAGTAAATTAAATTTATATGGGACCACCTCCATCAAAATCGATTCATATTTGGCGGAGCAATCGCGTAACATATACACAAAAAAAAAACATACAGACGAATTGAGAACGTCCTCCTTTTTGAGGAAGTCGGTAAAAAAGCATCATGGTTTATCCATGTGCCAAATTTCATCTAAATCCGTTCACCCGTTTTAGCGTGAAAGCGTAACAAACAATCAAACTCACTTTTGCATTTATAATATTAGCTAGGATGGAAACGATCCGATATGGCTAGAAAGGGGCCAAAATTCTGAGAATGATGACAGCTGATAGCTCAGTGACTAAGGATAAACAACCTGTAGCTATAGTAGGTACTGCCGGGAAAAGCCCATGCCCTAATATTCGTAATGGATGTGAAGACTGCGTTTATCATAGAGATATAGAGTATAGAGTGCGCGCAACAGGGCTTAAAACAGCCACTTTGGCAGAATCATAATAGGAAAATATTATAAATCATTGTAAAATGTCACAAACTGACAATTCATAATATGATCTGCGTGCGATTCATAATACGAAATAATTCATCTGTTTGACAGTTTTCTATGGAGATTCGTAAAATGGTCCACAAATTATGAATTGCTTTTGTGTCAAATAAGAGGAATTGCTAATGACAGCTGGAAATTCAGTAAATGAATAGCTTTTAGAGGAATTGCTAATGTGGCCGTTTTAGGCCCGCAGTAGACACGGGTTTGAACAACACGACGTTCCCCACCACACTCACTCACTCGTCAGTTCGAGATTCATTCATTTGTATGTCACAGTGAAGCGGTACAAAATGTTATCTTGAGGTGTTGGTTCTTGTATGTCCTACCCAACACTAATCTATAGCTCACCTGTCTACGTTGAGCACTAAGCGATTTGTGCAATACACGCACTCTATGTAATTATATCTCTATGGTGTTTATGTATTCGTTGTTATTATAAAGTAACTATAACTTTACTGTGACGTATGGAAATCTGTCACTAGTAGTAATTTACTTTCTAATAAACAGCTAAAGATATAAAATGAGTGCCATAGTGAAGTTCGTGATCGGAACCATCATAAAAAAACATACGGAAGGTTACATAAGACAAGTTTTACGTCAGTTTATATCAGACTAGCTTCCGCCCGCGGCTTCGTCCGCGCGGTATGTCGATAAAAAGTAGCCTATGTCCTTCTCCAGGGTGCGAAAGGGATACCGGGACCTTGGCAACAGGCAAATGAAGGAACACGGGTGGGTTTTAGTCAGTAAAAGTCTGACACGCCCTTCTGCTCCGCCCAGAGCGGGAGAAGTCATTGGATGATTTCCCACCCTCAAAAAAAAAAAAAAACAAAAAAAAAAAAAAAAAAGGGTTCGATTTATCTCTTTGCTATTTTGTCGAAATCCGTTCGGTGGTTTAGGCGTGAAAAGGTAACATACAGACAGACAGAGTTACTTTCGAATTTATAATATTAGTATGGAAGTATGGATTGAGAGATAGTGTTGAACACTTACCTACTTACTTAACTTTATTTTGAGGTCTCGTGGTCGAAATCGCGACGGCTGACCGTGAGGTCCTGGGTTCGATTCCCGGGACGAGCAGTGTTATTGGGATTTTCATTAGGAATTTCTTAGTAACAGCCAGGAGTTTGGAAGTTGGTAGTGCGATACCACCGAATCTCGGAAAGCACGTTAAGCCGTTGGCCCGGTGGTGCCGGATTGCCGTCCGGACTATGAGAGTGAGGGTAGAGAGAGTGCACCTGTGTCTGCGCACACACTTGTGCACTATAATATCTCTCGCGCCGAAGGCTGGTCTCCGCTGAGATTGGTTGTCATGGCCGAAATTCGGTCTGGAGGACTATTAATTAACGTTTTTTTTTAACATAGTCTTCTTCTCCTATCTCGGCAGTCGGCAAGACAAGTGGGTAACAGAAGCCAAACCGTGGTTTGCTAAGGGCTGCCCAGGTGCCCTGGGGGCCTACCACCACCGCTAATAGCAGTATTATTTTAATCTTACTTCTGAGGGGAAAAGACATGGAGCTATACATTCTGTAAAGCTTCAACTCTTTCTAGAAGTAATATTAAAATAATACTGCTGTATGCGGTGGTGACAGGCCCCCTGATTAGGAAAGTAATTTGTACCTGCCTTACCGATGGTGGGATGGTATGGGAGGACCTTACGTGAAATTGTTTAATGACATCCCTTTACACACAGAACGCCACCTGCTATGATTACATTATCGTAAAGCTTCGTTTACGTTCATACGTTGAAAGAACTGAACCAAAAACCCTTTTAAGCGATGGAAAGTATTGCATTCGTGATGTTTTACGAACACTATCCAAGAAAGATCTGAAAGATTATAATTATGTATTTACTAGCTGATGACCGCGGCTTCGCCCGCGTGGATGTCTGTTATTATAAACTAAAAACTTCCTCGAGAACCACTCTATCCATTGGTGAAAGCAGCATGAAAATCGGTGCAGTAGTTTTTGAGTTTATTGCGAACAGATAGACAGACGCGGCGGAGGACTTTGTTTTATAATATGTAGTGATAGTGTTATAAACAGAGTTTATTTACTTGCTTCAACTAGTTTTAGTGTTATCTATTGAGTAGTATTTGTATTTCATAAGACAATTCATAATATATCGTTGACTAAATAATACTTGAGTGCAACTAAAATTATAGGGACTAATGTACACACGGCTACACATCAAGCTATACATTTCCAGTATAAGCTGACCTCGTATTGTACAGAAATCCTATACGATGCGAGATCAGCATAAACTGGAAATGTATAGCTTGATGTGTAGCCGTGTGTACATATCTCATTTCAGAATTTTCCGATGAGAATTATGATGTCTGATAATCATGATCAGACAGCATCTAAGTACTATCGACAAAAAAAATATTTAGGTAAATCCAACCTGTTTGAATTTCGCCAGTAAAGATAATGGGGGGGATGAGACTTTTGCCAATTGCCATAACAGAGACACAATCTGTAAGTGAATTGAGGTCCCAACGCTCAGGAGTCGTCCTTGCAACTGTGGTGGCATCTACATTACCACATGCGAACTAAGCGACAAAGACCTGATGTCGCACAAAAATCCTGACGTCACATAAATCCTGCATCGCGCAATTAGAGTTTACCGCACGATGGACATACAAGATTCCGACATCAATCGTTGGACAGCTACCCGTTAGACACAACACCCGCCTGGTCGAAAGATCCTCCCTTTTCTATAGAGGATGAGTAAACTTTACACCCTGTTCCTCATACTTCTACGCAACCACAAGACCAACATGAAGTTTCTTGCCGGTTCTTCTGACGTTTCATAAGTGCCCATGTAGGTTTATGTGAAATATTTTGATTTTCGATTTTCAAGGAGGCAGTTCGTAAAAGCAAACATTTCAATTAATTTTGTAACGAAGAAAAGTACGTCTTAATCAATAATTATCAGTACACGCAATGAATACATTTCCTAACTTCTTTAACTTAGTCATTTTACGTCACTGAGTGGATTTATGAAGAAATAAATGAGAAATGTGTATTGTTTTCAATGAGTACCTACAGCACACAACAAAAGGTACGCGTCGCCACTAAAATATGCTATTGTGGCATATTTTTGTGGGACGTACTTACTTAGAATTATTCTATGAACATGCTATGCTCTATTACAGTTCGATTCAAACTTAATGGCGCCTCGGAACATGAGGCGAGTCGCTGCGCAGTAACAATTTCATGTGCCAGCAGGGGTAAGGGGTGGGGTACCTACTCCGCAGCGAGTAGCTAACTTCGCTCCACAGAATCTCAGGGTGTCCTACCTCACGTTTGCCGATTCGCGGTCTCCACTCATCTACACCAACGGTTATCGGTTCTACGGCTAATATGGCCGGCCCATTGCCACTTCAGCTTGCTTATTCTGTGAGCTACCGTAGCGAAATTTTACTAATCCCAAAAAACCTGAAATGCTGCTGCTTACACAAGTAGAATTCACTCAGTACCTATTTATTTGCTTATGACTAAAAGATGTGATACAAACACGAATAAAGGCTCGTACATACGCCCACGATATAGCGCATGTTTGTGCGCCTTAACTTCAAATAATCAAGGGCCTTATTCCCGACAGCTTCGAGTTCTGAATCAATCGAATTAAATGCCTATTCTAATCATGAATCCGCAAGCGCACGATCGTGTGTTGTTTCGAAGTAAAACTAATTTCGATCGAAAGATTCGTTAGGATCGAATAGTACGTTCGCACATCTGACAGTTGCATATCGAGTTGTTGGATCATCTTAGTATTCATAACATTGCATTACATTCTTTTGTTTTGTTAAACAACATTAATCATTATGGCAAAACAGTCTGTGTGAATATCTACGTATGATCTGTTCCAAAATTATCTGAATAACGTGTAATACAAACAAATCTTGTTCAAGTTTATTTATTACGCAAATTAGCAACACATTCATCTGTATTTAGAAGGTTTCAACTTTATTTCCCAGCCCTTTTTCAAAGAATTATAGTTTGGATAGCATTTTTTAAATTGTAATTGAAAAGTCTGAGACGAAATTGACGTTATAAAATAATCTCAATTGTGAAATGAAAAACATTTTTAAATGTGATTTAATATTAGAATTTCAGGTTTAAGTATTAAAATTGACTAAAAAACTAAAAGGACTGACTAACTATACCAATAAATACAACTCTCTTAGTTAAAAGTAACTATACAAATAAACAATTAACTAGAATATAGCGTCACTTCCCGTGACCCAAGGGCTGGCTTTTACCTTGGTCAGAGGATAAGCATTGCCATACAACTTGGCAATGCCGTCAGTCTCTTGGGTACATTACCAGCCGAAAGAGATGCGGAGGAATTTTTCGACGCTATATTCTAGTTAATTGTTTATTTGTATAGTTACTTTTAACTAAGAGAGTAGTATTAAAATAATCAAATCAAAGCACTCAATTTGTATAAATGGCACTACAAATTGGCATCCACACTCCACAGATACGTCTTCCTTTCCTACTTTTGGAACTGACTATAGGAGGAACAGGGTGTAAAGTTCACACATTCTATATAGAAAAGGGAGGATCTTCCGACAAGACGGGTGTCGTGTTCGGTGTGCAACTATCCTTTTTTTTTTTTTTTGATGGTGGGAAATCATCCAATGACTTCTCCCGCTCTGGGCGGAGCGGAAGGGCCTGTCAGACTTTTACTGACTAAAACCCACCCGTGTTCCTTCATTTGCCTGTTGCCAAGGTCCCGGTATCCCTTTCGGACTTTCCCGCAACCCTGGCAGGCATCGGTCCTACCGGACCCCGTCAATTTTGCTGACATCTCTATGAGGCGCGCGTGGAACACGACGCGCCATCGACCCGGGCCTGGTCCTTATCGGACGGCGAGCTGCCCGTTGCTCGCCGTCCGCAAGCCCGCGCCTATGGTGGCCGGGAATCCGCCTGGGATTCCCGACGCCCAGGGCGTCTCCAACGGCGGCGGTTAGGGGCGTGAGGGCGCAAACTTTGCCTTTCCCTCACGCGTTCCGCCTCCTCCTTCGCGAGCATTACTGCTTCGCAGAAGGAGGTGACGGCTTCCCATGCCCTCTCGCTCCGTACCATGGCCTGAACCAGGGCCGGACGGGAGAGGTCACTGCCGCCAATCGCCTCCGCGAGGACACGGCGGTGCTCCGCCCAAGCAGGGCATACCTCAACCGTATGCTCCACCGTGTCCTCCGGGCGATCCGCACAGTGGTCACACCCGGGCGTTTCCTCCCGCCTAATCCTACACAGGTACCTTCCGAAGCTGCCATGTCCGGTGAGGACCTGTGTCAGGCGGAAGGTGAGGACGCCGTGGCGCCTCTCTAGCCACTCCTCAAAGAGGGGACTTATCGCCGCTATTGTGGCGTGCCCAGCACTGGGTTGCGACAATCGCACTCTCCATGCCGCCATGAGATCTTGCCGGAGCTCTGTCCGCTGTGCCGCGATTTCTCGCGGCAGCGGAGTTACACCCCGGCGCTTCACCTCCTCGCGCCAATCCCAGATGTGCGCGAGGACCTTCGCCTCCAGATCCCATGGCGGTAATCCGGCAAGGAGGCTCGCCGCCTCACGGGAGACCGTGCGGTATCCCCGGGCCAGCCGAATGGCCATGACCCTTTGGGACGCGTTCAACCGGCGGGCTGGCCGCAGCCTTAGGGAACGCGCCCACACCGGTGCCCCGTAAAGGGCCATAGACCGCACGACCCCCGCGTAGAGCCTCCGGCAGGAGGCGTTTGGACCCCCTAGATTGGGCAGGAGCCGCCTCAAGGCGGCCCCAGCCCGGTCCAGCCTTGGAGCCAAACGTCGGAATGGGCAACTATCCTACGTTTGATTTTGGAATATGTGCTGATCGCGCGGTAAACATTGCTTGCGCGATGCAGGATTTTGCGTGACGTCAGTGTGATGCGTAGTTCGCATGTGGCGATGTAGGTGCCGCCACATGACCGTACAATTATATTCTGATGAAACATTAGTAACAAATTACGGTAGAAAGTGGTCCATTATCCTTTACAATACAATCAAAATACCCCTTTATGCATTGTAGCATGAAATAAACCATGCACAAATAATACTGGGCACTTACGATATTGTACAAACCAACAAAACATGTAATTTTGTACAATTTTCACCCGAAATTCATTGTTGGTAAAATTATCAATTTAATGGTAAAATGAATATTAAAAGCGTTTATACAAATATGTAATTTACTCAAGCATGTCGTGCTAAGCATGGTGCTAATATGTGTGTGACCTAAATAGACATACATACATACATACTCTCGAAAAACATTACCCTCCTTCTGGGGCAGTCGGGTAACCTAGCCTTTTCCCAACGGCTTCCAGTCTAATCGGATGCAGCTGAATACCAGTATTTTACATGGAGCGACTGCCTATTTGACCTACACAACCGAGTAACTGGGTAATACGATACCCCTGCCTTGGTAAGAGTGGTTGTCAGACTTTCGGTCTTCTGACTAGTGTAACGACTGTCGAAGATCCTCAAATGACAGCCGGGACCAACGGCTTAACGTTCTTTCCGAGTCACGGAGGAGTCTCGGTATGTAAAGATTGTCACCCATCCACGGACCAACCCTGGCAAGTGTAGCTTAACCTGATGGATCGACCCGTGTGGCTGTTATTACTTAGCCACGAGCTCCTCGAGGTAAGCCTTACTTACCGATTCTCCTAAATCTATGTTTAACGGTAGCGTTAATGTGAAACAAATGATTAACATGATGAAAGTTATGAAAATAATTTTTTCATGCTTCAGCGATAAGAGGCGACTGGTGTTTTGATGCGGGTTTTCATTGTTTCAGTAAAAAAATCACATGCGTAGTGATTTTTTTTATACTGAAAGAGTGTCACGTGTTCCTAAAATGTTACTGGAAATTCCCGTACATCGAATGTAAAGAATTAACAGTATTTTAGCTCTTGAACATACGCTACTTCCAGTCTGGTCATAATTTAATAAACTCACTTAATTTATACAGTCACAGTTGATAATAGTGTGTGCAAGGAATTCGTCAACAATTGGGCGAAATGAAAATATATTATCGATAATGTTTACATAACAATGAATATGTTGAATTCTCGAACATTTGCAGCTTCCGTGTAAATTGAAACATGCCAACTTATTATTCAACAACTGACCCATAACCCTTCCTTAGTTAATTTAATTTATTATTATTTGCATTAATTGGTAATTTTTAATTGCAACACTTTGACAAGTTTTATTCAGAGTTTTAAAACGCTTGCCCTTGCACAATTTGCAACCTTGTCCCGAATGCAAATAGCTACCACTGAGCCGGCTACCACAGTCAGCTGAGAGTTCTTTTGTCTTTGATGAAATAAATTTTCCATGAAATGTTATAAAGCACAAGTGAGAACTACACAAATGCGAAAGTTGAAAGCCACAGGCAAGGAATTAGGAATACTGATGTTCTAAAATTGGCTAGGTATCCCTGAAAATGATACGTTGAAAGGTCCAACGTTCAATACGGGAATTGGTTTAACGCATTCAAGGACACTATGGGCGTATAGTGCGCATATATGCGGTTTTCAGCAATTTTCGTAAACCTTGCCAACTACGTGCGTCTGACGTCCACAAAAACCTTGTGTTTTCAAAATGATACAGCCGCATTAAAAAAGGTTGTATACAAAACCGAGTCACAAGAACATTTAACTCTGGGGCGGAAATACACATAATGATCTCATATTTTATAGCTTTTACTACCGTGCTGATTATAGTGTTAAAAGCATACAATAGAGAGCCTGCACGTGCTAATAATCACCAATGGTTATTCGGATGATGAGTCTTGTTATTGGTCCAGTGGATGCCGACCTCGTGAATAGTCGAGTTCTAGATGTGATTGCGCAGGATTGGACAAAGTATCGCGTTAATTTAAGTTGCTTTTGTTTCAATTAACACTCGCTGATACAACCTGCACTTGGTGCGTTCGGTTTCGGCTGTCAAATTAATATTTAAAATATTGTATTTCTTTATAATATATATGTACATGGGCACTTATGAAACGACAGAAGTTAGGTGCGCGTATCAATGGTGTTCGGTTCCAAATTGGCCGTTTCCTATGGAGAAGAACCGGCAAGAATACCGCTACTAATCACTAGTCAGTAATCTCTATTCTCTATCAATCATTTTTTTTAAGCGCAGCCCTGAGTCATGCACTGCTGTTGTTAAAACATTATTTTCAATTTTTTATTTTTATTTGTGTTTTGTATTTCACAAACTGTGGCCAAATAAATGTTTTTCTTTTTTTCTTTCATTTTCTTCAGTAAATATGTTGTTTTATCAGCACAATATATAACCGAAGATATTTGGTCAAGTATCTAATCCTTTGAATAAGTTTAAAAATGGCCGCTCTCCATGCCAGAACCACAGCTAAACGGGGGCTGACTATTAGGATTCACCGTATGACGCGCGAGCTGACTAACATCCGAAACCTGTGATCACTATGGTAAAGTCCCTGCCAGGGATTGGTTGCAAATTATAAATTAAACTTACCTATTTGAACGTCATTTGTTTTGGTAGAGCTGGTAGTAAAGTAACAAATAAACGGTGGATGGACTGTGTGAAAGATAATGTGGCTAGAAATGGGGTGATTACTGAGATGACGACTAATAGAGAAGTATGGAAGAAAGGGAAATGTTGCGCCGACCACATCTACATTGGAATACGGGTAGGAGAATGATCATCATCTGGCTAGCCTTTTCCCAACCAAGTTGGGGTCGGCTTCCAGTCTAACCGGATGCAGCTGAATACCAGTATATTTCGCCCAAAAGACCTTTGATCTTCGTTCTCGGTGTTTTATTACTACTGTTAGCTTAGGATCTATGTATGCTTCAGTGGGAAATATATTTAGCATCTCTCTCTAGAAGTCTGGACAAACCAGAAACAAGTTTGACATTGATTGATTTTGTCTTGAACATCACTGAAATCTATGTTGGTGAATTGGACTTATAAATTGGTCTAGTGAATGTAAACCAGCTCTCCAGAGAAAGTTAGACACGGGTATGTTCTGAGAACATTGGTATTAAATAGTATTTGGATTGCGGAGGTCAAATGTCAGTTGGTCAGTGTACTGAGAGTCCCCTTAGCAAACCGTTATATTGTGTAGTGGCATGATTGTAAATTTATTAATCACTAGCTTCCGCACGCGGCTTCGCCCGCGTGGTATGTCGATAAAAGTAGCCTATGTCCTTTCTCAGGCTCTAGACTATCTGTGTACCAAATTTCATTTAAATCGGTCGAGTAGTTTTGGCATGAAAGCGCGACAGACGGACAGACAGTGTTACTTTCGCATTTATAATATTAGTAAGGAAGTAAGGATGATTAGTATGGTAGTGTGGATTCATAGGGTAGTTACTGTGGGGCTTCATTTTGACTCTAAAAGGAAGAAGGCCACGTGGAATTTAATGAATATTGATTAAAATATAACATAACATCAGTAATGCCCGAAGGCCGGGTTAGGCAGAGGTGTACTCTAGTACACCCTATGTCTTCACTAATCAATCCGCCTAGCCTTTTCCCAACTATGTTGGGGTCGGCTTCCAGTCTACCCGGATGCAGCTGAATACCAGTATTTTACATAGAAAGAATACTTATCTGGCTTCCAAAACCCAGTAACTGGGTAATACGATACCCCTTGATAAGACTGGTTGTCAGACTTTCGGGCTTCTGACGACCCGTAACGACTGTCAAAGATCCACGAATGACAGCCGGAACCAACGGCTTAACGTGCTTTCTGAGTCACGGAGAAGTCTCGGTATGTAAAGATGGCCCATCTACGGACTAACCGCGGCAAGCATAGCTTAACCTGATGTATCGACCCGTGCGGATGTTATTACTTAGCCACGAGCTCCTCGTCTCCAGTTATGTCCCATGAAATAGGAGTTACATGGAATTTAAACATGGCGAGGGAAATGTCACCTATTGCAATCAACCGCGCACAATCCAGACTCTGGGCTGCTACTGAGAAATTCCTGATAGAAAAACCCAATAACACTTGCGAACCCAGGACTTTATGGTCAGCAGTAGAGTTTGCGACCACAAGACCAATTAACGAAGCACTCTAAAATTAAACCTAGCAGATTAATCTGAAAATGATCGTGAAATGTCTATTTACCCGACTACGGCGAAGAAAAAAGGAGGGTTATGATTTTGAACGGTATGTATGTAAGTAAGTATGTATGTATGTATGTATATATGTATGTATGTAAGTATGTTCATCTGTTCCCTTCTATCTTCTAAACCACTCATCACAATTTGACTAATGAGGTATCGTTAGAAGCATCTTGATCGTCCGCTGGCTATGTGGAGTCTCATTAAATTAAAAATGGCGCCCACTAGAGGACATAAAGTAAGGAATGAAAAAAAAAACTAATCGTACCATGTTGGGTATCAAATGAAAGGGCTTAATGAGCACATTTCAAAAATATATATATAATAACCCCAAAAGAATTTAAAAAAAAATTAAGTAATAAAAACTATAACCCAACTACGACTAAAAAGGTATTTAAAACAAGATACCACAGACAGACAAATTAAAAATCCGGAGTCACACGTGTTAGTGCATAAATCGAACAGATTACGTGTGACTCCGGATTTTTAATTTGTCTGTCTGTGGTGTCTTGTTTATACCTTTTTAGTCGTAGTTGGGTTATAGTTTTTATTACTTATTTTTTTTACTGAAGAAACGACGGTGTCTAATCTAAGTTAATTGAATGATGGCTACTGAAATAGATCTAAACAAAAATTACCTAATAATTTACCTACTTAGTATAAGAAAGTTAGGAAATGACTGATGACTCTTCGGCACGAGTATCCATAATAATATTATAAATTCAAAAGTAACTCTGTCTGTCTGTCTGTATGTTACCTTTTCACGCCTAAACCACTGAATGGAATTCGACAAAATTTGGCAAGGAGATAGATGGCATCCCGGGGAAGGACATAGGCTATAGTTTTTATCGACAAGCCACGCGGGCGAAGCCGCTGGCGGAAGCTAGATTCTATAAATGTAAACTTAGCCATATTATATTCAATATTATGACGCGCTTTTAGCCTTTCAGGCAATGCAAACATATTACATTTCCTTTGGTTTCAATCATGTTATTATAACTCCAGGTTAAACTGACACAAACCATCTTGGTGTGAAATATTAAAACAATGGTCCGATAAAGTATCGAAGTTAGTATTAATGTAAAGTACTTATTGAAATAATTTATTTGAATTTGTAACCTATTCAATAAATGATGAAACGTTGACTATAACTCTGTATTGTGAAGGCACTGGTCAATGCACTTTGTATATTTTATATATATATATATGTGTAAGTATTATATAAATATTATTATAATTTTTTTGTGTTTTTTCTTCTCAGCTCTTTGGCTGGTTTTTTTTTTTACAACATTTACGGACCGAAGCCAAGTAAATGCAGTGTGTGGTGTGTTATGTTGAGGGTGTGTTATGATGAGGGCCTATTTCGTTTTCATCTATTTGCATGAACTTTCTGACAATTCGGCATGTATTTAAAATTGCAGCTTTTTGTAGGGTTATATAGAGGGTTTCTTTTAGGTTTAGTAATTTAAGGCTATGGAGAAGGTGATTCGGGATGACGCCTGTTGTGGAGAGGACTATAGGGACCACGTAAACTTTTTGTTGGCGCCATATTCTAGTTACTTCATCTTTAAGTTCTGCGTATTTACTAATTTTTTCAGTTATTGTCTTCTGAATGTTATGTGTGTTGGGAACGGCAATATCTATTAGGTAAGTAACTTTATTTATTTTATCCTGTAGGGTTATATCCGGTCTATTGTAGTGAATTGTCCTGTCGGTGAGAATGGCGCGGTCGTAGTATAGTTTATGTGTGTCATTTTCTAGGATAGTTTGTGGTGTGTAATTGTAGTAAGGAGTTTTTGTGTCTTGTATGAGTGTGTATTTGATTGCTAATTTTTGATGAATTACATTTGCCACCTGATTGTGTCTATGTGTGTAGTCTGTCTGCGTGAGAGTTGTGCAAGCTCCTGTTATGTGCTGAATGGTATCTGGTTGGGTGTGACACTTGCGACATTTATCATTTGTTACTGAAGGATCTTTGATGATAAATTTTCTATAGTTTTTAGTGTTAATAATCTGGTCCTGTATCGCAATTATAAAACCTTCAGTTTCTGGGAATAAATTGCCTATTTTAAGAAACTTATTTGAAGCTACTTTGTTCACATGGGATTGTTCTAAGTCATGAGGATGACGGCCATGAAGTACCTTTTTCTTCCAGTCCTCAATTTTTTGTGTCTGCGGATCATCATTATTAGTTTGTGAAGAATCTGGCTGCTCATTTAAGTTAAGTGGTGTGTAGTTGAAATCATTTAGAGTTATGGCTTTATGAATGTTACTATTGCGAGATTTTGAGTGAAAGAATGTTTTTAGTCGACAAACTTGTTTCCGCCAAAGGTGCTGAATGTCTATTAGGCCTCTCCCTCCGTTTTGTCTTTTGATAGTAAGTCTTTCTATTGCAGATTTAGGGTGTAAGTTGTTATGTTTTGTAAGAGTGGTGCGTGTAATTCGTTCTAATTGTTCTGTGTCTGTTTTTGTCCATTTAATAACTCCGAATGAGTATGTTAATATGGGAATGGCAAATGTATTTAAGGCCTTGATGAGATTTTTACCTGAAAGTTGTGTTTTACATATGGCGTTAAGTCTCCTTTTATACTCTGTAGTAAGTGTGTCTTTAATCCTAACATGATCTAGTCCCTTTAGTTGCATGTACCCTAAATATTTATATAAGTCGGTCGGTTCCATTGCTGTTATGGTGTATGTGTTATTTACTACATAGTTGCCGGGTCGTACCTTGCCACGTATGATATGAAGTGTTTTACATTTATCCAAACCAAATTGCATATTTATATCTAAACTAAATTCTGCTGTAGCTTCTACTAATTTCTTCATATCTTTTTCAGTTTGTGCATATAGTATAGTTTAATATCGTCCATGTAAATGAGATGTGAGACTGTTGTGTTTTCTGTAGTGTGTTTGAAACAATATCCGGCCCGACAGCGCTGTAGCAGATAAGATAGAGGGTTTAGTGCGAGACAAAACCACAGGGGATTCAGTGAATCTCCTTGGTATATACCCTTCTTGATAGAAATTTGTCGCGTTATAATATTATTATGGTTGCAATTTAATTGAAGTGTGGTTTTCCATAGTGGCATTATGTTTCGTAGGAAATCTATTATTTTTTATTTTTGGGTTTATCCTATAAATTTCTTATATTATTTTTCATTTTTCATTTCATTTCATTATTATATATATTATTATTATTATATATATAAATATTTAAACTTAAAAACACAAAAAAAGTGCAATTTTTTTTTTTTCGGATGTCGTTGCCACCGACTTCCGAAAATAAAGTTATTTTTCATATATTTACGGTTTTTTTGGAAGTCGGTAGTTTTTTTTTTTTTGTAAGTAGTTAACTATAATGTTTTTATTTGTAGTACCTACCCCGCACAAATTCGAATACCACTACCTGCCATGTAAATCAGTGACAGAGTACCTTAAAAACATCGTAAATTAAAAACATATGTATACTAAGTGGGTAAAATACGCAATATTGAAGCTAACTCAAAAACTATTCAAACAAAGTTAATAAAATTTATATGGGACCACCTCTGAAGCATGACCTACCAAACAAAAAAAGAACCATCCAAATTAATTCAGAATTGGCGGAGTAATCGCGTAACAAACACACAAAAATGCATACGAATATTGAGAACCTCGTTTGAAGTCGGTTAAAAATAAATAAGCTGTCACTTTAACTAAGAACCTCGTCCTTTTTTGCAGTAGGTTAAATATAATTGTTCAAAGATAAGGCCAATGCTCTTTATGACAACCATAACGACCTAAATGTCCAACTCATTACACCTAGGTATGTATTTGTTGGAAAAATAAGCATGAGAAAACATGAAAATGACACCTCCGTACAAATTGATTGATACCGGATTCAGTCAACAAAGAAAATGTTTTCAGTAAATAACTTCAGTTTACTTGGAGCGTACATAATTAAGTGTGGGTTCTAGTTCCATGAATTCTTGTCAATAATAAGTAGAATTTTTAATGGTTTTGGTCATTAGAAATCGACATGTTTCTGCAATTTTGTACGCCTCTGAATTTTAAAATAAGTAATAGAAGTAGCGTAAATTAATAGATATATTAAATAAAACCTTATCGCGTCAGTTTTTGGGGAAAAAGCTTTTCCTGTACTTATGTATGGCAGCATCGAAAATTCACGACCCAGTACTAGGTAATATAACGTCTGAGAGCGTTATCTAGGTGTGAGGGTGTGTGTGAGGTGGCAAGTCCAAAGACGGCGAGGGTTCAAAGGCGGTTTATTCTAATATTTAATTTTATAAGCGACGCGTACACTGTTCGGTAGCTAAGCTTAGACTGATGAACCAAAAAAAAATGCATTCCTAACATATTTTAATCCAAATTGTTGGAACGTTCGAAACACACGGCTGCCCTCTAGCCAGCCTGTACCACGCGAGGTTGCGCCTCGCATCCAAACTCCTTACAGTACCTACCAGAATACCAGCTGTCTACCTGAGCTGTGACCTGCTTAGTTTTAATTTGGAACCTCATTATACCTTTTACATATAATCCCTATAGTCTATTCCTATCTACTTACCCCTATAGTTTTTCCTATTGATAGGCAATGAAGCATCTACCAACCCGCACTGGGCCCGTGTGGTAGATCACAGCCCACTCCCTCTCGAAGGCCTGTGTATCAGCAGTGGGAACATTATAAGCTGATTATGCTTATGCTGTATATATAGAAATATCATTCCACAGATAAAATAAAAAACCAAGACGGAGCGCTGTCAACAATGACGTGAGGCCGGTTTCGTAAACATATAAGTATGTGTCCACTTAGTTTGGTGTAGTTTGATTGTAGTGTCATTGTAAATACTTGTAAATGTGTGTGTGTGAGTGTGTATGCACAGAGCGTTGGTGTAGTTAAATTTAGCATGCTTCACTGTATTGTTTGCAGCACACCGTATTGGTTTTTTATTTGGTCTGAGTATCTTTCTATCTATTTATATTGTGATTTTTTAATAATTATGATTTCTTTTTCTTCCAAAATCAATATTTTCGGGATCTATAATGTTAATTTCACTATTATACTCATACTTATATTTAAATTCATAGGTACCTACTTAAAAGTTACTTAACGATTACAGATTACTCAATAACCACTATAGCATAGTTCTCAATTACTTTTTTAATGTATAGGCTCATTAGAGCATCATTTTAAAACTTATTAGTGTCAACTGTCAGTAGATAACCAAATTACTTCCAATAAACACCTTACATTAGAGTTTGTAAAGAAATACTTAATTTTAATTTTGTACGCTACGAAATTACAAATTAGTTTCTTGGATAAAACTTATAGGTGTAAAAGTATTTGTAGTTCACGCTTCATTTAATTTTAATTAAAAGAAACAGCTGTTTTTGTATTTATTAAATGTTGTTATTTATGTAAAATGATGTCGTCTGTGTCTAGGTATTATAAAACCATTTGTGAAATACTTACCTATTAAAAAACACAAGTGCAACAGACGTTTGCGAATGACACTCGCATAATATTATTTTTTTTTTTTCCTTTTATGTATCTTCCTTTACAAGTACCTATATACCTAGTGGAATTCTGGAGCTTTTATTTTTTCTGGTAACTATCCTTAATTTAATATAATATTGATAACTTAACTAATTTTGCATCATATTCATAACCTCGCCCTACTTACCAGCAAAGAAAAGTCCCACTCACACACAAACTTATTTCACTTTTCACATCCACAGACACTAATAAACCAAAAATATTTATTTTGCCCGAAAATAGTTTTATTATTTTCCCGCCAACGCGCGACGTTCGACAACCAAAATTGCGCGCGAAGTGACAGCAATGGCGGCCGGCGAGGTACTGTTACTGTCGCCGACAGACGTGGTGGCTCGAGAAGGTCGAAGCGAGCTCGAGTCGTTGCATCCTTTAGATAATGTTACTCGTAAGCATTTGCACCAACAACAGCAGGAAACAATTTGCACCCACCTGTCGGCTGAGAGTTTAGCTATCCGAAGCCCGGATTACTATAAAATTTGTAGATAAATCTGTCTTATATTTTTGAAATAGTCTTCATCGGAGTTAGTTTTGGGAAACAATATTTTTTACATAAAATAATGATTTTTAAACTTTCTGATTCAAAACGAAGATAATATCAGAATAGTCTATACATAATAACGAATCACTTTTAATTTAGATAGGTGCTAATTCTACCCAATAATAAACTAAGAATATTTTACTGGAAATGTCAAATCTAAAGATTATTACAGGCCATACCTACTACATACAAAATCATAACTTAGTGATATTCTACACAGTTCTAAAGTCTTTGTAAATTCTAATTAACTTAAGTCATAAAAATACATTTTTAAACAATGTCAATGTATTATTTAGATTATTTGTTAACTTGGAGAAACAATTATATTTGCAGAAGTGGCTATTGTTGATGCATTCATGTTGATTTTAAAAGATCTCAGATAAAACATTTTACGACGACAAATATTTATAATGAAGGCTTCAAATCCTTAGTACTTAATACCTGAGTAGAGCAATTGCAGCGGAACTTTCCAAAACAGCCATAAAACAAGATTGAATAAATTTATTTCAACCACATTTTACTTTTGGACCAATAGTACCTTTATTTTCAATCTGCCTCGCCTTTTCCCAACTATATTGGGTAACCCAGTAACTGGGTAACCCACAACCCAGTAACTGGGTAATACGATACCCCTTGGTAAGACTGGTTGTTAGACTTTCGGGCTTCTGCGGACCCGTAACGACTGTCAAAGATCCACGAATGACAGCCGGGACCAACGACTTAACGTGCTTAAAACATCTTTAATAAGCCTAGTCTTACTAACAGGGAAATGCCTCTTCTCATACAGAGAAGACACGAACATCGATCACCAAGCTTGCTCAGGGCGGATTGGCGATTCCAGACTACGTTTTCGTTCATCGATGTCAGTAATGCCGAAGTTAAATAGATAAGTCAAGAATAGATAAGTGGTTGTTGTTTTTCTGAATTTGAACCCACAACCTCATATATGAGAGGTTGAGGCCTTTACAACAGGGCCATCACGATTTTCATAAGAAAAATAATTTAAAAAAGAATCTGCCCTACTGTCATCGTTCAACGAATAAAATAGTACCTACCTTACCTGCTTAAACCTTTTTTCGTCTTGTACCGAATTCCTGCCGTCAAAAACTGTGCTGCTCCTGCCACACTGAGAACGAAGCTAAACGAAACTAAGTTCGTTTAGCTTCGCTCATGTAGCTCCTCGTCTTTTCATTCTTCGCAGTGTGAACCAAAGTTGGTTAGGGAGATTGGGAGTACTTTTCACTCTCACATACCTACTTAAATCCACGACAGACCTTGGGCCTACCTAGAAACCAGGACATCGAGCCTGGCAGCCGTATTAACATCAGCTAGAAAAACTATTTAGCTTCCGCCCGCGGCTTCGTCCGCTTGGTATATCGATAAAAAGCAGCCTATGTCCTTCTCCAGGGTTCAAAGTATCCCCATACCCATCCAAACCCGTTTAGTCGTTTTAGGGTGAAAGCGTAAAAAACAAACAAACTCATTTTCGCATTTATAATATTATAAAGGCTACCCCAAACAGGCGCGATATCGCGGGCGCGAAAAGGGTAGGTAGCCTGCCTGTCACGCCCGCGATATCGCGCCAGTTTGCACGAGCCTTTAGGATTAGGATATTCGTCAGCTTAAGCGCGTACAGAGAAGTATTTGCTAAGAGTTTATTATCTTTAAGATCTAAAACAAGATAAGTACGTCGTGTTCGTGTATCTAATCGCGATCCATTGGCACTATACTCAAAGTCAAACGGAATGAAACTACATTGTCTATTGTTGTCGATTACCGCAGTAATGAATCGTTTAAGGCCGTACCCTAAATCAAATTTTATTTCGCTCGCACCATACTACTCGCGGCCTGAGTGAGAGCGAGACGGAGTGGGGTGCTGGCGGCTCACAAGCCTCGAATAGTTGAGGTAATTGCTCACGATGAAAATAATGGTAATTATAATAAAGTTAAATACATAAGACCTGCTTTATAGTTAGTTCAGTTATGCAAAGTTTCATGATCTAATTTGAATTATTTTTTTAATGCCAGCGGTTTATTGTTCGTTTTAGAGGAAACTTTGGTTTTTTTTCTATAGAGAAAATTTTATGCAACCGTGTTTTCGCCAAACATAAGACCTAGCATCAATCCTCAACATTAACATAAGTATTATTTATTTCAAAATGAATGGTGCAGTATTTTCGGCATAACGTCGGATCATGCTTATAGTTGTAAAATAACTATGTATTGATAATTATCATTCTTTCTACATATTATAAAAACAAAGTCCTCTGCCGCGTCTGTCTGTCTGTTTGTGATAAACTCAAAAACTACTTTACCGATTTTCATGCTGTTTTCACCAATGGATAGAGTATATAATTTGTCAAGACATCCACGCGGGCGAAGCCTCGAGCATCAGCTAGTTAAATATAAAACACGTGCCAAACTCCAAAGCCAAATTCTTGGCTGACTCTATAAAAATTGCTATCGACACGCTCAGACTCAGAAGATCACCAACATGATGCTCATCAGCTCACCTTAGCGCGGTTTGGTAAAAGGCAAGAAGAAAAATCTAATAATAAATATTTGAATTAACTTGTCCTGAAGTTAAGTAAAGGATCCTCGCCCTTTTTCTCCGTATCTTTTAACGCAACGCTACCCTTGTCGCGCCTGTTTGTGGGAGCCTTTCCCCTTTTACCGATAAAGGCTCTCACAAACAGACGCGATATCGTGATATCGCGTCAGTTAGCACGAGGCTTAAAGTTCAGACATTTAGCATAAAAGATCAGTGCAGCACTAGGCACTACTGTTTGCTGGGGAACACCTAGTTTGTAACCAACCAAGAACATCTATAGATAGCAGATCAGAATCTTACTAAATCTTAGATAAAATAAAACAAGAAATACCCGAGATAACAATAACTAGAATTTGTTGTCAAGTGTCGTAAGATAAGTTTCGTTAGTGCTTACGTACGGTTTGATTCAAACTTAATGGCGGCTCGGAACATGAGGCGAGTCGCTGCGCAGTAACAATTTTATGTGACAGCGGGGGTGAGGGGTAGGGTACTGCGCAGCTAAAAGCTGACGTCCGAGCCGCCATTAAGTATGAATCGATCTGTACCTCGTTCTAGTCTATATAAGAAAGGCGATACGATTTGGAATGGTAGCTACCACAGTTTTTAATAGTTCGTGTTTTCTGATCCAAATATACTATTTAGAAGATGGATATAATTATCTACTTACCTATTTCTTGCTATTTATATTAATGGAGCCGCAGACCAAATAATAAACCAAGACATAGCGCTGATAAGTGACGTGAGGCCGGTTTCGTAAACATGTGTGCTCTTAGTTTGGTGTAGTTGATTGTACTATCATTGTAAATAGTTGTAAATGTGTGTGTGTGACCGTGTAGCACAGAGCGGTGGTGTAGTTTTAGCATGCTGCACTGTATTGTTCGCAGCGCTCCGTCTTGGTTTTTTATTTGGTCTGAGAATGAAGCATAGGTATTCTGTCATGTGACTGAAGCCATGGGTGAAGGCCTCAGTATTGTAATAGAAAATACCTACTAGGTATACAGGGTGAAATTGAATTCATGGGCATCCTCTTACGGGGTAATCGTACTCTTCATTATGAACAACTTTCACTATTGGACCAACATTGAAATCGTGAAAACAAAATCAGCTGTTACCTACATTTTGACGAGCTGTGCAAATGTTATGTAGAGAACAGCAATTTTTTTTTTACTATAATATAATTTTACCCTGTATATTGGTCCGAGGGAACCAGTTTTTTTCCTCAGAATATGAGAATGAAGTCGGTACGATATAAAAGCGTCAACTAAGTTGAATACAGAATATCCACTGCTCCTGTCGCAGTATGCAACAATATTTTATGTCCACGCAATCACTGTCCATTCTAAGGTTGGCTGGAAGAGATCCCAGAAAGCGATAAGGCCGCCCATTGTATGTTTTGTAGTGTTAAATTTATGAGCACACAGCAGTACTACACAGAGCTACAAGAGTAGCTGGACTTCATCATTCTTCCACCCTCTGCTGAATTCCATTGCTCGTTTTTTTTTTGCCATGCTTCCATGGTCTGTGCGTGTCTCATCCAGGTCCTACACGCGGTCTTTCAGAGATCTTGCGCACTATACGGCCACCAACCACGACCAGTGGTCGCAGCGACCAGAGAAACTATAGAAGCCGATATGAATCGTGCGCTTGGTCGCAACGGCCACGACCGGAGTAGTGGCCATCTAGTGAGCCAGATCCGTAATAGGTTATCCATCCATCCCTCTGGCTGTTGGTCTGGACTGGACACACTTGGACTTATCCAAACAGAATTTTGACTATGGACCACGTTGGATAGAGAAAGTCTATTGACGGATTTGACGGCACACAATCTAGGTCGTCATGTCTAAAATCCGATGCGAATTCACAACCTCGACTAGAGAAGATTGCAAAACCCAATGACGTAACATTTCACTGCAGATTGTATCTTTTTATTATTTCGTCAACATCAACGCAAATTGCAGAAAGATAACGGGGGATTCTGCCATAAACCTCGGTTGGTTTGAGTAGGTACAGTCACTCGCATCTAGGATTATCATTTCGGAATTTGAAAAAACCTGAATAAAAGCTAGATATTTGCAAGAGATGCTTTTTTCAGTAAGTTTGGACAAATAACAGGGTTGGACAAAGTCCGGACGGGGGGCAAAAAGCTCGACAAGTCCGGTCAAATCCCGACTGATGGTAACCACATCCATGGAAAAAATTTATTTTGACATAGCCTTTATTTCTAAGCAGTAAGCGGTTTTATCAGTTCAAGTGTTACTGACTTGGTCGTGAACGTACTCTCTACGTACATGTTTCTCATAAATTGTTAACTTTTATCATTTCGACATTGTTCTCAATATCTAGGTGGGACTCTTGCTGCGTCAAATGAATCATAAGATAGTATTATCAATATTTGGAGAGGCTCCATTATTTTCATAAAAGTTATCTGAATTAACGATGTTTGAAGAGGTTTAATAAAAGGATTTCACTTCTATTAAACGTCTTTATAAAACGTTATCGCGTGATGGTCGATAACAAAGGATGAGTGGCTCATGAGGTCATGGCTAACCCACAGACCGACCAGTAGGACGGTAGAAGGTTGCGGTAACCTGATAATAAAGATTACGCGATGGAAGCAGTGAATGCTACTCGGACTTATCCCGAGATTTGCCAATTGCCGCAAACAAAAAAAAATTGTGCAAAAGTTTTTTTTTTTGGAGTCACGTTCCTGTGCTTAGAGTGTGTTCTACGCGAAGTTTTTACTAGTTAAATCGAATTTATGGCTCCCAATCCATATTTTATAAGAACTCGAACCGAAAAGAAAAGATCACAAAATATCGCCTAAAATATTTACACAGAAGCAGTTGATAACTTATTCTTCACCAGAGCGGTGCCTGAAGGCCAAGCCCCGTAATTTCAGAACGCTTAAAATCTAATCGCTATCTCATCTCAGCGACCAGCGATGCCAAAATCTTGTCAACTTAGGTAAATTCATAGACATACAGGGTGTAAGGGACAGCCCTCCGAAAATTAAGAGTGGCATTCAGCTCCATAATTTGAATCATATTCCACCGAAAATTTTCATAGGAAAGTTTACATTTTATTTTATCGTTTTTTCAGTAACTTTTCCTTCAATTCAATATAAAATTACATCCTCTGTACGTAGCACTCCATTTATGTAAATAAAACAGCTAGAATAAAAAAAGCAGCAATGGATGTTAAAATACTATAGCGAACGACGCTTGAAGCTCAGAATTATTTACATTGATAAATCACGTGGCGCGAGCGCACCTCCCCCGCCACGGGGAATGCGGCTACGTGCGTTATGCTACGGTAACGATACATTGCGCGTGAGGTAATAAAAGAAATCAGGTTTATTGGACTCCCATAACGTTCCTGAAATAATTTTATTTACCGGTCGTCTTATGATATGCTGAATTCATCCTATCAGACTGCGGGGGCTGTCCCTTACACCCTGTAGATAGCGTATGGACTGAGCGTTCAATATTCAGCAATGAATACAGACCGAAAAGTGCGAGAGAGACAAAGAGAATTCGCGGCCAGTAGTTGTCTCTTTAGTAGTACTACAGGTATTGGCCGCACAGACGCTTTGTCTCTTTCTAGAGAATGATAACTTCCAATTGTCTATGTCTATGGGTAAATCAGAGGTATTTTTGACAGGTTGAGACTCGAGTAAGACCTCGTTATGTGTGGGTGTTTGTTAACGCGACGGGCAGATACCCGTTGCAACGTAAGGTAACCGCACGGAATTGATAAATAAGGTTGGAAAGGCCCTAGCTCCAATTTTGTATCAGGACCAGTGTCACCGCTTGTCTCCCACTATTTTAATTTCTACACATACGCACTCCTATGTTTACAAATATTTCGCACACAACCAAATCAGACACACATAAATCTCAGGGCAGATATTCGTTCGCACACTAGTACTAAGCCCTCGTAGGCATAGACACACACACACGCAAAAAAGCAATAAAAATTTTCATACACGCTAGTGCTTGATAAAGCCGATATTCTTTATCGATAAATTATCTGATGAATGTATGGGGGAAAATTAAACATGAAATAAATATTAAGAAATATTTATTTTACTTTTATTCATTACAAACAACCTGATTTTTTAATGATAAAATCATCTTTACTGAAATGTATAGAGCAAATAGTACTCGTCTTTGTCGGCATCCAGTTTCCTCTACCTGTCACGTCAATCCATTGTTCCCTGGCGTTAGGTTCTTTAGGAAACCTAAAATTTATAATTTATTGCGTAAGTAAAATTGGATTTTACTTATATTTTAATACTAAATACAATATAGTAAATACTTGTAGATGAGTACAATGATCTCGTATAATGTTGCCAATGAATTCAATTTCTCCCTGTAAATCTGTCATCTACAAGTATTTACTATATTGTATCATTCGTTCAATAATTATTGTAATATTTAATTGACTCATTATACATCTAACTAAAAATATACTATCATTAATTAAATATAAAATAATTCAAAAAGAATCTTTGTCGAACGTAAATTTATATTATTTGAGAATTCTATCGATGATTTTATTTAACCACATGGTCACCTCACTATCGACCGTGCATCACGGCCAATCAGGGCAAACGACGAAACGTCAATGGTTGAAGTGAAGAGGACGCGACGCATGCAGTACATTGTAAGCGGACTTAGTAATTGCGTTGATTACGCGAGTACATATCGTGCAATGTATTTTTTTTTTTACTTGTTGCAATAATGACGTTAATGTTTGGAATTTCATAGTGATCAGAATATTTTTATGTTTTTTACTAATAAAATTATAATTAAATGTTATTTTCGACTTACCGATGGAAAGATATACCCCCTCGCTCTATACTTGCGGTCTGACTTTTTGTTTTACACGTTATAATTGCACAACACGGCATTTTAAAGCAGAGCTCTGTTCTCCGCAGTAGTCCGAAGCGCACGAAACGCGGTGAATTAATGAATCGGTCGAGTTATGATTATCGAATCATAATTGTGGCGCGCTTGCCACGCCCACATTACCATTCCAACCTTATTTATCTATTCCGTGGGTAACCGTTTCGCGTCGGCCCGTTACCCGAGGCCCTAGTGTGAGTTTCTTTTAACCATCTCGACTTTACTCATCGACCGCGTTCGGCGCTCCGATTGGCCCTTCACTGGCCTTCACAAGTGAAGGTCAGTGAAGGGCAAACGGAGCGAAGTTAAAGCGAGTTAAAAGAAACTCACACTAGGGCCTCTGTTCAGAAAAACGGTCGTCAACAAGAGGCCCCGAATGTTCTAAAAATACACAAATTGCACCTCTGGTTATGTTGCTAGCTAAAGGAGGTTTAAAAATGACAAAACAATTTATTTGTATAACTCATTTATTTTATATTCACATTGTAGTTACGAGTTTCAAGAGGTGAAACACCAGCTTTTACATATAAAATGAGAACAAAAATATTTCACAAAAAATAACTAGGTATAAGAGAAATGCGTTCCAACGAAAGCTAATAATGTTTGTATTAACTAGAAGTTGCTATAGTCATGTCATAGCAAACGATACTTAATTTAACTATATGTACTTGGCAGTTATATTGCGAGTCGAGAAGTGAAACATAATGATTAATACTGATCGATGCCAAGCAGAGCCGAAAGGAGTCAACGCCGACGTCGTAATTAACGTAGAACATGTGAACAACATACACTATCACGGTTTGGAGGGGATTGATTGACTCGTCTCAGCCCTCGAGTTTCCAAAGTTAAAAAAAAAGCTATACAATAATTGACTAAATACCTTAAAACGCTATGGATGGGACGCGTGATGATACACAAATTGTAAAAACAAAATAACATCATAAGCAGTACATAGCCTTGTAAAGCTGCATCAAGCTAACTTCACGACAGCCAACTTGAACTGAACAGAACAAGATACACAACTTTCGTTTACAGAGCGCGCGACTATTAGTCACCGCCTGAGGTATGTGAGCGGTGAGACGAGAGCGGGATGTTGCCAAAGGACAAGCTTACTCAGTCTGACCATCTTATCAATGGCGCCCTCACCCGTGACCGTCTGACCGTGAGCATACCGAGTGCGCCGGTGACTAGCAGTCGCGCACGAACTGTCGCTACTTTATTTTAAGTCATTCAAACAATCAATGTATCTCCACGTCACAAATAATAAACTAAGGTCATCGCACAATTTTATAAATGTCTAGATCAGATAATCCAGAGTACTAAGACATTAAACTATCATTGAGCATAATTATAAGAACACGGCAGTCAACTTAAACACAATTATCGAAATAAAAATGCTATATTGAGTATAGTGAGATAGGTCAAATGATAAAATACAATCGGGGAAGCAAGCACGTACGGAACTTTATTATTCAGGGGTCCGTAGCGTAAATATAGAACCCTCACTTTGTTTAATTGGTCGATATCTATATATACAATATACAGGAATATTCCTGTTTATTAAATAGGGTATCAAACATTAAAATATTTCCAAAATCTTTGTACATTACAAGTGAGCAAAATAAAGTATCAAACATTCCAATTATCGCAATTATATTAATTGAAAAATTATAATTTTTATAAGTACATATTATTATCATAGAAATAAAGTTGCCTATGTGCTTGCTCGGACTACATTCCCGCAAAATTGCAATAATACATTTCATTTGTAAGCCATTACAAGTATCTAGATACATGTATCCAAGAAATTCTACGAACTAAATCGAAAAATAATAAAAAATGCATGTTAATTGAATAAACATTATAGGCCCTTTGTAAAATGTTACAAATATAATATATGAGGAAGACGAAATTAAAATTTTATGTCAAACATATTGCACTAATTACAAGGATTGTCGAAGTTTGTATCAAATACACATTGTTAGAGAACGCGCAGACAGACAGCGGTCTAGCGTCCTTGCGATCCGTATGAAGTTCCCATGGGACGCAAGAAATCTAATACAGAACGCAGCCTGTTAGCGTGACCACTAAACCTAATTCGTGTTATGCTCGCTATTTAGTCGAGTGGCCAAAAAAAAACTAGACTTAAGTAGAATTGATTGGTTCGCACCCGTCTAGCTACTAATTCCACTCGACTAAACCACAAGCATAATGCAAATAGAAGAGTTACAGTTGTGCTATTCTGTAAAAATCTCACCGTGAAAACGCAGGTGAAGTGAGCGTGGAGTGAACGGTCACTGCTTTAGCATCAGTAGGTATCGATGACACTGACAGCTCACTCCACGCTCACTTCACCTTAGTTTTCATGGTGAGATGGTTACAGAATAGCAATGCTGTCGTTCGGCTTCGTCGAGGTAAGCAATCGTCACATCGCAAGAATCGCTCCACACGTACATTGAATCAATTCTTACAAGCTAACGTAAACCTAAACGTAACACATAGTTTGGACTAGGTTCAGTGCCCGACTAGTTACCTCGATCAACCGCTGGCAGGACTGAAGGCTCGCCTTGATATGTTTGACCATCGACAACAAAAAATATATGACAAACATCTGTATATAAGTAGTAAAATAAAAATGCTGTAAAATGTACTTAACTGCACTATATAATAAATGTAACTTTCCATGTGTATGGCGCAAGATACAATATTATATTTTACTACTGGTACGAGTACATAAGCGCTTTACAAATTATAATGTAAAATCATATCAATGAATCACAACATCTACTACGCTAGTCGACAAAACAAATCGCGTAGCTTAGCTCCTTAACCTAATTTCAAAGGCCTTGTCACTAACTACCCTTATATCCTTTAAGAATTCCGATTAGAAGGTCACCATTTCGTTACGAATACAGCTTCATTATATCACTTGATAACAAATTAACTAATTACAAAAAAATGTAACTTAAAATCGAATTATTTAAAAATAAAAAAAAATGAACGAATGACATTTGATTCTGTAGAAAAATGTTAAATTATTTTAGTCACACAAGTTCGCTTAATCTACTGTTTCGAGGGGGAATTTTTGTGCGAGTAGCTCGTTGCTTGCGGCGCTCGACTCCGACAGTATCACGAGTCGTCGCGCAAGATCGTCCGAGCCGCGAAAAATTCGGCCCTCGAAAGCTAACGAGTCGTTATCGGTAAAACGATCGGGGATCGTTTCACGGTGGTCGAGGGTTTCCCTAACGCTAAACGAGACTCACAGGCACTAACACCGACACACCCGAACGTTCACGCCAATAATACATAGAAAACCGTAAAACTCGGGGGGTACTCTCACAATTCCACTACACGCTCGTATAACTTAGTTTTAGAGTTTATTGAGATCATTTGGGCCCGGCGGGGGTGGCTAGGAAGGCTAGGAACAGTCTCGCTCACACGAGATGGTCGCGCTCGTCGAGCGACACGTCGGAGTCGCGGTCCACGCGCAGCTCGCGCTCCAGGTCCAGCGAGCGCCGCTCCAGCTCCAGCCGCGCGCCGCCCGCGCCGCCGCGCCGCCCCGACTCTAGGGACGACACCTGACAGTAAGCAACACGTTACTAACACGCTCTTAAACTTATCGAGGCTGGCGGAAATACTGGCTGAACGAAAACAAAGTTGGTTAAAATCGGGCGCCAGGTTAGATAATGCCGTCAAATGGGGCGCTGAAAAATACTACGACGCGCCAGACTAGCTTAACCCACCTTTAAAGAATGAATTGTAACAGAATCATCAGATGACGATGTTTATGTTTGACAAATAGGACGCGGAGTAATACTTAGGGGCGCCAGGATAGCCAAAGTCAGTAATGGGTTTAACTGCATCTCTTGACACATACTTTGGCGAGGCGACGTGCGTCTGGCGGGCGCTAGGAGGGCGCGGGCAGGTGCGGCAGCTTGGCGGCGGCCCAGTAGCGTGCGCAGGCTCCGCTCGCTCCGCTCACCGCGCTGACTGCGCTCACTCCGCTCACGCCGCTCGTCGTGCTGCCGCCCCCGCTCTCCTCCGATAGCGCCGCCTGCAATTTCGCTTCTGGGGAAAGAAGAAACCATATTAATATCACTATCTATATGTGTGCAGTATGGACATTTCCTACCTTACACAAAGACGGCGACGGAATCAGTTGCTCCCCGATAATCCTGATTTAAAGTCTTTGCGGTTTAAAACCACGTGCCCTGCAAAAGGTACGAATATCCAGAATTGAAAAATCTGTATAAGACTTCAAAAGCATCAAAGGCTAAATGGAGTTGTTTACTTATTTTACTTCACGGCGATCTGAAATATAATTAAGTTTAACACAGTAGTATTTCTTACACACACGTGGTAACATCGCGATTTTTAGAGATAAAGATATTAAAAATATATTTTTAAATAGAATTGTTTCACCTCATCGTTGGCAACACAGGAATGTCACTTTTCTTTTCGCGCGCTCTGTGACATCGCATCGAAATAGGCTCTCGCTAATCAAATTATTATTTTAAATAAGTTTTTCGGTATTATTTACTAAAATAATAAAATGTTAACTTTGTTAAGTGATGGCAAGTGTATTAAGTGCATCGTTAGTGGAAACCTGAGACTGCCGCGGCGGTCACCAAAGACATCAAGGGGAGCAGCTACAAACATCAGAGGCACCCTTAGTCCTGACTCCTGGCCAACATTGGATGAACCATTAACCTGAGGACTCCCAGATCATTAATGTGACGAGAATGCCTGGCTTTAACTGACCACTTTGTACGTGATACAAGCATTATGATGGACAACAATGCACATTGCAGTGCGTGATGCAAACTTTTTGCATTATCTCTCCAGTGGACACGAGATGTCCTTAGTAACATTACCTCCATGTTACTTAGCTGGATGAAAGCTACCAGAGAGGCACGTGATGCCCTTAGCGATGTTACTGTACATAGCTAGCTGGTATGCGCTTGTCAACTACCCCTCCAGTGAGTACATACTCTCCGAAACGTTATTTCCACGTTACTAGCTGGAAGAATACCAAGGTGGCACGTGATGCCCTTAGCAATGTCTCTCCACATAGCTAAACCTGGTATGTTATGTACTCGTCATAACAGGTAAGCCACATTTTTATGACCTAGGTTAAGAAATTGTTAAAAGGTCCAATATGCTTTTAATTTATGAGTATGAAGGCTGCGAGACAGCCTGACTTATTCCTGCACATTGTCTGTGGGTTATTAATTTGCAAAGCATTATACTCCGAGTGCGGGATTCTACCGCACCTGGATTGTTATCAGTAAGTACGCGATACTTTAACAACATTGATCCAATATTGTTAGCTGATAAGCACATATTTGGCATGAAATGGATTAACAAATTGTTAAGTTAAAAAGGTGGTCCAATATGCTTTAATTTACAAGTATGGAGCTGCAGGACAGCCTTAATTTGTCCTGCACATTGTCTGTAGGTTATTAAATTGCAAAACATTTTACTCAGTAAGTGTGGGATTCTACCGCACCTGGATTGTTATCAGTAAGTACGCGATACTTTAACAACATTGATCCAATGTTGTTAGCTGATAAGTACATATTTGGCATGGAATGGATTAAGAAATTGTTAAAAGGTGGTCCAATACGCTTTTAATTTACAAGTATGAAGACTGCGAGACAGCCTTACTTCGACTTGCACATTGTCTGTAGGTTATTCAATTGCAAAACATTTTACTCAGTAAGTATGGGATTCTACCGCACCTGGACTATTATCAGTGACTAGGGGGTACCCTATGCATCATGGCCTGTTAATGCTTAACACGAGATGAATTCAAACTCAAACTCAAAGCATTTATTTCAAACTGTCAGTCAGAAATAAACCAATTACAGACACTTTTGAATCGTCAAGGGATCGGTCAGTCAGAAAGATGAAGCTAGTTGCCCATTCCAAAGCATAGTAAGTTCCCATGGAGAGGAACGGGCAAGAAGCTCCACAGACACTCTCTTAAATCAGAATATTGTTACAATGATCATAGCATGTTATCTCAATACTAGGTGATCTAGTTTTCGAATCAAGGATACTCATAGTGTGTTATCTCAAAAAGAGATGATCTAGCATTTTCATCAAGGATGTTAACACAATGGTTGCTGCTCATAGCAAGATATCTCAATACTAGGTTAGTTATCTAACTTTCACATCGAGGATGACATTATGGAAACACACTTCATCTTGACTGATTACCTCTCATCAGCTAATGCTACACATGCCTGCTACTAAATGAATGAATGTTATTACATTTCTGTTTATGGCTATGTTGCTGAGTTGTCAGTTTTAACAAACAAATATATCTAAAAGAAATCACTGTGTACAAAATACTTAGTGACTTATCTAAGCACTAGGTGGTTTAATTATCCTAACAAATTGATAAATGATATCAATTTTGTAAACCAAACACTAAAGCAAAATTTTATAATTTTACACTCACACATTCACATACTTGGTTAACATGATTCTACAATACTGGCTGATGACAAATGCTGAGATATCTATGGAAAGTCTTGATTTCAGATATAACTGAAATGGACCAAACACAAAGTATTAGTCCATGCTGCCCTATTTATTCATAACAAGATGGAAAACATACTCCATTCTACATTCCATAAATAACCTGCACTGGTTACTTTCACCATAGGTAAAACAAAGACTGACCCTATGCTTATGAAGAACATAGACAAATACAAACTGTTGAAAGACTTGACTGATGCAACAATGTTCACTTTCACTAAATTAAAACCAAACAAAAGTAATATCATACCTAATTGACATGAATGTTAGAATGTTAAATTATTCTACTTGCTAAACAAACTCAAGTATACAATTCTATAGCTACAAACAATAACAATTAATCAATAAACATTAAAACCACAAGACCCTATGTTAATAGAGAACCTTACCAGCTCTATTGAGCAAATGCAAAATTAACACAACAAGAGTGATATGTTACAGTTAATAACAAATTAAAACATTTCACAACTAAGTCAATAACAGGAATCAGCCAATATTGAAAACAAAAACGAATATTGGTGGAGAACCTCAACAACAACCTGGAGTATATCTACACTCCAAAGTAACAACTCAACAAAACTGATACTATAATGCACCAATCAAATGCTGACAAAACAACTATACTCCACTGATCTTGTTATTGGTTGTGGATACAAAGATACAGTAAACGATTTGATACCTATCAAATTCAATATTTTAACTACTCAATACCATTATAGCTAGTATATACAGAGATGAATAAAAATGCATTACAGATCTACAAAGAATTTATCAGAAATGCATATTTCAGACTCAAACAAAATAGAAAATTCAACCTCATTCTGGACCTATAACTGATTATAAATGATTTCTCTAAGTAGGTTTGTACAAACTGATAGATTGACTGAAAATGATAAAGAAAGTTCCCAGTAATAACTCTAATAGATAGGCTGTAATATGATTCCATCTTACAGGTACTGCAAGATTCTTCCCATTATCAGATAACCAATAAAGAGTTCATCATATAGTTACATTGTCTGAAAAATTCTACATTAGAACTTTTATACTTTAACTGTACCATATAGCTCTGCTATATTTAAGTACCAAATTACTTCCCAGTAGTGACCTATCTACCCTGATTACTTATTTGTCAATATATCAAGACTGCTGTAAAACATTTACCTTTAAATACCACTATAAACATATCAATAAGTGTAAAGTCAGTTTTATACAAAAACATGTGCCTTGAAATACTTACTTACATTATAACAATGGTTATTAGTGATCTTAGTCGCATTACATAACATCAGGCCTGTAAGATGATCTTATTCACAGTTTATAAAATTGAAATGTCTAATTAAACATTCAACCATTCCAACCGTTAATCTAAATAATTAGTGGTAGATTCCAATGATAATTACAACATTAAAGTGAAATTGTCGGAAAAAAGGGGGGGGGACGACAGTATGATGTGAGGACAAGGTATCAATGGCCTGTGGTTAGAACATGAACAAGGTCAGGTACCACAATAATCGGTGTAGCCAACATGAATGAATTAACTTCAAATTATTTTAAACTAGAACCATCGACTCACCAAGTGCACACCTTAGTTAATTAATATACAACTCCCCCACTTAAATATAATATAACTCATTCCACTATTTAGTTTTGGATAATATAAGTTCAGGGGAAAAGATTCATACCCATAAATGCTCTCAAAATGAATCTAGTTTTTTTGACTAGTTCTTAGCTTGTCAATTATACATGAAATAGACACTTTCACCATATGTAAATTAGAAAGGAAAATACCTGATTTTGGATATGCAAAGAAAAAAAAAAAAAAAAAAAAAAAAAAAAAAAAAAAAAGCTACCTGACTAACTAATGGGTTAATGTAAACTAAATTTAATTATTCAGTTTACTAATGGTAACATTTTTTATTGCCCAACTGGGCAGTAATAAACTAATAGATTCCGTGATAGCTACTTCTGCACAACTATGAGGCCTGTGCTCATTATTATCAAAGATACCATATTTTAACAATAACAATAGCAAATTATAGGAATCGGCCATAAATACACAACATAATTATAGAGCTTAGGAGCTGTAAACTCATGCATTAAGCTTCACACCGCATCTCAAATAAGTGAATGTTTACGTTCACAGAGATATAGATTACGACTGCTATTTCCAGTCCTAGAAACTTTCAAAAGCATTCAATCTAACAAATATCTTCCTGATCTGATTTTAAGTACACAACCACATTACAAACTTATGGGAAACCTACAAAGAAGTTGAGATCTAAAAAATTATACACTGATTCACATCTACTACCATTGCTGACGTAGAAAAATTAAATAAGCTAAGTGCATGCAAATCGTAGACATTACAACAAAAGTTACATTAAATTAATAAAATTGATCTGAACTTATATTTTTAATTTGATACAATAATATTGATTCAGATTATTTGAATAGTATTATTTGTAATGCCAAAATATTAATTATTATGTCAGAAATCATAGAATATTAATTAAAATGTCAAAAAGTATGATTTAAAAATTCATTAACAGAGTAGAAACATGTCTAAGAGCCAAGTAAACATTTTACTTTTGAATTTATTAATTGGTAACATTCTCAAGCCAGGTGGTAATTTATTATACATTTTTACTGTATAGTTGCAATCTCTGAGGAGGTACTAGCAATTCCCCGGCATTATTTTCTTCCGTCTTTGGGAGACTTGCTCATTTAATAGGAATAAACGTGGGTATTTTTTAACAAATAAACAAGCCAAAAAAAAAAAAAAAAAAAAAAAAAAAAAAATAGGGCACGGGAGTGGAAGAATTTTTAATTCTTTAAATAATGGCCTGTAATGCAATGCAATGGTATAAGTATTCTGCTCCGTTGCCTGTCCTTTCGATTCTAATGTCGACTCTGTGGACCAATGAATCAAATACTGAGACTGTTTTAAAGTTTTATAACTAGGTAAGTACCAATAAGTGAGAAGGACATTAATTCTTCCTCTCACAGTACAACCCATACAGCAGCCCAACAAAGAGATGACATCAATTGATTCAGGTACAATGTGGGGTTACTGGTTGTCAATCATGTTTATTTTTGTTGATACACAATAGTTTATTATCCCTTAACAAGCAATGCTAATGAAGGAGAATAGTAGAGCACCTAATTATAAACCAGAACATTTATAACCAGATAATTTATTATATAACTGAATTATTGCAGTTAGCTCTAAACATCTACTGTGTTAAACTTAATTATATTTCAGATCGCCGTGAAGTAAAATTGGGAATCAAACGAGCTTACCTGTTAAGCGAAGTCTTGATTCTAATTTTACGAACGGCGATCTGAAATATAATTACCCGCCCGCCACTGGCTTACAGCCCCAAAGCTGCAATAATTAGCCTACTTAACTCACCTATACTTTCAGGAAAATCTAGTGAATTTAAGTATGTGGAACCACTCTGTACAGAAAACAGAGATTGTTCCATACCTTAAGGATCTCTAAAATAAGTGACATTCCTGTGTTGCCAACGATGAGGTGAAACAATTCTATTTAAAAATATATTTTTAATATCTTTATCTCTAAAAATCGCGATGTTACCACGTGTGTGTAAGAAATACTACTGTGTTAAACTTAATTATATTTCAGATCGCCGTTCGTAAAATTAGAATCAAGACTTCGCTTAACAGGTAAGCTCGTTTGATTCCCAATTATATCATCTCTTGTGGTTGCTTCTTCTTCCAAGCATGATATTTAGCAAGCAGGTGTTTCATCGCCTCGGGAAAGGTGCTGTCAAACACATCACAAACTCCGAATTCACAAGTTTGTATCTTGCATTCGGGATGAGTCGTGTAATCGTGTTATCGTGTAGGCTGGAAGAGTGTGGCAGAAAGTAAAGTCAGTATACTCACTAGCGACTTGCGAGGCATTGAAGGTGACGGGAGTGCGCGCCAGCGGCGTGCGCAGCGAGCCCCCCCGCGCGCCGCTCCCGCCCGCGCCCGCCCCCGCCCCGCCCGTGCACCCGCCGCTCGTCTGGGGACAACCAGATACTAATATCACACTATGAACTTAGCACCCTCGTCTACTTTACATTACAGGACAGCCGTTGAATCGTACACTGCTGTAATGTCCGTTCAAAAAGCATCTGATAGAACTGTAAACAAACCCTGATCAGGTTAAATTCTTACGTAATCCTTCACTAAAGGGTATTAGAAAAACATTCATCTGTATTAAGAAATTATCTTTATATCTCACCATCTCTCACTACGTTTTCCAACAATTATGGATTGAATAACATTATTTCACTCTGGCATTAAATACATTGTAATGTCTTGCATGTCAAATGTCTGACTATCTATGTACCTATTAGGAACTTATTACTGACTATAAGACCAACACTGCACTGTTCCAATACTTAATGCAAATAAATAATGATTATGATTCTGATTAAATTGTGATAATCTACGAAAAGTGAGGTTACAAAATTAAACTCAATTATTAAATGAAAAACATCTATAAAGTGATTTAGAAATATAATTTCGGGTTATTCAAATAATTAATCAAATCTAAGTGGCACTATAAATTCGGATACATTTGTTTACATTTTCATCAGTTAATTTTGAACAGACCATAGACCCTAAGCAACGTATAAGCTACGTGTGGAAGCGAAACGCATGATAAAACAGAACACGCTTATGTTAGGCAAGTGACGTAAAGAACAAAGTAATAGTGATATTGTTTTTTACGTCACTTTTGGAAATAAAAATAAATTTTCCACACAACTAACAAAGTTACATGAATGGGGCTCGCCTGTTCAACGGACCTAACGCATTAACACTACCTGCATTAAAAATAGACTTCGAAAGTAACTACTGAGTTTACGATGTTCATTTACCAAAATCAAGAATTTTAAACAAACAAAACAACAAACCACTAAACTGCAAACACGATAACATAATTTTAAATGCCCCACGGGGCACATTACCCTATATTTTACAGCAAGCCTATAAAAACTGTGCCATCGATTGTCACAAACGCAACGATAAACTAAACGCTTCACTAACTAGGGCAAAAGATAATGATCGAGGTTTATTCTATAATGCATATTGCGTGATTGCCCAAATCGTAATATTATGCGTCGGTGATACTTAACTATGCAAATCGCGTAGTAATTGACGTTATTGTGGCATGTTGACAAACTAACTGTTGAGGCAAATAAATGGTGATTGGAGACTATTTATTAATTTTGGACAGTAGTTCCTCAATTTTCATGAAAATATTGATCGCAAGTCTTCGTCCTAAAATATTACGACTCTTTTTCTCCCAAGTCTTATTAAGCCCATTAAGTATTCTACAAAAATAAAATTATTCTATTCTATTCTGATTCGACTGTACGCTAAAAGTTTTAACACACACATTAACAGAATATCTTAATCCTGATCTCTTATTTATTAACCACCTATCTTTTATGATTATGACTAATCCAAGTGAGTCTCTGTAATCTTATAGATCATAAATCAACGGCTTCGCAAAAAATACCAAAATCACCCTTCTATATTTACCAAACTGAACTCATCGCACATGTAGCCACCTCATATTAATTATAAGACCTTCATAATGTACTCATGTTTTACAAAATAAATATTACTTACTTACTCATCTAATACATATTAAAATTTAAAAACAATATTACCGAAGTTCTAACCACTTCCTAAAGATACTCATCTGAGTAACATCAGAAAACCTACAACTTTCAATTTCCACGTAATCCTAAACTACCCTGCCACATCAGACATCTGTCCATATTATCTACGTCATTTAGTTAATACCTTAGAGCATTTATAAGGTTAATACATAATCTAAATATATCGAACAGTCAGATGTCACAGTTCGCTGGAGAAATACATGTGCATTCATTGAAGTGGGCAGTGCTCACTCATAGTGAAGGGGCTAAACTTGGAACTGATGACAGGTGAGTACATATCTCATAGTTCTGATTGGTGGAACATGAGGACTAATGTGGAGGAAAAGATAAAAGTATATTGTCTATTCAGTCAATTTTAACCTGACTAATTCTAAATATATGAGTTCACAACATGTATTTAGAACTACTCAGGTTAAAAGTAACAGCAGAACCCTGGAGTATTTGCTAAGTCAATCTGCCTAGCCTTTTCCCAACTATCTTGGGGTCGACTTCCAGTCTAACCGGATGCAGCTAAATATCAGTATTTTACATGGAGCGACTGCCTATCTGACCTCCACAACCCAGTAACTGGGTAATATGATAACTCTTGGTAAGACTGGTTGTCAGACTTTCGGGCTTCTGACGACCCGTAACGACTGCCAAAGATCCACGAATGACAGCCGGGACGAACGGCCTAACGTGCTTTCCGAGGCACGGAGGAGTCTCGGTATGTAAAGATGGTCACTCATCCACAGACCAACCCCCGGCAAGCGTAGCTTAACCTTATGGATCGACCCATGCGGCTGTTGTTACGTAGCCTTAGTTTTCTAATGCCTTATACAGCATCTACAAGTGAAGCTGGATGCTATGAATATAAGTCTTAAGCTCTCAATATCGGGCGAGAAAATGTGAATGTTCCTGACCTATGTTTAGTGTTGGATTCGACAACATTTGAAGTTCATTCTTAAAGACACTAGTTCATGAAGCGTTATTTCAATTAAGCAGCTGCGTCAAAAATAATGTAAATAATGATGAACACATTGTTGGGGTAAGAACTAAAGTTTTAGGGCTATGACACACGGTGCGACGGCGCTACATAGCGTCGCGACGGCGACTTTGGGTCATCTGTGGCGCCAAGCCAGACGTGTCAGTTTATAAAATTGACAGAATGGCTCAGTTTGTTGCGATGACACAACAGTTCCGTGTACTCGCTGACGCTTAAATGTTATGTCCATATCGGTGATTGACGGAGGAAAAAAAGTAATTTAAAATCGAAATAATAATTTCCCCTCCCTAGACTTATGCACACAATAATCTATACTTATGATCTACATAAAATAAAAACATAAAAATAATTTGCAACTAAAATAAAAAATCTAATTAACTGCTTGTGGTAATAGGACAATTCTCAAGAGTAGAAACAAATAAATTAGACTATTGCCTATGCGCACCTGTTCAAGCGGTACTCACACACGTTTTTAAAGTCGAGATTGTCGATCAGAAACATACAACATAATATGGTTTACTCTCGATACACGCAAAAAGATTAAAAGTAGCGCTAGATTTATTTAATCTCAAAGTTACTTTTAAACTTTTGCCTAGTGTACTGAACATAAGTAAGTTCAACTTTTTAGTTTTAGACCGAGAGCAACCCTAAGTGCGATAATCTGACCGACATCTCATTAAACCTCATCATATTCCCACAGACAATCATTAAAAAAAAAAACAAATTCAAAGAAGCAAAAAAACAAACCTATTTGTCAGTGCACTTAGGGTGCGCGAGCCGCTTGGCATGGTGCGCTATACTAACGTGGTTGGCGGGCAGCGAGTGCGGCAGCGCCATGGGCAGCGCCTGCGCCGGCTCGTCGTCGTGCGGCGGCCGCGGCAGGCGCCGGCGCAGCCACGCGTGCCGCAAGGCTTGCGCGGGAGTCAGCCGCTTCTCTGGGTCCCATTCTAGACACCTGGAACGAGAAAAGTAGAGAGTTAGACATATTTTGATAAAGCTGAAAGTTCTTTCATTATCTTGGCATATCACATCCCTTGTCCCTGTACCAACTGTCATGCGAAATGATTTTGTCAGTCGTGACGCTTGTCAAAATCTTAAAACTCTGGCAACGAGACCATCTATTCAATTTATGTTCGTATTCATATGAAAGATAATAAGAGGCAACATAATTATGCGTAAAGTCCAGGCTGAGTAACATATTGGTACTACACTGAATACTTAAATACGTAATATTTAAAAGTCTAATGCAATTGTATTCCCACGGAGTAATGGCAAGTGCTAATTTATATGCCGTTTCTCGCTTCGATTGCAATAAAGATTTCAGCACATTGACATGCTTGGAGTGTTCGCAGTAAACTCTTTACGGACACCTCTATATATATATAGCCTTTGTTTGTTCATATTTGTTTAACCAATTTCTGAGAAATTTTTGATGAAATTGTAAATATGAAATACATAAAAAAACTTGGTGCGGAAATCCTTATTTGTACTTTTATATAAATTGTTAATAACTACGGGTTTTTACTCAGGGAGACAAAAGCAACTACGGATGCAAGATTTGTATATTCTTCTACACATCCTTATAATATCAATAAAAATAATTTTAACGACGGATCCATGCTCTGTACTAGGAAAACAGACATCGAAAGGCGAATTACATTTCAAAGTAACAAACCAATCCATTCCCCAGATCTCTTTGGCTTGCCCAGCTTTATCCGTCGAAGCCAAACCACAAGGAAAATGATATAAACGCGACGGCATTTTACCAAAGTTTTCCTGTTCAACGAGGCGCTGAAAAATTACCCTTTCGAGTTCCGAAAAATTAAAGTAAAGTCTGTTTTTTAATATTTTACTTAGGTGTAAATGTCAAACTCCAAATTAAAAAAACAAACAACATACAATTGAAATGTCAAATTAGTCTACGAGATTAGAAAACAGGCTTTAGGGTGTTTCTTGCCAATTTTGGCACCCACTTAAAAGAATATTGACTAATGCAAGGCTAAAGTGATCTTAGATCAAAGAACTGGCAATCCAGAAGTAGTTTCTGCTTTGTGGTAAAGCCACTCTTAACACTAAACGTTCTAGCAGAAATTGTTTTTTGACAGCAAGAAGTAATTGATGACGATTACAAATGGACACCAGAAAAAACTCATAGTTTTCTCTTTCTTTAATCCTAACATTGGCGATTCATTTTACAATGCGATATAGATAATAATAATATTCTTCTTAGATGTGATTTCTAAATCTTACCTTCTAATAAAATCAATAAAGAATTTATCTTGACAGCCCTTGAGAGCCGTGACAAAACTTTTTGATCCTGGAGGACCTCTAGGCTTGCCTCTTCTTGACATTCCTGTAATGAAACAATATTTTCATTCATTTCATTAATTAAATACAGTTAAACAAAGACAAGACCGAAACGGTTAAAGATCATGTTCGAACTTAAATAAAGCTAATTAAAACTTAAACGGTCTTAAAAATGCAGGTCTGAGTAGTAATCGTCCATTTCCGAGATACTATCTATTCCCCGAAACGGACGACTTTTCAGACACTAGTATAGTTTTGTATTTTCCCTGAGACATGTGCCATTGTTTACATATATTTTGGCGATTTTAATGGTTATTAATTATTATTCACTCTAGTTTCAAAACTTATTTGGTCATGCATAACTATAACACACCTGGCTTTGAGGAAAATTAAAGAGACATTACATTTTATAGGGGCAGCAAATATTAAGGAATTATTTACTGAATTAATGACAAATGCTGCTATAAGATTATGTCAGTTGAATTTGGCTACCCACCAAAACAACCAGACTGTTTCCTCAAAACACATCGATTACATCCGCGACTTTGCCTGTAATGTAATTTGTGTTTTACTAGTAGAGAATATTGGCAATTAATCCATGTTCAGAAGACATTAACCAAGTAATTTTTATCCCAAATAGCATGAGCCTTTTCGTGTTTTTAGACCTAATAAATCCTATTACCAAATCTACCGAAAAATACTATACATAACCACATAGCCACAACGTCTGAGGTAACTTATTAAGTTCTATGAAAGCCTATTCCAAAAAAAAACTAATGATAATAATGATAATCAACAGCTAATTAACATAAAAAATTAACTACAAATGACTAATATTAGGTTAGACCATCAGACAGGCACCAGACACATATTATTTATTGTACACATGTCGCCCGATGAGTCAGCCTTAGGTCATAATGGAAGGAAGATCAACATTAGACATCACCGAAACATCCCGTAGTAAGATGATTCAGAATATTTCACATTTTAGTTTCATGACGTTAAGAGAAAGTATTGCGTGGTCAGGAATTTCAGTAAGTGATGATGGTATTTAATTTTAGAAATGTCGTATGTGTTTTTTAGTTTTTAGATTTGAAACATTTTCTTTAGTGTTTATCGTTAGCCGAAGATATGGTGAGATATGATTTCCTGTCGAAATAAGGTCGTTTAAGGTGTAAAGAAGGCCAAGTTACGATAAGTCAACAGCAGACTTGATAACCTTAATCGTTTACATTTGGGTTTTATTTCTGAAAGAAAGATTTCATATAGGTATATGGATTGGGATGAAATAAGTTCATGCTGTCGTGATTTTTAACTTGCAAAATCAATAGCGAACTGAAAACATTCCCTATTTTTACAGTCGAATAAATGGTATCTGTGAAAATGTGAATGTATTTATACTGTGAATGTATTTTCAATGCATAATTCCTACCTTTATTGGAGGTCTGCAGTTTTGCATTGCAAAAATGGCTTTTGTTTTGTTAGCAAATCAAAAAACCCTTGAATCAAGTCAAAACTATGGCAGTGCTCAGTAAAATACGCACTCAACAAAATAGACCCATTTCAGTAAAGCAAGGCTCGGATACCAGTAAAATTTTCAAACCGGTATGATGTACTTGACGCCAAAACCTTTACATTCGGTTTCGTTCGCACACACCGGTTTCTTTAAACCGGTATTTCGAAGAGTATTATATAGGGTTTTTTTTCGGATTTACCGGTTTAGCGCAATAAAAACCGGTTAATACTTCAGTTTTTATTCCTCACAAGTAGTCACAAGTTGCAACGCTTTTACCGACATGCCCCTCGTCGAATAAACCGGTTAATTTAGGTTAAAATAAAGTTCTCCAAACATTCGCGTTCTTTAGAAAAGTTCAGAGGAAAACCGATATAAACGAGTATTAACCGGTTCCGAGACTTTTTAAACCGGTTCCGAGATTATTTAAACCGGTTCCGAGGCCTTTAAAGAGTAATGACGATATCGATGAGATCAAACTCTTCATAGAGACCCATTTACTTCTACATATCCTGGATGGACCTACCTCCACTAAGAACGGTGGTGCCATCAGCCAGTGTAGTAGCCGTGCAGTACCGTGGAAGACCTTTGCTGCTGATGAAGTTCTTGGAGCGCTTCCCCTGTTCGATGAGCTTCTGTGGCGGCATGCCGAGCAGCTCGATGATACATGCCATCTGGTCCGCCTCATCCTCGCCCGGGAGTAATGGGAACCCTGAAATAGTGGAAGATCACGTTGTAATGATAATGTGGACCAGAGGTGAGAGAAGAGAATGTACTGAAAAACCCAATAAGCTGATTTGTTTGGCTTTGATGATGTCGATATAAATATTTTTTCACAGAACCTCATTTTTTTCTGCATTAAATTGAGTATGTAAAAATACTTATGTCATTTACATTTGAGAATAATAAGAAGAAAAGCAAGCTAAAAAATAATAATGGCTGCCATTTGTTTTTATAAACTCCTTCACATCACTGGAAAACACATTTTTGAAATCAAATAATAAGTACTTACGTGTTATCAAATCACGTCCTATCATCAAATCGTATATATCAATAAATAACATCAATAATGAACTCCCATTTCATGTCATTGTCCCCACCGCAAATTCTATTGTTTACAACATGTAATCATTATTCGCAAAAGATTGTTTACATGTAATCTTGAGCCAAGACGGGTAATAATACCTTTAATAACACATGTAGTGTAGGTTACGAACACAAATAATAACTGTTTATTTGTTATGTAACCCAAAGATTTCAATACGTGTAGGATTTCAGGAATTCTTGGAACTAATTCCAAATACTCGTACATTACAGAGGTTTTTTACGTTAGTCATACAGTTATTTCAAAAGTCTTGTCAGACGAAAGATAATTGCGTGTTTTTTTTGTGTCTGCGAAGTTAAACGCCTTAGCAAAGGGTTTTGAAAGTCGATGCCATGGGGAATGGAAACGTTAAAACGTGAAAAGGCGGAGGCAAGGTTCGTTTATGGGGTTCGTTATGTAAAAGTGAACGGTAAGTCGATTGTGCTTTTTTGGGCGGTTTTTAACGATGTTAGGCATTATTTGAATGTTTTTTTTTTAGCAAATCTTTTTTATTAACAATGTATTTTTATCGAAAAATACAAATCGATAGTGTAATTATGCGAGACAGTCTTGACATATACATAATAAAATAAGAAAAAATCGGAAGGTGTCGTAGAGCACTCGGTTAGAACAAAGTTTGACACTTAAAACTTGAGACCTTGAAACAGACTTTTGCGGGCATAACGCTTTTTCGTTACGTGACGATTTCTAGCAGTCAACTCCTACCACAAGCAGCGTATAAAGAGCGCTTCGTTCGAAAAAAATTTTTTTGACAAGATTTGTTACTTGAATTAGGGACAATTTAAATTCAGCAACATTGTATTTCTCGGAGGGACGGTACCTTCCAGGGACTACGGGAGGGACTGCCATTTTAATTTGGTAGCATTATACTTCTCGAAGGGACCACGGGTAAAAAAAAATCCCGTGGTTTCCAGGGACCACGGGTAATAGACGGTCTTTTCGAATGAATTAATAATTAACCACCCCTTAAAGTTAAAGTAGGTCAGTATCTCACCTGTAAGTAGCTCCGCCAGTATGCACCCTAAGGACCACATGTCGATGGGCATCCCGTACCTGGCGCCCATCATCACTTCTGGCGCCCGGTAGAACCTCGACTGGATGTACGTATACACCCGCTGGTGCTCGTAACACGAGCTGCCGAAGTCTATCACCTGGAAACAAAAGAGGAATATCGTTAGTTTCGTTGTAAAAATGAATTAACGATAGGTCGGGCAATGCTAGACTTATGCCAAGCCAATGCAAGACACACACAAAAAAATCAGGCTACAGTGATATAACCACGGCGTGGATGGAACGTATGTCATACCAATTCAAATCTGATGGTCGCCAAAAAGGATGCAAGATTTCAATAATTGAAGCGCCGCGCCGGCCGAGGGCATTTTTTTGTGAAGTAAATAAATAAATAATGAATTCTTGCCAGGCAGATGATTATCGTTTTCTGATGAGGCAAGTGAAGATAATAACTTTTTTATAAAGAATCCTTGATAGTAATACACGGAACTCACTTAACGATGACACACATTAACCTAACCTAAATACACCTGCACTCGTGTGTTCAACATCAAGATGTAACGCACGCCACGACCCCTGACATTCAACACCTCCATCCACGACATTGTCATCTTAATAACATTAACTAACAAAGTTTGCTACACACCGTAAAAGCTGAAAACCAATCAATCTGCCTAGTCTTTTGCCAAACACATGATGCGATTGTCTATCTACCCTCAGCAACCCAGTTACTGGGTAACATATCCCCCTTGGTAAGACTAGCTGTCAGACCTTTGGGTTTCTAACTACCCGTAACGACTGTCAAAGAAAGATTCACGAATGACAGCTGGGACAAAAGTCTTAAAGTGCTTTCAGAGGCACCGAGGAGTCTCGATATGTAATGCATGGTCACCCATCCACAAACCGATTGCGGGCAAGCGTAGCTTAACTTTCGATCGACCCGTGCGGCTGTTTTAACTTAGGCACGAGCACCTCACCGTAACAGCTCTAGAGCAAAATGGCAGAAGTTGAAATCTCTGACATAAGTAAGTTTATCGCTTCGTAGAAAATGATATTACTGAAACGTTAAATATTTTCTCTTCAGATGGTAAATAACATGGCAATTACACTTAATTTGAAAAGCTGGAGTAACATCAAAGGTTCGCGTTCCCATTTGGAAGTGATAAGTTGGTTATTTTCTAATGTACTGTAGTTAAACAAAATTGCAATCCAGTTTTCCATATTTTAATAGACTTTGAGACTGGGTCGGAATCGTATCCAGATTGAGTTGTAAGTTTTTCCATGTTTATCGAATGAGTTGACCCACTTCGATAGAACTGTTAATGGAAATACTAGAAATGTGTAATATATTGCTTGTTGGCTAAAGTAACTATCGAATTTCGAATGAATACTTACAAATACATACAAATAAATAAATAATCCTTAGATAATATCGAAGACATAGATAAGTTCATTTTCAAACAAGATAATATTTACATAATATACTAGCTGATGACCGCGACCTCGCCCGCGTGGATGTCGGTTATTATATACTAAAACCTTACTCGAGAACCGCTCTATACATTGGTGAAAACAGCATGAAAATTGGTGCAGTAGTTTTTGAGTTAATCGCGTACAGGACGACAGACAGACGCGGCGGAGGACTTTGTTTTATAATATGTAAGGATAAGCTAACAGTCTTAAAAACAATATGCATATAAAAAAAAAAAGGAAAGAATCACATGGCATCAAAAAAATCGTCCGCAGCGATGTCAACACGAAAAGTTCCCAAAAAGCTTGCAGCATTGCGACGTTGTATGGCAATGCTGAGTCTTTTGCCTGAAGAGTCGACCTTTCGCTTGGCATGTCTCGAAAAATACATAAGATAGAAACACAACACAAAGTTTAGTAAGGCTAAAAAGGTTTTTATCATGTGAGGAGTTATAATTTTATTTGAAAACAAATGCTCACTCATCACAAATGCTCATTTTCTGGAGAAATCCTTGCATCGTACACACGCTATTTTCCTCCCAAAATAACAATAGTAAAACCTTGAAAATAAAAGTTCAATGCAGAATAAAATTCGATAAATGTTATATTTATTAATGACCTGCTAACAGGGGGATTCATCTGCTTGTTTTTCTGCGCCGAACATATTTTCATTGATAACATTTATATTAGTTACGAAAAACATAATATTTCATGTTTAACATTTTTACTTCCTTATGGATGGGAATTGCAGGCGATATCAATGATCATAATTATTATGATCAATGGAGAGATCAATTATACGGAGTTATTTACATGAGCCATACCGACACACCGGTTTCTAATTGGCATTACAAGGCCAGTCTATGGTTACTAAATTTTTAGAAGATATGTAGTTAATTGATTCAGGCGTGACTTTGCAGAAATCCAGGCATCCTCAGGATGACGATTGACTTGTCGCGAACCCGAACACGACGTGTTGCCACGCCGAGAGCCGGACGCAGAGTCCCTGCATCCGAGAACCTCGTTGGGAGGTGAAACACGTGTCAATTTCCTACAGGGTTTTTTATGACTCTTTAAGAATAGTTATGCAGAATAGGTTACTAAATAAATCTACGTCTATTGTATTTTTTAAGATAGGTAGTTTTGTTTTGGGTCAATAATAATCCTGAAATAACACCAGCACCCTAATTGCGCGACACACTATCAATCACAATCTGAATGATTTTGAAGGATATTGCAAAACCATTGCATCATAATTATGTTCGAAAAAATTGCCAGCTCAACAACGTAAATAACGCAATGAATGTTGTTGAATTGTCAAAATGAAAGCCATTGCTACTGTGTGTATTACGGCTGTGACTGATACTTTCAAGAAAGATTTTTAAGAATTTCAAGCAAAATTACATTACCTACGTATTCCAACATAATATTTTACAAAACTATGTGTTTACTATACTAGACCACGCTTCCAAACTAGTTAAAATCCATATCCTTACTTAATATTATAAATGCGAAAGTAACTCTTGTCTGTCTGTCTGTCGGTCTGCCTGTTTGTCGCGCTTTCACGCCAAAACTACTGAACTGATTTAAATGAAATTTGGTACACAGATAGTCTAGAGCCTGAGAAAGGACATAGGCTAGTTTTTATCGATATACCACGTGAGCGAAGCCGCGGACGGAAGCTAGTTCGCTGTAAGTATAGGTAGCATAACTCCTCGATGTGGTATTCTCACTGTTTACAACTCAAATTATTTTAGAGTGCCTTTATTGACATACGCACCCCTCTAAAACGACCTCATTCCTATCTTGTTTATATATTCAACATAGCCCGGAAATGTTTACGTCAAATGGATTATGTATTTCTGATGTATTTTAGAGCAGTGGTGGCCCAGTGGTACCGGCCACGACTTACGAGAAATCGGTCTTGAGGTCGAACCCAGGCGGGTACTTTTCTTTGAGTATTTAATTTCATCACTACTGCTCTCAAAACGGAAACTGAGACATGACCTTTCTTATTGGTTTAGGTTTCTCTCATGTCGATCCTACAAACAAGGACCAGTTTGGCCTAGAAATTCTAATACTTATTTATTTATTTAAACTTTTCGCACTCAAAAAAGAGGTACAAAGGCGGACTTGTCTATACAATAGAACTGGCGCCACAATGGATCCTAGTAGGATTGTAAACTTTATATCTACGCATACGCAATGTTTATATAATGCGTTTACATCTTAGTCAAATAGAACAATAACCTATTCGGTTTATAGATCGAAATAACGAGGATTGTCTTACATACAATGGAAATCAATCATCTCAATGTTTCTAGCACATACAGGGTTTAAAATAACTACCTAGGAACCCACTTAGAAAACAAAGTGGCAATATTTCAAACGGCAACTCGAGAAAATTGTAGTTGTAAACAATAATTTATTTACACTTCTTAAAGTAACGACTCATGTTATACTATGTAATAGATTTCTGGATCAATAGGTCGATAAAAAACGCTTGAGTATCGGATGGCGATTGAATCGAATGCGGCACGCGTGTGCGCACGCAATGGTTCGTCAGTGTTGCCATACTAATATGAAGACTGACCAATTGACAAAGCAGTAATATACGGAGAAACATACACAAGTGTGATGCTTGATAGTACAACGAAAGCATTAGAAATATAATTGTCAGATTTCGTTAAATTCTCATAAAATAAAAAGGTAGTAGAAGCTTTTAAAACTAAAAGCAGATACGACATTCTTAATTTAAAAAATCCATCTTTCAATCTATTTATTTTATTTAGGCGTACTCCAAGTGCTACAATTGGCAACACCGTGCCGGCGTTTGACGCACACGCAAGTTCCAATCAACGCGCTTCAATGGTCCATTGTCTACTGATTACGTTCTTACGACTTTATCATAACCCCATAACCAAGCTCTTGGAATTGGATTCAAGGCTTCACTTATAAGGCATGACCGAGAATTGTTGAAAATCAATTAGTACCGGTGTTTGTCTGTCTGTGGATCGAGATACCTTAACAATTGAGCATGTAATTCGTAATTTTTTGCGATAACAAAGATTCATTGATTGATAAATCGTTTATTTTTGTGGGCCAAAGATGTGGTGCAAGCATTTTGTTATCTTCCAGTCCCGAATGCAGTTCTCGGAAGTCTCGAAAAGATCGAAAAACAACTGATTGATTTATAATATCTATCATTATGATTGATTGGCATTTCCTGAACTAAATATTTATTATGGGGCCTGACAGCATAGGAAGAAACAGACAAAAACCGATGCCAAAGCGTTGTTGCAAAAATTAATAAATGGCTCAAAATATTGCTCTGTTGAGACAAATCTACGTCAATGAACCGCTTAATACTTTACAATAATGATGTATTCCATAGAAAAACGTTTTTGACAGCACTAAATGAGGTACGGAGGCCAATGCTTGTATTCCACGAAGCGCCAGCGTCATTGGCAGGCCTCCAATGATTGTCCATCGGGTTATGTATCATAATAAGGTGACATATTATATCTTATAATGACCGCACTATGGTTTAGTCATAAAGTAATGATTGTGCGAATTAAAATAAGCGATACAAACTGCTTTGTGACAAAATATGATATAAAGTAAGTATCATATTTTATCACAAAGCGGTTAAACCATAATAAATGATGATAAAAATGGGTCTTTCTTCTTAGTAATGACTAATAGAGAGACAAAGAGTCTGGTAATAAAGTTGGCATAGAGTTGAAACACTTGTCACGCACGACTTTGACGGCATGATGACTAAAGATCTTATTATGAGGCTGATATTAAGGGCTTTATTATGATTATAACATGCACATACTTTGTTAAATTACGCGAAAGTAAAATTCAAACTCAAAGCATTTATTTCAATTAAAATAATTACAGGCACTTTTGAATTTTCAGGGGGTCTGTCTGTCAGAAAGATGAAGCTAGTTGCCCATTCCAAAGCGTAGTAGATACCTTTGGAGAAGAACGGGTAAGAAACTCCACGAGCACTCTTTCAAAATATTGTTACAAAATGAAAGTCGAAAGTAGGCAAAATTTATACCGAATACATATTTAAGAAATATGTGTAGTGAAAGTGTTATTTTAACTAATCAAAGTAAAATATACGTAAAGTTTTTTCAACTCAGCAAAAACTACACGTTTTGGGCGCCACGGTAAACATTGGTCTGACGTATGCCAATATATACTCAAGCTTTGCCAAAAGCTACTTTTTTTCGAGTCTTTGGCAGTTTATGAACGGCACTAATTAGTAACTAAACATTGTACTGAAAGATTGGTTCTGGTTACCCGAATGTGCCACAAATCCGCTAAAAAATATATATTATTTTTGTGTGAAAATGATAAATTGCGCAGTTAACTTCTGTTTAGGAGAAAAGATCACGATTTGCATAAAATAAGAAATATTGTCTGGAATAAACATTTTTCGTGAACAAGTTGCGTTCAATTTTGTAATGATCCTGTAATTTTAGTTGTTGAAAATATATTTTCCATTTTCCAAGAAATGTTGTTTATATTGTAAATTTTACAGTTCCGGTATTGTTATATTTTCCTACAAAACAGAGTTTATCAGAAATACAAGCGTAACAAAACAATCAGCTGTGCTTCAATTAGGTAATTGTTTTGAAAATAGGAGCTAATTACAGTACAAAAGCAATACACTAAAATCAGAGCCTCAGAATAGAAACCCTTTGTTGACTAACCCGGTAACCTGTTCTCATTGTTTTATGTAAGTCATACATTATTCCTCTATTTGACAACTCCTTTGAACAACTACAATCGAATCCGCCAATAAAATTTACACCTACCCTCATTGACACAAAATCGAAAATTGAACTGTAATCTGGTTGGGCGGCAGTAACACAAATCACGTATGGTATGTCACAACTTGATGCAGAAACGGCAGAAACGGTCACATTTACAATGTGGTGACGTCATAGGAGTCTGAGATCGATGTGTTCCCCATATTTAACGTGAAGGGAATCGTGAAACGTGACTTCTAATCTGTGGCGTGACGTATAAATCAAGTTGACACGCTAGTACACGTTGGTGGTGTTCCCGTTTTGGGGGTAAACAGGCGAAATAGCGAGGATATTCTAGGCGAAAGTGACGACATGCACGGAACACCCGTGTATGTAGGATGTATATATTGAATGGAGAAAAACTAGAGTTTATTAATGAAACAGTTTTCCTGGGTATCACGCTAGACGAGAAATTACAGTGGGGACCTCATATAAAATCTCTTGCGGGGCGGTTAAGCTCGGCCGCTTATGCTGTCAGAAAGATAAGACAGTTAACAGATGTAGAAACCGCGCGTTTGGTCTATTTCAGTTACTTCCACAGCATTATGTCGTATGGCATTTTACTGTGGGGTCGGGCTGCTGACATTGAATCCATCTTTATTTTGCAAAAGAGAGCTGTCAGAGCCATTTATAATCTATGTCGCCGCGAATCTCTCAGGGAACTATTTAAAAGGATTAATATTATGACGGTACCTTGCCAATTTATTTATGAGAATATTATGTATGTAAGAAAAAATTTAAATCTATTTAAGAAAATAAGTGACAGACATAATTTTAATACTAGAAATAAAGATAAAATAGATCAACCATTTTTCAGATTAGCTAAAGTACAAACATCTTTTATGGGGTACTGCGTTAAATGCTATAACAAAATACCTTGTGATATATTGCAATTAAATGAAAGAAAATTTAAAACTCATATAAAAAGTACACTTTGTAAACAAGCTTATTACAAATTAGAGGATTATATCCAGGATAAGAATGCTTGGAAACATGCTGGTCTTGCTCCATAGGACAATTTAGAGTCTGGACAAAATCAAACTGGTTGTTAATTTAGTTGTATATTTTATTATTTGTATGTCATAGATTTTTACACTCTGTGATTGCATGGAATCACGCACTGATTTATTAGTATTACTTGTAAAGATGTTAGGAATATTGTAATATCGTATACTTTTACAATGTTTGTAAATATGTGAGCACCATGTACCTATCACATAACTGATTTATTTGTCATTGCTCCATTTATAATTATTTTTTTTTGCCTTTTGTGGGACAGTAATCTTATTGTGGGTGCATGGTCTTCACATATAATTATATAATTCATGTATACAAAATATTGTAAACATTTTTGAAAAGAGTAACGGTGGAGTTTCTTGCCCATTCTTCTCCATACGAAATCTACCTTTTGGAATGGGCAACTAGAATCAATTCTATTTCTTTGTTTGTTTTTCATTGACGTTCAAAAGTGCCTTTTATGTGCCTATTTGAAATAAATTATTTGACTTTGACTTTGACTTTGACTTTATGTATTGTGCAAAGATCTATTTGGAAAAGCCTGAAATCTGTGACACTATTACACCAGTATTCTAACAAGATTGTGTGAAATAAGCCTTAATTCCTATTGCTATTAGAAACGTTAACGCTAAAGCAATTCGTAGCAATAAATTCCTAAATGTTGAAGTTCAGATAAACCAATAATAAAAGCTTGTAAAACTAAATACACAAAACGATATTCAACTTTTAACAACAAAAAAAAACTCACTACCTATTTTTAGCTTTCCACCAATTCTTAGTAAGTATTCAGTTCGGCGTTGTGTAAAAAATTGTTGATTGTAAAAATTCAAAGAAAATAAAAGCTGTGCTTTAATTTTTCCAGATCAGTCATTCACATGCTTTGCCCGTTGCTAACGAGGCGTGCTGTTCAACGAAGGGTAATAATTAAAAAGTTGATGATGACCGAAAACATTATATTGTTAAGTTTGGCTAAGGTTTGACTGTGATTTGATGGCCAGCTTTTTGACAATACTTCACTGACCCAATTTTTTCTTTTTTTTTTTTGATAGTGTGAAATCATCAAATGTCTTCTCCCGCTCTGGGCGGAGCGGAAGGGCGTGTCTGACTTTTACTGACTAAAACCCACCCGTGTTCCTTCAGTTGCCTGTTGCCAAGGTCCCGGTATCCCTTTCGGACTTCCTGCAACCCTGGCAGGGTCTTCACTGATCCTGTCGCTTCAGGACACAAAAAACGCCACTGATGCAGCGATGGTCTCGGGCCCAAGTAAAATTTTTTCCAGCCTATAGTGTCTCACTGCTGGGCAAAGGTCTCGACTTCCACTTTTCAGTAATTAATTTTGAAAAGGATCTTTATTACCCGCTGAGCCTCGCGGTTTCAGTCGCGTTAGTCTCGATCCCGTGGGAATATCGGGACAAAAAGTACCCTATGTCCTATTCCAGGTCATGGTCTACCCATGTGCAAAATTTTATCTAAATCCGTTCAGCCGTTTTAGCGTGAAAGCGTAACAATTAAACAAACTCACTTTCTCATTTATGATATTAATAAAATAATTATTAGTTAGGATTATCGATTCGAAAAAAGATCCTTCGTTGCAGCATTGGATCATGCATTTAGAAAATTCCCAAGCAGGGCCATCAAGTTTGATAACCTCATCCCAAGACGCATAACACAACAAAACAGATTAACCTTAGGTAACAAAGCCGAGAAAGTCCAAACCAAACTGTACAGAGTACAAGCTAAGTTATTTCAACACATCCCACAATTTTACGCCATATGGCCGATTACAATGAATTATTTCAATATTAGTATTACACTGTTTTTATAACTACTATTTTTCTCACCACATGATGCAAGCCATATTAAATTCTAAGTTTATATTCTACATGAGGCGTAGGCATTGTGTGATAGCGAATATGTTCTTGAAAGTACATACATGTTTTATTATATGTGCATTCTTCAATAATCTACACAAACAGGGCCAAGTTCAAATCAATTTCATCTAAAATTTGTAAATTCTGTTTTACATATTTAATTGATTTATTGTTATCAAGTCACGATGTATTGGAATCTGTTCGTAATTATTATAGGTAAAGGTCGGACGTAGAATAATATTCTAATATATATACATAATTATTATGTTTAATGACATGCAATTGGACTATAAATAGATCCCCATTATAATGTTTACACACTATAGTGGATGTCGACAACGCATAAAGGAATATTCTTGAAGGTTTTTCCAAACATCTGGAATGTTCATTTATATCTTAGCATCATTCTTTAATTACATACAAAAAAATACAAGGGGAAAACCTATTCATTGGCGCTATGTATAGGAAAAGTTCAATCTCCGCAGTAGACATAAAAACTGGTGTGAATTATCCGAATTTCTGGAACATTTTCCTTAAAGCTTTTTTGCATTGTTTGGAAAATGTATCATAGAAACGTTTCTGAGAGCTTGAGACCTTTACGTCATAATTCTTGGCGTTTGCCGCACTTTTGTTTATGATTCGAGGCGAAAGTCGTAATAAAGTTGTGCTGTGGCTGTAAAATATCAATTGTTCACTGTAACACATCATTTAGCCACTAATTTATTTGGAAAATTTATCCGTTTTAAATCTTCGGAAACTTTTGCCCTTAGGTCTATAATAAACAGTTTAAGCTGCAGTATAAGTGCTTCTTAGCTCTTAGCAGATGCAGATAGTTTAGACGTCTGAAGCTGTTTACATTTAATAATGGAATACTAGCATCAATAACAAACACAAACCACTAGCCCCAAACCACATTGTGATAAGCAAGGTGGTAAGTAAGATGTCACATGACTCGGGGATGGCAGCGAACGTATTACATCGTAAATGTCTACTTTATTGCCTTTATTATTTTAGTTTGACCGAGATCGCTATACCACGCCTTAGGAATGCGCGGCGAGGCGGGGGGCAGCGTTGACGAATGAGCGGCGGGACGCTGCGAAGTAAGCGTTGATGAATGAGCGGCCTGCATTGCCCCCCCATCTCGCCACGCACGTACCTAAGGCGTGGTAAAGCGGTCTCGGTCAAACTAACACAATAAAATAAAAAAGCAATCGCCTCAATGTGCGTAAATACTAACCCAACACTGCGTTAACCCGTTGATAAAAAGCACATGTTAAATTTAAAATCAGGAGAAAAACAATAGATTTACCTAAACTATAAATCCATCTAAAACTCTTTCAACTTCTAAATCCGTTTCCTACATTCTCGGAAATGAAAATTCTATTTGTTCCATGTATTATGTTGCATGTTATTATGATGGAAAACAAACGCCCAGACTATTGTTTAAAAAACAACACTTCCTTGATAATATTTATAATTTTCAATGAAGAATCCACTATTCCGTATTACAGTCGGTATTGTTTACAATGCGCGATATATTTCCGAATATCTATGCATGGATGAAGGTTGATAGATATCATATGGAGGAAATGGTAAGACTTGGTTTGATGTTTGTTGAAGTTATGTTGAAAAATCGGAGTTAGCCTTTTACTTAATGATAATTGGAATACAATTGAGCAATCAAAGAAATTACAAGGAGGTGGTAACAGCACATAGAATAAGAAAATAATAGTTAATTCTGTTTTTGAACGTAATGGATCTAATTTTTATCGATCTTTTTTAGGTTTATCTGAACGAAGAAGATACAAACGAAACCAGTAAGTTGTCTTGACACAAAACATGCATAGCGCACATGCTTTTGAAATTCACATTTTGTTCAACACTGATACTTTTCACATCTAATTAAACTACAAAACATTAACAAATGAGAATTCCTAGGCAATAATACGTGGTCTGCAGTTAGAATTTCCAGTTAGCATCGCGTGCAACCTACATTGTGCATATTAGTGTCCTAGCATTTAATATCGTTATGTCATACACTAACCTGATTTGGTGCTCAAGGAAACTGCTTTAAGTGCTTATTATCTGAGACTGGTTTTGTTGTAAGTTGGGGATATATTTTAGTCAGCCTAGCAACTATAATTCTCATATATTTCTGTAAGTCTTAACACCCGTATCAATATATTCTTCCATCTTTATCTTGACACTTTTCAATGCCAGACAAAGCTATCTTTATGCTCAATGCTCATAGCATTAACCATGAACTTGGCTCTTATCATCGCGATACTAATTATGCAGATAACATTCTACTTAAATAACAAAACCGTCTGCCACGTTACTGACCATTTTTAGTCAACTGAAGATCGATTTTTGTACCTCTCTATGACTCATGAGGTGTATAAAGCTGCCACAATCTATCTATCAAGTATTTTCATCGATTTAACCTTTATGCACGTCACCGCTATTATCAACGTTTCCATCATCCTTCAGGTCCCTATCGTCAACATTATTATCCACAGTCCGACTTCACCCACTGCTGGGTCTCTCATTTCCTGTGCTCAACGCTCCTGTGTCAGCCTCCTATGCATAATCAGCCTATAACGTTCCCACTGCTGGGACACAGGCCTCCTCTCTTCGAGAGGGAGTGGCTGGAATCAGCGCCCAGTGCAGGTTCATTAGATGTCAGATGTATTTGAATGTTTGGTTGTAGGACATGCCGGTTTCCTCACGTGTTTTGCCGGTTTCTTCACGTGTTTTCCTTCGTAGGTAGTGGGGATGAAATTATTTACACAAAGTGAAGCGTCTGCCTGACTTAGACCTACAACTCGTAAGTCGGGGCCGCTGGTCCACCACTTCTCGCTCAGCCTCAAATAGCCTACAAGGTTTTCCAGGTTTCTTAGGGCCACACAAATTAACAAAAGTTCCCTTGTCTTTTCTTGTTTTGCTTTAAACACCTAAATTAAGTCTGAAGTCTCATCAAGCCAAGATGCTCCTATTAAGGCCTAGTATGCATTAGCCGCCACGTCGCGTGTTCGCGACCTAATTACTGTAATTCTGAAGCCAACATCCACTCCGTAGACAAATTATATCGTCGTTATCTCTGCGACCTTCACCGATATTGTGTTGGTACTTGCTGTGATGTGCTTAAGTGTGGACGTGTCAATGAGTGAGTAGCGTAGAGGTTATTTGTTTATTTGGTAAAGAAGTTATGAGTTCATTTATAATGGGTTTGTGGTGATGTTAGCTGATTAAAAGATTGGTTGTAGCAGATGTGGGAGATTAGCACTGAGAGATAGATTTTAACTATGAAAGAATTGAACTTGGGATTACATTCCGCGGCCATTAAAATAAGATAGTCAATTTTGGGTTATCTGTAAATAATAAATGAGGAGAGAGAAGCTCGTGGCTAAGTAATACCAGCCGTATGGTCGATCCATCAGGTTAAGCTACGCTTGCCGGGGTTGGTTCGTGGATGGGTGACCATCTTTACATACCGAGACTCCTCCGTGGCTCGGAAAGCTCGTTAAGCCGTTTCTTCTGGCTGTCAATCATGGATCTTTGACAGTCGTTACGGGTCGTCAGAAGTCGGGGTATGATATTACCCATAACTGGGTTGTGGAGGTCAGATAGGCAGTCACTCCATGTAAAATACTGGTATTCAGCTGTATCCGGTTAGACTGGAAGCCGACCTCAACATAGTTGGGAAAAGGCTAAGCAGATTGACTGTGTGTAATTAATAAATGACAAAGTTTTTATGGTAGCAGCTCGTAGTTAAAGCGGGTCCGGTTAAAAACCAGCGTCAGGCACTTACAGTTGTCTGGCATTTTTGCTGAACTGGACCTTTTCGGTGCAGCCGTGAGGCACACTCCCCTACATCACACGTTTACACCTTTTGTTGTTTTTGTTTTTTTTTTTTTTTTTCTATATTTTATTTGTTATGTGCTGTATATTATGTATTTTTTTTTTTTTTTTTTTTTAATTTATGTATATTGTGTGCCTTTCAGTCTGTACTGAATAAATGTATTTTCTTCTTTCTTTCTTTAAAGTTTTATATCAAGTACATAATACGATAAGGCCGTAATTAAGTTCAGACAGATTATTCTCTTAAAGTAATTTCATGCCCATTAAATATTCCGAGTAGACAGGAAGTGATGGATCCTTATAATTAGTTACGTAAAACATCTGTGTCTGAAACATGATAAGTTCTTTGATATTTTTTTTTTCATATTTTTTATTATAAATAACGTTGTTCAAAGTGAAGGCCGAAAAGTAAAGTGAGGAAGGAAAGAAGCCACCTTCGCTCTTGAAGGGGTTTTGAAAAATAAGATAAGATGAAATGGGGGAGGAGAAATTAATATAATAATATAATAGTAATAATAGTTAGCACGACGTGTTGCCACACCGAGCGCTCTCTGCGTCCAGCGCTCGGTGTGGTAACACGTCGTGTTCTGGTTTGCGACTGGTCAATCGTCATCCTGAGGATGCCTCGTTCAGAGGTGAAACACGTGTCGATTTCTTACAGGGTTTTTTAAGACTCCTAAAGAATAGTCAAACGGAATAGGTTACTAAATATATCTACGTCTATTGTATTTTAACTAGTTACTGCCAAAACGATAATGACAGTAAGTATTGTCTCTTTGGTCAGTAGGTGCAAGCCCGCGTGATATCCTGTTCAGGCAACGTAATAATGGGTTTTTCCGTCGGAGTCTGGCTCTGTGTTCGATTGATGGGTAAAGGCTATCTCAACCGACTCCCTATTACATTGAACAAACATGACTGGCGAAATATGGCTTTTCTGTAAATTCACTTCTGCATTATGTTATGTATGTGTCGTAGATGGATTTTCCAGCCAGCTATTTTATAAAACTCAATGGAGCTGTTTTGTAAAACAGCTAGTGGTTATGTTAAACAGGTGATTCAACTCCATCTGCGACATATGTATTACTAGCTGCTCCCTGCGGTTTCACCCGCATAAGTCTCGATCCCATGGGAATATCGGGATGAAAGTATCCTATATCTATCTCCCCATGTGCCATATAAATCTGTTCAGCCATTGTATCGTGAAAGCGTAACAAACAAATAAACAAAGTCACTTTCGCAGTTAGAATGAGAATAATATTATTACGTATCGCATTTCTTGATAAAAGGATGAAGTTACATATTACAAGACTTGTCTGTATATTTTTTTAAGCACTGCAACCCTAACTCTGACGAGGAAGGCTATTTTCCGCCAAGACTATTTCCACGACAGTAAATTAAAATTTTCTCTCGGGACTAATTAATCTCTTGCAACAGTTTATTTAAACAAAGAAACCAGGTCAAGAAAATCGAAACCACAGCAAAAAAAATAAACTATCTAGTGTAACCTTCACAATTAGTGAACGACGTATAACGTCACTGACAATCGGATAATAACAATTTTAAAGTAATCTCCGTGAGACAGTAGGTTGTAGGTCGTGGGTTCGAAGCCAACAAGGGCTGCGATGCCTGTCGCGCCCGCGATATCGCGCCAGTTTGCACGAGGCTTAATAATTTGTGTAAATTATTTCATCGCCACTGCTCTCAAACGGTGAAGGGAAACATCGTGAGGAAACCGGCATGTCCTAGAGCTAAAAATTCGAAGACGTGTGACATCCACAAACCCGGCCCGTGTGGTGGGTTATGGCCCACTCCCTTTCACAGAAAGAGGAGGCCTGTGTTCCAGCAGTGGGAACATTATAGGCTGGGTTGGTTATGCTCCGTGAGACATTACTATTATCCGGCTTATATTTCCCACAGGGCCCAGGGGCAAGCTGAGGTGTAATATGTATAAAGCACCCACATTTCCCCAGTTATGTTGAAGTCCTATGCAGTAAATAGGGGTACCTACGCCAAATGCCAGGCCATCAACCGGCCACAACTCAAGATGTTGCTATTGAAAAATTCCAAATGGAAAAACCCAATAACACTGCCAGACGTGGTTGTTGTTAACCCCCGCAGGAACCCATGCTCAGTAGCCGATCACTAAAATATACTAGAAACTAGACCAATGAAGCAATCAGTGGAATAAACACAAACAGAGACAATAAAGTTACAAGTCTACTGTAATGACTAATGATTCACTGACGTAACGTTATGTCAGTAATCTCGACACAAGTGGGCTATGTCCCCGATGTGAGCATGTAAAAAAACGTTAGGTAATTAAGAATAAAGATGGCGACGCGGGACTGTGTCGTAGAAGAAAAGTATATTAAAAAGAAACGTTTTTCAAGCGAAGCGCCACTGATTTTGAATAATTAATGCTATCGTGAGAAATTCACGGAATTTCTTACTCGTTCGAGTGACGAAGATATTCGTCACGGTGGCGAGCGCTAGTTGTGACAGGGAAAGACGGGTTGCTTGGACACATGCCGAGGGTGCGCGCTACTTTCGAAATCGGCCCCATCCTACTCTTTCACGTATAAGCGATTCCGGTAATCGATTCTAGAGCACTTTGTGTGGATATAATTACTCTGCGTCCAGCGCTCGGTGTGGCAACACGTCGTGTTCTGGTTTGCAATTGGTCAATCGTCATCCAGAGGATGCCTCGTTGAGAGGTGAAACACGTGTCGATTTCTTACAGGGTTTTTTATGACTCTTGAAGAATAGTTCAGCGGAATAGGTTACTAAATATATCTACGTGTATTGTATTTATTTTTGGGATATAATTTCCAGTTAAGTTTTCTTTTTCTTTTAAGGATGACTCAATTACTTATTCTAAGCTCAAGTTTTGAGTCAAATTACCCTGAAAGATATATTCCGAGAAGCTCTGAAATATGAAAGATTTGATCTCTTTATTATTTTCCGGTATAATATTTTTGCCCCCGGGTATAATCCAATGCCTTTGTATTTAATCATTCAATCAACTCTGTTCACTCCAAGGGCACTTGATTTGAAAAACACTTGACCTATATAAAACTACACGTATTGTCGCTTTTCTCTGTCTGTCTGTGTGAACGCGTTGTTCTTCTTAACTGCACAATGTATTGGATGCGGTTTTCCCTATCATTTAGAGAATAAAAAAGTATAAGTTACCCTTTATTGACACCATTGAAATGAAATAAAATTGTTTATTCTGTAAATAGGATATCGGAATCACTTTTACACATCATATTTAAAAAAAAAATAAGCAAGATGAAGTCGGCGTTTCCTATCTGACTACTCTGAGAAGAAAGGCCGAAACAAACCCAAAGGTCGTAGTCTCTTTTAAAGTCCAAACATAATCTTGGTCAGGCCATGTGAGGACCATGTAGATTAATGTCTGAAATGGTCTTTTGAGGAAAGAACCACACATATTTGAGAGGACCTGTCCAGTCAGTGCAAGCATTTGTCAGTAACCGAGGAGCTCAACTCAGAACTTAAGGAGCTCAACGATTCTGTTCCGTAAGGTTTATGTTTAAACTTATTTAAATAAAACAACAAAATCTTCATGTTTTGTCAAGCCGTAAAACCGTGCGGAACAGGGGCGGGTCGCTAGTACAGAGAAATAATAAAACAAATAATGGAGCAACGCTACAATATCACGTCACGGCATGTTGACATCGCCGATAGCCGCACACGTGCGCTTACGCAATGTCACCAGCGAGAGTCACTGATTCATTGATTGTGGAACATTGATCGATCGTGGCATTTTTATGCTAAGTTATGTAATTATTAATATTTGTTTTGTAAGGTTTTCAAAAACATCTTTATCACCACATCTCTTATTTTTCCGTTGGTTTTTTTTTAAACCTTGTAACAAAAATGAACTTTGGGGTTGGTAATAAAAGGAAGTATGTAAAGATCGTATCAGGTGGCGTTCTGTAGTTTCTGCCTACCCCCATGGGAAAAAGCCGTGAGTTTATGTTTGAATAAATGAACTTTTCCCGACATGCTGAAAGAAATGTAGGAGAGAAAATAATTAGCTATAAGATAGATTTTAACACACTATATGAAGAAACGAATCAAGACTGTCGTAAAAGAGCTGAAATACGATTGAAATCATGAACGTGAGCTAGTTTTACTTGGCTTAAAAACACGTACCTTTTACACATAGTTTATCTATGTATTACAAAACAAACGTGTAAAATAGAATTAGGGAAAAAATACTAATTACTAGAGAAACAAATAAGTTGCTGGTTAGAAATTCTATGAACACATAAAAATAAGAAACTGAAAACTTCCTTATGAGAAACGTGTAAATCTGATCTAGAAGTGAAAAATAAATAAATTGGCCTTTACGATTTTTAGGGTTCCGTACCCAACGGGACCCTATTACTAAGGCTCCGCTGTCTGTCTGTCCATCTGTCTGTCACAGGGCTGTATCTTTTGAACCGTAATAGGTTGACACTTGAAATTGTCAGAGTGTATGTACCTATGGCCGCTATAACGAAAATTAATTAAAATAAAATAATATTAAAAATTAAAAGGTACAAGTTTTTTGTTTTACTAAAGCAGTTTTTTTAATTATGTATTTAAAAGATAAATGTTTTACGGTGGTACAGAACCTTTCGTGTGCGAGTCCTACGAGCACTATGGCCGCTTTTTTTTATTAGTAAAGTAAATATTTAGTTCTGCGTTAATTTATTTATACATACCGATTTGAAGAATGTTATAAAGAATTAGATTGAAAAGTAGCCAGCAAAAATGAGTTTAAAGAAAATAACATACAAAACTCCTTTCGTAAAAAACAGTGTACATATTTAAGTAAATAGCGTGTAAATAGAACACTACATATCATGACGCCTGTAATCCCCGAAGGGTTAGGCAGAGGTGTACCTATAGTACACCCACATTTCGTCAGTTATGTTTAAGTCCCATGTAATAGGGGGCGAGCCTTTTGCCATCAACCGGGCTCAAATCAAGACTCCGGGCTGCTACTGAGAAAAATATATAAATAGAAATGAGTATTTAAAACGTTTAAATGACTGAACTTTTGTTTGACAAGTTACGTAATTACGAAAATAAAACGGATTCAGTCCTGACTGGTGAAACTCAACCGAAACTTACGTCGATTCGACTTTAATCCGAATCCGAGAGTTTCGGACGGAAACATTTATCACCAAAGTAATTAATACAACATTAATTATTCCGCAGGTGCTTATAGCGATGCAAGTAAACAAAATTACGGTTACCAGATGTTGGAACTAAACCTCAATTTAATCAATAAACATTTAAACTTCCCGAGAAACACCGTCAACTTATCGAATTTCTCGTTAAAACGATAAAATATTAGGTTTTATTATTTTCAACATTTAGGTTTATTGATTGCATGGAACCATCTGAAACGGTTATGCTTCCTAATTAACGTTATGGCTTGGGTGACACATTTTTCGTTATGTAAAATATTATGGCTCCATCAAAATAATGTTATTCATGCGACATGACATTAAAGAGTCAGACATGCCACATAATTTTTGGAGTTAAAAAATATTGCTTCAACAATGTCCCTTTTTCATACCTAAATCGAATAAATTTACACAAACATTGTGCACTTAGCCGCTTATTTGGATAATCTCAAGTTTCCAAATATCCACATGACAGATAAAACGTGTCTTTTCTTATTTTTATAACGTCTTTTGACATGAATCAGCGAGCAAATAAACGATAAAAATCGATTCCAAGGAAACGCAGGTTACTGCACCTCGCAAGAACTCCAAATTATGTTCACGCCCCTCCAATTTCGGTCGGGGATAATCAGTTTCAATAAAAATACGCATTACCAAGTTATCTTTTCACAAAAGGTTAAATCCGTCCGCCATTTTCGATCGAATTGCGTATTAACTTGTCGAAGTTTTAAGGCTGTGTTCAAAGATATCGTTGTCGTTCGGTGAAAAAGCATCGTATCTTTTTTATTTTTTAACATGTCGTCGAAGAGTTCCAGCTACCGAGTCGTTAGCCAATAAAATGGTGACAGTATGCATTTTAACGAAGTGGTTGTCCCAGAAAAAAGTTAATGTTGATTGAATGAGGACGAGCACGCTCTGGTGGTCCCGAGGACTCCGCCACCTGATGCGAACTGAATCACTGTTTCTTTGGGTTGCCAACAAAATTAATGGACCGTCGTAATGTTCCAGGCAACCCCGAAATCTGTGTTTTCACACATAAACTTCTTTGCTGCTTTTTTTAATGCAACATGTAATCGAGGAAACAGTAATTGTCTATTACAAGTTTTCTTCCGAGATTCAGATGTATAATTTATATTTCAATAAGGAAATCATAAAACATGAAACTGCGGACAGCGTACAGCCAGCCACTGCGTAAAATAATAAATGAAAATTTAACCAGTCTGAAGGAACGTGTAATTAGTGCTGGAAATCTTCCGTGAGCAAAACACACCGTAGACTGAACAACAAAGTATTTTCTAACAATTTATCTCCAAAGAGAATTTATTACGACATTTTCACAAAATAGCTGAATTATTTAGTATGAGGCCTTGACATGGTCGTGGGACCCAGTAAAAACATGTGTCTGCCATCGTAATACTGTTATGAGAGTCGGGGCAATAAACTATATACTGGATAACTGGATCAAATTAAATAACGAAATGAGGCAAATAGCTTCTTTCTTTTTGAATTAAATGAAGACTTGTGTTGTTTTAATCCTAACATAACTCGGAATTTGTTTTGTGTAACGTGAAACACGGATCTTTTGAAGCGGAATTGGAGTAACTGCTTACAGAGATTGGAAGGACAATAAAAGATCTGAGAGACAAAGACAATTCTCAATACCTATTACCTACTACTGAATGTTTAGAAAAATATACAACGTGTAACGTTAAATGCGCAAAACCTGAAAATAGTTTGATTAGAATAACAAGCAGAATCAATTAAACCAAATTTTTAAAATAGGTCACATTTTTCAAAGTAATCTTCATTAAAAAACGTTGCCGTGTCTATTTATTAATTACAAGCCAGCACATGCGCAAACCCGCCAAAATAGGTAAACAAACACAAATTGTTGTTGACCAATTTAAATTTTCTCATACGCGGGATAATTATAGCTTTTATTTCAATGCAAATATGAATCTTCCAAAACTAAAACAGCACATAAAAACCTTTACAATTTTTTTAATGATTTTTTTTTTCTCTCTGTAATAGGTCATTTGAATTAAAAATCAGTTGGGGTGTCTGAGGTTTTGCGCATTTAACGTTGCACGTTGTTTATACTTAAAAATACAGTAAAAATATTTTGTTTTTTTATTTTTTTTAATGACGCAATCTTTAATCCCGTTAAGCCAGGCCAACGAACGTCTGAGTAATATTCCAGCCATGACCCGACTTAGCTAATCTTACTTCATCAGATCATCTATTTTCCTCAAGCGACTATTACACAGAAAAGATTACCTGATTCACGCTTTTTCTAACACATCCGAATCGGAACCGTAAATAAACAAAAAGGTAACGAGAATAGAGGCTCAACACCTTTCAAACACACATCATTATTATACTCAATTTTAAAAAAAGAACTTCAACTGAAGAAGAGAAATACAAGATTTCAAAAACGAATTCGAATCTGGCAGATTTGAAATGTTCTTAAAACATTCGAAATGTGTGAAGGATATTGTGGTCATGTAATATTTCGGGTTATACGTGCGGTTTTCCTCTTCGGTTCATTGGAATAGGGCGCGCGTTGTAAAATGATTTCAGTGCCAGGTTTTCTTTACGATAATTTAATGTTCTCAGAAAAAATAATCGGAGTTTCTCAGGTGATATTCCGATTATTATATACTTACATTATGTCTACGTGATTTCAGTAGCGTAAAATCAAAAGCTAGAAATCCCATGGTGACAATATAGTTGGCTTCGATAACTAGTGTAAGACTATTATAGCTAGAGTTGCATTCGGTCCAAGTATTTTTAGATACGGTTTTCTGTTTAAAATTATTTTTAGAACAAACGTACATTACATGTGTTCCATGTCAATGTTTTAGGCTATTTTTACGCATAGGTACTTGAGAAATTCGAGGAAATGGATGCTGATTCTAATTAACATAAGTAAGTGTTCTATAATAACTTCTAAATGTACTTTCAATACAAAATTCTTCATTAAAAAATTATACTTTATTAAAATTACCTCTTCAAGGCTTCAAACTGTTATTAAAATTAATTGTTTAATCTTATAAAATGCTTTAGTTGGCGGACTTGGAATATGCTTTGAATTATCGTTTTATTTAATATTTTATCCGTGGTCCTTGACTGAATGACTGATGGACAATGCCCAGACTAGATCATTGAGAAGAGTAAAGGCTCTTACATACTGGCGTCGCGTCGCGCGACATGTCGCGTCAGTATGTAAGAGCCTTAATATGGGATTTTAACTTCAATTTGAGCCAAAGGGAGTCTGTATGAAGTTTTTTATAAGAGCTTATCAACTGCCTAACCTTTACTCAACTATGTTGGGGTCGGCTTCCAGACTGACCTCCACAACACAGTTACTGGGTAATACGACAGCCCTTGGCAAGACTGGTTGTTAGACTTTCGGGCTTTTATAAGAACAATATCGTAAATTAAAAAAACAGCCAAGTGCGTGTCGGACTCGCGCACGAAGGGTTCTGTGCCAATATCTATAAAAACGGCAAAAAAATCACGTTTGTTGTATGGGAGTCCCCTTAAATATACATATATTTTATTCTGTGTTTTTAGTATTTGTTGTTATAGCGGCAACAGAAATACATCATCTGTAAAAAATTTCAACTGTCTAACTATCAAGGTTCATGAGATACAGGCTGGTGACAGACGGACAGACAGACAGACAGACAGCGGAGTCTTAGTAATAGGGTCCCGTTTTACCCTTTGGGTACGGAAACCTAAATACAGTTTATTTATGATCTGAAAGACACCATTTGCTCTACAACAGCCAAGAACTAAAGTAACCTAACCTAGTCTTTTCACTCGACAGAGTAAGAAATGAAAGCCGTTGGTTGCTGCTGGTTGCTATTAAGCACGCTAATTGGCGGCGGCGTGAAGAGAGCGTGACATTACCAGACGAAAGTCTCGCTCTAACTATGGGCTGGCTACTGAGTACTGATTATATGTTCCTGGTAATGCGGGAATTATAACGTGTTAGCTTTGGAAAGTCTTTTTCCGGGCTATTATCAGGGAATTTTACACAATCTTGTTCTAAGGCGTCAAGACTGGCCGAAAACTATATGCAAGATATTTTTCTTCGTCTGACGTGGCAGGAAAACTAAGGCAAATTGATAGACATCCTATCAGTCTGTCCATGGCCCATAATGAAAAGAGAAGCAGGTTTTATTTTTAGCAGAAATTTATATCGATTTTTCATAAATGGGTATACTTAGTGAAAAAGAAAATATATTTTCAATGTCAAGGCAAGGCAATAAATACCCTTCGAAGTCTATTTATTTATTAGCTAAAAAATAAAAAAGCGGAAATAAGCATCGGAACAATAGAATATCGATTTATTATTGCATTCAATCGTATCGATATAAAAAATAACAATGGCTTCAATCCATTACGTTTTTGCACGTAACTAAAGTTCAAGGGAAATCTTTATGTTCACTGAAATATATACACAACGGAAGCGATTTGTTTTGTGTTCATTAATTTAGGCCAACACTTGTTCAAACATTTGTCCAAAATTTGCTCCAACGCCATTCGTCAACGACCCAAAGTGGGGCGACACGGACAATGAAGTGTCAGAGATCCAGAATCCAGCATTTTCACTGAATTTTATCTATAGATGGATAGTAAATGGAACAGAAACAATATTCCGGGAATATTAATATTAATGAGTGTTTCTGGTCGTCCAAATGTCGACGGCAAGTGGGTCAGTTCTGATGACCTAGTGTGACACCAACGCAGACCACCATAAATTCATGGAATCGCTCTAGTCGGGAACATGGAGATATAAAAGTATCTGTCAAACATATTACGAATATGGTACATTCTGACATGTTAATCCTACTAGGACTTCATAGTAAAAAGCTAATTTGTACTACTTTTGAGTCAGTTTGAGGAAAAAATAGAACTTCAAAGAACGAACGCAATGAAACTTGACTTTCTAATGTAATTTAACTCTAATATTTAACCACTACGCTGTCAAGAGTGTGTTAATTTGTTAAAGAAAAACAATGTGAAAACGCTACTGAGATTTTTGTTTGAAGTAATGTGACTCACTTTGAAAGAAACAGTAAACAAACGCTGTGAATAAGCTCACAAGAAAACTTTAAACCAGACATTATTTTTGAATAGAATGACTATTAACAAAGTAATTTAGACCAGACTTCTTAGCCTAAATTCTCAACTTTTCTGACTTTTCACCTCCTAATGGGGGTAACATAAAAACTACAGAAAGCCACGTGCTGCAATCCTTGTATATCCATTCGTTTTGCTTCGTTCACGTTCAAATATCTCTTTATAAATCAAAGCAAAATTAAAAAAAAACCGGCCATGTGCGAGTCGGACTCGCGCACGAAGGGTTCCGTACCATTATCTATAAAAACAGCAAAAATAATCACGTTTTTTGTATGGGAGCCCTCTTAAGTATTTATTTTATTGTTTTTTAGTATTTGTTCTTATAGCGGCAACAGAAATACATCATCTGTGAAAATTTCAACTGGCTAACTATCACGGTTTAGGACGGACGGATGGACGGACAGCGGAGCCTTAGTAATAGGGTCCCGTTTTACCCTTTGGATACAGAACCCTAAAAACCAGAACTAAAGCAAACACTCTTGGGAGATGACACCATAAATAAATAACTACACTTATGAGGAGGATATGTGACAGTAAATATTCGAGGAAAAGTCACTGATTCCAACTATATAGCTCTTGTAACATGCATACTAAGTAAATGGAGATTATTCCCAAACCATCTAAGACCACACAAACTCACAACCCAAAACTAATGACTTTTCTTCTTGCGAAAAAGAAATGTCAATATATTTGGCGAGTTGCCGCCTCCGTCCGTTAGCAGCATTGGACTGAAGTAGGTCAATACATTATTTATAACCACGTCAGTATGCAACGCTAGTGACAGCCCAAACAATGTGTGGCTGTTGCTGTAACGTGCTACGTATCGTGTTGCACTACGGAGTCGGTTTTGGGATGAGGAATACTCCCTTTAGGAACGGTATTTATAATAATAATATTTTTTGTCTTAAGAAATATTTTAAAATTTAAATAGGTAAGAAGAAAAAATAAATAAACGAAGATACTTTTTATATTTTTAAATGTTTTTATATTCTAATATTTAAAAATATAATTTATATGTAACTAATTAATTAAAGAAAGTAAGTAAGAAGCTCGTTTATTTCCAATCCACAATAAAAGTTGTTATTACATGCGTTTTAATAACATTATATTTATGATTTTTAATGTAACGTGATTTTTTTTGTTTCTTACTGAAACTTATAAGTTTCTCTCGCTTTCTTTTATTCCTCGCTATCGTTAATTTCTTCAGTACCAAGGAATGGTATTTATTGCATGCTAACATCAATGGATTTAGTGTTGATAGGATTATGAGATACTCGTTAGAGGCTATGATTATAGCTTTAGTTGTAATAAAGTTTAAAATTAATATCATTGCTAAGTTTATGTTGATTTTTTCAATAATCTCTTGTAACTATACCGAGGAAACGAGAGTTGGTTCAAGATTTTGAGCGGAGATACAAGTCGGGGTGGCTCTTTTCCCAAAGGTCTTGCTATGAATTTTATTTTAAAGTGAACACAATATGCAACTTCTCTTAAGTTGAAATAAAAATCTTTCTCGTGCCGTTTTTTCGTATTCACTTCCATCCCCTATTTATTACCGTATTTAGAAACCCAGAGTTTCGTATCCAGGCAGACAGGCCAGCTTTTCAGAAAATATAGGAGAAGCTTTTGCTGGATTGTTTCAGAGGTATACAACGACGACGCCCTAGGAGGACATACATATACTGACCTTATTGAAGATATTTTTCGTAAAGTTCAGGTACATAGTACTCGTAACCGGCGTGCGTGTATGGCCAACTCGACTTTACGTATCGACCGCGTTCGGCGCTCCGATTGGCCCTTCACTGGCCTTCACTGGTGAAGGGCCAATCGGAGCGCCGAACGCGGTCGATGTGTAAAGTCGAGATGGTTAAAAGACACTCACACTAGGGCCTCAAATGTATGAACGTAAACGAGGCTAAATGAGTTTGTAAGGATCGTAGCAGGTGGCGGTCTGCAGTTTCTGCTTACTCCCATGGGAAGAAGGCGTGAGTTTATGTATGTATACAACGACAAGGTTAAAATAACGGTTGTTTTTATTATTAAAAAAGTCTTCAAAGAACGGACTTAGATACTTAAAGCCCCATTATTATCATAACCCTACTTTTTGTTTTTCTGGTCAACCTCAGACAGAGAGCGCTAAAAAATACAGTTTAAAATCACCAATTATGAGGATTAAGGTTCATTAAAACACAATCCGCGGGTAGATACAACTGTAAACAAAGTCAATACACTCATCAAGAGATGAAAAAATCTTGCAATTACGCAACTAGCTCTATATTGGATGTATTCCAACGGAACAACGGCTGGCTTTATTGCACGTAAATCATTCTTTGTGAAGAGCTAATTGCCATAGACGCATCCTTTATGGTGTTTTTAGATCATAGACTCGTAAAACTCGATGTTTACGAAGAATTTACGAAGCTTCATATCGAAAATTCGAAACCCTGAAGGTTTTATTACGTAATCCAGCGCCTGCTGCTTAAAAGTGAGAAATGAAATCAGGCCGAGGTTGCAGTGTTGGATTTGCTATGCGAATTATAACGGACTGGATCGATTTAATTGACGTATGACGTCTATGGAGATCAAGACAGATTGTCTGTCCGTCAGTGAAAGTCTGTGCGAGTAATTTTAGAATCACAACAAAAAATAATTTAGAAATCATAAATAATTACTGTAGTTTTTTAAAGCGTATTTTCCTTTGAGAATAACCACTAAATGTGTGTTAGAAAGTTATAACAACCAGAGATAATTTCTTTCTGACCTAAAACTCTCTGGCTAGAACAATCTGCATTGTAAACAATTTTAATAGAGACGACATCAAACCACATTCATTTATTGTTTTTAGCTATTTGAAGCTCTTTCACTATAATGTAGTTAATGATTAACAGAATTAATTTATTTTTATTTATTTATTTAAGTAACATGGGAGACTTACAGCTAAAACCAACAGATCAAGAACAGTACATTAGTTAGAAAGCCAATTACAGGTCTCCACGTATAAAATACAGAGAAAAAAAAAGTAAAATTCTAAGGACATTCACACCAAGTTACTATAGACTACAGCAGAATAACTATGTTGCTCGCACTACATAACAACCATCTTATCATTATGAATGAACTACATGGTCTACATGAAAAAGTTACGGCTTAAGGCACTTCCTGGCTGACGACACACTAGTTAGGAACGGATCTACATCGTACTGGTTACAAAGCTTAGTAAAGTTTCTGCTTGCACGCACAATGGACGAATTCTGCCTATAATTGGTTGAAGCAAATGGCACGCGCAAACAGCAGTTATGCTTGCGTGCGTAAAAAGACATGAAAGTTAGTCTCTGACATGAAAGTTAGTCTCTGACATGAAAGTTAGTCTCTGACATGAAAGTTAGTCTCTGACATTAAAGTTAGTCTCTGACATATAAGTTAGTCTGATATAAAAGTTAGTCTCTGATATGAAAGTTAGTCTCTGACATGATAGTTAGTCTCTGACATGAAAGTTAGTCTCTGACATGAAAGTTAGTCTGCTCTGCATGTTAGACCACATTTTGTATGAGTTTCAATTCTAAATTATTTGAATCCCTTATGAACCTCTCTAGGCAAATAGGCTCAGAAGCAGAGGTGGTTCTTTTTTTTACCTTACGTGAAAGTCTACTTATGTATAGAAAGAAGAACAAGAAAGAAAGAAATTACGTTTATTTGCGGTAAATATGACGGAAAGAAAGAACATAAACAAAAATAAAAACTTAAAAAAAACCGACTTATGTGTCTTTGCTTTTCAATATTCGCTTTTTTTTTTACACTGACTTTCGAAATAAAAGTTATTTTTAGTGTTTTTTTTGGAAGTCGTTTATTTTTTTTTGTAATAGCTTTGTATTTTTCCCTTTTTAGTTGTGGTACCTACCCCACGCAAATTCGATTCATAATTGGCGATAAAAAAAACATACATACAAATTCAGAACCTCCTCCTTTTTCCAGACGTTGGTTAAAAAGAACTAGTTGAGGTAAAATGTGCGTCACATCCACGCAAAACGGCCATCGCTCAGCATAATGCTGCGACAGACAGAGCCCCAGCGCTGGTTTACAGCGACAGCCGGCGTTGACGTGATGATGACGTCGACGAGTATGACCGGCAGGATCTTTTCTTACCACTATAACTGGAAATATTTCAGCTAATTTCTGTAGCTATGTTTAAAATAGTAATGACAATATTCATTCAAGATTGCTTTTTGTTCTACGATCTGAAGGTGACCAAAATTTCTCATTCACCTACAATAATATCGAAAATAACCATAACACACGGGTCGCAGACCTGCACAGTTCCTCAAGTGCACACTTAACCAACTATTTACGGCCTCCGGTTTACGGCATAAGGTTTCAGATGTAAATCTCTGACGTCAATGTGCGCAGGAGTGCGCAAACTAAAACCGAACCGCATTATGGCGGCCGATACACTCGTAAAGGAGGCTGTAAACGGTACATGTAAATAAAAAGGTCGCATACTTTACCCCCGTTATAAGTTTTATGTTTAATTTGATATACGAGAAACCTGTTGGTTTTTGGGATATCTAGTGTTTCCTGTTCTTGAAAAAGATTTGGATACAAATGCAAAGTCCCTTTGGGTATCTGACTGCTTTATGCAGAAACATCACCAGAGACATCTATCCCAGTTTATTTGGGGTCGTCTTTACAGACATCTCCACGGCCATTATCTCTCACACAATCCATCTATTTTGTATATCTATTTTTGTAAATATCACCTAAAAAAACAACAACTATTTTATATTATTTTCTTTATAATTGTTTACCTACAGATTTTCACTTAACGAATTTTTTTTTTTTTAAATCGAAGATTTTTTTTTAATTCCCTGAAAGAATTTTCAATTTTTTTTTTTTTTTTCTAAAAATTATATTAACAAAACTAATGAAACAGCTTTCAGCTTAATTCAAAATGTATTTCTGCTGAAATTCCCAACGGGAAAATAACCCTAGAGAGTTTATATATCAGGAAAACTGTACTGTACATCTATTTAATAATTAGGTCGGAACTGAAATTGGGTAAAAAAAATCCTCTCATCCGTTTTTCTTACCCTCGATTTAATATTTTCATATCATTATTTTATTTTACCCATAATGGTGGTTACACGGGACTTCGTCTGTATTCCCTGAAAGATTCGGGAGAGGTGTGTTGGCTTATTTAAATCTGAAATAATTTATTGAAATAGTTCCTTCGAGTCCTGTTTTCCTTTGATGTTTATCGTATTGCAATAATTTTAATTAATTTAAGCGGTAAGGTGTCCGTTTCTTAGAAAATGTTCGCTCAACACTCTCTCATCAAACATATGCTCAAGTAAATTGATAGTTCCTTTCCAAGATCTGAAACATATCTCAGAAGATGAAAAATATATCCTGTTTATTTTTAAATGTACAAAAGGCTTTTATGAGCTTTGTGCCATGAAACACTATGCGCAAAACGGCTCATTTGGAGTAACAAAACGGAACATGTTAAAAACTAAAACAAACAGAAAATCACTTTAATTCCGCGCAAAAAAGTTCAAAGGATTCGAATTTGGAACATAAATTGAATTCCGTTTAAAGTGAGGTTTCGCTAAACAAAATAAAAAAGTAAAGTTTGCGGTAGATAGTCGATCGTCAGTGTTGTTTGGTCCAAAAGTTACGAAATTGAATGAATATTTTGTAGAAATTAGATTTATTTGTTTACGCTGCGCTAACGGGTAACTAAATTAGTTTCATATTAATATTTATAACAGTTAATTGGTAGGAATGCGTTACATTTAGCAAAGCAGAGACTTAAACTGATATTCTAATAACCTGTGTGTATCATTCTGTAGTGAGGACTCCATTACGTGTGCTCGTAAAACCGAAATAACTTTAGAGCGATTAGTGAGTTAATGTACCTTTGTAATGTACTGGACACTTAACGAAGCTTATTCTAAATATTCACAAAGCCATTCTCAGAAATATACCTACTTTAAATATTTTCCTAGTGACATAGAAAAAGAGAAATATAAGGATGCATCCTTATAGTAACAGACGGTTTTAGACGGGCTTCCCCGAAGTATATTACTTGCACCTTAAAATACGAAGGCGTGACTACGTGTTAAGTGGAAGACACTAACGAAGCGTCTTCCTGAAACCCGCCCTCTTTCTCACTCCCGTCCTATAAATATGACGCTGAAACGTTTCGGCTTCAGTCGTTCAGGAAAGCTCGAGGTGTGCACTGTGCCAAATCAAAGCATTCCCTAGTGACAACGTGATACGGGACGCGTAACACGACAACAAATATCTAACTGCAGAAGTTTTTTTGTATTGTTTTTGAAAACAATTTTATCTAAGTGATTTTTTGGATTGTTCAGTGAAAAGTAAAGTGAAGCAAGATGTTGGACAAAAGCATCCTTGGTGGTAGTTGGGAAAGCGTGGTAAGTTTCACTTGATAATTAAGTTAAATTGTTTAACTTAACATTAACTCTACACACAATAAAAAATCGCGAAGATGTCTATCTCTTGAACAATAAAAACTCACGTATTCGGATTATGGAATAAAGCTTACACAGCGGTGGTCAGTGATAACTATTACGCAAAGTGCATGGCCACTTTAATGCGCTTAAAAGGCAACTGACTTGTCTATGGTCGCTGTCATTGAACTGCGGCGTGTGCGTGTCCGCTATTTGAATATGGAATTACGTTCTTCTTGTGGTAAAGCTCTTGACATTGCCGCCTGTGGCCATTCTCACATTCAAAGCCGTGAGCATTATATTAATCATGGTCCAAAATCGATCTGATCGAAGCATTTGAGATTAATCATAAAGATTACTTCCATCAAAAGATTTTGTACGGTTCAGAAAAGGTTATCGGGTTTTAAATAAAGTGACTTTGATAAACTTTGGCTTTTAAAGTTGTTAAAAGTTTTTATTACTTTATTTTAATTGAAGTTTTCAAAAAGTACCTAGTAGCTATTCGCTATTAAATAATGTAACGGTATAAATAAAGCATCAAAATGCGAGTTGTAGTAATTACAGTTGAAAACTGACTCCCTCATGCTGCTAATGGGCAGTTCCTGCAGTTCTTAAAAACGGAAGCCAAGCGCCCGAGAAAAAAACAATTACTCTTTGTCAATGCAAAACTCATGCCGCCATTGCTTTAGAAATTGAACTGTCATTTAAAACAAACTGTTATTTTGATACTATCAGATAGCGAGTGAATGATTAAATTGAGAAGCGTAAAGCTGTCATTGTGAGCAATAATAATGGTTATTAGAAAGTGATATGTTGTCAAACAAACAAAGAGCTGTCAAAATCGCTGTCAAAAGTTTTTCGGATCGATTGTTGTCAAATAGTTGTCGATATTCTTAATTCGTGGACCGGTCTTAGCGAATTTCGTCGCGATACTTTCACCGGAGTTAAACGTATCCGAACTGGATAGACTGCTTAGACATTTTCGTGTTGTTGTAACAATCTAATAGCTGTCATTCGTCGCCCGCCATTCCGGTTTATGGTTTCGAAAGTGGAGAGCTGTAGCGACCTCTGATAATGACAAATGACAATTTTAAAATGAGAAGCATTAAAAAATGTGCTGCATACATCACTGCCATTAGATTTTAATAATGCAAAGTCGGTCATGTAAAAATATGGCGATTTGTCAACGTTAAGTGTAAATATTTGTTTAGAGTATGTTTGTCGCTTGAATTAAATTTGAAATAAATATAAAATATTTGTCAATGTCATAGAATCTACGCGTGCAGTTTGCTACTTATTATACGAAATAATTAATCAATATTTTGGGATTTTCTATATAGAATCCTCTTACAATTTATTTCATTTATCATACATAACTTGGTAAGCTGATCATTTATTTAGGCTGTGAACTTTTCATAACTGTAAGTTTATGTCAATAAACTCCGGGTCATTATTACTGACGAAATCAGATGGTGCAATATGTATTAAAAAAAACTTGTTACTCATCGGAAAAATCATAGTGACGAAAAAATGCGCGTGGGCAAGGTACAGTTAGTCAGTGTACAATCATGGGTACGTCATTTTCTAATAATAATATGTCTCATCAATTAATGATCTTTATCGGTTCTTAACCCGTAACGATCCCACCATTCATTCTAATTAGGCAATCCACTTAGCATTTATGTCGGTACTTAATTGATTTATCCTTTGTAAACAGATAATTGATGCAAGAATAAAAAAAAGAACATCTTGAATCAATCGAACAAATCTAAATTTGATTAAAAAATAAAACCAAAAACAATCAAGAATTCCAAATTTAAAATTTCAGTTGCACTTCGACTTTCGACTAATTTATTGTATCACGTATGTAACCAGTGCCTAAGAATGGCGACCTATACTTGAAACTGGCTCCAAGAATAGATACCTACCGTTAGCCTAATGTTGATTATGAATAATTGATTTATCCTAAGTAAACATAGAAATAAAATGAAGCCAGAACAAAAAAAATCATCTGAATCAATAGAACAAATCCAAATTCGCGCCGAAAATAAAACCATAACCAACCATATTCTAAATTTAAAAACTGTTGCACTTCGACTTTCGATCTAATTGTGTGCTAAAGATCACGTATGTAACCAGAATAATAATAGCGGCCTATACTTGAACTGGCCCCAAAAATAGACACCGTTTGCCTGATGTTGAATATGAATAGCAGAACCAGCAGATTTCGCGGAGTCGATCGCGTAAATTACACATGCTGTACTGTTTACGTTTCGCAAACTTATGTTAAATATATCTTGCAGTAACTGACGAAATGTAAACATTGAAAAAAAATACGTTTGGGATTTTATTTGGTGTAAACTGGCTGAAGACAAGATGGGTTTGCTTACTTAATTATGGTGATTTTTTATCAATGAGGGCAATCCTAAATATAGAAAACAGACTTTATAAACAAACCCAAATACATCGCAGAAAAAAATAAACCGGTAACGTTAAGTATGCAACAATAAGTGTAAAAAAGAAATTATAAAGTTAAGCTCAAAGCATTAAGTCTAACCTAAACATTACATCGCATAAATTCAAGATGTAAGAGTAGGTATGTAGCTGTAAATTCAAAAGAAAAAAAAAAACGATGTGTGCAGAGTTTTTTGCACGAAGTTTGCACATACGAGTTAACGGTACCAAAAACTGGGTACAACGCATATGAGAAACAAAATTAAACCGTAAGCTCATCAGAACAGAGACCGTTTTCAATCAAATGTATCGACAATGGGATTAATCACAGCATCGTACTGATTTCTAATCTTGTTTTTTAATCGAAATACATGTTTTAAGTCATTAATTGGTCAACTAAGTTATTAAAACTTAATGGCTTGTTTTGTAAAATTGAGTTAACTTGCATAATCGTAATTAATATAGATTGATAACTGATTAAAAATGGATAACTACTTTCTAATTTAATTATTGGCGTAAAACGCGTAATTAATCTCTTCGGTAATTTGCTTGAGTAAAACGTTAGGGCGATTTACGAAGGCTGTTACTACCGTAGACCTCAATTTATCAAAAGTGCAATAACAAACGCGTAATCGTACTTCATAAACACGTTGCAACAGTACAATAATAGACATTGCATTGAACATTCTGATGCGTTCTCTAAAATAACCTGTGACAAAATTAACAGCACCATTTAGTAACGTTATCACCTTCACAACTATAATAAGTTCCACAAATAACACGAAGTATGCACGTTGGGACAGAAATACTATAGGTTACACACATTTTAACGTGGTATTACAAAACGGGTGCACGAAATAGGACACGCGGAGCCAGCGTAAGAGTAGCGTGGATACGTCACAGACACTCACCCAGCGACGACGGCCACGACGCGTGTCTCTGTGATGGACAGTAAAAAATTACCTGAAATCGAAAAAGTACAAGGTTAGACGAAATAAAACATAAAAAACAAGAGGTTGTAGCCTAGATTCAAGGCTTAATTTTTTAATTAGACCGTGTTAACTAACCCTGCTAATAGGACAACTATTTAAAAATGACCCATTTTACGTTGCGACCTAAATTCGCAACAGTGCACTGTATTTTTTTCACAACCCATTAAAAAAATGTTACTCAACACGAGCTGTCAAAATATAAAGTAGCGAGTATTTGTTGTGTCAGTACCAATGGACATTGAAACATGAAATAACTCTAGCCTGTAGCAGTTCATTAAAAAAAACATTGTCCATTTGATAATAGAACTCAAAAAACTTACAAAAACAACGATTTAAGTGGAACTCTATATTTTGTAAACCAGTTGCATGTTTGACATTTAAAAATGTATCGCCCCAAATTTTTTGACCAAAACATTTAGCATGTTATATCATCTCACATAACTTAGCATTAACGCTGCAATAGTGATTAATATTATTTAAAAAACACCCACTATTTAAAAGCTAAGACTCATTTTGTTTTATCGCGAGATCAGTGCAGTCGGATCCATAGCATTCCAATGTTTCGTATACACCATGTTCTAATGAACTCCAATAATAAACCGTCTATTTCTGCGTGACCCATTATTTGACCACTGGCCGACTACGTCATACTCTGGGATTCCAAGAAAACCATAAAAATATTACATAATAATAAGATTAAATTAAACCTCGGGACAAACGCCGGGAATATAACCTCAAGAGAGTTGTGCAAGCGAGCCGGTAACGTGAAAGCTTTTAATACTTCAAACGACACTCTAGCTAAGCGTTTTCCGAAGGACATCTTTATAAACATATTTTTTATCGTCCGACCTTTTCCCGACTTCAGTTAATTTTTCATATGATGTAATCATACTAAAAGCGTCTTTTAATACAATTGGAATCTAGATGAGCGACCTTAACTTGATTAATATTGTAAATACCACACTTTTAATGCGTTTCCTAGACAGTTCACGGTTGCAGTTAAAAATTGCTAGTACCAACATTGCCAAGTTCCTGTAGGTTGAGACATATGGCGCTCATGACAGGTGTTGTTAGACATGTGGGCACCGCACGAAGGGCTCCGATGACGAACGTAGAATAACATCGAAAACGACCCTATTAATAATAGAAAGGGACGGCGATACACCCTAACCTCACGTTCCAACAGTCACGTAGTTACGTTCTATCGATACTTTAAATAATCCACAAGATCACTGGCGGCCCAGACTTGTTTATGGGACAGCCGGGACCATTACTATGATAGTGTTGTTTATGTAAGCAACAGTCGCTGATCTGAGATTTATTTGATTCCAGGTCTCGCGAGACGACTACGAGATTGACTACAGCCCGAGTCCGAGAGGATCTCCGTTGAAGGACACGTCCAACCTCCAAGATGAGCCAGGCTACTGCATCAGCCGCCACAACCCGAACAAGACCTTCCGTCGTGAATCTGTCATCGCTTCATGGAAGAGTTTGAAGAAGGAGAGGGAGCTGGCTTTGGGAAAGCGGTTCATCTATGTTGATGCTGACAGCTACCAGGATTACTACGGCAGGAACAAGGTCAAGCGATGCAAGAGCGACAGGGCTCCTAACACACCCAAGGTCTTAAAGAAAGTCAAGCGTACATACTCTGTGTTGTACAGGTATGACCCGTCAGAAGAGAAAGTAGTAAAGGAGTACAAGTATCAGCTTCCTAAGGATGCTGAGCCTTCAGACCACCCAGTGATGAAGAAGTCCTTCTCAGAACCCTTCTTAAGGTCAGAGTCGTCGCAGAAGAAGAAGGTGAAGAGGTCTTTCACAACGTTACTCAATATCAAGACAAAGTTCTTGAACATATTCACCTCCAAGAGTTAAATAATGATTGGGGTTTAATTGGTTTAATTGCTCAATTCTATGCATTTTATGATTGGCGTATTACTTCGAGTACAAGGTTTTAACTGCCATGATTCTAGTCGAAATTTTGCCTAAGAGGTTCAATGCCAGAACCGTCTATTTTGATATTGTATGGTAGAAACTTAGAAAGCATAAATAAAATCGTAATGGAATAGATCAACATAATTATAATAATGCGGTTTCATGTAAAAACAGTTAAAGATTGGATGTTTTTTCAGCTCGTAATTTTATAAGCTTTATTGAATGGTTTACTCTATGTAGTATACTATGAAGTGCCAAATGTATTCATAAACAATATGTTTAGTTGATAATTTGTGATATTTTTGTGTGTTGTGATATTTTTTTAATATTTTCTGAAGTAATCGTTACAGTAAGGTTATCTTACTATAATTGATACCTAAAAACCTATTATATTTACTGCTAAGGATAATTATTATTAGATATTACAATAACAAAATGCTAATTATCCACTTAATTAATTGCATGTAATTATTTATATTAATAAGCATTAATATGAATGTAATTACTAATCTTAATGGTTTTTATAGCAATTCTTTATATTTAAGATCATATTAAATATTAAAGTAATTGTAGAACAGTTTGCAAAACCATTTCTTACGTGATTCTTTGTATTTACTTGTAAATACAAATGATATTACTTAAATATTCATGACATGTGATCAGAAAATGATTGCTTTACTTAATTAATTGTATTTAAGTATACAAATGTGATTAGGAAGTTGCAATTTAATTGTATTTAAAGTTACGATTTTATTCTTTATATTTAAATGTCTAAATATAACTGCAATTTCATAATATTTTCTTAATAACAGTATAATCAATTCATTATATTTTACACCATAAATATACATGTAATTGTCATTTAAGTACTTACAATTAATAAAAACTGATATAGCATGATTACTCTGCAATAAATACTAATGCAATTTAATTGTATTTTAATGATTACTTACAATAATCTTATATACATTTAATTAATGGTTTCATTCCTATAGTGTAAGAAGATTTACTTAGTTAGTCATAGGTATTTTAAGCATAAGTTATTATAAACAACAATGAGACTATGCTACTTATTGTTAGAATTAAAAACATATCAATCAATTAATTATTAATTACTAGTATATAGAGTTTAATGATTATTAATGTGATGGGATATTATTATGGAAGATTTGTAAGGAAAGTGAAAGTATTATTAATATTTGGAAGTATTAATTTAATTATAATTAATATGAATAAATATTTTGTAATATTAATAAATGTATGTATTTTATTTATTCCGTGTTTGTAGAATACTTATGGAATAGTATATAAACCTTTTACATTGTTTACCATGTAGGTACCTACGGTAGATCAGATACACGACATTTATTAGGGAGACAAAATAGTTATTGGGAAAACTTTATTGCATGATAATATAACATTATTTATCTGCAGCAAAAGCATGATTACTGATACCTTTATTAACTAATCCCAATTTGCAATGAGATAACCAAGTATGGTAGCAGCGGAATGAGAGTTGCTGAGAATCGAATTGAATAGTGTGAATTGAATAGTGTGAATTGAATAGTTCGGGCCTATGTCCAGCAGTGGATGATGGTGGAACGAGTACAATCCTTACTAATATTATAAATGCGAAAGTAACTCTGTCTGTCTGTCTGTCTGTCGCGCTTTCACGCCAAAACTACTGAACCAATTTATATGAAATTGGACATAGGCTACTTTTTATCGACATACTACGCGGGCGAAGCCGCGGGTGGTAGCTAGTAGTTTATATACAGTTTAATAAGATTGAACATTATTTTCACTACATTTCAAATAAAGAGTTCAATGAGAACCGGGAAATTAAGAACCGGCACCGATTTTTATACGCCCTTTGTCGACATTTATGTTTAGAAAATGAACTTATTATGATATCCTTTTATTCAACAACAAAAAGGGATATTTATATTGTCAACATAGTGATACAGCAACGTTAACAACGGGATTAAGCAATATGCCCGCATAAAACAGTTTTTATTGTCAACGAATTAATGAAAGGCCCGATATTAATTATGTAGCTGCTATTGTGTTAAATATGCGGGGTCGGTGAAGAGGAGCTCGAGGCTAAGTAATAACAGCCGCACGGGTCGATTCATCAGGTTAAGCTACGCTTGGCGGGGTTGGTCCGTGGATGGGTGGCCATCTTTACATATCGAGACTCCTCCGTGCCTCGGAAAGCACGTTAAACCGTTGGTCCCGGCTGTCATTTGTGGATCTTTGACAGTCGTTACGGGTCGTCAGAAGCCCGAAACTTTGACAACCAGTCTTGCCAAGAGGTATCGTATTACCCAGTTACTGGGATGTGGAGGTCAGATAGGCACGCGCTCCATGTAAAATACTGGTATTCAGCTGCATCCGGTTAGACTAGAAGCCGACGCCAACATGGTTGGGAAAAGGCTAGGCAGATGATGATCATTATCCAAATAAAACAAAACATACACCCATAATCCTAAAATCCAATTTGATATCCATAAAATTTAGCAGGTTTAAATTGGAGGGCATAACCGTATAAATACGAATTTAGCACCGAGGTCGACGGGGACTGGGCTAAACGTATTCAGAATTAGATCTAATGTTAATATAGGCTGTGTGTTTGTAGATTACCTAGTAATGAATGTGATGCATTATTTATTACGTGCTTTGTATATGGCGACTATTGCACTATTATACTAGGAGCTTGTGGCTAAGTAATAACAGCCGCACGAGTCGACCCATCTTGCCGGGGGTGGTCCGTGGATGAGTGACCATCCTTACATACCGAGACTCCTCCGTGCCTCGGAAAGCACGTTAAGCCGTGGGTCCTTGTAGGTTGTCATTTGTAGATCTTTGACAGTTGTTACGGGTCGTCAACCAGCCCGAAAGTCTGACAACCAGTCTTACCAAGGGGTATCGTGTTACCCAGTAACTGGGTTGTCCACAACCCAGTTACTGGGTAACGCGATACCCCTCACACGATGCCTATCTGACCTCCAGGTCAGATAGGCAGTCGCTCCATGTAAAATACTGGTATTCAGCTGTATCCGGTTAGACTGGAAGCCGACCCCAACATTCGAATGGATAATCGTCGGTAATAGCAACTGGCTCGATAAGCAGTTAATAATTACAGGTAATCTCACCCTTATTAGGCGATTAATATTGATTGCTTATTAGTAAACAAACACCTTTAATGACTACGGAGCTGGAAGGCAATCGCTATCTGATTGCCTTTTTTACAAATCCAGACTCTGGGCTGTTAGCCTGATACTGACAAATTACTAATCGAAAAACCCAATAACACTTTGTCCGACCTGGGAATCGAAGCCTGCTATCTAATTGCGTAACCGTTTTGACAGTTCAACTACATTCATTGTGTTATTTACGTTGTTGAGCGTTGTTGTTCGAACTTATGAAGCAATGGATTAGTAATTTGTTTCAAACCGATTCAGATTGTGATTGATCGTGTATTACTCAATTAGGGTGCAGGACCTCATGCTCAGCAGTAGCGCTGTGTTTACTTCACACATAAAGATATAATTATAGTATAGAGTGCGCGCAACAAACTATGAACAGTAGACACGGGTTTGAACAACACGATGTTCTTCATCACACTCACTCACTTCTCAGTTCGAGATTCATTCATTTGTATGTCACAGTGAAGCGGTACAAAATTTTATTTTGAGTTGTTTAAAAAAGAAGAAAGAAAGAAAGAAAAATTGTTTATTCTGCACAAACATAACGCACATTACAAAAAAAATATTTATATATAATAATAAATAATATATTAATTATATATATTACTATTAATTATATTAATTATTTTGGACATTCAATCAGTTTGTATGAGACATTTGATTTGCCTCTTGTATGTCCTACCCAACACTAATCTATAGCTCACTCGTCTACGATGCGCACTAAGAGATTTGTACAATACGCGCACTCTATGTAATATTACATCTCTATGACTTCACAATTTATTTTGTATATTAACAAAATAGACGTAGCTACCTAGCTAATGTATAATATTCACGAACGTAAAAGTGTATGTTTTAAATTCCTAGGTACCATAGTTAATTCCGTGTACTGCCAGTCGACTTGATTAATTGAAAAACATTTCTAGGACGTGTCCAACTTTTTAACTCAAACTCGCTATTACTCGATAGCAAAACTTGCGGTCACAGGGTCGTCTAAGGGGCGAAGCAACCACCACAACAAACCCAGTTAACTCCCTCCCATCCAAAAATATCTGACGTACAAAAACCAAAAATCTAAATTCAAAAAACCCCTGTACAATTCGGTCAAGTGTAAAGCGGTGCCTGGCGTTGCCCGTGGGAACCTGGCCTACTCCCGCTGTTGGTAAATTTGAATAAAGAATGAGACACGTATCTGCTTAGGCGCGGATGCCATGCTACGATTCACCGTGTAAACCCGATCCCGTCAATGTACGGAGGAATTCAATTTGGAAGAAAAACTGCTTGTCGATGCTGTTATAAATACATCTTCGGTATACAGAAAGAGAGTAAAGTATTGACATCATGATAATTAAAAAAAACACAGAAATGTAATTTATTTCAGTTTGGTATACCGGGATTTCTTTACCGAAACATAAGAACTAACGATGTTAAAGATGCTTTTACGTATATAAATAAACTCATCCCTTCTTCCCATGGGAGTAGGCAGAAACTACAGGGTCCGTATTATGAAGTATTTATGCCACCATTTTTCCAGTTTGAGAGGGAGACGGAGCTAGACAAGGCCGCTAGCACTATCCCGTTTTCGCAGTGGAATACTGATGGTATTAATACTTCATAATACTACCCCAGAACGCCACCTGCTAAGATCTTTCTTTCTCTTTTTACGTTCATACATCTGGTCATAGGTACACGCACACCGGTTGCGAGTACTACGCACCTGACCTTTATGAAGGTAAAGGTTTAAGGTTACTATATGTCCGTCCACTGTAGGTTGTACATCCCGAAAAAAAAAAATTAGCGCGAAAATTTCAAAAGTTCTAAGAGCATTCCACGACCATAAAGAATAAGGAACTGGCCAGCAAGATAACACACCTCCATGGCTACTTTATACGGCAGACACGTTCATATTAGGAAGTGCTGTAGTAATGCATAGCCGAAAGCCATTGCAAGGAGGTCACAGGCCACGGCCGGCCAACGGAACCTTGAACCCTAACTGTCAGCCTACACCTTAACTTGATTTATAACTTAACCTCAGCTACTTGATTAACTTGATTGATCGTCTATTACTTTAATTGATTGCCTCTCGTAATGATCGTGATTGATGACTGCAACTTCATGTTTTGATAGTTTTGAGATTGTAATTCATTGATATTTACGATATGCCATAAATGTAGCCTGGACACAAAAACTAAAATAATTTTTTATTGATATTAAGTAGGTACAGTATGAATCCGTAAACACGTACAAGTAACGCCATCTGTTTCAACTCTGCTGAACTTCATTGAGCTTCTGAAACAGAATCTATGAATAGAATACCGACATTGGGACTCGGGAGATCAACAGACGTGTATTTTTTTACGATCCATTCAGAATCTTGCTAAATCCGCTTATTAAAAATAACGAAACGACTCCAGTTAAATAAATGATAAATTATAATCCATTTAAAAACATACAACTAATAAAATTAACCTATATTCAAATTAGTCATAAATCTGAACGGATTTACTAGCGGTTAGATTTTATTATTTTTATTATCTTTTTATACATCAATATTTCATATTACGTAACTTTTTAAACTGCAGCGGTAAAAAATTACGGATCCATTTTTAAAATGATAAAAAGAACAACCATAGAGATCAGCAATATGGAATCGAACACAGATAAAAATCTAAACTGCAAATCGGATCGGTAAGGTTTCATTACATCTAGATGACTATGACAAAGAGATTATGCAAGAGAATGGAACTAATAAGCGTGTATGAAATTAAAATTACAATAAAATTCAAGGATCGACCTCAGTAATTAAGTCACTGGTCCACACAGTGACATAAGTTTCAATGTCACCGCAAATATTATGATTGTAATTAATAAAACTGTAATAGTAATATCCTCAATAGTTAGCTGTGGTATAATAAATTCTAATGTTTTTTTTTCAAAGCCGACTAAGTAACATTACTCTGTTTATGTTTCCGGGGAAATAGAAAATAAATGTCATCAAGAAAAAAAATCGTTCGTTGACTTATATAAAAATTGTTTAGTTGGAAACACTTCATTTAACGAAGCAATCAAGACGAAAACATTTTTCTGTAACTAAAAACAATAAATATTCGAGCAGTAGGCAGCATCTACAATGTTTATATGCTTAATTGAACAAGCTTAATATTTTTCGCTGCAAAGGTAAATTAGTGGTCTTAATCAAATCTACGTGAAATCCAGTCTAATTAGCTTCTATGAAATTCGACTTCAAAATTAGCCGTTCGCAGAATAACTAACGACTTTCTTCATATGAAAAAGTAATAAAACCAAAAGTGAATTAATGTGATTATATTTCTTTATGGATCTTGATTAAGGCACCTGTCCCACCGACGACGAGGAAGCGACTAGTTATCAACGATTTTCTCCGTCTCGCTCAAGAAACATACAAAATACTGTATGTCTCGTCTATGTAAAAGTTGATCGCTGACTGTTGTTCACACCGCCGCGTCGGCGTACTCGTTAGTCGCAGAGCAGAGCTATCAAAGAAAGTCCTCGCTCAGCGACGCTCGCTTGGCGGGCTCAACAAGAACAGAGATTCACGCTTGGTACAGTCCTGGCGGCTCGGAGCATGAGGCGAGTCGCTGCGCAGCAACAGTTTCATGTGTCAGCGGGGGTGAGGGGTGGGTTACTGCGCAATGAGTAGCTTACTTCAGAGCCGCCATTAAGTTTGAATCAAACTGTATTATCGAAGAACTTCATATCTTAGCAGTTTCAAAACAAAATCCCGTGAACACGATGACCACATCTGTTACCGCCCCGGTTCTATAACGGCCGAGCGCTGCAAGCAGAAATAGTCCTTAAGGTGCATAGATATGAACTTCTTCGATGGTACATACGCATACCAGGGAGTAATCGCTCGTCGCCGTCGTGCACTCACTGCTCGCCAACTCATTTATATGCTAGCTCTACTCTTTTCTTGACTTTTAATCGCCGGCGGTGGAGCAGGTGCCTAAAGGAATAATGTCTAGAAGGTTATAAATAGTGCAGGGAAATAGCAGGATGTCCTAGGTCTCCAATCGTCGCCAGACTAATCGACTCCTGGCTAGACGGACAGACAGAGTCGTATTCATACAAAATGATCAGCCGTTCACATCCTACTGTGGAATGACAAGTGACGTCATTATTTGTTACCATTTCCTCAATTTAGAAACATGCCGTTTTAAGTTGTTTCTAATGGTGGGCTATTATGAAGATACAGTGCAGTAAATGCTTTGTTTAAAAACATAACATCAACCCTGTAATCCCCGAGGGGTTAGACAGAGGTGTACCTATAGTACACCCACATTTCGCCCAGTAATGTAAAAGGGGCGAGCCTATTACCATCAACCGGGCACTAATCCAGCACCCCGGGCTGCTACCGAGTTCAGACTTTGTCCGATCCAGGACTCAAACCAAGGGCATCATGCTCAGCAGTAGCACTTGCAACACACCAACGAGGTAGATTTTTTTAATTTTTACCTAGCTTCCGCCCGCGTGGTATGTCGATAAAAAGTAGCCTATGTCCTTTCTCAGGCTCTAAACTATCTGTGTACCAAATTTCATTTAAATCGGTTCAGTAGTTTTGTCGTGAAAGCGCGACAGACAGACAGACAGAGTTACTTTCGCATTTATAAAATTAGTAAGGAAGTAAGGATGATAGATTATGAAGTTGTAGTGACGAAAAGGGGTTTGTTTAATATTGAAAAGTCAGTTTAACGTGTGTTCACATTGCTTTTGAAGGACGAGAAAATATCGTATTTAAATCTTCTCACGGGTCTTAGAAAGCAATTAAATCCTTATATGACGAGACTTGACGCGAGTGTTATAAATGGTGAAGTCGTCCGTTATTTTTTACGATAAACCCATCCGTTTAACCTGAGAAAACCATAAAACTAACTAAGCCTTACTGCAAATGGTGAGACTATAAACTTTTAATATCTCTGAGAATTATATATAATCCCTTTCTACGATATTATCAACACTGCAGCTAAAGGTCCAAAGACTACAAGGCAAGTAAAGCAACTAGGTACCGAGGTTTTTTTTTTTTTTTTAACTATGGCATCTTGAAGTGTGATTTCGGAAATCATAACTTCTTAACCGGACTTTAAGGTACTCGTACCGAGGTCATAATTGCGATGAATTTATACTGCAGCGCTTTCATTGAGTAAGTTTGATAAGCAAACTTGCATTCGTGATCATATCACAATATCCATTCCATGGCCGAGATGACATTTTTTTGAAATCTTACTGCTCCCATGACGGAATCTGTTACGATTGTAATTTATGCAAAAAAAGATGCTGGATTGGACAAATTAATCTATCGTACAGTCAACTGAAGTGTCAGTGAGCTAGCCATGACCGATGGTCGGTGGAGCAGACGAGTCCTGAGGCCTTAGTGTGAGTTTCTTTTAACCATCTCGACTTTACGCATCGAACGCGTTCGACGCTCCGATTGGCCCTTCACTTACCTTCACTGGTGAAAGGCCAATCGGAGCGCTGAACGCGGTTGATGCGTAAAGTCGAGATGGTTAAAATAAACTCGCACTAGGGCCTCTGGAGTGGACACTGCGTATCGGCAAACGTAGTGTAGGATGCCACCCAGCTAGATGGACCGACGTCCTTAAAAAGGTGGCTGGGAGAGACTGGATGTGGAAGGCGGAGGACAGGGTGTTGTGGCGTAGTTTGGGAGGGGCCTATGTCCAGCAGTGGACTGCGATAGACTGAGTTAATGGATTGACAGTCAGGTGGAAAACTCCCAGACTCATATCGCCTAGTAAATCCTCCCACAAGCATACATCGTACAAATACTTCTGTAGCCATTACCTTCCATTCATAAGATAGCCTCGGCAGTGACACTGGCTTCAATTGGAAATAATAAAGCGGCGAATCGTTATTATTGTTGTGTCACAGTTAGCGTATAAGGCAATTGAAACGACTATGGTTTGTTATAAGTGGGTGTTATTTATACTCGTTGAGTTATTTTTTAAGAGGATTTACAGTGCCTCAACTCAGCAACAGTGGAGCAAGGTTAGGAAAATGATAATATAGCATAACCAGCCCGTGCATCTCTCATTTGACGTTCGAAAAGTGCTGATTCTCAGCCTTGTGGCGGTATCTATATCGCCACATGCGAACTATGCATCAAAGACCTGACGTCACACAAAAATCCTGACGTCACATAAATCCTGCATCGTGCAATTAGAGTTTACCGCGCTATGGACATATATGTATACAAGATTCCGACATCAATCGTTAGGCAGTTGCCCGCCAGACACAACACCCGTCAGGTCAGAGAACTTTACACCCTGTTCCTCATACCCCTAAAAGTTTTTCAAACTCGAAAGTTAAAGTAAAATACTGTCAAAAAAGTCTTGATTTTTTCTAGTCTCCGGACATATTTAATTTTAATACATAGTTATAAAAAAACTTGTCAGTCGACTGATCAATTAAGTACATAAAAAAAATCACCTGTCCCAAGATTGATTTTATTTTAAGTTTCTTCTCGGATACCTTTCAAATGTCACTTAAACTACAAAGGCTAAAAAGATTGTCTTTTTATACATGAAGCGAAAGTCAATTCTCAATCACTCAATTTCCACTCCATACTCTCTTGAACGACCAAACGAGACTCTTTTATACATTTTTAAAAGGTATTTTCCTCAATGCCTTGTTAGCACAATACCTTACATAACATAAGTAGGCCAAACTCAAAAAACATCGAACTTCCACGAATCAATAACAATGTTTTTACAATAATGTACGATACTTAATTTTTTACCAATATTTGATTTTAAAAAAAAGCACTAAATTGTGCCAATAAAATAACGTTGACATCACTCAGTTACGTATACTAAATTGCGTTAGCCAGAAATGGTAGAAAAGTAATAAGACGCCTAAAACAGCTAACATTATAAGCTGTAAAATTAAATGCCTTTGCTTTTTATTACTGTCAACTTTCCGCCATGTTTGATCAAAGACCGTTTTAGTTACATCATTTCTCATTTAAAAATTGAATTCGGAAAATATTAATTGTTGATATTTTTCATTCATCTGTCGTTTATTTTAAATCGGCTTTCCATGTTTAAAATTGTGTTCGATTTCGATAAACGTTATTTATGTGAATGACGTGTTCTCTGTACTTTCTACCAATGTTACCGATTTTATATTGTAATCGGTACTTGGAATACTGATTGTTAAATTGATTTAGTTTTCCAATATTTTGATAACAAACACATTGTTATTCCTGTTTATATTACTCTGATGTCAACTTTTTATCGTCCTTCAAAACCTACATAATTTTGCGTCATGTCCATTTCGCTACTGCTGAGCATGATGAGGGTTCGGTTCCCGGGTCGGGCAATGTGTTATTGGGTTTTTCCATCCGAAATTTCTCAATAGCAGCCCGGAGTCTGGGATTTGTGCCCGGACGATGTCAATAGGTCCGTGCTACGTGTACTGGCGAAATGCGGGTGTACTGTAGGTACACCTCTGCCTAACCCTTCGGGGCGTGATGTCCATTATTTTATTAAAACTTGGGATGATGGATAGGTGAAAGTATGCAGAAACAGGTGAAGTATTATAAACAAGCAATTTTCGTTGTTTACACCTATTAAACAGCTCACATTTAAGTTGTTAATCGCTTATCTTAATAGTTAAGGTGAAATTATAATTTGCATCGATCGGTCATCAATACTAATCAATTTGTATTTGCTTGAGGAACCGAATTAATTCGGCATCAATTAAATCTGTGTGTTAATCAGTATTATTCGTAATCGACTGGAGTTAACATTCCTTGGAAAGTGGGACACTTCTTGCTAATAGGTATGTGGCGCCTGTAATTTGCAGTTTTCAATTGACATTATGTATACAGATTTCATTGGAATAGTGGATAGCAAGGCTCGGATACCGGTTAAATTTTCAAACCGAATGTAAAGATTTTTGTGTCAAGTACATCATTGACGCAAAAACCTTTACATTCGGTTCCGTTCCATATTATAATACGTATTTTAATCGGTTTCGTGTAGTTTTAAATAGAGGCTTTTTCGGATTTACCGGTTTAGAGCATTAAAAACCGGTTAAATACTTCAGTTTTTATTCAGCGCGGCATCCTCACATGTAATCACAAGTAGCAACGCTTTTAGCGACATGCCGCTCGTTGAATAAACCTGTTAATTTAGGTTAAAATAAAGTTCTATAAACGTTCGCGTTCTTTAGAAAAGTTCGGAGGAAAACCGAAATATACCGGTAATTTTAAAACCGGTTCCGAGCATTTATGCATGGGTTGCTGGATGCGTGGATAAGCTTAACGTGTTTTCCGGCACACGTAGGGGTCTTGGTATGTAATAGATGGTCTCTATTAAATATAAAGACCCCTCCGTGCATCGGAAAGTATGTTAAGCCGTTGGCTCTTTTGCTTTTAAAACATTGTTTGAAATAAATCTGTAAAATAGTTTGCCATTGTATCACCCAGTCAAGGATCAATATGCCCAATGAATCACGACATAATGACATTCAATACGAATGTTATTCTTTTACCGAAATTAACAAGAAAACAATAAAATACTGTAATTTAACACTTGCCCTCGACACGATAACCAGAATTACCTCCTTCACCTTTATTTACAAAACTTCATTGACAGCAACCAAATATTATTACCTGTGGACAATGAAAAAGTAAACATTAAAATATATTCTTACACATTAAAAGTTTTTAGGGTTCCGTACCCAAAAGGTGCCAATGAGACCCTATTATTAAGGCTCCGCTGTCCGTCCGTCTATCACAGGGCTGTATCTTTTGAATCGTAATAGATAGACACTTGCAAAATACAGAGCATGTACTACTATGGCCGCTTTAACAATAAATAATAAAAGCTACATTTAATTAAAGGGGTCTCCTCTTAAATTTTTAAATTTATAATTAATATATTTTTAACTTAATTTTTACAAGAAACCTGTTCTTTTTTCGCCATCTTAATAATGGTCCGGAACCCTTCGTGTGCGAGTCCGAATCGCACTTGGCTGCTTTTTTAATTTATAATAAAAATTGATTAGTCTGTCAATCAAGTTTGCAATTTATCAAGTGTTAAAACTTTAAATTGGAGGGTATAACGACTTAACCTGTTCGAGACGAAGATTTATTCGCTTTCAAGAAATAATCTTGATGCCAAAATGGGAAGGGTTTGGCCAGTGATAAAAAGAGATATACACAACGACTTTGTATTAAGTTATGACCTACTTAGAGACAATTAACTTTAAACACGATTTGCACCATTGTTTCTCTGTCAAACGTTTGAAGTTGATATGCAGAATGACGTTTTAATTATGATTTGCTCTTAGTACCTACAAGTTATAAGATCTACTTTTGATCTTTTTTTTTTTTTTTGTCATTGTAAATTTTTTATTAATATTTTAACACTATAAGCTATTTACAGATCTACCAAAAATATAATACATTCGAGTTTGCTAAATAAAAATAACAAAATACAGATTATATACATAAAGAAAGGGCTCATAGGGCGTCAAAAAACTCTTCCGCATCGCTGTCAGTGGGAAAAGTGCCCAAAAGGCTGGCAGCATTGCCACGTTGGATGGCAATGCTGATTCTTTGACCTAGAAATTGGCCAGCCCTCTGGTCACGTGAAGAGTCGACCAACCGCTTGGCGATGTCCCGAAATACTAGATGAGCACTTGGACCCCATGGCCCTAGTGTTTCAACCCCAAACGGCTCAAAAATATAGCTACCAATAAGGTTGTTATATTTGCGCCGTTTGAGGTTTTCTGCACCTGCAGCAGCCGCCCCAGCACAGCCCGCCGTGCTAGGAAGATGGGATGGCGCGAGGGTGTCGACACAGGTTGCATCCCACACCAAAGGCCTACCCAACTTCCAAGGCATTATGGTCTTTTGATCTTAAATTCATTAAACGCACATTAAGGCTCCCATAAACTGGCGCGATTGCGGCGCGAAAAGCAGCGCTACCCTTGTCGCGTCCGTGATATCGCGCCTTTACGCCTAGAAGCATGAAATTTTGCACAAGAGTTCCTTTTAATGAGAAAGTAAGTAATTAGAAAGGAATTTTGAAAATTTATCCCCTGTAGGGGTATACATAAATGACGTCGTAAGGATCCACGCCAACCACTGACTACAGAAACATAAAGCCTGAAGGTTGCTCAAGATTAGGTTTAGAGAACCGATTTTTAACTGATTTCTAAAAGGAGGAGGATATTTGACAGTCAACACCTTATCTGGTAAAACAAGCAGGCCAGGAGGTCCAAATTTATATGCAACGCAAAAGTCACGAGCAATCGCTTGTCTTAAAGACAATAAATTAATTGGTGTTAATAACACACTAAAAGTAAATAAAGGACACATAAAAATGGTAAATTTCTGCCGGACAGTAATTAATTTGGAATAACACAAGCCCGCATGCATGCACACGAATCTGGGTCTGTAGGCCAGCGTGTTTTTTCAGTAAAGAATAAATTATAATAATTACAACAGTGTAATTTTATTATTATTCATTGGTTCATTATTATAATCAGATTTATCGAGAATTCCGTGTTGTTACTTGAAGCTGTTTGCATGAAAATGCATGTCAGAGTTCCAGACAGAAAGTGAACTAAGGACTTGACAAAACACAATATCCTTTTCCCAACTATATTGGGGTCGGCTTCCAATCTAACCGGATGCAGCTGAATACCTACAGTATTTTACATAAAGCAACTGCCTATCTGACCCCCACGACCCAGTTACTGGGTAATACGATACCCCATGGTAAAACTGGATATCAGACACAACATAGCCTTCGTTTTGTCCACAGCTGCTCATGGCCCATGGGCTCTCAAACGATTACTGTGATCACAGGAAATTCATGATTCTCTTGAAATAGTTGCAGACCGTCTTAACGACCCCAATGAGTGTCATAATTAGCTGAAGAAAATGTATTTATTTATTTATTAATCACCAACTTGCACTAACAGTATAAGACACCAAACATACAAGTTATAGGCTATTTTTAGACAATCATGAAATTAAAATAAGACAGAACAAAATTTACTCGCAATTATACAAAATTTAATATAATTATACAAAATTAAATAGGATTAAACAAATAAAATAGAATTATACAAAATAAAATTAATTAGAATTAGGATGGAATTAATAATAGTGTTCAATTGAAATTAGCATACAGATAAATTGCCTGAATTTCCTAGATAACATAACATAACGCCTGTATTCCCTGAAGGGTTAGGCAGAGGTGTACATATAGTACACCCACATTTTGCGCGATATGGGTAAGTCCAATGGGCTGAGTCTATTGCCATCAACCGGGCACAAACTCTGGACTGCTACTGAGAAATTCCAGATGGAACAACCCAATAACACTTTGCTCGACTCGGGACTTCCCAGCACTTCATGCTCAGCAGTAGCGCTTGCAATGCTTCCTTCTTACGCCTGAATTAAAAATGTAATAATAAAAGATGTCCTATTGGCATAACTTTGTTACATAAACCCAATAAAAACCGTTTCATTACATCTCGCAGCTACCATATTTTATTGTTGCTTAGCAAACAATGAACTTTATTATGTCGACGATCTGTACTGTACATGTTTATTACAATACCGGTATCATTAAAAGCTAAATAGTATTTTAATATGGTCTTACATAACAAGACTAGACTTTTACATCAGAGATGAAGTCTCGTCGTCATTAGATTCCAAACGATTAGTGTCTTATCTCATAATTTTCTCTTTAATTTGTCTCGGTTAGAACCTGATACAGGAGGCCACACACATTATGATATACTTGCGCAAAATTGGACTTGCACAAGTATACATTAACATGTGTGGGATGAATTAGCACAATTGTCTGAGCTATTCAGTGTCATGCAGACTTGTGCAAGTATATTGTAACGTGTATGGCTACCATAAGCTACACTACATACAAAATAGAGCCTCAAGTCTCTGTAACGAACTTTAAGGCATCATAACACACGTAAAGACAGAACCAACCGACAAACTATAAAAAACAAACACGTTTGAACCTCAACGATTTTACATAGAACTTAAGTCATAATTCAAGACAATATAAACTATAACGAGTTGCTTCTACTAGAGATGGGTTGTACACGATATCTGTTATCATTGTTACTGTTACAAAAAAATAACAGATCCATATATCTGTTATTAAATCACAGCCTGTTATTTTTGTACGGACGATAAATACGTATTTAAATCTCAATCGGATCAATCAATCTGCTTAGCCTTTTCCCAACTATCAACTATGTTGGGGTCGGCTTCCAGTCTAACCGGATGCAGCTGAATACCAGTATTTTACGTGGAGCGACTGCCTATCTAACCTCCACAACCCAGTAACTGGGTAATACGATACCCCTTGGGAAGACTGGTTGTCAAGACTTTCGGGCTTCTGACGACCCGTAACGATTGTCAAAGATCTACAAATGACAGCCGGGACCAACGGCTTAACGTGCTTTCCGAGGCACGGAGGAGTCTCGGTATGTAAAGATGCTCACCCATCCACCGACCAATCCCGGCTAGCGTAGGTTTATCTGATGGATCGACCCTGAAAAAATTAAATCTCAATCGAATATCTTCTTTATTTCTTTTCGTTAAAGTCGAAAATCGTATCCGAAGTTTTAACAGTAACAGCCGCGGTAACAGTCTTGAGGATCTGTTATTTTAAGTAACAGGTATTGTTTTGTTGTGAGGAACAATTGTTACCTGCTATTTTTTATATCTGTTATTTCTATCTGTGACGATAAATACGCCTCACTCCTAGCTTCTACTTCAAGATATAGCGTGACTGTTCGACCTTGGCTGCGGAGCCGCCGAGTCTACGGCCACAGTACAATAACTACGAACATAACCTATCTAGTGGAGCCAATCTCTGTGTATCTAACAATATAGATGTTTGTCTTGTGAATTAAAACGGTTACCGAGTTACGTGAAAGAATAACGAAACTGGAAGTTTTTAGGACTTTTTGGTGACTGACTAACGATTTAATTGCGCGACTAGATTGGCCAAGAGCATCATACCATAACCATAATGCACTAGTATCGAGGGGCTCGTGGCTAAATAAGTACAGCTGCACGGGTCAGAGCTTAGGCTATAAAGCTACGCTTGCCGAGGTCGGTCCGTGGATGGGTGACCATTCATTACATATCGAGACTAGATCCTCGGTGTCTCAGAAAGCACGTTTAACTGTTGGACCCGACTGTCATTTGTAGATCTTTGACAATCGTTACGGGTGTCAGAATCTAGAAAGTCTAACAACCGGTCTTAGCAACGGGTATCGTATTACCCAGTAACTGGGTTGTGGAGGTCAGTAAATTACTGGTATTCAGCTGCAACCCGTTAAACTACAAGCCGACCCCAACATAGTTGGGAAAAGGCTAGGCAGATGACTGCAGTCAATCAATCAATCAAAATATTTTATTTCACATAAACCTACATGAGCACAGAAACGTCTGAAGCTAGGTGCACGGTCCCAATTGGTCGTTTCAGTAGTATCGTGCATGTTAATGCAGGGATACCCAACGCAACCTTGCAAACTTGTAACCGACCGAACCGCAGCAAACAGCTCTAGAGGTCGACCAACGCAAAAAGTTTCGACATTCCTTCTAAAATGCAGAGGCTAGAATCACACATGTGTGCTGTCTGTGCAATCGTGAATGGGACCTTCGAGACAACAATATCCAATTTTATTTGACAGTAGCAGTAGACAAAGAAGTTTTACATGAAACGCTTCATTTAATTTTTAAGCTTTACTGTTGTGTGAAGTCTGTAATAAAAATCCCAATACAGAGCTAAACTTTACCAAAAAAAGACTTTATTGATAAAATTTCACAAAAGTATCTTCGCGCGTAAATCATAATAAAATCTTCGCGACTGATCGTAACGCCCCAACCCGAGGTGTGGTGAATAACAATTCCGTCTGAAGTCTAGACCGTGTGCGGTGTACCTATCTGCCTCCGGATCTGTGCGATCTATAACCTCGATTTAGGAAGAGCGTCACACTGGAGCCGAGTGACTAATGTTCAGGATGTTACGCCCTTTACAGATATCCGATCGATGCTCGGATATTCACCCAAGTTACGTCTGGGGGAGTAGGTTCGGGGTTACCATTTCCCTCTACGCCTATAATACGTGCCAAATCGAATTTGTCGAAATTCTTTGTCATTTTTGCAAATCGGATAATAGGATCATCAATTAAAAATGTTCCTAGTTTGGATTTAAAAAAAGTAACTCCCGTTCAAAGATCCTTTGTCTAAAAACAAGTACAGTTAAAAAGTATTAACTTTCCTAACATTCAAGTTTCATTCAAACAGGACGTTGAACACAAAAGCATATAATAATAATACTAAGCAGAAACTCAGAAAGTAATTACTTGCCAGACGGTCGTTCTAATCCCACGAAACTCTGTAGGTTTCTATGTATACGCTTTCATGATCTTCTGAACGCGACACTTCACTTATCTTTGAACGAATCTATCAATTTGTTGAAGGTAGATAGAGTGCTGTTTTTCATGAACCTGGAGTAGTATCAACAGGTATTTGATGAAGTCAAGCGAGGAATGATCCGGTAACAAATTAGCATGACAAAGCGACCACGACACAGCTTTAGATCGGCTCCATTCGCCTTTGGTTGCGCCACGTCATCGCATTTTGTGTACACTTTCAGAAGTTGTTCAACGAGTTTGGCGGCGATTGATTGAGATCGTTGAGTGCGACATGGCTAATTTATTGTACAAATTGCTTGTCTGTAAAATACTGCTATAAAATATAAAACTTACGTTTAAATGTCAGTCTCAGGATACGCCTAAGCTAATAACTGCTAAATAAATAAAACATTTATGACTAAGTTGCATCGCAGGCACGTAGGAGGGTGTCCTCATAACCAAAACAAAGGCCCCAGACAGACGGACAGACAAAGGTTCGGACTGCTGGAACTGTGCCAAGTACATTTGTGCCGTTGCGTGAGGGATTATTCTGCCTACGCACGGCTGCTTAGCCGATCGGGGCCTAAAACGTTGCTTGATTTACGGCAGCTTTTTTAAAAGTTAATTTATTGCTTTTTTCTCGTTCTCTTTTTATGTTGTGTTATGAATTTATGATGCTTATTTTCCTCAACTTCCCCATTTTTTTGTTTGAGAGAGAACTCAGGCTAGACTACGTTATTACAGTTACCTATCTTATTGTTAGAGCAAACTCTTCTAGTCACGCAACGATTGTTAGAAGTCTAATAACTCACAGATTAAATAAAATTGTTTTTCTATTTCTAGAAGACAAACGTCCATGTTTTCTTCGCTTATACAATTTTCTTTCATGACATTATGGCGATAGCGGTGAAATAAACGGTTATTACTTATTAGAAGTTACGAGATCGCTTATCTAGATCCAGTGCAGTTCCAATGTCACCTTGATAACTACCCCCTTATCTTCAAGGTTAGTGGGGTAGCATTGTAGCAACCAACTTGGTTTGTAGTGGTCTTTGGTGCTTCATAATCGAACTAGCTGAGTTACCTAACGTTGCAAAAGAATATACATAGAATAACTTTATCCGAGAACATATTATGCTATAAATACATAGCGTGATTCAGACAAGTAGATAAAGAGATTGGGCTTTACAATATATAATGTTAGGATGAATCACTTCTGCAGCTTTGACAACTGAAGTGTTAGGCACTGCAGGTAACAAATCCAGTCGAATTTGATCAGTCCCCAAGGGTTTCATGAGACAGGGGGATTGCAATGTTTTGGTAAACAAATTACATTGAGTGAGTAAGTGCATCGTAAAAATTAATGACTACAGTAAATGCATCACCGTTCCTATTTATTTAAAAATTCTCAAATAAATCACAAGTATAATTAGTTTCAATAAAAATGTCCATATTACGATCGGGGACGATATTTTAGCGCCCCCATACTCTTTAAACCCTGTGTCTGCGATGGGGTACATTCGAGCGGTACCCGTGGGAACAGTGTACGCCTCTATGATTTTTTTTTCCGACCGCTCGGCTCTGTGTTTATTGCTATATTTTTAACATTTATTGAACGAGGCCCCTTTTCAATCATGTTATGAGGGCGGGGTTCTGTTTGTGTATTTTTTTTCCTGTAATCATAATGCGGTTAATATTTATGGTCATTAAATTATTTTGGGGAGTGTATAAATATAATTACTACACGTTGCCGGGAAATAATAGACAACACTTAGGGTGTCGCCAAAGAAGATTACAGTATTAACCCAGAAAAATAAGCTGTGGTCCTTCTTCGGTGTGTGAGCTGAGAACGCGATCACCAACCCGGTCTAACTTGTGGTGGTTATGGCAACATTACGTTCATACGGCACAATTGTTGCATTATATGGTGCAGACCATTTCCAGCAGGACATTTACGGACAATTAATCAAACACCCGCCATTTTGCAAAACAAAGCAAAACAGGACGTGTCGTAATCCGTAATGACGTGCTATGATTTAACAACAGTTAATCATTTATTAAGAAACATTGCAGTTTAACACACACTGTTTATCGTTGATAACACAGTTCACGCGACGTTCGAGCTCACACGTGACACACAGCTGGGTGTGTTACATGTCTGACTAAGGTTATGCACGTATCTAGTTGCAGGTTAAGACTAGATGTATTTATTACTTCCACGTTCATCTAGAAGGGGAAATAGTAGTGTCGGTTTATCGTTTTAACCATGACGTAAAAGTCGATTGAGAAAATGATTAGTATGTTATACCTACTGGATAAAAAAGAGCTATATATATATAGCTGTTTTGTTCTGAAAAAGTATATTCTTATTGAAATCTGTATTTTAAAAGCGGTGAACTCAAAACAATTTTTGATTTAACATCTAATAGGTGTCTAATGTGCTGATCTTATCTTTAAATTAAGTAGGTATTAAATATTCGTCATGATCATGACCATAATTTGCTCTAATATTATTATATAATAGGTCCTACTCTGACACCTTTAAACAAACGAATTACGGTGTGAACTTTTAAACATCAAAGAAGCTCTTTCAAATAATTATTTTATCTTTAAAACCATACAAGGGCAATGTAGGATACAAAAAAATGTGAAGCATGTTTAATTTTTATTATCACCATTTTCAGGAAAAACTATAATAAAAATGTAAATGTGTAGACAGACAAGACAATTTTATTACTTAAAAGTGACAAGTTTGAGCCGGTACAATAAACTGCTGATTTATCATCGTCGTGAGCGCAGGTTTCTGCGAAGGACCAACACTAGCTTGATGCGCGAACGCACGATCCTCCCAAACATGGCCGCTCTTTGTTTCCTTTATGAGAGTATTTGATATTTTAGACCAATTATGTTATAAGGAAGGATGATCATGAGGAACGTTATTTTTTTTTTACATTGGTGTTTTTTTTTTTATTAAACAGAAATTATTTTTAAACCCCATTTTGCAAAGCTATTTAATCGACTTCTTCTGTAAGTAGGGTTGCAATAGCCCAAGGATAGTCAAAAAGGGAACTAAGCATAATTGCAGCAGGCTGAAGAAAGAAAAGTACGAAGATATTCCCACATTCAATAAATCTCAAAAGCACAAACATTGTTTAAACGTCCTTCAAACTTTGCCTTCAAACCCAAAATAACGGCAGTACCATAAACATTGATCCCAAAATAGCCAACACTTTGCCACATTTGGCATGTGTGAGCTGCAATTGATCCTACTAATGTGTACACACGGCTACACATCAAGCTATACATTTCCAGTATAAGCTGACCTCGCATTGTACGGAAATCCTATACAATGCGAGCTCAGCATAAACTGGAAATGTATAGCTCGATGTGTAGCCGTGTATACAACAGTATGATTTACAAGCTTTTAAGATAATATTATTGAAACAAAACGTTAAAGGTGTCATAAGAAGCTGTTAAAAGCTATTTACTGTTTATTATAAAATTATAAACAGTAATATGTGAATAAACTAATGATAAAATGACCTTTATGTAAGTTCCCAGTGTTTTGCCAAAAGCTGCGGCAACTAATATTGGTCTGGGTCATCAGAGCATAACAGAATTTGATATGTTGTTTTGACCCCAACTATTTACCTATGCGCAGTGGAGGGTTAAATTAGTTGTCAGCTTTAATTTTAACCGATCGATGCGGTTCGCTGTGTGTGTACGTAACATTATAATGCAATAATTTTTTCAATTGAAAGTGAGTTTCTCTTTTTTTATTATAGATGTTAAGCTCACATTAAGTTGACAAATAGTTATGAGGCGTTTGATTTTTCACAAGATGTTAAGTGCCAATTTCAGTAATGAAACTAAACGCAATCAGTACATCTAAACCGCGTTCAAGAGCTGTCAGTGTCATCATTGTGGTGGAATATTGACACTAACAGCTCTGGAACGCAGTTTAGATGTGTTTCTAAGTCAGTGTGTTCCCATAATAGCCAGGTTCAAACAACAAGTCTGCTTAACGTTAGGGAATGGAACCAAGGAACATAATATTTTGTAATAACTAATTTTAGCAGATTCTTCTGACAAAACAAATGCCTTTATTCAAATTATTTAGCACATATTAGAATAAAAACAATACATGGCATTAATAAGCAGATTAGTAGATCAATCCTACTAATATTATATCCTACTATCCTACTTCCCACCATCCTACTAATCCTACTATCCTACTATATCCTACTAATAATATAAATGTGAAAGTTTGTGTGTTTGTGTGTTTGGATGTTTGTTACCCAATCACGCAAAAACGGCTGAATGGATTTGGATGAAATTTGGCAAACAGATAGTTTATAACCTGGATTAACACATAGAATACTTTTTATCCCGATATTCCCAGGGGATCGAGACTTACGCGGGTGAAACCGCGGGGCACAGCTAGTAATATTATAAATTTGAAAGTTTGCGTGTTTGGATGTTTGTTACTCAATCACGCAAAAACGGCTTGATGGATTTGGATGAAATTTGGCAAACAGATAGTTTATAACCTGGATTAACACATAGAATACGTTTTATCCCGATATTCCCACGGGATCGAGACTTACGCGGGTGAAACCGCGGGGCGCAGCTAGTTAATTCAATATACATTAAACTATACAATTCTCCCCATTGTTCACTAATCTATTGTTAAATCTAATTAGTTCAAGACACTACAAATTCAAAACATTGCTAGCTATAATATTTAATGTTCCAGTAGTTCACAAAGAAATTAAATCACAATCAGGGCTTGAGGGAAGGGTAGTACAAACAAATGTTCTCACCCTTCCGGGCTATCGATTTTAATGTAGTAACAACAGTAGTCACCCCTAAAACACAATGGTTACTTGTTTAAGTAGTTTATTTTGGGGATATTTATGACGAACACAACATTTAAAGTGGTATTAGGGAAGAAATGTGGTCGATTAGTAACTGCACCCTTTGCCAAACTTAGCCAGAAAATAATTATATCTATGAGCATAATCAGCCTATAATGTTCCCACTGCTGGGACAGACACAGGCCTCCTCTCTTCGAGAGGGAGTGAGCTGTAATCCACCACGCGGACCCAGTGCCGGTCGGTAGATGTCACATGTCTACGAATTTTTGGTTCTAGGATGTGCCGGTTTCCTCACGATGTTTTCCTTCACCGTTTTGAGAGCAGTGGATGATAAAATTATTTTAACACAAAGCAAAGCGGCTTGGGTTTGAACCAGTGACCTACAACTTGCGTCGGGGCCGTTACTACTGGGTCACAACTGCCTTATTCTATAAATTAAAACCAAATTCACGTAGTGCATAGTATTATTGGTTATTTAAGTATAAGAAACTTATTGGTTTAGGGATATGAGGAACAGGGTGTAAGGTTCACTCTACTGCCCAACGATTGTTGTTAGATTCTTGTATATAATGTCCATCGCGCGGTAAACTCTACTACTCAGGATTTATGTGACGTCAGGATTTTTGTGTGACGTCAAGTCTTTGATGCGTAGTTCGCATGTGGCGATGTAGATGCCGCCACAGATACACAGATACACATATTGCATTTAATTATTAGTAAGGAAGTGTTCATTCAACCACAACGCTATAGCGCAGCAGAAAAAACAAAAACATTTTTTTTTCTTTTTTCTGCTTTCTGTACGATCTATACAATAACACCTCGATATTGACTTAACTAAGTATCTCTAAACGCCTAATGGAAATGAAAGCATCTAAAACTTATTAATAGGTTTTCTTCTTCAAAAGTAAATGTTAAAGTTAAATTAAGTCGCCATATGTATGTTTGCGTCTGGGGTGTCTGACCGGTCACAAAGATTGTATCAAAGCTGGGAGCTATGTTAACTTTTACATGGTTGAACTTTATAAAATTAATTAAAAGCTTTGTCATTATTTTAGAAGTACTGGAGTATGAATAACTCAAACAATTTAGTCAAAAAGCCATCTACATCAGACGAATACTTATTACTTGCTACGTAACATAACATCATAACATCACGCCTGTATTTCCCGGAAGTTCAGGCAGAGGTATACCTATAGTAGACCCACATTTCGCTAGTTATGTTTAAGTCCCATGTAATAAGGGGCGAGCCTATTTCCATCAACCAGGCACAAATCCAGACACCAAGCTGTTATTGATAAATTCCTGATGGAAAAACCCAATAACACTACCCGACCTGAGAATCGAACCCAGGACCTCATGGTCAGCAGTAGCGCTTGCGGACACTAGACCAACGAGGCAGTCAATAACTTGCTTCAATTTCATAAAGTTTCTGTTTTAATTTTTGTTCGCGATAAACAAAAGATTTCTGTCACAATAGGATACGCCCACGCAACAATGTCCAGGATCATTCATCACAGTGCTATATAAAGTGATACTGATAAGTGAACAAATTGTATTGTCTTCATTTCTTCAATTAATAAGGACATCCTGACGTCTCTTTGTTGAAGTGATAAGTGCGAATTGCTGAGCTGTTATAATCACAATTAATCAAATCTGGAAGTAAGTGACCGTTTTCGAGATTAAGCCAATTTTCTTGGTTGATTCATAACCTTTTTAAAACCCGTTATAGGGACTTACCGGGTAAGAAAGGTATGGTCAGTGACTTACCAGGTGTCTGAGTTTAAAAGCCTCCCATGGGCCTCTGACTTGGCTTCACATGCCGTCTATAAATTCTCTCAGGCATCCCGGTTTCCTCACGATGTTTTCCTTCACCGTTTTTGAAGCAAAGGATAATCATAAAATACGCATATGAATTCGAAAAGTCAGAGATACGTGGCTTTGGTTCGAACTCGAGACCTATGACTTGGCAGTCTGACGGTCACACCACTAGGCTATCACTGCCCTTAACTAATATCTCGGCTAACGGGTTTTTTAGTATATCAATGGCTGATACCTTTACTTCCACTGCAAAAATGGGCCAGCTAAAGGTACAAAATATCTAATAACTACCAACAGATTTTGATTGAAATGATTTCGTTTCAAAAGAAAAGCAATCTCACGCGTTAACAACCATACACCTATCTTTCCAAGATTACGTAACAAACAGAATGCACCACACCTCCAAGATGATTGCGTGAAACAATTCCCTCCAATCTCTGATATTGAAACCGCAATATCCCAGCACTATATATCAATTATTTTGCATCCGATTCCCGCTCCGATTTCCTATACGATACGAACACGGAAATGATTTTATTGTGAAGCTTACTACGCTGTAGCATCAGCTTATCGTATGCCCTTGCACCCCGATATCCTGCCATTAATCACATGCAAACAAATAACTATAGTACTTTGTATAAATTCAATATAACTATATTCTGTCTATGCAGTGCATAGACAGAATATAGTGCATAGTATGCACTGACCGCTGTCGATAAATGCATTTCCCAGCTTCTAAAGAAAGGCGGTCAGATATGCGAACAACACCGAGTAGAGAGCAAATGGAGTTCTCAATTCTCATATAATTTTTTTTTTATGAGACGTCTGTTTTAGGGAGCTTTCGAGAAAGATTTACCTGTTATTCAACGAGAGATTGGGCTGCAACATCGACTCGATATTCGTAATAGCAAGAACTATGGAATAGTTAATGGCGTACTAAATATTGTGAGTTGGCAGGGCTTGGCTGACTGTCCAAGTAATTCGTCCCGTGGAGGCCAGGCTAGTGACGTTAAAGTGGCTTATATTCATACATTTGTAGATACGGCATCGCCTCACACATTGTTTTTCCAATTCCATGCGCACTGTTTTTGTTATTAGCACATTATCACTCCATTTATATTCTACTCTTCGATACGATAGCAAGGTCGTAAATAAAAGAAGTCTCTTAATCAAGTCCTTTGTTGTCTCGCCAGTGAGTTTACGAATACAATAAGAGGTTTTCAGACAGGACGAATTAATGAAGTCGATTAGACAAAGTTAGTGTTTGTAAGGTGTGTGTAGTAGGGCACTTAGTTAATTGGTTGCTTTGTTAAGGAAGCTAAAAGTCTAGTGTAGTTTTGTAAGAGCAAGACCAGCAAGACAAAGCGTAGAATGCTTTAAGACCAAGACCAAAAAAACATGGAATGCTTGAAGCAAAATCTTTTTGAGAAAAGCTTCGAATCGCTTGACATTTTCTGGTTAACGATTTGGAAATAAGAGAGTAAGTAATATCCTGTAATATCCTACCGAGATGATAGCATAAGATCGTTATTTGATAGGAACTGGGAACAAAGTTAAAACCACATTACCGTATCTGAAACCCTTCCAAGAATTCAACTCGATAAATCAAATTGTACAATGCTGGTCAAAAGAAATGATGCCAGAGAGAAATGCATGCCGATTACGTTTGATGATGGCGAGATCATGAGATGCTGACGATCATGAGATGCTGACGATGAGCGACGATTTGGAACTTTTTTGCGTAATGACATATGCAACTCACAAAGTGCACCGCATCTATAGGAGCAACGTACAAAGTCAAAGCCATTGTCACAGATGTAGCAAACGTCAATTCCTACGTCACTACGAACACCTGCAAGATTCCAACTTGCCAAGAAGATCCACAGGTCACAAAGGCCGCTCGACAATTATTCAAGATTAATTAAGAAGGAGACTACAAAGAAATATGTTCCGAGAAATGTTGTAGAACAAAAGCTTTGACGTTTAGTGTTTGTGGAATGAGTGTTGTAATTTCAAGTGTTGGATCTAGTTGCAAGAAACTTGGAGGAGCATCGCTCTTGTAATTAACGGTATTTTAGATTACGCTCATTACGTTGTTAAAGGCATTAATTGTCATTTTCACGTCTGATATCCCAGTGTAGATGAAGTATAAAATTGAGGGACAGAAACATATCGTATAGCTTCACTAATGAGTAAACCAATTAGTCAAGTCAACTCGCTTATTGCATTGCAAATTGCATTATTTTTTATCGATTTTCTTATTGTTATGTAAATAATCGATTAGCGATTTCGTCGGTTAATTAAAGATTAATTTCTTTGGGGTTGATATACTTATCAAAACCTATGTTTGAACAAAAATTGATTTTTTGGTCATACCTCCTTTTTTTGAAAAGTGTGATACGAAAGCAGTATGGTTTTTGCTCACATTGGGACAATAATTCGTCTTGGCAGACACTAAACAGTGACTTTGGCGAGACATAATCTACCAAAGGATTATGATAAGGCGATTTGACCAATTGTAATCGTCCACCATCGATTGACTTCATTAATTGCTTGTTTTTTTTCCTGTCTCCCCCAAGACTATTAACAAAACACCGACATCATAAAGGTTTAATACCTAAGTCCCAAGCCCAAGTCAATCAGCTGTTAACTGTTCGTGCAAACTAATAGGAACATGACATGTTTACACTTGTATCGATTGCGTTGCACGCGATGCTTGAAAACTCATCCAAATCATGCACTGTTTTACGGAACCTCTTCAGACGTACGAAGGGTACCGAGAAAACATGGCTTTTTAGTTAAGAGTTTTTGAAAACTGGTTTCTTTGTACGTAATAACTTGAGTTGAATCTTGCTTGGCCGGTTACGGAAATATATGGTAATAAAGGATGTTTCTCAATTAGTCTGTTAGATGCTGCTGTTTGGTTTGCGGTGTCATCAATGCAAAAGAGTGTTTCGAAATTCGATAATTAATACTTATGAAACTTGATTGACTAGCTACTGAATAGGTATAGAATTTTGCTAATAGGTTTTGTCTGCATTGGCTTGTCATCAAAAAGAAAGCGGCTCAAACTTCGAAAGGTAAGGATGTCTGTGAGTAGCAGAGGATGGTGTTTATGACGATAATGATGATGTAACAACATGTGATTTGGTCAATCTAACATTAACACAATCTGTCTTTATCTTATCTCTACATATTGACATTACCGTGGAGGCCTCATATAATGAAACTGAGCTGATCTATTCCCACAAAAATTCTCTAGTTTCGTAAGAGAACATAGCTATCTAAAACTATATCCTTTTCTTTATCACTCTTCTTATCAATATCGTCTAAATATCAGATGTCCAATGGGGCCGAAAGGTTCTGGAGTGGCGACCGCGTACCGGAAAACGTAGCGTTGGAAGGCCACCCACAAGGTGGACCGATGACTTGGTGAAGGCTATAGAAAACCGTTGGATGCGAGAAGCACAGAACCGTTCGAAGTGGCTGTGCTTGGGGGAGGCCTATGTCCAGCAGTGGACGTCTTTCGGCTGAAATGGTGATGATGCTGATGATCATTATATTATAGCCTCACTAGCTGCGCCCCGCGATTTCGCTCACGTAGGTCTCGTGGGAATATCGGGATAAAAAGTATCCTATGTCCTATTCCAGGTCATGGTCTACCCCTGTGCCTGTGTGATATTCATCCAAATCCGTTTAGCTGTTTTAGCGTGAAAACGGAACAAACGAAACTCACTTTCGCAATTATAATATTAATAAAGTTAGGATCTACATCTAAACGCACCATTTTCCTAAAAAACTCTCTTGTTTACTTCTTTTTTTCGAATCGATAATACAACATTCGTGTAGTTAACTATGTCGAAATTTTGTGATCATCTACTTCTACGTCTAATATAGCCACCATTTTCCAACAATACTCTCAAAGTACCTCCTTCATAACAGCAACGCGTGTGCAATTCAAACCATATCGCGAGATATTGCGCTTTGCGCTTGCACAGAGCTCGACCACAAACCGCGGCATCGCTCGCTTGCGGACACTGCCTTGTCAGTCGGTAATTGGGCTATATTGCGACCGAACAAAGACTACATCTGTAGCTAGTGGGCTATAGATCATGCTGGTGGATGCAGCAGGGAACTTGCAGAAGAACAACGCTGATAAAGTGGCGAATTTTTTTGATAGCTGATTTGTACCTAGGTAACGAAAACTGGCGAAATGTGGGTGTAATATAAGTACACCCCTGCTCTGAAGGGTTAGCCCTCCAGGGATACAAGGCGATATGTATGTAATGTAACGACCGGTCAGTATCGACATGAATCGACGATATTATTCAAATCAGAGATGGAACCACGGGTGAAAAGGACACAGGACAGGATCAAGTAAGACGGAATAATTTCCCAGGTGATTGAGACTCTCAAATGGTTTTGGTCATAACAATGCCATAAATACTTATGCGTGCAAATCTATTCAAACACATTGATGATCGATCATTTTATATATATTTTATGACAGCGAAAGTTGCTTCTAACAGCTCATCAACTTTTAAAGTAAACAAAACGTTCAGCAGTATTCTTTTATACCTGCTATAAAAAAAAACATTTTATTAATTAGAAAGTATTAAAAATCGCGGTGACCTTTTCACAATGTCCCGAATGAAAATATATTTGTGAAAGCGTATTATAATCAATCAAGATAAAGTTGTTAAGGTATAAGCTGGTGGGATAACGAGTATTTAGATAATCCTGGTGGAGAATAATAGACTTTAATGCCTTGATAATGAACTGGCTTTGTCGAACATTTTAAGTATTAATTAGATCTGAAACTGCGACGGGTTGAGTGGTTCTGCCTGAAACGGCGACCTGTTGGTGAAGTTCTTCTCATTATTCATTTAGCCGGCTCCAATCCACTGCTGGACATAGGCTTCATTCTGATAACATACTATGTTAACGTTGAAACTGTAAAATAAGGGTAGGTATACGTCCTACCGAGATGGAAGTGGTGTGTCGATATGGGCCAGCAGCAGGCGCGGTCCGGGGGGAGGCGGGGTCCTGGGGGTCGTGACTCCCCCAAAATCATTCAAGCTGCCGAGAGACTGAATAATTTACGTACTTATCAATTAACCATTTCCCTAAAAATATTCCTCGGCACCAATGGTGACCCCCCCCCCAAATCTTGGGCTGCAACCGCGGCTGGCCAGCAGTGGGGTCTTTCCATTTCGATCATGGTACCATCTAAGTCTTCCATTTCGGTTACGCTATCTTAGCTTTCAAGTTTCAATAAAGACCTCCAGAGTACCTAAATAATGCTAGGATAAAGCCCTTTTGAATTCTGTGCAAATTCATGTAAGATTCCAAAATTCGGATAATCCTTTCGATGATGATAATGACGAACAGCAATAGAAAACTATACTTCTGCTAATTCTCCTGTATTTCAATCTGATAATAAAGCACCTACTTAAAGGGCCTGTGGGCGATGCAAAGGACAGAATGTTATCTCACAGGGCTATTTCGGTAAGTCTGACGCGTTGTCCTATTGACGTAATTGCTGTATTCAAAAGTCCTTTAACGCTAGGGATTTGAGGTTTAATCTTGATGGAGCAAAGGACTTGATTCCATGAATAGTTCAGAACAGCATTGTAATCACTTGAGACTAGAAGACCAACGTGGTAATCTATCTACACTATAGCCTGCGCGCGACTGCTAGTCACCGCGTGGGGAATGTGAGCGGTGAGACGTCATTGACAAAATTGTCAGATTGCGTTAACTTGGTCTTTGTCTACCACCCCGTCTCAACGCTCACTTACCTCATGCGGTGACTAGCAGTCGCGCGCGCACTATACCTCGTAGTATCTAGTAAACACAAGCGATTACTGAGCGATGGATTGGGAAATGTCGTGAGGAAAGTTTTGAGTATGAATGTGAATAGCTGTAAGAGTAGAGGAAGACCGAAATAAACGATGGATGGACTGTGTGAAAGATGATATGGCTAGAAAGGGGATGGCTACTTAGTTGACGATTAATAGAGAAGTATGGAAGAAGACGTAGAAGACATGCTGCGCCGACCCCAAACAAATGAGGGATGATGATAATAGTTCAAGGGCTTGTGGCCAACTATTGCTGCCCACGGGTCGATCGATCAGGTTAAGCTACGCTTGCCGCGATTGGTCCGTGAATGGGTGAACATCTTTACATACCAAGACCCCTACTTGCTTCGGAAAGCACGTTAAGCCGTTGGTCCCGGCTGTCATTTGTAGATCTTTGACAGTCGTTACAGGTAGTCAGAAGCCCGAAAGTCTGACAACCAGACTTACCAAGGGGTATCATATTACCCAGTAATTGAGTTGTGGAGGTCCGATAGGCAGTCGCTCCATGTAAAGTACTGGTATTCGGCTGCATCCGGTTAGACTGGAAGCCGACCCCAACATAGCAAAAGGCTAGGCAGATGATGATGATGGGCTCGGATGGGTCCTGGGTTTTCGATTCCTGGTTCAAGTAGTATTGGGTTTTTCCATTAGCAAATTCGCAGGAGCCTGGAATCTCCGGATTTGTTGTATGGGATTTATATCTGAAAAACTATGGCTGTACTATACTGTATACATCTCTGCCTACTCCAAGCGTAAAGTCAAGAATGTTGATTATTTTCTGTTGTAATTGCTACTTTCGAGACATTCAACACCAACTGTAACCATAAGTGGATTATCTTGACTGATTTCATCTGAATGGCGTAAGCTGATATTTGACTTTCAATAATTGTTTAAACTTTTACGTTATGGTTGTAATTACGAATGAAGTTCAAAGGTGAGTTGACCAATAATAATGTATTATGAAATTATTATTTTTTTATTTTATTATTTATATGTATGTATATATAAATAATAAAATAAAAAAAATTAAAAGATAAAAAAAAAAATTATGAAATCCTTTTAAAAATATGAAAGCGACACCTTTTTTGGTCACCACGAAAATGCCCAGTCTTATTGGTCCACTTATTTATTTATTTTATTTATTCACAAGGCAACTACAACAGGTAACAATCACATTAAATCACTAGGTTCACATTATAGGTTTCGATCTGATTATCACCCAAAGCGTAATCGCACAACATGACTAGCAACAACACAATAATGAAGACAACTACAGCAAAACGCTTGTCCACTTGTCGCAACCACTTGTCGCAAGCGCTACTTTTGATCATGAGGATCTGGGTTCGATTCCCGGGTCGGGCAGTGTTATTTGTTGTTTTCATCTTGGATTTCTTAGTAGCAGCCCGGAGTCTGGATTTGCGCCCGGTTGATGGCAATAGGCTCGCCCTCTCCGAAGTAAGGGATCTAAACATAACTGGCGAAATGTGAGGGTAGGTACTATAGGTACACCTCTGCCTAACCCTTTGAGGAATACAGGCGTGGTGTTATGTAAAAGCATGAAATCGACTCCTTTATTGTTCACCATGAAAATGCCCAAAAATAGACTTGGAGGTGATTGACCATAAAAAAATACCCAAGTATCAATTTGGGCTATCTAAAACTCCATGACGCTTGCCCTAAAAAAACTTGTTACTGTTTTCATAATTATTGACCGCTCCACTACGCAATATCATTTTAATTCAAAGTCAATACCACTGAGTTCAATGACTTTTTAATTAGATGTTTTTTTTCTCACCTTCCACTACTACGTACTCTATATGAGTCAGTCACGCCTCTAACATGTATATGGAAAGGCAGCTGGTGTCAGATTGCAGGCATTGCTATTGACCGAGAATGTGGGACTTAGTATATAGTGTTACGAAGAATACTGATCATTTCCTCTGATGTTTTATCGGCAAATAAATATGTTACATAGCCTTGTAGCCTTATTATACACAAGCACTAAAAAAGGATTTTTAAAAAATTCATCCCCTTCAAGGGTTTGTATGGACGTTCACCAATTTTGAAGTTAGAAACATGGAAGTGAGAACTTATGACTTCTGTTTATAAGTAAAAATTTGTTGTAAGTATCATCGCCTTTTGGAAACTGTACCCTATAGGCTCCTGCAGACAGGCACAACGCGAAGATACGGCGCGATTCTGGTAGAACAATTTCCATTAAGTTTCCATAGAAATTGTTCTACCAGAATAGCTTCGCGCCTGTCTTAAGGCTCCTGAGAAGTTGCCGATCACAAATTCACTCGGGCACGTGGCTGTCTCTTAAATGATTACCTACCTAGTAATAATAGAAGGGACAAAAAAAAATGACTACCTTTCATCAATTCGAAGCCGACAAACTCGATTGGTCATCTAATTACAACTATTTATGCGCACAATTAACATATCTCCAAGGCTGTCCTGTCATCTTTTCCACTTACTAAATCACACTTCTATAGAACTAACGGTCAAAATCAAAGGTCACCGAATGATCATACACTTGTTGAGATTTCACTCTCATCATACTGTCATCAGTAAATAGGTTTGAACACCATTAGTGGGGTCAACGACACCGGGCGTTCACCCCATCAGCTGACCGCAAGTTTATGATGTTCACGGTAAAACTATTGTATTTTTATTGTGAATTACTAACAATGACAATCATTATTATGATCATGACAGTAAATTGTGATATTTATAGAAAAACTTAAATAATTCAATTTTTTCCAAAAAAAAACTAAATAAATTATCTGTGGAATTATGGCAGTAAAGTGTTATATCGCCATTTTTGACTCATTAAGATAATTATAATGTTTTCTATACTGTTAGAAAGTCCTTGACGAATTAATTAAGTGCCTAATTGATACGCACTTTTGACGACAGAATCATTCGATCCAAGAATCGTCTTGCGTCAAAGGTAAAGTCAAACGCCAACTCTAACTACATTTTCCGAGAAATACCAAAGACTAATTAATTAAAGTTCGCCAAAAGCCATTACAACAACTTCCATGAAATCTTAAACCAAATTCAATTTTATAAACTGTGAACTAGGAGATAATTACGATATTTTCTTAGAATCAATTAGATAGCCGAAACATATGCCACTAATGGAAACTGACTAGTTTATTCACACCTACAGCTTTCCAATGATTTATATAGATGACCAAAAATATTGTATTAATTAGAGCTAGGGACGGATTAGATTAATTATCGTGGACTTTTATGAATTTCTTGATTGATAGTTCGAATCATTTAATTGATAAAGCACAAATATTAAACTTAATTGTTAAAACAGTTATGAATTGACGTAAACGAGAGCCAAACAGATGCTTTATCATGTTCGTAATCAAGAAAATTATAGTTACTTTATATCATACAAAAATATAAATGCCATGGTAGTAGACAGTCTCCTAACTTTAAAGGGATACTTTCGACTCGATTTGCCCTCAGAAACTGTCAATGTCAAAATAGTTGGACCAGTGCAGCGGGAATTATTCTGGTACACTGTGACATCATTGCGAATTCAATTCTCATTAAGCAAGTTAATTATACAGTGTTTTAGCTAATGACCGCGATATTATGTATGGCCACAGATAATGCAGGAAATTTAGGCCAGCGATACATGCATGCGCTTAAAACCAATTACTGAGTTAGGGCGAGGCTACATTATTCTCAGGTTATAGATCAAACAGAACCTAATATGTTGCCGACATTTTTGGAACACTGTTAATTGCTAAAACGACAGCATATTTTTCATTTTCAATAAAAAATTGCCAAATTAGTTCAACTTTGATTAATTTCTTTAATTTATTTAGAGTCTGGTTCATATTTTGGAAAGGACATTAATATCGTCTAAAAGTCATTAAAACCGATCGGAAAGACACGTTGATAGGTTTTAATATGAAAAATGTATTGTGGTTCAGTTATGTGGTCCCATTGGGTGGTTATAACGGTTATTACTCGACATAACTGTCAAAACGTTGTTTAGAGGTATCATTATCAGGCTTAAGACATTAATAATGAAAGGCGTTGTGTAACAAGCCTCGAAAGCCTCGAATGTGCTCAAGCCTTTATCAAAAATATCGTGATTACCACGCATCGGTGTCGTCGCGTGACGTGCCGCTATAATGAACGAGTTGACAAGTCAGATAATTAAACGCAATGACAACACTAACCATAGTACAGAGTATGGCAACACTCCTTGTTATGATCGATAGCACACCTGGGAATATTAACCTTAGGATACTAGCTATGGGGTTCAAAATCCTGTGACGGTTTACATAGGTAATGACGATAATGTTGCCGTGTGTAAATATAGTTTACAAAAGAATGAATGAAAACTCTTTAGTGATTCTGTATTGACGGTCTTCCTTTGTAAGGGTCATAAAAACAAGTATGCTAAGGAATCGTATGGCGTCCACCTGATCGGGTGATTGTAAGCAAACACTTGGTTTCCTTTGTTCGCTATTAATAGTTATTTGTTGATGTGATATGAGATGTTGAGATAAAGACATGTCGTAAACTTGTTCATAAATTATAGGTACGTATAGTTTATCCTTACATAATATTATAAAACAAAGTCCTCCGCCGCGTCTGTCTGTCATCCTGTACGCGATAAACTCAAAAACTACTGCACCGATTTTCATGCTGTTTTCACCGATGGATAGAGTGGTTCTCGAGTAAGGTTTTAGTATATAATAACCGACATCCTCGCGGGCGAAGTCGCGGGCTTCAGCTAGTATAGTATATTTATGTTATGTGCTTGCGAAAAGTTTTGTAAACGGGCATCAATTGTAACCTAGAGATGCTAGAAAATTATTATCCTCCTTCTGGGGCAGTCGGATAAAAATTGGATTTTAACAGCAATTGATTGCAGGAGTTTTGGTTATGTATAAAAAAAAACACAAAACAAAACACGGCACAGCACGACACGTATCGGATATTTCCCAAAGGTCAGGATTTTATAAGCTGAACTCTGAAGTTTCTAAAACTTGCTAAACAAGAAAATGGAAATTGCAAAATTTCAGCTTGCTTACGAAAACCGAAAATCCTTCACAAAATATTACAAACGAATTTCTTCAAATCATGCGCAGGCTGAGCCGCCAATCCGCCTCTATGAAGCAACCTAATAGGATGTGCTAGTATCTGTGGCGGAAGCGGTTACTGCCACGCGACGTTGCGCCTGAGTTCACTAAATGGTAACATGGCGGGCGCATGCGCGTAGGGTTGCCAACCGTCAGGATTTGTCCGGACATGTCCGGCTTTTTGCACCCTGTCATTTCTCCGGAGTTTTAGACAAAAGGGGATTTGTTATGAAATATAAAAACTTAGCCTTGTACAGGACTTTCTGTTTTTTATTTTTACTTCTTTATATAACAACTTTTGTTTTTATATTTCTATGATTGTATTGCTTTTATTCAGATTAGATATATACATTTACATTGTGTTACATATTATACTAAATTAACTAAAAAACTAAAACTAAAAGGACTAACTAACTATACCACTAAATATAAAAACAAAGGGACTTCGTAGCATACGTCCGTATCGCTGTCATCCGAAAACGTGATTGTGTTTAGTTAGTTTGTGACCTTCCTGCGCGAGTCCCATTAAATACTTTTACTTTTCCTTTCTTTTACATGATTTCTGAAAAAATAGATTTTAAAATGTGAAAAGGCCGCCAGTCCGGTTTATTGCCAGGTCTTTTCAAATTTCTTAATGGTCACCCTACAAGCGCGTTGTGTAACGCGGGACGACCAGGGTTCCGGTTTATCGGATGCATTGTGTGGTCGGTACTTTGAGGTTTATTTTGATGATAATTGAGCTTAAAGTACTTTTGAAGTTGAGCTACTGTGTGGTGCCCTTACTCAGCATTCTGATGATATGGTTTCACAGTAGTAACAGACGATTTGTTTCAAAGCTTTTTCTTTAATTTTCTTTTGTCATTAATTTCAGGTTCATCAGCAATACATATTCATCAACTATAAAATGCCCACAATGAATCAAACACAAGGTTCGCAAAGGAAGATATGCGCCATGTCATAGACAAAGGAAATAGCCATAATAACAGGATTAGGATGCACGCTCCTTGAAGAGTCGGTCGTTCATGGGTCGGCCATGGACAAGCAACACTCAATTACTAGACAAAATTGCCCCAGCTGATAAGCTTTTATTGGACATTATAAGTATCCACCTCCAACTATACACGAGATAGTGAAAGAGCTATGCTATAGTATACATTTCAAATTAAACAATCTACGCGACCACTAAACCAGTGGTGTAATAATGAAATAAAAATTAATGAACCAATAAAAAGTGAAACTTTAAATAGCTCTTTCTTACCGTTTCATTACTTAATGAGCAGTAAACGTTTTGTTATAGCTTTTGGTACAAGGCAGGAGTCTATCAACACATATTTATCGAAACCAACTGCAGACTAGTCGTAAAAACAGAATGAAATAGGCACGACATTATATGCTCGTACTATACCAACATACTTCCCACAGTAAAGCCACTAACAGGCGGGCTTACATTATGTATCTGAAGCATTCCAACCGAATTTAATATGCACCAAACTGCGAGGCAGACGGTCCACGTCAGCTTGCAGATCCCCTGCATTTAGTGCAACGCGAAGCGCTTCTAAAACTATCCGTCTAATAGCAACGATGCCACATTTCAACCGCAGCAAAAAAGGGCAAATTAAATCTGGCAGCACAAGGACAGGTTCAAGAAGATGGAACGGGACAGCGATATCATCGTTGATGGCATCTTGGAGAGTTAAGGCGAGACAAATCGATTTAAGCGCAGTCTGTTAAGACATGAAATCGGATTGGAGACAGGGACAGAGATATCTGAGTTCCTTTGGGAAAAAAGCGTCGAGTTGCAGTCGCTTGAAAGCGACCGGGAACGGGTAAGGTCGTTGCCATGTAAACAGAAAAAAATATGGAGATCTTTTGTAAGAGATTAGCCGCCAAAAATGAGGAGTGCTTTCTGGTAAACAAGATCTCAGCGGACGCGTGTTAAATCTGTAGACAGTATCTAAATTTCTCTGAAAAGCTCGAGGTGGAAGACTTCTATCGTGGCTCGGTAAAATGTTCAACAAAATAAAATATAAGGTGTAATGGAGAGGGTTTGTAAAAAACGCACCGGACTCACACCCTCGTAAATGAACAGCAGCCCTAATGGGGTTTGCATCGCCCTATGTAATGGGGTCGGATTCGCAAAGGGTCCGTTAATCGATTTAGTGGTATGTAATGTACGTACCGAGCTGTTTCAAGTGGTACATTTATATGTGCAAACCGTAATCTCGTTCATTTCTCTAGAGTTGAGTACTTTACTCAGTTCAACGAAATTAGAGGAAGATTTCATCATTTTGAAAAGCATCCAAACATTCAAGAGTCGAAACACTCTGCTAGTGACTTGCCAGACAGTTTTCCAAGAAAGCAATAAAGCAATTTATCTGGACGCGCGATCCCGTGGATATCTCGCGTGAGACTAGGCTAGTGTACCGACCGACACACACGTGATTTTTACGCGCACTATTTATAAGCTGCTAATGTGAGCAGCTAGCGGTGTAGACAAACGTTTGAAGCGAGAAATTATCGATATCGATAAATCCCCAAGACAATAATAACAATGTTACAGATTAGCTCCCGACAAGACAAAAGGGTGAATACTAGATTCTGACGCTAGCAAATGAAGTTTTGATGTGCATTAGAGAACAATAGGAATACCATCCACCTCATTAATCCACCTGTTCTGGGTTTAAGGTAGATAAACCATTATTTTGACACAGATATTGTACGTTCAGTAAATTCTGCGACTGCAATAGTTTGTGTAAAAACAAAGCGATTGTGGTTTGGTAAGTCTAGTCCGCTACGGTAGCCAGGGATATAATTCAAAATAAATCCTCGGGGCAAACCAAATTACATTACTTCCCAACCTAGGGTATAAGCCGTTATCTCTTAAGCTTTAACGTTCCCTATTACAGCATATTGAATCAATATAACGAACGCAATAAAATTATCGTGGCCGAGTAAACATGAATCTATTTCCAAGTCAGTATGAGTATTTGATTAATCATCGTGTTTTTGCTTTTCCACGCTAATTATAACACACTAACGCTTCCTCAAACGCACAACAGTGTACACGTGAATTAAGTATCTTAAGTTTCAAGGATGCTTATTGTTTACAGATTTAATGTATTTAAATAAGTAAAGCTTGAAGAACAAAGTGTCCACAATAGGTGGCGATTGATTTCGACATTTCTTTCCACCTATTGTCGACACTTTGTTCTTCAAGCTTTACTTATTTTAGCTCCACATGTTTTATTGACGTTTATTTTTCAATAAACGTCAATAAAACATGTGGAGCTCGCAATATACGTAAAGCTTTATGGAGATGGCGTAGTGATGTTATGCTGAAAGGGAACCCCTGTTACTGGCTCTGAATACCGAGATTGGGAAGTCGTATGCTACAATAACCTGTTTATTTTGCTATTGACTATAAAGGAAAGTTAATGTTGAAGGGGAAATGTTTAGAAAGTAATTAATTTGTTGGTTTCGTTAATTAAAAAACTAAACAAAAGCGCTCGTTCGAGACCTGCAGCTTTTGCAGGAAATGACAAATTCAACTTGCCACTTTGTACTTAGCTTTGCCAGGTGAGTTTTCAGAATATAAAACATAATCTTATCGATAAAAGAATATCGATATTTATGCATCCCGATTATCTAAAATTAACGTCAGTCGACGCTCAATGCTCAAAGAGAATGGACTTGTTTGAGACTTTTAAAAACTCTGTTAATTTTTTATTGCGAAAATAACCGTAGAGTAATTCAATAATGTTAGGAAAAACAAGATATCTTTACTGCACATGACATTTTTAACATAAACAATTATCTAAATTAAACCAAACTCCTCCTACAAATTCGAAATAAATAATTTCTAAATACATTAAAATGTTCATTAAGTTATTTTAAGAAATACATAAATAAAAGGTGTTCTCGTGCGTCTGTACTGACGTCACAGATCCACGGTATACAGTTACCAGTACACAGAACAAGATTCTATAGAAAAGCGGAACAGTTTCGAATTTCATTTTATAGTTACAGCATCTTAAAATAACGTTTGTTTAACTAAAATATATAACACTTACGTGAGCACTGTTTTGTTTAATAAACGAGTTCTTGGTGGTCTTTTAATAATATCTCAGAAAACGATTTAAGTAAGTATATTTAATTTATTCTCTAACTTAAAAATCTTTTCTTAATTCTCTCCGAGTGCTTACTCATTCTTACTTTCGCTTGCCTGTTTGCTGTTTCTTGTGCTACCCTAATATTGTTAGTGAAAACTTTTAATTGGCCTTCTTTCACTAACTGTCAACTATCTTTATCCTAGCTGTAAGTTTTCTAAAGAAATAAAATTAAAATAAATATAAAAATATGAGACTGATGACTGGACGAGCTCGTGGCTAAGTAATAACAGCTACACGCTTCTATCCATCAGGTTAAGCTACGCTTGCCGAGGTTGGTCGTGGATGGGTGACCATCTTCACATACCGAGACTACTCCGGGCCTCGGAAAGCACGTTAAATCGTTGGTCTCGGCTGTCATTCGTGGATCAGTCGTTACGGGTAGTCAGAAGCCCGGAAGTCTTACCAAGGAAGGTTGTGGAGGTCAGATAGGCAGTCGCTCCATGTAAAATACTGGTATTCATCTGCATCCGGTTAGACTGGAAGCCGACCCCAACATAGTTGGGAAAAGGCTAGGCAGATTCAAATATTCCACCTGTTGCTAGGGATCGCTAGGGATTGACATTTTTATATAATTATTATACTTATACATTATTATATATTATACTAGCTGATGCCCGCGACTTAGCCCGCGTGGATGTCGGTTATTATATACTAAAACCTGACTCGAGAACCACTCTATCCATTGGAGAAAACAGCATGAAAATCGGTGTAGTAGTTTTTGAGTTTATCGCGTACAGGACGACAGACAGACGTGGCGGAGGACTTTGTTTTATAATATGTAAGGATTATACTGACCTGAAATCATTATGGTATCAACCTCTCTAATATTTCTTGGTCATTGGACGTAAGCAGTGGTCCTATTCTTTATGTAACTCGACATTTAATGTATTGCGCGATCGTATTGTTACTAATACCTATGTACTAACATCAGTACGTTTAATTACGTCACTATTTAGTAACTGGACTGGACTGCCTTGTTGGTCTAATGATTGCTTCGATTGGTATTGCTTGGTCTGGCAGTGTTATTGGTTTTTCCGTCAGTAGCAGCCCGGAGTCTGGATTTGTGTCGGGTTTTTGGATATAGACCCACACCCTATTACATGTTGGACTAAACCATAACTGGCGAGTTGTGAGTATAGGTCCACCTCTGCCTAACCCTTCGGGATTACAGGCGTGATGTTATGTTAAAGTCTATTTACTAAATATCACTGTGGTAATGACCGCACCACATTGATTAACGTTTTCATAGATCATGCCGTGCGCGTCAAACTATTTGCCAGACATGAATAATATTTTGTGCAGTTACAATACGTCAGTAGATGCAAGTAATTACGAAGTGAAATGAGTGTACATTATTCGTGAACTGTTTGTGTATACGATTTGATGAAATATTTAATCGTACAATATTTCAGATATTAAGCCTGATACATATGGTGCGATTTAATTGCCTGCTGCATACCATAAGTAAGCAACAATAAAAGTTGCAAAGTGTTTAGACGGAGCAAATCATTTGTAGCTTCAATTGTATTGTATGTCACAGGCAAGAAATTTAGGCTTTTCAAAAACGTTTTTATGTAAAAACAAATACTCAAAAGACATCTTTCATTTCAGTCTCTAAAAAGTTTTTACAAAAATTACCAATCTTTTTTTTATTTTCCCATTAGCATTGCAAATCGACATTGTATACTTAGAGCCTGCCTACACAAAAGACAATAAATAATATTGTCATATAACTTGGTAAGCCATAAATCAATATTCGAAACACCTTGTAAGTCGCTTCATGCCTTCCTAAGTAGCTGTGTAGCTTCCCAATCATTGACCACAATGCCTGCTTTTTTTTCCTCTTGGCCGATCTCAAGGTCGAATATCTTGGAAACGGTAGCCAGGGCGTTGGCACTAGTTCCTTAAAGCTGGTATTGCGATTGCGCGATTTTATGGTAAGTATATTATGTAAGCTTTTTTTTATGGTAAGTTTATTAAGTGTTCCTGAACATAGATTTAAGTGTTTCTGTTTTTATGTTAACACTTCTGTAGAGTTTTCCTTATTATTCAGCTTTATTTAAGAACATTCATATTATGAATGTTATTCCTAAACTTGGAGAAAGCAAGTCAAAGTCCCTCTCTATGAGAGGAGGACTGTGTCCCACCAGTGTGAACCTTATAGCCTAATTATTGTTTTTTTGGTGTAAGTCGAAGTTTGATAGCGTGATGCATAATTGTTATTTTAAACAATGATGATAACCTAATAAATAACAATAATTGAGAACTTAGTGGATTTCGTAACGCCTATTCCATGGTATTTATTCAATGGTTAATTAAAGTGAACAGTAGAGAAACGAAGCGTGTTGCTGTATTCAATTTGTTGTTTATTGAGATAAAGGCCACCGGGGTCCGTCTTTAAATTAATAAATGTTGTAAACCTATAATTGGGAATTTTCCTTACCTTGAAATATTAATTTTAAAAAAGGTTTATTAAAGTTAAACCCTCATGGCAAAATACAAGGTGCACTTGTAATAACTAAAACCAGAAAAGAGATGACGAAATTTTGCGCACAGCAGATTTTTTTCGGGATTTAAGGGTTGGTTCCATAGTAAAAGTTGTTCATAATAATGACAAATGAACTTGGTGGATTTCGTAACGCCTATTGCATGTTATTTATTCAATGGTTTATTAAATCATAAAGAAACGAAGCGTGAAAACTTTATCGGAATCTAAAGTATTTAATTAGGAACATGTTGTTGTATTCAATTTGTTATTTATTCAGACAAAGGCCACCGGGGTTCGTCTTTAATTTAATTAAGGTTGTTACCTATAATTGGGAATTTTCCTTACCTTAAAATATTAACAAAAAATAGGTTTATTAAAGTTCTCATGGCAAAATACAAGGTGCACTTGTAATAACTGAAAACCTGAAAAGGGGTCATTGTACTCATCATTCTCTGAGACAAATATAGAGAATAGCCGATTCCTTTCGGACTTCAGGGGTGGTTCCACAATAATAGTTGTTCATAATGAAGATTAAAATGACCTCTTAAAGAGCTTTTCAGTCATTTCAATCATAACTGATAGAATGACTTTAATTCATGAATTCCTCAATTTTTTTACTTTAGGTAGATCACAGCAGATGTTTAATTCATGAATCACCACTATGCAAGCGTACCTATTTTGTATAGTTTTCCTCATGAGAAGGTATAGTTTTAGATCATTTAGCGGTTTTCCGGTTCATCCGGACAATGGGTTTGTTTGTTGTATGTAGTACATTGTACTTGGTACATTATGATTTCAAAATACATAATTTTAATTTTATTATAAAAATTTCATTTATTACAATTTGCTACCGAATGTATAATGTAATATGACTTTACTAGCTTTTAATTTATTTTTATTAATCAGTTTGAGGTTTTGTTTATTAAAGGAACAAAGTGTTTGTTCATAATTTTTTTGATTACTACGAATGCGCAAGCCCGAATTTTACATTAGTAATAATCAATTTTGAAATTAATAAACATTCGTTTTCAATTATTATAGCAGTAATAATAGATGAACCAAATAACTAGTTAATTGAATTTTAATCTCCAATCAATGGTTCTTATGTTCTTATTTGTTATGTAACAATATTGTGCTGATATGATTTTGCAGATCGATCACTGAAGAGATAAAAACAGCAAAGATTTAGGCTGTGTATACACAGACCATTGTATGATGTGATTTTATTACAAGTTCGAACATTGAATTTTGTCCGTACTACTACTGGAAACAATTAAGTAGGAGACAAAGGGTTACAAATGTGTGTACTAGCTGTGATTGTGGAATTATTGGTGTGGGTTGCCGAAAGAGCCATAGTCTTAGTTTTAACTACGATTTAATTTTAGTTATGTTTTATTAAGCAAATATTTAATCAAAATCCACGAGAACCTACTGCCATCTTTGCAATTTGGCAGAGTAAAAATCAGTATGGAATAAAATTTAAAAAAAAGCCTTTACGAACCCATTCCTCAAACAAATTCTGCTGTTGCTATGCAATCTCGCTATTCCACTTTATTCTCTACAGAAAATTTATAGCTCCACTAACACACAGCATCATGCAAGTCATTAAGCTCATAATGCCAAGGTCCAATGCGTAACGAATACGTTAAACACATCGTGCGTACGATTCGCAACTCCTGCGCAGTCTCGAGTGTGATCAATCTTATTTTAAGAGGGATGGATGCTATGAGGTGGCCCTAAAAAATAATATGCGTACGTTTCTTGAAAATTTTGACGTAGGTATATTTAAATTAATTACACGGCAATTATGATAAAATAATTACTAAATTATAATAATTTTAAATATCAATATAACTCTGGAAATTATATTTGCTGCAAATCGTAGTATTTTCACGAAATAGTCTTATTTGCAGCAAATATAGTTTTGCAAAAACCTTAGAAATGTTGAATTTCGTGGGCTGCATTGACGGATCCCCCTTAACTCTGATCTTCTGAGATAGATAGATAGACAATAGCGATGTCCAAGCAAATTTCGCATAACAATAGCAGGGTGTGCGGAGCGTGAAACACTTTCTATGTTGCGCAAGCGACGATCATGCGATTTTTGACTGATCCTATAAGTATTGTAACACAATGGTCATAGTTGTTGTCAGTTCTGCCTTGAGGTGTGTCATAAATGCTCCTCCTATTTGTCTCGTGTTCTCGTCCCTCAGGGTTTGCAAGATGCTCCAGGGATTATGTTTTTTATTGATAAATTGATAGTGAACTAATAGAGTTCAAGACAGGGTGCAAGAGATGATTTCCTGTGGTGTGTATTCGTGCAAGCTCGCAAATATTATCACTCGATATAGCATTTGCCGCTGTCTGTGCTAACCCTTATATCTCATATCTTTTGGAAATGAGTATTGTTGTCAGAAGAAACATGTAGCATACGGATTCATTGAAAGTAACTTTAACAAACATTTAAAAAACTCCAATTTCACTGTTGTCCTTATTCATCCCACGGCTGGACAAAGACCGCCCCACATGGGTTCCAGTTAAGTATTTTTTGTGATTGCTTTTTAATTTAATTACAAAGAGTGGACACTGGTTTGTGTTAGGGGGAAGGGGAAACTGGCACCAATCCGCCCTTTTGTTGAAAGTGATGCATTGCCAAATGTTACACAAAGCGATTTAATATGAGTAACATTTGCTACTAAAAAGTGTGACTAAAGATTTCTCCGTCACTCTTTTTGTTCCCAGATTTTAAATATGGTTATGAGATGTATTGAATTGGGATCCCATGACTAGTCATGCTTTGTCAACACACAAGTGTCCTGACAAAGCTTCAGCATCGGCAAAAATCTGATTGAAAGCCAGAAAATTTTCCGTATCATTAAAACTCTTTAGAAAATGGAGTACCAAACCAACTCCGTACATAGTTCCTCTATGAAACAAAAAATAAAACTGGTACAATTAGTTAGTCATTTAACAAATCGATAATAATTTATTAAAGGTCTCTCATACCAGTCAAGGTGATATGGCTCCATTTGGCGGCTGTACAAAGAATGAGGTCAATTACCTGTAACAAAAAAGACATTATTAAAAAAAAAGTATTTGTGTTACACCGTGTACAAATGGGATCATTTTTTCTCGGTATGAAACAGATAAAGAATATTGGTACAGTCCATGACATAATGTCTTCGTTGTTTTTATGTAAAATCGTGATAGGACAATTTATTTTCTAAATTTTTTTTTAAGAAGCACTAATAAGAATTGGTATTAATTAGAAGGCACAACCTTCATAAGCATCATTCCAAAAAAAAAAAAAAAATGTTCACCTATCTGCTTCAAACCTAACTCAAAACTACTCGTGGATAAAATCTAAACTCCGAACGTTAATTTTGAGAAATGTTTCCTATATATCTTAAAGGAGATATGATGCAATAAACAAACAAGTGGGAGAAAGCATTGTTTGTAACAATTAACTAAAAGCAGTCGTGGTAACCGTGGGAGGCAACGACTCATAGTCTCATACCACGCAGTTATGGGCCAGAACTAATTAATAACATGATGTATTCCGAATAAATTATACACTGACAGATAGATAGTACGACTTTTATTATAAGATAGAATTGTTTCTTTAGTTTAGGTCTATTAATTTACATAGAAACTGCTTATTTAGCTGTCGGTTTTGCGCTAACGCACATTTACTTGTATTATAAAGCTCCAAGGAAATAGATAGTTAATTTATTGAAACCAGCTGTCACAGATATCAAGCACCTAGATTGTCATAACTTAGTATATCCAAAGTCCACGACACCCCACGCATTTAAGACCGGCACTCGATAAACCGTAATCTGAACCCCAGTCACAGATGCACTGAACAGATTAAACTAGTCTTAATAAGTAAAAGTTGATACAAAACAACTTTGACATCCTTGATCCCTGATATTTGTTGACTCATTGGCGTCTTAGATTTCAAATCTGATTGTTAGCAACAAGTCTGTGCTTTCTCAATACTCGCCTCGATTGAGCTTAGTAACTTAAAGCTAACTTTAATAATAGGACTATGAACATGGAAATTCTGCGATAATGTCAAGTCACTGTAATTAGCAATGACATACGTTGGACAGAACAGTATTAATAATTATAATAAATTCATTTATTTCCTCATAAACAACAATTTACGTAACTAAAGTTCTTCTGAACAAATGTGTGTTGTAAATGATTGTTTTATTGTGTCAGTGACTGTACCGGGTTGAGTGTGCCATAGAGGAAAACTTTTTGAATTGGCCACGCTATAAACAGGATAAATGATTGTCTATGGGCGCTGTATTGTCTAGTCTAGACAGAGTCATGTGTTCAAAATGTCTGTGTCTAGGCGGTAAGAACGTCTTTGTGTGTGAAGTGAACTGTTGCCTGGAACATGTCTTAACAAGGGGTGCCGTTAGTTTGTGGTTTATCAAAGGGGTAACAATGTTTGTGAAAGGCTCAGTTTCGAAAAAGTTTGGCAAACGAGTATACTAAAGTTTATTCAGTAGTGAACACCCAGAAAGGCAAGAGCACAGTACAATAAAGTAACAGTATTATGTCTCGGCAGGGACCTTGAAATGATTGGCCGCTCGTTAAATAAACCATACGCGTTCGTGCGTAACTGGAAGGTATACACTGAGATTTTGAAGCGCGTCGTTTCGGCTATTTTTCTATGAAGGCATAATACTGTAACTTATTTATACTTTGACACGAGTTTACGTATGTATGGATACAATACATTGTATTAGGTAATATACAAAATAAATATCTAACGATATTTTTGTAGCTCTGAATAAAATGCTTCAAGCAATCAATTTGAATTCCACTGAATACGCCCTATTTTCCAAGAATCCAAATATACCCTTCCTATCCTAATATATCCTTGTGTACCTTGCTTTTACTGACATATTTATTAGTATTTGCTAACTCACTAGCAATGCTCCAAGTTGCCGGTACCACCCACGGAGTATAGAAATCTCGGTACCTACAATATTATTATAGCAATGCCGCGAGGCACACCCGATATACCTGATAAGGTAACCTAGTGAAATAATAGTACTGTAGACTCCGAGAGAGTCTACGGCACCGGATCGAGTAAAACCCTTGATAGTTTAACTTATCATATTAATTAATGAAAATCAAGGAGACATTTTATATATCACCCGTCATCCAGTCTCAGGCCGTCTCTGAATATCTTCCTATTCTATTTTCAACTAAATTGTTGGAACGTTCAAAACTCACGGCTACCCTCTAGCCAGCCTGTACCACACGAGGTTGCGCCTCGCATACAAACTCCTTACAGTACCTACCTATGTTTTAAAACACATAAAACAAAGAATGTAGAAAGAGTGTTTGCATAATTATGATAGTGCGTTTTACCGTGAGTGACATTAGAAGGACCGCTTGTTAGCAACAAAGCCAACTTTTACACACAAGGGCCTTACCACAAAAACTTAGACACTAATTGTTCAACGCGTGTTTAATGTCAGTTTTATGTCAAACTCCATACAAAAATGTCATGTTTAAAAGGTGTTTAGGTTAAACAACTGATAAACACGGTTTTATGGTAATAAGGTTAGAGTTCCGTACTCGAAGTAGGAGTGTGGCGCATTTATCGTCACAGATAGAAATCACAGATATTAAAAAATAGCAGATAGCAATTGCTCTTAACAATAAAACATATCTGTTACTTAAGATAACAGATACTCAAGACTGTTACCGCGGCTGTTATTGTTAAAACTTTGGATACGATTTTCGACTTTAACGAAAAGAAATACAGAAGATATTCAATTGAGATTTATACGTATTTATCACCTGTACAAAAATAACAGGCTGTTATTTAATAACAGATAGATACGATTTTCGACTTTAAACCAAAAGAAAAAAAGAAGATATTCGATTGAGATTTAAATTCGTATTTATCGTCCGTACAAAAATAACAGGCTGTGATTTAATAACAGATATTTGGATCTGTTATTTTTTTGTCACAGTCACAGTGATAACAGATATCGTGTTTAACCTGTTACAACCCATCTCTAACTCGAAGGGTGCCAAACGGCACCTTATTACTAAGCCTCCGCTGTCCGTCAGTCCAGTCTGTCTGTCAGCGGGCTGTATCTCATGAACCGGAATAGGTAGACACCAAACTTAATTATGACTCCCGCGGCTTCTTGCTAGCATATCCCACGGGAACTTACTACCGCGATTAAAAGAAAACTATGTGGTAATCCAGGTAATGTATTGTTTTCATATAACTGTTTACGCGGCGCAAAACAGTACCTGAAGCTCCCAGTCGGTATAAATGGGAATTAAACATATCAGCGAAATGTGGGTGTATTGTACACCTCTGCCCAACCCTTCGAGGAATACAGGCGTGATGTTATGTTATTGTTTCTTTTAATAGAAAGAAAGAAGAAAGAAAAATGCGTTTATTGGCATTGTAGCAGAAAAATACACCTTAAAACTATAAAAACAGAATATAATACAGATCGAAACTGCTCATGCGCCTGGGTTCTGGCTGGCCAGAGAGATAAAGATGGGAGATACCGAAGATAACGACCATTACGATAACGTCCATTTTATTCTTCAAGTAAATACTTGAAGAATAATATGGACACGAATGGCGGAAGATCGCGTGTTGCCACAAAGTTTAGAAAATCCAGCAGACTGCGAAAAGGCGCGATCAGTCGTATACGCAGACATGGAAACCAAAATAACAGAGAATCAGAGTTCAACTTATTTATACAATCAGTCTGCCTAACCTTTTCCCAACTATGTAGGGGTCGGCTTCCAGTCTAACCAGATGCAGCTGAATACCGGTATTTTACATGGAGCGACTACCTATCTGACCTCCACAACCCATTAACTGGATAATACAATACCCCTTGGTAAGACTCGTGGTCAGACTTTCGGGCTTCTGATGACCCGTAACGACTGTCAAAGATCCCAGGAATGACAGCCGGGATCAACGGTTTAACGTGCTTTCCGAGCCACGGAAGAGTCTCAATATGTAAAGATGGTCACTCATCCACGGACCCATCCCGGTAAGCGTGGCTTAACCTGATGGATCAACCCTTGCGCCTCTTATTACTTAGCCACAAGGTCCTCCGACTTATTCATAAAAAATAAACGCATATCAACCACACAAAATTGTTGGTTCAATAACATTTCTGATCCAACTAACGTAGGTACCTAGTCATTGGAATCCATTTGAGTGAAGCATTGTATTAGGATCCAATCAAGCATGTAATTTCATTCCAAAAAACACAGGTGTTTGTATCCAGTAATGGTTTTGAGCTAGACCAGTCTAAGTGTAGGGCGATGACCTGGGTCTTTGATAAAATATCCTTCTATAACTTTTTGTGTTGTAGAACATGTTTGTGTGTTCGTAGATTTAATGATAAGTATGCAATCAGACGATAATTAGCATAGCAAACCCGTTTCTGCAAGATAAGGGTGTGGCTTCTGTACACTAGCAGTTTTCTAAAATGTTGATAAACCAGCTGTTCCCGAGACTTTATCTGCGCTCCAGGTTGAAAAGTAGCCTATGTCCATCTCCAGGTCATGGTATACCCATGAGCCAAATTTCATCCAAATCCGTTCCGCCGTTCTTGCGTGAAAGCGTCACAAACCAAATAACTGAATTTTGCATTTATAATATTAAGTTAGGATTGAGAAGTTACGATTCGGATACGGAAAAATATTGCTGAAGAGTTTGTTGCACTGTCTGTTAGGTATTTCAGAGGCGAATACAGGTCTTTGAAACTGCTGTTGTGGATTGAGTAAATATAAAAGGCAATGCAAATAAAATATCTCAAGAAATGAATTTTAAACTTTAAAACCCCGAGAATACTGGTATACTATTCATGAGTACACAAAATTTGTTCAGATTTATTGAAACAAAAGGGCCAAGTTACTCGAAAGGCCTGGAGGGTAATGTAACCGCCCGGGGCTCAACCCGAGCGAAGGTCAGTCTCTATGATACTTGTTGCTACAGCTCAGATATTGTGGCAAAAAGTTGATAGAATACATATTTTATTAGCTTGACGTTCGAAACGGTTTTTGCTGCTATTAATATTATTTTTCATCTCGACGGCCTAGAGACTGAATATGGGCTATAATGATGGCCGTGGGGGATTTTGACGTCATCTTCACGACGAATTGGTGATCACAGAAAGCTATTTGAACGAACAGGTTATGAAGATGTTAATTCGTGTATCTTTTTATAACACCCACGGGCAGTCACCCCTTTTCTTTGTCAAAAAGATGGCAGATTTTGCAGAAATTTTGATCATACCACGGTTCAATTATGTAAAAAAGTTATACCTGTTTCCCGAAGTAACCACCTGAACACTGATAATACTGCAACACCCTGATTTCCCTGAGGAATAGCTTGCGGAAGTTGGTTAACAATCTCGTTTCATGAAAAACCAAAAAATTCCATACTGTGTGTAGTGTGACGTAAGATCTGCAAAGAAGTAAACTGGATTCTGAATGTCTGACGCAATTAGGGATAGACTGTTCAGCAGTGTACAAATAGAAATAGTGGATGTATCGATTAGGAGGAGCTCGTGGCTAAGTAATAACAGCAGCACGGGTCGATCCACAAGGTTAAACTACCCTTGCAGGGGTCGGTCCGTGGATGGATGACCGTCTATACATACCGAGACTCCTTCGTGCCTCGGAAAGCGCGTTAAGCCGTTGGTCTCGGCTGTCATTCGTGGATCTTTGACAGTCGTTACGGGACAGTCTTACCAAGGGGTATTGTATTACCCAGTTACTGGGTTGTGAAGATCAGATAGGCCTAGACAAGTGACAATTGCTTCGAAAGCCTTTCGTATCTCTACAACGACTTTGACGGAAGTTTTTCGGTAGCATATGTCAGTTCTATACATTTTTGCCTTTTCCATCATCGTTATCGCTGATAGAATGTAACTTTGTCTAGGGCCTCTGGTATTCAATTGCATCCGGTTAGACTGGAAGCCGCCCCAACATAGTTGGCAAAGGCTAGGCAGATTGATTGATTTTTTGGATGAATCGATTAAAAGGGAACTACGGTAGATGGACACACAATAGGAAACCATAATAATAAAGAATAACATAAAAGCACTGGCTATAAGATTATAGGAAGGTCACAGAAATAATAGATGGATTGTGTGGAACATGATATGGCTAGAAAGGGGATGAATTAATATTGAGATGACGGCTGATGTATTTTTGAAAGAAGGAGGCATGACGTGCCCGGTGACGTGCCTTATCCAAAGAAATTGGGAAAAGTGCTAGAAGATAATGATTATCATAAAAACAGTGTGGTTCTTTGAGAGAGGGGTAGGTAGAAAGTACAGAATGTTACGTGCAAACCTCATTTAGTACCTCAACTTTGTCAATTTCTTAGAGATCTGTTAGAATATTAAATGTTATGTGCATTGTAAGTGATTACCCAATAACTCTGATAAGGCCGGCCACATTTATACACTCCCGTTCCGGAATTCCGTTTCGAAATGTCGATTCGGACTTTAGAAGGCAGCAAATCCATATAAAAGTCCTGCCACATACACACGGAACTCCGTTTCGAAATTTCGAATCGGAGTAAATTTCGAAACGGAATTCCATATCGGCCGAATAAATAATGCGGACAGAGTCACAGGGTTACACTGTAGTACATTGTAATTTACCATCATATTTTATGATCTTGTTTACATAGGGTTACTAGTCACGAATCTTTCATGATTGGTAGTTACCACGATCATTTTTAGCGTTGATATCATGCGTATTTTAAGTTCGATTACATCGTCGTCGTTAATAGGTTTTTCACTGTGATAATTAAATTTTATTACACTTGTAGTGTTTGGAATGTGACCGGCAAAATCTAATGAATACTGAAATTGCCAAAGTCAAGGAGATTCATTGAACTTGGTCTTGGTTTTCCGTATATGACTCTGAACGTAGGTGACACATACTATACCAGCTTTAATACCCCCACTTTGCCCATAATGGTCCAATTAGTGTCAAGTTGTTGACCCTAAATGGCCTTGAATACCGCCGTTGCAATTTTCTCCAGCCGTCTTACACGCAACGATAAAATCTGACATGTATGTACGTCCCACATTTTCCCTTTCAAAGGTAGCGGAAATAATGGAAATATTCAACATTTTAAAGGAAATTCACCAAATTATAATAGAGTAAAAACTAGTACTTTCTAATTGGGACGTAATTGCCGTTGTCTATGACTATGCAGTGAAGCTGTCTGGCTTACCTATTGTCTGAAACAATAACTAATTAACCCACTTTATCTGTCACTCAAATCGTTAACTGAGATGATCTTTTACTTTAACTGATCATTTTACTTTTTTAATTGATCGCTTTTTTTCTGTAGATTCTACAACCAGCAACGGCAGATGTTTTCAAAAGCTCCGGTTTTGTTCCAATTTTTGGAGACCGGCCTTCTTATAGCGTAATAATATTATAATAAATATTCAGTACACGATGTCTACATTGTTTACGAGTTGACCCGAATATTTTGTATTAATATACACCGAAACGCTAAAATTTAATAACAATTCATTCATAATTAAAAAATCTCTGAGTCAGCGGCGGCGTATTATCGCTATTTTATAGCCAGCAAGGAAAAGAAAGTAGTTACTAATCAAGGTACGTATATTCTAGCCACATCATCGTCGAAGGCCTTATAAGGCCCCTATTCGACAAGGTCGAGGTCTTGGCCATCTAAGGGCGCTGGTGGCGTGCCAGAGTCATTGAAATCCTTCCGATAGTTTTTTATACCCATTCGTACAAGACGTTTATAGATGAAGTACGTTTGAGAAGAGATTAAAATGATGGGCATGTTTATTTAAATAGTCGTGATTATTTTTTATGTCTTCGATCTTCCACTGTTTGGTTGTTGAGGTTATATGGCAGACAACATAGGTATTTCTGTATAAAGTTCTAACTGGTATTCAGCAAAATCGGGGTAAGACTTTGAAAAGAGAAAAATAAAAAGTTATTAAACTAAAACCCAACTACGAAAAATAAGTAAACTAAAAAGATATAAACAGGACATCACAGACAGACAAATTAAAAATCCGGTGTCACACCTTGTGACGTCACATAGCCTATAACCAGCGGACGGTTAAGAAGCTTCCAACGATACGTCATTTTTCAAATTTTGATGAGTAGTTTAGAAGTTATAAGGGAACACATGAACATATGTGCTTCGCCGTTATAGTCGGGTAAAAACGCAGCGGTAGCAACACGAGGAAGCAGTCACTAATTAAATTTGTGAACAATCTCATAATTTGCGAGATTATGAAAGCTCTAAATTGCTAAACATCTGTGAATTGTGCAGTTTGACGAGAACAAATTCACGAGATACGCTCTACGCTATATTCAGTCATAAAAGAAGAATTAATGAAAACACACGTACTGCCAGACCGGACGATATTACACTTTATAGCGAACATACAAGTTCAATAGCAATCACTCATGAATACTGCACAGTTTATGGGTGAAACGTGGGTGTTTTGGGGCAAAAAACATATGTTAATTTAATGCAAAAAACTGTATCGTTTAGCAATATGGTTGGATCAGAAATTACTAGGCAAAAAGGTGAACAGTTAGCGGTGTGGGCGCAAATGCGTAATGTAAACTAGGAGGTCAGTCATGTCAGTACAATAAACCAGAGTAGAGGCATCGACCTCTTGCTCAGTTATGGTATGATAAGCGACCATTACAGGAAAGTAATGGCTTTCAAATATGCGTATGGTATTTTAATGCCGGTTGCGTAGTTTAGGGTGGAGATTGCTGAACGTTGTAATTTTAGACCGAGCGGTGGTTGTTAACTGAGGAATCAAAGGTCTACCCCTTTAAACTGATTGGTGTTATAAAATTTGAACAATAATTAACACTAATATAAAATAAGAACTTATTCTTGGTCCAGTTCTTCTTAAAATAAATGTCCTGTGGCCTTTTACGCAGTATAATAAAGTAACAGTATTATATCTCGGCAGTGATCTTGAAATAATTACCTACGGCCGCTCGGTAGATAAATCTTCCGCGTCCGTGCGTAACTGCCGCGCACTCGATGCTGTTGCGTACTGATATACACTGAGATTTCGAAGCGCGTCGATTCGGCCGTTTTCCATGGAGATATAATACTGTTACTTATTTATACTGTGCTCTCTATAAAGAATAGTAATTAAACCAACTGTATCGCTTTTTAACATATTCAAATTTGTCATGTAGTCAAGTTCTTACGAGATTCTTTGACTGTCATCTCACGCAATATATTACATTACGGTTGGTGCCCCCCGGGACAGTATGAATTCAAAACACTCCTTTATTTTGGTCCTTATATACACTTTTGTTTAAATAAAATCATACATTCTCGCCCGTTTCATATTTTCGCTGACAATTTTCCAAATACGTGTTATTTTTCCAAGGACATTGTTGAAACCTCTAGACATTTCTTTCTCTGTACATATAAACCAATTCAGAACAAAGTTATGACTCAACAAACATTGTTTCCAAAGTTTTTATATAAATTTTATTCTCATCGCGTACGCACATTGATTGAGGCATCTTATATTGTGGTAATGTGCAATATTCTGTGGTTTATTACAGAGCGCTACGCCATATACTGGGTGGCCCATGAAACAAGGTCCAAAGCAACAAATTGTTTTTTCGTTATTATCACCTATCATGACAGAATTTCAACAAAAAAAAAACTCTATTTTTTACCTTTAATCTTATTCAATATAAAATCTAACAATAAATTAAAGGACTAACTATACAAATAAATGCAAAAAGAAAAGGATACTTAGGCGTCGAAATACTCGTCCGCATCGCTTAGTATTTGAATTGCTTTTGAAAGCTGTGGGTCCGTGGAAGTTTTTAAAACTACTTCGAGGTCATTGCCATCCTTCTTTTTAAAAGGTTGAAAATCTAGAACGAATCGTGTCGAGGAAAAATTTTACCTTTCGAGCTAAATTTTGGTCACTTTCGGTGACACATAGTATTTTTTAACGATCGTAGACCATAATTTAATGATATATAAAGAAAAAAATATGTGATATTGAAAAATATAAAAGTCCAAAGGCAAGTGAGAATTTCCCAAATAATATAGGCCGTTTAGCTCCTAAACTATAAATAATTGTTGAACATACATGGGGCTATTTCGAGACGCCCTTGATGAGAGACTTCTAAATTGTTTGTTTGGACATGTTTCGTGGCTGTACTTATATTTATTTTATTTATTAAAACTTTATGCACAAGTAAAAAAAATACTGTACAAAGGCGGACTTAATGCCTGAGGCATTTTCTACCAGTCAACCTTATAATTATACCTTCTTGTTCTAATGTAATATTCTAAAAGTATAATATAACAAAGTTTAATTGAAATGAAGCCTTACCCGTCAAGGGGGAATTTTGAGGGGAAGGGAAAGAAAAAATATCGCAACCCCGATATTTTAAGGTCGTAATGGTAGATGTCGTTACAACAATAAATGTTCTATATAAGAGTTTAATTACAAAACAATGTGTATTATTCTGAGGAAAATGGTAAAATATTATATCAAAAACAAGCCAGGAAAATATTACGTAATTATTTATCCCACACTACTATTTAGAAATAGGTAAGTATGACTGCCAAATAAACAGTGGAAACAATCTAATTTATCCTCGGTTTCCAGAGCCATATCCAGGCAAATCGATCTGTCCAATCCAATTGAGGGACGATGAAATATCCATAATCAAACGCATAAAGGTCACACAATGATTCAATTTCTAAACATTAGAATCAGCAATACAACTCTCTAAGTTCATGAAAGTCTCAAATGTCGAGATTTCATGAAATCATGACATTTGAGACTTTCATGATTGCTGTTTATAATTCTGTAAATCTATATTTGTTACGTGCGCAAATCATATTTAGATCAACATACAATCTAACACCGACCTGCAAATTGCAAAAAACATAAGAAAATTTGAATTTCGCGGGCTACCCTGGCGCATCCCCCTTAAAGAAAGACCATAAAATTAAATTATCAGATCCAAGATTTCTTTCAAACTCATTCATTTATGACCTGTCACGACTGGATTTAGAAAACCAACTCTCCTTTTATCCGGAAGTTTCAATACGTTGGATATTTTAGTAGCCATTACTGAGTTAATAAGCTTATAGAGTCAAAGTAGTTTTTATGAGTTAAATGTAAACAGGACAGTTAAATTATGAGAACAGATAGTCAACCACGGTGATCGGAAGTTTATTTTATGAATAACATCAAAACTCAGATTATAGATAGGGCTTCGTTCAGACGGTCAGCGGATGGAAAATATGTTCATCATTGTCATTTTTGCAATATCATGTTCATGTTTAGAGCAAAATATACATAAATACCTACATTTCTCCTAGTGTGTCATTTTATAGAATACTAGCGTTAGAAAAGGAATCATAATAATGTTTTCTTATTTTTTCTCTATTTTAATAGTATGGATTTCATGTCTACGCCCAATTTCTTTGATCAGCTTGTTAAGTCTCGTATTACCATCGCCATCGGCGTTTACAGAGTAGTATTTCATTCCGAATCTCGGAGGAGTTGGAAGGTTTTCGATTTGTGAAATATTGATATTTTTATTGATATCTGCTCTGGTAAAGGCAAAAACGAATTCAATAAATTCCAGTTCTATTTATGCTTAAAACTGTTTTTTTTTTTGCCTGGTAACTTACAACAGAGGATAGGTGTATGTTACTAGCGTTCACACACTGTTTGCAATGACGACATAAAGTGCATGTAATTAAAGGGCGAGCCTACTTCCATTTGCTGAACACAATTCCAAACAAGCTGATATACACTTTTTGCAACAGATAATAAAACCTAAGGCCGGAATTCCTCTTACGCTGATGTCGGTCGCGAACGGTCGGTCGTGTACGCGTAGCAACGTAGTACGCGCTGCAGACGTCAGCGTCGCAGTATGGTGCTATATGTATAGAACACAATGTCTACACGCACGCGCGACAAACATACGCGACCGACATCAGCGTAAGAGGAATTCACGCCTAAGAAGAAGCTGTCGCTTCTCCGCCCACCAAAGATACATGCCCATTAAAGCCCCAATTACACCATGCAAGTTCCTTGCCTGTGTGCTGTGGCATACAATAAAATTGAAGCAACAAATGACTCGCATCGTCTAAACACCGTTTAGAAGGTGCAACTTTAATTGTTGCTTCAACTAAAGGTATGCATGCCTCAGGCAATTAAATCGCTCCGTGTAAATCAGGCTTTTTAAGATCGGCCTATTGACGATATTGGGAACAATCTTTTGTTCCATCAGCCATTCAACGTACATCCGCTATATTCGCGACCTCGACCTACTGCTTTCTCCCTTTACATCACTCCACCACTCTCACTCACTCCTATGTTAACATGTCACTAAGACGAGCCTCTTAGTCCAGAGAAATGATTGACAATGGAAAATATGAAAATATACACGTCAAATACACTGATAGAAAGAAAGCAACATAATGTTTACCGTTGATATAAATGTACAAAGGAACTGTTTTCTATTGAATTATTGGTAAATGTAAACAGTTTTATGAAAGAGCTAGGGGAAAACAAAAGTTTTGTAAAGGTAAACCAGGTGGTGTGGATTAAAAGAATGCAGAATTGCGATGTCGAAATGCAAATGACAACCATTTTCGTTTTTTTTATAAACTTTCAAATTTGTATACGCGCAGACATCTTTAAAAAAAAAAGTAAAATGTAAATTACTCGAAAATGGTTGACGTCACCGGCATAGGGGTCATAAGGGGTAATTTGGTTGCAAATGACCTCTTCTACATCCCCTTAATGGATTGCCGACATATTACCAATAACCTTTTATATAGTTCGTAGGCCAAATCAATAGTATGAACTACTGCCAACTCATTCTCATGCTTGTTTTACAAGGAATCCGTCATCACCATCCTAATGCCAGGAAAACAATGACCCACCTTTGTCTTTCAAGTCATCTTTCACAACATCCAATCATCGCTTCTTTCTTTAAAATACTAAGAAATAAAGCATGTATGCAATGCGTTTGTCCATTCTTTTACAGTTCCATGTTGCATACGTTTTATAGTATAATCCTCAAAGACCATGAAGTACTTAATCGAAACTTAAGATAATAGTACATTACTGTCGCGGCCAGCAATAAGGGGATTGATGGATGATCGTGAAAATGTGGGCCGAGGCGAAGCCGAGGCACACATACGCGAGTCCATCAATTCCTGATTGCGGCCAAGGCTTGTACAGTACTTTTCTCAAATAATGCGCGGAAATTCAAACTGAGTTAATTAAATAGAAATTCCAGAATCAATGACGAACAACTATAATTTTTTATGCGCCAATACGTTCATTTGTTTCTTCTTTGTTTTATTTGCAAGCCAATTTGAAATTTAAATAAAATCTTTGACAAGTTACCTCCTTGGTAGCTATAATGTTGAAGTAAAAAGTTCATTCCATTTTTAAATAACACGACAGATATGAGTTTTCATAGTAACTTTGCTGGCCGCATCGTCACTTGTTTTTTACCAGTACAGCAATTTTGATTTATCTCGAAAAAGGTTGCCAAAGTAATGCTCGAATTTCCAAGCATGTTTGAGAAAAACATCTTATGAAATTATTGCTGTTACGGCACTTAAAGATAATACAAGGATTAGACTGGGATGTACTGCTTGTTAATTGCTTGTACTGTGAGTTCAATTCCTTTAAGAGCAATTCATCTCTCAACTCATACATTACTATTTCTACTGCTTCTCCTATTTCAACAATCCTTTCTCTTTTCTGTACTATCACAAATATAACTTGAACAAAAAGGGGTGTCTCGCAGTACCAATTTGTAAACTATCTATTTTATTCTGAGCTATCATCTGTTGTTCGTGCCACAGAAGCCAAATACTCAGCTACCGCGCCAACCATGCCATCAATTTCACATGCATTTCCAGTTTACTCACATGCCACTTATCACAAGATCGTCCGCTGGCTAATCAGTGCATGCGCAAGTAGATCAGTAAATTATTTGTAGTATGCTGCAGTCATGAGCGGCCGTCGACCGCGGTATGTCGTCACACAGACATAACACCTACGATAGTCTGCGGATCATTGTCCACAATCCACACGGGTTTGCTGAAACATAATATAATTATAAAGTTCTATAAATGGTGTTTGTTAAAACCCAATTACAGATATTAATGATTTATTTTTAGTTTTCAAGGAAAACAGTTTTATTGTAAATACCCAACGGACTATCTATTAGTACGTAGCAGTTATATCGTAGCATTAAAAATCAAACAACGATCGCAGAATCAACTATTGCGAAAGACATCAATCAATTAATCCTTAATTTAACAACGGTTTAAGCAATAAATCGCGAAGTAAAAGTAATCGGATTAGCGAAGGTTAGCCGTCAACAAATAAAATCGTCGATACAACTCATTATTCCACTAAAAGTTACACGAAAGACATTGACATGGCACGGTCTCGAATAGTCGAAGATTATCGCGATAATCCTTTTAAGATTACACGTGTTTATTCATAAGATTAACCAAAAATACACATAAAGGCTACTAAGCGAACTTGTTAAAATATCCCAGTTGCCCTTATCCCAATGAAGGTTTTCTGAAATGACGTTTTTTTAGGTAGCAACACTGAGATGTCAGGTACGTACGGGGCACCCGTCAAGTGTCAAAAGGCCTATAATTTCTTCAGTCGTGACTGAATGATGAACGAATTAATGAAATTAATCATGAACGTCATCATATGTTTTAATTAATATTGTTGAAATGGAAGACCTCTTGTCAAAGTGGCGCCAACTGATGGCATGAATTTTCATTTCAATGATTTTATAATGTCAACGTTGCACGGCTTCTTCCATACATCTCTCTCAGGCATCCCAATAGTCAGTCACCAGTCACCACCTTTCTATCCATAATTCCACGTCATCTTTCATACATTCGTCGTTTCTTAGTGTACCTACTTCTTTCTCGAAATAATATATTAATATTAATTATTTTATTTATATCCGCTAACATTTAGACCTCGGCTCTACACCCACATTGTATAGTTCAGCAACAAACAGTAGTCGCACAGATTCGATTGTTTTCATCGACAGATGTTTTAACGGTACAATTTTTGTGAATAGAGCACTGGGTTAGTAATTACGGTAACTGAAGTTTCACTGTTATGGGAAGCTACCCGTTAATGGGTTTTGTATTGTGAATTTGTTTGGAAGGATATGTCATTCTATTTTTGTATGGTTAGTGACTACCATTGGGTAGTTGGTCGCATTATTTATTTAAAAGCAATTGTGTAAAGGCTTCCCACAAACAGGCGCGACAAGTATGGCACTGGCGATATCGCGCCAGTTTGCACGAGGCTCAAAATGTATCTCAGATTTGCGTCCTAAAATGAAGCGTTGGTTGGAAGTATCCGGGAAGAGGTTACATGTAGCTGCAGTGAGCAAAATGGTCAGCATTTGAAAGGTACAAAACAATGATAATGAATTAATTACATATGTATACATACATGTAGTAATGTGGTGAGGAAAGTTTTGCGTAAGGATCTGGATGGCAGGAGTAGGGGAAGACCAAAGAAACGATAGATGGACTGTGTGAAAGATGGTGTGACTAGAAAGGGGGTGACTACCGAAATCACGACTTATGGTAGATAAAGACATGTTGCGCCGATCCCGACATACTGGGATATTGGGATAAAGACTAAAATAAATGATGATGATGATGTGAAAAATGTAGCTCTAGTTTACATCCTGACATGCATCGTTAGTTGGAAGTATGTGAGAAGAGGTTCCTAACCTTGTAGCTTGAATGAGCAAAATGGTCAGATGTGGAAGCTGATAAGTTAATATTGAATATAGTAAGACCAGGGGGCTTAAAACGGTCACTTTAGCAGAATTATAATAGTTATGAAAATATTATGAATCATCGTAAAATGTCACAAACTGACAATTCATAATATGATGTGCCTGTATTTCATATTACGAAATAATTCATCTGTTTGACAGTTTTCTATGGAGATTCATAAAATGGTCCTCAAATTATGAACTGCTTTTATGTCAAATTAGAGGAATTGCTAATGAGAGCTGGGATTCAGGAAATGAACTGCTTTTAGAGGTATTGTTAATGTGGCTGGTTTAGGCCCTGGTTACTGGATACAATTGGCGTATACCTAGGAACGTATACCTACCAAATGGGAGAGTTATGGATTGAACACGGCTGTCAATAATGATAACGAAGAGTATGGAAACAGGTGTATTCCGACAATCACTGTCAGTCTGTTCTTGAACAACTGTGAGGAGGATACTTTCTACGTAAAAAGTGTTCTAGAAGAGAGGTAGCCGCCACATAGCTTCTGGTTACCGGCGAATGACCTTACTGAAACGTTATTTATGAAATATAAGCTGGTAATTTTCTTGAGGAGCTCGTGGCTAAGTAATAACAGCCGCACCGGGTCGATCCATCAGGTAAAGCTACGCTTGCCGGGGTTGATCGGTGGATGAGTGACCCATACCGAGACTCCTCCGTGCCTCGGAAAGCACGTTAAGCCGTTGGTCCCGGCTGTCATTTGTGGATCTTTGACAGTCGTTACGCGTCGTCAGAAGCCCGAAAGTCTGACAACCAGTCTTGCCAAGGGGTATCGTATTACCCAGTTACTGGGTTGTGGAGGTCAGATAGGCAGTCTATGTAAAATACTGGTATTCTGCTGCATCCGGTTAGACTGGAAGCCGACCCCAACATGGTTGGGAAAATGTTAGGCAGATGATGAAGTTGATAATTTTGCTAGAGAGCGTTTTTTGACACCGTAAACTCAAACCCCGCTACCATCATGTTCATGACAGCCGTCACTGCGGCCGCTATGTGGCGGCCAGCGCTCTTCTATGAAACCGTAGATAAGAACAATAACTTTATTGCAGACAGATAATACATTTTGCAATTACTTATCACTAAATAAATTTCTTTGATGATGATAAATGTTTGCAGTAACTTTCCGAAGCAGGTCAGTGTACTATCAGGTTGTCTAATAAACAAATTGAATGATATCAGTAGTTGCACAGCTTATAACAATGTTTGTTATGTGATGTGCTCCGTAGTTGATAGCACAAGTGGGTCGGTTGGCGACCTCGTAATCTCAGCTGTTGGTTATGCCAATATAGTGCTACTGGTTAGGCTTACGGATAACGCCTAGTAATTAGTGATACTTTTAACAATTCGTTTCTTATAACAATCGTTACTAAAACAATTAGTAATTTTTTTAAGAAGTGATTTGGAAAGGAGACGTAATTTAAATTTACCAGCTGATGTCGTAACATTAGGTATCAATCTCTAAAAATACACTGTCCTCCTAATATTAACAGTGTAATTTGTAAACATTTTAAAAGCCAATTATATTTAAAAGAGTAACCGTGGTGTTTCATGCCAGCTCTTCTCCATAGGAAACATCAAATTGGAACCGTGCACTTAGCTGCTGACGTTTCATAAGTGCATTTATGTAGGTTTATGTGAAATAAAATAATTTGAATTTGTAAGATAATACATATTATAGGAACCACGCTTTCATGAACGTGCCAGCCGCCTTTGATAATTTAAAACATATATTATCATCTTACACAGATTTGTTTATAAACATATGCGATATAGTCACGTCGATAAATAGCCATATGTATGCAATTTGCGGAAGAAATCTTTATGAGCCACCTTGAAAGGTCAATCAAAGCCTTAAAGAGAAAGAACACCCACTGAGAAATGTTTGTATGCAGATAAAATTAAATGAAGGCAAACAACATGTATGTGTTTTAAAATAAAGCTCGGTAGGTGGAAAAAAAGGCGTTCATTCGTGAATCTTTGACAGTCGTTACGGATCGTCAGAAGCCCGATAGTCTGACAACCAGTCTTACCAAGGGGTATCGTATTACTCAGTTACTGGGTTGTGGAGGTCAGATAGGCAGTAGCTCTATGTAAAATACTGGTATTCAGCTGCATCCGGTTACACTGGAGGCCGACCCCAACATAGTTGGGAAAAGGCTAGGCAGATTGATTGAGGTGGAGAAAAAGGCAACGCTAATGTTCGTTCCTGACACCAGGGGGCCTAAAACAGCCACATTAGCAATTCCTCTAAAAACAATTCATTTCCTGAATCCCAGCTGTCATTAGCAATTCATCTTATTTGACACAAAAGCAATGCATAATTTGTGGACCATTTTACGAATCTCTATAGAAAACTGTCAAACAGATGAATTATTTCGTAATATGAATTGCACGCAGATCATAATATGAATTGTCAGTTTCTGACATTTTACGATGATTCATAATATTTTCCTATTATGATTCTGCCAAAAAGTGGTAGTTTTAAGTTCCCTGTCAGTTGGACAATTTCTAGTAGTATTATGGATCAAATTCGCAAAACACATTCGTTAGTAAGAAACTGACAGGTGTGAACAACGCATTCTCTCGACGGCCGGAGTGTAGTCGACGTGGCTTCATATTCTGCAAAGCATCGTTTATTTACTTTGAAGTAAACTCTCTATTGAGATTTAACTTTGGCTTGCATAGTTTTTAAGTAGTGTGTATTACTAACATCAAGGTCCGAATTAAAGGCTTTTTTTATTTGTATTTTTATTGATAAGAAGAAAAGAAAAAAAATACGTTTATTTGCGGCAAACATGACGCTAACAAAGGACAAATATACGAAAATAACAAGTTGCGGGAAAATATGCGTCACATTCACGCAAAACGGCCATCGCTCAGCATAATGCTGCGACCCTATGCGAGACAGAGCCCCAGCGCTGGTTTTCAGTGGCAGCCGGCATTGACGTCATGACGTCAATAAAAGGTAACAATGAAAAAAATTCGAGAGGTGTCGTCGGACACCCATTTGGAATGAAATTCCTTTCGCTGTATATTTTGTAGTAAATAAATTAATTTGAAGTATAAAAGTAACTAACGAAAAGAAATTTTTTTTTTTCTTTGCTTATTTGCTCCCGCAGACAGGCGCGACGCGTCTCTTGTGAAACAATTTCAATGAAAATTTCACGGAAATTGTTTTACCGGTGTTGCGTCGCGCCTGTCGGCAGACCTTTTAAGCTACTAACCTGCATTGCTATTCTGTAACCATCTCACCGTGAAAAACTTAGGTGAAGTGAGCTTCAAGTGAACTGTCACTGCCTTAACATCAGTAGGTATCGATGACAATGACAGCTCACTCCACGCTCACTTCACCTTAGTTTTGACGGTGAGATGGTTTACAGAATAGCAATGCCGGATATTGTATTCAGGTAATAATCCCAGACGGCCTTTGTTTCCAATTCCCAACAGTTGTTCGGTATTCAGATTGGGAAATTCCTACAATTCCTACCTTTTAACCCTCAATATATCGCTCTTAGAACTAATATGATTGCGGTCCTATCACGATCTTTTTACAAATTCAGACAAAGGAAAGAATCTAGGACATTTTTCTGCTCGAAAGGACACTTTGACCAATTTCTGCGAACCATACAAGAACGGAGATATAACATAACATCACGCCGGTAATCCTTGAAGGGTTAGGCAGAGGTGTACCTACAGTACACCCACATTTCGGCAGTTGTTTATGGGGTGGAGTTATTGCCATCAACTGGGCACGAATCCAGACACCAGGCTGCTACTGAGAAATTCCTGATAGAAAAACCCAATAACACTTTGCCTAACCTGAGAATAAAACGCAGGACCAATGGACCAATGGAGGAATCTAGACATGTGTTGTACCATTATTTATAAAAGAAAACTACACAATGTTTTGTCAAGATAAACACCTTAATAATGTTACCTTGCCATATAGGCACACTAGCGACACGCTCCTGCTTCGCACGGTTTTTACGACTTGACAAAACATCGAGATTTCTTAGTTATATGTAACTTTAATATTAACGTATTATACACATAAACCTTCCGGAATAAATTATCTAAGCGATGGTGTAAACCTCATCAAAATCTGTTGCGTGGTTTAGCAGAACAACGCGGACATAAAGACAAACACGAAAACCGACTTTAATTTATAATAAGTGTATAGATATAGAACTACCAACCCGCACTGGGGCCGCGTGGTGGATTACGGCCCACTCCCTCTCACCGAGAGGAGGTCTGTGTCCCAGCAGTGGGAACGTTCTAGGCTGAATATGTATAGATATAGATACAACAGGTTACAGTTAACTCCATATCCCTATGCTTTAGTACTAAAGCATAATAATAATAAAGTGTTTACTAACTTAAGGCGGTACCCTGAGCAAAATAAATTCGTTTCCTCTTTGTAGACTGAATCCCGTTGAGTTACAGTAGTGAATTCGCCCAAATTTTAGGATTAAATCTTCATAAAATCAAATATTGGTCTTTTGAAAAAAAAATTGTTTCAAAATGTTCATTATTAAATTGTCTATCCATTAGTGTCAGTAGCAAAATTAAATAATGTTTACTTTACGAGGAGATGCATGATAACAAAGATTATTTCTCATTTTTATGGTTTCGTTGGAAGGAAAGAAACATAAACATACTCCTTTAAAAAAAAAAATGCACAATTTTGGAATTAATATTATGTAGAAATTTTATGTATTTTTATTATTTGATATTTCTTTTTAAATAACAAGTAGATAGCTCCTAAAAACTACCAAAAAAGCGGCTAGAGTGGCGTTTTGCTCAGGGTACCGCCTTAACTGTTGAAATGCCATGCTTTTTACGGCCAATATTGCAAGTTCAATGGTTCTCGTAAAACTTTATCGTCCGATACTATTATGGAGAGTGGTGTTGTAGGAGAAATGTTAGCGGGTATGAGATGTGCGTATTCACGATTGCAAATGCCTGAGAACTTGTTCCGATAAGAGGTTCTTGTTCACACATATGTACCGTAGAACAATTATTGTAAGTAGGAATGTATTTAAAATCTACAGGATTGTAGTCACAGTTACGATACGATGTTTACTACTGAACTTGGAATTTCTTAAGGGCTTATTACCTCAAATTGCTTAGCATGATCTTCCGTTATATCGAAAATACTGCAGCATTCATTTTTAAAATAAATATATGTTAAAGTTGAGGATTTAGCAGAATTATTTAACATAAAATAATTAGGTACTATGTTTGACGAAAACACGATTCCATAAAATTTTCTCGATGGAAAAAATCCAACGTTACCTCCAAACCGAACAATAAAGTATTCAAAAAGTACTTTAAATTAGATCATGAAACTTTGCATGATAACCAGAGGTCGGAGTAGGTAGATTGATTTAAGGTCGTTGACGTCAAACGTAGAGGATAATATCGATATGCCTCCAAAATACCGGAACTTCATATTTATTGTGATATTTGTTCCGGAATTTTGAAATTAGCACGAATTTGTGTTTAAGGTGATAACTTATTTTAAATTTGCTCCATTGACGTCTACAGATGTTGAACGATCATTTTCCACATATAAATGGATATTAGACGTCAAAAGGAATACTTTAAAATTAGAAAATATTGAAAAAATTATGATTATTTATTTTAATTGTATTAACGTTGAAAGCCAAAATATGGAAATTGTATCCGATGAGGATTCAAAATAATTTATTTATGTTTTTGTTTAATTAAAAATAATTGTTCATTGAATTCAATCAATCATTCATATAATAAACGACTTTGTTAGCCTATCTGTATGTTTTTTATTTTATTTTATTCCATACTTCCAATTCCGGAATTTTTTCCGGTACTTCCCGCACGTTATGGATAAAATGGCATGTCCATATTATAATATCTTGACGCAAGTATATAAAATCTCTGATGATAACTGAACTAACTATATAGCAACGAGAATGTTTTTTAACTTTTCAAATTACCTTTATTTTCGCTGTAAAAAGCAACTACCTAAACTATTATCGCTTTGGAGCCGCCAGCACCCCACTCCGTCTCACTCTCACTCAGTCTGCGAGCAGTATTGTACGAGCGAGATAAAAAGTGAATTTGAGGTGAGGCAGTATGGCTCTTAAAAATTGCTACAGATTATACAAAGCAAGTATTCGTGGAGAAATATTGACGTCATCATGATGATAAAAATATCGGTGGTTGCAGTAACTTCATACCACAGGAGTACACTGCAAGTGATCCTGATGTAAGCTGCCAAAACATTGTGGCTTTTATTAGACAAGTCTAAATGAGACTATCTTGAATAAATACGTCTAAAATGACGTTTAAAACAGCATTTAAAAACTGAAATTCATCTTACAAAACTTTCACAATGATCACAATGACTTCAATTCCGATCTAAGATTCAAAGATAGCCCAAGCATTAATCAAGAAAACTCCTTTCTCCTTATTACGGAACTACACTCAGCGGCACAGAATGTGGCCCAAATATAAACAACCCGATAACAGCTGAATTTTATTAACGCGTGTGACAACTTGAAGTGGCAGTTAGTTACAATGTTTAACAATGTTAATTTAAGAGAGTAAGCACAAAAAAAGTGTTCGTTTCTGTTATGTATGTATGTGTAACGTACCGCGGCTGCGACCCGGCTAAGTAATCCGTGGAGAGATATTAAAGTTAGTGTGTCATTGACTAGCGTGTTTGACTGTTGTCCGTCCCATACCTGCATATCTAACAGTGGCGACGAGGACGAATTTACGAGTGCATAATGTCTACTTTTGGTGTTTCTTTCGGAATAATGACGAACTTTGACCATTTAACCCAAGACTGGATAAGTTACAAGTCTCGTTTACAACAATGGTTTATTGCCAACGACATTACGGACGAATCGGACAAGTTGAAGGTCAAACGGAGGGCAATACTCATAAGCGCTCTCACCGGACCTACTTACATGCTAGCGAGGGACCTGGCGCTGCCTAAGAAGTTGGAAGAAACGAATTTAGAAGAAATCTTGAAACTTCTAGACCGTCATTTTGAGCCTAAGCGGCTAGGATTTGCAGAAAAATCGATTTTCTATTCAGCGGTGCAGCGACCAGACGAGAGCCACACTCAATGGGCGGCCAGAATTAGGGGATTGGCGGCACACTGCGGGTTTAAGAACTTGGAGGAAGCTCTTTTGGATAAATTCATCATGGGCATGATGCCAGGACCCGAGCGAGACAAGCTCTTTGCCCAGGACCAGATGGACTTGACGTTAGCCAAGGCGGTGGAATTAGCGGAGAGCGTGCGGTGTGCTCGGCGCGCCTCCCATGCCGCACCGGTAGCACGTGGTTCGAGCGCGGCCGCCGGCAGCGTCGACGAGGGTTCCGTGTTCGCGGTTAAGGATAAGTGCAGTGTGTGCGGCTATGCTAATCACAAATCCAATCAGTGCCGGTTTAAAAACTATAAGTGCAAAAAGTGCAATAACAAGGGCCATCTGAGGCGGATGTGCTCAAGTGACGCAAAAGTGAAACACGTGGAGGAAGGTAAAGTGGATGACGAGGGCGACGACGGTAAGTTTTGTTTAAATATACGTTGTGATAAGGGTCGACCGATGCTAGCAAGCGTTTTCATCGGTGGACTAGGGTTGGAGTTCGAGATAGATAGTGGTTCCGCGGTTAGTATTATATCACACAGGATTTATAACGAGCATTTCAGCAAAGTACCGTTATGTGTTACACATAAAAAACTATTCAGTTATACGGGGGAACTATTAGAAACAGTTGGTGTTATTAAATTAGATATTGAATATTCCAAAATGACGCGTAAACTTCACTTGTTTGTAGTGCGTAACGGTGGCCCATCATTGTTAGGCCGAGATTTTATTAGCACGTTTGACTTGGAACTTGCACCTACAGTAAAATCAATTAGCGGATCGAATGACAATTCAATAGTGGACTATTTAATAACAAGATTCCCCACCGTGTTCTCCGGTAAATTAGGAAAATTTAATAATTACCCCGTGGAGTTGCATTTAAAACCACACTCGAAACCAATTTTTATTAAAGCACGGTCGGTACCATATGCATTGAAAGACAAGATTGATAGCGAATTAGATCGGCTCGTCGAATTAGGAGTGTTAGAACCAGTTAAGTACTCAGATTACGCGTCACCAATCGTACCCGTTTTAAAAAAAGACGGTGGAGTGAGAATTTGCGCAGATTTTTCCGTGACAATAAATAAACAGCTAATAGTCGACAAGTATCCATTGCCAACGGTAAATGATTTGTTCGCAAAGTTGCATGGCGGCGTACAATTTAGCAAATTAGATCTATCTATGGCATATAATCAATTTTGTTTAAAAGAACAATCACAAAATATGACCTGTATCAATACACATCGAGGACTGTTTAAATATACAAGGCTAGTATTTGGCTTGTCGAGCGCACCAGCAATATTTCAACGTGCCATGGAATGTATACTATCTGGTTTAGATGGAGTAGTATTTTTTCTCGACGATATATTAATAACAGGAGTCGATAGTAAACAACATATGAGCAGATTAGTCATGGTACTAGAAAGGCTGGCGGACACAGGTCTCACAATACAACCAAGCAAATGTGAGTTCTTCAAAAATGAAGTTAGCTATCTAGGCCATATTATAGACAAATACGGTATAAAAAAGTCGCCAGGTAAAGTCACAGCAGTTTCACAAGCACCTAGACCACAGAACGTGTTACAATTGCAATCTTTTCTAGGACTAACAAATTATTATCGCAATTTTGTCCCAAACGCATCAACCATACTAGCACCGTTATATAACTTGTTGCACAAAACAACAAAATGGGAATGGTCAGAAATACACGAAAATGCATTCAAAAAAATAAAACAACAGTTGGCATCAGAAGAGGTACTGGCACATTTTGACCCCGCGGCGAAATTAATTTTGACGGTAGACGCATCTCCATACGGGTTAGGCGCTGTGCTATCACAAGTAGGAAGCGATAGGCGTGAACGACCGATTAGCTATGCATCTAGGACGTTAACAGCATCTGAGAAAAATTACGCCCAAATACAAAAAGAGGCAACGGCAATAGTATTCGGGGTAAAGCGTTTCCACCAGTATTTATATGCCCGAGCTGTGCCATTCATCTTGCGAACAGATCATAGGCCACTATTAACCATTTTCGGTCCACACCGCGGTATACCAGAGGTATCAGCAAACCGGCTACAGCGGTATGCAATATTTTTATCTGCATACAATTATGTCATCGAATATGTTAGCAGTAAAAGTAACAGCGCCGATTATCTGTCGCGCGCTCCGGTAGGGAATGAGTCACCGTCATCAGGCAGCGCTGGGCCGGGCGCCGACGCCGGGGGTGCGCGCGCGGTGGGAGGGCTAGAGAGAGACCAACCGCGTGTCGCTGATGACCGCGCCACATATGTTTACTTCGTGGTTGACGGAGGGCTGCCTGTTACGCTAACTGTTTTGCAACGCGAAACCGAGCTAGATACAACTTTGCATAAAGTAAAAGATTATGTAGTGTTAGGCTGGCCGAGAAAAGTATATGACGACAAATTGAAGCCGTACTTTTACTGTCGTAACCAACTATCGTTTGAAAACGGTTGTTTGATGCGTGGCCACAAAGTTATCATCCCAGAATTGTTAAGAGATCAAATATGTAATGAACTTCACAGTTCACATTTTGGAGTGGTAAAGATGAAGGCAGAAGCGCGCAAGCGGTTGTGGTTTCCGGGCGTGGATGGCGCGCTGGAGCGACTGGCCAGCGCGTGCGCAGTATGCAGCGCGCTGCGCCCCGCGCCGCCCCGCGCGCCGCTCACTCCCTGGCCACATCCTCCCCACGCCTTCTATAGAATACACTTAGATTTTCTAGGGCCCTTTAATAACCAGATGTTTCTAATCGCAGTTGATGCTTATAGTAAATGGGTAGAAGTGTATTTAATGACTTCATCGTATGGCTCGAAAGTAGTTATTGAAAAACTTATAGATTTAATGTCACGATTCGGTATTCCACATACTATAGTAACGGATAACGGTACTTCGTTTGTTTCGCTAGAGTTTAAAGATTTTTGTTCGAAAAATGGTATTACTCATAAGCTTGCACCGGTATACCATCCGTCAAGTAACGGACAGGCCGAAAGCACGGTTAAAATTATTAAAAGGGGTCTTAAGGGCATTATCCTTAATAATAAAGGGAAACCATTAAAGGAACAAATGTCAAAGTTTTTGTTCGACTATCGGAACTCCAGGCATAGTACCACCGAGAAATCACCCGCTGAGCTCATGTACGGTCGCTCGCTACGCACTCGGCTCGATTTATTGTCACCGACTTCAGCGTCGGCGACGTACGCAGCGTCGACCTCCTCTTCCACTGGCCTCACTCAAACCGTGGAGCAAAACCAGTGCTTACAGCGTAAATACTATAAAGGGAAACAACGCAAACAATTCCAAGAAAAAGAAGCGGTGTGGATTATGAAAAATTTAAATAATAAAAAATTTGTATGGGTCCAAGGAATAATTAAGAAAAAGATCGGAAACGTAATGTACGAAGTATATGTTCCTGAAATGGATCGGTTGGTAAAAAGACACCGATCAGATACGGGCACACAGACAAACACAAATGTCAGAGCGTTACTCAAACTGGGATTCAGATGTCCTTCCGGATGTTCAGCGCGATGTACCAGACGCAGACCAGATGACTCTGGATGTCGACGACGAACATCAAACAAGCACAAACAACGACAACCGATCCAGCAACTCAGATGTAGTGGAAATAGAAACACCACCACCAGAACACATTACGATATCACCATCAGACACCAGTACACCGGTCAGAAGAGAGGGAGAAGGTGAATGTGGTACAGAGCGCAATGTGACCTTCGCCACACCCCTAGCGGACACCGACAGCTCGGTCGATGCGCTGACGCCCATACCAGTGATAAATCCACGACGTCTCGAATTGTCCCCCGACAACTTTACTCCTTAGCGTAGTTTTGCATTTAATTATTGTTTCAGGGTTAAATTGTACTTGCAATATAAAGGGAAGGGGATGTTATGTATGTATGTGTAACGTACCGCGGCTGCGACCCGGCTAAGTAATCCGTGGAGAGATATTAAAGTTAGTGTGTCATTGACTAGCGTGTTTGACTGTTGTCCGTCCCATACCTGCATATCTAACAGTTTCTTTAACGTTTTTGACATTTTGCTTCAATTCGTCGCTGGAACGCGTAGAAGACAGGTAGGTTAAAATTTGGTATTAAATTGAGAATGCATTTAAAGTCTATTGTTCTTTTTTTTTATTAATCTGCACTCATTTCAGCTTCCAGAATTTAAAAAACAAAATGCCTCTAACTTCAGCTCAAGTCGCTCAAGCTGTGTTGCTGCGAAATTAAGGGCGAACGCAGAGGGAAATCGCTGCAACTTTAAATGTACCGCGTACAACACTCAGGTACGGATTAACCAGGTACGATCAGACTGGTCTGTACACGAGGAGACCAGGAAGTGGCGGAATTAGGTGTACTTCAGCACAAGATGAGCGATTTATTGCTCTCGTAATTTTAAGAAATCGGTTCCTCACTGTAGTCGAGATACGGCAGCGCCTACAAGCGGCCAGAGGTGTCAACGTAAGTGAGCGGACAATTAGAAGGAGAATGGAGGAGCGGGAACTGCATGCTCAAAGACCAGCTCGAGGTCCAGAACTCCTCCGGCACCACCGTGTAGCTCGACTTCGCTTTGCTCGTGAACACGCAAATTGGACTAACGACCAGTGGAGTAAAGTTCTATGGACAGATGAATGCAGAGTGGCCTTACGAGCTCCAGACGGCCGTGAACGTGTGTGGAGAAGGCGCGGAGAGCGGTTTCTGCCGATCACCACCAGGCAAACCGTCAGTTTTCATGGTGGGTCTGTTATGATTTGGGGAGGAATAAGTTCGGACGCTCGCACAGGGTTGGCCGTCATTGAAGGTTGTCTTAAAGCAGTGCGGTACGTTGACGAGATAATCGAAGAACATGTTTTACCATATATGGGGTTCGTTGGTAGTGAAGAATTTCTTTTAATGCAAGATAATGCCCGCCCGCACACAGCACATTGCGTGGATAATTACCTCTCAGACGCTAGAATTACCAAATTGGAGTGGCCAGCAAGAAGCCCAGACATGAATCCCATAGAACATGTATGGGACATGCTTAAAAAGCGAATCCGGTCAAGTCTCAACCCTCCTCAGACCCTCCATGATTTAAAAACCACTCTGGTGGCTGCTTGGGACGAAATTCTCCAAGTAAGCATTAAAAACATCATCCAGAGCATGCCTGATCGCATGCAGGCGGTGATCAGAGCCAGAGGTGGAAACACACGTTATTAATTTTTAGTAAATTGTCTTTATTTTGTGTTTTTTTTGTAATTGTCTTTATTTTGTGTTTTTTTTGTAATTGTCTTTATTTTAATGTTTGTGTTAACTGTCATTTTTGTAATTTAATTAAGTTTAAATAAAGTTTTCAATTTTTTTTTCGGAATTTTTCATTTTAATTTTAAGTTTTATAAAATAAAAAACATGTCCTATGTGTTTAATTTTGACAATAAACTACATAATACGCTTGGGCCAAATTCCGTGCCGCTGAGTGTATTTAAAACTATCTGTTGCCCGCGACTTTGTCGCAACTTTGTCTGCGATCCAGAATGAAAAGCGGCCTATGTCGTTCTCCGGGTCATGTTCTACCCATGTGCCAAGTTTCATCCAAATCCGTCCAGCCGTTTTAGCGTGAAAGCGTAACAAACTCACTTTCGCATTTATAATATTAGTTAGGATTCAAATAATTAAAGTTCCACTTCACAATGAACTGTCAAGCTAAACTGCAGTCTAATAATAGAGATCGGGTAAGCAGGAAGCCAGTGTTGTGATGATTGACCGGGACTGATGGATGGTGGGTTAACTTTCTCTGTAATCATCTGTTAAGGAGATGCGCTGATAGACGCGATGGAAGATTAAAAAATGGCTCAGAATGGATGCACCGAGATTGAGTGTTTGATGTTGGATTTTTAAAAGGTTTATCGAAAGCGAAGTAAAATAAAAAGGACCATAGTAAAAAACAAATTATGTTTAAACTTAAAACAATAACGATTTAACTAACGAGACGGTTTGCTAGAAATCAAAAACAAATTACTAGCTTCATAATAAATTCATAACTAGATCAAACTAAACGTTGGAATTTCAGAACAATAATAACGGAATGAAAGTAAAACAAAATCTACCCTACATTTTCCATTTAATTTAAACAAAAATCCATTCTGTTTTAACCTAAGAAAACTTATGAAAAGTTAGAAACAATGATAACATGGTACAGATGATTAAACGCGCATAATAAAATGGTGGAATAATTATAAAACTAGTAAGTTACTGCAAATAAACCCATTATCCCATATACGTCTACCTATGTTCTGTATGAAATATGTGGAATATATTTTTTTTATATCATACGTAACATTTCTTAGCGAACAACCTCTATTTATGTTGCTCCGGTATTGAAGTTATTTCAATAATGAGTAAATTAAATTGCGATGATTTGAAACACGCTATAATCTTAATGACTTCCTTCGGGAACTCCTTACAAGCCATCATAAAATCTTTGATGCATGTTTTTATTAAATTCATAAAACGTATGACCCATTAACGAAGCTTTGTAGTACGTTTTTCATAACGATACGATACGATGTCTTCTCATCAATTAAGGCCAATGATGTCTGCACTCGATGTTCTAATTTGTAATTAAAATGTATGTCATTCTTGGCACACACTTCCATTAAAAGTTCTATCGGACTCTCTAGTGACATAATTTCCGAATTTCTTAACTCACCCCTAGTCATGACGTCACTGCCCTATTTGTACAACAAAAGCTTGGCTACAGATGACGTCACTAAAGTTGCGTCGTTAATTCTCTCATCTCCTTGTTATAGAGGGTAGTTTAGAAAAGCTTAATAGCCCGTAACGAACAGAGAGTAACGTAATTTGATGCAAAAATATGATCAGGAAATTGGTTAAGAGACAGTATCTGAACAAGACTAACTACCGCTGAGTTAATTGCAGATCTATGGATTAGTAGACGAGTTACAAAGTAATAGACATATTACAAGACGGTTAAGAAATAATTGACGTAATAATCTAAAGCCGACTAAATGGAAGTTTGACATATGTTGGGTTCAAAACATATGTCAATATTTAAAAGAATAATGATAAAGGTGAACAAAACAGAGATAAATATGAAATGAATGACGAAGGAAAGGTTAAACACAAAAGAATTGAATAAAGAAAAGGAAATAGGGACTCCTTTTGATGGAAAAGATGACTTAAAAAAAAACAAATGTTTACAAATCACAGTGGCAGACAAAATGAATCTAATCAGAGCTACTCCAGTACCTACTATCAAAACAACTGTAGCTATTAGAGCCAATAAAGTAATCAATGTGCAGCTTATTTGCATTAGCGGAAATTGCAGCAACCTTGCTAATGCATGAGTGGTTGTTTTGCAACCGTGCTGGCTCGCGATAAGTCACCGATAGGTCAAGTGGCTCCTTCTTGATATTTCCTGCCGGCTCGTTAACGTTTATGAGTTACGATATGGACTATATTGCATTTTTTTTTTTTCATATTTGTTTTATAGTTGGTGTTAGCTCTTAGCCTGATTTTAATTATAGAGATAACTGGTGACTAGGCAATCTCTTCACCACAGCATGAGACTTTATATGTGACAAAATAGATTCTGGTGACACGAGAAGAAGACAATGAGGAAACCATCTGAAATTAGTTTAAGAAAACAGATTTGAGGAGACATTATTTTCTGTGAACAAATCATCCCGTAAATATATCATCAAGATAGTTTTAAAAAAAAGAAAACGAGCATAAATAAGTAAATGACGACACTAGCAAATTAATTAACATTAAACATTGTAGTACAGATAGTACATTTACCCCAAATGACACTTGAAGACCCCCACATGGAAAGGTTATTAAAATAAACACGTCTTTCTTTCATAATTACTGACTCAGTCTTACGAGATCATACATTACTTTTATGTAGTATCCTTGTAATAAAAACAACGTAAACAGAATATATACAACTTATTTGCTGTACGAAAGATTCATTGCTGGAATTGAACTGGTGAGAAAGGAGCGTTACGATTGTATTGGAAGGGACAGCCAACACGGTTCTCCTTCATGCTGCTTCTGAATTTCTTTGCGTAGCTGTACATTATGATGTTTATTCGTTAAGCTAGCATACGTCAAGAGAAATTGTGATTAGATTGTTGATATCTCTGGCTTTTTTATCTTTAACATGGTGCCTAGCACAACTTGAGTGAGACGAATGTTTTCTGTTAGGATTGGTTTGGCAACCTAATGGAACGATGAGAATTATTAAAATAGATTAACTTTTAAGCTATACAGTTATATCAATCAATCACCTTGTTAATGAAACATAAACCATCAGTAGATGATACTATTATGGCTAAAGAAGAACCTGTCGCGAACATCACTGTGACAGATAATAATTAAAACATAAAAACACAATCGATTACTAACGGAAAGTTTGGAGCGTTCACCTCAAACAGGATCTATGTATTATCAATTCGACACAATCATTTAGTAATAACAGAAAACGTGTGATTTTCAGTGCGAGATAGAAAAAGAAAGACGTGGACAAACATCTGGACGAAACCATTATAGACACGAAAGGAACTTTGGCGAATGAAGATGACAACGACAGAAACGACAAGCATATTGTAGCTGTTCTTTCAAATAGTGTCTGTCAGATTTTTAATAGTCCTTAAGCTGCCTCGAATGATTCCATATAGACTTTCTCTAAGTAACCATTCTTTTTCTATTATATATAAACAATGGCACGTATTTCATTTAATCAGCCTCTGTTGTATCAATCACTATTATTACCCATCTTTAGTCAGTCGATTATAAATAATAATCGTTCACAATATTAGTCAAGCGGATGCTGTTGCACGGTCTCTTAATAAATTAAGAGATCTAAGTCATGGAGAAAGTAGCGGAAACTAAACTGACATGATAGCCATTATCACAATATTGCTGTCTGCACTTCGGGGTGACGATGTGTAAAGTCCAACTAATGTTATGAGTATTAGTACTTAAGAGTTTCCCTTTTAAGCCAAAGTGACTCACAACAATTGTATACGGAATTAGAAACAGACAAAGCGCAGTAGTCAAGGTTTAATGTAAATTGCAAACTATATTTGTGAACCAAATATGAAAATGTTGGCAAATGAAAAGAATTGTGATTTTCTGTTTCAGCAGATGGATGCATCGATGCAATAATACTTTATTTTCAAGCAAATGACGTACTGACTTTCGAGAATGATGAGGAATCCCCAAGAGCTCTGGAAAGTCTTACATTATCTAACATCAAGACCAAGTCCATTAGAAGTTTAGAACCTATCCTTCCACATTTTAGCGTGTTAACCTGCACTTTATTCCGTATATCATGACCTTTATCCAACGTTTAACAATTTGTAATTTGATCGTACACTCAAAAGTGCTTCAAAAGTCGCTAAAATGTTGCAGGTTCGACTGAACGCTCCCGATCAGAGATATGGGCTGAATTATGAATATACCGAAATGTGGCGTTGTTTACAAATCACCTGCTTTGACGCTTGTTAAATATTTCAGGTGCAATGGTTCTGCAAGAGTTGAATCGCGTAAAAAATCTTTTTGATCTTCCAAACGTTCCCGAGCTAAAGAAAGAATTACGCTGTGAATAAAATAATCCTTGTGTATCTCTTTGTGAAGAAAATAAATAATTCAAAAGCACTCGTTACTTCCAAGCTTATGTGAACCAATAGTTTTGCGACTATGAATAAGGAAAATATCTAAAAATAGGATATAGAATAAATAGTAACGCTAATATGCGTGTTTAGTGACATTAAATTGCGTTTTCCACGTGGGCATTACCCGGGTCACCGACTTCTATGATTGACTGGGTTAACAGCCGATCGTGACTGCAGATAAACAAATCGTAGACTCCACCTGACGTACTTCAGATTATAAAATAATAACACACGATAATCATCGTAGGAAGTTATCGTTTTTCTAACATTTCCGTCGAAAGTTTGTTGTGCCAATTTCTTTATATTCTTTTATCGACACCGTCATAATTTCAGATATAAAAACTACATTTTATATGAAGCTATATTTTTCCAATAGATAACTTGTCAAGATAAAAATAAAGCAATCAACATGTCCTGTATTAAAACCACTTGGCGCCATTCTGTGTGTCCGGTGCGTTGACCTTACGGATATTCGCACTGTTGCGCAACTCGTGCGCATCTTACCTACGGCCAGCCAATAAATTCATATATTGAAGATCTACAAACGTCAGTTCAAATGTTCCTCTATCTTTAATATCGATCGAGCATTTATAAATAAGAAATTGTGTTCGAAATAATTTGCTGTAATGCCAACAGTTCTGTTAAATATTTGATATTTGTAGACACGGCATAAATATTTATATTACGGCTGCAATATCAAGTTTAGCAGAAACTAGTAACATGTTTTTGAATATTTCTGGTACAACTTTGAGGTTTCCGATGATGTTATCAATCACAAAATGTGAAAAAACAACAATTTGGTATTCGTGTCGCGTTTAGAAGTTACATTTGGGCATACACATGGATTTAACCGGCTATAACGATGCAAATTCCGTGTGTAATCCTGACGCTTCCACTCTGCATGCGTGGATCGTCGCAAGCGCACATTTTTACCGTTACTTACACTGCATTCGTCTTCCGAGAAGTTTTGTTTAACGGCTCTGGCGGCCATATTACCGTCGGATGCAATTAAGCTGTATTACAGGCATTTACAGGATAATTTATCGTTGCTACGGTAAAATTGATACTCTTCACAGTCTCCACGCCTTCTTAAATATGGTGTTGGTGAATTTCTCGCTTAAAATCTTTCGTCTTTATTAATTTTCTACCGTGTTGCAGTATTTCTGATTTAACTGTCAGTTGCTTCATAATCATTACCAAAATGTAGTTTGAAAGAAATATCAATTCAAATATCAATCAAAAAAGTCCAATTAATAAATAACAGTGCTTTGTCTATTGGTACTACGATAATGTGTAACATAACGTATCAAAGAGACAGACTAGTTATAGTAACACAGCCGCCACTTCCCTTGAAGATAAACACATATATTTTTTCCAATCTATCCTCACTTTTGACATTACAGACTCTGTTTACGACCGTTTTTATTTCAGAACGAAATTACGATGTAATTAAATTAATCTGAGTCGGTTTCCTGTCCAAGATCCGTTTGGAGGAGTTTCATGTCGTATCCGATGATAAGATAAATTTTATTTACCGAACGACTTTATTCGTGGTTATGTGAAAGTGACATTACTAACGATTCCAGAAAATGCGACGTTTACAACGTGCAGTCTCTAACAAAGGCTCAGACTGAACGTAATACGTCAAGAGTCAAGACTAACACAAATGTGCACTCACTGTATCGGAGTTGACACAATTCTTCAAACGGTTCCAATTTTTAAAATGTTAATTGCTTGCTTGTTAAATGTCGAGTTTAACGACCCGCCCAAAACTGAGAGCGAAGTAGATGACATGTTTGACATGATACAAGGCTCGTGTGACACATATTCTGGTTTCCCGCCGGTACAATGCGCGCTCCGTTATGGCAACCATTGTTTTTCTTCGCGCCAAATTCGGCGGCGCGTGTAGGTGTCATTTTTTATTCGCACGCTGTTGCGATTATAATGACGAATTGATTGGGCCAACGTTCTTGTAATGAGGACAGTGGATTGCAAATGTGGGTGTACTCGCTAATGATTCAGAGGATTGAAGTGAGGATGAAAAGGCCCGTTGTTTTGCCCCAGTTTTTGGTCAGGCGGCGCGCCAGCAAATTGTCCGTTGACCATGTTAGGTAGATTATTGGATTACAATCAGAATTAAGCATATAATTAAAGGTCAGTGGAGGATTTCGAACTGATGGCAATCGAGAACGAGTCAGAAGTATAAGTGAATAAAGCATCGTCGAGTTATTGATTATATTTATGGATGATACTAAAGGAATTGTGTCACGAAATGTAATACATTTTTATTGCCGGCGGTTATCTTGGTGCGGTTCTGTTCAGATATCGGCAAGTATTCAGATACCTATTTCCTACTAAATTTAGTTACCTAACCTACATAATTGAACATTTTGTATTGTTAGCATTATTCCGTATACGTAGCGTGGCCGTGGATAACTGGAGACTTCCAAACTCGGATGAATTATGTAATATGCACAAATGTGGAGTATCGGGGAGTTTAAAACGTGTTTATTTAAAACTATAATTTATGTATCTTCTTTGAACTGTTGCTATGCATGGTCTTGTTTGGTTTTTGGGTTCTTTACGTACCTGCCTAATTATTTATCATCTCCTTACCACGTTACATGGGATGGGCGCAACACGTTTTCTTCTTCCATTCCGTCTTATCAACCATTACAGTCTTTTTTTACTTACAATAAGCAATAGTTTCTAATGCGAATATAACCAGTATCAGTACGCAATCGACACATATAAACTCAGTACGTAATATTCAAAGCTGCAGCCTGTTATCAATATTCTTGGTGGCGCTAAAGTAAGTATACTAGCTATCGAATTAGTACTTCGAATTGATAAAGAAACAAAATCCGTGACTTCAGTTGATCATTATCTTTCTGGTAATTAAATTATTAATCACTGTAGGTATTTACGTGTATTTACTTTTACTTTTAATTGACATACTTTAGCCAATAATTCTGCTAATTATTATTAGTCATTAAATGCAGGCTAATTTGTTGAGTGTATTTGAAATATTAAGCTGGTTATACCCTATTCATTGAGGCATAAGGTATGGTTTCAGGATTCGGTAGAATTATGACTTATTAGTTTATTTAGTAATCTATTTGAATAATAATTTCCTTAAAACCTGATTTTTCCTCAATGAACCAGTTATAATTTCTTTCACAGTTGACAAAAGAAAAGTTTTTGTTGTACTTTTACGACGATGCATCTTTGCACAAGTATGTAAAAAACCACACTCAGCCCCGAAACCAGCATGCACCACTTCTAGCATACGTAAAAAATCAAAATAGCCCACAAGACAGTGCGGAACACAAGAAACCAACGTGTCCGACATGAACTTGACCAACTAACACCTTCCATTAATTACAAAACAATCTACAATTACAAAAAAAAACGAATAAATAGGCCTTGTCACTTCACAAGGACAAATGAGGCATTAATCACTAAGTGGTAGAAAGAATTGGCAGCAGTTATAAAAACGTAATTAGTAGCAAGGTTATTGGATCAGTGTAATGGATAACTGATCTCATTGGTTTTGACTTCCTCGATAGTACCTAATCTATTATTTCTCCACAGAGTATTCCCTTACAGATTTGAACTTGGCTTGAGTAAGTGCCAAGTCAAGGTGGGCGGCAGACCAGTGGCAGAAAAGTTGATGAACAAAGATGAAGATACAAAAAGAGAAGCTCCAGGAGATGGCCACGACAAACAAAGACTTATCGGCCTAGCAGAAAGAAATATAAACAAGGATGAAGATATTAGAGGTGACTCAGACAAACAGAGACCTAACTGTCATGAAGTTTATATACACTGCAATGCCAGACTGTGAGACTGTGACGCAACATTGAGAGCACTCTTTTCATCAGTGAACTGCAATAGGTTGGATCAGTGTCCTGGTGATATCTATTAGGTAAATATGTAGCAGCATACAGAGACCTTGTCCTGTACAGTGTAGAACCCCATATATTTAACTGGAAAAACGGTACAGCAAAAGGTCTTACAATTTACCTTAAACATTCTAGCTCTAATTAATTATCAGTATCACACAAACAATAAATGATTTTAGATCCGGCTTCACTTTTACCTCATCTTCGATAAACTGTGACTATTGTTGACAGGAAGTCGGCAATCTTAGCAGGAAATCATAGCTTCCGAATCAGTCATTAATGAATGATTAAGACATGGGTGCGATGCCACATACGCCATGACCGATGTAATATGTACTTATGCATGTGTGCATCCGCAATCAGGGTCTTATCTGTATGTGTCATAATATTGTTATCTGTTACTACAGGTGCAGCTGCTGTATTTAAATGCAATTTTGCGTATCTTTGAAATTTTTGAAGAGTTACATCCGCACTGGAGTATTTTTGTTTGATTGCTTATCGTAATTTGACGTGGGGGAAGACCCAAACAAAGGCGACAAGGAGAATTAGACTAAGACTGTTTCATGAAAGATTGGATCACAGCAGCAAACAGCCATGGGAAGTTGAAAGAATTGAGTCATAGATAATAGAGTCATAGTGTCAAATCAGCTATACGTCCGTTGCTAAAGGACGATAAACGTCACCAGGGCTAGGCGTATTATATGTCATAATATCGTCACTCCTGCCAGAGTCCAGACAGACAGGCGATTGGAAATCCATTCCAAAGATGTAATAACTTAACTTACTTATGTATTAACTTTAATTCATCACACAAAATAGTTTGCTGCGCAGACTCCAGGGTTTGAAAGACTTGCCAATCAAAGTTATGATGCCTATTTGTCAAGTAACTTTATCTTTATTATTTGTAAGTGAGAAACTGAGGTGATGGCCGTTTAAAGCAGTGTAACTCACTATGAATGTCTAGCTCAGAATCTAGACTCAAGATCTTTGCGCCGTATTTTAATTTCAGACCTGTTTGGCACGGTATACCGTATTCAAAGCTGTATAAGCTAATGCATGCTTATGCATGCACACGTAACTTTTGTTGTTTATATGAAAATTCCTATTTTTTATTTTATATGGTTTGTGTTAAATAATACCTCTTTTGGGATTTATTTTAACTGACTTTAATGATGACCATGATCAAATTAAAACATATGAGGTCTGGGATTAGAAAGAAAGAAAGAAAAATATTTTATTTGGGACACGCACAGGAAATATAACAATAAAAACAAACATTAAACAACAAAATAATAAACAAGTAATAAAATAATCGGTGAACATACATAAAAAAAAAAAAAAAAAAAAAAAAAAACAATCATCCCGAACATAGTACCTCCTCCTTTTTTGAAGTCGGTAATAAAATGGAACAACGTGTAGCAGAGAAACCCGTGCGAGGCTAAAAAGGCTCCTATCTCAGCATAATGCTACGATATTTGAGAAAAGTAAACAAATACCGCAGCGCTGGTATTCTGATAGGGCCCACTGTGATGCCACGAGCACACCTATGGACATAAAATAAATCGAATAATAAATAGTAAAATAAAAAAATAAAAAATAGCTAAGATAGTAATAAATATAAATTGTACAGTAAAATATATAAATATAAAAGTAAAACTTTGTAAGCCGATCAATTTAATATAATGGTCAACCCACACCCGACGCTCCAGGACCGCTTGTCTATGCTACAAACTTATTAAAAACTGCCTTGTTTGTTAGACAAGCATTTCAAGATGGTGTCGTCAAAGGACACAAAAAACTCTCACCTCCAAGCCAGATAATATATGGCATGAATCTATCAAAATGTATTATTGTCCTACAAGTAATCGAGGCCACCTCACGTCTGCGATAAAAGATAAGATAACACATGTTATTATTATTTATCACTTTGTTATTATTACGTCTATCCAAACAATTTAGCACGAAAACGTCCTTTTATAGTCCAAAGAGTCTTCAAAAGTGTAGTGAACTTTAAGAACTGTCCTCAGTAATTTTTCAATTAATCATGAAATACTCGACCTTGTAAGGAAACTCTCGTAAATAAGGCTGTTTCTCGAATATCTCTCCGTTTCAATGTAATATTCAGTGGCCTGGTGTCGTATTATGAAGTATTAATGCCATCATTTTTCCAGTGTGAGAGAGAGACGGAGCTAGGCAAGGCCGCTAGCACCATCCCGTTTTCGCAGCGGAATAATGATGGCATTAATACTTCATAATACTACCCCTGAGGAGTGTTATCAACAATTCGTGCCCAGTTTCCTCCGTTTACGAATGCCAGATGTGCTCAATCTTGTTTCGCCATCTTGAATTTCTATTATCTATTACGGTGTATGGAATTAATATCAGATCTTTGATATTGTTAAGTACATCGATTTTGGTCTTTGGACTATTTAATTTGACGTTTGTGATAAAATAATTATATTATATCTTTAAAATAAGGCATTGTTAGATCAAATTTAAAAGTCTTTGTTCAGGGATTCATAAAAAAACAACAAAAAATTTAGTACGTAAGTAGAAATACCAAGAAACAGACCAAAGGTTATTTATTCTTTCAATCTACCATCTAATTATATCATTATGTATTAACAAAGCTTATACTAAAAAACACATTTTTGTTCTAACATTTGAACGGGCAGTCACGTCACGGATCGATGATCATAGTCTGGCGGGCAGACATTTAAATTTTTCCGCTGTGCCACCATTAATATTCATGGGTTCAATGTTTTCTGATTTCTGTATACGCCTAAACGACTATAATACACCCAAGTGCGGATTAGCTTTGAATATATCGCATATGATTAACGAAACCAAGGAATAATCAAGGAATTAGATCAAGTGACCAGATTTTTCAATATTTCTCAGCTTTTGTTTGAACGTTCTAAGTTTATTTTATCGACAAAAGAATGTGCGTGTAAGCCAAACTGTCACGTTTTAAAAATATAATCAAAATTCATCACGATTACATCGAAAACATGTGAAGTATCCACCACGGAGTTTCCAAAGCAATCCGTCAGACATCTTTAATTTCAGGTCAACGTTTTTATACATTTATATATACGCGAAAGCAATACACCACTGCTTTCCCTGCACTCGGATGAAATCATATTCCGTACAGCGTGAAAAGCAATCGACACCAGCTGCGCTTTAATTTACTGAAGAGTCGCCTTTATGTTGTGGAGATAAGATCTAGAGTTGTGCAACGCATGCTGTGTGGAGCGTGCATCGTTATAATAGAGTTGGGAGCGAAAAACCTAGGTTTCGTCGCTCCGTTGCGCGCGCCCGGCAATTTAATCGTGGATGTAAAGGCAAAGTAATTCACGCCAACTTACTAAGTCAATCCTTAATGTAGGCAGCTTTTGTATGTATAGAAAAACTGTTACATTCGGTTAGTAGGATAATCTCATTCAGGATAAAAGATGAAAGGGTCTATTGTGAAAATAATATTAGGGATTTTCTGGCCGCCGCCTTTGGTTGGGTCAAATTGACTATACATATTCATACGTATTCAGTGATTCGAGACAATCGGTAAAGTTCGGAGAGTGATCAAAATTTCTTGCACGCCTTCGAATCAACCTGAGGCCCTAGACAAAGTGACATTCTATTAGCGATAACGATGATGGAAAAGGAAAAAATGTATAGGACTGACATAAGCTATCGAAAAGCTTCTGTCAATCCTGTTGAAAGTCGTTGTACAAATACGAAACGCTTTCGAAGCGATTGTCACTTGTCTAGGCCCCCTGGTGCCCTTCTCAGAAGCAGTCGAATTCTAGGAAAGTCGCTTCAACAGACGACAGTACGACAAAAAAAAACGCCTACATCTCCGTTGAGTTGCGCGATAAAACGCCCACTTTCTACGCGGGCAGCATAAAGCGCGCACGCAGATGATCTGGTCACATGCGCTTGCGCAGTGCATTGCGCAAACCGGATATAATTTTGTCAGCCGTCTGAATAGATTTTTTGAAAGTCACCATATTGCACCATTGTGCTTTGTCCCGGAGTGAAAACTGTGATGAGTGTCAAAGTATTTATTATAGGAATTGTGACCACAGTGTGCCTATTTACTTTCTCGCCATATTCCCCCAAGCGTTGAGATGATGACTCCGATAAAATGTTTTGCTTATATCGAGTGATCGCCAGGTTTTCTTTGGTTTTTGCAATTGTTCTCGTAACGAAGATACAAGAATTTCTCGATAAAATATGAGATACAAAACAAAATAATCTTATCAAAACATATTGAGGCAATACGTACACGGAAACACTGCATTTAAGTAAAGTTCGCCGTACACAAACGTAAAACGATGAATCATGGCCAAATTGTTTTGCGTTTGCAATTTTTTCTAACGGAATTGGGGCACTGACCCGAATAAAATTAACATGAAAATGAACGTAAATAACAAGACATATATGCCAACTATGTAATTATAAGAAATACGTTCGAAAATGTGGCAAAAACTGAGGCCACAGAACAAAGATCTGTTCTCCTTTAAAATGGTTTAATTAAAGTAGGTACAATTAAGATTTCCTGCGCAGTGGCTACCTATACTTAAGTAAGTAAGGGCCAGATAAATACAATGATAATATCAAAGTACTAGTTCATGGTGTCTAATTTGTTAACAAACTAGTTAGTACTGAAGTAATTTTCTTTGTTAATATCAAGTGTCGTGGTAATTACTTTGAATGTTCAACTATAATTAAAGTTTATTTGCTTTCAAGTACAAAGGTTCGGGACTAAACTAAGAACTATTGTATTTGCGGTTACGTAATGTTTCCATAATTAGAAATACTAGATTTTTGTTGGCAGTATGCTAGGCTTCTATCATTCTACGAAACAGGTTTTTGTTATACGAATAATCCTTACATATTATAAAACAAAGTCCTCCGCCGCGTCTGTCTGTCTTCCTGTAAGCGATAAACTCAAAAACTACTGCACCGATTTTCACGCTGTTTTCACCAATGGATAGAGTGGTTCTTGAGTCAGGTTTTAGTATATAATAACCGACATCCAGGCGGGCGAAGCAGCGGGCATCAGCTAGTATTATTATAATAATACCAGCCTTACTATCCCATTGCAGGGCAGAGGCCTCTTCTGATATAGAGAAGGCACGAGCTTTGATGTACACCCTTGTTCAAGACGGTCCAGATTTATACTACAGATTATTCCAAGATAGAGCACATCTATACTCCATTTGAAATAAGATTAGACATATAAGCCTTTTTTACAGTCCGTTCAACCGATTTTGACTTCTATTGCGTTGGTAGCATGACAAATGGCAGCTGCAGTAGACAGTTGGTATTGTGTAACCTTTTTTACTTCTAAGACTATCCTTATGCCTACGGTATAGAAGTCAAAATCGGTTGAACGGACTGTAAAATGGTTTATTAACATGTCTAATTTTATTTCAAATGGAATATAGAAGATTTTAATCCACTTAAATAAAAAACTTCTATTAATGTCTACAGTTAAATAAATTCGGTGAAATTAATCAAAAACTCCCTTCAAAGATCAGACCGATTGGTATCAAAAGATCACTCACAAAATAAAAAGATCGTATGTCAAAACACAGAGCTGCGAGTGCATTACGGTATATTTATTTCTGGCTAAAACCCGCGATAAATATCAGACATTGAATCACGAACGGACACACCAGAAATAACGTTTTTCGATGTTACAAAGTATCGATTTTGGTTGTTTTATGCATGTTTTTCGATGCTGTTGTAGAGTTTTAAATTATATAGTTTGCGAAACTGATTTGTTACAATCAATCATCTTTTTACAGTTGTCTGAGTATTGGCGTCCTCCAAGAGTCGCAGACATGCTAAAAGTAAAACCGGCCAAGTGCCAAGTCGGAGTCGCGCACCAAGGGTTCCGTACCATCCTTACATATAAAACAAAGTCCTCCGCCACGTCTGTCTGTCGTCCTGTTCGCGATAAACTCAAAAACGACTGCAACGATTTGCATGCTGTTCTCACCAATGGATAGAGTGGTTCTCGAGGAAGGTTTTAGTATATAATAACCGACATCAAGGCGGGCGAAGCCCCGGGCATCAGCTAGTTATCTAAAAAAACGGCAAATTAAAATCACGTTTGTTGTATGGGAGCCCCCTTAAATATTTATTTTATTCTGATTTTTAGTATTTGTTCTTATAGCGGGAACAGAAATACATCAAATGTGTCTAACTATCGCGGTTTATGAGATACAGCCTGGTGACAGACGGACAGACGGACGGACAGCGGAGTCTTAGTGGTCCCGTTTTACCCTTTGGGTACGGAACCCTAAAAAATTAAACTATCACCATCTTCCTACCCTTGTCCCATGTTACTTGGGGTCGGCAGAACACGTTTTCTTCTTCCATACTCCCCTGTCACTCGTCACGCTATCATTGACTCCCTTTTATTTCATATCATTCCTCACACAATCCACCCATGTTTTCCTTTGGCCTTCCTCTCCCTCCATCAACAAAAATTAAACTGAATATGACCCTAAAAATCACGTTGACGGACTTTGAAAATAACTTGATATGATAACGTTAAAAAATTATAGCTGTAATAACAATTTCAACCAATTCAAACTTCATGCAGATGGCAACAAACATAAGAAAAGAAATAAACTTCACTTCACCAGTCTGGCGCCACATCCATTGAAGCCGAGAATACATTTATAACATCAAAACAATACCAATAACCTAATATTTCGATGTTAGGACAATAATAATAAAGTATTCTTGATGATCTCAAGAGGTGGCCGCTGTGGGACTGAACAATGAGCAAAAGCACAGGTGTGCAGACCATAGCATTCGAGGCATGAGCAGCATTACTTCACTTAGTAATAAAACAGTCATACGCAGTCGTCACTGAAATGCTAAGTACTCGTACGTACGGGCGATTTTTGATCGCACACTGGATTTTCAACTCTCCGTGTTGAGCCGAGCATTCAAATTCCAACAGAGAACAGAATATCTTTATTTTGCATAAAATATGGTACATAAAAGGTGTTAAATATAAATAGTCCCGCATATTTGACTTACTTATTTTAGCATGCAAAAAATACTGAGTGTGATTAATGGGAAACGTGCACCCAGCTTCTGACGTTTCATAAGTGCATAAGTAGGTTTAAGTGAAATTTGATTTTGAACTCTCCTCGGTGCGAAGAAGTGCGTTGAAAATCCAGTCATCTGCCTAGCCTTTTCCCAACTATGTTGGAGTCGGCTTCCAGTCTAACTGAATGCAGCTGAATACTAGTATTTTACATAGAGCGACTGGCTATCTGACTTCAACAACCTAGTTACTGGGTTACACGATACCCCATGATAAGACTGGTTGTCAGACTTTCGGGCTTCTGACGACCCGTAACGACTGTCAAAGATCCACAATATTGACGTTGCACAATTGCGTTGAAAATCCAGTGTGCGACAAAAATCGTCGCGTAAAACAATCGCTCGTGCGCACGAGGGCTAAAGCACAGTGAGCAGGACGTATTCTCGACGTTTTTTAGCTGTTAATTAAAGGAAATTCCAATTCGGAGATATTTCCGTTCGGTTTTTTGTGATGGCTATTAAGTACTGTTTGTCTTTACAGTTATATTACAAGGAAGTGCTTAAATTCATCCGTTTCTCAAATTATTTTCGCAATATTGCCAAGCCAACGGGCAATGCAAAAATCCGAAGACCGGACTACACATGAAATAAAATATTGAGTAAAAACAATCAGAAATAGTAAAGTCATTCAAATTAATGCACAATCAAAAGCTTTCACTTTTAAAAGCAAAATTCAATAGAGAATCGTAATATTAAATTAATTGCACGATAGCTGAGGTGTTGATTTATTCCGAAGTGTTTAATTCGTATAAATCTTTCCAAATGATTTATCGAAGAAAGTTTGTATGGAGCAAGGATACTTGAGAAACTTCTTAATGCAAAGGTCAGACGGATTTGAGTGTCCTTAATTCGAAAAGTACAATTATGAACTTTTAATTATTAAATTAAATATAACATTGCACTCTCGCTTCATAAATAAGATAACATAACTACATCACACCTTGTTTTCCCGATGGTTTGGGCAGAGGTGTACCTATAGTACTGGGAGGTTGTATGCGATACGCAACCTCGTGTGGTACAGGCTGGCGAGAGGACAGCTGTAAGTTGCGAACGTTCCAGCAATTTGGTTTTTAAATATGTTAGGAGTGCTATTGTTTTTAGGGAGGGGCTTGTATAATCTTAGCTACAGAAAAGTGTACGCGTCTCTTATAAAATTAAATATTAGAATAAACCCTCTTGAAACCTCACCCTCTTTGAAATTACCTCCTTACACACCCTCACGTGTAGATAACGGTCTTCAAACGTTACAGTAAACTCACACATCTTTCTCCAGTTATGATTAAGTCCGATGCAATAGGAGGCGAGCATATTGCCATCAACCGGGCACAAATCCATGTTCCGGGCTGATACTGGGAAATTCCTGATGGAAAAACCCAATAACACTTTGCTCGACTTGGGAATCGAACCCAGGACCTCATGATCTACAGTAGCGCTTGCGACCACTAGACAAAATCAGGCATCAACAAATATATAGGCAAAATCATATCGGAAAGGCGAAAATGCTAAAGCGCCAAAATGGTACTTTTGGAAAATGAACTTTAAAATTTTAACTTTAAAGTTCATTTTCCAAAAGTACCATTTGATATAACTTCCATTGACGATATAAATAAAGCATTAGAGAATAATCATATAAAGAAAGACCATTTCAGACGCTAATCTACATGGTCCTCATTTGGCCTGACCAAGATTATGTCTGGACTTGAAAAGAGACTGCCACCTCTGAGTTTGTTTCAGCCTATCTTCTCAGAATAGTCAGATAGGAATCGCTGACCTCATCTAATATAGCTTATTTTTACAATTTTTTTATATGACTTGTATAAGTGTATGAAGTGTAATAAACAATTTCATTTCAGAGGAAATAGAAGTACATTATTACTTTATAAAGTTCGGTTTCCATATTGATACGTAACGTCTGACCTTGTTTAGTCACCACAGAGTTATGGGGAATTTATTTTGAAGGTCGTTAAAGTGAAATTTTCTCGTTCTACAGTGTCACGTCACTTTCGCTTGGTCACCACGCGACGCCATGTTAAAAATCATTTCATAAGTTCATGGAAACGTAACGTCTTTTGTTACGTTATTGCGTTATGATTGCCATGCATTGTTACATTTTGAATGAAATATTCTCTTTTATCTGCGTGGACATTGATCGATTCGTTGAAGGCTAGTGGTTAATTTATTTGCCGAGTAGTTTTCAGAATTCGTTGAAATATTATCGTAAAATGGTTAAGTATCTTCAAGAAAGACTTAAATCTATGAAATGAAATTGTTTATTCTGTAAATAGGATATCAGAATTACTTTTACAAGATATATAAACAAATAAGCGAGACGAGAGACGGAGTCGACATATCCTATCTGACTACCCTCGAGGAGAAATAGCAAAAAAACTCAGGGGTCGTCAAGTCTCTCTTAAAGTCTGGACTTTAAAAGGGACTTTGACCCCTGAGTTTTTACACGATATTTTTGATATTATTGTCTGGAGTTCTGGACATTAAATATCAAAAAAATCGCGTAGGGTAGCATCCGAACTGGCCATTTGAGGAAAGTACCAGAACCAGTTTGAGTAAACCTATCCCAACAGATTATGCTAACCGTAAATTCTAAACAAATAACGAGGAAGCTTCATAACTGACCAGGCACGACAAAATCGGTGTCAAATGACTTTCATTCTTTCAGCCACTTGGTTTTATAACACAGAATCTATTATTCACGACTGTAACCTAAAAACCTTAGTATCTGAACGAGCTTGTTCAGTGCTTCGAGAATCGATTAGGTATTTCAATGTTGCTTTTAACTTACCGTGTCGAACTGAATGGAGCATAGGCACACGATAATATCACGCCTGCATTCCCCGAAGGGGTAGGCAGAGGTGTACCTAATACACACATATGTCTCCAGTTATGTTTAAGTCCCATGTAATAGGGGGCGAGGCTATTGCAATCAACCGGGCAGAAATCCAGATTCCGGGCTGGCTGTTACTGGGAGATTCCTGATGGAAAATCCCAATAACACCTTGCCCAACCTGGGAATCAAACCCATGATCTCATGCTTAGCAGTAACGCTTGCTATTATATTACTAGACCAAGGAGGCAGTGTAACCTAAAAACCTTAGTATCTGAACGAACTTGTTCAGTGCTTCTAGAATCGATTAGATATTTCAATGTTCGTATTGACCTCCTGGGTCGAACTTAATGGGGTTTAGAGATAAAATAAAATATACCATCGATCATAGCTTGTGATTGATACCGATCGCTAAGTACTTATGTTTGTAGATATAACATTGACTTTGTGGGCTGACGACCTTTCGTGACCTCAGTATTGTGAATTTTGATGGAAGTAAATCCATGTAGATTTGTAGAAGAAATCACTGGTTTATGATATGACTAGCTGTTTCCCATGGCTTCGCCCGCGTGGAGGTTGGAAATAATCCCACGGGCATGTATTATATAAAATTGCAATACTGTATGGATTAAGTTATCTGAATTCATATTTTATTATCGGGATAAAAAGTACCTATCATTTGTCCTAATCCAGTTCATGGTTTACTAGCGCCTGCTTGCCAAATTTCATAGAAATCCGTTCAGCCGTTAAGGCGTAAAAAGGTAACAGGCAGACAGAGTTACTTTCGCATTTTTAATATTAATAAAATATTAATTATTGATAGTATGGCTTTGGTTTTCTAAAGACGCACCTGGTGTCAGAATTTTTATGCCGCCTATGGGCCTCCGACTTGGCTTCTCATGCAGTCGAGAAATAAGTATAATTATGTATATCTCTCAGGCATGCTGGTTTCCTCACCATGTTTTCCTTCACCGTTTTTTAAGTTAGTGGTTATAGAATGCGCAAATGAATCCAAAAAGTCTGAAGTGCGTGGCTTGGGTTCGAACTCGAGACCTATGACTTAGAGGTACCACGGCTCACACCACCAGGTTATCATACTGCTGACACTATCACTAAAGGCGCTAAGTACCTGCTTCATAGAAATTATAAACTGCAGCCTTCATATGGATATGAGTACATTGAGTACAGGTTTCTCATGCGCAGGTACTCAGAGTGCATAAAATATGCGTCTAAAGTACCGCTAACTACGATGTTCACAGTTTATGGTTATCCAGACAAGTTCCAAATAGGTCGATCGTGAGAAAAGTCCTTTCTACTGGTTTACGAGTTTCTTCGTTTCGTGTTCTTCAAGTAAAAATCGATAAACATCCATGTTAATATAATAAAACTGAAGTTTGTTTGTTTGAACGCGGTTATCTCTGGAACTACCAGTTGGATTAGCAAAAAATATTTTTGCATTTAATTGCTCAATTCTTGAGTAAGTTTATAACATCACGCTACAACCCTTAGGAGCCGAACAAAAAGAAAAAAGACAGGAAGAACGCCAAGCGAAAACGAAACAAAAGCGCGCGCGGGCGATGCGACGCGGTGTCGGGGGCCGAGGGAGTTTTATAATAAACTAGCTGATGCCCGCGGCTCCGCCCGCTAGATAAATTATATACTAAAACCTTCCTCGAGAACCACTCTATTAATTGGTGAAAACAGCATGAAAATCGGTGTAGTAGTTTTTGAGTTTATCGCGAACAGATAGAGAGACAGACGCGGCGGAGGACTTTGTTTTATAATATGTAGAGAAATGTGGCTGTATATTTGTGTATCTTACGCCTTCTACGCGAAAAAAGTCGCGAACAGAAGCTAGTCTATTTATATGGCTGTAAATAAGTATAAAGTAGACATCTTGTGTAGAGTGGCAAAAACTTGCAAGAGCATTGTGTAGTAGAAAATTTGCGGTCGTATGCGGTTTCGTGTGAAAGTTTATATTATGCAAATCGAATGTCTGACTTTGTTTATGTTTTAGTATAGATGCATGATGGGTGACATGAAATCAGATGGATTTTTGCAATATTTCTCTCTCGCAAAGTCGCAAAAACGTCGATGATCGAACGGATTAGGTAACGTTTTACGTGTTAGCACGGAAGAGGAGGGCGATGATTTTTCACGGAATAAGCTAAGCTGATTATGCGAAAATGAAATAAAAGGAAACAGGATTTTTTTCTTACGTCTTCATCTTTTATCCTTACATATTATAAAACAAAGTCCTCCGCCGCGTCTATCTGTCGTCCTGTACGCGATAAACTCAAAAACTACTACATCGTTTTTCATGCTGTTTTCACCAATGGATAGAGTGGTTCTCGAGTTAGGTTAGTATATAATAACTGACAACCACGTGGGCGAAGTCGCGGGCATCAGCTAGTTTTAACTAAAAAATAACAGGTAAAAACACGAAACTTTTTATTTATTGCTTTCCTTCAGAACTGTTAAGTATGAGATGACAAATAACAGTCATTATTACCATATTTGTAAGACGTAACTTATGAAGACTTACGAAGTCTTTTTTTAATGAAAAAAAAAAAAGGATTATGTAAGAAAAGTACAATTTATGATACTTATTTAACGAGATGACATCGAAGATGTTAGGTATGTATCCATGTCAGGGTTGTGTAATGAACCGAAAATGGGGGTAGAAATACATAATGCTGACCGTATCTGACCGTATCTAGAATTCTAGACGAAATGAACAAAATATGGGACTTATCGCATGTGCCAACAATGGACATCTTTCTACGGTTACGTCCCCTACCATTGGTTCGTCTGATAAACACCTATGGACAGGAGTTTGAATTAACCTCTCACTGGTCGCTTGAACTAGAGAGCTTCATTTCCATAGGTCGTTAGTATGGATCCGGCTCGAAGGACTACAAATAGGAGAAAATACTGTTGAAAATCAAAATAGGTAAACTAATTGATTGAACTAGTTAAACAGGAACATAATGTCATTAAAAAGGGAAAACTCCAAAAGAAAAAACAAAACAAGGTTGCACGATAGATGACAAAATTAGGTGTCCAACAAGATTCAAATATATTCAAGTAGGTTGTATGGAACAGACGCATAAAATGGGTCCCGGTATCCCTTTCGGTTCTCGCAACCCTGGGCTTTCCCGCAAACCAAATAGTGCACACACTGGGCTTTAAAAAGCAGGACAGTTTATACATAGAAGTTACAAAAACTTATGTGCATTTGTAGCAATTAGGGAATACCCAACAGAGAATAATACAGCACAATCAGTTCTGAAGAGTAATGAACGTTGAAGGATGAACAACTCGTTTGATTGACCTCAATTGCAAAAACATAGCCCCTAGCAATTGTATGCCATTCCCCTTTAGCTACCAGTCTGCAGTTACACTATTAAATATTATTTATTAGCCGCTAACAAACTTCAAACCACTGTTACAACCCGATTCCAACTTAATGGCGGCTCGGAACACGAGGCGAGTCGCTGCGCAGTAACGAATTTATGGGTTAATGGGGGTGAGGGGTGGAGTACTGCGCAGCGAGTCGCGCACTTCCAGGCCGCCATTAAGTTTGAATCGAACTGTACCAGTAAAGGGGTAATGTGTCTCAAAATATCATATCATAGTGCACCTTTATTTTCGCTTTCGTTGTTGTATTCGCATGGGTTGTCCTCTGTCTGGAAGGAACGGAGGGTGATGCCGGACTCCTACCGACTACAACCCTACACTACACCTCTACAAGCCTTCAGGATAATGGATTTCACTTCACTGCCTTCTTTTAGACTTTATGGTCTTTCAGTCAATCAATCAATCAGTTACAGAACTTGCTTTAAAACACCAGCTATATCGCTATCAATTTTCCACCAGCTACATCGCTATCAGTTTTGCCTGACCAAGATTATGTCTGAACTTTAAAAGAGACTGGACCTCTGAGTTTGTTTCGGCTTTTCTTCTCAGAGTAGTCAGATAGGAAAAGACCTCGACCTCATCTAGCTTATTTTTTATATTTATTTTTATTTTTAAGGCTCTTACATACTGGACGCGACGAATCGCCCCAGTATGTAAGAGCCTTTATATGACGTTACAAAAGTGATTCCTATTTCCTAATTACAGAATAAAAAATAAAATAAATTCCTTTTCAGCTTCACTTTAATATTTGACACTTTAGAACAATAGCTAATTGGAATTACGTGTCTGTGTCCGTAATGCCGATTAACGCACGATCGAGTGCGATTAGTCGCGGTGTACGGTTACATTACAGACTTACCGAATAAAGTGTGCAGCCATCAAAATGGTGTAGTCGGTACTGCTTAGACATGTCGTAATCAATTACGAGTAGGTATACGACAAAGACTTTAGTGACTAGTCCAAATTATATGATTAAACTTAACTATCCTTACTAATATTATAAATGCGAAAGTGAGTTTGTTTCCAACGTTTGTTATGATGCTTTCACGCTAAAACGGCTGAACGGAATTGGAAGAAATTTCGCACATGGGTAGACCATGACCTGGGTTAGGCCGTAGGAGATTTTTACCCCGATATTCCCACGGGATCGAGACTTATGCGCTTGAATTGCCGGAGCGCAGCTAGTCATTACAAAGTTTATCGAACTATTTAATTGAATTGTTTTTTTTTTTTGCTTGAAGGGTATTCACTAGCCCGCCTTACAACATTTAAGACACATCCTGTGGCATCCCTACAGAAGAGATTTTTAATTTTCCTTAAACCGACCACTATCTTTGTATAACCTTACAATTACAGGGCGTATCATACGCCCATTTTAATTTTAACTTGGAAATTACAGACTACTGTGAAGGAAAACATCGTAAGGAAACCTGGACTTATAGTTAACTAGATAAAGTTAGGATATAATAATAATATCGTCTAAAATCGCCAATCTGCCTTGAGTCAGAAAGGTGATCTATGTGCGTGCCTTCTCTGTATGAGAAGAGGCATTTGCCCTGAAGTTGAGACAATATTAGACTGGTATTATTATGATTATGATATAATTATATTATGACACGCCCAGTTTAGCTTCTGTTCAAATTATTTCTTTTTCTACGCCAAAACTTTTCTCTTAGAAGTTTGAATGAAGAAATTCATGAAATACATAGTACAGTTCATCGATGGTATTCTAAAGGGTTCTTCAAAGGTCAACACATTCTTCAGTATGGTAAATGTCAGGACCGTGTGTCGATATCACTATAAATATATAAAGATCTGATAAGCTGACTGTCCTGCTGTGTTTGTCTGTGAGCTCCCTTTGGTATTGGGGACCCTAATTGCGTAATGCACGATTGGTCAGAATTGGAATCGGTTTGAAACAAATGCCTAATCGATTGCTTCAAAAGTTCGAAAAAAAAATCAGCTCAACGTTACTTACCAACTTATGAAGCAATGGATTATACATTTGTTTCGAACCGATTCCAATTTTGATTGATCGTGTAGTACGTATTGTATATTCCCCACCCCTTCTGGGCCCGTGTGGCTCATTTCCCTTTCTCAGAAGGTCGTTTTCCCAGCAACGGCAACCTTATAGTCTGCGGGTTATGTGAGTTCTGCATACTTGTGCCGTGTTTGGGTATGTCAATGCCTCATTTTGGCGCCATAGGCAATGGTGATTATCGTATAACTACTTGACTGTGTACTAAAAAACGTCACAAAGTAAGTATATTTTTTACTAGCTTCCGCCCGCGGCTTCGCCCGCGTGGTATGTCGATAAAAAGTAGCCTATGTCCTTTCTCAGGCTCTAGACTATCTGTGTACCAAATTTCATTTAAATCGGTTCAGTAGTTTTGGCGTGACAGCGCGACAGACAGACAGAGTTACTTTCGCATTTATAATATTAGTAAGGAAGTAAGGATTGCGTTGTGCTTTTAGTTGACTCGTCAACATGTCATAATTCAGACAAAGCTATTGATATAGGCTGTCTGTCTCTCACTAAGGATCTATGTAAATCAGGCATTCTCTTATGAGCTATAAACATATCTCGATCATAGTTACAGAAATCCCAGACATCTCTGTCTGCCCGCAATTCTTCGCCTCACATATTAGTAGCATTTCAGGCCACATTTTGCGCAATTTTTTAAGGTTGTGCGCATAAATAGTAAATTTTTCAGTCACATTGATTTATTCGTTATGCCATTGATTAGAATATTGCAGCGTGTGTCCATTTTCTAATTAATCACCATCGCTGCAAATTACAAATAGCGTTTCGTTGCAATTTCCAGTACTACGGTTGACTAATTAGTCAGAATTTTATGTAATTTATGGCAACATTGTATATACCAAAACACGTTCGTCGGTGTAATTAATCAAATCTGCTAATACATTCGACTGATATCGATCAATACTGATACACGCAAACATTTTCATAAGCACGAAATGAAAGGTGATGATTTTCATCCTAAAACTGTTGGCTCATCTTGTTTTTATTTTTTTAAGTGTCATAAATAAAAAACCGGGCAAGTGCGAGTCGGACACGCGCACGAAGGGTTCCGTACAATTATCTATAAAAACGGCAAAAAAAAAATACATGTTTGTTGTATAGGAGCCCCCCTAAATATTTATTTTATTGTTTATTGGTATTTGCTGTTATAGCGGCAACAGAAATACATCATCTGTGAAAATTTTAAATGTCTAACTATCACGGTTCATGAGAGACAGCCTGGTGACAGACGGACAGGAAGCGGAGTCTTAGTAATAGGGTCCCGTTTTACCCTTTGGGTACGGAACCCTAATAAACCGTGGACATTTGTATTTTGAGCTAGTACTAGCATACACAGCAATTTGTAAAAAAAAAAAAAGGATTCTGTGAACAACATACGTTCGCAACAAATATTCCATTATTTTAATCTACCAACATCGGGTGAATCAGAAGTATTCAGAAGCCCACATGCCTCAAAAGCTACAAATCTGGTGTTTCCTTACGACCCAATATAAAGTGTAAAATAAATAAACAAATAACCAGTCTTCAACCGAAACAATCCTTAACAAACATTTATTTTATCCTAAGTTATCTCCATACTTAAAATTATAAAATCGAAAGTAACTATGTCTGTCTGTATGTTACCTTTTCACGCCTAAACCACTGAACGGAAGCTAGTATTATAAATGCGAAACTGAGTTTGTTTGTTACGCTTTCACGCTAAAACGGCTGAACAGATTTGGACGAAATTTGGCACATGGGTAGACCATGACCTGGATTAGGACATAGGATCCTTTTTATCCCGACATTCCCACGGGATCGAGACTTATGCAGGTAAAACCGCCGGGCGCATCTAGTGGTTTATACGGGGTCCTTGCAGTAAGGTTGCGTCAGATATCACTTGAAACAAGACAAGTCAGACCAGTTAGCCATTACTCAAAATAGAAAGAGAATGGTGAGGGACACCAACGACTTACTATCACGCAAGGCTGTGATGACTGTCCACTTACAAAACACCCCATTATTTCAGAATCTATAGCCTCTTTGCAAAAATATAGAGATTACCGCACTTTGTAACATGTTCTGACGGATAGAAAGACGTGTAGACTTGTAAGTACCCCTCATTAGCTTCTACGGGTGCTATAAGAAAAGTTTAAGGGATTATTATTAAAGTGGCATTAACATAACACTTTAAACTGTCATAATAACATACTTGACGCATCAATTTGCCTATTTCTGTACAAAACTATTCGTAAACCTACTTGAGGTGGATATTTTAAAGCTGGCACAATTTTAAAGGAATCCAGGTCTTCAAATTAGTGAGTGACGGGGCCTATTAATATATAATTTCACCTTTGTACATTTCACATAATCTGGCAACCCTGTATACCAAATAAATAGGCCGTACTCGCACTATTTCTGTACTCGAAAATGTCGCGCTGTGCTTGCGCAATGTCGGTTACGTCCATCTATAAATAAGCACGTAATACTACTTAGCAAAAGCAGTACATTTCACAATAGTTTAGTCCACTAATCGATACTAAGATAATGCTAAAATGTAGAGCAAGCAATGTTCTAGAATGAAATAAATTAGATAGAACATTAATTATTTCGGCCATAAATATTGATAAAATAGCTTGGCACAATTCTGTATATAAACGTATACTTAAGCAGAATATGGACGTGGGAGGAAATATGATTAATATAAAGCCTAGAAACAAATAAAGTATTAGATTACGCTAAAACTAATTGATGTAATCATATTTACTTTCTTAGACAAATATCAAACATCAAGTTAATATTTATTCACAAATTCAAAGTTAAACGATTTGTACAGACAACACAAAAAGCTAATGCTAACAACAAATACGGTAGGATAATATTTTGAATTGGGATTATAAATGAACATAATAATTATGTATTGTTGAAGCACGTGGATGGAAATACAAACAAATATGTTCGAACCCAGCCAGGCGCTTTACTTTGTGTAAATATTTTCATCACCACTGCTCTCAAAAACGATGAAGGAAAACATCGTGAGAAAACCGGCATGTCCTAGAACCAAAAATTCGAAGACATGTGACATCTACAAACCCGCTCTGGGCCCGCGTGGTATATTACAGCCAACTTCTTTTCGAAGAGAGGAGGCATGTGTCCCAGCAGTGGGAACAGTGGCTGTGTATGCTAAAGTTGTGAAGAATCGTTCTAAGTACTAAATAATTTATGTTGTTGGTTAAAACTAACATAGAAATGTTTTCCAATTTCGAAGCATGTAGTTTTATTAATTGCTTGCCAAAAAGTCATAGAGGCAGAATAAAGAGCATTCTTTAGAGGCGTTTAAAGGTAAAATTTCCTGCAGAAACATTGGAAAGGCCACACTGGTCTTTTCCAATGTTTCAGCGTTTTAAAAGATTGATAAACAAAATATCTGTTTTTGATATTAGGAATCGAGCATTTGTTACTAAAAGTAGAGACAATGATGGTGGCGGTGAGGATGGTGATAGTGGTGGTGGAGGCTCGCCCTCTATTACATGGGAGTTCAACATAAGTGACAAAATGTGGGTGTACTATAGGTACACTTCTGTCTAACCCTTTTTGGGAATACAGGCGTGATGTTATGTTAAATAGATGGTATAACTAATGACAACCAAGAGTAACTCACTGCCAATAACAAAGTAAACTAAGTAACAGAGTACTCCATTGTGGAACAGGCATTGTGAGACAACTTCAGTCGAGGTTCCAGACCGTGGCGACGGACCAGTCTAGACTGAATGCGAGATGACGTCTTAATAATACGTATGGCCTATTTCTTGTATAATAAGATGTATGCGGCAAAAGGATACTTCGATATTTACTTGGTTTGGTAAGATGTAGAAGAGTGTAACGACAAATTTTACTTACGTCATGAATGAAATTCGTTGCCTTTGAAGTAGGAAATCTAATTTACCTGAAACAAATAACAATAAATTAATAAATTGTAGTATCACCAAAACAAGATACAAAGGTTTATTATAGTAAACGAAGTCACTAAGTAATCATATTAATTTTTTTGCCCTTGTCCCAAATAATTTGTGGTCAACGCAACATATCTTTTACTTCCATACTTCTTTCTCTATTAGTCGTCATCTCGGTAGTCACCCCCTTTCTATCCATATCATCCTTCACACAGTCCATCCATCGTTTCTTTGGTCTTCATCTACTCTTATAGCCCTCCACATTCATACTCAAAACTTTCCTCACGACATTTTCCTGATTCCTCCACATGACATGCCCATACCAGGACAAAAAAAGAATTAGTAGTAGATAATGAACTCGTAGAGCTAAATCAACCATAATAAATATCCTTTAAAAAATGCTCTCCAGAAAAACCTTGACACATCAGTCAGTGTAGATGAACAAAGGACAATATAACATTCTTTGTTTGTCTCCAAAGGCCATCTGAATCTGACCCTCGTTACCGGCATACCAGCAGAATTAATATTGAGGAACTCATTCTACTGATTAATTAACTACGGCGATAAGGTAAAAATCTGCAGTATGTGAGGTCACTCCCTCTATTACCCCATTGCGCTGCGATATTTGTTTATTTTTTCTCAAATATCGTAGCATTATGCTGAGATAGGAGCCTTTTTGGCCTCGCACGGGTTTAGTTTTCTACACGTTGTTTTATTTTATTTTATTAATTTTGTTAGTTTTAATGTTTGTTTGTTTTTATTGTTATATTTCCTGTGCGTGTCCCAAATAAAATATTTTTCTTTCTTTCTTTCTTTCATTGAGATAACCCAACGGCTTTGTCAATAAGTACATTGTTGGCACTTCTAAATTTATCTAATGTAGATCTAAATTAAGGCAAAGGATAATTAGTTTGCTTTAGCACCGGTAATGACGAGTCTTTTGTCTGGTCAAGCGTTACCCTCGCTATGTTTATTTGGATAAAGGCGGTTACGCAGACGCAAAGGTAAGCATACAATACATACAATGTCCTACTTGTACTGTATTAGTGTTTATTTTAAAGATAAAGATTGATTTGAGATTGTTTTGTGTGACATTTGAATGTAAAATGTTATTGTATGTACAATGTTATTCAATTGAAAATGAATTTTCTACCTAACTTATGAATGTTGTATCTAGCAAGATGCGATGTTGCAGTTATAAAATTAAAATAATTGAAAGAAAAAATAATTGAAAAAAATATCTCACACAATAAAACTATCTCATAGAACATTTTCCTCCAGTATTTTCTCAGCGTGTAAACATTGTGAAGCAGCTAGCGTAGTTCACAAGTCGAGCGAAGCTAGTCGCTAAACATGTAACTGTTTTGGCCTGTTGAAAACTGATCTAACCGTGAAAACTGTGTCCGTATGAATTGAGGAGCCATGTCTCATATTTAAACTAAAATTTAAAATTATAGTACCTACTCGTATAACTCCATTTGAAATAAGATTAGACATTTAAACAAACTTTTTTACAGTCTGCTTGAACGATTTTGACTTCGATACCGTAGACATAAGGATGGCATTAAAAGCAAAAAAGGTTACACAATACCAACTGTCTACTGCAGCTGCTGTTCGTCATGCCACCAACGCAATAGAAGTCAAAATTGAACGGACTGTAAAAAAAGGTTTATTTAAATGTCTCTTATTTCAAATGGAGTATAATAAATTAGCTATTTTGTAGGCTCGATGCAAATATGTCAATGGCTCGATCCTGTAATTTGCATTAAATCTTTAAAAAAGTTCTGTTTACGTTTGAAAAAAAGCCAATAACAGACCAGCCGGGCTTTTCTGCAAAAATATCACTGTGAAAACTTAGGTGAAATGAGCCGTCAATAATGTCAATCACATCAGGTGCAGTGACAACTTACTTCACCAAGTTTTGACGGTGAGATTTATACCGAATGATCACCCGTGGTCTTGAAAATTTAATAGGCTTAACCGATTCTCAATTTAACGTGGTTTTAACGAGTCTGGCCTTTATTCGAAAGGAGGTCAAGTGCAAATCTGTCATCTTCGTCGATAATGGCGACAAAGTATTTTGTGTTCATCTTGGAAGACAGCAAACTTTAATATTATTTGGCCTCGGTCGCGTATTTTCTGTAAAATAACTTCTGCTTCAGTATTAAAAAAAAAAAAAAACAAATTGACCACATAGTTAAAATAAAAATTTCTCTCCAATTTCTAATGCTCATAATTTAATACTTTCCTAATAAAAAAAAATATTGATAGCTTGTCAAACATAATTTAAGTAGTCTACCACATTAATCGTGATTGCAAACTATCGGAAATTGTAAAGAACCTATGTACGGTACTTATGTATTCATATTGGAAACATTTTCGGACGGACATGATAATTGGCCCACAAGCTGACTAATAACAACACTTTCCCTATGTCCGGCAGTGCGAAATGTCGGCTGGCTGCATTACGAGTTACGGTCTAGATTCTGAATTTCATATACATTTGGCTACCAAACTGCGCCGTCATTTGAGAGAAATTGCCAAAATTATTAGACGGAAAAAGTACAGTTGTCTAGACAAGTTCAAGTGCAATTTAAAAGTGAATAGATTGTAAGTTTGTTTAACAGTAATATTGCTTAGATTCGTTGTCAAAACTCGGTAGCATTGACTTCTTTGATCAACCTTGTAGTGCATGACGTTATCACAGTACCAAATCAATCTAATTACTCCCGACGTGTCACCAAACAGTGCAATCTCTGTTATCATCACAAACAACAGCATGGTGTGAAGCGTGAACTATAGCGGGGACAACGACCTCGTGGTGTCAAAAGCGTTCAATAGCATTATTTTCAGGTCGAAATTGGGAGTATGAGGTAGTCAACGACTTGCGTGACGAAAGCTTTCGAGGCTTAGATTAACGACCCCTGGTCAGGTAGTCAGGTGTTCCGGTTGGAGAGTAACTTAATCCACTTTTAAACGGTACTAAGTTGGTAAATGAATTAAAAAATTAAAGAAAGTTTTCATACTGCCATGGCGACGGACCATGCGTGTAATTGCTGGAACGATCCACCCTCTGTGGGGTGTTTACGCAAATTTGACTATAGTGGACTAGCCCAAAATAGCAGTGTTACGCGTCTGTACCCTGATTACTCGCTGGTGCGGAACGAACCACACCATATAACGATGCCGATGGTTCGATCTCCGCCTTCATTGATGCATAGGAAAATAACCGCATTTCATCAAGAAATACTCATACCTCATCATCAGCAAAAGATAGTGGTACGCTTTCTAAAAACATGACTTGGATTTTATCAAAACAAAGATATTTTGCTTTGAAAGTAACGCTCTCTCGGAAAGAAGTGAAATTGAACCGCGTAATGCAAGATATTACAATACTTACACGTAAAAGTATAACACTTAAGATTCCGCAAGTACATACAATCATTTTTATTGCGAGGAGTATAAAATGAATAAAATATACTTTAAAATAAATGATCAAAATAAAACTAATGGACTAACAATACACTCTGACGAAAGACTGTAAAAGATTGAAAAGGTCAACAGTAAAACCTAAGTACAATTGCTATTGAGCACCTTCTGTTTTTGACCTAGAACAAAAAATCTTCAAAAACTAAGTTACGTCACTATATACACGACTGTAACTTCCATTTTTATTTTACGATAAAAAAAAATACATTATCTAAAGAGGATTTTTTATAAGCGGTGGGAACGGAACGGATATACAGACCAGCCATAAAAGTTTAAAAATAAATATTATTATGAGTAATATAACTCCGTATGTAAATGTCGATCGATCGATCAATGTCCTCGAAGACGGGTAAGGAAAAAACGACATCCGTTTCCTCTGTAGTAGTATAGAACAGCTAACAACGACGGTTAACAATAACCTCTGCTGTCAAACATACGTCAAATTGTTTTTGTGACGAACTTCCATTAATTTCATTAGCAGGTTTTATTGGTTGAGGGCAAATTACGGTCTAATATAACCCAAATAAAAGTTTTATGTTTGATGAGTTCCAGTTCCCTTGGCTTTTGGCCTTGGTAACTATTTAAGCTATATCTCAAAATGAGTCAATTATTGTGAAATATTAAGCGGAAAATGAACCTAAAACGCAATTACGCACCGAACTATTAAGAACCGTTAAGTTTTCTGCAGTAAATAAAGGTCAAAATGACGCAATTACTAAACTTAACATAACCGGGTAATGATTGAGAGGCAACCGTCAGTCGTGAACTCGTGACTGAAGCAATCTGAGTAATAATCCCAACATTGATGATTTTACTGCATTAAATCAAACAAAATTAACAGATTAAACAAAAGAAGATGAAGAAGACAAAACAACTGCTTAAAGTACAATCACTTAACTACTTCCTACTTTAAACATCTCATCCTTTAAGCTTACTAAACGTATGTCACTAGCAGGATATCTAAACAATAGTAAACAATTATCTAAATGCTAAGACAATTCCGGCGTTTGTCGTGTCCGGTGCATTCTGGCAGCACTGCTGCACACAATCACCGGAAGAACATTTTGTTCCAATACGAGATTGCTTGACTGCTCCAATGTTGCTTACACGCTAGGACTGTTGTTCAGCGGTTCCTTACCCGCTAAGAATCATTTGGAATCATTCCCCTCGTGGATTTGTTGTGCCCACAGGAACCAGTGATCATGCCTTCGTTAAACCAACCACCTAGTTCACAATTTGGAATGGAATAAATCTTTCTAATATATAAAATTCTCGTGTCACACTGTTAGTTACCATACCTACTCCGAAACGGCTTGACTGATTTTTAAGAAAATTTTATATGTATATTCGATAGGTCTGAGAATCGGTCGTAATCCATTTTTCATACCCTTAGGGTAGGTTGGGTAGGTAGGGTAGATACTTAGTGCTACCCGTGCGAAGCTGGGACGGGCAGCTAGTACAATATATATTTAATGGAGATAGTAAACAGACACCATCTTGTTAAGAGAATAGATCGTAACATTCTTTGATGCATTCAATTACATACTGCGATAATAATGCGGCTTGTTATGTATTTACAGTGCTCATTATTACTGCCAATGGAGTATAGAAGAATAAGGACAGACATACTTCGTTCACTGCAGAAGGTGAATCCACAGTGAATATGGAAGAATCTCAAGCTGTCTCAAATGATAATGGCAAGAAAATAGTTGCAAAACTCACTAAATATCACATAGGTTATTGAATGGAAGAAAATTATGACCTTCAAATCCACAATAGCCGATTATTGACTTTTTTGAAAGTTTTCCAAACTACTCTGCTATAACAAGAACGTCTGTCAGTACAAAATAATTTCGTGAACAGCTGATATTGACAGCCCTTCAAAAGTTTATCTTTTTGATTTCATTACGCATTGTCTGGGCTTCGACATCGAGACAAGAGAGTCGATCAACTTTTCGTAATCGATTCTGATTAAATACGTCTCTTTTACCCGGGTCGTGACTTGTACTCAATACTCCCAGGCGTTTCATCAACGAGAGAATTCATTAGAGAATATTATCTTTTAAGCAAGAAGTATTAAGGTTGAAAATATTATGTCGAGTGTTTTATATTGAGACGGCAGTGCTAGCATGAATGTACGCTGATTTGAGCTGACGGACAACAAGTGCTCAATTGAGAAGTGAATGAAACTATTGTGATAGAAATAACGTATCGTTTGAGGACCATTTGAGTTATTACATGAACGTTGGACTCTTAAAATTGATATGACTTGTGATTGAATTTAAAGATAGCGGCTGTCAGTGGAGGTCTCCGTGGTGGAGGTCGTGTTATAATAGCTTGAGTTTTTGCAAACTTCTTAATTATCCTTTTTGCAAGATTGGCTTCCTAGGATCTAAGTGCGACAAAAATCTCTGATGAATAGGTTAACATGACTATTTATTTCAACCCAAACGTGTCTCGCTCAGGAAGCTCTAGGGAACAACTGTTTTTCCCAGTGTTTGCTATCAAGCAAGACGCTAAAGGTAAAAGATATCATAATTTTGTATATGTATACCTACGTACGTGAGAGGAGTAGTGGCCCAGTGGTAACGGCCCCGACTTACGAGTTGTAAGTCGTGGGTTCGAACCGAAACAGGCGCTATACTTTGTGTAAATAATTTTATCAGCACTGCTCTCAAAACAGTGAAGGAAAACATCGTGAAGAAACCGGCATGCCCTAGAACCAAAATTCGAAGACATGAGACATCAACCAACCCGCACTGGGCCCGCGTGGTAGATTAAAGCCCACTCCCTCTCGAGGAGAGGAAGCCTGTGTCCCAGCAGTGGGAACATGATAGGCTGACGCTATACGTACCTTAGAAGTCTTCCAAACTAAGACTGAAAGTTGTCGTAACAAAACTTCGCACAAAATTCTTGATCGCAATCATCACAGTAAAGTCTAAGATCGCCAATTCCATAATTCGTTTAATTTTCCAAACTCAACGGTTGCCTTCAAGCAAGCTAAGTAACTCGCTGTAATCAAAGAAATTAGCTTTTGCCTCCCAGGTTTTTTGCCTCGTACCTAACTATAATTACATTTCTGGTTACCCATTTAGTTAGGACCTTGGAATGATCGTGACTGAACGTATAGGTATGATAAATACTCATGGTCGATATGGTGGTTTTCAATTATTGACGCTCCGAGCAGCCCAAACCTATTTTAGCAGCCTAATACTGATGAGGAAATGTATACGGGGCAACTATAACAAAGGTGCCTAAGAATAAAATCACGCGTAATCGATTAATCTTCAGTTTTCATGGTCGAAAATTCTAAAGAGATGCCTTGAAAAGCAGAATTAGTCTCACGAAGAGATAACAGAGCAGAACTAAGACGTACAGGAAGCGATATATCCATTATAATAGTGATTAATAATAATTTACTGTTGATACACAACCATCTATCTTCTTAAGATAACCTAGCTTCACCCCAGTATCTACTCAAACTCAATCGAACATTCACACTTCGGATCCTGTCATTTCAATATTTCAATTAACGTGACCCAGAAACGGAAAAACCTTTGGAAATGGAAACCAGCCACCGTAAGGCCCGTTACTGGCTAATAGCCGTAATAGTTAACGTAAATTCAATACAAACAAATTCACACTGAATATAATAGCTCCTGACATGTTTCAAGTGGTCGATTCGTATTGAAAAGCAATGAAACGTAGCGACGAGGAATGGGATCAGAGCAATTAACGGGTTTTATATAATGTTCGCATTTTCTGAACGAACAAGTCCATTAGAATTACTGCTTTAATACTAATTTTATTTGTTCTTTACTTGTGAATCGGATTGATTGCCTATCTTCATGTAAATGATGGTAGATGGATAAAAATGACCGGAGATCGAGCTCAGTGGGTGGTGTATAATCTGAGAAGCATATTTCCAGCAGTGGACTTCTATAGCCTGATGAGGTTGGAATCATAGCTTAAGAAACTGTCAAGAATACGTTTCAAAAATCTGCCTAGACTTTTCCCAAAACCTGTTGGGGTTAGCTTCCAGTCTAACCGGATGCAGCTGAATACCATTATTTTACATGGAGCAACTGTTTATCTGACCTCCACAACCCAATAACTGGGTAATACGATACTCCTTGGTAAGACTGGTAGTCAGACTTTCGGACTTCTGACGACCCGTAACGATTGTCAAAGATCCTTGAAAGACAGCCGGGACCAACAGCTTAACGTGCTTACCGAGGCACGGAGGAGTCTGGGTATGTAAAGAAAGATGGTAACGCATCCACAGACGGACCCCGGCAAGCGTAGCTTAACCTGATGGATCGACCCGTGCGGCTGTTATTACATTGCCACGAGCTCCTCCAAGTCAATGGTTATTCATAGTTTTCAGTGGTTATTCATAAACTGTTAAATCAAATAACTATGTCTTTAATCAAAACATGTTAAAGTGTTGGCGTAATTATACAGCAGACTATTAAATTAAGATTTCTAATACTGCGAAACTTGTATGAAGTGTGGAAAGCCTCAAGCGAGTCATACAATGAATCAAATTGTTTTAGCCAGCCCACGCACAGAAGCTAACGGTTCTTTTCAATACGCTGATCTCTCTAGTATTAATTGCATTAAATATAAGATGTTTATCTCATAGGTATGTTATATAGTTATTACTGTTCTATTTAGGTGATAGAAACTGGTGACCTCCATATGGACTAGGTCGTTGCGTTTTGGGTGTTTGTATACGAGTTTTCGGTGAGAAAATGTACTAACAGGCCTAGACGGGTAAAAAAGATCTTGGTACGACCTGAATGAGACTCGCACGGACCAGGGAAGCATGGCACAAAAGGCAGGAGTTCTATACTTAGCAGCAGGTGGGACAACGTTTTCTATGATGATGAGGATAAACACCCTCAGTCTGAGTCAGACCATGCACACAAATATACCTGTATCATTGTGCAGGAGTGACCAAGACTCTGTGGCGGTATCTATATCGCCACATGCAAACAACGCATCAAAGACCTGACGTCACATAAATCCTGCATCGCGCAATTAAAGATTATCGTGCAATGGACATATTATACAAGAACCCGACATCAATCGTTGGACAGTTGCCTGCCAGGCACAGCACCTGTCTGTTCGGAGGATCCTCCCTTTTCTAAGGTGGATGAGTGAATTTTACACCCTGTTACTCATACCCCTAAAACTCAATTTAGATGACCGCATGAGATTGAAATTCTGATAGTGTTAATAAAACCGTGTTCAGTTCAGGATCGAAACAGCTTTATACCGCAATAACTTCTATCAGATGGTAGAGCACAATAAAATATATATAGTGACACGTGTGTGTGTTATATAAGCAGATGGTACCGTTTGGTACGCTTGGTAGCCTGCAAGACAAATAGGGCGAAACGACAAGCATTTATAGTTTGAACATGAGGTAGATATAACTGTCGATTTGGGAATTGATAGATATGGGAGAATGAACATGGTGAAAAGTGAAAGTTTTTAATGACAGTAAAAACGTAGCTCACCTATGAAGTACTAGCGACCCGCACCGGCTTCCCACGGGTGCCATTTACATGTGACGGTATTCTGTTCACGACACTTTGTGCACAAGTTCTGAGCAGTAACATAACAAAAAGTATTAGGCTTGCATGAATTCAATTCTATACTTAGCTTTTATTGTTTATTAGAATATTAGTAATACCTATATAAGTTAGATTATATACCTACCTGTTATAAATAAGTATTCGTATGCCGCTATTAGTGGCGCATGTGTTTGGAACATAACCCTATTATCGATCTTTGTGCATACTATATCCTACGAATAAATGTCTTTGTCTTTGTCAAGATAGTATTCCATTATTATTTACTTATTTTAGTATATACATAATACATATATAGCCTATGTCCATCTGGAATAATTTTCTTTTCAAATGGTGAAATAATTTTCTAATAGGAGCTGTGGTTCAGGAGATTGCCTTTCACGTCATACATGTACACAAAATTCACTCTTTCATTTTATAATATTACTATAGACTAAACGCGTGACAGGGTGTTGGTGTTGGCGAAAATCCTTTTAAAATCACTCACGTGACTTGATAGAAATACGGTCAGTTTGAAGATTTGTAAATACAGTCATTTTCGTAGTTAACGTTATCAAACCAATAAACAGGCACGTTTTACTATCAGCATTTCTAAGAATAAGTCATAACACGAAAAGTAATAGAATGCATTTGTAGTTTCCTACGTAATCAATGTGAAATAACAGTCTGAGCTAAACGACACACATTGAAATGTTAGCAGACAACACTAATGAAGACCGACATTCGATCTTTGCCAATGGCCTCGATTCGGCTTCCGGCCACAGACTCTTCACTCTTACTTTTTTTAATTTACTTCGGATAAAGAATAAAGACAATAAGGTTACGGTGTAAGGAGAGGCATGTCAGTCAACCGGGGCACAGGTCGTGTGGGCTTGGCATTAACCTACTTTCTTTAGCCCGTGGGAGGCCGTTCTAAAATTAAAAAGAGATAAAAAAAAAATCCGCCAACGTTTTGTTTGCGCACACGCAATCTGTTACCGCAACAGTTTAAGAATAAACTGTTAACATTGAATCTGAGATGTTGTAACCTGACTAATGAAACTATTTGGTAACTGTGGTTCATGAAAGATTTATGAAAACTAAGCACTACAGAAAATAAAGAGTATCAGCAATATTACCGATATCTGACGCAATTTTTGCCGATTCATTTGAAAAGTTTGCTAGCAGCCGAATTCTGCCTCTCTAAGCGGATCTAAGATTGTGTTTTACGTACAAAATGTTCTGAGTCATAGTTTTTTGTCCTTTAATCCAAAGAGCGAACATCTGATTGTTCTAACACTTTTATTGTGAAATAGAAAGTTAGTTAATAACTGGCATTAGCTTGTATGAGTAAAGTAGGTGACATTTTTCCTCGAAAGCATTCCGACGTCGGCAGCATTTTAAAAGAATGAAATTAAAACCGTTCTAAAGTGTTTTGCTCCGCTTATAACTGGTATAAAATCTAACATTAGCTGAAATGTGCAGCTGCCGTAAAATCTGAACTATTCCCATTTATTACGGTTAAATCACTTCCAGCAATTCCCATTAGAAACTTTAGTTAACAAATACTGTGATGTAAGGCCGGATCTCTAGTTATTTGAGCAAAGCTTTGTAGCTGGCTGGAAGTTCTAGATTTATAACAATGCCCTGGATTCCATATTCAAACTTGATCATTATATTTTGTCTTTACTTTACTAATAACTATTAAATCCCGAAGTACATCCTCCTATTAGCGATGAAAAGGAGGTCGTCAATAGATATTCGTTCTACTTCTTCGACATTCATTTAAGTTCCTATTGAGTTCATGATCACGGCCACGCAGACGCCGTGTATTCAGTCTCACATCTCTCATTATTGTAACAAAAGATTGCTTTCTATTGTTGGATTTTAAATAATAATTGTTTCGTATTTAGTCGCTGTGCGCATTGTGAGCTTGGCTTGGCGCTCCTCCAACCGCCCTAGGTGTTGGTGCAATGCATCGGAGTGCGAACAATATCCGTTGCATAACTAGAACTGAAATATTCTTAAGTTATTCATACAGATATGTAGTTAAAATTTAAATTCGTGCAACATGGACGTGGAGGATAAGAGCTCTCCCAATATGTATGGAGACTGGGGACGACTCGTTCAATGTTTCGAAAACGTTTACAGCTTATTGGTAACATTTCTTATCTTTTCTTCTAATACTTTACGATAGATTTGTTGAACATCTTCTATTTTGTTAAGTACCTGGTACTTGTTGAAAGGCCTACATTGTCATCCCATGCCTACTAACACTGTAATTGAAAAATATTGTAAAAGCCAATTATTTTTAAAAGAGTAACCGTGGAGTTTCTTATCGTCTCTTCTCCATAGGAAACGACCAATTGGAACCGGCACCTAGCTTCTGACGTTTCATAAGTGCCCATGTAGGTTTATGAGTTTTTTTTTTTTGCAGAATGCCTTTGGTGTGTTTAAGACAAAGACTACAACAATTTATTGTCTAACCGCTCAAAGTGATAAATGTTCAGATTTGTATTCGTTGCGCGATGCGTGCCGCGCACGTAGGCCTTCTCCAAGAGTGATTCAACTCTCTTCTGTAGTAAGTGACTAAGACAAAACGAATGAAGAAAACCAGATTATTTAATCACCATTTCTCAGAAGGATAACATGTAAATGTCGATTTTTCGATCATCGCGAAGCCGCTTCAGTTCTTCTCTCGGGACACAAATTAACAGTTACTGTGCGAGTCGGGAAGAGCACTTAGGAGCACTTGTGCCTGAAGACAGCTAGTCTGAACTGGCCCCTTAACTGAACACGGTAGATACCTGACCAATTACCGCGATTGGCTGCCCGGTAAACATTCACAAACAAACAACGAGCCAATCTCGATTCGATATTCTTTCTGTTTTGGGATGTGGGTTATCAAATAGATAAGGTTTTTGGTAACAATATGTGGCTCGAATATTTTTTATCGATCCCAATTTTGGCGATTATCTGACATAATCACGACAGGCCCAGACGATGGAGTGGTGTGAGATGGATTAGATTCCATATGGGACCACTTTGGTAACAGGAAAATGACGCGAAAAATGGCGAGACTCTGCTTAACACTTAAAATGATCCGATACAATAATAAAATAAAATACATAAAAGATCTTGTATATGAATTCTTCTTGATAAATAATTCCACCATTAAACAAAGTCCTATCTAAAAGGTTTGGATAAGTAATCCCAGAATGTAAATAAACAATATTACCTAAAAGGATAATTATAATAAGAAGTCTGTTTTCAACCACATAATCAACAATCCAACGAAAGGACGCAGTACCTTGAGACACAGTATTTTGCCAATATTATGTGATATGAAAACGTCCTACTTAAAGCTATTTGTAAATCGATGACGTTTGATATTAAAACCTATTTGGCGCGTACCATTTCCTTAATAAAGTCCATGTATATTGTTTATTACGATGAATACGTCCCATTTTCTTGGTAGGTAGCGCAGAAAACTGAAATTTCAGTATTCAAAACTCGAGTAGACGTGACACAGTTACATTCAAGAATCCGTACATAGTTGCATCTTGCATACGTTACGAAATATTCCTGGTGGCGCAGAGTAAAAAATGTAATGTAAGTGCAGGACCACTCGACTCGATATATCTGGTTGCGTAGCTGGTGCAATCGATCCCTCCTGCTCCCGTCTGTGACCTACTTACGCTTCGGTCGTGGTTACCCAACATAATGGTTACGCATTTTGACAAGTACCATATTAAGACGACCGTGTCGTCCGCTTGTGCACTGATATTCCCGTCGAAAATGAACTCTCGAAAAAATATTCATAATTCAGATACTGAAGTCAACAAGGTAACTGAATATTTTATCCGAGACTGTATTTTACATCCTTCTTTTTTCTTATTTTTTTCTTCATGCGTTTTATGTGCAATTTTATCATAATAAGGCTTCAAATCTATGCATTCCCCTATATATGGCGTAACGTAATTTTCTCCGACGTTGAGAGTAGCGCAGCGTCTGTATCATGAGAGTTCCCTATGGACTAGTTAGTGGGAGGTCTCAGTTATATGTGTGACCTCATTACAACGTTACATTTTTTTCGCATTGTTATTTAAGTCGAGAATGTTTAGAGATTTCACAATGTCTTTTGTCATGTTTTCGTCGCCGGTAACATTCAAAATTCTATGAGTGATAACTAATCTATGTAGCTCAGACTTTATCGTACAATGGCAATATTTATCTATGTTATTGATAACTGCGTCTCCAATTCGACAGTTTGTTGCAAAGATAGACTGGTTCTTTTATTTCTCACGGTACGACAGCTAAGCCCACGTTCGCACGGACGTAAAAATAACGCGGCGTGATTTTATCGCGCATTGGATTTTCAACTCTCGGTGTTAAGAATCCACCAGAGTGCAACCGAGCGCATCGAAAAAAGACACTCTTGCCCCTAAGCAGAGCGTTGAAAATCCAGTGCGCAAAAAAATCGCCGCGGGAAATAATCGCCCGTGCGCACCTGGACTAACTGTAAGCTCTAATTGGCTCGTTAGACTTTAGTTGCGTACACTTGACACTAGTGTCAGGTGTGGAGGCAAATTGTCAGTGTCATCGGGACTACTCCGTATTAAACGGCTATTAATTAAGTTCCACTATATTACAGCGCGGAATTCAGTCTTTTTGTTTCGTGTTGAGTTTCCTTCACAATTCACGGTTTGTTACTTCATTAGTTTCAAATTAGTTTTAGTTAGACAACAAAATATATGCTTACCTACAGTTTTCATTCCTGAATGGTTATCTACGACCACGGCGAAGCTCATTAAACTAATGAATCACTGGAACTATTCAATTAAAGCAAGTTATCTCTCGCACTAAGTTATTTAAGGTATATACACGTAAACTATATCTATCTTCCTACTTCCCGACTTCATTAAAACGAAAAGAGGTCGCGTGAAATTATGTAGTAAACACAAACGGCTTCGCTAATGATCAACACGAATTTTCGATGCATATTTTTAGCTTAGAGAGAAAATTTAACCAAGTTTATGAGTGAGGATTTAAAAATGTTGCTCAGACGTCTAGTGACGAGCCCCCGGGCAGTGGTGACACAGACGCTCTTCAAGTTTTTGAAACTTCGTCGAGGGAGCTAGTTGTGACTTATACGTGCAACTCAGTTAAACTGCTTCTGAAAGAAGCTCGAGGTTTATTTCGCTGACAGTTTTCACGTTTACTAAAGCAGATTATTTTCTTTTACTTTGATGAAAAATATTCACTCACGTGAATAATATACACGTTACAATTATTTATAATATTTATTTTGCCACGCTTAAAGGAAACCAAGTTATATACAAATAAAGTTACATATTCACAATTTATTTATTTATTTAACTTTTTCTTTTCGCGCTTTTAGCGATAAGACCGCCCATTGTGTCACCCTATGTTAAATTTCTACATTTGTATCTGTATTTTTTATGGTGTACATAATAAAGAGTATTCTATTGTATTTAAAAAAAAAAGATATAAAGGTGGACTTAATGCTTTAGGCATTCTCAACCAGTCAACCAAGAGTGGTGAAGAGATTAGATGGCAGGTGCTCTGATTGAGAGGAACAAAAGAAAAAATAATAAAAATATAAGTAATATATCATAATCATAATGCATTATAGATAAAACAGGTTTTTCACAATAGGTTCGGTACTTTAATAATATCCCTTTGGGTAAATTCCCTTCGGGGATCAATCAACAACATCTATCAACAATCAAGTGGGAGAAGTGCTGTTCTCCTAGCCAGATTATAGAACCTGCATGAAGATTATAGAAAAGCCTGTGTTTGTTTCGAGGTTACCTATCCATTTCGAGCTTAAACGGAGCTCGTTACACGGCAGCCTTCATTCAGTTCAACTTAATCATTTCAGAATAACATTATAAAATCCATTTCCCATCTATTAGCGTTTAGCCGATTGACAAGTGGTCTATTATTAGTCACTTTGTGTCGATCAACTCTGACCCAATTACAGCGAATTCCCCACCCTCATTGCCCTGTGCCTGTGACGCGTTTAGACTAGGAATCTGTTACGACTACCTATAGGTTATTTCAATGACACAAGTGAAGGTAAACATCGTGAGGAAACCGCATGCCTGTGAGATATTTCTCGACGGCATGTGAAGCGAAGTCAGAGGCCCAAGGGCGGCATAAAAACTCTGACACGTGAAGCCCTAGACAAAGTGACATTCTATCAGCGATAACGATGATGGAAAAGGCAAAAATGTCGAAAAGCTTATGTCAATTCTGTTGAAAGTCGTTGTCTAGAAAAACGAAACGCTGTCGAAGCGATTATCACTTGTCTAGGCCCTCAGTTACTAACCACACGAAACGAAAGAAGAAGATGACCCAAGTAACATAATCACGCCGGTATTCTCCGAAGGATCAGACAGATGTGCAGAGTACACTCATATCGCCAGTTATGTTTAAGTCTCGTTATGTTAGGTCATTATGTTTTGTTAAACTGTGAATGATGCACCGCACGAGCGTGCGGGTTCGCTGCATGCTGGTGGTCAGGACCCAGGCTACCCGTTGAAGCCGTGGGTGCTGGCTGGCTGTGTGACTCGCCTCACGAAAGCTTGCGGGAGTGATGATGATGACGTCACGCTGGAGTAGTTGCACGAAGGCTGCGTTGACGTTCATATTCGGAGTCACCGATTTAGGGGTATGAGGAACAGGGTGTAAAGTTCACTCATCCACCATAGAAAAGGGAGGATCTTCTGACCAGACGGGTGTTGTGTCTAACGGGCAACTGCTCAACGGTTGATGTTGGATTCTTGTATACATGTCCATCGCGCGGTAAACTCTAATTGCGCGATGCAGGATTTATGTGACGTCAGGATTTTTGTGTGACGTCAGGCGATGTAGATGCCGCCACACACCTATGTTTAGTAGTTAGATAGTAAACTAAGTAGATTTTATTTAATTTTAGTAGAGTACATATATTGCTGTATAAGTAGTAGATAGTGGAATATTAGGTAATAACAGTTGCTAGCCACACTATCGAATTCAGTCGAAGATCTATATTGTTGGCAGAGGTAAGTAAATAAGAATTAAAGTTAAAATTAAAGTCTCAGGTACTAAGAAGGTAATGAGCCCACAGCTATACATCAAATAATGCTAAACAAGGTTGCCAGTTTCTTTATTATATACCCAGGCGTAACATATTTCCTGCCAGGGTTGCGGGAAAGTCCGAAAGGGATACAGGGACCCTTGGCAACAGGCAACAGAAGGAACACGGGTGGGTTTTAGTCAGTAAAAGTCTGACACGCCCTTCCGCTCCGCCCAGAGCGGGAGAAGTAATTTGATGACTTCCAAGCTTCAAAAAAAAAAAAAAAAAGTTATCCGTCGGACACAAATTCAGACTTCGGGCACCGAATGTAGGTAATTTTGATATGAATAGGAAAATCCGAGTCCATTGTGTATTTCAGATATCATTAGTTACTAATATGAACACTTTACCCTTTGTGTGGTTTCCATAAATTAATGACATAATACGGTGATTTATGACTATGGAGAACGAAGATGGGTATCTAAACGTTTTTGCTTATTCTCAATGTAAATGGATAGAACAATAATGAATCTTAATATTGTATTAATGGTTTACAGAAGATTCAAAGGAATTTGTCCTTTTTCAAAATAAATTCGAAAATCAAGTCATTTATCCAAACTAGGCTGAGAATCCGCACTTTTCGACATTAACGTCCAAATAACATAAGACAGTCCCCCAAAACGCCTTGAGTGTTTCCCCGTGGTCCCGGCCCTTCACCACTTCCTAGTGCTTTAGCTGAGAAGAAGAAATGGCGCAACAAACTCCCCAAATAAACTTCCGCTCTAGACAAAATACTTACGTACTAACATAGGAATCACAATTGGATCTTAACAACTAATTATGGGCGCCAGGTGGGACAACTAATTGGTTGTTTAAATAATATTAAATAAAAACTTTCGAATGCAAATGACATACAACTCGATATACGAATTTCATGGCCACCTCAATGTGATATTGGAAATTCAGATTAATATTAGTTTAATAACACGGTCAAAGGTTATCTTTTAGACTGTGATTTTGAAACCAAAATAATCTTGTTAAAAATATCAATACAGTAAGCTCAACAAATCGTAACGCTGAAACATGATGATCTTGCTTCACTGCAGCTATCTATATTCACGATCTCATTACATATTTTTCCACATACTGCATTTTAAATTAACTGTGTCTTTACAAATACTGCAACTGATTACGTCTTCCGATTATATTTGCTTTGTTTCTTGATAACGACATAGTATCACATGGTTTAAAAACGAAGATTGTAATATACTTCAGTTTAATCAAAAGTTTTATTGGTACAATATAGTACAACTATAATAGCTATCAACTAGACAACATATGCTAAATCACTCTATTAAATATGTAATTGTATTAACTTGTACAATAAAAGTTATCTTCCTTTTGTCTTCCATGTTTATTTTGAGGCGGCGTCAAATACACGCTAGAATTATGTAATTAATTTGTTTGTTTGTTTGGCGCCGCCTCTAAATTTGTTACTTAAATTAGTTTAGAAGCTTATTTACACTATAAGGTTTATTTTTTATTTTTCGCTTTTCAGTTCTTTTTTCGTCGGTTTAATTTTTTGTAAAAAAGTTTTTTATTTTTCGCTTTTGAGTTGCCATCCACTCCAGGGTACTCCAGGGGGTTACTCCAGGTTAAAGACCTGGAGTTGATGATGAGTGGTTGTGTCCTCAGAACTATGTATGTGTGCGAAATTTCAACAGAATCGGTTCACAGTTGAAAATTCAGTTGGTGAAAAATCAATAAACCCCATTTTTTCTACCTTTAGGGGTGGATTATAGTTTTCAATTTTAAATGGGACCAACTTCGAGGTAAACCCTTCCCAATAAAAAAAAAAAAATTTTCAAATCGGACTACTCACTACAAAGATATGCGTGGTCACACATAAAAAAAAAAAAAAAATACGGTTCGATTTGAGAACCTTCTCCTTTTTTTTTCGTCGGTTAAAAAAGAATCGTCTGGCTACTAACCTGCAACCTAATTGAGTAATACACGATCAATCAGAATTGGAATCGATTTGTCACAAACGTCTAATCTATAGCTTCATAAGTTCGAAAAAAGAATCTGCCCCACAACGTAAATAACGCAATGAATGCTGTTGAACTGTCAAAATGAAACAAATTAGTTCTAATCGGTTACGAAAATAAGTTACGCAATTAGATAGCTGCATGCTATACGATAAATATTGCCAAGTAGGTAGGTATAGCTTTTATCTGTCGTCTCCTTTATACCAAAATGTTTTCAGTAAATGGCAAAATCGATTACAGACGTCTCGAGTCTCGACCGAATGACCCAATTTTATCTCAGTTATTGTAAGGAGTTGTACACACAAGGGGATCCAATCTCAATGGTAAACAACAATAACAACTTTTTATAAAGCCTGTTTCGTCCCACTACTGCGCAAGCCTCCCTAGTCTATGCCTCTACTTCTCCTCTATTTATTTAAGGCTTCAATTGAAGGACAAAGATTCCAGGGAACAAAGTTACTGTAAATAACATACACAAGAAAATATGTTCTGAAAACAACAATCCTTACTAAACCTTACTTAATATTATAAATGCGAATGTAACTCTGTCTGTCTGTCTGTCGCGCTTTCACGCCAAAACCACTGAACCGATTTAAATGAAATTTGGTACACAGATAGTCTAGAGCCTGAGAAAGGACATAGGCTACTTTTTATCGACATACCACGCGGGCGAAGCCGCGGGCGGAAGCTAGTATTTTATAGAAATCAACCTCATATGTAATGAGCAGTCAATGACTATATAACCTTCTCTTTGTGAGCAGTAAATTGTTAATTCGCTAATTATAAACAAGGAACTAATTTGCCTGTCGCATTTGCTTATGAACCAGAAAGGCGTTATTCTACAACAACCTAGTTTGTACAATGTAAACTGTTTACACTGTTATTATAACTATGAAGAACAATTCATTATGTCCTTTTATTGTTTTAAATGGATATATAAATAATAATAACTGTCAGCGATAATGCTGTAGCACTAAACAAACAATAAACAAGGTAACTTGATGAAGATATTAATTCAAAAACATTATTTGATTCAGTTTAATCAGTGAAACAATTAAAGATATACAAACGAGAAGCTCTACAATTAAAAACGGGCAATTTTCTCAACAATGGGTGCTGTAAAAACGACAAAAATGACCATAGAGAACAGAAGTCAGACTTAAAAGGCACAAGGATTATCAGTGAGCGATCAAATGCGAAAATTATACGTCCAGTAATAGTCGTAAACGTCGTACTTTTAAATGCTGATCGGCCATTTCTAGAGTTCTATAGCCTTACAGAGTCTTCCGCAACATAATGCCATTGTTACCACAACAATAATATTATAAAACATGTTAATACAAATGTGACACCGTTAAGATTGTTCTGTTTATGCAAATATCATAATAGTACTAATTCTCTTTGTCACACAAACCTACTTGTAATGTAACTGACACTCGCATGCGTCACCGTAAAACAAAAGACTATTGGGGATATAGTTGTAAATAAACTGTTTTAAACCAAAATCTGTGGTCTAAAGCTGTAAATAAATCGTTTTAAACCAAAATGTGTGATTTAAAAACCGTTTTAAATTGGTTTAACATGGTTTTTAAACCACGGATTTTGGTTAAAAACGGTTTATTTACATCTATAATTGGGGATAAAGATTTATGCAAATAATTCGGCTCAGAGTCAGTAATCCCCTTTTCATGAAGACGCATGTTAACCGTCTATGTTAATGCCTTTTTATTTGGGCCATGTCAGACGACTTGTAGGCACCAAAACCCTAATGTCAGGGGAGCAAAGTTCATAAATTGAGACTGTCATTTATAAAGCGTTAAGGAAGAATTGCTTGAATGAATTCAGGTCACCGTCCTAGAGTAAACTCTGGTAATGAGTAAGACAAACATCCTGACCACTTATCTCATGGGGCGATGACCACCTACGATCTATTCGCAGTTTTCAACCTTGCTCTGATATCTTACGCAGCTCATTTTCTAGATCCAAACGACAATGTGTTCAAGAATACAGAAAATGTCAATCAGATTCAGCTTATGTAGTGTTATGTGCAGTGACGAAGCAAATACTCATTAAAATTGTAAAGACAATGTTTGTTTGTTATGCTAACTGGAGACGAGGAAGCCCTTGGAATACCAATCAGTCGCCAAGTCATTACAGCCATAATGCATGAGCTTCGATTGTAATGTCCACACGTGTCTCTAAGCCTAATATGGTGGCAAACGAACACGGATTATACACGTGTTGTTATGTGTGGATTGTGGGTTTGTCAGGTCGTGAGTTCTTTCCTTTAGTTTCCTTAGAAGGCCGAACATCAAGTCTGGCAGGCTATCGCAGTTCACTCCTGGCTATATATAGGCCACAAACCCCGGTTCTCCGCATCCTGTCTGTCCCAGCCACAATACAAGTCGCACATGTGAACTGAATATGGCATACTCTGTAATGACTCCGTCTTATTCTTTAAGTCCACCTGTTCAAATAAATGATATAATTCGCTCAAAAGCTGCATCCGTACAAAATTACCTCGGCAGGCACACAAACTAAATTCAAAAACGTGCCAGCACGCCATCTTTACTGAATATTGCCAATTATGAAAAGTTCAGGGATGTTTTTGAAGCCCCACTGATCTCGGAAAGAAGTCTGAGCACCCAATAAAATGTTATTTTATTCCTTTGTTTACTTCCCAAACGTCAAAACTGGAGCGTAGAACTTAATCTAGTTCTTTAACAGTATGAAAACCGCAATATTCGGAGCGGATGATAAATTTTTAAGTCTTCTGCGCTTACTGTCTGTTTCGTGACGAGTCAAGTGATCCATACAATTCAATGCATTATTCACTGAGATGGGCAGAATATATTTCTTGCTCTTTATGGAACCTGCTCCAGTTTGACGGGTTTTATTTTTAAATCTACCTGGTACAGGTGTTCCTTTGTAAGGTCGCTGTGCATCCCGGCCCGTTTGTTTGGAAACACATGTTTTTTGTGCAGCCAGCTACCATTATGTCGGGACAGTGTTAAGGTGAAACTGGCTTTAGTTTTATTATGTTTCGAAATATCTGTCTCGTCTTGTCTTAACGATTTAAGATGCGAAAAATTAGCTTGATCCGTTACTCCAAACTCGTCACAAATCAGTGAATTGATTGTCTTTGCATTTTTAGATTTTAGGTTGATTAATTTGGCGGTAATTAAAAATGAAATCGTCGTCCCCGATATTGATTAACACCAATCAAGGACTGTCTCATTAATTGTTGCGGTTTTCTGATCACGCGCACGAATTCCTAATTCAAATGTAAGAATGCAACTAGAAAAGAATTTGAGTTAAACTGTCGACACGGTTTGCTCGAAGGATTAGTTTCAACGTCGCGTGACTGACAGACCGCAGAGTTGCAAGTTGTTACAACGACAAAACGCCGCCATGTCAGAAATATCTGGCATTGGATGCGGTCGTGTTGCGAGCCTGCCGCACTAAACTGAGTGGAAAATTCGCAAAACCGACTCGCGGCGCAGTGAAACTGCTTTTGTTTGAAATAAATAATAATTCTAGGAAATCCGCTTATATACGTACGTTAAAAAGTTTTCTTGCGGCTTTGTTTATGGCAGCTAGTAGCAACCAAAATTCTATTTTCAAATTCGATTACCTACTTTGTTATAGCTTTCTTTTTTCTTCTGCCAGATTTTGTCTGTGGTTTGGCAAGCTGAGTATTTTTTCCTTAACCCTACTTAAATAATAGCGTTTCGAACGACTACAAGACGCCGAAAAGATTTGTCAGTCTACATAAAAATCCTGACAGCAAACGATTCGAAACCCAGCAGGTACTTTTTAAACTCTAGAGAACCAACACATCTTTATAACAATTTTTGTGAATCATTTCCGGAGCAAAAAGATGCTTGTCTAATTTCCAAATCACAGTAATTTTAGTTTTTACGTGCAAAAATCTCCTGAAGCATATTATTATGCCTGGAATCATAATTAGTTCAAGCTCCAGTGAGTAATCAGAAGGCAGCAAATTAACGTTCCGTGCTTTACATGTTTTTAGAACAGCCAAGATAAATCTGCACGACCAGTTATTAGATCGATGTAGTCAAGATAAAAATAATTAATTTGAGTAATTAATGCATTTATTTAAAACAAATGAGCAACGTATCAGATTATTGTGGCAGCAGAAAACAGTTACACGAAGAAGAAAATTATGTGAAAAGTTTGCATTGTCTTTGCTCCGATGACGCAGATAAATGAAGGAAAATATTTTGCGGACGAAACTTCATCCTTTCTTCGCTCATTAAAACCGGTGACTTCTACCAAATAAGCATCACATAAAACCAGTTTCAAATTAAAAATTACCGCTAGTTGGACAAAAAATATGACGGTTAGCCATATTCATCTATTTTATAATGAGGACATGTTATTTTTAACGGCCGTTAGCTAATGCTTATGAATTTTTGTAAAACGAAAACAATGGACGAAAAACGCGCTGTTTCAATGACGTGCGCGTTGCGCGTGCGCTTGTACCGTTGAATGCGCGTAGTAACAATATGCTCCAATAGAGAATTTATTATCTTATCGGCAACCTGCATATCTGTTATATCTAGGTCTCACCTGAACAAACACTGTTAAATGTTCAATTTCGTATTGGGAAGACTGGAATTTATCATGCCGATTCATGCCAGACATTTCATGCCCATATTATTTTTAATAAAACTACAATAAAATTATTTTATCTAGGTTCCTATATTACGTATGCAGTTGCATTCAGGTAGAACATAATATTACCTGATTACATGTGCGTCATTGACACTGCATGCAACCTAGATAAAATAATTACGCAAGCAAAGTCTGTGGCCGATAAAAGATACGTCAGCTTTCCTGTTTAACCTTGCATACAAATAACTAATAAACATTACTTCTTTACAAAGATAATAACAGTAAAACCGTTAACTTTAAGATTCACAAGAAAATTTCGACAGTGGCAACTCGAAGCAGCTCAATCATCAGCTTGTAGGTCAGTGTTTTTGTTAACTAGTGAACGGTCGAAGGTTTTCATGTGATTTTAACCAGTTTCTTTTTTAGCCGATGCAGTGTCGCAGTGACATTGGTTCGTATTTCATTGGTTACAAGTCTTAACCGTGTTTTGGATGTACGCGGATGCGTGTTGACGTAAATAACCACAGTGTAACATCACATGGCGGGAGACCGACTTTGTGAATGTATCGGGATGTTTAAAAATAGAACGCGATCGGGTGAGCGACTCGAGATGCGGTCCACAGATAACGTTTATCGTCCGAACTGGTGCAAGTTATAACGCATCTTATTATCAGGAAACCGGACGGACGCTTTTCCACGAACGCTTTATCCATTTAGGAATGATAAAATGTAGTCACATGCACACGATTTTAACGAACCGTGTAATAAACACAGTTATCGCCAGTGGTGTTACAGTGGGTAGGTAAATAGGGGTGCGGGTGTGGCCAGCTGATCGCCGATCGGGCTCGCACGCACACAGCTGCAAATGTTTACGAAAAATGTTACACAGACTGCTTATTGATTTTATCCGTCGTCGAATGAGCTATAGAAACAGGTGTTCGCGATCTGTGATTGTTTTCGAATGATACAATACAAATGAGTTTCTAAACGGAACTGGCACGATGCAAGGCATATGTATTCACAATTTGTTGTTATACAGACAGAAAGTCCCCGAAAGGGATGCACAATTTACAGGTTCAACGGGCTCATTATATTTTGGTTACGTTACGTCGAACATTATTAACTAATTTAGACTGACAATCAGTGTCAGTCGCCCTGCCAAAGCTGTCAGGCAGTCACTTTTTTCTAATGTTTTGGTTCTATGAAACATTATACGACACATTAGGGGTGTTAGTTTAGTAAACGTCGTTACAATACCTTGATTCCGGAGCGTCCCTGTTGCTTGAGCAGCACGTTCTCCGGCTTCATGTCGCAGTGTATGATCCGGTTCTTGTTCAGCGCATGCAGGCACTGCAGCAGACTGTGCGAGAACTTGCGGACGAGCTGCAGCGAGAACCCTTGGAACTTGTTCTTCTTTATCAGCTCGTACAAGTTGATCGACAAAAGCTCGAATGTGATGCATGTGTGGTTCCTGAACGTGAACGAGTCGAACATGTGGATCACGTTCATCGTGTTGTCCTTGTCTTGCTCGCGGAGGTGCTCCAGGATGCGGATCTCCTCCTGCGCCTGGCGGTGGAACCGCTTCTCATTACGTACCATCTTGAGCGCGACGTTCTCGCGCTTCTTGTGGTCGTAAGCCTTCACTACCTGACCGAAACTACCCTTGCCGATCACTTTCAGAACCTCGTATCTGTACGCTATGTGATCGTGGGGTATGTGGATGTACGAGCCTTGCTCGTTGTCGTAGTCGCAATTGTTCGGGAACCCGACCAGCCCGGGCCGTTTCTTGGCGTTCGCGCCTATAAAGTACACTTGGGGGTAGTCGAAAATCTCACGGTGTTCGTAGGGGGTAAGTTTGCTCATGTAGAGCTTCATGACCTGCTCGGGGCTTGCGGCCGCCGCGGGAGGCCGCTTGTCGGGCGGCTGCGCGTTGTTGGCCGGTGGCGCGGGCGGGCCGGGCTCGAGCGGCGGCAGCGCCCCGTCCCGGAGCAACGCGCGCCCGAACGCGTGCGCGCTCCCTAGAGGCATGTCGCCGGTCATGGCCGCGCGGCCGCCACCACCTCCGCGCACTTCGCTCGCCGTGGCCGAGTCGACCCACGCGCGTTCGCACACACCACTGCACCTCACTGCACTTGCACTAAATGACGGCGCCAGTCTGGCACACTGCACGACATTTCACATCGACCGGGAGGAGCGAGACCCACGCTTCCACTTATGCGGGCACATTCCGTCTCGGTAACGATACGATAGAGCCGCGTTCGCAGATGATACCGTGCGACGCGAACGTGAAACGCAAACAAAGACCCCTTCCTTGCGGGCCGACTCGACGACAAAACCAGAGAGAAAATAGAAACGGTCGCCAAAGTCATTGAACCGTTCGGTCGCACGGAATCCACGAGTGCAAGTGAGATAGAATGAGTTTCGAAAGTATGATTGTCTCCCGCTAGATGTCGCATACGCAGCACCAGCAGTCTATGGATGTTCATTATGAGAGACCGAATATTAAAATGGGTTTACATTACATTTCGTAATGTCTAACATTACACAGCTGACATGAACGTATGGACATTACAAAATAATAAATAGTGCCTACAATGAATGAATCATTAGTATGTACCTAAAAAGATAAAAGATAATTTATTTGTAAAAACATGAGTTGAGTACCTTACAAACTTCTATTTTGTACTGTATACAAGTACAAAATAGAAGTTTGTAAGGTAAAGTGAGTCTTAAATAATAGCCTACTTGTTTTGCCATAAATAATGACATGCAAAGTAAAAATTGCGTACCTACTGTATAGTAGTTCATAGGGTGACTGTAACCTGAAATCGCGAAAAAAAAAAACAGCTGTTTCCTACCTCTATGTTCGCTTTGAGTTAAGTCACGTGTTTTAAGTATCGGTCACTAATTACTAGTTACCGTATATAAACGGTATAGGTTACTATACACAGTATATACAAGTAGTTAACTGAATAAAAACTATAACAAAAGAAGTTAAAAAACTTAAATCCGTGCAATTTACGAATAAAACAAAATACAAAACGTAATAATTATGTAAATCGATTCTTAGGAGTAAACGTTAAAAAAAAGTCCAACTAAAACAAACCCCCAATACCTCCCCGCCCTGTATACAAGTATACACATACATGATTTCAAACTAAAAGGTCCGCAAGGTACGTTGCGCCGAAAAACGTAACACGATTGAGTAAAAGCTTGTTTAAATTTCACTCTTCATTCATATCGCACCCTAATTGGATAATACACGATCAATCAAAATCTGTATCGTTTTGAAACAAATTGTTAATCCATTGCTTCATAAGTTCGAAAAAAAGCCTGCTCAACAACGCAATGAATGTTTTTGAATTGTCAAAATGAAACAGATTAGTCTTAATCGTATAGGATAATGTTTTACGCAATTAGATAGCGGGGGGGGCCTTATGTAAACTCCAATAACGTCTCTAGCTGTCAATTATCGAGACCAAACATTTCTATAATTTTATTCATCTTTTTTTGTGTCATCAACTGTGCTACTCGCGGTATCAAGGTAGTAATTATCAATATTTGGAGTGTCAAACTTTGGCTAAACCATATTATTATAATTTAATATTACGTCTTAAAAATAAATTTTTAGGTTATTGTTTTTCGACCGATAACTTCAAATGCACGTTTTTGTTCTCTAGGTGCTTGTTTTTTGGTTTGATGGCATTTTTGTTTTTTCAACCTTCTGAAACAGGTTTTTTTTTATCAATAAAACTATAGCTGTTGATAATTACGACTGTTTTCATTTATAATTTTGCTCAAACTTTATTTTACAAACAAAGCATGGCAATCTTTTTATTAAATCCGGTCCTTCACCATACTCATCCGTCGTCTATGGTTAAATCGAAGGCGACGCCGTCTATTGAAAAATAATAGAAGAACAGCTCATCCATCCAACCATACCACACGTCTTTTTCTATTCCGTTGTTTTCTGTCATTTAATACAATCGCAATCTGAATTAGAGATACTGTGGTGTTTAATTCGTGGAAAAGACCGTACATATTATTAAGTGTAACAAACATAAAACTTACAGGAAGATCCTGGTGATAAGAAATTGTAAGTAAAGTGTTTCTGTAATTTACCAATCATTTGCTGTGATTTCTTTTTCTTAATATTATAATGATTGATATGCTTTTGTAGGCTGCCGGGATGATTTAATCAAGTTCTCATGTTCCAAAGTTATAGGCCAAAGCATAGAGTACTATTGTCAAATGCCGACTTCGAATCGCAGCATTCGATATCTGAATTTGGATCGAAAAAATTACTCCTTTTTTTCGGGTTGGTTCTAATAAAGATATAATTTCATTATCATAAGTACGTGATATCAAGCGTTATAACAATGTAAAGGCACGTCATCAAACATGAACCTTTCAAGGTAATGTTAGGGCACTAGTATAGGCTGCTTATTGTGATGTGTCCATGTACTTCCTTGTTCGACGGGTTACCAAGGCCCGTGAATGTGTGCGTATCATTAGCGTAATGCTTGGCCGGCTGCCAGTGCATCAAACAACTGCTGCACTTAAGTGTGCTGAAATAAGATAAAATACATACTTAATCTTTTATTCTGTTTTTTTATTCCCCTGTAAGGTGAGTCAGTAGTTTATTTCGTATCAGGTAAATTCTTATAATGTCTTAATTTGGAATAATGATCTGAATCTTTGTATAAAGCTGGCAAAAAAAAAACTCTTGTTTAAAATACTGTTAATCTAAATAGTATTGGTTGTATCAGAATTGTAAGATCACTATACAAATTTTATTAATTCAAAATTTTAATGAGCATCTCAATGCTTCTTTATTTCTAAACTTCTGTAACCAGTTTAATATTTTTAGAAGAGAATCTAGTTCCTGACACAATTATCTTCAGTGTCATGGCACCAACTTGTACCACGGCCACAATTTTTTAAATTATCATTCATTTGTCCACCCTCCCTCCACATTCTTAACTGCCAGTCTCACAAAAAAGGTAACAAAACCTTACAGTTAATTACAGACCTCTTTGTTATTTGAACTCCTTAAATGTTTATGAGTCATGGTACTGTGTTTATCTGTGCTATTCTAAGTTTGTGGTAGTAAGCTGTACTGTTTTGTTGATAATTTTATAGGTACTTATGTTGTGATTAGCAATCCTGTTTACCCAATCACAGTGCACTACTTCAAAATAATGTGGATTTAAAACTATATATGAGTTTTGAAATAAATTTTGGTTATATACATATAAATTTAAAGTAAGTTTATACAGCCGTTAGAAATAATCAAGTCATTACAACGATTTTAGTACAAGAGAATGATAATGATGACAAGGATTTTAGCAATGCTGGACCAAAAACTAGAAATAAAACGAGGTACTTTAAATAACAGGTCGAGAATGTTAAAAACTGGATAGTTGGACTTTGAAATAAATTAAATATTGCTTAGAAATCATGACAAATCAGAATTGGTCTATACTTTACTTTTTATAAAAACGGGCCAAGTTCGAATTGGACTCCCGCACAAAGAGTTCTGTACCATTATCTATAAAAACACCAAAAAATATCACATTTGTTGTATGGGAGCCCCCTTAAATATCTATTTTTAGTATTTGTTGTTATAGCGACAACAGAAATACAAATACATCATTTGTGAAAATTTCAACTTTCTAACTATCACGTTTCATGGGATACAGCCTGGACAGACATACGGACAGTAGTTTAGTCCCGTTTTACCCTTTGGGTATGGACCCCTAAAAATCATGAACTACTTTTTATAGTCAGTTGCAAGTACCTATCTACTTCAACTTCTCAAGTCTGCTGATTCTTGCCAATACTGTACCGAAGCCCCCAAGTTGACTATACTCAATATGTCTGATGAACATTAATACTATGTACTTATAAAAAAGTGTATTTTATAACTTTAGTATATAATTAACTGTGAATGGACACTAATTTAATATGGTAAAGGTGAACAAATTATTTTGTGACTCATAAAACTGGTTTTCATCTGTTGTAATGAATTCATAATATTATTATCATTATCTCACTGTGGTTTTCAAGGAGCCTTATAATTGTTTGGAATAGAATAAAGCTTAGACAAAGAAAATGTTGAAAATAGTTTTTTGGTTTACTTAAGTAATGTTTGATACTTTTAGATTCTTCACATTTTAGTATCTATTACCTATGTTGAATAAAGTACCTATGTTCAGTAGGTGTAATAAAAAACTAGCGAGATTTCCAGTCCAGCACCCTTATTGCGTAAAGGCTCCCGCAGACAGGTGCGATGCGATGGCTCGACACGACTCCGGTAGAACAATTTCCATGAAGTTTTAATAGAAATTGTTCTACCATAATTGCGTCGCAACGACGTGTCGCGCCTTTCTGCGGGCGCCTTAATACACTTTGAATCACATTCCGAGAATTTTGAACAATATTGCGATAATGCTAATACAGTGCTGCTTAAGTTTGAAAAATTCGTTTGCTCAACAACGTTAATAACGCAATGGACGTGGGCCAACTGTCAAAATGAAACCCATTACGATCAATTGCCATTTTATGTGTTACGCAATAACCCCTCAGATTTGTTTTTGCAGTTGTAACTGGACTATGTAATTCTGTGTCGGTTTATCTCTAACAAAATTATTAAGCATTTTTCTAAAACTATTGGCAAAAAAATTGCGTTGGTAATGTCACACAAATATTTGGCTCACATCCATTTTGAATTCCGTGTTTCATTTCTATAATTTATTTTATTATGAAATTGAGTGCTGTGACGTTGTATATAATACATCTAATTGAATACTTCCCTTTATAAACTGGATGGTGGTAAATTTTGTACTGCTCCTCTACACAATGGACAATGGCCAATGTTGACGCCTGTTGAGTGTTGATACGGTATGACGCACTTTGGCAGGTTACTGACTTTACTCTGGCTGAACGTCTTGGATACGAAATATGAGTGAAAAGCAGAGGAACTTACTAAAGTCAGTCTTCCTCTATCGGCAACCCCACCAAAATGTGAGCCAGCCATTGAGCATTGAAGTCCTTAAGAACTGAAAATGATAATATAACCTATTCAATCAAGTATGCATGCCAGGAATTGGCGGGAACTTGGACTGTTTGACCCACTGGATTTGCAGCCGCTTCATCAAACAGCTTACGACATCAAGTCGTGGACCGTGGTGGATGCGAACCGGGCGTTAATCCCAGGGTTAAAAGAAAAACCAATACCCACCGCTGCATTGCAATTTGCAATAGCCTCGCCTCAGTGTTGAATAAAACAAACGCAGAAATAAAATAAATGGAACGTCCAAACAAGAATACAGACAACAAATAAAAGTAAATATTATCGTCTTTCTTCGTATGACACATCCATATTATTCAATTCATGTACCCACTTATTTGCCGCATGTCCGTCCTGGAATCGAGGATTATACGGTATTTCAGCTCATTGTAAAGTTGGATAAGATAAAAATACCAATAGTAAGTACTAATTTATCTAATTCGAATAAATACTGCGATAAAATATGATAACGTAGTGTTTTGTAAAAGGTTTTAAACTAGAAATACATTATGCGGCGTAATATGAACTAGGTCAAACATGGTCGTTTAAAATAATCTTGACAAAGTAACAAAGAACTAAAAAGTAATACTAATTTCTAATCCAGGGTCGTCGTATATAAACAGCAATTAAATAACAATACGCACGTTTTCATTTAAAATACATTAAGTAAAATTCTCAGATATTACAGCAAAATGTTTAATTAAAAGTGGCCATTTACCGCTATTGGTTGGACAATCACGCATGATGGATTGGCGCATTCAATTGATAATCATAACTTAATTACCCAATCAACATTTTCTCTGCAAAGTGAAAATTTCGATAACTCCTGATAACAATAATTCTCCGAATCAAATCATATTTTGCGGAAAAATGACAAAAAATACATAGATTCAAAAGATCCAGATATTCCAGGTCTAGATTATCTTCTCGTACGGGATGAAACCTGAGAACTCATTTCGTGGTGAAAATGTGGTAGTCAGCAAGGAGCATGGAGGATGCACAATGTGCTTAAAGAGAGAGCGCTACTGCTGAGGATGAGGTCGATTCTCAGGTCGGGCGAAGTTTTTTAATGGGTTTTTCCAACAGGAATTTTTCATTAGCATCCAGTCTGGATTTGTGCCCGATTGATAGCAATAGCGTGTGTTGCTTAAAGATTTTCCAACCAGAACTAAGCATTGAGCGCGAAAACCAAAACAAAACCATGGACGTCAAGGTTTACTGTCGGTACAAAAATAAATTCTATTCCGGAACTGAATACATCAACAGGAAAAGTACAATTAGCATCTAGAGTGCAGCATTCACCTAGTAACTATGTTATTATCGAGCGACGGGCGTGGCCACGCGAAACCCCAGGTGTTCAGTTGAGCAATGCCCTGATACGATTCATTTATTGAGTGTACAAGTAATTGCTTTAAAGGATTCTAAACAACAGGTACAGCACTGAATTAACGAATGTTTAATACTGCTGACTTAGTAGTTAGCAGTCGATAATAAAGGTACCAAGTATAAAATTTATCGATTTTTCTATACACGAGTAGCATTCAGCTATTATGTGAATTTCTTTGAAGCGAATTAGTTACTTACCTACTATCCCTTCAAGTCATAAGCTTGGCTGTATCATCGACCTAAAATTCCAGTTAAACAAACGACTCCTATAGTCCTAAATAAAGCATAAAACCTGGCCGCTAAAGCTTTGTCGTCCAAAAAACTTCGCCGACAATAGATACGTGTAGTAATCTCCCATCGCAGAAAAAACAAGGTTACCGCAGCCCATCCAACCAGTGACCCGTGTAATGAAACTTGGGAATCCCGCCGGAGCTTTGTTCCATAACAAAATACCTATTAAAATCCTCTGTCTTGACAATGCCATCATTGTTGACAACACGACATTTAATGCTCATTTAACTTCCTTAGAAATACTCTACAGAGAGATGAAATGTTTAATTGGTTGACCGCAGAGAGCCTTTAACAATATCAATTCACAGGAGTTCCCTTTGCTGTAATATTACACAAAGTTTAGTGATTATGAAAGTGATATCACGCTCCGTGGAACGCTGAAAGGTTCTTGGGGACAAAGTTTACAAACTCATACTTGGTACACGTGACAATACAAAAATGTACAGGCATTTGGAAATCGAATTTTCCCAGGAAATTCTTTTAGAAAGGGTCCGATGTTTTATGTAACGTCGGGAACAATTTCTAAAGGCCCTTCCTTTACCGTGGTCTTGTATCTGATTTATTCATAACGTTTTATTGGAGTTTTTTTGACTCTCCTTTACATGACATGACAAGCCCGTCCGGTTATGTGGGATTTTTTTTGCGGACCAAAATTAAAATTTGTTATTCACAGAAAAAATGTGAAGCAAAACATTGCACAGCTTCGGTTTGACGCTGCGGTAGACAGTTTTACATTATAAATGTAGTGCATGGATTAACCAACCACCAACAAACCAACATCCACCAACCCGCACTGGGCGCGCGTGATGGATTACGGCCCACTCCCTCTCACAGAGAGGAGGCCTGTGTCCCAGCAGTGGCAACATTATAAAGCTGAATATGCGTGGATTAAGAATGTTATTACTGGAATGTGTGACTACGTTGCAAGAGACATAAACCAATGTAAAGTCAGAGTAATCCACGAAAAGAGCGACGACAGTCGTAAAATATGAATAGATCGGCGCCAATTTTTTGTAGAATGTCCAACTTGCAAGATGTCCAATAGGACTAACAGCCAATTGGCAGAAGTTCTTATCGCTCATTAGTTAATTCATATTCACAGCCCTGTTATTACTAAATAATATATTGTTGAAACAGTTGCACGAGAGAGCTAGCGACCATTCATAACATTATGAATATAAAACTCAGCAGCAGTGACTGCAGTGAGCATTATAATGTATGCAATTAACTTTCCATCAGCTCATGCTTTCAACAATACAAAAATACTGTTATCTCTTTGAATCGCTCTCCATTTCGTCTGTATTGTGACTCTGATTAGGGCACAGTCTCCCACGCAAACTAGATTACTATACGCCGGATAATTTTAGCTGTTTTGGACTTTGTACTCTAGGTATAAAGTTGGTATTTGTTTGTTTCAGTTTACCTAGATTATGCTGAAATATTTCAGAGTACCACGTAAAAGGCACGAATACATTATCGTGGCTAACAAGCCATGAATATTTTATTTGTATGTCTCGTTTACGGGGTATGTTACAGTGAGTGGGTATATTGACATTTTGAAAATTCTTTATTTATGCGATATTGAAGAGTATTGATTTAAAAACTAGGTACGTGCGTGTTGGCAGTACGTTGCTAATTGATAGCTTGCAAGTAAATAATAGCGTAATCACTGCCCGATGCTCTGCAAAAGTTTAGATTTTCAAGTTATTAATTTATTATTTCACACGTGGAATTCGTGAATTTCCTGTTAATCTTATGAGTCAAACTCCAAAAAAATATCGCTATCTAATTCCGTCCCCAGATTGATGCAACTTTAAACTATGAAGCGTCCTGACTATTTCTCAGTATCATAATCAAACACTCGAAATATATTATCATTAATAATAATAGAAGTACGCTATCCTAATATTATGACTACCCACCAAGATAGGCCACGAGTTATTAGCTGATAAGAATGGGTCAAACGTTTTTTTTCTGTGGTTACAGTTCAATATGTCAATAAGCTGTGTTATCTAAACATGGTCGGTACTAATTTTTACTATTTAGTAAATGAAAACTATGAAAGGGTGCAAACGATTGGTGGCTTATGTTGTGATAATATTTAGTAATAAGCCAAAAGGTCCTAAAATACAACATTTATGGCTGACAGTTGGAACTGGAAACCATCGCATAACCTACGAGCCAATGGACACCTCATTTATTAATACGATGCTTCGAAGGTATAAAGACATAACCCTGTCTTTGCCGTCGAGCTGTCAGGTAAACAAAAAGACAATAAGTACGATTTTCCCGCCAAAAGGTCAAAAAAAGACGTTGAGTTTTTATGTTGGTTAATGAATGTAAGGTCCAAACAATACTTAACATATGGCTCAAAGTTGAACTTTGTTATCGCCAATAACTTCTTGTTTTAGTAGAAGTAATTCTCTGCTTGATGAAATATGGCTCTGAAATAGAGATTTGACTAATGAAAGGAATTCACACCAACATGAATATTCATTTCAGTTACAAGAATATTCAGAAGTACGAAGAAGAGTCTTTGCGTACGGTGACAATTATTAAAAACTAGCTGATGCCCGCGGCTTCGCCCGCGTGGATGTCGGTTATTATATACTAAAACCTTCCTCGAGAACCACTCTATCCGTTGGTGAAAACAGCATGAAAATCGGTGTAGTAGTTTTTGAGTTTATCGCGAACAGACAGACGCGGCGGAGGACTTTGTTTCATAATATGTAATGATGCCAAGAGCCCATGGTACAAATTGCTTGTTTACAAAGTTTTGAGGCCTTTTTGCCTTATTCATAAAATATCCTTCTTTGTTTGACGCTAATGTCACTATATTTTATGTGCTGCTTTATACATATACCAGACTGGGGCTCGGTAAATATTTTTATTGCTGGAACCCTTTTTATATTAGACATCTTATTCAAGCTTCATTTTGTTTTCGACATTAGTTTGGGAACCTTGAGAATTTGTTTTTCGCCACAAACATGAGTAGAAAAAATGTGGGACACTTGGACGTTTTGGTGCTATTACACTGAATTTTTATATTGTGCCACAGAGAAAAACTACACTGTGGCTATGTTTTTGCATAACAATAGTATCAAAGAGCATTTTGCTGTCCCAGAAGTAGTAGAAATGCGAGCAATCAGAAAAATGCCAGGTTGTATGTGGTATGCACTCAAACGGCACACCACTTATAGAATGAGGAGGAAGTACGTGCGAGCATGGAAAATGGGAAAGGGCATCGTTTGAAGTGGGCCCCCCTTTTGTAGACTCGCGTGAAGATGTGTGTGACTAGAAAAACATTGTAATGGAGGCCATTTTCTTCGAGTTTCTTCGTTTGCTGGAGGAAATGAACATTTAATGGACGAGAATCAGGTCAATAATAGCTAATAAACTATTAATCATCTTACTCCGGTCATTATAACAGATGCACTGTTATAATTGACTATCTACACAGGAAATTATACTTGCCCGAGCATTGACTCATCAATTCATCATTCTGGCGATATCTCAGTATTCAAACGAGAAGTCGAATGAATTCAACGTGCGATTATTCGTTCGATTGGTATCGATTTTGCGATACTTCTCAATTTGGTTGCTAATAGTCGAAGCTCACGAACAATACAATAATGTTAGGGGTCAGATGTAAATGTAGGACAGTATTATGGTGACGGATGTCATTCCTTCGCGATTTATTTCGATTTCATGTCTGCGTTAGTCTTTGCGTACTAATCTGAGCTAATGGAACTTTCAGATTTTGTATTAAAGAAAAGTATAGCCTTGTCATTTCTAAATTGACATGAAATCTATAAACGTATCATATGTTTTGCGATATGGCCTTTATCAAGACTAATTCCAAGTAACATGCTTGAATTTTTAATAGTCTTTGGCCTTTGATTGCTCTGTACGAGGGTTCCGCTCGTGCAATACAAATATGACCTTGGCCACAACATAACCTGTGAAAAGTGCCACATGACGAGGGTTGTTCCTTTTATATCACGTCGCTATAGATTAATAATTTGCGAAACCTATAAATTATTTTTATAATGCGGGTACTTTGTGTTTCGATCTTTTTCAAGAACGTGTCGAACTAAAATACTTGAAGTCGAGCGTGTTTTATCTTGAAAGTCCAAACAAAAATCTTACTTTGTATTCATAAGTATATATATATTGAATCGGTCTTACAATGTATGTGTAGATTAATATTGCATTGTATAATGATGAACAAAGATTGGAATATTAAGGCTGAATTAAGCACGTCTTATGCCGCTCACCGATGAATGACATTCAATTATGTATGTGCGCTGATGATTAACTATTCCGCGAAGGTTATGAGCGTAGAGAAGAGCGTGTACTTCGTTATAAATTGATATTAAATAACTTAGTTACATACTTGCTAACTTAGTATAATGAAATATAGTATAAAAAACAACATGTCTGTAGTTTTTCCTACGACCGACGGCGTGGTATTTTTAATCGACTTCTAAAAAGAGAAGGTTATTCCAATATTTTTTTGAGAGAGTGAAGACTGCTTGCTCTCTAATTAAACTCTGTCAGTCAAGTATAAGTTCTGGTGTAAAAATACCCGTAACGAACGTTTTTTTTTTACTTTACCATACCTGGGTATCTTCTGGTTAAGGAGATAATGAGGGTCAAAGTTCCAACTTTGCGTGCGTTACAGTTTCGCACTACTGGTAAAAGTGGATTATCACACAAAAAAAAAAAGTCCAACATACTTGTACCTCCTCCTTTTTGGAAGTCGGTTAAAAATAAAAGTCGTTTCCCAGCAATTATTTTTGCACAGAGTTAGGTACTTAGTTTGATGTAGGTACAAAATGCGTAGATAACTGTTTCGTGAAGGGTCTTGCTCCACCCTGTATAATAGATTTGTCTTCTCTGTATTTTCCACAGAGTTTAGTTAAAGTGGTCGTTATTTAATCTGAAGAAGTTTAATCAAACGCACTGGCTGCATATCGATAGGTAGGTACGTCACTAGTCTCTACTCACACGTGCCAATAGTAGCGGTTAATGCGGTTATTGATCGTGTTATTTAATTAATTAAAAAAAAAAATTGACCGACTTCAAAAAAAAACAAAACATAAAAGGACTACTGTACTAAAACCAAACGACAAAAGTACTTCTTTAATAATAAGAGAAAAATAAAAAAATAACTTTAATTTCGGAAGTCGGTGTCTTTGCTTTTAATTTTAGTTTTTGGCCACCGACTTCCGAAATTAAAGTTATTTTTTTATTTTTCTCTTATTATTAAAGAAGTACTTTTGTCGTTTGGTTTTAGTACAGTAGTCCTTTTATGTTTTGTTTTTTTTTGAAGTCGGTCAATTTTTTTTTTTAAAGTTTTATTATTTTTCAATTTTTTGTGTAATTTGATTTTTGTAATCACCATGGGTAGACCAACTAAAGGAGCCGCCCGCATGAAGAAAAACAGAATGAAAGAGACTAATACTGCTGAAAAAGAACGCCTATCTAAGAATCGCAAACGGAGTGTCCGGTTCCCAAGAATCACCGTTAGCTCTTCATGCTAGGTTATCTCAGATGAGAAATTACATGCATTCTCATTTGTCGCAGGAGTCGCCAAATGATAAGATCTGCCGACTCAATCTTATTCAAAAACGATTAAGTGGCGAGTCGTCTGAACAGCCCAAGTATCGTTTAGATGTTATACGAAACCGGCTGGCTAATGAGACTCCCGTGCCTTCTCAAGAATATAAGGGTGAACACTATACATTTGCTTACACTGTATAGTTTCCCTCATCATCATATTATAAGGTGACCATAATCAGATCTGTAATGTCACTTACAACCTATATGGTTGCAAAGTTCTTAAATGAATTAAGTCCAAACACAAGGTAATTACTGTGAACCGTTGAGGAGTTCCGTTAATCGTCCTTCGTCTTCATCATCAGACCCTTAACGACAGTCACAACCCATCCAAGTGTAAGGTTCTTATCAATACAAATTAATCAAGCCCAAACACAAGATATCTGCTGTAAACCACTGAGGAGTTCCCTCGACTGTCTTTCGTCTTCATCATCAGACCCCTAACGACAGTCACAACCCATCAAAGTGTAAAGTTTTTATCAATACAAATTAATCAAGCCCAAACACGAGGTATCTGCTGTAAACCATTGAGGAGTTCCCTTGACTGTCTTTCGGCTCCATCATCAGATCGACTCCAGACCTTCATAAAATTGTAGTGCTGTAAAATACTTAATGAATAAATTAAGGAATGCACTAGTTGCCCTTACGATTTTTGAAAGTTCCCCTCGATTTCTCTAGGATCCCATCATCAGATCCTGACTTGGTGACAATGGGACCACCTCAGAAGTATAAGCTTTTGAACAAAAAAAGAATTTTTGAAATCGGTTCACAAACGGCGGTGTAATCGGTGAACATACATAAAAAAAAAAAAAAAAAAAAAAAAAAAAAAAAAAAAAAACAATCATCCCGAACATAGTACCTCCTCCTTTTTTGAAGTCGGTAAAAACAGTTTTATGCTTACTAAGGATGTTGAATTGTTGAACATGGAATATTTGCGCAGTAAACCTTATAAAGTCTTAGTCATACCAGACACACCGCAAAAGGGCGAATGATTCACAAGTCTCACCTTTTCGATTAGAACGTATTGTTTTGTTGTAGTACTCAAAATATAACAACGTTAAAATCGGCCATTTTGACTTGAAGTTAAACAAAAACAAACAGTTTTACCGCGCAAAACGGCGAGATCATACCTTCGAATAACATAACAGCGGACTAGAAACTGAAGAGATTTAAATTCCTACTTCGGTTCTTTCCCGCTTCCTAGATTTATTTATTTATTGAAACTTTCCGCACTTATAAAAAAATGTACAAAGGCGGACTTAATGCCTTATGCCGAAATCCCACGATCCGCGATTTTGCGGATGCACACCGACGAGCCCGGACGACGGACCGTGGGAAGATGTAGGTGCGGGGTATCGCAGACATCGGAAGCGCCTCGGTGCGCGGTGCGTGGCGGTCTGTGGTTGTCTGCCGTGCGTGTCCGTCTGCAATATTGCCGATCGTGGGATTCCACCGTAAGGCATTCTCAACCAGTCAACCAAGCATGTTGCAGAGATTAGATGGCAGGTGCAATTATAGAAAGGAACAGTGAAAAAAATAATAATATATATCATAATACATTATGGATAATCGTTAGTCGTTACGGGTCGTCAGAACCCCGAAAGTCTGACAACCAGTCTTACCAAGGGGTATCGTATTACCCAGTTACTGGGTTGTGGAGGTCAGATAGGCAGTCGCTTCATGTAAAATACTGGTATTCAGCTGCATCCGGTTAGACTGGAAGCCGACCCCAACATGGTTGGAAAAAGGCTAGGCAGATAATGAATACATTATGGATAAAACAGGTTTTACAGTGTAAATAAGCTATAAACTTATGATACATAGACTTACATACATATTAACTATAATATATACCTATAATATATATAACATACAAATTCAAGGACAATTCGCACTTCATGTCCACACACAACATGTCCCTTTTCTTCCATACTTCTCTGTTAGTAGTCATCGCCCTTGTGCTGTCGAATTTTCATCAGCGGTCATCTCCGATCGCATGCCTTTGATCTCGATCCTCAGATACTATCATCCTGCTGCTGGTACCAGCCACCCTACCTGCCGAAATTCAATTATTGGCAATTCAATGTGTTTGCCCTTCATTCGAACCTATTAAAGTGGTACAGTCAACCGTCGAAAAGCTGCTCTATCTAATATGGCGTTGCGAGTAGTGGCTGGCTTCACAATCTTCAATCACTTGCTCATAATTGTAGACTACCCTCTTTGCTGGCTATTCCCAGCTTCGGGCTTCAATAGGCAATTGATATAACACATCAGTATCCAATTCATACTACATCCAATCAGTCAGTCGTAAGAATTAACGACTCCATCGTAAAGCACTGCGGCTATCAAATGTAGGTCAGTTGCGGTAATAGTTCGCCAATTTATTGCAGTATTAAAATTAAGATAATGTTTGTTTACCTCGATGTTTTAATTGCGATATAAAGTGATTTTATGGATATATTGATTAATGCATCCTGATCGTCATGACTGTTTTGCCCAAAGAGTAAGTGACATTATCTTAATAAGGCTCTCTTTTGTGTCTTGCTACGGTAAATTAACACTTCTACTCAAAGAGTTTGATCCATGTAAAGTACGGCTGTCGAAATTTTTAGAAGAAAAAGAATAACACTGCCAGACTGGCAGTGTTATTGGGGCTTTGAAAATGCCAGCCATAGAAATAAAGCCCACTACTTACATATATAGCAACAGCCTTAAGATTATTGTTAAAACCTGAAGTGAAGCGCCTTTTTTCGCATTACATCACCAGAGTCTTGTCAAAAGTATTTGGTTACGGTCTGGGGGACACCCAAGTTTAGCACTCAAACTACATTTTGCGCCGATACGAAATGCCTTAGGAACAGTGAATGTTTGAACAATTTTGGCAGACGGCTAGACTTCCTGGCACCGGCTGATACCAGTGACGTTTGCTAAGATTTGTACCTGTGTTTTGGTTATTAAAGTGAAAAAGAACTTAAAATTATTAGATAGATGAATTCGAGGCTACAAGTAGGCTTGCCTTGGGTTTCTTTAAAAACGGTGGTGTTGCCCGTCCTGCAGTTGGCTTCCCTGATCGGTTATATCAAGAATTTGCTAAGAGGGATCAGCTGTTGAAGCTGGTTGGTCAGCTCGTTATCCTACGTTTCACTTTAATATCCTTCGGTACGATACTTACCTACTTAGTATTGTAATTAAATTTTGAGTTAGCCCCAAACCCAAGGCAGATGTTTCGTGGAAAATACTATAGCGATTGAGCTATTCAGTAACATTTGTTTTGCCGTGTAGCTACTAACCCAATCATAGTTCGTGAAAAGCATAATTATGATTCAAAATACTCTGAACGCCTAATAAATCTTACAGTATATTGAGTAACACACGCCCTCAATAAATCGCCTCCAAAATATCGTTTGTTTTAGCGCTTAGCGTTCATATGTGCAAATCCTGTTATCGGCTTATCTGCAGTCATAACAGAATTTAAACCGTCGATATAAGCGCCGATATATTTGTTTTGAATGCCGAAATACACGTAGGTATACGAAGTTTATCGTTTGTTTAGGACTCTTTGATCTAGGAAAATTGATGTCACGCTATTAAGTTAGAAGAAATCTAATCCCTCGTACACATGGGCGATTGTTTAACGCGGCGATTTTTGTCGCGCACTGGATTTTCAGCGCATTGCTTAGCGCCGAGAGTTGAAAATCCTACAGAGTAGTTTTTTTTGTCGCGCTGGGAACTGGGATGCACTCTGTCGGATTCTCAATGCTCGGCTCAACACCGAGAGTTGAAGAACCAGTGCGCGAAACAAAATCGTCGCGTAAAAAATACGCCCGTGCGTAATCCATCGTACCTGAACTAATACTAATACCTCGTCTGACTAGGCAGTCAAGGTAAGTTCTTTGTCAATTTAAAAAACAAGGAAATATTATCGCATGTAATGGGATCATGAAGGCCTAGGCATTATCCATAATACAACTTAGTGCTAATACACACGAGCGGCACGCGTTAACGGAAGATGCAACTGCAGTCGTCGACGGAAAGCGTAGGCGTGTCTACGGCGTTGGCTCTGCCGTTGATGCGTGATTGAAAGCATGGCTGTTCTGCTGGTGCGGACACAGTTCGCACGAGTGCGGGCTTTATTATGCATTTGTATGCTATTCTGTCTTTGTGTAAAGATTTGCACTCGTTGTTCATGTTTATTGTCCATTCAAGTTTATTATGAGTATCTTATCATTCAATATTTGGATAAAACTCAGTTATAGAAAACAAAGAATTTTATGTTTATGGCCTTTATACACCAAAAAGTTTAGTACCAGTTTTAATTATGCCGCCTTTATGTACTTAAAAAAATGTGATAAAAAATGAAATGTGACAAACTGTCAAACACTCACGATAGTGCGGCTGACATTTCACAGTTCAAATTTTTCTAATTAACGGTATCTATTTTTCAGATAAAACTACGCGATGATGGCGAGGTCACTCACCGACCTATCAAGCTTATGAACTAGCACAGCAATAAAGAGTAAATAACGCAAGTTCCTAATGTGTGTGGATCCCATGTGAGGGTTTCTTCAGGAGATGGACACACTCCACGTGGGCCACGGGCACAGCAAGGGGTCCAGTCGCAGCCAGTCGCCGTCTACCGCAGACCTGTCCAGGGATCCGGCTGTGGTGACGGATGATGCCGTCATCAGGTCCAGGGTGCAGTCGCCTTCGACTGTTCATCATGTTGTCAGTGTGAGTAATCGATTTAGGGGTTTTTTAGCCTCCCACATTATACACAACGGTTTTTGGATAATTACGATTGATTCACTGATTCGAAAGGAAGTTTCATGATAAAGCTGATATAAAATTTAGTGATTTGTAGGATGTCCAGTTTGGTAACTAAAGCTTACAACCATTTCCTTATTTCTGGAGAACGGTACCATTCGCAAACATGCTGATTCGGATTTCTTAGTCATAGTCGCGAGAGATGACACCTAATCTTGCATTGAAATTCAATGAAATGTTTGTTTCTATACGTACTATTTACAGAAATAAACATTGCTTTTTATTTCTTTTAAGACACTTTTACACGTCAATTTTTTAAAACTAGATGGCACCGGCTTTTCCTTCCTGATCCCCGAGAAGACGGACGTCATGGTCTCCATTATGATATAGCTGCACAGGGCCGCATAAGAATTAGCACTCGAAAAAAATAATTCTGAATGTTACAACTGTAACTTATTTTGATTACTCAGTTATTGTAGAATATAGCACGTGTCTTGAATGGCTATTAATTAATCCCTATTTAAACTGTTCTACTTTTAATCTAGATAATGCAAACGATAAGAGAAGTTCATTCATGCAGTTCCATTGTACTAATCAATGTGCGAAGCAGCCGTAATTGTTCCACAATGATAGGTCTTGGTATGTCCTCGAGTTAATTGGTACTGCGTTGCTAATATGAGTATAATATATACTCGTAGCTATAATGGGATAATGAATAGTTACAGTTGTTAGTTTATATTAGGTACGGAACGTAGATGTCAGATGAACTTGAACATAGGTTCTGCAAACTGCTATGATGACTTGTCCCAGCGAAATACTGTTGGACAAGGCTTGGCAAAAGGGGATTGGTGACCGTAAAGGAGTAAACGTTTGTTTTCGACGCGACCCTAGTAAAACAATTTCTTTGAAAACTTTGTGGACGGACAGAGGTCTTTGATGCGAACAACGCATCAAAGACCTGACGTCACATAAAAATCCTGACGTCACATAAATCCTGCATCGCGCAATTAGAGGTTACCGCGCGATGGACATATATACAAGAATCCAACATCAGTCATAGGGCAGTTGCCCGCCAGACACAACACCCGTCTGGTCGGAGGATCCTCCATTTTCTATAAAGTATGAGTGAACTTTACACCCTGTTCCTCATACCCGTAAAACTTCATGGAATTTGTTGAACCAGAATGGCGTTCCACTGAAGGCTCCCGTCGACATACGCGACGCGACACCGGTAGAAAAATTTCCGTGAAGGTTTCATAGAAATTGTTCCACCTGTGTCGTTTCGCGCCTGTCTGCGAGAGCCTTGATGATACATTTAATTACATCCGCGTCAGTAATCCCATAGTATGTCAAACAAATGTTCCCAGTGGACACATCTCCGAACTGGGAATTTATTAGCTAATTAAACTCAGACAGGCATGCGCCGAGTGCTAGACACTATTTCAACTTAATCTCAAGGACACAAATCTTTGATGTATATGTCATAAGTTCATAACTGATGACCCCCGTGACTTTGTCTACGATGTTATTTCTACTTAGGATTAGGTCATTTGAGGATCTAAATGACTAATGTGATAGTGCGACAGCCTCTACTATGCTGAGGGATTTAATAAGTAGCTATTTACAGGATAAAGTTGGCGAATAAGACTTATTTGTTCATTTGGTACACCAACAGCAGTACTTACATACAAAAACCATTAAAACAGAACAGTAAGATAAAAAAATACTGGTATGAATGCCTATTATAGGTATACTTACACAGCATTTGCCACAAAACAACATACTAATAAAAATAAAATTTAAAGAAACATAAAATACAATGAGTAAACAAAATACAAAATAAATAGATTACTTATCAAGTACAAAAAAAAAAAAGGTGGAGGGAGAGAGATTGAGTGATAGCTAATATTAATTATAGGTTATTTTCACGGAATTGATAAATAAGGTTGGAAAGGCCCTAGCTCCAATTTTGTATCAGGACCAGTGTCACCGCTTGTCTCCCACTATTTTAATTTCTACACATACGCACTCCTATGTTTACAAATATTTCGCACACAACCAAATCAGACACACATAAATCTCAGGGCAGATATTCGTTCGCACACTAGTACTAAGCCCTCGTAGGCATAGACACACACACACGCAAAAAAGCAATAAAAATTTTCATACACGCTAGTGCTTGATAAAGCCGATATTCTTTATCGATAAATTATCTGATGAATGTATGGGGGAAAATTAAACATGAAATAAATATTAAGAAATATTTATTTTACTTTTATTAATTACAAATAACCTGATTTTTTAATGATAAAATCATCTTTACTGAAATGTATAGAGCAAATAGTACTCGTCTTTGTCGGCATCCAGTTTCCTCTACCTGTCACGTCAATCCATTGTTCCCTGGCGTTAGGTTCTTTAGGAAACCTAAAATTTATAATTTATTGCGTAAGTAAAATTGGATTTTACTTATATTTTAATACTAAATACAATATAGTAAATACTTGTAGATGAGTACAATGATCTCGTATAATGTTGCCAATGAATTCAATTTCTCCCTGTAAATCTGTCATCTACAAGTATTTACTATATTGTATCATTCGTTCAATAATTATTGTAATATTTAATTGACTCATTATACATCTAACTAAAAATATACTATCATTAATTAAATATAAAATAATTCAAAAAGAATCTTTGTCGAACGTAAATTTATATTATTTGAGAATTCTATCGATGATTTTATTTAACCACATGGTCACCTCACTATCGACCGTGCATCACGGCCAATCAGGGCAAACGACGAAACGTCAATGGTTGAAGTGAAGAGGACGCGACGCATGCAGTACATTGTAAGCGGACTTAGTAATTGCGTTGATTACGCGAGTACACATCGTGCAATGTATATTTTTTTTTACTTGTTGCAATAATGTCGTTAATGTTTGGAATTTCATAGTGATCAGAATATTTTTATGTTTTTACTAATAAAATTATAATTAAATGTTATTTTCGACTTACCGATGGAAAGATATACCCCCTCGCTCTATACTTGCGGTCTGACTTTTTGTTTTACAAGTTATAATTGCACAACACGGCATTTTAAAGCAGAGCTCTGTTCTCCGCAGTAGTCCGAAGCGCACGAAACGCGGTGAATTAATGAATCGGTCGAGTTATGATTATCGAATCATAATTGTGGCGCGCTTGCCACGCCCACATTACCATTCCAACCTTATTTATCTATTCCGTGGTTATTTTAGACTGATCTTCTAAACTTGTTGAGAGATACTCCGTGTAAGTCGGTTTCTGATGATTTACAGAAGCTAAACTTACTGTACCTCAATCTGCCTAAGTGTTCTTATACGCTCGTTGTCGACGGCAGCCGGCGGCGTAGACAGCTGCAGTTGCCTCTGCCGTTGACGCGTGCCGCTTGTGTATTTCAGCACCGTACTCGTGGGAGTGTCGACGGCTGCCGTTGGCTGCTGTTGCCTCTGCAGTTGACGCGTGCCGCTCATCTGTATGAGCACTTAGTATCAGCTAAAGTTATTATTAAATTCGGAGGAATTTGTTAGCTGTCATGCAAACGCACGACTAGGTAGGTAATAGGTAATATGGGCTGGTATTCGCAACTCCACGACACAAAGCGCGTATTTTGCTTACGGGTGGGAAATCGCTTATACGATCCACCCCAGCTCCTTTAAGAAGGCCAGCAACGCCTTGGTGTTACTGACAATCTCACGTAGGGTACCTGGGTTACCGAAGTATGTGGCAACCACCGGGCAGTGTAGTAGTAGCACATGAGCTGCTGTCTCGTCGTCCTCCATGCAGGCCCTGCACAGCGGACTGTCTGTGACTCCTATGACAAAGAGGTGTTTATTAAAAGACCCATGGCCAGTTATAGCTGCTGTAACAGTTCGCAGCTGTTGATTTGTTAGTCGGAGCACCCGTTTCGTGAGGCGGCAATCGATGCCACGACTAGGTAGTTGATACGGATTTTTTTTGGGATGATCTTAGGTGATATTCTGGATGCTTTTTGACGTGATTTGAGCATGTAACAGGTCAGTATTGGTGATGTGTTTATTTGAACAGGTTTGTAGCTGCAGTTTCCTTATTTTGTATCTTGTTTGAGTTAGTAAAGGTAAATGCTGAAACTGTGATAACAATTATTAACCTACTTAACACACAACAATATAATAACACAAAATTGTCCTCAATTAAAATGATCTAAAGCCACATCAAAATATGTATGAACAATTTTTTTGTATTTTCAAACAAATTTTCCATCACCAATATATTACTGCAGTACAAAGTACAAACTTATTCGCTAGGTAGATAAACAAAAGATATTACAGTAGGTACCTCAAGTGCTAGGCTCATAATTAGTTCACATGATACACTGAATGGTACTGATGACGAGTTCATTATAACCTTGAAATAACTTATTATGGCTCGGAATGCAGGTAGTTGTTTTGTTATGCGTATCTTTTTTATCAAGGAAGTAAATAATATAAACAAAGACGGGATGCTACTAAGAGAAAGTTGTGTATGAGTCATGATAGGACTGGTAGACAATAAAGCAAGGAATTGCAGATAGTAAGTTGGTCAATCAGTTTTTCTGCTTTATTTTCCAATATCTTAGAAATCAACTGTCTGATTACTGAATAATTAGTTGACAAATAATAAGGTTTTATTTGAAACTAGCTGTTGTCAGCGACTTTATCTGCGGTCTAGAATGAAAAGTAACCTATGTCCTTCTCCAATTCAAGGTCTACCCTTGTGCCAAATTTCATCCAAATCCGTTCAGCCGTTTTAGCGTGAAAGCGTAACAAACAAACTCACTTTCGCATTTATAATATTAGGTAGTGTATAAGGATAACAAAGCCGATTGAATTACATGCCTGAATATTTCAACTTAGAGGAGTTTATTTTACTGCCTCAGTGGTCTAATAGTCGCAAGCGCTACTGCTGAGCATGAGGTCCAGGGTTCGATTCGATCCCCAGGTCGGGCAAAGTGTTATTGGGTGTTTCTAGAATATTTCAGCAGCAACTTGGGGTCGGGATTTGTGTCCGGGTGATGGCGATAGGCTCGCCCCCTGTTACATGGGGTCCTATCCATAACTGGCAAAATGTGGGTGTACTATAGGTGCACCGTGCAGGTGTACAAAAAAGGAGAGACGATTCAGGATGCAGCCATAGCCAAAGAAATTTTGTACTAAAACATTTGCAACTACACTCCCTAGCTCTTCAACTTAAACATTTAAGTTTACGTTCACAATATTTAAAACAGCTTCAACATAACAAAACATCTCAAAGATAACACCATTGTTCGAGTACCGTTTCAATGCACCAGACGATTGACCTACGACATTATGAAGTAGAAAGTACTCTTTAAAAAGGTTTGCAGTACATATGTACAATCAACCGCACTCCCATGTAACAATACGTGTTAATCAGCGCCTTAATATAGTACGAATAAGGACGGTTTTCAACGTTCTTAGTGTTAGTAATGCGTGCGGTTGATAGTACGTACTCTCTAATTATGTAGAACGAATATTGATGTGCACGCCCCTTAACCTAGATAGGACACCTTTAAAGAATCTAGGTAGAGTATAACGTTGTACTAATGTCTGTTTGGTAATAAATTGCTGATGAATGGAATTGAATGCGATTTGCAATAGTTCATGATTGAGTAAGATATTAGAAAGTATTTGGTAGGTAATCCCCCCGAGTGTAATAACTAAGTATCACATACGCCTCATTACGTATGGACGGTGGTACAACTTGCAGATCACGTTGAGCTCCTTAAGTTCTGAGTAGAGCTCCACCATTACTGACAAATGCTTGCACTGACTTGACAGGTCCACTCAAATCTGTGTGGTTCTTTCCTCAAAAGACCATTTCAGACGCTAATCTACATGGTCCTCATTATGACGTGAACAAGATTATATCTGCACCCTAATTGCGTAATACAAAATCAATCAGAATTGGAATCGGTTCGAAACAAATGTCTAATCCATTGCTTCATAAGTTCGTAAGCTACGTTGTTGAGCAGATTTTTTTTTTTTCGAATTTAATGAAGGTTTTTTTTAATTCATTTTTGGTAATTTTTGCCGATAGGAAATCCATCGCATACGGCTAGTCATTTAACAATTCTCAAAACGAGCGAGCAGATCCATAGTTGAAACTAGTCGTAAAATCAATCAATCCATGCGAATACCTCAGTTGTCATGTCAATCAATGTTTTGACATGATGTTCGAGTATCATGTCCAGTTATCAATCATCATCATTTCCATAAATAAATCCATTTGTCATGGCTATTGTCTGATGGACACATTATAGGCATGAAGAGGTTTATTATGAGGCTATAAATCAAGTCAGTCTATCACAGTCCATTGCTGGATAAAGGCCTTTCCAAACTTGTGACTATGTAGGCTATAGTTTTGTCTGAATAGACTGAGTTTGTGTTTGGAGATTCGTTGCAAAATGTTTTGGTACAATAATGTACTGATCAAAGTAAATAATTGTTTTCTTATCTTATGTTCGAGTTTGTTCATAATTAAACCAGATAATCCATCAAATTTATATTTCGGCTTTTTTCTTTTCGGTTTCTTTTACCTTTTTTGTATTTGGTTAGCCGTAATAAAATAGTATAAGGTGAACTTATGCCTAGGACATTATATGAATACAGAAAATTTTATCGATCAATCTGATTACTCAAGGATTCATTACATTTATGGTCACAGAATTAAAATTAGACAGTATGCCTTCTTCATAACAAAAAAATAGACCCCGTGCATTTATTATGTTTGCAAATAAAGTAAGGGAAATAAACTGTAACCATAAATCAACCGCAGTCCCATTAAAAACGTAGGTGCAGTGAGAGTGCGGCGTAGTAATAATACTTTTAATACATAACATGTGCAACATGTGCAGAGTATTGGTGAGACATTATTTGGTGGTGAGTTTCATAAAACTCACCACCAAAGGATGCCACAATAATACTTTCTCCATGCACTGCATTTGGTGTGCTACCTCACTAGAGTTTCATAAAGTTACAACTGTACAGAGGCCCTAGTGTGAGTTTTATTTAACCATCTCGACTTTACGTATCGACCGCGTTCGGCGCTCCGATTGGCCCTTCACCAGTGAAGGTCAGTGAAGGACCAATCGGAGCGCCGAACGCGGTCGATGCGTAAAGTCGAGATAGTTAAAAGAAACTCACACTAGGGCCTCAGGTCACGCTGCTCGCTGCACGAGGCCAGCCTTAGGGATTACAGTACACAAAACTGCGAATTGGAGCGATGCGAATTCGCAACGCAGAAGCTTTCTTAACAAAATCTTAGGGTACCGTCGCTAATTTTTGCAATGCGACGTCGCAACGCAGTTTTGTGTACAAGCCCTAAAACATGTTAGTATTACAGGCCTCCTGCTAACATCTCACTCTCTTTCCAGGAGCCGTCATCCAGTACGTCGTCGCGTCATGGCGAGAGAGCGCACCATGTCAAGTCCCACTCCAGAGATTTGGGCAACAGTCCACTGTCAGCCAACACCACAGGAAACAGTTCTAGAGAGTAAGTAGAACTGCTAGTGCTGAAGATTGATAGATTATAAGAATATGAAGAAATGTACTATTAGTGTACCTATATAGGGTGACTGGTAATTAGTGACCGCTATTTAAACACGTGACTTTACCTACTTATCATTATGAACAACTTTTACTATGAGACCAAACCTGATATCGTGAAAAAAATATCAGCTGTTCCATACATTTTGATGAGTAATGCTAACATAAATGTATGGAACAGCTATCTACCTAACCCTGCCAAGAAAACAGTCGTGATGTTATGTCATAGTACCTAATGTCTACTAGAATATGACGGCGTCTTGGTTTTGTGGTTTGTAAAGTGAGACTGCTGACCCTGGGTTCAACGTCAATCCTAGTATTAGGCAATGTTATTGGCAACAGGCAACTGAAGGAACACGGGTGGGTTTTAGTCAGTAAAAGTCTGACACGCAATCTCGCTCCGCCCAGAGCGGCCGAAGTCATTTGATGATTTCTCACCCACAAAAAATAGGCAATGTTATTGGGTTTTAGGACTGAGTAAATAGGCAATGTTATTGGGTTTTAGGCCCGGAGGCTGAATTTGTGCACGATTAATGGCAATACATGGGACTTAAAACAAATTGCGAAACGTGAGTACACTACATACTCCTCTGCTTCCAACTTCACAATCTGTAAGGGTAGATGTAGGCAAGATTTACGTAAATAAATAAGTAAATAATAAAATGACAAGGGGATTTCTTAACGTACCAAAATCGAAAAGATCCTACTAATATTATAAATGTGAAAGTTTGTGTGTTTGGATGTTTGTTACTCAATCACGCAAAAATGGCTTAATGGATTTGGATGAAATTTGGCAATAACACATAGGATACTTTTTATCCCGATATTCCTACGGGATCGAGACTTACGCGGGTGAAACCGCGGGGCGCAGCTAGTTTGTTATAAATGTTTGTAAGAAAGAAAGAAAAATATTTTATTTGGGACACGCACAGGAAAAACAAGCAGTAATATAAAGCAAAAACTAAATTAAAATAAAATCATAAATTAAAACTAACTAAATACATAGACAACCTGTGCGAGGCCAAAAAGGCTCCTACCTCAGCATAATGCTGCGATATTTAAATAAATAAATACCGCAGCGCTGGTATTCTGATATTTATCTATTCAGTTACTGGGTTGTGGAGGTCAGATATGCAGGCGCCTCCATGTAAAATACTGGTATTCAGCTGAATCCTGTTAGACAGGAAGCCGACCCCAACATAGTTGGGAAAAGGCTAGGTTGATTGATTTTTTTTTTTTTTTGTTTATCTATTCTGGGATATTTACTTCCTACATGGCAAAACACAAAATGCTTTTATTTTTTTATGTCTAGGTTAGTAGTTAGAGTGCAGGTATTAACCGGCCGTGACTTACGAGTTGCATATCGTAGGTTCGAACCCAGTCAGGCGCTTTACTCTGTGTAAATTATTTCATCACCACTGTTCTGAAAACGGTGTAGGAAAATCGTGAAGAAACCGGAACCAAAACTTCAAAGACAAGTGACATCTACCAACCCACAACGGGCCCGCGTGGTGGGTAACGGCCCACTCCCTCTCAACGAGAGGTGGCCTGTGTCCCAGCAGTGGGGAACGTTATAGGCTGATGATGCTAGGATAATAGTTCTGTTAAATAAATAAATCCATTTAATGCATTTTTTTTTTTTTCACTTGTGTAATAATTAAGGTTTAGACTATGTGAGTAGCACTTCACTTAGCACTAGCTAGACTTTGTGCTGCCCTCTGGAACTAAGAAGTGTGCGTTTGACCCTTTTGGCACTGTAATTACTGTTTTCTGTTTTATACTCGTAGTTTTAAGGTGTCTTTTTCTGCTACAAGGCCAATAAACGCATTTTTCTTTCTTTCTTTGTTTGTGTGTTAAGATTTGAAGCCTGCCACCTGTATGACCCCGCGCGGTACACCTGCGTACCAAAAACCATTGTAGTTAATTAGAATGTGAACTTTAATGCTGATTATTTTCTATTCTCCTTCCAGCTTGGAAGACTCGCCACAGAAGAAGATTTTACCAGGTCTGATAGCGCCGGGTGACTACGCTAGCACGGTATACAGTCCCAACGTCTCGTACGCGCTCTCGTCTGCGGATGAGTATGGCTCGCCCGCTTATAGAGGTACACATATCAAGGTCTAAAAATGTTCATCAGTTTTCAAATTAGATTCTTTACCACACTGTGTGCAGTAAAGTCTAAAATGACACATTACCATAATGACATTTAACAAAGAAAATAGGTTTGAATTATGAATCATCGACCTTGTGACATAGATGTGTGCATGCAATTATAAGCCTTAAAGTGGTAAACATTCTCAGACCGCATATCATTATGGCAGCAAAATAAAGCCGAATGTTAACCCTTGGACAGATAGTCAGACGTCCTGATTAAAGTTGTAGGAAGCAATTGAATGCAAACGGTCCAAAAGCATGCTTTGTAGGAATCTAAATACACGGTTGATTTATAAAGGTACAGTTCGATTCGAACTTAGTGGCGCCTCGGAACATGAGGCGAGTCGTTGCGCAGTAACAATTTCATGTGTCAGTGGGGGTGAGGGGTGGAGTACTGCGCAGCGAGTCGCTAACTTCCGAGCAGTCATTAAGTTTCAATCGAACTGAACTACAAGTACCTATCGCCATTTTTTTAAACTAAACTATGAAAGAGAAATAATTTTGTTTATTGCTTGTATTTCAGGTCAAGATGGAGACTATTCAAATCAAGGTAATTACTTAACACTTTTTTTTAATGCAATTCACCCATTCGAGCGTATAAAAAAGTCATCGAAAGTTATTTAGTACTAGCTCCTGCTTCGCACGGTTTTTACGACTTGACAAAACATCGAGATTCCTCAGTTATATGTAACTTTAATATTAACCTATTATACACAAACCTACCGGAATAAATTCTCTAAACGATGGCGAAAACCTCATCAAAATCTGTTGCGTGGTTTAGAAGAACAATGCGGACATACAGACAAACTCGAAAAGCAACTTTAATTTATAATGTGTTTAGATAATCAGTTAAAAAGTTTTGAGAGTTAACAACAAATTGCGAAAATATTTACCACGTTTTCCAAGCAGTATTAAAATGACAGATAGGTTTAAAAAAATCTAACAGTATTTTTCAAATCTATTTATCAATTTCTTGTGAACATAAATTTCCTTGTGCGTTCTCCTAAATGGAGATTTTGAAATGATAAATTATCAGCTCATTTAATTAAAAATTTAAATATATAGTTACATTATATCGACATCATTTTCCTCATGATAACATGCAGTATTTAATACACATTGGTTTAACAAATTCTATATTATAAACCATTTTTTTTTTAGTGTACATTTGTAATTTGTATTAACCACAGTAAATAGTGCTAAATTAGAACAATGACGGAGAATTAGATCAGTTATTAAAATAAATCGTGACAGACGATGTAATAATAAAGTTAATTGTATGTGATTTACAGGAAAATATAATAATTATTATATATTTTCCTGTAAATTATTGTTTTTGTTACACGCTGCATGCGTGTAACAAAAACCCTGTCCGATCCATAAAGGTGTAGTTCAGAATCATACTGAGAGTTTATTTATAAGTTTTTTTTTTGGAAGAATGAAAAGAAAATTCGCCACATTTTTTTTCCAATGGGGAATTTTACCGGGTTTATTACATGGGGCGCGGGCGACCGTCGTCGTCTAGCGGGTGTCTAAAGGTGTGAAGTCATAACATATGACCTCTGTAGGAAATTTGCAAATTTATAATGAAATTGGGGTAGTTTAGGTAGTAATAACGTGAATTTCAAATAGCAATAACTTTTTTAATATAAAGTTTATTTTTTCTCGTAATGTTATTCCAGTATACCTATGTGCCCCTTTCGGATCGGACAGGTTTTTTTTTTACATATTGTATAATAATACAGTATATATTATTATCTATTAAATACGCTTTTCGGGCGTTGTCCTTTTAAACTACGTAAGTGATTTTAATCCAGTTTTCACGATCATTTTGACAATTTATTCCGGAAGGTTTATGTGTATAGTAAATTAATATTAAACTTATATTTTGTACAGAAATCTCGATGTTTATGACAAGTCGTAAAAACAGTGCGAAGCAGAGGTGGGTCACTAACTAGGTTTGTTTATAAAATAGATGGTGAGTATCGTGTATTTTATAATCATTTTTTTAATTGTTATTATGTATCTAGGAAAGGCACAGAAGTGCCATCCCACTCTGCGATTACAGTACTGTTAGAGCTGTGCCTCATTAGTCTATTGTGTTGCGTCGTTTCCATATAATTATTTAAAATCACATGCCACATTAAAGCGTTGCGTCGTCGCACGCGACGTTTCAACGGATCGGCGGACGAGAGACGAAGCGAGGGGGGTGGGTGATGCGCTGCGCTGTCGCAGCTCCGGTGCGACGACGGACAGTGTTCCACTGCTAGAGGGCCGTGCGTCGTCGTATTGCGCTGTGACGTCGTGCGTTAATTCTACGCAGCAGGTGTGGCATACAATGCGTTGATCCGTTACGACGACGCAACGCAACGCACTAATGAGGCATCGCCCTAAGCTGTACTTTACTACGGAGCGAAGCGGAGTGGTGCGCGTCTTCGTTGATGACACTATCTATAATGTAATCGAATTACAAACAGTGGTAAGGTTGATAGCCTCAAAGATGACTAAATCAGTATTGGTCAATGTTAGTACGGAAATATTATAATTCCTAATGGAATAACATATTGATACTTAATAAAACTCAACCAGCTGTGTCAGGAGTATACTACCGTGACGATCAAATTACTATTATAAGACCTTAGCTTAGAATTGTGTCTACTTAATAATATACAAATATCGTGCCATACGTTTACTTCCGCAGTTCAGCTCTGACTTACACTACATTTTTATATAATTTACGATATAAACAAAACCAAGCGGGTTTGGTTAATTTCCCTATCTTTCAATCGACAGTGATATTATAGAAAAAAGGGTTTCTATGCCAGTATAAAGTGACAGTATCAGTGAACATTGTATTTTTGTGAAAGACTGGGCTAAATTATTTCATAAATCAGTGCTTGATGCGAAGAAATGTAACTCACTGAACTAACCTACCTAAGGCAAAGGGACATTGGTTTCTGGAACCCAGTGACGTTCTATATAATAATAGTAAGAAATATTGTTCTTTATAAAGTCTCTAAAATGTACGTGTCATTTGAAGACGAGAGTGACGGCGCGAACGTGACGTCATCAAAGGCGATGGCTGCCATCGCGCACCTCAACAGCAAGATTGAGCGAACCAAGGACCTCATACGACTGGAACAGACTATACGGGATGGTGAGTCTAACTTTCCTTTAAAAACAAGTCCATTACTAACAGACAGTCAACCACTCATCATCATTTCCTGCCCTTGTCCCATGCTGCTTGGGGTCGACGAATCATGTTTTCTTCTTCCACTCTCTCCTGTCAACCGTCACGCTATCATTCACTCCCTTCTCTTTCATATCATTCCTCACACAATCCATCCATCTTTTCTTTGGCCTTCCTCTCCCTCTCCATTATATTCATCACTCCTTTAGTCACAGTCTAAACCACTGAAGATGGAATTTCGATTAGAGGGCAGAGTTGCTAAACTGTGACAAAATCCCAAACTTTTGACCTCTCCAATCTTCACTTCATCCTAACTTTTATAGACTTGACACGAAAAATATCTGATACTAATTCATCACCCTGGGTCCCAGAGACGGCACACCTTTAAAAAACGTTCTGTAAGTTTTGTTTTCTTCCCAAAAAAAAAGGTTTAGCGTTGATTTATCTGTCCTATACACAGGAATCACCAACTATTCTGCATTATACAATCTGCCTAGCCTTTTCCCAACTATGTTGGGGTCGGTTTCCAGTTTAACCGGATGCAGCTGAATACCAGTATTTTACATGGAGCGACTGCCTATCTGACCTCCACAACCCAGTAACTGGGTAATATGATACTCCTTGGTAAGACTGGTTGTCAGACTTTCGGGCTTCTGACGGCCCGTAACGACTGTCAAAGATCCACGAATGACAGCCGAGACCAACGGCTTAACGTGCTTTCCGAGGCATGGAGGAGTCTCGGTATATAAAGATGGTCACCCATCCACGGACCAACCCCGGCAAGCGTAGCTTAATCTGATGGATCGACCCGGTGCAGCTGTTATTACTTAGCCACGAGCTCCTCCATTAATTATTAACTATTCTGCATTATACAAATTACTCAAATAATATCTTATCTTCCAGATAACGTGAACGAGTACCTGAAACTAGCAGCGAACGCAGACAAACAGCAACTGCAGCGCATCAAGGCAGTGTTCGAGAAGAAAAACCAGAAAAGTGCGCTGTGTATCGCGCAGCTACAGAAGAAGCTAGAGGGATACAACAAGCGGATCAAGAACTGGGAGGTGAGCATTACTTTTATATCTAACAGGCAAAAATGCAGTGTTCGAGAAGAAAAATCAGAAGATTGCGCTCACCATCGCGCAGCTACAGAAGAAGCTTCTTCTTTGTCGGTGCACTCTTGACAGAGCGGTCGTGGTCATCAAGTAGTCCTGCTAGATTTCGGACAGCCGTGATTTGCCTCACGATATGACGACATCCTTCTCTGTCGGCTGGAACATGTGTCCATTAGTGTATGTTGATCTTTTAGACTTTTTCAGTCTGTCTATAGCAGACTTAGTTATGGCCTTGGCCATTTTTCGCTTGATTTCGTCTACGCAGCCACATTGGTTCGAGATCAGAGCTTCTAGGTAGATAAATGACTATACGACATCGCAGTTCAGAATCTGGGTAACTTCGGGCGAGTTATTTTTTGCACGGTCAACAATTAACATCTTCGTCTTACTTCTGTTTATTCTCAAGCCAAATGCTAAGCTGTCATGTTCCATCTTTGAAAACAACTGCTCCATGTTTTCCATACTAGTCACGAATAGCATTGCATCATCCGCAAATTCAATATTTTTATTCCACCAATTGATACGCCGTCGGTTCAATCCTCGAGGGTTCTCTAAATTATCGGCTCTGTGTAAATGTTAAACAAGAGCGGCGATATGATACCTCCTTGACAAACGCCTGCTCCGGGATGGAAATTTTTCGATAGTACGCCATCTGTTTTCACTGACGCTGTTCCATCCGCATAAAGACGCCTTAAAAGGTGCACAAGGTGTTTGAGTGTTCCCATAGTCCCATAGCGAGAAGGGATCTCCTCAGCATCAGCCATTTCACCGAGTCAAACACCTTCGAAAAGTCAACAAAGTATAAATATATGTTGGTTTGTGGATCTCTCGGGCTTTCTCAATAATTTGATGCACTATAAAGATTAGCTCTCAAGTACGTTTCCCCTTAACAAATCCAGCCTGTTCAGGTGTAGCTTCTTTGGACAAGTAGGTCTTTAGTCGCTCATTTAGCACTTGTAGTAAGTAAACTTTTACTGGCGTGTTGTAGAAACTTTTTTATGCAGTGGAATGAAAACTTGGCCCATATTTTGGGCCAAGTTCCAGTTTGACATATTATTTTGTTAAAAAGAGCATGAAATATTCGTACCCCCTGTTTGCCTGTGGTCTTGATAGTCTCGATTGGAATAGCTTCTTTGCCGATAGCTTTACCATTCTCTAAATGTTTAATGGTAGCTTCGACTTCCTCTTTGAGTATACTCGGTTCCATATCTTCATTATTGTGTTCCGTAGGAGCGAAATCTTGGGAGAGATGATACTGGCAGTACTCCTTCCACGTCTGGCATATATCTTCCAGTTCAGTTACCACTTCACCTCGACAGTTCTCAATAGTCCAAGTTTTAGAAGAAAAAGATTTCGTAATGGAGCGTATTAGTTTTTGTCGCTACGAGGTTCTATTTCTTCGCATATTCTGCTTAGCTGACGTTTTGGTCTCGCGTGCAAGCTGCTGAAGAAAAACCAGAAGATTGCGCTCTGCATCGGGCAGCTACAGAGGAAGCTAGAAGGATACAACAAGCGGATCGAGAACTGGGAGGGGAGCAATACTTCTTTATTTACTTCTAACTAGCTTCCGACTTCCACCAAGCAGTGTTCGAGAAGACCCAGAAGAGTGCGCTGTGCATTTTGACCTTTGAAACCACGCTATATTGAAGATGAGAAATGTTTTTATTTTAGCTTTTTTGATACTGACTTTAAAAGGGTAACATACGAACAAGACATTTCGACTGTAAAATGCAGTTAAAACGCAGCCAATTCGTCCGATTACAGTGGCATTGTGTAAAAGCGACATCTATCAAATCATTTCATTTATTACTTTGTAAACATAGGTAATTAGTACATAGATGTTTTATTATAATCATGGGGCATGCAAATCATAGGCATCAGTTAGGAAATTATAGTCTGCCTAGCCTTTTCCCAACTATGTTGGGGTCGGCTTCCAGTCTAACCGGATGCAGCTGAATACCATTAAAATGATACAAAATACAAATAAAGGTAAAATCTTTGAATTACAGAAAAAATGCCAAATTAACAGGTACAGAAATATTAAATGTCAAAACGGGTACAGTATTTATTTTAAAAAAAAATTGTGAAATTGAATGTCATTACATATTGAATCCATATTGGATTCAATACGTCTCATAATTATTATTAGTAAAATTATGTAGTGGACTCAACACACCAGCAATACTGATATCATTTTTCAAATTAATATGTCATGCTATTTTTTAAGGCAAACGTAATGATCTGTTTTTTATCTCTCTTTTTTTAACATCTCTTGCATGCTGACAATATATTATTATGTTGTATGTATTGTACTCATGTTTGAGCAAATAAATGATTATCTTATCCGCAAAATATCTATTAACTCCAGCATGCATAGCTGAGTTACTTTATGACTTTTTAACTGTAGTCAAATAATAATAATAAATAATAAACCTCTCCACTCCTCATTAGCACCTCAGGAGATGTTACCCCTTGTTGCTACGACCCTATGTGCTAGCGACCGTTTTCGGGGGCCCATTATCTAGTGTACAAGTCACCCCCTGCCATTTTATCTGTGTAGAATAAAACATTGATCAGGTAGAGGTTATAGTCCTTCCATAGTTCTAGGTAATCAGTCCACTTTAGCTATTCAAACACATTATTATATTCCAATATCTTTGTTTCCATATCCTGCAATAGTCCTACACCAACCGGGGGTGGTCATTGAGTGCACTTTCATAGTGTGTACAGGGATAATCGTCGGTTGGTGCCTCATTTAATTAAAAGCGTCTAACGGGACTCAGTGTGTTGGCTTCGGCCCCTCGTACGCCTTCCAAAGGACCGGGACCCCAGCAAGCGAACATGACCACCCTTAGAAAACCCGTCTCTATGGTTTTCATGCTGCGCGTGCTGGGTCCCGAGATATGTCCATGACACGATAAATAATAATAATAATACTAGCCTATGGTTGTCCCACTGCTGGGCGAAGGCCGCTTCTCATACAGAGAAGGCGTAACTATAACATTTTTCCTCATCCGGCTTGCCGCATGAAGTTGTAACGATTGCATAAAAACTGACTTTGCATAATGCTGTCTTTTATAAATGCTAGCTTAGGGTCAGTTCACACCGCGACGTGAAGCGACGCCACGCTTCGCGCACTTTTTAACAATTATGCTAACTTATTTTCTTCACGAAAAGGCATAATTTCAGTGCAAGTGATGACCCGTGTCAAAGTACGCTGAGATGCGCGATGCTGCACAGCGCGTGTACCTTACTGTGTAGTAAATAAATTCGATATTGTATCGGATCATAAAAAAGTGTGCGTCACGTCGCGTCTCGGTGTGAACTGACCCTTAATGTCCTAAGTTCTTGCAATTATTTTTAGTTTACAATCACCTCTTTAATATTGTAAGACATTATAGATTTTAACTTTAGTGTGAAGTTCTTTGCCTCGCAGCAACACGGGACCAGCGGGCAGGCGCACAGGCAGCCGAGAGAGGTGTTGAGAGATATGGGACAAGGGTTGAAGTGAGTGCTTATTGTTATACAAAGTGTATTATTAACATTGTTTTATTTGCATATCGAGTATGTGTAATGTATATCATATTGTTTTAATGAAATCACATCATATTGCTGATTCTAATGTTTATAATTCTGTAAATCCATATTTGTTACGGTCGTGAATCATATTTTAATCTACATAGAACAAGATACTGACCTGCAAATTGCAAAAAAACGTAAAAAGAAATAATTTCCCGGGCTAGCCTGAAGCTTTCTCATTAACTATACTCATAATGATCTTCTACCAGGAACGTAGGCGGCAACATTCGCGACGGCATCACAGGTCTCGGCGGGAGTGTCATGGCGGCACCTCGAGAGTTCGCGCATCTCTTCTCTCGCTCTAACCGCTTCGGATCAGCTGACAACATCGCTCAGCTCGCCGGTCTGTATATTACACTACTGTTGATGCTGATAGAGATAATTGTGGATAACAATAAGGGTCTTACTGTACTTAGATCCAATAGATAATTTGGTTGGTAAGATTATTTATTAAAAACAGAAGCTTATGCATCAAACGCAGAAGGTAACTGATGATACTGTTTGGTGTACTATCTCAACGCGTCGTTGTCACAAAGTCACTTATATTCCGCGCGACTGTTAGTCACCGCCTGAGGTATGTGAGCAGTGAGACGGGGGAGGTAGACAAACGCCATGCGTTAGCTTACGCCACTCACAAGATTTTTTAGACTGAGTTATCAACCTGACAATCTTGTCAGTGGCGCCCTCCCCCGTCTCACCACTCGCATACCTTAGGCGGTGACTAACAGTCGCGCACGGATTATAGTTACCGTTTTCGTGTTGCTGAACTACAACACGAAAACGCTAACTTATTACATTATGCTTTTTCAAACGAAATGGTTCATCTGAGTCAGCTGTACCGTTACCCGTTGGTTTTCAAAAATGGAAGGCAAAATAATGTTCAACATAACTCGTAACAATCTACTGGATCTAACGTTAGAGTAAAACTATACACATTTGGCTAGGTTGTGGTCATGCTGCAAGTTCTTCTGGAGTAAAATAAGGCTGGAAAAAAATGAAATGCCTATGCATAACTATTGCCTGCTTTATTCAAGCCGTACCCCGCGTCCTTTTAAAAAGCGAGCGTCGCGCGAATACAGTATCGTTCGAACTTTTTGTTCGGTGAACTTTAACGTGTGGTCGCGACTAAAGGCTTTCCGGTTTTTCGAACAAAAAGTGACGTAAGCTCGCGACCGATCGCTTTTAAATAGGACTCGGCCGTGGACATTGGTCTGGTCATCAATTGCAAGAGTACTCTCTACATGACAAATATCTTCCCAGGTGTGGTCGACGACACCCTTAGGTCAATAGTGCACTAGCGGTAGGTCGATTTCGTTGTCGATGATGCTCCATGGCGATTTCATACTAATGTATACTCAAATTGTATAGTGGGACCAATGGGAATTAAAAATAAAATTACTAAATCATTCCCGTTCGTCCCACTAGCAAAATTAGTGGGACGAGCGGGAATACACGTACAGTTCGATTCAAACTTAATGGCGGCTCGAAACATGGGGCGAGTCACTGCGCAGTAACAATTTCATGTGTCAGCGGTGGTGAGGGGTGGGGTACTGCGCAGCGAGAAGCTAACTTCCGAGCCGCCATTAAGTTTGAATCGAACTGTATCTATCTCTCTGGCCGCTGCAACCAGGCCGCTAGTGCGCTATTGCCCTTAAACTTGCTATTAAAAAATCAGTATGACCATAGCCTATGTAAAGTAGATGTTTGCTATGTGACACCAGACGTGTAGTCATTATTTAATTATAAACAAAACAAACATATAGTACACATCTTTCAATACAGATTACTTTCGTCATGTAGTCTAAACTCAACTAAGTACAAAATATTATCAAGAGAATAATTGTTCAACTTATTAGTATTAGTGATAAAGTAAGAAGTTATTATTTCTTTTAAATCTTCTTTTCTGTTTCAAGTTAACCTTTTTATTTCGTATACCTATAGCGTGTATCAGAAATGTGTGGTCAGGACATATTTAAGGGTGTGGTACCACAGATTAGTACAGATGGTTCACTCCGCAAAATCATTAAAATAAAAAGGAACTTTTGCTACGAAACAATAAAGTGCAATTCAGGTCGCACATCGCTAATTTTCTGCAGCTATATTCACCTAGAAGTTGCCTCTCTTTCTACCGCGTAACCCTTATAAATCTTCTGACAGCGTTACGCTCACTGAATTGGCCTGACAAGACGAGCACGCCGCGTACTTGTAGCTTCTCATAACTAAAATGCGAAGTGCACCTTCTGTATTATTCCGTGGTAGTACTGGCCATCAAACCACACTGAACAACTTTCTCTGTGGGACCAATAGCGATTACGATGTTTGTCCCATGCAGGCAGTTGATCAGTTTTATGGTCTGTACCACACCTCTAATATGGCCACACATTTCTGATACATGCTGTATAGCCTTCGAAAACATTTTTACTAATTATTCGAATAAAATCTTTTTATAATTTTACTGTAAATACTGCCTTTATTGTAGTCAGTACGGCTTTGGTTGTTTGCTTATTATTTCTTCAATTTTTTTACTATTTTAGTTACCATTCTAAACATTTTCCTGGGACTGTACCACCACCTCTTATAGTAGTATTATTTTAATACTAGCTTCCGCCCGCGGCTTCGGCCGCGTGTTATGTTGATAACAAGTAGCCTATGTAAGGACATAGGCTACTACTAAGGACATAGGCATAGGCAAATTTTATTGAAATCCGTTCAGTGGTTTAGGCGTGAAAAGGTAACATGCAGACAGACAGAGTTACTTTCGAATTTGTTGAGAAAGAGGTTTGCTGTATAGCTCCATCTCTTTCTCACACTAACTAAAGCAATACTAAAATAATACTGCTATAAATATGAGGTGTTGCTGGCCCCTGGTTTATAAAACAAACTTTCGACAAAAAATCGACATACTTGCTTTTATCATTATGTTTTTAAAATATCCATAAAACTTAAAATCCTTTTAAAACAGGTTACTAGGATAATTCAAAATCATATTTCAAAAATCAATGTCCATTTCACATTATCATTAAATGTTTCATATACTTCGGTAGGTACTATTAATATATTGAAATAAGTCTGAACAATATACGTTTATATAATATATAATGTATTTTCTCTCACAGAGAACACGGGTCCTTGTGAGTATTTAATATGTATATAAGTGTAGACCATTTGTATTTAACTTCATTACATTATGTTTTTGGTATTAAACTAATAGTTAAAAACTAAAACATCATAAAAAAGTAAAACTATAATCATTTTTCATTTAGTTAAGGGTTTAACTTGGTAAATAACCATATTATTTATTAATATTTACGGTTTACTAACTTGTTTATTTTGTTCTCACCCGATTAGCTACGAACTCGAACGCTGATCACGCGGTGAAAATGCCGCGTAATCAGCTCCGTTCGACTTCGAAATTATTCTCGAAAACCTGAAATGCATAAGTTTGTAAAACCGTTAACATGAATAAATATGAAAATAACTCACAAAGGTGATAATCTAGTACAAATAACCTTCGTTATGTTACTCTAACCTTAAAATGTTTTACATAATTGTCTAAGCAATTTAGATAATTATCGAGTGGGAATGCTTGCAGTAATTACGTCCCTATGTAGTTACTTCGTATTATGAACCTACCTGTGTAATTATGTCGTATTTAGTGTACTTACCTATATGTATGAAGTAACGTAGTAACGTATGTGTGTAGTGAAGTAAGTGAGATTCCTTGACGCACATCCGCCAATTATTTAGTTATATTGTCGTAGATGCACGAGTTATTGCTGTTATTGTAGTATACGAAACTTCTTTCGATATCTATCGAAAATCAGGTTTTATAACTTAATATTCTTTCTTCATAAACTCACCGACTTTTCTCCATGGGTATGGGCAAAAAAAACAAAAACAGCAATGTAATTTTAACAATTTTTTTTACAATATTATTCAAAACATCGCTGTCACATTATCAGTGATCGGAGTAGGTAGATTGAACTGGGGCCATTGATCCGAAACGTATATATTAATATGGACATTCCTCCGGAATTGGTGGATTATTAAAAAAAAACCGGAACTTATGTAGGAATTGTATTCTGCCAGAGTGGAAGGAGAAATTTGATGATTTGCCATCCTCAAAAAAAAAAGGTAGGAATTGTAATAAAATGAGCAAATAAACAATGAATTAATTTAGTTTTGATACCTTCCTTTAAATTTTGAATTGAGTAGTAATAATATCACTACCAACATTAACAATATTTAATTGAATCCGGAAATACCGGAATTACTTTCCGGAAAAATGGCTTATCCATGTTATTCTTTCTGTGTGCATTTATGATACAAGTACCAAAAATCAATCTACCTACTCCGATCACTGCACATTATATTAAACATTTTAACCAAATTCCAAAAAGTAGGAGGTTCTATGTTTTTTTTTAAAGCATATCTACTTCCATATCTTTTAGATAACAAGAATGTATATCAATCAATACAAATACGCAAACAAGAGTAATTATATTTAAAAAAAATCAAACAAAATTACTAAAAATAAAGAACCCTATTGTAATCTTTTCACACAAGTGATTTAAATACAAAACAAACCACGTCTGCCACAGACAATACCATAACGTGTAGACTATATTTGTATGTATATGTATGCACTTATTATACTCATGGTCAAACTTAGATAAAGGCTGAATGATCCATCACAAATATGAGTTATCTTTGAATAAACTTATTTAAGACGTATTTTGGAGGACTGTAGACCAATTACCTTTATTTATGGGGAAAAAAAAAACTTAAATACGGTTTTGGAGGTTGTATATTACATGACATACATACACCCGAAAAATATCATCCTACTTCTAGCTCAGTCGGGTAAAAAATAAGTGAGCGGATGTCGATTGCGTAAAAGAATGGCTGCCTTTGGGTAGTGTTTTATCAGTGAATGAAGTATAAGTATAAAACTGATTGTGCTTCATATCTTGTTGTTGTTACTGACATTTTGATCTTCCTAAAAAGATAAAAGTTGATTACTAATTTGTGAATATTGAACTTTGTAACGGATTCTAGTAGATTGTAGCAGAAACCAAAAGTATTAAAAAGAAGTACTTTCTTTAATCGAGACTATAATATCATAGTTTAAGGGCATTTATAAACAACTAGCTTCCACCTGCGGCTTCACCCGCAGCTTCGCCCGCGTGTTATGTCGATAAAAAGTAGCCTATGTCCTTTCTCAGGCTCTAGACTATCTGTGTACCAAATTTCATTTAAATCGATTCAGTAGTTTTGGCGTGAAAGCGCGACAGACAGACAGAGTTACTTCGCATTTATAATATTAGTAAGGATATTTGTGTTCGTAGTATTTTAATGAAATGAATACCAACATTGAAAAATCTACCTCAGCTGAGATTATTGCCATCAAAAGTCTGATAAAGACATGTTTTTATCTTGTTAGTAGATTCAAACATATTTATAAAATTGCAAAGAGAATACACATATGAAAAACCTGTATGACTAATAAATACAGCTTTATGCTTAAACACCTGACGGACTGACGGTAAACAAATTATCGCTTACTATCGCTAAACAGTATGAGAGCATATAGTATCGCTGTATCGTTTGTAATCTCTGTAGCCTGCTAGACAATAGTCCTAACAGTCAATCGTCAGTATAGGTACTGAGTCAGTGCGAGGCGGGTGTGATACGATGTTGTTTAATAAGTGCAAGAAGTGTCGCAAGAAATGTAAATAGTTTTTTTTTTTTACGTTTGTGTGTATGACGTCATCTTGTGACTAAGAGTTTTGTTCGTAATACGAGTTGTGTAATTTGACTAAAGTATTATTCGATAAGTAATTTGTTGTTGTCTGATTATTTAAATGTGGATAAAATAACGTTGTATGAAGTTGTTAGTAATTTATAGAGAATTTAATTTGTATTCGGTGTGTAGATGTAGTAGAAAATTGGTAAAAAAATACTTTTTTTTTACTTATTTAGTTACACGATTATAAAACGACTATTAAGTGTTTAAATATTTAATTTTAAAATGAAATATTAGACTATATTTTTATAACACTGATACCCTAAAGTTTATTCCCCTTCATAGTCTAAATGTAAAATTTTGATCTGTATATTATGTGTATGCATTTTACAAAACTCTTTACCATAAATCCCAATTTCAACAAAAACTTACCTTCACACTATACATAAGTAGCAGTAGCCACTAGCGGTACACACGTACCTAATATTAAGTAAATCACAGACCACATAGTACTCACACCATTTGTCTAGTAATTGCTATGAACCCGCTTGTCATCTAGCCTACACACACACAGAGAAGTGTGCTAATGGAGTGATCATGCGCTTGCGTCGATATTTGCATAAACGTGCAGATATTGTTGTGGCCAGCCACGAAGTGTTTTGTGTGTGTAATAATTATGTTGATTGGAAGAAGTCTTGCTTTGCATTATTTGAGCCAAATACCCTTATTTACCAAAATGTTGTTTATAATAGCCTTGGGTAAAGTTTATAGTTTAAGAGTCAAATAATAGATTTAAAAACCAAGACTATCATCAAACCACATTTTGAATAAAGGGCAATGCGAGAAAACATTAGATCTTACTTAAGTGGAGAGAAATAAATTACCTTTAAATAAGTGACCCAATAGTGTCTCATATCTGAAATAAAAAACAATGGATTGCGTTATGATTTCATTTTGTTGTTCATAAACAACAACAGCAACACGCCATATTTGCAAATGTTGTAATACTATTTTTAATCGACGTAATCACACACATGAGCACTCCATTAGCACACTACTCCGTGACAATATACAACTGTCAATTTCTGTTGCTTATCATGCCGTGTCCTTTTGCACGCCAGCGCCTCCTCACGCGGAGTTACGAGGTAAATAAACGTTTTTATACATTATGTACAAAGGTAAATATATACATGTAAGTGCAGTTAACAATACATATATGACTGCTGTAGCTAATCCGTTAAGTTGAAAACCTAACGTGTACTTAACTGTATTAGGTCTTGTAATTTTATTTATTTCAAGGATACTTTAGTACAAAAATATGCCATAGTATCTGCATATTTTTTTTAAATACATTCCTTGGACGGTCCTGTCAAGGCTCAAGTGCTATGTGATATTTATCTCAAAGTAAACCTAAGTACTTCTATAAGTTGAAGAAGCCTTTTGCTTTCATTTAGTTTCACAAAAACACAAATTAGAAAAGCTTCTCGCAATAATTGGCACAGATTTTATGTTTATATGAAATTTTTTGCAGAACTAAACCTACTAATTTATTTTCGCTAATTTAATACAAAAACTGAAGACTTAACTTTTAATGAGTTAATTATTATATGCTAACGTGAATGCATAGGTAGGGTTTCTTAGAATTAAGGATTTTGTATTTTTATGTCCCACAATCTTGAAAATATCAAAGTTTCATCTGTTTCACCACTCTGTTTGTTTCAATCTTTGCCTCTATCACTGAAACCACAATAAGCACAGATTCCGCCTTTCGGCAGTGATACTTTGAAAAATATCAACATATTAATTCTCTATCACAAAGTTTATTTAAAAATTCACATCCTTGGCTTGTCTATGACCAACGATTTTCTACTTCTGAAATTCAACATATTTTGTATTTCACATTTTTCATACAATTTATCTTCCTTTGAAAATACCTACATCAAAAGTTCAGTCTGGTTGTGTCCATAATAAGATTTACTCTGTTATTTCCACCTATCCACCAAAATTTCTTTTAAAACTCTTTCCCACTTTTTCCATTCATTTCTTTTTCTGACAACCTCTCAGCCACAACCCTGAATGAAACACTATATACCCTTTAGAAAATTCATAAAACTTACCTTAATAACATGGGACTATAAGAGAACGCAGAGGAACGCATTTTCTTGACCAACGTTTTAGTAAATACCTATCTTACCTATTTATGTGTGACGTCTGCGTGAAAAAGTATAGATTGTCATTTGTTTTACTCTTTCCCATTTTTACGGTCTTTTGCGTTCTCCCTCTCGTTCCATGTCCAACGCTGCAAGTTTCTTTTGGCGCGTGGCCAGAATCAGAACTATCGCCGCAATTGTATTTTGATACAAAAAATTACAGTGACAATTTCACAAATGTTTACCAACAGCGCCCCCCTGTCAGTGTCATTCAGGTGCCAAAAGATTCTTGTAGCACTTTGATTATAACCACCATGTATTGAGTATTGCTACAACGTGGTAGCGAACGCGTCGTCGGAAGGCTCCCGGGCGTCTGAGGCTGGGGAAGCGGCGGCTCCGCGGGGCTCCACCCTACCTCGGGCTGCGACGTCTCCCGCGCCGAAGTTCTCGCCAGAAGCATCGCCCAGCTCGTCTGTTACCAGTGAGGGGGCACCGTGAGTATACACCTATACACCGTTGTAATGTTAGACACGTACCGAGTTTAGACGCCGGTGACTCACTGGCGACTTGACGTCCTGATTCACGGCACAACATATCGGCTGTCAAAATCTGGGTGGACGTGATTTTGAAATCGATATTTTTGCTGTGGTCTTGTTGGCATATCGTGGCTACGTGAGGAGCTCGTGGCTAAGTAATAACAGCCGCACGGGTAGATCCGTCAGGTTAAGCTACGCTTGCCGGGGTTGGTCCGAAGATGGGTGACCATCTTTACATACCGAGACTCCTCCGTGCCTCGGAAAGCACGTTAAGCTGTTGGTCCCGCTTTCATTCGTGGATCTTTGACAGTCGTTACGGGTTGTCAGAAGCTTGAAAGTCACAACCAGTCTTACCAAGGAGTATCGTATTACCCAGTGACTGGGTTGTGGAGGTCAGATACTGGTATTCAGCTGCATCCCGTTAAACCGGAAGCCGACCCCAACATAGTTGGGAAAAGGCTAGGCAGATCTTGTTGCAGATTTCTATTGGCTCTTGAACAAATGTGTTGTTGGAGTAATCTTATCGAAGTTAACTTCCAGTAACCATAGTACCAGGAATAGTTAAAGTTAGAAAGGTTATGAAGTATTAATGCCATCATTATTACACTGCGAAAACGGAATAGTGCTATCGGCCTTGTCTTTCTCCGTCTCTCTCTCTCTCTCACACTGGAAAAATGGTGGCATTAATACTTCATAATACGGCACCAGTAGTTGTGAATAAAATGGCGGATAATCATATCATCCATGCTACAGTTACCCAGCACAGCCCGGATCAAACAACATTTCGGAGACGACGTTTACGTTGAAGCCGATACTGAACGAGCTGCGCGAGCGCAGGGAGGATTTCGAACGGCTGTCCGAGAAGATAGATACGCTGAAGGTATGAGATAACTTATTTATTCTGATGTGATTTATGGGGAAATGCGATTTCCCCGTGTGTGGTTATTTTTGTAATATTATAAGCTCGTTTGAATAAACCAACCTTTGACATGGCGTTACTGAGTCAGTTTAGGCCAAGCACCCAAATGAAAGCAGTTATAGACGTTGATAACTATTCGCTTCCGTGCCGAATCGAACATCAACCAATGTTATCGAAGGAGTCCTCTAAAAGATTTTCACAAATACGAAACCCGAAAATTTTGTCGCTTTAAATCAAATAGACGACCCCTATTCTTTCGACAGCTGTTGCTGTCGGGGCAAGGCAACACAGATTTCTCTCAAATCGGTATATTTAAATGTAATAAACCAACATTAAAAAAAAAAAAAAAAAACAAACTAAGCTAAATGACAAACTACTAATCTCTTAATTTTCAAACTTTTTTCTTCTTAATAATCAAACTTGGTTTTTCTTTAAAGTTTACACTTGACTATAAGTAAATAAGTAGGAGCTCGTGGCTAAGTAATAACAGCCGCACGGGTCGACTCATCAGGTTAAGCTACGCTTGCCGGGGTTGGTCCGTGGATGGGTGACCATCTTTACATATCGAGACTCCAACCGTTGGTCCCGGCTGTCATTTGTGGATCTTTCACAGTCGTTACGGGTCGTCAGAAGCCCGAAAGTGACAACTAGTCTTGCCAAGGGATATCGTATTACCCAGTTACTGGGTTGTAGAAGAAGTCAGATAGGCAGTCGCTCCATGTAAAATACTGGTATTCAGCTGCATCCGGTTAGACTGGAAGCCGACCCCAACATGGTTGCGAAAAGGCTAGGCAGATGATGACTTGACTATAAGTAATACCTATAATTGCACTTTTTGAATTTAAATATTTCCTAGTAGTCCGTCCGCATGTTTTATAATTATCCTAGTTATACAGAGTAATCTATTAATGACCATATTATACTGTAACACACATACTATGTGTACCGGTAAAGGTGGTTGCTGAAAATCAGCGCTGTTGACGATCGGTTAAGTTCCGATTTCACAGCATTTTGCTGAGCAAAAACCTGAGGCCCTAGACAAAGTGACATTCTATCAGCGACAACGATGATGGAAAAGGCAAAAATGTATAGGACTGACATAAGCTATCGACAAGTTTATGTCAATCCTGTTGAAAGTCGTTGTAGAAATACGAAACGCTCTGGAAGCGATTGTCACTTGTCTAGGCCATCTCGTTCTTGCACAGATGCGACGCACGGCTCAATATTGCTCTTTTTATTGCTGTTTGTTTGATACAAAAGTAGGAATTTGTCCATTTTGCAACCGGTATTGTGTTTTTGTTTTGTTTGTTTGCTGTCAATTGTCAGTGTCGTAATACAGATAATCGTCAATAGTATTACGCAATTTAAATTGTCCTTGGCCCGGACGTTAGGCAATAGACAAAATTGATAAACTTACTTTGCTTGAATAAGAGGCTTTTGGCTGCTCAGTACATACAGAAAAAACTTAAAATACACTTTTTTTTTGTAATGTTCGTTCTAGTTGTGCAGAATAAACAATTTTTCTTTCTTTTTCTTTACTGCCGTTGGTTGCCTAAATAAATATATAAAAGCGAAAATGTGTCATTTTCGACACGGCAGCCTATCGAATGGTTGCGAAACTATGCTAGTGTTTTGTGTTTGTTGCCCTGGTATGTACCATTTGGAATATCAAACTTTTTCTGCCAATAATCCCGAAGCTGACCTATTTATCTGTATTTTGCAGAACCTGTCACAAGAGGTGTCGTTCCTGTCGGCCGCACTACAGGAGGAGCGCTTCAAGACTGAGCGGCTGGAAGAGCAAATCAATGATCTCACTGAACTACACCAAAATGAGGTAACATTCACACTTCATACATCCTTCCCTTTTCTTTCTTTTTGGAGTTTACCCCTTAAGAATCGATTTTCATATAAGGCTCTCGGTATGAAAATGATACGAGGAGTGAAATTTATACAAGCGTAACACTTGCTTTATTCTTGATAAAAAAATTTGAAAAAAAAAAATATCCTAACTAATATTATAAATGCGAAAGTGAGTTTGTTTCTTACGCTTTCATGCTAAAACAGCTGAACAGATTTAGATGAAATTTAGCACATGGGTAGACCATGACCTGGAAACTTAAGATACTTTTTATCCCGATATTCCCACGGTATCGAGACTTACGCGGGTGAAACCGCGGGGCGTAGCTAGTAATATTATAATTGCGACGGTAAGTTTGTTTGTTTGTTACTCTTTTACGCTAAAACGGCTGAACGGATTGTTTTAAAGTGTTATTAAAAGACACAATGGACTAATTGTCATGATCTTGTCGTCCTTGAATGAATCATCTGACGTCAACAACGTCGACCATGACCTGGAGAAGGACATGGAATACCTTTTATATCGATATTCCCACGGGATCGCGCAAATAGTAGTTAATATTTTTATTTAGGGCTGATTTTTCCATACAAAAACTCAGACGTTAATTTTAAGCAATTGATATAAGATATAGTTTTTTTTTGTGTTCTAGGTGGAAAACCTGAAGCAAGCTTTAACCGACGTGGAAGAGAAGGTCCAGTACCAGAGTGAGGAGCGAATACGAGATATACACGAAGCGCTCGACCTGTGTCAGACTAAAGTGAGTGCGATACGATAAATGTTCTTATTAAGGTATGTCTAAACATTGAGTGGCAATCGTGCGCGGCTGCTGCGCGAGGCTGCCGCGCTGTGATTGGAAGACTGCCGCGCGCGAACGCTTTTGTCTATCTGTCGCGCACAAACATTTTTTCCTAACTAGAGTGCGGTAGAAATGTTTCCTGCAAACGCCGCGTTTTGATGCCGCGCTCTTGCCGTTCCGAGTACCAAAATCCGTTTTGGTTTATGAGCTACCATTTACAGCTACTTTGGGACTGGGTTACTATTTAAACATTTTTCTCAAACATGCTTGGAAATTCGAGCATTATTTTGACAACCTTCTTCGAGATAAATCAAAATTGCTGTACTGGTAAAAAACAAGTGACGATGCGGCCAGCAAAGTTACTATGAAAAGCCATATCTGGCGTGTTTAGCGGCCAAATAAATTACTATGAAAACTCATATCTGTCGTGTTATTTAAAAATGAAACGAACTTTTTACTTCAACACAAGGCAACCAAGGAGGTAACTTATCAAAGATTTTATTTAAATTTCGAATTGGTTTGCAAATAGAACAAAGAAGAAACAAATTAACATATTGGTGCATGAAAAATGATAGTTATTCGTCATTGATTCTGGCATTTCTATTTAATTTACTCAGTTTGAATTTCCGCGCGTTGTTTGAGAAAAGTACTACACAAACAAGCCTTGGCCGCAATCAGGAATTGATGGACTCACGCATGAGTGCCTCGGCTTCGCCTCGGCCCTCATTTTCACTATCGTCCATCAATTCCCTTATTGCAGGCCGCGACAGTAATGTACTATTATATATTTGTACAGGAGCATTTGTTATTGAAAGGAGGCCAGTGTCTCAGCAGTGACAATGTTATTGGCTGATTATGTTATATGGTTGCAGTTGTAACAGCTCATGATGTAGTTGACGGTGGTCAGAGAATATGAAAAAAGAAATAGTATGTAATGCAATTAAAGATGATGTGTCTAGAAATGGGGGGGTGACAAATTACTTTCATATTTCTTTAAAAAAAAAGCTAAATTTCGCTGATCCCAAATAATAAAACAAGAGAATGATTATGCGATGCAATTATAATAGTTATTTATGCAACTGTTATATAATACTTAATTATTAACAGTTGCATACAAGACTTTATCTACTCCCATGATATGAATCCTCTATAAAAGGTTTGCAATACTAATATCGAACAAAAATGGAGGAACATGATGCACATGAATTCGAATTTTTCGAATTCGATTAAATAATAAGTTTTTTTATTTTTTATTACATTTCTTTGTTAGTCAAACGCGCCTGCATGACAATGTTCTTTTTTTTAAATGAGTTGTATTATGAAATTAAGTACAACATTATAACACCCGTTTGGATGATATTATGGTTACTATGACACTGGTTGTTTTAATGTTGGCAATAAGCTAACTGTTTCAGAAACTTTTATAGAGGATTTATAGCATGGGTGTAGATAAATATATTTATTTCTTTATTCACATCATGTTGTTATGTAAGATCAGTCAACATCATGTTGTACTGTAACACTATCAATCAACATCATGTCGCATCGCATGGAGTATGAAGTCCCTAGGTATATCCGTCGATACGTGAAGTTGGTGCGGTCCGCAGATCAGCAAGCTGGAGCAGTGGCTGGCGGGCGGCGCGGGCGCGGGCGGCGGCGCGGGCGGCGCGGGCGACGCGGGCGCGGCCGGCGCGCTGCCGCCGCGCCTGCTGCTCGTCAAGCTGCTCAACGTGGCGCTGACGCTGCTGCAGCTGGCGCTGCTGCTCGTGGCCACGGTGGCCGGCGTGGCCATGCCTTTCTTGCGCACTAGGTAAATCGACTGACGTTACTTTTTACCTATTCCAATCCCACAGTTATTTATTTGTATTTTGTCATCGCGTATGGTCCAGAATTTATTATGGACTATCTCACACGCCAGGATACGTGTACCACCTCATATACAAACGTCTACAGCGTTATGTTTTATTTTCAGTAGAAAAAAAATATTCCACACGTCTTGCAATCATTCCATTTGTATATGGCAATACCGACATTGTGGAATCCCTTAACAAGTACTTCTGTTAAACCTCTCAAGTAACGTATCTAGGTTACGATAAACATACCGAGAGCTAAAAAGCGTGACACCGATCTGATAAAAAAAAAAAAAAATTACAAAAAGTTTCAGCATGTAAGGTTGAAACATACAATATCTCGCTCTCAGCAAGAAGCAATTAGAATATACAAAATCTAATTAAATGAATTGCACAACTTCACAGACATCCTTACAACTGTAAAATTAATTATTATTTAATTATCACGAAATCCCAAAAACTGAACCCATTATTCTTAAAAATACCTCCCCATATTCCAGAGTGCGCGTCCTAACAACGAGTCTAGCAGTAATGGTCGGCGTGATGGTACTAAAACAGTGGCCGGAAGTGACGCAGCTGTCAGAACACCTAGTGCGGCGGCTCAAGGAGTACTTGCTGGACAAGCATCACGACAGGTAATGTGCGGGGCAGGCAGGGGGGTGGGTAGGGTTCTGGTAGGTAGGCGGCACAGCTTAGGACAGAATACTGTAGTGTTTGAATAATTTATTTGCCAAGAGAGACAATAATTATACTGATTCTAAATAGAACATTTATGGGACAAAATCGTAAATAAAATAAAATTGAACATACACTTTTGACAACCGTGAGAGGGAAAGCCATCGTACGATGGATAAGACCGTAAACAAATAATAAAAAAAATATTAGACAGGTATTTTTTTGTTTCATGATATTAGTTTAAAAAATCTTGGATAAAACGCATCAAAGTTGGAGACTGGGGGCTCGCTACGTCACAATTCAGTATAAAAACTAGCAAGGCGTGACGTCATGCAACATTTTAACTCAATGTATCGGCGTAGCTTTTGATCACGTAAAAAAAGAAAAAAATACGTGTCGAATATTTTTTTATAATCTACGTGACGGACAAAAAAAAGTTTTAGTCATCGTCCCTATTGACCTGATTTCCGTAACCAACAACTATGCAATGAAATCAATTGCAGCAATCAAGCTAATAAAACTTCAAGAATTCAATGTTCTTGTGGATTCAGCATTTATCAATACTTAGTCGAGACTATACGATACTATTCAATACAAAACTTGACATGCTATTCAGATTGTCTCTGCTTTACAAAACTTGAGTAATTTGCCTACCAACCTCATCTGCCCCCACTTAGCAGTATTATTCAGTAAACACGCAAGTTATGATAAATTAATACTTATGAACCCAGTGTTAGTAGAGGAGGTGTAGTGAAACAGAGATTACGTATGTGCCGGTCCAGTCTAGCGTTAACGTTGAGCGTTACTTAGAGAATATACGATTCTAATTGAAATATAGGCGAATATTAGATGATGCTGGTGTTTGTACACAGAGCCCGTTTATCAAGTTATTCATGCAATTTTATCTGATAAGTATGAATTACTTACAAATACTTATTTTGAAAAAAAACAACAGACATATTGTGTGATCGGAAATAATAAATGATCGATATTGTTACTGTGCTTTGCATCTAGTGTCGATATTCTTACATCACTATTGTTAACAACTTAGGGCGAATTTTACTAAAGTTTTATACCGAGTATAAGTGCGAATAAATTTTGTATTTTTGACAGTTTTTCTATACAAAAACTGTCAAGACGACAATTTTATTCCACGGATAAAAGATTCTTGTAGACTTTGATAAAATCAGCAAATCAAAATGGAGCTATTAAAGTAATCGATTATTGTGTCGATTCTTCTTATGCTGTCATGTATTTTATGAAATCGATTTTTTTTTGAGATCATTTCGATTTGATTCTATTTAGAACTCGGCAGGTGTCAAGAGTAATCCTGAACATTAGCTTCTCTAAAGAAAGGCTCTGTTTCCAAACATCAGTGAAAATATAAAATGAACGTCGTAGATGATATTCAATAGAGTTTTCTATTATTTTCAACAAGCTATTGTACTGTAGTCACTTCACAATATTACTATTATATAAGCTTTGTTATGTACTATATCGTGAATGTATGTATTATAGGTAGGGAGCATCCTTTAGAGGGATGGTTCATACATAGTAAAGAGTTTTTATACCACTTGACATTAATTTTGGTTAGTTTCGATATTCGTCACGTATTATTAGGTTGTCTTGTTTTCTTAAGTATATTTTAATTAAGTAAAAATTATAGGTAAATTAATATTTAATTAAAATTGCTGCATCAGTCTAAAGGATGCTAAAATCATATCAATATAATAATATGCATACCAGATTATAAAATTAATGTTTTATGTAAATAAATGAAACATTGTGTTGCCAGCAATAATGTAAAGATATGTTATTAATTTGTACTTGTTATTTAATGGACGGACGTAATTGCAATATTCTTTCCTTGTATTTATTTATTTTGTTTAATTTTAATTAATTTTTGTTTAATTTCCTTTTCTTTTTGTCCACTGCAGGTATGAATGCAAGTCATTATGTGGTTGATTTTGTCAGAATCAGCATCGCTAGTGGAATTTTAGGTGATATTGCAATTTTGTCCTGGGACAGCGTTATTGTATTGTACGCCGACCGCGTTGAGGTAAATACTGCTTGGTTAAACTAACAATAAAGGTATATGGGATACTAAAAACAAAGATATCTTGCACTATCCAGTTGGTGTGAATGGATGAAATATCTTCCTAAATAATTATCCATAATTATTATATCATGTCAATGTTGAACCATCTTACCATGGAATCGAACATCAACCAATGTTATCGTAGGAGTCCTCTAAACGCTCTTCATAAATCCGAAACCCGAAAATGTTGTAATTTTAAGGCGAAAGTTTCAGGGTAGCCCGCGAAATTCAAATTTTCTTACGTTTTTTTTGCAATTTGCAGGTATGTGTCAGGTTGTATGTTGATTAAAATTTGATCCACGACCGTAACAAATATGGCTTTACAGAATTATAATCATTAGAATCAGCACATACAATCTATTGCCAAATTGCAAAAAACTTAAGAAAAATTTGAATTTCGCGGGCTACCTTATTGCATCCCGCTTAATTAAGAAAGAACTCATGGGATTACAGTGGTTTTCCTGATGAGATTAAATAGTAAAATGTTAGATTTAACTAAGCAGTTAATAATTATTTCTTTTTGAGCGACGACGTGAGTTGATAAATAACGAAGATTTAATGCTTAATAGTCAAACGTAGTATTTCAGTTCCTGTATATACATACAAAATGTTTCTTTCTCTTGTGACCAGTTCATAAATGCCCCCTAACCATGAACGGGCATTAAAACGGGCATTGTTCTCATAGTTGTATTTTTGGGTTTTTCCATCTGGAATTGCTCAGTAGCAGCCCGGTGTCTGGATTTGTGCCCGGTTGATGGCAATAGGCTCGCCCCCTATTACATGGGACTTAAACATAACTGGCGAAATGTGGGTGTACTATAGGTAAATCTCTGCCTAACCCTTGGGGAATATTGGTGTGATGTTATGTTATTTCTTTGTTGCAAGGATTACAAACTTTACTAACTAAGCAATAATTGTTATACTCAAAATTAGTAAGCTCTCTGTTAACGTAGATCGTAATTACTTTTGTTATAATATCTATCAACTCACGCGTGGCGCCGTGGTGTAAGTATACTTATTACAGTGATATTTGTTTATTATTATTATTTAAGTGTGAATTGAAGTGGTTGCACACAGTTCTAGAGGGCTAAATAATATTATTCGTATATGGGTTATTAAGAATCGTTAAGATATTTGATCGTTATCATGCTTTAGTGTGCAGGGACGTCATTTAAAGATAATGAATCATTAACTTTAACCACAGATTAATACAGATAGTTTACTCCGCAAAAACATTTTAATAAAAAGCGACTCATGTGCTACGACCTTACGGCACAACAAAGTGCAATTCAGGTCACACAGCGCTAATTACCTACAATTATATTCACCTAGAAGTTGCCTCTCTTTATACCGCATCACTCTTCTGACTACGTTACGCTCACTGAATTGGCCCGACAAGACGAGGCCGCCGCGTACTTGTAGCTTCGTACCTAAAATGCGGAGTGCACCTTCTGTACTATTCTGTGGTACAGCTATGAAATGTCAGATTGAGAACATTTGAAAGTGCTACAATGATTATGCTGGTCAATTGCAGTGAATGATTGGTTAATTTTAAGTAACGACCCTGAATCCGGCAGTTGGATCTGTCATCTTAAATACTGACTGAATCATTCTTAGGGATGCGTAGTTCATTAATATTTTAAGATCATAACAAGCGTAAATAATGATTTATCTAATTTAACGTAAGAACCCTAGGACGATGTGCGACCGTTTCGTAAAATTAGTGACTTTACATGAACAAACAAAGGGCTGGGCCCACTTAGATATTGATGATTTATTCTAACGTTGTGTGCCGTACGGTGTCGAAGCTTATAGTTAATTGCTCACAAACTCAGTTCTTAAATACGAGAGTTGTCAGTACTGTTGTGTTTGTCAAACAATATAATGTTGTTAATCCCCTTTAATTAATTGAGGAAATGGTTAGTTAGTCTTATTGTAAAGTCTATGATCAAGTTGTCATTGTCATATACAACTTGTTTGACAAACATAACCATAGTGTTTAACAGAGATAACTCTTTAAGACCTATAAGGCTGAACGGTTTAAAAATCTCGAATCTGTTGAAACTTTTAACAAACTTGTATCGTTTAGGTGAAGGATAATAATAAATTGCTTGATTGCGTTTGTACAAATTGTAGTTAAGGGGGGAGGTGTTGAGTTGCCATCACAATGATTTTATATATGTTGCGACAATGGTTCTAAATATATTCATTATTTTTTATATTAAATTTAGTCAAATATTCGCTAAAGACTACGTTAAAGTATGAATCTTGAATGTCCAACTTTTATATTCCATTGCAACTCTTATTTGTTTTTTTTATAACAATTCAACTATTAGAGTCTAAAACTTTAAAATCGGTTCATACTTTATTAGTTTTTATCATAATGACATTATTTATTGAATTAAATTATTTATGAGTTGATTAATTGTCAAAAGGGCGCAGTTTTTCATAAGTTTTATGTAACATCAATAAACTGTAGATAAAATTAATTTAAATGTGAAAATTACGATTATGTTTATTAGCGATAGTACCAATGCGCATGAAGATGGTTTTTGTATTACAATTCATTAAACTATACATTTTTTTACGAAAATATTACATAATAAGCAATAAATCTAAATAAAATAGTTTTTGTCTACAAAGCTTCGAAATAGTTTTGGCTAGAGTCTTAAATAGAAACATTTATGGTTCGAAACCATTCTTTATCGAGTGTTGGTCTCATATCTAGTTAATCCTTCTTCGTACTTTAATGAGAACATTCCAAAATTACTGTGTCCAGTATAGCAGATTTGGTCAAGTCAGGAAACCTTAAAATTTCAACAAATAAAATAATTTTTAAGCTCAAAATGTCATATTCCTTACTAAATATTCTTTCTTGTTACTGATTGATTCCCACCTTTAAATAAATGTAGCTTTAATAACTATATGGTAATATTAATATAGCCTAGACATAAATTATGATATCTCCGGGTTTCCTGACTAGCCTGAGACATGACTACAGCATAGTTTAGATAATAGCCCAATTATTACCATCCAAGTTATATGATGTACAAAACATTTTATTTCTCAAGCAATCGTTGTATTCTATGTAAATATTTTTTATTCAAATTCGCTATTGATAGTGCAGTAACCAAAATTGTTATTAATTATTCAGTATTGAGTTGTACGTTGAGTATATGCAAATATTTCAGATAAAAAATATGGGAAATGAATTGATTTCATATTGATATCTATGTTTATGTAAATATTTGCAAAACCTTATAAAACACCAATATTGTATGAACAAGTGTTCTGCACTAGCATGAATTGTGTTGTATTTTTATGCCATTTGTTTTAAAGAACACACTCAAGAAAATATGTATGTTGAAGTATATAAAAGTATTAATTTTCGTTGCCGGCTATGGATTGAATTAAATCATCACAATTTTATTCAAGTATGTGTTTTATTTCGACAAAACGCTTTATAAAAACCTGTGATAAAAACAGAAAACAAACACAACGTAAAAAACTCCTTACCAGGCGAGCCCTTTTTTTTTTTTTTTTTCAGGTTGGGAAATCATCCAATGACTTCTCCCGCTTTGGGCGGAGCGGAAGGGCGTGTCAGACTTTTACTGACTAAAAACCCACCCGTGTTCCTTCATTTGCCTGTTGCCAAGGTCCCGGTATCCCTTTCGGACTTTCCCGCAACCCTGGCAGGACCTGACGAGCCCTTAAATGACAAAACAGACGGATCTGGTGACGGCATTGACGCGGGCCCCTTTTCGGACTTGACACAAAGCTCCTGAAGTGCTAAAGTCTGCCCTCGTGTGGTTGTTCACACGCTATAAGCTCAGACCAAATAATAAAAAAACCAATACAGAGCGCTGTGTCAACAGTGACGTGAGGGGCGCGAGGCCGGTTTCGTAAACGTGTACTTGATTGTAGTTTTATTGTAAGCGTCAGCGCACACCAAGTGCAGAGCAGAGAAGAGCATTTTTTGAGACTACTTATAGTTGAGCTTGCGTGTTCGTGTATTTAATTTTGGAATGTATGGAATTGACATAAGATTCAGTTTTCAGTAGTCTCAGAAAATGCTCTGTAAATGTTTGTAAATGTGTGCGTGTGAGCGTATATGTACACAGCGAAGGTGTAGTTTTCGCATGCTTCAGTGTATTGTTCGCACGCTATGTCTTGGGTTTTTTTTGTATTGGTCTGAGGCTATAAGTGCTCATATACACGGGGGACACATTGTCGACGGGGCTGAAGTAGGTGCAAATCTATTACTATACTCTATGACTAGGTGCTTGGAATATGTTCCTTGGCTGCAGTTGACGCGTGCCGCTCATGTGTATGAACACTGAACACTAACGCAACCTTATTTTACATGAGGAGTTACTTTACTATGTATTGTATTGCCGGTTAATCAACTATTCTTATTAGCGTTATGTAGTTTCAAGTTGAATTTTGATTTGACTTTTTGTCATAAAAAGTCCTAAATAATTTACGGTTGCTATTGGAATTTGAACTTTGTCGTGTATGACGTTGAGTTTGTGTTCCTTAAATTTGATAATTAATTAATATTTCTGAATACTAATTTATTTAGCTACTTTAATGTTACTTAATTTTATGGTAGGGTCCCCTTCGGGGATACCTATCCTACCCATGTGCCAAATTTCATCTAAATCTATTCAGCCGTTTTAGCGTGAAAGCGTAACAAACAAACTCATTTTTGCATTTATAATATTAGGATAGGATTACCAATGTTATGTCACGTGCAAACGTGTTTTGTCACAACAAATTAAATATTATCTAGAGGCTAATGGGCTTTAAAATAAAAACTCATATTTTATTAAAAACATTTAATAATAAAACGTCTTTCACAAACCAATACAAAAATATGATAAATTAAAAAACATACTACAAAAAATTCATTATTCAATAAAATTGTCTGTTTTCATATTTGATAAATATACATAATTAATGTTCAAATAAGGTTTAGATACAAAAATAATAAATATGCTACTTCGCTCATTCATTGGCAACGACCGAGACTGATCTAGATATGGGCGCTAGATTCTCTGGTCTGGGCGGCGGCACCGGTTTCTCCAACACTTCCACATGGTCAACGATCTCCACACTTTCCTCAGGGTCATCGTAGACATAGTCCGGAGACTCCACTACACTCCTGAAAATATTATTATTTCCTATTTTATAACTAGGTTTACCACGGCTCTACTCGTAGTTACAAATATGTATGTGCGTAAGGATTGGGGGCCACAATCTTCAATCCAAAAACGAATGTTATCAAGATTTATTTAGAATTTGTAAAACCGATTCCCAGGTAATTATAAATATTGGACATTCGACTCGTGAATTTCCGCATCCTATTTTATTGACTTAGTTCATCTTTCAAGGTCGAAATTAGAGTCGGGTTGATCCGAAAATACGTGAGCCTGAATATGAATTGAACCTGTAGAGAGCACACAGGTATCCATGCCCAGATTGTATATTAGTACTTTTTTTGTAGGGCCTCGGATATCGCTATCATGATGAGACCCAGGAGAACGATCACTAATATCTAATTTAGGATAAAGAATGGTGAAATTTAACACAAACGAGCAGTACAGTCACGAGCAAAAATAGGTGTACACTTAGCATAATTCAACAACAATTTTTTCGTGGAATAACGATTGCAACTTTGAGATGATACATGTTTCATAATAATATGGGTTCCGAAATACTATGTTCGTTAAAACATAAAATTACAATCAATACAGTAGGAGAAATACACTTTTAAAAGTTGCTAAGTGTATATGTTGATGCTCATGACTGTACACATTAATTTGCAATGCAACATGAAATGTGCATCTAGGCGAATTTACGCGTTATCTTCATCCTCCTAAATCATAATAAAAATAAATAAATCTCCAACTACGGTTGGGGATCCAAATAAAACATGCTGCGATCAGCAATCCGTTTGGTCTGGATCTGATATGTTTATGGAACATGACATGATTATGGCAATGTCCCTTGGGAAATGGCTGCCTCGTAGGGTACGCTACAGTAGTAGAGGTTTGTGAGTCTATTTTCTTTAATATTTTTGGATTTATATACATACCCATCAATGGTCGTTGAAGAAATTTGTTGGCTGTAGACATAACCTGACCGGACGAATTCTGACATGTCCCTGCAAATTTTACTATCTAATAATGTTTTGTTCAACATGGTAGCATACAAGCATACCGATAGAAATATACATATACGACGTGCCGCTACAATGGTAATATTAATTTAACATACGTATAATTATGATTTCGCGTATTCGTTTTATGAAAATATTTGAATTTCATTAAACGTTATTATTTATAGATTTATTTTCAATTTTCTAAATTACCATCCTGGAGCAACCTGTACTTAAAGAACTGTAGCGAAGAGGTCATTTGCTGGGGTCACGGATCATAATGTAGGCGAATAAAAGTAAAGCCGTGCAATTTCTTAGAAATTATGCCGGCAAAGGAACTTACCGATAGAACGTAATCCAACTGGTAGGTAGCTTCATGAATGAATCTTTTACACAGAGTGATCTCAATTTACGTTATGATTTTATTATTTAGGATGTCTGAAAATTAAAATTTTTCAATTTTCGAATTATTTTATTTTATTATAATTTTTATGTTTACTGGGCACTAGCCCTACCCGTGTGTTAAATTAATGTCGCCATTGTAGCGGCACGTTGTATATACACAAGAAATATGTATAAAAGCATCCCAGCGCTTTAAGTTTTTGTAAAACTGATGTTATTCAGACTTGCCTGTTGCGTGCGTGCCATCAATTGCTGCATTGCCACATATAATAAGGAATAAGCACCCATAAAGCAAATATATTCCGTATAAGGGAGGTCAAGGGATGGGAAATGAAAGTTGGATTGATTTACCAATTCCGTTTTATTTTTAGGCTTACACATTCTTGTATATTAACATTACTGATAGCTAGCATCACTAAATACAGTGGAGTAATTATAGTTATTCATTTATTAGATAGTTCGATTTCACGTTATATTTTAAGAAATTAAAAAACTCCTATTTGATTTCAAAATAAAAATCTAAAAATTACGTAATCAATAAAATCTTGAATAAAGCCTTAAAACGTCTAACAAAATAAAAATTTACAAAAAAAAAAATATTATGATTGTAAAATATCGTTGTATCCCTCGGGAGTTACTAATCTAATAAAACGCTACAAAAATATTTCACAGAATATAACTTAAATAACATAAGAAAAATATACATTTCTAAAACTAATAAATTGAGAATGAAATAAGTGTTAAAAATGCCGATGAAGGGGAATGCAGGATATTGGAGGAATGTAACATATAAAGCTACACATTATTATGTATATATTTCTGTAATGGCGTTTCATATTTATCACATAAACAATTCCACATACACATTTATTGCCAATTCCCACACATAATAAGCGATTAATATCTTATACATTAGGACGAACTCAACGGTACACAGACAACCCAAACATAGAGAGATATGGTTAAATAAAATAATACATTCTTTTAAGAATGTCAACGTGTTTTTGGAAGCCAAACGAATTAAACAGAATATTTTTATGCCTATATGTTTCTCTTAACGTATCAATTCTCGGCTCAGTTAAGTACCCCAAAATCGGTTTACATGTAAGTAAAACTAGTTTTTTTATATATAAAACACAATGTTACTTCAGTACATACAACCACCATTTCGTACTATCATAAACTCAATATACGATTCGTTGTAAAAATGTCTAAAAACATCGACGTGTAGATAATACTAATCATTCATAAGTACGATTCATTTAAGCCGTTAAAATGTTCGGTTTTATGTTAAAATACGTCATTAAATATTACGTAATTGATTTATAGCAGACGTTTTGTCTGATATACTTAATAAGTTACACTTAATATAATGCTTAGGTCACGTACACAAATATTATTTATATTGTTGAAAATAACACGAAATTGTGGATACTAAATATGATAAGGATAATTTATATTTTAGCTATATTATTTATTTATTAATATTACAGCAATATGACTCCCTGTATATTGAGGATAAGCAAGCTTTTGTTATAACTAAACGGCTTACATGACAAAATATAATAACTTCATGATATTTTTTTTAAATACATATTTAGTATCCGCGACTTCGTGCTATCCCACCTATCTAGCGACACATACATGACATGACGACATAAATCTTGTATAATTTGGAATGTAGTGCATATTCAGTCGATTAAATGCTAATCGTTTTGGTAGCGATCATAATCGTTCGTTAAAACTGTGGAAAAAATTCTTGACATATTAGCAGGGGTGCATATATCCAACTTCTTTTATCGATTTTATTTTTGTTTAAACCAAGTCATGTAACTCGATCGATTGAACGAGTATGCCCCAGCTTTGGTTTTGAATACAAGTTTTAAACAAGGCAGCTAAGCTCTTAAGCCAATCCAATATAATCTGAGGTTAGGTCGGATTTGCTGCCTAATATAATTTGTAAGTAGCTAAATAACTGTAAATAAAAATCTTATTTTTATATAGAAAACTGTTTTCACTTCCGTTGAACCAGTAGGTGGGTATCGTAATTATTTCGTTTAATATTAAATGGCTGTATAATTGAAATACAGATATTTAAAAACCTTTATAGGCCTCATATACTTATTAGTCACAAGTTATGTCTTATTGAGATAAAACCCATACCACTCGAGTATGGGAACAAAGTACGTCTCTTTATTGTGACGTGTGGTGACTTCTATAACTAATTTATGTTGCACTGTGTCGAATATTGTTAAAAACATTTTTTTAATGTGTGAATTATAAAATTCCTTAATTATTTGACTGTGACTTCTTATAAAATGCCTTGTAATGTTTATATCATCAGTACTAAAAAGCTTATCAACAGGAAAAACAAAAAATATATTTTAATCATCCCGTTGAAAAACCTTTTAATATACCATAAACCGACAAAAACAAACTGACAACACATAGACAATTCAAAATGTAAATATGAACCCTCTTTATGAACTGGAAACATTGACAATATAAAAACAACATCCCAACTCAATGGCAGAATACAAAATCAATAAATTATCAATCGATTTTATAAACTTACATAGGGCAACATCAACGAAAACTAGTAGCTTACGATTTTAAACCAAGATGGCTGAAAAATAATAATAAAAAAATACTTTTTAAATAAATTAGGTACTGTTTTGTATATGAATGTCAATATTCCCAGCAACCAGCAAGACGACACAGTACGACTCTTACATCACAATATATCTATATCTTGCTACAAACAGTCGGACATTGAGAACCTGATTTCTAAAATTCACTCTTATGACATTGAAATAAGCAAAACATTGCATTTCATAGCATATTGTATTTCATTTAGCTCAGTTTTATTTTTCGCTGCCCTTGTCAATGGTAAGACTAGGCAGGGCAGTTTTACCAGAAGCCACACTATGACAAGTTGGAAACATCATAGTGTGTGAGAGGGATGAAGCTAAAAAGGACGAATAGCACTATCTCTCTTTCGCAGTGGACCAATAATTGCTGTAATACTATATACGTTACTGATTATATAATCAGTAAAAATCTCACCGTGATCTTAAAGTAACATGTCCTTTGCCGTCATGTTGGCACCATTCACCATATCAAGCATAGTTTCAATACTATATTAATAGAGTTCAAAATGGCGATTGACAAAACAGTGCCACCAATCGCGTCACGGGACAATTAATAATGAACGCACTGTAGGTGAAGCGAACTGTCAATAGCCCCCCCTAGCATCAGTTTGAATTACAGCCCCACTGTATGTAGCAGATAAGTATATAAAGTTGTCTAAAATCTTACGCCTTGACGGGCGCGTCCATGGCAGGGATGTAGTCGAGCGCCATGAGACAGGCGAACACCGTCATTATCATCTTCGGTTTACGCTCCGTGATGTCCTCTGGCAGGGCGTACACGCGAGCTCCGCAACGACGCGCCATTGAAATCGCGTATTTCGCGTTGGCTAGGTTCTCCTGTGGACAAAATAATAGGTTTTGATTAGTATTGGTTTTTTATAAACGAATTAGTTTTTTGGTTAAATTGGGGTTAAAAATACGAGACGTACGTTAATCCCTAATCTTCGTAAGGGCAAGGCCCATTCCTCGGTACAGTATCGTTGCGGTATAGTACCGAATCGATACCGCACTGATTTTGTTTCCTCATTGTTCGGTGCGATATCGTTTCGGTATAATGGTCAACCCTTGTGCCAATTCAAATCCGTTTAGCAGTTTTAGCGTGAAAGCGTAACAAACAAACTCACTTTCGCGTTTATAATATTACTAGCTGATGCCCGCGACTACGCCCGCGTGGATGTCGGTTAATATATATTAAAATTATACTCGAGAGCCACTCTATACATTGGTGAAAACAGCATGAAAATCGGTGTAGTAGTTTTTGAGTTTATCGCGTACAGGACAGACAGACGCGGCGGAGGACTTTGTTTCATAATATGTAAGGATATAAGGCGCTCGGTAAGCTTTCGGAACCGAGTGTACCGATTCCGCACCGCTGACGTACCGACCAGTGAGGAAAGGGCCTTAGTAAGCTTTTTAATCAGAAACGACGAAATAAAGACCATTGCTTGAGAATTTGTTAAAAATCAAATCAAATCTCACCTCCAATTTGCCTCCAGGCAGTACCAGGTCGTAGTTGATGGAGCCGGGCTTGATGGCGTCGATCAGGTCAATCACTACCTTCCCATCAGCCAATACCTCGTCCTGGAATACAACAATACATTATTATTTATTACGTAATAATATTATTACCCGACTACGGCAGAGGGTTATGATTTTGACCGGTATGTATGTTCATGTGTCCCTCATTACTTCTAAACTCCTCATCATAATTTGACAACTCATTTATATCGCTGTAAGCGTTGATATTCCGCTGGTTATAGGCGTCATGACGTCACATTAAAAACTCATAAAAAATATTGAAAACTCATTGCGCAAAAAGTCATATAAGTATAAAACAGATTGTTAATGTTCCAAATAATAAGTATCGTACCTGGAAACTCCTAATAGCGGACGTCTTGCCAGCATTGCTGAGCTTGTTGTTGACCCATTGCACGATCTCCTTCTCAATGATAGGGTTGCCAGTGTTCGCCAGTCGCGTCAGAACCGACAGCGTGTACGCGCGCATAAGTTGCCAGATCAGCGCTGTAATAAACAATATTACAGATTAGAAAGATACATATTATAAGAAATTAAGGAATTCAACATAGGTTTGCCAAAGTGGCTTCATTCCACTGTGCTACACAGTACAGCACGCGAAAGGCACAAGTTGCGCAGGCGCAACATTTAATTATATCGGTAAATAAATAACTGGGTCGATAATCCTTGTAAAATCGAGATGTGAATATGCAATTTTTTATCTCATGATCATTTATTAAGGACTAGCTTCTGCCCGCGGCTTCGCCCGCGTGGTTTGTCGATAAAATTTCAATTTCAATTCAATTTCAATTTCAATTCAATTTCAATTTCAATTCAATTCATCTTTATTGTGGATCATAGGAAAGTGTACATAATACAGCTGGTGTTCATTTGGTGTTTTTCGAACAGCTATGTCCTGCCCTTAGGGCGTACAATAAAATGTAGGTAAGTACATAGAGTTAGTTAAAAACATGCATGTCAACAATAATATTATAACAATACTTTACAAATTCTAGACTATTAAGTATTCGTTGGAGTAACAATTTTCAATAAACGAACAGTTCGTAAATGAAAGAACTCGCATCATGTATCGATACAAAACGCATCATGACTTAGCCAGATTGTATTCTAACAGTGATTTGTCGGCAAAGAAGTCTTTCACAGAGTAATAACATTTAATCATTAACAGTTCATTCAAAAAGTAGCCTATGTGCTTTCTCAGGCTCTAGACTATCTGTGTACCAAATTTAAAAGCGCGATGGACAGACAGAGTTACTTTCGCATTTATAATATTAGTAAGGATAGAGGTCTGTGACGTTTCGTTAATTAAATAAATTTGATCCTGTATATGTTATTTTTATTTTTATTTACCTAGCGTGAGAGTGGCGTTGCCCTCGTTAATATCTGCGCCTGCGATGCCAACGAGTGAGAAGCCCAGCTGTCTGCCGAGCTCCACGGCATAGTTGCAGTTCTCCAGGCGCTCCATAAACTTGCGCAACTTCGAGAATTGGCGATGCACCTATAAACACAAGTTACATTATTAATTATGACGATTAGATTTTATTATTGTCACGTAAGTATGTAGGATGCTAGAGAAACACGTAGTTCACAAGCATGCTGAAGGAAAAATATATCAGACAGGACGCATCTAGAAACTGCCTTCTCGTTGATCTGATTATAATGATTTGACAGAGCGCCTATTTTCCCAACTATGTTGGGGTCGGCTTCCAGTCTAACCGGATTCAGCTGGATACCTGTATTTTACATGGAGCGACTGCCTTTCTGATCTCCACAACTCAGTTACTGGGTAATACGATACCCCGTTGCAAGACTCGTTGTCAGACTTCTGACTATCTGTACAGACTGTCAAAGATCTACGAATGACAGCCGGGACCAACGACTTAACGTGCTTTCCGAGGCACGGAGGGGTCTCGGTATTCTGCGTTCGCAATTTATTTGCCAAACATGTAAACAAATCCGAGTTTTAGGAAAAACAACTGTAATGCCTACACATAAGGTTCAGTTTGCGGTACAACTTCATATTTTTTATGACTTTTTCAACGGTACTAGTCAGTCTTAAATCAACTTTACTTACACTTGCATAATGTTGATGTTTGTTTAAGTGGAAATAACACCAATATTGGAAACAAAGATTTAAATAGACCTTATGTTATGGACGGTCACCTATCCACGGACCAACCTCGGCAAACGTTGCTTAACCATGAAAACCAACCTATGCGGTTGTTATTATTTAGCCACGATCCCCTCATTGCATTAAAATATACATAGAAATCTTACCTTCTTCCAGTTAACGATGCCAGGTTTGATGATGTCGTAGAGCTGGAAGATGACCAGGCCATCGGTGAGGTCCGAGTACAGCCAGTTGACGTGCGGCGCTACGCCCATTGAATTCATCCAGTTACGGTACGCTGGGGATAGGAAGGCATTGTTTATATCTGGATGCTATTTCAACAGAATATAGGCTATTTTACCACCAAAAAGAATGCCCTAATACGATCCAGGAGGAATAGATGAATGTTCACGAAAGTGCCGAACGTATGACATTTAATTAATTGGGGGGGGTCTGGATTTATGCTTTCACGGTTGCACAACGACATGCTTTGCTTTGCTTTGCTTGGTAGTATAGATGCAGGCCTACCCTGCCACCTCCTTCAGAGGTGGTAGGGTGGCGGGGTCTTGAGGGAGAGCGCTACAGTCGTGTAGATCCTCAAGGCAAGTCTGGCGGATGTACCTTCTCGAGGTTGCCACCCCGTTTCTTGGTCTAATTCCATAAGAAATAGACGTAACTAAAACCACCAGGCGCTTTTGCATCCCCTCCCCAATATCCTTACCTTATCCTTACCTGTCCCATGCCCTCCTGCCCCAACTCCCACAAGTCCCCCCTATCACATCCCATCCACTCCCCTACTCCTCCCAATTTCCCCTTTCCAATTCCCACTCCTAACCGTGACCAACCGTGACCCCCCGTGACTGGGTGGTGGCGGGCTTGTCTGTCACTAAAATCAGCTGACGGCGAGTAGGAGTAAGCAGTCACCTGCGCTAGGACCTGCGCAGTTGAGCGCCGTGAGCGGGGATGAAGGAGTCCTGGGGGGTTGAGCCGAGCGGCTCTGGCTGTAATGTGTCCGTAAGGCAACACGCCCCCTTTGGTCTGGATTTCAAGCGAAACGGTGGCCCTACTCTTTAGCCAAGGGTAGGGAAATGGCCACGGTGTCCCGTCAGAGGGCCACAGGCGAGGTGCGTGAGGTCCGCTGAGGTCGTCCCCGGACGGCCAAGGCGGTAGGTAAAGGTCATGCTGACGGTGTAAGTGAGGGTTGATCAGTTCGTTGGGGGTGGGCCTTTCGACCCCCTACGCCAACCCGATCAAGCACCCGATGTCGCACTGTAAACCAGCCTTGCGCACCTATATCTCTCTGGTAGTCCTAACGTTCTTGCTTCTTTATAGTAAGACGTTCCCAGTTGCGGGCTCCATGGAGGGTGGGAGCCAGAGAGATGAATTTTAAATTACAAATAACATGGATTCTTCAAGGCCTGTTAAAAAACCCAAGGGAGGTGCTTGCACTTCCCCTGCCCCTGGTGGCGTCGCAGTTAACGCTGCGGGCACCAGCGCGGGCACCGGTCCGGCTGTGGCGAAAACCGCAGCTAAGACAAAACCCAAGTCCCAGTACAAACAAAGGACGTCGGCGCTGATTGGGACCAGTACCGACCCTTCCAAACAGACGGTAACCACGGCGACGACTAATACCACTGCCGGTCTGACCATCTCCACACTGACCCCGGTGCCGGGTAAGACCGGCACCGGGCATCCAGCCAAACACCCTCCTCCTCCTGTGGCTCCTCTAGCCTCCCATCGGACGGCCGTCACCGGTCAGGCGGAGACGGCCAGCTGCACCGAGGACGCGTTCTCGCGCGCCTGGCAGGTTGTGCAGAAACGCAAGGGCAAGGGTAAACATACTCCACAAGCCCAACGCCCTTGCACCGACCCTTCAGGTCCAACTGCCGCCGCGGAACAAGGCAGAAAGAGGGAGAGATTGACGAGGAAGGAGCGCCGTCAAGCCCTTAAACGGAAGCCAGGGAATGGCTCCCGTAATAAACAGGCCACCGCCGCCAGCTCGGGAACTTCGACTGGCGGCCAGCTAAACTTCTCCGCTGGGAAGCGGGCACAGGCAGAGGCCGGCACGAGCCGACCAGCGCCCAGTCATCCGCCAACCAGCGCTCCGGAGAGACGAGCCGGTGGCAACAAAACACAGCGACCCGATTGGAAGGATCAGGCCGCGGCCAAGCGAGCGCTCAACGAGTCCTTGACACCTCGAGGGGAGCACAAGCGGCCGCGGCTTGATCAATCCAATAGGGTCGCCCAACGAAGCTACGCCCAAGCTGCCAGCGCTACTCTCGACGTCGCGATCACCTGCGAGCGCACGGGGATCCTCAGCAAGGACGTATCGGACCAGGTACTCGCTGCTATCCAGAAGCAGATCATCCTCGAGGCCTGCTCCGCCAAGCAAGACACACCGGGACCGACCTTCAACGCCAAGCCGCTGTTCGCCGGGGGCGTCCTGAAGCTGTGGTGCGGTAACGACCACACCTTAGCCTGGCTAAGGAAGGCAGTCTCCGACCTGGCTCTGCCAACTAGCACTCCGCTAGTCGTCTTGAGCCAGTCGGAGGTCCAGAAGCGAACGCGGTGTGGGGTAGTGATCCCGGACGAGCAGGGGGTCTACGGAGAGCCGACCAATATTGGGCGAGCTCTCAGCTACCAGAATCCATGGGTGGACATCAGGAGGTGGGTCCTGCTGCACGCCGACAAACAAGCCGCGGCGTGGTTCGTGGTGGTCGGCATCCCTGAGGACCAAATCCCGACCCTGATGGAGGCCGGACGCCGTCTCTCTATTGGTTTAGGGACGGTGTACGTGAAGTTCCAGGGTCGGAACGGTAGGTTCACCGACGTCCCGCAGGGATGGGACGCCGCCACGGGCACCGTCTGCGAGAAGCACCAGAGCAAGGAGGAAGCAGGAGAACCTGCTCCCCCTACACACAATCCGGAAGCGGCCACGGCCGAGCCTGCTGCTGCAGAGCTGGCCGCTCCTGCTGCCGCCACCGCGGATGCCGTCCCTTCATCGGGCGAGGAGCTGGACGACATGATCCTGTCCCCAGCTTCGGGCCCGGCAGTGGACGGCTTCGACGAGGGCGACCTTTTTGCCGGACTCAAACTGGGGGGGGACGAGGAGGGTGCGACCAGCGATGGCGTCCCTTTCGTCGGCCTGTAAAGTCCTCCAGGCGAACCTCCACCACAGTCAGACCGCGACGGCTCAGCTTCGCAAGTGGCTGGAGGTACAACACACGGCCATTGCCCTGATCCAGGAGCCGTGGATTAGGGCGGGCCGCATACAAGGACTTTCCAATCTTGGCGGTAAGCTCCTAGTCACCTCAGATCATGATCACCCCAGATCGTGCATATATGTCACAGGTAACCTTAAAACACAGCTTTTAACTGACTTCTGTTGCAGAGATGTCTCTGCAGCTAAGCTGCTTATACAGTGCGACGACGCCACGGAGAGGGCAATAGTTTTTGCCTCAGCGTACATGCCCGAAGCGGAGGCGCCGCCTCCCCATGACCTCGCCCGTCTCGTGAGCCATTGCGAGAGATGTGGGTTCGAGGTCGTCGTCGGGGCCGATGCCAATGCTCACCATCAACTGTGGGGTATGGACACGCAAAACGAGAGGGGTAAGGCCTTGGTTGAATACTTTTTCTCGACTAACCTATCCCTATTAAACACTGGCTCCGAACCAACATTTGTAACCAGGCGAAGCCGCACAATCATCGATCTCACCCTGGCAACTGAGAGCGCTGCGGCAACCATCACTGGGTGGCAGGTCTCCAACGAGGCCTCCTGCTCTGATCATAGGTGGATCCGCTTCGACATCCAGATCCGTGTACCACCAACACCACCGCGGCGGAACCCGCGCAACACGGATCGAGACACCTATACACGCAATCTTGCAGGCAAGCTTGCGAGCTTAAACAATCCGTCGACCTTTACGGACCCAACACAGATTGAGGTACAAGTAATTCACCTTACTAAGTCAATCATAGACAGCTACGAAAGCGCCTGCCCAGAGACCACGCCGCGCAGTACACCGGGGAAGCAACCCTGGTGGGGCGCTGATCTGGAGCGCAAGCGAGGTAAGGTAAGAGCGGCTCTGAACAGAGCCATGAATACATGTGCGGATGAGGACTGGGACATTTACTATGCGGCCAAATCCAGCTACAAAAAATGCATAAGATTCAGAAGCACCTCAGGATGGCGCAAGTTCTGTGGTAGCATTGAATCTTGTCAGCAAGCTAACAGGGTAAGGAAAGTACTGGCGCAACAGAATACACCTGGGCCCGTCAGCCTACGCAAACCCGATAACACACTCACGTCGTCGCCTGAAGAAACAAGACGCGTCCTAATTGAGACTCACTTCCCCGGATGTGTCTTCGCGCAGGTAATCGACTGGCAAGATGTAACTCAAACACCATCAGACAATGATTGGCGTTATGCAAGCTGGGTGATCACGTTGGAGAAACTTCAATGGGCCATCCAGAGCTTCCATCCCTTTAAGGCAGCTGGTCCCGATGGAGTGTTTCCCGCTCTACTACAGTGGGGGGGGGCTTCCGTCGCCATAAGACTGGTGCCATTAATGAGAGCGTGCCTGGCCTTAAGATATGTTCCTAAAGGATGGAGGGAAGTGAAAGTTATATTCATCCCAAAGCCAGGTAAGGGTGACTACACAAACGCCAAATCCCACCGACCGATCAGCCCAACCTCCTTTCTGCTAAAGACTCTGGAAAGGCTATGCGATAGGGATCTGAGAGACGGCGCCCTGAAATCCATACCGCTGCACTATAATCAGCATGCATACAGCTCAGGTAAGTCCACCGAATCTGCTCTTCATCTAGTGGTCGGTCAGATAGAGGAAGCGATTCATCAGAAAGGAACCTGTCTGGGCACTTTCATAGACATCGAAGGAGCCTTCGACAAAACCAACTTCTCCAGCATCAGCAGCGCCCTCTCCAGGCATGGAGTAGAGCAGGTACTAACGGACTGGATTACGAATATGTTAAGTAAACGAGTGGTTCGCCTTGAAGGGGAGCAGCAGTCGGCAATGATAGCCAGAGGCTGTCCCCAGGGAGGGGTGCTATCCCCCCTTCTATGGAATCTGGTTATCAATGACCTTATTACAAAACTCAACGCCAGCCGCTATTATACAATAGGGTATGCAGACGACCTCGCAATCCTTGTCTCGGGGAAGGTGACGGGAACAATCTGTAATCTCACTCAGCAAGCACTACGCATCGTAGAAAAGTGGTGCAGGGAATTTGAACTATCAGTGAACCCCACTAAAACTGAACTAGTCATGTTTACCCTAAAACGTACTTTAGGGCCCTACCGCCTACCAAAACTGTTCGATACAGAACTTCAGTTGGCCAACGAAGTCAAGTACCTCGGGGTCACGCTAGACAGTAAGTTAAACTGGAGTAGCCACTTAGACAACAAGCTAAACAGGGCCTGCATCACCTTTTGGCAGTGCAGGAGAATGATAGGTAAGAAGTGGGGCCTATCCCCTAGAATCATACTATGGCTGTACACTGCAGTGATCCGCCCCATGATCGCGTACGGGTCTGTGGTCTGGTGGCCCCGCACCCAGCTAGTGACAGCATCTAACAGACTACAACGCATGCAAAGACTAGCCTGCGTGGCGATCACGGGCTGCATGAGGACTACTCCGACCGCGGCGATTGAGGCCATGCTAGACTTACCCCCGCTCCACCTGTTCATACAGCAGGAAGCGACGATGGCAGCGGTGCGTCTTAATGCAACAGAGCTCTGGGGTAAGAGAGTAACACAACACACCGCGCTGCTCGAGGGTCTCAATAACGAGTTCCCCATTACGAAAGCCATAAATGACCGGGTACCCAAACAATTTATCTTCGATAAAAAATATAGAATCCAACTGCACGAGGATCGCCAATGCGAGGGCTTGCGTCCTGCAGAACTACGCATCTTCACGGATGGTTCTAAAACAGGTAGTGGCACAGGTGCTAGAATCTTCTCGGAGGACTTCAACATACAAATAGCCACACCTTTGGGAGTCCATAACACAGTTTTCCAGGCCGAATGCATGGGTATTTCTCTTGCCGCTTCGGCCATCATGGCCAGGGAAGTCAAGGACTACTCGATACGTATACTCTCAGACAGTATGGCTGTTCTGCAAGCGCTAAACAGCCACACTGTTGACTCTGGGCTGATATACGAGTGTCACCAACGCCTTAACCAGGTGGGTAGCCTCAATAATATAACCATTCAATGGATCAAAGGACACAGCGGCTCGCGGGGCAATGACGCAGCCGACGAACTAGCCCGAAGGGGGTCGAGCATGGCACCGGTGGGGCCTGAACCCATTGCGCCACTCCCCTTCGGGTACCTACGCTCTCTGGTAAGGAAACGCACTAGGGATCAACACTACAAAATATGGTTGGACCAAGGTGACTGCAGGCAGGCGAAGCAGGCACTCCCTGTCATTGATTGCCGCCTCACGAAGCGGGTGCTCCGACTAACGAAGCAACAGCTGCGAACTGTTACAGCAGCTATAACTGGCCATGGGTCCTTTAATAAACACCTCTTTGTCATAGGAGTCACAGACAGTCCGCTGTGCAGGGCCTGCATGGAGGACGACGAGACAGCATCTCATGTGCTACTACACTGCCCGGTGGTAGCCACATACAGGGCAAAGTACTTCGGTAACCCAGGTACCTTACGTGAGATGGTCAGTAACACCAAGGCGTTGCTGGCCTTCTTGGAGGAGCTGGGGTGGATCGAATAAGCGATTTCCCACCCGTACGCAAAATACGCGCTTTGACGTGGAGTTGCGGATACCAGCCCGTTTTACCTATTACCTATTATGACATTTAATTTTTTCGGTGGTGGTTAACTTAATAAACGTATACAAGATTTGTCTTATATTCCGGCCGTTGAGAGATTGCGTTCCTGACACCTGTCCATTGGACAATCTCTAGTAGTAATAAGGATCAAATTCGCAAAACACATATTAGTTAGTATGAGACTGACAGGTGTTACGCATTCTCTCGACGAACTGTAATTATTTGCATGAGTAAAATAGAAATATAGTTAGTAAATCGATGTGTACGTTATTCTACATTCAAGGTGTAAAAAGACCGATCACAAAGCCGTCAACTACGCATTCTGTACATCAAATTAAGTAACGTTGCACAAAAAATTTTGCTGGGAAACTACTATTATTTCTGGTGTGAAAAATCGCTGTTTACGGTGCGGTAGCGCGCAACGTTACTCACGCAAAACATTGTGTTTATGGGTGCAAGCAATGGTTCAGGGTTCGTGGGGGTATTTAAAGTTTAAGTTATATAATTTATAACTTGTTTTCTTTAAAAAAACGTCTGAAAAAGTTGTAACTTTGACCTTAAATATCTCCGTAACCAGAAGCTTCCCAGGCATTGCCCAGAACAAAAAAATGATCACAATGACGAGAATAAATAACAAGTGACTTTCGGCTTCGCTAAGCGTCGTTTTACATCTGTTATATTATATCCCTCTATCTTGTGATTGCCCTCTAGATTTCTCAGATTTCTTTGTAAACACACGAATAACAGCACAAGTTGTTAGTTGGTTCCCCCCTAAACAAATAACACTTGAATGTTTGTACGGTACCATTGCGCTTGAAAAAAACAGGAACGGGTAGATTTCGCCACATAACTGCTAATGATAGGATTTATAACCGGTCCTCGACACAAACGGTTCACAGGGTTATCATAATTAGAACCGCACTGTATTTATTACTCATTAGTAAATGTATCGGCTATTAAACTAATCACTAAGCTGGTGTAAATACGCACAATCGACCACTTATCAGTAGTAACAATTTGACGTTAAGGGGTTAAGTGCTTCATCAAACAGTCACTAATAATCACTTAACTTTAAGCAACGTTTATAAATAAACCCCAATGAGCGTTCATTCTAAAAGATGGCAACGTCGCAAATAACTGTCAAATATTTACCTGTTTTGATTGATTTGGCAATATCACTGTATGAAAATATGAAATATCACAAACTAGTGACCTGAAATTAATATGAATAATGAATTGCAATTATAACACTGCATTTGATGTTGTAACCATTTTAGGTGTTAAAAGGGCATTTGGAAAGTTTCCAAATACTTGTATATATCTAAAACTAAATTTTCTGTATATTACATATTGCATTTCATAATCAATATTTTAGTTCACTTATTAGCTAAATTTCATATTTTCATACAGTAATATTGCCAAATAAATCAAAACAGTTGCCCACTTTCAGAATGAACGCTTTTAACAAAGTATTTTATGTCGTTGCGATACTTCTTATTGCAAGTGTTGCCAGTGATATGCGGTTGACTGTACGGATAAATGAGCTTTTCACCCGAATAAAAATTCCCGACCGGAAGTACCAACTACTCCAAATCACAAAACTGACAGTGGACCAAATAAAAATAACACTTTTAATTTCAACGTGTAAAAGTGGTTTTCCGCGTATTACTTCTAATTTAACTTCCGCAATCCGGCTCGAAGGACCAATAACGGAAAGGCAGAATGAAGGAATGATAATTATATTATTCAGATAGCCATTCAGGCGGAAACAATAGGGTTTAATCATGTAGTATTTCATTATTTTATTCAAAAGACTATTGTTGAGTATCAGAGCAAGTGACCTCACGCTAATGTGCCAAACATAATATTTACAACAATAATAGAATTGACAACCCTTTTAGTTCATTGCCTTATCAAATTATTAGCCTGGGGCACACCGATGACACAATCACTACAGTTGCCGCGTTAAGGCCTTACCCTAGCTTAGATTTTATCTCGCTCGCACCATACTATTCGCGGCCTGAGTGAAAGCGAGACGGAGTGGGGTGCTGGCGGCTCTCAAGGCTCGAATAGTTTACGTAATTGCTTTTTACGGTGAAAATAATGGTAATTTAAAAAATAAATAAATAAGTCCTGCTTTATAGTTAGTTCAGTTATTATGCAAAGTTTCATGATCTAATTTGAAGTATTTTTTGAATACCAGCGGTTTATAGGTAACTTTAGATTTTTTTTTCTATAGAGAAAATTTTATGTAATCATGTTTTCGCCAAACATAGGACCTAGCATTAATCCTCAACTTTAACATAATAATGTTACAGTAGTAAAAATATATTATATTGATTTCAAAATTAATGCTGCAGTATTTGCGGGATAACGGTAGGTTAGGGCCTTAAGAACTTAGTCGTCGGGCCATTAATCATTGTTATTAGTCTGTCTCGCTCGCACTTATAGAGCAGGCCGCTAAATATCGTTATGATGCAAGGCGTAGTACATTCTTTTTGCTACTGACATTTAGGGCCCGACGACTCCGTTCATAACGCGACTACTATAGATGTACGTAAAAATTATTTGCCTATGATCGCATCCAAAGTTGTATTTACCAAGTAAAACATAATTTTACAAAAACTTGATAACGTATTCTAACTAAAGTTAGTGAATACTCTCGCCTTCAAAATTCTTGATGCATGCAAATAATGGATAACTTTTAGTTTTCATGTTACGGTGGTTAAGTTTCTGGTAAATAAATATTATGATGAAGTAATTTGAAAGAACTCGTGATACGATTTACAGAGCAATATATTTTTGAAGGTTACGAAGATACCAGTAATTCCCAACTGTTTTATACATTCAACTGGGCGGGATCCACTGGATTTTTCGTATAGATCGGCGCTTAAACTTGTAAGAAAAGTTCACAGTCTACGGCGATCAAAAACATTTGTCAATTATTGACAAATAATGGTTGTTATTGGCATTCACGAAAAAGAAGCGAACTCAATTTTAAACGTATTACTTTCTTGTTTTGAATACTCCAGACGTGGTTAACGGGGTATTTGTTTAACACACATAAAATGACAATTGATCGCAATGAGTTACATTTTGACAGTTCACCCACGTCCATTACGTTATTTACGTTGTTTAGCATACGAACTTTTGAAACCCACGACGCAATGGATAAATAATACACTTTAAAACTCTCGATTGTGATTCAAAGTGTGTTAAGCCGTTGGAAAGATCTCATGATAGTTAATTGATTCAGGCGTGACTTTGCGCAAATCGTAGACGTAGATATATTTAGTAACCTATTCCGCTTAACTATTCCTCAAGAGTATTAAAAACCCTGTCAGAAATCGACACGTGATGCACCAGTCAATCTTCATCCTGAGGAGGACGAAAGAAAAGAAAAAAAAATACGTTTATTTGCGGCAAAAATGACGCTAAGAAAGGACACAAAAAATAACAAATTGGTGCAAAATATGCGTCACGGCCATCGCTCGGCATAATGCTGCGAGACAGAGCCCCAGCGCTGGTTTAGTGGATGACGATTGACTAGTCGCGAACCCGAACACGACGTGTTGCCACGCCGAGCGCTGGACGCAGAGTTACGCAGTTTCTCACTCTGCGTCCAGCGCTCCGCGAAGAAGAATAGAAGTTGTACTCACTCTTCTCCTCCCTGGTCTCGTCCAGCTGGTGCAGTTCTTCGGTGTCAGCAGTCCGCTGCAGGCCAGGATGTTGGTTGAACAGGTTGGCCACGAACGCCAAGTTAAGCTTGTATACACCGCCTACAACGTCTGCTGGAGTGACGAAGGCGCGACAACGGAGTTTGGCAGCCTGTTGTAACATAAGTTCCGCACGACGGAGGAGGTCGGTTTCCTGGAGAGAGAAAATTTAGGTTGAAAAGTCAGATATGAATGTCAAGATATAAGAAAAAAGCAATCAATCTGCCTGGCCTTTTCCCAACTATGTTGGGGTCGGGTTCCAGTCTAACCGGATGCAGCTGAATACCTGTATTTAACACGGGGCGACTATCTGACATCTAAATCCCAGTAACTGGGTAATACAATACCCCTTGGCTTGTCTACTGGTTGTAAGACATTCGGGCTTCTGACGACCCGTAACGACTGTCAAAGATCCACCAATGGCAGCCGGGATGAACAGCTTAACGTGCTTTCCGAGTCACGGAGGAGTATGTATGTATGTGTATACTATATGTAAAGATGGCCAACCATCTACGGACCAACCCCGGCAAGCGTAGCTTAACTTGATGGATCGACCCGTGCGGCTGTTATTACTAAGCCACGAGCTCCTCACGTCATATGGACGGAATATAAAGTATCTCGACTACACTCTAGTATCTACGCTTTTCTGGACATGCACCGATTGGATAATCTTTTGACTACAGCATCTGGTATAAGTTCCTCGTGCGCGCACGCACGACTACGTACTCTCATGGCGTCCAGCGTGACGCCGGCGTCGCTGGGCGCGATCTGCTTCATGAGGTAGGAGTAGATCTCGGAGTCGGCCACGTCCTGCTGGAAGTTGGTGCAGCGCCGCGTCACGCCGGCGCTCTGCAGCTGGTGGTTCACCCATCGCAGGAGGATCGCTTCTGGTGATAGGGCGAGGAGGTCTTCGATGCGTTCCTGTAAAATTGGGGGTGTTAGTTGAGGGATTTTATTAAGTATGAGTTTTTTTAAGTCAAAACTTCTTTTGGCGCGTTGAGCACTTTTTGGGTGATCAAAAATCATGGAACTTGCGTCATCGTCACGCTTGAAGCGATTTGTTTTTATTAGCGCCATCTACCGTCTACCGTTTGAATTACGTTGAGGTAACACATTATGCTTAGTTTTCACTTCTATCGGCAGTGCTCAAAGACTGCCCCGCATGTTTTTTTTTTTATGTCATGTATAAAAGAGGTACAGATGTGTAACTAGCAAATTAATTATATTCAGTCTCATTCCCAACTGCAAACTTCTGAATATGGCACAATTCCATCAAGGTTTGGTCTAGAGATACACAAGGAGACGCAAAATGCAAGCAAATTGATGAATTTATTTTATAAAAGTTCTGGGAAACCTATATGAGAATGACATTTTTTGCATTTTCTTTTTTTTTAAGTTTATTATTCAGAAAACATATGTTTACATACATTTGTTTAGACTATAAAAATACCACATAAACCATCGCAGGTTTAACAGCGGTATGGCCAGACACGGCAACTCGGTGCCACTACATATTAATTACTTAATGATAATGTAAATAGTTTTTTTTTTTTTTTCTAGATCGCACTGCACCCTCTTCATTGTAAGAACAGGTAATGCAGAGCATTGAACGTACAAGTTCAGACTCTCCAACGATTTTTTTTGCTTCGTTCACCTTGTAGCATATTGGGGTTTAGACACCAAGATGGCACATAACAGTGGGGCTGTGGCAACTTGATATAATTATTTCCCATTAACTCCAAGGCAGTAGAGTCTATTTTCCAATAACTGCAAGTGTTGGCACTAACCTCGTCATTGAGCAGCTCAGTGAGACCGGGGCAGTGTTCCAGTGTGATCTGGTTGAACAAACCGATGCGGATGATCTGCCACAGGAGACCCAGCACCAAGTGAGGTTTACCTGCAAAATTATACAGAAAATAAGTAAAATAAAACCGGCCAAGTGCGAGTCGGACTCGCGCACGAAGGATTCCGTACCATTATCTATAAAAACGGCAAAAATCATGTCTGTTGTATAGGTGCCCACTTAAATATTTGTGTATTCACTGTCTTGAAGTTAAAAAAAGGGAATGCTTCTGCCTGCGTCTTTTGGTGGAATCCCACGATGGGCAATATTGCAGACGGATACGCACGGCAGATGACCACAGACCGCCACGCATCGCGCACCGAGGCGCTTTCGATGTCTACGATACCGCGCACGTACACCTTCCCACGGTCTGTCGTCCGGGCTCGTCGGTGTCCGTTATCAAAATGGCGGATTGTGGGATTTCGGCTTTAGACAACGCAATTGTTCAAAGTCTCCATTTGAAATGCTGCTTAATTTTGTACGTGGTGCACCCATACTGCGCAGGTCTTTTTGCGAAGCATGCTGCATGGGGGATACCTATATCCAGCAGACAGGTTTTGGATGAAGAAGGCCAATTTTGGCATTTGCTAATTAAAATGTGTGTATGTTACCTTTAGCCAAGTCGTGCGCGTCAATGTTGACAATGTTGCAGCCGATGGCTTGCGAGGAGACCAGCGCAAGCGTCAGGTTCTCGTGTTTAGTGTAGAGGGTTAAGTTCTTCTTGTTGATCGCTCGCTCGTCTATCGTGTCAGGACATGAGTGGTTTATCACTTTGCTGTAATAGAAAAACATTGTCCGTTAGTTTGGGGCTCAAACCAAATAAATAAAATTTTAGTATAACCTTTTTAAAAGCAAGCTTAAAAGCAACATTTGAGGCTTATCAGTGTATGAAAGACGCTTACGCCTCAAACTTTTAAGAAAATGTTAAAGTTCGATGTTTACGTAAGTTTTATTTTGTACAGTTTAGTTCAAAAAAACCTTATTTAAAAAAAGGTTTTTACTTAAATTTTATTTTGTAATTTTTAGCATTAGAATTTGTTTAAATAAGTATCTGTTCTATCACCTTCACATGAAAGGTACTTGAAGCTTGCTTTTAAAGGTTTTTACTTAAATTTTTTTGGTACTTTTTAGCATTACAATTTTTTAAATTATCTGCATTCTTCACTGTATTGTTCGCAGCGCTCTGGCTTGGTTTTTTATTTGGTCTGAGGTTTTAGGTACTGAATTATTTATTAACATCAACATCATGTAAAGCTTTATATCCAACTAGCGACCCACTCCTGCTTCGCGCGGTTTTTTGACTTGACAAAACATCGAGATTTCTTAGGTATATTTAACTTTAATAGTAACGGTTTATAAACATAAACCTTCTGGAACAAATCTTTTAGTGAAAACCTCATCAAAATCTGTTGCGTTGTATAGAAGAACAACGCGAACATACAGACAAACACGAAAAGCGACTTTAATTTATAATACGTACAGACAGATACTCCACTCACCATAAAATAAGTCCATCCTTCAGCTTCTCATACAGCTGCTTGCCCTCATGGTCTATCGGCAGCAGGTGCTTCAGGTCAGGGTCATGCTCCAGGTTGCTGTTGATCCAGCCGGAGAACGCCATCTGCTCCTCCAGACGGACTGAGTGAGTTGTGCCTGCGCAAAGGTGGGGGAGTTACTTTATGAGGTGGAAAAGTAGTATATACTAACCCTAACTAATCCATACTAATATTAAAAAATCGAAAGTAACTCTGTCTGTCTGTATGTTACCTTTTCACGCCTAAACCACTGAACGGATTTCGACAAAATTTGATAAGGAGATAGATGGCATCCTGGGGAAGGACGCGAAAGTTAGTTTGTTTGTTTGTTATGTTTTCACACTAAAACGGTTGGTACTAACGGATTTAGATGAAATTTGGCACATGGTTAGACCACGACCTGAGTTAGGACATAGAAACATCCAGATATTTCCACGGGGTCGAGGCTTACGCGGGTGAAACCGGGGGGCACAGCTAGTAATATTATAAAGGTAAAATTAGTGAGTTTGTATGTAGGGGTTAATCTTCAGAACTACTGGTCCGATTCCGAAAATTCTTTCACTAATAAGAAGCTACACGATAAACGCCGAAATAACATGTTTCTTGTGGGGAGTCCCCATACAAGAAAAGTTTTTTTATCGGCATTTTTTTTTTACGTGTGCCTGTGCGCATCTGTCTCGCTCTTGGTCGGCTTTTTTCTCGTAAAACGATACGCGGTCCCATAAAACAGGCATAGGACATCAAAACAGCATGTCTAATTGGAAATTCTAAACAGTGCATAAGTTCTTTAAAAACAATGTTATTGTTAGGTCATGCAACACCACACAGTGACCTAGATTATTAAGTTTTAATACTGAAGGTACAACCCGATGCAAACTTTATGGCAGCTCGGAACATGAGGCGAGTCGGTGCGCAGTAACAACTTCATGTGTCAGCGGGGGTGAGGGGTGGGGTCCTGCGCAGCGAGTAGCGTACTTCCGAGCCGCCATAAAGTCTAACGTGTACCTACTATACGCTGATAAGCCGATGACTTATTTGTTTTCCTAGAATTTAAATAATATTGGCATAGAAATATGGAGTTATTTTTATATGGGTCGAATATAATAGCCATTATTATAAAGAAATGATATTATTGTCTTTTATTAGGTATTATTGTGTTTGGTTGATGGTACTTTACTGTTATTTATAGTTATCTATTGTTTATTGTTAACTGCCCTTTCTGTCTAGAATTATAAGATTTTTATATCAACCTCATTTATTAATTACACTTATTACTTTATAATTATAATAATAACTAGCTACTGCCCGCGTCTTCACCCAAGGACCCTAATTTTATGCTATGTGTGTATGCTATGTGCCAGTGATGTCCGGTCAAAATCGGTCCGGCAGTTTCGGCGACTAGCCGGAACAAACAGACAGACAGACAATTAAAAAAAAAAAATTAAATCTTGTTTTTTTTTGTTATACTTTCATATACATTTAGTAAAAAGCTGTTATTTTGACATTACAAACAGACACTAAAAGTTTATGTATTTGTTTATATTGTTACAAACCCTACGGACTCTGATTGTAAGGATACATTAGATTAGAGCATATAATGTAGCCTTTATCCTTCCTTATCAAGATACCATGGTACTTCTCTCATCATCATCTGCCTAGCCTTTTCCCAACTATGTTGGAATCGGCTTCCAGTCTAACCGGATGCAACTGAATACCCGTGTTTTACATGGAGCGACTGCCTATCTGACCTCCACAACCCATTTAGTGGGTAGCATGATAGACCTTGGTAAGAATGGTTGTCAGACTTTCGGACTTCTGACGACCAGTAACGACTGTCAAAGATCTACAAATGACATCCGGGACCAACGGCTTTACGTGCTTTCCGAGGCACGGAGGGGTCTTGGTATGTAAAGATGGTCCCCCATCCACGGACCAACCGCGGCAAGCATAGCTTAACCTGATAATAAGTATACTGACCATCACTAGACGCTTCACTCATGCCACCCAAGTGTTCCAAATTCTCTTTTTTACTGACTGCCTGTTTGAATGTGCTGGACACCTGAAAGATAACATAATTACATTAACAACATAACAACAAAAAAAACAATCAAATCAATTACTACAAATAATTAATTAATAACAATCAATCAATCTGCTTAGCCTTTTCTCAACTATGTTGGGGTCGGCTTCCAGTATACCCGGATACAGCTGAATACCAGCATTTTACATGGAGCGACTGCCTATCTGACCTCCACAACCCAATAATAGTAAGTAGGTAATAAATCTCATATCCTAACCGATAAGTTTGCCAATTTCTTTTATTTATTTTTATTTTTATCTTTTTTATGTATAGTTTATGTATAGTATATTCGTCACTTGTGTATTCTATTGGGTAATAATAATGGTTCACCCGTGCCGCACCGGTCGACGTCATTACGTCAGCGCCGGCTGTCGCTGAAAACCAGCGCTGGGGCTCTGTCCTGCATAGGGTCGCAGCATAATGCTGAGCGATAGCCGTTTTGCGTGAATGTGACGCATGTTTCCCCCAACCTTTTGTATTTTTTTTTTTTGTGTTTGATTCATTTTTTTTGCGTCATGTTTACCGCAAATAAACGTATTTTCTTTCTTCTTTCTTTCTTTCAATAGCTTAACGAGCTTTCCGAGGCACGGAGGAGTATCGGTATGTAAAAATGGTCATCCATCCACCGACCAACCACGGCAAGCGTAGCTTAACCTGATGGATCGGCCCGTGCGGCTGTTATTACTTAGCCACGAGCTGTTATTACATAATATCACGCTTGTATTTCCCGAAGCGCTTGGCAGAGGTGTACTTATAGCACACTCACATTTCGGCAGTCTTATTTAAGTCTCATGTAATAGGGGGCGAGGCTATTGCCATCAACCGAGCACGAATCTAGATCCCGGGCTGCTTCTGAGTAATTCGAGATGGAAAAACCCAATAACACTGCCCGACCCGGGCATCGAACCCAGGACCTCATGCTCAGCAGTAGTGCTTGCAACCACTAGACCAATGACGCAGCTAATTAATTAAGTAATAAGTAATTAATTATTATCACTAATGTTCCACTGACTTATAGTGGCAAATGGAGACAAAGACCGACATGATTTGTGTTACAAATACTAAGTGTTAGGTTATCACGAATAATTGTAGCAATGACGCATTCTGCCAGAATACTGCCAATCATCTTTGGACATAACTAATTAATATTGAGTTATTATTAATAAAGTAGGAAAGGTGGCGCCTTGGAACCGTTAAAACTATAAGATTCTGGGGTAGTATTATGAAGTATTAATGCCATCATTATTCCACTGCGAAAACGGGATAGTGCTAGCGGCCTTGTCTAGCTCCGTCTCTCTCTCACACTGGAAAAATGGTGGCATTAATACTTCATACTACGGCACCAGGTCAGAGAAGATAACACAATAACGACATGTGGCAAGTATTGGGATACCTTTGCAGTACGACAGAAAAGGTTTATTGAAATAAAAATAAAAGTTAAAAAACTAAAAGCTAAAAAAAATAAAATTACTTCAAAAAAATTTTTTGTCCTTGTAATATATACTCGTATCGTCAGTGGAAGGGTACTAAAATGGTACTTTTGGGAAATGAACTTTAAAGAACTGAAGAACACTGACGATATATTTTTGAAATGTGCTAATTAAGCCCTTTCAATTGATACTCAAAATGGCCTCATACATTTTTTTACATACGTCTCTAAAGTATGACCTACCAAACCAAAAAATAATCATCAAAATCAAGTCATAACTGGCGGACTAATCGCGTGACAAACAAACAAAAAAACATACAGTCGCATTGAGAATCTTCTCCTTTTTGAAGTCGGTTAATAATTCAATCAGATTCAGATATGATGCGATCAGCTGATCTCCCTTGCCTTCTTCCCACATCACCATTCAACGGTATATCCTTACATATTATAAAACAAAGTCCTCCGCCGCGTCTGTCTGTCGTCCTGTACGCGATAAACTCAAAAACCGATTGAAAACCGAAACACCGATTTTCAAGCTGTTTTCACCAATGGATAGAGTGGTTCTCGAGTAAGGTTTTAGTATATAATAACCGACATCCACGCGGGCGAAGTCGCGGGCATTAGCTACTTTTAACATAAAATATTCACACATTCGATTACAATACGCTCTTACACAGTTGCCTGTAAAAAATATTATAAAAAAACTGCTTCGAAAGACCAATGACCCGATGTTCAACAATTGCGCTTTGCAAGCGAGTGTGATTATTACAAGTAGATAGTATGTAGGTACACACGGCTACACATCAAGCTATACATTTCCAGTTTATGCTGATCTCGCGTTGTATAGTATTTCCGAACAATGCGAGTTCAGCTTATACTGGAAATGTATAGCTTGATGTGGAGCCGTGTGTACAATCATTATTTTCACTTAGGGTTATGATTTGATGAGTTTGTCTGTGTTATCATCTAAAGATTTTTCTAAGTAAAGAGCAAGATGGCAGGGTGTAACATAAACTCATCCCTGTTTTCCGCGAAGGGTTAGACAGAGGTGTAAGTACCGCTGCCAGGGTTGCGGGGAAGTCCAAAAGGGATACCGGGACCCTTGGCAACAGGCAACTGAAGGAACACGGGTGGGTTTTAGTCAGTAAAAGTCTGACACGCCCTCCCGCTCCGCCCAGAGCTGGAGAAGTAATTTGACGATTAAACAATCTCAAAAAAAAAAAAAAACAGGTGTAAGTACCTATAGTTTAGTTGAACAAGCTATTTGGTATACATTCAGATAACTTGCAAACACTTTAAACAGTTTTGTTAATGTTTTCAGTAGTAGCAACAATTTCGACTGGACTTTCACTGGCACTGGCAGATAGCTGATGTTATTAGGAGTAACTTAGGCTACTTTTATTTTACTTTTTATCCCGATATTCCTATGGGGACGAGACTTATGCGGGTGAAACCGCGGCGCGCAGCTGTTATAATATAAATATTTAAAGTTATCTAGAACTTCAAGACATATCAATCTGAAAGTAAATCTGTAGGGGTTATCAATATCGTCGTGTTCCACGCGCGCCTCAAGGAGATGTCAGCACAATTGGCGGGGTCCGCTAGGACCGATGCCTGCCAGGGTTGCGGGAAAGTCCAAAAGGGATACCGGGACCTTGGCAACAGGCAACTGAAGGAACACGGGTGGGTTTTAGTCAGCAAAAGTCTGACAAGCCCTTCCGCTCCGCCCAAAGCGGGAGAAGTCATTGAAAGATTCCACAAACTCAAAAAAAAAAAAAAAGTAGTAGCAACAATCCTTTTACGTTACTCTCTTAAGCCATAAGCTCAAAAAGTCAAATTACACACACAATCAAAACTAATTTTGGCAGTGTAGCGGAAAATGAATATACAATTTTGCCTGTTATACCAAATAGCTTGTAGGATTGTACATCCACATTTTACAAATTACGTTTAAGTCCCATGTAATAGGCGGCGAGCCTATTTTCAACAATCAAGCACAAAGCCAGACTCGGGCCTGCTACTGAGAAATTCCTGATGAAAAACCCAATAACTCTTTGTCCGACCTGGGAATAGAACCCAGACCTCATGTTCAGCAGTAACGCTTTGCACACTAAGCCAACGACCAACGAGTGTAATGGTAATGGAATTTGGTACTTGAAAATTGTGGGTAAATATGCAATTCCAAGAAGTGCAGAATAAACTTTGCATAGAATAAACAGCTTCGGCTAGTTATGATAAATTACTATAATAATATTGCAAAAGACCTCTTGAAGTTTCGAGTGTATTTATTTTGATTGTTCTCATTTACCAAGACCAAAGAAACGAAGACCAAAGACCAAAGAAACGATTGATGGACTGTGTGAAAGATGATATGGCTAGAAAGGGGGTGACTGCCGAGATGACGACTAATAGAGAAGTATGGAAGAAAAGACATGTTACGTCGACCACAAATAAACTGGGATGAAGGTGGGAGAATCATGATGTTCTCATTTACCAATTCTGGAATTCACTATTGTGGCAAAGCATCTTTTGAAATAAAAGCTAATCAAAAAAAAAAAAAAAACGTGATTCAAGCTTAAATACGTAAATCAAACCATCTCCGAGAAAGAGCCAACTTATTAACAAAAAAATTAAAATGTCCTAACCTAGGTCATGGTCTATTTGTGTGTCAAATTTCATCTAAATCCGTCCAGCCAATTTAGCGTGAAAGCGTAACAAAAAAAAATAAACAAACAAACTCACTTTCGTATTTATAATATAAGTTAGTATTAAGTACATAGATTTTCAATAGAACCATTTAATTCCAATGGAATAATTTAATTGCTTTTATCCTTAAATTTCCTACTATAACAGACTACGTCTAACATAAGATCAGACCAAGGCATAACAACGTAAAACGTATTACACTTTCGGCCATATAAACTGGGAACCCTACTATTCAGTGTCATCTATTTGACCCCAATCATTAGTATTTATCACTTTATTGACCATCTCCGCGCTAATCTGTCCACATAAACAGTCCTGATGGCTTGTCAATTAGTTTCTTTATGAGGCTAATAATAATATTGATTTGTTTAATCGCAGTCTTAAATTGAGTTAGTTGGATAAATTGAACTTGTTTTTATTGGAGGCAGGATGACAATAATTTATAGTTATGATCGATTCGTTTATGTGCAACAGGATAACAGTTAAATTTTATTGATATGATTGAGGATAGCTTAAACAAAATAATTAAAACCGGCCAATTGCGTGTCGGACCACGCACAATGGAGGGTTCCGTAGTTGGGATGAATTTATGCCAAGAACAAACTTAACATTGTAGTTGAAAAACATGTTGAAGAACATGTTTTTGCAACTGCAAATTTAAGTTGGTCGATTATTACTCGGTAACTTGTAGAGCCTACGTAGCGAATTTTTTCACATATCCAAAACCAACCATTTAGCTGGCAGGGGGGGGACACTTGACTCTAACAAAAATTAGCACTTTAAAGCTTAATAGTTCGCAAACGGATCCGTAAATCCAAAAATGGTTTTCGCAAATCACATTATTTTCAAATGACCTTTCCAACGATACCCCACACCATGGGATCGACGAGAAAAAAAAACCATCCCCACTTTAAGTGTAGAGGAGGAAACCTAAAAAAAAATTTCTAAATTTTTTTTTACTACTTTTTCGGCGTAATTTATATGTATTGTATACCCATACCAAATCACAGCTTTCTAGTACCAACAGTCTGAGCTAAGCCGCGAAAAGACGGTCAGACAGACAGACGGACATAACCTTAGTAATATGGTCCCGTTTTACCCTTTGGGTACGGAACCCTAAAAAAATAATCTAAAACTATCATTGTCCGACTGTAACAATAGGTACATTTTGGTCTTAATTTAACTTTATGACCAACAATTAAATGCAATTCGTTTTTCAAAATATCAACGAAAACTCAAACAGTATCGTTTGGCGTGATGCCGGTCCGGAACAAACAATGGTTATGTTTGTTCCTACAACACGCGCGACCCTAAAATAATATCATTTGGAGTCAGAAACCTTTGAATGTTTCCCTTTAAACACTTACTGAGGCGCAGTCAAATATAACCAAACTGAGAACATGGTATATCTGATGATGTGAGTCTTATATACATGGTGTAAGAGACAGCCCTCCGCAAATTAACAGGAGGCATTCAGCTTCATATTATGAATCATATTCTACCGGAAATTTTCTCAGGAAAGTTTTCATTTTTTTAAATCGTTTTTTCAGTAACTATTCCTTTATTTCAATGTAAAATAAAATTCTCTGTACGCAGCACTCCATTTATGTAAAAAAAAACAGCAATGGATGTTTAAATACTCGACACGGGAAGTGCAGCTATGTGGGTTTTGCCGCGGTAACGATACATTACGCTGATTGCGCGTGAGGTAATAATACAAATCAGGTTTATTGGATACCCATAACGTTCCTGAAATAATTTCATGTACCGGTTGCCTTAGTATGATATGTTGAATTCATCCCATCAGTCTGCGGAGGGCTGTCAAAAGAAACATATCTAACAAGTTGGAAGCGGGATTGGATTGGGTTTGTCATTTGTCGAATTCACGGATAGGCCAGACCCCCTACGCAACGATTGCCTGAAGAAAAGTGTCGTCGTCGAGGCAGGGCTAGTAAACGCACGATGAGTTGGAATCTTTATTAATGGATTAGCCAGAAAAGGACAATAGATAGAAAAGTGTGACAGATCACACAGGAGGCCTTTATCCAGCAGAGACATAGTAAAGGGTTACAACTTACTGCTAGAACTTTTGTATAGTCCACAGAACGCATAGATAACAGATCCCTTTAGATATCAATTCAATTCAATTTTATTCAGGAACCATTCACATTGTGTTTGAAATTATAAATAAATAAGAAAAAAACGGCCATTGAAGCTATAAAACTAATACATTCATAATTACAATAAAATATATAAAATAACAAAAAATAAAAACTCAATAACATTACAAATTAAACATTCAATACAATTTAAAATTCACTAACATTACAAGTCATCGTCTATCGAATACAGACATTTCTCCAATAGGAACGCTTTGAGTCTTGACTTAAATGAGCTCTTGTAAATTAAAGTTTTTAAGTCCAATGGCAACCTGTTAAATATCCGCACTGCTTGATATTGAGGACTATGTTCAACAATCTTAAGTTGGGGTCTTATTTTGCTTTTTAACCGACGAAAAAAAAAGGAGGAGGTTGTCAATTCGACATGTATTTTTTTTTTTTTTTTATATGACCACGCATAACTTTTTGTGAGTAGTCCGATTTGAAAAATTCTTTTTTTATTGGGAAGGGTATATCTCGAAGTTGGTCCCATTTAAAATCGGAAACTAATTTCCACCCGTAAAGGTAGAAAAAATGGGGTTGATTGATTTTTCACCAACTGAATTTTCAACTGTGAACCGATTCTGTTGAAATTTCGCACACATACATAGTTCTGATGACACAACCACTCATCATCAACTCCAGGTCTTTAACCTGGAGTAACCCCCTGGAGTACCCTGGAGTGGATGGTAACTCAAAAGCGAAAAATAAAAAACTTTTTTACAAAAAATTAAACCGACGAAAAAAGAACTGAAAAGCGAAAAATAAATAACTTTAATTTCGGAAGTCGGTGGCAAAAAACGAAAATTGAAAAGCGAAGACACCGACTTCCGAAATTAAAGTTATTTATTTTTCGCTTTTCAGTTCTTTTTTCGTCGGTTTAATTTTTTGTAAAAAAGTTTTTTTTAAATAATAATATCTACGGTATAGTCAGTATAGTTACCTGTTGTGCCTTAAGATTGGTGATAAGCTCCTCGAACTCTACGAGGCTGATGCCGTTCTTCCGCGCGTCGCCGTTCATACTGCCGTTGACGCCGCGTTTGTTGTTGCCGTTATCGTAGTACTCCTCGATCATACACCGCACCTGGGGAAGAATTTAATAAGATATGTTGCAAGAGAGAGTAGGCTTTATTTACTATATGTATAAGTCTAATTTACTTTAACATAGGTGAAATTGTGATGTACCAAAAGAAATCAACAGCTATAGCCCTTATTTATTAATTAAAACTTTTTGCTCATCATTCTTTATTCTTACCAATCTTACCATAGACATCGCTGTGTATGATAATTATGATCATCTTTACAATAACGACAAATTCCTTCAAGTACAATATCTTGTAGATCACACAAATATATGACACTTGCCTTAGATACGTAAGGAACTTTGCGCATGAGAATGTTTACTATAAAGTCGCAGTATTGAATGATGTGAAGATATTTACCTTCCATTGTGGAATTTTGTAACCGACGCTGTCGAGGGCTTCTTTTAACTCTTTCAAATCGATGAAACCGCTGCTGTTTGTATCCAACTGAAACAAAAAAAAACTAAATTAATTTTTGGTCATAATAATAAGTTATGTTCGCGTTCGTGCGTACTTAATTTTGTCCCGGAATGTAGGTATTTTAAACCAGACAAAAACAATTAAATAGGAATAAAGAAACATTGTTTTGTTGTTGTGTACATAAATATAAACTTTAACTGTATGTACCTAAATAACTGAACGTCACTCTTGTTTTCAAGCGCATATTATTATTAATTTAATTACATACCAAAACACATAATTCTAAATTAACGGAGTGTGAAATTAAGTGCAAGTTTCGATCTTTACACTGTCGGCCAGAAAATTGTACACATTTTCACGAGCTCGCGTAGTTTGCGTACAGATAGCGGTGAAGGGACAGGCCTGGGGTTGCCACGCGTAAACAAATTCTAATGCTTGTTTACCGGCTCTATGCTGATTTAAAAATATGACACGGGTGTACTAGCGTGTACGATGTTGACTTTATTCAAAACTTGGGGTCGTAGGGCGTGAGTTTATGTTTATTTTAGCTAAGGGGTGGTTAAAGTTTAAGGTAGGACTTGGTTTGTTTTACTTTACATGACTATTTTTAAAGCTAATATTAGCGTGTTTTCAGCAAATTCTCATAACTTTATGATAATTTAAGAATTTTTGACTATACATTATATTATCTTGATTCTAAAATTATACTTCTGATAAATCAATTAACACCTACAGTTCAAGATGATGACTTCATATGAATTTATTTAAATTTAATACAAAACGATCTGACTAACTGATAAAACACACATCATACTCTTTGATTTTGACAGCGTGAAGGCAAAAAGTGTGATTAACTTGGGTTTATTGATCTTGTGATCTTCTATTCTATCCCATGACTTTCATAATCATCACCCAATGTTAACTGCTGGACGTGACTTGGATTGGCTTTTCCTGTCATCATCTGCCTAGCCTTTTCCCAACCATGTTGGGGTCGGCTTCCAGTCCCACCGGATGCAGCTGAATACCAGTATTTTTCATGGAGCGACTGCCTATCTGACCACCACAACCCAGTAACTGGGTAATACGATACCCCTTGGCAAGACTGGTTGTCAGAGTTTCGGGCTTCTGACGACCCGTAACGACTGTCAAAGATCCACAAATGACAGCCGGGACCAACGCTTTAACGTGCTTTCCGAGGCACGGAGGAGTCTCGATATGTAAAGATTGGCTTTTCCTGTATTAAATAATAATACGCTATTTCTCATACGGACTGGATGCGGAAGTCAGAGGACAGGGGTGTTTCAGCGTAGCCTGGGAGAGGTCTGTGTCCAGCAGTAGACTGCGATAGCCTGAGTTCATCGATTGATTTCTCATAGTTAGCTATAGCGACCTTATACGGCACCTTTAAGAAAAGGGCTCAACTTTCTTCCTATAAAGGTCACCGCGTTTCTTTACAAGAACCGACCATATGGCAACGAACTACTAAATCCGGCGAGTACAAATACAAATAAATAACTTTACGGAGCGTAAAGCAAGGAATTATTGGCCTCGGCGAACCTTTTTGTGGCTGTTCAAGTACAAGGCATACGTATTTATGGTAATGGAGATTCACTGCATGTATTTATTATTGCAGAACTCGTATAAACAGCTTTATAATAAAAAACAAGTTTGTTTATACCAAGAAGTCTGATATCCGTGGCGGGATATCTGCCTGGCTGTTGTGACGTAAGCATTGATTCTGATAAGGATCTCATATCGTGGATTCCGTAATAAGAAATCGACGATGACGGGTCTTTGAAGAAGATATAGGTCGTGTAGTTTCGATATAACGATAGTATTAGTCGAAACATTAGTGTTTTAACAAACAAGTTTTATTTTTGTATCTTATGGGTTTTTTCAACCTTATAATCAAGATGTTTAGAAAAAGAACCTTCAATTCTAGAAATCGTCAAACCATCGATAAAGCCAAATTAAAGAATGACATAATAAACATCGCTCGTGATTTTAGAATAACTACTAGACAATCAAACAATTGCATGTTTATTTAACAGCGCAGCGTGGCGATCCACAACCACATTAGTCACCAGTGATATAACTATTGTGATGAATAGATTATAAGATGGAGTCATAATTTCATAAAAGCGTGATAACTGTGATAAGCGAATAGAGAATTAGGGCAAGATAATGGGACATTTTGAGGATTATTTCGCGTTGCATTATAAATAGCCATGTCTAAAAAGCGAGTAGATATTCGGTTGGTATTACTCTGAAGCCGAGTCACTGCCATACCTTGCAGAGTTAGCAAGTAGCAGTGGGCCGGCCAAGTTTGTCGCAGGATCGACTGCCGTTGGAACAAGCGCAGACGAGTAGGCATATCGTCAAGGGTATCCAGCTAGGTGGACCGACGATGTTAAACAGGTGTCTGGGACTGACTAGATGCAGAAATCGGGTGTTGTAGCGCAGCTTGAGAGAGGCCCATGTCCAGCAGTGGACTGCGACTGCGGCTTGTTGTTAGATTAATTTATGTATTACTAACAAAATTCCAAATTTCGCGCAGAAAATATCTAGTGGTAACTAGGAATATTGCCATTTATTTCCTACAAATAGCCCTTTGAAGTGTAGTTGTTGCTACATACTATATACGCCAATGCATATGCTACGTTTGCCATCTATTGTACTAATTCAGTCTGGATCTTTGTTATTAAGTTTTATGTGTCAACATTACATTTTTCAATAGATGGTAAAATTATTACAATAGGGCTGTTTATTATCCATATTGTTTTAAAATCCTTAGTACAATTCTTTTGCTATTTATTTTATGAAAGAGTCACTAGTAGGTGTGGTAGCCTACTTCAACTGCCAAGTATTTTTATTAAATATTTCATTTATTGCCTACACTACACATCAATGCAACTACAAAATGCAATATTTACCTCTTTCCGTATTACATCATAGTTTTTGTGTAGTATAATTAGTAACGGTAAGTTTTAATAGCGAGAATCAAATAAATAATGTTAATGCGTACACGCTCTGTTTCCGTCGAAATGTGGAAGCAAGGTCAGCGTTACGTGTTCTTAACGACAGCATGCATTACCGTTGGAATAATAAAGACGTGTTTATTTACTATATTTGCAGAAGTATTTGTATTCATATTGTAGGGACGTAGCAACGAGATATAAAGGGACAATGTAATTATAAAATCACATTATCCTAATGAGTAGTTAATATCATAACGGACAACCAACAATAATATGTATACCATCTCCATAATTAGTAATATAATTACTTATAATATAATTTTCTCTTGGTAAAATAAACATTCCAATAAAATCAATTTGCTTGACAGATATGGATAAATAATAACTTTCCTTCACTTATCATTTCTTTACAGCAGACCTATCAAACATAATTTGTGAATATAACTTGATTAGAACAAACGTCATATGATAATGACTGTAATAAATTAATTTGACGGCAATCGTTCCGAAAAAATGGTTAACAAAACAATTATTTAGCGGTTGATTAATTAATTTGTTGAAGTCGATAACCCTGAGTGTTTAATTGAAAGTTGACCTGTGGCCCATTTTTTTTGGTCGGATGTGTAATTTGACACAGTTTGTCAAGTTGTAAATTAATTTTTGTAATTTTGTGTAAACATTAAAATTAATGAGTTTGGAGGTATGACAGACATGAAAACACTAAATGAAATAAAATATAACTCAGCAAATACAGTAACTATATTTAATATTCTTTAAATCAAAAGTTAATGCCATCCAGAAACGTAAAAAAAAATCTATTGAAATAGATTCCATCAAAGTTGTATCTAATGATATCAGTTTAATTTCTGTGGATACTTGCGCGACTTATGATAATACTGCCGTCAAAACAGAACAGCAAACCTGATTACAGAGACCATTTTGTTAGAGTCTTTACACGTCTACAGGTTCAATGGATAACTTTTTTAAACTAGGCACTCAGGCAGTCGTCTTACAATAATAGTCCTCTAGAGCCAAGTCTTACAAAAACCGGCCAAGTGCGTGTCGAACCACGCACAATGAAGGGTTCCGTAGTTGGGATGAATTTGCTCTGTTGTCATGTTTTTGCAACTGCAAGGGTAGGACTTTACTTTAGCATCCATCGATTTAAGGGTTGTACACATCAAGCTATACTTTCCAGTTAAACCTGATCTCGCATTTTAACAGATTTCCGTACAATGCGAGGTCAGCTTATACTGGAATTGTATAGCTTGTTGTGTAGCCGTGTGTACGTACACCCATGCCTAATTACAGTTTTCTAGTACTAAAAGACTGAGCTAAGCCGCGGACAGACCTGACAGACGGACATGGCGAAACTATAAGGGTTCCTTGTTGACTACGGAACCCTAAAAATGAGTAAGTGAATGAAAACTTGTCAGTCAAGACGTATAACGCAGTATGATTCATCCGACGTAAGTTGTAAGAATTAGTTACGGCAAATTTTTATACCATGACCAACCAAAGGCCTTGCCCATGACGAAGTAAGAAAACATAACCACTTGAAGGTCGAGGATTTTATGAATATAACTTCGCAAATTATTTGATATGGTAATCTTATGTGACCAATTGTTTGGTTGTGAAGAAGGCTTCGGAGTGTCAAGAAGTCTTCGGTTTGATAACTAGGTAGAACAAGAGAGAGAGAGAGTGGAAGAAAGAAAGAAAAAAAATAGTATTTGACATTTTATATTTTTATTTCATACATTTCAAAATATATAATGTCAAATTAAATTACTCGAAAATTGTTCACATTTGCATAGGGGTCATAATTTGATTGCAAATGGCTTCTCATAAATCCCCTAATGGATTGCCGACATATTACCAATAACCGAGTAATTCATCAACTCGTCCTAAATGGGCCGTAGGCATTTAGGACGAGTTGATGAATTACTCGGTTCTTTGGATTTTCTGCAAGCCGTATACCCAGCCAATAACCCAGTTTAAGGCGCTAAGTCCCGTTTAGTACCGTAAAACGGTCACTTTAAAAAGCCTACTCCTCATTAACGGCTTGGTTAAACGATCTGAAAAAAATATATGTTTGCCATAGATTCATGTACAACATTTTTGTTAAAGGGATTTTGCGAATTGCTAATAGTTTTGCCTTAAAAAAATATTTACCAAAACGCTATTTTTGGCTAATATTCGCTACTACTTCTAAACGGCTTTGAATTTTGTAAATATTTTTACACTGAAAAATTGATGGTTACAAGGACTACAAAACTGTTAGAGCATTTTTAAATCAATCAATATTTGCAAAGATAATGACCCCATTTAGAGATAGAGGTTCAGAGGTGCTCTGCGCGGGGCGCGGGCGGCAGTCGCGCGTTAGCATTGAGACGGGATGCCTGTGTCGCTCGCTGCTCCGCCCCGGCTATGGACCGATACGCGCGTTTGCGTGTATTAGTGCAAATATTTACGTTCGAATTGTATCAATGTGCGTTTATAGACTAGCTCGCTGCAGACAGCCCAATTCAATTGCGCGCGTAGGCGCTTTATTGTTGTTTTTTTTTTAAATGTGTTATTACGTATAATACTCTTTTTATTTACATTGACAAAATTTACATACAAATTAACAATATACAATATAAGTAAACCAAAAAAATAATTAAATATAACATAACATCACGCCTGTGTTTCCCGAAGGGTTAGGCAGAGGTGTACTTTTAGTTAGTACACTCACATTTTGCCAGTTATGTCCCATGTAATAGGGGCGAGCCTATTGCCATCAACTAGGCACAAATCCGGACTCCGGGCTACTACTGAGCAATTTCAGATGTAAAAACCGGCCAAATGCGTGTCGGACCACACAAAATGAAGGGTTCCGTAGTTGGGATGAATTTATGCCAAGAACAAACTGAACATTGTAGTTGAAAAACATTTTTTGCAACTACAAATTTAAGTTGGTCGATTATTACTCGTTAACTTGTAGAGCCTACTTAGCTGTGATAGTTTTCCTTTTAATTTCTTTATATACCTATAACTACTACTGCCGTGAATTTTTTCACATATCCAAAACCAACTATTTAGCTGGCTGGGGGGGAAGACACTTGACTCTAACAAAAAACAACACTTCAAAGTTTAATATTTCGCAAACAGATCCATGAATCCAAAAATTGTTTTTAGACACTCCCAATATTTTTGAACGATCTTTCCAACGACACACCACACCATAGGAAGACAAGAAAAAAACCATACAAACTTTACGTGTAGGTGTACCCTAAAATTATTTTTTTTCATTATTTGATTGTACCTCTCAGCGTGATTAATATGTTCACCCGTGCTAATTACAGCTTTCTAGTACTAAAAGTCTATGATCTAAGTCGCGGACAGACAGACGGACAGTGTGAAACTATAGGTAAGGATCCTTGTTGACTACGGAACCCTAAAAACGCAATAACACTTTGCCCGACCCATGAATCGAACCCGGGACCTCATACTCAGCAGTAGCGCTTGCCACCGCTAGACTAACGAGGCAGTCGTTGACATAAAATACGAGTATTGTGTAAATCTATAATAATAAATTATGTATAACTATCCACGTCACCACATACAAATGCAATTCAGTAAAAACCAATACGAATATACGAAATACGAAGTCGCGAACACACATTCATAAATCAGAACGTACTGCACAATCAATTATAAACCTTATCTCATCAAGTACAGCGTGCCTGTATCATGCACTGTAGCCTAGGTACAACTTACTCACACGAAATCACTGGCTTGTCGCAAGCTACCCTACAACGGCTGTATTACGCGCGCGATGCAACGGCTACAAAGTTTCGTTTTGTGATATTTACATTGCTTGTCCAGTCACTTAGCGACACACTTAGGTAGTGGTTATGAAGCAATGTATTCATTACAAAAATAGTACAGTCGCTATGATATATGAAAACAAAAATAATGTAGTAAAGGCAATAAATATTTTCCGATTTGTTGTTTATCATGATTTTCACGACAAATATAATAAAATACCCACTTGTGCTGATAATTATGATAAGTAATTGTTCCTTAATTTATAAACTTTTTCGTACTAATACATAATTTGTAAACTTCGCGGTCTGAGCTGACCCTTATATTTATATGCTTACGACCTTCTATTTTCAAGAGACACATCATCATTGTCATCAACAAATGGTTCTAGTTCATAATTTCAAAGAAATATTTTTTTGAGTCAAGATTACCTAGCGGGCAGCTACATGTGGACGTGTATCAGTGAGCCGTGAGTTCAAATCTCACTCAGTACTAAAACTTTTTGTAAGTTTTTACTTGATTGGAAGTAATGGGATGGAAGTATACTACATTCATTGTGACGTTACATTTAAAAAAAAAAAACATGCATAGTCTGAATCATATTATTAGTTTTCAATACAGTCTGCTGAATACTGATACCTATAAATAGTTAAATAATAATACAATTACTAATATTTAACTTCATAAAAATAAATAATAAGCATTAGATTATAACAAGTTTTTGCTTAAAATACAAAAAAAAATGTTTTATTTCAATGAAAGTAAATCAGCATTGTGATATGGATTCGAACCCAGACCTCATTTATCGCCAATCCATTGCTTTGCTCATACAGCTACTACCACATGATAAAGTTTGCGAATTTTAGCAATGGAATGGTAATAACAGGTTGCCACTATAACGCGTAGTCTAAATGCAACAGAAATACCTACACTGTTATATTTTGCGTAGTATGACAGTTCATAATTATGTGTGTGTTCTCTGTGGAATGTTGAGACATCACTCATACACGCAAACGCACTGGCTGTATCGTGCTCGAGTTCATACGTTACGTACGTTACATTTAAAAAAGAACATGCATAAAGTCTAAATCATATTATTATTAGTTTTCTATAAAGTCTGCTGAATACTGATACCTATAAATTGTTAAATAATAATACAATAACTAATACTTAACTTCATAAAAAATAAATAATAAGAATGAATAGATTATAAATAAACATAAATACTTAACAAGTTTTTGCTAAAAATACTAACAAATAAAATATTATGATTTCAAAGAAATTAAAAACCAGGATGCGAACCCAGAACTCATTGATTCCGAATCCATTGGATACTCCATACAGCTACCTGTACATGTTAGTTATAATTGAATTTTAGCAATGCAATGGTAAGAACAGGTCGAGACTATGACGCGAATTCTAAATGCAACAGAAATAAATGTAATGTAGGTACTGAAGTTTTGAGCGGTTGCTGTAAGTACATGTAGGTATGTAAGTATGTAGGTAGGCCTGTAGGTAGGTATATAGGTACGTATGTAGGTAGGCCTGTAGGTAGGTATATAGGTACGTATGTAGGTAAGTATGTAGGTAGGTATGTAGTTAGGTATGTAGGTAGATATGTAGGTAGGTATGTAGGTAGGTATATAGGTACGTATGTAGGTAAGTATGTAGGTAGGTATGTAGTTAGGTATGTAGGTAGATATGTAGGTAGGTATGTAGGTAGGAAATATTTTAAGGGGTCATTGACACACGGCTACACATCAAGCTACATATTTCCAGTATAAGCTGACCTTGCGTTGTATGGAAATACTATACAATGCGAGATCACCATAAACTGGATATGTATAGCTTGATGTGCAGCCGTGTGTACTCATCATTATGAACAACTTTCACTCCTTAAGGAACCAACCCTGAAATCGCGAAAGAAAAATCATCTGTTCCCTAGATTTTGATGAGTTATGCGAACATAAAATAGGGGACAGCAGATTTTTTTTCGTGATTTCAGGCTTGGTCCCATAGTGAAAGTTGTTCATAATGATGAGTACAATGACCCCTTAAAATATTTCGTGTATGAAAAGATACCCCAATATTTTCTTCCAAACGCATGCTAAAAAATAATGTCCAGTAAAAACTTAAAATATTCGTAACTTATGTATCTATCTATACTAATATCAGCATTACATCTCCTCTCAGCCATTCCTTTCTGGAATCGTAGGTAGAATTGGCGTCCTATGCGCGCAAGTCTGCGCCCCTGCATTTTCTTTGATCGTCTTTTTAGTTCAGCGCGCCACCGCGCGCGTTTTACGTATTCGGGGAGTAGGGGTTTAGCTCCGCCCAAATGCGGAAGGTCAAGTGACGAAACTATGGCCCTTAAAGAGATAACTTACATTTTACCTTGCCTCACTAATAAAATAACACTTCAAAATATAATAAAAGATGCTCATCAATTGAAAAATATTCCGTGACGCGGCCCCATAGCGATTGTTTAAACAGATGTTTGGGCCTCCCAATTCAGTCGACTCATTTCTATTCAATTCCATTTGGAATTGAAGTAGAAATATCTTTAGGACTTTATCGTAAAACGCCAAAGGTAGGTTATATGATAAATAATAAAAACTGAAAGGGCATGAAAGGGGGTAAAAGATGGTTGTGCAAAATAAATGACGAGTCCGCACGGATACAAATTCAATGTAATATATTATTATATACTTACTTTGGTTCTTAGTAAGAACTTAGCATATTTTTTAAACTTAAATCGACGCTGAAATTAACTACTTAACCATATTATAAACCTCGTCTATCAAATAAATCGGAGTTATTTAAGAAGTTGCAAAAGTTCTGGTATAAGATATTCAAAGCAAGGCTCGGATACCGGTTAAATTTTCGAACCGGTATGATGTACTTGACGCAAAACCCTTACATACGGTTTTGTTCGCATATATCGGTTTTATTAAATCGGTATTTGGAATAATTATAAAAGGTATTTTCAGAATTACCGGTTTAGAGCAATAAAAACCAACATCACAAGTTGCAAAGCTATTACCGACATGCCGCTCGTCAAATAAACCGGTTAATTTAGGTTAAAATTAAGTTCCCTGAACGTTCGCGTTCTATAGAAAAGTTCGGAGGAAAACCGAAATAAACCGGTATTAATCGGTAAAATTTATTAAACCGGTTCCGAGCCTTTATTCAAATGATGATGGGATGGAATTATGGATAAATATAAAACCGATCTGCGTTGCCTTTTTTGCATTACAACATCGATTTTATTACTTACAAGAAAAACTTCAATTCGCCTACATTTTATGATATTTCTTGTTTCTACTTAACATTTTATATTGTACTTTTATGAGAAGTAATATAAGAAACAGTCTTAAAAGTTTTATTGATACACTAGCTTCTGCCGCCGACTTCGTCCGCGTGAACGTTCTTGTTCCCCCGACTCATCCCGTCGCATCGCATGCGCCCGCGCAGTATACTTCGTTTTCGCTTAACGTTCTTTCGGACTTTTTTTTCTTTTTGCTCGGCTTCTAAGGGTCCAAGCGTAATATTTAAATAGCCTTTCTCAAGAGTTGGGCCATCAACAGCAAAAACATTTTTTCAAATATGATTGGTAGTTCCAGAGATTTAGCCCGTTTAAATAAACAAACAAAAGAACAAACTCTATTATTAGTATAAAGATAAAAACTGGTTTCTAGAACATTAACATAAACAATATCGAAATATTTTATGTCAATGTAGGTATATGTGATGAGTATATCGATGTAAGAATATTTTGCAATATTAATTATAGTTCTCATAGGCCGTGTGTCAAGACTTCTGTCTGTCATCAAAATCGATCAATAGCGTCCAATCGAATTGAAATATTACAATTAATATAACCGTTATATAAAAGGTTTCAAGGGGCAATGTCACGGAATTCAAAATTTTATGCCGCATAATTCTGGGGAAGTGCTGAAAAAGGAACAAATATTGCAAAATCTACTTCTCAATACAGTGAATGAACAAAGGCCTCTAGTTTCAAATAACTACAGCTGACTTTGGGGGCATGAAATTATCGAGTTCAGATTTTTTGTTTTATCGTCATTACTTAGATATCGATACCCATCACATCAAATCAAATCAAATTATTTTATTTCACATAAGCCTACATGGGCACTTATGAAACGTCAGAAGCTAGGTGCACGGTTCCAATTGGTCGTTTCCTATGGAGAAGAGCCGGCAAGAAACTCCATGGTTACTCTTTTAAAAGATAATTGGCTTTTACAATAATTTCGAATTACAGTGTTAATAGTTATGGGAGGACAGTGTAGGCCTTTCAAAAAGTTTCAGATAAAGTTCATAAAAAAAAAAAAAAAAAAAAAAAAAAAAGTCTACAGTTCACTAAGCCTACGACGTTCTCACATTCACAAGATAGAAAGGAATCTATATACGATAAATAAGATACTACAGATAAAAACCTATTTAAACTAAATGACATGATTGCCATTACAACTGTAACAAATCTGAATAATTAACATGTCCGCAAAAGCCACTACTATAGAGTTGAAATCATCTGCAGGTTTTCGCTAGCTAAGTTAATTGGACCCTGTATATGCACAAAATGACTCGTGCTCCGGAATTTAACAAGCGATTGAAGAGCCTATAATACTACCTCAGCTTAAATTCACTTCATATCTCGCTCGCACCATGCTACTCACGGACTGAATGAGAGCGGGACGGAGTGGGGTGCTGGCGGCTCCAAGGCTCGAAAAGTTTAGGTAATTGCTTTTTTTAAGGTGAAAATAAGGGTAATAAAAAAAAAACAAAACATAAGACCTGCTTTATAGTTAGTTCAGTTATTGTGCAAAGTTTCATGATCTAATTTGAAGTATTTTTTTAATACCAGCGGTTTATAGTTAAGGCTAGAGGTAACTTTGTTTTTTTTTGTATCGAGAAAATTTTATGTCATCGTGTTTACGTCAAACATAGTAACTACCAACAATCCTCAATTTTAACATATATTTATTTAAAAATGAATGCTGCAATATTTTCGACATAACGGAGTATCAAGCTAAACAATTTGAGGTTTTATAGAGGCCCTTAATTACTCAACAACATTATATTATTATGTTACAACCTTATGTGTTTTCCTCTTTATTTTACACAAAACAGAGCTATTTTAACAATAGTAAAGTATTCCAGGAAGATTTATTTTAATTAGAATTTCCTCTACGCATTACAAGCTCCCCTGCGTTGAATATTCAAATCTAAGCAATGACCAGGATAACCCAAATGGCGCAGTAGTCGTAATAGACCCTAATAAGGAAACATGTAAATTATTCTACTAGAAGCCAAAATTACATCCTTTCTTTATTTTAAAAGACAGGAATTTTTTGTGTGATATTTCCTATTTTGTGATACGAAATGATGTTACCGTAGAGGGCCTATTAATCCCGGGACCAGCGTCTCTTCTCTACAGAGAAGGCACGAGCCATGATCACCAAGTTTGCTCAAGACGGGTTGGCGATTTCAGACTTCATAATACCCCAGCTCAAATTTTATGTCGCTCACACACTACTGCTTGGGGGCTGAGCGGTGGCGGGGAGAAGGCTCCGAGGCGCCGACAGTTTAGACAATTTCTTTTTACGATGAAAATAAAGGTAAATTAAAAAAAAGATAATAAGTACTAATCTGATTTATATTTAGTTCAGTTACTTATGCAGTTTCATGATGTTTTGAAGTATTTTTTAAATACTATTACGGTTTACTGTTCGGTTTGGAGGTAACTTTGTAATTTTCTTCGGTCGAGCCAATTTTTTGTCCTTCAGTACGCATACATCTTCCTTATTTACATACTCTTTGTGCGAACTCACACAACAACGTAAATCACATTGAATGTAGGTGCGAGTATATAACTACTAAGATAGTAGTACAGTACATAACCGCGGAATAATAATGACTCATACGTTATGATTCAGTCGCTGACAACAACTTATTTATTTAACATCCTCATTATGTACTTGTTTATGTACTTTAGTGCGTAGTAAACTTCATACTATAAGTCAAATCGTTGCCCTACGGTACGTTTTTGTTCTCTAAAGAAAATACAGGGTTATTGGTAATAACGTCAGCAATCCATTAAGGGGTTTTATTAGAGGTCATTTGCAACAAATTACCCCTATGCAAATGTCAACCATTTTCGAGTAATTTGACATTTTATATTTTAAAATTAATTAAATAAAAATTAATTATTAAGTTAATTAATTTTAAAAATAATTTAATAAGTTACATAATGTAAATGTTAGTAAAAAATCTACAAATAAAAAATTAAATAAAAATATTAAATGACTAATTATATGTATTATAAAAATGGTCATTAGTAGGTATGTTATCCTAACTAAATTATAAATGCGAAAGTGAGTTTGTTTGTTCTATAATTTTTTTTACATTTTAGCGTGAGCTTTCACGCTAAAATGGCTGAACGAATATGGATGAAATTTGGCATCCCTATGCCAAATTTTAGACTTTTCAACCAGGATCGCAGACGAAGTTGCGGGAAACAGCTAATTATATATAACAACAACTCATTGCCTACGAATGTCATTGTAATATCTACATTCCTTTACTTGATTCTTAATGGCAAGTGTAAATGTAAAGGGTATTGTCATGTGTACTCCGTGGACTGTATCACGAATTCGTCAATCATGCATTATGATTATGAGAATTTTCTCTGACCGGTTTGCCATTTAAAGGGGTGCGCTAAGGTAGCCCGAGAAATTGATTAGAATCACCATGATTAGATTTGTCTCCCCAAGTTAGTAATGGCCTCAAAAGTCATGATTTCATGAAATAGTCATACTTAGAGAGTTGTAATGATGATTTTAATTATTATAATTCTGTAAATACATATTTGTTACGGTCGCGAATCATATTTTGACAAACATACAATTTGCTGCAGCTGGCATGCAAGCAAATTGCAAAAAATATAAGAGAATTTAAACGCTTTGGTTTTTCTCGGAACCTAGCAGCCAACTTCTTTACTCAGATATCAAAGATTTAAGGACTGCTTTAAAAACTGTATTACTTGATATAAAATTAATTACCTATATCAGTGATGATGATGACGTAACACAATAAAATTAATTCGATAAAAGAAGATAGTCTCATAGGTAATATACATATTAAAATACAGTACATGTGATACAGTACCTGTGTTCAAGTTTAGTCTATCGATATATTATTGAGTTTGTATGTTTAATATATCGATATATCAATGCTAGCACAGTTGTAAACAGGTCGTAACTTATAGAAGATTATAGCGGTATTTTTTTCCGCAATGCAGTGATACAAGATACAAGTAATATTTGGCTAGGAAAAGATACGATGCAGAATTGCAGACAATTTTTTCTTTGCGAAATTGTGGCTAGCTACAGACAGGGAGCTTTAAACGGCAACTTTGGCAGAATTGTAATAGGAAAATATTATGAATCATCGTAAAATATCACAAACTGACAATTCATAATATTAATTATGATCTGCGTGCAATTCCTATTACGAAAAAATTTATCTGTTTAACAGTTGTCTATGGAGATTTGTGAAATTTTCCGCAAATTATGAACTGCAATTCATTTCAAAAAAAGAAAACTCAAAAACAATTAGAGGAATTGCTAATGACAGCTGGGAATTCAGGAAATGAATTGCTTTAAGAGGAATTGCTAATGTGGCCGTTTTAGGCCCCCAGAAGTTATTTTATAGACATGTCCAAAACTGTTAGTAAAGTAACATTGATATGTGTGTTTTTAGGAAATTAATTAAGTAATTAATAGGTAGTAGACCATAATATGGCAATCCATAAGCGAGGCTAGTAATAGGGAATACCCAAACCAATAAGTCAATTACTTTATTTAAGTGAGTCAAAAATGTACTAAAGACACGAAGGACAGGTTGGCACAAATATTTTATATCTTGTCTTACTAACTGTACCAAACGTTGATAAAGTTTAAAGTTCCTCACAAAAAGAAACGTGGGACGAGTTGCAGAATGAAAATATTACTTTCTAGCTTCCGCCCGCGGCTTCGCCCGCGTGGTATGTCGATGAAAAGTAGCCTATGTCCTTCCCCAGGATGCCATCTATCTCCTTGCCAAATTTTATCGAAATCCGTTCAGTGGTTTAGGCGTGAAAAGGTAACATAGAGAGATAGACAGACAGAGTTACTTTCGAATTTATAATATTAGTATGGATTTTGATTTTCTGCAAGTCGTCCTAAATGAGCCGTAGGCATGTAGGACGAGTTGACAAATTACTCCTTTTAGAAAAGTATTTCCTCATTGTCCAATGCTATAAACCCACCTGTGCAAAACGTTAGTATTCCAAGTTAGTCTCCGACCAAACTCGGAGGTACTGGCAGTAGTGCGCAGACATTAGTGGGGGGTCAAGGACCCGCGGTGATGCGATTAGGAGACCGTTGACCCGCGAACTGTGACGATTAATTGATCCGACTGTACACCTTTGATTTTACTGCTTAGATACCTACATAAACTAGAAGTGTTACTGTATGTCTGTTTGGTGTAGACAGGTACTTGAGAAAAGATGAGGTTCATCGTCTTCGTAGAGCAAAAAGTCAAGAAAGTTATAGAATAGAATAGAATTATTTCAGACCTAAATCCATAGGGTTAGTAACAATTTTACTTAACTTCTAGTGTTAGTAGGTTACATACACAAATAAAAATAAGCAATTAGATTTTAGCGTGGAGCCGCATCCACCACCGCAACATCGGGGAATCCCACCGATCTGCGAATACACTGAGAATACTGTTAGTGCTGCCGCGAACACGAGTCACCAGGGATGCACATCTGTTCCTAATAATGGCGGCAAAACTATCAATATTATTATTATCTGCAATACATGTTATAAGCATAACTAGTTTTTTTTAATATTTCTGATCTTATGAGAGAGTTTTTGCTGTAACAACTTTTGCAGAAGAAATGATATGAATGAAAAGTGAATCGAATCAGTATGGGAAAGCATATAATTAGTATATCGTTATCGTGTATCTGTCCAGTGTGTATTTCACCTATATTTTTATATAACCAACTAACAATTTTTTTTTAAGGACCAGTCATTCGTATGACTGCTTACGTACCGAAGGACCGAAATATTGCAGATTGACACTAGCACTCAAATGTCTACATTGTTAATTTCCTGTACTTCGAAAAGGAAAGGGTTCCTTCAGTTCCATTTCCCTTCAGTTCGTTCCCTCAGATTACGGAGCCTGTCTAGACAGTGCCCTAATTGATGTGAGTAACAGCGTGAACGTGGGAAGGTCTATATTTTGAAGTGAAAAGACAACGGATTCCGATAAGTATGAGTAAGGTCAAGCCGGAGTCCTGTCCTAACCATCAAAATTCCACATGCATAAAGTGCTTGCCACACGGTCGCCACCGCATTCCAACAGAGGTGACCTTGGTGGTTTACAACCGTGTAGATGATGGTTAAAGTGCCTGCTACACGCTGCTCTGCCGATTCATGGTAAAAAGATTAGCCTGTCAGCAAAGCTGGTAGCAGGGGGCTGTCTGAACAGGGCGCGGTCGGGCTTTACCAAAATATCGCCTAGGTAATATGAAGGTTTGATCAGCAACCCCCAAAACCCTTTCAAAGAAAATCTAAAAGAAAACCGCCTTTGGAAGAGAAAAACTAGAGCCGTATAGACGGTAGTATGGTCCCAAAACGATAAAAAATATCGACTTTTAAAACACCAACACCAGTTCAAACTATTATACCCCACCTATTTACATAAAGCAAAAACGATACACATACAAAACATATCTACATATATTATCTACCCAGACCAGCTGTCATTATCAGAAGCCGTGACTCATACCCTTACATAAAGCACTGTCTCCCCTCTCGAAAACCCTACAAAGTTCGAAGTTCACGCATAGTGTGTACTGTCATAATATTATGTAGATTGTAGACATACGCCCTTTGCACACAATGCGTGGATAGTCAACAGTATCTTGACTTATGTAAGCCGAAAAGGCCATTTTGCTAGTTTTAATATTGATGGTGGTTTGGTATACCATTTTGGTAATGGTTTTCTTTTTGGATGAATGTTGAAAATGTTGGCATGTTGGTTTTCTTCGGGTTGGCAAAAGCAAGCCCAGCCTGGTGGCAAATCCGCCACTTGGCAGTGCCGATTCGTGCCGAAGCACGCCTTTTTTTTTTTGAGTATGGGAAATCATCATAATTATCGTCAGTGGATAGGCAAAAATGCTAAAGCGCCAAAATGGTACTTTTGGGAAATGAGGTTTAAAGTTAAAACTTTAAACTTCATTTCCCAAAAGTATGACTTCTCCCGCTCTGGGCGGAGCGGGAGGGCGTGTCAGACTTTTACTGACTAAAACCCACCCGTGTTCCTTCAACGCCTAAGGTTCGACTTTACCGGTTAGTGCTTTTCTTTTTTCTTCGTTTCGAAGGTACATCTGTTTCCTATATTGTTTGGGTCCAGTAGTTGGCCACATTTAAATCGTTAGTGCTAAATAAATAAAAGAGAAGAAAGAATTTAAATGTCTGGTTTACATTACAGGTAAACTTGATGTTTCCGAAAGCCTTGCCTGTGTGAGAAGGTTTGGTGAACGTGGACCAGCGAAACAAATGTCTACTCCATTGCTTCATCCTTACTTATTATTATAAATGCGAAAGTAACTCTGTCTGTCTGTCACGCTTTCAAGCCAAAACTACTGAACCAATTTAAATGAAATTTGGTACACAGATAGTCTAGAGCCTGAGAAAGGACATAGGCTACTTTTTATCGACGTGGGCGAAGCCGCTGGCGGAAGCTAGTAAGTTCATTAGTTACGTTGATCAGCAATATATTTTTTTTCGAATTTTTGAAGCAATGGGTTAGACATTTGTTTCAAACCGATTCCAATTCTGACCGATCGTGTATTACGTAATTAGGTTGCAGGTGTTATTGTGCAATAAAGTTTATCATTACAAGAATCGAGTTGAATACTGAGAGGTTTAAAATTGTAAAAGCTTGACGTTATGCTGTTTATACACAACTGCCCCGTTGGTCTTGTGTTCGCAAACGCGACTGCTTTCCGAGGGTCGGGCAAAGTGTTATTGGATTTTGTCCATTAGGGATTTCTTAGTAACAGCCCGGAGTTTAGAAGTTGGCGGTGTGATACCCCCGTAACTCGTCCCCCCGTTGACCCTGCGCCTGATCTCTCCGGTCCTGTCAAATTGCCGTCCCATCGGACTAGACTGAGGGAAGAGTGTCTGCGTGCACAATTGTGCACCATTTATTTATTTTTTAAATAGAACGGCCGAAGCCAATTACACTATTTAAACATATAATTTATTTAACACAGTCATGCATTCTTCTCACAAAAATTCAGACATTTTGACAGTATCATCTTCCATTCATTCGCAAACATCAAAATCTGTGTTTGAGTTCAGGAGAGCGTTAACAGCGGCTAATGTGCGAGGAATAGGTGACTTGGTGACTATAATATCTCCCGTGTCGAAGGCTGGTCTTCGCTAGGATTGCAGCCAATTAGCCACGGCCGAAATTCGGTCTGGAGGACTATTATTATTAGACACAACTTGGCAAAAGACAGACATTGCAGCCAGTTTAGTAAGTGAATGACGGTGACTTGGGGCCGTAGCCGAGTAATCTATTAGTGCACTAGACCCTTAGCTCAAAGCTATTGGTGAACTAATTGCTATATGGGTTAGAATGGTAGATACAATTACTTGACATTAACATGGAACTTGCATCGACGCAGCACTCAAATGATTCGATTGATGCATTATTTTAAGATCGCTTTTAGCGATAAGATCGCCCATTGTGTCATCTTATGTAAAATTTCTACATGAATATCTGTAATTTAATGGTGTACTTACATAATAAAGAGTATTCTATTCTATTTTTAAATTGCAAAGAAATTAATTCTGATAATTCTAATTCTATTTGGAGTCATCATATTCCTCCCCTTATCACACTTGTCTTTTTCTTCCATACTTCTCTATTAGTCGTCATCTCGGTAGTCAACCTCTTTCTAGACATATCATCTTTCACACAGTCCATCCATCGTTTCTTTAGTCTTCCTCTACTCTTATAGCCATTCACAGTCATATTCAAAACTTTCCTCACGATATTTTTCTAACTCCTCTGCATTATATGCCCATACCCATATGAAAACGATAAACAATTACGAAACAAACAATATCAAAGAATTCCAAGTATTCCCTCAAGAACAAGAAAATAAACGACACTGATAAAGATAATGCGCTGGATTAAAGAACGCCTATTGTATTTTTATAAACGTTGATAGGATATCTTAATCGATTTTAGAGTTGTATGAAGGATGTCACGCACGTCGACTGCTTCACTGAGTGTGGTTTATTGAGGATGCTCTGACATTGTAAGGTACTGTTGATGTCTGACAAGACTGAAATAGATCTTGGGAGCTTTATAGCTTCTAGGAATAGGTGCTTCATCATAGATATGTCTCTTGCAGGAAAGCGGATCAAAGGACCACTGACAAATGACAAGATAGGAGGCAAGGACTAAAATGATTATGGAGTTCATACAACAAATTGATATTTAGTGTTTATTTAACGATACTCTGCTATTTCATAAAATATCTATGGAAAGTAGGTTCATTCATCATTCATTTATATGACGGCAGTAAAAGAAAACCTTCCATTAATGAGTTGTTCATGACCCAGCGAAAGTTATAATGTATCAAATGAGGGTAATGGGTTCTCGTGGTACTCATAGACTCGCAAACTGTCAGTGTCACTTCACATGTTGATACTTGATTGCTATCATGCAGGTCATTACTACGCGGGCGTTCGAACGGTGTGGACGTGGTTTGCTACCGTTTACTTTGACATTTGATTTTTTTTCTAAAATATAACTTGTTCTTTCTATTTTCAAGGTTTATTTCATCGGGAAATGTGTCATTGTTTTATGAGATAACAGCAGATTTTTGTACACTACTACCTACCTACAATAGAACATCTACATCTACTAGCCAGAAAGTGCAAGTAAACAAAAAATACCACAACCCATTACATAGGTATGTAATATGTATGAAGGGACTGACACCGGACGCTCATCAAGTCATAAGTGGGCAATCATAGTCACAAATCACGAAAGGAGAACCAGCCGGCATTCGTAACCCTTACCTCTTTATAGTAATGCTCAGTAAAACTGTCCCTGTGTCTGAGACTGGAATGGGGACATAAATACCCAACATAGGAAGAACTGGGATATTACTAAAGGGTAACTTTAGCAAGTAGTTTAAAGTAAAAACACAAAAGGATAGTGTTACCATATTTAGGTTTTAGAAATCAGAAGAGACTTAATACCGTGACCAAACTTCGGTTGAAAAACCTGAGTACAAATACATATTAAAGTAAGAGTATCGCGTAGAAGTAAAACATCTGTAGAAAGCTTAGAGAATATTATCAAAAGTTACTACGCATCCTTCCAGCTTCTCTATTCCTAACCACCTTATGCAAATAATTCCCTGGATTTCATCAAGATCTGTCACACCGCATCAAAGGTCAGGTCGCTGTAATTAACAAATGATGGTGATGTGAACGGGAGCATGTGAAATAACTGTGAACATGGTGAATGGACTCGCCCGGAAAGTTCGCACGGAACAAGGTGCTAAAATAACGGATGGTTAGTGGTAGCTTTTTGTATTAAACGGCAATTTGTTGAGTATTCTCGCAGAGCTGGTATCGGTTGATTGAGACTTCAATGCTGATTAATAATAGGTTTGCTTTGCATCTTCTATACATGCCTATTATAAATTGAAGTCGATTTTCGTGTCTGCCTGTGTAACACGTGATTCTTCTAAACTACACAACGGATTTTGATGCGCTTTTCGACATCATTAAGAGAATTTATTCCGGAACGTTTAAAATTTAACTAAATATACGTACTTAACTGTCACTAATGAGACACAATATAATTTTTATTGTTATGGAACTGAATCTGCTTGATCTAAACTTCATGTTTTGTCAAGTCATCAAAACCATGTGAAGCACTGTATAACAGTCATTTTGACAAGAGGAAATTTGAGTTTCAGCAAGAGCAAATCAATGGAGTAGATCATAATATGAAGAAGAAATTCCGTCAAAATGGCTGCCTAAAGATATTCGCAATGCAATATGGATTAGTAATGTCCTACTTAAGACTAGGGTATAAAGCAATTTGTATTATTCTACGCAATATTAATACTTATTCATTTGATAGATATTCAGGTTAGATCAGTCACGATTTCAGAACTGGTTTCCACACCTTATCCATAATAATATCTGAGCTATTGTCTTTCAATAAGTTGCAAAGTAATTGACAGATATACGAATTAATCATATATAAGCCGCTATAGTTGAAATCGTGGTTGGATTTATAAAAGCAGTCAGCACCCTAATTGCGTAATATATTTTCAAACCCAATCTGAATTGTTTTTGAAGGATATTGCTAAGCCATTGCTTCATTTTTACATAATAATTATTATAAATTAAAGTCGCTTTTCGTATTTGCCTGTATATCCACGTTGTTCTTATAAACCACGCAACAGATTTTGATGAGATTTTCACAATCGTTTAGAGAATTTATTCTCGAAGGTTTATGTGTTTATTAGGTTAATATTAAAGTTACACATAACTAAGAAATCTCGATGTTTTGTCAAGTCATAATAACCGTGCGAAGCAGAAGTGGGTCGCTAGTATAATAATATGTTCGAAAAATATATCTGCTCAACAACGTAAATAACGCAATGAATGTTGTTGAACTGTCAAAATGAAAGCCATTGCTACTGTAAGCGTGTTATGCAATTACTCCCAGTTTAAAATTAGTTATGGCAAATGCAGTGCACCCTAAAGTATTCAAAACAATAAAAGCAAAGCTTGCAGTCAAGGCATCCAATGCAATGTAGATCAAAAATGCAATTAAGTCTCGGGTAACTGTCCGAATTCGTGCGAAGCAATTTCGCGAATACGAAATTCGCGAGTATGGAATAAATTTCGTATGCTCACGTGCATTGCGAAAACTTTACGTAACATTTGGCCCACCATTGCATTGTTTTGTTTTTCTTTTTTTTTTATTGCTGCAATGCATGTTGATGAGTGCAATCCTTTTTTTTTAAACTTACACGTCAGGATGTGTTTAGTGGTTTTTGCTTGATATTTTTGTTGGTTTTCAAGTTTTTGCGATAATTGCCAATGTCGGCAGAGCACGTCCTTTTCTTCCATATGTAAAAAAAAAACAACTTTTTCCTACATTTATGTTCGCATAGCTCGTCAAAATGTAGGGAACAACAGTTTTTTTTATTTTTTTGCAATTTTTGGCTTCGTCCTATAGTGAATGTACAATCACCCCTTTCGAGAATGCCCATGAATAAAATTTCACCATATTTCACCAAATTTTCACATAGTACCAATATAGGTACATATGTAGTTAAAACATTGCTGGTTTGCAACAAGTATGGGAGGAAATTGAAGCAGCCTAACTCAAAAAATGTTGTCTAAATGCAGGACCTACTCAGTACTTATTATAGCGACATTTTATCCAACCCAATAAACTTTGCCAGTTGAATTGTCTATTCATTAGATCTATGAATTGATAACAGCACAAGTTCAGCGAGTTATTGGCACAGAAAATTTTCGCGTGGGTTTGAACCTATTGTAAATAACAAAGGGCACGAAACGAATGAAAGTAAGCAAGTTTCTGTGAAGGCAAAAACTAGAATGTCTTTTGTCAGATAATTCTAAGTGCTCATACACACACGTGTCACGCGTCGATGGCAGTGGCAACTTCAGCCACCGAACACTCCAAAGACTGACGTCGACAACGTGCCACTCACTCGTGTATATGAGCACTAAGCCTAATTAATATAATATGAAGGGTTTTCTAAAAAGAAAAAGCTACACCGTCGAAGACCAAGGCGAAGATGGCGAGACAAAATAGACTGCCTCATGACGGATTGGAAAAAACAGCAAACAGCCGTTGGAAGTGGAAAGAGTGGAGGTAGGTCATAGTATGGAATGATACAGAATAGAACAGCGCACATTGCTGAAAACCATAGTAAATGACGTGGAAAGAGTGCAGGGTGGTCCTTGCCAAGCATTGAGACTGTATGACCTGATATAATATAGAACATAGGAACTACTGAAAACCACAGACAATGAAAACTTGCCTTTTGAAGGCAAGTCTTCATTGTCTGTGACAATTTAATCTATATTAAATTGTCTGTCAAAAGACATAAAATACTGCGATACATAAACGAAAGTAACTGCCTATCTGTTACCTTTTCACACCTTACAACGGCTGAACAGATTTGAATTAATTCGGCTCACGGATAGACCTGACCTGGTTTAGAACATAGAATAAATACTTTTTATCCCGGTAGTATGTCCCCGTAGGATAATTTCCGAACTATACGCGGGGAAGCCGTAGGAAAAGGTGCTTGTCTTTTATAAAAATTACCACAGTTTGTGACTGCCTCAGACAGGCACGTATCATAAAGCTCATTTTGCATGCGGTTTACACGAGTTCAAAACTGATCAATAATGTTCATGCAAGTTTAATAATAAGTATCACAATGATATGATATGAACTTGAAATTATCGATGCGATAAGATAGGCCCGCAGTCCAATGTATTTGAAATTAGTGATGATAACGTTTTTATGCCGAAGTATACGATAGGGCCTAGCTTCGTTTATAAAGAGTGTCCGAGAAGTTTCTTGCCCGTTCTTCTCCATAGGGAACCTACTACGCTTTGGAATGGGCAACTAGCGTTATCTTTCTGTCTGACCGACCCCTTGAAAATTCAATACTGCCTGTAATTGGTTTATTTGAAATAAATGCTTTGAGTTTTTAAACATTTGCGACAGAAGTAATACTTGAAGAGAATTCCTGACGAAAGGCAAAGCCAAAGATTGGATGCGGATCGGAAAGAAAGAAAGAAATCATTTATTTGCTGATAATGTAGGTATACATATAATTTGGAATATTTCCGATACATTTAAAATCATCATTCAATCATATCATTTTTTTTATATTTTATTAGTGCCATAATGGATCTCGGGCACTAGACGGCGTCTAGTGGTTTTGTATGATCTGCGGCTAGTTGGCCGTTGCGATCAAGTGCGCGATTCTAATCGGTTTCTATAGTTTACCTGGTCGTGGCCGTCTAGTACGCGAGATCTACAACGTGTAACAGAATAAGCGCAAGACCTGAAAGTAGTTTGATCAGAATCGGCTTCCGTCATTATCTATATATGTTAATTTTCATGAAAAAATCTTTTATTTAATGAAATTAGAACCACTGCGTCATAACAAGGTAATAAAATATTTCATTTAAGGAAATTTAAGCCTTTATATAAAGCCTATTTAAATGCATAACCAAATTTGTAATACGCTCATAGCTATCCTCGTTTCATGCTTAGTCAGGACGTCTATTTTATAAAAAATAACTAGGAGTGGTTTAATTAAAATAAATTACAGATATTATTTTAGTCTTATAATTTAATATTCTAATTGGGGTGTATGAGTTCTTGCGTTTATTCCGTTACAAGTTGTATAAGCTCTCATGCAATTTTCTACGAAATCAAATTGTGATCTTTAGAGGCTAGTTCTTTTTTGTAGCAATAGTGGTGGCTCCGGGTTCTGGGAGAAGAACGAAGCTGGTTTTTTTTATTGAAGTACTGAAGTGTTAGAGCAAGCTCTTTGATTGAAGAGATTCAATAGTATATGAATATGATCACCAAACCAATTGCTTAACACACTTTTAATCTCACCTCTAAAGATTTAGAAAGAAATTGATAATCCATTGCTTCATACGAGTATGTTTGAAAGATTCGTAAGCTCCACAACGTAAATAACGCAATTAATGTTTTTAATATGTCAAAATGCCATTGCATTGCATTGAGGAGCTCGTGGCAAGTAATAACAGCCGCATGGGTCGATTCATCAGGTTAAGCTACGCTTGACGGGGTTGGTCCGTGGATGGGTGACCATCTTTGCATATCGAAACTCCTCCGTGCCTCGAAAAGCACGTTAAAGCGTTGGTCCCGGCTGTCATTTGTGGATCTTTGACAGTCGTTACGGGTCGTCAGAAGCCCGAAAGTCTGACAACCAGTCTTGCCAAAGGGTATCGTATTACCCAGTTACTGGGTTGTGGAGGTCAGATAGGCCGTCGCTCCATGTAAAATACTGGTATATGATGAAAATGCCATTGCATTGCAAGTGTGTTGCGCAATTATCCCGCAGGTTCTCCGAGACGAAAGAAATGCCAGTTGCTGGTTTTATTTACTGAAGGACTAAAGGAAGTAGAGTCAGCTCCTTAATAGGAAAGAAAGAAAGAAAGAAATTACATTTATTTAGCACAGATAGGGCACACAACACAATTGAGAGAGTTCTATAGTACATGAGGTGATATCCTGCGACATTAGCAAACACCAGTGAATTGGGACTCCAAGGACCACTTTTCAGACAGACTTTTGGCTGGTTATTTACGATTATTTTGCGTCCGATTTTCATGTTTATTACATCTGAAAGTTGTTACAATTTGTGTCTGACCTTAGTTTTAGACTTAAGCCTGAGTATGTACCTACTTTCAATTTAATTTTAATACGGCTTCTGTCCCAGACGGCCTCAGGTTTCACAACGACCGAATCAGCTTTTGTTCAGAAAGGAAACACTAATTGTATTAATTTAGATTTCAGTGTTTCAGACCTGAAAACAATTGTGTTTATTACAAATTTATCTGGTATATATTGAGGTAAAAGTGTGTTACGATATAAATAATTAATAACCAGTTTTATTTATTAGTGTTGTTATTCTGCAAGCAATTTGTACCTCTTTCCGCTCTGCAATCACCTAACTTGCTGAAATTGATTAAGCAAGTACCTGAAGAACATCAGATTGCCTCATTGAGTTGCAAGCACGATTTCATTATGAAGATTCTTGATTGGGTAATATGTATGCAAAAATATCGGATTTTTTTTAAATATTTTTTTTTCAATCTGCCAAGCCTTTTACCCAGCCATGTCGGGGTCGGCTTCTAGTCTAACGAATACCAGTATTTTACACGACGCGACATCCTATCTGACCTCCACCACCTAGTTAATGGGTAACACGATACTCCTTGGTAGGACTAGTTGTCGAGACTTTTGGGTTTCTGACTACCCGTAACGACTGTCAAAGATCTACGAATGACAGCCGGGACCAACGGCTTAACCTGCTTTCAGAGGCGCGGAGGGATTACGATACGTAGTGGATGGTCACCCATCCACGAACCAACCGCGGCAAACGAAGCTTAACCTGCGATTGACCCATTCGGCTGTTCATCATTTAGCCACGAGGCCCGACAAAAAATGTATATGGTACGGTAAATAGTGGCCGCATAATTATTTGGGTTCAGATCAATTTTCCGGGATAGCTATCGATATTTCATCATACAGTATGTTAACTAACAGAGGGCGTTCCCGTTAACCCGCAATAGTATACCATACATACAAGCTAAAAAAAATATTACCATTAAAAAAAAAAAGTTTTTTTTATTTTTTATAATAAAATATTCACAAAAATTATTAAATTGATACGTAAAAGAAACACTCTGTACACGCGCACTTGTCCTTCAAAGTAAGTACGGCAATGTCGCAATTTACCTATGAATGACGGGCCGCGTGTGCGGCGATCTGATTGATGCGCCTAGCCCCGCCCCCTGCTCCCCGAATGTCCACAGGATTTGTCCACCTAATTTTAGTCGGAACTAATCTCGCGCGCATACCGGATGTGCATTTATTTTCGCATTGCAACATCTTGTCTCCTTTCGTCATTCGTGTGTGAAAAATGCCGCGTTATCAGTTCAGTGCTCGGGAGTATCTGAACATGGTGCATATTTAAGCTGAGTGTAATTGTGTGATGGTGCTTTGAGGATCCCAATGCACAATTTAATGCGACGAGTGCACCAAAACAACCGTCGGCGATTGCAACAAGCAATGTGTAGAGAGAGAAGGTTAGCATATTGCGCAGCTCAAAATCTAAGTAAGTCTTTAAACATTATTTAAATGTACCTACCTATCATAATACCTAAAACCTTTTCGAAAAAAGAAATAACACTAAGAAACGACTGTGCCACAAAATAAATAAGATCAGAAAGTCCACTCTTTGGTAAAACTACTTTTATACCTAACCTACCCCGTACAACGAGCGTATTACTTCTGTGGTGTTACACGATTGCTAAGTAATTTATTACGAATGCAATTGCATAAAGTAAAAGTTTTTTTTTTTTTCATTTCGATGTCATTGCAGGAAACATTACAAAACGTTAGACAGTGATTGCTAACGTGCAATACCTCATTATCATTTAAAAGCTAGCCTAAAACTGAGATTTAAATGAAACTTTCTCTAATACTTAACCGCACACTATTTATGAGCGTAGTTACCTACTACGTTATTTATTTTTCTAATTACTTTCTTATTAGCACTGTAAGGCACCGGAGTCACCGATCTGAGTGAATAGGTAAAACATATTCGTGTACTTGTTCCATGAGTGGGCCTTCTGTACTTTTATCTGTTTATTTTGTGGCCGCGAGCCCGCGACCGACGCGACGTGTCGGCAAAGCGCTGCCGACGCGCCACCCCGTGTCTATTACTAGGCCGCTGCGAGCAGAATAATTCGCTGTACTCTGTATTCTAACATGATTGAAACGTGGCTTAGATAGGTACATGAATTTATGTTTTTACTGTTTGCGAATAGGTTCTTACAAGCCCAAGGGGCCTCAGTGACGCGTTCCTTTGTCAGCCGGGCATTTGAGACGGGTTGTTAAATCAAAACATACATAAATGTTTTATTTTACTGATAACAACACGACGCTGTGTTTTTCACTGTCTTTCCGCTCGTTTTCCGGTGATGCAAGGTTGCATCAATCAAAACCGTTGACCCCACTGATGCATATTTGCATCAGTTGACTCACGCTATTAAAATCTCTATTTCTACGGAGTAAAGAGCTAATATCGTCTGTGGAAAGGTACAGTATTAATTTTGCCGCCTTTACCAAAGTCAGCGCTCGCCATTCAGTGCCGTCACGCCGCCCGCCCCCCGCCCGGCCGGCCGGCTCGGTGAGAAGCGCGCGAGAACAAAATTGCGACGTTGCCGGTTTGGGCTACGCCCGCGCCACTACGCTAGGTATTCCGCGTTAGTATTTTGATTTTAAACAGGTCGTTTCGAATTTATTGCCAATTTAGTTTTTTTTTTTATTCGGATTTTTTTTAACTCATTTTTATATGCTGATATTTTTATTTGAATCTATTAATGATATAGATTATCGAGTTTAAGGGAACGCCCTCTGTTATTTAACATACTGTATATCGTACTACCTACACATAGTGTTGTCCTTCAAAGTTCCATTTCAGATTACTAAAACATTTTAATTTAGCATTAATTTGGACAATTTCAGCGCTAACCGCAAATATCTTATGAAAATGTTTTTGCGGTTCAAATGATGTTAACATAAATATTTGTTTTGCGGTTATAGAAAGGAAGATACTTCGTGACAGTTTTATTCTTGCTTAACCATTGGTTGGAGGAAGCCTTTACCAACTGGCAAACGGGAATACGATAAATAACCGCCAAAATAGGGACTGACGACTACACTTTGTTTGTCCGACGAAAAGGTTAAACATAATTTAGAAAAAAAAAATATCTTTGTTACTTTTCTTTATTACTTTTCTTTATTTCTTTCTTACTTTTCTTTATTTCTTTCTTACTTTTCTTTATTTCTTTTCTTTCTTTTTTAATAAAATGTTTTCTTTCTTTTCTTTGTTCCTTTTCTTCAATTCTTTCTTTCTCAAAATAATCAGTTCAATCATGGAGATGCAGCTGCACAGGCTCTGCTACCCCTTATTTCTGCACTTCCAAGTCCTAAGTCTGGCTCTCGGCACGTGTCTTTAAGTGGCGCCAACGTGCTCAGTATTAATATACTTACGCTAGTAATTCCATTCATTATCGCTCATTCGTTCAATCAGCATCCGCTGTGGACCGCCTCTGAAGTTCTGGATAACATATATCATTTGCGTATAATTGTAACCTTGAAGTGTTACTGCGTATTATGTTTTATGCGCCAATGGCTGTTTATGTGTCAAGGAATCCTAGAAATGAATATTTCAACACTGGACTTGACTGTTGTAGACTCCTATCGGCCCTGCTTAACTGTTAATTTTAAAACCCTAGAGCACTCAGTTTTTGCACTCAATTTTCTACATTCATGCATTTTTAGACAATAAAAAATACGGAAAAACCTTTTGGTGAACATCAGTGCCGTTGCCAAGAATTCATTTCGGGGGGTTAAGGTTGCCAACTTTTTTTTGAAGAAATATAAATAGTAAGTACAGATTTTAAAAGAGTATTATTTTTAGAACAGCTATTTTACTTTGTTTCGAAAAAAAAAAAAAAAAATGTTGAACCGCCAAAACCCCCCCCTGCCTACGGCTCTGGTGAACATCACCAAAGTCTCCAGAGTGCGCTATCACCACCATCTTCGTGCCCTTGTCCCATGTTACTTGGGTTCGGCGCAATACGTTTTGTTCTTCCATTGTCCCCTGTCAACCGTCACTCTATCATTCACTCCCTTCTCTTTCATATCTTCCTTACACAAATCAACCATCTTTTCTTTGGCCGTCCTCTTCCTCTCCCTCTCCATCCATCAACATTTATTTTTAATTTTTTTTTTTTTTTTATGAACTTTATCTGAAATTTTTTGAAAGGCCTACACTGTCCTCCCATAACTATTAACACTGTAATTCGAAAATATTGTAAAAGCCAATTATCTTTTAAAAGAGTAACCGTGGAGTTTCTTACCGGCTCTTCTCCATAGGAAACGACCAATTGGAACCGTGCACCTAGCTTCTGACGTTTCATAAGTGCCCATGTAGGCTTATGTGAAATAAAATATTATGATTTTGATTTTGAACATTAATAATTATTTTCCCTTTTGTCTCCCAGTGTGCGTTCTATTTGTGTCTAAATCAAGCACAGAACGGTTTCATAATCTTAGAGAAGCACCAAACTAAATAATCCACGACCACTAAAAAATTTTTTTTTAAAATGCGTTTCTGCAGGCGGGTTTTAGTTTTTTAAATATTTTTTGAGTGGTCGTGGATTATATGGATAGGTAAATAATTTTCTTTATTTTAAGCTTTTTGGTTTTATATATACATATAATATTGGAATTGCCTCATCACTAGCTTTTATTTGATACCAATATTGTTATATTGTATTTTTTTAAACCTTCCCCTCCCTTTTTTGTATTTGTAGAAGCAATAAATAAATATTATATAGCCTACGTCACTCCCACAATTAAGACGAATCTAACGACACCTCATTAGCTAAAATCCATCAAGCCGTTTAGGCTACAGAGCGTGCCAAAGAAATAGACATACATACACACATACTCTCGAAAAACATTTCCCTCCTTCTGGGGCATTTGGGTAAACAGAGGTTAGAAAGAACAATGAAATTATTTCAGACTCGTAACATATGCCTCTGAGTCATGTCGTATCCCAAAGCTCGTTTATCTAACCCCAACAGTCACAGGATGCGATTGATAAAGTCGAAACAATACATTATCAAGCTGTTTACAATTACATACATACAATAACAGTTTGTAAATACATCATTGTATGTAAAACTTGATTCTAAGTGATGTGTGCTGTTATTTTCTGCGGAACGCTGGTGTACAAACACAAAAGCGATTGTGAAATGATCAGTCCGTTTAAAAGCAGTTCCGTTTTGGGTAATTGGGTTTTGGGAGTGTCGAAAAATCCAGCATAGTAGGAAGAAATTTACAGATCATCATCTGCCTAGCCGTTTCCCAACTATGTAGGGGTCGGCTTCCAGTCTAACCGGATGCAGCTGAATACCAGTAATTTACATGGAGCGACTGCGTATCTGACCTCGACAACCTAGTAACTAGGTAATACGATACCCCTTGGTAAGACTAGTTGTCAGATTTTCGGGCTTCCGACGACCCGTAACGACTGTCAAAGATCCACAAATGACAGCCGGGACCAACGGCTTAACGTGGTTACCGAGGCACGGAGGAATCTCGGTATGTAAAGATGGTCACCCACCCACGGACCAACCCCGGCAAGCGTAGCTTAACTTGATGAATCGACTCGTGCGGCTGTTATTACGTAGCCCCGAGCTCCTCCAGAAGAAATTTACAGATCGATTGATACATACATAGACCAAAGTCACAACGTTGAAATTGACTGACTACCTGTAAAAGAACTAAAAAATATTGTTTTTTAATTATTTGTCAATCCATGCAAAAGATCTGATTTTATCACATAGTAGAGAATTTACATGTTTATCTAAAAATCTTGACAATTTTCTTTTAGTCGACAATTTCTCCGAAATTCAGTTTTATATAATAATTGTAATATATCGCTCATCGCTGATAAATATGATAGGCTGAACATGCCCCGGCACCCTTTATCGATAACATCTGAAATCGATTATGACCTTAATAGAACCGATGGACGGTAAAGCGGAGATGGTTCTATTAAAGATAGCGATATTTATACCATTAATCATTCTAAAATTAAAATCTTTATCAATGTCATGAAAAGAAACGCCTCTATAAATTCGCAAATTACTTTTATGGAGTTGGAGATAGTCCTTTGTTTTGAATTGAACTGAACCGAGAAACTTGTAACAAAACAGTTGGTCCTAGGAGTCCTGAAGGACCAAATTTTGAATTACTTCCTTCTGAACAAATGTGAATTCAGGGCTTGACTTCAAATAGCTATCCTAACAAAACACCTTTGAAATACTTTTTTGAAGACAACCCCCTGAAGAGACGATGTCGTAAGTTATGCAAAGGCAAAGATTTTATTCCGCATCAAAGTTAACTATACCTCTACAAATATTGAGAAATACTTACAACTTGTTGACATTTTTTCTTCTTATTTAAACAAAAGATTTAAAAATTAGAAATTACTGATATCTTCAGAGTATATTGATATGCATATATTATAAGTGACCATATCGACAAGTGACTCAATAAGAACTAATAAGGACGAAGGGAATGTCCATTGATTTATGACTAATATGATAAATCACAATGAACTAGCAATAATGGTAATTCACATTTGTATAATAATATCTAGTACTACAGTAGACGATAATAACAAAACCGGCCAAATGCGATTCGGACTCGCACGAAGGGTTCCCGGTACCATTATCTATAAAAACGGCAAAAAAAATCACGTTTGTTGTACGGGAGCCCCCTTAAATATTTATTTTATTGTTTAAGCGGCAACAGAAATACATCATCTGTGAAAATTTTAACTGTCTAACTATCACGGTTCATGAGATAAAGCCTGGTGACAGCCGGACGGACAGCGGAGTCTTAGTAATAGGGTCCCGTTTTACCCTTTGGGTACGGAACCCTAAAAACTATTCTAGGTACTTACTTACTAGGAAACCACATCAGCCTGTATGCGATGATAAAGGTCGGGTGAAGTCCCTTTGAATCACTACAAATATGAAATTCATTGTTAAATGACTCAAATAATTTATTCATAATATTGACTACGTGCAGGAATAACTTCTGTTTAACAAGTGAATAACAAACAAAAGATTATAAAACCCAGGGAAAATCTGGAAAAAAGACTCTTTTGCCCGGTTCACATTATTTCTGTCCAGTAATCCAGTGCAGCATTCCAGTGCAGTCCGCTAGAATGCGACTGGAATAATGTGAACCGGCACTGGAACGTACCTATTCCAGTGCATTCCAGTGCCGGTTCACATTATTCCAGTGGCAAGCCAGCGCTGGACTGGAATGCTACTGGAATAATGTGAACCGGGCATTAGAACCGGCTGTTGTGGCGAACAGCTTGGAAGAGGTCCATCTGGTCCATGTCTAGCAGAAGACTGAATGAGTCTGGTGTTGATCGACGACAACGATTTGTAGTGTGATTCAATGCCTCATTATCTGCCTAGCCTTTTCCCAACTATGTTGGGGTCGGCTTCCAGTCTAACCGGATGCAGCTGAATACCAGTATTTTACATGGAGCTACTACCTATCTGACCTCCACAACACAGTTACTGGGTAACACGATACTCCTTGGCAAGACTGTTTGTCAGACTTTCGGGCTTCTGACTATCCGTAACGACTGTCAAAGATCTACAAATGATAACCGGGATCTCGATAGATAATGGATGGTCACCCATCCACGGACCGACCTCGGCTAGCATTGCTTAACCTTGAAGATCGACCCGTGCGGCTGATATTATATAGCCACGAGCCTTGCCTTTCAATTCAATGTTTATAATCTGAGAAATAGGTAAGTACAAGCAGCCATATACAACCATTAAACTCCAGCAAATAGAAGGCGCATTATTCGAAATCTCTCATCTCTAAACTACTCATACCTATCAAGCGTACAGCTAATGAAATCGGTCGGCTATTTGATTAATAAGCGAGACGAGAGCGATACGGACGAACGGACAGACAGACTGAAAGTTATTTACGATATTATGCTTGATCGAGATAACTGCATGTCTGCGACAGTCTTAAGTGAAAACGGTTTTGGTCGAGATGATTCTGAGGAGATTTTTAATAAATAAACAAAGATAAAAAAGAGGTTTAACAGATTAAAAAAAACCGGCCAAGTGCATGTCGCATCACACACAGTGAAGGGTTCTGTAGTTGGGATGAATTTATCCAACAAACTTAACATTGTAGTTGAAAAACATGTTCTTTTATACAGAATGTATTGGAGAACATGTTTTTGCAAATGCCACCACTGTACGGGTAAGGGAGGTACCTTAAAAAAATAATCTTTTCAATTTACAGCTTCCTAGTACCAACAGTCTCTGACAGACGGACGGACAGACAGATAGGACGGACATAGCCTTAGTAATAGTGTCCCGTTTTACCCTTTGGGCACGGAACCCTACAAAATGGAAACAGTAGGAGATTACCGCTAAAGATAAAAGACTAAAGTAAATACAACTCGATATAGAAACCAAGCATTTGGCAAAAAATGCCCATACATTGATAGCCGTAGGAAAGAAAGGTTTGAACTTGACTGAGTATTATGTGTTTCTGAGACAGATTTGGAAAAAAGTGACAGCACAGGTACACGACAGAGAGACAGAAGAACACATACTATGGATATGTCTATTTCTGATTGTAATCCCAAAAATAACCATAGAACGACCAGTCATTTATAAAATGAGCAGTTACCCACCAGCAATAAAATGTAACACACCCATTAACCGATTATCAATTACACTAATCGAAGCGTACACTCGGAAGCACGTCGAAAATACAAACATTATAATGAGTCATGAACGACCTATAAATCCACTATTCAATCCCTAGCTCAAACTATACGACGTACAAACGCATGAGTTGATTACAGTTCTTACACCGTTTGATAAACAAGGCGAAAGGTAAAGTACTAGATTATTTTAGTAGTAAGCCGTAAGCCATTGGAGTACCTATGTGGACAATAGGCGAGGAAGATTCCTGCCCCTGAACAGAGAATGGCATCACAGGACACAGACACAAATTCTCTTATGTTAATCCTTACTAATATTATAAATGCGAAAATAACTCTGTCTGTCTGTCGCGCTTTCACGCCAAAACTACTGAACCGATTTAAATGAAATTTGGTACACAGATAGTCTAGAGCCTGAGAAAGGACATGGGCTACTTTTTATCGACATACCGCGCGGGCGAAGCCGCGGGCGGAAGCTAGTAACAAATAACAGACACTCTTCCTTTGCCCCAGTGAGTTTTTCCGGGTTATGTCATGTGGCAGTTTGGCTCTAATACCCCAACGTCTCCAATGGTTACAATTAATCCACCGATGACCGAATAAAAAAAAAATACAGGTGTTTGTTAGACCACTTCACAATTTTATAGGATACCATAAGGAACAACTATGAGCACTCCATATTCCACCTACTTCATAACTAATTCCAACGAGCTATTTATGTTCCTAACTTGATCGACGCATGCGCAGCGCACCGTTTCCGCAATGACGGCATCGCAGGCTTGAATTCCTGGAATTACCTATAGATATCCCATGGTGTGTTAAGTTGGTTTTAGGTTATTGTTTCACTGGAATTCTTGAGGTTTTTGTTATGGGAGTTTCTCAGAATTTGGTTTATTTATTGATATGCCATGTTACTTGGAAGTTTATCGGAATTCTCGCTTAGACAATGACAAGCTGAAAGACACCTTAATCGTCCATTAACACGGTATGATTTTGCATGTCCGTCATAAGCTCTAAGCAAAACTCTTATCGCTTGTTACATACATTAAAATAACATTCACAAAGCCCGTAACTTCGTCATACAATGTGATGCACTTTAGTGTAGTGCTTATCGGCTGTTACTCGTAAGTATGTGGTTTACTAAGATTTATATTCTTTTCCGCATTCTCTACTATATCCGTACTGCGTACATTGATAGGGCAACCTTTGTATTAACCAGAGGTGGTAAACGTATGTAAGGTGTGGACCGAGAGAAATTAGTACGTCGTCCACGCTTTTCTCGAAATAGAAGGCGTTCGTTGTAACTAATCACACTGAAAGTTGCTTTGTGATCAGCTTGACTACTAAAACAGAGATGGTTTCCGCTGTAGATCTTGTATCCTCCGATGGATCCTTATACGCTGGGGACAACCACCTGGCTGTCAGTTCAATACCTTTCGCCAGGCCTACAAGTTGGACATTTTTTTAATGTATACAATTCTAGTTTGCAAAAATACCTCATTTATCATCAACATCTGCCTAGCCTTATCCCAATTAAGTTGGGGTCGGCTTCCAGTCTAACCGGATGTAGATAAATACCAGTATTTTACATGTAACGACTGCATGTCTGACCCAAAAATACCTCATTAACATTCAAAATCATTTTTGCAATCTCAATCCTAACTAATATTATAAATGCAAAAGTGAGTTTGTTACGCTTTCACGCTAAAACGGCTGAACGGATTTAGATGAAATTTGGTATATGGATATCCCATGACCTAGAATAGGACATAGAAACTTTTTATCACGATATTCCCACGGGATCAAGACGTACGTGGGTGAATCCGCGGGGCGCAGCTAGTTGGATATATTTTTTACTAGCTGCGCCCCGCGGTTTCACCCGCGAAGTCGCATCTAAATCCGTCCAGCCGTGAAAGCGTAAAAAACAAACTCACTTACGCATTTAGTTTGGATTAGGATTTGTAACCTTGATTTCATCTCTGAGTTCCCGTTCTCACACAAACTCCTGATAAATCTTTCCTAGCAGAAAAAGGGTTACAACCTCCTTTATGAGACCATCAACCATTCAAGCATGTTTACATCGTCCACTTAACACTGGAATGCGTAAGTTTACATCAAGCGTGCTCTCATCAGTTTACCTTAAGAGCGGGTGAGTCATCGAGTGTTGACCTGTGCCGGCTTAGTGTGAAATATTGTTAGGTAGCTTTCTTTGTGTGAGTAACCATGAATTCTTTGGAACTTAATCGCGAATACACGAAGTGCGTTCTGATTTAGTTTGCTCTGAGATCTTGTGTAACAGTAACCAAGATCCAAGACACCGGTTGGAAGGTCTGGTTCTTTCATCATTGTTACTGTTAGCTTGTATCCACCCACTGCTAGGCAAAGGCCTCTCCCATGACTTCCAGTGCTTGCGGCTCAGTGCTAATATGTACCACTGGTCGTTTGTTTTGTCCAGCTCATCCCGCCATCTTCTTCGGGGTCTGCTCCGACTCCTTCTTTAAAGCCTTTTTTTATCTATAAAGAACTAGCTCTTGCCCGTGGCTTCGCCCGCGTGTATGTCGGTTATTATATACTAAAACCTTCCTCGAGAACCACTCTATCCATTGGTGAAAACAGCATGAAAATCGGTGCAGTAGTTTTCGAGTTTATCGCGAACAGACAGACAAGACAGACGCGGCGGAGGACTTTGTTTTATATAATATGTAGTGATGATCACTACACACACACACGCAAACAAGTGCTTAGTTGACATTGAAAACCAATCTGAAGGCCGTTCTAAGTTTAGTGAAGGAAAGAAGATTGGTTGACGAAGGTCAAACGACAATCGTTTCGAATAGAATACCGATATTTAGTGGCGTCTGGTTTGGACAGGGGGCTGACCATTTTAGGCAACCTAGAATGACTTGCGAATAAATTATTTTGGTCCTTTTGTACGTATGAGACTTTATTAAGGGTCAGACGCTGAGGCAGAAGCATTTGTATCGCTTACCATCGCTATTAACCGTTTGACCAACGCGTACTCATAATAAATTGCACCCAGGCGCCAGGCAATAAATTCAAATGTAAAGCTCGCTCAAAATATTATTCATTTGCATCTTCATGCTGACATTTCTGAATGAAAATGATTGCATTTTGCGTTAGGTTAAATGAATATTTTTGGGAAAACCTTTGTTGAAACAAAAGTATGTTAGTCTGGCAAGCATTGTCATGATTACAGTATTCGAATGTTGATTAGATTTTGATAGATTTTACGACGTCCAATCACGCGTAGTTGGCGCCATCGCCCGCCATTGCCTAGACATGCCAGTGGCAGTGAACAGTTTAAAAACATAATTTTGTATTATTTTCTTTGTTCCATTCATTTCACAGAATAGATTATACAATCGATACGCAGTCCTAGGGCTCCTCAACCCTTTGCTGCACGTGTTATCGATTTTCAACCCCTGTTAAATAAATAATCATGAATTGAGTTGATTAGGCACCCTTTTTGTATTAACTGGTCACCGCACCGGTCAGAGCCGGCCTGACGTAGTATATGGTGAAACTGTGACAATGACTCATTGTTATCTATTCAGCCGATATAACGGCATGTATTAAACTTGTTATTTCGCAACGAAGCGAAAGGCCAGTACTCGTTAAGCAGATTGTAAGGAAAGCTTCAATATTGTTTTAAAACATTGTTAAGGCGTGCATGAAACATCTGTTAAAATGTTTGTGTATTTCTTGATAAATAGACGTTGTAAGAAACGTGGCTTTTACCTATTCTTGTAGTTAAGGTAAACGTTTTTCTTATCCAGCCTGGTTCGTGCCAATCGGTCTGGCAGCAGGGTTTGGATGTGGAGCTGTGGTGCAAACTATATCCCACGTAGACCATGACCCTGGATTGGGACATAGGATACATTTTATCCCGGTATTCCCACGGGTTCCAGACGTATGCGGGTGAAACCGCGGGGCGCAACTAGTTTTCTATAAATGTGTAAATTATTTTCCAAGATCAACCAAAATGATATATCAACAGAAATATAACTAAAAACCCGGCCAAGTGCGAGTCGGACTCGCGCACGAAGCGTTCCGTGTCTATTAAAACGGCAAAAAAAAACACGTTTGTTGTATGAGAGCCCCCTTAAATATTTATTTTATTCTGTTTTTTTGTTGTTATAGCGGCAACAGAAACACATCATCTGTGAAAATTTCAACTGTCTAACTATCGCGGTTTATGAGATACAGCCTGGTGACATACGGACGGACGGACAGCGGAGCCTTAGTAATAGTGTGCCAAATGTCATAATTTCATGAAATAGTCATTCGATGCACTTACATGAACTGAGAGTTGTAATGCTGATTCTAATGTTTATAATTCTGTAAATCCATACTTGTTACGGCCGCAAATCATATTTAGATCAACATACAACCTGATACTGACCTGCAAATTGCGAAAAACGTAAGAAAATTTGAATTTCGCGGGCTAGCTTAGCGCATCCGCCTTAACGACTTCACGCGAACAAAGTCGCTGGCGGAAGCTAGTATTTTTTAGACTAGACGAGGGGCTATTAAACACCCATTCCACAAATAAGAAGCCGTTATTAAGTTTAATGATAGCTCTATGCGTCATACTCATAAATGACTAACACTAGACAAGCCTGTGCTGCGATTATCTACTTAGATTTAATGTGTTTTTGAGATGAATTTGTATTCTGAAGTTTTGTTTTTAAATCAAAACCTGTTTGTCTCTGATTTATTGTTAAGACTAGCTAGAATATGTGTCATGTCTAGTAAACAAACTAATGACCCCTACAAAAGTAAGTCGATCGGTCAGTAGTGCCAATATTTTAAGTTTAATATGTAAATCCGTCTGTGGTCTTAAATTATTTTGGCGAAAAGCACTAAGGGCTACTTATTTTTTACCGACTTCAAAAAAGGAGGAGGTACTATGTTCGGACCGATTACTCCGCCGTTTGTGAACCGATTTAAAAAATTCTTTTTTTGTTCAAAAGCTTATACTTCTGAGGTGGTCCCATTGTTACCAAGTTAGGATCTGATGATGGGATCCTAGAGAAATCGAGGGGAACTTTCAAAAATCGTAAGGGCAACTAGTGCATTCCTTGATTTATTCATTAAGTATTTTACAGCACTACAATTTTATGAAGGTCTGGAGTCGATCTGATGATGGAGCCGAAAGACAGTCAAGGGAACTCCTCAATGGTTTACAGCAGATACCTCGTGTTTGGGCTTGATTAATTTGTATTGATAAAAACTTTACACTTTGATGGGTTGTGACTGTCGTTAGGGGTCTGATGATGCAGACGAAAGACAATCGAGGGAACTCCTCAGTGGTTTACAGCAGATATCTTGTGTTTGGGCTTGATTAATTTGTATTGATAAGAACTTTACACCTGGATGGGTTGTGACTGTCGTTAAGGGTCTGATGATGAAGACGACGGACGATTAACGGAACTCCTCAACGGTTCACAGTAATTACCTTGTGTTTGGACTTAATTCATTTATATTGATAAGAACTTTGCAACCACATGGGTTGTAAGTGACATTACAGATCTGATTATGGTCACCTTATAATATGATGATGAGGGGAACTATACAGTGTAAGCAAATGTATAGTGTTCACCCTTATATTCTTGAGAAGGCACGGGAGTCTCATTAGCCAGCCGGTTTCGTATAACATCTAAACGATACTTGCGCTGTTCAGACGACTCGCCACTTAATCGTTTTTGAATAAGATTGAGGCGGCAGATCTTATCATTTGGCGACTCCTGCGACAAATGAGAATGCATGTAATTTCTCATCTGAGATAACCTAGCATGAAGAGCTAACGGAGATTCTTGGGAACCGGACATAGCACTCCGTTTGCGATTCTTAGATAGGCGTTCTTTTTCAGCAGTATTAGTCTCTTTATTTCTGTTTTCTTCATGCGGGCGGCTCCTTTAGTTGGTCTACCCATGGTGATTACAAAAATCAAATTACACAAAAAATGGAAAAATAATAAAACTTAAAAAAAAAAATTTGACCGACTTCAAAAAAAACAAAACAAAAAGGACTACTAAAACCAAACGACAAAAGTACTTCTTTAATAAAAAGAGAAAAATAAAAAAATAACTTTAATTTCGGAAGTCGGTGGCCAAAAACTAAAATTAAAAGCAAAGACACCGACTTCCGAAATTAAAGTTATTTTTTTCTCTTTTTATTAAAGAAGTACTTTTGTCGTTTGGTTTTAGTAGTCCTTTTTGTTTTGTTTTTTTTGAAGTCGGTCAATTTTTTTTTTTAACGTTTTTTAGAATAAATATGGTCAGTGGTTGAGGAGTCGCTTTTCATGTTGGCGTTTCGTTTCGAATCCTGGCAAGCACCAATGTGACTTTTTAATTCATTATGTAGGTAAGTATTTTCTGAGTTTATCTAGGACATTAGTGCCATCGGTGAAGGTTAACCAATTTGAAAGATATTTTATAAATTGAATAAGAAGGATATTTACTGTGCCCCTATGTTTTCCGTTTTGATGATACATTATCTGTAGAAGCACTAGAACCCTCAGAAAATGCTCAAAATTGCCTGTTTAGACCGCTGTCATCAGAGGCCTATTGTACAAATTTGATAACTATAAATGAAAAAAGAAAGACATAGGGGCACAGTAAATATCCTTCTTATTCAATTTATAAAATATCTTTCAAATTGGTTCAATATTGGAGGAGGAAATAGACGAGAGCCGAACCTCGAATTATGAGTTTTTGTATGGAGGAAAAGACCGACCCTATTTCCTCTTAACGTCTTGCAAGCGTGGTGATCAATGCTCGTGCCTTTTCTCTATGAGAAGAGAGCTTTGCCCTGCAGAAAGACAGTTAGTTAAAAGCTGATATTATTTATTATTATTTTACAAATGAGAACAACCAAAACATGAATGAAAGTAAACGTAATACAAATTAGTTGTACAAAAATACCGTGTCGGGTACGTAAGCTTATCACAGTTTCGCAATATAAGTCGTTTATCAATATTAAACTGTAATTTCACTGGTCACACACTGCGATAATGAATTGGAAAGCATTGGATTGCACGCATCATTCGATAAGCTTGTTGCTGAGAATGCGATGACAATGCATGATGGAGTGACCTTGGATCTTGTGAATCTAAAGGATTTATTTGACCGTCTTGCTTGTGGATAGGGCACTTTGGCCGATGGGGTCGAAAGGTTCTGTAGTGGCGACCACGTACCGGAACGTACTCGTTGGAAGGGCTCCCACAGTGTGGTCCGATGACAGCAGGAATCCGCTGAATGCGAGAAGCACAAAACTGCTCCAAGTGGCGAAGTGCTTGCGGGAGGCCGTGTCCGCTGGACAGTGGACATAGGCCTCCCCCAAGGACGTCTTTTGGCTGAAATGATGATGATGATTTGACTGTCTTTGTGTCTTTCTGTATGTGTAGTCAGAAAACAGAAAAAATTAAGCTCCGCTTTGCTTGATCGACCAAATACTCCTTTAACAATTTAAATAGAAGTTTTTAGAACTGTCCTTCACAATTTTTAGAATAACAAAGGCTTCGGGAATGGAGCCTCATTATAAAGTGTTCAGGGTTAGCCAGAGTACACCCACATTTCGCCAGTAATAGGGGCGGGCCTATTGCCATCAACCGGGCACAAATCCAGACTCCGGGCTGCCACTGAGAAATTCCTAATGGAAAAAACCCAATAACACTTTGCCCGACCTGGAAATTGTACTTAGGACCTCATGCTCAGCCGTAATGCCTGCGACCACTAAACCTATCAGACAGACTGCCAAATATGCATTTTTCTTTTTTTATTCACTCACCAACACCAGCCAAAAATTAGCGGCTGTTTTTAAATTAATACACAGGTACAGAACTCGTGGAGCTCGTGGCTAAGTAATAATAGCCGCACGGGTCGATTCATCAGGTTAAGCTACGCTTGCCGGGGTTGGTCCGTGGATGGGTGACCATCTTTACATATCGAGACTCCTCCGTGCCTCGGAAAGCACGTTAAGCCGTTGGTCCCTGCTGTCATTTGTGTATCTTTGACAGTCGTTACGGGTCGTCAGAAGCCCAAAAGTCTGACAACCAGTCTTGCCAAGGGGTATCGTATTACCCAGATACTGGGTTGTGGAGGTCAGATAGACAGTCGCTCCAAGTAAAATACTGGTATTCAGCTGCATCCGGTTAGACTGGAAGCCGACCCCAACATGTTTGGGAAAAGGCTAGGCAGATGACACAGGTACCTACAGAACCGCTAAATAATATCCAAAACGATGAATATTAACTTTGATACATGAAGTTTCATTTCCCAATAATTGAATCATCAATTGATCCCTTTTTTTTTTTTTTTTGAGCATGGTAAATCATCCAATGACTTATCCCGCTCTGGGCGGAGCGGAAGGGCGTGTCAGACTTTTACTGACTAAAACCCACCCGTGTTCCTTCAGTTGCCTGTTGCCAAGGTCCAGGTATCCCTTTCGGACTTTCCCGCAAATCAATTAATCCCTAAGTGGCTTGCAGTGGAAGAATTGAGAATTAGTTCTGATGTTATTCATTCACTACGTTGCTTTTTCCTTCTTATCTTACTGACAAGGACTGGCAGGCTTTTTAATGCTCAATTTGCATGACACTATTGCAAATTCCACGACGTAAAAGGCATTCCAGACGGACGTCTGGAACTTTATTGAATCGCTGACGGAGCTTTCTAAGTGGGTTTATTTTTTTACTTGCATACCTTGTTTAGCCGACTTCTTCAAAAAGAAGGTTCTCAATTCGTCTGTATGTTTTTTATCTTTGTGTTTGTTACGCGATTGCTCCGCCAATTATAAATTGATTTTGATGATCAATTTTTTGTTCGGTAGGTCATGTTTCAGAGATGGTTTCATATAAATTTTATTAACTTTTTCTGCGTAGTTTTTGAGTTAGCTCCAGTATTACGTATTTTGCCCACCTAGTTATATGGACGATGTTTGAAGTTACTCCGTCACTATTATTTACATAACAGGTAGGGTGTTCAAATTTGTGTAGAATAGGTACCACAACTAAAAAGTGAAAAATAAAAAATGGACACAAACAAAAAAAAAAAACGTATTAGAAAAAACACTAAAAAGTGAAAACTAACTTTAATTTCGTAAGTCGGTGGCAAAAAACTAAAATTGGAAACCAAAGACACCGACTTCCGAAATTAAAGTAATTTTTCACTTTTTAATGTTTTTTTTTTTTTTGTAAACTGTTTTCATGCCAATCTTTGTCCCTTATTATGCTAAGAACAGTCGTGTGAATAGTGGAAACGCCGGAAGGGGACGCCCTAGAAGACCTTTATGATGATGTTCTTCAGAAAGCTCAGCAAACTAATTATGTAACACACTTTCAATCACAATCTGAATGATTTTGAAGGACACTGCTAATCCATCGCTTCATATTTACGAAAAATTTGTCTGGTCGACAATGAAAATAACGCAATGAATGTTGTTGGACTGTCAAAATAAAAGCTATTGCTACTGTGTTACGCAATAACTAAGTATGTTTATCACAAGAAAATCCAGGTCAACAATTTAAATCAGTAACGGCAATGAATCATAAGGATTGGCCGGCGCACCCTGATCAGTCAACCTGCTACTTGACGATGGTCATTCCACCACAGCATGAGTTATCTCGTACAACTTGTGCCGATATATAAACATCACGCGTGTGTTACCCGTACGAGCTCGTAGCACTAACAGCCGCACGGGTCGATCCATCAAGTTAAGGTACGCTTGCCGGGATTGGTCCGTGGATAGGTGACCATCTTTAGATACCGAGACTCCACCGTGCCTCGGAAAGCACGTTAAGCCATTGGTCCCGGCTGTCATTCGTGGATCTTTGACAGTCGTTACGGTTCGCAGAGGCCCGAAAGTCTGACAAACAGTCTTCCCAAAGGATATCGTATTACCCAATTGTTGGGTTGTGGAGGTCAAAAGGCAGTCGATCTATGTAAAATACTACTATTCAGCTGCATCCAGTTAGACTGGAAGCCGACCCCAACATAGTTGGGAAAAGGCTAGGCAGATAGTGATGTATATTACCCGAAGGGTTTAGCAGAGGTGTCTATAGTACACCCACATTTCGCCAGTTATGTTTAAGTCCCATGTAATACGGGCGAGCCTATTGCCATCAACCGGGCACAAATGCAGACTCCGGGCTGCTACTGAGAAATAACCGATGGAATAACTCAATAACTCTTTGCCCGTCCCGGGAACCGAACTCAGGACCTCATGCTCAGTAGTAAGCTTGCTACCACAAGACCAACGAGGCAGTTAAGTGCCGATACCTGTGTGAGTAAAGGCTCCCACAACCAGGCGCGACATCGCGGGCGTGACAAGGGTTGCTTGCATGTCACGCCCGCGGTATCGCGCCAGTTTGCACGAGGCTTATAGCCGGGTTGCACTATTCGATTGTTCGTCGTATTATCGAATGAATCATAGTTTTGTAACCGCAACGCAACGGTTAGATGAAAGCCCGCAATTTAGCATTGTTGCGTGATGTTGACACTAATGTATTTGCAAACGTTTCGCTAAACTGACAATTTGGTTAATAAATAATCATGGATTTAAGTTTATTGTTATTCGTTCGTAAACGTTGTTTATTATGTCACGTATTTCGCTAAATTGCTCAGTTTCTGTAATCGAATACTTACATTCCTCGCTTATTTTAGTGACTACTTCCATGCAACGGAAATTTTAAAATGTCACCCCTTTTCTGTTATCCACATTCGAGTATGAATGTCAAATCAAATCAAATCATTTATTGTGGATCATAGGTTCATAAGATGTAGTGTTAGTAACAGGTAAATCTGCTATGTTCCGCCATTGAGGCATACAAAATTCATATTAAAAGTCCAGAACATGGTTAAAATACAGTAGGTACATCAAATGTGGATGGCTATATGAGTTGAAGACAGGGGAAGACCGAAGAAACGATGGATGGACTGTGTGAAAGATGATGTGGCTAGAAAGGGGGTGACTACCGAGATGACGACTTATAGAGAAGTATGGAAGAATGGGACATGTTGCGTCGACCGCATATAAATCGCGATAAGGGCAGACTTCCTGAAATTCAATATAAATAATTTATTACATAAGCTACTTAGCCAGCTTCTTATCTATTGAATTTCGGGAGCTAATAAATTAAGCAACACAATCATAACTTAATATTATAAATGGGAAAGTGAGTTTGTTTGTTTGTTACGCTTTCACGCTAAAACGGCTGAACGGATTTGGATGAAATTTGACACAGGGGTAGACCATGACCTGGAGAAAGACATAGGCTACTTTTCATCCTGGATTGTAGACGAAGTCGCCAGCAACAGCCAGTCCTTAATTAATAATTTAAAACAAAATTTGAGACCTACACTCTTTTTAAACCAGATTTACGGTGCAATCTCCCGTGAAAGTAATTAACATTAAATCCAATCAAATGATACATATTGTAAATATGTCAATGACAATAATGAAAGAACGACGACAGACTAGTAAAAATAACAATATTCAGTCGTTTTGACCATTGAGACGTGGATTATGCGGTCATTGCCATTTAAAACTAACCCGACCACCGTAACTTGGTCCTTCGGAGGTTATTCTAATCCTCATCTTATCACTACAGAAACCGCATCAAAGTGGGGGAGGTCTATCTAAACTGGTAGCTCGAAGATTTTTAGAGCAAACTTTTTATTGACGTTTTTGTGTAGTGTGTGTAGGTTGTTGGATATTTGTCCTAGAGTGTCCACGTATACATACTCAATGATAATTAAGTATTATAATTATCATAAGTCAGTAGATAAGTCTGTTTGTGACAGAAGTCTGAATGTCAACCACATGTAGTTAGGAGCACTTGGCATTAACTATTTATAAGTACCTGACTTGTCATAGATAAAATCTCAAGGCTGCCCAGATAACTAGAAGGGACACAAACGAAAGAATAAACCAAACAAAGCTGTCGCATCCAGCTGAACAGAGACCACAATGGATCCGTTGCAATGTTCTTTTATTAACTTAGAACGGTGCAGAGATAAACACCTACATACATAGGTTCGCTAGAACCGACTAGGTGGAAAAACACACCAAACCTTATTAGACCTTATATCTTACGTCATAGAGTTTAAAATAGCCGTGCTCCTACGACCACATTCTTGGCCCAAGGTCGATGCACAACGACCTACGGTTTGCCGTGTTTGAGTGAGCAAATAAAGTATACTAATTATCTTTGGATGCAATTAAAAATCGCTATGCAGCCATCATGAAGAAGCTTCTATTGGTCGGATGTTTATTTTTAATTATTGTGGTCGATAACGAGGAGGAAACGTGACTGAGAATCGATAATTCTGAGAACTTAGCTAGTCATGGTGTCGCCTGAACCCGAGTTCGCACTATGCTTGTCGGTAATTCATAGCCGAGTATTTAAGTTTCAAAACTAGAGAATATTTTAGACATATACATAGTTGTCGGATCCAGGTACATAGGGTCGTGATCAGACATACTCATAGTGGCATACATAGTGCCAGATTTACAGTCGTGTGCACAGAATTTGGATACGGGTAAACGAGAGAAATAGCTCCTTCTTTAAACTTCTACACAGTTTATTGTTACAGTCAATTACTAACACTACTGTACTAATTAATACTCTGAATTTAAAAGGAAACATAGCTGTTCCTAGGTCAGTATGTGACGCGCATTGTACCTCCATGTTTTTTTTTTTTTTTTGAGGGCGGGAAATCATCCAATAACTTCTCCCGCTCTGGGCGGAGCGGAACGGCGTGTCAGACTTTTACTGACTAAAACCCACCCGTGTTCCTTCATTTGCCTGTTGCCAAGGTCCCGGTATCCCTTTCGGACTTTCTCGCAACCCTGGCAGGAACCTCCATGGTCCGGTCCGTATCGGACGCCATTCTCAATCCTAGACCCCGCACAACGCTAAACTACGCCGAGTGCATACTCATGAAAGATCCGACATACTATAGTTAGGTACTCATAATTTGACAAAATTTTGATGGATGCAGAATGAGAAGGCCGAAGAAAAGATGGATGGTGTGTGTGAGGAATGATATGAAAGAGAAGGGAGTGAATGATAGTGTGACGGCTGACCGGGGAGAGTGGAAGAAGAAAACGTGTTGCGCCGACCCCAAGTAACATGGGACAAGGGTAAGATCATGACGATGAATTTGACTAAATTCTGACGTCAAAATCAAGATGAATACGTCATTTCTAATTATTTACAGCTAGTCGAAACAATTCTTACAAACACGTTGCTAAAAATAGATCTGTTTACGTTTAAAAGACCCCCAAAAAGAGAAACAGCACGCCATGACTCCGATTGAGTATTCATATTTTTGAGGACAATGAGTCATACCGGAACTAAAGTCGACCTCCTAAGGTCAAAGTGTGTTCCCAAGACCGTGTTCAAGTTCATAGCAATTATTTCTTAAAGTTTATATTGAGCGGTTTAATTTCTGACACTTTATAACTTCCCTTTCAAAGACCTTGAAGTTAAAAGGTTTATTTCTTATTTCTTTTGCCTATCGAGTTTCTTACAAGGTCTTAGTAATCGAGGTGAAAGAATAATTAATATTTAAATACAAAATTTCTTTATCTTCGTTATAAACAGTTATTTTTATATCTATCTAGAGTTAGGAACATTTTGATTGGTCCTTTAAGAGTTTCGGGACAAATTCGATTATTTAACTTGTTACATTATTGGGTTTTATTTCATTAACAACCGATTCATCATCAGCCTACAGCAGTTCACTGCTGGACATCCTCTACAATTGCACGCCATTCAGCTCGATTCTAGGCATTTCTAATCTAGCTGCTACCAGCCACCTTGCGAAGATGGTGCCGTTCGCAGTCTCCCTGCAGTCAAGAACACGTCTACCCAGACAGTCATCGTTTCTATGGGTAATATGGCCGGCCCATTGCCACTTCAGCTTGCTTATTCAACAATAACAAATTCATTTTCACACTTTCGACATTTTCGTCATCACAGCGCCGTGTAGGGCACCGGTGACCTCATGGGGTTTTTTGTGATTATTTCATAAACTATACATACGATTGTACCGTAACCTAGACATAAATGTATATCTTATTAAACTACAACAAGGAACACCCAAAAAAAAAAAAATTTTTGACCGATCCACTACGGCGGTTAACGTGTTAATATAGTCATAGTAACTTAGCTAATAAACTGACCTACCTACTTTTTAAAATTAGCTCAATCTCCCCCATACATCGAATGAACGCCCCCGTTAATTTCAACTTAACTAATACGTTTAATATAATTACTAACATGGCCAGTTCACGGACGTGGAAGGTTAATAATTAATTACTTTCGAACTAAGTCATCATAGCGGTTTTTAATTTAGGTAAGTGCCAAAGTAGGGCACAACTTTGGGAAATCCAGCATATGGGGTAAACCGGAGGCGAATACGCATTCAATAAGCCTGAGGCACACGGCCACATACATAAAGTAGTTCTCCGTTCGAAATTTTCTCCGATTCGAAATTCCGAAAAAGAATTTCGTCTGGATGTGTTTGTATGGATTCGGATCGGAATTCCGTATGTATGTGGCCGAGAAGAAGTAAAAGAGAGCAGACCACCACGCCAAGAGAATAAGTAAAATCCAAAAATATATTTAAAGGAAATTTTTGATAAAATCGCGCACATGACAAACATACATACTGTGAAAATAGAATCTCCTTCTTTACTTGACTTCATAAAAATTCGGGTGAAGAAACACATCGCTTATTTCCCTCAAAGATAATAATCACAATTCACTTCACTAATCTTTTTGAAGTAACTGCATCAAGTACTTACTTCAAAGGAAGGCTATGTAAACATGGCTGACAGTACCATATCACTGCTAGATATGTTTACGTTAAGCTGAGCGCATTGCTTCACGTCTCCTCAAAGGAACATGCTTTCAAAGTACACTACGTTGCTAGGAAAGATGTTTACTGAGGGTTTTTGTTAAAGTTACTGCAATTGATAAAATAGTTTGCGTTTGCTGCGGATAAGACTGCGAAGACATTGTCAATTTCTTGGCAATGTTACTTTACTATCGCTTGGACAGGAATCTCTCGTAGTTGGATAACGAAGGCCGAATGGCAGTTGCTTCGTGTCAAATACTGAAATTAATCACATCTAGACTGAAGATATATAGCGAAAGCAAGACAGCAGTCTGGAGCGCACTAGTGCGATAATAGACCATTGTACTCACCTCAGACAAAAGAGAGCGACTTAGAAGTATACCGAAAGCCACAGATGACAGACAGTTGGGAGAATCATATATTTATATTATATATAAATAGCTATTAGCATATTTATAGCTTCTTATACTGTAAAACCTGTCTCATCTATGCATTATGATATAATATTATATATATATATTTTTTTTTTCTCTTTGTTCGTCACAATCAGAGCACCTGCCATCTAATCTCTACACCACCCTTGGTTGACTGGTAGATAATGCCTAAGGCATTAAGTCCGCCTTTGTACCTCATTTTTGAGTGCGAAAAGTTTAAATAAATAAATAAATAAATTATGGGCAGATCAGCCTTTTGGCAATTTCAGTCGGAGTGACCTACAGACAGAGTGATCTAAGATTTTTGAATTTCTGTGTAGAGGTTCCATTACTTACTAAAATTCAAAATCGAATATTTTCCTCAAATACAAATAAGACCTCTCTAGGTTAACAATACATTAAAAAACGCAGACGTTCTCAAACATCCTTGGAATCTTTTCCATCAATTCTCAAGTTTGCATGTGCCTTGAAAAGGGATTTAACAAAAAAAGGCAACAGAATGCAATTCTAAAAAGGATATTCCAGGCTTTTGCGACTCTCGCGTTTTGCTTAGATAGAAGTTTGGTCCTAGACGGACTTAGGACGACCCCGCCAGACATATTGAATGTAATGTTATGGAACTTTTAGGTTCGAAGGCAAACCTTTGATCGCAGACATAATTTAAGCGGAGTTTGGACGGAAATATGGCTTTGGATGATAATTTTGCCGTGACTTTTTTTGCGTGTCCAATTTGTAAGTTTCATCTTTTTATCAAACATCCATTACTTTTTAGTTCATGAACTTAAATACCGCGTGTAGTTTTAACGTTCCCGATCAGACCGACACCAGTCAGGGTTAATTAGATCACGACAATGCAGTCATTTCTTAACTCGCTAGATACGACGCGACGTGATAAAAGGCTGGCGGTATCTCATACCAAAATCAAACTATTTTACACTTATATCATTACAATTAAATGTGGAAGAGAATGTCTGTTTCTCAGCTAAATTACTGAACTGATTTTGATAAAAACAGAGAGCCTGAAAGATTGGAGATAATTTGAGGTGCGTGTGCGTCTGGGTGTACATTGGACAGTCAATCCCGCTAACCCCTTGCTGACTGGCTAATCCATACTAATAATATTTTAAATGCGCAAATAACTCGTCTGTCTGTCTGTTATCTTCGGATTTCGATGAAATTGGTCAGGATAAAAACTCTTTCTCCTGGCAGGACGTTCCCATGGGATGATTTCCAACCAACACGCGAGCGAATGCGCGGTCAAAAGTTATTACAGTATATTTACCACGACATGGAACTGTTCATATAGTTCGAGCAGAACGGAGAAAAGAAGTTACATACAACTAATTCAGCTCTAAGCACTCTTATTCTCCAATGACTAATGACCCAGTGTTATCTACACGCTACATTACATATACAAGCCTGTTATTGGAAGCCAGGACACTATGACAGTATAAATAAGTAACAGTATTATATCTTCATACAAAACGGCCGAAACGACGCCGACGCTTCCAAATCTCAGTGTATATCAGTCAGTACGCAACACTAACGAGTGCGCGGCAGTTTACGCGCGTACGCCGAAGATTTATCTACCGAGCGGCTGTAGGTAATTATTTCAAGGCCACTGCCGAGATATAATACCGTTACTTATTTACACTGTGACACTAACTACAGTTAACTTATAGGCACTGATTGATTAATTGACCTACTTCGAGTACGAAGATATGATTCACCGAGTATTTGTGGAGGTCTTTAATGAGCACTAGAGGCTCTTGCATATAAAGTGCATCTAATTTTATAATTGAACGCAAATAGAATGTTATTAGAGAGAGTTAGCATTCTGCTTTCGCTCTTACGGAGAATGGCGTGATGTTATGTTATGTACGGCATTTCTTGGACCGTCAATCGATTGAGAGTGATATTTAGATGATTCTTCAAAATCGGTTCAGTGTTTCTGGAGATATGCAGGGACAGACATAATACGGACAGCTAAACTCATAACCCTTTATTACCAACTTATCGGAGGTTGAGGGTTTTTTGGAATTTGTTGGCAATCCATTAAGGGGATGTAGGAGAGGTAAAACCAAATATCCAGATGAAAAAAAAGGGTTCCGTAGTTGGGATGAATTTATCCAAACAACCTTAACATTGTAGTTGAAAAACTTGTTGTTTTTGCAATTGCAAATTTAAGTTGGTCGATTATTACTCGGTAACTTGTGGAGCCTACGTAGCGGTGATAGTTTTCCTTTTAATTTCGTTATATATACTACTGCCGCGAATTTTTTCACATATCCAAAACCAACCATTTAGCTGACGGGGACGACGACACTTGACTCTAACAAAAATTAGCACTTTAAAGCTTAATATTTCGCAAACGGATCCCTGAATCCAAAAATGGTTTTCACAAACTCCCATTATTTTTAAACGACCTTTCCAACGATAACCCAACCACGGGATTGACGAGAAAAAAAAACATTCCCATATTACGTGTAAGAAAGATACCCTAAAAAAAAAAAAAATTATGTTTTTTTTTACCACTTTGTCGGCGTGATTTATATGTATATCCATACCAAATTACAGCCCTCTAGTACCAACATTCTCTGAGCTAAGCCGCGATCAGACGGACGGACAGGCAGACAGACAGACGGACATGGCGAAACTATAAGGGTTCCTAGTTGACTACGGAACCTTAAAAAAATGTATCCATGATAAATTAATCACATGTTTCCAGACCATTGCCCGCGATAACAATAGTGCATTTAAAACTAACTATGCAAAAAAAAACACAGTAGATGCTTGTCCCCTCTTAACACGACTGTCGGATAAAAAACTTATGGAAATTACCATCCACACTAGGGTTGCCAGACTTCCTTTATTTTAAAGAACATCCTCTATTTCAGACCTAAAAATTGATCTTATCCCTTACTTTAATATCTTCAATAGAGGATAATACTTTCACTATATGAAAACGAAGAGGCTCGTAGAGCAGATGAACTACATCACATTGCGTATTAACATTGTTTTTAGGGTTCCGTACTCAAAGGGTAAAACGGGACTAACTACTCCGCTGTACGTCCGTCTGTCTGTCACCAGGCTGTCTCATGAACCGTGATAGTTAGACAGTTGAAATTTTCACACATTATGTATTTCTGTTGCCGTTATAGGTAACAACAAATACTATAAACCGGAATAAAATAAATATTTAAGGGGGCTTCCATACAACAAACGTGATTTTTATGCCGTTTTTATAGATAATGAATTAAAATAAAAATAAAAAAAAACCTTTATTTTCATCCAATGTCCTATTGAATCTTATCAAATCCTCTAAAACATAAAACCAGAGCTGTCAACCCTAATCCACACATAAAAACATAATTTACATATTTTATCCCTCACTTTGGTATTTAAATTACTGTGAAAGAGTCGTTAATTATGTTGTTTACAATGCTACTATCAGAATATTTTCAAGATTAATAATATTATTGAACTAAAAATAATAACTGACAGTGATATTAAAAATAAAATGAATGCAACTAAATGAATGATTTATCAATTTTACAGTAGTTCGGTTTGCAATAATTACCTTGATTTTTTATTGCTGGTGACCTATTCATGGCGCCACTCACATACTGATAACCCCTACAGATTGACTTTCAGATTGATATGTCTTCAAGTTCTAGATAACTTTAAATATTTATATTATAACAGCTGCGCGCCGCGGTTTCACCCGCATTGGTCTCGTTCCCATAGGAATATCGGGATAAAAAGTAAAATAAAAGTAGCCTAAGTTACTCCTAATAACATCAGCTATCTGTCAGTGCCAGTGAAAGTCCCGTCAAAATCAGTCCAGTCGTTTTGAAGATTAGCCGGTACTTATGCATTTAGTATAAAGCTGTTAATTTGACATTACAAACGGACAGTATTTTTTTTTTTAATATGATTTTTTATAGGGTACTTATTTCAAACAATAGGACATCTGTAAACTCCCAAAACCCATAGTCCACAAAGAAAAAGGTATTTATGTTGCTAAGTATTTGAAAGGCACATTTTTAATTTCAAAGGATATAGTAGATAGTAGGTTAAGTAATAAACGTAATCGATTCAATAGGTCCTATTGAATTGACCATTAAAAGGAAATAGGGTCAGTCCCCGCTCCATACAAACGCTCTCGCCTGTTTTCTTTCTGGTTTATGACCTTAGAGCAATGATTTTTTATAGTAAAATAAATATCAACTAGTTCTATGCCCCTATGTTTTCCGTTTTGATGATACATTATCTAGAAGCACTAGAACCCTCAGAAAATGCTTAAAATTGCCTGTTAAGACCGCTGTCATCAGAGGCCTATTGTACAAATTTGACAACTATTAATGAAAAAATGAAAAACATAGGGGCGGAGTAAATATCCTTCTTAATCAATTTATAAAATATCTTTCAAATTCGTCCAATATTGGAGGAGGAAATAGACGAGAGCCGAAACTCGAATTATGACTTTTTGTATGGAGAAAATACCGACCCTATTTCCTCTTAAAAGGCTTTCAACACCATACAATTTGGGGTTTTACGCCAAGGAAAACCGACCACAAAAACAATTGAATCACAAAACAACATGTGGACAGCATTGGCTAAGGAAATGATAACCTATTTGGTTATTCAATATCTATAGCATGTACACAGTGTACAAAACATGTCAAGGCGAGTATATCTACGTCTTTTGAATACTAAAACATGTGTGAACAAAATTGCCTGTTGGGTAACTGGTGACGTGTTGGATATTTAATGAGGTAGACTGAATCACACCTGAGTTTAAAGTTGAATAGAGTAAAACTGCTTGCTTTGAGATTACTTGAGCTTGTTCGTATTAGTCATATCTTCATTGAAGTAACAAAAAATCTACTGACTGCAGGTAAAGTGAGATTTACAATGGTTGCAGTTGATGGTTGCAAGTTGGGAGGTGCTGATTTGACGAGACTACATGAAATAGTAATGGGAGAGTTTTATTTTCGCTACGATACACAGTGGAACGAATGTATGGGAGCGGTTGGACGTAGACATGTCCGAAAAAAAAGAGTAAAATTATGCCAAACTAATGATGCCATCTTATTCGATTACTTAATGCCTTCATAACTTGTGGTGATGAATTTCTTCATAACTCCCATATTTCGGGAGTAATTTGAGAAAATGTGAAATTTTACTATGAAAATGAGTGTATCGAGCTCTCTCCCTCCTGATTCCGGGCTTGTTTCAAGTAGCGGTCTCTAATATCATAATGCTAATACTAAGAGCTATATTTAATACTAAGACACATAGTGCGCCAAATGTGCACTTTCTGGGATAAAGAGTGATGTTTATTTTATAACACAATTTTTTAATTTTTTGTTTATTTTGTTGATTAAAACCGTTTTTCTAAAGGTTTACCTTATTACAATAACATTTCTGAGCAGCCAATTAGAGAAGATATAAGCTAATTAGGATATATAATTAGGGACTTAAGGTTTACATATAAAACTGATGCACTAATGATTACTGATAAGAACATTGCTATTATTTAATTACTAAATGGCTCTTAATACACTAATTTAGCATGCATCATTTACTAATTATCACAATAACTAATTACCTTGCAATATTTAACAAAGGATACCTGGGATACCTGGATTTTATATAAATAGGTCACTATTAGTAACTTTAAAATCAGTGTTGATTTACACCTCGTTGTATCCAAGCTAATCTCGCAATGTATTTTCCAAATTTTAATACAAATCTTGATATTCACGTTGCTTTATGCGCACGCGCACATAAAGATTTACGCGACTTTAACTATTTGTTCAGTGTTTTAAAAGATAACAGTTGTGTTCAGTTATGTGAAAGTGCTGAAACAAGTTTAAAAGACTGGTGTCGTCGATTTTGCTACCGCATTTATGCAAAATGGACACAGTCTGGAAGAAGCACAGATAAGTTTCGGAAGAAACATGAGATTTGGCTACAGGCTGCCATTCAATGGCCGGAATTACAGAATGAAAATATGGAACCTTCTACAGAAAATATAAGTGACGTCATCGAGCCCATAATTTCTCCTGCTAAATCTGATGCTTCAACTTGTACACATCCTAGTCCTCGTAAATCTTTTGAGGACCTTAGTAACCGGCAAAAAAGAAGACGCACCACTGAAGATAGTCTTTCATGCAGCAGTAGCAGCGCTGAAATTATGTTTTCGGCCGAAAGGGCGCTTCAAAAGGCAGGACAAAGCGATACAGCTTATGTTATGAAATACTTGACGGAGAATCCAGAAGAGGCCTCAAAAATCAAAGCCTTCATTGAAGGTAAATCAATTCAGGTACGGGAAATATCCCCTTTGAAGGCATTGGCTCTTTATGTATCGATGAACTTATCGAAATGGCGCTATAACACTCTTCGGGATTTCAACACTCAAGAAGGAGCTCTTCAATACCCGAGTTACTACATGTTGGTTAAAGAAAAAATTAAGTGCTATCCGGCCAAAGAAGATCTCACAGTTACAGAGAGCTCTGCAAAAATCAAATTACAAGCCTTGATGGATTTAACCTCAAGAAGACTTATTAGGTCGTTAGAAACCCCTGTTGATCCCAATCAACAGCTCGTATTGACCAGCAAATGGGGTTTTGACGGATCATCTAGCCAAAGCATTTATCATCAAAGGACGAGTGAAGATGAGCAAATCGATCTTGCTAGTAATTTTATGATTAGTCTTGTACCACTGCGGCTCGTCTCAAAAGGTGTAACAATTTGGGAAAACGAGCGACCATCTTCCACTTCATTTTGCCGGCCAATATTGTTTAAGTTTATAAAGGAAACCAAAGAAAATGTGCAGAGAGAGATGGCTGAAATCGAAGCAGAGATTGAAGCCTTAACTCCATCCACCATCACTGATGGAATTAGTGTCAAACACCAACTGCTGTTGACAATGATTGATGGTAAAATTCATTCCATTATATCCAATACAGCAGCTTCAGTGTGTGACATATGCAAGGCTTGTCCTAAAGAAATGAATAATTTAGAGTTAATCAAAGATAAACACGCAAACGAGGACATGTATAAATATAGCTTAAGCACCCTTCACGCTTGGATTCGCTCAATGGAATGCTTATTACACATTTCCTACAAATTAGACATAAAATCATGGCAAGTAAGGGGTGATATAGCAAAAAGGCAAGTTGATGACAGGAAGAAAAGAGTTCAAGAGGCTGTAAGAAGAGAAACGGGCTTACTTCTCGATGTTGTGAAACAAGGCAGTGGATCCACCAACAATGGCAACTCGGCAAGGAGATTTTTTGAAAACTACACTAAATCTGCTGAACTGACCGGAATAGATGCTATGCTTTTAAGAAAAATCTGTGTGATCTTGCAGTGTATTTCATCAGGAGAGAAGATCAACGTAACTAAATTCCGAGAGTTCTGCTTTGATACTGCTAAGCTTTACGTGGAGTTATACCCATGGTATTATATGCCTTCTTCACTTCATAAAATTTTAATGCATGGGCCAGACATAGTTCAGAACATGTCAATTGTGCCCATTGGTTTTCTATCCGAAGAGGCATCTGAGGCTAGAAATAAAGATTTTAGAAAATATAGAGAGGGGCATTCTCGAAAGCATAGCAGTATCTCATGCAATGAAGATATTATGCACAATCTTTTACTGTCTTCTGATCCACTTGTTACAAGTATCCGTCCAAAAGGAAATAAGTTTGTAAAAAAATCTTCTTTTAAGGAATTTTATGAGCTTACGGATTCTGAGAAAAGTGATATCGAATTTGTTAACATAAATGATTTAGCGGACATCGATTCTGAATTTGAATTAATTGATGATGATGATGATGACGAAGATAATTAAATGATGTTATTGTTTTAAAATGTGTAACTTAGTAAATTAGAGCTTACATCTTAATTATTTATTGTACTTTTAATGAAACTAGGTAATTTATTATCAACTTACTTAAAAGTCATACTCTCATCAGTTCTTGTGAATATTTTTGTTAATATATATTTCTGTATATATATAATATATTTATAGACCTCTTAATAAGTCTGTCTGCGGTTTAAAGTAAATACAAATGGGGAAAAAACGTTTTTTTTTTTAAATTTTCATTTCCTTTTATCCCAGAAAGTGCACATTTGGCGCACTATGTGTCTTAGTATTAAATATAGCTCTTAGTAATAGCATTACGATATTAGAGACCGCTACTTGAAACAAGCCCGGAATCAGGAGGGAGAGAGCTCAATACACTCATTTTCATAGTAAAATTTCACATTTTCTCAAATTACTCCCGAAATATGGGAGTTATGAAGAAATTCATCACCACAATTTATGAAGGCATTAAGTAATCGAATAAGATGGCATCATTAGTTTGTCATAATTTTACTCTTATTTTTCGGACATGTCTACGTCCAACCGCTCCCATACATTCGTTCCACTGTGCGATAAAGCGAATATCCATACTAATAAAGATTAACCTGATAAGCTAAAACGTGCACCTGACCATTCAAGACAACTGATAATATTTTATTATATCCTTTGCCTTGACTCCAACTGATAAAAATATACATGGAGTGACTCGACAAACTTATGATGGAGTAGACTGATTAAATTAATTAATTAAGCATTTTTATACCCTTGAAAAGATGGCGGGATGACCTGGTAAGGACGGCTGGAAAGACCATGGACTAGACCAAAAAAGAATAGGGAGAATTGGCAGGGGTTCTACAACTATCACTCTGAAACAAGGCTACCTATCCTTACTTATTACGAGTATTATAAATGCGAAAGTAAACCGATTTAAATGAAATTTGGTACACAGATAGTCTCGAGCCTGAGAAAGGACATAGGCGAAGCCGCGGGCGGAAGCTAGTAAGTAAATAAATATAAGTATTTTTATAGTTATTTATAACATACTAGCTTCAATTCAGTAGTTTTGGCGTGAAAGCGCTACTGACAGACAGACAGAGTTACTTTCGCATTTATAATATTAGTAAGTAGTATTAGTTAGTAGTTATTAATATTAGTAAAGCCTAATGTGTTAGCATTATTCATCAGTAAGTATACACTATATTGAACTTGAACCACAATAGCACGAATCTGTGCAAGGTGGCAGCCATCTTAGGGTTTACAAATGATTTTAAGATTATCATGTTACTTACAGTTAAAATGATAATCTTAAAATCATTTGTAATACACAGTTATATAAGGGAGCTAATTTAAAAAATTGGCAGTAAACCCAGTTGGTGATTCATAAAACTAAGTATTAATTTGAAATAATTATCATTTAGAACCAGTCATTATCATTAGAATATTAATTAATTTAAATTACATTACATTTCTTGATTCTGTTTATGAATCATGTGACGACTTATTCAAATCTACTCAACAAAAACTATGATGCATGATGTGATTGTAATTAATTAATAATCTGAATATGGAAAAGATATGCCATGCATCAATTATTGATTTATTGATGACAATTTAATTATAAATGTTGTAAGGAAAGTTTTAAGTATAAATTTGAATGGCTATAAGAGTAGGGGAAGACTAAAGAAACGATGGATGGACTGTGTGAAAGATGATATGGCTAGAAAGGGGGTGACTGCCGAGATGACGACTAATAGAGAAGTATGGAAGAAAAGACATGTTACGTCGACCACAAATAACGACAGGAGAGGATGATGAATTTAATCAATTAAACTCAGGTTCAAAACAAAAACATATGTCTACCGATTCCTAGATTGATACTTAGGCCGCTTGCACTAAAAACAGTTTTGTTTCTGACAAAAACAAGACATTTATTCAAACTAAGCTGAGAATCAGCACTTTTTGAATGTCAAAATTACATGAGACAGTCCTCGGAAACGCCCCCTTTACCCTTTCCTTGTGGTTTGGCTGGGAAGAAGGGGCGCAACTAACTCCTCAACAGCACAGCTGTAAGTTCAGTTAGAAGAACTTGATTCAAGAAGTTCAAGACATTGTTATGTTTAAAATTTGTTTAGCTTTAAACACATTTAGTGATTTGTGATGAAAACAGGCCTAATCATTCTATGTTCTATGTTAGGGATTTGGTTTCCGCACTTAGTCCTAACGGTGGACCATTGTGCGTGGCATCATGGCGGCCGTTTGTGGTTATTCCAACCAGCCCACCTCCCTCCAGAAGTTAATTAGATCTCCTGGTGCCGTATTGTCAAGTATTAATGCCACCATTTTTCCAGTGTGGGAGAGAGACGTAGCTAGACAAGGTCGATAGCACTTTCCCATTTCCCAGTGGAATAATGATGCCATTAATACTTTATAATACTACCCCTGATCTCTTCAGAACGTCTATGAAAGATCTGGGTGACACTAGGGTTTCTTTCCTGATCTAGGGTAAGCCCGTTTCAAAGAGCACGTGCGCGACGTTTTCCTCAGCCTCCATGCAAGCCCTGCAAGGAGGACTGCTCGTTATACCTATAGTGTGAAAGTGTTTGTTCAGTGAGCAGTGTCTCGTGATGGTGTGATGGTCCCCGTCATTTCAGTTAACAGCCTAATCATTTCAGTTTAAAAATATCATTGTAGTAGAAAAAGACCTCCATCCATAACTATCTGTTTAACTGCTGCAAGGCATGCTTGTACTTCAAGTACAGTACGTATTCCTTTGCATTTAATATTTTGCATGCAACCAACCATCGTTGTTCGCATAAGTAATGAGTTGTCGGCTTGCATTGTCAAGTTCTTCATATTAATTGTTTTATTAATATTTTTTTGCTAATAAGTATGCTAATTTAAAGTTTTGCATGTTACGGAATGTTTGATTGTAATTTTACTTTATTTAATTGTGTGTTTGACTTATGAGAAGCTTATCAGCAGTATGCAAGAAAGAATTGGACAGGAGTGAAGTTATATAGGTTTGGATTGAACAGCACCGATATTGAGTAACACACTATCAATCACAATCTGAATGATATTGCTAATCCATTGCTTTTCACAGTTCGAAAAACTTGTCTGCTCAACAACGTAAATAATGCTATGAATGTTGTCGAACTGTCAAAAAGAAAGACATTGCTACTGTAATGTGTTATGGAATTACCCTGTAAAGGTACAGTTGAACCAGCTATTTGGTATGCAGACAAAAATATATATAGGCTGAAGAGAATAAATTCTTCTTTGTTTCTCTTTACCTAATTATAATGAACTGTTTATCTTTCTAATAAGAATCAAAGTATAACAAACATTATTCATAGAAGCAACTAGCTTCCACCAGCAGCTTCGCCCGCATGAACTTTTTATACATTATAGCCTATGTTACTCAGTGCTAATATAGCATTCTACTGCATGCCAACGCTGAAGAATAGACAAAATAAAAGATAAACAATCCTATCTGTTACATTGTCTATTTTTCCGTCGACAAAACCCGCTTCTATGGTTGTCATGCAACGTGTGCTGATGTAAGAATTTTTTAAATTGGTCTATTTGTTTTTGAGTAAGCATATTCATTACAAACAAGAATACAAATGTTTTCTTTTTATAATTATTAGTGTTGATAATGTTTTAAATTCTGTACAGTAGTCATGCAAAATCAATACTTACCAAGATATTAGCATACAATTATCTATTGACTGTACATACTACTTATACTATCACTTTGGCTGTATGTTAGTTATCAGTGCAATGTTAAATGCTGTCATAGTAATAATTGAGTGCCTACTATCAGCAATAGATAACAAATGATACTGGCCATCTACTGCAGTTTACACTGCAGATTTTACGCTTTTTTTAAGACCATAGAGAAACTTGTTAAGACCCTAGCCTGTGTAGGTTTTATTCAAATTTAATGGTGTCTATGTAGGATGTGATTTGTAATGTAAAATAATAATTTATTGAATAAATATACCTAATCATCTTTCAGTTTTCCTTATTTCTGTACATAATAGGGAAGTTAATACAATTTACTAATATAATACAATTTAAAAAAAACACTGTCACTACCGTAATAATAACCAACCTACAGAAATAATAATATTGAGGGCAATAATAATCCATATAAATGAACAAGTTATGTTTGAATTTTAATAAAAATCAAGTATTTATTCAAATTCAAACATATTTATATTTTTTCTTGTAGGAACAGGGTCAAAACAGTGTATTGATCAATACATACACGATGGTTCAATCCGATCGTACCGAAGTCGCCGGTTTTAACGAGACGAGAACATCGGAGGCATTGAGCGAATACCACGGACCACACGCGGCCTCGGAGAACACACGTTAAAAACGCGAACGCTAGCATTCCATAAACGGCAACCTGTACCTACATCGAATAACATTTTTACGAATAAGCATGAAATTTGAAACGCCGACAAATCAAATCCGATCTACCATTAAATGAATGAAAAGTAATAAACATACCTGTTCAAACTGCTCCTTGATCTCAGTCCTCTCTTCGTCGGTCAATTTTGAATTATCTGCCATCGTCACACAAATAAAACCACAAAAACAAGGATCACATCGACAATGTAACGAGTGTTTGAAAAATGCTTATTTCACAGTTCACTTACGTACTAGCAAAGTATGTATAAAAATAAAAATGTAATATAAATAAAAATCACAGCACTCGACAACTAGTGTAAGCGAAGGAGGCGCACTTTAAAATTACCACACGGTCTCGCAACGCGATAACATGAAACGAGTGCAAATTATAAATACGTCAAGTCAACCGACCACTGCGCAAGGGCTGTGTAGTGAGGGGGAGTGGTCGATCACTTATTTTAAAATCAATATCGATGAAATGAGACTGCAGCAGTATGTGTTTGCATGGTTTTATTGCAACTTTGCAAATTAACACTAACGGTGCGTTTGCACTGGCGAAACATTCACTTATAAACATATTGAAATCTCTATTTTGTATCAAACATTGACAGAAAATAGAGATTTCAACATGTTTTTATGTGTTCATATTTCGCTAGTGCAAGCGCACACTAATATCACTACGAAAAATTTTTGGCAGTGATACATTCAAAATACACGATGGATGCGAATGCGATGCTTCGGACGCTTCGCAATCGCAACGAAAGCACAGCATTGAGTGAATTTGCGTATCAGTCACTTAATCAGTGCGCTTCACAAGGTACTTTGCGGTGGGCTTACCAGCTACGGACAGACATACTCATGATTGACTAATAATTGTTTTAAAGTAGCATTTGTATCGAAAGTTTCGACACACATGCTACTACTAAATCATAATGCTTGTAAAATATGCTCAAAAATAAATAGTAATTTGATTTTCGTTAATTTCGGCGTGCTGAGGCGCAATTGGAAGGGGACGTGCTTCGAGCACGACTGAGCAAGTTTGCTTATGAGCATGCTTCATTATATTTACCTAAACTAGTATTTTAGTCATGTTTCTAAATCGAAAGAATGTAATTTTTCTTACAAACTGTATTTCCCGTCTTCTGCTGATTTATGAAAAATCAACTTCTAACTAAGAAAAGAGAACGAAGCTTAAAAGTAACGTGTTTATTTCTAGTAAAAATGTGAACAGCTGCAAGTTCTTCTTATGACCATGTGTGTAAATTGTTAATTGTTAATTTAACCATCCAAAAATATCTTACGGTACTTTCTCAATAAGTTTACTGGAAAAATCATCACATTATGTTTTTATCGACTTTATTTTTTCTTTTATATTGAACATCACTATTGATAGCGTTCCTGTTTTGTGCAAAGTTGCTAGATGCGATTAAAATATTTATTAAAAATGAAATTATCAGATTTTTTATTTTCAAGAAATAATATTACACTCCTTTATTCCTTCGTACAAAATGGACATCTTTTTATTTATACCTAATATCTTTTTGTAATGACAATTGTCGTTGACTAAAAAGCCTATTATTTAAGTTACGATTTATTTAACAAGTAAAAATGAAATTGATATAACCGCCATCTATTGACTAAGTTTTGAGAGTTTAGCGTAGAATCTGGGCATATTCAATTGCACTTAATTTTGCTACTCGGTACTAGATGGCGCTATAACACATAATCTAGAAAGTTCTGGAGTATATTTAGTTGTACTGCTCTGTGATTGGCTGAAATAAAGAGCAGGAAACTTCTACAAAATTCGATGCAGGTGTGGTCAAGCGAAAAATGGGTCGAATATTTTGTTTTGAATTGAATTAATCAATCAATCCTTAATCTGCAATCCTTACGTTAGCTACATTACCAGATGATGACAAAATATGATACCCGCATTTTATAATGTTGAAATTAGTTTATTCTACTATAAGGATTGTAATCTTGTCATCTTGTTCATCACGATGCGATGCCGCGATGTCATGTTTATTACGTTCACATACCACGATTATAATGGTTTATGAACTTGTGAAAACCCAGACAATCAAAGAATATTCTATCTTTCTAAAATTATGGAATTATGTTTTAAACAAAATTACCAAATTTCATTATGAAAACCAATTTAAAGATGCGTTACAGCTCCGGAACGAATTAATAAGTCGTTAGATCTCAATATAATTTCTTAAATAATAATAATAATTTGATAATATTGTAAACTGAGATCCAATTCCCGTATTTTTAAGAACGTTCGCATTCTAATTTGACTCAATTTATCAAATATCGAAACGAAATGAAATGGCCTTCGGAAATTACTATCTCCATTATAATTATCTAGTTACTCCAATGAGTAAGTGTTAACACCATTTAAAATGTTGATGTATTTTTATTGCAGAATAAATAAATAAATAGGAATCGAACATGATATTATATAAAATAAAAACTTCAAATATTGCAAGCGACCCGTAGGTTGAGCTCCGCTACAATCGCGAACATTCTACAAATGTCTCGTAGATGGCGCTACCAGTTAAAAACAGTTGCTCGCGCCGAAACGTCATCAGTTCAAATTGAACAAGCGAGTGTGAAACAAATACAAAGCAATTCGTAGACGAATTTTTTTGCGATTAAGCTGCGATCCTACAAATTCTAACTAAGTTTTGAAGTTATCCAGTGAAAAACGAATACAAAAAAATGTCCCTGCTGCCTTTCTTGTTTGACTACGAGTTGAACCGTCCCCGCCTCATAGAACAGCAATTCGGCTTGGGGCTGACACCAGAAGACATTTTCCACGCTACCGGCAGTCATGTGATGAACAGGGATTACTACAGACCCTGGCGCCACCTCGCAGCAGCTGCCAGAGACGTCGGCTCTAGCATCAAGTCGGACAGAGACAAGTTTCAAGTGAACCTTGACGTGCAGCATTTCGCGCCGGAAGAAATCTGCGTGAAGACTGTCGATGGCTACATAGTCGTCGAAGGTAAACACGAAGAGAAGAAGGACCAGCATGGCTTCATTTCCCGTCAGTTTACCCGCCGCTACGCGTTGCCAGAAGCCTGTGTACCCGAGTCGGTGGAGTCTAGGCTGTCTTCCGACGGCGTTTTGACGGTGACGGCTCCTAGGAAGGTGCCTCTTGCTGTCCAGGGGGAGCGCAGTATTCCCATCACACAAACTGGGCCGGTGCGCAAGGAGGTCAAAGATCAGGCCAATGGTGACAAGTGAAGTGATGAGTTCTCGTGTTTAATTTTAGTAATTCCCCAATATTTTCTTTGTCTAAGACTGATTGTTTTTAAGCTAATAAATAATTGTATTTGAATTTAAAATCTTTTCTTTTTATCTGTTTTGGGGTGTATAAAGCCTTTAGTCACAGTCTACCATAGATATCCGGTATCTACCTATTTGAGCAGGCTTAGATAAACGCAATTTGTTGAAATTACCAGACAGACAACAAAAAAAGGACCTTACCTTTTTTTGTTGGGCTGAGAAACTTACATAAAAAACTTCTAGCTTGCTTCAATTGGTATACGCCAAGAGCAAATAAAAACATTCATCCATCTCAATCTTGGGAAATCTGCAAACTCTGGCATTTACGGTGAACACGAACACATCCTCGATAACGGATCATGCGCAATTGAGCTCAGTAATGATTTGCCAGCTCAGATTGGTTGGTCTGAGTTTGCCAGATGAACAGTTATCAGAGTTACAGGGAACTGATTTATGGATGACTGACTAGCTTCCACCCCTTCCACCCGCGGCTTCGCCCGCGTGGTATGTCGATAAAAAGTAGCCTATGTCCTTTCTCAGGCTCTAGACCATCTGTGTACCAAATTTCATTTAAATCGGTTCAGTAGTTTTGGCGTGAAAGCGCGACAGACAGACAGACAGAGTTACTTTCACATTTATAATATTTATTTATTTGGTACACCAACAGCAGTACATACAAAAACAATTAAAACAGAACAAAAAGATTTAAAAAAAATACTGGTATGAATGCCTATTATAGGTATTTATACACAGCACACCAATATTAGTAGGAAGTAAGGATTAGTAAGGAAGTAAAGTACTAGAACCTAGAACAAAGCTGTAAACCCTACATGTACCTAAAGGCGCGGATCCAACGCGGCGCATGTTGAGCACGAAAAAAAAAACTTTTTTCCGTCGCTGATATTACGCATGGTTTGGGATCATTTCAATATGTGCACATGATAAAGACACACTGTATGCTCGTGAATGTACATATTATAAGTATTATAACTATACGTGTACACACGGTTACAAATCAAGCTATACATTTCCAGGTTATGATGTTCTCACATTGTATAGGATTTCCGTACAATGCGAGGTCAGCTTATACTGGAAATGTATAGCTTGATGTGTAGCCGTGTGCACCTATGTACTTACCTATTTATATTTCGCTGTAAATTCAACTTATTTTTTGTTTTTCTCATTCCTCTAATAGTTTTTATTCAGGAAAAATTGCAGTGACTAGAATTCCCCATTGTGATAAAAGATGGTCACGAGATTACGATGATAGATTTATATAAGTAACAATGTAGATAATTTTGTTTAATTCCAATGTTTTTTATTTTTTATTTACAAAATGATTACCTATTCAAATATTTAATTATAAAATTGTAAGAAATTATAGGTAGGTATTGCATGTTTTCATTATAAAATGATGTTTTCATTTTTTGAGTTTTTTTTTTTATCTAAGTACCCATATAATTTTATTTAAAAAATAACTGATAGTATTTGAAATTGCACCACAGCTTTCGTTACCTACTTGGTAGAATATTATTATGTTGATTCAAGTATTCGGGGAGATATTTATGTTGCCAGTTTTGGAAATATTATGGTAATTGATAATAACCATGCATATCGCATGCATGGTTATTGTAAGAATTGATGATTCCCCTAGTAAGTATTTTTAGAATATAAAATATTAAAACTGTATTTAAAGCGTATTGATTTATAGTGCGTATCGGTCCTTTTTGACCTGACACCACTAGGATAGATTTAAAGCGTGTCTGTCGCGCTTTCACGTCAAAACTAATGAAATGTGGCACACAGTTAGTCTAGAGCCTAAAGGCTCTTACATACTGGGGCGATACGTCGCGCGACGCGACGCCGCCGCATTGCTCGCCGTGAGAAATAGTTTTGTTAAAATTCGCGTCGTGCGACGAATCGCCTCAGTATGTAAGAGCCTTTAGAAACGACATAGGCTTCTTTTTATCGACATACCACTCGGGCAAAGCCGCGGGCGGAAGTTAGTAACTTATATTTTACAGCATAAGCATAGCATAATCAGCCTATAATTTGCCCACTGCTGGGACACAGGCCTCCTCTCTGTGACAGGGAGTGGGCCGTAATCCACCACGCGGGCCCAGTACGGGTTCGTAGACGTCACAAATGTCTTCGAATGTTTGTTCTCAGACATGCCGGTTTCCTCACGATGTAATCCTTCACCGTTTTGAGAGCAATAATAAGGTGATGAAATAATTTATACAAAGTAAAGCGTACCTTTATGTATATAATCTGTATTTTGTTATGTTTATTTAGCAAATATGACTTTATACATTAGAATCAGTAATACAAAGTTGGAATTAAATGATTATCATAGACTAATAAAATAAAATAAAAGTAAAGCGTGTGTCAGGGTTCGAACCCACGATCTACAACTCGGTAAGTCGCGGCTGTTACCACTGGGCCACTATTTTACAGGGTTTGTTTATATTTTCATCACATACTTTCGAAACAGACCATAGAGGCTGATATTTTCAAAGATAACTCGTTCGAAATGCTTGCTAATGTCCGAGTAATTAGTTTAGAGGCAGCGGCTGTGTAATAGATAACTAACGAGTAACAAACCATCATCTGGGTATTATTTATCAATGGGGTTACCTTAATAACTTGGGCAAAGTGCAAAAATATCTGACATAGATAGGTGTACACACGGCTACAGACCAAGCTATACATTTCCAGTTTATGCTGATCTCGCATTGTATACGATTTCCGTACAATGCGAGGTCAGCTTATACTGGAAATGTATAGCCGTGTGTACAGTCAGTGTCACAAGGCGATTAACCTAAAACTGCTACTTTAATTTTTTCTGTACAAATCTAGGTACCTACTAGCTCATGCCCGTGGCTTCGCTCGCGTCGAAATTTTTTTTTTCAAAAAATTAAAAGTTGCCTACTTTGGGCAGAGGTTGACTACCTATTGGTGAAAAATGTGGTAATTTGGAAAATACTGATATTTTACAAAAAATATTAGAATTCAAATAATATTAAAAAAATTCAATCTACCTAGCCTTTCCCAACTATGTTGGGGTCGGCTTCCAGTCTAACCGGATGCAGCTGTATACAAGTATTTTACATGGAGCGACTGCCTATCTGACCTCCGCAACCCAGTAACTGGGTAATACAATACCCCTTGGTAAGACTGTTTATCAGACTATCGGGCTTCTGACGACCCGTAACGACTGTCAAAGATCTACAAAAACTACCTTTTGGAAGGGGCAACTAGAATCAGTTCTATTTGTTTGATTTTGACGTTCAAAAGTGCGTATTTGAAAAAAAAAAATTGATTTTGGTTTTGACCACCAATGACAGCCAGGACCAACGGCTTAGCGTGCTTTCCGAGCCACGGAGGAGTTTCGGTATGTAAAGATGGTCACCCATCCACGGATCAGCCCCGGCAAGCGAAGCTTAACCTGTTAGATAAAATCGGGTGGCTGTTATTACTTAGCCACGAGCTCCTCTTTCAACCTCTTTTCTCCGTTTTCCTCTTCAAATAATATAACAACCCTGCAAATATTGTAAATCCACAGAAATTATAAACTTCAACAAAGGCAGTTGGAATATAAGTATTTGACAACTAGAACCCGGTTATAATAAAAAAAAAAAAAAAAAATTGCACAGATAAACGATTTAATAACGTAAATGATAAATGATGATTTTTATTTCTGTAAGTAGGTTTGTACAAACACTTTTACACGTCAATCACATTTTTAAAACTAGATGAGGTCGGCGTTTCCTATCTGACTACTCTGAGAAGAAAGGCCGAAACAAACTCAGACGTCACAGTCTCTTTTAAAGTCCAGACATAATCTTGGTCAGATCATGTGAAGACCATGTAGATTGGTGTCTGAAATGGACTTTTGAGGAAAGAACCACACAGATTGAGTGGACCTGTCCAGTCAGTGCAAGCATTTGTCAATAATCGTGCAGCTCAACTCCAATTTTAAGGAGCTCAACGATTTGACGAACAGTACCAAAGAAAGGACATTTGGTTAGGCCGCATAAATTGCTCAAACTGCCAAACCATGATTAATTAAAACTAAGGAAAAATTAATACTAAAAAAGAAAAGAAACAACGTAGACAAGTACAAACAAACGTAGGTAAGTATGTAGTAAAAATTCATATGCATTGCCGGAAAATTGGGCCAGTGTCATCAAGTTAAGGCTCCCGCAGACAGACGCGACGTATCAAGAGTAGAACAATTTTTATGAAAACAATTTCTATGGACATTGTTCTAAAAGAACGCCGCCTTTAATGTTGCTAAAATTTTAAGGACATTGGTATATGTATTATTATTTAAAAAAAACTGTGTAGGTAGTAGGTACCTAAAATAAAAAATTACAAATATAACCTAACAATAATTAGGCTATTTGGACGTAGTTAAACGAAAAGGATCCAATCCACATATAACTTTGTGTGGATTGAATCCTTTTCGTTTAACTATGTCCATTTATATAAATGATTACATGACGTCATACCTATTATCAATAAAAAGGTAGGGTACCTGAGGCTTTGAGTTATTTTATAATACATTAGTAGACCTTGTATTTTTAGAAAAATATTGTGACCGCTTTTTGAATACATCATCATCTGCCTAGCCTTTTCCCAACTATGTTGGGGTCGGCTTCCAGTCTAACCAGTCAGTCTAGTCGCTTTTTGTATACATAACGTAATCAATTGATAATTCAATTGGTTGAAACTAGACTGTTTTGCCAGTATCAATCGCCCATCTTAAATAAGGTGACGCGAACCGTAACTCAGACCAACAAAATAAGAAAGACGGAGCATTACGTACATCAAAAGTGAAGCCACCTTTTTATCTATGTGTATGTAAAAAGGGTTGTCATTTGTTAAAGTTTTTCCCTATAATTTGGGGAATAATATTTTGGGTAGGTTAATATTGTACGAGTAAGATATTGTTGAGTATGGTATTGTACCTCAATTGTTAGGAAGGATTCCGAAAGAAAACCATTTTTTTTACATCGCAAAATAAAATAAAATAACAATTAAGTACAAAGTGCATTTACATACAGCCCTATCGTCAATGGCTACATGAGGCAAATCTGGTAACTCCTACAAAAAAAAAATACACGATTAATGGCAGCTTTTGATTAAAACCTTAGGAAGATAAATGAAGAATTAGGAGTTAGGACATATTTGAACAAACGTACAGCCAGAACTTTGTGAAACTGAGTTTTCAGCAATTACGTAGGACGATGGAAATAACATCTAAAAAATAAAATTTGGTACAGTAGTATTTAAATTTGCTAGAGTAAGCTGAGAAACTAACTAAAATAAAATAAAAAATACAGTCTCGTGTTTAATTACTGTTTTGATAAAACCTCATTTTTGTTTTTCAAATTTTATATCCGCTTTTGATCACACTGCGAAGTCCACGATTAGTTGAATAAAGGTCATTATTATCAAAATGATCGGAACAAACCACGCTGGTTTTCGATGGCAGCCATTCTGGATCATTCCGACTATTTCTTATAGCTACTATCCATTTACTTTTATTTTCAATATTACTTGGAAATCTAAAATATTAAATACATAAAAAAAAACGCATATAATTACTCGAAATAAAAAATATCGAACGGGAAAATTTCAAATCATATTATGGCAACCCTCGCACTTTAAATGTCACTGTTTTCGTTCGTTCATTCGTTCAGGTTTTTGTTCCAAGTAACCTAAAATTCATAGTTAACTAAATTAAGAAACGATGTTATTTGAAGTACTTCCATGTGAAAAGTGATTCCGTGAGACTTTTTATGTGATTTGCTATTGTTTTTACAAGTTTTCACTACACAAGAAGGCATAATTCTATTTTTTTTATTGAAGTTTACTAGACGACGACTCGTGACGTACTAGGAGCGATGAGCATGGTTTTTGTGTAGGTGTGTGCGTGAGCCTGTGTGTTTACTTGCAGGAGCATAGTTTTGTGGCTACATGTTTGATATAGGTAATGATCCGTCTTTCTTTTTTTGTTGGTCTGAGAACCGTAAGGGCTAGTTTGAGGTGGCGCGGAAAAAATATTCCTGGAAGGACTTGAGAGCACTGGGACCACATGACTCTGACGTCATAGTATATCATGACTGGGACAGCATAGGATAAGTAAAAAACAAAGTAGGTGAGTTTTAATTTCAATATACTTCTTCTTATATGCTGCCAAAGTGATGTCAGATATTTTTGATCACAACGAGGTATTCTTCTAAATTTAACGGAGTAGGTAGGCAGATACATACTTTATACTCAGACCAACAAAAAAAGAAAGACGGAGCACTACCTATATCAAACGTTTAGCTACAAAACTATGCTCCTGCAAGTAAACACACAGGCTCACGCACACACCTACACAAAAACTATGCTCATCGCTCCTAGTACGTCACGAGTCGTCGTCTAGTAAACTTCAATAAAAAAAATAGAATTATGCCTTCTTGTGTAGTGAAAACTTGTAAAAACAATAGCAAATCACATAAAAAGTCTCACGGAATCACTTTTCACATGGAAGTACTTCAAATAACATCGTTTCTTAATTTAGTTAACTATGAATTTTAGGTTACTTGGAACAAAAACCTGAACGAATGAACGAACGAAAACAGTGACATTTAAAGTGCGAGGGTTGCCATAATATGATTTGAAATTTTCCCGTTCGATATTTTTCAGTTCGAGTAATTATATGCCTGTTTTTTTTATGTATTAAATATTTTAGATTTCCAAGTAATATTGAAAATAAAAGTAAATGGATAGTAGCTATAAGAAATAGTCGGAATGATTCAGAATGGCCACCATCGAAAACCAGCGTGGTTTGTTCCGATCATTTTGATAATAATGACCTTTATTCAACTAATCGTGGACTTCGCCGTGTGATCAAAAGCGGATATAAAATTTGAAAAACAAAAATGAGATTTTATCAAAACATTAATTAAACACGAGACTGTATTTTTTATTTATTTTGGTTAGTTTCTCAGCTTAGTCTAGCTAATTTAAATACTACTGTACCAAATTTTATTTTTTAGATGTTATTTCCATCGTCCTACGTAATTGCTGAAAACTCAGTTTCACAAAGTTCTGGCTGTACGTTTGTTCAAGTATGTCCTAATTCTTCATTTATCTTCCTAAGGTTTTAATCAAAAGCTGCCATTACTCGTGTAATTTTTTTTGTAGGAGTTACCAGACTTGCCTCATGTGGCCATTGACGATAGGGCTGTATGTAAATACACTTTGTACTTAATTGTTATTTTATTTTATTTTGCGATGTAAAAAAAAATGGTTTTGTTTCGGAATCCTTCCTAACAATTGAGGTACAATACCATACTCAACAATATCTTACTCGTACAATATTATCCTACCCAAAATATTATTCCCCAAATTATAGGGAAAAATTTTAACAAATGACAACCCCTTTTACATAGACATAGATAAAAAGATGGCTTCACTTTTGATGTACGTAATGCTCCGTCTTTCTTGGTCTGAAACTTTATAACGCAAGAAATGTCCGATATTATTGCATTCTAAGAGGTGACAGATCTTTTTGAACTCGATGCAACATCTTATATTTTGACGTCACTTATATAGATAGTTTTGGTGTTCCTTCGATGTCACACATACTATATATGCCGTCATCTTGACGACAGATAATCATGGATGAATCATAAAATCAGATATATGATTACCGCGCTTTCTATAGTAATGTATTTATGCATGTGACTGTACGTAAACGCATTGAAAAAAAAAAACAACCGACTTCCAAAAAAATCACGAAAAATAGTGTATAATAATAGTCGGTGGCAAAAAACGAGAATTGAAAAGCAAAGACACTGACTTCCGAAATTAAAGTTATTTTTGACTTTTTAGTGATTTTTTTGGAAGTCGGTTGTTTTTTTTTTTGAAAAGGTTGTTATTTTTCACCTTTTAGTTGTGGTACCTACCCCACACAAATTCGAATACCACTACCTGCTATGTAAATAACAGTGACGGAGTCAAATAAGATATCATCTACATAGACTAAGTGGAAAAAATACGTAATTATTGAAGCTAACTCAAAACATATCCAAGCAAAGTTAATAAAATTTATATGGGACCACCTCTGAAGCATGACCTACCAAACAAAAAAAGAATCATCAAAATCAATTCATAATTGGCGGAGTAATCGCGTAAAATACATACAAAAAAAAAACCATACAGACGAATTGAGAACCTTATTGAAGAAGTCGGTTAAAAAATTAAAAAATCTACCACGTGTGGTTTTAAAATAATAATATTATGCAAATAAAAGTAACAAAAAATTATAAATGTCGGGCATAAAACCAGTTGACACTTAAAACATGTTTCCAAAATATTATGTACCTATACTGAGAATCTGTACTCGGAATCTGGATTTGTGACCGCTTGATGGCAATAGGCTCGCCCCTATTAGATGGGACTTAAACATAACTGGCGAAATGTGGGTGTATAGGTACTTACACCACTGCTTAACCCATCGGCGATTACAGGCGTGATGTTATGTTATGTTATTACTGAGAAAAGTTTCGAATCGAAAGGACAAAACTCAAACTCAAAGCATTTATTTCAAATAAACCAATTACAGGCACTTTTGAATTGTCAAGGGGTCGGTCAGTCAGAAAGATGAAGCTAGTTGCCCATTCCAAAGCGTAGGTTCCTATGGAGAAGAACGGGCAAGAAACTCCACGGACACTCTTTTGAATCAGAATATTATTACAATATATTGGTTACATCATTCATGTTGACAATTACCAAGGTACTTGATATAAAGTATTGTTTTTCCATTAACAAACTAATTAGCCTCAAAAAGAACATAATGAGTAATTTAGTACCTACCTATGTTTATGGGCCTATGGGACTTACCATGGGCCTCGCACCCAGGAGGATAATTTTTTTCAGGGGCTATTCACGGACATTTTCCTCGAAAAACAAGAATAGATATTAGATGCAAGAGCGAGTGAGGCGAGCTCGAAATTTTTACTAAATACGCCTTTTATTGGTCTCAAGTTAAGCTAAAATTAGGAATAAAAATATTTGTCACCTCGTTAAGTGCGTAAAACCACAGAAACTCGATCCAAAACCGGTACGATGAAAATTACATTTTAAATAAAAAGTACAAAAATGTTGCAGTCGTAAAGAAAAATCAGACATTTAAAGCATGATGTAAGATTCAAATAAGAATTCGATTGAATACGATTCTATCGATTTTCCATTTTGATGCGTGCTTTGGGCCAAATGTTACTAATCTCCCTACTAATTCAAATTAAAAACCGTAATTTAATGTTATCATCATTTTCCCAACTATGTTGGGGTCGGCTTCCAGTCTAACCGGATGCAGCTGAATACCAGTATTTTACATGGAGCGACTGCCTATCTGACCTCCACAACCCAGTAACTGGGTAATACGATACCCCTTGGTAAGACTGGTTGTCAGACTTTCGGGCTTCTGACGACCCGTAACGACTGTCAAAGATCCACAAATGACAGCCGGGACCAACGGCTTAACGTGCTTTCCGAGGCACGGAGGAGTTTCGGTATGTTAAGATGGTCACCCATCCACGGACCAACTCCGGCAAGCGTAGCTTAACCTCATGGATCGACCCGTGCGGCTGTTATTACGTAGCCACAAGCTCCTCTCGTAATTTAATGTTATCACTAACTAAAATAAGATTATCATTAAAGGACCTTTATTTACAGTAAGGGCCAAAGTCTGGTGTGCCTTTAAAAAAATCAATTCAGAGTTTTATGTTTCTACCTTAAAAGATTTTTTTAAATTATAAATTACGCCGTACGTAAAGATGATAAGTAATGTTTTACTATATTAAGTTCAATAGTTACACTACCTACATACATAAGACTAGTTATGTGCAAGTTTACAACGCGCATTACTCATTTACTTCCACAATGTACTGATTGAGGAGAAAGAACAAGGATTTATGAAAGAAACAAGTTTATGTACGTTTATCCCTTTGCTTTTATAACGTGACTAGTAACTGGGGCAATAACTGATTTGCTTCAAAGAAATACCTGTGTGATATTGTAAATATTCGTATGCCTCTTTCAGCGGCCGATGTGTCCTGAACATAACTCTAATTACTCACCCTGGCAACCTTGTACCATATCCTACAAATAAATATCTTTGTCTTTGAAGAAAAGCTATTGTTAATCTAATTCAATGCCTGTGTGTTCCGAGGTGGTAGACATACGTATATAGAACTCCCCACATCGTCCCTTAAGTTATTTAAAAGGGGGCGAGCCTTCTGCTATACATTGTGCACAATTCAGACCCCGAGATGCTACATAGAAATTCCTAATGAGAAAACCTAGCAAAACTTTGCCCGAGCTGGGAACCTAACTCGACGCCATGTTGGGCACAGTTGCACTTACAACCTCTAGACCAAGGAGGCAGTAATTGGACTACTGTGTCAGTGAAGTAATTTAGCAGCATTTACCTAAGCATAACGTAAGTAATACCTACTACCGTGTCTGTCTGTGAGACCGCCTTGTTCTTCTAAACTCCGTAATGGATTTTGTTACGGTTTTCACCATCATTTAGAGAATTTATTCCGGAATGTATACTTATAAATACATTCATATTAACCTTACATATGGTAAAGAAATCCCGATGTTTTGTCAAGTAGTAAAAATTGTGCGAACCAGTGGAAGGTCATTAGTTCCTAATAAAATTCAAATCAAACCTAATGTCAGTTTGCACATATCCTAACACATGCAGCGTATTAATAACAACATCGTAAAAAAAACCGCATCATTAACACTCGCTTGGGAAATTTTCATTCAGTCTGCTTCAACACTATGGCTGCAACACATCACTACGAACTTCCACAGCCGAATAGCTTTTCAACTTAGTATTGAATCGATTATCTTGCGGTGTAGTTTGTTCAAGAGCTTGGCTTGTTTACAATTCATACATTAATATTATGTAATTTATTCCAAGAAATATATTTTTTTAGCAAAATATTATCATTGTTTGTCACAGGTTCGTTGAGTAATTTGAAGTGAAAGGTGGCAGTGAAAGTAGGATTTCGTGGATTTTGGAACTTTTTGCAAAGGGATAAAAATAGGTATGCTGGTATTTTTTCTTATGTTGTCTAATTGAAAAATTGTAGTTTATGTCTCTAAATGAGCAGTTATAATTAACGTCAGAAATAAATATTAAAAAAAAATTACTTATTGATATTTTATGCTGAAGATTCATTCATATAGGTACGTTTTTCGTAAATAGTGGTACCTATTTATTTAGTTGCTTAACAAAGTGGAAAAATACAAAACAAGAAAGACATGACGTCATAAATGCTTAAATGCTGAATACTGGTTCCGCCAACATTACAATACTAGTTAATAACTTAATACTATGAGACGTATTAAAACTCTCTTCTATTAATAATGACAAAAAAAGTCATATTATCCTACTTCCTACTAATCCTACTAATATTATAAATGTGTAAGTTTGTGTGTTTATGTGTTTGGATGTTTGTTACTCAATCACGCAAAAACGGCTGAATGGATTTGGATGAAATTTGGCAAACAGATAGTTTATAACCTGGATTAACACATAGAATACTTTTTATCCCGATATTCCCACGGGATCGAGACTTATGCGGGTGAAACCGCGGGGCGCAGCTAGTGGGTAATAAAATTTCTATGCAATTTATAAATTATAATTTTTCTCAGTTAGTTTTAATGATAATCTGGCAGTTTGAGTACTTCATGCGGGTTACCCAAATATCCTTTCTTTGATATTGTTCTTCGAGTCTTTGAGCACTTTAAGTTCTGTAAAAAAAAATCCGATGCCCTAACCCAGGTCATGTTTTACCCATGTACCAAATTTCATCCAAATCCGTTTAGCCGTTTTAGAGTGAAAGCGTAATAAACAAACTCACTTTCACATTTATAACATTAGTTAGGATTATACAAAATGGTAATCAACACCATTGTTCAAGATCAACACCCTACAGTAATTTTCTAAAATTATAAGAAATGGCGGAACACTTATCATAATTTTACATAAAAATCACGCCTGTATTTCCTGAAGGGACAGACAGCAATGTACCTATAGTACACATCCATATTTCGCCAGTTATGTTTAAGTCCCATGTAATAAGTGGCGAGCCTATTGCCATCAACCGGGCACAAATCCGGACTCCGGGCTGCTACTGAGAAATTTCAGATGGAAAAACCCAATAACACTTTGCCCGACCCGGGAATCGAACCCAGGACCTCATGCCCAGCAGTAGTACCTGCAACCACTAGATTATAGAGGCAGTCACACTTAACAATTGTGGTAAAACAAATAGCTTAGTTTTTTTTTTTTTTTTTTTTTACTTTTTGTAATGAGGTTTACACTTCTCTTATCAAGCTTATCAATAACTCTTTGTCGACCCTGAATGTTGTCCAAGGAATGATAATGATAATAATAACGGGCTTCTACGTGTTGGCTTCGGCCACTCGTACGCCTTCCAAAGGTCTGGGACCTCAGGAGCCCGAGATGTGTAAAAACATTTTCATAAATAATAATTTCAGTTTTATTCATTGTTAGGAGGGTCTTCTCTCTAGCTTGGACCCTGTTCCCGATACCGGTGGGCTACTATTTTTTATATTTTTATACTTACAGGTTTTTTTTATTTTAAAATAATATTATATGTAACTAGCTGATGCCCACGACTTCGCCCGCGTGGATTTCGGTTATTATATACTAAAACCTTACTCAAGAACCACTCTATCCATTGGTGAAAACAGCGTGAAAATCGGTGCAGTCGTTTTTGAGTTTATCGCGTACAGTACAACAGACAGACGCGGCGGAGGACTTTGTTTTATAATATATAAGGATTCATGAAATAAAGGAAATATTTTCAATTTATTTTAGGTCGACCCTGGTAGTTCTTCTTTTGTAATCTCTTATCAGCCATAATCACAATATTCGCCCTCTTTCGGTAAAAGTTGCTAAGTAACCATTCAAATATTGTGCAAAAATATTCTGATTTTAAATAGAAAACATGGAGTTTCTTGCCCGTTCTTTTCCATAGGTACGTACTTAGCTTTGGAATGGGCAACTAACTTCATCTTTCTGACTGACCGACTCCTTGACAATTCACGCATAACCAGCATATAATGTTCCCACTGCTGGGACACAGGCTTCCCCTCTTCGAGAGCGAGTGGGCCGTAATCTACCATGCGGGCCCATTGCGGATTGGTAGATATTAGATATCTTCGAATTTTTTGATTTTAGTATTAAACTCTTCCGATGTTTTCCTTCACCGTTTTAAGAGCAGTGGTAATTAAATTATTAACATAAAGTATAGCGCCTGTCTGGGTTCGAACCCACGACCTACAACTCGTAAGTCGGCGCCGCCGGGGTTACCAACCACTGTGTCCTAACTCCTAAAAATTCAAAAGTGCCTGTAATTGATTTAATTAAAATAAATGCTTTGAGCTTGTGTTTGAAAGGTTAAGAACAGGAAAAAGCAGATTTATCTACTATTTAAATACTGGCAAGATCTTCGTCTGCATATCTTTGACATTAATATTTCAAGTTTATAAAAGACACCAGAAACTATCAAACAAAACCAGAATTTAAGTATTTAAATGTTTATGAATTTTTTCTCGAAAGCATTTAAATTCGGCCTAGCTTAACTTTACATTTCCATTGAATTCTTTATTCTAACCGGTTTTATTTTGTGAAATATGAAGCGTTTGAAATTCTAAAAAGAAAATACTTACGACTGCTTGTCTTAAAAAAATATCAGCTCAGTTTCTTTTTCTTTAAAGAAAAATTAAATATTATAAAATCAAAATCTAAGTAATTTATTCAAATTAGGCTGAGAATCAGTAAGAAAGAAAGAAGGCTTCTCCCAAAACAGCCGTCCATCACCAGCTTCGGCTTTAGCTGGGAAGAAGTGGCGCAACAAACTCCCCAGCAGCACAGCTGTCTGTTCGGTCACAGAATAGTAATTAAGTTAGAAAAACTTGATTCTACATTACAATAATAAGTATTCAAATAAATTAACATTACGAGACACAGAACGTTAAATGATTTGCCATAATATGTCAGCTAATATACCAACACAATACAATGAAAACTACAGAATAATAAAAATAAGTATGTACCTACCTAAATAAAAGCCACCAAGCATAAAGGGCGTGCCCGCTTTCATTATGCAACGCTGCACCTTAATTGCGTAAAACACGATCAATTACAATCTGAATCCTTTTGAAAGAGATGGCTACTCAATCGCTTAAAAATGTTCAAAAAAAAAATCTGCTCAACAACGTAAATAATGCAATGAATGTTGTTGGACTGTCAAATGAAACATTAGTCTTAATCATTTACCGAAAATGTGTTACACAATTAGATAGCTGAATTATATTTATATACTTACTGGAACACAAAATATTATAAACTATTTTAGGACCACCGAAGTAAAATAAACTAACAGTTAATAACTGATTAATAACAATAACGACACCATGGTCAGCAAGATGACCACTACATAATAATATGCGGCCATAATAATATAGGTAAGATATAATATATTTTAAAGTAAATACAAATAAGTAATTGACTTAATGTGATAAACTGATTATGATAACTTTACAGTACATTCATTGTATATGTTACTGCTAAACCAAGAAAAACGGCAAATTTTGTAATGTCGAAACTAAAACAATTGCTAAAATTATTGTATTATTCATTTATTATAATACCGAATGCTCTGTTACTTGAGCTGCGTGCTTACCTAATTTTTTAACATATTAATGGACGAGTTTACGTTACAATAATAAATAAAATTAAAATAAATTCAAAACTATCAAATGTCAGTGAACTAGTTTATGAATCGATTGGTAGTTTTCGGTAGGTCTAATAATGTTACTCATATTACGTAGACTTGTTTTCTACAAATCATCTTGTTTTCATCAAAAATATATTATACGCGGAAATAAGTTACGTCGAGCAAGATAAGCGAGTACATTAAGCGATATAAAATATTATAAAGGTAAACAAACTCCTACAGCATGTAACAAATACCCTGTCCGATCCGAAAGGGGACGCAAATTTTCTACAGAGGTCAATCAATCTGCCTAGCTTTCTCTCAACTATATTGGGGTCGGCTTCCAGTCTAACCGGATGCAGCTGAATACCAGTATTTTACATAGAGCGACTGGCTATCTGACCTCCACAACCCAGTAACTGGGTAATACGTTACCCCTTGGGAAGACTGGTTGTCAGACTTTCGGGCTTCTGACGACCCGTAACGACTGTCAAAGATCTACGAATCACAGCCGGGACCAACGGCTTAACGTGCTTTCCGAGGTACGGAGGAGTCTCGGTATATAAAACAGTTTATATTTAAGTATTTACAATATCGCTAGTCCATGTCCGGACACACTGTATATCCCTTATCTCTAGACTCTAGGGTATTAATGAGACCATGTCAAAGAATCAACTGGCATATGAATTTGTTTATTTTTCATACAAAATAATTCAACATAGTCACTATTATATAAGTAAAAGTGACATAAAAAATAAAATTTCAATTTGGACTATTTTTGTTCATAAAAAAAAGCGTGTCAGCTCTTACGCACGACTGGAACTACTCCTTAATACGACTGTCTTTGAATATGCAATAGGAAAAGATGGTTTAAAAACAAAAACTGGCGAAATCTGGGTGTACTATAAGTACACCTCTGCCTAACCTTTCGGGGAATGTAGGCGTGATGTTGCTATGTTTATCTACACTAATATTATAAAGTGAAAAGATTTGCATTTTTGTTTGTGATGAATAAACTCAAAAACTGCTGGACCAATTTCAAAAATTCTTTCACCAGCACCCTAAATGCGTAATGCAGGATCGGTCAGAATTGGAATCGGTTTGAAACAAATGTCTAATCCATTGCTTCATAAGTTCGTAAGTTACGTTGTTGAGCAGATTTTTTCGAACTTATCAAGCAATGGATTAGACATTTGTTCGTGCATTTGATCGTGCATTACGCAATTAGGGTGCAGTAGCATGCTATATTATCACTGATATAACATAGGCTGTAATTTGTAAAGATATCACGCAGGTGAAGCCGCTGACGGAAGCTGGTTAGATATATTTTGCTTTTTATTTCGGCATACTTATCACGTGGTTCGCCAGTGGTAGATTTAACAATTTCTAAAAATAACTGCATATTTTATTTCAACAGGTTTTATCACTAAAATACTGGTACACGACCACGGCATAATTTATTATCACACTCAATGATGGAAGATTCGAGAAGATATTGTAAATATTAAGAAGGCATTGGTTATTGAACGAAGTCAAGATGACGAATGTATTGCAAGTGATAGCGCCGAAAGTCGCAGAATCTGCACATGTGTACAGACAGGTAATTTTAAATATAACATTTACTTGTGATTTTTCTGTTCCATTTACACAGTTATAAACCTTAACTACAATATCGTCGTATTCATGGGAAAACCGACTAAGTACCGATTTTTGACACACTGAGTTAAAAATACAGTTTTTCTTACAAAAACAAGAACTAGGTATCTAATTGTAAAACCCACTTTGCAATAAAAGGCATAGTTAAAAAGATAGTGAATGGGAATAACCACTAAAACGGGACTTTCTTTAAAAATTTAGACTGAAAACCAATTATTACAACATTATTGTCATTTTATATTTTATATCTTCGAATAAAAGGTTTTATCCTAATATATCTCTTTTTCATGCACAAAATGGGTACCAAAGAAACGTTCAGTTTCTTTGGTACCCATTTTGTTCATCTACACGCAAAATATACTTTCAGGAGTTAATTGTTTTTGACTTTAGTGAAAATTTTAAAGCAGAACTCAAATATAGAATTAATTCATACTTAACCGAAATAGTACTTTTTACTCGACAATAAATTAGTTAATACTAAAATAAAATAGAATGGCAATTCATATTAACTTGTATTTACTGTTTTTACCGTTAGAATCGACTATTTTTACGTTCGAAATAATCGACGGGAAAAACCGACTACGTCGACTTTTTGTGTTTTTGCACTGATTCATTGGACGCGTACGTAGACTTAGTAGTACTACAACTGCGCTTGCAAGTACTCCCAATCGCCTAGCAGCTGCAAGAAGAGCCCGTGGAGGCAATACAAAGTGTGGCGGTACCTACATCGCCACATTCGAACTACGCATCAAAGACCTGACGTCACACAAAAATCCTGACGTCACAAAAATCCTGCATCGCGCAATTAGAGTTTACCGTGCAGTGAACATATATACAAAAATCCAATATCAATCATTGGGCAGTTGCCCGCCAGACACAACACCCGTCTGGTAGGAGGATCCTCCCTTTTCAATGGTGGATGAGTGAACTTTACACCCTGTTCCTCATACCCCTAAATTGGTGACCCCGAATATGAACGTCAACGCAGCCTTCGTGCAACTATTCCAGCGTGACGTCATCATCATCACTCCCGCAAGCTTTCAGTGAGGCGAGTCACACAGCCAAGCCAACCTCCGAGGCGTCAACGGGTATCCTGACCACCAGCATGCAGCGAACGCGCATTCCTGGTCTTCACCCGCAGCCTCATCACCCCGACCCACTGGGGAATCACCTCAATCAACTCCATCAACTCGATCAACTCAATCACCACAATCGCCGCAAAACAGTTCCGACCCACTGCGAACAATGCGGCACCCGGTTCCGACTCACTGGAACCACAACTGGCACTGGCAAGCATCGCAAGATACAAGACTCAGCCCACTATCGACCTTCGGTCTCCGGAGGGGAGTGATGTGGCGGTACCTACATCGCCACATACGAACTACGCATCAAAGACCTGACGTCACACAAAAATCCTGACGTCACAAAAATCCTGCATCGCGCAATTAGAGTTTACCGTGCAGTGAACATATATACAAAAATCCGGATACTCCGACCAAACGGGTGTCTTGTCTGGTGGGTAATTGCCCAACGATTGATGTTGGAATCTTGTATAATGTTGATCGCGCGGTAAACTCCCATTGCGCGATGCAGGATTTTGTGTTATTTACTACACAAAAAGATACTAAATTTATCGGAATAATTACGACTTCCGAAATTAAAGTAATTCTTCACTTTTGTGTTTTTTTTGGAAGTCGGTTGTTTTTATTTTCTGAGTTTATTTTGGACATTACTGACATCGGTGAGGGAAAACATGATGGGGAAACCTGAACTTGTAGTTAATAATTTTTAGCCTGTAATAGCCATCTTGATCAAGCGTGGTTAAAATATGAGGCGCCTTTTATTTTCTCATAGTGGGTGATGAAAAGTAGAGTGTATCTCTCGGGCGCAAAATATTTTTTTGGCTCGGGCGACGTACTTTGAATCCCTCGCTACGTTCAGGATTCTACTAAAGAATCCCTCGCTACGCTCGGGATTCTACTCTAGAATCCCTCACTTCGCTCTGGATTCAAAAAAGCGCCCTCGCCGTAAAAATATTATATGCTCCCTTATGATACAATCTACTATTTAAAGTTCGTTTTTGTGTTGTATGTGAGGTAACAACCGTTATTCTTTCAACGTAAAAATTATTGATGTTTTGTTTTTCTGTAATTTTGACAATTAAACTAATAATGTTTCCAACATTTGGTGTTGTTTTATTTACACATCACGCCTGTATTCCCGAAGGGTTGGGCAGAGGTGTACCCATAGTACACCCACCCTAGTTTACACCAATACTAGATTTGAAAGGTTTTCTTAGCATTCTGATGTCCTCATTTTAAGTTACGATAATATCTAACTTGAGATAATATTTTATGTTTCTCTTCTGGCGAAAATGTTGTAGGAAAGGTAAGCATTAAAAGAAAAGCGGCTATGTGCGGGTCGGACTCGCTTAAGACGGTTTCCGGACCACTCTACAATATAGAACACTACATAATATTGATTATTTGTTGTTATTCCGGCCATAGTAGTACAAACTTTGTGAAAATTTCAAGTGTCTACTACCTATTACGGTGCAAAAGATACAGCCCTGTGACAGATGGACTGACGGACAAACGGAAAACGGGGCCTTAGTAATAGGGTTTCGTTGGCACCCTTTAGATGCAGAACCCTAAAAAAGAAGCATTTCAATCGAATTTTTTTCTAAGATGTTGTACTTAAAGATCCTTTATAGCTTATTTTATGTTTATTTTTCACAAATAAACTCTGGGATCCGCACAGACCCCACCCGACTAACTTTGTGATTATTTTGGCGCGACTAGCTAAAGGTTAATTAATCGTTGCAAAAAAGTTTGTGCTCGCGAGATCTACGCAGAGCTACTAGCTACTACCGGGTACCGGGCTTTATCTTGTAGATAAAGCCCGGTACCCGGTTGTCTATTTTAACGGAAAAACAGATGTAAAGTCGGAATATAAATACATATATGAGGAAAGGAAAGACAAAAACAATTTTTTTGCTAGTCAAATAATATTATTTATAGGTACTGTAATTAATTTTTCACGCACGAAGCACTCAATACACTGAAAATATTAAGAACTGTGTGAATTGGTTGCATTGTTATAATTATTACGAAAACATGGAAGTTGTAATGAAAACAATAAGTGCTATTCCTGGCTTTGGTAATAAAAATACAAAAAATATGATTTTGACTAAATAAAAACGCAATTCATGGATCGTAGCAGGTGGCGCTCTGTAGTTTCTGCCTACCCCCATGAAGAAGGCGTGAGTTTATGTGTTTAAAACCACAGAAAAGTGAAAGATGAAGAAATTTTCGTAAAAGTTCGAATCAGGCTCTTACGGAAAGAAAAATTTAAAAAATTGCTGGGAAAATGAAAAAATATTGGGAAACTGAAACTGCATTTTCTATGGGAATTTTGTATGTAATTTGGACAGTCCTACGTCTGTCGGGTAAACTAGATAAAAATAAATAATATACTCAATTATTTGCTCACTATTTGCAGATTCTGGCGACCTTTGCGGCATCCTTGCTGTCCCTCGCTGGAGGCCTCACATTCGGTTTCACAGCAGTCCTGCTGCCACAACTCCAGACTGACTCCAACTACCCGTACGATCAGAGCTACGACTCATGGATCGGTAAGACTTTTATTTTAATTTTATTGTATTGTATGGTAAACACCTGATGTTAAGCCATTGCCGTTACCTCTGGACATCTGCTGGATTTGTTACTATCCAAGAGACAGAGTTGAAATGTCCCATGTACCTGTATTCATACCAGAACCCAGCAACACTATTTGGCGGTAGATATGGTGGTAGAACATACTTCATCGGATGTGCTCCTTCATAAAAAGCTCAACTACTCTCAGGGATATGTGACCAAGTCGAAGGACATAAGTTTTCTGCACAGACAGAAAGGATATAATTATGGAGAGCCTTGTCCTGACTGGAGACCGATAATTCGGTAGAATAATAATTACTCTATGTCTATGTTCTATAGTTTTGGGGTTTGGTTTCCGCACTTAGTCCTTCAGGTGGACCATTGTGCGTGGGCCATGGCGGCAGTCGGCGGTTATTCTAACCAGCTCACCTCCCTACAGAAGCTGACTCTAGTGATGATCGTATTCTGCTGTCGCCCGAATTGATGGCTGCCGCTGTTCAGTCAAGTCTCAAAAAAACAGAACTAGATATGGATTGGTCATTGAAATAGAGAGAATCATCTCTGTTATCAGTTACTTTCACGTAGTTATAATTATGTTCTCTGTTTCAGCTTCCATCTGTCCGCTGGCCATGATGTTGGGGTCCCTCTTCTCTGGCGCCATGAGCGATGGCATCGGCAGGAAGATGGGCCAACTAGTTCTAATCGTTCCATTCACCATCGGCTGGATCATCATGGGCGTAGCCAATAACAACGCAGTCATGCTCATTGGACGGTTCGTCACAGGAGTTTGTACGGGATCCGTGAGAGCCAATAGCCTGGTCTATATCAGCGAATTGACTGACCCAAAATACAGAGCTGTTGCCCTTTTCTGGCCATCAGCAGCACTCCATATAGGGGTCATAGTCAGCCATACAGTTGGAAAATATTGTCATTGGAAGGCCAGTTGCTTCATCTTTACATTGCCTAATATTATAGCCTTTAGCATACTTATGTTCATGAAAGAAAGTCCACTGTGGCTGCTGTCCAAAGGCAAAATCGACGAAGGTATAGAGTCCTACAGACAATTCCGAGGAAATGGAGACAGTGTTGAAAAAGAACTGTCATCAGCTTTGGAGAAGACTAAAGAAAAAGCAGAAGAGATTACCACGTTTAAAGATATATATAATATCATATTTTGTAAACCATTCATGAAGTCTATCGCGACTATATTCTTACTGAACGTCTCATCACAATGGTGTGGTGTCAATACTATATCTTTTTACGCTCAAGAGATATTTGAAAAGACGTTCTCTGGAGATATAGATGCATTTATGTTAATGTTAGTTACCGATGGTATAAGAATCGCAGCAGCTATATTTATTTGTATGTTTGCTAAGGTTCTCCCACGTAAAATTACTTTCGTGGTTGGTAGTGTTACAACGACTCTTGCGTTGATATGCTTGGTAATATACTTGTATCTAGCTCCTGTTGGTCTAGTATGGGTAGCTATGTCTTCTATGGTTGTTTACATAGCTGTGGCAAGTGCATTGACATCCGTATCATGGTCGTTCATCGCAGAGATATTTCCGGCAAAAGTGCGTGGTTTTGGCTCTGGTTTAAGCTCAGCTATTTCATTTGTTTTGCTATTTATTTCTGTAAAAGTTACTCCAGAGATTTTGTATAGGTACGGAGAGCAGGTCATGTATGCTTTTTTTGCTGGTGTCATATTGTTCACTGGTTTAATTTTATGTTTTATATTACCAGAGACAAATGGTAGGAGCTTGCAGGATATAGAGGATTCTTTGTACAAGAAGAAAGGTGATGTAAAAAAGGATATAGGAATGGTCACTTTGCCAGACTCATCAGCATAGGGTTACGTAGAAAAATGATAATTAGTTGTATTGTAGGCAATATTGTAAGTCGAGTTTAAATATAAATAAATAAAATGATAATAATTTAAAATAAAATATTCCTTGTAATAGAACGTATACACCACGTCAATGCATGTGATAAAAAACCTATTAGGTGCATGCTCTAATCTAAAGAACATGTTAACTTTCTTCCTAACGGTAATTTCTTTGAAATAAAGGAAATAGTGATCCCACCTGTTTTTTTTTTTTGAAGCCACCCTTTTTTCTGTCTCCCTGATTATTAAAAGCTGTAACTTAAATAGTAATGGCCTGATTGCATCATTATTGCCCGCGACTTCGATTGCAATCCAGGATGAGAAGTAGCCTATGTCCAGGTCATGGTCTACCCATCAGCCAAATTTCATCCAAATCCGTTCAGCCGTTTTAGCGTGATAGTGTAACAAAGAAACTCACTTTCGTATTTACATAAGTTAGGATAGGACTAGAATAGGATAACTTTTTATTTGTTACAATTACTATCAAATGTGTAGTTTATTATCGCAATAAGCCATTCATCATTATCATCATTTCAGCCGAAAGACGTCCACTGCTGGACATAAGCCTCTCCCAAACACCGCCACATCGACTGGGTCGAGATACACCGCTGGATACGAGAAGCTCAAAACCGGTCGAATATGCCATTATCTTTAAAATATTAAATTACTTTATTGTTCTGTTTTTATTTTTATAGCTTGTTATGCCATTTGTGATGAAATATAAATTATGGATGGAGAAGGAGAGGAAGGCCAAAGAAAAGATGGAAGAATTGTGTGAGGAATGATATGAAAGAGAAGGGAGTGAATGATAGCGTGACGGTTGACAGGGGAGAGTGGAAGAAGAAAACGTGATGGACAAGGGCGGCGAGATGATAAACTAATTTGTCAGAAATATTGTTTCTACCGACGTCTATCGTTACTCTCTAGAAATGATCATTGGTGGTGACGCTATTGGCTCAATATTGGCCAATTTTCTGCCAAATGAGGTCAATATTGAACCAACAGCGACACTACCAACCACCAACCTACTTAATTGGATAGTTGGTTAAATCATCTCAGTAGGTAGTAGGTACCTAGTAGGTACAAAAAGCGGTTTTTTTTAAATCCTATAACTCTAGGCTATTAATCAGACCATGTCAAAGAATCAACTGGCATATAAATTATTTTTCTATTTGTTTTTTTTTTCTAAGATATCGTTAGTCTCGATGTGTGTATCAAACTCAAACTCAAAGCATTTATTTCAATTAAACCATTTACAGGCACTTTTGAATTGTCAAAGAGTCGGTCAATAGTCAAAAAGTTGAAGCTAGTTGCCCATTCAAATTCGTCGATCTCTATTGAGAAGAACGGGCAAGAAACTCCAAGGACACTCTTTTAAAAATGTATATAGATATTACAAAATCCTGGGTACAGTATTCTATCTATGTTCCATTGATAGTACAAGTAAATCATTTTCATTCAAATCAATCATTCATATCTAAAGCTAAGAAAATGCGACGTTGTAATGTTTTTTATACTCAAAAGTAGTCAGAGTTTATTATAATTATTTTTTATTTTTTCACGTTAGGGTGTGTTTTACGTAAATAATCGTAACTTGGTCAAATTCTTTTTGAATCAACAATGAAAAAAAAAAAACATGCCAGTTGATTCTTTGACATGGTCTGATTAAAACACTAGAGTTATGGGTTAAAAAAAAAAAACACGTTGTATATATAGGTATGTAGTAGGTATTGTTGGTTATGACTTAGGTCCAATGCTTATTTAGAGATCTGTCTCTATTTAACTTTAAACTAGCTTCTACCCGCGGCTTCGTCCGCGTGGGTGTCGTATAATATCCCATGCATTATACATATATATTAAATCAATGATCCCAAGGGAACGTTCTACCGGCATTAAAAGTACGTATTAATCCAGGTTATAAATTATTTGTGTGACATCATCAGACCCATCACATAGCCGTCAACTACGCATTCTGTGCACCAAGGAAACCTACATGCAGCGAAAAATTCTTAAATTCATTAAAAACACTCCTAAGCGCCATCTTTTGGTGTAAGCAAGACTCATTGATACAAATGTTCTAAAAATATCGTAATGAAGCAACTCCGAGATTATTTCAACTGTTGTTTTTCGTAGGCGTTTCAATCAAATATAGATCGTCAGCTCAGACCAACCAAAATAGAAAGACGGATCACTACGTACATCAAACGTGTAGCCACAAAACTATGCTCCTGCAAGTAAACACACAGGCTCACGCACACACCTACACAAAAACTATGCTCATCGCTCCTAGTACGTCACGAGACGTCGTCTAGTAAACTTTAATAAAAAAAATTGAATTATGCCTTCTCGTGTAGTGAAAACTTGTAAAAACAATAGCAAATCACATAAAAAGTCTCACGGAATCACTTTTCACATGTAAGTACTTCAAATAACATCGTTTCTTAATTTAGTAAACTATGAATTTTAGGTTACTTGGAACAACAACCTGAACGAATGAACGAACGAAAACAGTGACATTTAAAGTGCGGGGGTTGCCATAATATGATTTGAAATTTCCCCGTTCGATATTTTTTAGTTCGAGTAATTATATGCCTGTTTTTTTATGTATTTAATATTTTAGATTTCCAAGTAATATTGAAAATAAAAGTAAATGGATAGTAGCTATAAGAAATAGTTGGAATGATCCAGAATGGCTTCCATCGAAAACCAGCGTGGTTTGTTCCGATCATTTTGATAATAATGACCTTTATTCAACTAATCGTGGACTTCGCCGTGTGATCAAAACCGGATATCCTAATAAGGTACATACAATTTAAAAAACAAAAATGAGAGTTTATCAAAACAGTAATTAAACACGAGACTGTATTTTTTATTTTATTTTAGTTAGTTTCTCAGCTTAGACTAGCTAATTTAAATACTACTGTCCCAAATTTTATTTTTTCCCTAATTGCGGACGCTTTTTACGTGCTTTCTATAGTCAGTGATTTTGTTATCGTGGTCTTCTTGAATTTAATAAAGTTGATTGTAAATATAATTAAGTACCTATTTTATTTCTAAACAATTTACTTAATGACACATACCCACGACGATGTTATGATTTACGCTTCAACAACCTTATAACTTAATTTTTCTATAATTTACAAACCAATTTTTTTTACATTCAATTTATAATTAATGGATAGTTCTAAGTGAAAGAGCGGAGCTTCCTAACACAAGCAATTCTTGATTAAAAGGTAATCTCCAAATCATGTATGTAAATGCACTTTGTACTTAATTGTTATTTTATTTTGCGATGTAAAAAAAAATGGTTTTGTTTCGGAATCCTTCCTAACGATTGAGGTACAATACCATACTCAACAATATCTTACTCGTACAATATTATCCTACCCAAAATATTATTCCCCAAATTATAGGGAAAAACTTTAACAAGTGACAACCCTTTTTACACAAACATAGATAAAAAGGTGGCGTCATTTTTGATGTTCGTAATGCTCTGTCTTTCTATTTTGGTTGGTCTGAGATCGTCAGTCATTACACTAAATACGATACATAACATACCTATGTGTTTTGAGGGTTCCGTAGTTAACAAGGAATCCTTATAGTTTCGCCATGTCCGTCTGTTTGTCTGTCTGTCCGTCTGTCCGCGGATTAGCTCAGAGACAGTTGTTAAAAAAAAAAACATGAAAATAAGTTTTTTTTTTTCGCCTGTCCCATAGTTTGGGGTGTTGCTGGAAAGTTATTCAAAAACGTTGTGGGTTTGTGAAAACCATTTTTGGATTCAGGGATCCGTTTGCGACTTGGCCGATTTTTTATTTATGAAAATGCTGGCTTAATGAGATTTTCATTCATTGCTCTAATATATTTTTTGGCAATGTTTGCGAAAAGGTGACATTATAATTATGACACATGACACACCTGAGATTAGGTTAGTTTAGCATCTGTTGTGATTTTCTGTAAGAATAGATTACCTCACGACCCGTAGTTTTTTTTTTCTTTTTATAATTTACTAGCGACCCGGACCGTCGACTTGACAAAATATGGAGATTTCTTTAATATAAGTAAGTTTAGGTAATTCGGGCTGATAGCCGCAACTCCACGTCAAAGCGCGTATTTTAGCACGTACATATATATAAGTAAGTTTAATAGGTAATGTCTATACCGCATGTAACAAAAACCCTGACCGATCCAAAAGATGGCGCCTAGGTACCGCAATGACATTACTAAAAAGTACGTGACCAAAAAATGTTTTTTTTTGTGAAAATAAGAAAGTTATTACTATCTAAAATTTACGTTTTTAGTACCAAAATTACACTATTTTCACTATAAATTAGCAAATATTCTACAGAGATCGTAAGTTATGACTTGTAGATACCCGCTAAACGCAGCCCGCGGCCCGTGCAACCCATAGAAAAAATATCGCAGATTTTTTCTTTTCTTTTTTTCCAAAACGAAACCATGTAAATATATTCTTAGTATCCCACGGATCGGACATGTTTTTTTTACACGTATTAATAATGTATTTATGTATTAGTGTTTAATGTATTATTTTCAAAAATGTCTTACACATAATTGCTTAAATTATGTGCAAGGTAAAAGTTCTCCACAAACGATTGGAAGGTGACAGACCATTTCATTCAATTTTAATTACCAACAACACCGCCTACCGAGATATACGTATGTACGTAGATGTAGATATATGTACGTCATTTATCGAATGCATCGGGAACGTTCGCGTTCTAAATACTCCCGAGAGTGATGCCAGATCTATGAATCAGCGCACGCACATATATAAACGCGTCCCGAACGAATGTCCGTAGACCAAAAGGAAGCGTGCTAAAGATAACACAGAAAATGTCTCTGCGACCTTACCTCTTCGATTACGACTTGCCAAGATGGCCAAGGCGTCTTCTCAACCAGAACTTTGGGCTAACAATGACTTCTGAAGACCTGAGGTCGGCGTCTGTGAACCCTATCAGTCCAATCATCGCTGGAGTTCAACCCTGGTGGCCAAAAACCTCCGGGTCATCAATCATGGTTGACAAGGACAAATGGCAGATCAACGTGGACGTGCAACACTTCTCTCCAGATGAAATAACAGTCAAAATAAGTAACGGATTCATCCTGGTCGAAGGTCAACATGAGGAGAAGCCAGATGAACATGGATTTATCTCCAGAAAGTTCGTCAGAAGATTCAAGTTGCCGGAAGAAAGTAACCCTGATACTGTGGAATCCAGACTATCTTCAGATGGAATTCTTACAGTTGTGGCTCCTAAAAAAGCTGAAGTGGCTAAAGGTGAAAGAACTGTTCCTATTACTCACACTGGGCCAGTGAGGAAAGATGTTCTCGAGGATGCTAAAAAGGAATAAGAAGATACAGGACAGGACAGACAGCTAACAGCAGCCTGCCAGCTGCCTGGCAGTCTGTCATAACTGTCATAACTGACAGACTGGTAATTACGAGACTGCTTTTAATTCTATTAAGTTTCTATATTTTGTATTAAAATACGCTTTTCATTATTTCTGTTTTTCTCTGGATATCACCTAAATATTATGATTAAACCTGATATTTTTAGACTGTTACGCTAGTGAGTGGGAGGCATACGCATTCACATTCGATTTGTTTCTAAAACTGTTGCATTGCTCACGATTTTCTCGTCTGTCATACACAGGTAAGATAAATTACCATTCAATTACGAGTATGTGGACTATACATATACTGACCTTATTGGTGATGTTTTGCAGAAAGGTCAGGTGCGTAGTACTTTCAAGCGGCGAGATTAAAAAACAGACTAGCTAGAAACACCTGCGATATTCCAGCAAGGTTAATCTCTTAATAAGCATCATTGGACCAGTCATAACCAACAATCCAATTAAGTATAGGCACCTAGGTCTGTTTTTGTCTAGACTAATTTGACATTTCAAGTGATTGTTGTTTGTTTTTTCAATTTGCAGTTTGACATTTGTATCTGTCAAATTAGTCTACGAGATTAAAAAATAGACATATTGATGAAGGTATTTACACAAGTTATCTGTCAAATCAAACAGATTGGGATGTTGATGGGGCCGAAAGGTTCAAGAGTGGCGACCGCATACCGGAAGACGTAGAGTTGGAAGTCACAAGGTGGACCGATGACCTGGTGAAGGCCGCGGGAATGCGCTGGATGTGAGAAGCACAGAACCGGTCGAAGTGGCGGTGCTTGGGGGAGGCCAATGTCCAGCATTGGACGTCTTTCGGCTGAAATGATGATGATCTGTCAAATCTGCGAGGTGATTACGAAACACACATACAATGACAATAGTTCACAGTGGGTTTAATTTTTAACCGACGAAAAAAAAAGGAGGAGTTAACCGACGAAAAAAAAGGTTTTTTTTTTTGTTTGTTTTTTATGTATGACCACGCATAACTTTCTAGTGAGTTGTCCGATTTGAAAAATTCTTTTTTTATTGGGAAGGGTATACCTCGAAGTTGGTCCCATTTAAAATTGGAAACTATAATCCACCCCTAAAGGTAGAAAAAATGGGGTTGATTGATTTTTCACCTGTGCTGACTGAATTTTCAACTGTGAACTGATTCTGTTGAAATTTCGCACAAATACATAGTTCTGATGACACAACCACTCATCATCAACTCCAGGTCTTTAACCTGGAGTAACCCCCTGTAGTACCCTGGAGTGGATGGTAACTCAAAAGCGAAAAATAAAAAACTTTTTTACAAAAAATTAAACCGACGAAAAAAGAACTGAAAAGCGAAAAATAAAAAAGTTTTGTCACTCATATTCATTGCGATTTACGTTGTTGAGCAGACGAATGAATTTTTCAAACCTATTATACAATGGTTTATTTGTTTAGTACACTTTCACGCTAAAACGACTGAACGGAGTTGGATGAAAATTGGCACATGGGTAGACCATGACCTGGAGATGGACATAGGCTACTTTTCATCCTAGATCGCAGACGAAGTCGCGAGCAACAGCTAGTAGCTTGATAAATAATGATGCAACCACGCCATTACCATTTACCTAATTTATAACTTTTAATAATTATATCAAAGAATTAAATATCCTGTTGGGTCGCTATTTCATTTACACACATCAACACGGTCTAGGGATATTTTTAAAAAAGCGAATTACTATCAATGTGTTATTTATTTATATGACATGTATATATTTAAAAGATACGTTATTTAATATTCTACCATTTTTTAATAATGGTTAAGGTACTTCGATTAAAATTTCAGGATTTTATGGAAAAAAAATGAAGCATAGACGGAAACCGTATATGAATTAACTTTTAATTTATGAGTAAAAATAGAAAAATCATTTAATTTGTGTTTATAAACTTGAAGTTAGTAGTCTGAGAAAGCGCCCATGATGTTCATAACACATCGGCAACGATTCGGCATGCTCAGAACAAGGTTGTCAATGTCTTGCTGCGGAATATTGTCCCATGTCCTTCTGAGGTGCGCAAAAAGTTGATCTTCTGTAGCCAGATTTTGAGGAACTTCCTTCAGAGCTCTTCTTTGCAGCATATCCCACGCATGCTCAATAGGATTTAGATCTGGCGATTGAGCAGGCCAGTCTAAGGCCCTAACATTGTGTGTATGTAACCAAGCTGCTACCGTTCTCGCCGTGTGTGCCCGGGCATTGTCGTGCATGAGCAGGAAATCTTGCCCCATTTGTGTTCTGTGGGGCAAGATTACGGGCCCCAGCACCTGTTGGACGTATCGTTCTGCCGTCATATTGCCCCGCACCCAAACGAGATCCGTCCGTCCTCCAAGACGAATTCCTGCCCAAACCATAATTGTTCCTCCTTGGTATGGGTGAACTTCCTGAGGGTTCTGAAGACGGCTCCATCGTCCAGGAACTCGCCAAACACGCGTCCTTCGTGAATCTGGATGGAAGCCGAACCTGGATTCATCCGTGAACAGCACATTGGACCATTGCTCACGGCCCCAGTCCACGTGGTTCCGAACCCATTCTAATCGTCGTCCACGATTGCCTCTCCGTAAAGGTGGGACCCGGAGTGATCTACGAGAGCGTAGATTGCTTTCATGCAGTCGCCTTCTTACAGTTTGGTCACTCACAAGCACTTGGTGTTCCACTCGCAGCCTTTGGACCAATTGAGTCGCCGTTGCATTTGGTTGAGCTCGCGCAGTAATTTGCAAAAATCGGTCTTGTCTGGGGGTAGTGATGCGACTTGGCCCCCGGTGCCTCTCCGCTACTTCACCTGTGGCACGATAGCGTATCCACAATCTTGAAATTACATTTTGGTGGGTCCCTATGACCTCAGCAACATTACGCTGAACAGACCCAGCTTCCAGCATTCCCACAGCTCGTAACATCTCCGCCCTCGTCAAATGTTGGCGTTGCATGGCTACAATACCTCAATTTTAACTTTATCTTTCGTTTAAAAATGAAAAAAAACTGTAACTAAACGTAATTCGTATTGTTTTCTAAATTTCGCTCAAATGAAAATTCCCTCTCCTACACATCAAGACAGATTTGTGCCACCGAAACAAAAGAATTTTCAAAAATTTGAATTTGGAATTAGTCTGAGATAAATTACAAACAAATCGGTGTATAAAAGATTCCAATGCGGCCAGTACTTTTCGAGTTATTTAATTGAGTATGAAATATCCCTAGACCGTGTTGATGTGTGTATTTCAAAGCAATGACCGTTAGGAAGAAAGTTAACATGTCCTTTAGATTAGAACATGTACCTGTAGCGTTTCCGAACGGAACCGCGCGCTGTCAGTAATAAAAAAGTTTGACAGATAAAAAATTGGGTACCTACAAGAAATATATTCTTTATTATAGTAGTCTGTAAAAGAAACAGTATTGTATAGTGCTCTGTGAGAAGAAATACAAAGCTTATACTGGAGTGAACCGCGTTTGTGTTACCTCACCCCACTCGTCGGTTCCCTAAATATCTAATAGGTTTTTTATCATAATACATGCATTGAGCGTTATGTATACGGTCTATTTCACATGGAATATTTTATTTTAAATTATAATCATTTTATTAATTTATATTTAAACTCAACTTACAATATTATATATAAAGGAAGGGCTCATAGGGCGTCAAAAAATTCTTCCGCATCGCTGTCAGCGGGAAAAGTGCCCAAAAGGCTGGCAGCATTGCCACGTTGGATGGCAATGCTGATTCTTTGACCTAGAAATTGTCCAGCCCTCTGGTCACATGAAGAGTCGACCAACCGCTTGGCGATGTCCCGAAATACTCGCTGACAGCGATGCGGAAGAATTTTTTGACGCTCTATGAGCCCTTCCTTTATATATAATGTTTTCCTTTGGTATAGTTAGTTAGTTCTTTAGTTAATTTAGTATAATAAAATGTTTTTTGATCATCAAATAGAATTAAAATACTTACAATATTGCCTACAATACAACTAATTATCATTTTTCTACGTAACACTATGCTGATGAGTCTGGCAAAGTGACCATTCCTATGTCCTTTTTTACATCACCTTTCTTCTTGTACAAAGAATCCTCTATATCCTGCAAGCTCCTCCCATTTGTCTCTGGTAATATAAAACATAAGATTAAACCAGCGAACAATGTGACACCAGCAAAGGAAGCATACATGACCTGCTCTCCGTACTTATACATAATCTCTGGAGTAACTTTTACAGAAATAAATTGCAACACATATGAAATTGCTGAGCTTAAACCAGAGCCAAAACCACGCACTTTTGCCGGAAATATCTCTGCGATGAAGGACCAAGATGTGGAGGTCAATGTACTTGCTACAGCTATGTAAACAACCATACAGGTAATACCTACCCATACAAGACCAACAGGGGCTAGATACAAGTATATTACCAAGCCTATCAACGCAAGAGTTGTTGTAACACAACCAACCACGAAAGTAATTTTACGTGGGAGAACCTTAGCAAACATACAAACAAATATAGTCGCTGCAACTCTTATACAATCAGTAACTAACATTAACATGAATGAATCTACATCTCCAGAGAACGTCTTTTCAAATATCATTTGAGCGTAGGCAGATATAGTATTAACACCACACCATTGTACTGCGACAAACAATAAGAATATTGTCGCCATAGACTTCATGAATGGTTTACAAAATATGATATTAAGTATGTCTTTAAACGTGGTAATCTCTTCTGCTTTTTCTTTAGTCTTCTCCAAAACTGATGACAGTTCTTTTTCAACACTGTCTCCATTTCCTCGGAATTGTCTGTAGGACTCTATACCTTCGTCGATTTTGCCTTTGGACAGCAGCCACAGTGGACTTTCTTTCATGAACATAAGTATTCTAAAGGCTATAATATTAGGCAATGTAAAGATGAAGCAACTGGCCTTCCAATGACAATATTTTCCAACTGTATGGCTGATTATGACCCCTATATGGATTCCTACTGATGGCCAGAAAAGGGCAACAGCTCTGTACTTTGGGTCAGTCAATTCGCTGATATAGACCATGCTGTTGGCTCTCACGGATCCCGTACAAACTCCTGTGACGAACCGTCCAATGAGCATGACTGCGTTGTTATTGGCTACGCCCATGATGATCCAGCCGATGATGAATGGAACGATTAGAACTAGTTGGCCCATCTTCCTGCCGATGCCATCGCTCATGGCGCCAGAGAAGAGGGACCCCAACATCATGGCCAGCGGACAGATGGAAGCTGAAACAGAGAACATAATTATAACTACGTGAAAGTAACTGATAACAGAGATGATTCTCTCTATTTCAATGACCAATCCAGTTCTGGTTTTTAACCTACTTCAAAAAAAGTAGGAGGTTATCAATTCGTCTGTATTGTTTTCTTTTTTGTGACTTGACTGAACATTGGCCGCAATCAATTCTTGCGACAGCAGACTGCGACCATCAAACTCGTTTCTAGTGTTTATTTATTATTTAAAGTTTTGTAGACTTAACAGCTGGTCAACCCAAAGCGTCTACAAACAAGTTACATTGTCGTAATATACGCCTAGTTACAATTTGTGTAATGTGCTACATATTATTATTATTAAGTACTAATGCTAACTTATAATGAGCCTAATTTCGTCGACATTAAAAGTGTGTGAGGTGGACATTTGCCGCAGATATAATTTTGCTTAGTTTGTCAGTGAAAAGGTCTATATCTTGAGTAAGTATGATCGAGTTGAGGAGCACATGAGTACGCCGCGTAGTTGCATTTCTTGTGGTGTTATGATGGGTCGGTAGGGTAATATTATTCTACTGAATATGCCGCTCCAGTCAGGATAAGTGTCTGCTTGTATTCTTTTTGGCTGTCTTTCTGTCCGTGGAGCAAACTTATTTCCTTCGACTTCGTCACATTGTAGGTATTTGTATTTCCAAGAGAGTGGCAGTAGCAGTTTTATAAAGAAGCACGTCCAGGGAAGTATTACCACTGTATCTATTTCAGCCGCTCAGCACTTTTGCTGTGTTCCAGTTGGAGGAACAGGGTTCCGGGACATAAGACATTTCAGCCGACTCTGAGAAAGCAGCGAATCCAGCAGATGTCCTGAGGTAGCAGCAATTACTTAACATCAGATGTTTACCACCCAATAAAATAAAATAAAGAAGTCTTACCGATCCATGAATCGAAGCTCTGATCGTACGGGAAGCTGGAGTCAGCCTGGAGTTGTGGAAGCAGGACCGCTGTGAAACCCATTGTGAGGCCTCCAGCGAGGGACAGCAAGGATGCCGCAAATGTTGCCAGAATCTGAAAGTAGTGAGCAAATAACTGAGTATTTATATTTATTTTTAATTCTACCGATTTAACCATGGCATGGAATATATAAAGCTAGGCACAAATTATAACCGCCGAGAGCTGCAGCGCTCCGTATTGCACCAAATGACACATCTACATTTCGTATGAGAGAACATGTTTTTAAACTACAATTTTAATATTGTTCCTGGAACAAATTCATCCCATCTACGAAACCCTTCAACCCTGCGTGGTTCGTAACGCGCTTTAACTTAATGGGTCGACCCGTGCGGCTGTTATGACTTAGCCACGAGCCTCCAAATATTGTAGTTACGGTTTATAACTGTGTAAATGAAACAGAAAAATCACTAAGTAAATGTTATATTTACCTGTCTGTACACATGTGCAGATACTGCGACTTTCGGCGCTATCACTTGCAATACATTCGTCATCTTGACTTCGTTCAATAACCAATGCCTTCTTAATGCTTACAATACAAAATCTTCTCGAATCTTCCATCATTGAGTGTGATAATTAATTCTGCCGTGGTCGTGTACCAGTATTTTAGTGATAAAACCAGTTGAAATAAAATATACAACGTTTATTTTTAGAATTGTTATACACCACTACCATATTAATATGTCTTACCGTGCGTTTGCACTGGCGAAACATTTACGATATAACATGTTGAAATCTCTATTTTCTGTCAATGTTCCATACAATTTTTGACAGGAACTAGAGATTTAAACATGTTTTGTTGTAATGTTTCGCCAGTGCAAACGCACGGTTAGGATACGAAAGACAAAAATATATCTAACTATTTTCCGCCAGCGGCTACGCCCACGTGACATCTTTATAAATTATAGCCTAAATGTTACTCAATGATAACATAACATTCTACTGGTGAAAGAATTGCTTAAATCGGTCCAGTAGTTTTTGTGCATATTCATCACAAACAAAAATATAAATCTTTTCTCTTATAATATTAGTGTAGATACGAGTAAACATAGCAACATCACCACGCCTACATTCCCCGAAGTCCCCGAAGTTATTCTGCCTGCCTAGTAATGCATTATTCGCTATTTGTATTTGTATATTTTTATTTTTATTTGTCTGTTAGTACAATTTTTTCTACCATGTGTTCATCGCTTTTTTTATTCAATTTAAATTCAGATTACCAAATTAATAATATATAATTTTAACTTTAAGCTACTTCCATTCCATTCCATTTAATATACATTTTGTTTATTTTTATTGCATGATGTGGTCTCCTATAATTGAGGGAGCACATAGTTTGTTATTCTTGTTTTTATATTATAGCATGTAAGGTGTATTCTTTGTTGGAGATCCTAATAAAATAAAATAAAATAAGGGTTAGGCAGAGGTGTTCCAATAGTACACTCACATTTCGCCAGTTTTTTTTTAAACATGCTTTTTTATACCTTCTTTTCCGATTACTTATTCAAAGACAATCGTATTAGAAGTAAACTCCAGTCGTTGGTCGGCGCCGACACACACACGGATTTTATGGGCAAAAATAGTCTGAATTAAGTAAATGTTTTTTTTTATATTTCCCTTAAGGGTATTTTACATACATTATAGTGACTTTGTCGAATTATTTTGAAAGATAAACTTTAAAAAACAACAAAAAAAATTAAAATAATTCTTAAGCCTGTTGATTCTTTGACATCGTCTCATTAATACCCTGAGTCAATGGGTTAACAAAAGGAACACACTGTATATAAGACAATATTGTCATCACTGTGTCTAGTTTAGTTTTCTTTTATTGTTTTTTTTTTTTTTGTAAATTGGCTCCCGGTTGCTATTTATTAATGTAATTAGTTATTATTTAACCTTGTCTTTGTATGTTGTGCTGTCTTTTGTGTGCATCAAATAAACGTTTTATCTATCTATCTATCTATCATAAGTTTACCTTTATAATGTTTTATCTCGCTTAATGTAGGTACCTACTTATTATCTTGCTCGTCGTAACTTATTTCCACATAAAATCGTGTTTTAATATATCTTCGATATATAAGGTACTATAAAAATATCTGCCACGGCTTTAATGGGAGGTAGTAATGTGTTTAAAGATTACAATACTGAAGAAATTTCGTACCCCGGCCCAGTTAAATCAATTTGAGAAAATAAAGTAGTTAAATAAACATTGACTTTACTCTGCATAACGTGGTTCACAAACTACGCGCGATGTGTCGCTTCGTCAATGAAAACAACTGCTATCTCTTTCCATCTGTTCTGTGAATGAAAACTGAAATCAGCTGACTAGTTCGTCACTATCTAATCTACTAGGTACGCAATAATACGCAGGCAAACGAGTGTTTTAAAAGTGCAATTACTCGTACTTACCAGCTACCGCATTCTTCCAAAAAACTGACGTAAATAAGATGATAAACTTCCCATCACACTTAAAACAGGCTTTGGACTGTCAAGTTAGTGTAAGAATCGCAATATGATGACTCACTTGCACACCAAACCTCTGCTGGTATAAGTTTACTGCATGCGCAGTTATGGAATTACACTCGCGGTAGCACAATACCATTTCAAGATATTCTTGATTGGAAAACCGTCGTCTGGGTGGCATTTTTAAAGAAAGCGCGCGCGATATTCCCGACGCTGACCGCTAAAACTAACTTCCGAGCGGGCGGGCGGGCGACTGGCCGACGACTGGCGTGCCGGGCGGTCGGCTAGCGCGTGCGACAAACGGGGTAGTGCAGGTGAAGGCGGGGGCGCGCGGGGCTGCGCTTTGACGAGCGAGTGGCCGGCGCGCAGCGGTATTGTTTGATAAGAATGGCAACAGTGTATGAACGGAGCCGGCGCGCGGCGTTTCGCGAATTGAATTCGGTGCGGTGCGGCAACAGCTTATTAAGTCTACGGGATGGTTTTATGCGAATAAATCAATATTTCAATTAATAAATATTTTTTGTATGAAAAAAAATATGACAAGTGATCAATAATTTATCTTTACTATTGTAATCTATAAACACAATACTGTCTCCCATTGCAGCCGTGGCAGATATTTTTATAGCACCTCATATATAAAATATAGAAAAAAAGCCTACGTAATTAATATGAATAACATTACTAGACCTACCGAAAAATACCAATAGATTTATAAACTAGTTCACTGACATTTGATAGTTTTGAATTTATTTTAATTTTATTATTATATCGTTTATTTATTTATTTCTTCTCACCTATTTAGTCCCTTAGACCAAATAAAAAACCAAGACGGAGCGCTGCGAACAATACAGTAAAGCATGCTAAAACTACACCACCGCTCTGTGCATACACGCTCACATGCACACATTTACAACTATTTACAATGACACTACAATCAAACTACACCAAACTAAGTGCACACATGTTTACGAAACCGGCCTCACGTCACTGTTGACAGCGCTCTGTCTTGGTTTTTTATTTGGTCTGAGTTTAGTCCAAGCTACCGTTGGTTAGGGCTGCAGAGAGAGGAACCTCCTCACAATGCGAGCCGTATCAAGGAGTACTGCCTTCTGAATCAGGCCATTGATCCAACCGCCTAACGAAAGCCTCGAGAGATGTTGGTCGAGGCTTTCCGCCATCAGGCCATTGGCCGTTATGACAACAATCGGCACAATGACAGCCGAGCTCACATTCCACATGTCGACAACCTCTTATGTATGTCGAGATATTTTATATTTGTTTCATTTTCTCAGCTTTCACGAGGTTCTCGTCATGTGGAATGGTAACATCGACTATCATTGCGCGGCGCTCTAATCGGCCTATCACCATTATATCAGGCTTACTGGCAACAATAGTCATAATCATTTTATTTATTATTATGGCCGCTAAGGTTGATCTAAAATCTAAGAGCTTCTCAAACCACAGCGATAAAGTTTGTCAACTAATTATAAACAGATAGAAATAACAGATTGTTCCTAACAATAAAACATAATCTGTTACTTAAAATAACAGATCCTCAAGACGATTACCGCGGCTGTTACTGTTAAAACTTCGGATACGATTTTCAACTTTAACGAAAAGAAATAAAGAAGATATTCAATTGAGATTTAAATACGTATTTATCATCCATACAAAAATAACAGGCTGTTATTTAATAACATATAGATATGATTTTCGACTTTAAACCAAAAGAAATAAAGAAGATATTCGATTGAGATTTAAATACGTATTTAGCGTCCGTACAAAAATAACAGGCTGTGATTTAATAACAGATATTTGGATCTATTATTTTTTTGTCACAGTAACAATGATAACAGATATCTTGTTGAACCTGTTACAACCCATCTCTAGTATAAACTGCTTGCAGTGCGGCAGTGCTTACGGTGACGGCGGTTCTTTGCGTGAATAATGAGGAAACTTGGATAATGAGTAATGACGGTTGAACATTTGCTCCTGAACACCACAGAATAGATAAAATATTATAAAAGAAGAAAATCCGTTTTTTAACTTTGCTTTGTAATTAGAGACATAAAATACAGTGATATTTTCAATTAGTCAACATAAAAAAAAATACCAAAATAAATATTTTTAATCCCTTGCAAAAAAAAATATTGGAAAATTCCAAAATTCACGAAATCCTACTTTCACTGCCACCTTTCACTTCAAATTACTCAACAAACCTGTGACAAAATATGATAATATTTATCAAAAAATATTTTTCTTGGAAAAAATTACATAATATTAATTTATGAATTGTAAACAAGCCAAGCTCTTGAACGAACTACACTGCAAGATAATCGATTCAATACTAAGTTGAAAAGCTATTCGGCTGTGGAAGTTGGTAGCGATGTTGCAGTCATAGTGTTGTAACAGACTGAATGAAAATTGCCCAAGCAAGTGTTAATGGTGTAGTTTTTATACGATGTTGTTATTAATACGCTGCATGTGTTAAGATATGTGCAAACTGATGTTAGATTTGCTGGATTGATAAATGCAAAACGTTTGTACAATCCAGCTCGTTAAAGTTCAATTATTATGTAAAACCGCTGAATGTCGTTCAGTTATTTTACAAAACGGAGCAGGGGTAGGTAGTATTATGAGGTATTAATGCCAGCATTATTCCACTGCTAAAACGGGATGGTGCTAACGGCCTTTTATAGCTCCGTCTATCTCACACTGGTGGCATTAATCCTTACTAATATTACAAATGCGAAAGTAACTCTGTCTGTCTGTCGCACTTTCACGCCAAAACTACTGAACTGATTTAAATGAAATTAGGTTCACAGATAGTCTAGGGCCTGAGAAAGGACATAGGCTACTTTTAATCGACATACCATACGGGTGAAGCCGCGGTCGGAAGCTAGAACTTCATAATACAGCACCCGCATTGCTATTCTGTAAACCATCTCACCGTGAAAACTTAGGTGAAGTGAGCGTGGAGTGAGCTGTCATTGTCATCGATACCTATTGATACTAAGGCAGTGACAGTTTACTCTAAGCTCACTTCACCTAAGTTTTCACGGCGAGATTTTTACAGAATCGACCGGCTGTTATGTAAAACCACTAGCGATTTTGTAAAACAGCGGATTCTATAATCCATCTGCGACATATAAACACTGGTGGCACGAAGGTCCAGGTTACAGCTATTCGGAAGTAGGCTGCAGACATACTCCAACGAGTGCGACTATTCATCATCATTGTCCCATGTTACTTTGCTATCGGCGCAACACGTTTTCTTCTCCCACTCTCTCCTGTCAACCGTCACGCTATCATTCACTCCCTTCTCTTTCATGTCATTCCTCACACAATCCATCCATCATATTCTTTGGCCTTCCTTTCCCGCTCCATCCATCAACATTTTACATTCATCAGTCTTTTAGACATATGGGTTTCTGTCCTCATCACATGTCCATACCAGGCCAACGGATTACGTTTAAACTTTTCTGTCACTGGCGCCACTTTTAAGCTTCGCCTTATGTACTCATTTCTTACTTTATCCATTTTTGTCACTCCACAGTTCCACACATCCATCTACTATTACTTTTACAACGAGTGCGACTATTACTTTTGGAAAATTAGCGAATGGGATTTATTAAATTCAAAGTGATATCGATTCTTTATTCTCTATTTTTATTCTGTTCTTCATTTGCTGATGAAAGTAACAATTTCGACTAGATTTCTCAAGACTTATTAAAAAACCAACGGCTGCATCTTGCAGGTATGAAATTGAAAATTGAGAAAATGGATCATTAAACTTAAAATTCCGTTAATTTCGTTTAATCCTCCTTAGGTATAACTTTCGGATATTTTTTACAGGGATTTTCTGGGACTTCGACTTGCGGCTCCGTCGGCGGAGGTCCAATCATATCATTTTTCTTTTCCACTTCACTCCGACCATACGAAATAGGTACCAACACCGTTTGGGCAGGGGTTGTCACATCTTTGAACGATCTTTGTGCTTCTACAGTCAGCATCCCTTCAGGACAAAGCGTACATTTGATCTTCGAAGTATCACAGCCATCAGGCAATTTGAATTTTCTTATAAACTGTCTCAAAATATACCCCTGTTGAGTATCTTTTTCCTGTTTGCCTTCAATGATCACGTATTCTGGGTGCACTTTCACTCTAATTTCGTCTTTATTGAAATGGTGTACGTCTACACATAGCTGAAATTTTTCTTTGCCAATTTTGATGCTGGGTCTTAGGCCTCTAGTATTCTTTAAGGAAGAGAACAGTTTTGGCTGCAAGCAAGCACCCAGGTTGGGCCTTAGAAACATGGTCTGGTGTCAATTTACTCCATTTTTGTGGTAATTTTATTTGACTGCAGGATTTTGAGTGAGTGACAATGTATGTCATTTTGATTTTTGATAGTTTGATCAGAAATGAAGGGTAAACTGGGTGAACGTTTTCTATAATAGTACCTACTTACTAATTCGCTTGGGTGAACAACTACTACATAAATCGTTTTATAAAATAAACTTAGAATTGGTAACAAACTCAGACCAACATTGGTCTGAGGTAACAAATACAAAAAAGAAAATATGTTTTAACTAAGGTACTTTATTTTTGTTTATTTGTTTATATTTTAGGTAGGTAAATGTTTAAAGGCTCCCACAGACAGGCGCGATGCGCCACAAGTAGAATTTTCGTAAAGTTTTCATAGAAATTTTTCCACCAGGGTCGCGTGGGCTAGGTAGGGTTTATGTTGTTACTGTACATAAGGGTACCCGACAGGCCGACACAAACTTACGAATAAAATATTTTGAACAAAATTGATTGAATGCTTTTCGTTAGAATTGGAGAATTATATGATGTATGTGTAGATATAGTAGGCTAGGTAGGTAGGTACATGCAGACAGAAATAGGAGTTTAAGTATGCAGTCTTCTAGAACCTAGAAGACTGACCTTATGACCAGTCATAGTGGGATAATACACTATCCTAACTATGATCATAGATCTATGAGTAAATAATGAAATTGTAAAATGTGTCTATTTTGCAATTTCATTTTAGGTATCTATGAATGACTCGTAGGATCTGTTATCTATCATAGACATGATAGTATCATTACCCTTAGGCTGTGCCCTTAGGTATTTTTGTAAGTTTCTAAATGGTGTAGGTACCTACGTAAGAACCTATTGTGTGTCTTGGAGATAGAATATAAATAAAAATACGATTACAAGTTAAATAATAAAGATAATAATTTATTAAGAACTTAAAAGCTAATTACAAAACAAATCAGTCTCAAACTATAAACTTTGGAATTGTAATACGAATACGAAAGATATTTAAACAAAAAAACGCCCACTCGATATCACTAGAGATCACAACTTCACTTGTCTTCGGTTCCATTGCTCTGGTCCTTGATCTCCTTGCGGACGGGTCCAGTCTGCGCGATGGGCACCTTCCTCTCTCCCTGGATGGCTTCTGGCAGTTTCTTGGGCGCTGTAATGGTGAGCACTCCGTCGGACGACAGGCACGACTCCACGGTCTCGGGCGCCGCGCCGTCGGGCAGCGCATAACGCCGCACGAACTGCCGGCTGATGTAGCCGTGCTCGTCCTTCTTCTCCTCGTGTTTGCCTTTCACCACAATGTACCCATCAGCTGTCTTTACCGAGATATCTTCAGGAGCAAAATGCTGTACGTCTAAGTTCACTTGAAACTTGTCTTTATCGCTTTTGATGCTGGATCCCATGTCACGATTGATCGAAGCCAACTGTCGCCATGGTCTGAAGTAGTCCTCGGAGAGCATGGGAGCTGCTACAGCCGTGAGCAAGTCGTCCGGTGTTAGGGCCAGCCCGAAGTCTTGGTCCAAAAGCCGGCTGGGCCAGTGGCTATGCGGATGCATGTGGCGAAAAGGACGGTCGTAGCCGAGAATGAATGGTAGCAGAGACATTTTCTTGAGTATTTGTAGACGGTTCTAGTTGTAGAGACGAGTACTCGCTTTGAGAACTTGTTTTCGCTTCAATTGCTTGATCACGAAATGTATGCCGGCCGGTGAGCGCGCCTCGTATTTATACTCGCTACAGAGCGCCATCTAGTTGCGAATAGAATTACTAGAAAATTCTCGAACATGCTAGTAGGCGTGGCGCATGGCACGTACATATGCACAGAATGTTACTCATACATTGACGGTTGTTGATAACAGCGCCATCTAGTGTCGAGTAGCTCGGTAGAAAAAAGTCTGTTAGCGCGGTGGCGCGGTCGATATTGGCAGCAACACATAAAGAAGATTGACTCACACATTAATAAAACAGAGTGTCTGTATACAATCGTATATGCGGAACTTCTAATATTTAAGACATTTTATGTACCATATTTTATGCAAAATAAAAATATTCTATTCTATTCTATTCTCGTTGCTAGGTAATAGATTTCGCGAACTTTCGTGAAGTTCGATAGCATTGCCGTGACAATGGTAATGTAATCTAAGTAAACAACTCGATTTTAACGAGAATAATCTGTTTACCTACCTACTCGGATGTTACTCATTATGTAGATAGGTACTTACTTAAAATTGTACGACTGCCAAAGATAATTAAAATGCATGTCATGTTTTGCATGGTCTTCTAATATTTGTTGCCTAAGTCATGTCTTAGTTCTTCTAGGAGCACATTTTTTTTTAACCAACAATTAAATAAGTACTTCGGTTTTTTGGTAGGTAGGTCTAGGTAGATCTTTTATATATATCTATAAACATAATATAAATTAAGTCACTTTTCGTGTTTGTCTGTATGTCGGCGTTGTTATTCTAACCGTGCGTTTGCACTGGCGAAACATTCGAGACAAAACATGTTTAAATCTCTAGTTCCTGTCAAAAATTGTATGGAACATTGACAGAAAATAGAGATTTCAACCGTGCGTTTGCACTGGCGAAACATTCACATAAAAACATGTTGAAATCTCTGTATTTTGTCAATTTTCACTTTAAATTTTCACCATCGTTTAGAGAATTAGTTCCGGAAGGTTTATGTGTAAGTATAATACGTCAATATTATAGTTATAAAAGACTAAGAAATATCTATGTATTGTCAAGTCGTATAAACCGTGCGAAACAGGAGCGTGTCGCTAGTAGGCAATAAACGGAAACTTGATCTAAAAATGTAACAAACATTCATTCTCTTTTCTTCAAATTGGTACCTATTTGTATTGTGTTGTATACTTACTACAAATAATGAAAAAAAAAAAAAAAAGTACTTATGGAGCACTTTTTATAAAATAGTAACCAAATTAAATTACTTACAAATGAAAGTTTCAGTCAAAGTTGGTAGGTGCGTAGGATTTATAGTGAGAGTAAATATTAAGTAAGTAGGTAGGTACCTACACAAGTTAGCTCTTGCAGATAAACGAAGGGCAGACGAGGGGCAGACATGAAATAAAAGTATTGATCGACGGCGAAGCACACTTGTTTTCGACTCATTGTAGAGAACTTCTTTAGCCGACTTAAAAAAAGGAGGAGGTTGTTACATTTAAGTAAAAAATTGCAACGTTTTTTTCTAGATAGTTCCAGCAAAGATTTTGAATTTACCTATTTGTTGTCTTGACATCTATTGTATTGCATGTTTCTGGATAATAATTATCAATCTAATATATAAGTACTTACCTAATTAATGATTGAACTTTAAAATTGTCGAAGATACTAGGATAAAAAAGGGGGTCTAAAGTTGGTCTAAAGCGGATCCTAGCTTATAATTTTGAAGGAAAATAATAAACAAAAAACTGAAATATCATAGACAATTCTTTTTAGGGTTCCGTAGTCAACGAGGAACCCTTATAGTTTCGCCATGTCCGTCTGTCCGCGGCTTAGCTCAAAGACCGTTGGTACTAGAAAGCTGTAATTTGGTATGGATATACATATAAACAACGTGACAAAGTGGTAAAAAAAAATTTTTTTTTAGGGTACCTCACCTACATTTAAAGTGGGGATTGTTTTTTTTTTCTAGTCAATCCCATGGTGTGGGGTATCGTTGGAAAGGTCATTTAAAAATAATGGAAGTTTGTGAAAACCATTTTTGGATTCAGGGATCCGTTTGCGGAATATTAAGCTTTAAAGTGCTAATTTTTGTTAGAGTCAAGTGTCCCCCCCCCTGCCAGCTAAATGGTTGGGTTTGGAAATGTGAAAAAATTCACGGCAGTAGTATATAATAACGAAATTAAAAGGAAAACTATTACCGCTACGTAGGCTCCACAAGTTACCGAGTAATAATCGACCAACATAAATTTGCAGTTGCAAAAACATGTTCTCCCATACAAAATGTATGGGAGAACAAGTTTTTCAACTACAATGTTAAGTTTGTCGGATAAATTCATCCTAACTACGGAACCCTTCATTGGGGGTTTTTAATGAAGTAGGTACTTAGGTATTTATGTTAGAAAATATATGAGTGTAGGTAAGTCGGCGAAATCTATCGAAAAAGGACAATTATTAATTTCGCCTGTTGTATTTTGTTAGTCCCATGAAATAGGGAGCGAGCCCATTAAAAATTATAATAGCATTCAATCCAGAAATACAATTAAAAAAAAAAACATTTGACTATTTTATTTACATACATAGGCGCTAAATGTCCAAAACTCCAAACCCTATTTCAAAATAGACTCTGCTTCACCAGGGTATAATTTAAAATGGTGCATTCAAATTAAAATAAGTTTTTTTTTGTGGTTTATGTTGGGCTAATTAAGTTTTATTTTTTATTCACCCCTTTTTTTTAGTATATTTAAGTAAATACCTACCGTAGGTACACCAGGTCAATTAAAAACTAATAAATTAATCATTCATTAAGATTATTCAAACATTCCTAGAAAAAAAAAGCTATCGTTCGTCGTTCGCATTCCAAAACCAAATTCAAACAGCTGTTAAAAACTATATGATCAGAGGGAGGTCGATGTTTTTCATTAGCAGCTGTTTGTGTATTGCTTTGTCCTTGAACATGACCTACAAAGTGTCTACGGAACATTGTGGAACAACGTCGAATGTTTATCGACGAAGAAGCGAGCGCCCGATATTCGCGACGTTTCGCGTCGGTCAGTAATCCCGATAAGGACGAGCAGGGCTGCTCAATGTGCGGGTCGGTTTTGCTTTCTTTGATTGTTTGTTTTTGACAAATAGTTTTTTTTTAAGAAGTAGAAAGTATTATTTTAATTGGAGACAATAATCTAGCATACCCATGAGCCGAGATAAATAATGTCCTTCTGCTACTCTGGGAAGAACAGAGGATTTTTGTGACGATGACCGCAAACCATACATTTTTTTATCGTCACTTGCTGTGATATCACTTGTTACTCTAAAGTGGAAAAACACAATTTAATTACTTATAAGTATTCTTATTTCATTTTAGAAAGACAGTTATCCATTCTTACCTCCTTACTAAAAATTATACTTTTCTTTTACTGTACCTTTTTGTTTTTTTTAATTGTTCTTTTCAGAGGGAATCCTATAAGAGTAAACTACCGTATATCATAATAATGTAGCAGATATGTAGCGACCATTACGACAATCTTTTCTGAAGTACTAGCCATGAATAAGATATTAAAATAAAAAATGTTTTCTAATAACTATCAAAATAATTGAATATACCTAATCCTACATAAACTATGGCAAAGTTAAAGATTCAAGCTTACGACCCACGGTTAAACGTCCCTGCAGTTTATACTCAACCAGCTGATTAATATTTTGCTTCGAGCATTTTCTACTTGATACGAGATGGCGCTGTTACCAATATATAAACACGGCGTAACGCGGCACCGGCATTCAGTTGAAAAACAAGCGATCAAACGACAAGTGAAGTGCAAGCGCTCTCAACGCTAAACAAGCGATTTCTAAGTAACTTTTTAGAAGGAAGAAAGTCTACATTACTAAACATTATGTCTCTGCTACCATATTTCTTCGACAATTTCGGCTTCCAGCGCCCTCGTCGCCTGATGGATCAACACTTTGGGCTGGCGCTAACACCTGACGACCTTCTCACTGTTGCCGCTGGACCTTTGCTGACGAGGGAATACTACAGACCTTGGAGACACCTCGCAGCAGCTGCTAAAGACCTGGGCTCCAGCATCAAGACCGACGGAGACAAGTTTCAAGTTAACTTGGATGTAAAACAGTTCGCGCCTGAAGAGATAACGGTCAAGACAGCTGATGGGTACATTGTGGTGGAAGGCAAACACGAGGAGAAGGAGGACGAGCACGGCTACATCAGCCGGCAGTTCGTGCGGCGTTACGCGCTGCCCGACGGCGCGGCGCCCGAGACCGTGGAGTCGTGCCTGTCGTCCGACGGGGTGCTCACCATTACGGCGCCCAGGAAGCTGCCAGAAGCCATCCAGGGAGAGAGGAAGGTGCCCATCGTGCAGACTGGACCCGTCCGCAAGGAGATCAAGGATCAGAGCAATGGAACCGAAGAAAAGAAAACAGAGTAAAGTTTTCTACGGTTTACCCTACCTTTTGTTGAATGGTGCGTGTTAATGTCCCAAAGTTAAGGCTTAGTGCCAGACTGATTTGTGTTTGTGTATAATTTTATTTAAGATATAAATGTAATATTGTAATTTTAAACTGTTATGTTTTATTTCCTTTCCGAATCTTAGTAGTTTTTTCAATATTTCGTAGTTTACACCCACGCATGACACACGTACTCCGTAGGTACGTGTGTCATGTGCAAGGGCGTAGTTGGGATGAATTTATCCAACAAACTTAACATTGTAATTTAAGTTGGTCAATTATTACTCAGTAACTGGTGGAGCCTTCGTAGCGGTGATAGTTTTCCTTTTAATTTCGTTATATATACTACTGCCGTGAATTTTTTCACATTTCCAAACCCAAATGGAGCTGGCAGGGGAGGTGACACTTCTAACAAAAATGTGCACTTTAAAGCTTAATATTCCGCAAACGGATCCCTGAATCCAAAAATTGTTTTCACAAACTCCCATTTTTTTTTTTAAACGACCTTTCCAACGACACCCCACACCATGGGATTGATGAGAAAAAAAAAAACAATTCCCACATTTAAATGTAGGTGAGGTACACTAAAAAAAAAAATATTACCGCTTTGTCGGCGTGGTTTATATGTATATCCATACCAAATTACAGCTTTCTAGTATCAACGGTCTTTGAGCTAAAAAAGCCTTGGACAGACGGACAGACAGACGGACATAGCGAAACTATAAGGGTTCCTTGTTGACTACGGAACCCGAAAAAAAGAACCGACTTCCACTTTTAAAAATAACACTACAAAGTGCAAAATTACTTGAATTTCGGAAGTCGGTGTCTTTGGTTTGAATTTTCGTTTTTGCCACCGACTTACGAAATTAAAGTTATTTTTCACTTTGTAATGTATTCAGCTCAGACCAAACAAAAACCCAAGACAGAGCGCTCTCAACATTGATGTGAAGCCGGTTTCGTAAACATGTGTGCACTTAATTTGGTGCAGTTAGATTGTAGTGTCATTGTAAACAGATGTAAATCTGTGTGTGTGAGCGTGTATGCACAGGGGACATAAAATAACGCACGCCCTTGGTCTTAATGTTTACTGTATTATGTATTATAAACTTTTACAATGAGTAAGTAACAGACATGTTTTTTTTGACACGGTAACGAGCACACACTTTTTTAACTGAACAATGCACTGCGCGGGAAACCGGCCGGCACACCCGTCGATTTTGACGTTGGTTTGACACTGACGTTTGTCAGTGTCAAATTGGCGGCGTTGGTGTAGTTTTAGCATGCTTCACTGTATTGTTCGCAGCGCTCCGTCTTGGTTTTTTATTTGGTCTGAGGTATTCAGTCAGTTCAGTTTTTTTTTGTAAAAAGTTTTTATTTTTACATTTGACTGTTAATAAAATTTTGACCATTTTCTTAACCTCGATAATCGTTGATGATTTTTCAATATCAATTTGAATGTTATTAAAATATTAATAAAATTGTTGGAGAGTTATAAAGATTTCACCTTCTAAATAAATACAGATGAATACACAGACTAGTTAGTCTTCAGACGGTAATCTCCCATAGAAGAAAAATCGCTTTACGATTTGCAACGTGTCATTGTGACGTTTATTTTATTTTTTTAATTCGACCCCTTCTGTCGCTCGCGGTATTATGAGACCGGGTATTTTTAGCAAACTTTTCCGAGCCCAGAATAATTTAAAAACTAGCCTTTTAAGCCTTTAACCAACTTCTAAAAAAAAGAGGTTCTACTGTAATTCAACCTGTGGTTGTGATTGTGTGTAAACAGGTGTAACTATAGCACACCTGAAGTGTATGTGTAAAAAGGAACATTAGTCATGTGATGAAAATAAAAAACCTTCAATATTATTTATAAATATTTTTATTGTTTTATATTTTACAAATGCTTTCTTTTGCATTGGTGGCAAACATTTGTTTTCCAACCTAAATACATCTGTGCCCTTTATAATCTTATTTATCACATTGCACCAATTAAATACTGCTAATTGAAGAATTAATTCTAGAAAGTATTCCTCAACAGCATCCCTGTGTCACATCATCACACAATCTAGGAAATCAAACAATACTTGGATCTTGTTTTATTTTATTTCTTTTATAATACCCGTTTGTTGGTTAATTTCCAAGAATTTGTTTGTTTCCTGAATTATATAGCCAAAAGTTCTTACGGCGTTTTCAGAAGGGTAGGTCAATTTTCTCATGTTATTTGAGTTTCTATATTCTCTTCCAGTTATCCATTTGCTGGCACATTTCGGCGAAAGAGACTTTTTGTTTTGTTTAAGATAACCCGCCTTCTTCGGACACTAAGCCTCGGAGTAGAAGGAATAACTGCATCTGTAAATAAAAATGTATAATAAATAAGTCAACAAAATATGAGTGTGCTTTGCAGATTGTAAAGTTTCATGCCCTTGTATTTATCGTAGTACCTCTGCAACAATTTTTTTACATTATTTTTATTTATTGCAATGTTAAATTACTCAATTACTTCACTTTTGTACAAATATATAAGGTACCCAAAATATTGTTAACAATGAAGTTGGTTAAAAAAATCGAAATGCAAGTGTCTATGCACTAACTGTTCCATGCTATCCATAACAATATAGTTTACATTATTTAAATTATTAACCATGGTAAAGGGCATTATTTGGTGAATACTTAAATTAAATGATTTAAAATTAAAGCTTCCAAGTGCGAGTCAGACTCGCACACAAAGGGTTCAGTACCACCATACAATATTGAACACTACATATCATTCGTTTTTTATATAACCCATATTAGTAATAGGGTCCCGTTGGAACCCTTTGGATATGGAATACTAAATAATATCTGTTTATGCTTTAAAAAATAATATGTGATGATATTAAGTTATTGTCTTATATTACTGGACCAAATAAATGACAATTACAGAATATGAGTTTTTTTACTGAACAATTTTTTAATTTAGTCCGCGTTAGAGCCTATTTTTTCCACATTCAAGACAGCAACTTAGATGGACATAGGGTACTTTTTATTTTCTTTAAAATGTATGACTTCAGTGTGAAATTCCACAGGGATATTCAAGTTTTGAAATCCAAATAGTAACTAACAATTTTTTTAAAGTGCATGATCCAGTTATTGCAGTTGTTGTTTGAGTACCTATGTGAGGAATGTATCAGAAAATTTATATTTTATTAAGTATAATAATAAGGTACTTACCAGTGATGTGGGCAGTGTCCATAGTTTGAAACCGAGGACTAGGAGTGCCACTGCTGATTTCGCTATCGGAAAACAGCGTGGGATAGGCGCCAACAAGAAGACGAGTCCTCTGTCCTCAAGTTTCGCAATTCTTCACTTGAGTCTTATCTCACACGGAAAATCGAAATAATTTAACGTTTTTTCGTTTACTAGCGCAATTCACAATACAGCAACTACGGAACATACTGCACGTTGTAATTTGCTCTATTACAGGTTAAAATTGAGAGGATAAGTTACGAAAATTAATCTTTTAAAGCTATAATGGCGCCGGGCCGGGATGTCACACGGGATGCACACAACCACAGACTACGAACGCTACGTCATAGACTTACACCAAACAAATATGGCGTCGATTGCACGGGCGGCAAAGGGGAAAGGGACGAGGGGCAGCTGTCACTACGACACGTTTCACCCATAGACAAATAAGTCTATTAATACCAGGATTTTTTGTTCTAAGATTACCAGCCGTGGATGAATATGCACAGATTTAGCTAAATCCGTGTGGCTGTGTTACTAATTCGCTTTAGAGAGTGATTGCGTAAGAATTTAATCTGATGTATTTGTTTACACTTGCATTAAACACTTTTTGAACAGATCATACGTATACCTCGACCAGGCTGGGTCAGGTAGGGAAAGGATGAAAGCAAACACCATTCTTGTATGAATCTTCTTTATTTAGCTACAACAAAATGACATAAGAGTCACAACGCCTGCAGGCGACGCCTGCGACGATAAACAATACAATTATATTTATGATATAATGTTTTAGTGTATAAAACAATTGTTTTCAATCTTTTAGAAGCTCAGTTACGCATATCACTACAGTGCTGTGTATTCACATTTTTTATTTATTTCTTCAATATCGGTTTGGAAAAGATTGTCTGTAAATTTTTGTTTGGAAAAGAAATCTTACAAAAAACCGTTTTATGTGAGTTTTTATAGTAATGTTGGTAGGGCCAGAAACTTAGCTTTCTTGTTAAATAGCATAAATAAATATTTTAACATCATCTTTTAAATAATATCTTCTTGTAGGTGATTGCTTCTTTTAATTAATTAAAATAATATTATTTAAAAGATGAAAGATTATAATTTGTGAGTAGGTACACACGGCTACACATCAAGCTACACATTTCTAGTATAAGTTGACCTCGCATTGTACGGAAATCCTATACAATGCGAGATCAACATAAACTGGAATCTTATAACTTGATGTGAAGCCGTGTGTATAGAAAATGTGTTAATGTGAAATACAAGTAATACTTAGCTATTAAGAAAAAAATATTTTGTTAGATGGTAGTTTTCTATGAATAAGTAATTATAGATGTCAAAATCGCCTTTAAGTTTTATCTACAAAATTTTATAGAAAGACAATTTACATACAGAGATTCTACGCTAAAAGTCAGGACGGAAATATATTTTCTTAAAAAAATTCTTCAATTTTTATTTTTTATTTTTTTGCAGATACTGTAAAAATTGATAAAATCCCTTTTTATTTAAGTTTACAATTCCCAAACCGATATTAAATATAATTCTACGATATTGCTATACATCGATACTACAAGATGATAGTCGCTGACATCGTAATTTGACTAACACACATTAAAGCGACGTTAAAAATAAAACTTAACATCAACTGTTTAATAAACAAGAATATTATTTATCATTATAACAAACAATTTACAAATAAAACGCACATTTATCAATAATTTAAACAACTAATCGATTATATTAAATTTATAATAAGTTTCGTTTCCATTAAATATTGTAAAAAAAAGACATACTTACAACATTTTTGTATTTTTAATTTTTGTGATGATACGTTTTTGTAGATAAAATTATTAACTTTATTAGTATGGGTGCAGATAGTAAACAATTTTTCTTTTAAAAATTATATACTTTCCAGTGTAATATTACTATGTATTCTCTATATATTCTTATGTACATGGAAGGCATGAGGCATGTGCACTAACGATATTTATTACAATGTCCGAAATAAAGGACGTATGAATAAAAACATTCAGATTTCTACTCTAACCAATTGTAACATTGTCAAAATTTACAATAAAAAGAAAGTTTTAGAAAAACAAACATTTTATTTTTTTCTTTAAATACGACATCTTCGTGACTACAACAGAATTCAACATTTAATTTTAAGAAATATTTTTTCTAATTTCTCTTGTAAATTTATTTTATATTATAACTACGTTTTCTTCTAAAGTCTAAGCTACATAAAGATGTACGCCATTTTGCTTTGCAACATCTAATGCTAGAAATACAATAGGTATAAAATTGAGCTTTGTTGATATGTATCGTTACATGTAATTTCGCAAAGTTTTCATTTTGATATGTATCTGTTTTTGTATGGATCACAATATTTAAAAAATAAGAAATAGGTATTCATACAAATATTTTTATCATTGGTATGTAATTTATTCTTATATTAAAAAGAAAAAACAATATAACAAAAAACTAACATTAATCATTTAAGTGATCCATTAAAAATATAACTTACAATATACATATATATTCCTAAAATAAAATAAAAGTTATAGGTAAACATCCAGCTTTCATTATAAAGACGAGAAAAAACATATTTTTTTTCTCAAATTAACATGTTCAATAAACATGAAGCGTGTTCGTGCATTATTTCTTAAGCAATCGGACCATTTGATACAGTTATTAAGGATAAACTTAAAATAAGCCATGGACCGATCTATTATTGCTTTTTTCGTGAAATAAGGCTTTTATGGAAGGATTTACACAATATAATATATTTGTGTTTTCATACAGTATTTTGTGATAATAAACCGTTTTATACATGTTTGTGAGATCTTTAATATATTTTAATTATTTATTTATTTTTATGTTATAAGTACCTTTTAAATTAATTAATTTCACCTTTTCAACATGATAAGCGTTGATTTTATTTGAAATGTATGGTTTTGAATAATAAGTTCCTCCTACAAAACACGTTACTTGATGAGTTTCAAAATATTTGAATAGATACTCATATTTTATTGGTAATAGGGAATATGCATGTGATTCAAATAAGGGTCAAGTATTTTTTTTATAATCTATATTACCTCAGAATTATGCCTCCATCAATATTTTTGAATAAAATTTCTTTATGAGCGAGAAATTAATTTTTAAAAATTGTCAAAAAGCTGCGGGTAATTCAAATACTTGAAAAGCTAAGAGCGGATGTGACGTAACAATCTAGCACAACAATCAAAATGTCACTGTCAAGTCAATCAACAACTGTCAAGTAAATGTCAAACACTCCTCCGCAAAAAGGAGTGTTTGACATTGTCTTGACAGTTGCTTGTTTGTTTTCATAGAATGTGACGTCACCACACCTAGCGCGCCAAAATCGGTTGGATATTTTTAACATTTTTTTTAAGTACTTTAAATTGCTTTTTTTCCGTCGATTTTTTTAAAAGTTTTGTTTGACGATGTAAACTATCGAATAAAAATATTTAAAAAATACATGCATATTCCCTATTGAAGGAAAATAACATTTACTTTCATTTTATAATGAAGAAAAGTATTTTACTTATAAATTTTTCATTCAATTAAGTATAGTTACTTCCGGTGGATTTTCATACCATAGCTTGGTATACTGACCATAGAATAAAACCGTAGATGAAAAAAAAAGTTAATCCTTATACGCCAAGGAAAAAAAATGAGATAATTTAAAAATCATATTTGTCGCTTTTATTTATTTATTATACTTTTGTCCTGAAATTATAAAATAGAGGATTACTTGGCGTTAAAAAGGGTTTTTAATATGTAATCAATAACTAAGTAGGTAGAAAATATTGACATTAGGAAAATCTAGTTTTTGTACATCAAATACATAAACATTGGTGTTGCCAGCGCCTCGAAATTCAAGAATAAGAAAAAAAACTATAAACCTTTTATATTAAACCTTACGGTATTTTATATTTTTCAATTTATAAATTTTTCACAGCACGTTGATTTCACTTCCCAGAAGCTAGAAAAAATATTTGAGTCAAAATATTTATTTTTGAATATTTAAAATAATGTTATTTAATATTATTGAATATTCAAAGAACATCAAATAAACATCTTCAGACTTCATATTTATGTCAGGTAGGTACCTACCCACTCTTCACACTCTACGTTTAGCGCTAAATATTTAAATATTTTTTCTGTCTGTCATTTTCAAATGATTGACAGGAACAGATGTTTTAAATTCAATTAGCGCTAAACACATTTAGTGATTTGTGGTGCAAGTTGGCCTTGGTTTTTTTTTTTTTTATCAAGGATATAAGGTATGTAATGCAGAGGGTCATTTAATTACCAAATTAGCATTATTAACTCCAAAATATGCGTTTAGATTTTTTTTTAAGTTAATCTTTCCCGCCTCCAATGCCTCTGGTCGGTTCATTTTCAGTCACTAAAGCATCAAGTAACCTGGCAACACCGTTAAACAGCCAAATAGTATGAAAAGATATCTAAACACTTCACTATTCATTAGGATTCTTTTAGAACACAAGAGATCTATGTCTACTTCAAATTAAAGCTTTATTCTTTACCATTTTACATTACATTTCTATGTCGTGTAATGTACCGGGATTACATTTATCTAAGTGTTTCCTAATTACATAGATTCGATTTTGAACAAAACTTAGCAATTCAGTTCACAGGCTGACTGTCATGAGATTTTGATATATGACATGTATGATAGATATATGATGGCATCTTTGTTTCACGATATGATCACGATAACAATATATTATATATATAATATTATTATATTTTATCCTGCCATTACAATCAGAATTAGTCATAGCGAGTTCTGGCTTCATATTAAACTTTTCCTCTATTTAATCTCTTTTAATCCTGTTATTCTTTGAGTTTTCACTATTTAATTATCATACATATGTAAATAGTATAAATATTAAGAAATGTAATATAGATATTAATACAAAATTAAAAAATACATAGATTTAAGAAAACCTTGCCGTAGCTGTTGGCAGCAGTGTTCTTTATAAAATAACATAATTTATTATATATTTTTTTTTAGATTTTGTGGCAGATATATTTTATATAATAAAATAATATTTATATTTTTTTATTTCGTCAGTAGCTTAGCTGACTTGATTAGAAAATATATAACATAGTAAAAAAACTTTTAAAATGCCACAAAAATCTCATTTATATACCAGTAAATAAAGTTCAAAATTACCCAATCGTTGTTAAGTTTTGTCCAAACCTCGTGTTCCCTAATCGTGCATTCACATTGATGGATATTAGATATAATATCTAAGTACAGTCATCTAACAGAAAGGCGACATACCACTACATCAGACACTATCCTAGGAAAACCAAGAAGATAACAGTTTCAATGCTGCAGACATTTTGTAAGAAGATAAAGAATTTACAGAAGATAAAGAACAAGAATATAATGATAGAACAACAGATTATCAGAACCTACTTGTTATGGATTAAGAAAATAAGGGGCAAGATAAAGAATCAAGTAAAGAGGGAAGTGATCCTTTGTACAATAATTTAATCCTAAAAGAAATTCAATGATTATAAAGAAAATTCTTTCATATCCAATGTAAAAGAAATCATAACGAGAATTAATTGCGTCAGACCCCATATAACATGGGAAATGAAGCAAATGTTGGCATAAAGAAGAACAAGAATTCATTGAGAAGCGTTAATAGTATTTTCAACGTCTGCAGCATAAAAGATTCTACACTACCGGAGATACCAACCGAAACTCTAACAGTGTAAAAGGCGTAATACACTTATTTACAAAACCCAGCCTTTAAGATCGACCTACAAGCACCAGTTCTAAGTCGAAAATAAAACGAAATACAACTATGATATGTTTAGTTAATCATGTCAGTCTTCATACTACTACTAGAGTCAGTCCTAAGCTAATGGATTTTACAATCCCATAAGAAAAGGACGCGATATTTCCAAAAATGAAATCACCAAAAAGCTTCACCGAATCATAATAAGTACATCCAATTTCGTAATACACATCTCTAGAAAAATATTTAAGTATAATTGCATCAACAACAAGTTCATTTAAATTATTAAATATTGTAATACTCACAGCTTTTATGATATGTATCATTTCCTTATAATTATTTACAGCTATATTACTTACTTCTATGTCATCGGTGATATGTTTCATTTGTGCGTTACCTAAAGCGAGTGCAACGTGCCGATTTTCAATGTAATTTACAACATCTACATTACTATTATCAATAAATTCATCGTAACATTTGAAAATAGATATAAAATTGATATTTTCTTTTAAAAAATATCTCTCGAAAGGAACGATGTCTAACATTGGATGTGGATACCCGATACTTAGTTTACTAGTCAATAAATTCGACAAACAATTGACGAAACTCTTGAAGATTAGGACAGTGCTGATGAGGGAGACTGTAGCTCGGAGGTTGTAGAAGATAGTGAGGATAATAATGGCTACGTAGAAGAGTTGGACTGGCCTGTGGGAGGTGATGGCCGAGCTGGGGGGCGTGGGGTACACCACGTCAACTTCAGCGATCTTGAAGATGGAGAGGAGGAGGTGAGAGGAGATGTCCTCGTGCTGCGAGTTGATGCGGGATTTGACGATCTTGAGAACGTCGATGCATTCCTCCTGAAAAGTTAAATGGTGGAACTTTAGTCATGTTATAGAGAGGTAACTGATAAGATGATTGTAGTCGGGGTTGTGATTGTCCACTTAGTACTTGTGGCGGTACCTACATTGCCACATTCGAACTACGCACAAAGACCTGACGTCACACAAAAATCCTGACGTCACAAAAATCCTGCATCGCGCAATTAGAGTTTACCGTGCAGTGAACATATATACAAAAATCCAATATCAATCATTGGGCAGTTGCCCGCCAGACACAACACCCGTCTGGTCGGAGGATCCTCCCTTTTCTATGGTGGATGAGTGAACTTTACACCCTGTTCCTCATACCGCTAAATACTTATTACTACTCTTACTTATTGTTATTATGCCGTTGACTATTTCATTATAATTAACTGGATGCTAATAGTGTTGCATGTATGTGACCATCACATCTATTCACATATTTTTTTAGTTTGACTTTACTTGCGTCTTTTCATACCTTCTCTCTATCCAGCAGTGCATCCCCAGCTTCTCGCAGCATCTCCTGTTCTCGTGGCGGCACGCTCGCCGATATGATCACGTTCTCGTTGCTGATGTTGAACAATGTCAACGTGCAGTTTGTCTGGAAAGTTACCATGAACACCCTCATTATTTGCCCCTCTACATACTCCAAGTGGTACCTAATATTTTTTTTAGAAAATTGATCTATCTGCTCTCTATAATTTGGCAGACAAAGTCAACAGGAAATGCGGAGTCAAAGGGGGATGTGCGACCTATGTTATTTTTGGCAGAATTTTCTGCAGTGAGCTCTCACTAATACTCATGTAATTTTTTCTTATTTTACTGAAACAATCTCAACAGCGACCAGCGGTCCAGTTGAAAACAAGCATCAGGCACTAGATGTCTGACACTTATGCTGGTTTGGCGCAGCCGTGAGGCACACGAAAATATTAATTCAGTTAACATACATAGTTTGGACAGGTAGCATCTACCAGTCTTTGCGAGAAGTTTATATGAAGTGCCTAATGCTCCTCTCGAGTGTGGTGATCTAATTTGTTAGCTTAAATACGTACCCCCTCGCTATGCACCGTATACAGGTACTGCTGAAGTAGACGTACAGCATCCTCAGCTCCCAGGCCAGTGTGTGGCCGCAGCAGAGCTTCATCCACTGCGCTGAAGCCGAGGAGAAGGTACACTCCTTCTGGTAGCTTGTATTCACCTGGAAAATTGTAAAGATGATTAATGTAGGGTTATGTAAACTCCAGTGTATTGAAGGCGGAAAAGATAGCCAGTAACCTAGTGCATATTATGCAAATCTGAAAAATAATATGTTTTCTCAAAAACTTTGAGGGTCACGTGCGAACATTTTGTTACCAAATGGCATACTAAGAAGTTAACCACATTCTTTATTATTTGATGTAACAGTGCATTGATTCGTGCTGCTAATTCTTTCCAATAGATATAGTTGAGCTTGCATGACTAAATTATAAGTGATCTTTAGTGCAAGTGGCCATGTTTAAGAGCCACAAAATTTTAATACTTTCGTACCAGCGCCAAGAAGAAGAAGTGCAAACAATAATGTAAAGTGTTAACGTTTAACAATAAATGTAACTACATATTACATCTTACTCTCTCGTGACTGTGTATGTGTCTGGGTTTTGCCAAACAAAAGTTATTTGGCATCTTGTTTTCCTTCATAAATCTTCAATACTGTTATATATAAACATCGCATTACAAAGTAATATCCAAATCATTTTTACCTTTGCCCTTACCTGGATTAGGCCTCATGCAGATGAAAGACCCCGAGTAGCAGTAGCATCGTCCTCTATAAGCCTGATAGGCCGGTGCAGCATGAGAGTAGTGGGCCAGGCGGGAAGAACAGGGAGCCCTGGGCACGCAGGCGACCTTGCAGGACACCTGGAGGGTAGCCTCGCAGACGCACAGGTCGGTGCACTCGGCCAGCTCGGCTGAACGATACAGCTGGAACATTGAAAGTCAAAGTGGTAATTGAGCTTAATGATGTAGGTTTAATTTGTAGTAAGCAAGTTAAGCTGTGAGCAGTCAAGTTAATGCAATACTCTATACTGTGAGAAATGTATTTCTTTCTTTCTGTCATTTCTTCTTTAAACACTCATTTGAGAATACGCTTTTCGACCTCGCTGGACCTAGTTACTAAATTATACTCTGTTATTTTGTCTATTCTCGAAGAACTATAATGAGCAAAGATATGACCCAGATTTGTTATTGTCCTGTTAGAATCCACATAATGATTACGGGTTAGGTGATAAGTTTGTTACTAACTATGGGACCAATGTTGTCAAATATTACATAGACTCTACGAATACTTATATTATTCGTAGCATAGACTCCAAAAGAAGTAGATCTATTTTTATTTTCGAGTTGATGTCAAATGATTTGTTATATGTTATACTAGCTGATGCCCGTGACTTTGCCCGCGTGGATGTCACTTATTATATACTAAAACCTTACTCGAGAACCACTCTATCCATTGGTGAAAAAATCATGACAATCGGTGTAGTAGTTTTTGAGTTTATCGAGTACAGGACGACAGACAGACGCGGCGGATGACTTTGTTTTGTAATATGTACGGATGAGGTAGGGTCAGTAGGTGGCTACGCCAATCGCGGAATGAATGAATATAAAATTAAATTACTGCATCATCAGATAACATCTGTTGTGAAATGTATTTTAAATATATATAGTTGGTGTGTTTACAAAATTTTATATCTATGGAAAAAAGGACACTCACTCGTCGAGTCTCTCCCATCTTGATATATTGCGCCTGATCATCACTTTCCGGTTTCTTCACGATGCAGTATTTCGCAGGCTCCAGGGTCGTGGTTGGCCTCGGAGTGGTTGTCGTGGTGGTAGTTGTGGTGGTGGTAGTTGTAGTGGTGGTTGTGGTGGTGGTAGGAATCGTCGTGGTTTCGGTGGTAGTCTCGATGACTGGCTCGGAGATCTGGGCTACTTCATTCGGGCCAACTGTCTGTTCCGACATAGTTGTTATTGGACTTAGTTCTTCACGGTTTTCCTGGTTGTGGAAGAATTTTAACAGTTAATTTAGATATGTTCATAAGGGACTTTTCGGAACCAAGGTAATCCTTGTAATTCTTGGTAAGGTATTTCGTCATTACATATAGGAAAATATTCATTTCTTCGAAGAGAAGTTCGGGCACAGTATACTACGGAAACAGTATTATACCTCGTCAGTGACCTCGAAATAATTATATATGGCCACTCAGTAGATAAACCTTCCGCGTTCGTGCGTAACTGCCGCGTATTCGATACTGTTGCGTAGGTACTGATATACACTGAGATTTCGAAGCACGTCGTTTCAGCCGTTTTCTATGAAGATATCGATACCGCTGGGCTCAAAGAGCGTATAGCACAATGAAAAGAATGTGCTATACGCCCTTTGAGCCCAGAGGTATCGATATAATACTGTTACTTGTTTATACTGTGACTCGGGTGTACATAGACTAAATATTCGTTAAAGGTGGTGAAGTCTAGATGGTAGACTCTGGAATAGTTTCTGCCTTTATGCATCAGAAAGCATCCTGCTGTGGTGGAGGAAGAGAACCATTGAAGGTCTAAGTGGACAAACGTACTGGCAAAATTATAAAATCCCGAGATTTTTGCATGAACATAGGTTTTAACTGATACAAATTAAATTAATTTAAAAAACCTCCGAAAAAAAAAGCATCATTTTATTTATAGCTAAGAACACTCTCGATCAAGTCACAAAATCAAAATCGATTCAGCCGTTTAGCAGGTACGATGGCGCATACAGACACAGATACAGACGTTAAACTTATAACACCTCTTTTTACCGTCGGGGGTTAAAAATAATCAATCTTATCTAAGATATTGGTACTAATATTGTATTTTAAAACTATAAAGCTTTAATTGCTAAGTTCATTTGATTATTTACTATTTTTAAATGCTCGTTACTCGTTTAAAATTATTTGCTAGTTAACACCCTTGTCCACTTTTTTGAGGGTGGGAAATCATTAAATGACTTCTCCCGCTCTGGGCGGGGCGGGAGGGCGTGTCAGACTTTTACTGACTAAAACCCACCCGTGTTCCTTCAGTTGCCTGTTGCCAAGGTCCCGGTATCCCTTTCGGACTTTCCCGCAACCCTGGCAGGACCTTTGTCCACTTAACCCTTCAATTGCGATAGTTTTGGTAATTATTGATTTTGACGCTATTTATGCGACAAAATACTTGCCTTTGTTTGCTCACAGGAACCAGACACTTGGACAAGAAGATAAAACCAAAGCTTACCGGAGCTGTTTCAATCTGCGAGGTCCCTTGTTGCGTGGTATGCCTATGGTGGTGGGTGGTGGTACGATGGTAGATCGGAGACTCCGGTGCCACGGTGATGTACCTAATGCCGTTGTCGAACGGAGTGGTCGTCAGCAGGGGCCCGTAGGTCTTCATGTGGTAGTCGCTTTGAGATTCCACTGGAATTTTATGGTCGCGAATTAGCTTCCGTGTCATGAGTATGTTTTTTTTTTTCAATTTATATTAGCATTTAGTTTATTATGAAAAGTATAGTATTTTGTTTGTTAATTTTATTATTTTCTCGTGTTTACGCACAGCATGCATCAAAAAAATTATCAACTGTCCCATACAAAACTTCAATTTATTTTAGCATTTAGCATTTAGTTTATAATGACAAGTACATAATTTTGTTATTTTCTCGTGTTTACATACAGCATGCATCAAAAAAATTATCAACTGTCCCATACAAAACTTCAATTTATTTTAGCATTTAGCATTTAGTTTATTATGAAAAGTATAGTATTTTGTTTGTGAATTTTGTTCTCTCGTGTTTACATACAGCATGTATCATAAAAATTCAAATGTTCCATACAAAACTTCAATATCTACTCGATCCAAATGTATGGTACGGCTGATTATTTTTTAGCGATTACAATGTTGGTCCCATGGAGAAAGTGGTTGAGTTTGATGGTCTGTACTACACCTTTAAAAATGACCTCATCTTCACCATATGGTGTACAATTTTTTTCAAAATGCACAGATAAGAAAAATGATTATTTACTGCTACAAGGATCGTTTGGGGCTCTATTGATGTTGACAAGGGGGCGCGGCTGTTGGTAAACATTTGCTGATTTTTTTTGAGAAATGTATTGAAAATACAAGATGGCGTCGTTAGTTCCAATTTTTGCCACGCGCCAAAAGAACCTTCTAGTGCTATAATATAAGGATGCGTTTGGACAAAGGTTATCTCAGCTCACCAACGCAAGGATTGAGCCACAGCAGCCGCTGCCATCCGAGGCAGTCGTACAGCTGCGCGAAGTCAGTACCACGGCAGGCACAGGCTGCACGAAGCTGCGTGCCCAGGACTGCCACCACTGCAGCTCGGCAGGCGGCTGGGGAGCCAGCACAGCCTTGGGTCACGGCATCTACGGCGCACCATTGTTCGTAATTCTCGAGGCGGATCCTGGAAATAATAATTTGATGTTAAAGGGTGCAAGATCGGGGAATTTACATCGCAATTATTCCAACATTCACGCGGGTGAAGCCGGCAGAAGCTAGTAGTTAATAAAGTTGGCATACTCAAAAATAAAAATACAGAATACAACAAATCAACAAGTCTTGTAAATAATTCAAAAACATGTTGTGTATAAAATATTACATCTTAGTACATGGTATCAGGATACATTTAGTGACGTTGTTCTATTTTATTTTTGACAAGTTTTCTTTCACTTTTGTATACAACTATTCTTTACAACTTAAAACAGTAGACACAACTTATACATGTTTTATACCTCGGTGTAAGCACATAGCAACATCCGACCTTCTTCCTCTATCAATTGTTTCATCAATCACAGTCATTACACCTACAGGCGGATAGTCGCATGTTCCAATCAGACCGGCACCGCAAATGGAATGAGTACGACCGGCCTAGTTCAGGGCTCCTCTGTTACGTAGATTATGTCTCTTGTATCGAGATGTGTGTGGGACGTCTGCTTTAGACTTTGTGAACCAAAGAGTTTTTTTTTGTTTGTTTTTTTGGAACGCGCTGATTAATTTCTGAAACGGCCAGTCGGAGTAGATTCCTGATAAACTTCATTCAGTTAAGGGCATCTATATTCAAAGACTTTAGTATGTAGATTGTATAATCTAACAAGGAAATTGGCAGGCACACCGGCAGTTCACTTGCAAATACTTTTTTTTATAAACAACTAGCTGATACCCGCGACTTCGCCCGTGTGGATGTCGGTTATTATATACTAAAACCTTACTCGAGAATTACCACTCTATCCATTGGTGAAAAACAGCATGAAAATCGGTGCAGTAGTTGTTGAGTTTATCGCGTACAGGACGACAGACAGACGCGGCGGAGTTTTTGATTTATAATATGCAAGGATGTTTTGAGTGTGCTGTGTAGTCAAGTATTTTACAGTGTGACTTAATGTAAAAAATTATAACACACACAATTAAAATTTTATAACAATCAAGTCAAGTCTCTGCGACATTATATGTCTCAGAGATGTCAAAACGGAACAGAAATGCTACCATCTTTTCACGTTTGACGCGGTAGGGCGTATCCACTATTTAAATCTTTGATTTTTGCCTGCATATCAAAGTCTTGGTTCGATTGTACTGAATAGCATCCGAGGCAGATCCAATTATATCTCAGCCTCTCCATTTTGCCCGAAGCTAATGCACTTCTGATGGGTTCAGAAATATATAGCTACTTGATCAAATCAAATCAAAATCAAATCAAAAGTCATTTATTCAAACTAGGCTGAGAATCAGCACTTTTCGAACGTCAAAATTACATAAGACAGTCCCTCAAAACGCCCACCTTTCACCACTTCCTAGTGCTTTAGCTGGGAAGAAGAAGTGGCGCAACAAACTCCCCAGCAGCACAGCTGTCTGTTCAGTTAGAAACAATTGATTCTATACAAAAGTATGCAAAATCATTTACATTACGTAACATAAAATATAAATCGAATTATTAGCCATATGTCAGCTAGCACACGCCAATATACCACCCAAAAAAATAAATAAAACGAGAACTATATGTACTCAAGCAGAAATAAGTAAATGTAAACATAAATTAACTAAATAAAAGCCTCCAGGCACAAAGGGCGTGCCTGCTTATGTAAGCAGCACCACAAGCAGCTTCCAGTTACAGCATTAAATGGCTATATGTATAGCCATTTAATGCTGTAACTGGAAGTTATACATGATAAACTAGGACCATCGAAGTAAAATAAATAAAAAGTTAATTACTAATAACATTAACAAAACCGAGATCAGCAAGGCGACCAGTCACCACAAGCAGCACTCGTTCACGAGCATAACGCAAAGATCAGCCATTACCCCCCTCGCCATATTTGAGGGAAGGAGACAACCCGACCCCCGACGCTACCGCAAGCAGTGACATCTAAGGGAGCATGACGAACCTGCTGCTGGTTGCTCAGACAAAAATTATAATTATCAATTATTGTTGAGGTCGCTAGCTAACCATATATTGCAATACAACTCATATAGAAAACATTGTAATGAGTAGATTATGTCAACAATAAATTAAATTAAAAATAAATTGACTAAACAGACCAAATAAAATAGAATAAAAATTTGTATGAACTCATTATAACCTGTCAGTGGATAAGCTAATTCTGGAGAAAGGACATAAACATTTTCTTGAGTTAATCACAGCGTCCAACTACTCTTATCATTTAAGTAGTCGTTAATAGAGTAGTACGCCTTTGAACAAAGGCTGCATTTTACTTTTGCTTTAAACGCATTATAAGGCAAATCTAGCAAAGAAGAGGGTAGCTTGTTATAGAAGGTTATACCAAGCCCAACAAATGAGTTATGAACCTTATGAAGCCGGTGAAAGGGAACTCGTAGTTTGATAATTTAGGTTTACGTTGATATTTTTTATAGATGTTCGTGAACTATGCATTGGTTTTGATTGGGCCGGCTTAATAGCGATTATTTTATATTATTGGATAAAGGCTATGATATTAAATGCGGCATGATTGTTTTAATGTTGCATGTTGTGTTTTAGTTCATCATCATCATTTCAGCCGAAAGGCGTCTACTGCTGGACATAGGTCTCCCCCAAGCGCCGTCATTTCGATCGGTTCTGTGCTTCCCGCATCCAGTGGATTCCTGCGGCCTTCACAAGGTTATCGGTCCACTTTGTGGGAGGCTTTTCAACGATACGTCTTTCGGTACGAGGTCGCCAGTCCAGGTCCTTTCTTTCGTTCACAGAACCTATCGGCCCCATCGGCCATCTGTTCGCTCTGTGTGTTAGTTAGTGAATCGTAAAAGACTCAGGTTATATTAAATGTTGGTGAGTTCTGGACAGTTTTGAGCATATCTCCGTTATGGCGTATAGATAGGGTCTTAAGATCGATTGCCCTCGGCGCATAAGGATCAAAGCTTTTGTACCGCTGCTGCAACGTACATACCTGTGTTCATCCTGCACTACTGTGTACTACGTTTTGGGCATGTTCTAGGGGAAACAAGATCTTTGCCCAGGGTCGATCCACAAAAATCTGTTTTTAATTTAAAGTTTCGAAGTCGAGCTAAAGCTTCTACTAAACCGGGTGTCTTAGCTGTCGCGGTTTGTAATAGATTTATCCGTCATCAACATCTTACTTCCAGAAAATTCCTATTGACAGATATAGGCATGAAATACCAACCTGCACTCCGGTTCTTCCCTGCAGGCGTGCGCAAGAGTATGGCAGGCTGGTAGAGGAGAGCCAATAGCAGGTCGCTGGGCACAGGATGGATGGAGACGCTCCTGGGCGTTCATGCACGAGTCCTCACGGTTGTCGGTTTTCCTGGATTAGTGAGTAACATTAGTAAAGATGTCCTGATGATAGAATTTTTGGAGAAGATAATAATGAGTAGAGTGAAGAGGGTGATGGTGGTTCAATTTCATATAAAACAAACATTCTAGGTTTTGAGAGATCAGAGAGACTGAAAGGGGGAAAATAAGAAGTAGAAAATAGTCCACAGTAAGTGTTAAATAGAGATTTATAACAGAAGCTGACGAGTGAATGGCAGAAAAAGGATTCAGATCATAGATAACAAGAACAATGGAAATTGGGATGGTGATACAATATGCAGAATAACTATGGATGTAACACCCATTACGAAATAATCACATAATACTAAAAATGAAATCGATACAATTGAACAAATTAACATTGTCAAAGTAACAGTAGAATTATATACAAAATTAAATACTCACTTGCAAAGACAGAAAGCAATCTCCGTATTCCAATGTACGCCCGTCTTCCTATAGAACCCCCTCAGCGCCGCCATACATCCTTCCCTGTCACAGTCGGTGGTATGGCACTTCTGTAGCACCGGCGTCAGTGACGTCACGCACTCGCTGTCCTTGATACAAGCGTCCAGGGCCACGTGGCACGTCGACTGCAGGGCCACCTTGTCATCACCTGATTTACCGTTCTCTTTGCCAATCCTCTCTGTTGGTTGTTGTCATGTGTTAGTTGATGTGGTGTCGGATATGTTGGTAGATGTTGTTGGTGTTGAAAATGATTTAGGATAAGAAGGTACATAGTTATCCCGAAGTATAATAGATGCCGTAGATAAGGGAGGTTTACATTCTGAAATGATTATACAGTTAGTTCGAAAAGTAAAGACATTTCTTAAACTAGGCCATCGATATCCTTTCACCTAAAATATGCCAATCATTCTTGAAACCTGAGTAATTACTGAATCAACATTTGCTTCCAAAGAGTCTGAAAACAAAATTGTTTGGGGTTTTGGTATTTTATTTATATAGGATTTAGGGTTAATTTGGAAAGTTTATGCTTTTTGATGAACGTTTTGTACGAAATGCCAATCAATTTTAGAAACACATCGTTCATTACCATCGTTATTAGTTCGCGTTATAAGCCGGATTAAGTTACTCTCGCAATTATAGTTTGTGCTCCAATTATGTTATTAATATATACCAGATTATTTAACTTACATAGGATTAGTTGAAATTAGTTTTAGTTTAACCAAAATTACGCAAAGGAATTGCTCTTCCTAAATACCTATATTATGAAACGTTTAAATTAAATAGTGCTTCAAATACGCAGTTCATTAAAACGAAATATTCAGTGTTAAATAAATACATAGATAGTAAAAAATAAACAAATGAATAAATTATTAATAATATAACAAAAAATAACAAAATCGTCAAAACGGAGTGTGAATAATAATTATGCTCATGCTTATATAAATATAATTTACACCTTGTGGATAAAAATTCATAGTAATAATTATGGAACATAATGTGTGAGAAGTCGACAAAGAAATTACGTGTCGTGAATAAAACACGATGAGTTGCCAATGAAATCGATAATCTGTATGAAAATCGTACGTTAAATACAAGCGGTAATCTCAATAAATCGGACATGCTTTCAAATTACGGAACTCGTTGTGAGGCAAAAACTCCATGAGATATCTGTGCCGGTTTAAAGTTAAATATGAATAGAATATTTAATGGATACATGCATAGTGGATCACCGTGTACGACTATAGATAAATAACAGTTCTTTTCCGAATATATCCGAGCTACACCCGATGGATGAGAATAGTAATGTCCGTGGTAGATGAATCCTGAGCGCAATTTGCAAAGCTTCGCGGAGATTTTCGTATCTAAGCGCCTTCGCTAAATTGCTTTTTTACAAACTAAATTCTCTACAATTTTTCGGATCAGGATAGGAAGCACACGAGGGCTCTAAAGCTCTATATCCCTTCTAGTCATTATCTCTACGCAAAGCTTTACTTTGTGTCCTGTTAGATAAACTATCGTTTACTATAAAATTGGTGGAGGATCTAAACTAAAGTGCTCGGATTACGGGGGACGAAATAATAAAGGGGGTAAGAGAGCACTCAGAAGTTACATGTAGGTGCTAAAGAAATGAATCAGATCACCCATGTCTCGATGGTTTCCTAAAACCGTCTATTTTTGTACAGTTTCGAAGCTCGAAGTGATGTGACTTACGATATCTATGGTTAGTTGTACTGTCTGTTATAAATATGTGTTTCTTTTTCATTTGTACCACCTATAGTTTTGGTTACGTCCACTAATCTTTTAATACCTCTTATTACAAATATGAATTGCTCAAAAGTAATTTATGTATCAAATAAAAAGTGTGGGCTACCATAAACAGGAAAAAGATTAGTCAACGTATTGAGAATACCAACGCCATACGTACGGTTTTCATCAATGTATCCTGGTCCGTAGACTGTCTTGGTCGCGTACAGGGGGTCCTCGCTCCCCCCCGGCTCATGGTTCCAGCGGTGGTAATGGTGCCCGTGCGGGTTGTAGTGGGGGCTCGCATAACGGTGGATGTGCGTCATAATTTTGTCCGGAGCGATCAGGTTCCCATCATGTGTTATTGACATACCGCCGATCCACGAAGTCACACCGGTCCCGTTTCGATTCGCGATTCTTCCGTCCGACATCAGCTTTACTGGAATGTCATCCATCGAATCGCTTAGCTGTGGCAAGCTCGACGATCGAGCCATAGCGCGACGGGACTCCGAAATCAGAACATCAGAGGCGATCGCGCCGTTCGATCGACGGACATCGATATTAAAAAAAACTGACCCTACTGACGGTAAATATAAAAATGACAATCCAATACAATAAACAACGATATTCGAAAACGTTACGACATTAAACGGGCAAAAATTAAAATTTTAACGATTTGGAAAATGTCCCGGTAAAAGAATGAGATTAGCAAAGCCTCCCCGGTTGGCAGTCCCGCTCGAACTATTTATCAAAGCCAGTCTATGCCGCGCAGTAACCATAGAGATCGTAGAAAAATAGGAGATGCAGAAAGAAAACATGCAGACATGCCCATTGCAAGAGATGCCAAAATAGACTTTCAGTACGTGTTAAACTATCTCACAAATGAAAGTCTAAAATGACGTTAAAGGAAAAGGAGAGCAACAATCTAAAAAGCATGCAGGCATAAAGTAGGAGCGGATGTTCATTAAATATTTATTTAATCGTTAAGGAGACTTAAGCTAACTCCGCAGTCACTATGTAGCTAATTGAAATACTATCGAAAACCTTATAATTAAAATTGGGTCAGCCTTCACTAAGTTTAAATTTTCAGGAAAATTCTAGAGTTTCAAATTGTTAAGCCATGTCTTTTTAAAAAGAAAGCTGAGACGTTCGTTTGAATCTTTCTAAAATGTGAGGTTTCGTGTACAATTTTATAAAACCGCTAGAAACGTAATTTAAAAAAATTAAAATCTTTGCTAGAGTGTATCGGCAGTTATTTTTATTTGGTAGATTTGATGGTTGGCACGTATAGCCACGCTCCTACCTTACGAAGCGTAGTGCGAAGCGTGCAGTGCGAGAGGCGACGGATTCCGACAGACACATAGAAAGAGAGAAGATGAAGAGAGGGTGCGGCGGCGGCTCACCGTGGCGGGGCCGAGGGGGGCGCGGGGAGAGGAGGGCGGCGCGCAGGAGGCTGGCGGCGGCGGCACGGGTCATCAGCCGCGTGCCGTTCTCGGTGAGCAGCAGGATGGTACCGTCGGGAGCAGCGTAGCGTGTGAGCGCAGGCGTGCGCGCAGTCGGCCGGCGGGGCGCTTCGAACAGCGCCCGAACCGAAGGCGGGCAATCGCCCCACGCCGCCGCTGCCCCACAACCACGTTACCAACAAACACTACCACCACCACCTCTGCTCGCTCACCCACCGCACTACGAACACCCTCAAGGGAGTTCGCTCCCTTGAGAGTACTCAAGAAACCAGGTAGACGTGACTAAGGTTGTGTGTGCCGCCCCGAAAGACGATACTGTCAAAAGACCGGTCACCGAAGGCCGAAGGTGTTGGAAGCCAAGAGTTAAGGTAACTGCGGGCATTTGTACGGTGTTTGGTCAGGAGTTCACTAAAAAGAAGCTAGTGTCCAGTGAAACATAAAGTTGAAACAGCCTTGTGTGGTAAAGTAGTGATCTAAGTCAATCCTAAGGCCTATGCATCTAAGTTGTGTTGAAATAAAATAGGCACGTATAACAAAGTAATGGAAAACGAAATCAAATACGTAAAACAACTAAGTTAACACGTTGACGGCTATTTGAAAGTGAGTCTAGTACTCCTTCAGAAGCATTTTATAGTGTAGTGTTATTGTTTTGTAGTTATTTATGTATTGTTTTATACTGTACGCTTTGTAAACCCGTGTCGTATGGTTAGACAATAATATTCAATTTAGTCAAATTACTTAAATTAATATAATATCTATAGAACACGTAATGATGTTGATGGTGTCCCGCAAGGTTGGATCTTAGGACCAGTGTTTATACATACATACATCAAGACAGATTTTTGATAAGTGTCACTTATATTACGCGTGTACCTATGCGTTGCCATATTACACACTTAAAGCTATTGCTAGTTAATTTCATATTAGTAAGTTCGCAAGTTCTGAGTGAAAACTTATAGCAAAAAAACGGAATATAGAAATAACTAAGGACATGTTAATATTTACAAAAACGATTATGAAAATATACAAGATGGGTTTTCAAACACAGCTTTATATGTCATTAATGTTGCAAAACGGAATTAATATTGCAACCACAACAAGACTTTGCTCCACTAAACAATAGAAACTACCCGATTTTTCTATTAACCGGAGTCCCAATAAGCTTGCGGAGTACAACGCTGACAGGCATGTCATTTTCAGATTACCTCGAACATAACAATATACAGTTTGAACGGTATTTTTCACCGAACGCCCCGACCCGGATATTTTTCCTAAGCTTGGAAGCTAGAGTAATTTGAACAGTTGTATGTTCCCACGTATACGAGTACCTACTGAAAGGTTTCTATGTTAAATTTTAAACTTCGGACAAACAGACCCTTGGAGTCTTTTCATTTCGAAAACCCCAAAATATTTATTTAAACTCCAATGTTTTGTTATAAGGTAATTTCAAAAGTTGTTTCCCTTTTAATTTATCTTAGAAACTGTAATTGTCATTCGAATTGATTAACGTGAAACGAAAAGTTTCAAGTCGAACCGGAGATGAAAGAAAAGTATGAAAAGTTTTTAAATCTAAATCAAGGAAGACTGCCAGGTATGCAAATATGTTTGGGGAAAATTAAAAGTATCAATACTGACAATGCTATTTATTAAAAGCCAATTCATCTTCTTAACATTAATTAACGATTTTTTTTTAAATTAAAATCGTTATCCACGTTAACGATGAAGGTTATTTCAGTGTGTATTTATATAAGGTTAAGAATCTCAAACAGACAGCACTGACAATAAAGGATTAGACTCTTTTTCCGTTTCCGTGTCGTTACGAGTAGGTTATCCGCCTGTTAGCAGCACCCCGTGAACATTATTCCCCGGATATTGCTCGAAAAACGACCGCTACATGGACACATGGAGTAGTGGACATAGGACTGGCAGAGAGGAAAATAAGTTTGATGTGTTCTGAAATCGCACTTAAATACAGTATATTGGTTCATAAGAGCAGAGTTGGCTCACATTGTCATAGTGGTGTATTAGAACTCTCAAGACAATGTAATTGTGTAATATACAGTGTGTCCGGACATGGACTAGCGATATTCTAAATACTTTAATATAAACTATTTAAAGTACAATTACACTCTAAGCTTGGGTCCAATACACTTCTTCGCTATGTGGCAGCCATTTTGTTTTTTTGTTAAAATATTCTCTATGCGAGTACAAAAAAAAACATAATCTCAAAGTTTTAGTCATACCTACTGAGATAAAAATAGGCTTATTCGAAAGGCAATAATATTGTCTGTCGTCTGCATTACAAAACAATGTGTTCAATGTCCGGACACACTGTCTAAATAAAATTGAAATTAGATAATGCCAGAAACTAGTAGTAACACATTTCTCCTTCAAATACTTAATTATTTAATTAATAGGGGAATTTAAATTGCAGCCAGTTTAAAATTATTTCTAGTATTTATTTAACCATTTATGTTTATTCAGACAAGAAGAAAGGAACAGAAAAATACATACAAAGGTGATGCTTATTTCTAAAGAAATCTCTTCCAGAATACCTGTGATAAGACAGAGGATAAAAAGTGGTATAAACACCTCGTGTAGTGTGTAGAAGGTAAAATACATAACATTAAAAAAAACTATTCTCTTAGTAGTACATTCATTCTACCATATTTTAATTGTTTCTCTTTAATTTCATGTTTGATTTAGGTCCTAACACGTGATGACATTTCTAAACACTTGGTAATTGAAAATGACCCCTTGCAACACGTAGAATAATCTCGTTAAATGTCATTACAATATCTCTTGAGTGGTCTATGTGTACACCTTCCCAGAATCCTTTTGACGACCGTTTAGGACTTAGGCCCTTTCGTCACTGGTCAGTACGTCAGCGGTGTTGGATCGGTATGCTCGGCACCCAAAGCTTACCGAGTGCCTTTAATTCAGTGAGCGATTCCTGATTGGTCGGTATACGCAGGAGCGGGGCGGGATCGTTTCGGTACCGCGTGACGTCATGCGTTTTACTGCATGCTCGGTATACTCGATACCGAAAGCTTATTTATTATTTAAATGCGAAAGTGAGTTTGTTTGTTTGTTACGCTTTCACGCTAAAACGGCTAAACGGATTTAGACGAAAGGCACACGGGTTACCATTATACCGAAACGATATCACACCGAACAATGAGGTAACGAAAGCAGTGCCGACCAGTGAGGAAAGGGCCTTAGGTTATCCGTTAGACGACGGAGATGCCAAGTCCATTATCATTGCAGTTAAATGACTGTCGGGAGCACGTTACTTGTCAACGTGTGAAATAGCGTTGCGTTCGTAACTAGGTTTAGCTTGAATCCTGATTTGCATCACCTAATGGTGCATTGAGATTGAAAACGATGGAAGGCTTTTGGTATATACTCTGCATCTCTTAGTAAGTATTACTTATTGCCCATACATAAGGCAACTATTCATGGTTTATTAGTTCAAACTGACATATAGATGCAAACCTAAGTAGCGAAATCGATAAACCTATCCTCCCTAAACAAGAAAATTACTAAATGAAGTAAACATTGAAAGCTTGTGTACTAATATTTAAATGTAAGTCGAGTAGCCAGTCCTTATATCCACTCATTTCCGAATCACCAAACTAAGTCGATTTGCAATCATAGTGAGTCAAATATCATAGTTTCACAGGGCACAATCCTCGGCCTACAGTTGTTTCAAACTTTCTACAAACTGCTACCAAAAAAAAATGATCCGTGTTTTTGTTTCAACGTCAGTTATTTACTGTTTTATAGTTTGTTTACTTTGGTTCTACACATTTTTATTTTTTATTTGTGGCATCTGGAATGCAATTTCAATATTGGTCGTAGTATGTAGTGTGATTGATTTTTTTAAATATATTTTTGACACTGTATAGTTCTGAATTTTTTTTTAAGTTTTCAGCAAATCATATGACCAAATTGGCAATGTAAATAAATACTTGACAAAGATAAATACTCAGAATTATAGAAAATAATAAAGACTTAAAACTTATGTAACCCAATAGCCTAGAACAAACGACGTCACGAATGATATTTTAATGCTCTACCTACTCGTAGACTTAAGTATTAAAAATCATAATATTCCGTTCGAACCTATCGTTAACCTAAAAATCGGCCAAGTACGAGTTGGATTCGCACACGAAGGGTTCCGTACCATTATCTATAAAAACGGCAAAAAAATCACTTATTTTAATGAGACCCCACTTAAATATTTATTTTATTCTGTTTTTTAGTATTTGTTGTTATAGCGGCAACAGAAATATATTATCTGGGAAAATTTCAACTGTCTAACTATCAAAGTTCATGAGATACAGCCTGGTGACAGACGGACAGACAGACAGACAGACGGACGGACAGCGGAGTCTTAGTGATAGGGTCCCGTTTTACCCTTTAGGTACGGAACCCTAAAAACTGTCAAGTCAACTGTCATTTTATGCCCTGCTAGACCTTATCAGTTGCCATTACAGTACATATTTATGAGCGACAAGTACTAAATTGTTCAATTTTCAAATATTATTTGTACCTGATTTAGGCGTAGGCACGGGCTTGCGTCCGATAAGGACTAGGCCCGGGTCGACGGCGCGTCGTTTTACACGCGCGCCTCAAAGAGATGTCAGCACAATTGGCGGGGTCCGCTAGGACCGATGCCTGTCAGGGTTGCGGGAAAGTCCGAAAGGGATACCGTTACCCTTGGAACTAGGCAACTGAAGGAACACGGGTGGGTTTTAGTCGGTAAAAGTCTGACACGCCCTCCCGCTCCGCCCAGAGCGGGAGAAACGCATTTGATGATTTCCCACACTCAAAAAAAAAAAGGTATGACAGGGAAATATAATGTACTTATTCGGCATTGTGGTGATAATTTTGTTTTGAGGAGACTTTTGGTTATATTTCAGGTATATTTCCGAGAGATATTTGACCTATCTTGACAGTAAGTCTAGCATAGAATAGAATAATAATTATTTTTTATTCAATCAAGCTGCCTAGCCTTTTCCCGACTATGTTGGGGTCGGCTTCCAGTCTAACCGGATGCAGCTGCCTATCTGACCTCCACAACCCAGCCACTAGGTAAGATGATAACCCTTGGAAAGACTGGTTATCAGACTTTCAGGCTTCTGACGACCCGTAACGACTGGTAAAGATCCACGGATGTCAGCCGGCACCAGCGGCTTAACGTGCTTTCCGAGGCAAGGAGTCTCAGTATGTAAAGATGGTCGCCGATCCACGGACTGACCGCGGCAAGCGTGGCTTCGATCGACCCGTGCGACTATTATTACTTAGCCACGAGCCTCGAGACTATTATTTGTTACTACAGGCATTTACAAACAAAGTTACTCAAAATTAAGAAAGGTGTCTCTGAAACATACCCGTTGGGTGTACAATCTATACATATTATAAATTAAAGGCGCTTTTCGTGTTGGTCTATATGTCCACGTTGTTCTTCTAAACCACGCGACAGATTTTGATGAGGTTTTCACCATCGTTTAGAGAATTTATTCCGGAAGGTTTATGTGTTTAATACGTTGATATGAAAGTTACATATAACTAAGATATCTCGATGTTTTGTGAAGTCGTAAAAATAAGTAGGATTTGTGGTACCTACTGTAAAATTCTAAGTTACACCCGAGGTCAGAAACGACATACAATCTAATTAGATTGTGATTAGATTGGTGTAATTACACCATCGAAGAACTTTGAGTAAATCATATTGAATCTTACCAGGACCCCATGTGACGAGTTTGCGCATGATATTAAAGCGAAGATTTGAAAAATAACTTACCTAACAAAGTGTGGAACTTTGAAGATATTTAAGAAACAAATAGCAAACTAAAACAGTAACCCACAATCGATAATGAAGTAAAACGAGGGAACTAAGAAACTCCTTGTCAAAGGCAAAAGAAATCTTCAAAAAGGTTTTAGGGTGAGACCTCAAAGTGGTTGGGACAAAGGACGATGAATGGGCCCCTTTGTTGCCATACGGTGGGGTTCCTTGATTTCCCCGAAATTAATATTCGATTGAAGTTATTGGTCCTTCGCGCCACACACTTATGGTACGCGGCGTGAAAGCTGGTGACGACGTGACGTGACGTTGGGACGTGCGGCGTGACATCTATTAATTTGTTGGGAGACTGATGGTGGTTCTCTTTATGTGGTAGTTGTGGTGTTATTGTGTAATACCTAGCCTTTTCCCAACTATGTTGGAGTCGGCTTCCAGTCTTACCAGATGCAACTGGATACCAGTATTTTACATGGAGCAACTGCTTATCGGACCTCTACAACCCAGTAATTGGGTAATAAGACTGGTTGCCAAACTTTCGGGCTACTGATCAACCGTAACGACTGTCAAAGATCCACGAATGACAGCCGGGACCAACGGCTTAACGTAAAAACGGCAAACTTCCCCGCTCATTGGTTACATCGCACTTTTCACTTTTTATTTTTATATGTTGTATATAATTATGTTGTGTGCATTTCAGTCTGTGCTAAATAAATTATTTTCTTTCTTTCTTTGTATTTAACTAGTGTACATACACATGTTTTTTCGCAGATAAAACTGGCCATGAATCCGTGGAGAATTTCACCGAAATATGATTGAATTCTTCACGGATCCTCGGCTAATTTGTAACAAGATGTACGAGCAGAAACAGGAAAACAGCCAGAAACTCCATGGCCAAGCAGTTTCTTATTGCGAACAGTTCAGTTGAGTAGGCCATTGTCTCGGCTAATATTAGCTGCTCTGTAATTGGTGCTCACAGTCTTTTGTAACTTGTAGGTTAGGAGCTAGTCCAAAGTCAAAGTCAAATAATTTATTTCAATTATGCACATAAAAGGTACTTTTGAACGTCAAAAACAAAGAAATAGAACTGGTTCTAGTTGCCCCTTCCAAAAGGTAGTTTTCGTATGGTGAAGAATGGGAAAGAAACTTTTACTTTAAAAAAAAGTTTTACAATATTTTGTATACATCAATTAAATAATGATATGTGAAGACGATGCACCTAGAATAAGATTACTGTACCACAAGTCCACAATAGGTAGACATAATTAAAAACCGGCCAAGTGCGAGTCGGACTCGCGCACGAAGAGTTCCGTATCATTATCTATAAAAACGGCAAAAAAACGTTTATTGTATGGGAGCCCCTTAAATATTTATTTTATTCTGTTTTTTAGTATTTGTTATTATAGCGGCACCAGAAATACATCATCTGTGAAAATTTCGTTGTACCCTTTGGGTACGGAACCCTAAAAATAGAGCAATGACAAATAAATTAATTATGTGCAAAAGCCGCAATACCGGTCATGTAACACTAAAAGTACCTATTGTAGTATTTGAAATGGCGATATGTCCCAAACATACTTGAGATTTTTTGGCTACTGCAAGGAAAGTAGACTCAATTTACACAAAAAATATAATGTCAATATTATTGTTTGTCTACCTACCCAGATTCGACACCCAGTATAAAAAGTTTTATGAACTGTTTGAATGTAACGTTTTATTTGATACATTTAATATCATGTAGATAATATTATGTTTAGTATTTTATTCATAGATGATAAAAAGTCGTCTTTCAATCCATCTTAAGCTTTGTTGATACTTTGGCAATGTTATTACCAATACCAGTTATAATTATTTTATTATAATTAGGCCAACCATATAATATGAAGACTGACTAGATCGTCTACGTACTTAACACAAAAAAATTAAAAATAAAAATTTTACTCTTCAACGTTCACACTAATAGGAAATTCAGTTCTCCAAAACACTAGCAAACAATAGAAAACGTTTACCTCCATAACGTTTCAAAATTCGACGCCGACCCCCGGACTATACCGACGGCTCCTGGACTATACCGACGGCTCCTGGACTATACGGCGGCAGACAAAGGAAATAATTTCCCTGTAACTGAAATTTTGATACGTGCGAATGTTACTGAAGTAAATTGCTAACTGAGTGGAAACAAACAGCTGTGTACTCGACCGATTAATTTCTGTTGATTATGAGAAAACGTGGTTTATGACGTCAATGGGCTATTTTAAGGTTCCGTAGACAGGCGTGACGCGACACTTGTAAAAACAATTCTATGAAAACTGCATGGAAATTGTTCGCCGAAAAAGAAAGAAAGAAAGAAAGAAAAGTCGGTTTATTTGTCACAGAAACACGTGCATACAAAATAGATAACTGATCAGCAATATTAAACAGAATAGATCTACTTAAATACAAATATGAGATTACGAGTTTACAGATAGATAATCGGCAGCTGCACGTCATGACTGTGACAAGAAGGCTTCCACTCAGCATGATGCTGCGCTAAGGGGGGACCCACAGCACAGCGCTGATTTTCAGTGGTCACCAGAAAAAGACGTACGGAAATCAAGTCAGGTTCAAAAGAAGGCTTTAGGCCTCCAAGAAAGAATAGAATTAAAATGCAGCTGAAGACTAAAGTATTGTCAAGGTGGAGACGACAATTTGACAATAAATTAAACTGCGTATAACTAATAACGAATGCTGTTCCCATTCTGCATACGTCACTATAGTTCATAAAATTCAATCAAATATATCCAATGGTTTAAGCTCATTTCAGGTTACGCTATAATATTTTGCTCTATTGTACAATATAAAAAGGCAGATTAATAATATAAAGTATTAGCTGTCCTAGCTGATGCCCGCGGCTTCGCCTGCGTGGACGTCGGTTATTATATACTAAAACCTTCCTCGAGAACCACTCTATCCATTGGTGAAAACAGCATGAAAATCGGCGCAGTAGTTTTTGAGTTTATCGCGAACAGGACGATAGACAGACGCGGTGGAGGACTTTGTTTTATAATATGTAAGGACTAGCTGATGGCCGCGACTTCGCCCGCGTGGTTGTCGGTTATTATAAACTAAAACCTTCCTCGAGAACCAATCTATCCATTGGTGAAAACAGCATGAAAATCGGCGTAGTAGTTTTTGAGTTTATCGCGAACAGGACGACAGACAGACGCGGCGGAGGAGGACTTTGTTTTATAATATATAAGGATAGCAAAGTGTGAAAGTGTTCTAAATAAATGTATGGCGAGTGATATTGCTGTGCTATGAACTTTATGCTTTATGCTATTATACACATAAGTAACGTTTTTAACTTAAACCAAATAATAAACATATTTAACTTACTGGCAAAAAACTCAAACAACACTTATAACTACAGTTTTATGCCGTCTTTTTTTTTTGACACCGCCTAACTGTCAAAAAAAAATGTTTTGAATCAAAATCCATCGATCAAGAAATAAATGTGTAAACAAAAACAAAGGGTCAAAATTCGCAACAATTTGAAAAAGAATGTTTTGTTTATAAGGTTTTTTTTTGCCATTTCTTAAAAGACGGTTATCGGCTATAAAGTTTTTATATAAAAAAATTAAGTTATTCTTGTAATCCTTTTTATTTCGAAAATATATCTTGTGTAATTTAAAAGTTATTGCAATTTTAGAAGTGTGGTACTAAGTTTTGACGGCTCGTGTATTATAGCGTAGTCTGAAATGAGCTTTAGTCACTATAGAGAGCAGTGGTGGCCTTGTGGTAGCGGCCTTGACTTACGAATTGTAGGTCGTGGGTTCGAACCCAGGCGCTTTACTTTGTGTAAATAATTTCATCACCACTGCTCTCAAAACGGTGAAGGAAAATATCGTCAGGACATGTCCTACAGCTCAAAATTCGAAGACATGTGACATCTACCGACCCGCACTGGGTCCGCGTGGCAGATTACGGTCATTCTCCTTTCGAAGAGAGGAGACCTGTGTCCCAGCAGTGGGAACATTATAGGCTGATTATGCTATAGGAACTTGGAGCATTAACCTCAAACACCACACGTTTGTCTAATATCGGAATGCCCCGATCCGCGATTTTGCGGACGGACACCGACGAGCTCGGACGACGGACCGTGGGCAGACATCGGAAGCGCGATGCGTGGTGCGTGGCGGTCTGTGGTCGTCTGCCGTGCGTGTCCGTCTGTAATATTGCCGATCGTGGGATTCTACCATTACCAAAACAGTCGCAGAATTGTAGTTCAAGGAATGAAGTAAGTTCTTTGTCCTAAATAAGAAAAACAAAACAGAGCTTTTTGTTCTTGGTTCTCAGCAACATTAGAAAAACATGTTTAAGACTAATACATAAATATTACAAGAGTAGCAAAAACACATTTTCGGGATGTTTGACGACGTTGGATATGTTATTAACATAAATATTTTCTTATCCGATGTGTTTATCTAAAGAAATGGAAGAACTGTGATCAAACAGACCGAGAATGTGTGGGTGGATTAGATCGAAAATACTATGTATTTCTAAGAAATATGTCAATACCAAAATATACAAGAGTGGATCAAATAAGGTTTCGCTTCCTTATGAGTAATTCTTACTTACTTATTTCAGAAAAATATTTATTCATGAATATAATTTGACACTTAATGAAAAAAATCTCTGAATAAAATCACAACTTACCTATAAATGACGATACACAATCGATGTTATGTCAGGAATCGACAACGTCAAGTCAAGATAAACCAAAAAAACAAGAAATTTAAAAAGTATCTCAATACTTCCATAGTCCATTTTGATCCAACACAACTATAGTTAAAGTAATAGAAAACATTAAAATAAAATCACAAAAGTAACGTTCATCCTCAACCGTTTAATTTTTGAAGATAAACCAACATGAAATTTTTATTGGCGCTCACAATTTGGGACGATTCGTTTACTTAATGGGCAGTTTGCTTAACGGGCAGTTACTTAACGGGTAGTTTACTTAACGGGCAGTTTTAGCTGTGGGACATGGTGACAGCCTCCGTTAGTGAATGTCCATCTGATCTTCAGAGGAAAAACTACCTAATTTATACTTATAGGTGCTTGATTTGACACAATATGATGACATTCGTATGTGGTGGAATATCATGACATAACATCACGCCTGTAGGACGAATGTTGAAAGGTGAAGGGTTAGGAAGAGGGGTACACCCATATCTCGCCAGTTATGTTTAAGTCCCATGTAATAGGGGGCGAGCCTATTGCCATCAACCAGTCACAAATGCAGACTCCAGGCTGCTACTGAGAAATTCCTGATGGAACTAACTTGCTTGATCTGGGAATCGAACAGAGGACATGCTCACTTGTAGCGCTTGCAACCACTGACCAACGAGGCATTCCGATGTGGTGGAATCTGATTACAAAATCGTTCCGCTATGCTTTTGAGTTAGTTCGTGTCAAAAGAACTTCATCTTTTTCGAATTTTACTTGCTTTTGGTTTAAGAACTTTATTCTTCCTTATTAAGAATTATCAATAATTCAATTACTGAGAAACTAAGTTTACAAAAAATGTTTATGAGCGTACAAAAATACGTTAAAAGTACATTTATAATAATAAATGGGAAGATACCTACTGATAAACAAGTTAAATTAAATTTAAAATTCAAAAAACCCCCGACAAAAACAAAGCATCTAAAAAACGTTTTTTTTTTTGAATAGCTAAGAACACACTCGATCAAGTCACCTTTCAAACAAACTAAAAAAAAACAAAATCGGTTCAGCCGCTTGGCAGCTATGATGGCGCAGACAGACACACAGATACACACCTTAAACTTATAACACCCCTCTTTTTCCATCGGGGTTAAAAAGTACTTAAATAATTATCAACTAATCACCAACCGAGTAAACACGAATCTAAAGTAAAATTAAATGTATTACTAGATGTGGCATACATGTTTTCTTTCCCCGCCTATCTAAATATTCAAGGATTTTAGGTATAATCAAAGTGTTTAATATAACTTTAATCGTTTCCGTATATATGTAACAATAGAAACACCAATTAGAGTATAATTTCGACAGTAAATGGTTATTAAATATGTAAAGAGTTTTGTCAAGAAATAGCTTTATATCTACTTAGGATCGGAAGAATTCAATATTACAACTTTTTATTTAGTCCATTCTATTTTCAAGTCTCATCTCTACATCACGCCTGTAATCTCCGAAGGGTTAGGCAGAGGTGTACCTATAGTTCACACACATCTCGCCCGTTATGTTTAAGTCCCATGTAATAGGGGTGAGCCTATTGCCATTAACAGAGCATAAATCCAGACTTCAGGCTGTTACTAAGAAATTCCTAATGGTAAAAATTAATAACACTTTGCCCGAGCTGGGTATCGACCCCAGGACATCATTTTCATGTTCTGCAGTAGTCCTTGCGACAACTAGACCAACCAACTTCTTCTTTTTCGCTTCGCTCTTGACAGAGCGGTCGTGGTCACGATGAATTTTTTTCAATCGCAGGTTTAGTCGTTGCCCGCCTCACGATCTCTCTCCACCTGGTTCTGTTACATGACAGTCTGGCGCATTCATTTACAGGGCCTCCAACCACGGATTTTATTTGATCGGTCCACCTCATCGGTGACCTCCCGCGTGGCCTATTACCTTCCACTCTGCCCTGCACCACTAGACGCTCTATGGAGTCATTATTCCGCCTGGAGACATGACCAAAGAACTTCAGTATTCGAGACTGTACTTGTGCTGTGAGATGCTGTTTGATGCCGAGTTCTTAGCTTATACTACCTCAGCTTAAATTCACTTTTTATCTCGCTCGCACCATACTACTCGCGGACTGAGTGAGAGCGGGACGGAGTGGGGTGCTGGCGGCTCCAAGCCTCGAAAAGTTTAGGTACTTAATTGCTTTTAACGGTGAAAGTAATGGTAATTTAAAGCATAACACCTGCTTTATAGTTAGCTCAGTTATTGTGCAAAGTTTAATGATCTAATTTGCAGTATTTTTTTGCAGTACAGATAAATTTTTTTTCAATAGAGAAATCTTTATGTAATCTTGTTTTCGTCTCACATAGTACCTATTCGTAGCATCAATCCTCAACGTTAACATTACATTTATTTCAAAATTAATGTTGCAGTATTTTCGACATAACGGAGGATCCAGCTTAGCAATTTGAGGTTGTACAGGCCCTTAATTAAATATCAACTATGTATTTCGCCTTCTCTATTTAAATTCCAAATTCATTCCATAATTGTAACGGTCTTTTAATTGTTGCCACAGTAAAATTATCTTCATTAGTTCTCTACACAGAGTACACCAATAATTATTTAACTTTTCCGCTCATTGCGTGGAACTTAATTGGCTTGAATTGACATTTACAAGTCGATAACAAATATATTTACACAGTGTTATTATACTTGTTAATACGATAGGGAGTTTGATAACTTTCCGAGTTTAGCTAGGACATAACTGACATCGGTGAAGGACAAAACATCATGAGGAAACCTATCCATACTAATATTATAAAGTCTAGGCCCTCAGGGCACATTGCTCACAGAACAGAGAACCTAGACAAATGACAATCGTTTCGAAAGCGTTTCGTATTTCTACAACGACTTTCAACAGAATTGACATAAAGCTTTTCGATAGCTTATGTCAGTCCTATACATTTTTGCCTTTTCCATCATCTTTATGGCTGATAGAATGTCACTTTGTCTAGGGCCTCAGCTGGCCGATGGAGCTGAAAGGTTCTGGAGTGCCGACCGTGTATAGCTTGTCCATTTTACATAAAAGTACCGCGGCACCCGTGAATGTAAAATGCGCCAGGGGGCGCGTCATTTCACACTGGACAAGCCTTACCAGAAAACGTAGCGTTGGAAGGCGGCGTGACGTGCGTCAAGCGACACGCGCGCGCGTCTCATGTTTCTGTCCGTAGCTCCGCAAGCCGCGTCGCAGTAACTCGTGGCATGCTTTAAACAACTTTTTTAATTTGTTTTTTGGTTTCTAAGACGCGCGTCGCTTGAGCGTGTAAAGCTCAATTCACAGGGGAAAGCAGCGGCCGCGGCGAGCACTTTTAGTGTGACTGAATTTTAAACTTTATCTAAAAAATTAAAAGACCAGTATCGCTTGAATAGCTTGAAACTATCACGCGACCTCCCGCGTGGCCACGCGCGTCTTGTCAGCAGTACTGCCCGACCCGTGGCTAGCCTCGTCGTCGCTGCCGTTCCGGTGTGAATTGGCCCTAAGTCGTGGTCAAAAAGTAATGGAGAATCTCAACAATTTGACCAATCAATCAGCCTAGTCTTTTCTCAACTAATTCCGGGTCAGCTTCCAGTCTAACCGGATGCAGCTGAGTACCAGTATTTTACATGAAACGACTGCATATCTGACCTCCACAACCTAGTAACGGGTAATACGATACCTCTTGGTAAGAATCGTTGTCAGACTTTCGGGCTTCTGATGACCCGTAACGACTGTCAAAGATCCACGAATAACAGCTGGGACCAACGGCTTAACGTGGTTTCCGAGTCACGGAGGAAAGCACGGGGCACGGGGTTGGCCCATCCACGGATCAACCCCGGAAACCTGATGGATCGACCTATGCGGCTGTTATTATTTTAGCCACGAGCTCCATGAGCTCTAATTAACCTGAATTATTAAAATGATTAAATTCTATTGGAATCTTACGTAAACAGATAAGTACCTATTAATAATTCACATTTTTCTTCAAGATCTCAAGAAGAGCTTACGCCTAACAATCTGTAGCAAAAGTGTAAGATTTGAATTACGTCTTCTATTTACGTTTGTTTGTTAAATCTTGGTAATCCTTAATCCGTCGCTTCGTGTAACAATCCGAACTCCTTGAGAAATGGCCTAAGGTGTAAGCGGATAGCGAGTCATTCGGACAGAGTAATCGCTCGAGAACTAATGGAATCTATTAATATATTTATCAAAACATTAACATCGTATTCGTTAGTTATCACTAACTTATAATTATTAGATCATCATCTGCCTAGCCTTTTCCCAACTATGGTGGGGTCGGCTTCCAGTCTAACAGGATGCAGCTGAATACCAGTGTTTTACGTGGAGCAACTGCCAATCTGACCTTCACAACCCAGTTAATGGGTAACACGATACCCTTGGTAAGACTGGTTGTCAGAATTTCGGACTTCTGACGACCCGTAATGACTGTCAAAGATCTACAAATGACAGCCTGGACCAACGGCTTTACGTGCTTTGCGAGACACGGAGGGTTCTTGGTATGTAGAGATGGTCACTCATCCACGGATCAACCGCGGCAGGCATAGCTTAACCGGATCGATCGACCCATACAGGGGTAGTATTATGAAGTATTAATGCCATCATCATTCCACTGCGAAAACGGGATGGTGCTATCGGCCTTGCCTAGCTTTGTCTCTCTCTCACACTGGAAAAATGGTGGCATTAATACTTCATAATACGGCACAGGTGTCAGTCACAAGTCAGTTACTTAGTCACCAGTAATTATTAGATAGACAACTTAAATTATTTCTAACAAATTGATACCAACTGCCATCGGCTTGGTAAATTGCATAACCAGCCTATAATATTCCCACTGTTGGGACACAGTCCTCCTCTCTATAAGAGGGAGTGGGTAATCACCATACGGGCCCAGTGCGGGTTGGTGGTAATGACTTGTCTTCGAAGTTTGAGTTCTAGGACATGTTTCCTCACGATTTTTTTCTTCACCGTTTGGAGAGCAGTGGTGTTGAAATATATTACAAAAGTAAGGTGACTGCCTGGGTTCGAACCAACTGATACGTTAGTCGGGGCCGTCACGACTGGGAAACCACTGCTCGCTTTGGTTAATTATGCTTCCAATATTATAGACGTAGGTATACTGCTAGCATACGTTTTTTTTACAATATAATGGACCACGACGTTTCTTTTTTGAATCGCTGTAGTTTCAATGTCATCTCTACATTGTACCAAAAGGTACATTTTTGTATGCATTGTACCATAACATTGGCATCATGAAAATCTGTCAAAAGTTCTTATTATTTGTAGAATAAAGAGTATTCTATCGAGTAATTGTATTGTAGTGGTATGTAACCCACACATACAAACTTGAACTCAAGTACTTATGACGTCACACGACTCACGTCCCTTAGTTCGAATTCAGAGAACTACAGTCAGTCACTAGCCGTCACTACAGTCAGTCACTAGCCGTCACTACAGTAGGTCACTAGCCGTCACTACAGTCGGTCACTAGCCGTCACTACAGTCGGTCACTAACCGTCACTACAGTCGGTCACTAGCCGTCACTACAGTCGGTCACTAGCCGTCACTACAGTCGGTCACTAGCCGTCACTACAGTCGGTCACTAGCCGTCACTACAGTCGGTCACTAGCCGTCACTACAGTCGGTCACTAGCCGTCACTACAGTCGGTCACTAGCCGTCACTACAGTCGGTCACTACAGTCAGTCACTAGCCGTCACTACAGTCAGTCACTAGCCGTCACTACAGTAGGTCACTAGCCGTCACTACAGTCGGTCACTAGCCGTCACTACAGTCGGTCACTAGCCGTCACTACAGTCGGTCACTAGCCGTCACTACAGTCGGTCACTAGCCGTCACTACAGTCGGTCACTAGCCGTCACTACAGTCGGTCACTAGCCGTCACTACAGTCGGTCACTAGCCGTCACTACAGTCGGTCACTAGCCACTAACCGCATCACTTTTGCGTTAATTTATAATCATTCTAATCTTAGTTATTATTTGTAAACCTTGTTTAGTTATATTAACTTTACCAGCTGCGCCCAGCGGTTTCACCTGCGTAAGTCTAGATCCCGTGGGAATATCGGGATAAAAAGTATCCTATGTGTTAATCCAGGTTATAAACTATCTGTTTTCCAAATTTCATCCAAATCCATTCATTCAGCCGTTTTTGCGTGATTGAGTAACAAACATCCAAACACACAAACTTTCACATTTATAATACATATTAGTAGGATTTATAATATTAGTAGGATTATTAAACTCATTGTGTAATACCCAATGAACATTTAACTTTATTACATTATAGAACCTGCAATCACACCCGAACAAAAGTTCTATAGTATCTTTATGAATATCTAGGTTCTATATACATTCTTTGCCCTCGGAGCGAGTACAAAAATTCCCGCCTATCGCTTATCGCTCGTCCCCCACATAACGAGGCCGAGAGAAATTCAAACATTAAGAGTTTTTCTCTGAAATCAGAGTCCGCTCAGGTTTTCATCTCAAATGGGATTACATTTTGTACTTATTCGTTTGGATGCTATAGTGAGGCCACCCAAACTAATCCGGGAATCGGAAAAACATTAATACACAGTTTTCTTCCTTTTGTAGAGGTATGAGGAACAGGGTGTAAAGTTTACTCATACTCTGTAGACAAGGGAGGATCCTCCGGCCAGACGGGTGTTGTGTCTGGCGGGCTACTGCCCAACGATTGATGTCGGGATCTTGTATTTATAATATACTAGCTGATGCCTGCGACGTTTCCCGCGTGGATGTCGGTTATTATATACTAAAACCTTACTCGAGAACCACTCTATCCATTGGTGAAAACAGCATGAAAATCGTTGCAGCAGTTTTTGCGTTTAACGCGTACAGGACGACAGACAGACGCGGCGGAGGACTTTGTTTTATAATATGAAAGGCTGTCCATCGCGCGGTAAACTTAAATTGCGCGATGCAGAATTTTGTGTGACGTCAGGACTTTGATGCGTAGTTCGCTTATGGCGATGAAGATGCCGCCACACTTTGTATGATTATATTTTTTGGGAAAATCGTACAATTTATCTTTTGTTAAGAGTGTTTTTGTCAATCGATTAGTTAATATTTCGTGCAGCAGGTAGTAAGTATTTAGTTTTTTACCACGAGTAGCGATACTTAAATTCTTAATTCCTATGTCCGCCGCACTCAGGGTCTTAGTCAGCAGCTTCTGATTGGGACCCAGGACTGGCCGCCTTATTTTTACCGTGGCATGAAAAATCTTTTGACATAACATAACATTACGGCTGGAATCCCCGAAGGGTTAGGTAGAGGTGTATCTATAGTACACCCACATTTCACCAGTTATTTTTGAGTCCCATGTAATACGGGGCGAGCCTATTGCTATTAACCGGGTACAGATCCAGACTCCCGGCTGCTACTGAGAAATTCCGGATGAAAAAACCCAATAATACTGCCGGACCCGGGAATCGAACCCAAGATCCCAAGACGCCGAGCAGTTGCGTTAAAAAACTATAAATATTTAATTATTTGTAAAAACATAGCGCTTTATATGAGATTAAATACATAGAAGCGAGTTGTATTACGAATTTATTCTACAACAAAATATTCATTATTAATGTGACAAGCTGCGCCCCGCGGTTTCACCCGTTTAAGTCTCGATCTCGTGGGAATATCGGTATAAAAAGTATCCTTTGTGTTAATCCAGGTTATAAACTATCTGTTTGCCAAATTTCATCCAAATCCATTCAGCCGTTTTTGTGTGATTGAGTAACAAACATCCAAACACACTAAAACACAAATACACAAACACACAAACTTTCACATTTATAATATTAGTAGGAAGTAGGATTCTATCGTAAACCATTATGATGACGTTAAACAGAGTGACTTGCAGAGATTTGAATACAAAAGGTAAACACGTGTAAGGGCTCCCACAAACAGGCGCGGTATAGCGCCCGTTTGCATGAGCCTTTAGCAAAGCAAATGGTACTGCCTCGTTGCTCTAGTGGTTTCAAGCGCTACGGCTGAGCAAGTCGTCCTAGGATCGATTCCCAAAAAAAAAAAGTTCCGTCTAAGTGTTTTTGGGTTTTTCCGTTAGGTAATTTTCAGTAGCAAGCCGGAGACTTTATTTATGCCCGGTTCGTGGCATAAAGCTCGCCCCCGATTACATGGGACTTAAATATAACTGGCGAAATGTGGGTCTAGAGAACTATAGGTACACCTCTGCCTATCCCTTCGGGAATTACAGGCGTGATGTTATGTAATATTGTTAGAAAATGGTAGTACACATTTTATACCAAGAATTTATTTAATAACCCCTTTCAATACTCACGAAATAATTAAACCGGCTTATGAATATCTAATAATAAAAATACTAAATAAACGGCGTTTATTAATTAATACTAGGCTAGGATCAAAGCAACGTAAAGAAAATTTCCTACGAACAGTAAATATTTAATTAACTTTTAATTAGAATTTGAATGTACTCCTTACTTATTGATTCATTAATTATCTTTTCTCTGCAAATAAAATAAACTTATGATCTAAAATCAGAATTTGTGTAGGAGTTCAAATAAGTTCGGGTTTCATTGTCCTAATTGAAATTCTACTGAATGAGCGATCCTGAACTAGCATTTTGATTAAATAAATTAGTTATGTATGGTGACTTTTATTCAAAAATCCTTTATCACCTGGCTAGCCTTTTTCCAACTATGTTGGGGTCGGCTTCCAGTCTAACTGGATGCAGGTGAATACCAGTATTATACATAGAGCGACTGCCTATATGACCTCCACAAACCAATAACTGGGTAATACGATACCCCTTGGCAAGACAGGTTGTCAGACTTTTGGCCTTCAGACAACCGGGACCAACGGTTTAACGTGCTTTCCAAAGTACGGAGGGGTCTATATTGAATGGTCTGCCATCCACGGACCGACCTCAGCAAGCGTTAACGTTGAAGATCGACCCGTATGGTTTTTATTATAAAGCCACGAGCCCCCGCATGGTTTCTAAAGACTCTACGGTTTCTAAAGACACTATGGTTTCTAAAGACACTATGGTTTCTGAAGACTCATGGTTTCTAAACACTCCCCTAAAAATAAGTCTTTTATAAACCCGTTAATATTTAGTCCTTGGTCGGTGTAAGTTAAAAACAGTATTGATTGTTCTATTTCCATATACACGTGACCAGAATGACGTCAGTTCTTACAATGACCAGCTTATTATAAACTACGTGATATTTAGCCATAAAATGGAAACACTTGGTCGGTTACTTGAGCATTAGGATTTTTTTTACTATGAGTTATTATTTTGATTGTGACAAATTGTGAAAATGTCGTCATGGGTATGGATGGAATTATGAAGCTTGAAGTTTAGTTAAGCTATACGAATAAAAATTAAAAAAGTAAAATCCGGAGTCACACGTATTACGGCATAAATCGAACAGATTACGTGTGACTCCGGATTTTTAATTTGTCTGTCTGTGGTGTCTTGTTTATACCTTTTTAGTCGTAGTTGGGTTTTAGTTTTTATTACTTTAATTATTTTGTTAATTCTTTTGGTTTTGTTTGAATTGTGCTCATTAAGCCCTTTCATTTGATACCCAACATGGTACGATTAAACAATATTCTTTTTTTTAGTTCCTGACTTTATGTCCACTAGAGGGTGCCATTTTTAATGACGTCACATAGCCTATAACCAGCAGACGATCAAGACGCTTCCAACGATACCTCATTTGTCAAATTGTGATAAGTGGTTTAGAAGATAGGAGGGAACAGATGAACATACATACATACATACCGGTCAAAATCATAACCCTCCTTTTTTCTTCGCCGTTGTCGGGTAAAAAGAGACAGAGTTTGAAAAGAAAGAAAGAAAAAAGAAAAGCCTTAAAATGGTACATGTGTACATACGTCGGCACTCACCTTATTATAGATATTTGTGTATACGAAACAGGGGCCTATTCTCTAAGTCCATCAACAAAGATATCCCATCCGAAAGTAGTTCGAAACTTTGAACCCTTCACCCGACTAATTAACTTTACCGGACGGGTAAAAACATATCAGGAGTAAGACAACCGTCAAATTGTGTTGTCATTCATTCCTAGATCGGTCCCCGAACTAATCTGATACGTCTTCCAGTACGCGGTCGCCACTCCAGAACCTTTCAGCCCCATCGGCTATCTGTTCTCCGAGGAATGTGCCCTGCTCATTGCCACTTAAGTTTGGCTATTCTTCGGGCTATGTCGGTTACCTGGGTTCTCATACGGATCTCTTCATTTCTGATTCGATCATGTCGGGAATTTCCAAGCAAAGCCCTCTCCATTGCCCTTTGGCAATAAGGCTCATTGTGAGCGACCAGCGATGGTGCCACTGTTCTCATTGAAATCCAAAACACGTCTCCCCAAACTAATCCAACAATACAACGAATTACTAAAATCCGAAACGAAGGATTACTCCCGGCTCCAATATCTTTCATATCTGACGAACAAAAGTTCCTAACAGATAATAATGGAAGTTTTGGAAAAAGTCAAGATCAATTTATGGAATTAAAGGGAGCCAAGGAGCTTGGAAGTTGACGCGGCCGGTGGGCGGATGAGTGCGGGATTACCGCGGGATTAGGGCCCCATCCCGCGAGATCCCGGCCCTAGCAATCCACTGAGATTATAAGAAATGAATCAAACGTTCCCGGGATATTGGAATCAAAGAATATGTGGATTCGGTAGACGTGTCAGACTAAACATTCTTTCAATTTACCGAGTTTTATGGGATCAACCGTCTTCGCGAAGTTAGATTCGTCGATCGTATGACTTGGATAGGTACTTATTCTTCTTCTGTGTTCAGACAAAACAAACTATGCTGGGTATGGCATCTGTCCCACCGCCGGCGATTACCGAGAAGCTGTAAGTAGAACTAACAACTAAAAACGAGTTGGTGACCGACGAGCAGCGAGTGCGCGACGGCAACGAGATGCGTATGAATGAGTCTTTCACCGAGTGTTCTGCCTGCACGACCAGCAAGTGTCGCTGAGCAAGTTGATACTTTCCATGAAAAAACTTGTCGGCTGCGAGACAACTGCCTTAAGAAAGGAATTCATATTTTAAGTAAGTACCTACCTTGATGTATTTACTTCTAAATGACGATTAAAAAAAAACCGGCCAATGCGTGTCGAACCACGCACAAAGAAGGGTTTCGTAATTGGGATGAATTTATCCCAAGGACAAACTTAACACTGTAGTTGAATAAACTTGTTAACTTGTAAGCAAGACTTGTTCTCTCATACATTCTGTATGGGAGAACATGATTGTCTTGCTTAATATTTCGCAAACGGGTCCCTGAATCCAAAAATGGTTTTCACAAACTCACTATATTTTTAAACGACCTTTTCAACGACACGCTAAGAAATTGACGAAAAAAAAAAACATTACGACGATCAGGGAGGTATCTATCTATAATAAAAAAAAAAAAACATCCTTTTCTTTTACCACTTTGTCGGCGTGAGTTATATGTATACCAATACCAAATGACAACTTTCTAGTACTAAGAGTCTCTGAGCTAAGCTGCGGACAGACAGACGGACGGACATGGCGAAACTATAAGGGTTCCTTGTTGACTACGGAACCCTAAAAACTATTAACAATACCTCTTACTAAAATGTTCAAAATAAATGTGACTATAATTGAATACACTAGGCACTAAGTATGTGTACCTAATAAGAGTTAAAACTAAAAAAAAAACATGTTTTTATTTACATTTCACTTGCAATATTCCTTTCAAACACAATCCCGTTTACAGACAACCTAAATTACCTACCCTATTCATGTCCCATCTGGCCCCGTCTAATCTGTGTCCTGCGATGTACTGGTCAATATATAGTAGACACTCCTTCACTCCTTTATATTAAGCTGGCCGAGTGGTTATTGAATGAATCCCGGATCCCGGATAACAGTCCGTATTGATTCCCCGCGCTAATGGAAATAGTTTCGGGTTTATAGAGGGTTTTCGGTAGACGGGTTGAATGCGGTTTTAAGGGCTGGACTTTACTCAGGGAGATATGTAAGTACTGTTTGTTTGTTAAAGTTTTTACCTTTTTTATGTTGGAGCCTTGCCTGGTTGGCTGATATTTTTAGCAGACGCGATAATTCTGGTATTTAATATGAAGTAACTGCTTGCTTTCTTGTTGAGGGGGTTGTGGCTAAGTAATAATAGCCGCACGGGTCGATCGATCAGGTTAAGCTATGCTTGCCGCGGTTGGTCTGTGGATGGGTGACCATCTTTACATACCAAGACCCCAAGACGACTGAAGAACTAACTAAGAAGACTAAGAAGACTGGAAGCCGACCCCAACCAAATGTAGATGATGAATATGAAGTAACTGCTAATTTGATTTTTCCACAATCTAATTACTGGATAATATCGATATGAGCATAACGGTATTACGTAGAGAAAGTCTGATTCAAAATCAAAATCAGAAGTCATTTATTCAAACTAGGCTAAGAATCAGCACTTTTCGAACGTCAAAATTACATAAGGCAGTCCCCCAAAACGCTCACCCTTCACCACTTCCTAGTGCTTTAGTTGGGCAGAAGTGGCGCAACAAATTTCCCAGCAGCACAGTTGTATAGAATCATCAAGTTTTTTTTAACTGAACACAGTTAGAAAAAACTTGATGATTCTATACAATAGTATGTAAAATAATTTACATTACTCAATATTTGTGTTGCGTAATGTGACCTTGTATATGATTTTTCTCAAATATGCTTGGAAATTCGAGCATTATTTTGACAACCTTCTTCGAGATAAATCAAAATTGCTGTACTGGTCAAAAACAAGTTAATATGGGGCCAGCAATGTTACTATGAAAACTCACTTCTGTCGTGTCATTTAACGAACTTTCTAATTGCAGGCCGCGATAGTTTTCTTCTTTTCGTGTGGTTAGTAGTAACTACAGAGTTTTAAAGCCGCCCAAGGGCCTCTGACTTGGCTTCACATGTCGTCGAGAAATATCTCTCAGGAATGCCACCGGTTTCCTCACGATGTTTTCCTTCACCGTTTTTAAAGCAAGAGATATATATTGCACATGAACCCGAAAAGTCAGAGGTGCGTGTTTTGGGTTCGAACTCGAGACCTATGACTTGCCAGTCCAACGGTCACACCACTAGGCTATCATTGCTTAATGCCGCGACAGTAATGTACAATTTCTATACAAATATCTTTAGTCACTGTTTAAAAGTGTAATAAAATTAAGTTAGGACACAATTCTCAGTTAGGTCTATTTTTCCCTAAATAAATTGTTACTTTATAACAGACATTTTCAATATTAAATAAAACAGTCGTTTTCAGTTGATTTATAGTTTTAATTTTATCGTGTTTTGGTGGACAGAACACGGTTTGAATTTTAATAATTTATGGACTATGTGATTGATGTAGTTAATATTTTAAAGGCTCCAGTCGTTGCTTGTGATAAATAATATGATAGATATATCTTGATGTCATTTACCTACAGAAAATGACTGAGGTTTTCAGAAGTCTGTAAAAAAGGTACCTGAATTCAATAAAATAGCTGTTATATTATTTAAATGAATAATTGTTATATTATTTCAATATTGTAGGTATCTCAAAATGTGATTGTATTTAATTATGGAATCAAGTTGAAGTGATTTTAATAGTTTAGTCGCAGAATGCCCAATTCTCAAACGGGCTAATTCTCATAATGGCTAATTCTCTTATTGGCTAATTCTGATTTATGTTGCTTATAAAAATTTTGAGACAGTGGAAAACTCAAATCTTTACAGGATTTGGTAATTTGTTGTCATAGATTTTTCTCCCATTTATCGTACTTTGAAAGATGATTGATTTATCGTTCTTCTAGACCACGGATTGTTTTAATAGTATGGTTTAATTATGTAATTTATAGCTGATCTGATGATATATGTAGATAAACTAAGTAGTCCATTAGAGCAAGACAATTAAGTTTTCAATTTTTTGTCCGTTTAGTAAATATCATCTTAAAAATTGACATAAAATCTTCGTTTTACTTTCACTCAGAACCCGCGACAGACTTGACAGCGTGAGCGTATAAAGGTGCTTACTCACCAACACAGGGGTTGTGGTTTACCACGGCAAAGATGCGGTCGCATCGCTTCTTCATGTGGGTGTTGGGACAGATGCAGCCGAAGAGTGGTGACAGCCGGAGACCAGCCCAGGCCTCGCGACAGGCTTCCCTGGTGGGGAAAGTGATCAGGAAATTAGGTGATTCCTTGTGCAAGAGACGTTCTGTAAGATATTTCCCACTGGCTAGTAACTGTCTGACATAAACTTGCAAGTTATTGTGAAGGTGTGTCCAAAGATTGAGCGGCTAGAGTGCGGCAGCAACACGCGGCGTTTGCAGGACACATTTCTGCCGCGCTCTAGTTAGGTAAAAATGTTTGTGCGCGGCAGGTAAACAGAAGCGTTCGCGCGCGGCAGTCGCCCAATCACAGAGCGGCAGGCCGCGCGAGGCAGCCGCGCATGATTGTCGCTTTATGTTTGTTTACACCTTTAGATTGTGGGGCGATTCTTAACGAAGTTTACTAGAATGTGGTGCCCCTGAATTTTTTTAAAATTTCGAACACAAATTAATGACAATGTACACAATGCATGTTACGCTTTTTCAATTAAATTCTTTCTTCCTAATTTGACACCATCCTTTTCGAAATTAGTTTAACAGAGAGCTAAGCGCATCATCAAATAAAAAAATCTGGCTAAAACTCTACAACTCGGAGAATGACACAATACAAAAATAACGCGACATACAATTTCCAGCCTCAATTAAAAATAAACCTAAAAATTCACACATTATGCACTTTCATAGTCTATTAAAATTTCAGTCACTTGTTTACCGTATATAACCCGTAAATATGACACATCAAGTCTTAAGGTTAAGTCTGATTTACACGGCGCGTTTTAACACTTTAAGGGACGCTATTAAACATAAAATAGACGTAGATATATTTAGTAACCTATTTCGCTTAACTATTCTTCAAGAGTTTGCAACTCCTGTCATCCTGAGGATGCCTAGTTGAGAGTTTCTGACTGACCAACCCCTTGACAATTCAAAAGTTATTTGAAATAAATGCTTTGAGTTTGAGTTTGAGTTTAGAGGCGGAACACGTGTCGGTTTTTTACAGGGTTTTATATGACTCTTGAAGAATAGTTAAGCGGAATAGGTTACTAAATATATCTACGTTTAGTTGTATTTTATAATGGATTTCTTCAAAGTCACGCCTGAATCAATTAACTGTCGACTCTATTAAACACACAAGGTGGTAAGCTGTAGTGCTAAAGAACATGAAAGATTGTCAGGTATCCGAAGACGATGTCGGGGATAAAGCGAAGTGGAAGAGCAAGACCTGGCAGGCGGACCCAAGAAGAGAGAGAGAAGGACACTAATAGGTGTTCTATCAATAAAACTTCTTTTGTCTCATTTATTGTCCTCGAATGCATTAATTGTCTGCCGCATACCATAAGTAGAAGCAACAATAACAGTTACACCATCTAAACAGTGTTTAGAGGATCTTCTTCTTCTTTTCGTGTGGTTAATGACTAACCTGGTGTCAGAGTTTTAAAGCCGCCCATGGGCCTCTGACTTGGGTTCACATGCCATCGAGAAATATTTCTCAGGCGGTATACGCACGATGCTTTCCTGCACCATTTTTGAAGCAAGTGATTTATACAATACGCACATGAATCCGAAAACTCAGAGATTCGTGCCTTGGGATGGAACTCGAGACCTATGACTAGGCAGTCTGACGGGACGGTTACATCACTAGGCCATCACTGCACTGCACTGTTTAGACTGTAAAACTTACTCTAAAACACGGTGTGTATTTTATGGCCAGGTATATTTGTTCCAGACTATTATAAACGCCGCCATTATGAATTCATGCTGGCAATGCTGCTCTTAAATAGAGTATTACGTTCGTATCGATCTAGCTACGGGCTGTTTATTTCAGGCTGAAGCTGTGACGTTGGCTTTTTTCCTTTTGGGCTATAAATATAGCAGGGAATTGTGAGATTGGAGCTAGTTTATTGAGTAACTGGTTAATTCTCACATTATATTCTCTCGCCTTAATTAACCATAAATTATCGCGTCGCTGCAGCGTCAGTGGCAGCACAGAGGGCCCTTTGACTACATTGTCGGTAGCAACGCAAAGGGCACTTTAACTGCATCGTCGGTGGCAGCGTAGAGGCCACTCTGACTGCATCTTCGGTGGCAACGCAGAGGGCACTTTAACTACATCGTCTGTGGCAGAGCCGAGGCCACTTTCACTGCATCGTCTGCGGCAGCGCAGAGGCCACTTTGACTGCATCGTCGGTGGTAGCGCCGAGGCCACTTTGACTGCATCGGCGGTGGCAGCGCAGAGGGCACTTCGACTGCATGTTTTAGGACACAGAGGGCAGGATTGCAGGTGTACTATATTATAAGTTCTAACTTAATTACTTAAGGGGATGCGCTCTTGGGTAGCCCGAAATTCAAATTTTCTTACGTTTCTTTGCAATTGCAGGTCAGTGTCAGGTTGTATGTTTGTAAAAATATGATTTGCGACCGTAACAAATATGGCTTTATAGAATTAAGGGTAATCACCCTCCATATCAAAACGTCCTAAAAGCAAATGGTCATATCTCCTTAAGTAAGAACATTGATGATTGTTTTTTTTTCCTTTATTCCAGATTTCTTATTGCAGCTGGCAAGATGAGCCGACCTTTTAGATCATGATTTGTAAATCCACAGTTGGCAGCGTTGACGAATGAGCGGCGGGACGTTGTGAGCGTTGACGGGTGAGCCCCCCGTCTCGCCGCGCACATAACTAAGGTCGGGTACAGCGTTCTCGGTCAAACTATATACCTACCCGTTGTCAAAATCATAATCCAAGAGTTACCTGTCTTCCATACGGCATTCACCATCACGAGCCTTGCAAGCGTTCTTGAACCGGTCGAAGAGTACGGAACAGGCCTTCTCGTTGTGGCAGACGCTCAGGGCATAGGTGCAGGTCGGCAGGGTCTCCACTGGGTACGGGTCTTTCTCTGAAATAGAACTAGGGTTTAGTATGCGTCGGGTCCAGTGTGTAAGTAGGGCTAAAACCGAGAGCTACGAATTAATTTCAGACGTCAATATAATTGTATGAGTGATAGCCGTATTGCGTGGAAGTGACGCATATTTTCCCACAATTGGTTATTTTCGTGTATTTGTCCTTTCTTAGCGTCATGTTCGCCGAAAATAAACGTATTTTTTTTCTTTCTTATGTCATTTCAGGCTGTATGGTATAAAATTGGTCATAATATTCACATAATCTTCCTATAACATTCCCACTGCTGGGACACAGGCGTCCTCTCTGTGAAAGGGAGTGGGCCGTAATCCACCACGTGGGCTCAGTGCGGGTTGGCGGATGTGACATGTCTTCTATTTTTTTTGTTCTAGGACATGCCGGTTTCTTCTTGATGTTTTACTTCACCATTTCGAGAGAAGTGGTGATGAAATTAAATACAGAAAGTAAAGTGCCTGTCTGGGTTCGAACTCACGACCTACAAATTGTAAGTCGCGGCTGATACCAATGGGCCACCACTGCTCAGTCTATACGAGCTGATAAGCAGTGTGATCATTGTGTTTGCTCACTGCTATGGCCTGTGGCCATATTTTGATGGTTTTGACCTGGGACTAGACTGGACCCTCATGAGCTTTATTCCTTTACCATAAGATCAGTTCATATGGTGTCAATGGCTGACTTAGTACGTAAGATATTATCATGTTCTACCATTAAAAGCTTCCGCAGAAAAGACACGACGGTGCGATGCAATTCTGGTAGAACAATTTCCATAGAAAATGTTCTACAAAAGTCGCGTCACGACTGTCTGCGAAAGCCTTGAATTGAAGCATTTGGTAGATGCTAGATTTTGATAACTAGTGGTTACATAAAACCTGGCTGAACGCTATAAAAATGCAAAAACCTGTTATCTAACAGCTCACACAATGTGTTGGATATTCAGCCGTCGTGAACATTGTCATGTTGCACAGTTGAAACATCAAAAACTGTGATACGCAATAAAACCCGTTGTTTTTATAACGCAAAATATTTTTTTGCACAGTAAAGGTAGAAACACACTACTATGACGTGTTGTGTCGTATCACGTCAGAAGCCTAACGGTTTCATACATTTAGTATAGTTAGAAAGACATTATAATATTGTGTTGTGTGGCAACAAGACAATGTAATAATGTGTATGTTTCTGACACGACACGACACATCGCGACACAGTAGTGTGTTTCTACCTTAACAATGACGTGAGTTTTTTGAAACAAACCCCGAATAAATACATGCAAAAGGTATCGAAAACAGAGGCACTGTTAGATGTAGCTATGAACTCGGGACTTATATCTATTACGACTACCTATATGACACAATACCCTTTTTACCCGACTACGGCGAAGAAAAAAGGAGGGTTATGATTTTGACCGGTATGTATGTAAGTATGTTCATCTGTTCCCTTCTATCTTCTAAACCACTCATCACAATTTGACAAATGAGGTATCGTTAGAAGCATCTTGATCATCCGCTGGTTATAGGCTATAAGGCGTCACATTAAATTAAAAATGGCGCCCTCTAGAGGACAAAAAGTCAGGAACTTAAAAAAAAAATTTGTCTAATTGTACCATGTTGGGTATCAAATGAAAGGGCTTAATGAGCACATTTCAAATATATATATATTATAACCCCAAAAGAGTTAAAAAAAAATTAAGTAATAAAAACTATAATGTGTCTTGTTTATACCTTTTTAGTCGTAGTTGGGTTATAGTTTTTATTACTTAATTTTTTTTTACTAAGACTGGTTCTCAGAATTTCGCACTTCTGACGACCCGTTACGACTGTCAAAGCGACTGTCAAAGATCCACAAATGACAGCCGGGGCATACGGCTTAACGTGCTTTCCGAGCTACGGAGGGATCTCAGTATGTAAAGATGGTCACCCATCCTCGGACCGAATTAGAGATAGGTTGTAACAGGTTAAACACAATATCTGGTATTACTGTGACAGTGACAAAAAAATAACAGATCAAAAGATCTGTTATTAAATCACAGTCTGTGATTTTTGTACGGATGATAAATACGTATTTAAATCTCAATTTAATATCTTCTTTATTTCTTTTGGTTTAAAGTCGATTAAATCGTATCTATCTGTTAATAAATAACAGCCTGTTATTTTTGTACGGATGATAAATACGTATTTAAATCTCAATTGAATATCTTCTTTATTTATTCGTTAAAGTCGAAAATCGTATCCAAAGTTTTAACAGTAACAGCCGCGGTAACAGTCTTGAGGATCTGTTATTTTAACAGATATGTTTTATCGTTAGGAGCAACTGTTATCTGCTATTTTTTATTATCTGTTATTTCTATTTGTGACGATAAATACGCGTCACTCCTAGACCGAATGCGGCAAGCGTGGCTTAACCTAATAAGATCGACCCGTGCGGCTGTTATTAATTACTTAGCCATAAATACAAAAACAAACAATTTTCAACATATTGCCTATTATCATCACGACTCATTTTTACATTATAACTAGATCAACCTTTTAAGATAAGCAATGGTCTGTAAAGACTTCGATCAAAAAACATGAGTTGTCTCAAAGAAAATTAAGTTGGAACGCGTATAGAATATAATTATACCAAAATGGGAATGGGGGAAGTATTTTTTGTCCAAAGTGGCAAATGGAACTGTCCATTTAAGTTAAATTTTATCTGTAGCTAATGGAATATTAAGAGCAGTTTTGGCCCAATGGTAACGGCCGCGACTTACGAGTTTGTAGGTCGTAGGTTCGAACCCAGCCAGGCGCTTTACATTGTATAAATTATTTCATCACCTCTCAAAACGGTGATGAAAAATATATTGAGGAAACCGGCATGTCCTAGAATAAAAAATTCGAAGACATGTGACATCTACCAACCCGCACTGAGCCCGCGTGGTGGGTTATGGCCTCTCACCGAGAGGAGATGTGAACATGTGTTCCAGTAGTCGGAATATTATAGCAGTGGGAACATTATTATTATGCAATGGAAGATTTGTGTTAAATTAATAGATTTAAAAAAACAGTGGATGCAGATATCAGAAAGTACTCTACATACAGCGAGTATCAGAAATACGCAGTCATATTTAAGAGCCTATACTACCTCGGCTCAAATTCAGTTTTTATCAGCAGGCAGCTCCCCGGCTCAAATTCAGTTTTTATCAGCAGGCAGCTTATTCTCATTCTTCTGCTTTTATCCCAATTTATTTATAATCGGCGCAACATGTGCCTTTCTTCCATACTCGTACTTCTAATGGTGGAATCCCACGATCGGCAATATTGCAGACGGACACGCACGGCAGACAACTAAAGACCGCCACGCACCGCGCACCGAGGAACTTCCGATGTCTGCGATACCCCGCACGTACACCTTCCCACGGTCCGTCGTCCGGGCTCGTCGGTGTCCGTCCGCAAAATCGCCGATCGTGGGATTTTGGTATAAGCAGTCATCTCGGTAGTCACCCCCTTTCAGCCATATCATCTTTCACACAGTCCAGGTTAAGGGACAGCTTATTATTTTTCGCAATTACGATGTTGAGAGTTAAAAGAGTGTCCGTGGAGTTTCTTGCCCGTTCTTGTCCATAGGTACCTACAACGCTTTGGAATGGGCAACTAGCTTCATATTTCTGACTGACCGATTCCTTGTCAAAGTCAAAGTCAAATAATTTATTTCAAATAGGCACATAAAAGGCACTTTTGAACGTCAATGAAAAACAAAGAAATAGAATTGATTCTAGTTGCCCATTCCAAAAGGTAGCTTTCGTATGGAGAAGAATGGGAAAGAAACTCCACCGTTACTCTTTTCAAAAATGTTTTACAATATTTTGTATACATGAATTATATAATTATATGTGAAGACGATGCACCTACAATAAGATTACTGTCCCACAAAACGCAAAAAGAATTATAAATGGAGCAATGACAAATAAATCAGTTATGTGATAGCTACATGGTGCTCACATATTAACAAACATTGTAAAAGTATACGATATTACAATATTCCTAACATCTTTACAAGTAATACTAATAAGTCAGTGCGTGATTCCAAGCAATCAACGAGTGTAAAAATCTATGACATACAAATAATAAAATATACAACTTGACAATTCAAAAGTCGTTGTAAATGGTTTAATTGAAATAAATGCTTTGAGTTTGAGTTTGTTGGTCCAAATTGTTCAGTTTGATGGGCAGTACCACACCCTTAAATATGATCAAACATTTGTGATACATACTGTATAGTATACAGTTCTTTCTGATATCTGCATCCACTATTGTACAATATATCTTAGAGTGTAAAATAATTTACCTTCCAGTCCAACTCAACTCATGGATAATAACTTTAAACCATAGTAACTGATAATAATACCAGTCTAAGTTTCTTTACAAGACGCAAAAGCACATAATGTAGACCAACTTCTTACAAGCATTATCATAACTTGGTAATTACTTACTGCTTTAAACTTAGTTTCATTCTCTTGCACGGCTTGAATTTCCTACCGATCTATATAGAAATAATATTTCTTGAAAATATAAAGCGTGTAAAAAAAACCCTGTACGATCCGTGTTGTACTAGTAACCTTCTGGTTACGGAGATATTGAAGGTCAGAGTTCTATCTATTTTTGACTTTTTTATGAAAGCGAGTTCTAAATGATATATTCTACTTTTAAATGATACGTTCTTCTATGATACACTCTTTTTAGTGCTCTTACGATCCGTTTACTGTTGCATGCACTCACAAGAACATCTTTTTGCGTGCGTTAATCCCTAGTAAAGATAAATTAACCAATAATAGCAATATTTTTTATCACGGTTCGTTGGCTGTCATTCTAATGCCAAGATCCGACGATCGCCGATTTTGCGGACGGACACCGACGAGCCTGGACGACGGACTTGGGGAAGGTGTACGTGCGGGGCATCGCAGACATCGGAAGCGCTTGCAATATTGCCGATCGTGGGATTCCACCATCAGAGAGTACAATTTTTGAATATAGAAAGACCTCTGAAGGAACCTTAGTCCACATACTCATCTTAAGAAAAAGCCCGAATGATCATGCTCATCGATATAAAAATGGTATACAAACCCTTCTTCATGACGAACACGCAGGGATGGTCAAACAAGAAGTCGCGGAAGGAGTTACACTCAGGATCCACGTTCGGCTCTCGACAGAGGCAGGTCGGCTTGAAGAACGGAAAGGCTTGCAGGGTCCTCAGAGCAGCCTGGCATTTCGTCACGGTCACCGTTGAGCAAGCCACTGGAACAAAAAGGAAATTAATGAATATTAATTGGTTGGCTCAAGTGAAGGGAAGGAGGGAGAAGCTCTTATTTTTTTTTTAAATTTTTTAATTTTTTTCGTTTAGGTAACCAATAGCGATACATAAAAATATTTTACAAAATATGCGTGTTACAGTTATTATGGCCAATTATAGATTTCCCTGTATAACTGGGATATAATTTGTATAATACATGCGAACGGACTAATGCCAGATATTTCGAATTAAACAACAAAATAAAATTACAATACAATATAAAATTAATTTTAAGTTAAATTTAGATTTAGATGATGATTTAGAGAATGATAAAAGAGTACAAGAAGAAGATTGGTTGCTTGTCATTTATCTCCGTTAATGATTTTCATTATTCGTTTTTTGAATGTCGGTCTAAGTAATGTCGGTCTCTTGGTCTAAGTTATAACAGCCCACGGATCGATCCATGAGATTACGCTACGCTTGCCGGGGTTGCTCCGTGGATGGGTGCCATCTTTACATACCGAGACTCCTCCGTGGTTCGGAAAGCACGTTAAGCCGTTGGTCCCGGCTGCCATTCGTGGATCTTTGACAGTCGTTACGGGTCGTCAAAAGCCCGAAAGTCTGACAACCAGTCTTACCAAAAGATATCTTATTGCCCAGTTACTGGGTTGTGGAGGTCAGATAGGCAGTCGCTCCATGTAAAATACTGGTATTCAGCTGCATCCGGTTAGACTAGAAGCCGACCCCAACATAGTTGGGAAAAGGCTAGGCAGATTGATTTAAGTTTGGCTCAAGTGAAATTGTAAAAGTAACCACAAATTACGGTAGTAACACGTATCCCATATATCCTTGTTTATGAAAAAACTGACGTTTTAGACAAGTGGGCATGAAGTAACTTCCCTGATTAAGCAAATTGAACGTAAAAGAAGTACCTAAAGTATTATAAGTAGACATTGTTATTGTCCGCACTAGTAAACCTTACCAATTAGTTAATATGTATAGTTCTGTTCAACAGACAAACCGTGAAAACGGTTTTGCGGGGATAGTTATAAGTAAAGATTTATATAAGCATTGTTTAAGATTTATAAATAAATAATAATAATTAATTTGTAATAAACTCCCCGGATTGGAATTTCAAAAAATAAATGTAACTCGTGGGCGTTGAAATGTACGTACGTATATAAATATTATCAGATCCAATGTCAAAAAAGACAGACAAATAATAAAAAGAAATAAACGACTCATGTAGTAGAAAAAACGTTAATAAATGTAAAACGTAATGACATCATTTAATTACAAGCACTTATATTCAAGACACGGTATTTAAAAAGAATATTCAATTCAACATACACCCAACAGATTTATGGCTAACCCCAAGCAAACGACCCCTAATTCTAAGGTTAAGGGGCTAACGAAGGGCATAGCCCCGCCCTAACAAGCCACGGAACCCTGGCAAAAACCACGCGAACCATTATCTGTGGAATTAGAAGTTTTTGCGAGATCTGCTCTATTAGGGAGTGGCTGACTGTATTACATTTTTTTGTACCTCCTTTATTGAATTCGACAAGCGAATCTTAGATTATACTGACTGTTAGACTGTCTCCAAATAAACGTTATTCTTTCTATTCGTGGATAGATTCTGAAGTTAGGTGATAGTGGGATATTGGTATGTATTTTGAACACTCGATGTATTGAGTGTACGATGTACTTATTGAATGTTCGATTTATTAATCATTCGATATTATGAACGTTCGAGTATTTGGACGTTCGAGTTATTAGTGGTCGATTAATTGATATTCGATTATTTGGCATTTGATTTGGCATAGTACATCAGTATACCGCATGTAACCAAAACCCTGTCCGATTCGAAAGGGGCACATAGATACTGCAACAAAATGACCAGAAAAAAATAAGATTCATATTTTTAGTACCAAAATGACCCCAATTTCATTATAAATTAGCAAATAATCTCAGGTCATATGTTATGATTTGTAGACACCCGCTAGTCGACGGCCGCCCGCGCCCCATGGAAAATCCCGCAAAAATTCACGATTGAAAAAAAACGAGGCGATTTTTTTTCTTGTTTCCAAAATAAAACCACATAAGTAGACTCTCAGTATGATTCTTAACAACACCGTCACGGATCGCACAGGGTTTTTGTTACACATTGTATACACGGTGTAAAAAGACCCATCACATAGCCGTCAATTACGCATTTTACATCAAATTAAATAACATTGCACAGGGAAACAACTTTTATTTTTGATGTGAAAAACCGCTGTTTACTGTAGTGCGCAACGTAACGCACGCAAAACATTGTGTTTATGGGTGCCTGCAACGGTTCAGGGTTCGTGGGGGTATTGAAAATTAAGTAATAACATTTAAAAACTTGCTTTCTCTAAAATACCTTTGAAAAAGTTGGCACTTTTGATCTTCAATATCTCCGTAACCAGAAGGTTCCTAGTTATAGTCCAGAACAAAAAAATATATCAAAATGGCAGGAATAACAAGTGACTTTCGGCATTTTATACTCGTTGTTGTATTGTATTATAGGTATTGTACCTATTGGATTCTGAATGTCGGGTAGGCAGTTGTTTCATGTAAAATACTGGTATTAAGCTGCGTCTGGTTCGACTGGAAGTCGATCCCAACATAGCTGGGAAAGGCTGGGCAGATGTTGATATTGTCCTGCCAGGGTTGCGGGAAAGTCCGAAAGGGATACCGGGACCCTTGGCAACAAGCGACCGAAGGAACACGGGTGGGTTTTAGTCAATAAAAGTCTGAAACGCTCTCCCGCTCCGCCCAGAGCGGGAGAAGTCATTTGATAATATACAACACACAAAAAAAAAAAAGATGCTGATATTGTATTGTGTAAGTTTTCATACTATTCGTCTGATTGCGATGAAACTTTTATATGTTATGTTGTGCGCACCCCCGTGAAGGCGCCCCTTGACTTGATGTTAAAAAAAAGTAAAAGAACCCAATTCTTTAAAAAACTTAACTGAATTCTGAGAATTTAATCCATGACAATTGAAATGGCATGTCATGTCCCAGAGACAAGCATTTCGATGTCACGTTAAAAACAGTCATCCATCTTTCTTTTAACTGCATCAACGTTACTACGGACCAATCAATCTCGCATCCATTACGATTGAAGCATAGCTTTCAAAATGCGTATATTATAACAGAATTAGTTTTGTGGAAGCCATGACAACTACGTATTGGATAGATGGAATAGATATCGGTACAGTCGACAAAGGAGTTTGGTATGCAGGCAGACAAATATTAGGAGCAAGTAAAAATAGTTGCTAAAGAGTGTGATTTTTAAAACACCATTTGACAACATTTTTAAATTGATAGCATTAGGTCATATCATGAGTATCATGAGGAGCTCGTGGCTAAGTAATAACAGCCGCACGGGTCGATCCATCAGGATAAGCTACGCTTGCCGGGGTTGGTCCGTGGATGGGTGACCATCTTTACATATTGAGACTCCTCCGTGCTTCGGAAAGCACGTTAAGCCGTTGGTCCCGGCTGTCATTCGAGGATCTTTGACAGTCGTTACGGGTCGTCAGAAGCCCGAAAGTCTGACAACCAGTCTTACCAAGGGGTATCGTAATACCCAGGTACTAGGTTGTGGAGGTCAGATAGGCAGTCGCTCCATGTAAAATACTGGTATTCAGCTGCATCCGGTTAGACTGGAAGCCGACCCCAACATAGTTGGGAAAAGGCTAGGCAGATTGATTGAGGTCATATCATGAGTAGAATTCGAGGTCAAAATATTGCCAAAGAATTAAACGTCATCAAAGTGTAAAAAGGATGTCGCATTTACCGAAATCTGGGTAGATTTCGGTATTACGATATCCCTTTTAAGTAACAAAAAAATAAGTGCTAGGTAAAGATTTTTAGTTTTGGTGAACAATTGCTGTTAACAGTTGTAATGTAGGTGTGCAGACAGTCGCGGCGCGAATTTGGTGGAACAATCTATGAAATCTTCAAGGAAATTGTTCTACCGGTGTCGCGTCGCGCTGTTGCGTCGTCGTGCCTGTCCCTTTATGAGCCCCTAGAATGCGAGGTCAGCTTATGCTGGAAATGTAGCCGTGTGTACACTTATTACCTTTGCTGATTGTACTTTTGTGATTGATTGGAAATATATTCTCGCAGTTTCGTTACTATCTCTGTTACTTCGGAGTCTAGGTAAATTCTAGTTTTCAGTGAAACCAAATTTTCATGTTAATTTCGTGTGAACTGATACAGGTGTTTCACATTTAATTGATCCAGTATCTGCAATTAGTTTTATGTATATTGATTTAAATGGATCAGCGTAATTATGGTGTTAGTCCTACCATAATTTAATTTATCAATTAATTTCATATTAATTATATACGTCTCTACAACCGTTGTTTTACCAAATAAGAAATGGTAAAATAAATCATACAAAACAGAATGGAAAATGTTCCAAAAGTGGTCGAAAGTTCCAGTTGACTATAGTGGTACATGGTAATGCCATAAGGCATTCTCGACCAGTAAAAGATTGGGAAATTCTCCCGATAAAAAAAATATGATATGTCTACGCACTAACTCGATAGTCGAAAAAAGAACAACAGAAATCGAAACCGAAAAACTGCCCGTAACAATAAAAAAAAAAATGATTCACTTCAGTGAGCACACAATGTCATATCGCATGAAGTAAGACTGTGTCTACATCAGCGTCATTACCGATGACAAGGGTAGACAGCTCTCAAGGCTCTTTTATCGACGCGAATGCTTAAAAATTTCCCCTGGAACGTTACGTACCTAATTTGCCACTTGGTCTTTTCAAGCCAGTGAGTTATAGCCTATAATTTTTCATTCTTGCTTCTCGTTTTTCGTCGTTTTAACTTCGTTTGCATCGTTGTAGATACTGCTTTAGTAGAAATTTACGTGACGTTTTTTAGGAGTTTGGAACAGGGAATAGAGTTTTCGCGATTTGGTTGTTATAAGACTGTTCGGTGTTTTCACCGAACACCTTAGTTAGCAATATCAGCGTGACGCGCTGACCTAATTTTATTACTTATTATTTATATTAGATTCAATGCACTTTTGTCTACCGCGTGAGTCGGGTGTATTCATCAACATTTCATTAACATTTTAACATTAAGAACAGTTTGAGAGTGAATAAATAGTGTTCAACATTAACATTGGTTTTTCCTCATAAACACCGACACCTTGCTACGTACCCCGACATATTTTTGGTCCTTCGAGCCGGATTGGATCACGCGTCGCGTAATTTTGGAACATTCGGAATTGTGGTGTGCGAGGTCTGAACTATCGTAACAAACAACAGTGCGTGTACGTCGTGGGGCGGTCGGAGCGAACATTGGAGAAGAACAGTGAAGTAGCAGCAAGGGCTGAAGACTAACAGCGGAAAAAACAAGTAATAAATTTCCTTAATTTTAGTCAGTAAGGACTGCAGTTTAACATCCCATAACAATGTCAGAACTCATTGAAACGCAATCAATGATCTATGATAGCATCATAAAACTTGGCATTAACTTGAAGAAGGATAGTGCTGATAGGAAAACAGTAGATTACTTTAAGCGGAAGCTTAGCACTTTGGAGAGTTATTGGAATGACTACCAAATTAATCATGAGTGAATTGAGGGGGAGGTCAGTAAGACCGATCCTTATTTTATCGATCGAGAGTACGAGAAAACAAGGACGGTGTATGAGTCAACCAAGGCGTTGATCAACCAACAGTATCAGCTGCGGTTCATGAAAACAGGAAGCCTGTCAACAGGTGAACAACCAACAGCTCGAGACAGATCACCATCGGCATCGAGTATGCGTGCAGAAGCGAAAAAAGGAGAGGAGGAGGGACCAAGTTGTTCAGGGCAGCTGAGCGACCGACCAGTGCAGCAGTTGAATATGGAGCCAAACAGCAAGCTAGACGACCTGTTGAAAAGACAGTATGCGAGTTTTAAAGCTTTTGTGCGTACAACCGCAAACATAGATGTGGACTCTATCTCAGATAAGTGGGAATTTGAGGACGTATTGAGGTCACTACAGGCTAGATGGTCAGCTATCGACAAATTACATTGGGACATTGAGATCGAACTGGAGGGAGACAACGAACAATATAACAACATGTACGATAAGTATGAGAAAAAATTCAACAACCTGAAAAGGGCTGTCAACACGAAAATGTGGTCAGTCTCACACAGGGAAAAATCAACACCTCAACTGGAGATACCGAACTTCAACGGGAACTACAACCAGTGGGTATCGTTTAGAGACCTATTCTCGGAAGTTATACACAACAACCCATCGTTATCAAGCGGCCAAAAAATGCAGTATTTAAAGGGTAAGGTTCGCGGAGAAGCTGAGAAACTTATACAACACCTATCGATAAGTACCGATAACTATTTGGAGTGCTGGGATATTCTCACCCATCGGTATGATAACAAAAAACTAATATTCTCGTCCCATATGAACATTTTGCTAGGCCTGCCAAACATACAACAGCAATCGATACAGCAGATCAAGCGAATGCATGACACCACGCTAGAGTGTCTTAATGCAATCAAAAACTTGGGAGTTGACATCACATCGTGGGATCCAATGATCATACACGTTCTAGGTCAAAAGCTAGATACGGAAACATACACAGACTACATAGAGTCGCTGAAGAATTCGAAAGAACTACCGGTTCTTACAGAGTTCTTAGAATTTTTGGAAACAAAATTTACATCTCTGGAAACAGTTCGCCGCAAAGATAGTGTGCCCTCGAAGACTTCTTATCAAAACAATTATCAAAATCAAACATCTAACAATAAGAAAAACATCTACAACAATTCAAATAACAAAAGCAATGGAAATAGAGCAGTTGCGAAATCAATGCACGTTTCGAACATAAAATGCCCTCTCTGCAATAACCAACACGGCATTTATAATTGCAAAACATATTTAAAAATGAGTGACGACCAGAGGCTAAAAACTGCAAACAAATTGAAACTTTGCACAAATTGTTTATTTAGCCACTTCGGAAATCAGTGCACCTCCAATTTAACATACCGGAAATGCCAAGATCAACATAACACCATTCTACATGACGCATTTACGAAATTAGCCAATGCATCAACTCTGTCGTCAAGCAGCAACAATGTTGAGAAACAAAACGTAAAACGCAATGAACCCGTGACGGGCAACGTGAATGCCTCTCAAGATGAAAAGGCGGAGATATTGCTAGCGACTGCTCTGCTGAAGGTCAAAAGTGTGGATGGGACTTACCACACCATGCGCGCTTTGGTCGATCAAGGGTCCCAGATATCCTTAATAACTGAGGAAGCAGCTCAGATATTAGGTATCAAGAGACGACGATGCAAAGGAGTCATCTTTGGAGTGGGGCAAAAGGAAAACAGTTGTAAAGGGACGATAACTATAGAATGTGCTTCCACGTACAACAATTTTGAATTCGAATCTGATGTGCTCATCATGAACGAACTTATTAAAAGTCTGCCAAACCAAACATTCGCTAAACCAAATTGGACTTACATAAAATACATTAATTTAGCAGACCCAGAATTCTACAAAAGTCGACCGGTTGACTTGCTTTTCGGGGCGGACATTTATGCTAACATTATGCTAGGCGGAATTATAAAAGGTGAACATGCCCAACAGCCGATGGCTCAACAAACACACCTGGGATGGTTACTATGCGGTAACGTAAAAACATACCAATGTAATGTGGTTCTAAATAATATCGAGGAAATCCAGAAATTTTGGGAAGTTGAAGAGATTGTAGAACCTTCAAACCTAACCGTAGAAGATCAGGAATGTATGGACGTGTATACAAAAACAACAAGAAGAAACAGGCAGGGTCGTTATGAAGTCAGAATACCACTGAAAGAGCAATTAAAACAGCAATTGGGGACTTCCAAATCTATGGCTATTGCTCAGCTGAAGAATTTGGAACGACGGTTAGAAAAACAACCAACTTTATCCCAAAAATACAAGGATTTCATGAGTGAATATGCAGCGTTGAATCACATGAAACCGGAACAGAAAAACAATAACATAACAATCGAATGCTTCTTGCCTCACCACGGCGTGCAGAGAGAAGAATCAACAACAACAAAGCTTCGCGTTGTATTCAACGCATCAGCAAAAACTTCCACCAAATACAGCTTGAATGACGTCATGCTGAAAGGGCCCAATCTACAAAAAGATCTACAGGCGTTACTACTTCAATGGAGACAATATCCCTTTGCTTTCACTGCGGACATCGAGAAGATGTACCGCCAAATCTTAGTTAACCCCATCGATCAACATTTGCAAAAAATCGTTTGGCGTGAGTCATCCAGACAACCAATACAAGTGTACCAATTGAACACGGTAACATACGGGACAAAGGCCGCACCGTTTTTAGCAATTATGACCTTAAAACAGTTGGCGGCGGATGAGCGATCCAAGTTTCCAGAAGCGGCTGCTGTTCTGGAAAACAGTTTCTATATGGATGACCTGTTACACGGTTGCTATAACACAGAACAGGGTAAACAATCGATAAATGATCTAATCCAGCTGTTAAAATCAGGAGGCTTCAATCTTCGAAAGTGGTCATCCAACAGTCAAGAATTATTGGAGAACATATTATCAACTAGTCAAGAGGAATCCGTTTATAGCTTCAAAAATGATGACATGCTGAAAACCTTAGGTTTGTGTTGGAACCCGCAAGGAGATCAATTTACATTCCGTTGCGACTTTTCACAAACAACCTCAAAACAGACTAAAAGGAGCTTACTATCAGAAATATCAATAATGCCGGCAGACTGCTGGCGCTACGTGAAATCAGGAGACAACCCGGCCGACTGCGCCAGCCGAGGTTTAACAGCGCCCCAACTATTACACCACCCTTTATGGTGGAAGGGACCAGCATGGCTAGCGTCTTATGACGCAGAAAAGGAACGAAAACAGCCTATCTACCAAACAGAGGAAGAGATGAAAAACTTAAAGTTGGTAAACATTGTTCAAAACATTAACAGTAACAGTATAATAGATGATTTATTATTACAACATAATTCATTTATAAAAATAACTCGTGTCTTGGCATGGATACTGAGGGCATTGACGCCAAAGTCGCAACGTAAACATTTACCAAAGTACCTAACATTACTAGAATTGCGAAAAGTCAAATCAGCTATTATAAAACGAGTGCAAAGTACAGCATTTGCGTCAGATATTGAAATGATAAACAAACATGGTAATGTGGCATCAAACAGCAAATTATTGAATTTGAAACCTTTCGTCGATGAAAACGGGTCTCTCCGAGTGGGAGGACGTTTACGGAACGCAAGTATGAGCGACGAAATGAAACATCCTAAGATAATCCCTAACAAAAGTCGATTAGCGGAGTTACTCATAGAAGAAGCTCATCAACTAACATTCCATGGAGGGCCCCGACTGACCTTAGCTGCTCTCAGACAACAATACTGGATAACAAGTGGATACAGCACAACCAAAAAACATTTAAGAAATTGTGTAACTTGCCGGAAGTATGAAGCAAAGAAGCAATATCAATTGATGGGTGACCTTCCCGCAGCTAGAACCAACCCCGCGCCTCCATTCTACCACACCGGTGTGGACTACACAGGTTTTGTGAACATCAAGGCAAACAAGGGAAGAGGAGTAAGAACACTGAAAGGCTACGTGGCTGTATTCATTTGCATGGTCACGAAAGCAGTTCATTTAGAATTGGTGTCTGACCTTACCAGTTCAGCATTCTTAGCTGCACTGAAGAGAATGGCAGCCCGGAGAGGAACACCTCATAACTTGTATAGTGACCAAGGAACCAATTTTATCGGAGCTAATAGGTTGCTTCAAGAGGAGTACAAACAATTACAACAAGTTTTCGGGGATAGTTGCCAGGAAGAAATCGCTAAAATGAACATACAATGGCATTTCAACGCTCCATCTTGGCCGAGCGCGGGCGGGCTGTGGGAAAGAGCCGTCCGCAGTCTGAAGTTCCACCTGAAAAGAGTGGTTGGCGAACAAAGACTAACGTTCGAAGAGTTCACTACTATACTGACACAACTGGAAGCGTGTCTGAACTCGAGACCGTTAGGTTCACTGACAGAAAACATTGAGGATCAGGATTATTTATCACCGGCACATTTTTTAACAGGAAGATCCGACTTAACAGTGATTGAGACAAAGGAGGATGCAAGAACGAGATGGCGTTTAACAACCAACATTTTTAAACAGATTTGGCAAAAGTGGAAGAATGAATATTTGAGCCAATTAACAGCGAGAGAAAAGTGGTCTAAACCTCAGGAAAACCTAAAAGTAGGCAACATGGTGGTAGTGCACGAGGATAACATTCCAGCTGGACGGTGGATTATGGGTCGAGTGATAGACGTGCATCCCGGTAATGATGGCTATGTCAGGGTGGTGTCATTGAAAACGAAAAATGGCATCATAAAGCTACCAGTAGTCAAACTTTCTTTATTACCAGTAGAAATCGAAACAAATCACAAACAAAACAGTTCAACTGAAACAGACAGTTCAGCTGAACAGGGGACTAGAACCCGAAATAGCAGGAAACAAACAAGAAAAACGACACCAGGCACGTTATCGTATGTGGCCATGGCATTAACCTTTTTTATGTCAATCTGCAACGTTGCAAATTGCACCTACAACATAACATCATTAACCAATAACCAATCTTTCTACTTTGACCCAATATCCAAAATTAGTCTCATTAAAGACAGTTGGGTCCTAGTTGTATTCTATAACATGTCTCCGTATTGGGAAGGTATGCAGGCGTTCGAAAAAGTAACAACATATCTGGACAAAACATGCAAAACAACAGGCAGCGAACAGTGTAACATGATAGTCCCACAGCTGATCCATGAGGGTAATGAACTGAAATACTACAATGAGCTTCTGATGACGCAACACGTAAGTGGACACTCCAGACGGCGGCGGGGACTTATCAATGCAGTTGGCAACATTGCAAATTCCCTGTTCGGAGTATTAGACGAACAATTCGCGGAAAAATACAGCCGAGACATAAACATGATACAAAAAAATGAAAAACATTTAGCCGGCTTATGGAAGAACCAGACATCGATTGTTGAATCAGAGTATAATTTGTTGAAAAGAACAGAAGAAATCATGGCAAAACAGCATAAAATAATAAATAAACATCTAATAACGCTAGATAACATCACAAACAGATTACAACGAGAGATAAACAACATATCCTTACTTCAAGAATTTACCATGACAGCCCTTACGGCCAGTAATTTACTGCATAACTTAAAACGAACTCAAGATATTTTACTAGACATCCTAACCAATGTCCACCATGGACAGTTTAACATTCATCTGCTTACCCCTGAACAGCTTCAAAAGGAACTTAACATTATCTCTGGGCATTTATCCGATGACCTAACATTGCCTATTGAACCGCACGACATTCGAAAGCTATATTCTCTGATGAGCATTACAGCACGATTAACTGAAGAATACTTCCTCTTCCAAATAACATTCCCACTTATCAGCAGAGACCGATATAAGTTGTATAAAATTCATTCTATACCACACCAGACTAACAACACTATGATAGAGTTGATCCCGTCTTCAGAATACGTCGCTACGGATATAAAAAGAGACTCATACTTAACAATTACGTCGGAAGAACTTTCACTATGTAAACAAGAAGATGATAATTTTATATGTGATTGGAAGAAACCAGTATACCATCTGAACAACGAGAACAACTTTTGTGATCTCGACCGAGACACAGATAAGTGCAAGGTGCGAAGATCTAGATGTGAAAACAAATGGACATCATTAACAAACCCGTCGCTATTCTTGTACCATTGCTGCAACATTTATGCCGTCAAAGTAATCTGCGGCGAACAGATAAATAAGGTACAACTGAGCAAAGCTGGTGTCATTTACTTAGAAGCAGGTTGCCTGCTAAAGGGTCAGGACTTTACCCTGAACATTAAGAGTCAAAAGAAAAACCGAATAGACATGAGTCCGGATATTTTTATACCTGAGATGGATCAGTTAAACTTCATCATTAACAGCACTATGCCTTTCAAAAACTTACATGATGTCACAGACTCAGGTGAGATGAAGTCTGCCTTGAAAAAGCTACACCAACGCATCGATGATATGAAAAACAGCCAAGTGGAAGTGGGAGAAACATTATCCACTCATGACATCCATCAGTATGCAGTAAGCTACATCCTGGTCGGCGCTCTGGCGCTGGCGGCGGGAGCGCTGTTGTACAGATGGCTGCGGCTGCGAGCGCGCCGCGCCCACATTACGTCGGACATGGAGCTTCGACCTACCAGAAGTGTTAGTGATGTGAACGTCAATAGTGTTAGTGTTAGTACGCGGCAAAACATTAGGGAACGGCAATCTAGTGCGACACACATTTATGGTGAATTAAACAATACTATGGTGAATAGGGCGTGTCCTCGCGTGCCTAGGAATCCTTTAGGAACAATAAGCTCTTAATTTTATTGCAGATAATTTTCTTTTTGTTTTACTAACATTTTAATCTTAAGTTGGCTTGTTTTCACGTTGTAAACATTATTTTCATGATCATTCCATTATTTTACTAACATGACATTGTTTCATCTAAGTATCCCTATCTTTCGTGGTCCGGAATATGTTCGGTGTTTTCACCGAACACCTTAGTTAGCAATATCAGCGTGACGCGCTGACCTAATTTTATTACTTATTATTTATATTAGATTCAATGCACTTTTGTCTACCGCGTGAGTCGGGTGTATTCATCAACATTTCATTAACATCTTAACATTAAGAACAGTTTGAGAGTGAATAAATAGTGTTCAACATTAACATTGGTTTTTCCTCATAAACACCGACACCTTGCTACGTACCCCGACAAAGACGTAGGTAAATATGTATCAGTTTATAGACTTATACGCTCGAATGACGTTATTGGGGGAGCGCTGTTGGTAAACAATTGTGCTATTGTTTTGTGAAATGTGTTAAAAAAACAAGATTGCGGCGTTAGTTCCGACTTTGGCCACGCGCCAAACGATCCTTGTGCAACTATACCTATGTGAGTGTAAAGTTAGTAAAGAGTGAAACACTTGATATGATATAGTGCGTTTCATCAAATAGTTTTGCCGTAATGTTGGCTCTACTGTTAAATTAAAAAAATTGAACTATTTGGTACCGCTGTAGCGGCGTATTGTATTCAACAGTGGAGCCAACATTACGGCATAGGAACTATTTGATGAAACGCACTCTGACTAGCTTATTGTTTGTCGTTGTAGCTGCCCGAAAGGTCCAGTTAACATTTACAGGTCCAAAATATAATTGGGATTTTATTGAAAAACTGTCTGTCAGAGTTTGGGAAGGCTTGCTACTTCATATGACTGAATAAATGGGGGTGAAATGACAATAAAAAAGTACCGACATTTCTGTTCGCCCCTGCAAAGACTATTATTAGATCATCTAAAAATAATAAAAATGGAGTAAGTACCTAATAATAATTATATAATCTTAACAATGATGCCGATTCTGTTGTTTAAAAACTAAACTAAATTTAAGTTCAGTGCATCTTTTTCTTTCTATTTCATTAAGAAAAGGACAGAAGATAAATTTTAGTTTAGTCCTGCGACTGACGTAAATTGACGTAATTTTAGTAGGCACGTTTTTAATCACGACTAAACTTGTATGGAGTAGTGACAGGCGCTGATTAATTTGACAGGACTAAACTAAAATGTATCTTCTGTCCTTTTCTTAATGAAATAGAAAGAAAAAGATGCACTGAACTTAAATTTTGTTTAGTTTGTGAGCAACAGAATCGGCAGCAATGGCTAATTATTAGCGAACATTTAAAACGATTGGTTAGTGGTAATTGGTCCGTTCAGATATTCCCCTGACACGGAGTTTAATCTAGAATAGAATTCAATTGCCGATCCCCTGTAACCACTGCAAATAGTCTAGTTTCAATTACTAAAGCACACGAAATGTTTAGTTTTTATTGGCTTCGATATGCAGGAAAATAAGTACAGAGGACATTTTAGTAAAATGAAATCATTCGTTTAATAATTGAGGTATGTACGAGTTTATTTCATTGCCACTCGTACATACTGGCGCGATATCGCGGTCGCGGCAGGCAGCGGTACCCTTGTCGCGCCCGCAATATCGCGCCTGTTTATTTCTCCAACCTGCATTTTAACTAACATAGTTATTAAAGGTTAATGTTTATTAACAAATAATGGAGGTTCTTTTGAAATAAAATGATTATTATTATTTCCTTTGTTTCATTTATAAACATAATATAATTTTCATTTTTAAATATTTTTTTAAAACATAAAAAAATCATTAAAAAAAAAATGGTTGTCCACCGGTATCAGGAACAGGGTCCAAGCTACCGGCGGTCAGGGCTCCTGACCGAGGAACCTCTTAACGATACGCGCCGTGTCCAGAAGTACCGCTTTCTGGATCAAGCTTTCTTAATACAGCTGCCTAACGAGAGCCATCTCAGGTGTTATATTTTTTTTTAATGTCTTTGGCTTATATCTCTAAAATCTGGGGTCGCGGACCGACAGAAGGCGTACTAGGAGCCGAAGCCAACTCGCAGAGGCCCTTTAGACGTGGCACCAACAGACGATTATTGTTTGAAAGATTAACTTAATGAGATTAGTGCTTATTTAGAGGATATCAGGCCTATTTTCTTGAAAAAATCCCCTGATATCGACAGGCCGGTTTATTTTTAACCGATTTAAACAAAAGGAGAAGTTGATGCATTCGGTGAGTTTGTTTTTCTTGTTTTATACAGGTTTCTCCGTGATTACTGGACCGATTTACGTAATATTTATTTTCTTTTGGTAGAGGTAACCCGCGCGCTTTTATCGTATATTTTGTATTAACTTTGCTTGAGTAGTTTATGAGTTAGATTCAATTTTTTTTTAAATCCACGTCGCTTTTTTGATGATGTTCACATATAATTTTTGTGGGGTATCTCTACCAACCACAACTAAAAAATGAGAAAAAAAAAGGAAAATCTTCACACGTACACATTATTTAAACTGTCCGTTCGTCATTCAATCACAACTCATGGTGAATCGGAAAGGAAAAATTTCGGAGTCTACTTTTAATGCCATTTAGATAGTTCCCCTGTGACATTTCTTTTGTACCGCACCGCAGATCAAAGGTTCCGGCAAAGCTGTGACACATGAGATGCAATGGCTGTAACTAAATGTTTTGACTTATTTATGCTCGGTTCCTAAAAACATAAACGAATCGTTTTACTTACCAATGGTAACATTTTTTATTGCCAAACTGGGCTTATAAATAGATCCGTAAGCTAATTTTACCCGTGATAGTTGCTTCCATATGGGAGGCTCTACTATACAAAGCTATGAGGTCTTTGCTTATTTATTGATAAAGATACAAGAGTCTTAATTTTAACTAATAATGGTCCGTAAATTATAGGAAACGGCCATTAGTTGAGAAATAATATAGGTACGATGTTGAAAAACTAATGCTTGAAACAGTACAGTTTAAATAACTTTCTGTAAACAATGAATTCAAAGTCAAAATCAATATTATCATTTCCCTAGCCAACTATGTTGAGGTCGATTTTCAGAGGAGGAGGAGCTTGATGGCTAAGTAATAACAGCCACACGAGTCCATCCATCAGGTTAAGCTACGCTTGCCGGAGTTAAGCACGTTAAGTCGTTGGTCCCAACTGTATTCGTGGATCTTTGACAGTCGTTACGGGTCGTCAGAAGCCCGAAAGTCTGTCAACCAGTCTTACCAAGGGGTATCGTATTACCCAGTTACTGGGTTGTAGGGGTCAGATAGGCAGTCGCTCCATGTAAAATACTAGTAACCGGATACAGCCGATATATCTGTTATATCCGGTTAGACTGTAAGCCGACCCCAACATAGTTGGGATAAGGCTAGGCAGATTGATCGATTTTCAGTCTAGCCGGGATATAACTGAAAACAAATATATAAAAATAATAAATACATAAAAAATGGATTTTAATTCTTCAAGGACTTTCTAATTAACTACAATAGTTTTTGGTCCGCGCGCAGCCCGTCCGCGGTCATACAGATTAAAATAAGAAACGGCAAATAGGATAGTCCGGGTTGTCTCCATGAAATATCAGAAACTAGAAAGTTAAACATTTCATAGATTTACTTAGCAAGTTTGATTAAACTCGACACGGGTAGTTACTAGCACAGTATAATAAAGTAACAGTATTTGTCTCGGGAGTGACCTTGAAATAGTTACCTACGGCCGCTTGGTAGATAACCTCCGCGAACTGAATATTGTTGCGTACTGATATGCACTGAGATTTTGAAGCGCGTCCTTTCGGCCGTTTTCTATGAACATATAATACTGTTACTTATTTATACTGTGGCACTAGGTTGCTACTAACGGTCATTGGTCTTGTGCTATCTATGAATTTCCCTTTCCCGAGGCAAAGTTTGCTTTTCGGGTTTGTTAGAAGTAGTCTACTCGTATACTACACTGTTTGTAGTGTATCTATTTAATAGATATGTAATATTACTGACTAGATTTATGATCTGTTCCAAAACTGTTAGATGAAATTATAAAGAAACCCTGTGTTGGTTGTTTTCTGTTTTATAGTTTTAATTCTTCAAGGACTTTCTAATTAACTATAATAGTTTTTGGTCCGCGCGCGGCCCGTCCGCGGTCATACAGGTTAAGGTGTATTTTTCTGCTACAATGCCAATAAACGCATTTTTATTTATTTCTCTCTTTCTTTCTGTTCTGGTTAAATTCTTACGCAATCACTCAGTAAAGAGAAATATGTAACACATTCATCTGTATTTAAGGTTTCAACTACGTTTTCCAACGACTGTTGTTTGAATAAAATTATTAAATATGTATTTTAAAAATCGTCGACAAAAACAGAAATTATAAAAAGTGCAACGATTATCAAATCAAAAAAATCTCAAGGTGATCTAAAATTAGAATTTCGGCTCCAGTATACAAATAATCCAGGGTTGCGGGAAAGTCCGAAAGGGATACCGGGACCTTGGCAACAGGCAAAAGAAGGAACACGGGTGGGTTTTAGTCAGTAAAAGTCTGACACGCCCTTCCGCTCCGCCCAGACCGGGAGATGCCATTGGTTGATTTCCCACCCTCAAAAAAAAAAAAACCATGTTTCTCAATTTGTAAATGGCACCACAAATTGGTATCCACATGTATATAAATTCTGACCCATTTGTTTATATTTTCATCAAATACTTTTGGAACCGAGTTTACGACTAGCCAAAACATTCACAACTTTTGTAAACAGTCAGAACTGTACATATAGATGGTAACTCAACTGCTTTTATTGTTTGTTTGTCATAAAAAATGTGTCCCAACCAATAATAACACATCACCGTCTCTTGAAATCGATACTTATATCTGACCAAACGTTCACGACTAAATTCACACCTCCAATTCTTTCCAGCTCACATCATTTACCACAATTCTAAAACTTAAGAACAATGAAAGTAACTGTCATGGTGTTACAATGGAAGCCATTGTTCAAGCTATGGTGAGCAATTAGCTGTGATTAATGAGATCAGCTTTATAGCTTCGTGGGGTTTCGTTCTAACAATTGTGTGTTGTTTTCTGCTGATGACTTTAGCTTGCTTGCTTGATTGTGTTTTTGTTTTTTGCTGATGTTTTGACTGCTTGCCTTACCTGGGATTCGTACACTGGACTTGTAATCAGTGCTCAATATATTATTATCTATTATGTATTTATCACATGTTACAGTATTACGACGATAATTGTTGAAGATGTCGGAAAAAATCATGTCGACTGGGAGCTTTACTGGTGTGCGCCGCGTAACCGTAAGAGATACATAAAATGAATGTTCTATAGAATTGTATAAGTATCTTTATCTACACCCATGCTATAAATCCTCTATAAAAGTTTCTGAAGCAGTTAGCTTATTGCCAACATTAAAACAACCAGTGTTATAGTAACCATTATATCATCCAAACGGGTGTTATAATGTTGGTCTAAATTTCATAATGCAACTCATTTCAAAAAAAGAATGCAGGTGCGTTTCACTAAAAAACATACCAGTCACAAAAAAAAAACTTGTAGTTTATTCGAATTCTAAAAAATCGCATTCACGTGCGTTGTATCCCGCCATTTTTGTTCGATATTAGTATTACAAAGAACCTGTTATAGAGGATTCATAACATGGGTGTAGATAAAGTCTTGTATGCAACTGTAAATAATTAGGTATAGCCGTAGTAGGTATAGCCGAGTGTGATAATAGTATCACATGATTGACACATGTGATACTATAATACCCCTTATTATATAACAGTAGCATAAATAACTATAAAGAGTACAACAAAAAAAACCGCGATGTAATAATGTCAGTACCTACATATTTTTTATTTTTCAGATTTTTTTAATAATTTCACTGTTCTTTTCGAAGCCTTTTTGACCGGTATTTTATTACTCCTTATTTAATAAAATATGTTATTTAAATTGGACATTTAATTTAGATTAAAATATGTCCTAACATCTTATCGTTTAAAAGAATACTTTAAAAAACATCACAGATTCAAAATTACGCATAACAAAATAATTATGGTTGACGGCGCGGCGCTAGGATAAGACTCAATGACCTTTTCCTTGGCTATTAGGTATGCGATCATTACTTCGCTTCCTTTTAACCGGTAGTGTGAATGATAAGACCAGGACCTGGGTTAGGTCATAGGATACTTTTGATCTTGGTAGTACGTTCGTTTGTACGTACGTGGTTAGTACATTTACACCTTTTTTTGTTTTTCTTTTTTTTTTCTATATTTTATTTGTTATCTGCTGTATATTATGTATATTGTGTGCCTTTCAGTCTGTACTGAATAAATGTATTTTCTTTCTTTCTTTTCTTTCCCGTGGGATATTTCCCGACATTTACGCGGGCGAAGCCACGGGCAAAAGCTAGTAATAAATATATCCTCATTAAAACGTTACTCTATTATGTAATCAGAAATCTGATAAATTATTCGTTGCCAAAAATATTCCGTTGGAAGTAGCTTCAGTAAATATTACATCAATTATTTCTATCATGCGAGAGCTTCTCAGGTAATCTATGTAATAAGTAATGATTGTTATGTTATTAAATCAAGCATAATGTAAATAACGATCATGATAAAAAAAATCGAGACTTAGGGAGTTGTTAGGAGCTGTAATTAGGTGGTTAAACTAAAATCGGCCAAGTGCGAGTCGAACTCGCACACGAACGGGTTCTGTGCCGTATTAAGATCTAGCAAAAAAAATGCGGAAAAAACACGTTTGTTGTATACCCCTTTTTATTATTAACCTTATTTAATTTTTATTATTTGTTGTTATAGGAGTGTAAATAATTATTTTTCTAAAATAAAAGTAACCTAAGCTACTCTTTATAACATCAGCTATCTGCCAGTGAAAGTTCCGTCAAAATCAGTCCAGCCGTTTCGGAGATTAGCCGGAACAATGAAACTTACAACAAAGGAAAATTAAAAAAAAAAAATTGTGGTAATTGCTGTATATACTTTAATAAATCCATTTAGTAAAAAAATTCAAACAGTACACTTCAGTTTTATTTATTTGTATGTAGATATGTATGTATGGATAGATGTAAAGATTATTTCTTTTGTCTCACAGTAAAATACTATCCACCCCCTTAGAACATAATATTCTAAGAATCCATTGGTAAATAATGAACAATATAAAATACAATAGAAGAAATCTCTCACTGTCGCGAACCTATCTCTTATATTAAAATCGCTATTTATCTTTGCCTTTCAAGTAATAAATATCTCTAATTACTATATCGCTCATCGAATAGGGGTGAGATGCAATTAACATTAGGAGGAATTTATTAGGTAAGTATGTATTTAATCAAACCTTATTTTTATTTTTGCGCTTTTAAAAGCATTGTTGACACTCTAATAGAATGATTGCGCCTCTTTTTGTGAAACTCAAATAGTTCATATTTTTGGATCCTAAAAATACTAAATAATTGCGACTAACTGCGATCAGCTTGGATGTAGGTGGTCATAGTTCTAACCTTACCCATTTGGAGGTGATGGCCTAGCTTGGTGCTGCGGTCAATTCGGCTCGCGCGTGGTTGGTCACAGTTCTAACCTAACCCGCTTCGTCGGGGTATCAACTATGAGAAAATGTCAGAAAGTTAAAAAGGGGCTCAATTATTTTAAAAAAAGTTCATCTTTAGAAGTGCAAAAAGTTTTTAGAAGATCAATCGTCGACGCAGTAGCCCACCAGACACAACACCCCTGTGGTCCAAGAATCCTGCTTTTTCTATGGAGGATGAACTTTACTCCCTGTTCCTCAAACCTTGGTGAAATTTAATTCATGGGCATCTTCTCAAGGGGTCATCGTACTCATCATTATGAACAACGTTCACAATGGGACCAACCCCAAAATCGTGAAAATAAATTTATTTATTTATTTAGGTTAGCCAACAATTGTTTACACAATACATATAAAATAACTTGCTTAATGGTAGGTACAAGTATAAGTGCAACAATTACTTACAGGCTAACACGACATGCACCAATTTTGGTTTTACATAAGTAATGTTATAAAGCCAAAAAAGAATATTTACAATAATAGATAATCAATCGTTTTTGGTAATTCATGCGCAAAAATATCTAATAATAACAAAAATAGCCTTCTAAATAATTTACAATACAAAATAAAAAAGAAAAAAAAAATTGCTAATATTAACATTAATAAATTAAATTGGATTAATAAAATTAAAATAATTAAAAAAAAACATAATTCAATTCAAATACGGTAGAAACCTAGAATTCAAAATAAATGAACTGTTCCCTAGATTTTAACGAACTATGCTAATATTCTTTTTTTGCGATTTCAGGGTTGCTCCTATGTTGCGGGAAAGTCCGAAAGGGATACCGGGGCCTTGGCAACAGGCAAATGAAGGAACACGGGTGGGTTTTAGTCAGTAAAAGTCTGACACGCCCTTCCGCTCCGCCCAGAGCGGGAGAAGTCATTGGATGATTTCCCACCCTCAAAAAAAAAAAAAAAAAGGGTTGCTCCTATAGTAAAAGTTGTTATCAATGATGAGTTTAATGACCCCGTAGAGGATCCCCATGAATTCAATTTCATCCTGTATAAGATTAATGAAAGGATTGGCAATATCCTCTGCCTATCCTATAAATATAACTAGGTCAGGTAACAATAATTAATTTTATTAAAATAATTACTTTAAAATTACATTTGTTTATTTGAGTAGTAAAGGACACTCCAGTGAGCTCTCATTAATTTTCACATTAAATTAATTATGAAATGTGCGAAACTGTTGGTTTTTAGGGTTCCGTACCCGAAGGGTAAAACGGGACCCTATTACTAAGGCTATATCCGTCTGTCTGTCAGTCCGTCCTTCTGTCCGCGGCTTAGCTCAGAGACTGTTGGTACTAGAAAGATATAATTTGGTATGGGTATACATATAAATTACGCCGACAAAGTGGTAAAAAAAATCGTAGTTTTTTTTTTAGGGTACCTTCCCTGCACCTGAAGTGGGGGTGGGTTTTTTTTTCTCATCGATCCCATGGTGTGGGATATCGTTGGAAAGGTTGTTTAAAAATAATGTGTGTTTGTGAAACCATTTTTGGATTCACGGATCCGTTTGCGAAATATTAAGCTTTAAAGTGCTAATTTTTGTTAGTCAGGTGTCCCCCCCCCTGCCAGCTAAATGGTTGATTTTAGATATGTGAAAAAATTCACGGCAGTAGTATATATGACGAAATTAAAGTAGGCTCCACAAGTTACCGAGTAATAATTGACCAAATTAAATTTGCAGTTGCAAAAACATGTTCTCCCTTACATTCTGTATGGGAGAACAAGATTTTCAACTACAATGTTAAGTTTGTTCCTGAAATATTTTTTTATAGATAATGGTACTGAACCCTTCGTGCACGAGTCCGACTCGCCCTTGGCCGGTTTTTAATCAAAATAACGTAGTACTGTAGTAGGTACTCCCGAGTTGTTTGAAATCCACAGGCAAGTACTCATATATTTGATTGTGTTTGATTACGTAAGACTGAATGTTAATTTGACTCTAATGTTTATAGAATTAGTCAGTAATTCGATTTGATTCAGAACTCTAGATGAATAAGTTAACCCATGAATTAGTTATCCTACCTATCCATACATACTTTATATTATAAATTTGAAAGTAACTCTGTCTGTCTGTATGTTATCTTTTCACATCTAAACCACTGAACGAAATTCGAAAAAAATTGGCAAGGAGATAGATGGCATGCAGAGGAAGGACGTAGGCTCCTTTTTGTCGACATACCGTGTGGGCGGAAGCTAGTTGTATATAAAAGTTAAAACTAAACTCTGAAATGTTAACCCTCAAATGCTTGCTTTCATATCATTCATAATCAGCCTAGAACGTTCCCACTGCTGGGACACAGGCCTCCTCTCAGTGAGAGGGAGTGGGCCGTAATCCACCACGCTAGCCCAGTGTGGGTGGGTAGATGCCACATGTCTTCAAATTTTTGGTTCTTGGATATGCCGGTTTCCTCACGATGTTTTCCTTCACCGTTTTGAGAGCAGTGGTGATGAAATAATTTATACAAAGTACGCCGTTTCAAACCTACGACCTACAGCTTGGCACTCACGGCTGTTAACACTGGACCACCACTGCTCTCATTCTGGGCCACCACTGCTCTCATACTGGGCCACCACTGCTCTCATACTGGGCCACCACTGCTCTCATACTGGGCCACCACTGCTCTCATACTGGGCCACCACTGCTCTCATACTGGGCCACCACTGCTCTCATACTGGGCCACCACTGCTCTCATACTGGGCCACCACTGCTCTCATACTGGGCCACCACTGCTCTCATACTGGGCCACCACTGCTCTCATACTGGGCCACCACTGCTCTCATACTGGGCCACCACTGTTCTCATACTGGGCCACCACTGCTCTCATACTGGGCCACCACTGCTCTCATACTGGGCCACCACTGTTCTCATACTGGGCCACCACTGCTCTCATACTGGGCCACCACTGCTCTCATACTGGGCCACCACTGCTCTCATACTGGGCCACCACTCCTCTCGCACTGGGCCACTGCTGCTCTCATATCATTACTCATTATTTAAATTTTATTTATTACTAACTGATGTCCGCGACTTCGCCCGCGTGGATGTCGGTTATTATATACTAAAACCTTACTCGAGAACCACTCTATCCATTGGTGAAAACCGCATGAAAATCGGTACAGTAGTTTTTGAGTTTATCGCGTACTGAACGACAGACAGTCGCGGCGTTTTATAATATGTAAAGATTGTATACGAAATTGTGACACCTATTTATTTATGTGTCGTCTTAATTTATTGACATTTTAATATTATTAGTAGCCAATTAGAGTTTGGCATGAAATTGTGACATGTACTTACCTTGACTTTATATTTTTATTTTCATTGTATTAATGCTACATTTAATTATGATTACCTCAACAATATTCCCTCTGGTGGGACGTAGTATGGAACAACATTAATTCTTTGTAAAACATCCGTAATTTTTTTTCCCTATGTTCACAAAATTAATAAATGAATTGAATTGAAAAATCACACAATTTATCAATTTTTAACGAATAGAACCAACCAATAGTTTAACTGAATAGCTGTGTAAGCTTCTAATTGCCGTATGTTAGCATTAAACAATCAGTTAGTTGAAACGCGTCCTCGGTCACAGACGGTTTGCCATTGTCAGTATATTCAAATTCAGATTAGATTAATTACACTGCCATTGGCAACCGATATGTGCTGTTATAACAATGTAATAGTGAGTTTGTATGGATGTGTTTACTGCGCGTCCAACTTATCTGTGTAGGCGGCAAAACACAGAACTAAAACTGAATGTACCGATTCGTCATGTTATTGCATTTTTCCTTTGACAAGCAGCGCCACTGTGAACTGCACACTTATACTGGTCATGCTGTAGAATCAATATGTGGCATATCATTTTCAAGTATCAATTTCCTTTTCATTAAAGCACGTTTAGCCGTTAGTCACGGTGGCTTTTATTCGTAGATCTTTGGCAGTCGTAACGGGTAGTCAGAAGCTCAAAAGTCTGACAATCATTCCTACCCAGGGGGTATCGTGTTACCCAGTTACTGGGTTGTGGAGGTCAGGTAGGCTGTCGCTCCATGTAAAATACTCGTATTCAGCTGCATCTGGTTATACTGGAAGCCTACCTCAACATAGTTGGAAAAAGGCTAGGCAAATTGATTTTTAATGGGTTTTTTGGGTTCCTATATGACTTGATATATAACCAGAAAACTGTGAGGTTAAGTTACAGTCGCCAAGGTCAGTCTGTAGATGAGCGATCATTTGTAACAGATTATGTCCTTTCCGTTCTCCAGAGAGTTCAGTCTTGGTTGTAATTGTAAATATAAATATCATCTGTAATATTAGTTGCAGAGAGCCGGGGGCTCTGACAGTCAGTCCAAGTGATATCCTAATCAGTGTCCCCCAATGGTGAAGGAGGCATAAATATGGCAGTCACACTAGGCTAACTACTGATATTTAGGTTCGTTTAACGAGACTAGACTGACTAGAAGTTGACCTCAACCTCAGAATAGTACAGAAGGCGCACTCCGCATTTTAGGTATGAAGCTAGAAGTACGCGGTGGGCTTGTCTTGACGGACCAGGTGGGCGTAACGTAGTCAGAAGATAAAGAGTTACGCGATATAAAGAGAGGCAACTTCTAGGTGAATATAACTGTAGGTAAATAGCGCTGTGCGACCTGAATTGCACTTTATTCTGTCGTAGCAATTGAGTCGCTTTTTATTTAAACGATTTCGCTGAGTGAACCATCTGTACTAATCTGTGCCTCAACCCAGCCCAGAAAACGTGTGCAAATAATTTATAACGTTTTTCACATAAAACGTTACGTTAAACCTATTTCAAAACGCGTTACTGTTCGAGTTTCAAAACAACTCGAAAAAATTACGATTCCACGAAAAATAATTCATGTAATTCACACAAGTATAAAGGTATATAGGCGTATCTGCGTCACAAGGACGCACATTAAACCCGCCGGTGATGAGGGACGACCTTTGACATGAAGCCGTTTTGTCAGCTTAATGCGTTTAAAATTCACGCAGCACTTTTATCCGAAAATCCGATAAAGTATCCGACAGTTCGAAACAATACTGTGTGTCGCCAGCTTAAAGAATTCGTCTTAATTATTTAGGGCGACTTATCACTGTCAGCTCCAAATAGGAGAACCGATATTTTGGGATTTGTTTGGAATTGATAAATTACTTGATTTGAGTTCAATTTTCTAGATTGTTTTCGTTTGTGAGAATGTTTTGGTATATTTATATTGATAGTGATTTAAAGATAGTCTGAGTAATATGTAATTCTGTCGAAAGTAGTGCAAAGTAATAAAATAAAATAAAATACGTATATTTCAATATCTCTTTCTTTTTCGTGTGGTTAGTGAGTTTTTATGCCGCCCATGGGACTTGGCTTCACATGCCGTCGAGAAATAGCTCTCTGGTATGCCCGTTTTGTTTTGCATGCAGTAAGTTATGGAAAAATTACACTAACTTTACTGCATATCATTTAAAATGTGTCAACTGCCTAATACGCGTTTTTGGAGTTCTTGATTCGCCCACAAATAAATTAACTTTGCGAAAAGCGAATCGCCTCAAGAAAAAACAATATTATTTAAAAGCTTCGATTGGCCCGTTCCGGGGAAGTATATTCGTGCGAATCAACCATGCAAATAATCCTATTATACACTATAAGATAAATTATTTAACCATGGAAGTAACCCTATTTTACACTACAACATAAATATTTTTTTTAAGGAGACTATGAATTGAAATACCCGGCGATTCTCGACGATTCTTTCGACGACTGCATTACATTTGTTTCGGCAACTTGTAACATAGGTACTTTGTTGCAGTGTAGACTTCGAAAAATAACAAAAATACATGCTGTAAAATGTGAATACTTCCGAACAGAGGAAGCTGGTTTTTGCCCGCGGTTTCAGTGGTAGCGCTAGGATTCTCCATGGCATTAAATATATGTGTAGGTTTCGCCATACTTTGTCGAAGATTCGAGACTTTAGAGAATGAAAAAAAAAAACATTTATAAAATGCACTCCTAAATACTTAGATGCAAGATCAATTATTAAGACCAAGATGTTCGCTAAGGAAAACTACTGGGGTACCTGGTTTCTGAAAGACTCAATTTCAACTCTTATTATTGGCTGGGCTTGTGGCTAAATAGTGTGTGTGTGTGTGTGTAGTAGTGGGGCTTGTGGCTAAGTAATAACAGCCGCACGGGTCGATCGATCGGATTACGCTACGCTTGCCGGGATTGGTACGTGGATGGGTGCCTCGGAAAGCATGTTAAGCCGTTGGTCTCGCTGTCATTTGTAGATCTTTGACAGTTGTTACGGGTCGTCAGAAACCCGAAAATCTGACAACCAGTCTTACCAAGGGGTATCGTGTTACCCAGTAACTGGGTTGTGGAGGTCAGATAGGCAGTCGCTCCATGTAAAATACTGGTATTCAGCTGCATCCGGTTAGACTGGAAGCTGATCCTAACATAGTTGGGAAAAGGCTAGGGAGACGATTATTGGCTTCTGTGGAAGAGACATTTGGTGAATTTAGCCAATAAGTAATAAATAATAGACTATCGATCTCTAAAAATATTGTTCATTGAATGTTTTTAAAATGAATCTGTTGTATAATTCCGTTTCGAGTGATTTTTTTGAATTATACATCAATAAAAGCAATTACATGAGTTTGACAGCTCTTTTGTTAATTTTTGTAAACGGGTGTACTTCTGGTGAGGGTTGTGCTTACACCTTTGCCGATCCGCTAGGTGATATAGCGTGAGGATAGATCGTTCATCGCAGGCGCGTCACTCTTTTGTTAAGATACCCATTGTGTCTCTGGCATTGAAATCAAGGTTGCTTCCGGGACATTGTGGGGCTGCCAACAATTAAAATAGGTCTTTGAAGGAGTAACATTATATTTATATTAATTTTCTCGAAAAAAAAACTAGTGGAAAGCCATTTACATGGAGGACGGAAAACTAAGGACCAAAAAAATTTTTGGTCTCTCGTGCTTTGGGGTATCCGAATTATCCCCATGTATGTTCCGTAATTTTTTATAGTTTTCTTTGAAAAATATAATCTGTTTACCTGTCTCTAAAATATCTTGTCTAAATTGATCCGGAATGCAAGCATAATCAGCCTATAATGTTCCCACTGCTGGGACACAGGCTTCATCTCTTCGAGGGAGTGAGCTGTAATTTCCACGCGGGTCCAGTGCGGGTTGGTAGATGTCACATGTCTTTGATTTTTTTGTTCTAGAACATATTTTGTCACGATGTTTACCTTCACCGTTTCGAGAGCAGTGGTGATGAAATTATTTACACAAAGGAAAGCGCCTGGCTAGGTTCGAACCCACAACCTATAACTTGTAAGTCTGGGCCATTACCACTGGGCCACCACAAGGAATGCAAGCGAAGATGATCAATTCTTAACAATATTATTGTCTACCTCTATGCATCGCGACTAGTAAGCGTGAGGTTTTGGGTTCGAACCAGTTCTCCCTGTTCTGGCAAAGTTTTATCTAATAGGTTTTTTTACCAGGAATTTCTCAGTAAGAGCCCGGATAATAAATCTGTGCCGTAGTTATACTATACTCCCCTGTGTACTCCCTAAGGGAACAAGCGTGATGTTATGCCATATTTAATATTGGCTTTACATGAACCAAATAAATAACGATACTAAACACCACCTTTGTACCTCTTTTATGAGTGCGAAAAGTTTAAATAAATAAACACTCAGACCAAATAAAAAACAAGACAGAGCGCTGCGAACAATATAGTGAAGCATGCCAAAACTACACCTCCGCTCTGTGCATATACGCACACATTTACAACCATTTACAATGACAGTATGTATGTATATATATATATGTAACCATTTATAATGACAATGAAACTACACCTCATTACGTGCTCAAATTTTTACGAAACCAGCCTCACGTCATGTTGGCAGTGCTCTGTCTTGGTTTTCTATTTGGTCTGAGACTAAACAATACCTTTTTCTTTTCCATAGCATATAGCTACCAACACAACAATCCATACATAAAAGGAGGTAGCATTTAAATACGTATTGTTGTAACCACCCCCCTTTCCTCCCCACATTCGGTAAAACTAACGCAACTACCCATAACCACATAATATTATAGAAGGTTCGTTGCATATAACTCCAAAGACGCTTGTATTAAATAAATCAACATTTATTTCAGAATCACTTGTATACTTGTTGTTTGTATTGTTTGTCCCAAAACAATTTGATGAAAATGTAAACAAATGGGTCAAAAAAATACAACATTGCTATTCAGTAACCTTCTCACCGTGAAAACTTAGGTGAAGTGAGCGTGGAGTGAGCTGTCATTGTCATTGATACCTACTGATGCTAAGGCAGTGACAGTTCACTCCAAGCTAACCACCTAAGTGTTCACGGTGAGATTTTTACAGAATATCACAACAGGTCATGTGGATGGCAACATATAGTGCCACTTACAAATTGAGTGATTCGATTTGCTTAATTAATTCAAACCCTGAATCCTAATTTTAAAGCACCTTAAATTCGTTTGAGATTTGAGGTTGTTCTCGTCAACGATTTTTCATTTATTAATTCGTCAATTTATAATGTTGTTCAAACAATAATTGTTGAAAACTGTGGTAATATTTAATGTTGTTTCTTCGACATACAAAATTAATGTGTTACCTCTTTAATGCGTGATTGCGTAAGAATTTATCCTGAACGGGTTTGTTTACACTTTTATCGGATACTTTTGGACAGACTATAATAGCCTATAAAAGCCTATATACTATAAAAGCCTTCTTCCGCTTATCCTCTATAAGGTATGACGAACAGGGTTTAAACTTCACTCATCCTCATTAGAATAGGGAGGATCCTCGAACCGGGTGTTGTCTGGTGGGCTACTGCCCGACGTTTGATGTCGGGACGTTGTATATATGCTAGGCGATAAACTCTTGTTGCGCGATGCAAGATTTAGCGTGATGGCATTCGCTCATTGTATGGAGCAGATCTTCTGTACTGTTTTGTGCCGTGACTCTATTCCCTGTAGTAAGTTTAATTAACATGTTCCACTGGCTTATTTAAGTTTCTAATTAATTCTAGGTTTCGCCTTTTTGGAGAGAGAGCGATTCTCATGTTGTATTTTGTATTAAAACTAGTGGTAGCTCGCAGGTTTGCTCAGAGGAATTGCTTCTTGTGTTTTAAGGCGAAAGCTTCAGGGTAGACCGCAAAATTCAAATTTTCTTACGTTTTTTTTGTAATTTTGCAAGTCAGTGTCAGGTTGTATGTTGATCTAAATATTATTTGCGGCCGTAACAAATATGGGTTTACAGAATTATAAACATTACAATCAGCAATACAACTCTCTAAGTTCATGTAAGTGCATTGAATGACTATTTCATGAAATCATGACATTTGGCACTTTCATGAACCTAGAGAGTTGTATTGCTGATTCTAATGATTATTTATAATTCCGTAAAGCCATATTTGTTACGGTCGCGAATCATATTTTAATCAACACACAACCTGACACTGACCTGCAAATTGCAAAATTCATAAGAAAATTTGAATTTTGCGGGCTACCTTAGTGCATCCCCGTTTGAAACTTATCTAATGGGAAATCTATGACGCGACTTAGCTCGGACAATATTTTGGATAAATTACATTAAAATTAGATCACAGAAACCTAAATGAACTGAATTATATGTATATAATTTTTACCCGACTACGGCGAAGAAAAAAGGAGGGTTATGATTTTGACCGGTATGTATGTATGTATGTATGTAAGTATGTTCATCTGTTCCCTCCTATATTCTAAACCACTTATCACAATTTGACAAATGAGGTATCATTGGAAGCGTCTCAATCGTCTGTTGGTTATAGGCAATGTGACGTCACATTAATATAAAAATAGCGCCCTCTAGAGGACATAAAGACAGGAATTTAAAAAAAAATTGTTTAATCCTACCATGTTGGGTATCAAATGAAAGGGCACATTAGCACATTTCAAAAAAATATATATTATAATCCCAAAAGAATTTAAAAAAAAAATAGAGTAATAAAAACTAAAACCCAACTACGACCAAAAAGGTATAAACAAGACACCACAGACAGAAAAATTAAAAATCCGGAGTTACACGTAATCTGTTTAGTTTATGCCCTAACACGTGTGACTCCGGATTTTTAATATGTCTGTCTGTGGTGTCTTGTTTATACCTTTTTGGGCGTAGTTGGGTTTTAGTTTTTATTACTTTAATTTTTTAAATAACACGACAGATATGAGTTGTCATAGTTGCTGGCCGCGTATTACCTTGTTTTTGACCAGTACTGCAATTTCGACTTATCGCAAAGAAGGTTGTCAAAATAATGCTCGAATTTCCAAGCATATTTGAGAAAAATCATATACAGGGTCACATTACGCAACACAAATATTGAGTAATGTAAATTATTTTGCATACTATTGTATAGAATAAATAATTTGTCTGGCTGTGGTGTCTTGTTTATACCTTTTTAGTCGTAGTTAGGTTTTAGTTTTTATTACTTTTTAGTCGTAGTTGGGTTTTAGTTTTTATTACTTAAATTTTTTCTCTTCTTCACGTATTGAATATAGTCAAGTTCTTTTTTTCCTTAATAGTGTATGAAAACACTAAGATTGTCATACTCATTTTAAAACTAGCTGGCGTTGGCTTCTATACTAAGAAATGCTGAAACTTGTAACTAGTTTTTTTCTAGTTGGTTCCGTACCCAAAGCCAAACGGAACCCAGCGGGCTGTATCTTCTGAACCGTATTATGTAAACTGTTTTTTTTTTTTGTCATATTGTGTATTTGTATTGCCACTGCCTACGTGACCTCCATAACTCAGTTACTGGGTACCCCTTGGTAACACTGGTGGTCAGACTTTCTGGCTTCTGATGACCCGTAACGACTGTGAAAAATCCACAAATGACAGCCGGGACCAATGCTTAACGTGTCATTCAAGGCATGGGGGGGTCTCGATATGTAATAGATGGTCACCCATCCACGGACTGACCTCGGCAAGAGTTGCTTAACCTTGTAGCTCGACCTATATGGCTGTTATTACTTATCCACCCACGAGCCCCTCTCATAGCTAACCATCAACCCATAAAATCAATACCCACGCTAATCCCAGCAGGAAAAAACTTTGATCCTAAAACAGGACAATCAGCACAAACTCCCCGGGACCCTTGAGAGTCATGGATAAATCTGACCCGAGCACCCTTGAACCATAGAGCCCTCTTGAACTTCTGGAGAACTCTTCATGTTATTTAAGTACAAGATTTTAGCCAGATTCGATGAGCGGATATGACGTGGTTTTTGGGTTCCGTAAAGTTGTTTGCTACGACGGAACCCGAATCCAACACGTCCTTGACTAGTTTTTGTTACATTTTAACTAATTTAGGTAGTAACGCAATTTGTTATGTGAAAGCATTTTTCTTTAAGTTGTGCACATGCACCTCGTCTAGTGTCTAAAATATTATTGGCGTGTAAAAGTGTTTGTGTAAACCTACTTACAGAAAAAAAACCCCTGTTATTTGAGTCGAAAAAAAAAATTTTGACGCTCGTTGGCGCGTGTCTACTAGTGTAGCGTGTGTCTACGTGCGTAGCGCGCGTCTACGTGCGTAGCGCCCGTCAACGTGCGTAGCGCGCGTCTACGTGTGTAGCGCGCGTCTACGTGCGTAGCGCGTGTCTACGTGCGTAGCAGCGTCTTTGCTATGCTGAGCTACGCGTGTTGTTAGCACGCTTTGTAGCACAATAACACTATCTTACGAGTTTCAAAAATAACCTTCTCTCTAAATGCGCATTAAAATAACACCAAAATTATATTACTTAACTTAATACAAACTTGACTTGAACATAAAACCGAATAATCGAACTAAAATTAAACTTTCCAAATATGATTCCCCACGGCATAATTCCGATAGATACGGTGTTAAATCTACTTACACGTTTAATTATGTAGAAGTTATGCAGAGATCGATAGTCGAGTAAAGGAAAGTGAAGTGCTTATCGCGCCAGTGACCTGTTTCCATTGTCTGGCGAGCGATCACACCCCATACGTATTGTATGTACAGATGTGTGGTGGGGCAGCCATGACTTTGTGGGGATATTTGAGGTGATTGATTTAAAAACACAATAGACGTAGATATATTTAGAAACCCATTCCACTTAAGGGCCTCAGCTCAAATTCACTTTTTATTTCGCTCGCATCATACTACTGGCGGCCTGAGTGAGAGCGAGACGGAGTGGGGCGCTGGCTCCTCCAAGCTTCGAATAGTTTAGGTAATTGCTTTTTACGATGAAAATAATGGTAATAAAAAAAATAAAAAACATAAGACCTGCTTTATAGTTAGTACAGATAGTATGCAAAGTTTCATGGTCTAATTTGAAGTATTTTTTTAATACCAGCGGTTTAGGATTTTTTTTCTATAGAGAACATTTTATGTAATCGTGTTTTCGTCAAACATAGGACCTAGGATCAATTCTCAACTTTCAAATATATTTATTTAAAATTAATACTGCAGTATTATTGGCATAACGGAGGGTCATGCTAAGCAATTTGAGGTTAGGTAGGCACTTTACTAAACTACTAATGCTTATTTTACTAAATGTATCTACGTCTATTGTATTTTATAATGGATTTCCGCAAAGTCACGTCTGAATCAATTAACCATCTTTGATTTAAAAAACGTATGCATAGTTTTCATGCGTTTTAGTCAGCTTTTCTATTGGTATAATTAGAATGACGAAGTATTTTTCGTTTAATAAGCAAAACGCAGTACCCGTTGTTTTGACAATTCTTGGGGGTAGGCTTATGTCCAGTAATGCACGTCATTCGGCTGAAAGACGATAATGATAATTAAATAAACTATTTAAAAAAACATTTACCGATTTATAATCGGAACATAATAAAACCTCTGTAAATTTAAACACACCTATGTGAATGATCGAACTAAATCTAAATTTAAACATACATGTTAATTATTAATATCATTAGGATTTTGACTAATTACAATTTATAATTTAAAAAAGCAGTTGGATTTTTATGAGACAGCACAAGTAGCCTCTCTCATTTAATCATAAAACTGACCTCTCGAAAAGAGCACCAAAAACATTTTGACAACCCTTTTCTTTAGGAAATTATTGACAGGACATGTACGACTTTACTCGAACTTGGGGTGGCCCTACCTACCCTCAATATCGGCCGCCTATTGTACCTCCACCTTTGTTACCAAGTGCTAGGTTATTAATATATTTTTTGACGTATTGTCCCTGGGTAAACTCGGCTGAGTATTTTTGGGTAAAGCATAAATCATTGTTAAGATACCAGTGGCCGATATTAAGGGTTGCCTGGAAATAGGATTACCTATGAATTATTATTGTTGTTATTAATGTCAGCTCTGCTCAGGTGGGCTAAGCTTGAGCATGAATTAGATTTCATTTTGAGTACTTCTGAAAAAAGAAGGACACAGGCGTCGAAGTACTCGTGCGCATCGCTGTAATCCGGAAACATGCCCAGAAGCCTGGCAGCATTGCCACGTTGAATGGCAATGCAAATTCTTAGGTCAAAGAACGAGCCAGCCCTCTGGTCACGTGACTTCTATTAATAAAATCATTTAAACCTTTCTACAACGTGTAACAAAATAAGCGCAAGACCTGAAAGTAGTTTCATCAGAATCGGCTTCTGAATCGATTTCCGTCATTATTTATATATGTTAATTTTTCATGAAAAAATCTTTTATTTAACTGAAATTAGAATCACTGCGTCATAACAAGGTAATAAAATATTTAATTTAAGAAAATTTAAGCCCTTATATAAAGCCTATTTAAATGAATAACCAAATTTGTCGCTCGTTTCATGTTTAGTCAGGACGTCTATTTTATAAAAAATAACTAGGTGTGTGGTTTAATTAAATTAAATTACAGATATTATTTTAGTCTTATAATTTAATATTCTAATTGGGGTGTATGAGCTCTTGCGTTTATTCCGTTACACGTTATATATATCTTCTCTATAGTATAAATAGTCTATAATTGATTTGTGTACTTGATATACCGCTGAAGGTTACAGTTGAAAAGAAAACAGTATATATAAGTTTTTATCACTGTCTGCAATTAAATTCAATCAATCTGTGTAGTCTTTTCCCAACTATGTTGGGGTCGACTTCCAGTCTAACCGGATGCAGCTGAATATCAGTATTTTACGTGGCGCTACTGCTTATCTGACCTCCACAACCCAGTAACTGGGCAATACGATACCCCTTGGTAAGACTGGTTGTCAGACTTTCGGGCTTCCGACGACCCGTAAAGACTGTCAAAGATCCACGAATGACAGCCGGGACCAATGGCTTAACGTGCTTTCCGAGGTACGGAAGAGTTTCAATATGTAAAGATGGTCACTCATCCACAGACCAACCCCGATAGCTTAACCTGATGGCTCAACCCGTGCGGCTGTTATTACTTAGCCACGAGCTCCTCCTGTCTGCAATTAAAATATGGTACCATTAAATATTCAGTTCAGATTTGTGACGGGTTAAAACCAGGCCATCTCGACCTTCAGAGGGAAAAAAGAACCTTTTTATTGAAATAATTTATTACCACAGACTTGAAACAAAAGTTGTAACTATTACGTAAAAGTTTATTAGGATTGTTGAAAGTCAAGTCTGAGTAAAAGATGAGCTGGGTCAGTTCTCGCTTAGCTCAGTTGTGTGTGTACTGTTTATATTGCGATTGCATATCAATCAATCTGCCTAGCCTTTTCCTAACTATGTTGGGGTCAGCTTCCAGTCTAACCGGATGCAGCTGAATACCAGTATTTTACATGGAGCGACTGCCTATCTGAACTCCACAACCTAGTAATTAGGTAATACGATACCCCTTGGTAAGACTGGTTGTCGGACTTTCGGGCTTCCGATGACCCGTAACGACTGTCAAAGATCCTCGAATGACAGCCGGGACCAACGGCCTAACGGCTTACCCTCATGGATCGACCCGTGCAGCTGTTATTACTTAGCCACGAGCTTCTCCTGTATTTCATACTAGCTTCCACCCGCGGCTTCGCCCGCGTGATATGTCGATAACAAGTAGCCTATATCCTGTATCAGGCTCTAGACTATCTGTGTACCAAATTTCATTTAAATCGGTTCCGTAGTTTTCGTGTGAAAGCGCGACAGACAGACAGACAGAGTTACTTTCGCATTTATAATATTAATATAAAATAAAATATTAATATAAAATAAAATATTAATATAATATAAATATATATAATATTATTTGTAATATATAAATATACAGTAAGGACATAATAAATATCTGGAATTTTGGAATATAAAAGAATAAGTTCAGCAAAGTGGAAAGGAATATCGATCTTACAAAAATAAATGTCTTTAGCTTTAACGTTAATTGAATTCAGATGTTATTTATGATAACTTTTTATTGGTAAAGCAAACTAGGTTTCTACCACCCATGAGTATCAAGTGCTTTCATTCAGTACAAGCAGAGCTCGAGACCTACGGGGTAATTGCGTTACAAATTACAATGGCAATGCCTTTCCTTTTGATAATTCACCAATATTAATTGTGTTGTTTACGTTGTCGAGTAGAGGAATTTTTTAAACATATTATTACTCAGCAATGTATTTAAAGTTTCTTACAAAATTCTAGGGATTGTGATAGAAAATATTCGCGTCCTTTTTAAAAGAAATCGTCGCGCGAATACACGGTTGTTAGAACTTTTTGTTCGGTGAACCTGAACGCATAGTCACCCCGTCAGAGGGCGCTTTCCGGTTTTTGAATGAAAAGTGACGTATGCACGCAACCGATCGCGTTGACGATCGCTTTTAAATAGGACGCGGCATTACGCATTTGGGGTATAGTTCGTGGCGGCTCGGAACATGAGGCGAGTCGCTGCGCAGTAATAATTTCATGGGTCAGCGGGGTTAAGGGGTGGGGTACTGCGCAGCGAGTAGCTAACTTCCGAGCCACTATTAAGTTTGAATCGAACTATACTTGTTTCAACGTCTTGCAGCTCCGTCATCCTCATTCCTCGTTCATCTCACCACACGGCCTCATCTCGAGAGACGTCACAAAGTCAAAGCTATTAAAGAAACATATATTTACACTGTGGAGAAGCTTTTAAATTGTAATCGTATGTAGTTTGGAAGTTTCGTAGATTACTCGTAAGTTAAGAAAGAAGTTGTGAGTACTCTGACAAGATAAAACGAACGAATTATAATACGTTTGAATGAATTTGTTTTGTGAACAGTTGACAACGTCTGTGATAACACTTTCACCTTGTACTGGCCTAGCATAGTCATCATAATCAACCTATAACGTTCCCACTGCTGGGACACAGGCCTCCTCTCGATGAGAGGGAGTGGGCCGTAATCCACCATGCGGGCTCCGTGCTGGTTGGTAGATACCACCATGTCATCGAATTTTTGGTTCTAGGATATACCGGTTTCGTCACGATGTTATCCTTCACCGTTTTGAGAGCAGGTTTTGATGAAATAATTTACACAAAGTAAAGCGAAATGAAATAAAAGGACGGTTGAAGGACGTTCGGGTTGTTTCTTAATGTAATCATTTCAAAAAACAAATTCTTTGCCCGGTTTGAAATCGTAGGTGGGGAAACAGACCCTGGATTTTTTAAATGTTTCATCCTATCGTGGCGTGATATCACGTTTTTTTGAAGACATTGTTTACCAAGAAAATCTCTTATCTTAACTAATCCATACTAATATTATAAATTCGAAAGTAACTCTGTCTGTCTGTCTGTATGTTACTTTTTTACGCCTAAACCACTGAACGGATTTCGACAAAATTTGGCAAGGAGATAGATGGCTCCCTGGGGAAGGACATCGGCTACTTTTTATCGACACACCACGCGGGCGAAGTCGCGGGCGGAAGCTAGTATTATAAATACGAAAGTGAGTTTGTTGGTTTGTTACGCTTTCACGCTAAAACGGCTGAACGGATTTGGATGAAACTTGACACATTTGTAGACCAATGCCTGGGTTAGGACATAGGATACTTTTTATCCCGATATGCCTACGGAATCGAAACTTATGCGGGTGAAACCGCGGGGCGCAGCTAGTTTTCTATAGTTTACCCAGTTACTAGAATTGTCCACGTATATAATGTAATGAAAGACAAATTCCTCTTGTAGTTCTACCGATGGGTATATTTAATTTATCGAAGAGAAATTACTTTGGTTTTCATTGTTGACTAGTACTCATATTTGATGATAATATTACTGGACTTTTGTACCAATACTAAAGGAAAAAGAAAATTAAAGTAATACAAACTATAACCCAACTACGACTAAAAAGGTATAAACAGCCACATACAGACAGACAAATAAAAAATTCGGAGTCACACGTTAGGGCGAATAGATTACGTGTGACTCCGGATTTTTAATTTGTCTGTCTGTGGGGTATTGTTTATACCTTTTTAATCGTAGTTGGGTTTTTAGTTTTTATTACTTTTTTTAAATATCTTTTGGTTTTATGATATATATATATTGTAAATGTGCTCAGTAAGCCCTTTCATTTGAAACCCAACATGGTACGAATAAACAATATTTTTTTTATATTTCCTGACTGTATGTCCTCTTGAGGGAGCCATTTTTAATGTTTTGTTGACGTCACATAGCCTATAACCAGCGGACGATCAAGACGTTTCCAACGATACCTCATTTGTCAAATTTTGATAAGTGGTTTAGAAGATAGGAGGGAACAGATGAACATACTTACATACATACATAAATACCGGTCAAAATCATAATCCTCCTTTTTTCTTCACCGTAGTCGGGTAATTAAATAGAATGGGTAATGTGTGTTCTCCTAGTGGTATGAATTAATAATAAGGGAAAATCGTTTTGTCGACGTATGTTTTTGTCTTTTGACTTATATTTTGTAAAGTAGGTATAAAAGAGGCTAGTAGGTGTAGGTAGAGGCTTGTGGCTAAGTAATATCAGCCGCAAGGGTCGATCCATCAGGTTAAGCTACGCTGGCCGGGGTTGGTCGGTGGATGGGTGACCATCTTTACATACAAAGACCCCTCCGTGCCTCGGAAAGCACGTTAAGGCGTAGGTCCCGCTGTCATTTGTAGATCTTTGACAGTTGTTACGGGTCATCAGAAGCCCGAAAGTCTGACAGCCAGTCTTACCAACGGGTATCGTATTACTTACTGGGTTGTGGAGGTCAGCATCCGGTTAGACTGGAAGCCGACCCACTTGAACATTTTTGGGAAAAGGCTAGGCAGATGATGATGAACGACGAAATTCTACCGTTTCTTGGATGCCAATAGGTACACCATTGGTCCCGTTTGTCATAATTTAATATCATGCATAACAGTTAAGTAATCTTGCTGTGTCGGTTTGGGAGTTCGGTGACCACATATGGGCTGCCTAATATTTACCTATACCAATAACATAAAAAAATTTGACAGTCATGGGGACTGTTAATTTTAAAACTGGTATTAGCGCCATCTATATTTTATAGTAAAGCACTACCGAATCCATAAGTTTTCCCCCTACCAAAAATCACTCAACGCTCCCAAAGAAGTTTTGACTTTATGAATAAATTTTAGGAATCCTAAAAGTCAACATTCTGAAGTAAAAATTAGACCAATTATGTTTAGAAACATGTGTTTTTCCCTTACATTTTATGCGTATATGTCGAGGACTGGGAGCCCATCCATTTGTCAAGTCACTGATTATTTGATGACGCATCACTTAGCCAACCTTCCCTCTGATATTTTATTCTCTCCTTCCAAGAGTGACTGTGGTGAGAGGTCAACATACTACGGCAGTGTGTTACACCGACGTGTGTTTATAATATGTGTGAATATTATAATCATACCTACACGATGTTCGGTGCCATGTGATTAAATCTGACGTAAAATAGGTTTTACTTGGCTGAGTTTCCAACTAACCTCGGTTAAAGGTGGATCAGTAAACCCTGTTGACAGAAGTAGCAAATACACAAAGGTTTTAATCTTTAAAAAAATTGGAGAAGGGTAGGTACTATTAAGGATATCAAGATTTGCAACCAAAACCATGTAAGTTGATTGTATTTATTGCAAGTCTGACAGACTTTGGAATTGACGTGTTAAATAATTGATCTTAAGGTGCTCTCTCACCGTGAGCTCACCTGTAATGTAAAATTACAGAGTCAAGCATTCATCAGTGTGTGAGGTGAACCGAACATGGCAGTGCGCAACCTGTAATGATACAATTCGAGCATTACATCAGTGAGTGAGGAGAATTGGTTCTCCATTACAGTACGCAATATCTGTAATATTTTGATACAACTTGTAACATCAATGCGCACCATTTTCTACATTACAGTGCCTAAAACAGCCACATTAGCAATTCCGCTAAAAGCATTTAATTCCCTGAATTTCCAGCTATCATTAGCAATTCCTCTAATTTGACACAAAATCAATTCATTATAAATGTGGACCATTTTACGAATCTCCATAGAAAACTGTCAAACAGATGAATTATATGTGATATGAATCGCACGCAGAGCATATTATCAATTGTCAGTTTGTGACATTGTACGATGATTCATAATATTTTCCTATTATGATTCTGCCAAAGTGGCCATTTTAGACCCGCAGGAGAATGACTTGTCCGTCAGGGAGACAATATTGTAATGTAATGCTAAAAATCAATTCTGTAACGTTACATTATTGGCGAAATGCTCCCGGTGAGGGAAGCACCTTTAGGAGAAATAAAGCACAAATAGGTTACACTAACAATTATTTAGACACCAATGCTGATCTTGGTTGCCTTGAATTATTTTTAACTCGACTTCACTAAGGTGCATCGGACCAAGTACGCCAAAAAATGGCATTTTTTTACGCCTGTTACGCTTCGGTGTGACAGACATCCCTTCATCTGTTGAAAGTATGCCGCGGTTGGAGGCTTGTATGTTCTCATTCATAATGGCGACGTTTTAACAAAAGATTGCGCAGAGGGTTCTTCCTAAAAAGCCATAGAAAACTTGGCGTATTGTTATGAGGGAAGTAAATATTTATCCATTTTCTTGTTATGTGAGATATGGGTAGTGTTAGTAGTGGCTTTACCTACTGCTTGACCTAGTTTCCTGGTTGATCCTGATTATGGACACTCAAAACTCAATCTCAAAGCATTTATTTTAAATAAACCAATTACAGGTACTTTTGAATGGTCAAGGGGTCGGTCAGTCAAAAAGATGAAGCTAGTTGCCCATTCCAAAGCGTAGTAAGTTTCTATGGAGAAGAACGGGAAAGAAACTCCACGGACACTCTTTTAAATTAAATATTGTTACCTCAAACGGCGCAAATATAACAACCTTATTGGTAGCTATATTTTTGAGCCGAATGGGGTTGAAACACTAGGGCCGTGGGGTTTCCAACTATGTTCCAGTTTATCCGGGTGCAGCTGAATACAAGAATTTTACATGGAGCGACTGCAAACTTCAACGACCTAGTTACTGGGCAATACGATACCCGTTGGTAAGACTGGTTGTCTGCGAGTACCAACAGGAGAAAAGTGTACATTTTTTTTTTTTTTTTTTTGAGGATGGGAAATCATCCAATGACTTCTCCCGCTCTGGGCGGAGCGGAAGGGCGTGTCAGACTTTTACTGACTAAAACCCACCCGTGTTCCTTCATTTGCCTGTTGCCAAGGTCCCGGTATCCCTTTCGGACTTTCCCGCAACCCTGGCAGGCATCGGTCCTATTGGACCCCGTCAATTTTGCTGACATCTCTTTGAGGCGCGCGTGGAGCACGACGCGCAGGCGACTTATCTGGGTGCAGCTGAATACAAGAATTTTACATGGAGCGACTGCAGACTTCAACGACCTAGTTACTGGGCAATACGATACCCGTTGGTAAGACTGGTTGTCTGCGAGTACCAACAGGAGAAAAGTGTACCTGCCATTTGGTTCACTATTTTTTGTTATAAATGTATCACACTTACTATGGCAGAACACAATGATACCTACTATACATATTATAATGTTGTAGCACCTTATAACGTGTGCTTATCTGTGGTCCCGGTGGGTCGACCCATTACCGGGTCCATGGGTAAATTTACCCGTAGTTTCATGGGCAAATTTACCCGTGGTTCCATGGCATTAGGGATTGTTTCCTGGACTTCTAATTTTATCGATAGCAAATTAATTACAACCATGGAACCTACACCTGTTTGCACAAATAAACATAATTATTTGATTGAAAACCGCAAAGTACTTACCGAGTTCAGATCCACAGACGCGCGGGATGATTTCCAAGATGGCGGAGCAGGAGGCGTCTTCGAAGCAGAGCTGCCTCGCCAGCAGACAGTTCAGGATCGCCATCGTACCCTTTAGACCGGGCCCTGTGGAACAAAAGGTATGGGTTAGGCAGTGATATTGGTTGAAAGAACTTATAGTAGTGCTTTCTGAGGTAGGTATTCTTAACCAAAGATTATCTTTTTGATAGTTTTTAGATTGTTATCATAGTGTCATAGTCATTCAATTCATAGTAGGGGTAACTCAGCACACGTGCTAGCGCAGTTGTAGCTACTCACTTGAATGAAAAGAGTCACTCACTCTTTTTATTTTGATGTGCTAGCACACACCACACTCGCACAGATTAGCTGCACACAGAACATTTGTACCTTTGAGTTTTGAACGAAATGAGTCAGTCGATCGAGTCACTCACTCTTTTTTGTATCTTGATAATTGATGTTCACTGTTGCTAGCACAAAAACACAACACAGAACACACCGCGCGTGTGCCTCCTCTACTGCGTATGTGTGCCGTGTCGTGTCGCGGTGTCGTCACTACTCACTCACTACACACCGCACAGCACACACGTGACTCGCGCGGCGACTCGGCGAGTCACGCGACTCACTGACACACTCACAGCACGTTCTTGCTCATAAGCCACCGTAGCCCCGCCTCATTCGTGGTAGCACAGTGTGCTAGCACACTTTGTAAAAAGAGTGCATCGCACGATCCTCATTTTTAAAAGGTATGCTACGTATCTCTTTTATAGTGCTATTGATTCACAACATCACACATTACTTTTCCATACACTCAGTTATAAAGCACAGCATAGAAAGAAACAATAATATTTATTTGGACACAGTTCGTAAAACATAAAATACAAAAAAAAAAGTAACAATAATGTTTTAACAGGCATAACATAATCAAACACAGGCCTCCTCTCAGTGAGAGGGAGTGGGCCGTAATCTACCACGCGAGCCCAGTGCGGGTTGGTAGATGCGACATGTCTTCAAATTTTTAGGGTTCCGTAGTCAACAAGGAACCCTTATAGTTTCGCCATGTCCGTCTGTCTGTCTGTCCGTCTGTCCGCGGCTTAGCTCAGAGCAGTATACAAATAAATCACGCCGAAAGCGGTAAAAAAAAAAACTACTTTTATTTTTTTGCCTCCCCTACACTTAAAGTGGGAACTTTTTTTTTTCTCGCCTATCCTTTGCTGTGGGATGTCGTTGGAAAGGACATTTGAAAATATTGTGAGTTTGTGCAAACCATTTTTGGATTCAGGGATCCGTTTGCGAAATATTAACCTTAAAAGTGCTAATTTTTGTTAGAGTCTAGTGTCCCCCCTTTTTTTTTTTTTTTTTTTTTTTTTTGAGGGTGGGAAATCATCCAATGACTTCTCCCGCTCTGGGCGGAGCGGAAGGGCGTGTCAGACTTTTACTGACTAAAACCCACCCGTGTTCCTTCATTTGCCTGTTGCCAAGGTCCCGGTATCCCTTTCGGACTTTCCCGCAACCCTGGCAGGCATCGGTCCTATTGGACCCCGTCATTTTTGCTGACATCTCTTTGAGGCGCGCGTGGAACACGACGCGCCATCGACCCGGGCCTGGTCCTTATCGGACGGCGAGCTGCCCGTTGCTCGCCGTCCGCAAGCCCGCGCCTATGGTGGCCGGAAATCCGCCTGGGATTCCCGACGCCCAGGGCGTCTCCAACGGCGGCGGTTAGGGGCGTGAGGGCGCAAACTTTGCCTTTCCCTCACGCGTTCCGCCTCCTCCTTCGCGAGCATTACTGCTTCGCAGAAGGAGGTGACGGCTTCCCATGCCCTCTCGCTCCGTACCATGGCCTGAACCAGGGCCGGACGCGAGAGGTCACCGCCGCCAATCGCCTCCGCGAGGACACGGCGGTGCTCCGCCCAAGCAGGGCACACCTCAACCGTATGCTCCACCGTGTCCTCCGGGCGATCCACACAGTGGTGACACCCGGGCGTTTCCTCCCGCCTAATCCTACACAGGTACCTCCCGAAGTTGCCATGTCCGGTGAGGACCTGTGTCAGGCGGAAGGTGAGGACGCCGTGGCGCCTCTCTATCCACTCCTCAAAGAGGGGACTTATCGCCGCTATTGTGGCGTGCCCACTAGTGTCCCCCCTGCCATCTAAATAGTTGGTTTTGGATATATGATAAAATTCACGCCAGTACTATATGTAACGAAATTAAAAGGAAAACTATCACAGCTAAGTAGGCTCTACAAGTTACCGAGTAATAATCGACCAACTTACATTTACAGTTGCAAAAACATGATTTCCCATACATTCCGAATGGGAGAAAAAGAATTTCAACTACAATGTTAAGTTTGTGCTTAGGTTAAATTCATCCTAACTACGGAACCCTTCATTGTGCGTGGTTCGACACGCACTTGGCCGGTTTTTTGGTTCTAGGACATGCCAGTTTCTTCACGATGTGTACCCTCACCATTTTGAGAGCAGTGGTCGGTTGTCCATTTATTCATGTAAAATTTTCGGTCATTTTGTTTTCAGAAAAAGTAGGTAAGTAACTAATTCATATTATAAATTTGAAAGTAACTCTGTCTGTCTGTCTGTATGTTACATTTTCACGCCTAAACTACTGAACGGATTTCGATAACTAATTTGGTAAGAAGATAGATGGCATCCCGAGGAAGGACATAGGCTACTTTTTATCGACATACCACGCGGACGGAAGCTAGTATTTTATATGCGAAAGTGAGTTTGTTTGTTACGCTTTCACGTTAAAACGGCTGAGGGGATTTAAATGAAATTTGGCAAATGGGTAGACCATGACCGGGATTAGGACATAGGATACTTTTTATCCCGATATTCCCACAGGATCGAGACTTATGCGGGTAAAACCGCGGGGCGCAGCTAGTAAATAATAGATAGCTCGAACCGATGATTCATCGACCAACTATAATAGAAAATGAGACTTCGATCACTAACGATTTTAGTTTCAATAGAATATAGAAACTAAAATCGTCTTCAAAAGCTCTATAATTCAAATTTAAAACTAGTGGAAAACATGGGAATTGGAGAAATTGGAGCAAGTTGGAAATATATCCGGGCCGCGTATTAAGGGATGCTGGTTTAGCGTTTTATAAGCGCTGAGATGAGGTCGAAATTCTAGTAGATAGCTGGTAGGTATCTACTTTTTTATATGATTAACTAGCGAATTGTGGGTGTACTGTCATGTGTAGGTATACCTCTGCCTAACCCTTCGTGGAATGCAGGAGTGATGTTATGTGTGTGTAGGTAGGGTACCGTACTGTTTTTAAAATGCCTGGGGAAACAAATTTGAGTAGGTGTTGTAGATAATTTGTTGTTGGAATACTATTAGCGTTGTGTTAAAATTAAAAATATAACTATCAAACTATTTATGCATCCTTCAGAAACCATTGACATGCTTGGATTAGAAGTTAATAATATTATCTTTTTATTGTGAACTTTTGAAACGATGTTTATATTATCTGTGCAATATAATGATCTAATCTGTCTAACTATTATCTTATTTTCTCTCTCTCATACAGGTAAAATTCCGTAGCCGACTGCAGGCAGCAACTGCAGGCGACGTGTCGCTGCGACACGACTGTTTTCTATGTATTTCTATGAAACTGACGTGAAATCAGTCGTGTCGCGGTGACACGACGAGAGACGCCTGCAGTTGCCGCCTGCAGTCGGCTATGGAATGATACTTTTAAAGTAACAAAACCTATGCTTCACAACATCACTATTACGAAACGCGTAGCAAAATTAGAAAACCTAATTCACCTCGCCCCAGTTTGCGCCACGCTTTCCGCTGAATTGAAGCAGAATTTCTATTTACGCATTCGGGACACCAAAATAGCTGCCGGCAGAGATTCGCGATCGATCACCGAATGGATGCAGTTTTAAAGCTTTCTCGCAGTCTGAATGTTACTGGAAATACTACTCGCCTTTCATAGCTCTATTTCCTATTTCGTATTTATTGGCTCGCTGAATGTTCGAGTTGTTTCGTTTATTCGATTTCATGATTGCCTAGGAATGGCTAATGTTTTTTTTGTTTGGTTTTATTATTAAAGTGTTTGGATCTTTCTAGAAGTTTTTTACTTACTGTTATTTAATTATTAGAGACTTTCTGCAACCGACTTCCGGTACTGTAAATACCGTCTCTGGTTAGAAAACGGAAGAATTATTAAAGTGTTTGGATCATTCTAGAACTTTATTACTTAGTTTTATTTAATTATTAGAGACTTTTTGCAACCGACTTTGGGTACTATAAATACCGTCTCCGGTTAGTGAAAGGAAGTCGATTGCAAAGTTGATATAATATATGATTTCTGGAAGTTGCTTAGCACGCCATCTATTTGTAGTTTTTAGATGTAAAAAGGAATAAAAGCAAAATACATGTCAGTGCATTTTCAAAGTAGTTCCGTGTAGAAGAAAGAGATATACGCTGCTCGTTTTATTGTACCAATCCGTTCTTCACCATAATTGCTTATATTTTTCATCAAAATCTGAATAATTTTGAAAGAGATTATTAATCCATTGCTTCATAAGTTCGAAAAATAAATCTACTCGATAACGCAATGTATGTTCTTGAACTGTCAAATGAAACAGATTAGTCTTAATCATTTGCCGAAAATGTGTTATAAATTAGATAACGGATTTCTTAATTAGCGTGTGGAAAAATATCCTACTTGACACTGAGTTTTTGTTTATTGGGAAACAAGTCCATTGCAGTTCAAGTTTAGAAATCTTAAAAATACCGCTATTTGTGGAATAATAAGACCCCAAATAATATAATAACATTTATTTTCTTATTCTGGGAGGTAGACAAGACAAAGATCTGACATTGTTTGTAAGGAATCGACACAAACTTGTGAAGAAAATCTCAAAGTAGGTAATTCTATTGAGTAATCAGGCAGTTTTCTTTTACCATCATAATAAAAACTTTACTTCACCACGCCACCATAAATCCTACAACACTTTAACTTCATTATTTTCAAAGCAACATGTGCAGTGTAATGTAGATTCAGACACAACAGCGCCATTGTGAATATTTGCATAGTAAAAATAAACATGTTTTCAGCCATATTAATGTTTTAATATTCTGTCTCGTTGCGGCATCTGCGGCCACTGCAGGCGACATCTATCGTCGGTTGCTGTAACTAAAATATAAGTGCATTCGATATTGCATATGATTTTGTGTGTTTTTGACCCGTTAGGAATGTTTTTGAGAAGTTCGAGGAAAGCGAAAAACATGCGATTAATAGGTGTGTCATGACATTATAATAATAAAGTAATAAGAGTATCGACCGTCGCCTCTTTTTGTGCCATCTTCTCCACTTGTGTTATGGGGGAGAGGCATGGGTAAAAGATTACATAGTCAGTGAGGTTGGTAACTTGGCTGACTAGTTGTCTACCTGCAGCCGGCGAAATTGAGGGCTGTATCGTGGCCCGAACAGTCAGGTCGAAATAGGTGGCACGCAGTGCTTCATGCGCGCTTTTTTAGGACGACGTGTGGTCGTGGGATTAGCCGCACTTTCTGATGGGGCCTGCTAGGCATGGCCGGCTGATTACCAGTCGCGGGTCCCGCGAATGTACAAGTATCTCCCGGGCCCCCGACTCATGGTAGGAGCCTCAGTGGGGTTTTAGCTGGTGAGAGTCCGACATAACCTGGTAGATCCTCGCGACAAACAACCTTACGACCAGAACTACAAATCTATCAATTTAATATTACAGAGATTACTCGCAAACGTACTCAAATGTGTAGGCACGAATGGATAGAAAAAAAAAGAGTGCTTATGAGGAAGTCTGAAAGTGACACCGGTGACTGAAAAGTTGTGCGGATATCGGTTGTCATGGTATGGGCACGTGATGCGAAGGAATGAGGAAAATGTTGTGAGGAAAGTTTTGGGTATGAATGTCGATGGCTATTAGAGTAGGAGAAGACCAAAGAAACGATGGATGGACTATGTGAAAGATGATATGGCTAGAAAGGGGGTGACTACCGAGATGACGACTAATAGAGAAGTATGGAAGAAAGGGACATATTGCGCCGACCCCGAAAAAATCGGGATAAGGTCAGGAGAACGATGACTCACAAACGTACTCAATATTGATTGCAAACAAAAATAAAAGTCTGCAATGTTAGAGTAAATAAATTCTGATAAGAAGCCCCTAAGTGCTCAACTGTCAAACATGTAAAAAGTTTTCGATAAAAGTGAGTAAATAATTCTGTAATACTCTTATTTTATTAGTTTTATTGAAGGTTTAGACGATTAGCTTTGTGAAATGTTTAGTGCATTGAGTCTGATATTTGTTTTAGTTTATGTTTGATTGAATGAAAATATCGGTATTTTATTACATTATATGGCAAATGATTTTGTATTGACTGTCAATAAAGGCATGTTCACATCAACTACTGCGTCAAAAAGGGGGTTATTGGAACGCGGTTTATGTTTACTATTTCTATAATAAAATGGTCACGCGATTTTTTTCTTTTTTGTCCGTTTTCACTATAGATAACAACTTTTTATATTTTATTTTCGAGTAGGGATCTTGCGGCGTTTGAATCACATTGACAGAGGGGCGTTTTTGTCATCATTTGTGAAATTGTTCCGTTGAATTTTATTATAAAAGCAAGATGGCGGGGGGCGTTAGTTTAAATTTTGTTCATGTGTTACAACTCGACTACCAGTAAATTATTTCTAAAAACTCAGTTCTACTAAATATGTCCTATCATATCCATAAAGCAAATATCACCACTTTCGTCCCTGAATCCGAGCATACGAGCTCATTCACTGACTCTCGAAATAAGCTACTTTATTCCCAGCACCGTGTAGCCGACCAATGAATTATTTAGTTCAGCTATTTGTGAACAGACTTCGCGCTTAATATTCAGATTGGAGGATAGTGGTTTTGTAAGTATGATTTAGTGGATCCTATATAGCATAATCAGCCTATAATGTTCTTATTGCTGGGGCAAAGCCCTCATCTTTTCGAGAGGGATTGGGCTGTAATCTCCCACGCAGACCCAGTGCGGGTGGTAGATGTCACATGCCTTCGAATTTTTGTTCTAGGATTTGCCGATATATATTCCTCACGATGTTTTCCTTCACCGTTTTGAGAGCAGTGGTGACGAAACTATTAACATAAAGTAAAGCGCCTGGCTGGGCTCGAACCCACAGCCTACAATATAACCGGAACCTATATGATTGTAATGATTACCCAATCATTACAATCATAGTTTCTCCATGACACTGCCAATTCAATTCAATTTATTTATTGACAAACATATGATAAAAATAATAATTTATAAAACCCAAAAAGTGTATCTCTCGCACTAGAGGGCCGCTCGTCTCGCCAGTCGTGGCCGTCTAGAGGTATTGTATGGTCTGTGGCTATTTGGTCGATGCGACCAAGTGCGCGATTCGTATCGGTTTCTATAGTTTTCCTAGGTCACTGCGACCACTGGTCGTGTTCGTGACCGTGTGTGCAAGATCCCTTATAACAGCATGTGAAGTCCGTTCAGTAAGACATGGCACACACAATGCGACATGCGACAGCGACTAGACGCAACGGCAGGCTGCGGCCGACAATTCCCATAGATTTTGTTCAAAACTCCGCACACTTGGCGTTGAGTTGCAGAGTATTAGCGACAGGTTAGGGGAGTCGTTTGGAACTATGTATCATTGGTAAAACAGATTTATGCAAGAGCATTTTAAGTCCGTTCAGTAAACTCGAAGTATTATCGTATGCATTGGTTGTGAACTGGCGGGATTATTATTAAATGATGCTGGATTTTGGGCAAATGGGCACAGAGAGCATTTCTTATAATGTCCTGGGTTCGTGTACCGGTTCTATTTGCATGGTGGTGATATGTGTGGGATGTAGCCTGTACACTTCCGCATAAAATCTCTGCTTACCCTTCTTTAGAAGTGATGCTATGTTATGTTGTTATATTTAGTAAACGCTTTAAGTAGGTACGTTTTGCCGCGCGTCAGAATAACGCGCGTCTGTCTACGCCTTTATGACAGCAGGAAAGAAACATGACAGCCAATGACAACATGTATACGCATAGCTTTGTGTGGGGTAGGTAGAATTTATATAAAGCAGGGCAGATCTGTGCGTTTGCTAATGCAATATGATTGTAACTTGCAGTAATACATCACAGGCCATGTGTCAATGCCTGAAAGCCAGTGATGGGAGAGCTTTGAATGATAGTATGATGGTTGCCAGTTTTCATATGTGGTTGTGTAGTGTGTTAAACAAAAAAAAATGTATACTCCATCAAATGTATTCTTGAAATAAACCGATCAAATACAAAGTATAATGAAATTCTTAACAAAACGCAACATCTAGTCTCCTTCGTCACCACCTTCCTCTTCTTCATCGAATTCACCTTCCTCCTCGGCCGTGGCGTCCTGGTACTGCTGGTATTCTGATACCAGGTCATTCATGTTGCTCTCGGCTTCTGTAAACTCCATTTCATCCATTCCCTCGCCAGTGTACCAATGCAGAAACGCCTTACGTCTGAACATAGCAGTGAACTGCTCAGAGATACGCTTGAACAACTCCTGGATAGCTGTCGAGTTTCCAATGAACGTCGCAGACATCTTCAAACCTCGCGGTGGAATGTCGCACACGGCGGTCTTCACGTTATTTGGGATCCACTCCACGAAGTATGATGAATTCTTGTTCTGAATATTCATCATCTGTTCGTCCACCTCTTTCATTGACATACGGCCTCTGAAGACAGCCGCGACAGTCAAGTATCTTCCGTGGCGAGGGTCACAAGCTGCCATCATATTTTTTGCGTCAAACATCTGTTGCGTCAACTCTGGAACAGTCAGAGCTCGGTACTGCTGGCTTCCCCTAGACGTCAGCGGGGCAAATCCTGGGATGAAAAAGTGCAAACGAGGGAATGGAACCATATTCACAGCCAGTTTCCTCAGATCAGCGTTCAATTGGCCAGGGAATCTAAGACATGTGGTGACGCCCGACATAGTTGCCGATACCAGATGGTTCAAATCCCCGTAGGTCGGTGTGGTCAACTTGAGAGTACGGAAACAAATATCATAAAGGGCCTCATTGTCGATGCAGTAAGATTCATCAGTGTTTTCCACCAGCTGATGCACAGACAAGGTTGCATTGTATGGTTCTACTACAGTATCTGACACTTTGGGCGACGGTACTACACTAAAAGTATTCATAATACGATCTGGATACTCTTCTCGAATCTTCGAGATGAGGAGGGTTCCCAAGCCGGCGCCTGTGCCTCCTCCCAGGGAATGTGTTAGCTGGAAACCTTGAAGACAGTCGCATCCTTCTGCTTCTTTTCTGACTACATCTAAGACAGAGTCTACTAATTCTGCGCCTTCCGTGTAGTGTCCCTTGGCCCAGTTGTTTCCTGCGCCCGACTGCCCAAAGACGAAGTTGTCAGGTCGGAAGATTTGTCCGAAGGGTCCCGAGCGCACGGAGTCCATCGTGCCGGGCTCCAGGTCGACGAGGATGGCTCGAGGAACGTATTTGCCGCCCGTTGCTTCATTGTAGTACACGTTGATGCGCTCCAGCTGAAGATCGGAGTCTCCGTGGTAGGTCCCAGTGGGATCAATACCATGCTCGTCGGAGATCACCTCCCAGAACTGAAATAGGTGACAAATGTCAGTTTCAAATGCGGTGCATACTAGATTTTTACTGTCGTGTATGGCAGAGATTTGAGATTGGATTGAATTTGGAGACAAAAAGCTTGATTCGATGGCTTTAAAATTTGTACCAAATTTGTAGGACTCTGTCTAGCTTTCGGGGCAATAAGACGCTGTGTTGTTAGGTACGAATTATAGAGCTACGCACAGTAAAACTACGTCAACTTTCGTACCCAATCAACAGGGAATCTTACTATTTTTCCATGTAAAATTATAAAGCAAAATAGAATCCTTACCTTAGCACCGATTTGGTTGCCGCATTGGCCAGCCTGTATATGAACTATTTCCCTCATTATTAGTATTAAAACTTAGAACAAAGAGCTTTCAATGCACACCGACCGTATATTTAGAACTATGTACGACCCTGTGGTACGACCTACTAGAAGACTGACTTAAAACAAATGCGCAGTTCGAAATTGTATTCAAATATTATTTGATTTAAATTGGTATTTATTTTTATTTTGGAATTAAAACTTTTTTGTTTTAGAGGAGTATTTTTGAAAATAGTTTGGCTATTCAAAAAATAGCAAGGGCCTGTTTCAGTCCCCGTAGAGGCACTATCTAGCAAATAAATGAATTAAACTGCCAAAACAGCCAACCATATTTTATCTCGAGGTGGTTTAATATTGCCGATGAACGTAACTTATGTTACATTTACAACTTATGTTAGTTTACACGTGATTTCTGGATTCAAATCTTTGACTTCATCGACGATAATTTCGTCTTTTAGCAGTCGGGTGCAGAAAACAACTGGCCACGAGACACTACACAGACACAGAATTAGTAAAGTCTGTCTTAGACGTGGTCAGAAAAGAGCTGGAAGGATGCGACTGTCATCAAGGATTCCAGCTATCGCATTCCCTGGGAGGCGGGCGAGGCAAAGGCCCCTCACCCTCTGAACCCTCCTCATCTCGAAAATTCGAGAGGAGTTTCCTGATCGTATTATAAATACTTTTAGCGTAGTACGACGGGACTTTATTATTTAATTGGGTGACGACCCAAATATATAACCTTACAATGTAACATTACAATGCCACTACCCGAAGAAATAATCTGCCAGATAAGTCAACCATTTCTTATCCGGAGATTATGAAAATATTGGTCATCAGCATATTTTTTAAGTAAATGAAAGTATCTTGGCAAAGCCTGATGCCAACCGATCTATATCAGATTTTATACGCAAGCTTGAAGAAGCTAGAAGATTGAGATTTATACATTCCAATAAAATTATGTACCTACTCAATCTTATATAACTTTGCTTGCATAGGAAATATTGCAGTGCTAAATCTGGGGCAGGGCCACGCGTAGGGGCCACGTTTCTGTATGCAGCTAGTCCAGGCGTACAGTGTACGCGGCGGGCTCGTCTTGTCAGGCCAAGCTAAAAGAGTTTCGCGATAGAAAGAGAGGCAACTTCTTGCTGGGTTCTTATAAACAAAAACGAATCGTTTTGCTTACCAATGGTAGATTTTTTTATTGCCAAATTGGGCATTTAAATAGATTCTTAAGCTAATTTTACCTGTGAGGGTGGGTACTTTATGGGAGGGTCTACTATGCAAAGTTATGAGGTATTTGCAATATTAATGGTAAATATACAAGAGTCTTAATATTAACCAATAACGGTCCGTATATTATAGGAATCGGCCATTTAAGTGAATATAACTGTAAGTAATTAGCGCTGCGCGACCTGAATTGCACTTTATTGTGTCGTAACAAGAGTCGATATTTATTTAAATGAGTTTGCGGAGTGAATCTTCCGTACTTGTATTGTTAAGTATTCTGTGATGTTGCTTAGATTCCTCAATTAGGTTGAATCTGTGTTACAGGAGTCAGTGTTTCATTCTAAATTCGTAAATTCGTAAGGCGTTACTATGCGGAAATCCATGACAGTAAAATGTTATGTTGAAATATTTAAGTAGTTTTATTTCTTTACTAGCTGATGCCCGCGGCTTCGCAAGCGTGGATGTCGGTTATTATATACTAAAACCTTCCTCGAGAACCACTCTATCCATTGATGAAAACAGCATGTGAATCGGTGCCGTCGTTTTTGAGTTCGTGAACAGAACGACAGACAGACGCGGCGGAGGACTTTGTTTTATAATACGTAAGGATAATATTCAAACTAATATTCTATAATAACTTAATAGCAGCTTATAATTTTTGCGGGTGTGTGGTGCTGTATTCTGCATCCAAGCCTGCATCTCAATTGACGCGGTCCGCTAGGGCCGATGCCTGCCAGGGTTACCGGGGCCCTTGGCAACAGGTAACTGAAGGAACACGGGTGGGTTTTAGTCATCAAAAGTCTGACACGCCCTCCCGTTCCACCCAGAGCAGGAGAAATCATCTGACGACATACAAAACTAAAAAAAAAAAAACATGCATCACGAAATATTTTGTACATTTCACTGTGCTTATTTATATTTTTTTTTGTTTTGGTTGGATTGTGTGTACGATGATATTATAATTTTCAGGAAGGTAGTGAACTCTTTAGATGTTATCCGCTTCATCATGTATAGTAGAAAATTAGGATAAGGGTAGACCTTTTTGCTTGTGGCTATCCCCATGTTCCTGTGCCAGTCTCATACTCATGGTGATGTACTACTTACCTACTGTAAAACGCTATTTATATTTGACGAGAATTACTTTTACGCTACAATATTTTTATATTATACCAAAGTCGCTTTAGCATGGCAATAGCGGTCATTGCCCTTTCCCTAATATCTCTATACGAACCTAAACAATAATCTGTGTATGGTTTTTTGATATTAGAACATGTTGTAGATCACGATGGATATTTATTCTGGACGTTAACTGATTATAGAATGCTAGAAAATGTCGGTGGGTCAATGACCGCTATAGCCACGCTAAAGTGACTCAGGTATAGACTAGGGGGTTAGTTTCTGATTTAGTAATACCTTTTAAGTTACCTTTAGGGTTGAAACAGTCGAAGGGATGAAAGGAACGACGAATGAATAAACATTTGGTATTGAGATGAAAGCCGCAAAGAGAAAGGACATCTGGATTTTGTTATGGTTTTTTGTATGTTGGGCCCATATAATGTTGCCTTGGCTTAAATCGTAAAAACTATCAAATGAATAGTTAGAAAAGCGTATGACCTGAAGGCTTTAAATAGTCACTTGGGCAGAATCATCATCTGCCTCAGAATCATAATAGGAAAATATGACGAATCATCGTAAAATGTCACAAACTGACCATTCGGTTTAAAGAATTTATTCTCATAAGAACAATACATAGGTTCACTTACAATGAGATACAAAGTAATTGTTTATATCTAAATAAATACATTTTTCCTCCGATGCGTGTTGCCAATTCATAATATGATCTGCGTGCCATTCATATTACGAAATAATTCACATGTTTGACAGCTTCCTATGGAGATTCGTAAAATGGTCCACACAATATGAATTGCGTTTGTGTCAAATTAGAGGAACTGCTAATGACATTTGGAAAATCAGGAAATTAATTGCTTTTAGAGGAATTGCTAATGTGGCCGTTTTAGGCCCCCTGATGTATGAACGTAAACGAGGCAAAAGGAGTATGTAAGGATCGTAGCAGGTGACGTTCTGTAGTTTCTGCCTACCCCCATGGGAAGAAGGCGTGGGTTTATGATTAGTATGGGTATTTAAACACGATAATACAAAAGAAAGCAGATTGTCTCATCTCATAATTTAACTATGAACACTGCCAGCGGTCGTTGACCCCCCGTAAAAACATCAATTATCTTTTTATGTTTATTTTATCGTGTTTTTCACACGTGGTGAGTAATACAGGCTGACTTTGAAAACATGCGACAAAATTTAAGGGGGTGTTCTACCCATCAATATATATATATAAAGGTATACCCGAAAAGATACCCGATTGGACCATTTTGTATAAGAAAGTCGATTTTTTTTTTCGAATTCTTTGTTGGTCACATAGAAAAAGTTGTTCACATTCATGGGTAGAGCACCCCCTTGAATTTTGTCGCATGTTGTCGAAGTCAGCCTGTATATCGATACCCACCACGTGTGCAGAGTTTCGCTAGCTAATTTTATTTCACCCTGTAGTGACTTCCACGTGAACGAAGTCGCGGGCAGAAGCTAGCATTCAATAATGAAAAGCCTGTTCCCCAAATCCAAGCCAAAGTTTATCATGAAAATGATTCACATCGTTAAAAGCAGATCATTGTAGGTACATTATAATATGTTCCCCTAAAATCACTCAAATACCTGATGCACAGGGGAATTTACGGAATGAATCGTTCAACCTTGCGTCGAATATATGCCTCATTTCACCCCTGTTTTAATGAAAACCCGTATTTGATAAAAGCTTTGTTTATTTATGCACTGTCTTTTTCCCGCGGCTTCCCCCGCTTATAGGTCGGAAATTATCCCACGGAAACGTACTACCGTAACGCGTATGCCAGTAAAGCTCCCAGTCGCCATGTTTTTTTCCGACTTCGTCAACAGTCATCGTCATAAAATACAATAGACGTAGATATTTAGTAACCTGTTCCTTTTAACTATTCCTCAAGAGTCATTAAAAAACCTATATGAAATTGACACGTGTTTTACCTCTCAACGAGGCAGCCTCACGATGACGATTGACCAGTCGCGAACCCGAACACGACGTGTTGCTACGTCGAGCACTGGACGCAGTCCAAAATCATCGTCATGTTTCAGTCAATTTACACAAAGCCTTAATTAATTATACACCTAAACCTTCCTCATGATCACTACATCCATTGGTAAAAACAATAATTATGAAAATCCGTTCGGCAGTTTTTTAGTTTATCGTGTTCAGGCAGACAGACAGACGCGGCGGGGATACTTTGTTTTATAATAATTATTAGCTGATGCCCGCGGCTTCGCCCGCGTGTATGTCTTGACAAATTATATACTAAAACCTTCCTCGAGAACCACTCTATCCATTGGTGAAAACAGCATGAAAATCGGTGCAGTATTTTTTGAGTTTATCGCGAACAGACAGACAGACGCGGCGGAGGACTTTGTTTAATAATATGTAGTGATGTTTGTACGTAACACTATTGACATAAAGTGCATTATGCTTTATACAAAAAAAAATCGCTTCCATTCCGTTCCGCGGCAATGTAAATTGAGCCTTAGGTACTCCATAAGTAGCAGCATTTTACATGAAGGCGTCATCGTGACCCACTAGCCTCGTTTGCCTTTAAGAAGAACGCGAAAAGATACGGCATTCATACACGTGACGTCACGTAGTCGTCACGTAGTCTTCACGTATCCCTGAAGGGTTGGACAACTTACTGATATAAATTTATGCAGGTGGAGAGTTTAGGGTTTTATCCACATCTATCTATAGGTATAATATAGCTGAAGAGTTTGTTTAAACGGGCTAATCTCTGGAACTACCGGACGAATGCTTTTTGCATTTGATAGCTCAATTCTTGAGGGTAGATATAGGCTATATACATAGCCTATTTTACATCACGATACGACCCTTAAGAGCTGAGCAAAAAGAAAAGGAGGCAGGAAGAACAGTAAGCGAAAACGAAATAACAGCGCGAGCGGGCGATGCAACGCGATGCGGTGGGGCGGGGGAACAAGTCTAGTAATATGATAAACGCGGGGAGGGAGGAACGGTTATTCTCAACGGAACAATTACAAGTACAGGGTCAAATAAAATTAGCTAGCGAAACTCTGCAGACGTGATGGGTATCGATATCTAAACACAATCAAATAATTTATATAACAAATTGATTTTATGGTTTTTTTTTCGGGGTCATCGAATTTTAAGTACAATACTAAATGCAGTCGATGACCCCAAAAAAAACGATCAATTTTTTTTTTTTACTCAGTAGTAGGCCAAATTATGGATGTGCCCATTGGGGTATAGTCTGATTTTTACCCGACTATGGCGAAGCAAAAAGGAGGGTTATAATTTTTGGAGTTTTCTTCTAAAGTGTAGCACCTAAGTCAACTAATTTCACGTTACGACTGATTGTAAGACAACAAATTGCTATTTTAGATAAAAACCGTGTAAATTTTACAGTGAATTAGTCGCAGTAGATGCGGCGTGTCTGAATAGTATATGAGTGTCCGGACGCTCGCCCGGCCTTTGACTCAGCCGGCCGCAGGGCACCATATAGAGTGGTTAATACCGCCTTAGAAAAATAAATATTGAATAATATATTTATTGTATATAATAAATGGTACACCACGGACTACTATTGCAACGAGAATAAGAGCCATACCTTACCGGGACGCCAAGGCGACGTTGCCAGGTCGCGCTGCCAACTAAATGTTTACAGCTATAAAATAGTGGGTGGTTCACCTGGCGTCCGCTTGGTTACGCAGCTAAACATACATTTTGTTGGCGACCTGTCTGCGCCACGATGGCGTCCTGGTCAGGTATGGATCTAAACATAACTGTGAAAGGACTGCAGTCATTTTGTCAAAGAGAGGCCAACTTTACCGCCTTATGATAGCAAATGCAAAGGGCCAACTTTGTGTTTGGGCGATACCCGCACCAGCCGGGCGTCGAAGGTCGCCTAGCGATCTCCAGCCATCATAAGGAGGGACCTGCGGGTGGCGAAATTGGGCCTGTGTCGTCGCTCGAGCAGTAAGGCTCAAAGAGGTGCCACGCAGTTATTACATGCGCGACATAATGACGAAGGGTGCTTAACGATCACCGGCCACCATGAGGAGGGTCCTGCGGGCGGCGAAATGGACCTGTATCGTCTCCCGAATAGTCAGGTCTAAAGAGGTGGCACGCAGTATTACATATGCGACATAATGGAACGACGTGCGGTTGTGGGATTAGCCGCACTTGGTGATGGGGCTCGCTAGGCATGGCGGCCTGATACCAGTCGGAGGTGCGGCGAATGTACAAGTATCTCCCGGACTCATTATACCAAAAGGAAAAGTGGGGTTTTACTCGGTAGGAGTCCGAGAAAATCCTCCGTTCTTCCCAGACGGAGGGTCTCCATGAGGATTTCCTCACAAAAATGGTGGTAGGTAGGTACTGTTACTTGAACTAACAAGCTAACTCTGAGCGTGTGGGGCTTGAAGATACCCCTCAAAGCCCTCAAAGTTTTACTGGTATTTGAATAAAGTTTGACTCAAATTTTTATGGTAATGTTTATTCCACAGATTGTTACAAAGATACCTATTTAATTTTTATATACTTGTAATGTAAATACATATAAATAATAATATATATGGAAGTGTTGACTTGTATGTGTAAAAAAAAACTTGTTTCAACAAGCCCTAAAAAATGAAATATTTAAACACAGGTACCTCTATACTTGCACCCAGGTCCCCCCCCCACTCGCGTCCCCCCCCCACTTATGGATCCCCGTCTTCGCGCTCCTGCGCCCCTTATTCGTCCGATTCCTGCTCTGATAGCAGCGCGCCCTCACCCCCCTCCCCAGGCGGCCCCTTTCGATCCATTCAATGTGATCACCTCTACCTACATGACCTTCCTCACCCCACGCGCTAGGCAAATGGCCAACGAAATCGTTGCTGCCAGAAATGCCAACGACGTAGGTAGGATTCACCAAATTTTTAATGCGTATCCCGAGATCACGCAAGCCATGTCCTCCCTAGCCAACCACCCTACCCCCCATAATGTCTAACACCACCGTAGCTAGGTTCAAACCCCGATCCCTTAACTTAGGATTTTTCAATGCCAACGGCATTCAACACCAAAGAGATGAGATCGCGGAATTCCTCCGCGACCATCAGATAGATATCCTCTTAGTACAGGAAACATTCCTCAAACCCCATAAACGGAACCCTTCTATCGCAAACTATCGTATAGTTCGCAACGATAGAACCCGTTGTCACAAGGGCGGCACCCTTATATATTACAAAAAGGAACTCTATTGCATCCCAATAGATCCTCCCTCTCTCTCTCGGATAGAAGTCTCAGTATGCCGCCTAGGCATGTCCGGCCATCAGCCGATCACCCTAGTCTCTGCATACCTCCCTCCCTATTCCTCCGCCACGGAGAATCCCCAGGAATTCTCCAATGACTTCACCGCCCTACTCGGCTTGAGTGACTCCGTTATTATAGCGGGTGATCTCAACGCTAAACACCCGGCCTGGAATTGTTCCACTACCTCCGTTAGAGGGCGACACCTGTTCGACCTCTCAAACTCCCATAACTTCGATATCATCGCTCCGATGACTCCCACTCATTTCCCTCACGAACCCAGTCACTCCCCCGATATCTTAGACATGGCGATCCTTAAGAACGTCAACCTTAGGTTAAACTCTATAGAAACGGTGCACGAGCTCACCTCTGACCACCGCCCAGTAGTCATGAAACTGGCCCCCCGCATAGGTCTCCCCGACCCCACCCAACCCCCTGCCACCAAGAAGGTAACGGACTGGAGGAAAGTAGGCGAATTGCTGAAATCCAACACGTCCCCCCAATTGGACTCTATTCCCGAACAGTTCGATTCTGTCGCCGACACGACGGCCGCGATCGACTCGCTCACGGATCACGTACAATCGGTTTTGAACGATTGTTCAAGGCAAGTTCCAGTGGTGGACGACCACCGCTTCAAATTGCCGGCCGATGTGCGTGATCTGATGACCGAGAAGAACGCGGCCACCCGTGCCTACAGCAATTTCCCATGCTCCGCTAACAAATCTCACATGCGCTACTTACAGCGTAAAGTAAGGACACGCATTGCTGAGTTGCGTGAAGCGGGCTGGGACAAGATGCTGAGCGATCTCGAGCCCACTCACCAAGCTTTCTGGCAACTCCAGAGAAATCTCCAGTCCCAACAGGGCGCTTCCATGCCCCCCCTAGTCCGTCCCGATAAGACCATAGCCTTCGACGACTCCGACAAGGCGGAATGCCTAGCCGATAGTCTCGAGGCTCAATGCTCGCCTAGCTCACTGCCTGTAGACCAAGCTCATCTCGATGAGATTGACGCTGAAGTCGAACGCAGAGCATCTCTCCCCCCCGTCGAAGACCCCGATGATCCACTGCCCCCCATCACTCCTGATGAGGTGCACGAGATCATCAAAGGTCTTAAAACGCGTAAAGCCCCCGGCTCAGATGGACTCACTAATAGAGTGATCCAACTTTTCCCCTCTCACTTAATAATGCTCTTGACCATCATCTTCAATGGTGCTCTCGGCAATAATATCTTCCCCCAGGCATGGAAGGAAGCCACCGTTATAGGTATCCCCAAACCCGGCAAGTCCAAATCCGATCCCTCTAGCTACCGTCCCATCAGTCTGCTCAGGGTTCTCGGTAAAATCTATGAGAGGCTTATTTATAAGCGTCTCAGAGACTACGCCGAGACCAAGGGTCTCATCCCGAACGAGCAATTTGGGTTCCGCACCCAACACTGCAGCATCCGCCAAGCCCACCGCATAGTCGAGCACATAAGCGAAAGCTTTATGCGAGGCCTAATGGTGGGGGCGGTGTTCTTCGATATAGCGAAGGCGTTCGACAAAGTCTGGCACAATGGCTTATTATACAAGCTATACCAACTCGGTGTGCCCGATCGTCTCGTGCTCATCTTACGAGACTTTTTGTCAAACCGCACCTTTCGCTACCGCATAGAGGGTGCCCTATCCTCACCCCGTCCCATTCGCGCAGGTGTCCCCCAGGGCTCTGTCATATCCCCGCTCATCTTCACGCTGTTTACTAGCGATATTCCCAAAAGTAGAAAGGCACAGTTGGCTCTGTTCGCAGACGATACGGCCATCTACTTTAAGGCCCGTAGTCCCGTTACGATTTGCGACACTCTCCAAACCTCAGTCGACAAGCTCGGCGAATGGTTCAGGAAGTGGCGAATCGAGGTCAATCCCGATAAGAGCCAGGCGGTTCTCTTTTCCAAACCGCGTAAGAAACCCACCCTCCCCGAGCCCATCACCATGTTCGGCAAGCCGATCCCTTGGGAGAAGCGAGCCAAATATCTCGGTGTAGTCCTCGATGACCACCTCACTTTTCAAGAGCACATAAAGCAAGTTCGCTCGCGAGCCGCTTTCGCTCTAGGTAGGCTTCACTCCGTCCTAAATGCACGTAGCAAATTGTCACTTAGGTGCAAATTGCGTATCTACACTGCGTGTATCCGTCCCATCATGACTTATGCCGGTGCCGTCTTTGCCCACACTAGACCCCGCCATATTCATAGGTTGCAAACCATTCAGAACCGATTCCTCCGTAGAGCTACCGATTCCCCCTACTATGTCCGTAACGAGATCCTCCATCTCGACCTTAAAATCCCCACGATAGCTCAATTCTTAAAACGCCTCTCTAAGCGTTTCTTTGACTCCGCCGCCAAACATCGCAACCCACTGGTTGTCGAGGCGGCCAATTATACCCCCTTTCGCATCAGTCATACCCGCCGTCCGAGGCATGCTCTCACCGACCCCGACGACCCCATAACTCTCCTCCAGGAGAGCAATAGGGCCACCAGTACGGTTCTTAAAACCAGACGCCGTCCTTCATTCCGACCTCGACGTCGAGGACCTCCTCGACCGCGACCCCGATCTAACAGGATGACGACTCATCCTACTCCTCCCCGACCCTTGTCTGTCGACGGTGAAGCGCCCGCACAGGCGGACGCTGAGCCGCCAGTAGTAGTAATAGTTAATTTAAACTCCCCGATCCAGCCTGTCCCCACTAGCTGCCCTCCCCCCAGCGACGCCCTAAGCCGAGGTCCGTACCCCACAGGGGGTGCCCTTAGCGAGCCGTCGTTTAGTTATAATTAGTTTTAGATTAGTTTTTAAATGCCCCTGGCTGGAGGCGCTTTGAGTTAGTATCATAGCTTAGAGCATCTTCGCAGGACAGTCCGGTTAAGTAGATAGTACCCTTTGTGGTAAAACCTACGAGATGCCAATCATAAAAACAACAAAAAAAAAAAACATACTTGCACAAAGCATAACTCTCTTTTTCCATCGGTCATCGGAAATGCCTGGCCTGGAGAAGTTTACACGAGCACGAGAATTTTAAAATAAAGCAATCAACACCTCCATAAATGTCCTCAATTACTCGAGTGGGCAATTTCAGGAGGCTGAAAGTCGGCGAGGTTCGCGCAAAAGCCAGTCATCTGATGTGTAAATGATGTGCCCTACACACCATCCCTCGCACACATACACCATCTCAGATACACCCATCCCTCGCTCACACGCTTCATGACCTTTTAGACAGGGTATGTTATAATGAATTATACACGGTGTAACAGGGAATCCTTTAGTTCAATTCAAAAAGCAAGTTTTAATAGCTCCACAAGGAATTTGGTATTAACTTTTTGGTTTCATGTTCTCCTAATTCGTTATGGGTCTGTGTAATACGCGTTTGTGAAACTAATAGCAATTATTTCTACATGGCTGCCTCGTTGATCTTGTGATCGCAAGCACTACTGCTGAGCATGAGGTCCTGGGTTCGATTCCCGGGTTGGGCAAAGTTTTATTGGGTTTAATCATCTGAAATTTCTCAGTAGCAGCCTGGACTCTGGATTTGTGCCCGGTTAATGGAAATAGGCTCGCCCTTACATGGGACTTAAAATTATATGGCGATAATGAAAATGATAATATTTTATTTCACATAAACCTACATAGGCACTTATGAAACGTCAGAAGCTAGGTGCACGTTCCAATTGGTCATTTCTTATGGAGAAAAGACGGCAAGAACCTCCACTGTTACTCTTCTCCTCTTTTAAAAATAATTGGCTTTTACAATGTTTTCAAATTACACTGTTTAATAGGTATGGCAGTCAGAAATGTGGGTGTACTAGGTATACGTAGGTACACCTCTGCCTAACTCTCAGAGGAATCAGGCGTGATGTTATGTTGTTGATTTTGACTGGTATAATAGCGTTTTATGTTATAACTTGTTTTATCAGGATTCCCTAGTTGACGAGTTCGTTAATTTGTGGGATAATAAAAACCATAATGCGAGATAATCTGCCAATTAAACTATGTACTTGTATTATTTTAATGGTGTTTTAGTTTTCTGAAACGTATTCTACGCTTAGTGAGCTCGTGGCTAAGTGAGGAGCTCGTGGCTAAGTAATAACAGCCACACCGGGTCGATCCATCAGGTTAAGCTACGCTTGCCGGGGTTGGTCGGTGGATGGGTGACCATCTTTACATACCGAGATTCCTCCGTGCCTCGGAAAGCACGTTAAGCCGTTGGTCCCGGCTGTCATTCGTGGATCTTTGACAGTTGTTACGGGTCGTCAGAAGCCCGAAAGTCTGACAACCAGTCTTACCAAGGGTATCGTATTACCCAGTTACTGGGTTGTGGAGGTCAGATAGGCAGTCGCTCCATGTAGAATACTGGTATTCAGTTGCATCCGGTTAGACTGGAAGCCAACCCCAACATAGTTGGGAAAAGGCTAGGCAGATTCTACGCTTAGTTGAATGAAGGTCACTTTACGAACATGACATCGCGGGGTTCGAACTTAGGGTCAGTACCGACCGAGACGCGACGCCACGCAACGATGTTTGAAGAGGCCAGTGGTTTCGCGCTGCGTAGTGAGCCGCCGCGAAACGCATTCACACGTCGCGAGGCCCAGCCATTCTTGCCCGGGCTTATCGGCAAAACACCGCTGAATCGTGATGCGTCGTGATGCGTCGTACTACGCCGCGAGGCGCAGCGTGACGCCGCAGGACATTTTCGAATTATCTCAATAAAATATGTATGTTTTTGTGAAGTAAATAAAGTTATATTTTGTATCAGTATCGTAACACTTTCGCGGACTGTAAAAGACCATAGACGTAATAACAATAAAACTTCAATTGTGTCTCATTCAGTGTCCGCAAAAGTGGTAATAAGTGCTCGCAGCGTCGCGTCGCGTCACGTCTCGGTGTGAACTGACCCTTATGGTCTTCGTTCACAGTTTCTCATTCTTTTTTTAAAACCACGAAGATCTTTTTTTCTAGAAGTAGGCTTTTCTGTAAGTAGTTGGGACAAAACAAATTACCAGTTGTCCACATTAGCACTGGATCGCAAGCACTGGAATTCATGGGGAGAGGCCTTTGCCCAGCAGTGGGATTACACAGGCTAATAGAATCAGACAGGTTTGTACAAAGCTGTGATACAAACACTTATACACGGCATTTTTTTTAATTTATCTATGGTCTGTGTTTCTTACCTGACTACTTTGAGAAAAACCTCTTATCGAATTCCTCGTCAGATCATATGAGGACCATGCAAATATCTACTGCTAAACATTAGTGTGAAGAGCAGTGGTGGCCCAGTGGTATCGGCCGCGACTTACGAGTAGTAGGTAGTAGGTTCGAATCCTGACAGACGCTTTACTTTGTGTAAATGAATTAAATTATTTCATCACCACTGCTCTTAAAACAGTGAAGGAAAACATCGATCATCTAGAATCAAAAATTCGAAGACATGTGACATCTACCAACCCGCACTGGGGCCACGTGGTGGATTACGGCCCACTCCTTCAAACAGAAAGAGGAGGCCTGTGTTCCAGCAGTGGGAACATTAAAGGCTGATTTATGGTATGCTAAAGGCGTAATAATATCCTCGGTTATATTAAAAAGTCCTGCTTCCTGAATGTATTTCTGTCATTGCATACTTATAAATACATAACGCCAAGATGTTCAGCGTCATGCCATTCTCGTATTACTTACTCAGAAATACAATACAGTCACTTAAAACGTTGATATCTGCCTGTGTACCTGCTGCTGAACTTTAGGTATACAAAATTTTATCTCTTCCATCTTTAAGGGGATTATGCCATGTTAGGTAGGATTAAATTTATCGCTTGTGAAAAGTGGTGAGCAAAATGTAAAGTGCAAAGGCACGTTAATATTAAATTCTAAGCATGTGCTCTGTTAATATGGGCACATTTATATGAGTAAGTTTGTTGGATGGTTATGGAGTGCATTGTATGGAAATGAGAGATTAAATATTTGCTGTTGAATTAGGGAATTAACCTCCGGTTTTTCAAAAGCAGTAAGCACGTAGCGAAATCTCTTGTTATCTTTATGATGTTTGGTTATTGTTCTTTTGGTAATCAACTAATTACAACAGCTAACATTATGGTTTTCAGGAACCATGTTTTCAATTATTTTTGATCATCGTGTCTATAGGTATTATTGCTTATGTGATAATGATGATGACTAATGGAAGATTCTGTTGAGTGAATTAGTGATAGAGCGCTTGGCTTCTTAGTTTCGTTATGGTTTTGGATACTCGCACAGACAAATATTTGTATGATCGACCTACCGGTAATGTTAGATCCACTCTTCTACGAGAAAATACATATTATTATTTTAATATATTCTGTGGGACCTAGTTTAAAAAATAAAATTTTGTCACCATTTAATTATTTTCCTTTTTTTTTGTTTCTATGCACGTGTTTCTGTGAAAAATATACTACCAATGAAGCTAAATCCGAATAGCATATCTTGTAGAGGTATGAGGAACAGGGTGTAAAGTTCAATCATCCTCTATAGAAAAGGGTCCTCCGACCAGACGGGTGTGGGCAACTGCCCAACGATTGATATCGGAACGTTGTATAATTATAATACTTGTCACGCGATTAACACGGCTTGCGCGATGCAGGATTTTTGCGTGACGTCATTGTGATGCGTAGTTTGCATGTGGCAATGTAAAGGCTGCTACAATATAAACTGCGTTCATCTAATTCGTGTTATCATTGTTGTGGAATATATACACAGGCAGTTCTTGAAGGAGTAGAAGTTTCAGTGTTGAAATTCACTCTAAACAGCATCAACAAAAGACTTAATAGTAACCCTTTCAGGTCCACCTTTTCACAAATGATACCCACTACACCCACTATGTGTGACTATGCACCCACATAGCTGACCAAATGAATGCACTCAAATTAAGGTTTGTGTGAGAGGGGCGCGGGGGACCTGATTGTGCCAAGGGTTATCTGATCCATTCTGCTAATGCGTTGTAGACAGGTATGCTCTCTGAAACAGAACATGGTGTATGAGGTTTTTTATTTGGATTAATTTTGGTGGGCTGCTGAATGATGTTATACACGTCTTTTTTTCTACAGTATTTTTTATGGGTTTGAGAAATAAAAAAATAGACTGTTTAGGATGCGCCGGACGTATTTGATGAGGTATATAGTCTTCTGTGGAATTCGTCTTTTATATAATTATGACTTGCGACCCGCTCCTGCTTCGCATGGTTTTTAAGACTTGGTAACTTTGATAATAAACTTTCCGGAATAAATTCTCTAAAAGATAGTGAAATCTCATCAACATCTGTTGCGTGGTTTAGAAGAACAACGCGGACATATAGACAAACAGGAAAAACGACTTTTATTTTATAATATGTATAGAGTATGGGAAATTACCCAGTTACTGGGTTGTGGAGGTCAGATAGGCAGTCGCTACATGTAAAATACTGGTATTGACCCCAACATGGTTGGGAAAAGGCTAGGCAGATTATGATGATAGAATATGGGAAATTATGGCAATGCTACCATTATTACCAGTTTACTGGTCACAAAAGCGACTGATGTATCCCAAATGATATTGTAGATCCCAGGTCGGACAAAACGTTACGGAATAATTATCAGTATTGAGCAGCACGTATTTTACTTTAGTGCCAGATTTATAGCAACAAATTTTTGGCGTGAGTCGTGAATCAATCAGCAAAGAACCAAATTTGTCGACATAGCTCACAAAATAAGCAAGGTGACGTGGCAATGGGCTGGCCATATTAGCCGTAGAACCGATGACAGTTGAGGTAGACGTGTTCTTGAGCGGAGACCGTGAGTCGGCAAACGTAAGGTAGGACGCTCTCAGAGTATTTGGAGCGACGATCTTCGCAGGGTGGCTGGTAGCAGTTGGATGAGAGTTGTCGAGAATCGAGCTGAATAACGTGCAAATTGAGAGGCCTATGTCCAGCAGTGGACTGCTGCAGGCTGATGATGGTTACGTGGGACTTATAAATTACTGGCAAAAATATATGCGATGCATAACTTTGAACATAAATAAAAGTTAAAACTAAACTCAGAAACGTTAACCCTCAAATGCTTAGGCCTATAAAAGTCGGTGGGCGTAAACACCTAACCCTATGACACGCCATCGTGACATTAGGGTTATCCCACCATCGGATCAGGCGCAAACAATAATTACGATTATCAATCAAATTATACTTATGTAATACCATGATTTATTATCACAGGGAACGTATTTGCTTCTGTGGTTTAACAATTAGGAGATTATTTTTTGGAGTCGTGTTGTCGTTTCTCGCTGGACTGAGCAGTGTTGGCTTAGTGGTAACGCCCTCGACTTATGTCTAGTACGTCTTGGGTTCGAACCAAAGCAGGCGGTTTACTTTGTATAATTTATTTCATCTCCGCTACTCTCAAAACGGTGAAGGAAAACATTGTGGCGAAACCGGCATATCCTAGAATCGAAAACTCGAAAAGAAATGTTACCTACATCCATCAAAGACTGTCTGGTGGGTTACGGACTTACTCATATCAGAGAGACCTGTGTCCCAGCAGTGGGAACGTTATAGGCTGATTATGATTATTATTTCTGTGGTTTCGAAACTTTGTCTCATATAATTTTTACTTGACAGCCCCGTTGGTTTAGTTGTCGTTAGCACAACTACTGAGCGTGGGATACATGAGTTTAATACCTAGGTAGGGCAGTTTATTTAGGTTAGTGCATTCTTAAATTCTGAGTAGTAGCTTTGAAGTACGGATTTAAGTTCTGGTAGTGCATTCATATACTTAGGAGATACCTAATTCTGTGCTTTATCAATGGGTAGTGACATTGAAAACGCCCCCAAATCCATAACTACAGGGGTCTTGTGAAATAACGGGCAAAATATGCTATTATACACATTTGCCTATCCCTTATTTGAATACATGCGTGATGTTGCATTGTATTTTGCACATCAAAAGTCTTTGCATCAAGATTAATCATACAATTTAAGTACTAACTATTATTAGAAGTTCTAATGGCTCGATTCGATTCTCATAAAAAATCAAATCTTCCAACAATCGTATGATATTTTAGTTGGGTTAGCCTTATAGCCAATAAACACAGTGTAAAGCTAACACATCCAATTCAGACATAATATCAAACCACAAAGAAATAAAATAGCAGTAATATTTGATATTGGTAAAGTCGAACGTTTTACTGCAATGAAATTACTTACTGGAACTTTATTCGAGAGAATACCGCAAAACAATGCGGTTTGCTGAACGATAGAACAAATGAATGTGAACGAACGAACGAACGGTAACCGATAAACCGATTACTGAAGACTCGGCTGTATTTGAGACCATCGTTGTAGTTACTACCTATAATAATAATTGTATTAAGTTTAGAATGGTTTGGATTTAGTAATAAGGTATTGGTTAGATTAGCTAAACCACTATTCTGCAAAAAATTCAATGTGAAACCTGAGGTCAAGTGACCTGTCAATCCCTGAGTCAGCATGGCTATTCGGTAACCATCTCACCGTGAAAATTTAGGTGAAGTGAGCGTGGAGCGACCTATCATTGTCATCGATACCTACTAATACCAAGGCAGTGACAGTTCATTTCAAGCTCCCTTCACCTAAGTTTTCACGGTGAGATTTTGGGATGACAGTTCACTTCACCCACATTCTCACGGTGAGATTTTTACAGAAGAGCACCACTGTAAACTGTAAACTTAGTTGAAGTAAGTTGTAAGAGGGTCAAACCCTAGCATCAAGTGGAATGACAGCTCACTTCACTTATTTTTTCACGGTGAAGACGCCTTGGGCTTTAGGATGACTTAATAGTGATCTTATTGGTGATGTTTTTCATGAAAGGTCGGGTGTGTGCCTACCCCCATTGGAAGAAAGCGTGAGTTTATGTATATATGTGTTATATTAAAATATACACGTAAATAATAATACAAACTCATAACTTAACACCGCTTCCTGCTTGGATAGATAAATTTAGGTGCATTTTATAGTTTGTGGAATCCAGTCCAGAATAGAATTTCAACTGTGAGTTAGCTTGTGGTATAAGTCATGAGAAGTCTGACGACTAAGATTAATGATGCGTTTCAAGGTAAAGCAAATTGTAGCAGTCACATTTGCTTTGTCTTCGACCTTGGGTATTGTAGGTACTGGTACTAATAATGACATGTATCAAAATAGCTTTAAAAATCGTACCCTATTTTTGCAAAGTTAAAGAAATGCTTGGTTATATTTTGTCTGTGACATTTTGTAAGTTACAAATTGTAACTATGGTTTTACCTACAGGTTTCTTAACTTACATGATAAATGCGAAAGTGAGTTTGTTTGTTTGGCTTTCACGCTAAAACAGCTGATCGCATTTGGATGAAATGTGACACAGGGGTAGATCTTGACCTGTAGAACGACAAAGGCATACTTTACTTACTGGATCGCAGATGAAGTCGACGGCTACAGCTTAAAATAGTTACCTAATTAAGTACATACAGAACTTATATAGCTTCTCCCAGTTTCCTCATAGACCGGTACGGGAAGACATATGTTTATCGTGCAGATGTCCAATAAACGCTAAGCTTGTCTGTCAACACATATTTTTGTGATTTCTGTGCACGCACCGTAGTCAAACCTGCCGCCCCACACTACTGCCAGTCTGTCTAGCCAATACATTGCCCATGGTATGAGCTATTTCCAAATAGTTCGTTAATACGAGAGAACTACGAATGGAACGGTTAAAACGCAGGCACAGTTTCTTAAAATCGACTGCGTCTCTACCAGGAAGCCCGGCCGACGCTGGATGGATACTGTAGTATCCTGCCACAGTTTGCAATGGGTGTTGGCCCCCGATGGGGTTCACCGCCCTCCTACTTACTATCTACCACCAAAAGAGCATCTCCCTGCAGGGTGTAACCTTTCGTGGTCCACTTGGAAGTCCCAGAACAGCCTCCAGACACAAGTGGAAAGATGTAACTCCAACCTGGAAAGTCGGGGCTACCTCGACGGAACAGCAGCAGGGTGTGGATATGGAGCTATGTCGCAAACTAAGTCCTACTGTGCCCTCTGTATCCCAGAACAGCTAAAGTGATCTCTGCGCTGCCACCGACGACGCCGTGGAAGTGGCGAAGTTTTGGACCAACAAGATGTGAAATACTGTCGTGCCAGGGACACGGAGAAGAAGCAGAATACTAGAGAAGAGAAGGAGAAGTGATTACTAAATCTTCATCAAACTTTACCGATAAGTACTCCACAATTACTCCACAATTACTACACAATTACTACACAATTACTACACAATTACTACACAATTACTACACAATTACTACACAATTACTACACATTTCCTATACAATTACTACACAATTACTATACAATTACTAAACAATTACTACACAATTACTACACAATTATTACTCAATTACTACGCAATTACTGCACAATTACTACACAATTACTACACAATTACTCTTCGACGTTCTTATAACTTGGACCACGCCAACAGTGGTCCAGCTTACAGCTCGGAGGTTTCAAGCCAAATTGCAGCGTCTATACACTTAGGCACCGAACTGAGCGACCTAGTTGCAGATATTTTAGACATCCTAGTGCAACTGAGTCTAACGTCAGGAGCAAGGCAAGGGCTACCCGTCTTGTTTTTTAAGTAGTAACCAAACTATCTGCTTAGTGGTGGGTAGTTTTGATGTTTTTGAGGGAGGTAATATGGTTGGTTTTAGTGGATTTGTGTGTGTGGTCGATTTATAAAAAAAAATTACATGAGAGGAAGTTTTATGAACACATGCAGGTATAAATGCATCCTCAAAATTACCTAATGACCAGGAAGGATTATGAATGCGATAACTGATGTAGATAACATAACATCACACCTGTATTTCCCGAAGGGTTAACCAGAGATGTACCTACAAAGACCCACATTTCGCCAGTTATGTTTAATGCCCCATGTAACAGGGGGCGAGCCTATTGCCATCAACCGGTCACAAATCCAGACCCCGGACTGCCACTGAGAAATTCCAGATGGAAAAACCCAATAACACTTTTCCCGACCCGGGAATCGAACCCAGGACCTCATGCTCAGCCGTAGCGTTTACAACCACTAGACTAATGAGGCAGTCAATCATTGCTGTAGATTCTGCAATAAAGACACTTATTTCTACTGTCAAAATGCATCACATCAGGCTGACCAACCAAAAAAAGGGGTAAGGACCCAATGACTGGCTGCAGCAAAGCAACTTCCAGCCCTTTTGACAATAATTTGACAAAATAGAATCCTTCAAATTCAATGATAAATGATTTATTTCTGTAAGTAGGTTTGTACAAACACTTTTACACGTCATTCACATTTTTAAAACTAGATGAGATCGGCGTTTCCTATCTGACTACTCTGAGAAGAAAGGCCGAAACAAACTCAGAGGTCATAGTCTCTTTTACAGTTCAGACATAATCTTGGTCAGATCGTGTGAAGACCATGTAGATTGGGCAATATATCACAACCAGCACAATTTTAATCATCAGCTGTTCACATCCAGTGCATTCGTACTAATTATAGTTTACTCCGATTAGGTCATTCATTAGGGATTATGGTCTAATTCGGTTCACGCATGACATCCACAGAATATCTAATTGATTACCGTAATAGATTTACATATAATTTAATGTATTATTAAGTTTAAAGGACAGGGTAATGCGATTTTCCATGACTTTGTGCGAGGAATACTACCACCTACAACCATTTCGTAATTTTGTACGATTCATGATATTTTTTTGTTGATAATTTATTAACTTGTGAATAAGAAAAATAAAACAGTTTTTTTGGAAAACTTTAGTTCACCATCCAAAACTCTATTTACCGTCATCTATTATCTATTCCACGCAACTTATTTACCGACCTCGTTAACAGATGGCGCTGTACTCACGGCAAAGCAAACCTACATTTCAAATTCGTTACAATACGAGGGTAGGTTCAATTCAAATATTTACCAAGAATAGCAGGATTTACATCGAGAGGGGAGGGGGGAAGGCCAGGTGATTGTGGACTGTTTGCTTATCGTTCAGGGCTCACTGCCTTTTGTCTGATTTGGGGGAAGAATGGGGGAAGGTGGGGGGAGGGAAAAATCGAGTTTCTAATGTAAGGGGTTCGAAAATCGTGAGATAATTCCGGGTATAATTTTGGACCGATTTGGGGGTTTGTTTTACTTCGTCGAGTTCTCGATTGGAGTGGGTATTTCTGAATATTTTATTGGTATTGGGGTATGGATAATTTTCGATTTATAAAGCACAATTTTTAAGCGGAAAATGGTCGAAGAGACGAACAAACAATCGTTCTTCACTAATGATTTTTAGGGTTCCGTACCCAAACGGTAAAACGGGACCCTATTACTAAGACTCCACTGTCTGTCTGTCCGTCTGTCACCAAGTTGTACGTATTTCATGAACGGTGATAGTTAGACAGTTGAAATTTTCACAGATGATGTATTTCTGTTGCCGCTATAACAACAAATACTGAAATAAATATTTAAGGGTGCTCCCATACAACAGACGTGGTTTTTTTTGCTCGTTTTTGCTCGGTATTGAAAACGGCAACAGGTAGACGCTTGAAATATTCACAGAATATTTAGTTTCATAATCACTTTAAAAATAAATAATTAAATTAAAATAAAACAAATATTTAAGGGGGGCTCTCATACAAAAGACATGATTTTTTTGCCGTTTTTATAGATAATAGCGTGTCGCAGCATCTTTACCATTACCATTACCATTTCAGCCATGACTATCCGCCGTTTTATTTCTGGGACGCAACTGCCTTCATTATTAATGTTAGAGCCCAGATAAACGAACTCACAGTGTCCACAGTTTGCCTACAGCGTATTTTGACCTACTTCGGCCACATAATGTGAAGGCGAGATACGAGTAGCAGCCTAGAAAAGCTGGTCATTGTTGGCAATACCGAAGGAAAGAGAGCACGAGGCCGGTCGCCAACACGATGGTCCAACCAAGTAAAAGAAGCTACGTCCTCACGCAAATTTCAGCAGGTGGTGATGGCAACTTTGGACCGGAGTCGATGGAGGCAGATTGTCCGTTAAAAGGAGTCCAGTGACCACGATCCTCAATAATGAGGGACCGATTGAAGAAGAGATAGATAATGGTACGAAACCCTTCTAGCACGAGTCCGACTCGCACTAGGCCGGTTTTTCATTCCAATTTGAGACCAGATTTCGTACCTACCAATCGAAAACTTGGGAAACTTTATTAGGAAACTACAGTTTGCTCTGAATTTGAAACTTAAAACTAACAATAAAAACCCACACGTTTCAAAAATAAAGAAAACCAAATAACACTGGCTGGTACCAAAATTAAACCAGGACCTCACCTCAGAATTCTACACGAACTATAAAACCACATTTAGAAGCACAGCCAGTAAAGTAAAGTAAAGCAAAGTAAAGCAAAATTAAATTCAGTCTAGATAATTGTATTGTTGCTGTTCTAAACTTCTAGGTTCTGTATCTATTGTCTAGATTCCTATTTTTATCCAGATTAAATCCGTTATAGTCTCAAATAGCGTCGTTCCGCGCTTGACGAGGTTAGGTACGTTCAGAAAAGAAATATTATGCTTGGTTTTTTGTGTGGTTGAATTTATACTCACAGACCAAATAAAAAACCAAGAGATTCGTATACATGTGTGCACTTAGTGAGGTGTAGTTTGATTGTAGTTGGATGTAAATGGTTGTAAAGGTGTGTGTGAGCGTGTACGCACAGAGCGGAGGAGTAGTTTTGGCATGCTTCGCTGTATTGTTCGCATCGCTCCGTTTTGGTTTTTGATTTGGTCTGAGTTTAGACTATCATTGAGAATGGGTGATATTTATTCAAGTCGTCTTGACTTAAAAGAGGTTTTTCAATTAAGCAAGACATAACATTATCGTGGGGCGTAATCCACCACGCGGGCCCAGTGCGGGTTCGTAGATGTCACATGTCTTCGAATTTTTGTTTCTAGGACGTGCCGGTTTCCTCACGATTTTTTCCTTCAAAGTTTTGAGAGCAGCGGTGATGAAATAATTTACACAAAGTAAAGCGCCGGTCTGAGTTCGAACCTACGACCTACAACTGGTACGTGGCGGCCGTTACCACTGCTCGATTTTCCAATTATAAATTTTGAATGGAACTGGCAAGTTTTCTAAAACCTAGTTGTGTATTTTCGTTATTTTTTGTTCTTGGTTTCGGCATTAATTTGTCGAGATTAATAAAATGAAGAAGGTACCAAAATACTAGCAAAAATGGACTTTTTTATGGTTCCATATCCGAAAGGTGCCAAACGGAATCCTATTTCCTAAGCCTCTGTTGTCCGTCCGTCTGTCAGCGGCCTGTATCTTATAAACCGTAAGAGGTCTTATAACCGTAGGCCGGGCTTTTGCCCGCGGCTTCGCCCGCGTGGTAGTCGGATATCGTCCACGTGAACGTACCTCTGGGATACTTAAGAAATTCTGGGTTTTCTATACAAACTTTCATCCCCTATATCACCCCTTATAGGATTATTTTTGAAACAATATAATATAATATTTTTGAAACGATAGGACATGGGATACTTTATATCCCGATATTCCCACGGGATCGAGAGTTACGTGGGTGAATATGCGGGGCACAGCTAGTAAGTACATAATAAACTAAACAAGTGTGACTCGGACTCGCGCACGAAAGGTTCTGTACCATTATCTATAAAAACGGCAAAACCATCACGTTTGTTGTATAGGAACACCCTTAAATATTTATTTTATTCGATTTTTCAGTATTTGTTGTTATAGTGGCAACAGAAATACATCATCTGTGAAAATTTCAATTGTCTAACTATCACGGTTCATGAGATACAGCCTGGTGACGTACGTGGGTTTAGGGTACGGAACCCTAAAAAAACAAAGCTAATCACCACAAGGAAACGAAATTGCTCCGCTTCACACAACACACATCACAAACATATCCAACACAAGCAAACTATAGCCCGAACTACACCAATACAAGCTATCGCCCCTCTATTATCACAGCCATCGGCCACAGAATAACTAGTTACTAGTTACAAGTTATACAGTTATAGGTATATACACATTCAACATTGGACTATGCAAATGCAGCCTCCGTCCCGTCTACTAATGATCTACTACATAACTATAACTACTTACTATCAGAATCAAATTGAACGCTGAAGTTCGACGTTATAATTGGCTAAATCGGCAGGATTTTAAAGCGAGGGGTGATAAAAATATAAAGAGCTGGTATTATATTCGCACGTTGTATAATATTCCAGAGCGAAATGGATGATGTTGCTACATTAGCAGTCTCCAGGAGTTTCGATGCACTCTTGGTAGTTACTTAAAGTTGTATAGCAACTGACAACTGTTGTTGTGTGTTTTTGTATTGTGTTGTTGTTGTAGTTGTATTTTGTTGTTGTTGTATTGTGTTGTTGTGTTGTGTGTTGTGTTGTGTTGTGTTGTGTGTTGTTGTGTGGTATTGTTCTAAGTACTGTTTATTTTATTTTTTACCTATTTATTATGTACAAATCATTGAACCTGATTTGATTTCCGTACGTCTTTTTCGGGTGACCACTGAAAATCAGCGCTGTGCTGTGGGTCCCCCATAGCGTAGCATCATGCTGAGTGAAAGCCTTCTTATCACAGTCATGACGTGCAGCTGCCAACTGTTTACTTTTCTAATTTACTCCTGGGCCCTGTTTATCCAAAGTTACAAGTCTACACGTTCACAAGTTACCTAGAATGTTAATTTTCGTTCAATTCATAGCTCATATCCATATTCATAATCAGCCTTAATGTTCCCACTGCTGGGACACAGGCATTGGTCACCTCTCCCTTGAGACCACATTAAAAAAAAAGAATTTAAACATTTATTGCGGTACTAAGCACGTCACTTGTAAACTTGTAAGACGGAATAGAGAGTCGCCGGACACTCTCAGGATTTGTTATAATTTTCTACAAGTTGTAACTTACAAATAATTTTTTGATAAACAAAATCACGAATAAAAGTGTCAAAATATAAGTACTTGTGAAATAAATAATGACATTTGGTAATACAAGGTTTGTAAGTTTTGATAAACAGGGCTCGGATCTCATATTTCTATGATTTGTAATTATGCTTAGTACTGATAACTTTTTGTATTCACGTGTTTCTGTGACAAATAAACCTGTTTTTCTTTCTTCTTTCTTTCTGTTCAGCCGAGCTATTTATTTTGATGACGTGCTTTTTCACAATGACGAGCCATTCGTAAAGCTGGCTTTGAAAAGATTTTGTTTAGTCCACCTATAGTCCTACCCACCCGAACTAGAGACTGTGTGGTTGATCAATCAATCTGCCTAGCCTTTTCCCAACCATGTTGGGGTCGGCTTTCAGTCTAACCAGATGCAACTGAATATCAGTATTTTACATGGAGCGACTGCCTATCTAACCTCCACAACCCAATAATTTGGTAATACGATACTCCTTGGTAAGACTGGTTGTCAGAATTTCGGGCTTCTAACGATCCGTAACGACCGTTAAAGATCTATGAATGACAGCCGGGACCAACGGCTTAACATGCTTTCAGAGGCACCGAGCCACGGAGGGTCTTGGTATGTAAAGATCACCAATCCACAAACTGACCTCAGCAAGTACAGCTTAATCTTACACATCCATTAATACACGTGGTTAATTATTATTCAGTAAGCCCTATAAACAGCGAACTGAACACTATAACTTCTCGAGAACACGTTTAATTACCTAACCTAAATCAATGTTCAACAATGACTAGCATTAGATAATTAAGAATTCCGGCTAGCGGCAGTAATGCCCGTGTATCTTCCCGGAGTCCGGGATTCAGTGGAACATGTCCCGGGCGGGTAGAACAAGTTGTAACAGAGAGTTGGGCTTGAACAGTGGCTGATTTCGGATAGATTAATCCAGTTATTATGGAAGACATTTTAAGGCCTTCAAAAAGGGGAGTGAAATTATCAAAGGTGCATGTTCCATAATACGTAAGTAACTCTGTTTGTCGGTCTGCTAACTTTACACTCTTAACGACTGTACGAATTTGGATGGAATTTGGCACACGGATAGGCCTTGACGTAGGGTTAGGACATAGAGACTTTTAATCCTGGTAGTACGTTCCCGTGGGATAATATACGACCTCCACGCGGGCGCATCTCGACCAAAAGCTAGTAATCTGCCAGATATCGGTAATTCGATCTGAGTGGTTTTTTGCTAAGAAAAGTTGCAAAATGTAGTTCATCTGCCATGACCCTTTTTTTTTTTGAGTTTGGGGTATCATCGAATGACTTCTCCCGCTCTGGGTGGAGCGGCAGGGCGTGAGTTTGACTTTTACTCACTAAAACCCACCCGTGTTCCTTCAGTTGCTTGTTGCCAAGGTCCCGGTATCCCTTTCGGACTTTCCCGCAACCCTGGCAGGAAATCTGCTATGACGCAGTTATTATTACCAGATGTAGTTCATCTGCCATGACCCTGAGACAGTAGTATTTATTACCAATAAAATTTTTATTGCGTTCACGATTGAGTTCCCAAACAAGTAAACAAATGTGTTTTTGGAAAAACAACTTTCAAACCCACACAATTTATATACAGGTCAGATAGCTACAAGTTTTAGCTTATATTAAAATTATGAAATGAACAACAAAAACGAACCACCCTCACGGCAAAATTTAATTCCCTTCCCCAGAAAAAAAATAGAGATTAATTCCCCATCATTCCTTTTAATATATCATCACATTTAAATGGAAAAGCATTCAGACAGACAAACACACAATAAGTGCGTAGGTATGAGTACGAGGGAGTAACTCAATTGGTTTCCAATTCCAGCGTCATGCATATGTAAACAGACGAGTTAAGGGTAAGCAGTAAACGAGGTGTTTATTCCATTTTCTGTATTTGACAGCGTCAGCGATGGCTGAGCGATAGTGCCGTCATCATCTCGATTCGGTGGTACGGATTCCATAGTGCAGGTTTACAATAAATCACGATGATACAGCAAATGAGTTACTATTTCACTTTCAGAATAATTATCACAGTAGGTACAATACTAATAATGTTCACGCATTACTTTCTACGTTCGGGCAAACCGACAGTTTCGCATAGGAGAAGTGGAGGTCTGCATCCGTTCGTTGCCCTCACCAGACTGCCTCGTCGTTCAGCCATTTCCCTAAACACGATGCAATCCATGTGCCGCCCCACTCTAGCGAACGGTCACGGCGTTTACCCTCACCTTGGTACTACAATAATCAATTGAGGGACTATTATCGCTCAACATTTATAATCTACGACATTTTTATTTTTTATTTGTTGGTTAGAGATAGTAAATGAGTGTTGAAGGGTTGAAACAGTTACTTGTTTGAGACAGCTTATTCAATTTGATTTGTGGTCAAATGTCAAGTAATCTTATCAAGTTTCTGTTCTTCTGGTCCATCATGGAGCATCGAGACAAGAGACAAACAAGACAGGGGGCCTAAAGCGGCCACATTAGCAATTCATCTAAAAGCATTTCGTTTCCTGAATACCAGCTGTCATTAGCAATTCATAATTTGTGGACCATTTTACGAATCTCCATAGAAAACGGTCAAACAGATGAATTATTTCTAAATATGAATTACACGCAGATCGTATTATGAATTGCCGGTTTGTGATATTTAACGATGATTCACAATATTTTAATATTATTATGATTCTGCTAAAGTAACCGTTTTAAGCGCCCAGATCTATGACAAGAGAATATACAACAGATTGGCTGATTAAAGAATACTTAGTCAGTCGTTAGTAATCTGATATGTTTTAAGCAACCGCCAGCCTACTAATGTCTTCATACTTATTAGAACATTAACGTCGGTAACACACCTCCGCCGCGAAATCATAGCAGAGAAACCACTGTAGTTAATTTGTACTGACTCGCGTCATGTTCCGCTATGTGAATCCAATTCGAGTATTGGAACATGACGCGAGAGAGTACAATTGAACTACTGCGGTTTCGCTGCTATGGTTTCGCGGCGGAGGTGTGCTACTGGCGTAAACGCATAAAACCTTTCGTGTCTCAAATATTGCTGCGAAAGCTCCCAGTTTCCCAGCATTGTTAATACTAGATTTCAACACGCATTTTCCCTCGTTAAGTAAGGTTTTTCTTTGTCATGAAAACAATAATTCCAGTTAAATTAATAGCTTATTAGAGTCCTCAGTTAGAGATGGCGATGTGCATGGCCGAGATAGTTTCTTGCCTAGCTGCGTAGCTAGCGTAGCTGTAGCAACGTAGCGAGACGTCAGCTACGCCGTAGCAAAACTGCAGAACTGTATTCAAAATATACCCACTTTATGAGTAGGGGAGGTACGCTAAAAACATTTTTTTATTATTATTTTATTTTACCACTTTGTCGTCGAGATTTATATATATACCCATACTAAATTACAGCTTTTTAGCACTAAGAGTCTCTGAGCTAAGCCGCGGACAGACAGACAGACGGACATGGCCAAAGTATAGGTAAAGGTAAGGTAAAGGTTGTTGACTACAGAACCCTAAAAACGTGTGCCTTTTGATATTCCCACGGCAAAAAAAGTAAAAGCCCGTCGATTACTATAAACCACATCAAGATAGCAATACACATAAACTACACCAACAAAAATACTCTTTAGAATACCCTTTTAAATTATACGAAGGTTTACCCTTAACAAGGGCAAATCGAGCGCGATGAGAAGGTGAAACGAGTACACAACGACTATTTACAGAAAATTAATAGTTTTTACTGACTTTTGTGGATATCTATGGGTATTGCACGATGTCCTTAGCTAACTATAGCGAGAAGATTGAACGATTTTGAAGGAAACAATCTTCTTTTTCGTGTGGTTTGTGACTAACCTGGTGCCAGAGTTTTTATGCCGCCCATGGGCCTTTGACTTGGCTTCACATGCCGGCAAGAAATATGTCCGGCATGCCGGTTTCGTCACGATGTTTTCCTTCACCGTTGTTGAAGCAAAATAATATTACTATATAATACGCATCATGAATCCGAAAAGTCAGTAGTGTGTGGCTTGAGTTCGAACTCGAGACACATTATAAATATGGACAGTACGGAATCTAGGCGTCTTGGTTGAAATAATTAGCTACGCTCCATTTTTAAAAAGATCACAGCGACCACTGGTCTCTCTGGACCTGCAACTGACAGCGCCGCGATCGCTTGGGGTCTTGTCAATGGGTGCGTCTGTGTGAGTGTAACATTTCAAACGTTTAATGTACTGTCCATATTTATACTGTGGCTATGACTTAGCAGTGCGACGGTCACACCACTGGCTATCACTGTTACAATTTATTATTTGTATGTCATAGATTTTTACACTCTGTGATTGCTTGGAATCACGCACTGACTTATTAGTATTACTTGTAAAGATGTTAGGAATATTGTAATATCGTATACTTTTACAATGTTTGTAAATATGTGAGCACCATGTACCTATCACATAACTGATTTATTTGTCATTGCTCCATTTATATTTTTTTTTGCCTTTTGTGGGACAGTAATCTTATTGTGGGTGCATGGTCTTCACATATAATTATATAATTCATGTATACAAAATATTTTAAACATTTTTGAAAACAGTAACGTTGGAGTTTCTTGCCCATTCTTCTCCATACGAAAGCTACCTTTTGGAACGGGCAACTAGAATCAATTCTATTTCTTTGTTTTTCATTGACGTTCAAAAGTGCCTTTTATGTGCCTATTTGAAATAAATTATTTGACTTTGACTTTGACTTTGACAAGAAGAAGGAAAAGTGAAGACTAGAAGACGCTGAGACATATTAAAAAGACATTTATAAATATTCGCCTCGTTGGTATAGTGTTTGCAAGAGTAACTGCTGAGCATGAGGTCTTGGGTTCAATTCCCAGGTCGAACAAAGTGTTATTGTGTTTTTTTTTATCAGGAATTTCTCAGTAGCAGTCCGTAGTCTAGATTTGTGTCCGGTTAATAGCAACAGTCTCGATCCTTATTACATGGGGCTTAAACATAACTGGCGAAATGTGGGTGTTCTATGGGAAAATCTCTGCCTTACGTTACAGGAATGTTTATGTTATTTCTGTTTTTAACGACAAAACATACATATAACAAAATTTTATTTTCTAAAAGTACACAGCGAAATTTTTGGTTAGTGGGAATTGTAGGTAGTATCTCTAAAAACAAACCTGATATTCAATTAAAATAGGATTCCGCTAACCCTGAAAGAGGGGAGGGGAATTAATTAAATTACTGGAACCCAAACAGATGGTTAATAAAATTGATTTTGGGTACTGGGATATAGTGGATACTGGAAGTGGCAGTAATTCGTGTCACGTGTCACATTATTATCTGTAATAGTATGCATAATCTGTATTAGTAGTCTGACAACCAGTCTTGCCAAGGGGTATCGTATTACCCAGTTACTGGATTGTGGAGGTCAGATAGGCAGTCGCTCCATGTAAAATACTGGTATTCAGCTGCATCCGGTTAGACTGGAAGCCGACCCTAACTTGGTTGGGAAAAGGCTCGGCAGATGATGAGTATGCATAATCAGCCTATAATCCCAGCAGTGGGAACCTGCTGGGACACAGGCCTCCTTTCGGTGAGATCTCGTCGCGAGTCTCTCATTGCGGGCCGAGCGGGTTGCTGGATGTCACATGTCTTCTGATTTTTGGTTCGTTTGCCCCACGATATTTCTTTTCACCGTTTTGAGAGCAGTGGTGATGAATTAATAATACACGAAGTAAATCGCTTGTGTGGGTTTGAACATATGACCCTCATAACTCGCGGCCGTTACCACTGGGCCACCACTGCTGTCACTTTAATCGTATGATACGACGATATTTAATACATGCTTGAGGAATATAACTAAGAACCGATTGCACCACAAATCACAAAAGACAATACGCTAAACGAATTTAAAACATCGTTCTGTTTTTACCATCTTCAAACGATTGACAGAAACAGAGCGATGAACACGTTCACTGATAAACGCGTTGATAGTGATTTGTGGTGTAATCGGACCTAAAAATAGAAAAATGACAATTAAAATCAGTGTTACTAACTTTTTGGTTACTATAAATTAGTGATGAATGTGCTCTGTCAGCATCAACACAACGAGAAACTCAGCGGTGCCCCCATTCACCAGATTTCTCAACCACGTGACTACGTCATCAGTTCATATTTTCAGAGGCCTACCCACTTCACAAATTACGCTTTCTATAACGCGATTTCCACTATAAACCCTTATTTATTTATTTATCCAGCGTGTAAAAAAAAACCCTGTCCGATCCGTGAGGGAGTTGTTAAGAATCATACTGAGAGCCTATTTATGTGCTACTTTCTTTATTTATTTATTTTCAATGGGGTATTTTACCGGGTTATTAAATGGGGCGTGGGCGGCTGTCGTCTAGCGGTTGTCTACATGTCATAAACATATGACCTTTGCAGGAAATTTATGTACTAAAAATGTAAGTTTCAAATTGCAATAACTTTTTTATTTTCAATACTTTTTTTATTTTTTTTCTGGTCTTTTTGTTGCAGTACCTATGTGCCCCTTTCGGATCGGACAGGGATTTTGTTACATGCTGTATATACTTCTCTCCCCTTTCTTCTCTCTTCTCATCTTCTTCTTTCCTTCTTACCCTTCAGCCTATCCACCATGTTCTAAGCACTTCCAGTAATTTAAGCACCTCTACATCTTCGATAAAACTCGGCTAACATTTAGCAGACCGGGTCAATAATTTGTTGGGGTCTTAGGTAACGGCTATGGGGCTTTTAATAGCCAATTTCAGTTTGAAAACCTTTGTTTAAGGTGATAATGGACATTTTTTAATTAATTTTTAATCTCTCTCCTTTTTACTGGGTACAATCGGTAAACAAAGTGGATTAGTTTTTGTTTGTTTCCTAAAGCGGTTACTGTTGTAATCTGTAGGTAATATCGTAAGTTCCTGTAAATGGCTATTTCATCATCTGCCTTTTACAAACCTCATCAAAATCTGTTGCGCAGTTTTGAAGAACAACGCGAACATACAGACAAACACGAAAAGCGACTTTTATTTATAGATAAGTAAGTAGTAGCAACCAATTTGGGATGGTGTAAAGATAAAGAAAAGAAAACATGACTAAAACGGAGATCATGCTTGCGTGCATGGATGATCATCCATTACTTAACGAGACTCCTCCATGTCTCGGAAAGCACGTTAAGCCGTTGGTCCCGGGCTCCCTGCTGTCATCGGTGAATCTTTAACAGTCGTTACGGGTCGTCAGAAGCCCGAAAGTCTGACAACCAGTCTAACCAAGGGGTATCGTATTACCCAGTTACTGGGTTGTGGAGGTCAGATAGGCAGTCGCTTCATGTAAAATACTGGGATTCAGCTGCATCCGGTTAGACTGGAAGCCGACCCCAACGTAGTTGGGAAACGTTTGGGCAGATTGATTGGGATATAGTTAGCGCTACAGCTCATCCACATCCACATCCTGTTGCCATACCTTCGAGATAGCCTCACTTTGCGAGGTTATACTTCCATCTTTCCACTTGGGTTCGGAGGCGGTTCAGAGACTTCCAAGTGGGCCACGGAAGGTTGGACCCTCAATAACCTGACCAGGTCAAAAGGTCTTCGCCCCAACATTAATGAAATTATTAAAAGTCCCCACGACCTTTGTTAACACAATAATATAATTTAATAAACAAAACATAAACTACCATCTTTGTACATTGATTATTATTTCACTAGCAGCGCCCCGCTGTTTCACCCGCATAAGTCTCGATCCCGTGAGAATATCGGGATAAAAAGTATCCTATGTCCTATTCCAGGTCATGGTCCACTCTTGTGCCAAATTTCATCCAAATCCGTTCAGCCGTTTTAGCGTGAAAGCGTAACAAACAAACAAACTTGCTTTCTCATTTATAATACACGGTGATTTTTAATCTCATGATTATAAACAATTTTCACAATGGAAACAAACACGAAAATGCAAAAAAAAAAAATACATCCGTTTCATACATTTTCATCGAGTAAATATTGCATTTTTGTATGAAACAGCTGATGTTTTTTTCGATATTTCTGAGTTGGTCTTCTAGTGAAAGATGCTCAGAATTATGAGTACTTTCACGCCCTAAAGGTAAACAGTGAATTAAAAATTACCGTGTATAAAAGTCAGGATTACAAATTCAGGCAACGCTACATTCGGGCCAAAATTAATTGTTCACTAGGTAGTTAAAAATGCATAGAAACACAAATCGTTCGTGATTGACTGTGGAATCGTTAAAAGTTTGTTCGCGAACAGGAATTTTGATGGTCGATTTCATATTCAGATTTCAGACACGGAAATCGTTTAGTAGTAATTATACAAAAGTTTTTGAAATCCCTGTTTTCAATTGAATACCTATTTTTTCCATTATGGTTATGGTACTCGTAATAAGTTAACCGAATCGTTCTGTGAACCGAAAAAAAAAAATCTCCAATTTTTTTACCTACTTTATTTTTTTTCGGGCGAAAAACATGGGCCGCGATGAAATTAAAAATGAGGAAATTGTCACATCGGAATGTGAATAAACAAGAGTACCTATTATTACCCTTTGAAGATTACCGAATTGTGGATAAACAATTTAAATTACAATTTCCAGACTTATGTAAATAATGCAGCCATTCTGTACTGACTTTTTTGCTTAATATGCAGAAGGGACACAATCAAACTCTTTTCTGGCATTTTCCGAGAAAACTCGTCATGACATACGTCCGTCATGTGATAATTCTTTCTTGTGTGTTTAATGTTTCACAAAATTATCTGACAGTTAATATTACCAATCAGTCTAACCGGATGCAGCTGAATACCAGTATTTTACATGGAGCGACTGTCTATCTGACCTCCGCAACCCAGTAACTGGGTAGTACGATATCCGTTGGTTTTATTTACTACCAAAGGCAATATATTGCCAAAGGTAATATTTAATCAAGACCGGCTTCGATTGATCTCCGCAATCTTCCTTTATTTTTCATTTTGCCGGGTCGCCGCCTCTGTGCCACCCGGTGTTACGTCAAGTTGACAGCTGTCAAAATCGTTCTAAAATCAACTCTGTAAGTTAGGCGCCGTAAAAACTTTAGACGCGCCGTCAAGTTTAATTTTACGAAATTGTATTTTCATCTGAAATCTATGTATTGGTTCCAAAACAATCGATGAAAATTTAAAATTTTACTAGAATCATATATTATCACGCCTCTTTTCCCCGAAGGGTTAGGCAGTGTGAACTAGCGCCTGCACTACAAGTATGAGGGTGGGTTATACTAGAGTGTTGGTATATATTTCTTTGTTTTTCATTGACGTTCAAAAGTGCCTTTTATGTGCCTATTTGAAATAAATTATTTGACTTTGACTTTGACTTATCCTCTCGACTGACATATCCTTCCATTCTACTAAAACGAAAGGTACTATTATGAAAAGCTTACGTCTGGTATTCACTTTATACTTTTTTTATATTACATACTAGCTTCCCCCAGTGGCTTCGCCCACCTGATATCATTATAAATTCCATCCTATGTTACTCACTGATAACAAAGCATTATACTGGTGAAAGATTTTTTTAAATCGGTCCAGTCGTTTTTGAGCTTATTCATTACAAACAAAAATAAAAATCTTTTCTTTTGATAATATTAGTGCAGAAGAACAGGATAGATTTCGTTCCACCACTATCTAACTTAAAGTTACCACTTTCACTATTATAATTGAGACTCTTCTCTCAAGCCACTTTAAAACAGTCAAGATAACATTCTGTAACGGTGCCAAAATAGCAAATAAATCGTGATTCTCGTCTGTTTGATCGCCGACTTAGTTTGGGGTTGGGAGCTCGCTTCTGTAAGCTACCAGAGCCTTTACATGTAGAACGGTAGATATTTGTCTATTAGACTAAGAGTCTAATATCAAACATTTTTGCTCATGTAGTATTAACTGTGGTAAGATTATTAAGGTTGTTTAATTATTCAGAGAGAAGTTTGTTGAAATAATGTATTTATTAAAATCTGTGTTAATTTCGATCTACCAAAAACTTTATGAAGAACGGTAGGTAATTCTTGGTTTAGTAGATGACCAAGTTTTTTTACATGACAGTGTCAGACATAGCTCCTAAAAGAAAAAGAAATAATATAAAAAAGAAATTGTTAGCAACTATCAAAATAAAATAAAATATTATATTGAAATTGTACACATGGTATTTAAAAAAATATATAAATACGACATGAATAAACTTCAAAGGAGCAATACCGTTTAATAAAACACTTTAATCATTGCGTTATTCACTTAGAACCTGCAATCATGTTCAAATTCGAGGACGAACAACAAATTAATAAAATTAAACAAAGAATTACCATACGAATGGCCGCCACTGTACTAGTTTTCTCTTTAATTTTTATGTATAACTTGCCCATTAAAGTTTCTGTCATACCTCGTAATCGGAGCCGCAATGCGGTTTAATATAAGGCTGAACAATAACCATTCTTATACCTTTCTCGATAAAGTCGTGGCGAATAGTAAAATGTTACATTACTACTCTTTGCAAGTTCTCTAAAAAAAAAATACAAAAAAGGTTGGGTCACGCACGTTTCCGTGACGCATTTGAGAACTTGACGCTAGGGTTGTCAACTTCTGAGTTTGTGCTCCATGAGCTTTTGTTCGCCGCTTCGCCCGGTAAAAAAGACCGTATAAAACCTTTTCCATGAAAAAATACATATAAGACTGCTGAATTTTATGAATTCAAAAACGAATGATGCTGTTTTACTTTTTATCAAAATAGGTCGTTTGAGCATCTCGGTAGCCACTCCCTTTCTATGCATATCATCACATAGTCCATCCATTGTTTCTTTGGTCTTCCCTTGCCTTGATACACAATTTTTAGGTATTATCTTAGATAGACATTGCAATTGGAAAGCACACACAACCCACATACGCTCTAATCATAACAAATTTGTCTTTGCTCTAAAAAAGCTTAAAAAGTTGGCAAGTCAAAAAACTGCTATGACTGCGTACCATGGCTACGTCGGGTCAGTTCTTAGATACGGTCTTCTTTTATGGGGTAATTCTTCTCAGGCTAAAAATGTCTTTATCAGACAAAAAAAATGTGTCAGAGCAATATGTGGGGTTGGACCGTTCGAATCTTGTAAACCTTTATTTAAGAAATTAGGATTACTAACTCTACCTAGTCTATATATATTAGAAGTAGGTTTATTTGTTAAAAACCACTCTGACCGCTTTATTAAAGCCATAGAAAATAAAAAAATCCTTTCAAGAGATCCAACCCGACTGGCTGTCACAAGATGTAGAAGCACACTCTTTCAGAACAATTGTTACAATATATCTGTCAAAATCTATAACCAAATACCCAAACAGATCAGAGAGCTGCCACTAAATCACTTTAAAAACAAACTTAAGAAATGGCTGTATTATAATGCGTTCTATACTATAGATGAATTCTTAAATTATAAGCAAAATTTGAAATATGATCTCACTGGTAATAGAAATAGAATGTAATTTTAAAGATTTTAATTTTTTACCTCATTGTCATGATCTCAATAGCAACAATTGTTTTTGTATAAGTATTATTTTATTACTTATAAGGTATTTTTTGCATGCTGAAATTTATAAGTAAGCAAAATATGTGGAACTTATAATATTTAAGACCTTTTATGTACCATATTTTATGCAAAATAAAAATATTCTATTCTATTCTAGCCATCCACATTCATACTCAAAACTTTCCTTACGATATTTTCCTCCTTCCTACGGATCACACCATGGCAACCGATTTCCACTTGGAAAATAACAAGAATATCATTACTAGGTGTCCATTACCAAATTGGTAGTTCCTTTTTATCACTATACTTTGGGGTTCGTATTATTTGATAGTTAACCAAGATTGTACTAATTTTATTACAGTAAAGTCTTGTAATTAGCTCTAAAGCTACGAAATGTTTCCGTAATATTCACAAAAATGTGTTTCTTTATGATTTTTTCAATAAAATTACTTTTTATGAGCATAACGGTCAATGAACCGAGTTAAAGTTAGATTAATTTTTGACATAACCTAAATCTAGCGATACTAATCATAAATTTTCCTAATCATACAAATTAAATAACTAATAAAAAAACTGAATTACCTTCAAAACTTTTTCTATTACTTAATTTTTTTTATCATGGCAACAATCTTTGTTTAAGTGGCAACCCTGACATTGGCGACATGTTGAGTCACGATAGATCAAAGAAATACAGATGCGATTTAATCTAACCAGTATTTACATTAGTTAGTCCTCGATAAAATCATAAAGGTTTTTCAAAAGCACCCTAAATCAAACCAAAATCAAAATATTTTATTTCACATAAACCTACATGGGCACTTATGAAACGTCAGAAGCTAGGTGCGCGGTTCCAATTGCTCGTTACCTATGGAGAAGAGCCGGCAAGAAACTCCACGGTTACTTTTTTTTAAATAAATGGCTTTTACTATGTTTTCAAATGGAGGACAGTGTAGGCCTGTCAAGAAGTACCAGTTACTTACCAAAATAGAAAATGGTCTGCAAATCTATAGTCTATTTAATAAAATAACAGGAAAACCTTAACGTTAGTTTAATCCTTCTTTAATGTTAACAAAAGCATTAAATCTTGAGGTACTTAAGTTTTGTCTCTGCACCTGTCATGCCTCTGATTTTACAAAAGTCCTCAGGTGGAGATGACCACGACAGACGCCTGCGTTTTCGCTGTCCATTAACTTATGAAAATAACCAATTCTTCTGTCAAGTCTGGTGATGGTTCCTTTTAACACTACACTACTGAGACAAAGTGACATTCTATCAGCGATAAAGATGATGGAAAAGGCAAAAATGTATGGGACTGACATAAGCTATCGAAAAGCTTATGTCAATCCTGTTGAAAGTCGCTGTAGAAATATGAAACGCTTTCGAAGTAATTGTCACTTGTCTAGGCCCTCAGATCTATCAAAAGTGAGAGCTGAGTGGCCTTAGCACGTACGTGCCGAGTAATCTTAACGTAAATTCGAACGATTTTGAAATAGATAATACTCCTTTTGAATTTAAGTTTTAAGATTTTATTCATATCGGTGGGTGATACTGATTGGGCTTTTTAAAGTGAGATAGTTGATGAATAATAAAAGAGTACTGGATCTAAGTGCGACCCTTGCGGAACTCCCGTATGACGCAACGTACAGGATAGTTGTATTTTTTATTCAAAAATCGTTCCAATTTACGTTACGTAAGACGTAAGTCTGTAAGTTTTATTTAACCTTTCTTACATAGATCTAAGGCCGAATAAAATTCCAAGACAGAGCGCTGTCAACAGTGACGTCAGGCCTTTCGTAAACATATGTGTGAACTTTGTGAGTTGTAGTTTGATTGTAAATGGTTGTAAATGTGTGCGTGTAAGCGTATATGCACAAAGCGGAAGGTCTAGTTTTGGCATGCTTCACTGTATTGTCCGCAGCGCTCTGTCTTGGTTTTTTTATTTGGTCTGTGACTTAAATATGAAAAATATACCAAATGATACTTCTTTCCACCTGTAACTTAACCCACCAACTTAGCAGGGTAACAGAGCCGTTCTCATTAACTTAGTTGTGATTGTGTAACAGCACAAGACTGTCGGTATTAATTGTACAAAGTTGAGCTGAGTTCTTAACTAACCACCGCAGCGCCGCCGCCACTGTCGTCCGTACCTAGTATGTACATGACAAACTGAGCTGTGTTAGTAACTATGAACAGTAATTGTCGGTTGTGAAATTGCATTGGTAGGTTTGATTGTTAATTGTTTTGTACGTCGCGTTTTTTTTTCACATTAAAATTGTCTTTTTTTTCGGCGTCTTCGGTGGAAATTATTTCTCAATGTTACTTAGTTTGATAACGGCTAAGTGTTGGGTCATTTCCCCGTAAAGATTTTGTGGCCTACTGCTTAAGACGCTGACAAAAGCTAAAGCGTGGTCACTATCGTACTGCAGAGACAAGAAAAATAAGCGCGATGACACAACGCTTGTAATTTATTGCAAAATACATAGCAATTATCTATTTATAAAAAATTAGTTGAGTAATCTAAAATAAAAAAACAACCAAATTCTGCATTCAAATAAAACGGTCTTGTTATTAATTAAACACTTATCAATGTACGTTGATACTTAATACAGATATTTTGGATTGGAACTCACAGTTGTTGCGGGAAAGTCCGAAAGGGATACCGGGACCCTTGGCAACAGGCAACTGAAGGAACACGGGTGGGTTTTAGTCAGTAAAAGTCTGACACGCTCTCCCGCTGAGAAGTCATTTGATGACCCCCAAAAAAAAAGGCAAATGGTTTTTTTGTATTGAGACTTTTTTTTCAAAACGTGTTTTGGTAACAATCCAGTTCTAAGAAATACATTCAAGATTTTTTTTTTTTTCTGCGACCATAATCTATAATTATAGACAATCCTTTTTCAATATTTTTTTAGACAATCCTTTTTTGAACATTTTCATCTTGTCAGCGCCTTAAGGTACATAAACATAAACATTAGTCGACCTTTATGAAACTTATCTATGGACTATGGTGTATTTACAAATATAATTCATGGGACAATGTTCGCAAATCCTTCAATATTGCAGATAAAAATGCATCAGCTCTGAGGGCGAGCACGTAGGGCGACTAATGCCTCCAATTCAAGCAGATCGTGGGGCTTGTGGGGGGCTTATAGAGCCGTGTGAAGGGCCGCTAGAGCCTTTAGAGCTTATTGTGATGCTGTAAGGACGTGGCTTTGTTTACTTATGGCGGCTAAATATAAAAAGCCTGTAGGTATCTGTTTATTCTGCAGGACTATGGATTCTTTTGATAGAGAGAAAGACCGATCATTGATGATCAAGCACGACATTATATCACTCTTAACGGTAATTTTTGTCTATAATCTAAGTTGGCTCGCAAGATTATCAGTCTCCTGCCCTTGGGTGTGATTCTGTAAGACCTCATTCTAAACTTCGAATCTGAATCCGCTGTGAGTTTCTTGATAGACATTCTAAAAACTCGGTTGATACACTAGCGCTACCCTTGCGAGCGTGTCAGCGAATTGAACTAAATTGACCGTGAGATTTTGACAGATAAAGTATGAGATGACGTAAAAAGTGGCATTCAGTAAGGTAATTCCCCCGTCACTTCGACGCTCACTTCGTACTCGAACCCGAACACATTTTGAACCTTATGCAAAGTGAGAGTGAATAGCGATGTGAGATGCGAGTTGTTGTTTGAATTTTACAGAATCGACGTGCTTATCCTAATTTATTTGTGGTCGGCGCAACATGTCTTTTGCTTCCATACTTCCCTATTAGTTGTCATCTCGGTAGTCACTAGTCACTCCCTCATCAGTCCATCCATCGTTTTATACCTACTTTGTTCTATACCTACTCCTACACCCATCCACATTCATACTCAAAACTCTCTTCGCGACATTTTCCTCAGTCCTCATTACAATGTCCATACCAAGATTCAGACAAATGATTTCCACACCATTTTCAGACACTTTTCCTCGCAAGATGAACTTAGTCAGAAATACACATTGATGCGGCGGCCATTATTTTCATTTGACACTCACATATATGCTATCAGTGACCTTTAAACAATAAATTCATTGGCGTATCAACAAAGTTATTAAGTACCATGGAGAAATATAGCCAATTCCAATCCAATATTATAACAAACTAATATTATAAATGTGAGAGTGAGTTTGTTTATTACATTTTCACGCTAAAACGGCTGCGTAACGTGGGTGAAAGCGCGGGGTGTAGCTAGTTACATTATAATTATTTTACAAAAAAACTTTGCCCTCTGCTCTAACTGAACTTTATTATGACAATTTAACTAGAAAATCAACAGTGGCCTTTATACAATTAATTGTATAATGTAATATTACAATAAATTAATTAGCATATCTTCAGTAGGGCTCATGACTAAATAACAGCCGTGGAGTCGATCGAAAGTTAAGCGACTGCTACCGAGGTCAGTTCGTGGATGGGTGACCATTCGTTAAGTTTAGTGTGACCATCTTTTAGTTATTTCCGTGGTTTGGGAAGAACGTAAAGCTATTCGTCCCAGCTGTTATTCATAAATCTTTTACAGTCGTAACGGGAAGTCAGAAGCCAGAAAGTCTGACATCCAGTCTTATTAATGTGTATCGTGTTACCTAGAATCTGGTTTGTTGAGGTTAGATAGGCAGTCGTTCGATGCAAAATACTCGTATTCAGCAACATCCGATTAGACTGGAAGCCGACCCCAACATGGTTGGAAAAGGCTAGGCAGATGATGACATACAGATAAAATTAAGAAGGAGAAATAAAACCTAAAAACCTTTCGTGTTATAACGAACTCAATTATGTCAATTTACGTAGAAAATCAACTAATTACACCACTTCAAGTAATCACCTCACACATTCAAACAAGCCTACTTGAACAACCCCGTTTTATTCCTGACAATTCAAAGTTACTAACAGTTTGCAATATGAGTGAACCGCGCACATAAATAAAGATGAACTAACATCAAAAGTATACCCTGCAAGTGACTTGCGCAAGTGTGCTACAGACGTTTCAGTTGGTTTGCTTCTAGGAATTGAGGATGGCTTGTTATTGTTTTATAACAGAACACAACGCTAAGCCCGTTTCCACGAAAGGGGTGCGCAGAGAGGTATTGAAAACCCAATTCCGTCAGTTATGACTTATTCTGAACTGACTTATTATGAACGGGTGCTGCTTGGTGAACGGGTGCTGCTTGTGGTGACCGGTCGTCTTGCTGATATCGGTTTTGTTAATGTTATTAGTAATTAACTTTTTATTTATTTTACTTCGATGGTCCTAGTTTATCATGTATAACTTCCAGTTACAGCATTAAATGGCTATATGTAAGCGGGCACGCCCTTTGTGCCTGGAGGCTTTTATGTAGTTAATTTATGTTTATATTTACTTATTTCTGCTTGAGTACATATAGTTCTCGTTTTTTTTTTTGTTGGTATAAAAACTTGAATTGAAAATTGAATTGGGTTTTCAATACCTCTCTGCCCACCCCTTTCGTGGAAACAGGCTTAGCGTTGTGTTCTGTTATAAAACAATAACAAGCCATCCTCAATTCCTAGAAGCAAACCAACTGAAACGTCTGTAGCACACTTGCGCAAGTCACTTGCAGGGTATACTTTATTGATTGATTGATTCTAATGTCATAGAAGGCAACCCTATTGTCATCAATAGGGCACAAATTCATCTTGCCTCATGGAAAAATCCAATAACACTTTTGGATTGAACCTAGGATCTCAGGCGCACCATTTGTGATTGCAGCTACTGAGGTACCAATGAGACATTCAAGTCAATTCCTCCATTTAATTGTAGCATACCTAAGTAGTATTGTAAATACTGATATTCAGCTGCATCCGGTTAGACTGGAAGCCGACCCTAACTTACTTGGGAAAAGGCCTGGCAGATTGAATTGAATCCCTAAAATAGCATTGCTTTGTTGAGCTGATATGATTGTAGTCTCCTTCATCATTTCATTACGATCCGAAGCGTCATTCAACATCCCCCAAATTGGCACTTCAGCGTATATTCCCAAAACTTGCTGCAAGTTCATGCAAGTACTTGCAAGTTCAACAAGTTGGACTTCTACATCGCCTGTCGTACCCATGTGTGAAGAGCTTAGTCTTAGAAGCAATTAAGAAAACGAAGTACTTCTGCAAGTACTTGTGCAAGTAGTTGGTGGTTTCGTTCATTTGTGTTAACTAGTTTCCATTTGACATGCTTAGTAAGCAGAAATGCTTTATTTTAGTTGTTGAACTGTGTTACGTTTGTTTCGTAGTTATTCAATGGTTGGTGTGTTTTGTTTGTTTTTGTGTTGAACAATTACCGTTTTATGTATACCAAACACTGGTGAGGTTTTAAGTTTAAAGGATTACAGTCTTCAAGGTCAGTTTTCATGCGTTCAGTTTTGTCTGAATCAATCTACCTAGCCTTTTCTAGCTTTCAGTCTAACCGGATGCAGGTGAATTTCAGTATTTTACATGGAGCGACTGCCTATCTGATCTTCATAACCCAGTTACTGGGTAAAACGATACCCCTTGCTAAGACTGGTTGTCAGATTTTGAGGCTTCTGACGAACCGTAACGACTGTCAAAGAGCTACGTATAACAGCCGGGACCAACCTTCTTCCTCCCCAGCGAAAGAACTAGGAAGAAGTGAAGGGCGGGCGTTTAGGGAGACTGACATACGTTATTTTGACGTTCAAAAAGTGCTGAATCAAAGCCTAATTTGTTTAAAAGACATTTGATTTAGATTTTAATGCCTCCTTGATCGGGATCAAATCTTTTGAAGAATTATGTGCAGCTTCTTTCTGAACACCAGTTCCATCACCAGAAGAACCCTTAAAACAACTACACCCATCAATTGCACCCATTCAAAGACGAGCCAGCTATATCAAAGAGATTGCATGTCCAATGTTTGGAATAAATCCAAAACGGTATGACCGTAATGCTCCATATGGCTGGTCTCTGACCCTCTGACCCCGGTGACGTCACCGGGAACTCTGCCAATCGTGATTTCTGCTAGCCAATTAAAAAACAACGACTCAGAAATGGATTCCATGCAATGTATGGTGGGCTCCGGTCGGGGTATTTATGGGTGTAAATGGAAATATATAGTGGAACCGAGGCCGTGGTACAATTTTAAGCTCTAATCTAGTTGGCGATTGTGAAGTTTATGTATTTGTAAAAAATAGGTGAATCTCTGTAATTCTTAGGGCAGTCGGTAACTCATTTGTAAAAATCTATAAGGCTCCTATGTACTCGTAATTTGTTATTCGTTTTTTTATATATATTGTACCGTGTTTTGTCTGTACTGAACTTTTTATTTTCCTAGCCTACGCTGTCCCATTCCTGGGCAAAGGCTTCCCTCCACTCCTTCCATCATTCGCGAGCCCGCGCGTCCTCCTTCCAGTTTTGATGGAACCTATCCAGCTCGTCCCGCCATCTCCTACGTGGTCTGCCGCGACCCTGTCTCACTGTCTCAGGGCACCAGTTCTGTGCTATTTGGGCTCACAGTTTGTCCGGCATGCGGCAGATGTGTTTTTTTCCTAAAACCTTTTAAATAATGATGTACTGGCATAGAAGTCATAAGTAAATGACTGGAATATCCTTTGTAGGAAGCAGGTGTTTTAATCGGGCGACTGATGAAAATCATTGGTGGATGGGTTGAGTTTGAACTGAGGCACTTTCATCAGACGTTTGGTGAATATCTACTCGTAGCTTGATATCAATGTGATTACACCTTAAATAATGCCTCACCTCTTGTCGTGCTCTCTGTTCAAATAAGACCTGCTGGTATGAAACACCTTTGCAAGGCCAAAGCTATTGTCGTGGCTAAATTCTGGTAAAAATTCACATAACTTGGAATCAGCGATACGATGAAGAAGGAAAACAAAAATACGCCTATATTACCCAAAGGGGCACAGGTGTACCTACAGTTTGCTAGTCATGCTTAAGTCCCATGTAATAGGGGGCAAGCCTATTGCTGATATCGGGCACAAATCCAGACTCCGGACTGCTGCTGAGAAATTCATGACGGAAAAACCCATAACAACGACATTGGTGACGATTCTGTTGTTCACAAACTAAAGTTTAGTTCAGTGCATCTTTTTCTTTCTATTTCATTAAGAAAAGGACAGAAGAAAAATTTTTGTTTAGACCTGTTAAAATAATCAGCGCCTGACGTAAATTGACGTCATTTTAGAAGGGAAGTTTTTAATCACGTTTATACGTATAGGAAGTAGTGACAGGCGCTGATAAATTTAACAAGACTAAACTAAAAAAAATCTTCTGTCCTTTTCATAATTAAATAGAAAGAAAAAGATGCACTGAACTTAAATTTAGTTTAGTTTGTGAACAACAGAATCGGCACCAATATATGACAATCTGTCATACACTTAACTTCTTTCAAGACGTAACACTAAATATGTACATTATTTACATACAAGCACGTGTACCTAACATATTCATGAACATAACATCAAGACTTGTAGCGACAACATAAGCAAGATTTACGTGAAATATCGCTAGAATATCTCATTCATCTTGGCTCACCTTGTTGTTATAACTGGATGACTTTGTTTCCCTCGGAATAACAAATAGATGCTTTATTTCTTACTTTACTGAATAGGAGACTACTTGAGGAAGTTGTGTTTAAGTAGGATTTTAGTATGATATATGATGTCTATTTAATCTATCCGTAGAATGACTTGACTATCTTAGGTCGTTATCATCAATCATCATCAGCCAATCAGTTCACTGCTGGACATAGGCCTCTTCACGCCATTCTGCTCGATTGTCGACAACTCATGCAGCCGCTACCAGCCACCTAGCGAAGATCGTCGCTCCACCTAGTCTGAGAGCGTCCTACCTTACGATTTACGGTCTCCACTCAAGAATACTTCTACCCCAACGGTCATCGGCTCTACGGCTAATATGGCGGCTCGTTGCCACTTCAGCTTGCTTATTCTGTGAGCTATGTCGACAACTTTGGTCCGGTTCACCTCGTTCCGGATCGTCTCCTAGTCTGAACTGCATCATTAATGATGAATTCCAGGCCTATGTTCAGGTGTGGACTGCTATATGCTTAGTTGATTGATTGCATGTTAAAATCTATCTAGGTCATCAACAAAACGCTTTTATGAACAATTTTGATTGTTAGAGTTTTCTACAGAACATGTAGTGACTGTGGAGGTTTTAGACAGTGTCATAATACCGCCATACTCGGATCCCTAAAAATGTTTTTTATCTTCTTCTTTTTCAAGAAAAAGAATATGAAGAAGATTAAGAACAATAATTAGAAGATTAACCCGTACTGGGCCAGTGTGATGGACTACGGTCTACTCCCTCACAGAGAGAAGGGCTGTGTCCCAGCAGTGGGAACATTATAGGCTGATTATGCTTATTCTCTGCTTCAATAATTATGGGACCAAAACTGCTTTTCAAGCTAGATTTGTGTTCTTTTTACCCGACTGCCCCAGAAGTCGGGTAATGTTTTTCACGACTCACAATCGTCTACTTTTTTTTTTGGTTGAGTATTACGAGTTTATTTCTCAAACGACCAATAAGATGGTGATGTTCTTGAGAACGATCAGGAGCGTACTAGCAACCGGCGTGCGTGAACGTAAACGAAGCAAAAGGAGTATGTGAAAATCGTAACAAATGGCGATTTGTAGTTTCTGCCTACCCCCTTCTTGTTAAGAAGGCGTGAGTTTATGTTACGTTCTCAAACGACAATATTTATTTAAACCCACAAATCAAACATACCACGTCAAACTGTTCACAAAAAGCGAGTAAAAACTGCATGAATATTTTATTCTAGGTTGATTGTGCCCCGGTAGGTGACCTAGCAGCTGTATGACGTCAGAACTTGCGCGCGGCTATAGTGCAATGAAACTCAAAAGAGACTGAAATACCCTAGTTTTCTAACATTTCAAAACTTAGATTGGCCTTTAGTTGGAGTCTCAGTTTTTAAGAAGTCTTGGTTCTTTTACTGCCTGTTGCCCGAGAAGCTTTTTAATGATACTGTAGCTAATTTAGCTAGTTGAATGCTTTGTGTATGCTAACGATAACTCATAGGTATCTTGGTTCATTGTTATCAAACCTATGAATGCGGCGGTCTTAGAGGCCAATAATTAGTAATGGTTATGTAGAAAAAACCTACAATCAGCAAATTAGAAATCTATTAGGAAAAATCTGTGATTGCAGTTCTAGTAAGTAGAGCCCAATGAGTAGTGAAAATGGAAATTGCTGCTAACAAATTGTAACTATATTTTAGAGATATGTAACAGGGTGTAAAAAGTTCACTGATCCTATATTGAAAAGGAGGGATCCTCCGACCAGACTGGTGTCGTGCCTGGCGGGCAACTGCCCAACGAATGATTTTGGGATATATTTGGATCGCGCGGTAAACTCTAATTGCGCGATGCAGGATTTTGTGTGATGTCAGGTCTTCGATGCGTAGTTCGCAAGTGGCGATGTAGATGCCGCCACAATATTATTATTATTGTTGTTAGTAGACAAGACGACAATGCTGCTCATCTTTTTACATCACCCAAAAGGTGACTTAATTATCCAATATCACCCGACGAATCCGTAAATTTTGTAATGACCAATTTTTCTATAACACAGGTCGTTTATAACACTCATATATTTTTTTTTTATTTATCTAGTTTGTGTAGTACAGCACATCAAATTTGATTCACCAAAGTGTGGCTTCAATCAATCAAAACAATAAATGGCCGAACCACAGATATATCGACACGGCATTGAGAGTTTATTCATTGAATTTTATCGGACATATAAATTCATAAAATACTTCTGCTTTGCCCGTGCCTTCGTCCGGTTGTTTCAATCAAGAAGAGATAAGAATTATTTGCATTAAGCTGAACAAGGAACTGTCGAAACAGCTTCCAAAAGTGGTTACGAAAGAAGGAGAAGAAGAACAGAAGAACTCTAGAAGACAAACTCTACTCTACTCTCTGGGACTCTAAAAGTCGAGAATGAGAATCAATCTGCCTAGCCTTTTCCCAACTATTGGGGTCGGCTTCCAGTCTAACCGGAAGCACCTGAATACCAGTATTTTACATGAAGCGACTGCCTATCTGACCTCCACAACCCAGTAACTGGGTAATACGATACCCCTTGGTAAGACTGGTTGCCAGACTTTCAGGCTTCAGACGACCCGTTACGACTGTCAAAGATCCACGAATGACAGCCGGGACCAACGGCTTAACGTGTTTTCCGAGGCACGGAGGAGTCTCGATATATAAAGATGGTCACCCATCCACGGACCAACCCTGGCAAGCATAGCTTAACCTGACGATCGACCCGTGTGGCTGTTATTACTTACCCACGAGCTCCAAGTCAGAGTGAAGATAAACACCAAAATAATCTTATTCCTGACTCGTTGCTCTAGTGGTCAAAAGCACTACTGCTAAGCATGAGGTCCTGGGTTCGATTCCCGGGTCGGGCAAAGTGTTACTGGCTTATCCACCGGACAAGGTATTTTCTCACCACAAGCAAATATCTACGCTTAATAGTAAAATTACAATGAAGAATAAATTAAACCCACAATAAATGTCAGAACTAACCCTGAAAACGGCCATATTTAGTAATCCTATACAAAATTTAAATCCCCCCAAATCCGAGTCGACTTGTTCAACTCACTACTATTCAAAGTAACTATTCACATTAGGTACAACTCTTCATCCTTACTCGGGGACAAATCGGGGAACTTCGCAGTCCCCCACATGCCTCGGAAGGCTTGGATGAGGACAGAGCTACATTCCGCATAATTTGTAGATTCTCTACAAAGCCGGGCATAAGGCTGGTCACGTAGGCTGGATTGGGGGAGCATAAGGGGGATTTTTAACATGTGGAGGGATAAATGGGGTATTTGTACTTAGTGGTTTTGAGCGTTTATGGAAAAGTGGGTTTTTTGGAAAAATATTTCAGGTTTCTGAACGACGGGCGTATTGCCAGATATTTTTTTTTCGAGATTTCAACTACTTCTGTTAATTTCATTTACGGCATTTTATATTGGGTGTTCTTATAATTTCTAGATATTATCGTGTACGTCCACGGTATAACGACAAATAAGTAAATTTTATGTAAATATAAGAAGTTAATATAAATATGTATAGTTAGTTTTAATCAGATAATAGTTAGTAGTTAGTTTAGTTTGTTTGTCTTTGTAGTAGGTATAAGAAAATTAGGAAGAATGTATAAATAAGGATCCCTAGCATTTTTTTATACATATTTTCTATGCAAATAAATACGTCTATCAATAAAGTAATGTGTTATAATGAATTATACGTGTTTTCCTACTTGCAAATATAAGAAGTTCATGCACGATAACGTTATAAGGTGCACGTATATCCATATATTTTATGGACGTGGACGTCTGGACGTGGACGACTAGGGTAATATCGTGATGTTTTAAATTACAAAAGCGCACATTAAATTTCCAAATTTTCCATTAATTTTCTCGTTAAAAAGCTTTTCAATAACAACCTTCCTTGAAAACTTAACAAACTTGAAAATTTTATCTCGCTCGCACCATACTACTGGCGGCCTGAGTGAGAGCGAGATGGAGTGGGGTGCTGGCGGCTCTCAAGCCTCGAATAGTTTAGGTAATTGCTTTTTCCGTGCAAAGCGGAATGGGGTGCTGGCAGCTTTCAATCCTCGAATAGTTTAGGTAATTGCTTTTTACAGTGAAAATAATGGTAATTAAAAAAAATAAAAAACATAAGACCTGCTTTATAGTTAGTACAGTTATTATGCAAACTTTCATAATCTAATTTGAAGTATTTTTTGAATACCAGCGGTTTATAGTTCGGTTTAGAGGTAACTTTAGTATTTTTTCTATCAAGAAAATTTTATGTAATCGTGTTTTCGCCTAACATAGGTCTAATCCCCAACTTTAACATATATTCGTTTGAAAATTGATACTGCAGTATTTTCGGCATAATGGAGGATCATGCTAAGCAATTTGAGGTACGGTAGGGCCTTAAAGGTACTAGCTGTTCAGTTACCGGTTATTATTCGCTGGTCAAAAGTACTTTATCATCGAAAACACCGTTAGCTCTTACCCCTTTAGCAAACATTATTATGATCTGTTTTTCAGCGGGCTTCCTCCTGAAACCTTTCATGAATTTGATAATAGAGTGAGTTTCATCAAATAGTTCCTATGCCGTAATGTTGACTCCATTGTTGTAAGACCAATACGAATATGCTATGCCGCTACGGCGCGGCGCTACCTAATAGGTCCGATTTTTTTAATGTAACAGAGAAAATACAATAGACTTTGATATATTTAGTAACCTTATTTATTCTTCAGACGCAGAGACCACTCGGAATCCAGCGCTCGGTGTGGTAACACGTCGTGTTCTGGTTTGCGACTGGTCAATCATCATCCTGAGGATGCCTCGTTGAGAGGTGATATACGTGTCGATTTCTTACAAGGTTTTCTATGACTCTTGAAGAATAGTTAAGCGAAATAGGTTACTAAATATAATTATCTACGTCTGTTGTATTTTATGATGGATTTCCGCAAAGTCACGCCTGAATCAATTACCAATTTTAACAGAGAAGCCAACATTACAAAGGATCTTTTTGATGAAACGTACTCTAATTGTAGTCGAAAAAGCCTATAGATGCAAGCAAATATCAAGGTGGATTTAGACCAAATGAACATAGAACCAAGTCTACTAATTTTCAAACATGCCAATGGTCGCACAATGATGAGTTTTTGACAGATTTGCCATACAAAATCTGTCAAAAACTCATCATTGCGAGACCATTGACACGTTTGTAAATTAGTAGACTTGGCCCCCAGAACAAGAGCATGAGCATTATTTTCTTGACATTCTAGTGTGGATAGACATACGATAGAATGCGCTCGGTCCTTGTTAACACAAAAATAATTTGGTATAGTGGGGATAGAATGTGCAATTTCCGTATTTTGATGAATGTTCACATTCTAATCTCAGTCTCAATCTGTCAAAACTACCTCTAATTACCCGACAGCAAAGACTAGGTATTTTAACCCTCATTTTTGACAATTTTCTGACGCATTGATTGACGCTGAGATGAGATTGCAGATTGTATTTGGACGTTTTTTAAAGTACGAGAATTTGGACTTCTGTTTTGCCAGAAAATCCAAATTCTTTGTAGTCCTCTGTAATTCAACGTAAGTATTTTTAACTAGATTCACCTACCCTATATAAAATTACGTACCCATAAACAGTACCTACCTAGCTCTAACTCTAGAATCTTCCGTATTTCGCGAAAAACGAGTTGTTCCTTTAAAAATATAGTAGCTACCCAGTTGGCAACTAGTTCAGGAGTCCGCTCTAAAGGCGTCTCGTTGAAACAAGTTCGAAATTTACGAGTATCTCTGTTCGTGAGTTAGCAACATCCAATGATACCTATCCGTTTTATAAAGGTGAGTTCACATTAGAGCATTTCCTTGTAAATTAATGGCGCCTATGAACCGTAGTATTCTCTAGTAAAGCTACGATTTCTTCGAAGTGCGGTGGCCGCCACATACCATCCGCAATTTAGCGGCGAATGACGACACTGAAACGTTATTTATGAAAGTAAGTTTTTTTTTCCCAGAGAGCGTTTTTGACAGCGTAAAGTCAAACCCCGTTGCCACCATTTTCATGACAGCCGTCACTGAGGCCGTTTTTACAGGTAGCGGCACAAATATGTGACATCGAAGATACACCAAAACTATCTGATGAGTCAAGTGACGTATCGGCTTCACAAAGATGACAAGACATGTCCGATATTTATAAAATCTCTCTTCTGAGAGGTCACACTCTCAGAATGTATAACTATCGGCCATGTCTTGCGTTATAATAAATATCTACGTACTCTTTTTAATATTATGAGATGTAATGCAATATTCGATAAAAATGCTCGTTACAAGTGTAGGTGCCGTTTCATGGAATTGTTTTAATGTGAACCCACCTTTAAACAGAAACATTATTTGTCTTAGAAAACGTAATATCTCTTCGTTTTCAACTGTGAGAAATAAATTAGTTAATTTTCGTTATTAACGTTAACTAATAGGTTTATTAACTAAGAAGCTCTTGTGAAGAAAATTTTGTTTTTTTTCTGAATGTTATTTGTTTTTTAATAGATACTTATTATGTGTTCCTTGCGGGTATTTTGTTGAAGAGATTAAATAATTTTCAGGAATTTCTCAGTATACTTCTACGAATTCAAAGAAGAATTCAAGGGCATACGTGTTACAAAATTATTTTTTACAATTCCAGGACTCAGATCAGATAAGTTTGCGCCCTCACGCCCCTAACCGCCGCCGCTGGAGACGCCCTGGGCGTCGGGAATCCCAGGCGGATTCCCGGCCACCATAGGCGTGGGCCTGCGGACGGCGAGCAATGGGTAGCTCGCCGTCCGATAAGGACCAGGCTCGGGTCGATGGTGCGTCGTGTTCCACGCGCGCCTCAAAGAGATGTCACCACAATAGGCGGGGTCCGCTAGGACCGATGCCTGCCAGGGTTGCGGGAAAGTCCGAAAGGGATACCGGGACCTTGGCAACAGGCAACTGAAGGAACACGGGTGGGTTTTAGTCAGTAAAAATCTGACAAGCCCTTCCCCTCCGCCCAGAGCGGAAAAGTCGTTCCACGATTTCCCACATTCAAAAAAAAAAAGGGCGTTGGAAGGTCTCCCACAAGGTGGACCGATGACCTTGAGAAGGCCGCAGGAATCCACTCGATGCCAGAAGCACAGAACCGGTCGAAGTGGTGGAGCTTGGGAGAGGAATATGTCCAGCTGTGGACGTCTTTCGGCTGAAATGATGATGATAATCCCAGGGGAAATCTCAAAGAATAATCTCGGTTCTACGAAATACTCTGTATCCATAAAGTGCACATCAACAAATGATATAATGGAAAGTTATTTTAAATTGACCTTGAAATGGGCACAAGATATTATTTTGTTTATTTGACCCCAAAACGTTAAGAAGAATAAATATCTATGTTTGTATTACAATAATAAATAGGGTAATCATTTTAGAACTAGTATTTAATAAAGGAGGTAATTAAGATCAGTTACAAAAAGTACGGACATTTTATTTTTCGGCGGTTGGTAAATTAGTCATCATCATCGCCTAGCCTTTTCAAATCAGATGCAGCAAAATACCAGTATTTACATGGAGCGACTGCCTATCTGATCTCCACAACCCATTTACTGGGTAATAAAATACCCCTTGGTAAGACTGGTTATCAGACTTTTGGGCTTCTGACGGCCCGTAACGACTGTCAAAGATCCACGGTTGGAAAATGAATGTGACAGTAAAATATGGACATTAATTAACAGAATGAAAAAAGCATCACCTTAGTAAGTTTTTTTCTGTTCGTTTCTCCTTGTCTGTTACTTATGTGTGTACATAAATGGTTAATTAAATAAATAAAATAAAAGAAAATTGGTCGGTTATTTCATTCTTCAATGACAGTACAAAAAAATACTGAAGTAGTGTAACAAATGCATCGCCAGTAAAAATGTTGGAATGGGCAGTTAAGTAAATAGTCCGGAAGTTAGGTTAGGTTGGAACTCGAGAAAAACAAAACAGAAACTGCAACTGCAACTAAATTATGAAAATGGAAAAAGCAAAAACCCGGCCAAGTGCATGTCGAACCACGCACAATGAAGGGTTCCGTAGTTGGGATGAATTTATCCAACAAACTTAACATTGTAGTTGAAAAACTGTAAAAATTAAATGTATGGGAGAACATGTTTTTGCAACTGCAAATTTAAGTTGGTCGATTATTACTCGGTAACTTGTGGAGCCTACGTAGCGGTTTCCTTTTAATTTCGTTATATATACTACTGCCGTGAATTTTTTCTTATTTCCAAACCCAACCATTTAGCTGGCAGGGGGGGACACACACACACTTGACTCTAACAAAAATTTGCACTTTAAAGCTTAATATTCCGCAAATGGATCCCTGAATCCAAAAATGGTTGAAAATCTCCCATTATTTTTAAACGATCTTTCCAACGATACTCCACATCATGGGATTGACGAGAAAAAAAAACAATCTCCACTTTAAATGTAGGGGAGGTACCCCAAAAAAAAAAAAAATTTTTTTTACCACTTTGTCGGCTTGTTTTATATGTATATCCATACCAAATTACAGCTTTCTAGTACCAACGGTCTTTGAGCTAAGTCGCGGACAGACGGACAGACAGACGGACATGGCGAAACTATAAGGGTTCCTTGTTGACTACGGAACCCTAAAAAGGGAAAGTTGGGAAAGGCTAGGCAGATTGAACCTTCCTCAAGAATAGGGCTATCAAATGAAACAAAAAATCTAATCCAACTGGCAGTTCCAGAGATTTCCGCGTTCAACAAAAAACAACTCAATTCAGCTTTATTACATTTGTATAGATAGAACGCTTTACAAAGTGGAAACATTAGGTACCCGACTGAATTAAGACGCAGTTTAAAGGGTTAATGTTTTATTAAAAGAGAATTATCTTTGCTAAGACCCTGCAACGGAACTGGTAAAAGAAACAAAATAAGATAAAAAGATAAGGAAGCTCTGCGAGAGTTTTGATTTGCAAAAGTTTAAGTGATGAAAACAGTTTTCAGCTGGATTCTGAAGAGTGAGAACGTTCCTTCGTTTCTTTTTTTTTGTTTATTTTGCTTTTTTTACGGATTCTTCAAAGTGGAGTGGAAATTGTTGATTCGCGTTCGTATTTTCTTCTCGAGCAGCCCGATTTTAAAATTTGAATTTGCGAATATAAATGTGCAGTTTCTTTTTTCAACTGTTTCATTTTTTAAAGCTTTATACCTTTTGTACCTAGGAACGACAAATTCGCTGTTTATTACAAATAAATTCCAAGTAAATCTGAAATCGGTTTCAATATTTCCCAAAAAATAAATCATTTTGTTGCAAATGTCGATCATTTAAAGTTGTTCGGTTTCAGACAAATTCGCATAAATAAAAAAAATGTTCTCGTCCATGTGAAAGCATTTTAGGAACGAATGTAAAAAGCTTATTTTTTATACGCAGGAACTAAGCCAGTGTTTGCAGTAAAAAAACACTAGTACCCAGAATTAAATATTTCACAAATTCATTGTATTTCTATTTTAATTCGTTTGCCACGGCGTCCTGATGACATCCAAAAATACTCAGTCTAGACAGTAAAATACAAAATGTACAACACTAAAGAAAATGCTAAGCAAGTGACAAAGGAAGACAAAGCCAGGGATTCAGATGGAATCAGAAGAGCAAAAAACAAATTATAATCTGTTTACTACAAGTCAGAATGCATTAAACGCTGCGAGATTCTTAAGTACTCTCATCTGTAGGCAAACAGCGATGTTATGTAAGGAATAGTGAGGAGACGTGCGATTTTATTACGGGACTTATCGAGTCGATAAAATCATGGGCATAGGTAAAAACTTGATGAAAATTCAATACCTACTCCACGTTGACTTGAAACTTAAAGTGGGAAGTAAAACAAGAAGTATTGGAATAAACCAAAGCTCTTTAAAAGTATATTGAACATTTCAAAATTCATGTGCTTAAAGTATGGTAATTTATTTATAAAAAACGCGGCCATGTGCTATTTGGACTCGCACGCTCGCACGCGGATGGTGCGTACAATGTTTTAGATGTTTTATTGTTATTTCTCTCAGTTGTCTACGTATTACGATTCAAAAGACACGTTGGCACCTTTTGGGTACGGAATCCTAAAAGTGGTATGGTAATGTACCTCGCTATATGTTTACATAGTTGTTTAATAGGAGTATACTGTATAATAGACTTACTCTACTCATTTTATAAGTCTTTTTTACCAAGTTAATTTATTGTTCAACGTAACGTATCCAACACAACTAATCCACTGAAAAAAGTTGTGGCAGATTAAAATTATAATCTTATTTTTAAGTAATTTTGTTAGAACTAATGTATTATATTCATTTTGCGTTGTTTCCATAAGCTTTAAGTTCGGATTAAGAACAAAAAAATCTTTAAGCACCTTTGTTGTAATTAAAAAAGTCATCTGAAAGGATCAGCAGTATTGGGATGGTTCTAGTACTCCTTATTTTATTTTATTAGGTACTGCAATGCATTAATGTTGTCAATACTGATTAATGGTATCAATAATCGAAACATGTTTTCCCGATTTTGCATCAATTTCCCATCACTATAGGAAAGCGTACTCATTCTGATTACTCGACTACCGGTGCGGACGCCCTCGTCGAATAACATTACATTAAATGTCATTGACAACACCAGGTTTTTATTTTTGACATTTTACCTCTTATTATAATAGACATTAAGTCCATGTTTCCATAGATTGTATTTAGTCATCAAAATGATTAAGAATTTCAAATACTTTGCAACTAGAATCACAGTTTATTCAATTGGGTTGTTTGAAACAACTTATATGGATTGCTATATACTTAAGTTGTGGGTAAGTAATAAGAGCCGCACGGGTCGATCAATTAGGTTAAGCTACGCTTGTTGGTCCGTGGATGGGTGACCATCTTTACATACCGAGACTCCTCCGTGCCTCGGAAAGCACGTTAAGCCGTTGATCCCGGCTGTCATTCGTGAATCTTTGACAGTCGTTACGGGTCGTTAGAAGCCCGAAAGTTTACCAAAATCGTATTACACGTAATCTGACCTCCACAACCCAGTAACTGGGCTACTGGGTTGTGGAGGTCCGTAAGGCAGTCGCTCCATTTAAACTACTAGTAGTCAGCTGCATCTGGTTAGACTGGAAGCCGACCTCAACATAGTTGGGAGAAGGCTAGGCAGATTGATAAAAGTTGTAGTTTTAATAGATTGTTATTAAAACTAAAATTCAAATAAATGGCATCGTTATCTTTGCATTAAAATAATGTAATATTCAAATGAAAAATATCATCTCCGTTGCACAGTTTCATAATGGGGTTATTTAAGCGATTACTATAAATTGTTCTAATGTTCTTCAAAGTTCTAGAAGATTACAACCCAGGCGTTGGCAATGTGACCCCTATATTACCACATTAAGTTCTGCATTGATCTTCTACGAAATAATGATAGTAATTTACTAATAAAATAAAATATGAGAGCACTTTATTTTAAGTACCTACTTGGATTTTCTTAACATAACAATAACATCACGCCTGCTCTCTCCGAAGGGTTAGGCAGAGGTGTACCTATAGTACACCCATATTTCACCAGTTATGTCTAAGTCCCATGTAATAGGGGGCGAGCCTATTGACATCAAACGGGCACAAATCCTCCGGGCAGCTACTGACAAATTCAAACCCAATAACAATAAAACCATGATCTTCTTTTAGTTACATTATGAGTATCAATAATAAATAATGAGAAAAGTCTTTTGGAAACGTTTCCTGTTGATTTTTTTGATGCCCTATGATTTATTTATTTGACCATTTATGTACACAGATAATAAACAGACAAGAAGAAAAGAACAAAATACATACAAAGATTCTTTCCCCTCCTTTTTTTTATATAGGTAAATATACATGAAATATTAATAATATTATTTTAAGACTTTTAGCTTATAATTATAATATTACTAGCTGATGCCCGCAACTTCGCCCGCGTGGATGTCGTTTATTATATACTAAAACCTTACTTGAGAACCACTCTATCCATTGGTGAAAACAGCATGAAAATCGGTGAAGTAGTTTTTGAGTTTATCGCGTACAGGACGACAGATAGACGCGGTGGAGGACTTTGTTTTATAATTTATGTAAGAATTTAAGAAAATCAAACAAGAAGCAACCCTGTACACAAACGAATAAACTCAAAAGCCGAGCTCCGCAGTAACATTTGACAAATTCAAACATGTTTGAATCAGAATTGTAAACCTGGTGTACAGTCGGTCACAATAGTGCTTTCACGTTAATGATGTACGGAAGATGACACGAATGTGCGGCAATCCGTTTTCTACTTACACACGGCTACACATCAAGCTATACATTTCCAGTATAAGCTGAGCGCGCATTGTACGGAAATGTTATACAATGCGAGATCAGTAGAAACTGCAAATGTATAGCTTGATGTGTAGCCGTGTACTGAGTTTTCAAATGAGTTGTATGCATGCATTCCATTATGTTGGGTATTTAGAGTAGTAATGTTATTTGAAAAAATAGAAATATAAAATGTTTATTTACATAGAATATAATTAATTATACTAACTATAAGGTTGAAGAGTTAGTTTGTTTTGTTTGTTTGAACGCTCTAATCTGTGTAACTAATGGTATGATTTGAAAAAAATATTTTGCATTATAAAGCCCAATCTTGAGGAAGGTTGTCGGCTATTTATCATCACGGCTACGACTCTTAGTGAGTTGTTACAAAATAATGTTTCGTTCCAGGTATATTTTAACATTTGGCATGCAAAAATGTTTGTAGGTAGGTACTTCTATTCCAAGCTCAAACTCTAGAAGCCCTAACTTCTGCTCTAGCCCTTACTTAGCCACATATTTTGACTTAGGTGTAGAGTTTGTGAAGTTAGGGCTTGTGAGTTCCTGCCAGGGTTGCGGGAAAGTCCGAAAGGGATACCGGGATCTTGGCAACAGGCAGCTGAAGGAACACGGATGAGTTTCAGTCAGTAAAAGTCTGTCACGCCCTTCCGCTCCGCCCAGAGCGGGAGAAGTCATTGAATGATTTCCCACACAAAAAAAAAAAGTGCTTGTGAGTTAGAAGCTTGGCCCTACATGAGATCTGATAACTTTTTGATAGTGCGAGCCATATGGCCTCGTCTTGGCAACATTTTACATGAAAATGTTTTTGGTGGGATACCATTTTTCTCTTAACTTTCAAATTGAATGGACCAATTGTATTTGGTAGAGAATCGATTTTACTTGGACAAGACGTAACCGAGTGTTCTAAAATACAAAACAAATCCCATGAATATATATGAGGTGCATAAATGTTGCAAATGGGTCACCTGTATTGTGTCAGGTTGCTTAGAAGAACTTACGAATAAAAGTATTTTTTAAGTTTAAAAATTGTCTACAATACTAAACAGACAGACAGGAGGATTCGGGGCCTGTTCATCAGTGCTAAGACAGGCAATGTCTCACAGATAAATTCAATAAAGTGAAATTATCGGCGTAATCGGTGTTATTCAGTACATAACTTCACTATATATTATAAAACCAAGTCCTCCGCCGCGTCTGTATGTCTGTCTGTTCGCGATAAGCTCAAAAACTACTGCACCGATTTTCGTGCTGTTTTCACGAATGGATAGAGTGGTTCTCGAGGAAGGTATATAATAAGGTATATAATAAACCGACATCCACGCGGGCGAAGCCGCGGGGCATCAGCTAGTTCAATATAAATGTAATGATAAAACCCTCCCTTTTTAAGCATACCATTCCATTCCAATTTTCATTACAAAGAAAAATATTTCTCCAAACAAATTCCATCACGAAACTCTTCTGCCTCCCTCCCCCGATAAGGTACAACTGGTGTTTATTGGCACAGTTAAGTGGCACATCATAAATCACTGGCAATAGCAATGGCACCGTCCAACTTGTTCGCTGCCACCCTGCCACCACAAAATAGATGGATATAGAAGGTCAGGTATAAAACAAGCGAAAATACAAGCACACAAAGACACGCTGCACTTAAAGGCTCGTGTAAACTGGCGCGATATCGCGGGCGCGACAAGCAGCGCGGCCCTTGTCGCGCCTGTTTGTGGGAGCCTTAAAGTATTCGCAACTGGCATTCGTTTGAGATGAGGCTTGGTTACACAGTGTGAGCTAGCATGCTGTGTGACCGCGTCATACGACAGTTGCTATCATGTGCTAGTCGGTCAGTGTCTCGCATCGGGGTTACTACGACACTATTGGTTTTTACTCGCCATTATTATTATAATCGAATGCCTCCACCAAAAGACACGACCTTTAATCTCTCGGGCAATAGGTACAGTCACGGACTTTAATTGATGAGCCACTTGGCACTGTTCGTATTTTAGCCGTGTAATGCAAATCGGGCTTAGTCGGTTATACTCGTACATCCAGAACACGGAAAGACATATCTTCTTAAATAAAGAAGAAGAAGAAAATTATATTTTTTTTTACCGGCTGGCTAATCTGAGAGCCTGAACTACAAACTTGACAGCAGAGAGACTACCCAAAGTCAACTAATTGCAGGTCTAGGAACCGTAACCTAGCAACGATTGTTTTAGCGTAGCCATAGTAACGTTAGCGTACGGAGGAATTTTAATTTATCATTTCGAAAAATTCGAAAATAACGTCTCTGACATCGACATTTCAACTGTCACTGTCTTCGGATAGGTTTTCAGAATTATCGAGTTAATGAGCTCTGATTCAAAGGAGGTCAGTATCAAATAGATTGGATAAACATTGTATTTATTTATCATTGAGAACTTATTAGTCAACCTCTATGGACAAGACTATTTCCGATTACTAGTAATTTGTCATCTCGTTTACGAGCAAGCGATTTAAGTTCGTGTTTAATCGTGTAATCTCGTGAATGTATGAAACTGCAAAATTGAAAAGTTTGAAAGTAGCTCATCAATTAAAGTCCGTGACTGTACATGCCAGTGACATGGCAGTTACTCTCATCGTGTGATTGGTCGGGGCGAGCCGAACTGCCAATTGCCGTCTACAGCCAGGTTTGCAGCTCGTACTGTGTAAACGAGGCCTATAATTTGAGATTTTTGTACGTGTCTACTTGTGCGTGTGTTTTATTTCGCTCGTTGTAAAGAACTGATCTTCTGTGTCTGTCTTTTTGTGTCGCCAGTATGGATTTTATCTAAGACTGCTAATGTTCGCTCGTACCAACTTATGTATTGGTTGAAACTTTTCTCAGGTACGATTGGAAGATTATTTGTCTTGTTTCCTTGTGTAGAATCAGATAGGTTATTTTATTTTATCATCCTGTTAATGTTTGCTGCAGAATGTGAGGTGCACAATGGGCTTGTGAACATAGAGGAGATTACTGTATTCATCACGCTGAGCAGACGGATCGGTGATTGCAGTTTTGTTGTATTAGTGTGCTGCACAGGGGGCCTAAAGCGGCCACATTAGCAATGCCTCAAAAAGCAATTCATTTCCTGGATTTTCAGCTGTCATTAGCAATTCCTCTAATTTGACACAAAAACAATTCATAATGTGTGGACCATTTTACGAATCTCCATAGAAAACTGTCAAACAGATTATTTATTAATTATTTCGTAATAAGAATCGCACGCAGATCATATTATGAATTGTCAGTTTGTGACATTTTACGATGATTCATAATATTTTCCTATTATAATTCAGCCAAAGTGACTGTTTTAAGCCCCCAGCTCTTTCGAAACTGCAAACTTGGTTTTACACTATTGGTATCAATCCTGACGACATCCCAAAAAATCAGTGTAGTGTAATTTTTTGCGACCTATGCCTGGACTATCTTCAGCTAGCCCCAAACACCTACGTCATCTTAGTAACGTGCTACTAGTTTACTCACACACCCAAAATTTGGAAACTGTCGCACTGTTCCAAAATTTACTTATAACCCCTCAAAAGAACGTATAATTCCGTTACCCTTTCAGCATTATCAAACAATTCCCAGAAACTAAATAAGTAATAGCACTTAACACCCATTTAAATCAGTCGGCTGCAAACAGTAGCCCCTCAAGGAAACATAAACAAACAAACAATAAAGAAAGAAAGAAAAAAACAAAAGTAAAAAGTACAAGTCTCTGCTTTGTATTCATGAGTCTCAATAAATAACGGTTTCAAGGCGTGAGGAGAAATGAACGGTCCTACTATTGGTTGGTGGAACGGGAGTTAGTGAGATGGACATTAGACGCCTTTAAACATCTCGTCGGAATTCCTCGAAGGGGTTGGCAGAAGTTGTATAAACACACATTTCTCCTGTTATGTTCAATCTTAACCTATACTATTAAATGAGAAATATTTGTATAAGTATATGACGGCGTCAGCGATGGCTGAGCGAAAGTGCCGTCATCATCTCGATTCGGTGGTACGGACTCCATAGTGCAGGTTTACAAAAAAACACGACGCATGATACAGCAAATCAGTTAGTATTTCACTTTCAGAATAATTATCACAGTATGTATAATACTAATAATGCTCACGCATTACTTTCTACGTTCGAGCAAACCGACAGTTTCGCATAGAAGTGGCAATCTGCATCCGTTCATTGCCCTCACAAGACTGACTTGTCGCTCAGCCACTTCCCTTAAGACGACTCTGTCCACGTGCCGCCCCACTCTAGCGAACTCGTCACTGCGTTTACCCTCCTTAGTAGTACAATAATCAATTGAGAGACTATTTTCGCTCAACTTTTATAATCTACGACATTTTTTTTTTTTAAAGTGAAAGTTCATGAAAGTTGCAATAAAGGAGTTTACGGGGGTGAAATATCGATCTAGTTAAGTCTCATATGAGCAAATTAGTTTTCTATTTGTTTTTAACATAATATTGGGTATTAAATGAAAGGGCTTAAAATATAATAAAAGAAAAGATTACCTACTTCGTGGACAAAAGGAAAACATTATATATAAAGGAAGGGCTCATAGGGCGTCAAAAAATTCTTCCGCATCGCTGTCAGTGGGAAAAGTGCCCAAAAGGCTGGCAGCATTGCCACGTTGGATGGCAATGCTGATTCTTTGACCTAGAAATTGGCCAGCCCTCTGGTCACGTGAAGAGTCGACCAACCGCTTGGCGATGTCCCGAAATACTCGATGAGCAGTCTGACCCCACGGCCCTAGTGTTTCAACCCCAAACGGCTCAAAGATATAGCTACCAATGAGGTTGTTATATTTGCGCCGTTTGAGATTTTCTGCACCTGCAGCGGCCGCCCCAGCACAGCCCGCCGTGCTAGGAAGATGGGATGGCGCGAGGGTGTCGACACAGGTTGCATCCCACACCAAAGGCCTACTCAACTTCCAAGGCATTATGGTCATTCCGTCTGGTCTCTTCCCATCGTCGCGTGCCAAGCCATTGGGTTCTTAAACAGCTGGCACCCCGGCGGTGACAAGAGCCCGACGGATGATGTCATTAATGCTTGCGTGCCGTGCCAACCGACCAGCGCTCTTGCTGCAGGAAAGGCCATGGTGACCGAGGCAGTCGACACCTTCACCGCACTGGCAGCGATGCGGAGCCACGCAAGGAGCGCCCAGACGCAGACAAGTAGCGAGCCGGAAGGTGGTGTCACCCAGCATAGTGCCTATGTTGGGTGACGGTAGTGCCTGAAGCCAGAGGCCCGACTCCCATTCACCCACAGCCAGCAGGCGGGCACGCTCTGCAGAATTGGTGGACGTATTAATAAGATTATTCCGTACCAACCTGCAGAGCGGCTCATCCCATTGCCTCTGGGAAAACGGGTTCACGGGCCGTTTTCTATATATTCACCCGAGCTGGGGGCTTAAAACGGCCATTTGGCAGAATCATAATTGGAAAATATTATGAATCATCGTAAAATGTCGCAAACTGACAATTCATAATAATATGATCTGCGTACGATTCATATTACGAAATAATTCATCTATTTGACAGTTTTCTATGGAGATTCGTAAAATGGTCCACAAAATATGAATTGCCTTTGTATTAAATTAGAGGAATTACTAATGACAGCTGGGGATTCAGGAAATGAATTGCTTTTAGAGGAATTGCTAATGTGGCCGTTTTAGGCCCCCAGCCAGAGCTTGATCGCCCAGGTACTGCCTCATAATATGTAAAAGGGGCAAGTCTTTATAATTAACTGGGTACAAATCGATATTGAGAAATTCCTGATGGAAAAACCTAATAACACTGTTAAAACTGGGAAGCAAGCCCTGGAGTTGTATTATGGAAGTATAAAGCCGTTATTCCAGACCGAAAAGGGGATGGTTTAGATTTTTTTTAAGTTCATGACTTTATTTCCTCTAGAGGGCGCCATAATGAATTTAAGATGACGTCACAAAGCCGACCAGACGCTTCCAACGATACCTTATTTGTCCAATTATGATGAGTAGTTTAGAAGTTATTCGGGAACAGATGAACATACATACATATATACATATCGGTCAAAATCATAACCCTCCTTTTTGCTTCGCAGTAGTCGGGTAAAAATAATAGTCATGTGAAACTAGTGAGTTCCACTGATAAAGCCAACGCAGAAGCCAGGTACAAAATTTATATAAGGTTTCTTCTTGATTTCGATCGTCTATCGCATTACTGAGTTTTAATTGTTTTTCCGTCGAATAAACGAAAAAATGGAAATGAAAAATAGAATTTCGGGCATTTTGTGCTGTGCGACCTGATTTGCACTGTATTGTGTCGTAGCAAGAGTCGCTATTTATTTAAATGATTTTGCGGAGTGAATCTTCTTTACTTTCTACCACTTAAGTTCACTTAAGGAGGCAATAAATCCATATATTGAGTATTGAGTACTTTCAAATCAATCTGCCTAGCCTTGTGCCAACTATGTTGAGGTCGGCTTGCAGTCTAACCGGATGCAGCTGATACCAGTATTTTACATAGAGCGACTGCCTGTCTGACGTAGTCGCTCCTTGTAAAACACTGGTATTCAGCTGCCTCCGATTGATTGATTCATTGACATGGGCATCCTTTAGCTCTACGTGGTTTACGAGGAATTACAGCAGAAGAATTGGACATTCTAGCCGGTAACCTAATCCTGGCAATACTGGTCAACCTACTGGCCCATCTGCCCTACCCTGAAAAAAACCAATCAACTAAAACAATTCCTACCAATACCCATCCTATCATTAAAATAAAAACAAATAGCCAACGAGATCTAACGCAATATTACTTCCTCTAACAAATCGCGTACATTACCAACTAAATAGTAAGTAGGTAGGAACACTTAGTCCTAATATCCAATTCTATAAATTTTTAGGGATCCGTACCCAAAAGGTGCCAACGGACCCGATTACTAAGGCTCCGCTGTCTGTCCATCCGCGTCCGACTGTCACAGACTTTTGAACCGTATTATGTAGACACTAGCTTAACTACACAAAATTAGACACTTGTTCAACGTGTGTCTAATGCCACTCTTACGTCAAACTCCATACATTAATGTCGTGTTTGCAATTAAATGAAAGAAAATTTAAAACTCATATAAAAAGTACACTTTGTAAACAAGCTTATTACAAATTAGAGGATTATATCCAGGATAAGAATGCTTGGAAACATGCTGGTCTTGCTCCATAGGACAATTTAGAGTCTGGACAAAATCAAACTGGTTGCTAATTTAGTTGTATATTTTATTATTTGTATGTCATAGATTTTTACACTCTGTGATTGCATGGAATCACGCACTGACTTATTAGTATTACTTGTAAAGATGTTAGGAATATTGTAATATCGTATACTTTTACAATGTTTGTAAATATGTGAGCACCATGTACCTATCACATAACTGATTTATTTGTCATTGCTCCATTTATAATTTTTTTTTGCCTTTTGTGGGACAGTAATCTTATTGTGGGTGCATGGTCTTCACATATAATTATATAATTCATGTATACAAAATATTGTAATCATTTTTGAAAAGAGTAACGGTGGAGTTTCTTGCCCATTCTTCTCCATACGAAATCTACCTTTTGGAATGGGCAACTAGAATCAATTCTATTTCTTTGTTTGTTTTTCATTGACGTTCAAAAGTGCCTTTTATGTGCCTATTTGAAATAAATTATTTGACTTTGACGTGTTTAAAAGGTGTTTAACCGAAACAACGAATAAACACGGTTTTGTGGTAATAAGGTTGTTTTCACCGAGTATGTGAAAATTTCAAGTGTCTATCTACTAGGGCCGCTATCATCATCATTTTAGGCCGGAATTACCCACTGCTGGGTTTAGGACTCCCCTTTTTTCTAACATACTTTCCGGTTCTGTGCGTCCCTCTTCTATAGTTTCCCGCCTCTTTGAAGATCTCTATGGCTGATAGAAGAACAAATAATAAAAATAAGAATTAATGGGGTCCCCATTACAAGAAACGTGTGTGTTATCAAAATATGTAGTATTTAATATTGAACGGTGGTACGGAACCATTTGTATGCGAGTCTGAGTCGCACTTGGCCACTTTTTTCGCCATTCGCCATTGAAGCTGGTACAAAAAGGAGCTAATCGTTGCTATAAATCAGGATACGAACAAAATATCGACTCGCTGTCGGCTGCCTACGTGGCTCGGTGGCAGTACGGCGAGCATTCTAATGAGGCAGTATAGGCTGGGTTCAGACTTGCGGTTTTTTGGTGCGCTTTACGAAACTATTGAGGGAGAATTTCTACTTATAATTTTGGATTAAGGATTGGCATTGTTTTAGTTAATAATTTAGGTGCTCTTTTTGTGCGTCTGTTATTATTGAGCCACGAGCCCCTCTTATAAGTGTTGTATCTCTTACTCGTAGATGTGACCAGAGGGCCTTAACAAGTGACCATCGTTTCGAAAGCGTTTAGTATTTCTACAACGACGTTCAATAGGATTGACATAAGCTTTTCGATAGCTTATGTCAGTCCTTTACATTTTGCCTTTTCCAGCATCGTGTTCTGGTTTGCAATTGGTCAATCGTCATCCTGAGGATGCCTCGTTGGGAGGTGAAACACGTGTCGATTTTTTACAGGGTTTTTTATGACTCTTGAAGAATAGTTAAGCGGAGTAGGTTACTAAATATATCTACGTCTATTGTATTTTCTAATATCTTATTTACAGAATAAACAATTTCATTTAATTTCATTTAACATTTCATTTACTTATCTGAGACAAAGTTCCATCTTAGTTATGCAATCAGCCTTAGTCAAGGTAGATCGATCACGATTTCATTCACAGGTAATAAATCGTCTTGCTAGAGAAATCGCTTTAAAAACTTCTCAGTTCATTCTCCATTGAAAGGACGCCAATGAAAGAAGTAGGTTGTTATCAACTGTTTTTATCGGCTTTAGGGTTCCTTGGGAAATGTAGGTCTTACGTTTTTCTTTTGGAAAGCACTAAGTGATTATTTTAATTAAGTATTTTTTCATTTCATAAAGATTTTTTTGTAAGACGGTTCGTATGATAGAATAGGCAGATAAATAAGCTGTAATAATAGTAATATGTGATAATAGGCTGTAAAGAATAGGTAGATATCGCAGAAATGATCCAATGAGAGCTATTTCTCGACACACATAACTCGCAATATGGTCGACGGCAGAAAGCGACATACAACCCAATGACGTTTTGCATTTGACATAAACTTTTGACACATGTCATTGACAGGTCACAGCACCAATACTGACGTATACCACTGTTACGTGTACAAAAATTTACCAATCTAACATCTGGGTCAGTCAAGTTACGAGGTTTTTCTTTTTGCGGTTTTGCTCTTAGGGTTAATTCACAATCTTTTCCGTATCAGTGGCCGTAACCATTGGGCTATTACCACTTGATTAATATTTTGTAAAAAAAAAACATAACCTTGTCTTGATGTGTGATAAATTATGAATAAAATAATGTTAATTTAGTGTGGGAATACAAATAGTCGGAGGGCAGCACCGATGTTGCTAAACATTTGATACAAAAAAAAATTAAAGTAATAAAAAAACTAAAACCCAACTACGACAAAAAAGTCAATCAACTAAAAAGGTATAAACAAGACATCACAGACAGACAAATTAAAAATCCGGCCTCACACGGCATAAATCGAACAGATTGCGTGTGAAACCGGATTTTTAATTGTCTTGTTAATACCTTTTTAGTTGATTGACTTTTTTGTCGTAGTTGGGTTTTAATTTTTATTACTTAAATTTTTTTGGGTTTATAATTTAAATATTTTTGAAATGTGCTAATTAAGCTCTTTCATTTGAAACCCAACATGGTAAGATAAAAAAAAAAAAAAAAAATTCTTGACAGAGGGCGCCATTTTCAATTAAATGTGATGTCACATAGCCTATAACCAGCGGACGATAATGACGCTTCCAACTATACCTCATTTGTCAAATTGTGATGAGTCGTTTAGAAGATATGAGGGAATTGATGAAAATACATACATACATACCGGTCAAAATCATAACCTTCCTTTTTGCTTCGCCGTAGTCGGGTAATAACAATTGACGTACCTAATAAAATGTATCCACATACAAACACTATGTACAACTTTCTTCTAAATGTCCCTCGGCAAACTTCGTCAGTCGTCGGATTTCTATAAGTTGCCCTTTGCACCTGCTACAGACCGGACGCTCTTCATAGACTTGGAAGTATATAGAGTTGTTAATACTCTTTTAACTCAATGTAATTTATTTTTAAAATGGGAGGAAATAGTTTAATGAAACTTGTTTTACAGCTCTATTTAGTTCACACGGAAATCAAAACAAAACAACAATAAAGTACTTCGTTCTGAATTCAAATTATTATACACGATAAATCTAATAATTGATGGACATGGAAATTAGCATTCGTTTTTATTCGGAAAATCGATGATTCCCGAGGGACATTTAAGAAAATAGTTGAGGTTGTACTTTCGTTATCCTTCCTTACATATTATAAAACAAAGTCCTCCGCGGCGTCTTCCTGTCGTCCTGTACGCGATAAACTCAAAACTACTTCACCGATTTTCATGCTGTTTTCGCCAATGGATAGAGTGGTTCTCGAGTAAGGTTTTAGTATATAATAACCGACATCCACGAGCGCGAAGTCCCGGGCATCAACTAGTTGTTTATAATTACAAGAAAAATACAGGCCCTATTTACGTATTTAACAGGTAATTCTAAAGAAACCTTGACCATTTTTCTAGACAGGTAATTATCACAGAGATAACATCGGCCAATGTGTATTTGTCGTGTCGAAGAGTGTGGGTAATGAATGGGCCCACGATGGAGGAAAGTGATTACTTCTGCGAACACTGCAGTAACCTTTATAAAATACATTAGTAGCTGCATTACGTATTCTAAGTAAAAGGGGGATTATAAAATCGCTGTATTTCAATGCTACTTTTAGTTGGTGTGCTGAGAAATGAAGTAAATAACCCTGAAATGTTACTGGTTGGTTTACGAATCGGGTGTACTCGGCTCCAGTCGGTCGGTGCCGCTGAATCTGGTATATTCGGCTTCAGTCGACACACCCTCTTTTTGCGTATGTTTTACAAATATTAAATCGACAATTATGCATGTTTTTTGATTTTTCACGAACACAGAAAAATGATCAATCAATCTGCCTAGCTTTTTCCCAAAAATGTTGGGGTCGGCTTCAAGTCTAACTGGATGCAGCTGAATACCAAAATTTTACATGGAGTGACCGCCTATCTGACCTTCGCAACCCAGTGACTGGATAACACTTTGGTAAGACTGAATGTACAAACAATGAGTGGTATAAAAATGTTATAGTAAGTAAATAAAATAAATTGCGTCCATTAAATTCAATACTTTACACGAATGAATTATTCTTGTTTACATTACTATTTTAATTTTGACATGCTTACATTAACGTTATTTATAGACATGCAAGGAACCCATTACGCGAATTTTAATTAAATATTTTATTACGTAAACATAACGATTGCAAGTTTTTTTTCTGTGACGCTAATGAACTACGGCTTATAAGCACTAAGGTACTAGTGGTAGCAAATTCATTGCATGACATCTAATGTAACGTAGATACTAATTATATCCGTAGTAGTGTACTTCCTATCCTGAAAGTTCTCTCCGTGAAAACTTAGGTGAACTGAGCTGTCAATAGTGTCAATCCCTAACATCAGATGGGTGACAGCTCACTTCAATAGACGAGCGGCACGTTGCCAACGGCAGAGGCAACTGCAGTCGATTCAAGTCGGCGCACAGTGGAACGAATGTATGGGAGCGGTTGGACGTAGACATGTCCGAAAAATAAGAGTAAAATTATGACAAACTAATGATGCCATCTTATTCGATTACTTAATGCCTTCATAAATTGTGGTGATGAATTTCTTCATAACTCCCATATTTCGGGAGTAATTTGAGAAAATGTGAAATTTTACTATGAAAATGAGTGTATTGAGCTCTCTCCCTCCTGATTCCGGGCTTGTTTCAAGTAGCGGTCTCTAATATCGTAATGCTATTACTAAGAGCTATATTTAATACTAAGACACATAGTGCGCCAAATGTGCACTTTCTGGGATAAAAGGAAATGAAAATTTAAAAAAAAAAACGTTTTTTCCCCATTTGTATTTACTTTAAACCGCAGACAGACTTATTAAGAGGTCTATAAATATATTATATATATACAGAAATATATATTAACAAAAATATTCACAAGAACTGATGAGAGTATGACTTTTAAGTAAGTTGATAATAAATTACCTAGTTTCATTAAAAGTACAATAAATAATTAAGATGTAAGCTCTAATTTACTAAGTTACACATTTTAAAACAATAACATCATTTAATTATCTTCGTCATCATCATCATCATCAATTAATTCAAATTCAGAATCGATGTCCGCTAAATCATTTATGTTAACAAATTCGATATCACTTTTCTCAGAATCCGTAAGCTCATAAAATTCCTTAAAAGAAGATTTTTTTACAAACTTATTTCCTTTTGGACGGATACTTGTAACAAGTGGATCAGAAGACAGTAAAAGATTGTGCATAATATCTTCATTGCATGAGATACTGCTATGCTTTCGAGAATGCCCCTCTCTATATTTTCTAAAATCTTTATTTCTAGCCTCAGATGCCTCTTCGGATAGAAAACCAATGGGCACAATTGACATGTTCTGAACTATGTCTGGCCCATGCATTAAAATTTTATGAAGTGAAGAAGGCATATAATACCATGGGTATAACTCCACGTAAAGCTTAGCAGTATCAAAGCAGAACTCTCGGAATTTAGTTACGTTGATCTTCTCTCCTGATGAAATACACTGCAAGATCACACAGATTTTTCTTAAAAGCATAGCATCTATTCCGGTCAGTTCAGCAGATTTAGTGTAGTTTTCAAAAAATCTCCTTGCCGAGTTGCCATTGTTGGTGGATCCACTGCCTTGTTTCACAACATCGAGAAGTAAGCCCGTTTCTCTTCTTACAGCCTCTTGAACTCTTTTCTTCCTGTCATCAACTTGCCTTTTTGCTATATCACCCCTTACTTGCCATGATTTTATGTCTAATTTGTAGGAAATGTGTAATAAGCATTCCATTGAGCGAATCCAAGCGTGAAGGGTGCTTAAGCTATATTTATACATGTCCTCGTTTGCGTGTTTATCTTTGATTAACTCTAAATTATTCATTTCTTTAGGACAAGCCTTGCATATGTCACACACTGAAGCTGCTGTATTGGATATAATGGAATGAATTTTACCATCAATCATTGTCAACAGCAGTTGGTGTTTGACACTAATTCCATCAGTGATGGTGGATGGAGTTAAGGCTTCAATCTCTGCTTCGATTTCAGCCATCTCTCTCTGCACATTTTCTTTGGTTTCCTTTATAAACTTAAACAATATTGGCCGGCAAAATGAAGTGGAAGATGGTCGCTCGTTTTCCCAAATTGTTACACCTTTTGAGACGAGCCGCAGTGGTACAAGACTAATCATAAAATTACTAGCAAGATCGATTTGCTCATCTTCACTCGTCCTTTGATGATAAATGCTTTGGCTAGATGATCCGTCAAAACCCCATTTGCTGGTCAATACGAGCTGTTGATTGGGATCAACAGGGGTTTCTAACGACCTAATAAGTCTTCTTGAGGTTAAATCCATCAAGGCTTGTAATTTGATTTTTGCAGAGCTCTCTGTAACTGTGAGATCTTCTTTGGCCGGATAGCACTTAATTTTTTCTTTAACCAACATGTAGTAACTCGGGTATTGAAGAGCTCCTTCTTGAGTGTTGAAATCCCGAAGAGTGTTATAGCGCCATTTCGATAAGTTCATCGATACATAAAGAGCCAATGCCTTCAAAGGGGATATTTCCCGTACCTGAATTGATTTACCTTCAATGAAGGCTTTGATTTTTGAGGCCTCTTCTGGATTCTCCGTCAAGTATTTCATAACATAAGCTGTATCGCTTTGTCCTGCCTTTTGAAGCGCCCTTTCGGCCGAAAACATAATTTCAGCGCTGCTACTGCTGCATGAAAGACTATCTTCAGTGGTGCGTCTTCTTTTTTGCCGGTTACTAAGGTCCTCAAAAGATTTACGAGGACTAGGATGTGTACAAGTTGAAGCATCAGATTTAGCAGGAGAAATTATGGGCTCGATGACGTCACTTATATTTTCTGTAGAAGGTTCCATATTTTCATTCTGTAATTCCGGCCATTGAATTGCAGCCTGTAGCCAAATCTCATGTTTCTTCCGAAACTTATCTGTGCTTCTTCCAGACTGTGTCCATTTTGCATAAATGCGGTAGCAAAATCGACGACACCAGTCTTTTAAACTTGTTTCAGCACTTTCACATAACTGAACACAACTGTTATCTTTTAAAACACTGAACAAATAGTTAAAGTCGCGTAAATCTTTATGTGCGCGTGCGCATAAAGCAACGTGAATATCAAGATTTGTATTAAAATTTGGAAAATACATTGCGAGATTAGCTTGGATACAACGAGGTGTAAATCAACACTGATTTTAAAGTTACTAATAGTGACCTATTTATATAAAATCCAGGTATCCCAGGTATCCTTTGTTAAATATTGCAAGGTAATTAGTTATTGTGATAATTAGTAAATGATGCATGCTAAATTAGTGTATTAAGAGCCATTTAGTAATTAAATAATAGCAATGTTCTTATCAGTAATCATTAGTGCATCAGTTTTATATGTAAACCTTAAGTCCCTAATTATATATCCTAATTAGCTTATATCTTCTCTAATTGGCTGCTCAGAAATGTTATTGTAATAAGGTAAACCTTTAGAAAAACGGTTTTAATCAACAAAATAAACAAAAAATTAAAAAATTGTGTTATAAAATAAACATCACTCTTTATCCCAGAAAGTGCACATTTGGCGCACTATGTGTCTTAGTATTAAATATAGCTCTTAGTATTAGCATTATGATATTAGAGACCGCTACTTGAAACAAGCCCGGAATCAGGAGGGAGAGAGCTCGATACACTCATTTTCATAGTAAAATTTCACATTTTCTCAAATTACTCCCGAAATATGGGAGTTATGAAGAAATTCATCACCACAAGTTATGAAGGCATTAAGTAATCGAATAAGATGGCATCATTAGTTTGGCATAATTTTACTCTTTTTTTTCGGACATGTCTACGTCCAACCGCTCCCATACATTCGTTCCACTGTGCGGCGGCGGCGTCAGCTTTAAACGCGTCGGCGACTGCCGTCGATAAAGTGGCGCTCGTGATTTTAATTTGAGTTCGTGCCTAAATACCCGAGCGGCACATTGCCAACGGTAGAGGCAACTGCAAGCGTCGTCGACGGCTGCAGTTGCCTTTATCGTTGGCAACGTGCCGCTCGTGTATATAAACACTAAGTTCTCAATGTGAAATATTTACAGAATAGCACTACTGTTCAAATGCAATCAATAAATAAAAACGTTTATTTCGACCAACCGCGAAAGATGGAAGAAATTCAAGGAGGCCTTTGCCCAGGAGAGAGACAGCATAGGAAAGAAAAAAAAAACGACCCAGAAAGGATCATACGCACAAAATTACCAGATAATTAAAAAAACATACAATCTACAAAAAATATACATACCGGTGGGCCGCTTGGACGCTGACAGGTTAAAAAGACAGCAAATTACAGATTTCGATTGCTCATTATGTGAACCATACAGCAATGTATTTGTCATTGCTCCATTTATAATTATTTTTTTTTGCCTTTTGTGGGACAGTAATCTTATTGTGGGTGCATGGTCTTCACATATAATTATATAATTCATGTATACAAAATATTGTAAACATTTTTGAAAAGAGTAACGGTGGAGTTTCTTGCCCATTCTTCTCCATACGAAATCTACCTTTTGGAATGGGCAACTAGAATCAATTCTATTCCTTTGTTTGTTTATCATTGACGTTCAAAAGTGCCTTTTATGTGCCTATTTGAAATAAATTATTTGACTTTGACTTGACTTTGACTTTGAATGGTTCAGGTACTGACAAGCAGTCACTGCGCTATGGGCATAGCTATATTTATTTAAATGTGATTCTTACTAAACATATTGTAGTGTGTACACATCAACAAGGACGATGACGACGCCACGACGTTCTTGAGTTTGAAGAGTTATTTTTCCGAGAATATGTAGGTATATCGTAGGTATTAAACCGTGCACCTAGCTTCTGACGTTTCATACAAAAATCAAAAAATCAAAATATTTTATTTCACATAAGCCTACATGGGCACTTATGAAACGTCAGAAGCTAGGTGCACGGTTCCAATTGGTCGTTTCCTATGGAGAAGAGCCGGCAAGAAACTCCATGGTTACTCTTTTAAAAGATAATTGGCTTTTACAATAATTTCGAATTACAGTGTTAATATTTATGGGAGGACAGTGTAGGCCTTTCAAAAAGTTTCAAATAAAGTTCATAAAAAAAAAAAAAAAATTAAAAATAAAAGTCTACAGTTCACTAAGCCTACGACGTTCTCAATATTTCGTAATACGTGCCCATGATAATTTTCCTACATCGCACTTTTACACTTTTTATTTTATTGTGTTACCTGTTGATTAATCTAGTGTATGCCTTTTAGGCTGTGCTAAATAAATTTATTTTCTTTCTTTCTTTCCATTTAGGTTTATGTGAAATAAAATATTTTGATTTTTAAATGATATAAAATCACTAAATCGAAAAAAAAACAAGGAACTCTCTAAAAATAATTGAATCTCCTTTAATTTTCTCAGTTCACTGGCTTCTGCTTACGACTTCGTCCGCGTGTCTTGTTTTAACATAAAATATATCATAATATGATACTTGGAAATACTGTAGCTTCCAATAGTGAAAGAATTTTCGGATTCGGATCAGTAGTTCCGATGATTGCCCCGTACATCAAACTCACTACCCTTTTTTATTATTAGTTTATGAATATTAAATAATGATACTAAGAGGTACTAATTACTCTCCAAACACTTTTTTCTTTGCATTAAATGCTCATATTAAATGCTTTTCGCGATATTTATTTAAATCGTTTATCAGCTGTGCATAGAGTGCGCACAATATTTCAGCATGATTAATTGATGGGATCCGATGAGTATGTATTTCATCTGCTACTGGGCTTTTTACGCTTTTAATGTATATATACATTTTCTGTATTTATACTTTTGTACCATCAATTGCTAACTTTTATTAGATTTGGATTATGAACATGAGCAAAACGTTTTTTTTTTTTTGGAATGGCTATAAGTATCGAGGCTGCTTTGTTCTTGCTACTATAAGTACTTCTATTAAGACAATAGAAATACAATTTTCGTATTATAACAATGTTTACGACAATATAGGGATACGTATTATCTTATAGTTCACTCAAAATTATAATAATTAAAGCGGGATTTCAAACTTCCAAACAGTAATGAACTTTTAAAACTCATTAGTAACTTTCAATGTAGTAATCACAATCTATACTGATGTATAGATTGTGATTACTACATTGAATGAGGTATGTGTATGTATAGGGTATATCAATACTCTATACATTCACATACCTCATTAGTAACTTTACACAAATAAATAAAATTGAATGATCTGTTTGTAATATCAAAATAACAGCTTTTTACTAAATGCCAAAAATATTATGAAAGTATAAACGGTACTTAAAACAAAAAAAAAACAATTTTTTATTTTAAAATTGTTGTGTTTGCTTGTTCCGGGTAATATCCGAAACGGCTGGACCTATTTTGACGGGACTTTCACTGACAAATAGTTGATCATAAAAGGAGTAAATTAGGTTACATTTATTTTATAAAAATAATAAGTACTCACGCAGGCGAAGCCTCGGGCAGAAGCTAGTATAATGTATACTTATTAAGAGAAGAACACAATCATGTTCTTATCAGAACTCTTCTGAGGTCAAAGCTGTTTTACTTTCCAACAATAACCGTTCTCACACTTCCTCAAGAACACCGACAATACTAACTGACAAGTAATCTTCGCAACCACTTTCAAGGTTTTCCTTACACGTGGAAAATTCTTTGTAAAGCCCCTGCCACACGGAAGCTATACATATTTGTATGCATCCAAGGATGTACATGTTTACGAAACGTATTGTATACCAAGCAGGTTATGAAATGTGTACCTTACTATGTTTGACTGCCCTAAAGCCTAGCTTACACACGTTTTAAGATATACATGATGTACCATATCTCTCGATACCTTAAAGAAAAATTTGTAAAAATATACATACTTGGCTGTCATGTATGAGCTCCTGTAGGGTCTTATGGCAAGATGTATTGAAATATATAGATTTTAAAATTATAACTACGGTGTGTGACCGCCTTAAAAGGAAAACAGTAAAAGAAAAATATTTGATAACCAACAACGTAGGATGAGGAACAATGTCGGATTGTCGGATAAAAACGAAATATATTTATAAGCTTACCAAAACTCGTCATGGCGGCGTTACTTACCTGTGAGAAAAAATACAAAGTTATTTAATATGTTTGACATAAGGCTAATTAATATTTTGACAGAGACGTATATATTTTTTTTTAAATAAAATCAATATAAACCGCTTGTATCTGCAGTGATGTGTGGTCATATTTTTTTATTTTTTTCGGATAACAATGTTGAGCCCATGGATAAAGTTGTTCAGTTTGATGTTCTGATCACACCTTTCTGATACACGCTGGATAAGCAGCAGTACCGGTGGAAATAGCATCTTCCACAAAAATACAATGACTGCTATTCTTTGTCTGACCAGTGCCTAAATGCCTATAACTCCAGAACCGCTTATGCAAAGTAAGTAACTCTTTTTTTTATTTCATAGATATATTTCAGACCTCGACATTATCACCAAGTTATTAGCACCGCCACTTCAACCGGTTCTGTGCTTCTCGCATTCAGCGGATTCCTGCAGCCTTCACCAGGTCATCGGTCCACCTTGTGGGTGGCCTTCCAACGCTACGTCTTCCAGTACGTGGTCGCCACTCCAGAACCTTCCGGCCCCATCGGCCATGGTGGCTTTATTACCACTGAATACACTTTGTATCATTTTTTCGGACAAAATAAAGACGCGTCAAGGGTGAAGGCGCCACTGACAAGATTGTCTGACTGAGTTAGCTTATCTACCACCCCCGTCTCACCGCTCACATACCTCAGACGGTGACTAACAGTCGCGCACGGACTATAGTAAGACCAGAGAAGCATATCACAAAATGAAGGAGGCGTGTACACCGCAGTGGGTGAAATAAGGCTTTTAATGATGCTGTGGCGGCATCTACATCGCCACATGCGAATTACGCATCAAAGACCTGACGTCACACAAAAATCCTGACGTCACGTAGATCCTGCATCGCGCAATTAGAGTTTACCGCGCGATGGAGATGTTATATACAAGAATCCAACTTCAATGGTTGGGCAGTTGCCCGCCAGACACAACAACCGTCTGGTCAGAGGATTCTCCCTTTTCTATGGTGTATGAGTGAACTTTACACCCTGTTCCTCATACCCCTAAAATGCTGATGAACATGTACATATTTCAGTTATGATAAATTTTAATTTTAAGAGTAGATCCTGTTTACCCACTAGTGCTGTCTCATTTTATTTTCCTAATATATTCCAATCCATATTACTGAAAAAGTAATGAATATTTTCTCAAGTTGAGGAAGGTCCTTGATCCCGCTCACTTAAGCACGGAAGGATCTCGAAACTTTCGACAAGCTCTCGACTTCGTACATACTTATGCGTAATTTGTTTACAGTATAATTCCGAATAATTCCGGGTTCCTGGAAATATGACAAGTATTTTATGTGTTGAATATTGGATATGTTTTTTGAATGTTATGTTCCATTCCATTACAACGAAAATACTTCTAGAAAGAAACACTGACAGTTGGATCAGTCCACAAGCCGACCACAACTATGTTGGGATCAGCTTCCAGTTTAACCGGATGCAGCTGAATACCAGTATTTTATATGGAGCGACTGCCTTTCTGACCTCCTCAACCCAGTAACTGGGTATACGATACCGGTTAAGTAATAACAGCCGCACGGGTCGATCCATCAGGTTAAGCTACGCTTGCCGGGGTTGGTCCGTGTATAGTTGACCTTCTAGACATACCGAAACTCCTCTTTACCTTGCTGGCTGTCAGTCGTGGATCTTTGACAGTCGTTACGGGTCATCAGAAGTCTGAAAGTCTGACAACCAGTCTTACCAAGGGGTATCATGTTACCCAGTTACTGGGTTGTGGATGTCAGATAGGCAGTGGGTACATGTAAAATCCTGGTATGCAGCTGCATACGGTTAGACTGGAAGCCGATCATCCAAAGCTGGGAATAGGCTAGGCAAATTTATTGCTACACGTCATGTAAATTGGGCTTAGTTTATCCAGCGTAGCAAACACTTACATACGTAACCATTACACGAACCAAATCTATCCGTAACCATTTCAACAAATACATCAAACTGCCTATAACTTTCAAACACGAATTTCAAGCCTTCCTTGAAGGTTTACAGCCGACCTTAGAGAATATGCCATAAACATTCCTATATCAGGGCAGGATCGTTTGCACGCAATCAAACAGGGCAGCTAGCAATAGTTCTGTTCGTCTCCTAGATTTGATAGCGCGATAGATGACCGATCCCTCAAAAGGTCGAGCCCTTGGGCTATAAAACAAAAACTTATACAGTATATACGAGGAAGGGTTCCGTATATTTTGTATTTAAGTTTATGTTGGGTTTAGTCAATGGTGTGCGCGGGATGTGTAGTGAAATGTGCCACTGTTTCCTGGAGTTGATGTGACGGATGATTCGTTTTTAGGGTTCCGTACCCAAAGGGTAAAACGGGACCCTATTACTAAGACTGCGCTGTCCGTCCGTCTGTCTGTCTGTCTGTCCGTCTGTCACCAGACTGTATCTCATGAACCGTGATAGTTAGACAGTTGAAATTTTAACAGATGATGTATTTCTATTGCCGCTATAACAACAAATACTAAAAAACAGAATAAAATAATAATATTAAGGGGGCTCCCATACAACATACGTGATTTTTTTCCATTTTTATAGATAATGGTACGGAACTCTTCGTGTGTGAGTCCGCCTCGCAATTGGCCGTTTTTTTTTTAAATTTTTATATTACATTTACGAATATTCGTCACAATTAAATGCAAACGGTACTCTGGTGAGTACCGTTTGCATTTAACTGTCGCGAATATTCGCATGAAAACCAAGCTTGAAAGAAAGAAAGAAAATAGATGTATTTAGCATAAACTACGGGGTGAACACAACATAACTACAAGTAAAAAAAAGACAAAATATAAAAAAACTGGTCAAGTGCGAGTCGGACTCGCGCACGAAGGGTTCCGTTTAGGGGTATGAGGAACAGGGTGTAAAGTTCACTCATCCACCATAGAAAAGGGAGGATCCTCCTACCAGACGGGTGTTGTGTCTGGCGGGCAACTGCCCAATGATTGATATTGGATTTTTGTATATATGTTCACTGCACGGTAAACTCTAATTGCGCGATGCAGGATTTTTGTGACGTCAGGATTTTTGTGTGACGTCAGGTCTTTGATGCGTAGTTTGAATGTGGCGATGTAGGTACCGCCACATCACTCCCCTCCGGAGACCGAAGGTCGATAGTGGGCTGAGTCTTGTATCTTGCGATGCTTGCCAGTGCCAGTTGTGGTTCCAGTGAGTCGGAACCGGGTGCCGCATTGTTCGCAGTGGGTCGGAACTGTTTGCGGCGATTGTGGTGATTGAGTTGATTGAGTTGATTGAGTTGATTGAGTTGATTGAGGTGATTCCCCAGTGGGTCGGGGTGATGAGGATGCGGGTGATGACCAGGAATGCGCGTTCGCTGCATGCTGGTGGTCAGGATACCCGCTGACGCCTCGGGTGTTGGCTTGGCTGTGTGACTCGCCTCACTGAAAGCTTGCGGGAGTGATGATGATGACGTCACGCTGGAGTAGTTGCACGAAGGCTGCGTTGACGTTCATATTCGGGGTCACCATTTTAGGGGTATGAGGAACAGGGTGTAAAGTTCACTCATCCACCATAGAAAAGGGAGGATCCTCCTACCAGACGGGTGTTGTGTCTGGCGGGCAACTGCCCAATGATTGATATTGGATTTTTGTATATATGTTCACTGCACGGTAAACTCTAATTGCGCGATGCAGGATTTTTGTGACGTCAGGATTTTTGTGTGACGTCAGGTCTTTGATGCGTAGTTTGAATGTGGCGATGTAGGTACCGCCACATTATCTATCTTTTACTGAAAAGTAACTTAGTATCGTCACCAAATCGATATACTCTACTATTTATTCTCAATTCCCAGGCATAGACTTCTATTTACACCTATACAAAAGGGTCTCAATCCCGACTTCCAATACGCAGGCCCTAACTACAGCCTAGGAACCTAGGTAATCATAGAGTCACGTTTGGTTTGCCTGGATTTTGGGTCTCTACCGTACACTAAACAAAAGAGCTTTGTGTTCGTATTATAGGACTTTTTGTTAGTACATATTACATGTCTAGCCAGTTCTGTTTGCTAGAAATGATTCTGAAAAATAGGGTATTTCATAATCTGATAATGTTAGGTATCTCAGTAGAATATAGTGTAGTGGCTCTGTCATTCTTGGCTATTGAATTAAGTTGTGGTGGCATCTACAACGCCATAAGCGAACTACGCATCACACTGACGTCATGCAAAAATCCTGCATCGCGCAAGCTGGGTCTACCGCGCGACGAGTATATTCAACGTCCCGCAGTTGCCCACCACCAGACACAACACCCATCTGGTCGGTGGATGCTCCCTTTTCTATAGAATAGAATAGAATACTTTTTATTATGTACACCATAAAAAATACAGATCCATCCATCCATCCATCCATCTTTCTATGAAGGATGAGTGAACTTTACACCCTGTTCCTCATACCTCTAAACTATAGCTCCATAGTGTCACAGAATCCGGCAGTACCTACACTGAAAATATTACTCGTAAAAATGACTAAGATATACCTACCTATATCCAATAATATTTAAGCAGGTACGTTTTTAAGTAGTAATTTAAAATCATAATTATAACCAAGGCTAAGAAAAAAACAAAAAAAAAAAAATTGCTGTAAAAGTTACTTGGACAGCCTATTCATCTGGCATTAAAATCCTATACTATGAAATGATTACACAATATGACTATGAATATGACAATATTTGTATAAATATAATCACGTTCTCGAAAACGGCTCTAACGATTTTGATGAAACTTGCAATATAGGTGTTTACGGGGCGAAAAATCGATCTAGCTAGGTCTCATATCGTTTTTTCTATTTTTACCGAGCGGAGCTCAGCCGTCCTACCTACCTATTTGTACACCATATTATATTATATTCATTTCACGTATTAAAACCCTTATGTTGATCATCTTCGCATCATAATAATGATTCCAAATAATATGAGTTTTAAGTCGATAATAGTTAAATTATGATTGAGCGAAAATCGCTTTTCGACAATTTCTCTATAAAAATCAAATTATTTTATTTTTCGTAAGCTTTAATTTTCTCTCTTAGATGTAAGATAATATCTTCTCTGTCAAAAGCAAATGGAGAGTTAAAAGGAAAATTGCGAACATTAGATGGAACGTGAGCATTTTTCAAATGGACTGAAATTGGTAGATATTTTCGGTATATTTTCTTAAGCCCTCGAAAATCTTATGATGACTTATGCAGCGCCTAGAATATTTAAACCCTTTTTTATTTGAACTTATGATAATTTTATGTTGAGCTATGTAGAATCATCTTGTCAACTCAGAAATGCTTGACAAACATTTTCAAACATTAAAGATTTGTTCATTTTTTAGACTGCCTCGTTGGTTTAGTGGTCGCAAACGCTACTACTGAGCATGAGATCCTGGGTTCGATTCCCGAGTTTGGGCAAAGTGGTATTGCGTTTTTCCATCTGGAATTTCTCAGTAGCAGCCCGGCGTATGAATTTGTGCTTGGTAGATGGCAATAGGCTCGAAATGTGGGTGTTGTTTTAATAGTTATTCTGTTATTCTGGGCGAAGACAAATCCAAAAAATCAAAGATCATCCAAATCGGTCCCGCAGTTCTCGAGTTATATGAGCTTGAACAAACCCGACTTTGTTTTATATATATAAGAAAGATAGAAGAGTAACGTACATCGCAATAACGTACTTTCGTTGTAACGTTTTTCTTATTAGACCACCAAGAAACATAAAGAAACAAAGAATCGAATGACAACAACCAAACAAATTCAACAAGTACAGCTTCTAACAAATAACCATTTCCATACAACAAAATAGAAACAACATTACATGAAAACACGACAAAAATAAAAGACTCCACATCTCTACGTGAACTTAGTAACCCGACAATATTGTACGCATGGCCACATATCAAGCCATAATGTCCAGTATAAGCTGACCTCCCACTGTATAAAAAGCCGATAAATATATAATAAACTAGCTGATGCCCGCGGCTTCGTGGATGTCGGTTATTATAAACTAAAACCTTCCTCGAGAACCACTCTATCCATTGGTAAAAACAGCATGAAAATCGGTGAAATAGTTTTTGAGTTTATTGCGAACAGGACGACAGACAGACGCGGCGGAGAACTTTGTTTTATAATATGTAAGGATAATACCAGCCTATCACTGCCCCAAGACAGGGCAAACGTCTCTTCTCATACAGAGAAGGCACTATCATTGATCAACACCCTTGTTCAAGGCGGGTTGCGATTTTAGACTTAAATAATAACTATAGGTCCAGGTTACCTCACGATGCCCACAAAGGATGTAAAAATAAAAAGAAATATCGTTAACTCTGCACAAACAAAACGTACATTACAAAAAAAACGCACATACAGAGCAGCCAAAAGCCTCATATTCAAGCAAAAGTAAGTTTGTCAATTTAGTCTATTGCTTGATGTCCGGGCCAATCACAATACACATAAATGACGATTAACGAAGCTAAGAGTCTTTGTACTAGACTGTACCTGGGAACCTTCTGGTTACGAAGATGTACCTGGGAACCTTCTGGTTACGAAGATATTGGCGGACAAATTACTAACTCTTTCTGTTTTTTTTTTTTACGAATACTAGTTTTAAATGTTATATAACTTTAAATACATCCCCGACTCTTGTACACGTTACATTGCGAGTCATTAGTAAATTGCGATTTCTCTCACCAAAAATAAAAGTCGCATGCAAATATTTTTGTACAATGTTACGATGGGTCTTCTTACACCATGACTCGATCAATCGACCAAACGTCGTTCCCCCGTTTCTCTTCGGTCCAATTCTGTCTCCGCATTTCCTATTTTTCTGTGTACTTCGTAATTGGCGTAATTTTTAGATTAATAATAATGTTGTACTTACTGTCAGCTGTGAAACTGCCTTATATTAAAAAAAAAACATTTTTTATAGCTTATTTCGTTTCTAATACATAAGTGTTACTATTCTGTATCAGATTTTTTTGCAGATAAACTGTATTCACGCTTGTTTATTTTATTTTTAGTATAGAATTGGGGTCACCGATTGGAAATGTATTTTTTGTAAGTGCAAAATATTCGCAATTATAACAACGACATTTTTAATTATAATTCCATACGGCTTTTAAACCCGTGATGGTTTATGTGGTATATTTAAAATGGAAAAAAATTATGAAAAAAAAAATTGTCTTCGCAAATGGTAGAATAAAAAAGAAACCATATTATCAATTATTTTTTGTAATAACTTTCCCGAATAAGCTACCTTTTATGCAAATAACCATAATATTATATTAATAATAACCATAATATAATATTATATATTAATATTCTATTCGATGTCAGCTTAGACTGGTTTTTACACCTGGATATGTCACTGTGTGTATGAGTATTCGGAACTCCGTATTGGTTGTAACAAGGTTACTCAACCTGTCCTACGTCCCGATATAATTATGTTGATAGAGACTACAAATAAAACAAAAGTTCTGCCGTTAAGTTTCGAGGAGTAGAGTACTTTGTTGATATCGAGTTTGTGTAGAGTAGGATATAGATAGGACATTACATCGCATGCTTGAGTATTTTATTTGTTACATATAGATCTCCCGGCGCTTGGCTTTAAAAAAAGAATTATTGACTTCAGGATGTTATGTTTCAGGATATTTAAACTAGGAACGCGAGAGACCCATAAGCTACGATGGTTGAACATAGACTGAGCTGAACAAAAATAGCGTATGAAGCCGTCGGGTAGATTATTAACTGTGGGCGCCGACGAGTCAACTCCTTCAAGTTCGCGCTTTGCTCGAAATGAAATGAAATTGTTTATTCTGTAAATAGGATATCGGAATCACTTTTACATGTCATATTAAAAATTAAAAATAAAATAAGCTAGATGAGGTCGGCGTTTCCTATCTGACGACTCTGAGAAGAAAGGCCGAAACAAACTCAGAGGTCGCAGTCTCTTTTAAGGTCCAGACATAATCTTGGTCAGGCCATATGAGGACCATGTAGATAATATCTGAAATGGTCTTTTGAGGAAAGAACCACACAGATTTGAGTGGGCCTGTCCAGTCAGTGCAAGCATTTGTCAGTAACCGAGGAGCTCAACTCAGAGCTTTAGGAGCTCAACGACTCGACGAACAATACCAACGAAAGGACATTTGGGTAGGCCGCATAAAGTACTCAAACTGCCAGAACATCATTAAAACTGAGAAAGTGGAGCAAAACAATAAAAAAACAAAATAAAATTATCCACATAGTCCCCACATTCACAATAATTAAAATAAAGTAATACCTTACAAACTAATAATTTCATTTTGTATAAAATATTCAACAATGTCAATTTGTATTTATATAAAACTGGTATATTTTAATGATTTTACATAATAATCAAAATGGCAAGGTTTTATCAAGGCTTAGCAGAGCGAGCAGCTCAATCCCATGCTTTTTTGTCTTCAAACATCTTCGTGACATCGTCTATAGATTTATAATGTTCCTATAGGAACTTCAACCCTTCAGGGTTTGTTTTGTAATGCATACGACTTAGCATGATCTATTTTCATCTCATTGTCATTGTTATAAAATACTACGCTGTTGGTGACACCTGAAGGAGAAGAATGTGTTGCTGTTTCATAGCCACCACAACTATATTTCCAGACAGGAATATTTTCTTGTGTTTTGCTTGTCAGTTAAATTTTTTGTTCAAGTCGGGTACTGTTCTTATTTTTTACCCGACTACGGCGAAGAAAAAAGGAGGGTTATGATTTTGACCGGTATGTATATATGTATGTATGTATGTATGTATGTAAGTATGTTCATCTGTTCCATCCTATCTTCAAAACCACTTATCACAATTTGACAAATGAGGTATCGTTGGAAGGGTCTTGATCGTCCGCTGGTTATAGGCTATGAGACGTCCCATTAAATTAAAAATGGCGCCCTCTAGACAATATAAAGTCAGGGAATAAAAAATAAAAAATTGTTTAATCGTACCATTTTGGGTATCAAATGAAAGGGCTTAATGAGCACATTTCAAATATATATATTATAACCCAAAAAGAATTTAAAAAAAATTAAAGTAATAAAAACTAAAACCCAAAAAGGCACTACAGACAGACAAATTAAAAATCCGGAGTCACACGTAATCTGTTCGATTTATGCCCTAACACGTGTGACTCCGGATTTTTTATTTGTCTTTCTGTGGTGTCTTGTTTATACCTTTTTGTTTGTAGTTGGGTTTTAGTTTTTATTACTTTAATTTTTTATCTTATCTACTATCAAGTATGCAACATTCCCAGTTTATTCCATAAGTCTAACAGAGAGTAAAAATTGCTGTATTTTTTCTCCTCAAAAATACAGCCAAAATACAGGAAATATTTGCATTTACCCTATCATAACCAAATCTCTTCCCCACTTAAAGCTCCGACTCCAAGGCGTCACTCGTCAGCCAAGTATTTAGAGTTAATCTACATCGCGTAATGAACTAGTTATCCGAGCCATCGCATTAAATAATTACGTCCCACCGATCAAATCAGATTACCTACAAGTTCTCGGGAAATGTGTAGCCATATAGGTAGGTAATTAACTTCGGTAGTTATGTAAACTGAGCTCAAATTCAGACTTCGGGATGCTACTGAGACATTCTTGATGGAAAATCCCGATAAGATTTTGCACAACCTTAGAACGGGAGTCAGTCTATTGACATTATTATTTACTAGCTGCGCCCCGCGGTTTCACCCACGTAAGTCTCGATCTCGTGGGAATATCGGGATAAAATCCTACCCCTACAAAGTCTACCCCTGTGCCAAATTTTATCCAAATACGTCCGGCCATTTTAGCTTGAAAGCAAAAAGGCTCTTACATACTGGGGCGATTCGTCGAGCGACGCGACGCCGTCGCATTGTTTGCCGTGAGAAATTGTTTTGTTAAAATTCGCGTCGCGCGATGAATCGCCCCATATGTAAGAGCCTTAACAAACAAAAAAACATAGTCATCCTAACTATCCTTACATATTATAAAACAAAATCCTCCGCCGCGTCTATCTGTCGTTCTGTACGGGATAAACTCAAAAACTACTGCACCGATTTTCATGTTGTTTTCACCAATGGATAGAGTGGTTCTCGAGTAAGGATTTAGTATATAATAACCGACATTCACGCGGGCGAAGTCGCGGGTATCAGGTAGTATAATATATTAAACTGCCCGCTGATTAGCCTGCTTGGACCCTAGACAAATAGAGAGACTAACATTTAAAACTTTTTTTTGTTGTTATAAGTACCGTACTTATGTACTTTCATATGCATTTAGTAAAAAGGTGCTATTTTGAAATTACAAACAGCCACTTCAATTTTATTTATTTGTTTAGATAATTATCAAATTGATGACATTGAATTGATTGTATAATTATCAGTTGCCTCAAAAACGGTGAAGGAAAATCTCGTGAGGAAACCGGCTTGTCTGAGAGATATTTCTCGATGGCATGTGAAGCCAAGTCAGAGGCCCATGAGCGGCGGCTTTAAAACTCTGACACAAGGTTAGTCACTAACCACACGAAAAGAAGAAGAACGAAATTCTTATGTTCTTAAATCGCTTTTAATTCTGTTTTAATATTTTTATTATCATTGTTATTTATTGTACCTACTTATAAGACTGGATTAATTGGTCAATTTAATACCAGCTTCGGTTAATAAAATAATAAAGCGGAAACGGTATGAATTTATCTCTGGGCTCAGTCTGTGGCATTAAATATTTGATTACGTATGATTATTAATTATTCAATCAATCTGCCTAGCCTTTTCCCAACTGTGTTGGGGTCGGCTTCCAGTATAACCGGATGCAGCTGAATACTAGTATTTTACATGGAGCGACTGCCTATCTGACCTCCACATCCCAGTAACTGGGTAATACGATACCCCTGGGTAAGACTGGTTGTCAGACTTTCGGGCTTCTGACGACCCGTAACGACTGTCAAAGACCCACGAATGACAGCCGAGACCAACGGCTTAACGTGCTTTCTGAGGCACGGAAGAGCTCGATACGTAAAGATGGTCACCCATCCACGGACCAACCCCGGCAAGCGTAGCTTAACCTGATGGATCGACCCGTGCGGCTGTTATTACTTAGCCACGAGCTCCTCCTTGGTTATTAATTATTCAATGATGTTAAATATGTACCTATGAAGTGTTTATGTGTAGTTGGGGAATGCGCTGGAACCGATCGAAATGACGGTGCTTGGGGGAGGCATATGTCCAGCAGTGGACGTCTTTCGGCTGAAATGATGATGATGATGATAATGAAGTGTTATTGGGCCGACGATTTTTTTAGAGTCACTGTAATTTTAATGATTATTCACCCCCAGCGCCAGACGTTAGTAGGTACACATTTTATAAGCCAGTAAAGAAATTATTATTATATAAAATAAAATAAAACTTCTTAAAATAAAATTATATTAGTCCACTTTCTTTCAAAAAATATTCTGGGCGGAGCGGGAGGGCGTGTCAGACTATTACTGACTAAAACCCACCCGTGTTCCTTCAGTTGCCTGTTGCCAAGGGCCCCGGTATTCCTTTCGGACTTTCCCGCAACCCGGGCAGGCTCAGTAACAAAAAAAACTAAGCTATAAAAATCGAAAGAAATACAAAAGTAAAAAAAAAAACATGGAATCGTTATCGACATAGGTACAAAACACTGCCACATCTACAAAAACCCGCTCCAAAAAATACTTAATCTTTGTCGCTAAAGGCAAAGAAGTTCTGGTCAAGTTTCTTCGTTTATTTGCTAATCTATAGGTAAACAGACCCTGGGCTTGGAGGCTGTATTAATAATATATTGTACTTAATTGCAAAGAACATTGTAAATCTTCCGGTGCTGAATTAGTTAAATGTTTTGGAGGATTGAATATACTTTACTCTCTCGTAAATTAAGAACCAGCATGAATTAGATGAAACTTTTATACCTAGAATAAGTACTTATTTTGATTTTTTGACAGTTTTTCCATACAAAAAGTTGTCAAACGAATAAATTAAAAAAAAACATGGATTCATTATCGACATAGGCACAAAACACTGCCACATCTACAAAAACCCGCTCCAAAAATACTTAATCTTTGTCACTCCAGGCAAAGAAGTTCTGATCAAGTTCCTTCGTTTATCTGCTAATCTATTGGTAAACAGACCCTGGGCTGGAGGCTGTATTAATAATATATTCTACTTAATTGCAAAGAACTATTGTAAATCTTCCGGTGCTGAATTAGTTAAATGTTTTGGTGGATTGAATATACTTTACTCACTCGTAAATTAAGAACCAGCATGAATTAAATATATTATTAAATATATAATTATAAAATATTTTTCTTTCTTTTTTTCTAATTAGATCAAACTTTTATACTTAGAATAAGTACTTATTTTGATTTTTTGATAGTTATTCCATACAAAAATTAGTCAAACGAAAAAATATTAGACTCAGGTAAAATCTATCCATAATATTATAATGTAGATCACCCACCCCAGTCTTACCAAGGGGTATCGTGTTACCCAGTAACTGGGTTAAGTTTAATTCACACATCAGTGAAGCCATCGTTCCGACACAGTACCGGCACAGTGCAAAATATTCTTTCATATTCTCATGTTGGTGTCGGCACTGACACTGAGACACTGACACTGACAAGTGGGGATGCGTTTATAGAGAATGTATGAAAGAATATTTTGCACTGTCCGGTACTGTGTCGGTACTGTGTCGGAACGGTGGCTTCAGTGATATGTGTGAATCGACCTTAATGGAGGTCAGATAGGCAGTAATGCTCCATGTACAACAACCATCCATGCACAACTCGTAAGTCGCGGCCATTACCACTAGGCCACCACGGCTCTCATTCTTCTAAGTCTAACCAAAGTATGTTAACTCTCTCCACCGCAGCTTACTAACAGGAGGATAACTACAGCGTATGAAGGGTTAACCATCAAATATTCAGCGGCCGGCAGTATGGTGGATGGTCACTTTTCATCCGGTTACATTACCCGTGTAATCGTACCGGTTATTGACTGCGAATTTTTTGGTAAAAATGTTATCAAAGTGTTGTTTTATCAAAGTGCATTTCCTTGTCTTTAAGTTTTATTATTTCTTTGTAATCTAGCACATAATGGTGGAATCCCACGATCGGCAATGTTGCAGATGGACTCGCATGTGAGACGACCACAGACCGCCACGCACCACGCACCGAGGCGCTTCCGATGTGTGCGATACCCCGCTCGTACACCTTCCCACGGTCCGTCGTCCGGGCTCGTTGGTGTCCGTCAGCAAAATCACCGATCGCCGAATCTCGGCATTACACGTATAGACAGACGCCTTATGCCGAGATCCGACGATCGGCGGTGCGTGGCTGTCTGTGGTCGTCTGCCGTGCGTGTCCGTCTGCAATATTGCCGATCGTGGCATTCCACCATTATACCGAAATCCCACGATCGGCGATTTTGCGAACGGACACCGACGAGCCCGGACGACGGACCGTGGGAAGGTGTACGTGCGGGGTATCGCAGATATCGGAAGTTCCTCGGTGCGCGGTGCGTGGCGGTCTGTGGTCGTCTGCCGTGCGTGTCCGTCCGCAATATGGCGCACCGTCGGACTTCGGCATTAGAAGGACTTAAAGTAACCTTACTGGTGATGTTCTACAGAAAGATCCGGGACACCTGACCTTTCTGAAGGCCATCACTATATTATTATTAAGTCCTCCTAGGGCATCTCTTCCCAGCGTTTCCACTCACACCTGCCTTGTAAATACCTTTTGTTACAATAATAAGGAACTAACCTGAGAAAAAATAATAAAAACACCAAGTTAATAATAATATACGGCTCGCATTGTGAGAAGCCTTCTGTATCTGCATTCCTCACTACCGGTAGCTTAGTATTTTAGCATAAAAAAGAGTTTTTTTATTTTTATATTTTTATATAGGGCATCTCGAAATCGATTTCTGCAATCTTTACTTCTTAACCTGTGGCTGCCTTAACCTTCTACACTCAAAGCCTCCAGCCAGGGGCATAAACTATTCTAATTATTAAAATTAAGTGAGCACTCGCTAAGGGCACCCCCTGTGGGGTACGAACCTCGGCTTAGGGCGTCACTGACGGGAGGACAGCAAGATGGGACAGGCTGGATCATTAAAATATCATCATTATTATTATCTGGGGAATATAAAGCTACGTGCTCAGCTGCGGCGCGGGCTGGCACTACTTCATCGGACAAAAGACGGGAGGACGAATTTATTTGGGGTCGCGAACGCGGATTGCCTCTTCGGCGAGGTCGGAATGACATAATAAAGAGTACTCTATTCTATGGTTTTATGTCGACGGTTGCCGCCGACGCGCCTAAAAGGGATGATGGCAAAAAAAAAAAACAATCGGATGTATATTTTTTTTTTTACAGCTACAGTCAAGCTATAATTTGCAGTTCATGCTGATCTCGCATTGTATAGGATTTCCGTACAATGTGAGGTCAGCTTATAGTGGAAATGTATAGCTTGATCTGTAGCCGTGTGTACACACATATTAAACAAACAAGAAGAAAAGAGAATAAAACGTACAAAAACAAATAAAAAATATTGGACAATTATTTCTCTTTTTTTACGTAATCATACTCATACACTGAGTTAAAAAGTGGCATGACGTCACTGGTCGGTAGATTTTATACTGATTTATGACGTAGCGAGCCCCCACTTCCTAACTTGAATGCGTATTATCTAAATATTTTTTTATTAATATGATAAAGCAAAAATACGTTTCTTATAAAAAAAAATAAAAAAAAAATGCACAATTTTTTTTTTTCCCAGACAACATCCCTAATGCTGCCGTCGACAACGTGCTGCTCGTGTACATGAGCACAAAATACATACTGATACAAAAAGGATACTCTATGGTTTGTTTCGTGACGCGAAGTATGGAAAACATTTTAGCTTTTTATGAGTAGGTCATTTCCAAGGAAGTTATTCCCAGAGGTGTAAATACGACCATCTTAAAGATGTAAAGGGTTGATCCGAATATAGTAGCAGTAATGTATTTATTATGGACTTACTTTCTTCCTACAATTTTTTATGACTTCCCTCGGTGTTTGGTTCGATTCCCGGGTCGGGCAAAGTGTTGGCAAAATGCGGTTTTACCATTAGTACACCTCTGCCTTACCCTGTGGTGAATACAGGCGTGATGTTATGTTACGTCATGTTATTTTTTTTTCATATCTTTTACGATTCGAAGAAAAATACAAGAAACAAGATTTTGTGAAGGTGTGCAAATAATCGGATATGAATGAATGAAATTAATAACGAAGGCTTTCATTATTAAAGTACCAACAATACCTAGATTTTCATAGGTGCCGAGTCAAAATATTAATTAAAACCTTCAAACCTTTGCCATTAATTCTTGGAGACTTTCAAAATTCGACATTCAATATTAATCTAAAGACCTTTTATACATCAAAAAGCGTGAATATAAACTCAAAAGCGCGTAGACTTGTTATTGAGATAAGAGAAAACAATGAGACTCATCAACGCATGCGCGGACTACTACGGCGTAGTCGCGTAGCATCTCGTAGCGCTACGTTTTTACTACGCACCGTAGCCGCGTAGTAACCAAAAGTAGTTTTATTGAAATAAATACTGTATTTACTTGGGATGAAAGTTTGAAATTACGTGTGGGATAGTTTACCTTCCCCGATACGGTGTTTAATAAAAAAGTTTTAATTGAATTTATACTTTATTGGTTTAGGATAAGGGTCAAAATTGGTAGTCATGATTTTATCGTTCTTTTGTAGATCGTTTGAAAAGTTACGGCTAATCATAAATTATTTAAGTACAAGTTTTTAGATGGTTTCAGTTAACATCAGTCAATTTCGACATTATAGGTTTGATTTTGCTTGAGATATAGGTAATTTGATCGGTCTTCTGACTATTCGTAAAACTGTCAAAGATCGATGAATGATAGCCGGGACCAACAGCTTAACGTGCTTTCCGAGGCACGTAGGATTCTCCGTATGTAATGTATGGTCACCCATCCACGGACTGACCTCGGTAAGTGTAGATTAACCTTTGATCGACCCATGCGGCTGTTATTACTTAGCCACGAGCTAATGTAAGACTACACATAATCATTTCCTTCAAGTCCAATAACTTATAGTGCGTTAACGTCAATCCGTAAAGGCACCTTCACACGTGCCCGCAAGTATTCGCACGTCAACGAACCAATACGCACATAATCGTACGTATCCGCAGCGTACGCCACTCAGCGTTACCCACGTAATATGAAACATCGTAAAAATGTTTATGTCCTGAGGATAAGGGTCAAATCCTTTAGTATAGAATTATTATGTTTTGGCTCCATAAGGTCTTAGCTAAATGTATGGAAAATGTACGTAAATATAGGCTTTGATGAGTGGACCATCATCTTAGTTATCTATACTTTAATAATAATATTTAAAAGAGGAAAGATTTTTTTGTTTATTTGTTTGTACCGAATAGGCTCCGAAACTAGTGGGCCGATTTTTAATTTTTTTTTACCAATAGTACGCTAAATTATTATGAAGTAACATAGGTAACAATTTATTTAAAAAAAAAAAATATAGGTCCTTCAGAAAATTGCAATAATGTAACCCAAAGTAGCAAAATTTTGCCTATAAACGTGCGCTGAGAACGTGGAAAGACAAGTGTGACTAGTGTGCGTGTACAGAGTGTTTTTTTTCCGTATCAATTTAATATTTTTTGAAAATATTTTATTATAAAAAAAACCTCTTTTTTATTGTAATTTTTTTTTTGCATGTATAGAAGCTGTACTATTGCAGGTTAGCGGGAACGTCCTTCGTTAGATAACATACTTTATATAGGGTGGTATTTTAAACATATTTCCTTACACAACTTACGCATTAAACACTCCAAGGATTATATAACGATGTAACTTTACACTTAAAAAAAAAAATTGAGAGCCATAAAAATTCAACTCGGAAATTCGCAGGTTCGAAAACGGCTCTTTAATGTTTTTCTCAGAAGGAAGTACACAATTTATCACTAGGACCATACGGATAGAAGGAAAATGTCACCAGAAAACCCGGAAATAAGATCTAATGTAATCTCACTGATAAGGGTACTGTGTTATAGGATAGGTATTGTTTTGTTTTGGATACCTGTGTATACAGTTAAACCAAAAAGGTGTGGCGGTATCTACATCGCCACATGCGAACTACGCATCAATGATCAAAGACCTGACGTCACACAAAAATCCTGACGTCACATAAATCCTGCATCGCGCAATTAAAGTTTACCGTGCAGTGGACATATATACAAGAACCCGACATCAATCGTTGGGCAGTTGCCCGCCAGACACAACACCCGTCTGGTCGGAGGATCCACCCTTTTCTATGGTGGATGAGTGTGTGGCGGTATCTACATCGCCACATTCGAACTACGCATCAAAGACCTGACGACACACAAAAATCCTGACGTCACAAAGATCCTGCATCGCGCAATTAGAGTTTACCGTGCAGTGAACATATATATAAAAATCCAATATCAATCATTGGGCAGTTCCCCGCCAGACACAACACCCGTCTGGTCGGAGGATCCTCCCTTTTCTATGGTGGATGAGTGAACTTTACACCCTGTTCCTCATACCCCTAAAAGTGAACTTTACACCCTGTTCCTCATACCCCTAAAAAGGTATGTGCTTTATTTCCGAATTATCACGAGCGTCGTGCCAGAAAGTAACCTCACACAGGCAGTAAGTTCAAAATTGACCATTACAAACGACCAAATAGTCAAGATGGCGTGTTGCGAAATCTGTGATCAAAATGGTATTCGTAACTCGTAATATTTGTAAAAAAAACCGGCCAAGTGCGAGTCGGACTCGCGCACGAAGGGTTCCGTACCATCTATAAAAACGGCAAATAAAACACGTTTGTTGTATAGGAGCCCCCTTAAATATTATTTATTTTATTCTGTTTTTTTGTATTTGTTGTTATAGCGGCAACAGAAATACATCATCTGAAAATTTCAACTGTCTAGCTATCACGGTTCATGAAATACAGCCTGGTGACAGACGGACAGACAGCGGAGCCTTAGTAATAGGGTCCCGTTTTACCCTTTGGGTACGGTACCCCAAAAATTGTTATTTTTTTTCAATTCGATTAATAACTTCACGCTACTATTGAAGAAGATCGCGATGATCATGGTTTTATGACAGTCCATAACGAGCTTGCTGTATTTTAATTAAATAATGAATATCAACGAGACGAATAATCTATCAGGTTCCTCTTTCTAGAGCCCTGACCACCGGCAGTTTTGACCCTCATCCCGATGCGCTTAAATTCTTTATATTTTTAAAGGTTTTTATAAAAAAAAATTAATAATATAAATAATATGTATTCAAAATGAAATAAAGAAAAACGAATATATCTCGATACTCGTCTCAGCCCCGTTTCTTGAGTGTTACGGTTTGGGCAAGCTGAATGTCGTAAACTCCGGCCCGATACTGCAGTTCAAACCACAATGCCGATAAATAGAGAATGTCCACTGTCTGATACTCTATATTGAAGGGCGTTTTACTTTTTTTTTTACTATTGACTTACTGTGATGTTATTATGTATGGAATCTGGGAGAACTATACTCCATTTGAAATAAGATTAGACATCCAAATAAGCCTTTTTTACAGTCCGTTCAACTGATTTTGACTTCTATTGCGTTGGTGGCATGACAAATGGCAGCTGCAGTAGACAGTTGGTATTGTGTAAGCTTTTTTGCTTTTAATGCAATCCTTATGCATACGGGTATAGAAGTCAAAATCGGTTGAAGGGACTGTAAAAAGGTTTGTTTAAATGTCTAATCTTATTTCAAATGTAGTATAGGTAAGTTATAATTAAATTAATAAAAACATTTTTTTCTTTATGTTCTGATAAATATGTCATGACCTCTAATCGCGTACGTTCTTGAGATAAGTATAGACTCTCAATGTAAATAATTTAACTTCTTAAGTGTCGCGTGATACCCCATAGGTATCATAAAAAAAAGCGCCCGAAATGTCGATGGCACCTATGGGGTATCACGCAACAATTGTTGCCATTGGTTGATGATTTTTAACGTTTATTTGCACTTGCAACACGATCTGGCTGTATCATTTGAATAATCGATTAATAATCTACCGATTTTAGTAACAATTTCTTGGTAACACCACTAAGAACGGACAAAAACTTAACAATAAAAATGTATCTGTGGTAGTGAGACGCGAGGACGCCATATTGGCAAAATTCGTCAAGTGTCAAGTGTTGTTTACGTGTGTTCGCAACAGAATAAAAGAAGAAAACGGTGAGTAATCTTATAAGAATTTTATACAGAATTACTGAGAAATAAGTGTAGATTTTGTATTGAGTGTTAGTTTATTGAAAAGTGATAAATATATCAGTGAAAAAGTAACGAAAGTTTGGTAGTAAACAATTTTGTCGCTGTCGCTGCCGTGTTTAGTAATGTTTTTATGATAAATATTCTTGTATACTGTTTGAAATACACATAAGTAGCTAGCATAATAATCTACGAACATAATTTTGCTAATAGCTAACGATATTATTGCGAATTGTTATCGTAATCGTATTTCCAATTCGGCGATTCCCCCGTACCATGACACAGCGCTCATAGTAGGCGAGACCAGTACAAAAGTACTATCTGCAAATAAAATCCAACTAGATTTTTTTGTTCCAATAAGAAAGAAAGAAAGAAAGAAAAAAATAAAGATTACATTTTATTATTTCTTGCAGTTTACATAACTGACATGTGAACGAAAAATAAATGTCAAGGTTATTGTTTTTTTTTTTACCGACTTCAAAAAAGGTGGATGTCCTCAAAAAGTATGAATGTTTTTTAGGATCATGGTATTTTCCTAGGCCATTAATTTAGTAAATGATTATTTTATGGTATTTTCAGCATGGCGAGGCTGTCCTCGACCTCGGTCGCGAGTGTGACCCCCGCTCCGTGCAAAAGGGGCCCTAGACAGAGCGCCGCCCGTCGCGCTATCATCATGGGGTTCCTTGACGCTGCCCCGCGCCTTGATCTGTCCCCATCCCCACCGCGCACCGCGGTAAGTATTTTCAGTACAGCACATTACTATATATATTTAATTAGTTTCAGTGGAGTAATTTGTATTTCTTGTCTTTTCAGCCATGCTGTCCCGGTTCTAGCGACCCGTCGATACGTGTGTACCTATTACGCATTGGAATGGGCAACTGCAACTAGCTTCATCTTTCTAAGTGACCGCCTCCTTGACAATTCAAAGTGCCTGTAACTGGTTTATTTGAAATAAATGCTTTGAGTACGAGTTTTGTGTTTTATTTTATTGTAATATATTTTTTGAAAGCAACATGTGTTTTATTTCAAAATTTTCCTAGCTTTCCGTAAGTATCCCATATACTTACGAAGAGCTAGGAAAAGTTGTTGTACTAAAAACCGAGTGAGCGTGTATGCACAGAGCGAAGGTATAGTTTTGGCATGTTTCATGCCGGTTGCAGACCGAAAACTAAGCTATGCCAAGGCTAAACTAAGCTATGCCAAGCAAGCTAGGCTAAGCTAAGCTAGAAATAAATAGCGTGCACACCAACAGCTAAGCCAAAGCTCAGTCAGTGTTGCGTAGTTCAATTAGACAGAAGTCGCTCGCCATGAATATAATCGATGATGAATACGTTACACAAAAAAAGAAGATTAATACTGACGTCTACGTCGATTAATACGACGAAGAAGTCTGGATTACTTATTTCCTCCACTATTCTTTTCCATACAACATCCTTTATAATTAAGTTATGATAGTCCTTTGATTGTGTTCCATAGTATAGGAAATTGTTTTGTCAGTTTCAATAAATTGCTCCATAATCGCTACTAAACGACCGTGCGTACGACAAAGAACACTGGACAGCACTGGCGAAAGATGTGCAAAGGGTGTGCGGGGAAAGCGGGAGGGGCTTAGCTTAGCTCGTGTAGCGCGCATCGGCATACACAACTAACTTAGCTTCGCATATTTTAGTTAGCTCACATAGCTTAGTTCGCATAGTTTGCGGTCTGCACACAAGTATGGAAAACTGCGTCAGCTATGCGAACGAAGCTAAACTAACTTAGCTTAGCTCTTGGTCTGCAACCCGTATCACTGTATTGTTCGCAGCGCATGTATTGCTTTTTTATTTGCATTACTGTCACGAGAATGTCACATGATACCGCATAGGTGCATACGACTAGAGGGAATGTCTAATGCACCGCATAGGTGCATAACTGCGGTGCATTAGGGATTCTAAAATCCGACTACTATTGATACATGAAGAATTAAAAATTCTAACAGGCAAACTTTAACATGATGAATAAACACAGTAATTACCTCCACATACTTCGCTATCGCAAAAAAAAAGTATTTTTTGTGATTACAAACTTACATTTGCAGTTGGAGAATTCACCGTGACGTATATCGATATATGGGAGAACATATTTTTTAACTACAAAGTTAAGTTTGTTTTGGGTTAATTTCATCCATACAACGGAACCCTTCATTGTGGGTGGTCTGACATGCACTCGGCCGGTTTTTATTGCTTACCGTGCGTTTGCACTGGCGAAACATTTAATACAAAACATGTTGAAATCTCTAGTTCCAGTCAAAAATTGTATGGAACATTGACAGAAAGTTGAGATTTCAACATTTTTTATCTTGAATGTTTCGCCAGTGCAAACGCACGGTTAGGCATAATCGGACTGTAATGTTCCCACTGCTGGGACACAGGTCCTCCTCTCCGTGAGAGAGAGTGGGTGGGTTGGTAGATGGATTTGGGTACATACCTACATATAAGGAAAGATAGAATAATCATTTATGATGTTTTGTCCATAATAATTGTTACACAGCTGTTAGTAAATAAGTGTACCTAGGTACAAATAATGATGAATCATTATTTTCAAAAAAATCGAAATAATAATTGGGATATCTCAAACCATAAATTTAATTTCGTATATTTTTTTGAACAGGTCATTACTATTGTAATAGAACACTAATAGTGAGAATTATGCTATCTAAACTAAAGTAACATAATAAACAGAATAAAGGACATTAACAATTTATAATAAAATAACAACAAAAATCGTACTTGGAAATTATAACATACAAATATTCGCAGTTTTTTACTCTGATGCGCTGACGGTACCCCGAACCAGTATAAACCAGTTTTCGGGCCGGCTCGGCGCGCGTCGCTGCGTAATGGCCGCCGAGTTTTTTTCGTTGTGTAAACAAAAAGTTTCTTATCGCAAAGATCGTGTTACAAGTGGAATGAGGTGCTGTTATCGTGTTTATGATTAGGCCTATACATTGTGCTAACGGTGTCAAGTGTCTGTGGAGTGAATGAATGTGTGACTTCGTGTTTTTGTGTTAAGTTTTGTAAGTGTTTCGACTGAAAATAATAAAAATAAAAAGAAAATTCATCACTGCGAGAAAAGGTCAGTATATTTAGGTTATTTAAGTATATTCCTAGCTTCGTTAATTCATAATAAAGCTTGGAAGCTATAATACATGCTGTGCAAATTACTGATTCGTGATGAAATCACCATTTTTAGGAAGGCCTACCCAAAAATTAAAAAAACTTGAGACTAGTTTGACAGTTTTTTAGATTCTAGGTAAACCTAGGCCCGACGTAGTAAGGGTTAATTGTAAAATGCAATCAACAATGTCATTAGTTCGAAATGACTGCTGTTTATGTGATAATACACACACTACACTACAAAAGTACAGTCCATCAATCTGCCTAGCCTTTTCCCAACTAAGTTGGGTTCGGCTTCCAGTCTAGCCGGATGCAGCTGAATACCAGTATTTTACATGTAGCGACTGCCTATTTGATCTCCACAACCGAGTAACTGAGTAATACAATACCCGTTGGCAAGACTGGTTTTCAGACTTTCAGGCTTCTGACGACTCGTAACGACTGTCAAAGATCCTCGAATGACAGCCGGGACCAACCACTTAACGTGCTTTCCGAAGAACGGAGGAGTCTCGGTATGTAAAGATGGTCACCCATCTACGGACCAACCCCGGTAAGCGTAGCTTAACCTGATGGATCGATCCGTGCGGCTGTTATTACTTAGCCACGAGCTCCTCACGACATCTCCTCTCCTCCTCAGCACATTACGAAAGTACAGTAATGCAACAATAAAGATACGATTTAGAATTGTATGCGACCGAATGTTGACCTGTTGAAAGTGTGAGTTCCTTGCAGAAAAGTTAGCCTTTTGATTCTCTTACACTGTGGCATAAACCTGCAGTACATTCTATCAAGAATTCATTCGAAACATAAATTATTCTACTAAAAATAACGATAAGTTAGTTTTAGTTGCCAGGATAACCTTTTAACCGCAAACCCGCAAAAAGTTAGTAAAAGTCACAAAATGAAAAAGGGATTATTATTGTTTTAAACAAAAGTTTCGAATTTGGAATTCACTTTTTTTATACCCAGACACTTTATTAAGTGCCAGTAACATAGTTTGGCTATTAAAACCTCTTTACAACTAAATGATTACCAATAATGTAAAAAAATCAAAACCGCCCGTTTTTTTTGCAAAGGGGTGTACGAGTATATCCCCTTCGACCGCAGACTGGATTCATTATCATAAATATTGTACAGCTACCATCTTTTAATGGATTACTAATGACTCAGATTGACCTCTTGCATACTAATAGAACTAAACCAGCCCAACATGGTTAGAACCATATTAACTATTCAGAATCTGCAATGCCAACGAAGCAGAAGGAACTTCTTTTTTGACCCCATTTTCCTTGTAAATCTCATAATAAAGTCATTAATGTTCCAAAGTTTGCTCAACAAAGATAAAATTCGCCTGACAAAAGCAATTTAAGACTAAAAACAATAATAAATACCGCAACCCAACTATACTGAACATCCACACACGCAAACATTCATTTAGGCTCGGAAACGCGCAAAGATATATCACAATACCTAATGACAGCTAACACGAATTACACACAATTCTCAACCTTATTACCAAAACGATAAAGCTCAAACGATTAAATGAAGTGATAAACAGTTGCTGATAAAATATCGTCCTAATGCGGCAGTCTTAAAGTTCAGTTTCGTGTGTGCTGCAAGTTCCGCAGAGGTGCGCATCTAGGAAATGCAAGTAATTAGGTACTTTTACATTGCAGATGTTCGTAATTTAAAAAATTCATACTCACCGTCCGTCGTAGACGTTATATTCATCTTGAGTCAGCAAAGAAGACTTTTAGTTTTTAAACTGCGCAAACACTAATTTGAAATGTTTTCAAATAGAAGTTCGAAGTTCTTCGTATGATTTACGTCCAAGATTGCACGGAAGTATGTTAGAATCTGCGGCTGTCGTATTGCGGATAGCACAGGTGCGAATGTTTACGCGACGAGGACCACAAATCACCGGTAAAGAGCACTCACGAAACGTCAAGTTATTCAAATTCCGAACGAGCGGCCGCACGCGGCCAAACGTCAACTATTGGCGCGAACTCTTGACAGGCGGCTGATTGATTCCGCGCGTTCGGATACTCGCACACACTTGCACACAACACCACGGGCTGCTTGACAGCCAAGGAACGTTCGGATATCACCCAATTAGCAAGGAAGATCCTACTATGCGAGCAATCCGAAGCTTTTTGATAGTGTAACGACAAAACAAATAGTCCGGAATGAGTGAGGCACGGACATGCGCAGTAGGCATTGCCGTATGCGTACTTTGTTAAGCCGTGGTTACCGAAGTAGACTCTGCCAGATAAATTTTTATTTACTTAATAAAAGTGACATAAAATTCAATGAGTTCTTGGTCCGTATTCTTTTTTAGGGGTACGCATTGTTCTATTACGTGAAATAAACTGTAGTAATAAAAATAGTCTCATATTTTTATTTTATCTACGAGTTCGTAAAAGTTGATGATATTTTTAAGATATGATATTCATACAAATTACTACTACTTTTTGGTGTTTATTGTACTGAATTTTAAATTCATTACAGACTTGTATAATTCACCAAACTTTTCAAGTAAAGGCCCATGTTTTCTCTTCTCTCTTAGTCTCTAAAACAAAACTAATTTCTTAATTTTTTTGCACAAAGTGTTTTCAAACGTCATAAAACATTTTCACTAAATAATATACAGCAAAAAAAGAAAATCATCTTTAAAAAAAAAACACTGTTTTCCCGCCAAAACAATTATATCAAAACTTTCTTTCACCAGACGTCACCAACATTTTTATAATCAAAGATGGCGGTTATTAAAGTGACAATTAAATAAATATTTCGTGTCTATATGAACGGCGCCCTACTGCAGCGGGCTAGGCTGGTACGTTTCGCGCAGGGTTCCCACTCTTGAGATATTTATCCAACGGTGACGGATACCTGACGCACACAACCGCACTTTACATATATATTGGTGACGTGTGCGTGTAGTACCTACTTTATTTTCGCGGCTTTTTTTCTTATATTTTTTGCAGATTGTATGTTTAGGTACAATAATAACCTAATCTAAATCTCCTAAATTACTGAACTGATTTAAAAATCTTTATATTCAGTTTTTTTTTCTGTAATAATACTAAAAATTTTGTAGATTTAGTTATGTTTGGGAAGAAGCATAATTATTATTTTTATCACTCAATGGTAGGTACTTTATAATTTGGTACCTAATCTTCGTCGTATTAAAAATGAAAATAAAAATAAAATTTAACTATCCTTTTTTATTTATAAATTAAAATGTCGAAGTACTTAATTTTTCTCAAGATTTTTTGGAATTTAAGAGTTCTCAGCCCCCCCTCCCCTTTTCCTCAAACTTTCGCAACAAAAAGTATTCTATGCTCCGTCTCGCTCTAACCGTCATTCACCTTTCAGGTCAGGTCATTGATCATCAGGTCATTGACTTACCGGAGTCACCTAATTACCGGGCAAGGAAAATTCCTAGTGACACATTAGTGACTTTGGTAACAAGTTATTGTAAAGTAGGGAATACTTTGAAGTCATATAGTGTTATGATGTGATAAAGGTAGGTTTAAAATAACCAAAATTCCAAAAAATATCATGTCATGTGGTGTTAGTACAAAAAAAAACATAATTTTTGACAATTTTTTTTATCGTTTATTACTAAGGTAGGTTTTATTTAAAAAAAAACTGTTAACGTAGTCAATTTTTGAATAAAAATCTTATCTATCCCTAACCATTTTAAATCCCACGAGTCTAAAGTGGTCCTACTAATTTAAATACCAAATGAAACAACCAAAATCTTAAAGTCAGCGAACTTTGCAAAAGCTGATAGAGAAAAAAACCTCATATATGCAAATAAAACATAAACAGAGTGCAAAGTTTCGAAACTTTCCGAGTTTATCGATAAAACTTTGAACGTAACAACACTAGGAGCAAATAAAACTTAAGTATAAGTTGGGTGTATTTTAAAAATGCCGATAACTTTCACAACACTACATATACTGAGTTTAAAATTCAAATATTTTTCAGAGGGTAGATAAAGTTTTGTGAAGGATTTAAGTAGTATGTGGGTAGTGAGATACTTGATCCAGGAAGTTCTGTGTTTTCACCTGTTTCGGTTCCTAGGTGTTCGTATGTACTCTGATTAGTATAAGTTTTATGGAGAACTAGCTATTGATAGATAGATAGAGATAGATAGATAAAACGTTTATTTGATGCACACAAAAGACAGCACAACATACAAAGCCAAGGTTACATAATAACTAATTACATTAATAAATAGCAACAGGGTACCAATTTACAAAAAAAAATAAAAAACAAAAAAATTTAAACAACAAAAGAAAACTAAACTAGACACAGTGAAGACAATATTGTCTATGACAAACTTTAAAAAATTACGAGTAATACAAAGTGCGGTGTGCGTTTCAACGTTGCCCGCGACTCCACCCGCGTGGAGGTCGGATTCCACGGAATCATACTACCGGGATACAAAGTATCCTATGTCTTTGTACAGGTCATGGTCTACCCGCGTGCCCAGACTATTACTTTGTTTCCCTTAGTGGTTTTTCTGATGATTATTTATAAGAACATTTATTCATAATAAAAAATTATACCAAGCTAATACTTACTTATAAAACAAAAAATACACTAATTACTACACTGTACTACTTATTTAATTTATTAAATAAATAATAAAAATGATTATAAATAATAATAAAAAAAGTAAATAGTAAATATTAAATTAAATATTTATTATACGGTTGTAATTAGTGATTATTTTAGAATTATTTTAAAGATTTTAGCTGTTTTAGAAGTAAGTAGCTTTTCGCGAACTAAGTATATCTAAATATCTAAATAGACTTATTATTAATAATAAAATCATACCGTAGTCAAAACTGTAAATTGAATATTTTTGAAAAAAATAAAAGTAACGGCGTAATTGTACGAGGTCTGGGAACGATTCTAATGGAGAAATTATAGTTTTTGCAAGATTTTGGTTTGCAATCGCAGATTTTGAACATGTACAATTAACAAGAAAATGGTAAATTTTCACAAAAACTTGTTTTTTTATATATGGATCAAAAAGCTCTATGATCAACTGAGGTTCGAGTACTGGAAAAGTCAGAAAACGCAAAAAAGAATCGCTAAACCAAAAGCAATTTAAAAAGCTATCATATCTTTGATCAACTATACAGATGAGTTTTGTCAAAGAAAGTGAAAAAAATAATAATAATATGCTCATGTTTTTTCAGTGTTTTTCTCTATGATCTGTCGTTTTTATAATCTGTAATAGCTAGAAAAATAAAATCACACTGTATACATAGCTGGCTAAAGGCAAGGTGATTTTTCAATAGTCAGATAACTTTTATTAGAGGAATAAATATGGCGGTTTCACTGCTTTTGTATAGAAAATGTATCAAACTGTCATTATTATTCTTTAAATATCTGATTATTGAAAAATTAGCCCTTAAAGTAATGTGTCATGTTATGTTAGTAAGTAAGGTTAGTAAAATCATCATAAAAGGAATACCATACCAAACTCAAATTATAAATAGTTATATGTAATGATAAATACAACCCTTTAAACCGCGCTGTCACCCACAAACGTCAAAGTCACTGCTAACTTAACTACAGTTAATAAGTTTAGCCTTCAGCTTTTGTTTAATCTCAAAGTTAAACGATACGTCTTGTTAGCGATGTAATTAATGAAGCCTTCACTGGACGCTGGGTTAACTCCGGTTCATTTACTTTGTATGGGTGTTAAGTGGTTTGAGATATATTTGGGAAATGTAAGATTTGGTGCTAATAAACACTTTGTATTCAGAGGTAGAACTCACGCATGATTTTTTTGTTATATTCTTGATAGTGGTTTAAGCAAAGTTTGTCTACAGTCGAGACTGCCTCGTTCGTCCAGTGGTGCATGTGTTACTACCGAGCATGAGGCTCTAGATTCGATTCCCGGGTGGAGCAGTGTTATTGGATTTTTCACCTGTAATTTCTCAGTAGCAGCCCGGTGTCTGGATTTGTGCCCGGTTGATGGCAATAGGCTCGCCCCCTGTTACATGGGACTCAAACATGACTGGTGAAATGTGGGTGTACTATACAGTGTCATTCTTTATAATGTGCACATATCGAAATGAGGGAATTTATGCTTATTTTATCGACGGCAAAAATATAAAAAATAAAAAAATAAATAAGGATTAAAAAAAAAAAATTGTTCGCTACTCTGACCCCAGTGTAAACAAAACGGTGTAAGTTTTAAACTAAATGATCTATCACGATGAAACTCCATAAGATAATAAATAATTAGGCGTCTTCATAAAACGGAAATTGTGGAAAAAAAACTGCCCTCAATTGAAAATTAACATGTTTTTTTTTTAGCAAAAATCGCTTTATTTACGCAGATAACGCTTTTTAAATAAAGTGCCCAAATAAATGACCTTATGTAAAGAGGTGTCTAAAAAAGTAAATTAAACAATGCTAACATAGATTATCCAAATAGAATGAAAATGCACGAAATTTTAATATCTACTTAAGGATGAATAAACTAAACCTACTATTTTATATAAACTTACTTGTTCTACCTACAAAGAATTTAATAGCTATGTGATATCATTTTTGCTTCCAAAGTCTTTGATTTTAGTTTTCAGAAACAACCCGTAGGTGGCTGCCGCTATAGCTACTATGTAAAACAATGCTTGACACCTCAGAGATTTGCCTCACTAATGGGTTCGGGGCAACGCTACCAGATGGCGTTATTTGTTTAGGTTTAGCAATGTTTTTAATGTCGTTATCTTTATAGAGTTCTAAGTTTGACTAAATTATGTAGGTACGATTAATTAGATAAGACTTTAGTTGTTATGTCTAGGTACTTATTTATTTTTCGCATTTGAGAGAAAATTAAGACATGTGCTGACCCAAACCAATTGGTGGAACCAACAGCAGGAATCTGATGATGAAATGATTATAAATGAGTGTACTTATTAATTATGCAGAAGCCAAGGCAAGAGCGTAAAAAGAACAGCTTTTGCTGACATAGGTATCATTATTAATAGGCTAGAGACCTGTATGATACACGACGCATGAATCTTTTTAGGGTTCCGTACCCAAAGGGTAAAACGGGACCCTATTAATAAGGCTGTCTGTCTATCCGTCTGTCACCGGGCTGTATCTCATGAACCGTGATAGTTAGACAGTTGAAATTTTCACAGATGATGTATTTCTGTTGCCACTATAACAACAAATACTAAAAAACAGAATGACATAATTATTTAAGGGGGCTCCCATACAACAAACGTGATAATTTTGCTAGTTTATGCTCGATATTGATAAGGGCAACAAGTAGACGCTTGAAATATTCACAGAATATTAAGTTATATATTCACTTTAAAAATAAATAATTAAATTTAAATAAAACAAATATTTAAGAGGGGCACCCATACAACAGACATGATTTTATTGCCGTTTTTATAGACAATGGTACGGAACCCTTCGTGCGCCAGTCCGACTCGCACTTGGCCGGCTTTTTTTTTTTGTTTGTTTTTTTTTTGTTCCATCTTCAATAGTATACTTATTGTTTATCTTTTTTAGCGTCTTTTTTATTAAGTTAGCCTTGGCGTAGCAAGGCGTTTGCTAACGGCTTGTTTTTAGTTAGTATCATAGTAATCTGTGGAAAATGTTGTGGGTAGTTTATTTGTTAAGTCTAATTTGAAGACAACACTGTTTATGCTTAATTTAATAATGTTTGTTTTCCTAAATGTAATCCTTACTTCCTTACGATATAATATTTTAAATGCGAAAGTAACTGTCTGTCTGTCTGTCGCGCTCTCAAGCTAAAACTACTGAACCGATTTAAATGAAATTTGGTACACAGATAGTCTAGAGCCCGAAAAAGGAAATAGGCTACTTTTTATCGACATATCACGCGGGCGAAAGCTAGTAAATAAATAAATAAATATTGTAACATTTGCTTCTTTAGGAGAAGCGAATACCTACTGCAATAATTTCCAGAAAACTACCCCATTGAAATGAATCCAGTAACTGGCTATCTGACCCTCACAACCCAGTAACTGGGTAACACGATATCTTGGTAAGACTGGTTGTCCAACTTTCGGGCTTCTGACTCCCGTAACGACTCTCAAAGATCGACAAACGACAGCCGGGACCAACAGCTTAACGTGCTTTCCGGGGCACGGAGGGGTACCGATGTGTAATGGATGCTCACCCATCCACGAACCAACCGCAGCAAGCGTAGCTTAACCTTGATCGACTCGCACGGCTGTTATCATTTAGCCACGAGCCCCTCTAAATCCAGTAAGTAGGATACACTCTACATTTTTCTTTACTTCAAATTTGTATGAATGAATAAATGATGTAACCCATATATTGTAACAATATTTTGATTTAAAAGAGTGTCCGTGGACTTTCTTGCCCGTTCTTCTCCATAGGTACCTACTACGCTTTGGAATGGGCAACTAGCTTCATATTTCTGACCGACCGACTCCTTGACAGTTCAAAAGTGCCTGTAAATGGTTTAATTGAAATAAATGCTTTGAGTTTGAGTTTGCAAGCTATTCCAGCTCATAACACAAAAAATATACTATCACATTACAAAACAAAACCGGAGCGGTACCCCAAAAAAGTAATTACCAGAACCACACAATAGCCCAGTGCGGCGGCTAACAATAGCCTGGACAAAATATAGCCCCAACAAAAGAGTTCAATTTGGCCGAAACTAAACTAAGAAACGCGACGTGGTGGCTACACACGGTAATCCGATAAAGAAATCTTTATATCGGCGCACGCGACCGAAATTAGGGGATCTAACTATGTCATTTTTAACCCAAATGTGTCAGAATTATGGGTTTTTCATGTGACTTAAATGGAGGTGAGTCGGTGGTTTTGTTGTGAATAATGATTTTTGGGTATGTTAGTATATAATTGGGTTTTGGGCGTCTTGTTTCATATAATACGGTTTATGTATCGAAAGGCAGTTAATAATACTTGTGAGATAATTGCTTGTGAATATTACTGTTAAGAAAAAAAGAAAATACTAGCTTTTGCCCGCGACTTCACCCGCGTGGATTTCATTTACCGGGGTAAAAAGTATCCTATGTTTTAAATCCAGATAATAAACTATCTGTGTGCCAATTTCATCCAGATCCGTTCAGCCGTTTTAGCGTGAAATCGTAACAAACAAACTCACTTTCGCATTTATAATATTAGTTAGAAAAATTAGGCGGTAATGGACCAGAACGTTGTACAGAAAACTCCTTATCTCGTGGCTAAATGCCGCACGGGCAATCGAAGGTTTCGCGGTCGGTTCGTGGATGGGTAACCATATCCATCCATCGACGTCGGTCCGGCTGTCATTTGTAGATCTTTGACAGTCATTACGGGTAGTACAGAAGACCAAAAGACTGACAGCCAAGGGGTATCGTGTTACCCAGTAACTGGGTTGTGGAGGTCAGATAGGCGGTCACTCCATGTAAAATACTGGTATTTAGCTGCATTCGGTTAAACTAGAAGCCGACCCGAACATAGTTGGGAAAAGGCTTGGTAGATTGTTTGTGTTTTCGTATCTTCAATTGATCAATTACAGAAGAAGGACTGTTGTGCTATTCTGTAAAAATCTCACCGTGAAAACGTAGGTGAAGTGAGCGTGGAGTGAACTGTCACTGCCTTAGCATCAGTAGGTACCGATGACAATGACAGCTCACTCCACGCTCAATTCACCTAAGTTTTCACGGTGAGATGGTTACAGAATAGCAATGCTGTTTCAAAAATAATTGTTGACTAACGTAGGTCTATGCATGCAAATGACAATAGTTTTGACCAAACAAAAAATATACCCATCTACTTGAGAATCTTCTTTTTTTTCGTCGGTTAAAATGAACTTGAAAATGATCCTAGGACATCGCGCCCGCTGGTGACCTGGGCCAATACCCCAGTCAGCCTTTGATTAATTCGATTTATTTATGCAGAAAACGAGTACAAACTAGAAACGACTTCTAAAAGTCATAGCAGCCTTTCTTTTCATTTTATTTTCATTTCACAAAACAACTTGACTGTAATTAACTCTGAAATCGTGAGTCGGTCGCGTGTTTACGTCGATTTATTAAAGTGCCAAACGATTATTAAATTCAAGTAGAACGTCAAAACGGTGCCAGTTAATTATTTATTTCGATAGCTTGTGAAATATATCGATGATTAGAATAGGGGCGGACTGCGAGTGTTATTTCTTGACAGATTTACCCTTTTGGAAAGGGTTGACTGAACGAAGTATAGTTTGTAGCCTATGGTTTTAATTGGTTATGCTTTGAGAATGACTTTGAACAATTTATATAAAATAGAGAATTGTTAGTTTTACTTGCAACATAAGTTTTTGCTTTATTGAATGAACAGTTAAAATTCGGTTCTTGCTAAGAGTACATTGAACCGATTGAGTATATTGAACCGATGAAGATCATAAGATCATCATTTGCGTCATACTATGAAAAATCAAACATCAAGCGTTTTTAGCAAGCCGGTGACATCAACCGACAGTGACATAGCTGAGTTTACATAAAACATTCTCATTAATTTCATAACTCCAGCGTCATTACACCAGATGGCGCTACCTCTGACACCCACGTAGCTCTAATATCATTCATTAGGTAGGTTTTCTCGCGTCCCCGTTGTCACAAGGTACTCTCTTGCTTAGATCATTTATTCAGCCAGAAACGGCTCGTATACCTACCCGGGTTTATGAATTGTCGCGTGACCACTGCCCAAGGGCGTTATGACGATGTTCATCACCGTCTTTTGTGGACCCCGACAATTTGTAAACGAAGATAAAATGTTTTTTATATTCACTAATTACGATTATGTTACTTTTTTAAATGAAATGTTTTTTTTTTGCAAGAATTGTAAAGTACGTTACAGATGGTCGGGTTTTTTTAACAACTTCTAAAACAATTCGCTAAAACTAGCATGCAAAATTATATTAATTAAATAAATAAATTGGAACATACACCATATATATTCTATAAAGAATGTCAATCTTTTTTGTCAAATTACAATCGTAATATGTCAGTAATCAATTAATCATTCAATATTAGTAAAATGTCAATAATCTTTAGAGTTTAGGTACAGTCGAACAAGCTGTTTGCTATACAGGCAGACAACTTGCAACTACTTTAAAACAAGTTTGTAAGTGTTTTCAGTAGTCAACAATCTTTTCACGTCACTCTTCTAAGCCATAAGCTCAAAAACTTAAATTACATTCACAATTAAAACGAATTTTGGCAGTGTAGCGAAAAATGAATATATTTTGCCTGTATGACGAATAGCTTGTTCGACTGTACTCATTCACAGAATAGACTGATCTTTCTAAAAGCCATTTGAATAATGCTGTTCTAAAACAATTGATTGGCAGATCCTTTAACAAAATACCAAAAGATATTAGGGAACTCCCTCTGAAATATTTTAAGTCTGAATTATTTAAATGGCTCGTAAGTAATACTTTTTATAGTGTAACGGAATTCTTTGATAAAAAAGTAAGTGATAAATATTGTTACTGATTTACTGATATTTATTGAAATAAATACTTCTTAGATTTAAAACATTGTAAACATTTGTGAATTACAATTATTTTGTTACCAGTAGGTGTAATGACTATTATGAGCAATGATGCTAGCTGCGTAATCCTAAGGAACTTGGTTTCTTTAAAATATTTGTATGCCAGTCCATGGCGAGATATGTAGATCATAACCCTATTATTAAGACCATTATTGTACCATGTTTAAATGCAAATAAATATATTTTATTCTATTATTTTTTGGTTATTTGTTTACCTTATAACCAGCAATCCAACCATATATCCTTTTATACCTAGATATACCACACAACCCTTAAGGGGCCGGCGGAGCTTCGATCGCAACTACGAATCAAGTGCTACAAATGTTGCGCTAGTGTGCCTGTCGGAGCGATACACACAGCTACCGTGAACTGTACGACCACGCACACATTTTCATTGACATGACATTTGGTTGACGCGATAGCACTACTGGCTATTGGAAATTTATGATATGATATGATGAATGAAAACTTAATGTTTTTCCATTTTTTTTTCGATAATTTGTAATTTGATAATATAGGCTATGTTTCTGCTGAAACAATATCACAAATATTGTTGTTTATAATACAGAAAAAACAACATGAAAACATGTAATTTACGCTGTAAAAATGTGCGAAATTCAATTCGCTACAACTTCATTTTAGTTAGGTTTTTTGGAAAAAAAAAGATGTAGGAACCTAGACAAATACTGTCTCAATCCGAATAACAACACACTATGGTGGAAATATGCTCAAATTGCAAATGATTTAGGTATTACGTTTGTATGGAGAATTCATCCGTCGCCGTGTTCTTAAGGCTAACGTATTCTTACTATATCCTACAACACATCATTCTCCTTATCCCAATTTATTTGTGGTTGGCGCCACATGTCCCGTTTCTTCCATACTTCTCTATTAGTCGTCATCTCGGTAGTCACCCCCTTTCTAGCCATATCATCTTTCACACAGTCCATCCATCGTTTCTTTGGTCTTCCCCTACTCTTATAGCTATCGACATTCATACACAAAACTTTCCTCACGTTATTTTCCATTTTCACAGGGTCACATGACACAAATAAAAAATCAGAACGGGTGACTCTAAATAATTATGTCCCTATCTGCCATTGTGCTAGTTACGTAGTAAGTCTCATGCTATCAGTAGAACTTGTATAATGTTTATATATGTTGGTTTTAGTCTCTACTAACCCAGCAAGATTTACATTGAATTTGTAATAAGATCCCCCCATTCCCAAATGGATCTCAAATTCATTATCCCAATATCATAATCTCTAACTGTCTATTATAACCACATATTAACAGTATTTCAGGGATTAGGGAAATAAGATGAAACACCAAGATATTTCGTCATTCATTTATATTACTTTGCCAACATCAAATTCAATATTCTCCACCATACCATCACATCTCCTATTCCCCACATAATATCAAAATTTATTTAATATCCCAATATTTACGATAAAACTAATAGGTTACCTTAATTTACAGTAGATCTCTAAGCATTCCATGCCTTTCTATATTTCAAACCGATATAGCCACTAACTAACACGTCCTACCGTCATGAGCGCCCGACCCAGAAGACCGTTGTCGCGCCATTTTAACATTTCGAATCTTTCGGTTTTGCCAGTACAATCCAAAAACTACCTATGTATTAATAAATTGAAACCAACATTCAACTGTTCTACTTCTATAATATTTTTTTTCATGCACACTTTTTTTCTTCCCCTTTTGGCAACTGAGCCGATGTTGAATATTCTGCCAGTTCGTCATGCACACTTGTTTTTCCAAATCACTTTAGACTTTGGCAGAATAATCGACATCGGCTTTGTTTGCCATTTATTAAAAATAGAATAAAATAGAACTTTTAATGCTGCCTAGCAATTTCTTTACTATCCATAGAGGTATCTATTTATATCTAAGTTTCCAATGGTGTCAAATAATTATGTATGTGTGGCGAGCATTCCACGCCAAACACAAGACAATCAAACCGAGGTCTGTTGACTAGCTGATCATTAGGACGAGTCGTCACCGACGCGGTCCCGTGTTTACTAATCAGGAAAGTAGTAGTGCAAATACAACAGAAGTTCTTCTTTGAGTGTTGTTAACTTGGGCGAAAGTTTAGTTGTTGGTTGAGTTGAGATCTTCAAGTGTGACAGTTGGATGAAAATTAGAAATGTAGTATTCTAGGATTGACGACGTGTAATTACAGTACTTGTACATTCCAGTGCGTAGCATAATCAGCCTATAATGTTCCCACTGCTGGGACACAGGCCTCCTCTCTTCAAGAGGGAGTGTGCTGTAATCTACCACGCGGGCCCAGTCCGGGTTGGTAGATGTCACATGTCTTCGAATTTTTGGTTCTAGGACATGCCAGTTTCCTCACGATGTTTTCCTTCACCGTTTTGAGAGCAGTGGCGATGAAATAATTTACACAAAGTAAAGCGCTTGTCTGGGTTCGAACCTATCACCTACAACTCGTAAGTCACGCAATACCAGTGCATATTGTGAGGTAATTGCATTATACACTTACTATGGCAATGCTATATTGATAATTCAACAACATTCGATGCGTTATTCGTTGTCGTTTTAAACATAATGAACCAATTGGTTAGAAACTTTCTCATGAGGCAAACCGCGTGTCTCTCATGAAGCAAAAAGAGAACTGGAACATACTTTCAAAATCCTTCGGTTTGTGATTGAAAGAGTATTATACAATTGGGGCATTGGACAGTAGGCAATTTTACATACGTTACCAGCATCTCACATCACGACACAGAAAAAAAAACATGCAGTTCAGTCTTTGAGGACTGCTGATACAAGTGAAAACTAAGCAACAATGCGTAACCTCAACGTAATTCAAACGGTAGGCGGTAGATGGCGCTAAAAACATTTCTTCAAGCGTGACGGTGACGATGACGCGTGTCCCATGATTTTTGTTCACCCAAAAAGTGCTCAACGCGCCTAAAGAAGTTTTCACTTCAAAAACACATAACATAACTTCAAGCCTGTCTTCCCCGAAGGGTTGGGTAGAGGTGGAGGACACTCACATTTCACCAGCTTAAGTCCCATGTAATTGTGAGGCGAGCAGAAAAACAGTTGACTTTATTCAGTGTTTTATTAGCTTTAGTAACTATCTATGATCCATAAGATCTCGAAAATTATCTTGATTACCCCAATGATGCTGATGGGGTAATTTATTGTTGAGAACCTAAAAATAGATGCATTTAGAACAAAATCGAATAAATCTACAAGAATTATTATAAACAGATAATATTTGTGTTTTTTTGTAATGATTAACTTAAAAAGCTACAGGACCGATTTAAAAAAATCTTTCACCAGTAGAATACTATATTATCACCAGTGATCGGAGTAGGTAGATTGATTTTTGGTACTTGTATCATAAATGCACACAGAAAGAATAACATGGATAAGCCATTTTTCCGGAAAGTAATTCCGGTATTTCCGGATTCAATTAAATATTGTTAATGTTGGTAGTGATATTATTACTACTGTTTTCACAACACAGTAACAAACAAAGATGCGCACTCTACGAACAGAAGTAAACGAGTGAGCTACCTGGCATGTCGTCGGCGGGCGTACGCATTGTTCTGATAACCAGTTATTGTACCACCCATGATCCTTTGTTCTGATTGGTCGTTGGGTTTTGTCAAATCGTGACTGTGTGCCGTTAAAAAAAATATGAAGAATATAATATTGCTCATTTTATTACAATTCCTACCTTTTTTTTTTTGAGGATGGCAAATCATCAAATGACTCCTTCCACTCTGGCAGAATACAATTCCTACATAAGTTCCGGTTTTTTTTTAATAATCCACCAATTCCGGAGGAATGTCCATATTAATATATACGTTTCGGATCAATGGCCCCAGTTCAATCTACCTACTCCGATCACTGATTATCACTGAGTAACGTAGGCTATAATTTATAAAAATATCACGCGGGCGAAGCCCCTGGCGGTAACTAGTGTGCAATATGATCATTCATCAGACTATTATTCGTTTACATTTCATGAATTCATCAAGAGAAACTTACAATTGGATCTGTTTTCATTGAATACTGTTAAATATTTGACAATGCATTGAACGCAACCTCTATTAGTTCACATTTTTGTCACTGAGGGCTCTGCTCTCTCTTGCTAAAACTCTCGTACTTGTAACCGTAATTTCTTTGTCACAATATACTTTTTATTCAACAAGTCTTCTCTTTTCCTTTATAATTGCACCACCAATAATCCTTTATGGTAGCAGAGCGTGGTTGCCAATCAGATATAATATGGATCGTGAGGAAATCAGGAAATAAAAGTGTACCGGTAAAATAGTGAGGTTAAGAATTTTCTCTTTTTTACACGTGCTCACGTGCTAAAGCCGGCAATTGGAAAATACTCTCAGGACCTATTCAGAAAGAAAAATAAGATGGGCTCATATATGTTTAATTTGGAGAAACTCACAGGTCGTGAGAACTTCGCGACATGGAAGTTTAGTGTGCGAACATATCTGGAGCACGAAGAGCTTTGGGAGTGCGTGGAGCCTAGTTCAGATGACGCGGTTGATCATAAAAAGGATATTAAGGCGAAATCAAAATTGATTTTACTGATTGATCCCCAAAACTACGTCCACGTCCAAGATTGCAAGACCGCACGAGAGGTTTGGAATAATCTAAAAAGGGCCTTCGATGATAGTGGACTGACAAGAAAAGTAGGTCTATTGAAGGATTTAGTTAACACATCACTCGAATCAAGTAACAATGTCGAGGACTACGTGAATAAAATAATGACCACTGCGCACAAACTTCGAAATATAAACTTTGAAGTTAATGAAGAGTGGCTCGGGACGCTAATGCTTGCAGGTCTTCCTGATGTTTATGCGCCCATGATAATGGGGCTAGAGAGTTCAGGTGTACAGATAAGCGCTGACTTGGTCAAAACGAAGCTGCTACAAGAAGTGAAGTCAACGGACTCAAGTGCAGCCCTGTATACAAACTCTAAGAAGACAAAGAATCAAAATACTGATAAACCAAAGGGACCGAGGTGTTACAGTTGTAACAAGTATGGCCACTATGCAAAGTTCTGCAAAAGTTCCAAGAAAACGACCAACAAACAGAATAAAAATGGAGACAGTACAAATTTTGTTGCAGCGTTTTCAGCTACATTGAATGGACTAAGTGACAGGTGGTTTGTAGACTCAGGTGCATCTATGCACATGTCTGGAAAACGTGAATGGATGTACAATGTCACCAAACCACCAGTAAAGAGTATAACGGTAGCCAACAGAGAGCCCTTATCAGTAGATGGTGTTGGATGTATCAACATTAGTCTGCCCGAAGGGATTATTCAGGTAAAAGACGTTCTTTATGTCCCAGGTTTAGCAGCCAATCTACTCTCTGTCAGTAGTATAGTTAAAAGTGGCTACAAAATAACATTCAATGACAAAGGTTGCTATATTTATGATGGAAACAAAAATAATATTTGTTCAGCAACACTCAATAACAAACTTTATGTACTAAACACAGTAAATAATTCTGAGACTGCCCACTTATTATCTACTGATCAAAAGATCAACAACACTTATTTATGGCATCTGCGGATGGCTCACCTAAATGTTTCAGATGTAAACAAGCTGTCTGCCTGTGCTGAGGGAGTGACTCTGAATGAAGAGAAAAGCGACATGATCAGATGCACACATTGTTCAGAGGGTAAGCAGACGAGACTTCCATTCAACAATGTGGGATCTAGAGCCACACAGCCTCTGGAGCTCATTCACTCGGATTTATGTGGGCCAATGGAAAACGAGTCATGCTCAGGTATGAAATACTTTATAACATTTGTTGACGATTACACTCGGATGGTTCATGTATATCTAATGAAGAGTAAACTTAATGTAATGGAGATTTTCAAAGATTTTAAAGCTAAAGTGGAAGTTAAGCTAGAAAAGAAAATTAAAACCCTCCGAACAGATAATGGTAAGGAGTACTGCAATGATCACTTTCAGAATTATTTGTCTAATCATGGAATAACCCATCAGACGTCAACTCCCTATACTCCACAGCACAATGGCTTAGCAGAGAGGATGAACCGCACTCTAGTTGAGCGTGCAAGGTGTATGTTATTCTATGCTAGTTTAGAAAAGAAATACTGGGCGGAGGCTGTAGCTACTGCTGCTTATGTCACTAATCGTTGTCCCACAAAGAGCCTGGGAGGTAAGACTCCATATGAAATGTGGCATGGGCATAAACCTAATCTGTCACACATTAGAGTATTTGGTTCTGATGCCATGGTCCACATCCCGAAGGTTAAGAGGCAAAAATGGGACAAAAAGTCAATAAAAATGATACTGGTTGGATACTGCGATAATAGTAAAGGGTACCGCTTACTAGACACTAAAAATAACAAAATAATTAAAAGTAGAGATGTGTTTTTTCATGAAAAATTTGATAACAACATGTTGTGCGATAACAATGTTTCAGTAGATATCTGTAGTGAGAGCCTACCTTCAGAAAGCACCAGTTCATCAATTAGAGATAAGATCAGTCATGACAGCCTCATAGAAGACATCCCAAAATTAGGAAGTTCAACAGCCACAGGTAATAAATATAAAATTGATTCACAAGATGAAGATTCTAGTGAATATCAATCAGGCACAGATGATTTAGACGAGACTTACCAACCTCCTAGACAGGCATGTAAATCACAGGATTATGTCAGTAATATTACTCTGAGGCCACGTAATAAAATTGACAAACAAAAGAATGAGAATAGTTTGTATTGCCTTTACACTAATCTGTCTGACCCACAGTCAATAGAAGAAGCCCTGTCATCCCCTCATGCTGTGCAATGGAAGAAAGCTATGGATGAAGAGTACAGTTCCTTAATGAAGAACAATACATGGAACTTGACAGATCTTCCTTCCAATAAAAGGGCCCTACCGTCAAAGTGGGTGTTTAAAACAAAAACTGATCAGGCTGGAGAAATTGTTCGCTATAAGGCAAGGCTAGTCATAAAAGGATTTGCCCAGAGGAAAGGCATCGATTATGGTGAAATCTACTCTCCTGTAGTGAGGTATCAGACTATACGTTTTTTATTTAGTTTAGCCGCTAAACATAACTTGGAGATTGAGCAGATGGATGCTGTCTCTGCATTCCTGCAAGGGGAAATAGACACTGATATCTACATGGTACAGCCTGAACTATATGCACAAGGATCCAAAGTATGTCATTTAAATAAATCCATTTATGGTCTGAAGCAAGCTAGTAGATTATGGAACATAAAATTGAACAAAGTACTGCAAACCATAGGAATGCAACAATGTAAGACCGACCCATGTGTATATTACAATACAGAAAAGAATACTTACATTGCTGTGTGGGTTGATGACCTACTTATATTTACTTCGCAACAATGCATGAAGGAGATGTTAAAGGATAAACTAATGCAACACTTTGAGATGAAAGACTTGGGAAAAGCAAGTCAATGTTTGGGGTTCAATATAAAAAGAAATGGAAATTCAATTATGTTGGAGCAGAAGAAATACATAAATGAAGTTTTGGATAGATTTGGAATGTTGGAATGCAATGCTGTAAAAACACCTATTGAAGTCGCACTTAAATTCAGCCATGATATGAAGACTGAAACAAGAACTGATTATCCTTATCGACAGATCATTGGCTGTTTACTATACATAGCTCAAGGTACAAGGCCAGATATTGCATTTGCTGTCAACACATTGAGTAGATACAATAACGAACCAAAGACTGAACATGTAGCTGCAGTAAAAAGAGTGCTAAGGTACCTGCAGGGAACTAAGGATCTCAAACTCATATATACCAAAGATGGTAATGCAAGCATCAAGGGATACTGTGATGCAGACTGGGCTGGTGATGTGCTCGACCGCAAGTCGTGCAGTGGTTATATATTTTTGTTACAGGGAGGTGCTATTTCATGGTCATCACGCAAACAGCAGACCGTGGCCTTGTCAACGGCAGAGGCAGAGTATATGGCCATGTCCTCAGCCACGCAGGAGGCGCTATGGTTGCGCCAGCTTAGCGGGGAGCTTGGCTGTGAGCTGAATGAACCTGTCATCATCTATAGTGATAGTCAAAGTGCCATAAAACTTTCTACAAGTGATTGTTATTTACCCAGAACAAAGCACATTGATATAAGACATCATTTTCTCAAGCAACATGTTTGTAACTGTGATATTAAATTTTGTTACTGTAAGGGTAGTGAAATGATAGCAGATATTCTAACCAAAGGTACTACCTCTGAGAAACATATGTATTGTTCAGCAAAAATGGGGCTTGCGTTCAGGGGTGGGTGTTAAATATTTGACAATGCATTGAACGCAACCTCTATTAGTTCACATTTTTGTCACTGAGGGCTCTGCTCTCTCTTGCTAAAACTCTCGTACTTGTAACCGTAATTTCTTTGTCACAATATACTTTTTATTCAACAAGTCTTCTCTTTTCCTTTATAATTGCACCACCAATAATCCTTTAAATACAAACGTACTGAGTCTACCGTTATTTAACTTAATCCTAGTATTGTTCTTCCACTGTTATCTAAGACAGTAAGTTACTAACTTATTGAACTTCAAGGAAATATAGACCTAAGCTCCCAAGGACAAGGTCCAAAATCAATCGTGAGTTGTAACCGAAGATTTTGTAAGGCGGTTCGTCAAACGCAATCAAACGGAGAAAGCCACAGATTATACAGAAGGGAGTCATTTCTTTTTCATGCCTCCGCTAGGTCGGGTAAGTGTGAGTTAGGTTATCCATACTAATTGTTTAGTTAAGGAAATAATGAGGAAGGATTCGGTAAAAGTCAGCAGTTGAGGTGACATTTGAGGGACTAAACCTTGAAATAGGTCAGTTATTTTGCAATTTGTGTAAATGCTAGTGCGCCTGCTTAGCCTTCCTAAACAAATGTTTCAGTCAGTTTTAAGTCTAACCCGCTACTGGGTATTATTTCGGGAACCTTACCGGTTCTAACTTCTTCGTCAGTGTAGCCCGCGAAACTCAAATTTTCTTAACATTTCGTACCAAAAGATATTAGTACGTAAACAAACAACTAATAAGATGAATTATGATGACATTTTTATCACAAAACAATATTGATCAAATACATAAAGGGTTAAATTAAAAAAAAAAAAAAAAAATTGTATACCAAAATATATTTCAAATTCAGACATGTAATGACCACCGATATGATCTCTGATGATTACATAATTACATATCTGGAAAGGACCTTATAAAAAATAGCCGCTGAAAAATTGTGTCCCATTAAAGGTATAACTCACTTTATAGTAACGTAAATCGTATACACCATACATCAGAAAGGTGTGGTCAAGACCATTTCAGACGCTAATCTACATGGTCCTCATATGGCCTGAGCAAAATTATGTCTGGACTTTAAAAGAGACGGCGACCTCTTAGTTTTTTTCGGCCTTTCTTCTCAGAGTAGTCAGATAGGAAACGCCGATCTCATCTAGCTTATTTTTACTATTTTATAATATGACGTGTAAAAATGATTCTAATATCCTATTTACAGAATAAACAATTTCATTACATATTCAGGGTGTGGTACAGGCCTGCCAGGGTTGCGGGAAAGTCCGAAAGGGATACCGGGACACGCAACTGAAGGAACACGGGTGGGTTTTAGTCAGTAAAAGTCTGACACGCCCTTCTGCCTGGAGCGGGAGAAGTCATATGATGATTTCCAAAGCTCAAAAAATTAAAGGCTGGTACAGACCATCTAACTAAACAACTTTCTCCATGGGAACCACATCGTACTCTCGCGAAAACGTATCAACTGTCCCATATAAAACTGATACTTACTCTTATATTTCTGTATGCACGTGATTCTGTGACAGATAATTTTTCTTTCTTTCTTTCAATATCTACTCGACGCAAATGCGCGATTACGATGGAGCAAGTTGTTCAGTTTCTTAAATATGACCAAATATTTTTGATACATGCTATACAGGGTGAAATTGAATTCATGGGCATCCTTTTAAAGGGTCATTATACTAATCATTATGAACAACTTTCACTATGGGACCAACTCTGAAATCGCGAAAACAAAATCTGCTGTTCCCTACATTTTGACGAGCTATGCGAACAATAAATGTAGGGAACAGTTGATTTTTTTTCGCGTTTTCAGCGTTGTTCTCATAGTGAAAGTTGTTCATAATGATGAGTACAATGACCCCGTATGAGGATGCCCATGAATTCAATTTCACCCTGTATAAGGATCGTGACTCAATAGACATAACCATGCCACCAGTGTACTTAACTACTAACTATGAAACATAAACTATGGTCTTTAACTACTACGTGACATGGTTTATTTCATAGCATCACGGTGTACGATTCATGAAAATAATATTTATTTCTTTCTAATAAGCATCATGAATCATCATTCCAAAACTTCGGGACTATTCGTGTTATCCGTAAATAGCCGATGTTTTGTAGTTTGTGCCTAATAGCTTGGTACAGTCAGAAAAATAATTAGGTATACAAGCAGAAATAATTACTTTCCACGACTCTTTTTCTGCTTCTGTCTAGCCTTTTCCCAACTATGTTGGTGTTGGCTCCCAGTCTAACTGGATGTAGCTGAATATCAGTATTTTACATGGAGCGTCTACCTATCTAACTTCTACAAACCAGTTACTGGGTAACATGATACCACCCACGACTACGCTGTTAAATATTCATTGTTGTTGGGTGCGCCATAACTTTTAAAAACTTATGCTTTACTTAAGACAACTAGAAGAGCGATGTCGATGTGTGTTTTTTTTAAATTTATTTACTTTCAAACGTTGTTAATTTATTTAATACATGTTACAGTTGTTTAATACATGATATACAACGAAAGGAATTTCGTTCCTACCGGGTACCCCAAGACACCTCTCAACTTTTTTTAATGAACTACTTAGATTTGTATTAAAATGGGGCTAGCGGAAAATTACGCATAAAACTATTTGACGACTAGTTCAACTCGGCGACCTGCATACTTATCTATTTCGCACACTGTACCTTCAGTGGTTTCATTTCAGTAGTTCACGACTATAATTTGTCAAAGTCACAACTCCTTTAGTTATTATGATACAAAAAAAATGAGTTCACTGTACTATGGGCTATGATTAATAAAATACGTAAATAAGTAAAGAGGTCAGGTCATGTAATGCCCTTTTTACGACTATAACAAATTGTATAGTATCGATTGACGAGTCAATAGGGCTTTTGGTTTGAGCAAAGAGGTTTAAACAAGCATTATATACGGTCGCATTTTTTTGACAAAATTTTTGCTGTTTTTTTTTCTGGCTTCGTATTAGCGGCCATAAAAAGCTGCGTGCTTCGCAGGTCACAGGACAATTCTTATTTTTGTTCGTAAGAATGTTGAAAGTTTGTAATTTTTATTGGCCGTTTATTACGATTTGGTTTAATTTAGAACCGGGGGGAAAAGTTTTGCAAAACAATTTTTGCAATTACCGCACAACTAAATGGCTTAGCAATAACAGTTACGGAAAATATTACAAAAAAACTAAAAATATTCATGGGGCCAAAAGAAGGCTATCTGAATAGGTCAGAGATAGTACAGCCGATGTATTCAGTAAAAATCACACCGTGAAAACTTATGTGAAGTGAGCTGTCACTCCAACCGATGCTGGAGATTGACATTATTGATAGTTCGCTTCAAGGTCACTTCAATATTTTTACAGAATAGACGAGTAATCTGAAAGGTGTATGGCAATACCTCAGACCAAATAAAAAACCAAGACATAGCGCTGTCAACAGTGACGTGAGTCCGGTTTCGTAAACATGTGTGCACTTAGTTTGATTGTGTAGTGTCATTGCAAATAGTTGTAAAGGTGTGTGTGTGAGCGTGTATGCACAGAGCGGTTGTGTAGTTTTAGCATGCTTCACTGTATTGTTCGCAGCGCTCCGTCTTGGTTTTTTATTTTGGTCTGATGGCAATACATAGTAAACGCACACTAACAGCCAGTTTTTTCATCAAAAGTAACAGCCAAAGTAAAAGTCAACTCGAGGCACACTTCCCTCTTAATTTCTTAGTCTAAGTACCTACACTTTTCATTTGTTTATTTATTCATTGTTTTTTTTTTTTTTACTTGTTTGTACGTTGCGTTGTGTGTCCTGTCTGTGCTAAATAAATGTATTTTATTTCTTTCTAACTGTTCCTCTGCGCTTTTAGATTTACAACCGTCGCCTCAGCGCCGAGGATTGAAAATACAACGGTCCAAAAGAACAGTTGACTGTTACTTTGGCTGTTACTTTTAATGAAGAAACTGGCCGTTAGTATGTATTGCGAACAAGCCCCTACAGACCTTGTTCAGTACCGCGTGCCGAAAACTTATCAAAGAGGCAGGCAGGCACTTTACTTTGTGTTCATTATTTAATCACCACTGCTCTCAAAACGGTGAAGGAAAACATGGCGAGGAAACCGGTATGTCCTAGAACCAAAAAAAATCAAAGACATGTGACATTTACCAACCCGCTCTTGGCCGGCTTGGTGGATTATGGCCCACCCCGTCTCACAGAGGGGAGGCCTGTGTCCCAGTAGTGGGAACATTATGATCATCATAAGGGTAATAATCAATTAAATTGTTCATTATGTAACTGTTTGTGTACTTCGTGGGCAAAAGAAACGCGTATAATCACTCTAACTAAAAAAGTCTAAATTAATTAGAAGGGCTTAACGAGTTCGCGGGTCGCGCTCAGTCTCGTGGTCTGAATGGAACTGACTGCCTGATTCAGGCTCCTCTGATGCTAAACTCTTATCGTCTTAAAACGTTCTCACGGGAAAACTAAGCCGACCCCCGGCCACGTTCGACGCAATGAGATTTAGGTCATCGCCTTTCTTATCGGAAACAATTATTCATTATTTAATATCAATAAGCTCTTGGCTCTAACAAAGACCACATTGATCTTGAGAGATAGACGAGGTGTGACTGACGTCTTCGTCTCACGCTGATAAGAACTAAACGAGGTGTGATTTGACACCATCGTCTCGCGCCACGACATATATATAAATAAATAAACATTAAAACTAAAACCCAAATAATCCATCTATCTAACAACGGATCGGCACAGTTGACCGATTTTATTATAGGATCACAGATCCTAATCCCCGCCTGAGGGAATTTGTCGCGAGGACACCAAAACCACAATATAGATGGTACAGAAGGTAGGCTCCATGCATCATCATCTGCCTAGCCTTTTCTCAACCATGTTGGGGTCGGCTTCCAGTCCAACCGGATGCAGGTGAATACCAGTATTTTACATGGAGGGACTGCCTATCTGACCTCCACAACCCAGTAACTGGGTAATACGATACCGCTTGGCAAGACTGGTTATCAGACTTTCGGGCTTCTGACGACTCGTAACGACTGTCAAAGATCCACAAATGACAGCCAACGGCTTAACGTGCTTTCCGAGGCACGGAGGAGTCTCGATATGTAAAGATGGTCACTCATCCACCGACCAACCCCGGCAAGCGTAGCTTAACCTGATGAATCAACCCATGCGGCTATTATTACTTAGCCACGAGCTCCTCCAGGCTCCATGCATGATGAATATAAATGTGGATCGATGGAGAGGATTGATGGGAAGGCAAAAGAAAAGATGAATTCTTTGAGGAATGATAACTCTAACTCTAACTAAGCATTTAAGCGTCGGTCAGTTAGTCAGAAAGTTGAAGCTAATTCCCCATTCCAAAACGTAGATCTCTATGGAGAAGAACGGGTAAGAAACTCCATGGACACTCGGACACTGGGCTCGCGTGGTCGATTACGATCCACTCCCTTTTACTGAGAGGAGGCCTGTGTCCCAGCAGTGGGAACATTATAGGCTGATTTATATGTGGCGGCCACCGCTCTTCTAGGCAGCCGTAGCTTTACCCACAAGCGCGCGTTTATATGTGCGTGTGTTTTGGTTCTTTGTACAGAGCTGGTCTTCTGTACCTCTCTAATCTGTGACAAAACCGTCGCCCGCGACAAAACTTGCCAGATTTGTCCTTGTTTGGCGACAAAAGTTTGTTGTTTGTTGTTGACCACTGACAATAGGAATTAGGTAATCAATGGCGAAGTTTTGCGAAGTTTGGAAATAAATAAGTAAGTATGTAATGTGTGTTTTATATTTTATCTTGGGGCGATTGTGGCGTAGAGCGGCCATTGTGAATGGTCTTTTTGATGTTTTCTTTGTAACTGAATTATTATAACAGCCTTGGTGGTCTAGTGTTTGGGAATGATGAACTTATGAATATGTGGCGGCAACTACATGGCCACATGCGAACTACGCATCAAAGACCTGACGTCACACAAAATCCTGCATCGCGCAATTAGAGTTTACCGCGCGATCAATATATGTTTAAACAAGATCCCGACATCAATCGTTAGGCAGTTGCCCGCCAGACACGACACCTGTCTGGTCAAACGATCCTCCCTTTTCTATAGAGGAAGAGTAAACCTCACACCCTGTTCCTCATACCTCTGAAATTACGATAAAATAATAAAGTGTTATCATTTGCTAAATAAATTAGCTCTATTAACAGTTAATTTGTTTCTAATCAATCTCGATAACTAACAGTTTCGCTATCACGCTACTGCTGAGGAGGAGTTCGTGGGTTTGGTTCCCGAATTTGAATTGATTGATGAATGATTGGTTTGAATGAAAATGATTTACTCGTACTTATCAATGAAAAGATACACACATCGAGAGTTTAATGTTACGATAACTTAAAAAAAATTGAAAACATAATTTATATGCCAGTTGATTCCTTGCCATGGTCTCATTAATACCCTAGAGTTACGGGATTTAAAACGTCGTATAATCAAAAGGTTAATTTGTAGCACCGCTTAATTATATCAATGCAGTCATTTTTCAGTCCAATTTAGCTTGCTCCCAATTTCCCCACAAGGCAGCAGGAATAGTTCTCCAAAATTATTTTTATAAAACACTAGCCGATGACCGCGACTTCGCCCGCGTGGATGTCGGTTATTATATACTAAAACCTTACTCGAGAACCACTCTATCCATTGGTGAAAACAACATGAAAATCGTTGGAGTAGTTTTTGAGTTTATCGCGTACAGGACGACAGACAGACGTGGCGGAGGACTTTGTTTTATAATATGTAAGGATTATAGTTATGTTTCAAAGACCACACCCCAATTTTCCTTTCAAAGCCTAGTTCCCCACATTACCACACGTCCCAGTTCCACGAAAAGGTAATCATATAACAATATTCTAATAATATTTAATAGCACTGATTACATCTCGATTACTGGTACAGCTCAACCTGGATTCGTTTATCTGATTCTAAACACGCCGTTACGATTGTTAGGTAGGGTTTATAATTGAGACTTCAACGGTTTTACGAATGATTGCTCAATTTTTTTCATGTGCAATTCATTTCAAAAATCATTTCTAAAAACCTGGATCTATAATGTTCCCACTGCTGGGACACAGGCCTCCTCTCTTCAAGAGGGAGTGGGCTATAATCCACCACGCGGGCCCAGTGCGGATCGGTAGATGTCACATGTCTTCTAATTTTTGGTTCTAGGACATGCCGGTTTCCTCACGATGTTTTCCTTCACCGTTTTGAGAGCAGTGGTGATGAAATAATTTACACAAAGTAAAGCGCCTGTCAGGGTTCGAACCTACGACCTACTCGTAAGTCACGACCTGATATGAGCCTGGATATAGGGCTGAAAAATTCATTGGCAATATTTTAACCACGTAGGTATTCTAACCATGATACTTCTTTATTAAGGCCAAAAATATCGCAAAAAAATGATAATTATTATTTTTTAACTTGTAAAGCCTACTTAGCTGTGATAGTTTTCCTTTTAACGTCGTTATTATATACAACTGTAGTGAATTTTTTTGCCACACTTCACGTGTAGGGGACGTACCCATTTTTTTTTTAATGATTTTATTTTAACACTTTGTCCACGTAGTATACCCGTAGTATACCCATGCCAAAATTACAGCTTTTAGCACTAAGTCTCTCTGAGCTAAGCCGCGGACAGCCAGACGGACATGGCGAAACTATAAGGGTTCCTTATTGACTACGGAACCCTAAAAATGAGTGCTTCAATAATTTTGTAAGGCATTCAGACACACATACAGATTTTTGCTCCAGTCTGCATGAGACTCATGCCCTGGACTCCTGAGTTGAGAAAATTAACACTGTCTCAATATGGGTCGTATCACTTTATGCCCCTTTAGCGACTGGAAACTTGTAAACTAAATAAAATGACAATGTCCATGTTGAAGTTGACAGCTAAGGGCTTGCGTCCATTGTCGGAGTTTGAGATAAATAACTGTATTTGAGATTTAGTAGTGTGAATCCGAGATAGTTCTATACTTTATCTAGAAAAAAGTGTATACGTTTTTATCTGTATTTAAATTTATGCTGAGCATGTGAAGCCTCAACCTAAGTGTTTATTATATTGGTTGAAATAAGAATTTTCTTTTGCCAAACTGACTAGTTTGGTACTTGCTGACTGAGAGGCTTGGCAGCAGTGGGCTATTACAGGAATCATCCCACAGCAGTCCAAATCAAGTGTAGCTCATAACAAGAGGATGAAAATACTAGACAATTATTTAAAACCAGCTGCGCCCCGCGGTTTCACCCGCACAAGTCCCGATCCCGTGAGAATTTCGAGATAAAAAGTATCATAGGCCCTAACCCAGGTCATAGTCTACCCATGTTACAAATTTCATGCGTTCAGCCGTTTAAGCGAGAAAGCGTAACAAACAAACAGACAAACTCACTTTCGCATCCTTACATATTATAAAACAAAGTACTCCGCCACGTCTGTCTGTCGTCCTGTTCGCGATAAACTCAAAAAATTCTGCACCGATTTTCATGCTGTTTTCACCAATGGATAGAGTGGTTCTCGAGTAAGGTTTAAGTATATAATAACCGTCATCCACGCAGGCGAAGCCACGGGTATCAGCTAGTTTATAATATTATTAGCTTATGCCCGCGACTTCACCCGCGTGTAGTTCGGAAATTATCCCACGGGAACATGCTACCGGGATAAAAAGTATCATATATCCTATTCCAAGATATGGTCTACCCATGTTCCAAATTTCATCCAAATCTGTTCAGCCGTTTTAGCGTGAAAGCGTACGCATTTATAATATTAGTTAGTTAGGATACCTAGTCGTTTTGAGTCTGAAAATATGACTATCTCAGAAAGTTCCAGGCCGATAGCCAGTCGCCAATATGCACCCAACCTTACCAGATATGGTTTCAGTAGCATGTTAACTCGGAAACTTATTACTTACTGACTAACGAGTTTGCAGCCAAGTTACGAATAAGTTTGGGCGCACACGACCGACTGACTTGGTTGGTCAGTTTGTTACATAGGAAATATTGAGTTAATTTGTGTATTGCTTGTCATTTATACATTAAAGAAGCTCGAGGCTAAATAATAACAGCCGCAACGGGTCGATCGAAGGTTAAGCTGCACTTGCCGCGGTCGATTTGTAGATGGGTGACCATTCATTATACATAATATTAGCCGTTCGTCTCGGCTGTTTTCTTATTTCCTTATCGCACGTTTTACTCATACTTGGCGAATGAGAGCTATCCAGAAAAAAGTAACATTTTGCACGTCAGGGCACTTTTAGTTACGTAACAAAAGTGTCGTCACAACACTTTTGTAAGTGTTCAAAAGCGACAGGAACTTCGTTCCAACCGGGTCTCCAACGACACCTCGCGATTGTATTTTACCAGAAAACCCGCGTTTCGCTGATATATGTATACAAGGTGTCTGGTTATTAGTGTCCGATACTTAAACACATGACTTTACTCATCATTATGAACAAATTTTACTATGGGACCAAAACTGAAATCGCCAAAAAAAATATCTAATGTTCCATACATTTTGAGTAGTTATGCGAACATAAATGTAGGGAACAGGTGATTTTTTTTTTCGCGTAAAGTCACGTGTTTAAGTGTCGGACACTAATTACCAGACACTTTGTATATATTTTTTACATTTCTAATTTATCACCATACCTAGCTATCCGAATATTAAAAATTATTTGGCCTAGGTCTTAGGGGGAGGCGTGAAAATTTATTCGCTGTTACAATATTTCGCTGCTTTTTGCAACCACCAAATATTAAATATCTTGGTTACTTTGTGGACATTATAATTTTTAGACTGGTTACTTGGTTATGTGGCGGCATTTACATCGCCACATGTGAACTACGCATCAAAAAGGCCTGACGTCACACAAAATCCTGCATCACGCAATTAGAGTTTACCGCGCGATGGACGTATACAAGATCCCGACATCAATCGTTGGGCACTTGGGCAGTAGCCCGCCAGATACGACACCGGTCTGGTCGGAGGATCCTCTCTTTTCTATAGAGGATAAGTGAACTTTATACTCTGTTCCTCATACCTCTAAAGTTACTTTTTAGACTGTTTTTGAAGAAGTTTCTTAAATAAAAGTCATTCGTATTGTCACTTGCTTCAGAAACGGTGAAGGAAACCATCGTGAGGAAACCGGCCTGCCAGAGAGATATTTCTCGACGGCATGTGAAGCCAAGTCAGACAACCATGGGCGGCATAAAAACTCTGAAACCAAGTTAGTTACTAACCACACAAAAAGAACGAAGTCTTTAATATAAAAAAGTAAAGGAAACACTACGTCGTCGTCAGCAATAAGAGAATCGGACATGAGTGGCATAAGAAACGCTACCTTAAGGGACATAGAGCCTTTGTAGAGACATAGAGTCTATGGATGTGGTATTTGAAGACTTGACTGACAGTTAACTGTGGAAAGAAAAGCTGTTTCTTCTGCACTCTTGAAAGTTACACAAAATAAAACATAACATCACGCCTCTATTCCCCGAAGGGTTAGGCAGAAGTTTACTTATAGTACACCCATATTTCGCCAGTAATTTTTAAGACCCATGGGGGCGAGCCTTTAACATAACTCCCCAATAGGGCTAATTTTTTTAGTCAAAATATACCAATGATAACACTTTATTATTATAACGTACTCATAATTTCATATCCAATATTATTATGTACCCAATAAAAATAAACAGCATCATCATCATCTGCCTAGCGCCTTTTCCCAACTATGTTGTGGTCGGCTTCCAGTCTAACCGGATGCAGCTGAATACCAGTATTTTACACGGAGCGACTGCCTATCTGACCTCCACAACCCAGTAACTGTGGTAATACGATACCCCTTGGTAAAACTGGTTGTCAGGCTTTCGAGTTTCTGACGACCCGTAACGGCTGTCAAAGATCCACGAATGACAGGCGGGATCAACGGCTTAACGTGCTTTCCGACGCACGGAGGAGTCTCGGTATGTAAAGTTGGTCACCCATCCACCGACCAACCCCGGCAAGCGTAGCTTAACCTGATGGATCGACTCTGTGCAGCTGTTATTAAATAGCCACGAGCTCCCAAAAAAAAAAAACAATTCACAAAAAAAGAAAGAGTTTTAATAAAAACTATAACGATCCAATCGTACCCGCAATTACGGTAAATCAAAACCGTAAACCCAAAATCGACGATCGGTTTTGTCCCCAATAGGGTCCACCTCTACCTTATCCCGATTATTGTCTTATCCTATTACCGGGTTGTGCTGTTAACCGGGTTCCTGATAGGTAGCACGTGCAATAGGCCTTTTGAAATTAGCTAAGATCTCCTTGCGGTTTTTATAAAGGGTCTAGCACAATTTGGACGTTTTAAGGGTAGTTTTCACCAGGGATCCGAAGATAATAAATAAATTAAGATATTTTTTAACAATAACAATATAATTTATTCTAGAAACTGGCATAATTATACTCAAAAAGAAATATGTATAGTATTTGCAAGTATATAACAAAAAAAAAAGGGAAAATGGGGAAGAACTCATTGGGCATCAAAAAATTCATCCGCATCGCTTTCAATGGGAAAAGTGCCCTAAAGTCTGGCAGCATTGCCATCTGACGTGGCAATGCTGCAAGCCTTTTGGGCATTTTCACGATTCTTTGGGATAAAATAGGTATTTTTAGGAACTCATATTTAAATGAAATTTTGTCATCATCGTCAATCCCTTGTCCTTATCTCAGTTTATTTGGGCTCGGCGCAACATGACTTCCATATTTCTCTATCCTCGTCATCTCGGTAGTCTTTCACTTTCTATCCATATCCATAGCCATCATACACACAGTCCATCCATCCTTTCTTTGGTCTTCTGGTAAGTAAGCATAAGCATAATCAGCCTATAACGTTCCCACTGCTGGGACATAGGCCCCCTCTCTTCGAGAGGGAGTGGGCCGTAATTCACCACGCGGGCCCAGTGCGGGTTGGTAGATGTCAAATATCTCTAAATTTTTGGGTCTAGGACATGCCGGTTTCCTCACGATGTTTGCCTTCACCGTTTTGAGAGCAGTGGTGATGAAATAATTTTATATACATAAAGTAAAGCGCCTGTCTGGGTTCGAACCTATGACCTACAACTCGTAAGTTGCAGCCGCGGCCATTAACACTTGGCCACCACTGCTCTCTGCCAGGTAAAATAAGTGTTAATATTGATAATACTTGATTAATACTGGTTTAAAAACGGATATTTATAATACCGTAAGTTGAATTCGCTACAGCATTTCACGTGCATGAATAATGATCCGGGGTGTGATTCTGTAAGACCTCATTCTGAACTTCGAATCTGAATCCGCTGTGAGTTTCTTGATTGGCAATCGAAAAACTCGGTTGATAAACTAGCGCTACCCTTGCGAGCGTGTCAGCGAGTTGAACTAAATTGACCGTGAGATTTTGACAGATAAAGTATGAGATGACGTAAGAAGTGGCATTCAGTAAGGTAATTCCCCCGTCACTTCGACGCTCACTTCGCACTCGAACCCGAATATTATTTTGAACGTTATGCGAAGTGAGAGTGAATAGCGATGTGAGATGCGAGTTGTTGTTTGAATTTTACAGAATCGACGTACAGTTATTAATGTTCTGAAAAATTGGCCGGATTCAGATTGAAAATAAGATAACTTTATAAAAATTAAGACTTGAAATCGTGGTATCTAACAACCTGTTCAATTAATGTGCTTTTTCGAAACCAACAGATAAAAAAATTTTTATCATTTTGCATCGTTATCAAAATACACGTAATATCCAAGCATTCATAATCTGAAAACAAAGAATATTATCACCCCCAAATAGTTCCATATTAAAACCGATCACCCCATTTAATTCCATCGATATATAAATGGTAATGCTATCCCGACCCATAATCCTACATCCTACACTAAGCTGATATGAACCGCAGACATTCTTTTAATTCGTGACACGTCCACACAGGCATAAGACGTCGATTTTACTAGGGATTTGTCGTCCTCAAGATTATTTCACCCCCTCTTCGTGGGAGGGGTTCTAAATCGAATTGGTTACGTCACAGCTACATTAAAGCGGGGGCCTTAAATACAACGGGATACGCAATGAGAATAATTCTTTTGTTTTAGCGATTGTGGGGATTTTTCCGAGTGGGTGAAGCTAAGTTTTTATAGCGATAACCCGAATTTTTATAACTACCTGTCTGTCTTGTGTGATACCTACTGTTGCGTAATTTAGTTTCTCTCTACCTTGTAGGTTCGCGGGGTCCAAGACAGACTATTAATTATTATTCAAGATATAGAAATCTTTGTTTGCAGAATGACGGCTATTTTTTTTTTTTTTTTTTTTGTGGGTGGGAAATCATCCAATGACTTCTCCCGCTCTGGGCGGAGCGGAAGGGCGTGTCAGACTTTTACTGACTAAAACCCACCCGTGTTCCTTCATTTGCCTGTTGCCAAGGTCCCGGTATCCCTTTCGGACTTTCCCGCAACCCTGGCAGCAGAATGACGGCCAGGGCTTATACAAAAGTGTCTTTTATGTAAAATTCAGATTCTCTGCTCATTTTGGAGCTGGTTTTAATGAAGTTTGATTTGACGAACGACAGATAGCAATATGTCATAAATATCCCACTTCAATTTGAAGAAATTTATTTCTCAATAAGAATACTACCCACTTAAATTAACTAGCCCACTTAAATTATGAGAAACTTAACAAAATATCTTAGGTAATAAACATAATAATTTATCATTCGATCTATCGAGTACATACACTGAGTAATGATTTATTATTGTTGGTCAACCAAAAACAACTATAATCTATTTAAAAAAATGTTCACTGATGAAGAATCTCTAATTTTTTTCGGTAATTCTGCGCTCCCTCAAACTGAATAGTTATTCTTCCGTACAAAGTCCTTACCACATTATTCCGTATTGGTTATTTACTAGTGAAGTTTTCTGAACCTTATTCAATCTCTCATCGTAAATCATCAACTCTCTAGAGTTTATTATTTTGCCATCGACATGCCGATAAATACTCGCGGGATTTCTTTTTTCGACATACTTAACGCTAGATTAAATAAAATATAAATAAAAATCTTTTTTAAAACAATCTTTTAGTGTACTTAAAGGGTATTCCTAGGGCCACCTTCCCGCTCCATCATCAGACGATGGATGATGAAGTGTCAAACCACTTGATAATACATAGCTAATGAGTCCAAACACGATGGTGCTATCAAGTTTGATTGAGGAGTTCCTATGGCCAACTTCCGGCCCCATCATTAGACCAGCTCCATGTCTCGGTAGTTATATAAAAGTATGCCAAATTTCAGCTCAATCGGATGCCAGGAAGTGCTTGAAAAATGGATGACAATTGGAGTAACCGGAAACACATACGAACAGAGCAAGCTAATATAAAGCTTGTAAAAACAAATGCCGCGACTACAAAAACGTTGGTAAACCATATTTTCAAACAGTGAAGATCAATAGATTATCTATCCGCTGTCTTAGCGGCTCTTCCCAAGGGTAAGGCACCGACGTTTTCTTAATTAAGACGCGGAACTGAAATGACTATGTTATTTGGTTTGTGCGACTGATAACCCTTTCAGTTACATTTATCTCGTATGTCGTTATCAACTGGCTTTGTAAGGTAAGATGTGAGTTGGATATTATGTGAAAAAGCTGGTAGACTTAGTTATGTTTTTAAATAGGTTTAGTTTGATACCGATGGGAGACACTTTCTAGTGGTTTCTGGGCCAACTCAATCTGCCTTGCCCTTTCCCAACTATTTTATTTTCGGGTTCCAATCTAATCGGATACAGCTGAATATCAGTATTCTACATGGAGCGACTGTCTATCTGATCTTCACAACTCAGTTACTGGGTAACATGATAGCCCTTGGTAAGACTGGTTGTCAGACGTTTGGCCTTCTGACTACCCGTAACAACTGTCAAAGAACTATGAATGACAGCCGAGACCAATTGCTTGACGTGCTTTCCGAGGCAAGTAGGTGGATGGACAGATCCATGGGCTGACCTTGGTAAGCTTAGCTTAAACTTCGATCGACCCGTACAGTTGTTATTACTTAGCCACGAGGTTCCCACTTATAAACATTAACGTCCAAAACAATTTTCTGATTTCTGATCAGAAGGTTGCGTGTTCATATCACGTCGGGGTCACCAATTTAGGTGTATGAGGAACAGGGTGTAAAGTTCACTCATCCACCATAGAAAAGGGAGGATCCTCCGACCAGACGGGTGTTGTGTCTAGCGGGCAACTGCCCGACGATTGATGTCGGGTTCTCGTATATATGTCCATTGCACGGTAAACTTTAATTGCGCGATGCAGGATTTATTTGACGTCAGGATTTTTGTGTGACGTCAGATCTTTGATGCGTAGTTCGCATGTGGCGATGTAGATACCGCCACAGCCTCAAGAAATGTCCGAATTTAAGTAACTCATTTCTATGAAAAGGGAACTCAATTCGGTAATAAAATCATTACTGTAGTCCTTTAGATACCCCTTAGCCCCCGTTCCCAGTTACTTCTCTATTTCAGGGAACTTTCTGAACTTTGTGGAATAACGGGTGAGATTCTACGAGATTTTAACATTGAGAAAACAGCTTTTCTTCATATAACCATATTGATTTAAATTTGGTGGAAAAGTGAAGAATATTCAGTATGATTGCTTATGTTCAAATCTAGGGTAACTATATTCGTAAGATGTGGATTAACTATGGAAGCTAGGATTTAATATTTCTTTTTTCGTGTCGGCTCCCTGCTCGCTCATGCCTTGGCGAAATAAAGAAATATCGGTCAAGTCAATCCCTGTCAATCTGTTTAGTGTTTTCCCAACTACATTGAGGTCGGCTTCCAGTCTAACTTGATGGAGCTGGATACCAGTATTTTACATGGAGCGACTGCCTATCTGACCTCCACAACCCAGTAACTGGTTAATACGGTACCTCTTGGTAAGACTGGTTGTCAGACTTTCGGGCTTCTGACGACCCGTAACGACTGTCAAAGATACACGAATGACAGCCGGGACCAACGGCTTAACGTGCTTCCCGAGGCATGGAGGAGTCTCCATATGTAAAGATGGTCACCCATCTACGGATCAACCCCGGCAGGCGTAGCTTAACCGGATGAATCGACCTGTCCGGCTGTTATAACTTAGCCACGAGCTTTGCTTAGCTGTTATTACTTAGCAAAGAGCTTTAGCAATCCCTGTATTTATTTAAATATAAACAAGCTTGCAGAATAATTGAAATTGCTTATAGTATGCTCAATGAAAGAGAAAAAAAAGTTGCACATAAGAAAAAGTAAAAAAAAAAAATAGTTTATAGTTATAATGTAGTACGTAGGTATATTTTTTAGTGTGTGCTAAAAGAATCTGATGAAAGCGTAAACTAGCCTTGCTCAGGTTTAATTCATATGCAATCTCTCACAAAAGGGAATTTATAACACGTTCATCGATATTTAGAAACCTACAAAAAGTTATTAGTAGGTACACACAGCTATACATAAAGCTATACATTTCCAGTATGACCTATACAATGCGAGATCAGTTTATACTGGAAATGTATAGCTTGATGTGTAGCCGTGTGTACCTATTTTTTGGTCCGTATTCTGTCAATACGCTCCAATAAGCATTGATTACTGCCAATATAATGAGGGAAACGTTTCATATAAAGTACGTGAACTGTGAAGATCTTCGCTAGTTCCATAATACGTAATAAGACATAATATATAACGACATAGGGTCTCATGGCGGATACAAAAGCTCGTGGCTAAGTTATAACAGCCACACGGGTCGATTGATCAGGTTAAGCTACGCTTGCCGCGGTCCGTCCGTGGATGGGTGACCACCCATTACATATTGAGACCCCTCCGTGCCTCGGAAAATACGTTAAACCAATGGTCCCAGCTGTCATTCGTAGATCTTAGATCTTAGTCGTTACGGGTAGTCAGAAGCCCAAAAGTCTGACAACCAGTCTTATTAAGGGGTATCGTGCTACCCAGCAGCAACTGGTAAAATACTGGTATCCAGCTATATCCGGTTAGATTGGAAGCCGACCCCAACATAGTTTGAAAAGGCTAGGCAAATCATGAGTACATAAAACGATAAAACAGAGTCCTCCGCCGCGTCCGTCTGTCTGTCGTCTTGTACGCGATAAACTCAAAAACTACTGCACCGATTTTCATGCTGTTTTCACCAATGGATAGAGTGGTTCTCGAGTAAAATGTTAGTATATAATAACCGACATTCACGCGGGTGAAGCCGCAGGCATCAGCTGGTATAATATATTAAAATGATGGCCCGTGCTCGGAGTGATCTTGAACTATTTTTCAAGGCTAAACGATGTTCACTGAGCTGTCCATAGTACTGTGACTTAGGCTTGGTACAAACGAGCCACCGGCGGCTGTCGCCTCTTGCTGCGGTGTTAAGTATTGCTGTAGCGAGTGGCCCCCAATGGTCACACGTGTGCGACGCATTCATACGAAACATATGAAAAAGCATGTGAACTACTTGTCGCTGGGTTACCGGAGGCTGTGGTCAGTGGCTCGTTTGCGCCGAGCCTTATGGAGCCCCTCCGTATTTTGGACATCAGGTTAAGTTAATCGGTCAGTTGGTCTTGGCTTTTTTACGAAAACATACATAAGGGATTCGGTATTTTATTCGAGCGTCAGAAGACAAAATGGCAGTGGTTTTGTGGCAAATTGTGGCAAATGACATCTAGTTTAAATCTGCTACCAAGTTAACTACTAGGATTTTATTCTCATTAGGCAACTTTTGTTCGCTAAATTATAAGTAGCTCTCTCAATTATGTATAAACCACATACTATGAATAAACCATATCCTGCTAAGTCTATAAAGGTTTCCTTTAAGAGCGGTGGCCGCCAAATAGCGTCCGCAATCTACCTGCGAATGGCGTCAGTGAAGTGGAAGTAAGTTGGTGTGAGAGAGCGTTCTTTGACACCGTAATGTCAAACCCAACTGCCAGCATTTTCATGACACCCGTCACTGCGGCCGGTATTTGGCGGCCACCGCTCTTCTAGGAAAATTACGTAGGAACAACCTGCTCAATTCCAAAACATTCTTACTAACCTAATCGAGTGGCACTTACCATTTATACAAGGCCAGGCGACAGCGATCGACCTAATTAAGACATCGACGGCGTCGCCATTGACATAGCACTATAATTTAGTCGATTGGAGACAGAATCGATTTAGTCAGACTATAAATAGGTCGATAGTAACTACTTGATTCTACGAGTTCTATGATAGTCTATTGGAGCGACTGATCTCTGCTGTAATCGAAGGCGAAAGGCCTTAAGGAACTTTGTTCCAAAAATGATTCAGTTTAGCCCGCGAACTTCTTTTCTTACGGTTTCTGCAATTTGCAGGTCATAAAACTCATCAATACAACTCTCCAAGTTCACATAACCCTATTAAATGACTATTTCATGAAATCATAATATTTGAGGATTATTATAACGGAGTACTGTTGTTGTTAAATAAACTTAAACTACAAGACAATATCCATGTTAGCGATTCACAACGCATTTTTATGCGGCAACGTTACCTTTTAACTTCGCCAAAACGCATTTATGTATTAAACCCAAACTAACCTCAACATAAAACATCGTTAAAACCTCTTTTACCCTATCGGATAATATCCGAAAAACCTCTTTTTAAACGTCGTAATGTGCTAACTGTATCCGTATCGGATACCGCTGTAATTAGCGTCAAAATCCAGGCTTCCTACAAAATACATTCTTGCTTTGTGCCTCTAAAATAGTAGAGAAATTTAGCTCGAAAATAGACTTAATAGCTGTTTACTGAAATGTTTTAATGAAAATTCATACTCTAAAGGTTTTGGAAGTTGGTTAAAACATTTGTCTATGTTAGTGGTTTGAGTTTAGGTGGAGGTTTTAAAGGCTTATTTATCTAATGTTTTTGATATGTTTCGGTGTAATTATTGTAATGTATTTCGGTCTCGATTTTATTTTAATTACCAACAACTTTTAACGAAGCGGCAAGACTGTGGCATTCAATTTTAGAAAGTGGGTCATCCATCCTCGATTAAAATTATATAAGGTGTTCAAAAATTAACTATACAAACTTAAAGAGGTGCTTTAGAACTAAATAACTTTTACTAAGAGACCAATATTAAAATTGCAGGTCTGTATTATGGTGGCATCCCACGATGGGCAATATTGCAGACGGCCACGCATGGCAGACGACCACAGACCTCCACGCACCGCGCAACGACGCACGTACAGTCGTACACCTTTCCACGGTCCGTCGTCCGGGCTCATCGGTGTCCGTCCGCAAAATCGCCGATCGTAAACATTGGTATGGAAGAGCTGTTTTTTTTTTTCAAAGTTCTGTTCGATGGTCTAAAACACATCTTAAAGTTTGTAAAGTTAATTTTGATCACCTTGTAGTGCGTGTATGAGTGGGAAGATTGTGGAAGAGACCCCTCCTAAGCTTTTATGAACGATGTAAACTCGTGGGCCATTTGCCATAACCACTATGCTTGGCTAACTGATTTTTGACGGTAATATGCAATCCTCTATATTACAACTATCATCGAAATCGTTAGAGCCGTTTTCGAGAACGTGATTACAAATAAAATATATGTAAGTGAAAAAAAAATCTAGTGAAAAAAAAAAGTCAAAATGTATGGAACAGCAGATTTTTTTTTATAGTACCACAGATAATAAAACCGTTTCTATAAGACGATGATATAACATTTTTAGGATTTAGGCAATGTTGTAAAGTGACGGCAATGTTGTAGCATTTTACCGGTATTTAACATAATTTGTAGGGAACAGCAGATTTTTTTTCCACGATTTCAGGTTTGGTCTCATAATAAAAGTTGTTCATAATGATGAGTAAAGTCACGTGTTTTAGTATCGGTCACTAATTACCAGTCACCCTATATACTCGTACATAATATATTATCCATATACATATTATGAAACAAAGTCCTCCGCCGCGTCTGTCTGTCTGTTCGCGATAAACTCAAAAACGACTGCACCGATTTTCATGCTGTTTTCACCAATGGATAGAGTGGTTCTCGAGGAAGGTTTTAGTACATAATAATCGACATCCACGCGGGCGAAGCCACGGGCATGTAATATGTAATAATAATAGAGGATATTTTTATCCCACTCATGTACTTAGGTCAACGTTCTATGCTAATTTCGCGCGAAAATTGGCCTGAAAAAAAATGTTGTAAGTACTAATGAGTCTTAAAATAAATGAGAAAAAAAATCTATAAGTTTTACCTCTATGCGATTTTCTATCCTCTAGCGTGCCATGAAGCTGGTGCCAAGTACCTGAAGACAAGAAAAACTGGTTATATATGATAAATTGCTTTTAAAACAAAATTTAAATTGCTCATGTGTCTGCAATTTCACAAGTATTTAAACATGTGGCGGTACCTACATCGCCACATTCGAACTACGCATCAAAGACCTGACGTCACACAAAAATCCTGACGTCACAAAAATCCTGCATCGCGCAATTAGAGTTTACCGTGCAGTGAACATATATGTATACAAAAATCCAATATCAATCATTGGGCAGTTGCCCGCCAGACACAACACCCGTCTGGTTGGAGGACCTTCCCTTTTCTATGGTGGATGAGTGAACTTTACACCCTGTTCCTCATACCCCTAAAAACACATCAGCATGGTGATAGAAATCTATAACATCTACCTATACATAGTAAACAAGCTATACATAGAAAAAAGCTTTTCGTGTCTGTCTGTGCTGATAACCACTTAGTTCTTCTAAACTCAATCAATCGCCCGCCGCTGCTAATTTGACCTCCACTACCCAGTAACTGGCCAATACCCCTTGGTAAGAATGGTTGTCAGACTTTCGGGCCACTGACTACTCGTAAATACCGTCAAAGATCCACGTGTGATAGCCGGGAGCAACGGCTTAACGTGCTTTCCGAAGCACGGAGGAGTCTCGGTATGTAAAGATGGTCACCCATCCACGGAAGAACACAGGCAAGCGTAGTAAGACCTGATGGATCGACCCGTGCGGCTGTTACTACTTAGCCACGAGTTCTTTTAAACAACACACTGGATTTTGATACGCCTTTCACCTTTATTTAGAAAATGTATTCCGGAGGGTTTATGTGTATAATACATTTATAGGTATTCAACTTGGATATAGCACTGAAATTTCGATGTTTCAAACCTAATGAACGAATCCTAATCCAAACTTATCCATACTTAATATTATAAATTCGAAAGTAACTCTCTCTGTCTGTCTGTCTTTCTGTCTGTTTGTCTGTCTGTATGTTACCTTTTCACGCCTAAACTACTGAACGGATTTCGATAAAATTTGGCAAGGAGGTAGACGGCGTCCCGGTGAAGGACATAGGCTACTTTTTAAATACCATGCGGGCGAAGCTGCGGGTGGTTTATTTGTTTGATTGTTACGCTTTCACGCTGAAACGGCTGGACGGATTTGCATAAAATTTGGCACAGGGGTAGACCATGACCTGGAATAGGACATAGGATACTTTTATCCCGATATTCTCACGGGATCGAGACTTACGCGGATGAAACCGCTGGGTGCAGCTAGTGACTACAAATAAGAACGAATCTCAACTCAAATCGAGTTTCGGAACCACATCGTCCTACAAGAATTTGTCCCAACAACTAAGGTCCCAGATGACCCCATAATGCTTGAAAACAATAACTTAATTTTAAAAACAAATAGGCAGAGTACGAGCCAGGGTACACAGCTAGGGTAAACAAGATAGGTCGTTCAGGTCGGGGCTAAGTGCTGTACAAACAGGGGCCCGGCGCGAGCATGACTTAGCTTGTGCGAAGAAATGTGATTATTTATCTTTGTATTACTGTCTTGTATCGATTTTTAGGTAATGGAGGTTATTTGTTGTAGATATGTAAAAGTGTATTTCATATTCTGAATGCTAAAGTGGGCTACACACGTGAAGTTATAACTGTTCAGTTTAATCTAATTATAGTTAACAGTTCACCTGTACAGTTCTCAGTTTTTTCTACACACGTTACGATTTAATTGAATAGTCCAACTGAATAGTTATACGAGTAACTGCACTTGTGTACCCCGCTTTGGAATGGGCAACTAGAATCAATTCTATTTCTTTGTTTTTCATTGACGTTCAAAAGGGCCTTTTATGTGCCTAGTTGAAATAAATTATTTGACTTTGACTTTTCTGGTGTACTCATAATCGATCATGTATACCTTGATTCCCTATGACTGCCTTGTTGGTCTGGTGATCGCAAGCACTACAGCAGAGCATGAGGTCAAAGGTTCGATTCCCAGGTCAGACAAAATGTTATTGGGTTTTTCCATCTAGAATTTGTCAGTTTGCTGGGAGTCTGAAATTGCGCCCGGCTGGCTGATGGCAATAGGCTCGCCCCCTATTACATGGGACTTAAACATAACTGGCGAAATGTGTGTATACTATAGGTACACCTCTGCCTAACCTTTCGGAGATAGCAGGCGTGATGTCATGTTATGTTATACCTAATAATTCCTTCTCTATTTTCATAAGTTAACAATATCTCTAATGGTAACGATTGACGAAATGGCTCGGCCATTCAAAATCAAAATATTTTATTTCACATAGAATAGAATAGAATACTCACACACACATAAACCATCATGGTTCTGTACATAAACCTAAATGGGCACTTATGAAACCTCAGAAGCTAGGTGCACGGTTCCAATTGGTCGTTTTCTATTGAGAAGAGATGGCAGGAAACTCCATGGTTACTCTTTTAAAAATAATTGTCTTTTACAATATTTTCGAATTACAGTGTTAATAAGTATGGGAGGACAGTGCAGGCCTTTCAGCAAGTACCAGGTACTTAACAAAATAGAAAATGTTCAAAAAATCATCTTCAGTCCACTATTGGCTTCTGTACAAAAGACCCACCACAGGTTTCGTTTCCATTTGAAGCAATAATAGCTTTTAATATCTAATAATAAATAGCTCGCCAAAAAATATAACAAAACATAAGAAAAGCCTTATTAACTTTGTTTAGATTTGATTTACCACTACGTCACTTGGATTGACACAATTTGTATCTAATTAAAATGCACTAAAACTAGAACAAGGTAAGCATTGGAATTATAATATAACCACTAACATGAACGCTATAAGCAAGTATTACTAATATCAACACGCCACATAATCAAATCAACACGTTAAATTAACGTCACCATGACCTTCACATACTTAACTATTTATAACTAATACCTACTTCTCATTAAAGGTACCTAAATCTTAACTAATATTATAAATGCGAAAGTGAGTTTGTTTGTCATGCTTTCACATTGAAATGGCTGAACGGATTTGGATGTTTGACACATGGGTTAGGATATAGGATTTTCATACACCTCTGGACTCCTAAATCGAGCTACCGCGCATTTGGAAAATGGCCTAACCGCCTGGCGACGGGACGAGAGACGCTAACAGCGGTGAGCCGGGCAGTACATTTTTATTCATTTGTTTTAGTCACAAGACGCTTCGCCGTTCGCACCGCGCAAAAATTCGAATGTCCTGTGGCCAGGCGGTAACACGTCAAAAGTGTGTCATCAATATTTTAATGTTTACCTCCACCTCCTTCAGAAAACACTTTATAAATAAGAAGCATTTTTATAATAATGTTAAGGCTACATTGTCGTAATAAGGCGAGCTACACTTCGCGCGCTCTTTGTTTAACAGCAACCCGTCGAGCTGTGTGCGAGAGCGATTGCGCGAAGTGTACATACATCGGCTACATTGGCCATAGCATAAGGCTGCAGAAATCACCACGTATGGCAAACGAATTTGTTACAAATTGACGTACTTATATATAAGGTGTATATTTTCATACACGAAATATTTTAGGGGGTCATTGTACTCATCATTATGAACAAATTTCTTTATGGGATCAAAATAGAAAGCGCGAAAAAATAATCAGCTGTTCCCGTAGATTTTGACGAGCTATGCGAACATAAATGTAGACAACAGCTGATTTTTTTTCGCGATTTTGAGGTTGTTTCCATAGTGAAAGTTGTTCATAATGATGAGTACAATGACCTCTTAAGAGATTTCCTATAGAGAGAGATATACTATATATGGTGTATCTTTTCTTACACGAAATCTCGATATATAGGCTTAAATAAAATAAAAAAATAAAATAAAATAAAATTCGATATAAATCTAGTATAGCTTACATTAGACTACTACACTACCCATCTCCTTAACACTATCCTTAATCGCCGTTAACCAAAACTTAACCAGAAAATACCTGAAAATATCACGAATATTTTACTTATACCATCTTCATTCCTTAACATCAAATTCAAAACATTTTATCCGCAATTTTCTGTCCTGGCACGTACTGCCTAGAATATCTAACGCTAGATAAAGTCTGTCTAGTCCTGCCGAGACAAGGAGACAATTCAGCAGACTGAGAAACAAATGAAACGTACCTACATAGGCCGCGGACCCCGCTTGAGAGCTCTCCAAGTCAAGATAGGGATGGGATAATGTCGATAGTTTGATATCGATAAAATTTTCAAATCAAAATATGTGTTTATTAATTAAATATCATCAGTAAAGTATTGGCATGAAAGTAATGAATGTTCGACTTTTTTTTATTCTTAAATATTACAATTATAATAATCATGTCACAAAATTTCTTAAATACTTTGAAGAATGTTGTGTTATGATATTATATCTTAAGTTAACAAGATGAGAGCCTTAAAAAAGAATTACCATAAAAGTTGGTCATATTAATTCTTACGGAATAAAACATACTCCTTAATTATGTTATGAGAGAAACAATAATATCAACCTAATATCTGATCATTTACTTATACTACTAAGAAATAATATAATTTTGCCTTATTAGACGAGAACTAGAAATGAATGTAAATCTATCTTCTAATATTTTTTTCTAAAAGACTATGAAATCTATAAAAATAAATTCACAATAATTGTGTCGCATTCACAATTATTGTGAATTTATTTTTATAGATTCTACTGATATTAAAAATGTAAAAGTTTGTATGTTTGGATATTTGGAGGTTTGTAATCACGCAAAAACGGCTGAGAAAAACTTGAAATTTGGCACACAGATAATTTATAACCTGGATTAATGCATAGGATACTCCCAGATAATTTCATACCTCCACACGGGCGAAACCGCGGGCAAAAGCTATACTTTAATATAAATCAAATCATATTTTTGTAACAAAGTTAATTCTTGGCCATCATCAAACGTACATTTTGTGACGTCATGAAAAGCTCATGCATAAGGGGTGCTACACACATTCGGCTTAACTTGATTCAGAATGTGCAAATGGGCCGCAAAATCAAATATACAGTTGTATGTTCAGGAAAAAGCCACTCGGCCTACCTTGAATTGCGCCGAGCCGATCCGAACATGATTAAGCGAGGGTAGATGCAACTTGTATGCCGATCGGCTCGATCCGAATAGAATCGTTAAGTGTAGTAATTGCTTCAGGTTGGCTTTATTGTTCAATCAATACTGCCGAACCGAGTGTGCCGACCTGAACATGTGGGTAGCGTCACTAATAGCTCCTTTTGGGCTCAAAGCAAACACAATAACAATAAAAAATTATATAATTCATAATTATACTGCCCAGCCAGATGGACCCATGACCTAAGAAGGTGGCTGGGTCAGACTGGACGCGGAAGGCGGAGGACAGCGTGTTATGGCGCAGACTGGGCGAGGCCTATGTCCAGCAGTGGACTGCGATAGGCTGAGTTGATTGAGTTGATAATTAAACGCATTACTTTATTTCACCAGTTACTAAGCAAAAGTCTAAGTGATACATGACAAACGTTACGTAACAAAAAAAAAAAAAGTAAAGTAGGAAAGTGTTTCCATGAATTGAGTTGTCGTGAAACAGTTTTCTTGAATTTCTTTGTAAAATGAAGACCGTTTCACAGGAACTGTTTTTATACGTCTCAGGTCACAGTAATATCAACCACTTAGTTTAAGTGACAAATAGATATTCGTCGAAAACAATGTCTAGATATTTTTATGGATAAGAAAACCGAAGACTAATTTTACTTCCCTAGTTAAAAACTATTATATAAACGTAAAAACTATTATAGTTAGGACTAATTAGGATTTTAGGCTAAAATTATGTTTAAATAAAATTATCGACGCAGCCACATCCCTACCATAAACCCAAGCACAAACATACGAACACAGACGCACACACACACACAGACGCGCTTGCCTCCCTAATCTCGTTGTTGAGATATTTCTAGCACGCGGCGTTGCTTGTGATTGCATGTAGCGGTACTTTGTTTATCTTTACGCCGGTTTATAGTTATGTTGTAGGTTGCATTGCAAGTGTTCTTGAATGATGCTTGAGCATGAATCCCGATTTGAAATTATACTAAGCAGAGTTTAGTATGAAATCTAAAAGTTCTGATTCGATATTCCAAAATAAAGTCTGAATAGGCAAAATTGACTAGAGAAAAGAAAAAAAACTTTTGACAACTGAAATTTTATAAAGTAGGCCATATTTTTTAATTACTGTGGTAGAATCGTCGAATTGAAATCTCAGTATAACTTTTCACGCGCCAATATTATGTTTACTTGTTTCTTTTTTACTTTAAACAGCTCTATTTGCAAGCCAAATCGTAAATTAAATCTTTGATAAGTTACCTCCTTAGTTGCCATATTGTGTTGAAGTAAAAAGTTCGTTCCAGTTTTTAATAACACGACAGATATGAGCTTTCATAGTAATTTATTTGGCCGCTAAACACGACAATTAAGTATTTTCATAGTAACTTTGCTGGCCGTATCGTCACTTATTTTTGACCAGTACAGCAATTTCGATGTATCTAGAAGAAGGTTATCAAAATAATGCTTGAATTTTCAAGTATGTTTGAGAAAAATAGAATTATATTTGGTTGTGTTTAGATACGAGTATCAATACCATACCCATCACATCTGCGTGGTTTCGCTAGCTTAATTTCATTTGACCCTGTAGAAGCAACAAACATAACGTACCTAAATATTTTATAAATGTTTTATCTATCTATCTATCTATCTATCTACCTAGGATTTTGTAATATCTTGAGTTGGAGTTTCTTGCAAGTTCTTCTCCTTAAGGGCGCACCCTACCTCAAATTGCTTAGCATGATCCTCTGTTATGCCGAAAATAAGGCAGCATTAATTTTGAAATAAATATATGTTAAAGTTGACGATTGATGCTAAATCCTATGTTTGGCGAAAACACGATTACATAAGATTTTCTCTATAGAAAAAAAATCCAAAGTTACCTCTAAAAATAACTATAAACCGCTAGTATTAAAAAAATACTTCAAATTAGATCTTGAAACTTTGCATAATAACTGAACTATCTATAAAGCAGGTCTTATTTTTTTTTAATTACTATTATTTTCACCGTAAAAAGCAATTACCTACACTTTTCGAGGCTTGAGACCCGCTAGCGCCCCACTCCGTCTCGCTCTCACTCAGGTCGCGAGTAGTATGGTGCGAGCGACATAAAATCTGAGGTAAGGTACAGCCTTAAAAATCTTCTGGCTGCAACTTTCAACTAACTGATTGACTCTTTGACAATTGAAAAGTGCCTGTAAATGGTTTACTTGAAATAAATGCTTTGAGTTTGAGTTTGATTGCTATAGGAAGAGACAATGAAGCTGCACTCTAATTGCGTAATACACGATCAATTAGAATTGGAATCGGTTCGAAACAAATGTCTAATCCATTGCTTCATAAGTTAAGTTGTTGAACAGGTTTTTTTTTCGAACATGCTTTGGTTTAGACATTTGTTTCAAACCGATTCCAATTCTGACCGATCGTGTATTACGCAATTAGGGTGCTGGTTCAATTTCCATTACTTCAATGATACGAATCGTACGTGTAAGTTTTATCCACATGTTAAACACTCGTGATATTTCGTCAGTATCATGAATTAATTGTGGTTATTTAATTATGCACGGCGTTATATTTAATTTTAATGATGAATTTTGAAGCGTCTTTATTCAGTTCAATATCGAAAAATAAATTAAATTGAAAAAAAAAACAGACTTCAAAAAAAGAGGAGGTTATAAATGTTCGTCTGTATGTTATTTTTTTGTATTTTTTTTTGTGTGTCGTTATTTTGGACAGATTTTTTGGAAGTTTGCTATAAAAAAATATCACAGTATTAAATTCTTTCCTTTATTCTTCAAGGACTTTCTAATTAACTACAATAGTTTTTGGTCCGCGCGCGGCCCGTCCGCGGTCATACAGGTTAAGCACGCCTTTAAGTTATCCTGCTTAAAACACTTATGGCCACTCAGAATCACAAGCTTCAAAAAGTGATCCATTTAATGTTTCAAACTACTAAGTTGGTAAAAAACACAAAGAAAATGTGCCTCGTATTTCCACAGAAACAAGTCTCTTAGTGGTTGTAAATATAGAGAAGTATGTGTGATAGTATATTCACGACTTTATTGACATATGTCACCGATACATCACTGTCTTACAAACTATATTTTCAGAACAAATAGGCCTTGTTGCCGTAGTGGCGAAGTTGTGGATTTTGTGGGTAGAATGATATCTGTGTCAATATTTATTAGGAATTGAGTGAAATTGACGATGAGACAATAAGATTTGAAGTAGTTTGTGAATTGGAAATGACTAGAATGTTGGTGCCAGTTTTTAGACTAACCAACAGGTATTTAATTAACAAATAATACACTCTTATTCCATCTTTACATATCGAGACTTTTCCGTGCCTCAGAAAGCCGTTGGTCCCGGCTGTCATTCGTGGATCTTTGACAGTCGTTACGGATCGTCAGAAGCCCGAAAGTCTGACAACCAGTCTTACCAAGTGGTATCGTATTACCCAGTTACTGGGTTGTGGAGGTCAGGTAGGCAGTCGCTTCATGTAAAATACTGGTATTCAGCTGCATCCGGTTAGACTGGATGCCGACTCCAACCAAGTTGGGAAAAGGCCAGGCAGATTGATTGACACTCTTATTCTTAAGAAATCTTCATTTTGACCTTATAAAATAGTTCATTTATACATAAAATACATAAACTCATGCCTTCTTCACATGGGGGTAGGCAGAAACTACAGAGCGTAACTGCCGCGGGTACTCAATACTGTTGCGTACTTGAAATACACAGAGATTTCTAAGCGCATCGTTTCGCCCGTTCCCATGAAGATACAATACTGTTACTTATTTAAACTGTGCTATAACTATGGTATGAGCGATTTTTCTAATTAAACCAAGGAAAAGAAAAATAATACCACACATTTTTAAATTAGGATAATTACTCGTAAAAATCCCCATAAAAAATCTTCGATCGGCATTCCTTGCTATTTTAACGCGACCTACTTAGCATATTCAAAGAAGTGCTTATGTGATAACCGTATTCCCAATACGAAACAACCAAATCAACGTCAATTGATCAGCAGCTGACGTCAATTTGCGCATCAACGTAACATAACGTCAATCAGTAATTCAGCATTGAACGTGGAATTACGTCATGTCTATTTCCTTTTGGGAAATAGAGGAAGTTTTCATCTAGAGTTAGGTTGGTGAATACAGAGTTTTTTTTTTTTGTGGCATTTAGACAAGATAGTAAAGGATTTTTACTGGCATCTGATTGCATAATTGAAAAATAATACCTCTCTTTTTTCAAAATAATGTCTACCTATTCCACAAACACCAAGATATCTGGGGTCAAACCCTGGCTTGTATCCATGTTATATCTCAGGTATCAGGTGCTTTCTAAGCAGTGATAGCCTAGTAGCCTAGTGGATGTTTTCCTTCGCCGTTTTTTAAGCAAGTGATAATTAAACAATACACACGTGAATCCGAAAAGTCAGAGGTGCGTGGTTTGGGTTCAAACTCGAGACCTATGATTTGGCAGTCCAACGGTTACACAACTAGGCTATCACTGCTATGCATATAGCATTGTCGGCAACCGGATTTCATACAGAAAAAAAAACAGGAGAGTTTTACTCCTTTCAGTAATAAGAACATCTATGTGTGTGTCAAACAATTGTCAGGATTACTTTAAAGGCACTCTGCCAACCCTATTTAAATAGTAGCCGTGATCATAACAAAACATTATACGTTAATAACGTAACGATGTTACATTAAGGTCGATACACACTGCCGCATCAATCATCCGCTGACGTCCGCACTAGTCATCGCCGGATGTATGGAGTGTCTTTTATTATTATTACTGGCATCAAGTATGTTACGGATTTTATTAATAACACATAACATCACGCCTGTATATCCCGAAGGGTTAGGCAGAGGTGTAGGTATCGATAGTACAACCACATTTCACCAGTTATGGTTTAGTCCCATGTAATAGGGGGCGAGCCTATTTGCTATCAGCTAGCCGGGCAATTACAGACTCTGGGCAAACTGACAAATTCCAGTTGGAAAAACCCAATAACACTTAGCGCGACCCAGGAATCGAAATTTTTATTATTACTTTTTCAATTACTACAAAACAATTTCAAAATTATTTTATCTCAGCATTGCTATTCTGTAACCATCTCACTGTGAAAACTTGGGTGAAGTGAGCATGGAGTGAGTTGTCATTGTCATCGATACCTACTGATGCTAAGGCAGTGAGAGTTCACCTCAAGCTCACTTCACCTAACTTTTCAGGGTGAGATTTTTACAAAATTGACCGGCTGGTGTGTACACAACCTTACAAAACTTAATAAGATCAAAAGAATTTCGATAATAAGAAAATAAGGTTGAAAAGGAAGTGGATCAAATTTCAAAGGTCATTAGTTAAGCCTAAGGAGCCTTTGTTCTACTCATTAATTCATTTTCGATAATAATCTGCTGATTTTTAGGGTTCCACACCCGAAGGGTGCCAAACGGAACCCTATTACCAAACCTCCGCTGTCCGTCTGTCTGTCAGCGGGCTGTATCTCATGAACCGTAAAAGGTATACAGTTGAAATTTTCACAGATTGTGTATTTCTATTGCCGCTATTAGAAGAACAAATAAAGTTTAAAATTAAAGGTGGTGGGTCCCTATACAAGAAACGTGTTTTTTTGTTAATAATTTTACGATGGTACGGAACTCATCGTGTAGCACACGTGTAAAAAGAGCCTATGATATTATGTCGGACTTTTAACATCTTGGCTGACAGTACCAAACTCTCGGAAAATGGGTTGGTACCATCTGATGGCCAACTACAGCACGCGCGCTCATTGGTCAAATCAAATAGCCTCCCGGCTTCTTATAACACACTTCCGTCGCTTTTCACGAAATCACTCCCACAGATTGCAAGGAAAGCAATTAGAAAAAAGTTACACATCAATAAAAAACGTAACTTATAATGGTATTGGTCGTACAGAACCTTTAGTCAGACTCGCACCTGATTTTTTTTCACTGCTCTCCGTACTTTTATCCATCTACATAAATATTTCACGAGGCTTTTTCCAGGTATTGTACACGCTCATTAGATAATAGGACAGCATTTTCCTTTTTGATTTAAGTACCTAATGGAACTTCTTCGAAAAAAGAATCTTAAGAGAAAGTCAAGACATCTTTTTGTATTTTGAACCAACTTCAAAAAGGAGAAGGTTCTCAAGTCAATTGTTTTTCTTTAAACGTATATGTTCTGCAATATTTTCGCCAATTTTTTATCGATTTCGATGATTATTGAACTTATTTACTAACTTTTTTTAAGGGTGGTACAGACCATGACACTGAATTACTTTCGAATACGATGTTGGTCCCATGGAGTAAATTGATCAGTTTGTAGCGTGGTTTGTACCCTAAATTTGAGACTACACCTTTCTGATAGTCATACTGTGTAAGAAGATTTTCTAGTAAAGTGGATTAACTAAAGATACTTTGGAGACCGGTCGAAGGTATTCTACCTGTATCCTTATAGACGTATCGGAGGTAAGGTCGTGAACGAGAGTGAAACTTCAATTTACCGCTGATATTATTATAATTCTTACACACGTATCATAGTTAGAGTTAGGTACACTGTTAACACATATAATATAAATAATTGAACTACTAAGGACAAAGTAAACTTATGACTGAAATCTAGTCTGTGTCCCGCGACTGTTGGTAAGTGAGAGAGCGACGCTACTTAAGGGACGCTATGGGTAACGCCCCGGATCGTGGCTTAGTGCTGCCACTTGACAAGGGTGCGTTCCTGACTAACCTAAAAATACTTAACTAAACATAATGTAGGCGACGCCACGTATACAAATGTGTGTTAACAAATCACAATACTTGACGCCACAATACCAATTAGATTACATGAGTATAGGCTTCGTTTGAAACCTGCAAATCTATACTGTAAATATCTCACCGACAAAACTTCGGTGAAGTGAGCTTGAAGTGAACTGTCCACCCCTATTATCAACAGCTCTAATCTGTAAAAATCTCACCGTGAAACTTTGTGCTTGAAGTGAGCTGAAGCGTGAGCTTGAAGTGAGCTGGCATTTCACCTGATGCTAGGAATTGGCACACCCACCTAAGTTCTTACCGTGAGATTTTTTTCACCAAAGTTTTCACATTGAGATTTTTTAAGAATACATCCGCAGGTACCGAAACCGGTTGAACTCGCGGTGCTTGCGGAGGCCTATATTTATTTATTTATTTATAATTAGTTACAACGGCTTGCGCCAATGACAGTAATTACCAGATAAAACTAGGCATAAAACTAAACATATTAAATGATTAACATCATTCAAAAACAAATAACAAGACAAAGATCAAACATATTTAACAATAACTTTAAGAAAAGAAAATATAAAATAAGTAAAATCGGATAAAGTGATAATAACATACAACTTATTTACCTAACAAACAGTAGTGGACGTATTTCGGCTGAAATGATGATGATGATCCGTAGGTGGAATGACAGCCCACTTCACCTAAGTTTTCCAATTGAGATTTTGAAAGAATACATTCGCAGGTACCAGAATCGGTCGAAGTGGCGGTGCTTGGGGGAGGCCTATATGTCCAGTAGTGGACGTCTTTCGGCTGAGATGATGATGATCCGTAGGTGGAATGACAGCCCACTTCACCTAAGTTTTGACATTGAGATTTTTTAAAGAATTGTATAGCTTGTGCTTAAAAACGTGTCTGTTCACCTCCGGATTACCACGACAATCCTTTAGGGACTAGCTTCAGTTTAATGCAGGCTTTTTATGAATACTTAAAACAAAGAAATAATTGTATTTTTTGTTCGTTAACCCATAACGATAGCCGGGCTATAAAATACCCGGCTATTTCCCAAGGTAGGCTATTTTATAACCCGGCCATTAAATGGGGTGTCAGCAAATAGTTATTTTATTTAAAACACATTCTGTAAAACGAGCCTTTGAGTTTTTATTATTTTTGTTAAAACATTATGTGGTTTAGTTTTTCTTCAGAAAGGTCAACTGCGTAGTACTCGCAACCGGCGTGCGTGTCTGACCAGATGTATGAACGCAAACGAAGCAAAAGGAGTCTGTAATGCTTCTGCTTACCCCAATGGGAAGAAGGCGTGAGTTTATGTATGTATGTATTGGCTAAACTGAACCGTAACCAGTAACCACAACACATTAAGCCACTTATGTACCTTTTTGTTCGACCCGTTTGGGGTTGTAACACTAGGGCCATGGGGTCCGAGGGCCCACTTGGGTTTTTGTTCGACCCGTTTGGGGTTGAAACACTAGGGCCATGTAGTCCGAGTGCCGGCTTGATTTATTGTTCGACCCGTTTGGAGTTGTAACACTAGGGCCATGGGGTCCGAGTGCCCGCTTAGTTCTTGGTTCGACCCGTTTAGGGTTGAAGCACTAGAGCCATGGATTCCGAGTGCCCACTTGGTTTTTTGTTCGACCCGTTTCGGGTTGTAACACTAGGGCCATGGGGTCCGAGTGCCCTGTTTACAGCGATGCGGAGGAATTTTTTAATTCCCTATAATTCTTTTCCCTCTTTTTATATACATGTAAAAGAAAGAAAGAAAGAAAATACAGCACAGACTAAAAGGTACACAATTTACATAATATAAACTTATAACAAAAAAAAAAAAAAAGTGTAGGACATTATCAGGGAAGTGTGCCTCACGGCTGCGCCAAAAAGGCCCAGTTCAGCAAAAATGCCAGACAACTAGTGCCTGACGCTGGTTTTCAACCGAACCCGAAAGTGTGAGGTGACGGATGCAAATCAGTTTAATAATAATTATGATATGTGTATGCTTAGCTACTTAAATAAAATAAAAAAACTATATGTACGTATGTATGTGTATGTATGTATGTACTTACATACTATTATTATTATTTCAAGTCTGTTGGCTCATATATTATGTCAATATTTGCGTCGGTACCTTTACCCAGATTTTTCCATCGCATCCTTATACCAAAACCGTCAAGCGCGAACCGAAAATAGTTACCCTACATACCTAAGTTTATTTGCTTTGTAATTTTTTGGTTCAGTGGTTCCAAAAAGAGATGAGACGGATTGTGACACTTTAACACGGGCATGTGTGTACCTTTCAAGGTACAAACATATCAGTAACTGTCAATAAGACAGGCTTGGATATCTCTTGAAGATAATTTTGTATGAGAATAAAATAAGACATTAAGGAAACGAGATTTTGGCAAAGGGATCTGGAAAGGTCAATGCACTGAGCGTCTGCTAATGATTTATATACCTGAAGGTTACTGTTGATGGCTTTGTGGTCAAAATGTCTACCTGTCAATCTTTCTATTGAGCCTAAATTACCCACTGTTTTATGTCAAATTATTTGGTAAAGCCATTTTTTCATCAAATTCTTGTTTAATAATTTTACAACAAGATCACGCTGGTACGTACGAGTACATCCAGAAATAGTACCAAGTAATATTAAAAATATAATCAGCCTGTAATGTTCCCACTGCTGGGACACAGGCCTCCTCTTGGTGAGAGGGAGTGGGCCGTAATCCACCACGCGGGCCCAGTGCTGGATGGTAGATGTCACATGTCTTCGAATTTTCGGTTCTAGGACATGCCGGTTTCCTTAAGATGTTTGCCTTCACCGTTTTGAGAGCATATTAAGAGTCTCGTATTGCAGAGAGCGTGTATAATACCATTAATCGAACAGGTAACTAGGAAATTCTAAATAACACTATGCCAGTCGGATCGAACTAAGAACCCCAGACTTAGCTGTCGCGTTTGCGACCCGTAGACCAACGCGGTCATAAAAGTATACCTTCTGGATCTTGTAAATTATACCTTCTGTATCTTGTAAATTATATACCTTCCAGATCTTGTAAATTATACCTTCTGTATCTTGTAAATTATACCTTCTGGATCTTGTAAATTATACCTTCTGTATCTTGTAAATTATACCTTCTGGTTCTTGTAAATTCTGTCTCTACTGGTTTTCCATATTCTCCCAACAGTATTTGCGGTCCATCCAGTCCAATTATTAATTAATCAATTAATAATAAATAATAATAAATTTATTCTAACAAACATGTCGACACGATCTCCATCATGTCTGCCTCACAAAATGGATGTAGGAACGAGTCCCACTGTACTAAGGAGCTACTCCTCATTGATATGGCCATTAGCCAACAGGTTCGTCGTTCCCGAAAGGATTTGTCGACATGTTGGATAGATTATAAGAAGGCCTATGACTCGGTGCCACATACGTGGCTCATGAGGGTGCTGGAGTTGTATAAAGTAGATGCATCTCTGCGCACCTTCCTGATGTCGTGTATGGGGCAATGGAGGACAGTCCTTCGTTATCCAGGATGTCGAAATATCCAGAGGAATAGTGAGCCGATAAGGATCGAGCGAGGCATATTTCAGGGCGATAGTCTGAGTCCACTTTGGTTCTGCTTGGCCCTGAATCCGCTAAGCACACTGCTGGAGGACTCAGGTCTAGGCTATCGGTTGAGGAGAGGTGGACAGGTTATATCTCACCTCCTCTACATGGATGACCTAAAACTCTTTGGCCCCAACAATTCACAACTGATGGAGCTACTGAAAGTAACTGAAACTTTCAGTAGAGCCATCAGGATGGAATTTGGTGTGGACAAATGTGCGGTCATGCATGTAAAGCGAGGGGAGATTGAGGAATCCGTGGGAACCCAACTCTCGGATTCCATATACCTAAGAGTCCTCTCCGTATCCGAAACCTATAAGTATTTGGGTATGTCGGAAGCGTTAGGCATCAATGTTACTGACATGAAGCAATCGTTGAAGGAGCGCTTCTTTGGCCGCCTGAAGAAAGTATTTAATAGTCTTCTATCGGGCGGGAACAAGGTGCGCGCCTTCAACGGCTGGGTCATGCCGGTTTTGATGTACTCTTTCGGCATACTCAAATGGACTCAGACCGAACTTGACGCCCTGGATAGGAGGGTCCATACGCTGCTGACTGCATACCGAATGCATCACCCACGGTCATCGGTAATGAGACTGTATATCCCGCGAAAGTGTGGTGGTCGAGGCTTTTTAAACGCTAAGACCCTCCACAATCGCGAGATATGCAGTCTCAGGGAATATTTCCTAGAAGCCGACGTGGGAATGCATCGAGATGTGGTTGAGGTGGACAAGGGCCTCACCCCGCTCTCCTTGGCGAAAGAGAACTGGCGCAAGCCTGTAGTGCTTGACACTAACGATCGCAAGGAGGTATGGCAGAGTAAGGAGCTTCACGGACGCTTTTTCCGGGCCCTGCATGGACCCGATGTAGATTTACTAGCGTCCGTAGCCTGGCTGCGTTTCGGTGACCTCTTTGGGGAAACCGAAGGTTTTGTCTGTGCAATTATGGACGAAGTTATCATGACGAATAATTACCGGAGGTTTATTGTGAAGGACGGCACGGTTGACATCTGTCGGGCATGCCACCGACCGGGAGAATCAATCCGTCACATTATCTCCGGGTGTTCTCATCTAGCTAACGGAGAGTACTTACATAGACACAACCTTGTAGCCAGGATTATCCATCAGCAACTTGCTCTGAAATACAGCCTTGTGGAATCGGAAGTGCCGTACTACAGGTACGTGCCCGACCCAGTCCTCGAAAATGGAAATATCACATTGTACTGGGACCGATCCATCATCATTGACAGGACTATTGTTGCCAATAAGCCAGATATAGTGGTGGTGGATCGAACAGAGCGGCGCACAATGATCATTGACATAACGGTCCCGCATGACGGGAACCTCGTGAAGGCAGAGAAAGATAAACAAATCAAGTATCTTGACTTAGTTCACGAGGTTGTCGACATGTGGGATGTGGACTCTGCGATCATTGTGCCGATAGTCGTATCAGCCAATGGCTTAATTGCCAAGAGCCTCGATCAACACCTAAGGAGGCTCTCGTTGGGCAGCTGGATTAAGGGCTTGATTCAGAAAGCGGTACTCCTGGACACGGCTCGCATTGTTAGGAGGTTCCTTTCTCTGGAGCCCTGACCGCCGGTAGCTTGAACCCTGTTCCCGATACCGGTGGGCTACTATTTCTTATATTTTTAAATGTTTTTATATATTTCTTTATTCTAATATTTAAAAATATAATTTATATGTAAGAAAAATGAAAAAAAAAAAAAAATATTCAAAAAGATAAAATTGGTAAAACACAGTGTATATCTTAGAAATAATGTAGGTATTACAAAGTATGATGTCTGTACTAGGATAAACCTGTATCCCAGGCGGCATTAGTTCTTATGATTACTATTAGGACAACTGATTTCTTAACAATATTTAACTTAAGTTTTAAGAATAGTGAGATAGCTAGTTAATTTATTATGTTATAATTTACTTAAACCCTAATAATTAAGGTAAAAAGTTGTTTGCACTTAGTTACACGAATACGATTGCGTCTGCAGTCTCATAAACTGGGTTAAAACAAATATTTCATAAATCACCTTCAAGGCTACATTAGATTTTTGAAGCGGTCGGGTAATGTGCTTAGACAGCGACAAATGGCAAGGTAAGTAGGACAGCGCAGTGGCCAGGGATACATGTTGAATCAGCAAAAGAGTTACGGAAGTCAGGCCTTGAGTATGACGCACTAGGTGCCCTCATAATCGATGGATTAATGTATCTGTATTCCGCTATTTTCCTTGCAGGGCATTCAGCGTCTCCTGTTTTGTGATCACTAGGCTTTTGAAAACGTGAGCAAGTTGCCCATTTCGGAATGTCAGCTTTCTTCGCGCATTCGGACAACGAATGACCTGCGTCACCGCAGTGACCACACATAGAAACGATCTCTCGGCAAGTTTTTGCTGCATGGCCATATTGTTGGCATTTATAACACCTTGTTACCAATGTAAAGTCCCTGACAGGACAGGACGTCCAATTTATAAAAAGCTTTGATTGAGGGATTAGGGCTTTCCTTATATCGGCTGAAACTTCAACAACGTAGTTACAGGTCGTAGCATCTCTCTTCCCCGATTTGTGGCTTAATTTTATGAAGGTCAAGAAGGATTCCAAGGACATCTCTGGTAACTTGTCGGCTACGTTTTGTTCGAAAATGCATCGGAACACCTCATTTTCAGCCAAGGAAGTCGGCACTCCTACAACCACGATTCTAGGTTTGCGCTTGTTGGGCTCGGCGGTGGTAAGTCCAGATAGAGAGAGGTGGACTGCTTGCTTCAGTTTATCAGTGTCATCTTTCGTTTCGGTACTGATAATTACGCCTCCATTTTTTGTATTCCGGACACCTCGAACGTGGAGCTTCATTTGCTCAGGCCGTATGATTGTTTGCACGAGTTCTTTTGTTTGGACACTTGTTTTTAATTTATCATTGGGATAAATGGCAATAGAGCTTAGGTTATTTGTTCTAACGAAGTCATTTGCTCCCTTCGTCACCATATCGGCAAACGAACCAATTCTCTTAGAACCAAAATCCTTAATCGTCTGCTTGAGTTCCGAAATCTGCTCCATTAGGTCTCGTTTTTCTTGAAGGGCATCAACCGCGTTATACGCCTGAATGGCTTTTTGCTTGAGAGACTGGTATAGGACTGCCATTTGTGAGGTGCCAGATCCTACTTTACGGCATAGGGTAGAAATTTTCATTTTCTGCTCCGAGTTGAGTTTGCCTTCCGCAGCAATAGCGCAAACTTCATTTAAGTTCTGTTCGATGGCTGACATCCATTTCTGAATCTCAGGCGTTGAAATAACTACAACCGTCTCCGACTCAAGGGCTGGGTTTTGCGTCGTCGTCTTCGACGGCGAGGCGGAGGAGTGCATTGGCCCCCTTGGATTAAAGGGGCTGTTATCCATTTTGTATTTTTACGATTTCACTATTTGGCGTCCATTATTCGCTGAAACTACACACTTCCAGTTTAACAGTTCTATAATTAACAGTTCTATATTCAATTAACAGTTCTATATTCCTAGATTCAACAAGTTGCTTATCTAAATTATGTAGAGTTAGCTTCCGAACGATGAATTACGTTATAATCAATTAATGTGTACGTTTAGCCTTGAAATTCTCAGCGATATCTTAGCACTAGACAAACAATTTGCTGAAAGCAATGAGGGCTGGTTACCCGGTAGAGAAAAGGTATATTTCTCTGTCTTATTTATAATAGGAAAAGCCTTTGTTTAGATCCTGGTAAGAAAAAGATAAGAGTAAGAGAGAGAGAAAATGAAACCTAGGTCGACTTTTTTCTTTTAAATAACACGGAATATATTTAATATTACAGACAACACGACTACAGTGAAGGTGCTGCAGAGAATGATTCAGTGGTCTTTGGTGAGAGTCACTCGGTAGCTAGATTATTTACTAGGTTATTTTTATTTCGACACCAAATGTTATTTTAGACTAATAAGAAATCAGAATATAGTTCATTTCTAATGCCGGCTTATTCTTTTACGCAAAAGTAGACTTTTCCCGAAACAAAACGGAAAAAAAAAACCCTTTGAAGTTCGTTAGCAACGGCCTTTTATTACTTATGGGGTCATTAAGCTTAGTTGTTATTGCATTCTTTGAACAAATTAAATCTAATTCTATACGTTTTTGTTCATTTCAGTTCAGAATTTGTTCCAAGGTTTGGCCAAATCTGAATAAAATTATCCTAATCTAATTGTTTCATACAATCTCCAAATATGATCTGAAAATATTCAGCAAGATATTCGTACTTAATAACCTTGATCTTCTTTTATTTAATAAAAACCTTAAATTCATTCACTGAAAGACAACGCACATCCTAAACCGCTGGGTCGAGAAACATGAAATTTTTCACAAGAGCTCCTCATTTATTGAAAGTGACCTCCTCTGTATGTTTGAAAATAAAGAAGTATTTTTAAACATTCATGCATACTGGAGTTAAATAGGGAATGATAGTTTGTATGGAAGAAGCTAAGTAATAACAGCCGCACGGGTCGATCCTGCAGGTAAAGCTACGTTTGCCGGGGTTGGTCCGTGGATGGGTGACCATCTTTACATATCGAGACTCCTCCGTGCCTCGTAAAGCTCGTTAATCTGTTGGTCCCGGCTGTCATTCGAGGATCTTTGACAGTCGTTACGGGTCGTAGAAGCCCGAAAGTCTGTCAACCAGTCTTATCAAAGGGTATCGTATTACCCAGTTACTGGGTGTGGAGGTCAGATAGACATTCGCTCCATGTAAAATACTGGTATTCAGCTGCATCCGGTTAGACTGGAAGCCGACCCCAACATAGTTGGGAAAAGGCTAGGCAGATTGATAGTTTGTATGGAAGGTAATCATTTTTGTCGATGGAAAATCTCATCGGGATCATTTCTTAGAAGAAATTATTCACAAATACATCTCTCTACGATGGAACTATGTTTATACTCAGAATAGCTAAACAAAACCTCTACGAGCTACGCCTCGTAGCACTTATCAGTCAACTATTTAAATTGCTACGCGCTACGAATCTTTTATGTGCTCGTACTACGCTGAGCATTGTTTACCATTATTTATAAACCTCACGTACAGCCATTCCCTTTTCATTTATGCATCGAACTTCAAAAGAAATAAACACTGAAAATTTATTGCATACTTATGTAAAATCTATAGAAATAAAATTGCATCTTGATCTTATTCAGCTTTCAAGTCACGACAAGTTTTGCACATAACATAAATTCAAATAGTCAGGCCAAACGCATAAGGTCGTCGGGTGAATGACCTTGGGTTGGTATAAAATATAATATTTTTGGGGTGAAAACGATTAAGCTAACCTCAGATAAAGTATCACGGGAGGAATTCCGACCAAGATTTTCGGTTCATTATCAGTTTACGGCAAATAGCTTTCCTAATCTTGTGTCAAGTTAAAAGCGAATCTCTGCATCCAGCGCTGGGCGTGGCAACACGTCTTGCTCGGGCTTGCGACTGGTCAATCGTCATCCTGAGGATGCCTCGTTGAAAGGTGAAATACGTGTCGATTTCTTACAGGGTTTCTTATGACTCTTGAGGAATAGTTAAGCGGAAGAGGTTACTAAATATTATGTGCGTCTATTGTATTTTTTAATGGATTTCCGCAAAGTCACGCCTGAATCAATTAACTGTTTTAAAAGCGGGTGGTAGATAAGTCGTTTTTAAACTTTATTTTTGAATTAAATATGACCACACGTATGAAAGTAAATGAAGCAAAAGGATTATGTAAAGATCGTAGCAGGTGGCGTTCTGTAGTTTCTGCCATGGAAAGAAACCGTGATTTTATGTTATGTTAATATAAACAGAAATAAAATCGTACAAATAAAAATTAACTGCTAACCACAGAACTGCTGAACGAATGTAAAACATGTTTTTTTTAATATTCCCAGAGCAACGAATGAGTTTAATGTTGACCATTATTTACACAAGTCAGAAAGAATCAAGCTACTGATGGAGAACAATTTATTTGTGCAGATTATAAATAACTTGTTTAAGTAGAGGTGTTATCAAAATAAACTGCCTCGTGGGTCTAGTGGTTGCGAGCGCTACTGTTGAGCATGAGGTCTCAGGTTCGATTCCCAGGTCAGGCAAAATTATTGGGTTTTTCCATCTGGAATTTCTCAGTAGCAGCCCGGAGTGTAGATTTGTGCCCGGTTGATGGCAATAGGAGCTCGTGGCTAAGTAAGGAGCTCGTGGCTAAGTGAGGAGCTCGAGGCTAAGTAATAACACCCACACTGGGTCGATCCATCAGGTTAAGCTACGCTTGCCGGGGTTGGTCGGTGGATGGGTGACCATCTTTACATACCAAGACTCCTCCGTGCCTCGGAAAGCACGTTAAGCTGTTGGTCCCGGCTGTCATTCGTGGATCTTTGACAGTCGTTACGGGTCGTCAGAAGCCCGAAAGTCTGATAACCAGTCTTACCAAGGGGTATGTATTACCCAGTTACTGGGTTGTGGAGGTCAGATAGGCAGTCGCTCCATGTAAAATACTGGTATTCAGCTGCATCCGGTTAGACTGGAAGCCGACCCCAACATAGTTGGGAAAAGGCAGGCAGATTGATTTTTGATGGCAATAGCCCCGCCCCCTACTACATGGAACTTAGACATAACTGGCGAAATGTGGGTGTACTATAGGTACACATCTGCCCAACCCTTCGCAGAATACAAGCGTGACGTTATGATGATGTAATACAAATATTTTACACTCATGGGTAAAAATTACCAAGATTCAGAGGATGGGCAGTATATTCCTTTGGTCTGCTATACAATGATGAGGATAAGAAAAAGGCAATATGTTTTATCTGCACCCAATTAAATTGGAATAAGAGCAAGCCAAATTAAAAGGAATTTATTTTTAAAACAGACAATTATAATAACCGCTCCTCTCTCGCCGCTTACCCCACCGCCCATTAGATCAGCCACTGAATTTCCCCTGGGCCCCACGGAGCCCGTGGTGCCAACGACTCAAAAATACAGCTCCTTATGTCTGTCCATACGTCTGTCTTTATAACCAACTACTTGAGATTTGTTGAGTGGTTTAAAACTGGATTTTAGCTAAGTTCACTAACCGGTTTATGAGACCAGGTTTAAATAGAAAGTATTTTGCTTTGAGGTAAAGTTATACTGAAGTGTGGTTAGCGACTAACCTGGTGTCGGAGTTTGTATGCCGCCCATGGGCCTCTGACTACGCTTCACATGCCGTCGAGAAATATCTCTCAGGCATGCAGGTTTCCTCGCAATATTTTCCTTCAACGTTTTTGAAGCAAGTGATAATACATACAATACGCAAATGAATCCGAAAAGTCAGAGGTGCGTGGCTTGGGTTCGAACTTGAGACCTATGACTTGGCAGTCTGACGAACAAACTCACTTTCGCATTTATAATATTAGTTAGGCTGATATAACCTTAACAATTCAAGTCATCATCTCATCTGCCTACCCTTTTCCCAACTATTTTGGAGTAGGCTTCCAGTCTAACCGGATGCATCTGAATACCAGTATTTTACATGGAGCGACTGCCTATCTGATCTCCACAACCCAGTTAATGGGTAGCACGTTCCCCCATGGTTTGACTTTCCGGCTTCTGACGACCCGTAGCAACTGTCAAAGATCTACAAATGACAACCGCCACCAACGGCTTGACGTGCTTTCCGAGGCACTGAGAAGTCTCGATATGTAAAGATAGTCACACATCCACGGACCAACCCTGGCAAGCGTAACTTAATCTGATGGATCAACCCGTGCGGCTGTTATTACTTAGCCACGAGCTCCTCACCTTGTTTATGTAATTCTTGAGCAAATATTATGCTTCTAGACCAGCAGTGCGTGTCCGTCAGTGAATGAATGAATTTAAAATAACTCATAATCTCTTCGCAAGTGAGAACATACACAGTACCTCCAAAAAGCACTCCATTTAAAAATTAATAATAAAAAACACGAAATGATCCCGGAACATAATACCCTGGACAAAAACAGACACTGGACTAATTACGGAGCCCGGAGCAACCCTTTGAGTTTTCGTAATTTCCAAACATCATAATGTTTTACTTTGCATTTGAAAAATAAAAAATTACTTCGTAGGCGTCGGGCAAATTGGACTGTTTAGTTAAACATATCGTGAGTAATCGTGTGGTTAGCTTTTATGAGTAATTTAAATTGACCTTGGGGTTCATTTGTCATTTTGGACATATTTTTAGTCTTTTAAAGGTTTTTTTTTTGCAGTTTATTGCGAACCATGCATATAATTTAATTATCTGTTTCCTTTTTTATATTTCCTTTAAAGTGTGTTTTTTTTTTAGTGAAATTATACGTGTTAACGAAGTTCCTCTTTTATTTCGTTACAAAATATTTAAAATTGTAAATTAAATATTTGTTAACTCTGAGTACCTATTTAATAAAAATGTTATCTTTTATATTATAACTAGCTGATGCCCGCGCCTTCACCCGCGTGGATGTCGGTTATTATATATTAAAACCTTACTCGAGAACGACTCTATCCATTGGTGAAAACAGCATGAAAATCGGTGGAGTAGTTTTTGAGTTTATCGCGTACAGGACGACAGACAGAAGCGGCGGAGGACTTTGTTTTATAATATGTAAGGATAACGAATGCATGTCACATACTTCTCGAAACTGATACATACATACTAGCTTCTGTAACCTTTTCCCCCTCGGTTAGATTTGATGACGTCACCACTCCGATGCGCCACTGCAACGCAATAACTGTCACCACATGACAAGCGGAATTTTATGCTTACTCTGTCGAAAATGATTTCTAATGAATATATTCCCTTTTTTCGACAACTATAACCATTTATTCGGAAACTGTATACAAATAAGCGCTTTAATAATATCGGATTGTCATTGAATTATTCCGAACAGTCGGCCCAATTCACGCCGATGACATTTAGTAGAGTTTTAAGTAAAGGGTAGTGAAAATTCATATATAAATTAACTGTAGACTTTACAAGTTGGCTGAAGCATACGTTATGTAATGGCCAAAGGTCTGTACTTTACTGCTGGGGCCCGACACACCGGTTTTACGACTTAATAAATTTTGCAAACTTTGACGAGTCGCTGTATACTAGTCACTGGTACTTTGCAGAATCAGACATTCTCATACAAAGCCAGCTGTCATTCGTAGACCTTTGACAGTCGTTACGGGTAATCAGAAGCCAAAAAGTCTGACCACCAGTCTTACCAAGGGGTATCGTGTTACCCAGTAACCGGTTTGTGGAGGTCAGATAGGCAGTCGCTCCATGTAAAATACTGGTATTCAGCTGCATCCAGTTGGACTGGCAGCTGACCCCAACATAGTTGGGAAAAGTCTAGGTAGATTGATTGACATTCTCTCAGTAATCGGATAGGGAAAAAAAACAAATAATTACAAAAGTCAGCTTGTCTAATTCGAAGAAAGTTCTTGGGTAGGTAAATTCACTATGGAAAAATCCAATATTATTTTGTCCGACCCGAGAATCAAACCCAGGACTCCACGTTCGGCAGTGTTGCTTGAAACCCCTAGGCTAAAGTGGCAGATAAAGAGGAAAATCTTCAAGTTTTTTTTTCGTTTTTCGCATATTTATGAGTTAGGGGAGATTGTTCAGTGAGATGGTTTGGGATGAAATAATAATGTCTAATTACACTGAATAAAAGTTAAGAGAGAATTAGCATATTTTAGAAGGAACAGAATTATTTTGAAGCAGTTTTTGTCAGCGACGCTTTGTTTTGTACAAATTTTTTGATGTACAAAACAATTTTATTTCTTGTCTCCTTCATTCTTGGTAATTGTGATTATGAGAAAAATATAATGGAATAATTTGTGCTATTATATACTACTAGCTGCGCCCCGCGGTTTCACCCGCGTAAGTCTCGATCCCGTGGGAATATCGGGATAAAAAGTATCCTATGTGTTAATCCAGGTTATAAACTATCTATTTGCCAAATTTCATCCAAATCCATTAAGCAGTTTTTGCGTGATTGAGTAACAAACATCCAAACACACAAACTTTCACATTAATAATATTAGTAGGATAGTAGGATTAGGCTATGCCCAACTATAGTTTTCACAGGAAAAACATTATAAATATCAATGTTACAATGCTGTGCGTGTGTACCTACGTGTGTGGCTCCAGTGATTGAAAAGTTTGAAAGAAAAAATTAAATATAAGAGTAATATAAATGTTGATGGATTTAGAGAGAGAGATGGATGGATGATGTGGATGTGTGGATTGATGAAAAGGGAGAGAATGATAGCGGGAAGGTTGGCAGGGGAGAATGGAAGTAAAAAGCGTGTTGTACCGACCCCAAGTAACATGAGACAAGCCAGGAAGATGATGAGGTAAATATTTCTATATTCCAAAGCTTAAGAAGTGATACTTTACAAAGGCGAGGCATGTTTTCTATGAAACAAACAAACGCGATATTTTCTGGAAAAACTTTCTATAGGTATTTTAATTAAACATTAATAGTTTATCGCTCACTAACTTGGTATTCATCGTTTTATCATCGTATTACTCGCTTAGTTGAACTAAAATTAAATTCCAGGCTTTATTCTAATATAAATATCGCTAAAATTAGTCCGAAAGCGTACAAAATATTCAGCCATTATGAAATCTGGTAAAGGATAATTATTCAGAAATCCTATTAGCATTTTAGTGTAACAGAATTTCCGTTTCTACAGGATGTTACACAGACTATTGTTATTAGATTTCTTTTGTAAATAAACACTGTAATTTAGTCTGGTATAGTATTAAAATAAAATGCTAATTAAGTTGTTAATTTCTTTTTAACCGACCACAAAATGCTGTACGATTTAAATTCAAATAGATTACTTTATTTTTATTTGTGTATTTTTAGCAAAACTTACTCTCACATCTATTTTATTTGAAATGTTAACAATTTTATTTTTTGAAGGTATTTTTTCTTTGATTAAATGTTAATCTGATGATGGCGAAACCTTGAGAAAAATAAAAAAAAACACTATAAAAATATTAAAACAAAAGACTAATCTTTGGAGTCTCTACTAAAAAGCCAGAAGAGGTTTCTGGCTTTTCAGTACAGAATTCAAAGAATTCAAAGATTTATCGTGCTGGTAAATCTTAAAACAAATACCTAGTCATTTTGACAAATGGCCGATTTCCTCAAACAACAGCGGCATATGTAGGTAGTATGTAAACGCACATTCAGAAACTCTTACTAGCATACATTATGTATACCTGAGATTATATGGGAATACTTGCGAGTGGAGAAACACGGATCATAAGTCAGAAAATGTCGGTAGGAAGAATTGGGGAAGAATGGATGTGCTTTATTATAAATGAAAGTTACAAAGGATGATGCCACGAAATGTATGGAAGCTGGTACCAGCTCCAATAGGAATAAATGATATATCATTAGAAAGGTATTCAGATTTAGTACAAAAATTCCAAAGGCCTTTGTCTTGATTCCTTGTCCGTTCAGAGTAATACAGGGTGGAAGTTGAGACGAGGCAGCAAGGGAAGCTACCTTAACCGTTGTAACTACAGAAAAATGTTCTTAGGAGAGTCTCCATAACTTCTTGAGTAATTGCTAACTGCATTCACAGATTTTGGAAAGAAAAAAAGCTAGAAAAAGGTTAATTCTGACATTTTATTTTTATGATGACAATCAATGCAGTTTTATATAAGGATTCAAAGACTCTTTTGGACCAACTGAGGTTAGAGTACCTACTAGAAAAGTCAGTTTATATAATTAAGGAGTAATAATAATATTACTTATGTAATGTATTCATTCATTTATCTATTGCATGTCGACACCTCTCTAATGATGATTAAAAGGGCAGTGAATAATGAAGTATCTAAAAAAATTCCTTATTTTGGTATAGCTAAAACTGACATGTTTGGTACAGTATAACTCCGAACGGACAAAGATTTCGAATTAGCCGTCATAGTAACTTCTATTGAGTTTAAAAAGAGCTATCGAACGATGTATTACACGTGGCTATTGGAGCAGGGTACCAAAGTAAGAAAGAAAGAAAGAAAGAAAAATCGGTTTATTTGTCACAGAAACACGTGCATACAAAACTGTTCAGCAATATTAAACAGAATAGATCTACTTAAATACAAATATGAGATTACGAGTTTACAGATAGATAATCGGCAGCTGCACAGTAAAGTGCTGCAAAGTAGGCATCATCCTTTACACAGGAACCAATAACCAGGCTTTTACTGATAGATAGGTAGGTACAGACAGCAGATATGTTTCAATACTCAATCCTACCTATCCTAATCCTAACGAATATTATAAATGTGAAAGTGAGTTTGTTTGTTTGTTTGTTACGCTTTCACGCTAAAACGGCTGAACGGATTCGGATGAAATTTGGCAAATGGGTAGACCATGACCTGGAATAGGTACAAAGGATACTTTTGACACAAATAAAATATTTTTCTTTTACAACTAAAATATTTTTCTTTCTTTATTTCTTAATTCCCGCGGGATCGAGACTTACGCGAGTGAAACCGCGGGGCGCAGCTAGTTATTAAATATGGAATTGTGGCGTCTTAGGAAACCAATCACAACACTACATCAGCCATTAATATCTTGGGATTTCAAAATGCTGTATCAAAGTTTCAGGAACCGGAGACACTGCGCAAGTGCGTTTAATTAAATTGTTTGTTTGTTTAAGACTGCGGAAGAAAAACACTGGACTATGTACCTACTAGTAAAAAACTTTTAAATGAACAAGTAAAAGTAAGATCAGTTCAAACAGCCTAAAAATCCAATCTCCAAAAATAAGCCACTGCGACTAACTTTTCTTTAATATAAATCCAATCTTCTCTCAATAATTACTAAACTCATTACCGTCGCCATGTTTTTAAAACAAAATATGTAAAATAAACAAATACATTTTTAACTTTACAGCGAAGTCACGTCTCTGGAGCTTAATTTAAATTATTAATCCAATCAAAAATGAACTTTATTTCTAAAATGTTAAAGTTTCAAATCGTGTTGCGTTTAATTTATGAGTAATTCAGTTAAAGCTTTTATTTTAAAGGGTTTTTATTAAAAACATTGTAGTATTTTATGCTCGTATAGGCTTTTATTAGTTAAAAGAGTGTTTCGTGCATAATTTGTGGACAGTTTATTTAACTCTTTTTAAAGTTTTGCAGTTTGCCTTTGCTTGTCAAACGGTGTGGAAAAGTGACGTAGGTATTTTTATAAAAACCCGTCCTTTTTGAATGGATGACATTGAACTTATTATAAGTGTTATAATTTGACTGTTCTATCGAAGACCTCAGTGAGAAAACACATTGTTTTATATTTACGTTTAAATTAAATTATTCGCGCCATTTGTTTAATAATCTGTAAAATTCTGTACAAATAAATATAATAGAAGTGTCTGTTTGTAATGTCAAAATAACAACATTTACTAAATGCATATGCAAGTATATAATTAGGTACGGTACTTATAACAAAAAAAACTTTTTTTTTACATTTTCGTTTGTCTGTTTGTTCTGGCTCTTCTCGCCAGCAACACACATATACGCCTAGTAAAATGTTCAACGGTGAATCGGCCCCCTGTCCTGACATATATATTAAAAGATATAGAATTTCACCCAAAACCCCATAAATTATAAGGCTCTTACATACAGGCGCGACTAGTCGCGCGACGCGACTTTTAACAAAACAATTTCTGAGAAACTTCACGGCAGAACAATACCGGCGGCTTCGCGTCACGCGACTTGTCGCGCCAATATGTAAGAGCCTTTATGGGGTATAAGGCCATAATTCTTCACGAAATCCAAAAATCTGCTTCAAAAACTAACTTACAAAAGATAACACCCATAAATGCGTCCCTTTTTCAAAATCTAAAAGCACTAACGTGCTATTTAGCAGCTATTATGGCCTTAAATAGGTCCCGAAGGCTTAAGATGGTCGAGTATTCTCGAGTAATTCAGACAAGGCAGTGAAATATAGCCTCTGGAAGGCTTTTTGATAATAAGATGAGGATAGTCGAGTGTTATGTTGGGGAGAGGAGTAAATAATATTTGTTTTATTTAAATTACTTGTTGATAATTAATTAATTGTTTTACGCGACCTTTCTGTTACCATGTGATAAATCTATGAGGATGAATTTCTTCAACATTTTGCACAAGCAATGAACTTTTCATTTAAAGTCGTTATTTTATTTATGACATTCACCAACGGAAACCAATATCCACAACCGAATTCGTCCGGAAATACAAAAATAAATCAAACAAAAATACAATCATTCTTCATAACATACTTACAATACACACACACGTCAACAACAATACAATAAAACACAGGAACAATACACACACACCCACAGTCACACATACATTCAGAACAAATGAAGATCGGACGTACGGCACGAACGTACGTGACAAACTCGCTTACGGCTAGATGATGGATATACTGGGTGTATAAGTATTGTATACGTGTCCTTGTTTTGGGGATAGGCAGACAGCTTAGTAGTCAGCTGTATTTTTAGAATAGATTTATTACAGCAGGAAAGGCAATCATAACAAAAAAATACCTAAACATACATAACCATCGCGCGGCATTTTGAATGTGTAAGAATTCTGGAATACCAGCAAGGCCTCAGTATTAATAAGACTAGCCTATTACTGGCCCACTGCAGGGCACAGGCTTCTTCTCATACAGAGAAGGTACGAGAATTGATCAAAACGCTGGCTCATGACGGGTTGGCGGTTTCAATCTTGTTTTAACTACTAACTGCGCCCCGCGGTTTCACCCGCGTAAGTTTAGACCCCGTGGGAATATTGGGATAAAATGTATCCTATGTCCTATTCCAAGTCATGGTCTACCCCTGTGCCAAATTTCATCAAAATCCGTTCAGTCGTTTTAGCTTGAAAGCGTAAAGCACAAACGAATAAACTCACTTTCGCATTTATAATATTATACAGGGTTACTGGTAACTCGACGTATTCCTTGCAGGACGTCATAGTAGGGTTAAAATGCAACAAATTAAGCCACCAAATGTTCTACCGAAATTCAGTATAGTTTTTGAATTAGTTAAGAGTTTTAGAGCTAAAAATTACAAAAAATTAAATGTTTTGTTAGTGATATTTGCCAAAGTTTTAGGCATTACTGAACTTTTAATTATTAACAAAGGTCTGCTGCGGCGTCAACTATGATAATAACTTAAATTTCAGTACAGTCGCGCCGTAAATCATTTTTAAATTGGTTTCAAATGGTTTAATCTGGGATTTTTCATTAAAAAACTAAAACTTAACTAATTCAAAAACTACTGAATTTCGGTAGAACATTTGGTGGCTTAAATTGTTGCATTTTAACCCTACTATGACGTCCTGCAAGGAATACGTCGAGTTACCAGTAACCCTGTATAGTTAGGATTTATGTCCACGTTGCCTTACGATATTTTTCCTTTACCGATGTCAGTAATGTCCAAGAGAACTCAGAAAGTGGAATGTGAAATAGTTACAAAATAACGATTTCAAGGGAATTATTCACCCTTCACCTCGCAATCATTACGTTATTAGGCGTAACGTAACACACGAATAATCGCAATCTGAATCATTTTTAAGGATAATACAATCCATTGTTTCATAAATAAGTTCGAGAAATTTGTCTGCTCAACAACGTAAATAAATCAATTAATGTTGTTGAACTGTCAAAATGAAACAGATTGAGATTGATCGTGTGTTACCCAATTAGGCTGCAGCAGGCGTAGCATGAGCACCGTTTTGTCGACGGAAGATTAAACAAAAATGACGTTCCGTTTAGACAGTACGACGGCTACTAAGTAAAAAGAGTCACTTTTAACGAAATTCACTCGTTTACATAATTCGACCCAGAATTCTTTGTTTTGTCATAGGATTTTTTTTCTGTTTGATTCTCAATTTTTACTGATTAAGTCACGTCAACTACAAAAAAAATTCTCAAAGTGTCGAAGTAACGTAATTTTGATCAAACAATTTTACAGTAATATTGGCCTTAACTATTTCCTTGGTATTTATTAACTAAATGATGTAAAATAGGAGAAGATAGCTTTGTTCTTTTATCAATTATCACAGTTTTGCGTTCAAAACGCTCCCTTGTAAAATCATGATTTTGTAGATAACCGTTTATACTTTGTGGCCGTCGAGTAGAAAGTTTTCTACTGGCGATTCCAAAATCAAATTATCTTCACTACCTTAGACAAATTTCAGTTGTCAGTGTGATTTTGACAGTAAGGATAGAAAAATTTCTTCCGAAATAGTCTACATATTAAAAGACCTAGACAAAGATCGATATAAATGAAAGACAAAATGACAGATTATAGAAGGATTTCTACGGTGCAATGTCAAAAATGAAGAAACGAAATGTCACTTTGTATAGAAAAAGCTATGTCTATTCTTCGTAGAAATAGAAATCGCCATGCCACGCCTGCAGGTTGGATAAGTCAGACGACTAGGTCTGACTACCGTGCTTGACTAAATAATACCTACTGCAGATCAGCGGTGCAATTCGCTTATTTATAAGAACTTTGACATTCGTATCTCATTTGCAATCTGTCAAAAAAACCATCAATTTACCAACATTTTTGACAAGTTTGACAGATTGCGACTTGAATTTGAACGTTTTTTAAGTAAGAGAATTACACTGTACTCCAGTCTATATACGTCACTTGGTTGACGATAGCATCAGCCATCTTTGAATCATCCTCAAACAGATAAAAGAGGTCGTTGTTCTCTGCAAATAAGCTCCAATACTCCCCATTTCCATTTTACACTTGATATGAAAAAAATCTAACCTAAAATCCAATAACAACCTGAAAAGCCTACACAATTACGTATTCCTTGTGGCACATAAGTCAATTTTCTCACTCCACCACCCGAATCAGTCAAACAGAAACCAAATGAAAGAGCCGTGTTAGTAACGTGACAATATGACACACGGACGGGTGACGCGCGGGGCGTGTCACGGACTAATGTCTTCTTGGGGTGCCGTTTATGAGCGATGGCGGTAATGAATATTGGAGATGGCTATACTTTTACAATGTTTGAAATAGGCGAGAACTATCTCATTATTATTTTATTTGACATTGCTTAATTGATAATTCTTTTTGCATATTGTGGTCTAGTAATCTGATTCTAGTCGCATCGTCTTCATATATAATTTTAATTTATAAAATATTGTTAAACATTTTCAAAAGAGGTAATGGTGGAATTTCTTGCTCGGAAGCCGACCCCAACATAGTTGGTAAAAGTCTAAGCAGATTGATTGGTCGAGTTTCTTGCCCATTCTTCTTCATACGAAAACTACCTTTTTGAAGGGGCGACTAGAATCAATTCTATTTTTTTGTAAATTTGACGTTCAGAAGTGCCTTTTATGTGCCTAATTGAAATAAATTATTTGACTTTGACTTTGACTTTGTTCTAAAGAACGAAGGAAAAGGAAACGATTCACTGCAACAATTATAAAACGACGCCTTCAAGCTATATGGAGCAACGACTTTAAAATGGTGGCTGGGACAAAATGGATGCGGCAAACGGAGAACAGGGTGTTGTGTGGAGACAGTGGACTGCAATAGGCATAGAGTTGATTGAATTATAAACATAATTGGATGAAACAAGAGTAGTTGTGTGGCGGTATCTACATCGCCACATGTGAACTACGCATCAAAGACATGACGTCACACAAAAATCCTGACGTCACATAAATCCTGCATCGCGCAATTAAAGTTTACCGTGCAATGGACACATATACAAGAACCCGACATCAATCGTTGGGCAGTTGCCCGCCAGACACAACACCCGTCTGGTCGGAGGATCCTCCCTTTTCTATGGTGGATGAGTGAAATTTACACCCTGTTCCTCATACCCCTAAAGTTGTTAACGTACGCCTTCGAAAAAACCCAAAAAAAAAGTCTGTAACAGAAAAATTGGGTGATCTTGTCACTGCGCCACTGCAGGGCCAATGCTAATCACCAAATATAATTATAGCATGTTATAGCATTAATTATTTAGTGCTCCATGGTTTGTTAGCATTTACGCACAGCTACGTCATCAAAATAAAATAGATACTTAATACAAGTATTCGTTAGGATAATCGTATGAAATTCAATGACACAATAATGTAATATTAAAAATTAGGGGTCCCTACATAGTGACGCTGTGTGTACCTGCATTATATAACATCTATTTAATTCGCAAATATCAAAGTCGCGATGTGACAAAACCCCAATTGAAATACTTAGAGCATCTTCTGATTAGGCCATTACTGAGCAACCCTGGATAACTTAAGGCAGACAGCTAGCTGGCCTTTGTTTAAATCAGATTTTTAATGCAGTTTTTAAACCTGAACCGATTACCGGTATGTCAGTTATTGTGACAACTATCTATCCAAGTTGTTGTACTTACTTTATAGTAAGTGATGGTACAAACAGTGGCTTTAGTAATTAATATAGCCGGCATTCATTCTTTTGCTGTCTGCAGGTTTTTTGGTGTTTTATGCCGTATCATGAAATATGTTTTATCGAACATTTTATGGATCGATCATAGGGTAGATCACAAATGACCAATTATGGTAAACTAGCTTTCGCCCGCAGCTTCGCCCGCGCGGTATGTCGATAAAAAGTAGCCTATGTCCTTCCCTGGAGTACCATCTACCTCCTTGCCAAATTTTGTCGCAATCCATTTAGTGGTTTAGGCGTGAAATAACTTTTCACGCCTAAACATAAAGACAGACAGACAGACAGAGTTACTTTCAAATTTATAGTATTAGTATTGATAACAAGTATTACCTACTAGCTTCTTCCCGCAACTTTATCAGCATGAAACTTCTTGTTACTCGTCGCATCGCAACGCCCACCCACGCTTTTTTTTAGTTTTCGCTAAGGTTTCGTTAATATTTTTTTGCTTGGCTCCTAATTTTCCTACCGTGAGGTTAAATAGATAAGCGCGTTAAGACAAACAAACAAAAAAACAAACACTTCAGCATTATTATTAGTGTATAGTATTAGATATTTACCCGACTATTAATAAGCGTTTACAATAATATAAAGTAATATAAATAATATAAATTATAAAATAAAGTCCTCCGCCGCGTCTGTCTATCGTCCTGTACGCGATAAACTCAAAAACTACTGCACCGATTTTCATGTTGTTTTCACCAAAGGATAGAGTGGTTCTCGAGTAAGGTTTTAGTATATAATAACTAACATCTACGCGGGCGAAGCCACGGGCATCAGCTAGTTAGTTAGTAAACTACCTAAACTTTAACTAAATTCATACAAAATATATTGGAAAGGTTGCAAAAATTATGGTATTTGTCTAAAGTTTGAGAACTTATATACGTTTTCACACTGAAAATCGCTCCCGCTTCCACTTATAACTTTCTTTGTACCATAACCGTGGCTATCAAATTAACCGGGAGATTACCCCTTCGGCTTGACTTACAAACAAAGTGCGGTACACATCAACGGGAGGACGTATAAAACATAATATCTCACTCACTTTGATTTATAGGCGTCATTTATAAGCGCCCAAGGTTTTGATAACATATATTAAGCTATTTGGTTGAACTTGACACGACAGGCTGGCACTTAAAGTGTATGTACGAGTACACCAGCCTGTATTGTATGTGTACTTACCATACGTTGACAACGTTATCATGCATAGGTATGCTATAAGTTTTCCTAAGAAAACGGTGAACGATCACACAACGGAACGACTGCCCAAAAACAGAGCGTTTTTTGACACTTTAATGTCAAATACAGGTGAAAATTACAGATTTTCAGGATGACCGTTGCCTAGGAAACCTTTTATTGGTGGCCTATGGCCATATTGCAGGCTATTGCTACTTTTCTGGTATTGGCACGAATTAAACGAAAGCTCATTCCGTGGTTTTAATATCGGTCTGTCACGTTGGAGTTCAAGCCAAATCCTATTTATAATATTATAAATGCGAAAGTGAGTTTGTTTGTTACACTTTCACGCTAAAGCGGCTGAACAGATTTGGATGAAATTTGGCACATGGGTAGACCATGACCCAGAATAGGATATAGGATAATTTTTATCCTCATATTGCCACGGGGTTGAGACTTATGCGGGTGAAACCGCGGGGCACAGCTAGTAATATTATAAATGTGAAAGTAAGTTTGTTTGTTACGCTTTCCCGCTAAAACGGCTGAACGTGTTAAGATGAAATTTGGCACATGGGCGAATTTTTCACCCGGTAGTACGTTCCCGTGGGATAACTTCCGACCTCCATGCGGACGAAGCCGCGGGCAAAAGCTAGCTCTATCTATAAATTCAAAGTATTTTTTTTTAATTAAGAGAGTTGTATTTATTGTTATAGTTAGTTAGTCCTTTTTAGTTTTTTAGTCAATTTAGTATAATAAGTTACCTGATGTACATATTTTTTATATTTTTTATTTCACTTAAACCTACATGGGCACTTGTGAAACGTCAGAATATTGCATCGATCGACAGCGTGTGATTAGCCAACACATTTCGTCCCAGATTGTTGTATTTAACGTATGATATTTCTATTAGGTATGTAACGTAACCTACTTTTCACAGCTTTATCGGGCAAGAAATGCCTATAGAGAGTGGGACACACTGATGGATTGCACACACATACATCCGTCTATAGTATGAGAATGGGCTCAATTGGATTTTATAATAAAAGATTAGTGGACTGTATTAAAATAGATGTAATACCACAATTCACATAAACAACGTGTATGGAAGATAGTACAAAGAAATACCCGTAGTGGAGCGCGTTTGTGAACTTAGTGGTGTGGCGTGCGCGCAGCGGTCGTTCGTAGCGGGTTCGGTACCCCGAGACCCCGCGCTTGCCCCGTAGTGTAACACGCGCATAGTTGATGCGCCGACAGTATGTCTTAAATCTATCAAACTACACGCTCCCGCGACCTCCCATCACTCACACATCATCATAATGTCAGCTCGTTTGTCTGTGGCTATCAAATTAGCCGGTGGATTGCCCTTTTGGCCCACTAACAGAGCTTAATGCGTCCACGTCGGGTTTATGAGCCGTTTACAGCGCCACATTAAAGTTTTTTACTCGCCCCCAACATGCTAAGTAAGCTGTCTCAAGTTTATGGCGATTTGAGATGAAACTGGACGGTTTGGTAGCTTATTTTGTTGTATTTCGGGTAAAATACTCAGATTCATTATTCTTACCAAGGCGCCATATCTCCTCGAGCGATAGAAGCGCAACGACAGCCGCGCTTTACATAACGGAGCTGTTTTGTAAAACAGCTAGCGGTTATGTAAAAAAGCGGATTCGAAAATCCGTGCAATATAATATGTCTCTTGATTTATAGAGTTTCTATGGAATTTGATGGCTCGGTTATAGTCTCGCTATTGTCGGGATTACTCGCCCGCGGAGATAGCGCCACACGGCAATGATCTGTCCAAATAAGGCAATTTCAACCGGCGATTGATAACAGAACACTACATTATTGAAATATCTAATTCCATAATGTAATCATTTTGATAGCAGCATAGAAACGTACATACAAAATTCAATAAGTAAGGCAAAATGATAAAATTACTATTTCAGCAAAATCTGTATAAATATGCAACATTAAACTCAAAATCATAAACATTAGGGACCATTTAGAGACACTTTATCAACACGTTTAGCGTAATTACAAAACCGGCTAACAAACTCGTTACCAGCTGTTAAAAGTATCATATTGTAAGTTCGTACCGTAAACAACGAAAATCTTACACCCACATAGAGTTAGATCTAATTAACCAATATTGTGTACCTAGAGGCACAGTATAAGTAAGTAACAGTATTATATCTACATAGAAAACTGCCGAAACGACGACGCGCTTTGAAATCTCAGTGTATATCATAAATACGCAACAGTATCGATCGCGCGGCCGTTACGCACGGACGCGGAAGGTTTATTTACCGAGCGGCCGTAGGTATTCCAAGGTCACTGCCGAGATATTATACTGTTACTTCATTATACTGTGCTAGAAGTAAGTTAAGATCTATTTAACCTGATAATATCAGGGCAATTAATAGTGGTGTTAATTACGAAAATAATTACCAATGATTACCTAGGTACATCAAAATCAGACACGTCAAAAGTCAGTACCTACTTACACCTTGTATAAACACATAACACCACGCCTTGATTCCCCGAAGGGTTAGGCAGAGGTGTACTTACCCGTAGTGCACCCACATTTCGCCAGTTATGTTGAGTCCCATGGAATAGGGGGTGGGTCTATTTCCATCAAACGGGCAAAAATCGAGACTACGAGCTGCTGACGAGATATTCCATTTGAAAAAACCCAATAACCCGGAAATCGAACCCTGAACCTTACGGTCAGTAGTAGCGTAAGTAATACTACAAAAAACGTTTACAAACGACATGTTAGTATCTTTCTTTCTGTACTTACAAAAATAAGCAATACATCTCACTAAGTTAGATTCGTTTTAAGAATGACTTTTACATGTAATCGACCTTTGAGAACAACTCTAATTTATGGCATACCATAATTGGCCTATAATGTTCCCACTGCTGGGACACAGGCCTCCTCTCTGTTTGAGGGAGTGGGCCGTAATCTACCACGCCTGACGCGAGCCCAGTACGGGTTGGTAGATGTCACACGTCTTCCAATTTTTGGTTCTAGGACATGCCCGTTTCCTCACGATGTTTTCCGACACCGTTCTGCTCTTGTCATGCCACGTGTCATGTAAACTAATATTATGAACAGTTAAAATAGTTTTTGTGTAAGAGGAAATCTCTGGAAGTCTGATCCGATTACAAAAAAATAACTAAATATGAAAATAAGGCCTTGGCCGGAGACCGAACACGTGCATGGTTTATCGAGGCTTAGAAACAGATGCACGAGAAAGGCGCGTCGTGTTCTTAAAAAACCGGCCATCTGCGAGTCGGACTCGCAGTCAAATGGTTCCGTACCGTATTGAGTAAAAAACACCGAAAAAAACCCTATGGTAAAAGAAAAAACCCTATGGTAAGAGGGGATCCCTTTTTAATTATTAACTTTTTATTATTTGTTTCTATAGAGGCACTGGAAATATACAATCTTCAACTGTCCATGAGATACAACCCGCTGATAGACGGACGGATGGACGGACGGACAACAGAGCCTTAGTAATAGAGTTGCGTTTGGCACCCTTCGGGTACGGAACCCTAGAAACGTTACACAGACCCTAAGTAACAAGATAATGTAAACATACAACATACCTACTCGTGTACGGAGGCAAGGCCAAGTTACACAAAAGTGCCGAAACTCAGACAATGATGTTACGTCTTTACTTAAGTTTTTAACGGGGCCGAGAAGTTTGCACATATTCGGCCTTCTTACGTTTACGAGGTGAATAAAACTAGCTGTAAAAGTAACACATACCTACCTAGGATGAGTCTTGTCAAGATATTTTGAGTAATGCGTTGAGTGGAATAATGAATGTTTCATATAGACCTAGTGTTTCATTATTAAGTTAGCCAGCAAAACTCCGCAGACAGACGACAGTGCAAAAACGAAAAAGATTTGATGTTCTTTTTTTTTGGGGTTAACAACCGCTGGTACTGTACTTATACTTCATAAAATATAGCTTGATCTCTGCAACAGCTGTCAGTAAAATGAATCAAAAACTCAAATCAATTCAAATTTAATCAAATCAATTTCCCATTTGTATGTTTGCGATTGATTTTGAATTAATTTGAATTCAATTGAATTGGACTCAAATGAATTCTAGGAATGTCAGTTTGACATATGTCACAGAGATCAAGATATCTTTTAAGTAGTATAGTTACTTGAAGTATGAGTTTAGAAAACTCGGTTTTATTGTATACCCACCACCTTCGTCAAGTTTGCATAAAACAAACAATTGACGTGATCGAATCAGAAATGAAGAGATCCGTAGGAGAACCAAGGTAACCGACATAGCCCGAAGTATTGCCAAACTTAAGTGGCAGTGGGCAGCACATTGCTCGCAGAACAGAGACCCTAGACAAAGTGACATTCTGTCAGCGATAACGATGATGGAAAAGGCAAAAATGTATAGGACTGACATGAGCTATCGAAAAGCTTATGTCAATCCTGTTGAATGTCGTTGTAGAAATACGAAACGCTTTCGAAGCGATTGTCACGTGTCTACTGATGCCCGATAGCGCAAGCTCGAGCATGGTCGAGCATCAAGTTGGACGCTCAACGTGTATTTAATTTTGCAATGTATGGAATTAGTAGTCTCAGAAAATGCCCAGAGGGCCACAAGTGACAATCGCTTCGAAAGCGTTTCGTATTTCTACAATGACTTTCAACAGAATTGACATAAGCTTTTCGATAGCTTATGTCAGTCCTATACATTTTTGCCTTTTCGATCATCGTTATCGCTGATAGAATGTCACTTTGTCTGGGGCCTCTGCTCTTGGTGTGTGCTGACGCTTATAGGTAACTACTGCCGATAAGAGAGATAAAGAATTTAAGATAAAATCGATTGAGGCCATCACAGGACAGTGACCCAATTTTAAAAGGTTTTCTATTCAAAAAGTTAATCAAGCATAATGTTTCCATTAACACCAGGTCCTGGCCAATCTCAACTAACGAGGATTTGTGAAATAGGAGTCGTAGCTAGTAACAGCCGATGGCTAATAGCCAGACGGCTATAAAATTGATTAGCTTGGCTTTATTTTGGGATTCGATTCCAATTTTATGAGAATATAAACGTAAAAATGATTATTTTTCAGGTCTGGTTTTATGCTTATAAAGGTTTAGTGGGGCATCGTTCTCAGGTTAATTAGGTCATTTTTGTCATGATTAACCTAATTTTTAGGATTCCGTACCTGAAGGGCGCCATACGGAACCCTATTACCAAGCCTCCGCTGTCCGTACGTCTGTCTGTCAGCGGGCTGTATCTCATGAACCGTAATAGATAGACAATTGACATTTTCACAGATAGTGTATTTCTATTGCCGCTATAAAAACAAATAATAAACATTAACTAAAGTTTATGATTATAGGATCGAATAACCATATTATATTTTGTGGATACAAATAACGTGTTTTTTTTTGAAGATCTTTGCTCGATCTTAATACGGACCAGTACCCTCCGTGTGCGAGTCTGACTCGCACTGCTCGATTATGTTGATGATATGGCTTGTTCTAAGTCCACCTGGCTAGCTACCACCATCTTATCTAAGTCTGTCGCCACAACAACAATGTTAACAGCACTGTTGTGTTTCGGCAGTTAGAGGTAAGATAGCCAGTTACTCTGTGGTTCAGTCTCCGGGTGAAGCTCATCCCCATCTTTGGTATGATGATCACTTACCATCACGTGAGGTGAAGGCCAAGAGCTTCCCCGTTGTGGTAAAAAAAAGAACCCAAAAAGGGTTTTTTTTTTTTTTGTTTTCCTTGTGGTGGTGTGGCGATACCTACATCGCCACATTCGAACTACGCATCAAAGACCTGACGTCGCACAAAAATCCTGACGTCACAAAAAAATCCTGCATCGCGCAATTAGAGTTTACCGTGCAGTGAACATATATACAAAAATCCACTATCAATCGTTGGGCAGTTGCCCGCCAGACAACACCCGTCTGGTTGGAGGATCCTCCCTTTTCTATGGTGGATGAGTGAACTTTACACCCTGTTCCTCATACCCCTAAAGTGGCATCCGAATGTCTCACACACACTACACATTCTCTTAAATGATCCCTTAGCAACTATTTCTTACAGAGCTATTTACATAATAGCCATTTAACCAGCAACAAGAACAGTTACTGTTTCTCATATTTCAAAAACTTCTCCTAAGACTTATGACCCTAAAAACTCCAAACTTCAAAGTCAAAGTCGGGAACACAATTCTACAATTAACAAAGATCATTAGCCAGGAGATTACACAAACCTAGGAGAGAGTGCTTTAAATATAATAATATACATGTTTCATTAGGGAGCACACGAAGGGATCACACGAGGAATCCTTCGTTTACGACTGCTAAGCGCGGTTTACATTGTTTTTTGGGCACTGAGCAGAAAATTGTAGAAGGACCAATGGTAACTAAGACAAAAAATAAGGCAAAGTGAGGGTCAGACTCGTGTGCCAAAGGCTCCGTACGCCAAAACTTTACGATTAGTAGAGAGACAGCCGGCGACTTCATAGTAATAATCCCGTTGGCATCTTTTGGGTATGAAACCGTAAAAAATATCACAAATCAAATCATTTTATTCCTTTGCAAACATGTCACAGTCTAGCTAAAACCTCCAGAAGGATAACATTGATACGAGAAAAATACGTTACTTTTAAACCTGCAGAAAGGCTGCGCGTACACTACAGTCAAGACGGTCTTCAGCCACGGACCGTTTTCGTAATATTTCCTAATCTCTTCTTATTTTGACATCGGGTATCATAATCACATTATAAACAAGTTTGGTAAGACATTGGAAACGCATTATCAGTTCTTTTCACTTTCAAAAGTGCATATTAATTAATATTTTGTTTCACATAAAGGTATATGGGCACTTATGAAACGTCAGAAGCTAGGTGCACGGTTCCAATTGGTCGTTTCCTATGGAGAAGAGCCGGCAAGAAACTCCATGGTTACTCTTTTAAAAATAATTGGCTGTTACAATATTTTCGAATTATAGTGTTATTAGGTATGGGAGGACAGTGTAGGCGTTTCAACAAGTACCAGGTAATTACTTAACAAAATAGAAAATGTTCAACAAATCTACAGTCTACTAAGCCTACATCGTTCTCACATTCACATAATAAATTATTTGCCTTCGATTTCAGTATTCAAACTCCGTGCGACATCGTTGAAACGGACCTTCTGTTTCCATTCATTCCTATGCCACACTCTCGCGGGTACATTATTAGCTTAAAACGTCACGTATTCACCCTAATAGAGACGGTAAAACTACTTACAGTTGAGCTATAGGCTTTTTGTCCTAGAAACACTGTACTATTTTACTTAAGCGGACTTTTGACCGACTTTTTCATGAGGATTTTTTCCAGGAAGAGATGTTGTTTGAGGTCGTAGTTAAGTTTGTTTGAAACTAAGAGATGAGATTTCTTGGAAGAGCAGAAAATATGATAATTTCAAATTACGAAAAGTAATCTTTTGATTCCTATATTCCCGGTATTTGGTGAATATGAACATCGAACACGGCACATTTGATTCGTACGTTTGAACGTAAATTAGTAAAGCGAACACGAACATCGCTCGACTTTCTGTTTCCACTCAACCGTCTCGCTTTCTTTAGTAGCCATGGATTCGAAATTGGATCGCCACGTACATTTTTGACGTAGAGTTTGATGTTCATTAGTGGTACGCACATTCAAACAAAGTGTTCAATGTTCGTGTTCACCATGTTCTTGTTCGATCGTGCGTACACGCCTTATGGAATTAACTAGTGAAAACAACTGATGGAAAGTTAATGCTGCCCAGGGGATTGACCACAAGTTTCCGATGATGGAGATAAAACTGAAGTGTCTGTATTTAACCGACAGTATCTGCACACAATACATCAATACTCAGCATTGCTCTTGGTAAAAGTACTCGGGGAAAAAACTTATTAATCTGGAGTTCTACTACTATAAATCTAGTCTATGCCCATTTCAGGGAAAAATAACCTTGATATTGATAATTCTTTCTTTCCCCGAACTAAGGATAAAGCATAACATCACGCCTGTATTCTCCGAAGGGTTGGGCAGAGGTGCACCTTATAGTACACCCACATTACGCCAGTTATGTTTAGGTACGTCTCATGTAATAGGTGTGAAGCCTATTTCCATCAACCGGGTAAAAATCAAGACTCCGGGCTGCTAATGAGAAATTCCAGATGGAGAACTCCAGAACGCTTTGCCAGACCCGGGAATCGAACCTAGGACCTCATACTCCGCACTAGCACCGCTAAACCGTCCACCACAATTCTAAACCAAACCAAACTTGCCAAAGGATTCAAAAACTACACCCACAAACACAAGAGTGGAAAGTGAACCAGTAATTACGTACTATGATCGATAACTGCCAGGCGCCAGCGAGTCTGAATACGTGTGTTATGTAAGTGGCAGGCTAGAGTGATAGGCGTTGGAGGGAGCTGAAGCGGGGGCGTATGTTTAAAAAAAAATGTATTGTTTGTGTCCACAGTTAAGTGACTGATGGTAGACACATGGTCTGCTCCGTCTGACCTCACCAAGATCTGTGGCTGTTACGGAATAAAGATCTGCGCGCCTACGATGGACAAAACGACCCTTGATAGTTTCTATAATAGTCGAGATAGTGAAAAGCGTATTTATTTTCCGAAAAAAAACTTATCTAGATAAAAAAGTTTAATGCGCCCTTACCGTGTCGATGGTAAGCTAAAAAATGATGCCAGCCCGGAAGCTAACTTAAACATTAAACGTGCCGAATATGACATGGTGTCCAAGTTACATATCGTAGGCGGACAGTACCACATTTGCACTTCGGGTCCTATTTGGATGGAGCAGTGGTGGCTTAGTGTTAATGGCCGCGATTTACGTTGTTGAGTTGAGTTGTAGATCGTGGGTTTGATCCCAAGCAGGCACTTTGTGTAGAAAATATTTGCATCCACAGTGCTCTTAAAACAGTGAAGGAAAAAATGGTGAGGAAACCGACATGTGCTAGAACCAAAAAATTCTAAGACATGTGACATTCGCCAACAAGCACTGGGCCCGCGTGGTGGATTATGGCCCACTCCCTCTGACAGAGAGGAGGTCTGTGTCCCAGCAGTGGGAACATTATAGGCTGATTATGCTTATGGTTTCCTCTACTTGCCTTTAAGGGCCTACCCTACCTCAAATTGCTTAGCATGATCCTCTGTTATGCCGAAAATACTGCAGCATTAATTTTGAAATAAATATATGTTAAAATTGTACCGAAAAAAGCAATTACCTAAACTATTCGAATCTTGGAGCCGCCAGCACCCCACTCCGTCTCGCTCTCACTCTGGTCGCCAGTAGTATGGTACGAGCGAGATAAAATTTGAGTTTGGGTAAGCCCATAAGTACTCGCCATGTACTGTTTGCACAAAATCGCGATCGCCGCGCCCGCGTTTATGTATCATTCTGGTCTTGGCCTAACAGTTCTTATAGCACGAAAACCTTGCAGTTAGTTTTAACTCGGAATTTTCTTGGTTAAATGTTGACTGGTTTTGCTATTATTGTGTCAGATTGTGAAAGATTTGGTTAACTTAGTGTGTTGAGTAATTGTTTCTTTGGTTGATGCATTTCGCTTGATTTCTTTCCGAGGGTTTTTGTAACGAGCGTTTTTTTTTTTGTGCAATTTGGAGGACCCGGATGGAAGGGGGTCTGCTCTTTTGGAGTATGGAAAGATTGCAGCAGATGGCGTTCTGTCCTTTTTGGCAAGCATTAAGCATTTTTTTTTTCTAATTATAAGATCATGTATTTTTTTACATTAACACTGCTTATTCTACCTGTAACACTTTTGATGCTACGCGGGTTTATGGTGCAAGCTTAGGTACTCAAAATACGCGTCTTGATGATTCTCAAGATTCACTAAATACAAAGTTCCACTCCATACCATTAAGAGCGAGCCTAAAACCGGTTCCAATTCCAAACTTCGAAACTATTACTCAGAATTGCTAACTACAAAACTAACACTGCCAATTCCAGGAATCAATCACAGACCTCCTGCTGTATCCACACTGGTAAAAAATCCAGAATTACAGTAGAATTTTTTGACAGAATAACCTAATGATATAACTTTGCCCGACCTAGGAATAGACCCCGGGACTTCATCAAAGCGACAACTACATAGATCAACAAGGCTGTTATTTTAAAGACCACACACCATTCTCTTGCCCTTATCGCAATTTATTTGGGGTCAGTGCAAAATGTTTCCTCATTCCATACTTCTCTATTAGTTGTGAGCTCCCCCTTTCTAGCCAAATCATCTGTTACACAGTCTTTCTATAATTTCTATAATTTTCCAATCGAATCTGCCTAGCCTTTTCCCAAATATGTTGGGGTCGGCTTCCAGTCTAATCGGATGAAGCTGAATACCAGTATTTTACATGGAGGGACTGCCCATCTGACCTCCTCAACCCAGTAACTGTGTAATACCATACCCCTTGGTAAGACTGGTTGTCAGAATTTCAGGCTTCTGACGACCCGTAACGACTGTTAAAGATCCACGAATGAGCCAGGACCAACGGATTAATGTGCTTTCCGAGGCACGGATGAGTCTCGGTATGAAAAGATGGTCACCCATCCACGGACCGACCCCAGCAAGCGTAGCTTAACCTGTTGAATCGACCGGTGCGGCTGTTATTCCACAAGATTCGGTTTCTATAATTTTTGTCTACCTCTTATTATCATCCACAACCACGTCAAACCAAATTCGATCTTCTTTCGTTTTAGTGTGGTTAGTGACTAACAGGGAGAGAGTCAGAGTTTTTATGCCGCCCATGGGCCTCTGATTTGGCTTCACATGCCGTCGATAAATATCTCGCAGGCATGGCCGGTTTTCTCACGATGTTTTCTTTCACCGTTTTTGAAGCAAGTGATAATTATACAATACGCACAATATCCGAAAAGTCTGAGGTGCGTGGCTTGGGTTCGAAACCAGAGACTATGATTTGACAGTCCGACGGTTACACCACTTGGCTATTACTGCTACCAAATTTGATTAAACGAGGGCTAACAGGTTTTCAAGAACTGTTAGATAACACAATACATACATACTTGGACTTGCTAACGTCTGCATAGCTAGTTTATCGATCACAGACCTTAATGTAGAACACGTAATTATCAATTCCCCTTAGCAGTTAGAGCTATTATCGGTTATATAAAAATAGTTATTCTGTTGCAAGTACCATAATACTTTCATATTCATTTTAAAAAGCTGTTATTTTGACAACCTTTAGAGTCCTAATGGCAGTTTTAGGTTACGATATCTGCGCGAGCGCGCAAAAAATTACGCAAACGCAAAATGTTGACATTGTTATTCTGTGTGCAAATAAAATCGTATCGTATCGTAATCGTTTTTGTATTCTGCGCTATGACTATAGAGGTTAAACTCAAACTCATACCTGTAGGAATCCGCTGGATACGAGAAGCACAGAACCGATCGAAGTGGCGGTGCTTGGAGAAGCCCTATGTCCAATAGTGGACGTCTTTTGTTTCGGCTGAAATGACGATGACTACTGTATTGTGATTGCCAATTCAGGCTTGTGACAGTTTCGAGAATGTCCGAAAGGGATACCGGTACCCTTGGCAACAGGCAATTGAAGGAACACGGGTTTTAGTCAGTAAAAGTCTGACACGCCCTCCCGCTCCGCCCAGAGCGGGAGAAGTCATTAGATGATTGCCGACAAATAAAAAATAAAAAAACGATTGTGACACGTTACATAGTTATTTTTAGGACCATAATCAGTAGCAGACTTCAGCCAGCTCCAAATTCAACAAAGAGAATAACAACAAAACATTAACAATACTTTTAAAAGAACAAAGACCGATATTGAATATAAGTCTCCGTTCCTAAGAGAACAAATATCGATAAATATAAATACGACCTCAAACACAAGCAGGCTTAAGATGGAGAGGGCATTATATTATTCATGTTTTTATACTCAAGCACTCCCCGTTAAGGAAAAATCCTTCGAAATTTATCGTTTAATAACCTCCCCGACTATAATTTTTCTGTTCTGAACGATATTGGTAACGGCACCACAAACTTCGAGAGAAAAAAAGATTTCAGTTTTTATTTTTTTACTAGCCTACACTGTCCCACTCCTGGGCAAAGGCCTCCCTCCGCTCCTTCCATCTTTCTCGAGCCAGCGCGTCCTCCTTCCAGTTTTGACGGAACCTATCCAGCTCGTCCTGCCATCTCCTACGTAGTCTGCCGCGAACCCGCCTCACTGTCTCAGGGCACCAGTTCTGTGCTATTTGGGCCCACAGTTTGTCCGGCATGCGGCATTTTTATTAGTCTTTGATATATATCAATCTGCCTAGCCTTTTCCCAAATATGTTAAGGTCGGCTTCCAGTCTAACCGGATGCAGCTGAATACCAGTATTTTACATGGTGCGACTGCCTATCTGACCTCCTCAACCCAGTAACTGGGTAATAAGAAAGTGCAACGACAAAACTCAAAACCACATAATTATAACGGAAAACCTTACAAATATGTAAACTGTAGTAACAAGTTCACAATTTACAAAAAAAAAACTGTGTTAAGAGAGGAAAGAATTTTTTTAATTCAAACAAAACGTAAAATACAATAAAAAATTAAAAAAATAAACGCACTTACAGAGCAGCCAAAAGTCTCTTATTCAAGCAAAGTAAGGAATATACTGGTATTCTACAATTTTGTAGAATTATAGACTTGTATAGTTTTGTGGTATAGGGTCCTAAAGGCCAATTCTCGTACTTATAAAACGTTCAAATTCAAGTCGCCATCTGTCAAACTTGTCAAAAATATTGGTAAATTGATTGTATTTTTGACAGATAGCGTATGAGATGCGAATGCGAACTTAGTCATTTCTCAGTAGCAAAATATTCCAAATTAGTTTCAAAGGCATCAGAATTTTATACTAGTCTACCGAGTATTGTTCAATAACCTCCCTGCCAATAATTTTTCTGTTCTGAGCGATATTGGTTGCGGCTAAACTATGAGGAACGAAGGTTTTTACCTTGAAACTGTTTTCTTTTGACCCAATTTTAAAGTTCAGGGTCGAAATTGTTGAGTTAGGTAATTCGTTTTTTTTGTTAAGTTTCGTTTTACTGTTAACCCCAATTTAGTTATTTATTAATTTAGTTAGCTTATACCCTCAGACCAAATAAAAAACCAAGACGGAGCGCTGCGAACAATACAGCGAAGCATGCTAAAACTACACCATTCTCTGTGCATACACGCACACACACACATTTACGATTCTACACTTATATTATGTTACCAATATGTATGTATGTGTATGTGTGTGTGTGTGTGTGTCACTCATTCCAGCGATCTCCTTCTAGCCTAGATTCAGAATTTTACCCCTTCATCCAAAGAACCTTCTTTGAATTGGTTTGGTAGATAAATTTACACCAGTCTATCAAACTACCGCCTCAGAAACCACAATAACTCATTACTCTCGCTAACCAAACTTCGTTTACCCGACAAAGCAGAACGTAATGGAAATCAGTTTCGGTTCCTTTAAGATGAAATTGTGACCTAAAGGTGTAGGTAAGAACCAACGCATAATTTATTTTGGAGAATAAGCAGTAGCCCTTTTTAAAACTAATGAAATATTAAAAAACGTAATTTTGCCGTGGTTTTGATAACCAGCTTTTGTACAGTAGGCGTCAGAGTGGTAAAAAAACTAATAAAAACCGGCCAAGTGCGAGTCGGACTCGCGCACGAAGGGTTCCGTACCATTATCTATAAAAACAGCAAAAAATCACGTTTTTTGTATGGAAGCCCCCTTAAATATTAATTTCATTCTGTTTATTAGTATTTGTTGTTATAGCGGTAACATAAATACATCATCTGTGAAAATTTCAACTGTCTAACAATCACGGTTCATGAGACACAGCCTGGTGACAGACGGACGGACAGTGGAGTCTTAGTAATAGGGTCCCGTTATACCCTTTAAAAATATTTATTTGTAAAAAAAAAATGACAGACCCTAAAAGTCTTACAATTTATGTATTACAAAGATCTGACCTAACTCCCAAACTAGGCCCAAGCCTGTATTTTGGGGGTCAGTGTACTAGTGTAAGCTGGCCTCATATTCTATTGAAACTCCGTACTACGCTAAACCAACTCAAGGTCAAAGTGATGCCTACCACGTGTGGTCGACTGTACCACTCAACCGTACGTAAAAAAAATATGTATAGATTCTATTTTCCAGTTAATAAGTATTTAAAGTTGATGTCGACGGCACTAAAAAACTATCCAAGCAAAGCTGATAAAATGTATATGGAACCACCGCGCAAACTTCCTCTAGCAAATGAAAAAGAATTTTCAAAATCGATCCACAACTTGCAAAAATATTGATGCACAAATAAATTCCTCCTTTTTTAAAGTCCATAAAAAAAAACACGGGTTTGTTCCAACCACTATAGAACGTGAGAAATTGGCTTTATCGGCTTGGGAAGAACTGATAAAATGATGCTTATCTAAAGAATCCTTCTATTAAGTATTTTTATTTACAAAACTAGTGTCTAAGGAAGATAATAATCATCCAAAGCTATGCTAAGAAATGAACTGATTTAACAGTTTAGCTAGAAAATCTAAAACCCCAATAAATATTTTCCAATTTTTACCCGACTACGGCGAAGACAAAAGGAGGGTTATGATTTTGATCGGTATGTATGTATGTATGTTCATCTGTTCCCTCCTATCTTCTAAACCACTCATCACAATTTGACAAATGAGGTATCGTTGGAAGCATCTGGATCGTCCGCTGGTTATAGGCTATTCATACGTCACATTAAATTATAAATGGCATCCCCTACAGGAAATAATGTTACGAACTAAAAAAAAAAAAAATTCATACCATTTTCGGTCTCAAATGAAAGGGCTTAATGAGTATATTTCAAAAATATATATTATTATATTATAACCCCAAAAAAATTAAAACCAACTGATGATTAATCTAGCTCATGCCCGCAGCTTCGCCCGGTTGACAAATTATATACTAAAACCTTCCTCGAGAACCACTCTATTCATTAATGAAAACAACATGAAAATCGGTGCAGTAGTTTTTGAGTTTATCGCGAACAGACGGACAGACACACGCGACGGAAGACTTTGTTTTATAATATGTAGTGAAGAAAACCAAGTTGTCCATAGCTAAATGGAATTAAATAATACCAACAGACGACCTTTATACTTTGTACATTTAGTTCTATTTTTATGCCTTCATTCTTTTATAACAAAACCGAGTCTAATTCTCAGCGTAATAAAATGAAAATTAGATATAAAAATACCGACCTGACAACCTTCCCTAGCCATAAAAATATTTTTTATTAGATTTACCGTCAAATAAAATCGAATATTCTCAAGGTCAAGTTAAGCTTTGGAATTTTTTCGTGATAAATTGAAGTTTATTTCTTTTTTAAATTCTTCGGAGTACTGTATTAGGCTTAGCTAGACAGGGTGTAAGGGACAGCCCTCCGCATACTGATGGGATGAATTCAGCATATCATACTCAGACGACCGGTACATGAAATTATTTCAGGAACGTTATGGGAATCCAATAAATCTGATTTATATTATTACCTCACGCGCAATGTATCGCTACCGCGGCAAAACCCACGTAGCCGCTCTCCCCGCGTCGGGGGGCGCGCTCCAGTATTTTAACATCCATTGCTGGTTTTTTGATTTTAGCTGTTTTATTTACATAAATGGAGTGTTGCGTACAGAGAATGTAATCTTACATTGAAATAAATGAATAAAAACAAAAAAAACGATTTAAAAAAAAGAAAACCTTCCTGAGAAAATTTCCGGTGGAATATGATTCAAAATAAGGAGCTGAATGCCCCCTTTTAATTTGCGGAGGGCTGTCCTTAAATCCTGTATTAAAATGACTTTGTTATTGTTAGTGTCTTTGTTGGCGAGTTTTACCTTAGTATAACTATTATAACCAAGTAACCAGTAACTGGGTTGTCGAGGTCTGTCATTAGTGGATCTTTGACAGTAGTTACGGGTCGTCAGACGCCCGAAAGTCTGACAACCAGTCTTGCCAAGGCGTATCATATTACCCAGTTACTGGGTTGTGGAGGTCAGATAGGCTGTCGCTCTATGTAAATACTAATATTTGCTGCACCCGGTTAAACTAGAAGCCTACCCCAACATAGTTGGGAAAAGGCTAGACAGATTGCTGTATCCGGTTAGACTGGAAGCCTACCCCAACATGATTAGGAAACGGTTTGGCAGATGATGCTGATGATTCTTGTAATGTTGTCTCATGGTCTCTGAAGATAATTACGGAGTATTCTGGTAATGACAAAATTGTGACCAAAAATGAGAACAAAATATAAAATACCTACTAACTAGTTAATTGATTCAGGCGTGACTTTGCGGAAATCCATTATAAAATACAATAGACGTAGATATATTTAGTAACCTATTCCGCTTAACTATTCTTCAAGAGTCATAAAAAAACCCTGTAAGAAATCGACACGTGTTTCACCTCTCAACAAGGCATCCTCAGGATGACGATTGACCAATTGCAAACCAGAACACGACGTGTTACCACACCGAGCGCACTCTGCGTCCAGCGCTCAGTGTGGCAACACGTCGTGTAACTATTCAATATTTTTTTTGTTGTTTCTTGGCGTCATTTAAAATTAGTTGCAAACATTAAAATTTTATACAAAACTACTGAATTTTGCGTTTTATTTTTCTGTTCAAAATCAATCTAAACAACAACCGCCAACCAATCTTTCCGACTTTATATTTTTTCATCGCTACCTTCGCCTTAACACATCTTAAATCAGCCCCTACAGGAAAAATATTACCTAATGCACCCCTTCACACCTTCAAAGGGATCCCTTCGAATATTATAATAGGCAGATATTCATGCAACGTTGGAATATTCACACAATTCACTGAGGGCGGTATTTATATTGGTTATATTGACATGCCGTGGAGAAATGTTTTGAAAAATAACTGTAGGGAATGTTATGGAATTTCATTTATCAAATATAAATTAAATAATCCTACTCGTAGTAACTAAACTGAGGGTCTAAAACGGCCACATTAGCAATTCCTCTAAAATAATAATAATAATAATATTTTATTCTAAAAATAACAAGGCATAAAAATTAGTACAGTTTTGCTTAAATGTAAATTATGTTCCTAAGACTTACGTGCCTGAACTAGGTTATCCTGTGTTTCAGGCGAGAAGAGCTAAAAATAGAGTTATAAAATAAATAAATAATAAACAAGTTAACTCTGAGTTTCTAAATTTGACAAACACTTAACATAATTGAAATTTTTACATAAGTATATTCACTTTAACACAATTAGTAAATTCTCTGTATCTTCGTAAGACATACTTTGGAGAGCATCTTTTAGAATTCTCTTACAATTTGTGTAGTTCAGGGAATAAATTTTGGCTTTCGAGTTAAGTCTATTATAGAGAAGAGGACCGAGGTACAGGTAAAATTTGGACACAAAAGCATGTTTTGTTGTATTTTGTGGACAAACTATATCTTTACGTCTTTTATTAGTATTTGCAGTGCTATAGGGAAGAGCTGTGTGCTGCTTTAATACAATACCCATTATAAATAGTTGTCGAACTGTTAATACTTCACACGATTTGTATAGGAGGTTAGTAGGGAAAAGGAAAGGGCGGAAAGTAGACACTTTGAGAATCGCCCTTTGAGCTCTCTCGATGGTTAGTAACATTGTTTTACCCGCTCCACCCCATGTGGTAATACAGTAAGTTAATATTGATTGACATAGAGCTAAGTATACTTGTCTAACGACTTTTGGGTCAGCAATATAGCGTAACTTTTTAAAAACAAATATCAACTTGCGAATTCTATTATTTAAAGCTTGAATATGTTGTTTGAACGAAAGTGTTTCATCTATTATAACACCAAGGTATTTGGTTGTATTTGTCATTTTAATGTTGGGACAAACACATTGGTTATCTGTAGGAATTGTGCAATAATGAGCATATAATGTCGAGGTAGTGCATGTTGATGTTTGCTTGCGCATCGAAAACTTAATGTAATTTGTCTTGTCTTCATTAAGTGATAGTGAATTGTATTGAAGCCATTTAATAACAATATTGAATCCATGTTGCGCAAGCTTGTAGACTTTTTCTTCTGAGTCAGCCGAAAAAAGAAGGGCAGTGTCGTCAGCATAAGAAATAATTTGGCCGTGATCTAGATTTAGGTTACAAAGATCGTTTATGTAAATCAAAAATAGTGTAGGCCCTAAAATACTTCCTTGGGGAACTCCGAAAGACGTGTTTTTTTCAGTATCGCTGAGAACATTACCAATCCTTACGCATTGTGTACGGTCTACTAGATAGCTCTTAAATAATTTTAGCTGGGTGCCTCTGATACCTAAGGCTTCAAGCTTGTGCAACAGAATAGGAATAGAAACCGTATCAAAAGCTTTGGCGAGGTCCAGGAAGATTCCTACTGTGTGGTTACCATTATCAAGTTCTTGTGCTAGATAGTTAGTCAGATGGTGCACGGCATCGTCTGTTGACATTTTAGGCCTAAATCCAAACTGCTGTTTAGATAAAATTGATTTATCTTCCAAGTATTTGAACAGCCTTTTATTCATAATTTTTTCTAATATTTTAGACATAGCAGGCAGCAGGGAAATAGGTCTATAATTTGTCACTTGATCTTTACTGCCCGATTTGTAAACAGGGACAACAACAGCTTTTTTCAGGCACTCGGGAAAAAGACCTGTCGATAAACATTTTTGGAAAATATAAGTTAGTGGCGGCCCCAAAATGTGCCTGAACTGTTTAATAAAAGCAATTCATTTCCTGAATTTCCAGCTGTTATAAGCAATTTCTCTAATTTGACACAAAAGCAATTCATAATGTATGGACCATTTTACGAATCTCCATAAAAAACTGTTAAACAAATGAATTATTTCGTAATATGAATCGCACGCGGATCATAATTATGAATTGTCAGTTTATGACATTTTACTATGATTCATAATATTTTCCTATTATGATTCTGCCAAAGTGGCTGTTTTAAGCCCCCTATTCTGCAATAGACTGGCTATTACATGGGAACTAAACATAAAATAACACAATGAGCATGAGCACCTGGGTTCGGGTCTATGGTCGCGCAAAGTGTTGTTAGGTTTTCCATCTGGATTTTCTCAGTAGCAGCCCGGAGTCTGGATTCGTGCCCGGTAGATGACAATAGGCTCTCCTCTCTTATTATAAGGGACTTAAACATAACTGGCGAAATGTGGCCGTAGACTTTAGTGTCGTCTTGTATCAAGTCAGAGTTTTCAGTAGATTTGTTAAAACTTTGCGTATGAGACTTTTTTGGTGCGAGTGTAGCGCCATTATTGTTATCAAAGAAATAAATAGCCTATCTGCATAATATTCAAAAAGAGGCAACTTTCAAAAAAATTGCGCAATTCTCGGCAAATTCTTAATAATATTGGTATTTCAGTATATTTCTCGGTGATCACTATTCACAAGTTTTGCGCATTTAATTGCCCGGATAAGCGTTTTTTACGGTGCTCTTACACGAGCAACTAAAATTACGCAATTCTCGGCAATTTCTATACAATCTTGAAATTACTATAAATTACTCAATTTTTGCGCATTAGGACCTCGTGGCTAAGTAATAACAGCCGCACGGGTCGATCCATCAGGTTAAGCTACACTTGCCGGGGTTGGTCCGTGCATGGGTGACCATCTTTACATACCGAGACTCCTCCGTGCCTCGGCTCGGCAAGCACGTTAAGCCGTTGGTCCCGGCTGTCATTCGTGGATCTTTGACAGTCGTTACGGGTCGTCAGAAGCCCGAAAGCCTGACAACCAGTCTTGCCAACGGGTATCGTATTACCCAGTTACTGGGTTGTAGAGGTCAGATAAGCAGTCGCTCCATGTAAAATACTGGTATTCAGCTGCATCCGGTTAGACTGGAAGCCGACCACAACGTAGATGGAAAAAGGCTAGGCAGTTCGATTTTTTTGCGCATTAGGAATAGTCTGAACTCCGAGCAAACTTTTTAGTTGACATTACACCAACATTGGCGAATTCGAAGTAAAACCAAACTTTTACTATTCCAGGAAACTGGGCTTACTGAAACCTTATTTTTGGTAACAACAGCTATTATCAGCTATCTATTTACTTCGTAGTTTAAACTTACTGAGAACATAATCACTTTAGCTTAAAATACTTCTCCGGTGTACTAACAAATAACAAGCTTATTGCCTTGTTATTTGAAGAAGCTGCTCGCTAGATAAGTCTGCGCGCGGCTGAAATCGGAACTAATAAGTATGCGCCGTCTTGTCGTTTTTGTAAGCTCAAATTAAGTATAGAACTATTTAATTGATTAATAATGTTAAGATTAATTAATAATACAGATTTAATATTTTAAATATTACAGTATGGAATTAACCACGCCAGCTCAGCGCCACCAGTCGAAGCACTTGATTTCTTTAAAAGGATCATAAAGTATGTAACCATAGACTGTAATACTCTTCTCACACATCTCTTCTCCTTCTTTCTCAAATCCAACCAATGATTTGATTTCTTTTTTTAAAAGGCTGCCCTTAGCGACCATTACTACTCTTATTTTAATTTTTTCTATGACATAATTTGCATTTTAGTTCTTCATCAAACTTCAGGTGATTCAAATTCCGAACTTAAAGTTTACAGTTACAGTTCCTGTCAAAATAAAGTCTAAATACAAGGACAGACAGGGAAAGTCAAGGTCAAGGAAAGACTAAACACAAGGACAGACTTAATATTTTTTTCATAATTCTCTTACTCGAAAAATCAAAGTTCACAGTAACATAATATCACGCTTGTATTCCCCGAAGTGTTAGGCAGAAGTGTACTTATAGTACATCCACATTTCGCCAGTTATGTTTAAGTCCCATGTAATAGGGGGCGAGCCTATTACCATCAACCGGGCACAAATCCAGACTCCGGGCTGCTACTGAGCAATTCCAGATGGAAAAACCCAATAACACTTTGCCCGACCCGGAAATCGAACCCAGGACCTAATGCTCTTGCAACCACTAGTCCAACGAGGTATTCACAAGATCACAGTACTTACTGTGTATGACCTAGGTTCTAAGTTACTTGCAACGCTTATGGCATATCGTATCACCTGGAAAGCCTCATCAGTACAGTACACGACAACGCATAATAACCATAACGAAGGTCACAAAAAAAATCGATGTCAACAAAACCTACTGCTGTCCTTGTCTCTCTCATCGTGTCAGTTAGGGCCTCGTTATCGCTGTCCCCACTTATAAGAAGGCCCATTGGAGTGCCCTACGACCAGACATTATTATTATAATGATTTTCATATATAACTTTACTGCTTGTTTGAAAATGGGTCAAACTATTCGGTGTGAAGGTGTGATGAAACTTGAATTTGTGTATGTATAAATTAAAGAGGACGGGGTTTTTTTTTTGGGGTATTTTCTGTGACGAGTAGCTCGTGGCTAAGTAATAACAGCCGCACGGGATAGAGAAGTCAAAGAATGCATTAAAGCCTTGAAATTAAAATACATCTATTTGAAGAACAGTAATCTACTGTCAAATATGACATTCGACAGTAAATTACTGTTCACTACTATCCTTACATATTAAAGTCCTCCGCCGCGTCTGTCTGTCTGTCGTCCTGTACGCGATAAACTCAAAAACTACTGCACCGATTTTCATGTTATTTTCACCAATGGATAGAGTGGTTCTTGAGTAAGGTTTTAGTATATAATAACCGACATCAACGCGGATGAAGCCGCGAGCATCAGCTAGTTATATAACAAAGTCCTCCGCCGCATCTGTCTGTTTGTCTTCCTTTACGCGATAAACTCCAAAACTACTGCACCGATTTTCATGCTGTTTTTACCAATGGATAGAGTGGTTCTCGAGTACGGTTTTAGTATACATATAATAACCGACATCCACGCGGGTGAAGCCGCGGGCATCAGCTAGTAACTAATAAGATGAGTTTCCCTACTTTGGTCAACCAATCATTACAACAACCTGGAGTTAGCTGGTTCGGTAACTTTGCCTCCCATATAATTCTAGTCTAAAAGTATCCTAGTTAAAAATCAATAAAATTGCTAAAATATAACGAAATAAACGAAACGGATAACGATATGTTGTTGTATAATGAAATTTTATTAATAAAAATTTTGGGTTTTTATCTGTTTTGAATTTATAATAGTTTGTTATCTAGTTGTATATGTCTATGGACTAGAATGATATGTCTTAAATTAAATAAATAAATAACTCTTAATAAAACCGTTTCAACGCGCAGAACTAAAAGGCTCGAACTCAATATATCCAATAAATTATCAATATTGAACATCTAATACAAAATATTCATGAGTTCAGTTTATCATTCCTGATATAACATAGAACAATTAATACCACGTCGTTAATAGTAGTGGAAGCAATCATTTGATAATTTTAATGTGTTTTTCATTGTTTTGGGCGGAAAACATTAATTGTTATTCTGGGTCATACGTATGAGTTTTTTGAACATGGGATTTAAATATACTGGAGAACTGCCTAACTCTTCGGGGAATCAGGCATGATAAAAAGAAAATAAAGAAAAAATGTTTATTCTGCACAAACAAAGCGCACACATAACAAAGAAAATACAAAATAAAAAATAATACAAAAGTAGCCAAAAGCCTCGTATTCAACCAATAAACAAGATGACGGTGATGTTATGATAAGTTATTTTTATTAAAATATAGTGTTCCTATTCGTTCTTTGAGGAGCTCGTGGCTAAGTAATAACAGCCGCACGGATTTATCCATCAGGTTAAGCTATGCTAGACGGGGTTGATCCGTGGATGGGTGACCATCTTTACATCCCGAGACTCCTGCGTGCCTAGGAAAACACGTTAAGCCATTGGTACCGGCTGTCATTTGTGGATCTTTGACAGTCGTTACGGGTCGTCAGAAGCCTGAAGTCTGACAACTAGTCTTACCGAGGGGTATCATATTACCCAGTTACTGGGTTGTGGAGGTAAGATAGGCAGTCGCTCTATATAAAATACTGGTATTCAGCTGCATCCGGTTAGACTGGAAGCCGACCCCAACATAGTTGGGAAAATTCTTCTTTAGAAAAGACACTTTCCAAGCGGCTGGTCTTTTTATTTAATTGATCTTGGCTTGACTCTTCATTATTCTCCTCCCCTTATCCCAATTTATTGAGGGTCGGCGGAACATATCTTTTTCTTCAATACTTCTCTATTAGTCGTCATTTCGGTAGTCACCCTCTTTCTAGTCATATTATCTTTACACAGTCCATCCATCTTGGCTTTGGTTGACTATCTGTAATCTATGTTCCTAATCTAAACTACTTTGGTTTTATGACGAGCATGTATTGTCCACCTGTACTTAGACTAAATAACAAAATAATGCAGTCACTTTTTTTTTTTTTTATGTTGTTATTCTTGGCTAAGGCTGGTAAAATACTGGTATTCAGCTGCATCCGATTAGACTGGAAGCCGACCCCAACATGATTGGGAAATGGTTAGGCAAATGATGATGATTCTTGGCTAAGGCTATTAGGCACGGTAATAAGCATGTGTGCTTTCTTCGAATATTATAATTTTGGACTGGCCAATATTGGCAAGTTATTATGCATGTGATCTCTCTTCGAATATTATAATTTTAAACTGGCCAATACTGGCATGTTGAGGCTGCCTTGATTTTAACTATCTTTAGGGTCCAATTAAATTCCAGTTACGTAACATAAGGTTGTTTACGGTCTATCTTACGTGTCCTATTAAAAATAACTGTAGTTGTATAAAAAAAACGAGATTATTTATAGCGCTACCCTCGATGGAAACCTTCACTTTTTTATAGTTTCGATGAGCGGCACAAGCTTTTAATTTTTATCCAGTAATTATAGTCATATTTTTTAAGATAATTATTAAAAAAAACTCCAACTGATTAAAAAATATCTAAGTCACAAGCGTTCGATATATTATTATGACAAAGTTGATTTTTTTTTAATGCTGGAATGTGCATGAAATATAAACTACGTACGGCTTTCAATTTAACCGTGTATTCTTCTTCCCGATCTCAAAGCACGTCTTTGTCAAATGTACCAAGGTCAGATTTTCCTTAAAAAAACTGCTTAACGAAATACTCAATTTAACAAGCGCTGGAGTATTTCTCCATTCATCAAATATTCGTTGGAACTAGTACTCGTAATATTATTTTATGTAGATGAAGGCTTTCTCGGTAATATTGGCCCTTGATTTACAACTTGTTACTTGAACGTTATACATATAGAGCGGTTGATACCGAAATTTCATTATTGTAGTTCTAAGAAAAAACGACTTCGTCCAGTAAGTTTGTTTTTCATAAATGCGAAAGTTGGTTTGTGTGTTCGGTAGGATTCAAGGCGAAACTAGTGAATTGATTATAACATAATTCTAGGGAATGTAGCCAAGCTGAAAAAGGACATTTCTTTACAAAACATTGGTAAGATAAGAGAAAAAATGTCATAAAAAACCTTCATTATATATTTTTTTAAATTAAAGTTGTTTCCTTGCCACGTATTACTATTAACTAATTTGTCATAATCGTTATCAAAAACTACAAGAAATTAAAGAAGCTCTGGCCAATTTTTTAAAACACCTTAAAACTCACAAAACCCAACCTCACGACATCAAAACTACATCGCACTTGAAATATGGCGACACTTAACTGCGAATAGCAAATAAAGCACTGGATTCACGAAATGTCAAAGAAGCTCTAACTGACTCCAAGAGATAGGCCACAAACGAAAAACCAGCTTTACATGACCTCCCAACCTCCCCTGGAATATAGGAACAAAAGACGAGCGAAGGGAACGTATCCCGGAATGCAGAGGTCTATTTAAAATGGCCGCGACCACCCAACCACGGCTAGCAACGCAATTGCCTGCCAGTTTTCTCCGCGGTTGATTTATTTCCTCATTATAATGGCTATAGGGATGTTGTGAAAGACTGGTCGTTTTAAAATTTACGTTTTCTTGGCTTTTGGGATAATTTTTTTGGTGGGTATTTAATGCTGAATTTTTACTTAAAGAAAATGTTTTCAACATAATATTTTAACCACGTTGCGTTATGGTATTGCTGGACACCCAACCTTCACCGCCCCTGCCTCACTGATCTCTCAATTACCACTACAAGTAAAGGTGAAATAAGACATTTTTGAAATCACCCTTTAAGGCAGATTGATTAATGATCGCTAGCTGATGATGCTGCCGTCAAAGTCAAACTCAGATTATTTATTTACAAGTAGGCCACGAAAAGGCAGTTTTGAACGTCAAAAAGAAAAATTTATCTATACAGGAAAAGTTTTTATCCACTGCGGTAATTTTTACATATTAACCTTAAACCAGTTTTATTAAACATATTTTTTTTATTTTGATGCGTCTTCATACAAAAAAAATAAAAAAATCGTTAACGAAAGATGTTTATTTTAAAAGTGGTTGTATGGCTAACCGGCGCCGGCGCGGCGGCGCGCGGCGAAGCGGAACGCGCGAAAGTACCTACCTATCAGCTGTGCGCTCGCTCGATTCGCCGGCGTAGGTATTTACGTGGGTTACTGGCCCTTGGATCTCGCTCAAAGAAATCAAAAATGCTTTCTTCGATTTCGATCGCCAGTCGGGGTCTGCCAGACCCTCGTGCATGATTCGGGGTTCTGAACTGTCCGTGATCAAGCAGCCTTTGAGGGGCCGCTAAAATGGTCCTTTCATTAGGGACCGCGGGGTTAAGGATTCCAAGGGCTCGCATTCGAGGTATGCTCTCCGTCGCATACATTCTGCGAGCTGCTCGCAAACTTTCACCACTCAGTACATACACTCGCACCATCTCGTAAAACTCGCGGTTACTGAAGTCCGACATCGTGACCAGTAGGTACAAGCACGACACGTGCGGCGCGGCGCTTGCGCGGGAAAGCAATTAGACGCGACGTCACACAACAGCGCGTGCGATGAGCGAACTGTCGGCCACAGCGCCCGGCGCCGCCCGGGAGGGGGTTGCACCCCCGTGCAACACCGCCGCCTGTGCGCCGGCCGCCGCACGCGCCCATTGATATTATTACGAATAGTTTGTGTCCATATTTTGCTGATTTTAAGTAGGATAAAAAAACAAAAAAAAGTATTGAATAAATAATGGAAATGTGTTCTATTACTGATATTGAACCACCAAAAAAAATTTGCGCACTGGTCAAAAACTTTTCCTGTATTTCGAGACATCGCCAAACGGTTGGTCAACTCTTCACGTGACCAGAGGGCTGGCCTATTTTTGGCCTAAGAATCAGCCTTTTGGACACTTTTGCTGTTGACAGCGAATGCGGACCCTATGATTCTTTCCTCTTTTGTACATACTTGTACATATTATTATTATTTATATGACTGTTAGCTTTTAAATTACGTAAACACAATAATTCTTTTTCTTTTTCGTTTATTAATGACTAACCGTATCAGAGTATTCAAGCCGCCATGGGCCTCTGACTAGTCTTCACAACACAATATTAAAATAAATCTTTACAAAATAAATATGCATGTCATTGAGTCTAGTTGCCGCTTCAATAAGTCGTAAATAGTATTATCTCTTGACCAGATCCCTCACTTTTATGCCACCCTGGTACCTATGGAAAAACGATGGCCTCAATTTTTGCCGGGTACAGCTTAAAACAATGCTGAATCTATTACTAAAGCAATTATATTGGTAAGCTTTATCCAGAATTACAAAAAAAAAACCGACTTCCAAAAAAAACACAAAAAATGTGAAAAATAACTTTAATTTCGGAAGTCGGTGTCTTTGCTTTTCAATTTTCGTTTTTTGCCACCGACTTCCAAAATTAAAGTTATTTTTCACATTTTTAGTGTTTTTTTTCGCAGTCGGTTTTTTTTATTGTACAAAAGTTTTCATTTTTCACTTTTTAGTTGTGGTACTTTCCCCACACAAATTCGAATACCACTACCTACTACGTAAATAACAGTGACGAAGTCAAATAAGATATCGTCTACAGAGACTAAGTGGGAAAATTACGTAATTATTGAAGCTAACTCAAAAACTACGCAAGCAAAGTTAATAAAATTTATATAGGACCACCTCGGGAGTATACCCTTTTGAACAAAGAAAGAAATTTGTAAATCGGTTCACAATTGGCGAAAATATCGATGAACATAAACAAAAAAAATATATACATACAGACAAACATAGATCCTCCTCCTTTTTGAAGAAGTCGGTGAAAAATACGTTCACCAGATTATTTTCTTCCTTAACCGGGAGCTTTTTAGTTAATTGAAGCAATTTTGTATACGTGTGTTGCATCACAACGCAGTATTTTTGTAATGGCAGCGAAGTAAATTAGAACAGGTATAGAGGCACCAGTTTTGTGAGCTTAGAAAAATATTCTAGAACTAGCTGTGGCCCGTGACTTCGTCTGTGATCCTGGATGAAAAGTAGCCTATGTCCTTTTCCGGGTCATGGTCTACCCCTGTGCCAAATTTCATCCAAATCCGTTCAGCCGTTTTAGCGTGAAAGCGTAATAAATAAACAAACTCATTTTCGCATTTATAATAAACTAGCTTCCGCCCGCGGCTTCGCCCGCGTGGTATGTCGATAAAAAGTAGCCAATGTCGTTACTCAGGCTCTAGACTATCTGTGTACCAAATTTCGTTTAAATAGGTTCAGTAGTTTTGGCGTGAAAGCGCGACAGACAGACAGAGTTACTTTCGCATTTATAATATTATTAAGGATTATATGTAGTTAGGTTTATTCAAGTAGGAAATGTCGACTTGAAGCTATTTATGAGGATCACCTAGAGATAAACCTGAAGAGAAAATATCATACATAACATCATGCTTGTATTCTCCGAAGGGTTGGGCAGAGGTGTACCTATAGTACACCCACATTTCACCAGTTATGTTTGAGTCCCATGTAATAGGGGTTGAGCCAATTACCATCAACCGGGCCCAAATACAGACTCTAGGCTGCTACTGAGAAATTCCAAATATGAAAGCCCAGTAACACTTTGCTCGACACGGGAATCGAACCCAGGACCTCAGGCTCAGCAGTAGCGCTTGCAACCACTTGACCCACGAGGCAGCTGTTAGTTTTTAATTGGGATTTATTCTTAAAGATCCTGAACGGCTCTTGGCTGTATTAGAACTTTTATAAGAATAGCCCTCTGGTACATCGATCCGTGAAAATAAACAGTACCTAGGTACTTGCTAAAATAGTTTGAAGTCTGAAAGTCTGAAATCCAGTCTGACTTTAAGATAGCAGAATTGGACTGTGGAAGAAAAGGCAGACGTTAAACTCACGTCTTGTTCCCATGGGGGTAGGCAGAAACTACAGAGCGCCACGTGCTATGATCCTTACATACTCCTTTTGCCTCGTTTATGTTCATACATCAGGGTCAAACACGCACGCCGGTTGCGAGTACTACGCACCTGACCTTTATAGAATAGAATAGAATAGTGTTTTATTTTTCTTCCACAAATAACACATATTGACCAAAATTTCAAAAAAAAAAAAAAAAAATTGTGATGATGACATCATCATGGTTCATTTGTGGGAGACTGGTGCCTAAACTAAGCCGTGACATGTATTTCAGGACACCAGGGTCTCCCCCCTACAGGTAAAAATATCATCAAAAACATTAATAAATTAAAAAGCAAAACATTTGTTGGAAGAGAAGAAAAAATCAACTTAAAAAAAATGAGATAAAAATTGTATGAAGTGTAGTGAAATTCAAGGTGCATGTGGGATGAGGGTGAGGGTGTGATGTATTTTGTGTTTGAGTGTGTGTGTGTGTGTGTGTGTGAGCGTGTGTGAGCGTGTGTGTGAGCGTGTGTGTGTGTGTGTGTGAGCGTGTGTGTCTGTGTGTCTATGTGTGTTATGAAGAACATCACCAAAGGTCACGTCACTATTATCTTAGGACGTTCCCTCCCTGCGTTTCAACTCACATCAATTAATTAATTCATTCATTTTAATAATTTCTCGGGTACAGCATATCAGTAGCACTTGCACTACCTACGAAAACCGTTCCTTTTGCAACGACATAGAGGTCAAATTGTTACCACTAAAGTGTGGATAACGGTACCGTTTTAGGCATACATTTTTGTTTCAATTTCAATATTAACATGGGGAAACTAGTATCGAAGTCTTGAGTAACTAAAACCACCTACCGAAAAAAAAAACTTAATGCTAAAACTACCCTCTATATTGAAAAAAAAAACCCCACCGTACCATAAAATTACCATTACTTTCAAAGAATATCAAGTCCTTACTATTGTTAGTTTCTAACAACTTTTAGAACTCTTTTAGGGCTAACCTTGAAATAAATTAGGCAAACAAAAGAAAATGGTAGAGCAAGTTAGGAAGGATTTTTTATTAACCCGTCTGTTGCTATAATCCATTTGAAATAAGATTAGACATTTAAATAAACTTATTTTACAGTCCGTTCAAACGTGGCATGACAAATGGCAGCTGCAGTAGACAGTTGGTATTGTGCAACATTATTTGTTTTTAATGGCATCCTTTTGCCTATGCTTTAGAAGTAATTTAGTAATTTAGACAACTTTTATTTTTATTTTTATTGATAATTCAATAGGTACTGCACTGTTTGACGTCATGACGTCAACGCCGGCTGTCACTGACAACCAGCGCTGGGGCTCTGTCTTGCATAGGGTCGCAGCATTATGCTGAGTGATGGCCGTTTTGCGTAGATGTGACGCATATTTTCCCCCAACTTGTTATTTTCGTATATTTGTCCTTTTTGTGCCGCAAATAAACGTATTTTCTTTCTTTTTCTTTTTTAACAACGAAGATTGAAATAGGAAAAACCCATTAACGTAATCCAATACACGCAGACGCACCTACATCAAACTCTTGCCGAATCTTCGTATTTGGCGAAAGTCAGGGGCAAACAAATGAATTGGGCCACTGTTCGGTAACTGCCCGAGGGCACGCGACGTCGATACGCGACATTGAAGGAGGACTGACAAATTACTCGTCCATTATCAGTTTATGTCGGGTTTTTTCGATTCGATTGTCGTATACAGTTTTTGGGGTGACCGTGGAGTTTAGAAGCAGAGAACTAAGGAGTAAGAGGTCGTGAGTGAAAGAGGAGCCACCGGCTATTTTAAAGGTTATGATTTTGACCGGTATTTATGTATCTATGTATGTATGTATGTTCATCGTTTCCCTCATATCTTCTTAATAACTTATCATAATTTGACAAATGAGATATCGTTGGAAGCGTCTTGATCGTCCGCTAGTTATAGGCTATATGACGTCACATTAAATTAAAAATGGCGCCCTCTAGAGGACATAAAGTCATGAACTAAAACAAATCTATTTTTTAAACATACCATGTTGGGTATCAAATAAAAGGCTTAATTAGCACATTTCAAAAAAAAAAATATTATAACAACAACAAAAAAATAAAAACTAAAGTACTTAATAAAAACAAAAACCCAACTACGACAAATAAGACAATCAGCTAAAAAGGTCTTGTTTATACCATCTTAGCTGATTGTCTTATTTGTTGTAGTTGGGTTTTTTTTTCATAATTAAGTTGTTAGACTCCAGAACGTTTCGGCCCCATCGTCCATCTGTTCCGCGAGCAATGTGCCCTGCCCACTGCCACTTAAGGTTGGGAATTCTTCGGACTATGTCGGTTACCCTGGTTCTTTTACGGATGTCTTCATTTCTAATTCGATCACGTAGGGAATTGCGACCGCGTTCTGGAAGACGTAGCATTGGAAGGCCTCCCAACAAGGTGGACCGATGACCGCGAGAATCCGCTAGATGCGAGAAGCACAGAACCGGTCGAAGTGGCGGTGCTTGGGGGAGGCCTAAGTGCTCGGGTAAGAAGTAAAACCCAATTCTATTCTATTAACCCATAAAATCCTGCATCGCGCAAGCAGTGTTTACCGCACGACGAGAGTATACAAAATCCCAACATCAATCGTTGGGCAGAAGCCTACCAGACACGAGACCATGGAGGATACGTGAACTTTACACCCAATTCCTCATGCCTTATTCTATTGCCATTGCGTGTCAGTCCTTTTGGTAGTAGTCAAGTTCGTCCCTCCATCTTTGTCTCGCCAATATGACGCTAAAAGGTTAGAATGACTAATGAAAGTATACAGACAAGTATTACTTACTTTAATGAAAAAACCGGCCTAGTGCGAGTCGGACTCACGCACGAAAGGTTCCGTACTATTATCTATAAAAACGGCAAAAAAATCACTTATGGGAGCCTCCTTAAATATTTATTTTATTCTGTTTTTTTGTATTTGTTGTTATAGCGGCAACAGAAATACATCATCTATGAAAATTTAAATTGTCTAACTATCACGGTTCATGAGATACAGCCTGGTGACAGACGCACAGACAGACAAATAGACGGACGAACAGCGAAGTCTTAGTAATAAGGTTCCGTTTTACCCTTTGGGTACGGAACCCTAAAAACGAGGGTTTTAATGAAGAGAACGAATCTTTCAAGCTTGTTGAATCACAAGATTTTGGTGACAAACCTACAGAAAAAATAGTGTATAACCTCATAGGATATTGGTCAGGCTCCATCTCTCATACACGAGGTTGTGGGTTCAAATCCGGGTAAGTACCAAAAATGATAATGTATTTTTTAAATAAGTAAGTCTGATATCGTCAACCCGTCTTGAGCCAAGCGTGGTGATGAATGCTCGTGCCTTCTCTGAATGAGAAGAGGCCTGTACCCGGCAGTGGGACAGTAATAAAAGTAAAAGTAAAAAGTATTAGTATAAGTTAAAAGTAAAGTAAAAAGTACAAGTAAAAGTAAAAAGTAAGAGTAAAAGTAATAGGCTAGAATTATTATAATAGTAATAGGAAGAAGAACAGGTTCCTGTTGGCAACTATACTCTTAAAATAAACTCATATAAGATACATTAGCATCCACTCAATGATAGTAATGTTACCCTACTTCAAAAGCAGTCCCTACAGACAGGTATTTATAGAAAAGATAAAACTGCGCAAAATGCCAAAGGTGAGGAGCAAAATAAAAGAGGGCATTGAACTGGGATCAGAAGGCCATTAAATTGGTTGATAAAAAAGGTATGCATTTAATCGAACCATGTATTATATTTTTGGTAGATCTGTAAATAGCTTATAGTGTTAAATTTTTTTTATGTATGTATATCTAATACATTCAGATAATGATTGTTAAAACAGACACTTATAATTATGAATAAATATCGAACCATAAATAATAATAAGAATATAATAGAATACTCTTTATCATATTTACTATTATAAAAGAAAAAATTTTCTTTATCTTTCTATAAATATTTTTTTTTTTTGTTATATATAGCAATTTGATTTCCTAAAAAAAATTTAGTAATAAAAACTATAACCCAACTATGACTAAAAAGGTATAAACAAGACACCACAGACAGACAAATTAAAGCATTAACACGTAATTTTTTTTTTAATTCTTTTTGGGTTATAATACACATATTTTTGAAATGTGCTCATTAAGCCCTTTCATTTGATACCCACCATGGTACGATTAAACAATTTTTTTTTTAGTTCCTGACTTTATGTCCTCTAAAGGGCGCCATTTTTGTGACGTCACATAGCCTATAACCAGCGGACGATCAAGACGCTTCCAACGATACCTCACTTGTCAAATTGTGATGAGGAGTTTAGAAGTTAGAAGGGAACAGATGAACATACATACATACATACATACCGGTCAAAATCATAACCCTCCTTTTTTCTTCGCCGTAGTCGGGTAAAAATGTTATTGAATATTATATAATATTATATTGCGCCTCTTTTTGTGAAACTCAAATAGTTCCTATTCTGGGGTTCAAAAATATTAAATAGCCAAGTACCTCCAACCAATTTGGATGTAGTAGTTGGTCACAGTTTCAACCTAACCGTTTGGTCGTTGTAACCTAGGTTAGTTACTACGTTCAATAGTGAGAAAACGCCAGTAAGTTAAAGCAGGCTCAACTATTAAAAAAAGTGTAAATCAAAAACTATTTTATCCTACAAACAATATTCCACTTTAACTTTTGCCTTTTTCCATTCAATTCCGTTTTTTCAAAACGACACTTGTCCTGACAGGACATTGATAGAGCACCGGCGGGTATCACAATCCGAAGGATTTTGGAAGAAATTCCTAACATTACTTATTGTTTTATTATTATTATTTACTTACTCTCATACATACTATTGCTCAACAACGTAAATAATACCTCAAATTGCTTAGCATGATCCTCCGTTATATCGAAAATACTCCAGCATTAATCCTATATCCTATTTAATATAATGTAATATATAATATAATATATAATATATATAATATAATATAATATATATAAATGTGAAAGTTTGTGTGTTTGAATGTTTGTTACTCAATCACGCAAAAATGGCTGAATGGATTTAGATGAAATTTGGCAAACAGACAGTTTATAACCTGGATGTTAATCCAGGTTATAAACTGTCTGGATAAAAAGTATCCTATGTGTTAACATAGGATACTTTTTATCCCGATATTCCCACGGGATCGAGACTTACGCGGGTGAAACCTCGGGGCGCAGCTAGTTTTGAAATAAATACATATAATTATGTATTGTAAAGTTGAGGATTAACGGAAAGTATTTTACGTACCTAAGTAACGTTTGACGAAAAAAAGATTAAATAAAATATTATCTTCAGAAAAAAATTACAAAGTTACCTCCAAACGGAACAACGAACCGCTAGTAGTAAAAATATTAGGTCATGAAACTTTTCGTAATAACTGAACTTAATAAAAAACAATACGTAGGATAGGATATCATATTTCAACCTTACTACTATCTCGTATTTACAACTATCACAGAATAGTACAGAAGGCGCACTCCGCATTTTAGGTACGAAGCTACAAGTACGCGGCGGGCTCGTCTTATGAGCGTAACGTAGTCAGAAGATATAAGAGTTACGCGATAGAAAGAGAAGCAACTTCTAGGTGAATAAAACTGTTGATAATTAGCGCTGTGAGACCTGAATTGCACTTTATTGTGTCGTAGCAAGAGTTGATTTTTATTTAAATGATTTTGCGTAGTGAGCCATCTGTATTAATCTGTGCCACTGTCAGCCTCAAGTTCCCAGACATTAGATCTGCAAACCACACGAACCTGACCCATCAAGACCTCGATCTCAAACAAATAACTGCCGAATGATGACCTATCCTAAATTATGCAGGACAAACGAATTCTCCGAACCCTCATCTTAAACCGCTAGTATTTTTATTCCTTTACTTTTGTTGGTAAAAATAGTACCGTCAGTCTCAAAAAGATGCCTATATCTTTTTGAGATGGATGGTACTATTTTTTTGTTATATATCCTAATACATTACAAGAATTCATTTCATTGTGAAATGAATACAACAATATTTGTTCCATAATTATTGTATCAACTTGTAGCCAAAAAACATATTACACATCAGAATGTATGTTGGGGTCGGCTTCCAGTCTAAACAAATGCAGCTGAATACCAGTATTTTAAATGGAGCGACTGCCTATCTGAGCTCCACAACCCAGTTACTGGGTAACAAAATATAAACTCAAACTCAAAGCATTTCAAATCTCAAAGCATTTATCCCAGTAATATCCTACTAATCCTATTATCCTACTAATCCTACTAATATTATAAATGTGAATGTTTGTGTGTTTGGATGTTTGTTACTCAATCACGCAAAAACGGCTGAATGGATTTGGATGAAATTTGGCAAACAGATAGTTTATAACCTGGATTAACACATAGAATACTTTTTATCCCGATATTCCCACGGAATCGAGACTTACGCGAGTGAAACCGCGGGGCGCAGCTAGTTTCAAATAAACCAATTACAGGTACTTTTGAATTGTCAAGGGGTCGGTTAGTCAAAAAGATGAAGCTAGTTGCCCATTCCAAAGCGTAGTAGGTAGGACTGGTTGTCGGATTTTGGGTTTCTGATTACCCGTAACAACTGTCAAAGATCTACGAATGACAGCCGGGACCAACGGCTTAACTTACTACGAGTCACGGAGGGGTCTCGATATGTGAGTGATGGTCACCCATCGACGAACCGACCGCGGCAAACGTAGCTTTATCTTCGATCGACACGTGCAGCTGTTATTAATAAGGAACACAAATTCTTCTCGATATGAGACTGACTGTACGTAGACATTTCTTTGACAGGTTATTTGAAGGGCATAAATATTTAATAGAGCTAGCTCGGCTCCGGCTGATATTTCCGATTGGTTTCCGATTGTCGGATCCGATATATCGAATAAGATACGATGCTTTCGTGAAGATTAGCACACCAGCTGGTCTATTCTGCAAAAATCTCGCCATGAAACCTTTGCTGAAGTGAGCTATCATTCCACTTGAAGCTGGATTGTCACAATTGACAGCTTACTTCACCTAAGTTTTCACGGTGTTAAAAACACCGGGAGGACCAGAGGGCCTAGACAAGTGACATCGCTTGAAAGCGTTTCGTATTTCTTCAACGACTTTCAACAGGATTGACATAAGCTTTTCGATAGCTAATGTCAGGCCTATACATTTTTGCCTTTTCCATCATCGTTATCGCTGATAGAATATCACTTTGGCTAGGACCTTAGACCTGCTTTCGGCCACTAGAAAGCAGTAAACAATGAAGGTGGATGCGCCAGGGTAGCCCGCGAAATTCAAATTTTCTTACGTTTTTTCTCAAATGTCATGATTTCATGAAATCTCGACATTTGAGACTTTCATGAACTTAGAGAGTTGTATTGCTGATTCTTATGTTTATAATTCTGTAAATCCATATTTGTTACGTGCGCAAATCATATTTAGATCAACATACAATCTAACACCGACCTGCAAATTGCAAAAAACGTAAGAAAATTTGAATTTCGCGGGCTACCATGGCGCATCCCCCTTAACATAACATAACATCACGCCTGCATTAACCGAAGGGTTAGGCAGAGATGTACCTATAGTACACCTACATTTCGGCAGTTATGTTTAAGTCCCATGTAATAGGGAGCAAGCCTATTGCCATCAAACGCGCACAAATCCAGACTTTGGGCTCATTATCATAATCAGTCTATAACTTTCCCACTGCTGGGACACAGGCCTCCTCTCTGTGAGAGGGAGTGGGCCGTAATCCACCACGTGGACCCAGTGTGGGTTGGTAGATATCACATGTGTTAAAATTTTTGGTTGTAGGACATGCCGATTTCCTTAACCGTTTTGAGAGCTGTGGTGGTGAAATAATTTACACAAAGTAAAACGCCTCTCAGGGTTCGAACCTACGACCTATAAGTCCAAAGTCACGGCCGTTACCACTGGGCCACCATTGCTCTCAATTCTTTGAGACCTCGGGCTGCTACTGAAGAATTCTAGATGGAAAACCCAATAACACTTTGCGCGACTCGGGAATCAAACCCAGGAGTTCATGCTCAGCAATCACTTGCGACCACTAGACCATAAAGTAATAGGTTCCTATAATACCATCACTCCTGTAATTAGGAGACGTCTTGATTACTAATTAAGGCCGTTCAAAAGTTATCCCTAACTTACGCCATTCTGTATATTAAGACCCTACCCTACCTCAAATTGCTTAGCATGATCCTCCGTTATACCGAAAATACTGCAGCATTAATTTTGAAATAAATATTATGTTAAAGTTGAGGATTGATGCTAGGATTGATGTTTGACGTAAACAGGATTACAAAAAAAATTCTTGATAAAAAAAAAATCCAAAGCTACTTCTAAACCGAACTATAAGCCGCTGGTATTAAAAAAATACTTCAAATTAGATCATGAAACTTTGTACAATAAATGAACTAACTTTGTTTTTTTTAATACCGTTATTTACACCGTAGAAAGCAATTACCTAGACTATTAGAGGCTTGGAGCCGCCAGCGCCCCACTCCGTCTCGCTCTCACTCAGGCCGTGAGTACCTTAGCTCGCACCAAAGCGAACGAGATCAAATTTGAGGTTGGGTAGGCCCTTAACGACGGCTTACAAATCTGCATATCGAGCAACAAAGTTCAGAGTATCATAAGTAGGAATTTGCTTAAACTTAATTTTGTTACTCTTGGTTGATTTTCCCTAAACTTAAAGTTTAAAGTCCATATTATCAGTTAACTTGCTAGCTGTTGTAACTTTACCAAGTTACATTATTATTCTTGATCTGAATGCCTCCTCCCAGGTCGGACAAAGGTTTTTTTTATTTTTTTGTCTTTTCGGAAGTCTTACAGACTAATTATATTATAATAGCAATAATATATAACCTAGTTGCGAATTACAAGTCCGACAGATAAAATAGATATATTTTTAGATAGAATATAATATAGATTATTGGGTTTTTTCCATCAGGAATATCTCAGTAGCAGCCCGGTGTCTGGATTTCACAAAAAATCAAAGATAAAATTCAAACCACCATTTATTTATTTTACTTTAACATAAAACGGCCAAGGCCAATTATTACATTAGTTAAAGACAACCACAGAAACAGATTTCAGAGTACAGTAACAAAAGTATACAACTACTCGACAGTCACACGCTCATCTAACAATACTCCAGACATACTGACAAGATCTTCTTCCATTCATTCGCGAACACATCACAGTCACGCTTAGCGTCCAAAAGAGCGTTGAGCACAGAGTGTGTGCGAGGGATAGGAGACTGGGCCCGAGTGCTAACTGCAGAATTACATAATGCACACTTAGAGATTGAAAATTTTAATAGCAAAAATTTTAGTTTGAAGATGGATCTAGGGAACTGCCAAACCACCATTGATGCATAACCTTATTGGACAGAGAGTGCACGACACCGAGACCTTTCCGGAATAACTTACAAAATAACAGTTTTACATCTGCGCCAACAAGATCGAAATATTCTCCTCTCATAGCACCAGTCAATAGTGTTAATTTAACACTGACGGTACAACGAAAATCAGATAGTTCAATATTAACAGAAGAATCTACAGTGCTCGACAGAAAGTCCATCTTTCTTTACAAAACATCGGTTTGTCCACTCCCACATAAACCTTGTATTTACTATGAACATTCAACATACAACATAATCCCCACGTAAAACCAAAAACGCCTAAATCCAAAGCACGCATGACCTAAATAATACATTTACGATTACGCCTCTAATCAGACCGCCACGCGATGGTCGCTTGTTTTTACGGCTGCATTGTATTCAGAGTTGATTATTGGTTTAGATTCTAGTTAGGATCGAATTGATTGCTGACTGGGTAGGGAATAAGAAGATATGGCTTCATTATTGATGATTAATAAAAGGATAATGTATCAAGTTTTGACCCTTGGTTTCTCAAATCCTAATTAATTTAATTTGGAAAAGAATCTCCTTAGGTAATCTTAGGCTAATGCTATTTCGGTCATCATTTTGAGGTTTTCCACTCAGAGCACTGATTTCCTAAAGAAAGAAGAAAGAAAAATTGTTTATTCTGCACATGACAAAATAGACATTCAAATTAGCCAAACGCCTCACATTCAACCAATAAAATGACCGAACCGCACCTAAGCACTTTCACTAACCGCACTAAAACAAAAATTTTGATAAGTGCGGTTCGTTGGAAGAGTTCATACATCGCTACTTTGACCGGCTCTTTGCTTCTTGCATTTAGTAGATTCCTGCGGTCTTCACACCACCACCACCATGTGGGAAGCCTTCCAACGATACGTCTTCCGGTACGCGGTCGCCACTCTAGAACCTTTCGGCCCCATCAGCCATCTATTCTGCAAGCAATGTGCCCTGCCCACTGCCACTTAAGTGTGGCAATTCTTCGGGCCATGTCGGTTATCATCATCGTCGGGTGTCATCTTGGTTCTCCTGCGGATCTCTACATTTCTATTTCGATCAACCAATGATAACTGATATCTCCAATGATATTCGCTAGACCAAAGTCTTGATTGGCTTGGCAAGGCAGACAATCTAATAAACGTAACAAAACCCTTATCATTTTATCATTCAGCTCAACTAGATACCCTTTACAGGCCCACAAACTAAGACGATCGCAAAAACTCGAAACCGCGTCGGCCTTATCACTCGAATAACATAGGTCGACAGTTGGAATCACTCAGCGTAGTTCGTTCATAGAATAGATAGATACAGAAAGCCAGCTCCATATAACGAATGAAAACTTACCCACACATACATAGACGCGTACGAAAAATACGGATGATGAATCATGGCCGCTCCGAACTTTGCGCAGAAGGCTGCGCGATAACATTTTTTTAGGAGCAAGATTTTGTCATGATTCTAGTTTGAGAGAGAATGTGCGCGAGAGTTCGGAGTCTATCTTAAAATAGCTTATTTCACTTGGTTAAATTTAGTCACCGAACATGGCTAAGTAATTCATAAAATAATGTAATCACTTAATTCGCATTCAGACAAAGACAAAGCAAGTTAGCTTCCTAAAAAATAGCCTAATTAGAAAGAAGAAAGGTCACGATCCGTCTATCTCTGTCTCAGTTTATTTAGTAGACCTATTCAGTAACTAATTCAGTGTGAACAGAAACTTTTAAAATCCTCTTTCTTACTATAAAGACGTCTGAATTCAGACAGCTAAGGGGAATAAGCTCTAAATAAATTCCAGTCGCGTGTACGCTTGCACTCGCTATACCTGAAGCATGTCTATGTGTGCGTTCGCTTTCGTTCATGATGGAGCCGGCCTTCTGTAGCTATCTATTCTATGGTTCTGTCCCACCCTAAACTAGTTGACAGTTGAAGTCTCTCGGTTTACTAAACTGTGCAGAGGATAGATGTCGAGTCGATTTATTTTCGAGTGGTTTAGAGTCGGTTTTGCTTGATCGTTCGGGTTTGGCTGCTGTTGTGAGATTTTGGGGTTGAATATCTTTAGTTATTCTGGAAGATCATACTAGTTTCCTTGTTAAATAAACATTATGGGTTATTATTGAATGACTTCGTTTGGAGGTTAAGAGAGAGGGCTCCAAGCTAATTGATCTAAATTCATGATTTGACTTTGTTTTTGACCTAAAAGTATGACCAACCTTTCTATTTTTTTTGTGACTAGCTTCGCCCCACGGTTTCACCCGCATAAGTATTGATCACGTGGGAATATCGGGAAGAGCTCGTGGCTACGTAATAACAGCCGCACGGGTCGATCCATCAGGTTAAGCTACGCTTGCCAGGGTTGGTCCGTGGATGGGTGACCATCTTTACATACCGAGACTCCTCCGTGCCTCGGAAAGCACGTTAAGCCGTTGGTCCCGGCTGTCATTTGTGGATCTTTGACAGTCGTTACGGGTCGTAGAAGCCCGAAAGTCTGTCAACCAGTCTTACCAAAGGGTATCGTATTACCCGTTACTGGGTTGTGGAGGTCAGATAGACATTCGCTTCATGTAAAATACTGGTATTCAGCTGCATCCGGTTAGACTGGAAGCCGACCCTAACATAGTTGGGAAAAGGCTAGGCAGATGATGACGTGGGAATATCGGGATAAAAAGTATTATATGTCCTAACCCTGGTCTACTGGAAGCTCTAAATACGTAATATGAAGTGTATTGCGTCAGCATTCACGGATCATCAAGTCATCCAGGTCTACTTATATGCCAAATTTTATCCAAATCCGTTCATCCGTTTTAGCGTGAAAACGTAACATAAAACATAGAAACATACGAAAAATTAAATCTTTTCTCTTTATAGAATAGTTGTTTATTTGTGAATAAATCATCTGCTACGCCACAGATATTTATTTAATATTATTTATTCACTCCAAACACAAATATCCTTACAGTCTAAATGCGATAAAAATGTAACAAATAATGTAATGTAATGTATGTGTAATGTGGTATGAGATATGAAGCCGAATCTCGCTTTTAAGATTTAGCTACGTCAATCACATGTTGATTTTTAGAAGAATACTTACCAGACTCCTAATCATTCGAAGAACCTACCTACCTATAGCCTATAGCCTAAATATATTCAGCTGTACCATCATAGACTCACGAATTCTAGTTCAAATTAGAAAAAAACAGTCTAAACTCAATATTAAAACCTTCACACTCAAATTACATTTAAAAGAAAAAACTAAGTATCTCAAAGGAGACATCACAGGAAAAAAAAGATAACCCTAGCGCTGCAGCTACAGAATTAATTATAGAAAGTGACAGTTCGTCGGGACAAAGGTGAGACTCTGTTCTTGTAACACGGTACTTGCAAGTACTTGCAAGACTTGCGAGAATTGTGCAAGGCTTGTAAAGTCTCAACTGTTCTTTATGCATTGTGTGTGGGGGCTTTTTAAATTTTGATGTGCTAGTTTTGTTGGATACTGTTGTGTGTGTCGTCTTTAATAGAGAAAATGATGTGGTTTGGTTTTCGTTCTTTATGTGGACATAGGCGACTTTTTATCCTATGGGAAATATTCAACATATAGAACTTCTACTGATTTGTGCTTTTTTAAATTAATTATAAACCTCCTAAGACTTTTTGCGCTTCTATTGATGCAAACTTATTTGAATAATTGAGCCTCTTTTAAACTTTACGAATGCACTTACTTGACTATTTAGTTTTTTACGACCCCAAAATAGGAAAAATTTGTGCTTATTAGGAAAATCCTAGCTTAAATATATATATATATATATATGTATATATTATATATCCTTATCCTTACATATTATAAAACAAAGTCCCCCGCCGCGTCTGTCTGTCGTCCTGTTCGCGATAAACTCAAAAAGTACTACACCTATTTTCATGCTGTTTTCACCAATGGATAGAGTGGTTCTCGAGGAGGGTTTAAGTATATAATTTGACGGGCGAAGCCGCGGGCATCAGCTAGAAATAATATAAATGCGAAAGTGAATTTGTTTGTTACGCTTTCACGCTAAAACAGCTGAACGGATTTAGATGAAATTTGGCACATGGGTAGACCATGACCTGGAATAAGACATTCCTTTTTATTCCGATATTCCCACGGGATTTAGACTAACGCGGGTGAAACCGCGGGGTGCAGCTAGTCTGTAATAATTATTACGAGTTTCCTCGCCACCATAGAAAAGTCAACTAACTTCTGCTTGGCTCGCATGCATAGTTTCCTCATTAGGCACAGCTACAAAGGCACTGTGTTCTCTCAAATGAGAAGATTACTGCACTGTTGGTTTAATTAGATATTATTATCTAGGCAAAGGATTTAACTGGAGCAAATATAGGTACGTGAAGGAAAATAAACACTACCTTTAGGAGATAGACAGGCGTTAGCATCCTTACATATTATAAAACAAAGTCCTCCGCCGCGTCTGTCTGTCTGTTCGCGACAAACTCATGCTGTGTTCACCAATGGATAGAGTGGTATTCGAGGAAGGTTTTAGTATATAATAACCGACATCCACGCGGGTGAAGCCGCGGGCATCAGCTGGTAGTAAATAAATGTAATGCAGCTATTCCGCTTTTTCTGCGTTTTTGCTTTTCCTTGTAGCTATTTATTTATGTAATTAGGTAGTTATTATTTAACCTTGATTATGTATTTTGTGCTGTTTTTTGTGTGCACCAAATAGACGTTTTATATATCTATCTAATGCCAAAATCAACCAGGCGAGTGCAACCAACCTATATTTAAAAATCTATACACTGCTACTTGTAGTGATTTTGTTTGTTTGTTTGAACGCGATAATCTCCGGAACTAACAGTCAGATTTAAAAAAAATGTTAATGTATTTGATAGCCCAATTCGGGAGGATAGCTATAGGCTTTTTCACATCACGCTAGGACCCTTAGGAACCGAGCAAAAAGAAATAAAGTCAGAAAGAACACTAAGCGAAAACGAAGTATTAGCGCGGGCAGGCGATGCGATGCGACGGGGTTGGTTGTTGGTACCAGACGAAGTCGCGGGCAAAAGTTAATACCTTAATAAAAATGGCAGAATCATCACCTCTCTAGCCTTTTATTAACTTTGTTGGTAGGCTTCCAGTCTAACCGGATGCAGCTGAATACCAGTATTTTACATGGAGCGACTGCCTATCTGACCTCCACATCCCAGTTACTGGATAACACGATACTCTTGGTAAGATTGATTGGCAGACTTTCGGTCTTCTGACTCTCCGTAGCGACTGTAAAATTATGACAGTATCATCATCTGCCTAGCCTTTTCCCAACAATGTTGGGGTCGGCTTCCAGTTTTACCGGATGCAGCTGAATACCAGTATTTTACATGGAGCGACTGCCTATCAGACCTCCACAACCCATTTACTGGGTAACACGATAACCCTTAATAAGATTAGTTGTCAGATTTAAAAAAATAGTAACAACAAAACAAAAACAAAAAAAACTGCCAAGAATAATATAAAAATATTTAATGTGGCAAAATTATGACAGTATACAGTGCTTTAATAAAATCTCAAATTGATTCCAATGGATATAATTAAAGATTTACATTATGAAAATAAATGGAGCCAAAGAATTTAAAGATAATCGTAGTCATAACGAAGTAAATACCGTTTTATATTCATAAGCACTTTAAAGAGTTTTGAACTCCTAAACAAAGTCTTTTAGTGTCAATTCTGAAGTTATTAACCTGTTGTGGTTTATTTAGATAGCATAAACATAATCAGCCAATAACATTCCCACTGCTGGGACACAGGCCTCCTCTCTGTGAGAGGGAGTGGGCCATAATTCACCACGCGGGCTCAGTGCGGATTGGTAGATGCCACATGACACATGTGGTCTATTTTTTTATTCTAGGACATGCCGGGTTCCTCACGATGTTTTCTGTCACCGTTTTGAGAGCAGTGGTGATGAAGTCAACTGCACAAAGTAATGTGCCTGCGTTCGAATCTACGAACTACGACACGTAAGCAGGGCCATTACCACTAGGCCACCATTGCTTGCTTCAGATACATAATTAATTAATAGATAACAACATGCCTGAATTCTGTGAAGGTTTTGACAGGGATACATATAACACTCACATGTTGCAATAAAAAAATCGCAAAGTCGCATGTATAAAAAGCAAGCCTATTGTCATGAACTAGTGTCTTGAACTTCTTCCATGTATTGAACTAAAATATTACTAATACCTGCTACCTTATATCCTACTAATATCCTACAATATAATATATAATATAATATTATAAATGTGAAAGTTTTATGTGTTTGGATGTTTGTTACTCAATCACGCAAAAACGGCTGAATGGATTTGGTTGAAATTTGGCAAACAGATAACCTGGATTAACACATAGGATACTTTTTATCCTCCTACTAATATTATAAATGTGAAATGTTGTGTGTTTGGATATTTGTTACTCAATCACGCAAAAACGGCTGAATGGATTTGGTTGAAATTTGGCAAACATATAGTTTATAGGACATAGGATTTTTTTATCCCGACATTCCCACGGGATCGAGACTTACGCGGGTTAAACCGCGGGGCGCAGCTAGTTAAATACATAAATAATGCAACCTTAATTTAATAACCTAGCCTACTCTGTGTGGGGACACTAACCATAGTCCGGTTAGTTTCAAATGTCTGACCATAATATACTACGCGACCGCAAAGATGATGAACTATTTAACAGAGCTCTATAATAATCTATGCCTACACACCTCTAGTTCTACAGGTTACCTACTACGGACCAAGTATACTTATGGTTTGTTCCAAAAGTATATGATGAAAAAAATTAAAATAATAAATACTAAAACCCTACTACAACTAAAAAGGTATAAACAAGACAACACAGACGGACAAATTAAAAATCCGGAGTCACACGTAATCTGTTCGATTTATGCCCTAACACGTGTGACTCCGGATTTTTAATTTGTCCGTCTGTGGTGTCTTGTTTATATATTTTTAGTCGTAGTTGTAATTATTGGGAACAAAGGTGATTTTTCACTTATTTTTTAATTTTAATGTTATTCTAACAATTTTATTTTTCTGTAAAATTGGTTGGTACACAAAGTTGAAACCTTCTAAATACAGATGAATGTGTTACAAATTTAACTGGTACAGTGTTTGTTTACAATTTCATAAAGTACTTTTAGTACAGACTATACAGGGTGATTGGAAGATGGGTGCAAAGCTTTAAGGTGAAGATAGTATAGACAATTTAGAACCATTTAAGCCATGGTTGTCTAAGACGAAGTCTTAAAAAAAACTTAAAAATTTGGTTAGAAATATTTGGTAAGACTTCGTCTAAGACAACCATGGCTTAAATGGTTCTAAATTGTCTGTACTATCTTCGCCTTAAAGCTTTGCACCCATCTTCCAATCACCCTGTATATACCTCTAGACACAAAGGTTACCTACTAGGTATACTTGTAACCTAGGAACGAGTACAATGAAGCCAGTGTAAGACGCCTGCGAGCACTTGTGTAGAACAAACTTCCTCGCTTGGAACTACGAACAGTAATTAAGCCGGAATTATTATTTGAAGCAACGTATAGTACGAGGTTTACGACTAGGTCTTTCTTCGGTTCATATAATATAAATAATTGTGATTATACATAAAGAGCTCGTGGCTAAGTAATAACATCCACACCGGGTCTGTCCATCAGGTTAAGCTGCGCTTGCCGGGGTTGGTCGGTGGATGGGTGACCATCTTAACATACCGAGACTCCTTCGTGCCTCGGAAAGCAAGTTAAGCCGTTGGTCCCGGCTGTCATTCGTGGATTTTTGACAGTCGTTACGGGTCGTCAGAAGCCCGAAAGTCTGACAACCTGACTTACCAAGGGGTATCGTATTACCCAGTTACTGGGTTGTGGAGGTCAGATAGGCAGTCGCTCCATTTAAAATACTGGTATTCAGCTGCAGGTTAGACTGGAAGCCTCATATCGGTACACACTAAACAATTTTTAACTAAACTATTGTATAACATTTTCTTAAATTTTCATTTCAGGAAGAAAACTGCAATATATTTTGACATTAAAAAAATGAATTAACAGTAATTTATGACAGAGAAAATGCAAAATATTTTGACTTGAAGGCCTCTACTATGCAAATATGTGTAATATGTTGATGTTATAAATTCACCTTGTTAAAATTTCGTACAAAATGTTGAGAATTTCATAGTTATGTAAATCATTACATATTGTAAAACAAAGTACCCGCCGCGTCTATCTGTCTGAACGCGATAAACTCAAAAACTACCAAACAGATTTTCATACGGTTTTCACCAATGGACGGAGTGATTCATGAGGAAGGTTTAAGTGTATAATTCATTAGGTTTCGTATAAATTGGCGGAAATATGACGATGATTGTTGAAGATGGCGGAAAAAATCATTCCGACTGGAAGCTTCACTGGCGTGGAATTCACGATAGTATTTCAATATTTTGTATTATGTTTTTAATAAGATTTAGATGAAATTTGGCACACAGATAGTTTACAAACTGGATTAACATATTGGATACTTTATATCCCGGTAGCACGTTTCCGTAGGATAATTTCCGACAGCTACGCGGGCGAAGTGCAAGTACTTAGGCAAAAAAAAAAAAATGTAATAATAACTAAAACCCAACTATGACTAAAAAGGTATAAACAAGACACCACACAGGCAGACAAATAAAAAATCCGGAGTCACACGTGATAAATCGAACAGATTACGTGTGACTCCGGATTTTTAATTGGTCTGTGGTGTCTTGTTTATACCTTTTTAGTCGTAGTTGGGTTTTAATTTTTATTAATTTTTTTCTTTTGGTGTTATAGTATACATATTTTTGAAATGTGCTTATTAAGCCCTTTCATTTGATACCCAACATGGTACGATTAAACAATATGTTTTTTTTAGTTCCTGACTTTATGTCCTCTAGAGGGCGCCATTTTTAATTTAATGTGACGCCACATAGCCTTTAACCAGCGGACGATCAAGATGCTTTTAACGATACCTCATTTGTCAAATTGTGATGAGTGGTTTAGAAGATAGGAGGGAACAGATGAACATACATACATTCATACATACCGGTCAAAATCATAACCCTCCTTTTTTCTTCGCCGTAGTCGGGTAAAAACAAACTGTGTGGCACACACTTAGGGTCTTACCACAAAAACTTAGACACTTGTTCAACGCGCATTTAGTGTCAGTTTTATGTCAAACTCCATACAGAAATGTCATGTTTAAAAGGTGTTTACGCTAAACAACTGATGAACACGGTTTTGTGGTAATAAGGTAAGTATCTAAAATAATGGTAATTTTGTAAAATAAGGTACCTAAAATACGTAGAATTGTAAACTAATTAAACCATAATCCAGTTCGCAACAGCTTTAACAGAAATTAAACTCAGATTTCTGCGAAAAAGGAGTTAAGTTTATTAATAGACTCATTTTGATTTTTAATTCCTGGTAATATTAAAGCAGATTTTTCCGCAACCTCCTGTGTCTAGTGGTCACAATCGCAAGAGCTACTGCAAGACCATGAGACCCGGGGTTGGATTCCCAGGTCGGGCAAAGTGTTATTGGGTTTTTCCAGCAGGATTTTTTCAATAGCAGCCAGAAGTCTGAATTTGTATTCGGTTGACAGCAATATATTGCATTTCATAATCAATATTACACTAGTTAGCGATATTTCATACTTTCATTAATTAATTAAAAAATAATTTAAATTAATCAAAACAGCGAAATAAATAATAACGATTGGCGACGTTGCCCACATTAAAAAAATAAAAGAAATTGTTAGAAACTTCATTACAAGGAAAGCTTACATTTTTTTACCAAACACAATCATTTTATTGATTTATCAACGACTTGTCCATATTTTACAGTAGGTATCTACCTCCATGAAAATAAGTGGTTACGATAAAAAAATAACTGTTTAACGGTACTTTCGATAACCTTGTCTGTAATTTCATGCATAACCAAACCACTTATTTATAAGTGGGCAGGCTTAAGTCAGTGTCTTCAAATAAGTTGTTTTGTAATCATAGCCTATTTTGAAACGTTTAACAGAGTGAGTTAAGTATTTTTAAAAAGAGTCGTGTAGTTATTTATGTGAGATTTGTTTCAAAGTGTTTATTCACCACAAAAAATGTGTATAATCAATATTGGACATACCAGCCTGTCTCTGCCAGTGTTTGTATTCTTGTTTTCGATTTATTCTTTCTATTTATAACCTGTCAGCCTTCAAAACAATAAGAATGAATATTCGATTCGTTGAACGCTCGATTAAACAAACATTCAATATTTTGAACACTCGATATAATGAGTGTACGATTTATTGAATGCTCGATTTATTAACCATTCGAGTTACAGTAGTCGATCAATTGACTCTCAATTATTCGGCATTCGATTTGGTTTAGTACACCCGCATCTTCTGACCATGCCGGTGCCATAGTAGCCCTTATCCATCGCTATCCATACGGCGAGATCAATAGCAAGTACTTGCCCTCGAAACTGCCATTATGAAAAAAAAAAAACATCGACTATTGTAATCACCCTTTCATTAAATAAGAAAAACTATAAACTTACTTATTTCCCCAACTTTTAAGACCGAACATTCTACACACATGTAGAGATAATAAAATTAAACCACATTCCCTTTAGCACGCACCTATCCTAAATTCTTAAAGAAAACCATCCCTTTCACATAAAGACCCCTCTAATGTATTATTGCCACGTTCACCTTTTCAAATACACACATAAACATATTTTTTCACCCCCAAAAGGGGTGTCACACCCCGCATTCAACGAAAACATCCATTGTAAAAATATGCCGAACTACACGGATACCTTGACCCAAATGTTTGAAACTAATGAATTTTTTGTGCGAGTTTTCCCCATTTCCCAAATGACTACAAAAAAAACCTCTTTTCATACTGAAATGCATTTCACCCCGCAACTTAGTGTAGTTATTAGGCTGCTTGTCCATTAGAGTGGATAAAGGCGATAATGATAACAATTTTGACAAAATAATTCCAATATATCCAGGTCTCTGCTCTAAGTTCGCTTCAGTGAACATGGCCAAGAGAGTTTGAGATTGATTTTATTTTAAATAAATAACGAAAACCTATAGTTGTTTACAACACAATCTTCTTTCTCTCCGCTTTTGTGAGTACCGGGTTACATTCTTGGGTTCACTTTCTCCACTTCAAGCGCCTTGTCACATATTTTTAAATGTCACAGCATCATGTTGGTCTCGAACAGGACTTTCTGTTTTTATTTTCATGTTTAAAAAAACTTTTTTTGTTTATCTTTATATTGTAGGTATTTAGTTTAAGTTGTGATCTTTGTGGGCGAATCCTAATGAATATTTTTCTTTATTACGTCGTCGCTCTTACACTTTCCCTAGTCCTTTCCGCTAACTCGCCCCGCTCCAATGGACAAGTAGCTTTAGTTAGGGGTTGAAATGGCCTAGCTATTATAGGGTTATTTCGACGAACAAATCAGTTCGGAACATTAATGTTATGGTCGTACTGATAGCGATGCTCTATGTGCTACTTTACGGATTAGTTTAAGGTGTGTTTCGAGTATTATCGCTGGACTCATATGGATGTTTATGTTATGACTGTTTGTGTTCAAGGGCGTTAGAATATGGGATAATGATGTTGTGAAACTTTTTATGTGATATGGGAATTCATTTTCGTAGACAGTAGGTTTTAATTAAAATCTGAATCGTTGGTCTAGTGTTCGCGAGCGCTACTGCTGAGCATAAAGGTCTTGGGTTCGATTCCCAGGACGGGCAAAGTGTTATTGGGTTTTTCTGTCTGGAATTTCTCAGTGGCAGCCCGGAGTGGATTTGTGCCCGGTTGATGGCAATAGGGTCGCCCCCTATTATATGAGACTTAAACTTAAACATAACTGGCGAAATGTGGGTGTACAGTCACAAGCACTAATATGTATACACTTAGCAACTTTTAAAAGTGATTTTCTCCTACTGTATTGATTGTAATTTTGTATTATTACGAACATAGTATTTTGGAACCCCGTTTATTGTGATATACACTGACCTTCAAAAATTAGTACCACACTTTTAAAATTGCAATTTCTCCTAAAATGTAGAAGCCAGGATTTTAAAATGAAAAACGTTTTATAGCAAATTTCATCAGCTTTCTTGGAAATTATAGTTTATTTTACATAAGTAGCGTTTTTAACTTAAACCAAAAAAATTGCCATTTTTAACTTACACGCAAAAAACTCAATTAACATTTATAATTACAGTTTTACGCCTTATTTAAAGTTTTTTCGCTTTTGAATTTTGATGCATGTATACATATTTTTGCTTGTGACTGACTGTACTATAGGTTACACCTCTACCAAATCTTGAGCCCAAAAAGTGTGCTCAAGATTAGAATCTTGGTCTCTGAAAATCTGAATCTTTGATCATATTTGACATATTACTCACATTTTCGTGAAACTCATCCCATGTTACCAACTTTGTTGACTAGAATCATATCGTGAGAATAAGAAAACAGGCCTTCAAATAATAACCACATCTCTAGAATCCACTATCGCATAATATACCACATAAACCACAAAAATAATCAACAAATAATTGCAGCATGCATTGTATAAGCAATTTGCATATCTTATCGCTGGCAGTGGCACCGAGACTCGTGACTATCGGCGCAGACCATCGGTTCGCGTTTATGAATACAAATGTTGCCTCCAATTTGGGCTCCGTTAGACGCATATTGCAGAGTTATGTTGCTTATAACCCATTTATGACCGTATTTTGATACATAATATGGCTGTATTGGTTTGATGGCTTAATGGTGTGATCATTTGGGTTTTTCGAAGTTTTGACGGGTGGTGTACCTAGGTAAGTCAGGACAGGTATAAATAACTAACTATATTGTTAACATTTTATGGTATTGCTCGCAAAAAACAAAAAACATCTGTTTTCACTGCAACGAGAAAACCAATGGTCGTTCCCCGTGACGTTTTCACTAAAAGAATGAGTGAGTGAGCATTCGTTCACCGAGTCCAACCGATCATCACTGAACAAACATATTCGCTCGCTCAAGTGTTTTCATTTACCGCGCGAACAAACGCTTGCTCGCTCAGAACAGAGGCCCTAGTGTGAGTTTCTTTAAACTATCTCGACTTTACTCATCGACCGCGTTCAGCGCTCCGATTGGCCCTTCACTGGCCTTCACTGGTGAAGGGCCAATCGGAGCGCCGAACGCGGTCGATGCGTAAAGTCGAGATGGTTGAAAGAAACTCGCACTAGGGCCTCTGTTCAGAATGTTAAGTGAAAAAGCAGCTGTACCTATATCCTATACTATTCAATGAGCAATATTTGTATATAATAAATAATTTTGTAATCACGTTCTCGAAAACGGCTCTAACAATTTCTATGAAAGTTGCAATATAGAGGTTTACGGGGTGAAAAATCTGGGAAAATTAGTTTTCTCACCCACGTACTTAATTGTACGTGTAACCAAATCTAGTTTAATGTATGTAGGTACACTATTATTTTTCCACATAAACCAACTCCAAAATCTAATATACCATAATAATATTCAAAGAGAATTAATTTGAAATCCCAGTTCTCATTCCAAGGGTCCCGTCTTTGTCATAGAGTTATTAATAATTTATGCTAAACATATAATAACAATCTGGCTATCATGGAGAATAGATTCATTTATGTAAATAAGGGTTACCCGAGCTGAAGAGTTAGACGATGAAAAATCAAAGAGCTAACGTTGAGTTTACTTGATAGTATAATTTGAGCATTAAATTTATTTATTTTATTTTAAATAGAAGGGCCGAAGCCAATTACACTATTTAAACATAATTTATTTAACACAGTCATGCATTCTTCTCACAAAAATTCTGACATTCTGACAGTATCATCTTCCATTCATTCGCAAACATATCAAAATCTGTGTTTTAAATAGATAGATTCTACATTCACATTCTGCTTCTACATTTTATAGATTACTAATTTTTTTTATCCACAACGGGTAAGCTCTTGGTCTACATCGTGATAGTGAGTAATGATCAGGCCGAAGGTGGAAACGAGCTTCACCCGGAATCTTCAACCACAGAGGAACTGGCTATCTTACCTCAAACTGCCGAAACACAAAAATGCTGTTAACATTGTTGATATACCGACAGACTTAGATAAGACGGTGATAGCTAGCCAGGCGGACTTAGAACAAGCTCTACCACCAACCAAGCCGAGCAGAAAATTTTGCCCCCACTGGGAATCGAACCGATCTCTGGGTCTGAGTCAAGTGGTCTAACCACTAGACCACAGAGGCAGATAAAATACTAGATTCTGCCCGTACTTTTACCCTCTTGTAATTTCCTGTTTTAACATAAAACATATCCAATGACACTCAGCAATACTGCAGCTACTCATTAGTAAAAAAAAATCGGAATTGGATGAGCACTTCCGAAGATTACCCACACATACAAACGCACACATTTTACCTCTTTATAATATTGGTCTATTTTTATGCACTGGAGTGAACACGACGTTTCTTTTTAAGAGATTGGTAAAAAATATTGCAAGTTTAATCACATAGGTACCTACATATTTTTACTGTTATGTGTAACTCTAAAGAGATATCACAACATGGATGTATGTTAGAAAGTGTACAATACTGGCTCAGTATCTACAAGAATTTGTGCGTATAACCCCCAAGGAGCTCAGACCCATATCTCGGGGCTACTTTGGCCTATTTAGGTTAATTACAACAAGGAGACTAGTTCACCTAAAGTGTTCCAAGAACTGTGTAGGCGAAAAACACCATTTGGGCTTTGTATCGTAAAAAAAAATGCTTTTGGATATGGTTCCCCCATATGGAGGTCGGAATTTTTTCCATGATAACGTACAGTCAATATCAGTCAGTACTCTGCATTACCTTACCCCTATTCAAAATAAGAAGAGGGATGGGGGTGTTATGCAGGTCAACCGGGATAAAATTATCCTATGTCCTAACCCTCTACCAGTGTACCAAATTTCATCGAAATCCTTTCAGCGGAAAGGTAACAACCAGAAACGCAGACAGACAAGCAGACAGACGGACAGACAGTGTTAATTTCACATTTATTTATTATTATATGGATTCCTGAACTGACTCAAGTTCAGACAATGTCCTATATTAAATTATCGTAATCCTAATCCAAACTAATACAATAAATGTGAAAGTATGTTTGTTTGTTATGCTTTCACGCTAAAACGGCTGAACCGCGGGGCGCAGCTATTATTATTATCCTTACATATTATAAAACAAAGTCCTCCGCCGCGTCTCTCCGTCGCCCTGTACACGGTAAACTCAAAAACTACTGCACCGATTTTCATGCTGTTTTCACCAATGGATAGAGTGGTACTCGAGTAAGGTTTTAGTATGTTAACCGTCATCCACGCGGGCGAAGCCACGGGCATCAGCTAGTAATATAATAAATGCCAAAGTGGGTTTGTTTGTTGGTTACGCTTTCACGCTAAAACGGCTGAACGGATTTCGATCAAATTTGGCAGATGGGTAGACCATGACCTGGGTTAGGACATGGGATACTTTTTATCCCGATATTCCCACGGGGTCGAAGCTTATGCGGGTGAAACCGCGGGGCGCAGCTAGTATAGTATAATATATAGATTCCTCAACCAACTGAAGTACAGAAAATGAGCATGTGCTAAATAATCAACCATAATCATAGAAACAAACACAATCCTCATATTCAAATCCACTTGGTCGTGTCCCATAAAACAAGGTTATCAAGTCCCATAATTAAATTTACGGACCAAGGTAAATGCATTCACGGTAGACCGGTATTACGGTAAAACACACAAGCAATGCAAACATGGACAACCATGATTTGTGGCTGTTTACAGAGAAAGCAATACGTAGGGAAAATTGTGTTATTGTGTGGTTTCTACGCAAATAATAGGCGTTCAGGCCACCTTGTAGTACAAATCAATAAAAACTAAAAATTAAAAACACAAAATATTTAAAACATCATAAAGTCTTAATCCTAACTAATATTATAAATACGCAAGTAAGTTTCTTTGTTTTTTGTTATAATATAATATAAAATAAATTTTTGTTTTGATTTTTATTTTATAAAGACAGGGAAATTAATTCTGAAGCAAATTGACTCCAGACTTAAATTGTCCGTGTATTCAAATCATAATTTTTATTCTTCGACAGCTGTATGAAATGACTATAAAACGGAAACGACGATACGTAGGTACGTAATTGGTTTAAACATTAATTTCCCTAACAGTACTTTGTCGAATTTGAACACCAGACCTTGACCGCAATAAAAACATGCCAGTTATCACACAAGCAATGAAAGGTCATTTATAAAATAAGAACTAGTTAAATCAAACTTAAAAGAAAATTGCGGAGAACCACGGTGTCATAAACATTTCTTCAAGGATGGAAAGAATAATGAAAAAAAAAGCCTTCGATCAAATTTTATAGAATAGAGAAATGTCAATTTGGCCTCGAAAAATGCAGTCGCATATTCAACGCGACTCCCTCGTAGCCTTGAAACAGGAAACGTTTGAACAAACTCGATTTCTTTATGAAAATTCCATTCCTGGTTTAGTTAGAAGGTAGGATTTTTTTTGCTGTCGTTTAAAAAATGTTGTGATACTTTTTAAGAAGGTGTAGCTTTAATCATGTTTGTTTAATGCAATAGATATAAAAAGGATTTATTTTTTATTTATTCGGAAAACAATTTCTGAAAAAAAAAAAAAACTAGACATATTGATACAACAGTAGATAAGATAGGTTAGGTACTAAAACAGGGTTAACAAAAAATCAGCTGTTCCCTACATTTATGTTCGCATAGCTCGTCAAAATGTAGGCAATAGCTGATTTTTTTTCGGGATTTCAGGGTTGGTCTCATATTGAAAGTTGTTCATAATGGTGAGTAAGTTAAGTGGATTAAAACGAATAAAATTTTAACCTGTATATGTCAAGATTGTTTTGTATTTTTGCGCAAAAAAATTTGGCAAGAAAAGTAAGGTAATTTTCTTTTTTTTTTCTAAAAAAGGTATCCAACTATCTTTTTATGTTCTTTTTCTACTTCGATCCATTTTTCAAACTCCCGTACCTATTAATTGGCTATATTTTTACATAATCCCTAATTACAATTCCAAGGGAACACAATAAAATTAATGGTGTAATTACTTTCAATCCGTGGTTTTAATGGCTACACAGTCGAAGCTTATAACGCTCACGTAAGCTCAAATCGAGTGGGCGTCTATTTTGCAGCATTTCCTCTGTAATATTATAATACTTAAAACATGAAACAAATGAATTGTTTTTTTTTTTGTTTTAAAGAAAAAAGGTACAATAAGACGAACTTTCGCCTCCAGAAGAAAAGGTACCTTTTTTTTTTTTTTTTGAGGGTGGGAAATCATCCAATGACTTCTCCCGCTCTGGGCGGAGCGGAAAGGCGTGTCAGACTTTTACTGACTAAAACCCACCCGTGTTCCTTCATTTGCCTGTTGCCAAGGTCCCGGTATCCCTTTCGGACTTTCCCGCAACCCTGGCAGGCATCGGTCCTATTGGACCCCGTCAATTTTGCTGACATCTCTTTAAGGCGCGCGTGGAACACGACGCGCCATCGACCCGGGCCTGGTCCTTATCGGACGGCGAGCTGCCCGTTGCTCGCCGTCCGCAAGCCCGCGCCTATGGTGGCCGGAAATCCGCCTGGGATTCCCGACGCCCAGGGCGTCTCCAACGGCGGCGGTTAGGGGCGTGAGGGCGCAAACTTTGCCTTTCCCTCACGCGTTCCGCCTCCTCCTTCGCAAGCATTACTGCTTCGCAGAAGGAGGTGACGGCTTCCCATGCCCTCTCGCTCCGTACCATGGCCTGAACCAGGGCCGGACGCGAGAGGTCACTGCCGCCAATCGCCTCCGCGAGGACACGGCGGTGCTCCGCCCAAGCAGGGCACACCTCAACCGTATGCTCCACCGTGTCCTCCGGGCGATCCGCACAGTGGTGACACCCGGGCGTTTCCTCCCGCCTAATCCTACACAGGTACCTCCCGAAGCTGCCATGTCCGGTGAGGACCTGTGTCAGGCGGAAGAAGAGGTACCTAGAGGAGCGATAGCCGCCATATAGCGTCTACAATTTACCGACAAATGACGTCACTGAAATGTTTGTTTCTAAGTCGTCAACCCGTCTTGAGCAAGTGTGGTGATTAATGCTCGTGCCTTCTCTGTATGAGAAGAGGCTGAAATACAGGCTGGTACTGATATGAATTGTAGGTAAAATACCTCTGTTTACTCATTCGAGAAATACAAGCACGAATTTATTTGTTTGTTTTATACAAAAAACATATGAAATTCCAATTTTCCGGTATTTTTCCGAGAGAATCACAATTTGTGCAGGGAAAAAGAAAATATCAACTTTCCCGATGTTTTTGGTAGTGGATTTATATTTTATCCATACGCTGTAGTCGTAAAACGAGTCCTAATATAGAAATCGAGTTTTTATTTCGGTTATAAAGGATTGACTTCGTGTACATTTAAACCTGACCTTTTTGTCCCAGTGGCAAGGGAAAAGGGATGATCCTCCGACCAGACGGGTGTTGTGTCTGGTGGGCTACTGCCCGACGATTGTTGTCGGGACGTTGTATATATTCCAGGCGCGCGGTAAACCCTGCTTGCGCGATGCTGGATTTTTCGTGACGTCAGTGTGATGCGTAGTTTGCATGTGGCGTTGTAGATGCCGCCACAAACTCAATGTCATATTGTTACCAACGACGTGCCGTCTATCATAAAACACCGGTTTACTGCTTGTCTCTATATAAAAATAACTAGAATAATTACTTGTTTTAATTACTTTGAAACACATTATAATATCGACCGAACTATTTAAAACACGACTTTATTTGCCGCAGTATAATATAAATATTATTTGTAAACAAGACTGAACAGAATGCTTTTATGTTTACTTCTAGAAAAAAAATATTAATTTAAGAAAGCAAGCTCTTTATGCACTGTTGACACTTCCCTGGAGTAGATATTTCTGTAAAATCACGTAAATAACGTACGGATCGTGTTCGCCATTTAAGTTATTTTCGGATACGTTAAATCACCGACAGTAAAGCATACGAGCTGACCCGACAGACGTAGTCCTGTCAAAATTCCAATCTATAGAAAAAAATATACTTTCAGTATTTTTTCCCAGTTTTCCGGGAACATTTAATTTTTTTATTTCCGTATGAATTCCTCCTACGCTGATGTCAGTCGCGTACGCGTAGCAACGTAGTACGCGCCGCAGACGTCAGCGACGCAGTATGTTGCTGTATATAACACAATGTATATACGTACAGGCGACCGACGTACGCGACTGAAATCAGCGTAGGAGGAATTCAAGCCTAACCAAGAACCTAAGCAAGAGGCAAATTTTTGTTTTAAAATTTTCGTAAAAATTCCAGCTATCACGAACATTTTAAAACAAATATTTGCCAAATCGGTCCAGCCGTTCTGAAGTGATGCGCTTACTGAACAGCGTTTAATTTTTATTGCATAGATTACAAACTATTACAGGTTGAATTCCAAAATCAGAAATTCAGTTTACGTTTTATCCAAAATCAAGCTCACGACTTCGTACTTCATTATGTTTCCATAGTACGGGATTCCTGAATTCACATCTCAAAAAAAAATCACATCCTGTATACTAAATACAAAGACAGCATAATTATACAAAGAATACCCCACCAGACGATATTTTCTAAGCATAAAATAATGCGTATAAATATTAAACAAAATCTAAAAAAAGCACAGACCTGCTAGCTTGGGTATTGGAGGTGTAATCGGTGCAGCCGCTGTCGTAGCCGTGTTCGGGGGGTACACAGGATCGCAGCATTCCCTCTCTGGGAACTCGCTTCCCCCCACCCATGCTACCAACAGTACCACCACTCCCACCACGGACCATATTCCACTCAAACGGAGACACCCACGAGACATCGACGAGGTTAAACCGAAATAGCAACTCACTTTTGATAACACTATATGAGACGCCGATTTTTGTGGCCGCGTGATTTCACTATTCAATTTTGGAACGTACGAAATCGGATTTAGAATTGACGCGTATGATGAAAAACTGTATTTTTTACATTCAGAATTTTGATTTTCGAATAACTGGCATTCACTTGTTTCTTTTTCTATCTCGCTTTGTTTTTGCACTTGAATAGATGTTTCGGTCTCTTTTTCACCCCGTACCGTTTTTCTTTCATTATCATCGCCGATGTCCTTTTCTTCTGTCATCTGACACTTTTCACATTACACTTTTAAAATGTTACATCAATATTTTCTTCTACTTAATTTTTAATGATATGTATTGATTTAATTCGTCGCCCACTTAACACATAGGTACATAATTGACTTGAAACGCACGGAAGTTCCGCAGATTTTTTTATTGTATAATAATTTGTAATAAATATTTATATTTATTTAAATCTGGAATAAAGGTAATGAATATGACATTAAATTAATGGAAACAGAAAAAGTAATAAGATGATTTAACTTAGTAAAAAATTAAAACAATAATTCTGTCACTCTCATAAAAAATTTAAAAACGTTTATTCTTCAGACATAGTTCTATAATGTTCTCATCCATAAACCATTCAGGCAGGACCCATAATTCTTGTGCCAGAGATTATAAAAAGTTTAAACTCAGCCCGTGTGTAAGCGGCCCAAAGTTAAGAGGGCATTAAACAAATTGAATTCTTAATACGCTATTTAACTTTTTGTTCGAAATCCTAACGCATATTACTTTTCTACCTACTTCGAAAACTTCTTCTATTTTCGTCGAAATTTCATTAAATGGGCCAAGATTTTTTTTTCTCATTCATTCCCTTTTGTTTCACGTTGAGATGTGATAATTTATTTTAATTGTAATTCTTATAAAGATTTTTGCTTTCATTTTTATTCGAAAGTCTTGGCTTTGGAGATTTTTCTTTTAATAATGTCTCGTTTTTTAGTAATAAGACGTGATTTACGAGTTGCCAAGTTTGGCTAATGAGTGGGGATTATGTTTTGTAGTTTTTTATTTTATTAGAAATTGTTATTTGGTTATTTGATTTTGTGTTTTGAATCTAGCATGACCAGCTAATCGTTGAAATTACTACAAGGTAAAGATTCGTTTTAAAATATTTACAGGATCATTTGGAATCTTATCATCATCTGTCTAAGTTTCCAGTCCAACCCCTAGCGACCCCAAGCGACTGTCAAAGATCCAGGAATGTCAGAAGTGAATCAATTGGATTCCACGACACAATATTGTTTGAATACATAAAGTGATAAAAATCTACTACCTAAATGAAAAGTATTAAATACAAAAATGGGTACCTTATTCATAAAATTTGAATAAATTGAAATAGCCGTTTCAGTTGTACATAAATGTTTAAAAATCTTTGACAACCCTATTCTGGCTTGTCTAATTCATTCAGTCGTTCAAAAGTGCGTTTGCAACGTCAATAACATTCAATTAGGTCTTAATTGAAACTGAAATAATACGTTTACTGTCGAATTCAACGGCTTTTTTTTTATTCATCGGCTGCAACTTAATTTAAGTAGTAGGCATTTGATATCTATAATGGAAAACAAGATCTATATTAGATTAAAGTGAACATAAAACATGTTTTTTTATTTTATTTTTTTCTTACTATTGCAGAACATTTTTTTCTTAAAACTGACTGCCTTGTTGATCGCAAGCGCGACTAATGAGCATGATGCTGGTCGTAGATTCGATTCCCAGGTCGGGTAAAGTGTTTTTAGGATTTTCCATCAGGAATTTCTAAGTCGCAGTCCGGATTCTGCATTTTCCCATTGATGGTAATTGACTTAAACATAACGTTTGAAAAAATGGGTAAATGTTGATGTGGGTACCATAGGTACACCTCTGCCAGACCCTTCGGAGATTATAGGCGTGATGTTATGTTTTTTTCGTAAAAGTCAAATCAGTCAAATAAAATTCAGACAAAATTGCACCCCAAGAGAATTACGAACTCTGACATTTAAAAATTACAACAAAATTGATTGTTAAAGAAGTAAAACAGCAATAAATCTACGAATGCAACACAAATGAAAATCTTAAACTCTGCTTTTCCTTACTTACACAACCAGAACCAACAACGCAGCTTGTTTAAGTTTTAATAAAGATTAACAAAGAAAATAACAAAGTCTTTCGGTCTGCCAAAGCGAGCACTTGTCATGAAAACGTTCTAGACATAGTCGGGGAGTTAGATGATTTCTTTTGAGCTTCAAGATTAACTTTAAGAACAATAAAAAAAAATTATTGATAAAGGAATACAACACCATAATAGTATTATTTCCGAATACAACACTAAAAACTCTGCTTTTTCTTAATAACACAACCAGCACCAAAAACAGCTCAGCTAGCTTCTTTGAATAAAGATTGACAAAGAAAATAATAGTGTCTTTCGGGCAGTCAAAGCGGCATTTGTCATAAAAACGTTCTGGACATAGGTAATCGGGGAGTTAGATGATTGTTCTTGAGCATCAAGCAAAAGATTAAAGATTTATAAATAAAGAAATATAGCACCAAAATAATGACATTTTCGAATGCAACACTTAAAACCTAGTTTTTTCTTACTAACACAACCAGAACCAACAGCGCAGCTTGTTCAAATTTTAATAAAGAAAATAATAAAGTCTTGGTCCGCCAAAGCGGCACTTGTCATGAAAACGTTCAAGATATAGTCGGAGAGTTAGACGATTTCTTTTGAGCGTCTAGATCAACTTTAGCAATTATTTGGCTAAAGCCATAACTGAGTTTTTGAATAGGGCTGCAAGTTTCGAAATAATAATTTGTAGGGCAGTTTCAGGAGTTGTGCAGTTTCGGGTGGTGGCTATTTTGTTGGGTTAAGCAAATTGTCTGAATACTAGAATCTCTATACAATGTTTTTGTCTAATGATATTATCGTCATTCCCAACCTCTTTCTAGCTATATCATCTTTTACACAATCCAATGTTTGTATAGTCTTTCTCAATCAACATTTTTTTTTTTACAGTGTTGTCGTTGTACCGTTTATGATTTTCTATTTTATTTAGAATAATTATTACGTAAAGTGAAGGGTAAAACAGGAGTGGAATAATTTAAAATATTATAAACTCAAACTCAAAGGAGGAGCTCGTGGCTAAGTAATAACAGCCACACGGGTCGATTCATCAGGTTAAGCTATGCTTGCCGGGGTTGGTCCGTGGATGGGTGACCATCTTTACATATCGAGACTCCTCCGTGCCTCGGAGAGCACGTTAAGCTGTTGGTCCCGGCTGTCATTTGTGGATCTTTGACAGTCGTTACGGGTCGTCAGAACCCCGAAAGTCTGACAACCAGTCTTGCCAAGGGGTATCGTATTACCCAGTTACTGGGTTGTGGAGGTCAGATAGGCAGTCGCTCCATGTAAAATACCGGTATCCAGCTACATCCGGTTAGACTGGAAGCCGACCCCAACATGGTTGGGAAAAGGCTAGGCAGATGATGATAAACTCAAACTCAAAACTGAAACTCAAGGAATTTATTTCAAATAAAACAATTACAGGCACTTTTGAATTCAAACTCAAACTCAAAGCATTTATTTCAATTAAACCATTTACAGGCACTTTTGAATTCAAACTCAAACTCAAAGCATTTATTTCAATTAAACCATTTACAGGCACTTTTGAATTATCAAAGGGTTGGTCAGTCAGAAAGATGAATCTAGTTGCCAATTCAAAAGCGTAGTGACCTATGGAGAAGAACGGGCAAGATACTCCACGGAGACTCTTTAAATCAAAATATTTTGTAAAAATATTTTGATTTATTTTAATTTCATAGAGGAGAGAGAGCTATAAGCTATAATTATTATATGGCCAGATTTTGTTTCACATAACTATTAAATTTCTCAAAACAAGCTTTATTAATTACGATTATATAGCCAGCCCTAGACAATAAAGAGAAAACGTTCATTTTCTCAGGATTTCACATAAAATTATAATTTGGTTTTCACCTCAAATTGATAGATCTTAGTGAACTTAAAGTGCTAAGTCGGCTGAAATATCAAAGTTTTGTTCAACAAATTATTTCTAAGTTGAATTTTGTATTAATAATGTCTTAACTGCTTTTCGGAGTTGACCGTGGGGTTAGTTAAGTACTAAATGACGTCGCGGACTCCTGACCTATGCTTTCATTGAATTAGAAATTGTGCAAAATCTTTACTAATTTACATAATTTATTATACATACAATAAAGCTGAAGAGTTTGTTTTTTTGTTTGAACGCGCTAATCTCTGGAACTACCAATCAAATTTGTTTTTTTTTTCTTTTGATATCCCAATTCTTGAGAAAGGTTATAAGCACGCGAGAAGACTTAAGAGAGGAGCAAAAAAAAATACACGCACGAAGTCGGTGGCAGAAGCTAGTAACTTTATAAAATAAAAGAATACACAGAATTTTCCTCTGCATATTCATCTCAATACATACACTAACGATTTTTAAACATTTTGTAAAAAACATATTTTTTTTTTTTGTAGATTGCCTTTTTTATTTAGCAATTCTATGGCCAAGAATAAATTCGACTACGAATTTGTCTTTTGATATTCACTTCACTTTAACTCATGATTTATTTTGCTTTCGATCACAGAATTTTCAATCGCCAGACTATCAGGGGAATCATTTTGACGTTTTGACAGCTCTTCTATAAATAATGTTTTAAAATTATTCTTGCGATACGAGTTGCCAACTAACAATGGAACCGAATTCATTACGATAACCGGCCGATAGCTTCTGCCCGTGACTTCGTCCACGCGATATTTATTGTTTTAAGGCCCTACCCTAGCTCAAATTGCTTAGCATGATCGTCCGTTATGCCGAAAATACTACAGCATTATTTTTTTAATAAATATATGTTAAAGTTGATGAAAACACGATTAATATATAAAATTTTCTCGAAAAACAACCATAGTTACCTCTAAACCGAACAATAAACTGCTGGTATTCAAAAAATACTTAAAATTAGATCATGAAACTTTGCATAATAACTGAACTAACTATAAAGCTGGTCTTATGTTATTTTTTATTTTTTAAGTTACCTTTATTTTCACCGTAAAAAGCAATTACCGAAACTATTCGGGACTTGAGAGCCGCCAGCACCCCACTCCGTCTCGCTCTCGCGAGTAATATGGTACGAGCGAGATATTTGAAGCAGGGTAGGGCCTTAACATAGAATATATCCTATAACACACGGTAGTACTGTAGCTTCCCATTATAAATGTGAAAGAATTATCGGAATCGGATCAATAGTTCCAAAGATAGCCCCTACATACAAACTCACAAATGCAACCTCTTTTTATAAATATTAATTAGTACAGAAGTTTTTAAGAACATATAAGTGCTTGTGTTAAATACTACTAATCTGTCTAGCCTTTTCCCAACTTGGGGTCGACTTCCAGTCTAACCGGATGCAGCTGAATACCAGTAGTTTACATGGAGCAACTGCCTATCTGACCTCCACAACCCAGTTACTGGGTAGAACGATACCCCTTGGTAAAACTGGTTCTCAGATTTTTAACTACCCGTAACGACTATCAAAGATCTATGAATATCATTTCAAAGCCTTTATTCTAGAGAGAAAATTCAAACAAAGAACCAAAGATATAAAATATGTCTAGATAGACAGTCAAAGCTGTAAACTCGTCGAGAAAACTAGCGTTCAACAGTTAGCCGCTAAATGCACGCACACTAGAAGAGTACAATGACAGCACAATGACTTGGCGCGAGTTTATGACGTAGCTGTCACGCACACCGGCATAAAAAAGTTGCCTTGTTTGTTTTAGTTATTTTGCAGCGCGACACTCTATCTGGACTTATAAATTGATAATCAAAGCAAGGAACATTATTACAACTAATCTAAAACACAATAGTCGTGCCCCCAAAGGCAACTTAAACTGTTTACCAAACCTACCCACATTCCAGCAACCTTCATATTCAAAATCAATAAGCATAAAAGGTCTTCGGTGCTATTTTTCCCGCCGACCGGTACACGTTGCTATAAATAAAATATGGCCGACTTCCGGTCAAGGCACGCACTGACCGAGGCAAAGGTAACCCTCCCGTGAGCCAAACGATCTCCGTAATAAATACATCGCTCATTCCTCATGATTTAAACTGTTTGCGGTGTTCGTTTTTTAAAGTTCGCAGCTTTTTTTTATTGGAAGTGTGTTTTGAATTTAGAATATATGTGTTCTTTTACCTTCATTTATTGGGCTTGGATGAAATGTTTTTTTTTTCTGTCGCGTACTCGTATAATCTATACATACATGTTATAAATTAAAGTCGCTTTTCGTGTTTATCTGTATGTCCGCGTTGTTCTTCTAAATCACGCAACAGATTTTGATGAGGTTTTCACCATCGTTTAGAGAATTTATTCAGGAAGGTTTATGTGTATAATTCGTTAATCATATAGCTAAGAAATCTCGATGTTTTGTGAAGTCGTAAAAACCGTTCGAAACAGGACCGGGTCACTAGTTATTGGATAAAACGGTGTGATAAACTTTAACGAAGCAAAGTATAGTATGAGAAACACAGCGAGTGGCGTCCTGCAGTTTTGCGTACTCCGGAGGAAAAGTATGTAAACTCAAGAAATGTTGCTGCTAATGACAATTACTTACGTTTAAAATGAACCGTAACATTGACCATACGAAAGCACTAAAATGACACAGTCAATCGATTATTAAACACTAGCTGCGCCCCGCGGTTTCACCCGCTTAAGTATCGATCCCGTGGGAATATCGGGATAAAAAGTATTCTATGTGTTAATCCAGGTTATAAACTATCTGTTTGCCAAATTTCATCCAAATCCATTTACCCGTTTTTGTGTGATTGAGTAACAAACATCCAAACACACAAACACATAAACACACAAACTTTCACATTTATAATATTAGTAGGATATATTATATTTCACATTTATTAGTAGGATAGTAGGATATTAGTAGGATAGTAGGATATTAGTAGGATAGTAGGATATTAGTAGGATATTAGTAGGATAGTAGGATATTAGTAGGATAATAGGATTGCATACTGTACTAACGGCCAGTTTCTTCATCAAAAGTAACAGCCAAAGTAACAGTCAACTGTTCTTCCGCGATGTTGTATTTACAACCCTCGCCTCAGCGCCGAGGATTGAAAATAGAACAGTGCAAAAGAACAGTTGACTGTTACTTTGGCTGTTACTCTTGATAAAGAAACGGCCGTAAGTAATTATAATCAATCCACCCACACAATGTCTGCAAGCCGGTAAGCAAACAATTCATATTTAATTTCTGAACGGCTTTGAGAACCTAAAATTATATTCTGATTTTGTTTCCACCTACACACTATAATTTATAGCCTTCATTTGCCCTTTTAAATGTAAATCACACTAAAATACTACAATCTACCCACATTTTATCAATATTATTTACTTCAAGCATAGTTTCGTAAAGAAAACATAACATTACATCACGCCTGTAATCCCCGAAGGGTTAGGCAGAGGTGTACCTATAGGTCACCCACATTTCGCCAGTTATGTTAAGTCCCATGTAATAGGGGGCGAGCCTATTGCCATCAAACGACTACAAATCCAAAAAGAATTAACGTATTTCAAAAAAAGATCTATATTAAAAACTAATCATTTGAAAAGAGAACACACAAAAATATAAGCGTTGTTGTCTGCTATCGATTACGCAATGCCCTTGCATCGAATCGATTGTACAAAACGATTCGATTATTCGGTACGACCGACTCCGAGACAATCGTGATATAGTGATTTATTTCGATTGGTTCCCGAGCAAAACTACATATTGGAAAAGTCTCGATACTTTTAACAGGAGACGTAAAAAGGGATAGGTTTTTCAGGCATCTAAGATGTATTGAGGTATCGGAGTTTTCGATGTAGACTGTTTATTTATAAGTTTCATGGAAAATTTGTTTGGGTTTAGATGAAAGTTATATCTTACGTTGGTACTTATGAAAAAAATACTTATGAACAAGAAAAAATCAGGGCTATTCAGAGTAAAAGGCTGGTTTTATTTAACCTACCTTAACGTTTGTCTATTTGCTTGCATTTTACCCAATACTAGCTATACATACTGTACTTACATAAAATATTTTTTTTTTTTTAAAGAACCAATTTAAAACAATAGTACAATAAAAATTATATCCATTTAAATTGATTTAAGTTTATTATCATATTTTTTACCCGATATTTTTGGCTTAAACGAAAAAGTATCATGGTTAGAATACGTAGTTAAAATATTTCCAGTGAATTAAATTTCAGCCTATACTGGCCAGCTCAAAGACCGGCTGCAACAATACTCTTGATTCTGCAAGATCTGACTGAATAGGTACTGAAGGTATATCCGGGGTCTTCCTTCCACGGATATCTATGGTTAAAACTGACATTTATCACAAAAACATTGACAACACAGGATAAAGACACTATACCAAAATAAATTGCCAATGATTACTTATCTACAGGCTGTTGTAACAAAAACCATCACATTTTATTCCTACACTAGCTGTGCCCCGCGGTTTCACCCGCGTAGGTCTCGATCCCGTGGGAATATAGGGATAAAACGAATCCTATATCCTATTCCAGGTCATGGTCTACCCGTGTGCCCATCCTCTCCTCTCTAAAGTAGGGAACGTCGCGGCTGCGCGGCGCTGGCGTCGAAGGGTTCGTGTATTGCATTTATATACTCGTGATAATTTCGAACTTAAATGTCCGATTCGAATGAAATAAAAAGTATTTTACTGCTATATAAATACCCTTGATGTTAAAACTATTTATATGAATAATAATTAATATTATCTTGATAAAACTCATTCGCAAATAATGCATTAATTTCGAACAAATTTGATTACCATAAAAAAAGGTTATAGTGAGTCAATCTTAAAAGATAGACATATGCTGTTGCGGACACTTTTCTAGAACTTTTAAATAGGAACAATTCCATCATACATGATATTTGCGTAACTAAAACCGTTTACGCAGCGCACGCAACAGAAGCTCTCAAAAAGGAATAATTTTTCCCGTTTTTGCAACATTTTTCATTTATGCTCCGCTCCAATTGATCGTAGCGTGATGTTATATATACTATAACCTTCCTCAATAAATGGACTATCCAACACAAAAAGATTTTTTCAATTCCAACCAGTAGTTCCTGAGATTAGTGCGTTCAAACAAACAAACAAATAAATAAACTCTTCAGCTTTTTAGTATAGATAAACTCCACCACAAAAATCACGAAACGATTTAAAAAATATAAATTCAAAATGAACTTCCTTATCATGAATACACATCTCGATAGCGAAATCGGAACATGGTAACCGTTTTTACCATTTTTACGTAATCAATGCGTGGTGGAAATCGACGGTGGCTAGCATTACTCCCCCGGGTAGTGTTCGGTTAAGATATTCATGCATTCCGGGTAAATTTTTACCTGAAAAAAGTTCTAGGTATCTTTCATATTATGATCGAAAGATCGATAATCTTTCACGTTGCGGTTTTTTTGTTGGTAGTGACGATTTTTTTGGTAATATCCGGGTCGTTTATAAATGATGAATTAAACGCGTATGGAGCTGTGTTGAATAAATAAAATGATTCGCTGTAGTTTTCGAAGGACTTAATTTTTTTTTCACCTACTATTTCGTTGTCGTTATAATTTGAGTTGTATTTTTACTGTGGCTAAATGAGCGAGTTCGGTAACTTAGAAAAAATACCAGAAGAACTTATAACATATGATATTCCGTAACCTGAGACAGTGAGACAGGGTCGCGGCAGACCACGTAAGAGATGGCGGGACGAGCTGGATAGGTTCCATCAAAACTGGAAGGAGGACGCGTGGGCTCGCGAATTATCGAAGGAGTGGAGGGAGGCCATTGCCCAGGAGGGGGACAGCGTAGGCTAGTAAAAAAAAAAAAAAAAAGTCCTTAACACGTATCGATTACAATACCGCAAAAGAAAGAAAACCATAATCATGTCACATCCCCTGAAAACTTTAAAATCACACATAACATAACATCACTCCTGTAATCTCCGAAGGGTTAGGCAGAGGTGTACCTATAGTACACCCATATTTCTTCAGTTACGTTCAACTCCCATATACGGGAGCCTATTACCATCTAGCTAGCACAAATCCAGACTCCAGACCGCTACTGAGAAATTCCAGATGGAAAACCCAGTAACACTTTGCCTGACCAAGGAATCGAACACTCTGCAGTAGCACTTGCAACCAGAAGACAAACGAGGCAGTCAATTAAAACACATCAAAACGAGATACTATAGGGGAACCAGTCACCTAATTGAGACGCCAATCTACCAATCAGATGGGTATAATCCACTCTCAACCTATCCAATTTATGCCAAACATAGTTTTAAGTAGTCTACTATAGGACTACCCACACTTATTCAAGCTTTATTGAGCTTATGCCAATAGAAAACAACAAATTTGTATGAAGACGCGTACGCATTCGAAAACTGAACGGATGCGTACGCGTCTCCATACAAAATCGTTGTTTTCTATGAGCTTAAGCGGAATAGAGTTGAATAAGTGTGAATAGTTCCTATCACTGTCTATTCTTAGTATCTTTTAAGAATCATACGAATGATTACAAAACATTAGAACCCTGCTTTGCACGGTTTTTACGACTTGACAAAAAAAACAGTATTGCCTGATTATATGTAAGTTTACTATAAATGTATTATACACATAAACCTTCCGAAATAAATTTTCTATATGATGGTTAAAACTGAATTAAAACCCGTTGCGTAGTTTAGAACAATAACGCGGTCACAACAGACATGATAAGTGACTTTAGTTTATAATATAAATTAGCTGGTGCCCGCGGCTTAGCCCGCGTGGATGTCGGTTATTATATACTTAATCCTTCCTCAAGAACCACTCTATCAATTGGTGAAAACAGCATGAAAATCGGTGCAGTAGTTTTTGAGTTTATCGCGAACAGATCGACAGACAGACGCGGCGGAGGACTTTGTTTTATAGAGTAAGGATGTATGGACTTATAACATTGAGGTGTTCAGGCCTACTTCTTAGTATGTCACATATTGTATACATAAATAGATGAATAAATAATACACAAAATAATAAAACTCATACACACTTTTACTAATACTATCCAATTACACACTTCGTAGCGCGCTACGGAACAGCTACGAACTTTCGTAGACCTTTGCTACGACATTTAATGTATATCTCGATAAATTCTGTCGTAAAATGTCGTAGTAAAAATAATATTTATGTTTCCCCTTTTTATGTGTACATGTTGAGGATCACCTCTAGTATTAGTCAACTAGAGGTGGGCTTGCGTAAAGGGACGATATTAGTATAGCACTTATGTTTGAGTTGATAGGTAAATAATTTTATTGACATTCGCTAGTTATTTTTCTAGATATTGCAATGGAAATGAGATTTTAATAAATTTTATTAAGTATACGTACTTTTGGTAGCAGCATAATAAGCCTACATTGTTCCCACTGCTGGGACACAGGCCTCCTCTCTTCGAGAGGGAGTGGGCAGTACGGGTTGTACTTTTGGTAGCCTATAGCTTAATTTTTTTTGCAATATAATGTATTATTTTCTAGTATTAGATAAGCGTAGGCAAAAGGCTCGCTTACTATTATATGGGACTTAACCATATCTGGCGAAATGTGGGTGTACTATAGGTACACCTCTGCCTAACCCTTCGGGATTTACAGGCGTGATATTATGTTAAGTTATATTTATAAGTAGTTGTAGTAATAGTTTGTTTTAATAGTTGACGTATGCATTATAAACAAATAGACAGATAGACAGCTTATTTCAATGGATTTTACTTACATGTCACCTCAAAACTTACTTTACAACTTAGATGTCACCTCAAAGGTTACTTTATAACTTAGATGTCACCTCAAAGATTACTTTATAACTTAGATGTCACCTCAAAGGTTATTTTATTTAGATGTCACCTCAAAGGTTACTTTACAACTTAGATGTCGCCTCAAAGGTTACTTTATAACCATTTTATAACATAAAAAATACGGTTTTAAAACATATTTTTTCCCATGACTATAGAACACAATGCCCATAAACCATTGGAATTAGGTTTTTAAACCAAAAAGAAAGATTACATAACTTCGATAGCAAGTGAAATCTGTAAACGAATGATCAACAGATAAATTCCACTGAAAATAATATAGCAATAACAGATTGTATACAAATCATTAAGGTAATGACTCATTAACTCATCAAGTATAATAGCAATTAACGCCAAAATACTCTTCAAGCTACGCTTGACATAAATTGGTGGGTCAAATGAATACCTACCTATTAATATTTATAACGGCAAGCCTTCAATTTTGCGAACCTTCAGTCAAATTTTATGTTTTGCTGAGAAATATAAAAAATCACCCTGTATAGTTCATATCACAGAACGCCCTTTATCCCCAGGGGGTCGTGAAAGGACAAGATTTTGATTAGCTTCTAGAAGATGAGCAGTAGATACCCTTTTCTGTTCAAATAAAACCAATCAATCTGCCAAGCCTTTTCCCAACTATGTGGGGTTGGCTTCCAGTCTAACCGGATGCAGCTGAATACCAGTATTTTACATGGAGCGACAGCCGACCTGACCTCTACAACCCGGTAACTGGGTAACACGATACCTCTTGGTAAGACTGGTTGTCTGACTTTTGGGCAAATTATACCATTCTGATATTATCACCATCAGTCTGATTGTCAATTGTGGTGATTCTTGTAATAGGCTAAATATAGCTAATAGACAAAAAGGTTCATAGTCATCAGTGGACGTATATCTGGTATGTTATGACTCCTAAACCAAAATAAGTAGGCCTCATATACCTACTCCAAAAAAAACATGTATACCTAAAAATACTGACAGCTGAAAAAATATTTATCTTTTTTGTGATACTAACAAGAGCCTTGAATATTTTATTTGGGAATAAACTTTTTACTTCATTTACTTCTATATACATTATATGTACACACTACTTTACATTCAATACATTTTTTATGTATAAAGTTGACTACTTCAGATATTAAATCGTGCCCCGAATAAGAAATTCTGCACTTCAACGATAAACAAACACCCTGTATAGAACTTGAGACCACGGAATTAAATAGTACCTCATCTTCATCATAAACATAGCAATAACAGGTTTCTACTTAATATTTTAATTTCCAATTTCCCTTCAGCCCGGTTCAGAAGCTGGCAGGATTACAGAACAATTTCCATTTTAAATTCTACTTGAAATTTTAATAAGATAGCATTCTCCCTTACGCACACTCTCCGTTCCCGCCTTTTTTACCCGCCGTGTGTGGTTTCCCGCGCTTTCGCTAGACAGTTCTATTTTTAATTTTAAGTGTACTCGGCCCGCGCTCCATTCAGCCTTCTATTCTTTTTTAAATATTGCCACCTGTACGTTTCCATACCTACATAAGTAGGTCATACATTCTCTGTAGGTATACCAATCGTACCAACGAACGATCGCATCGCATCTATTAAACTCTGCCGTTGAATGTAGTGCAATCTCCACCTCACTCCAGCACAGCACTCGCGCTCACAAACAACTAATAAAGTTTAAAAACCAATAAAAAAATCATAGAAGCTATTAGAAAAGGAGAGATGATGAAAATTACGTTTTAAAAAAATCGTAAAGCGCACGCGCGTGTGAGTGCGCGCCATCCGTGCGTACGATACGACAGACGCGGCGGTACTAACGTAGTAGACCTGGAAAGGCTTTAGCTGCCCCTACCCCTCCCCCCGCACCCACCGGCACCCCTTTCAGCCCTCGGCCGTGGCTACTACTTCACACACAGAACATAGTATTCCACTGAATTGATACAATCGAAATAGAACTCTATTTGAAAGTGGAAAGATTGAATTTAGTAGGAATTGGCTACGTGTCGGAAAACCGAATGCACGCCGTCCCGCGAGTCAATAGGTTGTACAATTTATATTAATCATAATCGATTTTCGACTTAATTACACTAGCTTTAAGGGCGACTTTTAATCATTAATAAGAAAGGTTACTAAAACGCGATGTATATGTGTGCGCTGTACACAAAAGTCCGAATTCGATTACGGTATAATTGTGTTACGTAATAATGGTCCTTATAATTTTGATTATAAGGATCATTTTCGTGTTTTTGACGGACTTTCAGAGTGTACTGTTTGCTTTCCACAGTTCATATTAGCTGGTACAGAGCTTAGGGAAATGACCGTTCGATTTTATGACTTATTGCTAGTTCTGTAGAACATAATTTTCATTGAGAATGTGTAACAAGAAAAATCGAAATTTAACACCAAGGGACTGGAATTAATGCCGACGTAGATTTTGTCAAATGAGTATCATAAGAAGTGCATTTTCTTCAGAAGAAGATGCATTTTGTTCTCAAAGGACATTATGAGTAGCATCACGACTCTGCCTTAGGGGACTCGTCAGAATACTAAAACATAATAGTTTTAAAAATTGGCGTGTAAGCACATTAAATTGTGTAAATTGCTCGCATGTTATATTTAATATTATATCATATATTCCATATTACAAATTTAACGTTACATTACAACCCGTTATATCATAACTATATTACCATAATAAGTTTACTGTAACCTTTTAAGCTCTAAAGCGCTTGCAGCGAGAGACTTATCATTTTAAGCGGCTTTCTTAGAAACACCTTTCCTTAAGATCCTCGTGTTTGTATGAGGCAAAGGCTTCTGTCTAGGTAGGTCATCAGTGCAGCCAACCTAAGTCTGTGCTAGATGTGTCTTTGAATTTTCTAGCGGATGACGTGTTTTAGAGATAGTAAGCCCAATGGCTGGGATGTTATAATGGCGAATGTGAAGTCGCGAGTTTGAGTTCCGTAACTGTGCGTTTGCACTGACGAAACATTCACTACAAAAAATGTTGATCTCAATTTTCTGTCAATGTTCCATACAATTATTGATTGACAGGAACTTTTAACATGTTTTGTTGTGAATGTTTCGCCAGTGCCAACGTACAGTTAGGCCGGAAAAAAGACACTGGACAGAAACTGCATAATTTCAATACACAGGGTTATTGGTTTTACGTCGGCAATCCGTTAAGGGGATGCAGGAGAGGTCATTTGCAACCGAATGACCTCTGATGACCCCTATGCTAATTTCAACCGTTTTCGTGTAATTTGACATTTTATATTTTAAAACGTCATCATCTGCCTAGCCTTTTCCCAACCATGTTGGGGTCGGCTTCCAGTCCAACCGGATGCAGCTGAATACCAGTATTTTACATGGAGCGACTGCCTATCTGACCTCCACAGCCCAGTAACTGGGTAATACGATACCCCTTGTTAAGACTGGTTGTCAGACTTTCGGGCTTCTGACGACCCTTAACGACTGTCAAAGATCCACAAATGACAGCCGGGATCAACGGTTTAACGTGCTTTCCGAGGCACGGAGGAGTCTCGATATGTAAAGATGGTCACCCATCCACGGAACAACCCCGGCAAGCGTAGCTTAACCTGATGAATCGACCCATGCGGCTGTTATTACTTAGCCACGAGCTCCTCGAGTTATATTTTAAAACGTACGGAATAAAAACATAAAATGTGAAATGACTCGAAAATTGTAGACATTTGCATAGGAGTCAAAAGGGTCATTTGGTTGTAAATGACCTCTCCTACATTCGCTTAACGGATTGCCGACATATAACCAATAACCCTGTATTAATTGCTACATTCTTAAAGGTGCCACTAAAATCTTTTTAGTTTAAAAAGGCGCTGAAATAGAATTTCAAATCACATTTCGTAGTAAGCATTGATAGCCCAGTTTTGACTGATTGCCAACACATTCCCTATCTAATAGCTCTCACGATAGTAACGCCTCTTTCTAATCGACTTTCATGATTTGCGCAGTTTGATAAGTATACTGTTTGATAAATATAGCGTTAGGTGCAGCAGTGACATGAAATGTTTCTTTCTGTAAATAGATCTTTTTACCCGACTGCAGCGAAGCCATAAAAGGAGGGTTATGTATTTGAACTGTACGCATGTCCGTCTTTATGTTCCCTCGTAACTACTCAACGGCTGAACCGATGTTGCTGAATGATATTTCGTCGTATACGTCTTTATTGCGCGAGTGTCACTGGGTATATACAAATCAAAATGGCGGATTTTTTAATCAAAAGGGACAGTTTAAAAAAAAAACCCGGACGTCGGGAGTGGGGTATCAAAATTAAGGGTTTTAAAAAGTGATTACAAAAATATGTACAAATTCTATGTTTAAATGTAATTTGGAATGAGAAATGATAAAAACTAAAAAGCTGAAACTAAAAAAAGTAATTAAAAAACCTAAAAAAACCCGACTGTAAAAACACATAACTGAAGAAAAGAAAAACAAGCATTCAAATTTATAGAATTTTGGTATCGCAGGCCATATATTAGGTTATTTGGTTATGTGTTTTTGCACTCGGATTTTTAGGTTTTTTTAATTACTTTTTTTTAAACACTTTTACACACCAATATTTTAAAACTAGATGGCGCCGGATAGCCCAGTGGTGCTGTCAGACTGCCAAGTCACCATAGGTCTCGAGTTTGAACCCAAGTCACGCACCTCCGACTTTTCGGATTCATGTGCGTATTGTAAAATTATTACTTGCATCAAAACCGGTGAAGGAAAACCTCGTGAGGAAACGCCGCATGCCTGAGAGATATTTCTCGACGGCATGTGAAGTCATGTCAGAGTCCTATAGGCGGCTTTAAAGCTCTGATACCAGGTTAGTCATTAACCACACAAAAATAAGAAGAAGTGACAGAATGGGTTCAGATTGTTTAAAAAAAAAAACTTGCAGAAAACAAACGCTTCAAATCAAGAACCTCTGTTTTTTGTATAACTCGAAACACCTTTAAATTATCTTTAAGCAAGCCTAGAATTAACAAAGTTGTAAATACTACTTACATATTTCAAACCCAGCCGTATGAAGTTCAAAGTTAAACAAATCTTTTAGCTAAACTCCATTACATATTTATCATAAATGGAATGTGTCTAAGTGACCTCCAGACTAACTGAAAGCCTTTTACAGTCAGCATTCGCCTTTAAATATATTTCACGTGAATTTGTAAAGGTTTTTCAGATTTTTTTCGGGGAGAAACATTTTACGCAATTATTAAATGTTTTTATTGTGAAATCGTTCATTTAATGGAAAGAAAATATTTTGTGTCAATAATAGATTTGGTCTTTCATTTTGATCAATTTGATGTCAACTTTTACTATATAATTTATATTTTTATGCATTTTCTGTTCTCCATCTTATTTATTAAAATAAAAATCCATCTTATTTATAAAACTCCATCATCTTCAGTGTCAATAAAATATTATTTTATTGTCAAAATAATTTCTGCCCCAGACAAATGAAAAATATTATATTTTGACGAGCTGTCGCACTTTCCCACTCGATATTATTTTCTCAAATATGTACGGAAAAATAAAATGATCAATATTTAAAAAAAAAACGCACTACTACTTCTTACATTAAAACTGGTTCTGTACTTTAGCAGTTACAAAGTGCCAAACGAACAGGCAGACACACCTACTGTATACATAAATAAATTGAACATAATCGATATCTGCTACGCAAGAGCTACGCTGTCGTAGCAAGCGTAGCGTTGTTAGCTACGCCGTAGCAACCGCGTAGGCCTTTAAAATGATGCCGTAAATTCAAGTTATACCTACCTACTAAGGACTTAAAGTAATACTCGGTAGGCCACAATTCAAAGCTGACTAGGCCACAAGACAAGTATCTCTGTGACGATGGTTTATTAGGGTATTATTATAGCCTTCATTTTAAGTACCTAACTATGGAAACCAAATAATAAAGTTCACAAGACAATTTAATAAATAAATGCACAATCAGCATTTAATGTTCCCACTGCTGGGAAACAGGCCTTCTCTCGAAAGGCATAGCATAATCAGACTATAACGTTCCCACTGCTGGAACACAGGCCTCCTCTCTGTGAGAGGGACTGGGCCCCAGTGCGGGTTGGTAAATGTCACATGTCTTTGAATTTTTAGTTTTAGGACATGGCGGTAATAATTAATGACACATGAACAAACCTCCATACCTGAAAATGGCTGAGATAAAACGGAGTAGTAATTCACCCTACTTACTATACCACAAACATAGCAAGAATCTCAAAAAAGCTTTGTAAGAAATACTATACATATAATGGTGTATCTATTCATACACGAAATCTATTAAGTGGCCATTGTACTTGTCGTTATGACCAACTTTCACTATGGGAACAAACCTGAGCCGCGAAAAAAGATCTGCTGTTACATTTGTGTTCGGATAGCTCGTCACAATGTAGGTAACAGCAGATATTTTTTCTTGCGATGTTTTGATTGTCCCCACAGTTAAAGTGGTTCATAATGATGAATACAAAAACCCCTTAAGGCGAAAGCTTCAGGGTGGCCCGCGAAATTCAAATTTCCTTACGCTTTTTGCAATTTGCAGGTCAGAGGTGCCGATTCGTTTGTTCACAAACTAAATTAAATTTAAGTTCAGTGCATCTTTTTCTTTCTATCTCATTATGAAAAGGATAGAAGATAAATTTTAGTTTAGTCTTATCAAATTAATCAGCGCCACGGCTTAACATGCTTTCCGAGGCACGGAGGAGTCTCGATACGTAAAGATCGTCATCCATCCACGGACCAACCCCGGCAAGCGTAGCTTAACCTGTTGGATCGACCCGTGCGGCTGTTACTACTTACCCACGAGCTCCTCAATATTAGTCTCCTCAGTAATAACTGGAAAAAAATCTGCTACAATAGAAAACCAACTTAACCACTCAACCTGCAAAAACCAGAGGAATTTTGAATCTCATTCTTAACTTCTTCGCCTACTTATAGCACCTTTTTAATTGCCACAGTAATTAGAACTCTATCACACATGCAATAAGATAGAAATTCAAGATAGATCAAAGCATGAAGTATATTTAAACTATGACCCAGACGGGTTGACCTCATTCGAGCACGGACATACAGAACAGATACTATGTTATTGTTGGTTTACCTGTTAAGGAAACCATACATTTTATATAGATATACCATGAGGCTGGTCCCACCTAACCCTTTCAGTGCCAGCGCAAACTGTGAAAAGAAAGAAATATTTTATTTGGGACACGCACAAGAAATACAAACAGTAACAAAAAGTAAGTACTTAATAAAAATAAAAAGAACAATCTAAAACTAACAAAATACTTAAATAACGACCTGTGCGAGGCCAAAAAGGCCCCTATCTCAGCATAATGCAGCGATATTTAAAAAAAAAAATACTGCTGCACTGGTATTCTGATAGGGCCCGCTGTGATGCCCGGACACACCTACGAACATATATAAATCCTACTAGGCGATTGCATTTAAATAAAACAATAAAAAAAATCAATCAATCAATCTGCCTAGCCTTTTCCAAACTACGTTGGGGTTGGCTTCCAGTCTAACCGGAAGCAGCTGGATACCAGTAAAAGAAACAACCCTTACTTCCATAGCCTTATATTATATTTATTATTATTTATTCATCCTTATCCTTACTAATAATTATTATAAATGCGAAAGTAACTCTGTCTGTCTGTTTGTCGCGCTTTCACGCCAAAACTAATGAACCGATAGTTAATTGAATCAGGCGTGACTTTGCGGAAATCCGTTATAAAATACAATAGACGTAGATATATTTAATAACCTATTCCGCTTAACTATTCTTCAAGAGTCATAAAAAACCCTGTAAGAAATCGACACGTGTTTCACCTCTCAACGAGGCATCCTCAGGATGACGATTGAGCAATTGCAAACCAGAACACGACGTGTTGCCACACCGAGCGCTGGACGCAGAGTGAATCAAATCGCCCGTCACCCCCACTTATATAGGATTGCTGCTCGGCGCAACGCGGCTTGGATCGTTATCAGTGCGATAAGCGCGATAAGGGACAAACAGTCGCAACAAAGGCGACCTTGGATTACTGGTATTTAATTCGTTCAACAGTGTAACATTCGCTGTATTCTTTTTACGATTTCTAAACTCTCTAATACTGACATTTTAAATCCTTTATCACATGTGTGTAAAATTTTGAAAGTGTTATTATTATTTAATGAATGACCTGAATCTATTAAGTGTTGAGCAAAATGGGATCTTTCTGGACAACTGTTCCTATAAGCTGCAATATGTTCCTTATATCTTGTTTGGAAATTACGAACAGTCTGACCTATGTAAATACTATTACAATCATCGCAATGTAGCTTGTAAACACCTGATTTTTTATGATTTTCTAAACGATCTTTTCCGTTACAAATCCGTCTCAAAGAGTTATCTGTTTTAAAAGCTTCTCTTATTTTACTTTTATACAAAGTTTTTGAAACCCTATCAGTAACTGACCCTAAGTACGTCAAACTACCTATATATTGATGGGGTTTTTCTGGGGGCAATGGATACAAAAGAGAACGAACGTATGTTACGGCGTTTTGTTTGTTTCAAATCATTAACCATCTTCTTGTTGTAACCGTTGCTCTCAGCTATATGATAAATGATGGTTAGTTCTTTGTTATAATTATCTTGAGATAGTGGTACTGCAATTAATCTATGAGTGAAACTACGATAAGCTGCTAATTTATGCTGAATTGGATGACAAGATGACACAGGAATCGTGACGTCTGTATAAGTTGGTTTTCTATATATCTGAAAATCGTGTTTGTTATTTAATCTTGTGATAGTTAAATCTAAAAAGTTAAGGGATCCGTCAACTTCTAATTTTAATTTAAGCTTAAGATATAATCTATTGATTTTATTAACAAAAACATCTATTTGACGCAATGTACCGGTCCAACACATAATTATGTCGTCAATGTAACGGTAATAATATATAATTTGTGGCTGCCCAATAATGTATATTATAATATTTATTTTCGAATTGGTCCATAAAAATATCTGCCATAAGGGGAATGAGTGGAGAACCCATTCCCACCCATTAAAGAAGGTTTAGCAATGGGTTCTCCACTCAGTCCCCTTATGGCAGATATTTTCATGGACCAATTCGAAAATAAATACATTATTGGGCAGCCACAAATTTTATATTATCCACACTACTTTTTATTACTTTTTATTATTCACTGTCCAGAAAGATCCCATTTTGCTCAACACTTAATAGATTCAGGTCATTCATTAAATAATAATAACTCTTTCAAAATGTCAGTATTAGAGAGTTTAGAAATCGTAAAAAATTATACAGCGAACGTTACACTGTTGAACGAATTAAATACCAGTAATCCAAGGTCGCCTTTGTTGCGACTGTTTGCCCCTTATCGCGCTTATCGCACTGATAACGATCCAAGCGGCGTAGCGCCGAGCAGCAATCCTATTTAAGTGGGGGTGACGGGCGATTTGATTCACTCTGCGTCCAGCGCTCGGTGTGGCAACACGTCGTGTTCTGGTTTGCAATTGGTCAATCGTCATCCTGAGGATGCCTATATATCTACGTCTATTGTATTTTACTAATGAACCGATTTAAATGAAAATTGGTAAACAGATAGTCTAGAGCCTGAGAAGGACATAGGCTACTTTTTATCGACATACCCGGGCGAAGCCGCGAGCGGAAGCAAGTAAAAAATTATTCTTAAAAAAATACTGTGTAACATTAGACACTTATCTTGTCTGTGCGTCTTGTCGCTGTAACTGGACGCAGAGGTGTCGTTTAAGTCGGCGACTAGTTCTTACGACAAACAACGTTCAGGAAGCGTTCATTTTCCTTGAGTATTTGAGAGAGACGGTCGTGTTGTTTATCTTGACAGTGAACATGGAGCCTTTAGTTGCACTTGGCTTGTTGCTTATCGTGCGAAGACTGACGCTGACCTGTCGCATGCGACTGTCGTCGGGTGTGCACGAGCACCGTACGTCTAGCTACAACAAGTACCGCGAGCATGTGACTCCACTCATTTGTCGGTGCGACTCTTCAACTCGATGCCAAGTGTACAACTTTGAACAAAATATATGAAAAATGTCGGATGCAGTCTGTCGTTGCGTCTAGTACCAGTGCTGCCGCATGTCGCATAGTGTGTATCATTCGTAAAGAGGGCCGTTGCTTATTACTAGTCTGTTGAGAGCTGCTTCGATGTACAGTCATGACCAAAAACACCTTACAATTACCCAAAATTTCAAAGCGTATGCGTAAAATTTAAGTAATAAAAAAAGGCTACTTAGGCACATGCAGTCAGGTCAAAATGACAGATGTGCGACTGTTCATGTGTGGAAGGCCTAACAATAATAAAACATTTAAGACTGTTTCTCGCGAAGCTTCAGTTAAAGGTGGTAAACATAACCTTTAACTGAAACTTCGCGAGAAACAGTTAAAGGTTATGTTTACCTTTAGCCATAATCTGCAAACGATTAAGCTGGAGGTCTATCTAAAATTAATAAGAAACTTGTTGCTTGACTAAAGGATTGGTAGATGAGGTTTACTGAAGGTGCTAGCTGGATTTGAATTAATGTTTGTAGGTATATTTTATGGGAGACCAGCAGTGGTAGAAGCAGTGATAGCCTAGTGGTGTGACCGTCGATCTGCCAAGTCATAGGTCTCGAGTTCGAGCCCAAGACACGCACCTCTGACTTTTCGGATTCATGTGCGTATTGAATAAATATGATCACTTGCTTTAAAAACGGTGAAGAAAAACATCGTGAGGAAACTGCCTGAGATATTTCTCAACGGCATGTGAAGCCAAGTCAGAGGCCCTTGGGCGGCTTTAAAACTCTGACACCAGGTTAGTCACTACACACACGAAAAGAAGAAGATTGGAGAGCACTCTAATTGCGTGACACAATATCAATCATAATCCGAGAGTTTTGAAGGATATTGCTAATCCACTGCTTCATAGGTTTAAAACATTCATCTGCTCAACAGCGCAATGAAGTGGGTGTACTATCAAAATGAAACCCATTGCGATCAACTATCATTTATTTTTATGACAGTTGTATGCATATAAAAATAAAGAATTTACCCAATACTGATGCGTATAATCTTTAATCCAGAAAACGGATTTAAAAAAGTTTTAACAAAAAACAAAACAACCGACTTCCAAAAAGAACACAAAAAAAAGGGAAAAATAACTTAGTATTTATTTTTCACTTTTAGTTGTGGTACCTACCCCACACAAATCCGAACATCATTACCCTACGTTAAAGCAAAGTTAATGTTAGTTAACTATGTGCCCAGTGACCTTTCATTTAAATCGGTTCAGTAGTTTTGGCGTGAAAGTGCGACAGACAGACAAACAGACAAACAGACAGACAGACAGAGTTACTTTCGCATTTATAATATTAATAGTAAGGAGTAAGGATTTATTTATCTAATACTTTAAGTACACAAATTTACAGAGGCGGACTTAATGCCCTAGGCATTTACTGTGGATCTTGAAAATACTAACCACGTTTCTATTAAGATTGGCAGGTAAGCTTACAGATCGAAATAAAATGCCAAATGGAAATCCTTTTGCTAAAAATAAAATATTTTAGTATTGGATAGTAGGTATTTTACAAAGGGGTATTACCCAGTTACTGGGTTGTGGAGGTCAGATATACAGTCACTCCATTTAAGATACTGGTATTCAGCTGCATCCGGTTAGATTGGACGCCGACCCCAACATAGTTGGGAAAAGGCTAGGCAGATTGATTTTTTTGGTAGTAGGGTATAGTAAGTTTTATTTGTTACCCTGGTTTATGTAAAAGGTTAAGGTTCGTGGATGGGTGACCATTCATTACATATGACCCGTTCGTCTGTGCCTCGAAAAGCAAGTTAAGCCATTATGAGACTTTAGATCTCAGAAAGTCGTTACGGGTAATCAGAAGACCAAAGGTCTGACAACCAGTCTTACCAAGGAGTATCGTGTTACCCTATAACTGCGTTGTGGAAGTCAGATAGGCAGTCGCTCCATGTAAAATACTGGTATTCAGCTGCATCCGGTTAGACTGGAAGCCGACCTCATAATTGATTGAAATAAAAAGTCGTTCTATATTTATTTTTATCGCTGTAATTATCATGATTGAATAAAAGGTTGAGAGATGTCATCTAAATTAGTGTCATTTAGTTAATGTGAAAGAGATTGGTCGCTTATTTGAGTTTTTTACAACCAGTTATTATCCTATCCCAAGAAATCAAGTGTTTTTTTTAACCGACTTCAAAAAGGTCTCAATTCGACGAGTGTAAGTTTTTTTTTTGTGTATTTTTGTTACGCGATTACTCCGCCAATCATGAATTGATGGCCTCCTCTTCTTCTATTCTGTCTTGCTGTACCCGACAGGGTCCACAATGATCTAAAACTATGTATATTTTATAATGTACCTACCACCTATGTTAACATTATGGATTGCAAATAAATATATTGAGTATTGAGTAGTATTGAAGATTGGTAGGTCATGCTTCAGAGGTGGTCCCATTTAAATTTTACTAACTTTGCTCTCGTAGTTTTTTAGTTAGCTTCAATAATCATATGTATTTTCCCCAATACGCTTATCAAGACGATGTTATGATAAGTTCCCGTCACTATTATTTATATAGCAGGTAGTGGTATTCGAATTTGTGTGGGGTAAGTACCACAACTAAAAAGTGAAAAATAAAAAGTTTTTTAACTCCCAAGTTTTTCTAAGAGGTTACAAGAGGTCTTCCAAGTCCAAGATCTTGAGTTCAATCCCCAAGTTAGGCTTGGTCCATTGTATCTATGTATATATTCCTTATCCTTACTTCCTTACTAATATTATAAAAACGAAAGTAACTCTGTCTGTCTGTCTGTCGCGCTTTCACGCCAAAACTACTAAACCGATTTAAATGAAACTTGGTACACAGATAGTCTAGAGCCTGAGAAAGGACATAGGCTACTTTTTATCGACATGCCACGCGGGCGAAGCCGCGGGCGGAAGCCAGTTATGTATATATTGTGTGTGTGTATTGGTCTATTGTGTGTATTGTATTGGTATATATTTTCTGTCTTCCTTTCTTATTTATATTAGCAGTAAACACATACATTTCGGTACAGTTTTTTGTTGACTATAAAAGTGTGCCAGTTTTATTATACTCGAAAAACACGATTAAGCTTCCACTTATCATCTCAAGCAGAGTACATATTTCACCCAGATAACGCCGAAACTGAAAAATAAAACCGAAAACTAAACTAGTCCATAGTTCTCGTAAGTTAGAGAGGTTGGACTTATATTTGTCTTTTCCAACTTGGTAGATGTCCTAGATTTAGCTAGGAGAGAATATGGAAGTTTATTTCTGTCCATTTTAGTGTGAGTGATTGGACGACTGCTGCGCGTGAACGCTTGTATATACATGCTGCGCACAAAAAAAATTACCTTCCTAGAGCGCGGCAGAAATGTGTCCTGCAAACGCCGCGTGTTGCTAACGCACTTGCCGCTCCGTGTTTGGACACACCTTAAGAAAAGCGGTGGCCGTCACACAACAGCCGCAGTGACAGCTGTCATGAAAATGATGGCAGGTTTGACTTTCTGGTGTCAAAAAATGCTCTCCAGGAAAACACACTAAAATACTTTCATAAATAACGTTTTAGTGACGTCAGTCGCTGGTAAATTGCGGACACTGAGTCCATCCACCACTCTTCTTTGGAGTGAAATCTTAGCTTTTGAAGTTGTACTTTTTGGAACGAATCTCTATAGCGCGTCTTGTGGTAAGAGTAAACTGAGGCCCTAGACAAAGTGACATTCTATCAGCGATAAAGATGATGGAAAAGGCAAAAATATATAGGACTGACATAAGCTATCGAAAATTTTATAGAAATACGATACGCTTTCGAAGCGATTGTCACTTGTCTAGGCTCTGGTAGAAATCTTCTCGGTAATTATCTATTTTTTTATTTATACACTTTATAAATATTTTTCCGATTCTAAAATATACATTAAATATTCTAATTACGACAGTATAAATATAACACATTTATTTACATTAGGTACTAAATAAATGACTGATTAAAACTAACTATGCAAATAAACAATGCACTAAAATATGACATCGAAGAATTCCTCCGCATCGCTGTCGGCTGGTAATAATGTACCCAAGAGACTGGCGGCATTGCCACGTTGTATGGCAATGCTTATCTTCTGACCAAGGTAAATGCCAGCCTTTGGGTCACGGGAGAGGCAAAGTTTGCGCCCTCACGCCCCTAACCGCCGCCGCTGGAGACGCCCTGGGCGTCGGGAATCCCAGGCGGATTCCCGGCCACCATAGGCGCGGGCTTGCGGACGGCGAGCAATGGGTAGCTCGCCGTCCGATAAGGACCAGGCCCGGGTCGATGGCGCGTCGTGTTCCACGCGCGCCTCAAAGAGATGTCAGCACAATTGACGGGGTCCTCTAGGACCGATGCCTGCCAGGGTTACGGGAAAGTCCGAAAGGGATACCGGGACCTTAGCAACAGGCAACTGAAGGAACACGGGTGGGTTTTAGTCAGTAAAAGTCTGACACGCCCTTCCGCTCCGCCCAGAGCGGGAGAAGTCATTTGAAAATTTCCAACACTTAAAAACAAAAAAAAAGCCTTTGGGTAACGGTAAGTGTATCATTAATAATTAAATAGGTACATATATAAGTGAATGTATAAAACAAAAGCCAAACACAATTATACACCATAACGTAGTGCCAAAACTGTTGATTTCAACATAAAATTCGAGCATAAAAACGAAACTCCACGACATAAAAACCTAAGTCTTAAAACAAAAGCCAGTGTAACCTGTACCGCGATATAACTTGACGTGATTGCTTCTGAGAAGTAGCGACGTGGTCGACACGCACGCCTGACCACCTTGCCACCTAGCCACTATGTGCCACATGGTCATGTAAAACTATTATAACCTCTAAAAGGTATGAAAGCAATAGTTTGCGACAAAGAAATGCTAGACGATTACGAGATAAGTTTTTTTGGTAGAAATCGTGAAACCTTCATTTTTTAATATGTATCTACATCTATAACTATACAATACTATTATTAATTAGAATCGCTTTTTCTGTCTGTTTTGATCTGGTTTTCACTATCGCTAAGAGAATTCATGACGAAAGGTTTATGTGTATCTGAATGATCAATTAATTTTTACATTAATTTTTTCTTTATAAATAAGAACTAAAGTTCGTATTGTAGTTAATTAGAATGTCCTTGAAGAATTAATTCTTCAAGGACATTCTAATTAACTACAATGGTTTTTGGTACGCAGGTGTACCGCGCGGGGTCATGTATGACCCCGCGCGTACCAAAAACCATTGTAGTTAATTAGAATGTCTTGGATTACATTCTAGCCTAATAGGGTAACATGCAATTTAACTCTAAATTAATATTCTATGAGATAGATTATGGTTGTAACTAAGATTAGTGTCAATTTGCACTTATACACAATTTCGTAGTACTTTCTTACGGTCTGATAATTGATGAAAACACTTAGTTCATGTGTTACATGTATACCACAGCATTTATTATTATTTATTAATTATTATTTAACAAACTTACATTACCGTTTATGAATGATTTGCCTATTGAAGTCCGCGATGAATTTAATGCGAAGAACTGCTCAAAACTATTAAAAAGATACTTTCTAGATTGCAGTGCGATTTAGAAAAACAATTTAAAAAATCTATGTACTTTTCACTATAATTGAGTAATTAATATGTAGTGGCACCGAGTTGCCGTGTCGGGCCATACCGCTGTTAAACCCGCGATAGTTTGTGTGGTATGTTTAAAGTCTAAAAAAATGTATGTAAAATATTGTTTTCTGAATAATAATAAAAAATTAAAAAAACTGGATGTTTTGTCAAGTCGTCAAAAGTAATAAAGTAGATGTGGGTCGACAGTTCAATACAATCTGATGTTAAATTATGTATGAACTTGTATGATTTTGGTCATGACTGCTAAGATTTAGGAGGACGGCTACTAGTGATCTATGGAAGAAAATGACATCCTACAACAATCTCAAATAAGTTGTAACAAGGGCAAAACAAATTAATGATGATTTTCATCAACCTATCGTAACAGCCCGCATTAGACATTTATAGCTTATAGAGAATTAGTTGCCTAGCTTCTGTTATTGTGGCGCACATTTTTAAATTTGTTGCAACTATAGTTTTTTACTTTATTTCACAAAAACATTACCTGCTTGAGTAAGACAACAGATTAAGAGACTTATTCCCGTTTTCACCGACATCCCCTAACTTTAGGGATCCCGTAAGCATGGCTAAGGGACTGTTAGAAGGTGGTTTCTGTTCTGAGTCAGTTAAACGTTAACGTTTAAATGACTCCTTACTGTTGGTAAAGCCCACCTGGGGCTTAAAACCGCCACATTAGCAATTCCTCTAAAAGCAATTCATTTCCTGAATTCCCAGCTGTCATTAGCAATTCCTCTAATTTGACACAAAAGCAATTCATAATTTGTGGACCATTTTGCGAATCTCCACAGAAAACTGTCAAACAGATGAGTTATTTCGTAATATAAATTGGACGCAGATTATGTTATGAATTGTCAGTTTGTGACATTTTACGATGATTCAATATATTTTCCTATTATGATTCTGCCGAAGTGACCGTTTTAAGCCCCCTGATACGGGCATTGGACTTCTATTCACTTTCTGAATACGGAGGTTAGACTAATATCTATCAACGGTTAATAACAACCATCTTTTTAAACGTGTAATGGTCACACGTTCACAATCGATCGACAGTAAAATTCCGAAAATAGTCACCCAACGTAACGGGTCGGTCATTTGCTACAAAAGCGTAGTTGACGTAGCTGTGACGTCATATCGCCTGTTACGTCGTAGCATGCTGCAGGTATGTTAACATTAGCGAGTCATTTCGCAATCGACCACAAGTAGCTTAGACATCAAACACGGGTTATTCCACTAATCCCCGTTGACAATCCCCATGAATGGTGATTTGAGGAAAAGAGTTACAAAAGTCTTTCGTGAGACCTTGCTTAAATAAACGCTGATATTGACAATTTTTTAAGAGTTGTCACACTCATTGGCAATGTTTGCAATAGCTTAACAACTCTTTTTAAAGATAACATTGATCTCGTAGATACCGGATCTTTAAACCACTAAACTTCTGCTTCGCATAAGTCTAGAATTTTCCCAATGCTGGGACACAAGCGTCCTCTCTGTGAGAGGGACCAATTCTGCTTACCTCACTTTAAAATAAAAACCTATATAAGTTAAACTCTTTATCAAAACAATTCCAACAGTATCAAAATTCTAAATATTATAACATTTTACACAAAGTACGAGCTATTTCAGGTTGCATGACGTGATTTCATAAAAAAAGCCGCCATTATAACCGCTTGTGTTTGAAACTTGTATTTTTAGCTGAAAGAATTAGTTTTAGGGCTATTACGCATGTTATTATTTTGTGATGTATTGATTTTTTGTGTGATAATGTGTAAAAAGAGAATTCATGGGCGAAGACAAAGCTGCGATTGTGTTAAATTAGAAGTGAATAAAAATCTTTAGTTAATTTTATTATTTAAACTAGCTGATGCCCGCGACTTCGCCCGCGTGGCTGTCGCTTATTATATACTAAGACCTTACTCGAGAACCACTCAATCCATTGGTGAAAACAGCATGAAAATCGGTGCAGTATATTTTGAGTTTATCGCGTACAGGATGACAGACAGAGGCGGCGGAGGACTTTGTTTTATAATATGTAAGGATATATAGAGACCTAGTTTTACCAAAATTTTATTACATTAAGTATACTTATATTACGAGTAATTGTCTTTTTACTAAAACCTCTTTTCCCAATCATGCTTAGTGCTTTAAACGGAGGAATGCAACTGAGATCTTTACTTTTTCAGATTAACGTCGAATTTCACCAATGAAACGGAACGCGATCCGCACATAAACTACGTTTAAGGGCTGTCAGTGTCATTATTTTCTATGGAATATTGACACTGACAGCTCTTGAACTCAGTTTAGATGTGCAAAGCATCGTTATACAGCAGATTCTAGCATCAGGTGGAATGACAACTCATTCTAAGTTCACTTCACTTATGTTACCACGGTGAAGTTTACTCGTATATAGAATGTACCGGCGTTTGTCAAAATTGTCTAAGTTAGTTTCGTGTGTTTCAAAACATTATAAACTATTCACTAATATCAAAAACAAAACTCCGACAGAAAAATCGCAAAGTCGTAGACTCGTCCCAAGCCTTACGCCTCACAGCGAAGGGTGTTTACGAGTACATCAAGCATAATGGCTGACCTGCACTCAAGATTCAGATAAGTTAACGTTTAAGTTAACTCACTTCTGTAGGATCAAATTAAAAGCTCAAATTGATATTTTGGAGAAAATAAGTGGATTGAAACAAAGTAGCAAATGATGAATGAAGATTTGTAAATATTTTTACAAAATCTAAAGAAGACGAATGCTTGGTTTCGTCTACACTAATATTTTAAAGAGAAAAGATTAGAATTTTTGTTTGTAATGAATTCACTCAAAAACAAAAGGACTGATTTAAAAAAATATTTCACCAGTATCGCTGAACAACATCCTACTTCCTACTAATATTATAAATGTAAAAGTTTGTGTGTTTGTGTGTTTGGATGTTTGTTAATACTTACGCCAATAATTACGAACTTTCATACAAATTTTCATTCCTTATTTTATTTATTTAAGATCACAGTGAGACAACCATACAGAGTAACTTAACAAATAACTAATAAATAAATATCCTACTATCCTACTAATATTATATTATAAATGTAAAAGTTTGTGTGTTTGTGTGTTTGGATGTTTATTACTCAATCACGCAAAAACAGCTGAATGGATTTGGATGAAATTTGGCAAACAGGTTGTTTATAACCTGGATTAACACATAGAATACTTTTTATCGCAATATTCCCACGGGAACGAGACTTACGCGGGTGAAACCGTGGGGCGCAGCTAATAGGATATAATTTATAAAGATACGATGTGGGCGAAGCCGCTGACGGAAGCTAGTATAAAATATTGCTAGATTTGAAAACGACGGCTATGAAAATTCTTGTGCCGTTTTACGGCAAAACTATTATTTGGGACGTTACCGCAGTCTGAGTTTCTAGATTAGAAAATCATTCACCCGTTTTATTTGTTATATGTTATGACAAGTCAAAGTCAAAGTCAAATAATTTATTACAATTAGGCACATTAAAGGCACTTTTGAACGTCAAAAACAAAGAATAGAACTGATTCTAGTTGCCCCTTCCAAAAGGTAGTTTTACAAGTAATTTGTGTTTCGACATTTGTCTTTTTCTGTTTCGTAATGTTAATTACTTTGCATACTATTGTATAGAATCATGTTCTTCTAACTGATCAGACAGCTGTGCTGCTGGGGTGGTGAAAGGCGGGCGTTTTAGGGGACTGCCTTACGTAATATTGACTGTACTGACTCTCTGCCCAGTTTGAATAAATGACTTTTAATTTTGATTTTAATCTCCTGTGGGTAAAATACAACAAAATCGATCTTATCTATACATACTTATACAATAATTATGTACATACATACTACATACATACATACATATACATACAAATAAATAAAATTGAAGTCTCTGTTAATAATGAAATAATAACGGAATTTTACTAAATACATATGAAAATATAATTTAAATGATACTTGTAAGAAAAAAACTTTTTTTTACATTTTTGTCTGTATGTCTTTCTATTTGTTCCGGCAGATTTTCGAAATGGCTGGACCGATTTTGACGGGACTTTCACCGGTAGATAGCTGATGCTATAAGAAGTAACTAAGGCTACTTTTGTTTTAGAAAAAGAATTACAGTCCACGCGGACAAAGCCGAGGGCAGCAGATAGTTTTAATTAAGTCCTGAAAACGTACTTAACCAACAGACAGACACTTTCGTGGTTATCATATTTAGTAGTAGTAATATAAGATTCCAGAAACGAGACCAATTCATAAAGATCACATTCAATGCAGGACACATCGGGAATAGAACCTTGGATCGCTGGCAAGGTGCCAAATTGCAGCCGCTACCAATACGACACGATTCTGGGGTATATACCGTCCTCACTTGATTCTGAATTGAGCAATCGAGTCTGTGTCATCGATACGAAATTACAGTTTTTTTCTATTTATTATTATGGTTTATGAATTCAATACCAGACTTACCAAGTGGTATCGTGTTACCCAGTAACTGGATTGTGGAGGTCAGATAGGCAGTCGCTCCTTGTAAAATACTGGTATTCAGCTGCATCAGGTTAGACTGGAAGCTGATCCCAACATTGTTGGGAAAAGGCTAGGCAGATGATGATTATAGTTTATGAATTCACTGTTGACATTTTTTTTTAAGTGGAAATAATTTCTTTAGGCGCGTATGCGCACTGTTTAGCCCTTTTTGGGAAAATCATGAGTTCGCGTCACTGACATTGCCGACATGTTAATATATGTTTAAAGTACAATTAAGTATCTGTAACTATGAGTATGGCGTGTTGCGCTTGGCTAGCAGTGAAAGCATTATATATTTTAATTAATATCTTATAATGGCATGGCCAGCCTTTTGGGCACTTTTTCCATTGACAGCGATGCGGACGAATTTTTTGATGCTTATGGGCAGGCGCCTGTCTTCATCAGAATCGGTCATGTTTTCAATAAGTGGTAATTTGGGTAGGAACCAACAAAGAACCACCCGAGTCAAAATCCAAAGTTATTAAATCACACAAAATATCTTCCTTACAGAATTTCACTAAAATATGTTCACTAGTGTAATTAGGAAATCACATAATCAATCGGTTTTAATTATTCTTGGAATCAAAAAGGGACAAGATTAGTCGGAACAAAAGCGATTCGTCGGATACGTGGTGCGCTCACCGTTGACGTTCAAAAAACCAACGTTCAACATGGCCGCGCTGACCATCGCCTCAACGCTCCGCCAGACTGACAGTTGTCAAATCTCGTTCCGACGTATATCTTAAAGATGGCGCTAGCAATGCGCCGTCATGCTCAACAAGCTCCTCCCCTTTATTTTTTCATTTAAATTTTATTATATAATTGTTCATACTATAAATATTAATTTTTAAGTCTGTTAGAGTATATATTAGAATTAGCGAGTGTGTAAATAAATATATATTTTATAATTAATCATTTTAATTTATAAAATATTCTTTTTAAATATATTACAATTCATTGTTTATTAAATTGATATATTTCATTTCATATAACTGTCAAAGAATGATGTGACAGTTGTGATTTGATTATACGGATAATTTAAGTTGGGTGTCAATTTGTTATACCCCGGACTTTTTACGGGGTGTTTTGGAAAGCCATTTGAGAGAGTCTTCGAAAAATCCTTCTGTAAACGCCCTGTATTATGTAGTATATTTTACTTATGGTGTTTTAGTCTACCATGTTTTTCTTCAGGCACTATTGTTCATAAGTAAAACTATTAAAACAATAGTTTTACTCAAGAATAACGCCATAAACACCTGTGGTCTACAAAAACCTCACAAGTACCAAAAATTTGCCAAACTTAATAGGACTTGAGTAGGAAAACTTAAAACATAAGTTTATTCCAAGTTTTTTTAACCTTAAGCCTCATTTACGGAGACGCGGGGCGTTGCGCGGCGCGTGCAGCGTGGCGTTTGGTGGCGCGTCGGACATTTTTTCTATTTACGGAGTAGCGCGCGGCGGCGCGTGAAGCGGCACTTATCATCGCACGCGTAAACTCAAACATATGGCAATATACGATGTTGTTCATAGAGATGCGAGGCGGGAAGAGTGGTGGTACCCGCCGCTGCATCCGCTGCGAAACGTCAAGGGTGTAGTGAAGCACGCGGCGGGAAACGCTGCGGCGCACGCGGGGTACTCAAGTCTGTTTTAGCCGAAGTTATTAATTTTTAACATAGAATTTTCTTCTAAATAAAAGTCGATCATATCGTACTCCATTGCGACGGTGACTACGTCTGCGTTGTGCGATTTCCAAATAAGACTGGCAGAAGGTTCCGCTGCGGGCACCGCTGCGTGCGCCGCCGCGTTTGACGCGGCGGTGACATCCGCGGGCCCCGCCGCAAAAAACGCTCCATTTCAAGCAAACGCGTATAAAAACGCTTCTCCCTAAACGCACTCATACAACGACATATTATGTTTGAATTCAGTGCGAGCCGCGCCGCCCAATGCCACGCTCGACGGCCCGCGTCTCCGTAAACAACGCCTAATCTTGATTCTCTACACATAACATCACGCCTGTATTTCCCGAAGGATTGGAGGTGTGCAGAGGTGTCACCTATAACCTATACACCCGCATTGCACCAGTTATATTTATGTCCCATGTATTATGGGGCGAGCCTAATGCCATCAACCTGCTGACTGACAATGGCTGCTATTGAGAAATTTCTGATGGAAGAACCCAATAACTCTTTTGCCGGCTCAGAAATCGAACCCAGGACCTCATGCTCTACGGTGGAGGTATGCCCTGCTTGGGCGGAGCACCACCGTGTCCTCGTGGAGGTGATTGGCGGCAATGACCTCTCGCGTCCGGCCCTGGTCCAGGCCATGGTACGGAGCGAGAGGGCATGGGAAGCCGTCACCTCCTTCTGCGAAGCAGTAATGCTCGCGAAGGAGGAGGCGGAACGCGTGAGGTTGAGGCAAAGTTTGCGCCCTCACGCCGCTAACCGCCGCCGCTGGAGACGCCCTGGGCGTCGGGAATCCCAGACGGATTCCCAGCCACCAAAGGCGCGGGCTTGCGGACGGCGAGCAACGGGTAGCTCGCCGTCCGATAAGGACCAGGCCCGGGTCGATGGCACGTCGTGTTACACGCGCGCCTCAAAGAGATGTCAGCACAATTGACGGGGTCCGATAGGACCGATGCCTGAGGGATACCGGGACCTTGGCAACAGGCAACTGAAGGAACACGGGTGGGTTTTAGTCAGTAAAAGTCTGACACGCCCTCCCGCTTCGCCCAGAGCGGGAGAAGTAATTGGATGATTTTCCAACATAAAAAAAAAAGGTCCTCAAGCTCAGTAGCAGCGCTTGCAACCACTATGCCTTCGAGGGGGCCAAATGATTCTCTAGTGAGGTGAAAAGAGATTTAGAGATTCTTTTTAGTATTCTTTTTCTTTAGAAAATGTTACCGTGAGCTTACCCATGAGCTCACGGAAACATTGATTTATTTATTTTTAAACCTTAACTTACCTACTTTAAAATTAAAATGTTTTTCATTTTGTGTTTATTTCTGACTAAAATCACCTTTTACAAAAATGATAATGAACATAAATACAAGTACTATACCAGTATCACAAGAAATATAATTTGTGTGGGACACGTAAACTCCGTAAAATCATTTACGTATCTATCTAAAACTAACTGAACATTAAAAATGATGTACATTAAAAACTACGTGCTTAAAAAATAATTCAAACCAATTAAAAATATTTCACTCGGAACTCTTAATTATCTATACTAGTTATTTACAAAACATTTATGAGATCAACATTAAATTATAATTTATATTATATATCTACAAATTACTTTCAAAATTACTAATACCAACAGTAGTATCACTATCTAACAGATGACACTCCTCAAACTCACTACGTTTCTCATCAACCTTCTCAAAATTATTCTTACAAAGAAAATCTCCATCACAAACAAAATCATTTCTCCCATCTTCCATAATAGAATCTTCAAAACTCTGTTCTCTATACCTTTTCTCATTCTCATTTTGATAATTATTCTGATACCTTTGTATTCCAAAATCTGGTGATATTGTCTGCCCATCATTAACTCCAGTTTTGCCTAGAATATCATCAGTTTCTATAGCTTGAACGGTTTGTATTTCATTGAAATTTACTCTACTTTCATTTTTGACTTCGTATTTTAATTCCATATCAACATTGTCTCTGGTTTCTATTAGAGGCTTTAGATTCATCAAGTTGAAGTTCGGTATCATTCTAGTGTCCCAGTTTGTCTGCTCTGTGGTCTCCAGGTCTAAGTGTACGTCTTCGCCTATCTTCTTGAAGCTTCCTAGGTTGTATTGCAGAGGTATGGAAAATGATGGGAGGTCGACCTGTGGGTTCTGTCTCGTTGGTAGTGCTGAAATGTGGATGGCTGGTGGTGATGACTTCGATTTAGTTGCATATACTTGGGTTTGAGTGTCGCTTAAGTTTATCATTTGTGTTGATGACACTGTCAAGGAAAAGTTTTAATTTATTAGTAAAAATAACTGTTATAACAATTTTAATGTTATAAAAACCACAAAAATTCACAACAAAGCAACTTAAACATAATTTACGATGGAAGCAACAAGTCAGAAATATTTTATTTTCATGAAACTTTTTCACTTTATTGAAACAGATTTTTTGGTTCAACGCCAAAGACTAATAAAACCATTATAAACCACAAAGCTACTTAATTTTACAAATAAACTTTCGTAAAGGGATGCGTAATATTTTTATCTGTTTTTCTCTCTCTCAATCAACACTTAACATAAACATAACATCACGCCTGTAACACCGAAAGGTTAGGCAGAGGTGTAAATATTGCACACCCACATATCACCAGATATGTTTAAGTTAAGTCCCATGTAATAGGGGGCGAGCCTATTGTCATCAACCGGGAACAAATCCAGAACGCTGTTGAGTTTAATGGAAAAAGTCAATAACACTTTACCCGACCTGGGAATTGAACCCAGGGCCTCATGCCCAGCAGTAGCCCTTGCAACCACTAGACCAGTTAAAACATGTTTTATATTAATAATAATAATTTAGCCTGTGTTGTTTCACTGCAGGGCTAAGGCCTCCCTTCTCTTTTCCTCCAACTGAATCCTGAGTCAATTGATATAGGCATCAAGCTCATCCCGCCATCTAAGTCTGGGTCTGCTGCGATGTTGTTGTACAATTTATAATTGCCATTTAAGGCCCTACCCTACCTCAAATAGCTTAGCATGATGCTCAGCTATGCCGAAAATACTGCAGCATTAATTTTGAAATAAATATATCTTAAAGTTGAGGATTGATGCTAGGTCCTATGTTTGACGAAAACACGATTACATAAAATTTTCTCTATAGAAAAAAAATCCAAAGTTACCTCTAAACCGCTGGTATTAAAAAAATACTTCAAATTAGATCATGAAACTTTGCGTAATAACTAAACTAACTATAAAGCAGGTCTTATGATTTTTTTATTTTCAATTATCATTATTTTCACCGTAAAAAGCAACTACCTAAACTATTCAAGGCTTGGAGCCGCCAGCACCCCCCTCCGTCTCGCTCTCACTCAGGCTGCGAGCACTATGGTGCGAGCGAGATAAAATTTGAGGTTGGGTACGCCCTTAGAATAGAATACTCTTTATTATGTACACCATAAAAAATACAGATATAAATGTAGAAATTTAACATAGGGTGACACAATGGGCGGTCTTATCGCTAAAAGCGATCTTTTACAGACAACCTTTAAACGCCCTTAATTAATATTGTTCAGTTAACTTACCTGGAATAGTGATAAAATCCCTCATCTCCAGTGCGAGAGCTGCAGGAGATCTCTCATCAGGAGATCTTGGGCCCCTCGGGGCACTAGGGTATCCTTCACAGCCAGCTTTCTGCTGTTTGCGCCATTTTGCACGACGATTTTGAAACCAGACCTGAGAACAAGGGAGATGTTTTCCAAGTGACTGAATCGTACAGTGAGGAATATCGAGGGCATGAGAGGGAATGTGGAATATGATAATATGATGGCGGAGATTATTATTACAGACGTTTCATGTAAAATTCGGATTTTCTGGTTCATCGCCGCGTTTGGGCAGGTAGGTTTATTTATTCGAAAATTCATACATACTAGAAAAAAACCCTAATTTCATTAGATTTAGCTGGGAATAGATCAAGTTTTTAAAGCTTCCTCTGTACTACTGTTTCGCTGTGCCCGACAAGGTCCATATTTAAAACCACCTAAGTAGTTCTACAATGTGTAATGCAATAAATGTTTCTGTATTGAGTTCTAGGTTGCGACCCACAACTCACAGCTCTTTTGTCCACTTTTTGTTTCGGTTATGATCACTTTTTTAAATACCCGCATGATATTATATTCTAGCTTCCACCAGCGGCTTCGCCCGCGTATTGTCTTTATAAATTATAGCCTATTTTACTCTATGAATATACAGGGCGTCCCACGGATATGCCACATGGAGGGAAAGTACCTTGAATATTGTAGATGGAACATTCTACTGAAAGAAGACATTATTTGAATTTAAAAAATATTTAAATAATTACATGATTGAACCGGGAATCGAACCCGTTACCTGAGAAAAATAATCACCCTGTAGCTTTATCATACCGATCGAAAGGCTTCATCATAAGGATTATTTTTTGCTGAATAACATAGTGTCACAAATAAAAGGTAGACCATGAATTTGCCTCCGAAAAGTGACCGCCATTGATTATGGGGGTCACTTTTCGGGAGCAAAGGCTAAGCAGATGATCATGAGTCTAGCCTTTTCCCAACTATGTTGACGTCAGCTCCCATTCTAAGCAGATGCAGCTGAATACCAGTATTTTACATGGAGCGACTGCTTATCTGACCTCCACAACTCAGTAACTGGGTAATACGATACCCCTTGGTAAGACTGGTTGTCAGACTTTCTTCTGGTTTTCTAAGATACAAGAGCAATAAATTACCTGTACTCTAGCTTCAGTGAGATCTATCCTCATAGCTAATTCTTCTCTAAAGAACACGTCGGGGTAGTGAGTCTTGTGGAAAGCCGCCTCAAGTTGTTCTAGTTGGACATTAGAAAATGTAGTTCTGAAACAAACACGAGATTATGTTAATGTTTCTAGTAGGAATCTTATTGTCTACTGGTTACAGGCTAATTCTTAATGTAGTTTTTTAGTTCTACTGTGAGATTTGTTAGCATTTTTTGTCGGTTGTTTTTTTCTGTAAAAAGTTTTGTTTTTTCACGTTTCAGCTGTGGTAGGTACCACATAAATTCAAATACCATTACTACACACTAAAAAAAATCTGCTGTTCCATACTAAAGTTTAATACCTACTGTATGGAACAGCTGTTTTTTTTTTCAAGAATTCAAAGTTTGTAGATATTCAGTTCGATGGTCTAAACCACCTCCTAAGCCCAAATAAAAAACCAAGACAGTGCTGTCAACAGTGATGTGAGGCCGGTTTCGTAAACATGTGTACACTTAGTGTGGTGTAGTTTCATTGTAGTTTGATTGCAAATGGTTATAAATGTGTGCGTGTGTTTATGCACAGAGCGGAGGTGTAGTTTTGACATGCTTCACCGTATTGTTCGCAGCGCTCTGGGTCTGAGAGCACCTCTTAAAGTTTTTAAAGTTATTTTTTTTATACCAGGAATGCAAATATTGCTCATTTACAAAGCTTGCGCTCGTAAATTACCTGCATATTGTAGATTCAAGCAATAATGCTGATCTTCACCAATAAATCGTGCTCACACTGGGATGCGGTGGACCAAGCTTTAAATTAATATTACAGCGGGTACTTAACACCGTATCTGATGTTTGTTTACAATGTAAGTCTTGAATACAAGAGTTCATGTTTGTTCCGTGAGGACTAAAGGGATCGCTACAGCCTTTGTGATGGTTAATTGATTCAGGCGTGACTTTGCGTAAATCCATTATAAAATACAATAGACATCGATATATTTACTAACCTATTCCGCTTAACTATTCTTCCAGAGTCACAAATACCCTGTTAGAAATCGATACGTGTTTCACCTCTCAACGAGGCATCCTCAGGATGACGATCGACCAGTCGCAAACCGGAACACGACGTGTTGCCACACCGCTGGACGCAGAGAGAGGTAGAGAGAGTGTGGTTTTGTTTACTTAAAATTCCTAGGCTAGGATTTTTTTTTTTCGAAATTTGCAATTACCTGTATCGTCTCTGTTTCCGTTTTGGTATATCTCCTTTGGCATCTGCAAAACGAAAAATTTCTAGTACAACGCTTTCACGGCAAACAATAACGGAGTAGATACTGTTAAAGTAAAAAGATGGCGGCCTGACCAGGCCCGCTTCCTGCACAGTTCTAGTGGTAACTAAATCAGTACAGGAAGCGGATAGTGGAAAAACCACAAACGTAATTGATGCGTGCTAAATAGAGCAATTGAATTGTTTCCTCGGTTAGCCAGTCTATCATTCTATAACTAAAAGATTCCTCACTAGCTTTCGGAGAATATTCCTCATCATCTTCATACTGCTGATGTTCAGGAGTCTCCTCCGTGGGTTCCGCGTTCGGTGTGTATGTCTCACTGGGTTCCGTATCTGGACGCTCACATAACACTGAGCCGGGGCCAAGGCTGGAAAAGTGGGTTAAAGTTGCTTAGTTAACTACTAGTTGAGTTAGTTAAAGCGTGAATCGATTTATCTTCATTCATTATAAATTTACAGAACACTGCGCGATAGGACAGTGCTTGGCACACAAGACACTGCTTTACATCGCGGATCTCTGTGGGATAAGGGTGAATTGCACTGGTTTCACCGGTAGAAGCCCATCCGCGCGGACAGACGCTTTCACCGTCTCTCCGCGCGGCGCCGGCGCACCGCCACAAAATCCGCTTCGTCATGTGAAAACCGCCATATTTACTTCAAGTAAAAACAATACCAAGAAGGCATTCCAACAATAACAACGACTTTTTATAATGTACTTATGACACACAGAAGTTTCTATACTCATACAGATTACTTGTTTAGTCTAGAAAGTTTTCAGAAAAAATATATTCCTCTAGTAAACATTTGGGACAGGCCTAGTGTTCTTTGCTAGTAAAAGCTAAGGGCATAGAAAACCGAAAGTTCAAGACACGTAACGATACAATACCGTGCAAGCTTCAAGTCAAGGGCGAAAGAGACATGAGGTGAAATAAGTCAGAACGTACCGTATATTAAGCCAAATAGCCGAGAAGTATACGCAAATTGATAAATGATTTTCATGAAAAAGTGACTGTTTAAAGACCAAATATTCAACATTTTATAAATTAAAGCGTCATTTAATTTGAGTATTGCCTACTGGCCGGTTAGAAGAGAAACCTTGCATTTAGCGGTAGGTTTTTACACCACCCTGTATATCAACGAATTACTGTTAAGTCTAACTGACCTTATTAGTGATTTTCGTCAGAAAGGTCAACTGCTTAGTACTCGCAACCAGCATGCGTGTATGAACAGGTGCATGAACGTAAACGATGCAAAAGGAGTATGTATATAAGGATCATAGCACGTGGCGTTCTGTAGTTTCTGCCTACCCCCATGGGAAGAAGTCGTGTGATCATGTATGTTTTGAATTTTTTTGCCCAACTCACTGTTTGCAAACTTAAACAGGCAGCCCTCGAAACAACTAACCATATTTATTTATTTTGGAATAGAACCCGCGACGCGTATTGCAGCAGCCAATCGCTCAGCCACTGCACCAAAATAACTGTAAAATAAATAAATCTAACGAACATCAAAATTGTATAATAATTCTTAGAACTTACCTATTGAATAGATTCGGTATATTGTAGCAGAAGCTGGTGGTGGGTGACACGTCATCATTCAAAATGGCTGCGGAGTCGAATCCGCTAGCGCCTGCGCCACTCTCGCGGCCGTCCAATGATTCCTCCATCTTGTGTTTGCGTGGAAAATAACGTAGGTAAATATTACGTTTGATAAACTTTTGGCCAGTTTCTATAATACCGAGAAAAGGGATCAATATGGTAAACTCCCAGCTGTCGCTTGCGCATACATAACCCTCAGTGCTATGTACCCTAAGAAAGAAATGTTTGGGGCTGTGGTGTAGTGGTGGTCAAAAGCAAGGCGATGGTGCATTTCATTTTCCCTTTCATTACGAAGAGTATAATATACGTTCTCCCAGGTGTTGTTCCTACTGCCTAGCCTAGACCGACTTATTATTATTACGTACCTAATTGACTAGATATGTGGCGGCATCTACATCACCACATGCGAACTACGCATCAAATACGTGACGTCACACAAAATCCTGCATCGCGCAATTAGAGTTTACCGCGCCATCGAGATATTTATAAGATCCCGACATCAATCGTTGGGCAGTTGCCCGCCAGACACAACACCCGTCTGGTCGGAGGATCCTCCCTTTTCTATAGAGGATGGTTGAAATTAATACCTTGTTCCTCATACCTCTAAAGATGTATTAAGTAGGTATACACAATTTTACGCTCCCAAATGCTAAAGCTGTTCTCCCATTAAAAACATGGAATTTTACTATCTCAATAATGCATCCGCCCAGGAACTCCGTGTAGATAAATATTTAGCCCAGAATGTTTCTTCAGAATAATACTAAAAGCCTAAAGATGAAGGTGCATGCTATATAGAATTCCCTTTGTTAAGGTGCTACCAAACAAAGCTAGTTGGCTTAGGGCGAGTTCATCTAATTTGTATAATTATGATGAGCTTGTGTGCAAATATGAGCTGAGCTTTAAAATGAGTCGACACGCGACGTGAGAAAATTTTTAGGATCCTACTAAATTTTCTTTATAAATTGTCTTGTCCAACCATAATTCGCCAGATGAGTCAACTCAAATGAAATATATTCTAGTTTATTGTTTATTTGTATAGTTACTTTTAACTAAGAGAGTTGTATATATATAAATAGTTAGTCTGTACATAATATTGATTGAAGTTAATAAAATAAATCTATTAAACTTAAATGTAGGTACTCCTAATCTGAGTTTCCTCTTATTAAGTTTGAGCAAGAATTTTGCTAGCCTGGTTGGACACAAATCCAAACTCCGGCCTGTTACTGAGAAGTTTCTGATGGTAAAACCCTTTGCGAACCTGGGGATCGCACCTAGGACGAAGGATGTTTAGCCAAATAGGTACACCAACAAGATCGATTTTCATTATGTAAATAAATAGAAATCATAGGTACCTACCAGTTTAAATACTATTGTTATTAGCTACTTAGGTAGACATGGCGTAGTCCTTATGCACTGATCAAAAGTGTGCATGTCAATCAGTATAAGCATCCAATCCAATTTACAGCGAGTACCTATTCAAAGAAAATCATATTATCGAATTAATAACCCGGGGTTGGAGTAACACAATACTCCAGCGAGGTGGTTGACCCGCCCCTAGCCGTCGCCGAGTCACTTAAATTGAATTAAATGCCTATAATTTAGTTAAGTTTATTAAATTACCACTAAATGAGTATAATTTGTGTTGTATTCCTATTGACTTGTTGCAACGAGACGGCTTGTTCGCGTCGCGAGACACGCCATTATTCCGCCGAAAAGTTTAAAGTTTTGACAGGAAAATTGGCGGGAAGTGCGTTCGGAAATAGTTTTTTTTAAAGTGGTTTATGTGTTCATGTTTTTGACGAATATTAAAATTAAGTATTGATTGTTTTTTAACAAAAGTTTTATAGTAGTTACAAAGTTTTGAGTGCGTTCATTTAACAAGGTGTTGTCCTGAATAGAAAAAATCAAATCAATAATAATCAAACCAAGGAATAACTCCCGTGGAAAATCATGCCTATTTATGGGTCATACCTGTTTTGTGAAATGTAGTCGGAAAGGTATTACCTAGGTAAAGATTAATGCAATGGCTGTCAGAGGATGATTCTTCTTTCGAGAGACCTTCGGGAGAATTGGTGGCGAGACTAAAAGATTGCCCAGGACACTGACAGAGAGTTATGGAAAAACATTGAATAGACTTTCCGCTGCAACTGGACATAATCGATGGGTCCTACGTATAAGGGCCAATGCAACATTTTGAGCATTTTCACTTTTTTGTATTAAATGCTTCCTTTTACTTTAGTTGATAAGGTGCACTAAAAAAAAATACACATTTATAGGTGAAAATACTATTTTTTGCTACAGTAAAAGGGCCTATATGGCACAATTTTAAACGTATAAAGGCCAAACGGTTATTCGAGACTTGTACGCGGGGAGATTCCGCGTCTTTGTTTACTGCAACGGCTAATCGGTTAGTTGAGCACTTCTACGTCACACGGAACGATGTCGCGCTGTGAAATAACCAATTATTTTAGTGAATAATATATGTTATTAGATGTAACTAAGTGAAACATGACATCCAAATATCATTCACCAACCCAAAAAGGATCAATGTTATGTCTGCCATTCTTATAAACACAGTCCCATAACGCCGGAAGTAAAAGAAAACTTTGAAAATCACGTAAACTATAAAAAATTGTCTAGATCTTTAAAACAGAACGATAAACATGACTCACAAAATAATCCTAAAATATTTTGTGCTACCTTTGATTTACAAAAAGTGTTGCTGGATCCTAGTGGTGAAAATAGTTTATTTTATTATTGTAAGCGATTGAAAGTTCATAATTTATGCGTGTTTGATGTTGGAAATTTGGTTGGTACCTGCTACTTGTGGAATGAAACAAATAGCTCAAACTTAAGAATAAAAAAGGCTGTGATGACTTTAGATATTGGTCAGATAATTGTACTAGCCAAAATAAAAATAGGATAATGTTTAGTATGTACCTTTATGCAGCTAAACAGTTTTGTATTAATATTAAACATACTTTCCTTAAAAAAGGCCACACACAAAACGAGGGTGTGATTCCATACATGCCACAATTGATAAAGCTTCTAGACATAATAATATTTATACACCGTCTTGAGTGGAGTTTATTAATTAGATGGGCTAAAGTAAAAGGAGCTCCTTATAATATTATAGATGTATCTCAAAATATAGTTTTCGACTTCAAAAAGATGCAAGCGAGTGCTTGTTTTAACTGGACTAAAAATTCAGAGGGACAAAAAGTGCCTTGATCTACAATCAAACAAGTTCGTGTCAGTAAACATGAACCATACGCATACATGCTGTTTTATAATTTAGATCTATCTGAATATGCTTTCGAAAACCACATTAACATTTCTGATCTTTTTGTTAGAACAAGAAGACAAATGGCTAATAAATCTACGGAAATACTCTTAAAACTATGTCACAATCAGTTGTTACCAATACATCCATCCAAAAAAAAAGATTTAATTGTTTTATGTCGCAAAAATATTATTCCACCAGTTTATCATGAGTATTACGAAAATTTGGTAGCATCTAATGACAATTCAATGATAGTACTAGTGATAATGATGATAAAGTTTTGTTTTGTTTTTAGAAATGTTTATTTTTTTTGTGTTTTGTTAATTTTTATTTTATTAATTTTTCTCTTAGACCATATTCTAAGAATCTTTAATTATGTTTAGTAAGTTTTGATTTTATAAAAAAAGTATAATTTTTTATTACTTTAAACTTTAATTACTAACCTAGGTTGAGGTTGAGGTTTTTAACATTAAATATTGATTATTTAACTGCTTTTCCATTACAGAAACTTCAATAATTCATTAGAAAACAAATAAAGAAGTCAAATTGTTTTATAATTGTTTTTATTTTTGTGATCTAACTGACGTTTGAGAATATTACGTCACCAAGTCAGATAACGTATAAGTGTCAATGTGAATTATGTCATAAAATAATGATATTATTATTGTTTGTGTAAGTTATTTATTTATTTTAAATATTGTCTATAAATAACGGATTATTCAAAAATATTAAAATACGCGTTTTTTCCAAAATTTGCTTATGCCAAGTAAATCGTCTAAAGTGACACTTTGGCCTTTTTACTAGTTTTTTTAAGTATAATTAAATTTAAAAAAATGACGTATATAGGCATATCTACATTAATTAAAAAACTAATACATGTAAAAATAAATCGGTGTAATTAGAATAACGGACATACTTTTCATAGTAACTATGCAAAGTTTCACAAACATCAGTTGAAGCATCTAAAAAATATATCAAATTGAAACTTTGAAAGCCTCTATTGAAAAGTTGTCAATTTGCACATTGGCCCTTATACATAGGACCCATCGAATTATAAGTCTCCTCCCCTAGTTATTGGGATTACTAACAAAATGGATAAATGAAATAAAAAAGAATATAGGTACATAACTACGTGGTTCATCAACACGAAAATGGCGATTTTGCATAGTTTCGGAGGATTTATCTGAATTTCAGTATTTGTGAAAAAAAAAACATAAAATTACAATTCCACCTCTAATAATATTCTTCATTAGGTATGTTAATTCAATATTTGGTACATGCTGGTTAAACAGATAAACATAAATTATGCACATAATTAGAATCCGTTGGCAATCATAACATTATTTATTTATACAAAATAAAATAATTTTCATGTGGATTATCAACCATCACTGCAGGGGCCCTAGTCTACTAATTTACAAACGTGTCAGTGGTCTCGCAATGATGAGTTTTTGACAGATTTTGTATGGCATGTCTGTCAAAAACTGATCATTGTGAGACCACTGACACGTTTGTAAATTAGTAGATTTGGTCCCCTGTTCTAATGGGAGTAAACAAGGCCACATTTTAATGTCTACATAAATTCATCTTAAAAATTCTGACCCATCACGAAAAATAAAACACAAAAAAAATATAAAACTTACCTTCAAGAAAACTCTCCAGTTTTTATCGACACATTGAAATATGTTTTTTAATTGAATTTAGTGTGATAGTCGTTTGTCACTGAAGGCTGTAACTATTGTCACGTGGTCACTGGTACTGGACTGAACGACGGGGGAAGTGCTTAGCTGTATAGAACAGGGAAATCTGTAGAGCTGTCGAGTATCGATGTAAGAATTTTTGTTTATTTTTTTTTAAATAGTTGTTTTCTAGACCAGCTGGGTCTGTGTATTGAAAAATTTTACGACGACTGAGGCAGTTCTATACCTCTATTGACAAATCCGTGAAGAGTAGCTGGTTCATCGAGGTGTGGAAGTAATTACCGTACCTTAGACCTTTAAATACTTATACCTACTCCAAGCAGGATCTCTATGTGTTGGTATATTCTGGAACGGCACTATGTACCTATGTCTAGGATATTTTCTAAAGTAAGTAATATCTCTAAAGGTATGGACAATGTTCTACCTATTAGAATAACTAAAAAACATTATCAATTCTGGGTGTCATCATCTGCCTGCCTTTTCTCCAACTTTGTTAGGGTCGGCTTCCAGTCTAACCGGATGTAGCTGAATGAGTGTAGATTTAAATTAATGCTTAGGTATTAAACTTTTTACGTTTAAGTTGAAATGTCCACTCTATATCTTTTGTCCCACCTGCCTAGAAAACTCATGACGTTTACTATTACCGACATACGTATACCGCGGGTCGTAGGTTCGTTCTGGAGCTAAGCACGGCTTAGAGGGGCGAGCACCCACAAGTGCTGTTGTGTCGCTTCAGATCTATTGCGGCTTTACAGAGCTATACATTCCGATGCTCGAGCGAATGGGGGGAATTGATTTGTGTAAAAGAAGTGAGGTAATTTTGTCAACCTATCATACTTTCGAGAAACATTATTCCGAATTTTATACCTCGAAAACGGATGTTAGAAAATTCAAATCGCAGATATATTTTCATGCATATATTAATATATTTTCAGATATATTTTCTATTTTGGTATTCTGTAAATACACTTGATAGAAGTAGGTACCATTTGCTAAAAAAACTTTTCAGATTAACAGTGCCAATGTCGTTCTTCCGAAAACTTGAAAGAACAAACCAACGTTTGCTTTACAATTGCTACACAAGAATTTCGTTTTATATAATAATATATTAGATTTTTTCTTGATTTTAATTTTGAGACTAACTGAAAGGTATGCTCAAGGGGTATTGCGTTATAGCTTGTCCAAATGTCCCCCATTTTACGTACACACGCGGTAGTGCGGCGCATCATTTCAGACTCGACAAGCTATTATACCCAGTAACTGGGTTGTGGCGGTGGGATAGGCAGTCGCTTTATATAAAACTAGCTGATGCCCGCGGCTTCACGCGCGTGGATGTCGGTTATTATATACCAAAATCTTACTCGAGACCACTCTATCCATTGGTGAAAACAGCATGAAAATCGGTGCAGTAGATTTTGAATTTATCGCGTACAGGACGACAGGCAGACAGACGCGGCGGAGGGCTCTGTTTTATAATATGTAAGGGTATTGGTATTCAGCTGCATCCGGTTAGACTGAAGTCGACCCTAACATTGTTGGGCAAAGTGTAATTAAATAAAAAAAAAATGATTAAACGAGTGTCGTAAATATACGACTCTGGCGAAATGGACACGAAAATATTTGTCGGATAAATCTGACGTAAGCAGTTATAAGGTTAATATATTCGGGGCACAATGATATTAGTCCGCTTACTGTAGTTAGTAATGATAGTAGCTAATAGGGTAGGCGTTGCCTACAACCCCATCAGGCTGCCATCAGACGGACTGCATTTCAACTGCAAATTTTCAGTTTGAATGCAGTTACAATACATGCCGAGTATTGCAGTCATACTAAACTGCATTCAAACAGCAAAAATGCAGTCCGTATGATGGCAGCCATATATATTTTTTTGTGGTTTGAAATCATCTAATGACTTCTCCCGCTCTGGGCGGAGCGGAAGGGCATGTCAGGCTTTTACTGACTAAAACCCACCCGTGTTCCTTCAGTTGCCTGTTGCCAAGTGTCCCGGTATCCCTTTCGGACTTTCCCGCAAACCCTGGCAGGCATCGGTCCTAGCGAACCCCGCCAATTGTGCTAACATCTCTTTTAGGCGCGCGTGCCGCGTGGAACATAACGCTCCGTCGACCCCGACCTGGTCCTTATCGGGTGGCGAGCTACCCATTGCTCGTCGTCCGCAAGCACGCGCCTACGATGGCCGGGAATCCGCCTGGGATTCCCAACGCCCAGGGCATTTCCTGCGGCGGCGGTTAGGGGTATGAGGGCGCAAACTTTGCCTCTTCCTCATGCGTTCCGCCACCTCCTTCGCAACCATTACTACTTCGCAGAAGGAGGTGACGGCTTCCCATGCCCTCTCGCTCCGTACCATGGCCTGGACCAGGCCCAGACGCGTGAGGTCATCGCCGCCTATCGCCTCCACGAGGACACGGCGGTGCTCCACCCAAGCCATACCTCCGCCGTATGCTCCACCACAAAAATGCAGTCCGTCTGATGGCAGCCTAAGATCTATTTAGCTTTAACCAGTATCTAAGCAGTTTTTTGTAATGTTTCGAGTTTGATTCAAATAATAAGAATTTTCTAATATACAGAGCGAGTGTTGTGGGGGCTGTAATAAAGTAAAAGAAATAAAACAGCAAACTACTCATGAATGTTAATTCATATTTAATAAATAAATACATTCTCATCGTTTTATGTTTTAAATAAAACTATTATTAAGTGACTTAGTTGTAGCAACTCTCAACAACTTTAATATGATACAACATGTAGACGCAATTGCGTTATTGCTTAAAATCTACGGTTTTTTTTTTTAACAACTTTTAACTAAAGAATATATATTAGAAAGAACTCTTCAATATACATACATAGAAATAAGTTAGTAGGTGTATGTTACAGAACTGAAAACCACTTAAATCTATTACAACTTATTATAAGATTTGTGTAGTTTCATTCATAAATTATTATATTTTTAAAGTAATGTTTTACATAATCAGCAATTAATATTAAGTATAATATTTTGAATATAATAAAATACGTATCACTCAAAATATTTAGTAATTTATTCAAAAATAAATATCGTAAATATTACAAAAAAGTTTATTTTATGATAATTATGAATAAAACTACACTTGCCTTCTTAGAAATATATTCATATTGAGGCGAATAACTCGAAAATTATTTTAATTACAAACCATGTATGAAGATTGTTTAAAATTAACGTTCATTGAGATTGAACACAAGGATTATAACATCTTTGGCGTCAAGCGAAATCTACAGAAGCGATTCGAACATTTTATCTTTGCACACAAACGATACGTGGTGTATTTCTTATTTAAAATATTCGTTATACTTATGGCAATATTATGAAGACTAACTAATCAAACTGTAGAGTAAAATATACCTTGTTATAATTACGTAAGACAGATAATATAATTTGGTAGAATCTGCAAGATACGTATGGCATAAAAATCGAATAAAGTTGGCTTTTCTAAAACCTTAATAAAATGTAAAGAAAAAATTCAAGAATCTTTCAGCTTTTCAATAAGTATAGAGTTACAGAAATACACCACGTCACCATAAAACCATACCAAATCCCTATTAAAATAAAGACGCATCTCGCTTGAAATACGCTTACAAACATTACATTCGAGTCTCTTGACGAAACTTTTGGGATAATTATTTTAATTCAAAAAGATCGTTAATACAATACACATTAGGATCAAAATCCAACGTAGAAACGTTTTTACATCAATTCCTTTCAATTTGTCATGCATTACATTTATTTTTTTAAGAACTAGGAAAGATGCGTAGAACACTTTCTGGTACAGTCGTTCGCACAAGTTATCCGAAAATTTTAAATATTGAAAAGATTTATTCGAAGAAGCTGAGAATACAGGAGGCGTTTTGTACCAAAATGTTATGAATAAAAAAAAAGGTGTGCTCGACTGTACTTTTGTTATAATGACAAACAAACACAATAATTATGATGAATTTAGAGATTCAGAATCAAATATATTGGACAGCTTAATTCTGGTTATATAAGAATGTATTAAATTTAATATCGATATCACATTTTAAATATTTGCAAATACATTTTCTGTATAATTTGTAAGCGATATCGTTATTAATTTTAACCATACATGGACATTTTTTTAAGACTATTATATAAAGACAGGTCCGTTATATCCCATTTCCTCCGCTTATAACAAATCGTTTTATTTTCTCTATCTACCCTCGTATCAAATAGTAGAAACAACAAGCCTATATAACCGGTACAAAGTCAACAGTAGCTACATTAGATTAGTCAACATTTTGTAACCTGGCCAGCCTAGTTATAGAAAGAAATTCTAGCTAAATATATCTGGAATTTTAAGATCAATGTAATATGACCTCTAAGAGTACGACATATGGTTTAATTTCGGTTGTGTGTATAACATTTATAATGTAATATTCCAGATTTATTCAGCCTATGTCAAAGCCGGTTCAAAAGAATTGCAGCGTATGCTTTGAACGATCAAATAATAATAATAATCATAAGTAAAATTAGGAAAATTAATTGTTAGACAAATTGGCAGTGTTATAGCCATTTCATGCGACTGTCAAGTTTGTGATTCGATTAAGCGGATAATTTAAGTTGCTAGCCAATTGACTTAGCATTAATTTTCCTGACTTTACCTAAATAAATAATCCTAAACTTTTGGATACTTTAATTTTAAAAGTTCTAGAACCTTGCTTTTTTTAAATTTAAATCATTGTTTAGAAAATAAATGTGGATAAATCATTAATATTCCATTGCAAAAAACACGCTGCATTTCTAAAATCCATTTGAAAGAAACTTGCGCACACGCATATAAGGCCGACCATTCACATTACATTACACGCTTATCACTATTTAGTTATAAGTTACGGTAAAATCCAAGGAAAGTCGAATCGGTAACGTTAGGTAATACATTATACAATGTAAATCCACACATACAAAAAAAAAAACAGAAACAGCCTTTCGAATACAGAAAATCGTACATATTTTTGGAAGATATAGGTAATTCTTAATATTATATACTTTCTTTTTAATAGATTTTCATGGACACAATCGAAAAATGCACCAATTTCGAAGACTAGGCTTCTTCACGCCTGGAGACAAAGGTACTAGCCTATTTTAAAATTCCTCAAATCACCTAATCTAATAAAATTCATCAACAATAGTGAATAAATTCGTATTTTATTATAAATATATTTTTTAACTGTGATGTCTATGTAAGTTTTGCTCTTGTGCTGAAATTAATAATATTCTGTGTACTTTAAAATCTCTATTGCATTCGCTATTCCAAACGTATGTACAATTATTCTAAAGAAAATATCATGAATTCTAAGATAAAATTTTACTTTTTATTATTAAAGTAATCTTTATAATACTTTTCGGTTGGTAACATGCAATGAAGGTTATTTTTTAAACGTGAATCTAATAAGTGATATTGATTTGACGCAATTTAAAATTGAATAAATTGATTAAGTATAGTTTCTTTCAGTAAATCGTCCAGTAATTCCACATTTTACTCTATATAGATTTGAAACCACTGCACTATTCCCGAGCAATATTAAATATACTAGAAAGAAATATTTTAAATCTGACTAAATATTGCCAGTTACGAAAAATAGTTTGCAAACTTGCCAATTTATTAATTTCGTTGCAAGAATTTAATTTATGCTCCAAACTTGATTACGATCCTTTACAAGCCTAAATTATTTACAAATATATTCAATAATATATTAATTTTTAGAAAAAATCTTAATTAGCCACAGGAACAGTGAGTGTTTTTCTCCAACATTTAAGAAATATGCCTACATCCAAAATGTGGACCCAAATTATCTTCGATTCATACGAATAGCCTTTCATTTTCGTTATAAATACCTCTTTTATTACAAATGAGGCTTATTATCTTTCTGTATTACGTAATTCCTTGTTTTTCCTACTAATGGCTCTAAGAAAAGAAATGTCATTCATTTGTCTAATATGTTTGAAAAGCTACAGATAATTTTTATTTCTGAAGAAAAATATGCTAACTTTTACTGTACTTAGGCTACCAAAAACAAATGTAAGTAGCCATTATTATGAAGAATTTCTTCAAAGACATATTTTTTGTTTATTTCCATGTTTTTTCGTGTCCGTATCATAGTCAAATGTATCATTGTTATATTAGTAAATTCGAGTACCATATAAAAATTGGCACTTTGTATAATAAATACAAATTATCCAAAACCACCCAAATGCCTATCAACCGTAACCTACCCTGGTACAACCACAAGATACAAAATATCAAATGTAGCTAAAATGTGACATGTAGCCAATAATGTCACCTGTACTTTAGCTAACGCTACATGTGTCCTGATGAAGTGGTAAGGGCGAAAATTGTAGTCATTGATAGAGATTTTTACTGGTGTAAAAATTATAATGCTCAGAATGCCTTGTTTAGGCATTGATGTAAATAGTTCAATATTCACAAAGGAGTTTACGCTAAAATTATATAAGTATTATCTTCAGGGAAACTAGTGTCATTATAGTTACTGAAGATTATCATGAATTCATTACAAACTAGGACATTGTCCAATTTACCGGGTAAAATGTAACCCTCCTGTAATGCATAATATCATTTGTGAATATCATTACAATGTAAAATTATATCAGCAACTAATCAAACCAGTTTTTACGAATATTTCAATCCCGTACATAATAAAGAGTGCTTTGAAAATAAAGATGGCACTTAGAAATGAGGTACCCGACCATTTAAATAATCAACCTATTAAATTTGTAAAGAATTCGACAATCACCACTCAGAGCAAGCCTTTTTGCTCAAAATCCCATACAATTCAAAGAAAAACGATAATTTCCGAGCGCGTTCGTTAACGATCGGGTTGAATCCGACCAATCAGGATCTCGAATTCGTTGGGAGTTCAAAATTCAAAATATAACGATGTATACCGTTGGGTTGTGTTGTTTAGACTTCGGTGCTCTTGCCGACTTGTCCGTGCTTGGAATCCGGAATGCCGGACGCGCTTAGCTTACGTATACGTCCAGGAAATATGCCACTGATGCCACCGATGCCGCTGAACAGGCGACCTGGAAAAATAATAACAAACACGTTTAATAATAACAACTTTTACTGTACATTACAAGATTTTTGATAGTTATGTAATACAAGCCATGTGTCCCAACCGATTTCCCATTGGATCGCCAATAATTACGAACTTCCATATAAATTTTCATTCCTTATTTTATTTATTTAAGATCACAGTGAGACCACAATACAGAGTAACTTAACAAATAACGAATAAATAAATAAATAATAATAAAGGAACACGGATGGGTTTTAGTCAGTAAAAGTCTGACACGCCCTCCCGCTCCGCCCAGAGCGGGAGAAGTAATTTGATGATTCCCAAAACTCAAAAAAAAAAAAGGATAGACCAAAAACGACTATAAAATTTAGGCAAGTCAACAGTTGGAGAATGTGAAATGGTAGATAGTAACCCCTTCAGAGGATGATTTTTCAATAATCCATCGTGTAGTGTTCACTTTCGTTATATATGGACTATGCATTGTCTGTCAGTGAATTAATGTAAAGTAGATTGGTTACCAGGCGAGCGCTGTTCATTAGGATGTCGGGGCGACGTGGCGTGCAGTGCGTTGCGGCTGCCCTGCTGGAACGACACCGACATGCCGCTGTCGAGCGAGCCCACCGAGCCGCGCCGTTGTAGACGCTCTGCTGCTAATGCCACTGGAAATAACACCGAACAAATTGTAAGCGCATAGTTGACATTGAGATATTTGAATTGTTTTTTTTATTCCTCTTTATTACATCGTTTACTTACCAGGGTCATTGATGTCAACTAGCGAGTTGCTGAGCACGTTCCTCTTGATGATGCTGGTGGGAGGCGGGTTGGAGCGCATCGGGGCTGCCGGGGCCGGGCAGGACGGCGGGGGTGGGACTACCACACTGGAACGAAAAGAAAACAAGTCAGTATAAGAACGAAAAAATATTTTATCGGCACAGAAGCACGTGCTTATAAAAAAATATTTTATCGTCAAAGAAGCACGTGCTTATAAAAAAAATGTTTTATCGTCACAGAAGCACGTGCTTATAAAAAACCAAGTTAGAAGAAATTATATTTTTGAATGTTGAATTTGAGAGGAACTTACTGGCTCTGGCTCTTCGTGGTGTATATATCTACATAAGATACAGTGGATTTTTTTTGCCTATTTGGTCTGTTTATAAACGGTGTTTAAAGTTAAGTAATGTTTAGCGACTGTTTAACCATACATTTTTGACGTCTGAACGTCACTTAACTTTTTGCAACGTTTTTAAATAAATCCTTTCAATTGTATTGCTTAAGAAAGCAACTTGGAATTTAGATAGTAAACTAATTAATATTGTCAATTTTATAAGAATGCAGTATAGAATTTACAAACTTAGTTAAGAAGTCAGATGTGCTCAGATATTCTTTGCCAATGTTTTTGAAAAAAAATCATGAAATATTGATAAGAAAATTAACTGCCTTTCCTGCCTCACGTTGTTTGCCTTCATATTAACATGATGTGTATACAAAAACAACAATCCGAGCAAGAGAAAGACAGAGGATAGACGCATTCTAAATGTGGTGCTGGAGGCGGATGCTCCGAATTCCATGGACAGCCAAACGCACAAATGTATCTATTCTTTCCCAGCTCGATATCAAGACCCGATTTTCCACAGTATGCCTACAGCGTATTTTGACCTACTTCGGCCACATAATGCGAAGGGGAGATAGCAGCCCAGAAAAGCTGGCCATTGTTGGCAATATCGAAGGAAAGAGAGCACGAGGCCGGTCGCCAACACGATGGTCCGACCAAGTAAAAGAAGCTGCGTCCTCACCCAAATTTCAGCAGGTGGTGATGGCAACTTTGGACCGGAGTCGATGCAGGCAGATTGTCCGTTTAAAGGGGTCCAGTGACCACGATCCTCAGTAATGAGGGACCGATTGAAGAGAGTACACAAAAACACACCATTTCTTACAATATTACAATAAGACAGTATTTAGTAGCTTACCCATGCATATGAACGTGGTCCATGCACTGCTGATGATCGATTTCAACGTCTGCCACGCCACTGTCTCTGTTCTCCATCACTGTGAAAGAAAAATTACGTTCTTAAACAATCAACACACAACATCAGCAGTTCCTCAGTAACGCAAATTTGGGCGTAAATAAATAACACCCTGACTATGAAAATGGCAAAATGTTACCGTTTAGGGATAGATAATTTATTTAAGAATTCAAATAAATTTATTTTGAATAAATACATCCAGTAGTTTTTTTTTCATAATATTTCAATTTCACCCTGTATACGCCCAAAGGTCTGTTGATGAAATTTTATTTATAAATCATCGCCTATGTCCCTTTCTCATACGATGTTAGCTGAAATAGCATGCATATTAGCCACGCCCACGAGTTCGAGCCATCGACTAGCGCAACCTTAACAGGGTTTGTTAACACTTTTATCAGATTCTTTTGGAACACATTATTTTATTTATTAAAACTTTATGCACAAGTAAAAAAAATACTGTACAAAGGCGGAAATGCCTGAGGCATTTTCTACCAGTCAACCTTAGGGTAATGCAGAGACAGACATGGCAGGTGCAGCATAATTGATATACATAAAACATTATTTACATTGTATTAGATAAAAATACAAACCATTTCTAGCATTATTCCCCGCGCCCCGTCCCTTCCCTCTGTTCAACTCGCCCTCGATCCTCATGGCCTCCATCTCGTCCATCTCGGCGATGCTCTCGCGCAGGTCTTCAGCGAACTTGCAGCGGTCGTGCTCGTTGCGCGCGTTGAACGTCGCCAGGCGACGACCGTCTACCCGTCGGGATAGGCGGATCCCGAAAGGATAGTCTGGAAAATAAAAAATATTAAGTTTTAGATTACGAGTAGATGAAACACTGGGGACCTTACCACAAAAACTTAGACACTTGTTTAACGCGTGTTTAATGTCAGTTTTATGTCAAACTCCATACAAAAATGTCATGTTTTAAAAGGTGTTTAGGCAAATCAACTGATAGACACGGTTTTGGGGTAATAATACTTAGGTCCGAACAGATTTTTGTGAATAAGAATTTAGTACACTTGAGGAACCAAAAACTAAAGTAATTCAATGAATATAATTATTTTGTTGCGTTTAAAAACAGCGAGCGTTTTTGTGAGAAATACAGGGAAAGCTATTGTTGATTCTGACGATAAGTTCAAGGCGGCGAATACTAAAGTACCGATATATATTTATAACTTGTCTAAGGAGACGTCTGCAAATGATATTCAAACTTATTTATTTATTGTAACTCAAAATATTTTTGAGGACTACTTTTTTATACTCAATGTTATACATTGTTAAACATTCAAAGATATACGAATTCATTTTCAAAAGTTGCTTGTCTGCAACAGGGCTGGTTTTGGACAGCCGGACATGTCCAAAACCAGACGTGTTACAGACAAGCAACTTTTGAATATTAAATGAATTCGTATATCTTTGAAGGTTTAACAATGTATAACATGACTTCGGGAGGTGACCCTTTTAAAATAAAAAGCTGCTAAAAGACTGCAGACTTATTACCACCCTTAAAGACAGGCCACATAGTCAAAGTCAAAGTCAAAGTCAAAGTCAAAGTCAAATAATTTATTTCAAATAGGCACATAAAAGGCACTTTTGAACGTCAATGAAAAACAAACAAAGAAATAGAATTGATTCTAGTTGCCCATTCCAAAAGGTAGTATCATTATTATAGGGTGGGTTGGGATAGTATAATGATAACTTACGTGGCACAGAGAACAGGTTGACGATCATGCCACACAGCGGGAACGACTGGCGGAACGTGTACGTCACTGATGACTTCTTCTTGCTGAAGATCTTCGTGATCACCAGCAGGTCGTTGAAGAGGAACACCTGGAAAAACACGATGCATTATTCTCTTCTGTTCGTGTGGTTAGTGACTAATCTGGTGTCGGAGGTTTTAAAGCGGCCCATCAGCATCTGACTTAGCTTCACATGCCATCGAGACGCATTATTAATATAGATAAACATCAAAATATGGAAAAGTCAGGCTTGAAAAACTAAGCGAATTAAACTGTGCCGTGACTTACAGTCGTCTGTTGAAAGTCATGACAAGAGATCGGAATAGGTAGAGTATAAGGGGAGCTCGTGGCTAAGTAATAACAGCTGCACGGGTCGATTCATCAGGTTAAGCTACGCTTGCCGGGGTTGATCCGTGGATGGGTGACCATCTTTACATATCGAGACTCCTCCGTGCCTCGGAAAGCACGTTAAACCGTTGGTCCCGGCTGTCATTTGTGGATCTTTGACAGTCGTTACGGGTCGTCAGAAGCCCGAAAGTCTGACAACCAGTTTTGCAGATAGGCAGTCGCTCCATGTAAAATACTGGTATTTAACTACATCCGGTTAGACGGGAAGCTGACCCCAACATGGTTGGGAAAAGGCTAGGCAGATGATGAGAGTGGATAATACCTCCTCTAAAATCCCGGAATCAAAAACGTGACGATTAAATCTGAAAAAAAAATGTAATATGATTCTGCAAATCAATAAATACTTCGTGATTTTAAAATCCCGAGATTAAAACGTCATTATCATCATTCCGGGATTTTAGAGGACGTATTATCCCCTCTATGTTACTTACTCGAAATTTTGGTAAATATACTCTACCTATTCCGATCTCTGAATTAGACAGACATACAGACAAGAGTTACTTTAGAATTTATAAAATTAGTATGGATAAATTAGGATTTATGGTTTTCAAATGATTATTTTTGTTTTGTTTTCTTGGATCAATGATGTCCTGTTTTTTGTAACAAAAACTGTTCCTCCTTACCTCTCTCTGATGCACGCCGGGACGCTCCTTCTTGTGTATGTCGGGGATCTCGTACAGGCGGCAGTAGCACACCAGGCGCCGGTGCGGCAGCGCGAGGTGCGGCTTCTTGCCCACTATTGTGGCTTGGACTTTCATCACCTGGAAGATACGAGAAGAATATTGAGAAAAAATAATCATGTAAAACGTTAATCATATTTTTCTCTTCTTGTTCTCACACACTATTGTCTACATTTCTTTCTCATTTCTCCTTTCGCAGGTCTGCTGGAAGAAATTTCTTAAGAAATAAGCAGTACCTTTGTACTCATATTATAATTATGTTGTATCTCTATGTATTTTACTGTGTGTACATAAATAATAAAATAAATAAAGTTGAAAACATATTTCTAGCAGACATGTCCTTTAGTGGACAAATAAGAGCGAATCAGTAATGTTCTGGTGAAGCGACGATCTTAGCATGGTGACTAGTCATCATCATCTCATCATCTGCCTAGCCTTTTCCCTACTATGTTAGGGTCGGCTTCCAGTCTAACAGGATGCAGCTGAATACCAGTATTTTACGTGGAGCGACTGCCTATCTGATCTTCACAACCCAGTAACTGGGTAATACGATACCCTTTGGCAAGACTGGCTGTCAGAGTTTCGGGCTTCTGACTTTCGCTAGCCAGGCGGACTCAGAACAAGCCGTATCGTTTTCTTTCTTTCTTTTCTTTACCACCAACCAAACCGAGCAGAAAAATTTTCCCCCACTGGGAATCGAACCCAGGACCTCTGGGTTTGAGACAGATGGTCTTATCGTAAGACCACAGAGGCGGTTTTTATGAAGATAACTCGAAATTAAAGTTCAGATATAATTCATTAAAAACCGCATTTTTACCTGACTTAGGTACAGCCCAATAAGTGGATGTTTTTTTTAAATCAGATTTACAGGTCATGTATTCTCCTGCCAGGGTTGCGGGAAAGTCCGAAAGGGACACCGGGACCTTGGCAACAGGCAGCTGAAGGAACACGGGTGGGTTTTTTTAGTCAGTAAAAGTCTGATACGCCCTTCCGCTCCGCCCAAAGCGGGAGAAGTCATTCGATGATTTCCCACCCTCAAAAAAAAATCTTGGTGAATAGGTGTTTAAAGGCCTTGCGTTTGACATTAATAACAATAAAACCAGTCTAAAGCTTATTTACCTGTGTAACATGGTCACTGCCGGGTCTAAACTCGCTCGACTTCACCCTGTCATAAATGCCGGACAGCATGTCCCGGTCAATGTCGCCACAGTCGTCAATCCCGCGCAGGTTGCGGACGAAGTCGTCGAGAGACATCCGGGCTTCGGGCTTCAGGTTTGGTGTGTGGAGATCGGTGTTCAGCATTATTATTGCGAAAGCTAGGACGAATATCTGTAACGGAAAGATAGAAGTTTAAACAGGAATAGAATAGAATACTCTTTATTATGTACACAATAAAAAATTAAAGACATCAATTTTAAAAAATTACATAGGTTGACACAAGTACACTAGAACTATTAATTTCGTGGTTTTCTCGTCAACATCCGTCTGTCAAACTTTTTTGCTTATTAAATGGCCTTCGGTCATAAACATTAATAAGAAAGCCCATAATAAAGCAGGATTCTTTGTCAAACTTATATTTAAATTAGGAACTTAGTAGGTAATTGGTTTCAAAATAGTAAAATCAGCACCCTAAAACACTTTCATTCACAATCTGTGAGTTTCGAAGGATACCGCTAATTCATTGCTTCATAGGTTTAAAAAATTCGTTTGCTCAACAACATAAAAAACGCAATGAACGTGGGTGATCTGTCAAAATGAAACCCATTGCAATCAATTGACATTTTATGTGTGTTACGCAATTACCCCGGTGTCCTATGATTTACTCGTAGGCATTTCCTAACTTCTCAACATCAATTCCTTTGAAAAACCACATGATTACATTCCATACAGAGTAGTTAATTTAACAGATGTTCAATATTGTTCATGATAATAATAGTCCAAACTTTGAATAATTTCGATTTAGACTATTATCGTTATGTTAAATTTAAATTGTTAGCAAGTCATGCATTATTCATGCCATAGAGTGGAAGTACTCATGAGTATGAAGAGCAACTTGAATCTTCCAACTCAAAGTCAACCAGTTTACTGAGTTTGAATTTCTACATCAAACCTGAATACAGTCATAGCTAGGTGTGATGTTAGTAAGTACTTCCCCCAGAAGTAAGAGCTCTAAAACTACAATGCCTTCATTATAACTTGATTTACTTGATACTTCTTGATTGGTAGCAATTTTGCAGTCTTAGTTTCAATACTAATAGAGTTCAAAATGGCAACTGACAGAATGGCACTACCAATCACCATGTCTGCAAAATTCGGTGCTACCAATCGTGTCACGGGTCAAGTTATAATGAACGCATTGGTAAGAAATATATTCAACTATCTGACCCGGCAGACGCTGTTTTGTCAAAGTTTCAATATGGTCTTGAGTTCGTGTATAAATCCCATGAAAAAAGGACTTTCAGTTTTTCTCGAATTTTCCAATATTCCAGGCAACTTTTCCAAATTTCCTTTACTAAGAAACCTAATTCGGACCTTTAAGAACATTTTAGAACACAAACTAGCCAAATCGGTCCTGCCGTTCTTCAGTGATTCGCTTACACACGCTTACACACGCTTGAACAGCATAGCATTCATATTTAGATAGATAGATAGTCACCTTCTAGGTCCGACTTACCGTATCCTGAGTCCTCAATCGCTGCACGAAGTCAGTGTTACAAACACAGTATCTCCTTGCGAAGGCTTCGACCAGTCGCTCGATCTTCTGAGCCTCGCCGGGCAGACGGAAGTGCGCCTGGTAACGACGGAGCGCCACGTCCACCGCCATGCCTGATAGATCTAGTTCGTTTACGAAGCACCTGTGGAAAGAGTTTTTAAATGAGGTTAAGGCGAAAGCCCGCGAAATTCAAATTTTCTTACGTTTTTTGCTATTTGCAGGTCAGTATCAGGTTGTATGTTGATCTAAATAAGATTCGTGGACTTATCATCGACCGTATCGTTGCTAAGGGATACCGCCCATGCTTTATTCTTTTGACGCAACAAAGAGATAAAACGCGTTGATCCCTGTGAGCTTAAAATTATTGCCAGCGATTTCATTATTAAGGCCCCACGTTTGGTACATCAAAAGTGGTGATAAAGGTACATATTGGAATCGAGCGATGATAGTCTATGATTTTTTTGTTGATATTTGACGACTTATATAAAGAATTGTTTATTGTAAACATAATGCAAAATGAGGATTTTGATCCCGCCTCCTTAGTTTTATGAAACTGTATCAATCGAAAAAAAAGAAAGAAAATTTGGTTATTCTGCACAAACAAAACACACATTCAACAAATAAAGACTAGAATACGAATTTCATCCTTACATATTATAAAGCAAGGTCCTCCGCCGCCTCTGTCTGTCGTCCCGTACGCCATTAACTCAAAAACTACTGCACCGATGTTCATGCTGTTTTCACCAATGGATAGAGTGGTTCTCGAGTAAGGTTTTAGTATATAATAACCGATATCCACGCGGGCGAAGTCGCGAGCATCAGCTAGTATACTATAAGAGGCTGTTATACATAGGTACTATCGTTTGGGATTCGATAACTAATGCATTTAGCTGATGAATTGATTGATTGTTAGCTCATGATTAGCAATTTTGATAAATAATGAGACCATTATAAAATAATAATCCTTACTTAATATTATAAATGCGAAAGTAACTCTGTCTGTCTGTCACGCTTTCACGCCAAAAACTACTGAACCGATTTAAATGAATTTAGTACACAGATAGTCTAGAGCCTGAGATAAGACATAGGCTACTTTTTATCGACATACCACGCGGGCGAAGCCGCGGGCGGAAGCTAGTAAAAAATAAACGCTACAAACACTTACTCAAGCACAGCCATATTGAACGGATTCTGCAAGTTTCCAAGATATTCCCCAATCATTTGCTTGCTCAGCCCTTTCCTGGTGATGAGGAACCTGGCGACTCCTCGAGGAGAGTTCTCCAGGAACCCGCGGGAGATCAGGTACGCGATGCCGCGCTCTGGCTTCTTGTTGAACAGGTTTAAACCCACGCGGTATTGACGCTTGCGGACTGTTTCGGATACCTGGAATTTTAAAATTTGGTGAGATTATTGTGAGGTGTGTAAATTATTTCTATATTATTATTTAAAAAGTTAAGTGACGTTCAAACGTCAAAAATATATGGTTAAACAGTTATTTAACTTTAAAGCAATGTTTATAAATAAACCCCTAATAGGGAATACGCATGTGATTCAAATGGGTCAAGTAATTTTTTTTTATAAACTATGTTACTTCAGAATTATGCCTCCATCAATATTTGTTTTGTTTGTTTGTTGTCATAGACAGTCACGTGACCACACCAAGCGCGCCACATGGAGGGCGTTTAAATAGCCCGGGTCGGTTGGATATTTTTAACATGTTTTTAAGTACTTTAAATTAATTTTTGCCGTCGATTTTTTAAATGTTGAAACTGTCGAATAAAAATATATAAAAAATATTCTTTATTGTTTAACTTGGTTTGGTAAATAAAATAGCTAAGTATTTATGTTTAAAAGTCAGTCTCGTTGAGAATTATTATATAGTAGATGGTGCAATAATGTAGTCAACAAAACAAAGGAATAGATGCAAGCTCATCATTTTTCAAAACGTGAAAAAGGGCATGTGTTGTTGCGCTTTTTCAGTGATAAAATACGTGCGAAATCAGAATGCAATGGGGGGGGGGGTTAGATCAAGGGGTATATGTATTCAATGCAGGGTTAAATTTTTCTTAGTGACGCACAGTGACCAAAAACCGCATTAATTTGTTGCTGAATTATTATTAATGGTGTCGCTTAAAAATGCTATGCTCTAGGCTATTTGAGCAGTTTAATTGACTGCCCATCAAAATCCTGACTATCTATTTATCTAAGCACCTTCAGCGGCGGATGCGCGTGCGCATGATGGTCGTGCTGCGGGCGGCAGCAGGGCGCGGGCGCGGGCGGCGCCTCGTAGTAAGGCGGCGCATCCTGGCGCTTCCACACGGCGTAGCGCTCCGCCTCGTAGCCGCCCGACGCCGACGCCGTGCGCTGGTGCACGTACGGCTCTGTGATGTGCACGTGCGGCTCCTGGGTGCGGGGGTTAGGGTCGGTTACCACTAACTTTTAGCAACTATTGGCCTAATTAATGCCCTTTTCTCATAGAGGAAAGGTACAAGCATTAATCATGGTGGGTCCATGAATTTTTTAAACATTCATTCATAGCTAATGTATGCAAAAGAGCAGCCATGTTCTTTTCTGTTTCTTGTAGTTCTGTTAGTAAAATCCTGACTACCACACAGTATTTTCTTTCAGTTTAATGATGTCGTAGATTGACCAAGAATTTGCAAACTACAGTGAAAAGATTACGCTGGTTATATGGTTTTGAACCTATTCCATAGTGCTTTAGAGTTAAGACAGTCGTAAAATTGTATTATGTAGTTTGTTAAAAGTTAATGGTAATACCTCAGGTTTGGGCGTTTCGAATTCTAATACTCAACATAGTATGGTTTGGCCGTCTTTGAAGTCATCATTGGTTTAGTTTTCAGGATACTCAGATATTTTTTCGAAACGGGTCGTCAGAAGCCCGAAAATCTGACAACCAGTCTTACCAAGGGGTATCGTATTACCCAGTTACTGGGTTGTGGAGGTCAGATAGGCAGTTGCTCTATGTAAAATACTGGTATTCAGCTGCATCCAGTTAGACTGGAAGCCAACCCCAACATAGTTGGGAAAAGGCTAGGCAGATAGGATATACTCAGATATTTTATTGCGTATTAAATAAAAATTTGGATTAACCAACCATATCGTGTCGTGTATTAGTAATTTCATATCGAAAATTCACTCATACGATATAATAATAATATAAATGTTGCAGTCAGGAGACGCCCTGGGCGTCGGGAATCCCAGGAGGATTCCCGGCCACCGTAGGCGACGGGCTTGCGGACGGCGAGCAACGGGCAGCTCGCCGTCCGATAAGGACCAGGCCCGGGTCGATGGCGCGTCGTGTTCCTCGCGCGCCTCAAAGAGATGTCAGCACAATTGACGGGGTCCGGTAGGACCGATGCCTGCCAGGGTTGCGGGAAAGTCCGAAAGGGATACCGGGACCTTGGCAACAGGCAACTGAAGGAACACGGGTGGGTTTTAGTCAGTAAAAGTCTGACACGCCCTTCCGCTCCGCCCAGAGCGGGAGAAGTCATTGGATGATTTCCCAAGCTCATAAAAAAAAAAGGTACATGCCAATCATTCCAAAATGCAGGGTTATTTTGTGCCGTGGTTCATGTCGATTTTCATGACAATACTTGATTGTTAAATTTTTATTTCATTATGTTTACCATATAAAATGTCTTCCAGACATCTTTACTAATAACTGCCCAAACCATTTCAATTCTTTGCCAGGCGAATCACAACAGTTGACATAGCATCGTCAAAGTTTTATCTTTACTGTTGTAGTAAGATTCTAGCCGCAAGTTAACTTTTATAAATAAATGATAATGTTACTAACCGGAGCCCTTGGCTGGTAGGGCTGATGGTAATGATGGCGGTGTTCCTGGGAGCTGGACGACGATGAAGACTGGACTGAGGACATGGAACCGCCTCGCACGACGGCGCCACCGCATTCAGCACGACGCAGGGACACGGGACTCTCGGCACTGAAGGAAAAGATAATTTTTAACCGACTTCTAAAAGGAGGAGGTTCTCAATTCGACTGTAGTGGTCCCATATAAATTTTATTAACTTTGCTTGCGTAGTTTTTGAGTTAGCTTCAATAATACGTATTTTTCCCACTTAGCTTCTATGGACGATTTTTTATTGTTCCTGTTACTGTTATATACATAACAGGTACTGGTATTCGAATTTGTGTGGGGTAGGTAGGTACCACAACTACAGAGTGAAAAATTAAAACTTTTTACAAAAAAAAATCTCTATTTTTAGTGTTTTTTTTTTCGTTTATTACAGTGTAAGGTCATAATTTGTCAGAAAATGGTAAACCTTGCAGATATAAATAGCAAATGTTAGAATGACATACTGGTTTAAGCAAACATTATTTTATGTAATCGCTTGTCCCAGTAAATGAATAATCATCTTCTCAGCTTTCTTTTTTTTACTAGCGAATCTAAATCCATCTTTGAAATGGCACATATTCTTTTCGATATCACCTACTTGATATTGTAAAATCATTATATTAAAAATGTGAAGGAGTGGTTTCTTTATTTGTCCTTCGTTTACGCAGCAACAGAACCACGGATCAATATGATATTTACATAGCTAAAGTTGAGAGTGACATGGGCTTTTTAATCCCGAAGAATTCAAGGTTCCACAGGGCGTGAACCTGCGGGTAAAAGCTAATACGTACTTGAGTGTAATACTGCTTGTTCTCTTAGGTACTTCAGGTGGCAGCCGCCTGGCATTGGCGGCTTGTATAGCAGCCAATTGCTGTTGTTGTCGCGCCGTCGGGGACGACAGTGGTTTGCCACCCGATGACAGCAGGTTGCCGTATATTGGACCTGGGAAAATATTAAGAAGTTAAATCAGAAATACATACACATTCATCACACTAATACATATGGGTGGTTTTGGACCAAGAGAATGTTTAATCTGACCCCACCTGGAAGGTATTCCTATGTCCAAACGGAGTGGGAGTATTCTTGCGTTGGTCTATCTTCCCTGGTTTCTATCTTCGTTTGGTCCAAACGTCCAACCTTAACTCACTCATTCATCACACACCCACACTGCACACGTATACAACACACGTTTACAAATGCACGTAAGTGTATTACAATGTTTAGTACCTACTTTCTGTGTTGTAAAGCTGAAAGACGAAGGAGACTAGTCTACACGACACAGGGAATCCTAGTGTGGAGGCTAGTGTTAATTTAATTTTTACCTACTGATCTCTGGAACAATAAAGTTTTTTTTTAAATATTTAATTAAAAATATTGCAGTTTCCGTGGTTATCAAGAGTGTCCGTGGAGTTTCTTGCCCGTTCTTCTCCATAGGTACCTACTACGCTTTGGAATGGGCAACTAGCTTCATATTTCTGACTGACCGACTCCTTGACAATTCTAAAGTGCCTGTGCATGGTTTAATTGAAATAAATGCTTTGAACAAGTAATGATTTATTGTTTTATGGTCCAAACAGAAAAAAATAAAGAGAAAAGATTTGTATTTTTGTTTGTAATTAATAAACAGAGAATTTATTAGACCGATTTAAAAAAATATTTCACCAGAAGTATGCTCAATTATCACTGAGCAACAGAGACTATAATTAAAAAAGATATCACGCCGGCGAAGCCGCTGGAGGAAGCTAGTAACAGATATGGCGGTAAACACATGGTTTTTTTGTTTTTATAAAAATCATAGCTAACATAATCAGCCTCTAACGTTGCAACTGCTGGTACACCGGCCTCCTCTCGGTGAGAGGGAGTGGTCCGTAATGCACCATGCGGGTAAGTAGATGTCACATGTATTCGAATTTTTGGTGCTAGCCGGCTTCCTCACGGTGTTTTCCTTCACCGTTTTGAGAGCAGATTAAAATTCATTCTAACGCAACTTATATTGCCATCGACACGGTAAAGTACGAGTAGTGATAAGCCAAAATTGTCTTTTGTTTCACGTAAATTTTGCCTCAAGTGTAAAAGGAGAAGAAAACCTGTGCGAGGCCAAAAAGGCTCCTAACTCAGCATAACGCAGCATTTGAGAAAAAATTAACAAATACCGCAGCGCTATGGTATTCAGATAGGGCCCGCTGTGATGCTGCGAACACACATACGGACTTACAATAAATGCCACAGTGAAATAAAATGATAAATATAAAATAAAATATCAAATACAAAGTAAAATAAGAAAATCGATAAAATAAATATTACGGCCGACCCACACCCAACGCTCCAGACTCGCTTGTCTATGCTACAAACTATGTCTATGACAGACGAGGGGACGCGAGCGCAGGCGATGTAAATGCGTTGCGTTGGCAATTGTGCCAATATGACGGCAAGGGAGAAGTTATAGTGAACGGTCTGCACCGTAGCATGACAATGACAAAGGTGTCACACTGTATGCATACTTATGGTAGAGTTGTTTACTCTATCACTATATCTCATAGTAAACAAGCCTAGTTCTCGAGAAAACGTCTGCGCAAGATAAAATTCTCCCACGATAATGCAATATTTATTTTGCGATGACGATTAATATTGCGGAAAATTGTAAAATAAACCGGCCTAGTGTGAGTCGGACTCGCGCACGAAGGGTTCCGTACCATTACCTATAAAAATACGGCAATAAAATCACGTTTGTTGTTATAGCGGCAACAGAAATACATCATCTATGAAAATTTCAACTGTTTAACTATTACGGTTCATGAGATACAGCCTGGTGACAGACGGACGTTTTACCCTTTGGGTACGGAACCCTAAAAACGGCATTGGAAACAAATATGAAGGTATTTGGCAAGATAAACCAGGAAATTGTTTTTGTAATTTTTTTATTGCAAGGGATTATTTTACGGAAGAGAATTTTTTTATCTTTTTTAAGTAGCATTTTAATCTATTGACTTGATAGGCTTTTTCAAGGTTTCAGTTCGGATTTCTCCGGCTTTGACTTAGTTTTAAGAAGGCTTAGTCGGATGGTATATAGATGAGCTGACATAAAATATAGTCAACCAGAAAGACATTAATCTCTCAATATTGATAGGAGTTTATGAAGTTTTCAGCATTTTATCATTTTGTGTTTAAAATAAAGTATTTTTACTTCGCTGACAAAGTTCGATTCCAACTTAATGGCGGCTCGGAACATCAGGCGAGTCGCTGCGCAGTAACAATTTCATGCGTCAGCGGGGGTGAGGTACTTTGCAGTGAGTAGCTAACTTCCGAGCCGCCATTAAGTTTGAATCGAACTGTACTAAGAAACTTGACCATTTCTCTAGCTACTTTTCCGTGCTTTTAATTATATATTTATTTCGTTTTTAAGTAATAAGTCGACGACCATAAGAAGGTGGCTGGGACAGACTGGATGCGGAAGGCAGAGGACAGGGTGTCGCAGTTATGACGCAGCCTGGGAGACGCCTATGTACAGCAGTGGTTTGCAATAGGCTGAGTTGATTGATTGACTAAGTATTTATAAGTAATTAGGTATCCAAGTTATCTTCTATTATATGCATTTTTTCTGTTACAAAATAAAAACATTTTGAAGTGAGGTCTTTAGGAGCGTTGAGCGATTTTTGATAGGGTATAAACATATGGATTCGCGTCACCGACATGCTCGCGCCGTAGTGCTGCACTATAGAATACAGATGGCGCTAATATCAGTTTTCACTTCTGTCGGCAGTCCCCATGGCTGCCTATCGAAATACTCCCGAGGTGGTCCCACATAATTTTTTATTAATTTTGCTGGCTTAGTTTTTGAGTTAGCTTCAATAATTACGTTTTTTTTCCCACTTTGTCGATGTAGACGATATCTTATTCGACTCCGTCACTGTTATTTACATAGCAGGTAGTGGTATTCGAATTTAAGTGGTGAAGGTACCACAAACAAAAAGTGAAAAAAATAAATTTTTTTACTAAAATAAAACAACCGAAAACAAAAAAGGTGAAAAATAACTCTAATTTCGGAAGTCGGTGGCAAAACACGAAAATTGAAATGCAAAGACACCGACTTCCGAAATTAAAGTTATTTTCCACTTTTTTTTTGAAAGTCGCTTGTTTTTTTTTTTGGAAAAGTTTTTTTTCTTTCTTGTTAGTTACCTGTATTATTCAGCAACTGATGGTTGTGTAGAGATTCATTGTGCGACGATGACGTCGATATGTTCGTGACGGAGCCGCTCACGGAACAGCTGCACACCTGTAGTAGACAAACGTTATTGCTAGTTATGTACACGGAATGACTTGGCAAAATTGCTCAGTTAATTGTTGTAACAGCTACAATTGCTGTTGTTATTGTGTTGTTATATTTTGTATTGCTTTTTACCCGACTACGGCGAAGAAAAAAGGAGGGTTATGATTTTGACCGGTATGTATGTATGTATGTTCATCTGTTGCCTCCTATCTTCTAAACCACTTATCACAATTTGACAAATGAGGTATCGTTGGAAGCGTCTTGATCGTCTGCTGATTAAAGGCTATGTGACGTCACATTAAATTAAAAATGGCGCCCTCTAGAGGAAATAAAGTCAGGAAATTAAAAAAAAAAAAGTTTTGTCGTACCATGTTGGGTGTCAAATGAAAGGGCTTAATGAGCACATTTCAAAAATATATATATTATAACCCTAAAAGAATTAAAAAAAATTAAAGTAATTAAAACTAAAACCCAACTACGACTAAAAAGTTATAAACAAGACACCACAGACAGACAAATTAAAAATCCAGAGTCACACGTAATCTATTCGATTTATGCCCTAATACGTGTGACTCCGGATTTTTAATTTGTTTGTCTGTGGTGTCTTGTTTATACCCTTTTTAGTCGTAGTTGGGGTTTAGTTTTTATTACTTTATTTTTTTAATATTTGCGCACACGATGGGTACAAAGGGTCCAGTTATTTATTTATGCCATGGATTAAACAAGTAGGCGGTGGTGTTCACCGCGGCCAATTGACATCTGCAATACATGAATCCGTCAGGTGAGTTGCCTGGTGAGGTGACTCAATTAATATTTTCAGTTTTTATGATTTTTAATCACTATAAAAAGCAATTAAGTGAGTTAAGGGACCAGGATGTTGGCAGATCATGTTATGTTGTTCATTTTTATCACAAAACTTTATTACATCATTCATTGTCAAAAACAAGTTTTACGATTTTTATTGGAAACTACTTATTTTTCATTTAATTAAACAGAATTTATACAAAATTTGCATATCAACTATACCAAACATCAATGATTACTGTGTGATAAAACCCCAGAAGTGTAAAAAAATCGCGCACAATAATTGCATGTGAGCAATAACATATCGCAAAATCTACTCAGAAATATTTTTGATACACTATCAAAATGTACTATCGAGGTCTAAAAATGTTTATCAATTTTCAAATAAGATTCTTTACCACACTATGTGCAGTAAAGTCCGAAATGACACATTACCATAATGTAATTTAACAAAGAAAATAGTTTTGAATTTTGAATCATCGACCTTGTGACATAGATGTGTGCATGCAATTATAAGCCTTAAGCGACCGTACACAACATCTAAATTAACACCTTCCACCAAATTACTTAATTACAATATAATACACACACTTCGTACTTTCCGGTGAGACCCCACAGTTTCAGCTTCTTCACTTTTATCACCACCACATTTTTATTTTTCACTATAGTCCTGATAATGTCTTTAGTTTTCGACCGGTCCATTTTCACCCGACTGCCCCAAGAAGAGGGGTAAAGTTTTTTCTGAATATTTTTGCAATTTTTTCGCACGGACCTTGCTCCGAGTCAACGCCAAAAGTAACAATGATAAGTGATATCAGATAATTTATAATAATTAGTTAGGCAATGATGTTTTATAGAGTGTGTTATCAGATAGGTGATAACAGTTTATTTACTCACCATGATAAGAATGTTATGAATGAACTTTCGAAAATTCTTTTTTATTTATTGGTGACGGAAGTTTGTGTTTGATTTTGATCGTAATGCTTCGCAAAATAATGTTTTTTTGTGAGAAAAAAATCTGGTCTCAGATAACTCAAACTACCTTCACAGCTTCCTAGTAATTAGCTTAGAAGAAGTGTCGAAATAAATTCCCCGGAAAACTGATCTTTGTTCCTATATTATTTTCATTATTTTGACAAATAAATCAGTTTATCGTATGAAAGTATCTTTAATTATTTTTGTACGAAGGTTAATCGATTTCTAAAGTAATTTGGCGTGAAACAATTTTAAGCCTCGAGATAATCAATACGAACGATATCAGCTATGACATACCTATCTATGATTTATGTCTAATCTTTGCATTGCTTACATTCTTTATTTAAGGGCCTCACCTCAAATTCACTTTTTATCTCGCTCGCATCATACTACTCGCGGCCTGAGTGAGCCAGACGGAGTGGGGTGCTGGCGGCTCGAAGCCTCGAATAGTTTAGGTAATTACTTTTTACGGTGAAAAAATTGTTAGTGAAAAAATAGAAAAACATAAGACCTGCTTTATAGTTAGTTCAGTTATTATGCAAAGTTTAATGATGTAATTTGAAGTATTTTTTGAATACCAGCGGTTTTCAGTTTATAGGTAACTTTGGATTTTTTTCTATCGAAAAATCCTGTTTTCGTCAAACAGGACCTAGAATCCATCCTCAACTTTAACATATAAGTATTTATTTCAAAATTAATGCTGCAGTATTTTCGGCATAACGGAGGATCATGCTAAGCAATTCGAGGTTTGGGTTAAGTAATTAGTGTGTGTGTTGACAATACACTACAGTGATAATTTGCATAGGATATTAACAAGTTGTGTGAGTGCAAAAATGAATTTTGTGACCAAGTGTGGTGGACGGTCAGCAAAGAAAGTCGATTAACACAATTTTATGTAATAATAACATCTAAATTGTTATAAAATTATTCGATACACAGATTTTCAGCATTTCATGTACTTACTTAATAGCTAAGAATTTGTGTTGTTTTAACTTTACTTTATTAAGGGGGATGCGTTAAGGTAGCCCGTGAAATTCGAATTTTCTTATGTTTTTTGCAATTTGCAGGTCAGTATCAGGTTGTATGTTGATCTAAATATGATTTGCGGCCGTAACAAATATGGATTTACAGAATTATAATCATTAGAATCAGCAATACAACTCCTAAGTACCAAATGTCATGATTTCATGTAATAGTCATTCAAGGCACTTAAGAGAGTTGTATTGCTGATTCTAATGATTATAACTCTATAAAGCCATATTTGTTATGTTCGCGAATCATATTTTAATCAACATACCTGCAAATTGCAAAAAACTTAATAATATTTGAATTTCGCGGGCTTTCGCAGCGCATCCCCCTTAAGATTAGTTTTTTATCATTTTTATTACAAAAAACTGAAGAGGTAATCGTCTTTTAGTGCTGACTGTACCTCCGACCCACCTTGGGCAGTTAAACCCACTACCACCTTTTTGACTTGCTTATAATACAACAGCGTTAAACAATTCTCATACAGATTATGTCTAAAAGAGAGAAGGGTAAAAAATATTGTTTGTAAATCATTCATACCCCACTGTCGGCATCCCCGCGGTGTAGGGGCGGCATATCAGCTGCAATCATGTGGATCTGATGGGCCGACTGCTGTACCCTGGCCACCATGGCCTCCACCTCGCTCTGAGGGTCGCATACCATGTGGTTGCTGAAAAAAAGAAGCAAGTATTTAGAATAAAATATTATTATGATAATTGTCTAGCACCGGATTTCTGGGCCCTATAACACAAAACTTTACAAGTGCACAATATTACAAAGTTGTAAATTGTAGAAAAAAGTGCCTTACACAGAAATTACAAATGTCTATGAGTAACAATATTACAGACTACAATTTACGTATTTGTAAGGTTTTTCCGTTAAAAATGTGTGGCTTAGAATTTTTTAGGACACGCACTTGTGATTTACAAATTTGTAAATTGTACTTGTAAAGTTTTGTGGTATAGGGCCCTGAAAGGCTAAGCAACACAAAAACTCAACCGATCACTTGGGGGCGACCCAATCTATGCTATAAACTAAACTAGCTTTAATAACATATGTCCACATAAACCCTTTACTCCAAACTCTCATATATATCAACAGATAACCCAACCAGTAGTACCTACCTCAAATATTAAAAACCTACTGATCGAATCCCTGAAAATACCCAAGCAATACCTTTGGGATTAAAGACGTACACCTTTTTACCAACTGGATCGAAACAAATTGTAATAACGATTTTCACAACAAATTGAACTTTATAAATTGCCAAATAAAGTTACAAATTGGTTGTTATTAGTTTGGCAAGTAAAATATTTAAATATGTCCGTCACTTTAGTTAAGATAATGGGCACGACACCTGATTATAAATTAAAGATACAAGTTTCTATTACGCATTAATTGCTGTATTTTAGTATTCATAGTGATCGGAGAAATAACAACTTTTTTTGTTTAAATACGAGCTGTTTTCGTTTACATACCTAGTTAAAAGACTAAAATCAAAATCTGCCTAGCCTTTTCCCAGCTATGTTGGGGTCGGCTTCCAGTCTAACCGGATGCAGCTGAATACCCGTATTTTACATGGAGCGACTGCCTATCTGACCTTCACAATACAGTAACTGGGTAATACGATACCCCTTGGTAAAACTGATTGTCAGACTTTCGGGCTTCGACGCCCTATAACGACTGTTAACAATCCACGAATGACAGCCGGGACCCACGGCTTAACGTGCTTTCCGAGGCACGAGGCACAGAGGAGTCTCGGTGTGTAAAGATTGTCACACATCCACGGACCAACCCCGACCAGCGTAGCTTAACCTGATGGATCAACCCGTGCGGCTGTTATTACTAAGCCATGAGCTCCACCTACTGTAAAGACCCTTAACGAATATTGGTGAACTTTCTCTTCCCAAATCTGTATCGACTTTCTAAATAATAGGACCAAAATAATGTAGAATCTCCTGTTCCCCTTTTAGGACCATTCCGGAACTTAATTTAGGTCTTCTATCAGAAATCAGAAAGAAGAAAAAGAAAGAAAAATTGTCAGTTGTAATCAGTAAAATCTCACTACTCATTTTAATCCGTTTTCAATCTTTCTGTCTTCTACCACCGCCTTATTAGTTCAGTCAATCTTTCCAGAATGGTCCTTAAAGTCGCATCTTTGCCAGATATCATTTGCGCCAGTTAACCTGCAGCTAGCAGAGATTTGGCAGAAGATTCTTACTAAAGACCGAAGATCAGGGTTGTAGGAACATGGTTTTATTAATTGAAAGACCAGTAATGGTTGGATCCTCACCTCATGTCCATCACATCATGTCGTTCCCGTAATGACATGGAACGCATGGGCCTGGTGAGGGCTAAGACCTTCTCAGCACCACCGGGACTCTTCTGTAGTAGTGTATTTCCGTATATATCTGTACCTGGAATATAAAAAATGGTATCAAGAATTAGTTGGTCAGTCTTGGCCACAGAAATCTCTAGAAGCTTTTAATGTTTTCAGTGTTCCTCGCAAAATTACTTTCTTGCATTCAGGACTAAATCCTACACCACGTAACCACACCACAGTATTGAACGAGCATTTTTTGCACTGCCTTTTACGAAATTCTATTTACATCGAAACCAAAATTTAAAAATATATCAATAATTACCATTGACTAGTTGGCCATGATCAGGGCCATCCTGCAGCCTCCTTGCGTTAGAATCGGCTGCTTTCGCCATCGCAGTGATGGCACTAAACTTCTTCAGCAGCTGTCGTCTCCTGAACGCCCTTTGGATGGTGACAGCTGCCCTCCTTGCTCTTAATCCTCCGTACCTTCGTTCTAAGATCTCCGTCTGTTTATCCAGGAGGTCTTGGGACATCTCATAACGGCTGGAAGGTGGAATTACCCATGAATATGGAGTCGGTTTTGAGTTTGAAGGTAGAATGAACATCAAGGTTAAGCCAAGGTTGGTATGGTCCATGTCAGAACAAAGATCGATTGTCTAAATATTGTGATTGAGTAAACAATGAAGGGTGGAATTATGTGATCGATTGCCTTTAAAGGGAAGGTTTTATGTAATAAAAAAACATGTGTAAACTGGAGCGTTTGGTCATTCAGTTTTTTGATAACTAGGATGGTTTTGTGGCTTGCAATATAGTGGGTTTTTTGTATAACTGATGTTCATTTTACCGTTAAAGCAGGGTTGAAAAAAAGGTTAATGTTTCAATCAGGTGATTAGGTTGCTGTATGTAGGGTTAAGAATATGTTTTAATATTTTTAAGTAAATAATTGGATGAGAAATTAATATTTCTAGATAAAGGATTTCCTTTATAAAAGTCGTTATTTTTTACTGGTTTCTTCAGTATTCTTAATTACAGGTTAAGTTTAAAATTTTGGAATACAAGACTATATTTCAGAAAGTTTTAGTTAAGCCTTTGTAACTATAGTTTTGTTTAAGTAATGATCGATTTAACTAATGAAATTTTACCAAATTCTAATAGACAGTATCATTGTTGGAGAAAGACAGTGATTGATAATTTAATTAATGAAACCAATTCTAGAAGAAGCTGAAGATCAAAATTACGAGTTAAACTTTTAGTACCACATGCTGTTATTCGTTAGCTTTGAAGATGAAGTTCAATAATTAGCAAAATTATGTTAACTTAGGTTTTGGTTGCGGTCCACTTTAATTACATATTTGGATATAATTGATTGGAGAGTACTTTCATGGCAAAAAATATATTCAGAATGAAAACATCCCGTCTCTTTTTTCAAAAAGGGAAAGCCGAAGAGTATAATTATAAGTAACCGTCATTGCGTTAGTTTTATGCGTATTTCTTTCTCTTCCTAAATATTTTATTCAAGAAACTAAAAGTAAGTATAATCATAAATATTGTTTCTAGTAAATCGTGAGAGAACGCAGTCATTTTCAATGACATTGTCTGACCTTGGAAAGTCCGCAATGACTGCATTATATAAGTGACAATATAGTAATTAAGTAATATTTTCTAAAAATAAATATCTTTTATGATTTTAATGGTGACTCATCCTGGAAAACATTATTCATTTTGAAATCTTCAGAATGATAGATAGAGAAAGAATATTCTTTATTATGTAAACCATAAAAATTACAGACATTTTAGAAATTTTACATCAATGAGGGTTAAAGAATGAAATGAATGAATCTGTAACTTGATGTATTCTCGCACCAAAACTCATTGACTGCATAACCTCCTACATTTTTTGAAGTCGGTTAAAAAGTAAATCCTGAGTTATAGGCGACGTACAGTGAACATAAATGTAGAAATTTTCCAGAGACCTTTATATTACAATGTTTATATCTCAAACTCTGCGGCTGTAACTCACAGCACATAAAAGTCAAAACATGCATAAAAGTGGACCAGAGCCTTAAAACTATTCTTAAAAGTCATGCCTTGAATAAACTGGTAATGTTCAAAGTATTAAATTACTTAAGAGCTGTTACAAATTACATTCGGACAAGGCTACGTCCACATTGAGGCGCGAACATTTATTTATCTGATTTAAAATTGACAAGACCAAAAGATTCGTATTCGAAGGACCAATGATTAATTGGCTGTCGGTATCAAAAAACCCTTTAGAATAACAAGTTGTAGATGCAAGTGATTACTGAGACTACTATATTTATGCGCCAATCATTGATTTTGATTGGCGAGATTAAGTAGAACGCTTAGACGCTTTGGAAACTTAAGTGGTCCTTTAGAAATAGTTCTTATTGATAAACTGTCAGTCTTACTTAGTCATCTAACTAAGTAAGTATTAGCTAACTGAGGCGGTTTTGATCTCTCTCAATGGAACTACATATTTCAAGTACTATTTTTTGCGTTAATTTGCATAAATAAGCACATTCAGACATAACCTGATCATGTAATTTGCATCAGTTGTGACTAGAAATACTGTCTTTCGCTTTTTTATGAAAGAAGGAACAGGAAATTTATATTCTTAAGTTTAGATAGGAGTTAAGTGTTATCTAAGTGTTAAAGGGTACACAATACACATTCCTGAGGTTCACGACATACCCTCTAGTCAATTTACCCCTTTTTTGGGGTAACGTGGGATCTTTTTGGGTCATTCCCGACGAACCCATGCCCATGATGGACACATCTGTGCCTCGCCTATGGAAGGAATTAAAAAGTAAAGAAAACATAATACACACATTGTTAGTAACACAGATTTCCCAAATTCGCATTAACCCCAAGAACCACAATATCCCATACTTAATACATTTTTCATATTTACACACAAACATAATTATTTACAAATATTGCAACAAAATGTACTCCGCTATATATAAATTACTGGACAAAACATACAACCAAACATACAAATGCAACTGACGTCCCCAGTACCTCTAATATTCACAAAAGCGACTAGCACCGTGTTTGTGTTCCACTGACCTGTTTGTATGAACGGCGTGTCCGAAGCCCTCTGGCGGGGCGGCGATGTACAGCGGTGGCGCCGGTTCGGCTGCGCCCACGCACAGCCCCGCCCCGGTGGACGCGTTCGACGCCGACGAGCATGACGAGTTCGAGTGGTTTAGAGCTGGAATCACGTTATATGGAATTCATTTATCTTACCTTACTTATTAATCGTATTTATTAACATTATAAATGCGAAAGTAAATCTGTCTGTCTGTTACCCCTTCACGCCGTAACGCCTAAACGGATTTGGATGAAATTTGGCATACAGATAGACCATGACTACCAACCCAGGTCCATAGACCATACCTTGGCATGGTCTATGGACCTGGGTTAGGACATATGATGCTTTTTCATCCAGGTAGTACGGTCCCCTGGGTTAATTTCTGACCTGGCGAAGCCGCGTGCAAAAGCTAAATGGGAATAAGGGAGAGACAGGGGCAGTACAAGAGAAACACGAGATAAACCGAGGACAGTCACTGACAGTCAGTTTAGATCAAAGGTTTTACAAGTCTGGGAGAAGATATTTCATTGCTGGCTGTCACTAAGCGCCATGTCTGGCGTTGTGACTTTGGACAATACAGATTTATCAAACAGGCTAACGGACAACTTGTTGAAAAAGGCCAGGGCCGATTGCCAATGTGTTTTAGCCTGAGCCACAAAGTTCTAGTCTTGTAGTGTGCCTACATTTCACTAGATAGTAGAAGTTCTTTCGAATTCCTTCACAAATCCCAAGGAGCTCAAATTGTATGGTTGTTCAAATATTTACCAGGTAATGGTCGATGAACAGCAGTGACATATCGATTGCCTTCCATGTATCCTCGATCGGGTTCCGCAGTGTGGGCATGATGGGCGTGGATCGAGTGCTGGTGGGTATAGAAGCCGTCGGGGGGATGAAGAGCCACCCCACCCGTCCCCTCTTCTTCGTCTACCTTCTGAGAGAAGCTGTGAACAAGGAAAGAATCGGTTATAGAAGTTGTTTGGGGTTTGACCATACGTTGTAAACCTACATTCTGGCAAATAAATTAATTTGATTTTTTTGGGAAAATAGTACCTATGGATTCGGCTCGAAGGACCAATAATTTAAAAAGGCTCGAAAGACCAACTATTTAAAAAAAGAACACAACATGTGAAAATCTCTATTTTTTTTTTTATTGTTTGTTAATTTAAACAAAGTTAGTTAACATACTACACACATACATTAAGATAAGTCTCACAGTATAACCCGGCATAGCTGTGATGGTTCCTTTTCGTTACACGAATACACCGAATTAATTTTCACTCTCTTTTAAATACACAAAATAACGACTTCTCAGCTCAAAAGGCTAGTCTCAAGTATCAGAAGTAGTCAACATTTTCTTCGTAGCAATCCCGGTCTTTTGAAACTGGTTCTAGTAAATATTTTCACTATCTTAGTTAAATATTTGCTTACACGGACGTTTTTGGGACGCTTTTGCAACTCTTGTAAATAAAGCTTTCGTATTGAGAGCGAAAGAGATGGACGATTGTCAAGTCTATCTCTCTTGAGTTGGTGATTGTTTTTATCCTGAACTAGGTTAATGAAAAATATTGAGAATGAAGTGTATGATTTGGTGGAGCTCTCTGAGTCAACTGAACTGAACAGATATCTTATTACAAAACAAAATCGTATGAAACAAAAAACAAAATTATTTGTAATTATAACATTATTATGAATCATAACGATAACCAGTTATCATCGATTGATTGCTCATACACTTACAATCGCACCCAAATAAAAGCAGAAATGGCGCCGATTAGTTCAAGACGGACTTGATGAGTAGGTACACACGGCTACACATCAAGATTCACACATTTCCAGTTTATGCTGACCCGCATTGTATAGAATTTTCGTACAATACGAGGTCAGCTTATACTGGAAATGTATAGCTTACTTCAAACAAGAACACTTTGACTTCTGTAAGTGTAAGTAATCTATACATTTAGTAGGTATTCATCATGTAACGATTTTAGGGCTCATATGATTCATACAGACACCAATCATATTGTCTTCAAATTATCTGACCAAGATTATGTCTGGACTTTAAAAGAGACTGTGATCTCGGAGTTCGTTTCGGCCCTTCTTCTGCATAGGAAAAGCCAACCTTATATTCCAGTTTAAAAAAATATGATTGACGTGTAAAATTGTTTGGTACAAAGCTTCTTACAGAAATAAAATATTTATGATTTATCATAGGTACTACATAGAATAGATAAAATAAGAAATGAGTACCTATGAAGTCTGAAAGTGGCACCGGTGATTGAAAAGTTGTGTGTAAATCGGTTGTTATGGTATGTGATAGGGAGAATGTCGTGAGTAAAGTTTTGAGCATGAATGTGGAGGGTTATTTATTTTATTTATTTAAATAAAATAAAAGTAGAGGAAGACAAAATAAATGATGGATGAACTGGATGAAAGATGACATGGCTTGAAAGGTAGTGACTACCGAGATGACGACTAATAGAGAAGTATGGAAGAAAAAGATTATTGCGCCGACCACAAATAAATAAGGGCAGGAGAACGATGATGTGACTCATACCTACATCGGTAATAGTAATACCAGCTATCCAAATAACCCGACATATAATACAAATAACCCGACATATAATCCAAATAACCCGACATATAATCCCAATGACCTTGTTTCTTTTGTTTATCTCAGGACGCTCTACTTCTCTCGAAATCTAACACTATATCCCATCAGTTACAGCAGAGCACTTAACAAATAAGACTGATAAAGTAATTAAACAAATCTTCTAGAGACGACGAAGTTAAACTTCTACTAAGTTTAAAATTACATTCTCATCTTAGCCTTCCGATATTTAAGTAAAGTTTGTAATTTGTACAATAATGAAAGTGGGTGGTTCTTAAGACAAACAATTTGTTTTAATTATGATATTAGATAGTTTTCTTGTTGCTAAGTAGTTTGTGGTAACTAGGTACTAAGCAGTTATGAAGGTAACTAACTAGGAGGGTTAATTGTTTATTCTGTTACTTTAGGTATACACGGCTACATATCAAGCCATACATTTCCAGTATAAGCTGATCTCGCATTGTATAAGATTTCCGTACAATTAGAGCTCAGCTTATACTGGAAATGTATAGCTTGATAGGAATGTAGCCGTGTGTACGAGTATTTCGAAACAGAGATGGCTATTTAGATCTTTGAACGGATTTAATTTCAGGTCTTCTTTCTTTTTCGTCTGGTTAGCGATTAACCTCGTTGACACGAGGTTAGTCGCAGCATAAAAACTGACGAGTTTGTATACTGCCCGTGGGTCTCTGACTTGGCTTCACATGCCATCGAGAAATATCGCTCAGACGTGCCGGTTTCCTCACAATGTTTCACTGCAGCGTTTTTGAAGCAAGTGATAATTATACAATACGCACATGAATCCAAAAAGGCTGGAGGTGCGCGTCTTGGGTTCGAACTCGAGACCTATGACTTTTGCAGTCCGACGGTTACACCAATAAGCTAACACTGCTGTTAATTTCAAGTATATACGTAGGTAGTTACTCCAAACAAAAAAAACATCCGAATTAAAAACCTCCTCCTTTTAAAACTCGGTTGAAAATATGGCCAAGCAATCTGTAATAATATCACAAATGTGAAAGTAACTCTTGCCTGTCTTTTACCTTAACGGCTGAATGGATTTCCATGAAATTTGGCACAGGTAGACCATGATCTAGGTTAGGACATGAATATTTAAGTGTAACATCTTTTCTCTCGCTGTCTAGCAATCTGTGGGAGTGATTTCGTGAAAAGGGACGGAAGTGTGTAACAGGAAGCGAGGGAAGCGCGCGCTATTTGATTTGACCAATGAGCGCGCGCCGTTCTTTTGTTGGCCGTTAGATGGTACCAACCCCTTTTCCGAGAGGTTGGTACTGTCAGCCAAGATGTCAAATACTACACAGCGTATGGGACTACTGTAACGCTCCTTTATCTCGGTAGTACGTGCCTGTACTATAATTTCCAAGTTCGCAAAATCTTATAGATAGAGAGTATCAAAAAAACGATTACAATTACATTATCAATTGATAATCAAGGAATTTGCAAGACAATCACCTAGTACACTAATCACACGTGCTTATTATAATATTATTATCAGCTATAAACGCAATTAATCATAATTACAGCATATTTTTATAAAATATATACGATAAGTAGTTGTGACTATTATGACGTAGAATCAGCTGACTGAAGCTATTATGATAATAAAGATGTTTTTATTTTGACATTAACACGAGAAATTACACTCTTAAGACTAAGAGCGAATTCCTTCAATGAAACTGAACGCGATCAGATTATCTAAACTACGTTCAAGAGCTGTCAGTGACATCATTGTTGTGAAATATTGACAGTGATAGCTTTTGAACGCGCTTAAGAAGTGCTGAACTCGTTTATAGTTTCATCGTGAAATCTGCACATGCACGGCTACTTGTAAATAAAATAAAAAAATCATACTCTTAATCGAGTGGCCACACTGGCCACTATCGGCTAAGATGTCCATCGAGCCCAAAGAAAATGTATGAAAAGAGGCCGTTGCTGATCACTAGCAGCTGTTGCAAGTGATCCAGCACGTTACTTGCGTAATCCATGATCAATCACAATCCGAATCGGTTTGAAACCAAATTTCGAATCCATTGCTTCATTAGTTCGAAAAAAAATCTACCCAAAAACGTAAATAACGCTATGAATGCTGTTGAACTGTCAAAATGAAACCGTGTAGTCAAAAACATGGTAGTCAAAAGACAATGCTCCGATAGATTGTGATGACATATGATTATATTATTGAATGTATACAAAATATTATAAAACATTTTTAAAAGAGTAACGGTTGAGTTTCTTGCCCTTTCTTCTCCATACGAAAACTGCCTTTTGGAAGGGGCAACTAGAATCAGTCCTATTTCTTTGATTTTGACGTTCAAAAGTGCCATTTATGTGCCTAATTGAAATAAATTATTTGTCTTTGACTTTGATTTATTGAAGAAACTAACATTCTAACAGCGTCACATTCGATTCTCGCGGATGCGATGTTCACTTGTTCAGTCCTAGTAGTTTCTTACCTAAGACTCCCGCAGACAGGCGCGACCCGATGCGATAGCGCGACACTACTCTGGTAAAACAATTTTCATGAAGTTTTCATAGAAATTTCATCAGAGTCGCATGGCGCCTTTTTACAGGAGTCGTAATACAAGGATAAACTTATATAATAATGCTGGCAAATGTTTCGTTCAATATCAATATCCGGTAAACACACAACATAAAATAAAATACACTTTCTAATTGTACATATCTGTTAATGTCGAACACTGACTGAACCCAATTACATATTAAAACGTCTGATAAAAACTGGTTCCAATAAAGTGTTAGCATAATTAAACTGGCAATAGCTTGTTTCCTTTTAGTGTAAAAGTAAATTCGTATAGGGTATCTATTAAAGCAGACATTGAACTTTTGGTGATAAAAATCATTTAAAATACTTATAAAAGGCTGGTCCTTCAGTCCTAATGAAAAAAGAACGAAAAGTTTTTTTAACGAAAGCGTATTCCCCGAAGGGTTTGGCAGAGATGTACCTAACCTAACCGGTCACAAATTCAGACTACGGGCTGCTACTGAGAAATTCCTCATGGAAAAACAATTCTCCCTCAAGGAAAAAAAAAAACAATTAGCCTGACCTCGACTGTTCCTGGGTATCGAATCATGGAAAAGTCAGCAGTATAAAGGCTCTTACATACTGGGGCGATTCGTCGCGCGACGCGACGCCACCGCATTGTTCGCCGTGAGAAATTGTTTCGTTAAAATTCGCGTCGCGCGACGAATCGCCCCAGCATGTAAGAGCCTTTACTTGCAACTACCAGACAAACGATGTATTAAAAAAAAAACTACTTTACTTAATCTTATGTTGATAAAATCAATAAAAATCCTTTAATTCTTTACTGTGATTCTGATTTATGACTATGAAAACCTACAAGGAAAATTATATTAGAAGATCAAATAACAAATCTATGTTAAGTCCTTAGGAATACATCTGAACAAAAGGACAAATCAGTCTTTCATACAACATTATTGTATGACAAGGAACTCACGTTAAAGTCTTCGTGTTTCTTCGTTTAGCACTAGAGCACATCAATCAGTGGTCGTCACGAACCCAGAGAAAGTTCGAGAAACACCACAATTTTGTATAGTTAGATATCTTGGGTTTCTGAATAACTAAATAATAGCTATTGAAAGGCGTGTTTAGAAAACTGAACATAGGTCTGAACCGGAACTACGACAATTGAGGAGGTATCGAAGAATTGTTATCAATTTGACGCTTTAGGCGGGAAAAGTCGCCTTGAAGAGCGCCATGACAGTTTGTTTATCTATGTGGTTATGACAACCGTAGTATTATTTGCCGTGAATATCTTTAACACTGTTATTTCTGTTGGTAAATAAGCAGCAGTACTTAGTAAAAAAATATAAATATTATGACACACACACCGTGACATCGTGAAGAAACCCGATGCCAGAGATATTTCTCGACGGCATGTGAAGCCAAGTCAGAGGCCCATGGACGGCATGAAAACTCTGAGACCAGGTTAGTCACAGTGAGGAATTGGATAGAAGAAACTGTTTTAATTAAAAAAAAACGGTATCCATAAAAATGAATGTAAAAGCAGACTAGTTTTTACAAAACACGCTAAAATCAAGCCCAAACTTTTACATCGTAATACAAAACATAAAGGACCAAACTTGACACTCAAAAACACCAGTTTCCAAAAACAAGTATGGAACTAAAATGTGAATTTATATGAAAATACAAAGGCGACAGCGGACTCCTAACTAACTAGTGTTCGTTAGGAATTATTTTCATACATTCAACTGTTGAAAACTGCTAGCAGATATATTTATAGGTACTGTTGCTAATGAATGCAGCTCGGAAAAGCCATTGTCAATTTGATCGTTATTTCTTGCGTAATATCATTTTTTACAAACACATAACATCACGCCTGTAATTCCCAAAGGGTTAGGCAGAGAAATACGTATAGTATACTCACATTTCGCCAGTTATGTTTAAGTCCCACGTAATAGGGGCAGGCCTATTGCCATCAACCGGGCACAAATACACTCCGGGCGGGTTTCCATAAAAAAAAAAACGTAAACGTAACGTTACACGTTAGTTATAAAATATACTTGTATGTAGGTAATGGCTTTGGCATTATTGGCATAAAAATAACAGGTAGGTACACCCACAGAGTATTTCAAAACGTTTATAAAATGTCATGTTTTTACATAGTAAGTCTGTAAAAATATTGGTTTGCCGTCCCACCTGATGAAACCCTCCAAGCGCCTGTAATAACACTTGAGTGGATAAGGTGGTCCTTGTTCGGAGTCGAGGACCATGGCGTCTATTGGAAGGACCGATATATATCGACAGATCTACTTACTATGGAAAACTATGCACTTGATTGAACTTAAAAAGGGACTGTCAGTAACAAAACGACGAAACCACACATTGCCTGTCACTTACATGTTTTGGAAACAAAAAATGTATAGCATAAGGAAAAGATCACAAAAAAACCACTAGCATTACAAATAGGTACCTTAACTACTAATCAAAGCTGCTGAAGAGCAAAACCGTTTAAAATTCATATCAAACTACCACAACCAACGCAAAATGAAAACGTTTACAAAACTATGATTGCAGTAAACAAAACGCCTCGTGCATAAAATCAATAGAAACTACGTATTAGTAAGTAGGAAAACTAAACGCTCCGAGCGGTATTAGTGATGTGGCGGTTTCCTACATCTACCGCGAAAATCACTGATGTAGAGGTGCCAATTTCCTGGCAGGCGAACCGACTAGGTTCCGACTGGGAATCGAGAGATTTTAAACTTGATAGGTTGGGATACAGAGAGGATTATCAAAAAATTCGTAGGCGTGAATTTTCTATAAAATGCAATGTTTCTCTAGTCATGTGTGCGTTTATAATCGGAGAACCACTTATGAATTCTCTGGGTAATTTTAGGGATTCTGGGTAAGGTAGATTACAGCTAGAAGCCATAAAGGTTATGGATGCTTTTCTACTTTGTCTGAAAATAAAACCAATATATATAGATGTTGTAGGTATAAACAACACAGGCAGTACTGTCGCGGCCAGCAATAAGGCGATCAATGCCTGATTGCGGCCAAACCTTGTACAGTGCTTTTCTCAACTAATGCGCGGAAATTCAAACTGAGTACTTAAATTAAATAAAAATTCCAGAATCAATGACGAACAATGATAATTTTTCACGCGCCAATAATATTTTCACTTGTTTCTTTTTTACTTTAAACAGCTCTATTTGCAAGCCTAATCGAAAAGATAAAATCTTTGATAAGTTACCTCCTTTGTTGAAGTAAAAAGTTCGTTCCATTTAACTGGGTTGTAGAGGTCAGATAGACATATGCTCCATGTAAAATACTGGTATTCAGCTGCATCTGGTTGGACTGGAAGTCGACCCCAACATAGTTGGGAAAAGGCTAGGCAGATTGATTTGTGAAAATATCTTACATGTTCCACTTCGTCTACATAACATTCGATAGAGAACTAGTAGCCTCATTTAAATTAATTTCAATATTATAATTACTTCCGTTCTTAATATGACGTATGAGAATTGTGTTTTTGTTTGAACAGTTTAATCTGTGTTTTTTCTGAATTGAATATTTTTTTTGTTTTTCGCAATAGGATCTTTTATTTTTTTTAGACACTATTATGTATGAAAGGAAATAGCTCCTACTCTATGAAATCAAATATTGATATCCCAATTTCAAGAACAATCTAAGAGATCAACAATCACCTTCATTATCATTTTGACAAGAAATCTGTCTTCAGAAAATCAACAAACAGGCTCTATTTAATCATTCCAAACGTTCCACTTACGGCACAATTTGCGCCAAACAAATATTTCTGAAATAACAAATAGTCAACATTACGTGTTAAATATAATAAGAGCCATTCGCCAAGTTGAAACAGCGAAGATGCCAAGGTAATTAGATACTACCTCAGACCAACAAAATGTTGGTTTGAGGATACTACAGACTCTTCAGAAGTCAAGCCTTAACACATCTGAACGACTAACTTTACGGTCCTTTTACAATAAAAACGGAGTGCTTCCTAAAGATTTTCCATTCAGTGTCGACTGGCACAATGTTAAGAGTCGTAATTTTTTATTGCACGTTTAATTTTCGCGATACAGCTTGCCAATTAGTTCGTTTGGGCTCTTGTTCCTGGCGCCGCGCCAAGTATTGCCTCGTGAATCCCCGGAGTAACTTACAATACAGCTTACGAGGAGATTTTATGTATCAGCAACATGCGTGACATCTTAAAAGCAGTACGTCAGTGACTTTTTGTAGAAGTAAGTACTTAATTTTTTGCAAGTCAGTCCAAGGTAACCAGAGGCCGTAAAAGGAAGATAATTTGAAATGAAACAGCTATTCTAAGAAACAAAGAACAAAGCACTTCAACTTACAAATTACACAAGTCATTAGCGAGCAAACGGACTCCCTAAAACAACAATTTTTCAAACTAAGAACTAGCCGAACTGCGGGAGCACTGAGTGTCTCAAGTGCAGTTTATTTGTCAAATGGAGCGCGACATTCCCCCATTGTCACAAAGGGGGAAACGGGGGGAGTTGGGAGATCCTCTATTCAGTTGCACCGACTTGATTAATACGCCTGAATGCGCGCGCTCGTTGCAGAAACGACCCAGTTTCTGGGCCCAGCGAAAAATTGTAGGTTATTAGACTGGGCAATGCCTGCCTATGCCTGAGAGAGGCCGAGATTGCGCGGTTTTAAAAACAAAATGGGAGCTGTTGCTTTCATCATTCGCCTTTTAGCAGAGCACAATACAGCGAGTGTGAATTTTAAAATCCTCCGTAATTGTTTCTGCTGTTTAAACAATCATTTACATTTTTGGAGTATTCATATTTATTGAGTTGGCCATTTCGTTGTAGGGTTTTGACATACGGTTTGGGCATATTGTGGTAGATATTTCGACGCTAATATCACACAGACTGATTACATAAGGACCTTGAGTCTGCTTTTGTATGCAAAATACGTAGAGAACAAAGTAAATTATTAGAAATAAATATTAATAACTACTTTTCAAGTCTTATTTAAGTAAAATAGATAAGAAAAAACCTCAAACTTCCAAAGAGTTCTCGTTGAATTTTCTTCAGCTGTTACGATGAATTGCCCGCTTCCCGCGTGAAATCATTAAATTTTAAAACTTAGCTGCGTCCGTTGGCACACGTCCAGACTGCTAGGCAAACTAAGCTTTTCTGGAAAGCGGTTTGGTTTGTCAGAGTGGATTTACAATACCAGATCAAGACGAGAGCTACATGTGCCCGATCTGGGTCATGTCTCATGTTAGACTGAAGTGAATGACATGCGATTTCAGACTACACGAGGCAATAATGTTTCTCTTTGGAAGCGTCGAGTTCGCTTTTTGAAATCCTTCCTGATGTTGAAATAACATGTTTAGCAGCCAGTTCAAATGCTTGCCAAGTTTTGTCTTAAATATTACACCAGGAAACTAGATCTTTTGTACTGCGGTTGAAGTAAGAAAGATTAAGATTATTCTAGGGATGTATTTGGTATGGATCAATGCCAACTTTTGATTTAGAATTTAACTTGAATTTAGGATGTGTTGATACGGGAATTCTTATTAAGCATAGTATTTTATAATCGATAGCAGAAATGTTGGTAGATCAACAGCCAGATGGATGGATAGCTTAACTTATAAAACTTCGCGGGCGAGATCGGGATGACTCATCCCGATCTTGCCCGCGAAGTTTTCTTGATCTGTGCTGATCTGTGCGAGTCTCATCCCGAATGAGGCTCGCACAGATCAAGGAAACATGGCAAAAAAGAGAGGAGCCCTATACTCAGCAGTGGTTGGAAGGAACAAGGCTGTCAATGCTGATAATGATGTGAATTAGTGATGATGATTTTGGATTCGTGTGCGTATTGTATAATTATCACTTGCTTCAAAAACGGTGAAGGAAAACATCGTGAGGAAACCGGCATGCCGCCAGAGAGATATTTCTCGATGGCATGTGAAGCCAAGTCAGAGAGAGGACCATGGGCGGCTTTAAAACTCTGACACCAGGTTAGTCACTATCTACACGAATAGAAGATAAAAAAGTTTTACAAAAAAAAAAAAAAACCTACTTCCAAAAAAAACACTAAAAACGTGAAAAATAACTTTATTTTTCACGCTTTTGTGTTTTTATGGAAATCGGTTGTTTTTATTTTGTAAAAAGTTTTTATTTTAATTTTTGGTTATAGTACCTACCCCACACAAATTCGAATATCACTACCTGTTAGGTAAATAACAGTGACGGAGTCAAATAAGATATCGTCTACATAGACTAAGTGGGAAAAATACGTAATTATTGGAGCTAACTCAAAAACATACGCAAGCAAAGTTAATAAAATTTATATGGGACCAACCTCTGAAGCATGACCTATCAAACAAAAAAGGAATCATCAAAATCGGTTCATAATTGGCGGAAAAATAGCGTAACAAAAAAAAACATACAGACGAATTGAGAACGTCCTCCTTTTTGAAGAAGTCGGTTAAAAAATGATGATGAGGTACTATGAAAGTAGGAGCTAGTAAAGTATTAAGTCAAGGCAAAAATAATTAAACTTATAAACAACATCTTTTTTTTTAGTTTCGTGTCTGTGTCGTAATCGCTCGTTTACAATATCTTAATCGTTTTTTATATTACCAGCACGATATCATCCGTGTTGAATCATGATAGTGCATTAATCTCTACCAGTTTCTGAGCACATAATGCACTCTGCCAGCACAAAGATATGAGCACTTCGCGCCATTTTGAAGTTTTCGTTTTCACGTTTCTTTTAATGGAGATGAAAAAATGCTGAAACATTTATAATCCTACAAAGGATAATTATGTTTTGAATTGGATTTTGTAGAACAAAGTGCTTTGAAAGGTCTGCTAGGGATCAGGGAAGTATGTTTTTTTTTGTTTTGTTTTTTATTCGAATTTGATAAGTAGCATTCATTCTGAGGACTTTTTGGCTGAACTAAATAAATACGCTAGTGGGTCTGTACAAGTTTCATTCCAATGATAACATAACATCACGCCTGTATTTCCCGAAGGTTTAGGCAGAGGTATACATCCACATTTCGCCAGTTATGTTTAAGTCCCATGTAATAGGCGAGCCTATTGCAATCAACCGAAGTCAAATCCAGATTCCGGGCTGCTACTGCGAAATTCCAGATGGTAAAATCCAATAACACTTTACCCAACATGGGAATCGATCACAGGACTTCATGCTCAGCAGTAGTGCTTGCGACCACAAGACCAGCAAGGCAATAATTCCAATGAGTAGGTAAAATAAATTATTCATTTTGCTCAAGTCAAAGTTACCTTCAAACAGACAAAGTTATGGAGACATTTAGATATAAAAACGGAGAAATTGCAATTTAATTTCCTTTGGAAGCATTTCTAGTCAAGTTTGAAGTCTTCTTGGCGAGGTTTAATTAAAGTTATCCAAGTACACGTGAAAAGAAGGTGGTAACCCTGTCGCTAGCAAAGAAAAACTTTCGGATTCTCTGAGTTTCCGATTTTATTCATTATTTCTGAACGAAATTTCCAGATTGGCTTAGTTTGGTTATAATATTAATTTGAAGCGCTGAGAGGAATTTGAATTACCTATAGACAGGGTGATTCAAGTTAGTTGGGTTCCACTGCTCAAGTCAGATTCACATTGGATTCTTAGCTAATAATAGTTGTGTTATTTAAAGAATAGGACAATATTACTCCGTTTTCCTTTTATAGGAGTCCACTCTTTTTTTTTTTTTGTCATCGCGGGTAAGTTCTTGGCCTGCATCTCAACTGATGGCAAGTGATGATCAGGCCGAAGGTGGAAGCGAGCTTCACCCGGAATCCTCAACCACAGAGGAACTATCTTACCTCTAACTGCCAAAACAGAAAAATGCTGGTGTTAACATTGTTGTTATGGCGACAGACTTCGATAAGAAGGTGGTAGCTATGGTAGGTATATAGGATTTAGAACAAACCGTACCACCACTCAAACTGAACGAAAATCTAGGCATAAATAAGGTTTGAAATTTTAATCGGATTTTAATATTAATTAAAAAATATATTAATAATAGTAAAAAACTTAAACACCCTTCATAGGAGGCCATTTCCACTGGCCGTCTGGTGGCTCAGCAATTAGAGGTTCCCATGGTTTCCAATTCAGCATTTTCCTAGCTAAATTCAATTCATTCTCCGCCTGGATTATCAGTTCTTCAGCTTGACCACAGTTCATCTTCACTTCTAGATCAAAAACGTTGTTAGTTTGATTCAACACTCCAACCCTCTCATTGACAATCATTTCAGTATATTTGCGGTATGCAGCAGTTTTAGGCATTTTACTTAAGATCCTGAGAATTTTTCCATACAAGGATGCCAGGGTATGATGGGGGTTTGGGTGTACGGCCATGCCCACAAGGCCCGTTGTAGTTTTCACAAGTACCATTATTCCACGATTTATTTGAAGTTCTTACCAAAAACATAAAATTCCAATGACAATTTGATTGCTTGACAGTGCACAAATCATAATTATTTTGAAAGTGTCATTTTTTAAATACTAGCTGGCCAAGTAGCCAGTACTAATAAAACCATCGATTTACATACTTATGCTCACGCCTTCTTCCCATGGGCGTAGGCAGAAACTACGCAACGTATTAATTATTTCGTTGAATTAATCAAGCCAACGGCATTCTATTACAACGAAAAACCTTATCAAGATCCAACAAAACCTCGTTCTACTAAATGAGTCAACTCACCCGTATCCAGGCTTCTGACAGAACCAGGACCTAGTAAGCTTCGCAGCTTCGAGCAACACGCCTCCAAGGTCGCCGATCCTCATGCCAGCGCAGGAGCAGCATCCATCACCTTCTCCATCACCCACGAGCACAACTCGCGACTCTGACTTCGCCACTTTGGACATCAAATGCACATTACCCACAAAACGCAACTATTGTTACTCTGTATGTCATTAAATCACTTCCATTAGTAGTTCTTTGTGTTCAATTCTGTTGAATTAATGGTGGAATCCAAACGTAGCCTTGGTTGGAATACTATTTTTTTTTCTTTTCTTTTCTATTTTACAAATTTTTGTACACTGTTTGCGAACTGTAGGCACACTCTTAATAATGGATCTATAAATAATGAAATAAAATGGTATAATTAACGCCATCGACACGCGGAGGTCATAACTTGATATTGCTAGCAATAAACGCGATTGTATTCGTAATGAGCGTCGATACAAACGATCAAATAAACTGAAAGAACCATTTGTGGTTACGATCTGATGAGGTAATGAATTACCATTTTTGTTTTGAAGACGTGGTCATATTTATGTAACGCAAAAAGATTTTGAACAATAGAACTTTTTATATAACATAGAAACAAAACAAGTAACCTAAGATGAATTCAATCATGAAGACAAAATCATGAAAACAACACAAATATCTTTACAAAAGTCCAAGTAGAAATTAAAGTCTCCATTCTAGAAGTGATACATCAAAACACTCATGATATTAGACATGGATTATATCAAAGAACATCGAACAATGAGACAGCAACACATCAAGTTTACATTATCGAATAGAAATAATAGAGAAAGAAGACGTACATTCATCTCTAGCATTACCATACAGAAAATATCGACTGGCATGAAATACTGACCAACATTACAATAATGACCCATGTATATAGCTATCGAAAGATGTTTTCACTATTCGAGATATTGGAATTTATGCAAAGTTTGCAACTAAGATATCTTACGATGTCTACTCTCTCCTTTATGCGTTTGGAAGCAGTGTAATCCCATCATATTTATTAGTTGTAATCTTGTTTATTCTCTTTGATATAACTTCAATGTTACTTTCTATAAGTAGTTTACAGAAATCGTTATGGAAATTGTAATCCTCCATAACAGATTTCTCAAAAACATGTCTCCTAAGAATTACATAAAATGAAACGTATACTTTAAAAGGAAATTATACAGAAAAACGTAAAAGAACAAAATAATGCAAATTGAAGCATCGTTGGACCCTTAGAGGCTCTCAAGGAGCCTTAAAGAGCCTCAAGTCGTATCCGAAACAGGTACGACGTAAATAAAGTTACAGATATCCGTTATTTCGATTAGGCAGAGCCTTGGATTAATTGGCTTCATCAGGATTTTGGTTTTTCCACGTGTATTGTGATTTTCTTGCGTTAAGATTCCGAGCTCCTTGGGAATATGTAACGTTATTCAGGCGTGAATAATAATGAATAAGATGTTTCTCAAAGAGTCATTCTTATGTAATTTTATCTGTATCGACGAAGGTCCTTGTTGCGTAAAAATATCTTCCTATTCGCAGTGTATTATTATTCTCTTCTGAAGAGTTTCCTATTAAAATATAATAAAAAGACTTTACTGGACAAAATAGCGCATAGAAGTTGGAAACATTGTCCTCACGAGTGTCCTTTATACTCAAACATAATAGTCGACTAGAAATTGTATTTGTTCAACATTTATCGTCTATTCCGTGTCTTTTACCTTAAATGTATTGTAAATAGTAATACAACAGAAGTGAGTGATGTCATTCACGTTTTCCACGTTTCTAATCCTACACAACGTGACTAGATCCGTTTTGAGACACTAAATGGAAAACGAAGACAAATGACGAGGATTTGAATTAGAATTATTGTAGATGTTTCTAACTTTAAGAAAACTTTCTCCAATTCATCTGTTCTTTCAATTTCGACTTGCCTGTCTTGGACAAAAATTGCTATTTCATTATTTATTAAGATTAGACTACTTTTTTTCTTCTACCTTTTAACATACATGAGCGGATTCATGTTTTTTTTTTTATATATGTTTGCCTTTTGTGTAACTTTAAAATTCAAAATTCATTTAAAATTCAAATTGCAAATGATTTGCAATTTTAATTAAGTTACAGTAAAAGAAATAACGAGCCTATAATAGGTACTTGAAACAAAGTAATTAGCAACAATTATTGAAAATAATACAAGAGTTAATGGAACACGTTTCAATTGACTTCGCACAGAAGATTACGCACGCCCAAACTCCTAAGTGTGTAACTAATGAATACACTTTATTGTTTCAAAACGGTTTTTAATATGAATAACAATACTTCTTCTATTATGTAGATGTGTGTGACGCACGAGTAACTTTTTCAGTTTTAATTTGGGCTTCCGGATTTGAACTTACAATGTTGTTTACGGCTTCATAAACATAAAATACTACTCTTTCAGGAGTTACATTAAGCAGATTTTAGATTTCACCAAAATGTTTAGAAGGAAGGAGATCAAAAAGAATTATTCTGCCAAAATCTCGTAGACATTTACAAACATTTGTATCGAATAAACTGAGGAGCAGGAAAGGTCGTTGAACGTCTCGAAGAGCAAAACAGTGCTGATCACCGATACTACGGGCGTATTTTACAATCTAATTCGGTCATTCCGAGACAAATAAAAACGGAATTTTCCTTACCAAAGAAAAACCCGTAAACGGGACGGTTACTGAATAAATATGGTCGCTCATTATACTAGTTTTAGGAAATAATAATATATCAGAACCTATAAGGCGTGTAGTTGTTGGATTTGGGCCAAAGTTCTGTTTTTTTCTTAGGAAGTTTCATTTAATATTAATGCTATGTATATAGTCTTGCTTTTTCTTCTTTTTTTCAAGCGATATTATAATGTAATATTTCGTTTCGTGTAAAAATAAATCTATGTCTCAATTCTGTTTAGTTATATCGAAGACATTTGAAGGAATTGATTTTAGAAGGACGTCTTCGAAATCAGACCTGTCAAATGAAAGCATAGTTATACTGCTCATCATTTGCTATTGGACATGACAGCAGTTATGATACTATTATTAATTGAAATGGTCTTATTCGAGATATAACCATGGTAAAAAAATTGGAGGAACCTGCTCATAACATTAAAAAAATACGGCTCATGTTTTCGGTCCCAGAATCAGTAAAAACAAGAACATAGTATTACACCCGTATAAAAACTGGTATTCTGTTTTGATAGTTTGCTGCGAGCAGCGGCGCGTGAAACGGAATGATCACAATAGGTCGTATCTCGTTGGCGAAATTTGAAAGGGAAACCTAGTGTATTTGTTTGTCTGTCGTTTTTTATTTTTTTGTCCAAAATAAAGGCCTTTTCGATGTCATGTTTTGTGTGCATTCACGTACGCTTATGTAATGTCATGTATTGTTATGTTATTTTGGTGTATTGTTATATTCAGCACTTTTATTTGCTAGAACTCCGTTGCTTCTGTAATCATATTTGCATCTTCAATGACTGTTGTTTCATCTTTTATACATTGTAACAGCGAATCAATTTTCACGCCGCCTCCAACCTAGGTCAAATATATTTTGGTATTCGGATAGCTCATGACATAGAGGTGCCATAAAGAATATGTTTAAATCTCGACTCCGCGAAATTTCGCGGGACAAGCACGTATATTAAACCATTGTTAGGTTTATTATGCCCCACAGGGGACGGAAGAAACGCAAATGCCACGGGAATCCATCCTAACATACTCCTTTTGCTAAAGATCTCATCTCTCATCGGATACACACATACTATAAGTTGCAAATCCATTAATAAACGCGAAAACGCCATTAATCAAGACTATTTCGCAGTCCTTATTCAGGATAACGTCCAACCAGATAACCAGAAACAGGAAAGCTATAAGAATAGCAATGTTTTACGCCTTGGGATGTACAAGGGCGTATTTTACCGCCTTCCTAAATGGCTGAAACGATTTAGACAAATGGTCTACTATTGGATTTGGCTTAGTAGTACGCTGCCTCACTCACTGGAATGCTTTGGAAATCAAATATGGGGGGAAATAAAGTGAAACACGTGATTTACAAGGTTTGGGGTGTAGGTGATGGTGGTTAATGTTTTGGAATCAAGGACGGTTGCAGAACATGACGATCAGTTATTCCATTAATGCTTTAAGGTCGGCCACAATCGCATTGACTCAACCTTCAGAGATCACAAACGTAGTAATTACGTTACAAGCAAATACGAGCTTAACCACCCACATTTCGACAAAACTAGGCCTCCACCAATCGAGGGTATCCATGATTCGTCACAGCCACTAACCACAATTACCCAAATCCAATGTGCCAGGTATGTACTATCACTCGTTACTCGTAAAACCGATCGTTTATTTCAACGGTGTCTTTTTATGGGGCAAATCTCTTTTGTTCAACAATCCAATCTGCACATTATGCTTTATAGTTTAAGTGCTAATTTTGTTTAACATTGCTAATCTCAGACTTGTACCTATAGTTCAGGACGGATCTACTTGTGATTGGAATTGTTTAACCTCAATTGCCATTCCTTGATATTTAGCGTTATTGATCAGCTTCTGAGTAACATTATCGGGCTATTATAACTATTTATATATATTGGCATTATAAATATCTTATATTATTGTCGACACGACTGTGCTGAATACTGAAGGCGAATTTCACCAATGAAACTGAACGTGATCGCACACAGCACAGCACACCAGCTCAGCACATCTAAACTGCATGCAAGAGGTGTCAGTGAGAAACATTCCACAACAAGTGGAATATTTGACACTGACAGCTCTTGCATGCAGTTTAGATGTGCTGATCGCGTTCAGTTTCATTAGCGATATTCAGACTTAATGGGTGCCTGTAGAGACAAGAGACATTATATTGGGTGTACATGAGGGCCTTAACCAACTCCTGAAAGAAGATTCTAGCTGATACTGTCTCCAATTTAGATCGATTTTTTTCTTTATTTATCAAGCATAGGATACTTAATAGTATCTGTCTAAAACTTCTCAAAATCAATCTGCCTAGCCTTTTCCCAACTATGTTGGGGTCGGCTTCCAGTCTAACATGATGCAGCTGAATACCAGTAAAGCTCCTCCACCTGTCTAAAACTTCTATGAATTTTCAAATTAAAAATTATTTAAAGATTTTGCAACATTAACAATTTTATATATAAAATTTTACTTTAACAGTGGTAGGTGTACCTAGTAATACCATAATAACTGCTTTTAAATCAAAAATCATATCAGCAATAAGATACTAAATCGTCAAGTATTGATCAAAGGGAATCATGTTTTAACGGTAAGTACATCTGTTACAAAACATGAGTCTAGAAATATCTCTCTCGATACTGATTTCCTAGAAATGTCTGAGATACACGGAAAGGATCTCTAGACAAGGAATGTGGTCGGCTTTCTCCGAGAAAGTTATCTGATCTTACAGAGAAATACTATTTTTATCCACAAAGTTTTAATTGAGTTTGTTAGCCATTAAATATCTGAATAAATTAACAAGTTTAGCGTTTTCAAAGTGCAATATATTCGCCAAAGATAAAAGTTTATGGAGGAAGTTTGTGCAATAAAAACATGAAATGAAAAGACCACAGAGCTTTTACAAAAATTGTATGACGGAAGTTTGAACTAGAACAACCAGAGGACGTAATTTAAATTTTGATGTTAATAGTTATGACGGTGCAGCAAGTGGCGCCGTCTACTTTTTTTATGAAGTTAGTGGAATCACCGAAACGGTCGGATAAGAGTGATACTGGCTAGTGACAGTCACTCTAGCAGAGCACATCGATGGTACTTTAGGGGTATGAGGAACAGGGTGTAAAGTTTACTCTTCCACCATAGAAAAGGGAGGATCCTCCGACCAGACGGGTGTTGTGTCGGACGGGCAACTGCCCAACGATTGATGTCGGGTTTTTGTATATATGTCCATTGCACGGTAAACTTTAATTGCGCGATGCAGGATTTATGTGCCGTTAGGATTTTTGTGTGACGACGGGTGTTTGATGCGTAATTCGTATGTGGCAATGTAGATACCGCCACAGTTCCATGGTGATCGTCTCATAATAACAGGAATGGTGTCAGCCGCTGTCGTACCACGTCCACGACGAACTGCTATATTCCGGCAAAATCCTGATGATATCCAAGCTGCTGAACCACTAATACGATGACCACTTCTGTTATGGACTATCCTGCACTGTTAAATATATTGCTATTACAGTAGCGATAATTAATAAAATCTTAATTATTATAAACATGCATCACGCATTGCTAACACCAAACTAGCGCAATACAAGAAACAGGGTCAGTAGCAAAAACAAAACAAAATCGCGTGTCAATTACCTCAAATGATTAAGTAAGCCAATTCATGTACAAAGCCAGATTCAGGTCAAAATGACCCAAGTGAAACGGGGAAGTTACTGCAAGGCCATTGGATTATGTCAATTGTTCAATCAGCTGATACTTGATCGCCATTTTTATTTTTTATAGTCACGTGTAGAAACGCGATTGTGAGAAAGTCAGGGTTAATTTAAAAGAACTGGCTATGGCCGATAAGATTGTTTTGGTTGCAAAGCGTGACAATGTTTGTGTTTAATTAGGAGCTGTTGTTTCTGGTATCGTACGTATATTAATGGCTTTTCATCCATTTTTAGGTGGACGAAGTCATCATCATTTCAGCCGAAAGACGTCCACTGCTGGACATAGGCCTCCCCCAGCACCGCCACTTAGACCGGTTCTGTGCTTCTCGCATCCAGCGGATTCCCGCGACGACATGGTTGGACGACACGCGTGGACGAAATGGTTGAGTGAAATTGTTTAGACTCTGTGTGGTCCGGGCGTGGCACAAATGAATAGAAATCTTGTCATCCATATAAAATTAAATGTCGTTACAAAATAATGCGATTAACACATAAAATAACATGGCGCTTGTATTCCCCGAAGGGTTAGGCAGAGGTGTACCTATAGTACCATCACATACATCTTGAGAACAGAGAAATACAAGAATGAAAAAGTTTAAAAGTATTCACAGATGGATAACGAATGAAATAGCAGTATCATGTTAAAAGAGAAATACAAGAATGAAAAAGTTAAAAAGTATTCACAGATGAATAACGAATGAAATAGCAATAAATACAGTTGAGAAGGTATAAAACAATTTCAGTAGATTGGAAAGCAGTTCCGTTTTGTACTTAAATATGAACCAATAACTAACGAACTTCCAATCATTCACAGAACTATCCATTTTATAGACTAAGTTATAACATTGAAATACTAGGTAGCAATGATAGTCAAAATCATGTCATATCAAAAGAAAGTTTCGACGGCCAAAATTGAGATGCATTTCTCTTCATCTATACGAAAGACTATTGACCTCACAACGTGGATGCTAACTATAGAAATAAAATTGCCACAAACTAGAAATAAAAACAGCGTTTTATGATAGGAACAAAAAAAAATTTACCATAGGAAAATTAATTTAAGTAACACAAGAAAATCACCATATTTTTTTCGAAGCACAATTTTTTTCTTTATTCGCTAATAGTTTCGCACGAATATTAAATTTGTCCACAAACCGATGCTTTTTTATTAAATATTAAACACTTATTTATGTTATTTCCTTATTTTTTTTAAACAAACACTTTTTTAAGTTTCACAAAAAAAAAATCGAATAAAATTATACGATAACAATTTATAATTTTCGCCAACACTATTCTGGAGTGTCACTGACAGGTTAAGTTGTGCCAAAGGCTCGCAACCGGCCTTCGTAAGCAATCAAGGTTTACTTCGTCTTGGATTAAGTTGTAAGCGTGAAAAATGTGCTCAATTTGCTATAAAGATTTGGGTGCTGTAATAAAAATGTTTTGTTAATCAATCTGCTTAATCTGTAGCAGTCTACTACTGGATAAACACGTGGGCAAAATTGCCAGTCACGAAAAAAAATATCTTATTACTGCATCCAAATTTTTTTTTGCTGCATGAAATCTTGGGCTAAAGTTGCACAGTCTGCCTCTTTTACATGTTCTCGAATTTTCCCTAATGCTCCAAGTAACCTTATGTTTCTGCAAAATGACAGTAGCTCAGTAGGTACCGTTTGGTTTCTGTAATTAACTAATTAATAGAGCAGTAGATGAAATGTGTGCAGTGCGTGAGTAAAACAGCGCGTCTGGCAGAAGTCAGTAATTAAAAATCGCTTTCGCTTATAAGTTGGAGTCTGTTAGCTTATGTCACATTGAAGTGTAATCAGGTAGAGCGATACTGGCCGCAACGGAGATGTCGCCACCTTACACAGCACACAACCAACTCAAAACAAACCTTACACAACCAGCAACAAAGACCAAAACCCAACAATCATACAATGGACACTTTTGTGCAACTTGCAAACCAAACGTAACCACCGATAAAAATTATTTTACACTGTCGCGTATCAAAATGACAATCGATATTCAAATCTAACACCTTTCCAATAAGTCGCATATTTGCTTGTTTATTTTTTAAGTATAAATCTATTTTAGGACTTACAAACTGGATTTCAGGTTTTATATTCGCACAAACTTGATCTAAGTACATGTTTAATTGAAATCCGTTTTCAGTGAAGTATGATTTAATTAAAATTTTAATTATTGCGAACTTGGCCGCGGCTTTTATTGTAGTTTATAGACAAATCAAAGCAAGTGTATCGTGTAATTATTAGAAACTGTTGCTACGTGGAACTGTTTTATTTTAGTGCCAGTGTGTCGTCTTAGGGGTAGGCTCATGCAAGCACGCCTCGGAACCGGTTTCAAAAATATCGGTTTATTTCGGTTTTCCTCCGAACTTTTCTAAAGAACGAGAACGTTTAGAGAACTTTATTTTAACCCAAATTAACCGTTTTATTCGATAAGCGGCATGTCGGTAAAAGCGTTTCAACTTGTGACTACTTATGAGGATGCGGTGCTGAATAAAACCTGAAGTATTAACCAGTTTTTATTGCTCTAAACAGGTAAATCCGAAAAAAAACTTTACATAATACTCTTCCAAATACCGGTAAAAAAAAAGACGGTTTATGCGAACGAAACCAAATGTAAAGATTTTTGCGTCAAGTACATCATACCGGTTTGAAAATTTAACCGGTATCCGAGCCTTGCTTGTAAGAATAGCAGTAGGCAGATTTTCTTAGAATTTTCATGTAATCAGCAATCTATGGAAATCAAGGTACAGCGGATTATAGGACAGCTATAATTACAATACAGATTTTCTGGTAAGCTAGATATTATGTAACAGAGTTGCTATGTGACTCACAAAAAATAGCAGTGATATAATATGAAGAACCGGTTTATGGTAAAACTAGTTATAAAGAAAAGGATATGGAGCAATAAAAATTAATATAGCGAACCGGACTTGGATATTAGGAGATTAAAATACATAACACGACTTGATTTACTGAAGTGATTTTAAAAATAATTGTATTTTTGAGTCTTACGTTACCTACGTCTCTAAATTAAATGTCATTTATTCGAACTAGGCTGTGAATCAGCACTTTTTGAGTGTCAAAATTACATAAGACAGTCCCCCAAAACGCCCGCCCTTCACCACTTTCTTATAGTGCTTTAGCTGGGGAGAAGAAGTGGCGCCTCAAACTCCCCAGTGGCGCAACAAACTCCCCAGTGGCGCAACAGCTCAGTAGCACAACAGCTGTCTGTTAAGTTATGGAGAACTTGATTCTATTCAATAGTCTATTTGTTTGAATCCATGTGGATGTTCTCATTTCAACTAACCATTAGAATTGTTGGTATGGTATGGCAACTCTGTATCCAAATATTGGAAAAGCAAACTTTCATGTACCTCAGATTGGCGCAGCTTGAGAGAGGCCTATGTCCAGCAGTGGACTGCGATAGGCTGAGATGATTGATTGGTTGTTGAACAAAACCATCGATACAGATCTTCTAATAGGTACCTACGTATACTATCTACTTCTTTCTAAATTTCACGCAGAAGCCAATAATAAATGGCAGGCAAAACCAACACCAGAACCCAGACATTAACAGCATTGGGCATCATACGAGTACCATTTCATCATCTTATATGCCAAGATCCATATCTCATTACGTAGTTAGGCAATTTGACACCGTAACGTAAACAGGTTAAGGTGTAAAATTACATGTCAATGCTTGGTTGAACATGGCAATGAATGCATAGTGATGTGATTAACTCGAATATTATTCGATTAAAATCATTCGAGTGTAAATTGGATGTTTGTATAAGCTAAAGTAAAAGTCGTTATCTGGATAATTAGATCATAAATACTGAATTGATATCATATGGATCGACTTTCAAATACTTGAAGTGCGAATGTCGATCGATCAAATAAATCAGCGTCTGGCGTTTCGAGACAAGTTAATCCATAAGCCAATCGATCGTTCGCCTAATTAGCATTTATTCCAACCAATGAGTAGCCAACTATTCATGTTTGACTAAGAAATTAGCGGAACATTGAATGTCTTTTTCACGTCATCGGAGAACAATAAGCCCATTCCAAGTTTACAACGGCTGTCTGTGTGTAGTCTAGGTGATAATCTTCTATAGTATATAATATACTACATCTATATTATATTATATTAAAGTATTAAAGCTGGAGAGTTTGTTTTTTGTTTGAACGCGCTCTCTGGAACCTCTCTCTCTCTGGAAACAATCGCATTTGAAAAAATCTTTTTTGCACTTGATAGCCCAATGCTTGAGGAAGTTTACAGGATATTTGAAATCATGCAAAAACCTTTAGGAGATGAGCAAGAAGAAAACAAGTAAAAAAGAACGCTAAGCGAAAACGAAGCAATAGCGCGGGTGGGCGATGCGATGCGATGCAACGGGGTAGGTAGGCAGAGGGAGTTTTATTAAAAATGGCTGTTATTTTAGTACCTATATTGTGTAATAAGTTATTTTAGTAGCTAATGTGCTTATAAAAGAACGTGAATGCTGTAATAAGTTTAAATCTCACCGTATATTCATCTGCACGCTTGAATACATGACCCTCTTTATTATTCACACTGTGACTTTAGCGGAACTCGAGGATGTCTTCCGTCACCATTTCCGCAATATTATTTTATTTTTATACTGCATCCGTGAACTTATGTAACATGTTAGTTTATTCCGTTGACCTAGACGACGAAATTTATGTGGAGCATAATTACATATTAAATTAAGTATACGTGTATCTGTTTGTTTGTGGTAATTTTTTTTTTCATAGTCAATTTTATTCTCTGACTATTTTTATTTCAGGAAATCGTAGCCAAATCGGTGAAATTAAATTCACAATCGAATAAAATGTCTCGTTTGCACAGCACTATTTTGTATTTGCACAGATTGTCATGTCCATAATATTGTTACAGTTCATGAACATTTTTCAATAGAATTAATGACTTGTTCAGTATAACTTAAGGTTTGTAGTTGAATAAATTTTGTCGTTTGTTGAACAAAATTAATTTTCAAGGTAAAGTCAGCTGTTTATCTTTTGATGGTGTCGGTGGCATGTTTTGAGTCTGCTAACTCGTTACGGTTTTCCTGTTATAACGATAATGGTTGGAAATTTGTTTTTACTTTTATCGGTTTTGTTCTAATAAAGGCTCGTACAGACGGGCGCGAAATCGGGGGCCGACAGGCAGCGTGACCCTTGTAGCACCCGCGATATCGCGCCAGTTTGCACGAGCCTTAACGTGATGACTAATGTGAAAACTAAAAGGCTACCTATATTATTTACTAAGCAAAGTGTCAAAATTGACAATTTTGACACTTTTAATGTAAAAACGATTTGCCTTCTTTATTTTATTTACACGTGCCACATATTGCCGCGACAGAAAAAAAAAAAAAAAAAATATGTTGAATTTAAATTCAATACAACGTGTAATTTTACTTACGACTTTGAATGTATTATTCCAAACGTGTAAAAACAACTAATAAATAAAACCAATTAAAATTGATTACCGCAGGTGGTTATTCATTCGTGACAACAAAATCAATTAAATTATTTATATCACCCGACGTTACGAAGATTGTGTAATGTGTGAGCAACAGACGCGTAAATTATTTAATTTATTTTATCTAAACACTAGCTGATGCTCGCGGCTTCGCCCGCGTGGATGTCGGTTATTATATACTAAAACCTTACTCGAGAACCACTTTATCCATTGGTGAAAACAGCATGAAAATCGGTGTAGTAGTTTTTGAGTATATCGTGTACAGGACGACAGACAGACGCGGCGCAGAGGACTTTGTTATATAATATGTAAGGATAATTTAGAATGGTAACCATTTATTTTCTGTCATAAAACGAACGTAAGGTTTATTAATAATTGAAGTACTTAGTTTATTTATAAATTGAAGTAGTCAAGTGCGATGGCCTCTTCAGTGTGATAACTGGTTTTAATTAATTTCTAGGTAATGGAAATCTTTAGAAAAGAGCATAAATGGCAAGCGTGGTGATCAATGCTCGTGCCTTCTCTATATGAGAAGGGGTCTTTGCCCTGCAGTGGGTCATTTTATCATGTCTTAAAAAACCTAAAGTTATTTTTAAGACAGACTAACTTCCGCCCTCGGCTTCGCCCGCGTGGTATGTCAATAAAAAGTAGCCTATGTCCTTTCTCAGGCTCTAGACTATCTGTGTACCAAATTTCATTTAAATCGGTTTAGTAGTTTTGGCGTGCGCGACAGACAAACAGACCGACAGACAGACCGACAGACAGAGTTACTTTCGCATTTATAGTAAGGATAACATAGCACACTAGCATCCGTAAGTACTGTAGACTCCGAGAGAGTCTACGGTACCGGATCGAATGAAACACTGGTTGCTCGTTTAACTGATTATAATCATTAGAGAAATCAAAGATACATTTTATATTATTTAGCCTACAAGTCAGCCTTGGGCTGTATCCCTATCTCTTCCTATTCTATTTCCAAACTGTTCGAACCCTTGAAATCAAGCCTTTCCAGCCAGTATCAGTATAGGTTGCTTACTGCATAGAACCTTACAGTACCTAACTACTGAACCTGAACATTTTTAAATGTTGAAAATAATTGTACCTACTCAATAACACATAGGAACACCAGTTGGTTATATTTTTTCTGTTTGCATGAAATAAACCAAAATACGACAGTAAATTTTACTAAACTTCATCGTATATCTAACTAGGTGATGCCCGCGACTTCGCCCGCGTGGACGTCGGTTATTATATACTAAAACCTTACTCGAGAACCACTCTATCCATTGGTGAAAACAGCATGAAAATCGGTGCAGCAGATTTGAGTTTATCGCGAACAGGAAGACAGACAGACGCCGCGGAGGACTTTGTTTTATAATATGTAAGGATTTGATAGTACTTTAAAAATACTCCTATGCATTTGTATCGTTAGTGTTCGTCGTCGTTCATTTATTGTCATATCTATTGTTCAATACAATCTGTTTAATTCACAAAACAAAGTTGCAGGAAGCAGCAACAATATTTAGAAAATAGCAATTACAAATAATACATTCTCAAGCAGAGGCATGTGAAAGATCTTATGTAGATACTCTAACGATCTAGGCGATGTGAAATTATAATTACTTAGGTAGGTACTATCATCGCATCGAGGAGTTTGGTATTTGAAAGCAAATAATAAGTGGGCAAAGCTGCAAGAGATTTGCTAAACCATCAAACAATCTGCCTAGCCTTTTCTCAACTATGTTAGGTTCGGTTTCCAGCCTAACCAGATGCAGCTCAATACCAGTATTTTAAATGGAGCGACTCCCACACTCTGACCTCCACAACCTAGTTACTGGGTAATACGATAGTACGATACTCCTTAGTAAGATTGGTTGTTAGACTTTCGGGCTTCTGACTACCCGTAACGATTGTCAAAGATCTACGAATGACAGCCGACACCAAAGGGTTAACGTGTTTTCCGAGGCACGGAGGGGTCTCGATATGTAATGGATGTTCACCCATCTACCGAGATCATTGCTTAACCTTGAAGATTGACCCGTGCGGCTTTAGAAATAGATACTATGGCCCAAATTTTGAACCACATAAATCTCGCCTAAGCATTAAATCAAGATCTTACTTCTCCACCACATCTTCAAATAAATACTCCCATAAAACACTTAACCCATAACTCAACCACCAATCATAATTTCAGCCCATAAGGTCGTAAACACTTGAAAGTCGCAAGTAGACCGAATCGCTGCGCCTGCGACGCTCACGCGACTCTACGCGTGCGCATGAGCAAGGAAAACGTGCCCGATAATTATACCGGTGTAAAATATACGAATACTGTGTGTAGTATTATCGGGTGGTAAATAATGTGTGAAGTATATTTCGTTTCGGTTATAATATAGTTACATAAGTGTTTTTGCCAGAGGTGATACTTGATCGGAAATCTGCGAAAATAATTTGTTGATGGCTCAATGTGATAAAGAAGACTTTTTCCTGTGGAAGTAAAATGTAACTAAAGATTGTCTGTAGTTAGTTTTCAGTTTAATTTCAATATAAATCAGTGATATTATTTTATGTAGAAAAGGTAGATAGATTACCTACTCAAAATTCGTTCTTCAAAAACGGCACAATGAAATACTATATTATGGTGGAATCCCACGATCGGCAATATTGCAGACGGACACGCACGCCAGACGACCACAGACCGCCACGCACCGCGCACGAGGCGCTTCCGATGTCTGCGATACCCCGCACGTACACCTTCCCACGGTCCGTCGTCCGGGCTCGTCGGTGTCCGTCCGCAAAATCGCGGATCGTGGGATTTCGGTATTAGATGACACGTGGAAGTAGGATGGCATGTCGTAATTATCGGTAGCGAAAAAGAGACAAGATAATAAACTTTTACTTGGCTAACTAGCCCAGTTTTGACATGTCACTTGGGGAGCGCGTATAAACTTTCTACCTCTTTTACTTATAATATCAGCTCCTGCCCGTCTTCGTTTGTTTGAACATAAAATATATCCTATGATACTCGACAATAGGGTAGTTTCCTATTAGTGAAAGAATTATTGGAATCTGAGCAATAGTTAGTGCACAGGTGGCACAGGTGTGAGTACTATGTACTATTGAGCTACCATTTACCGGGTAATTTGTCTTTCATTGATTTGAATGTGCCCTGGCGGCTGGGAATGTCATGCTCACTGAAATGTCTCGCTGATGGTGGCGGGTGTGTTGGATCATTTAGCTCCCTTCGAAATGGTTGAGCTGAATGGTGCTGATCTATGCGCCATGTTCGTGAACGGGCGCCGTCAGTTGTGACTGGTCATCTCTTAGCTGCCATGGCTTATTTTAATTTTTGAATTGTTTTATGTAATAATTGCGGACGCTTTTATCGTGCTTTCTACATTGTTCTCACATGTATAATTTCAACATGAATGATGTAACCCATATATTGTAACAATATTTTGATTTAAAAGAGTGTCCGTGGAGTTTCTTGCCCGTTCTTCTCCATAGGTACCTACTACGCTTTGGAATGGGCAACTAGCTTCATATTTCTGACTGACCGCGACTCCTTGACAATTCAATAGTGCTTGTAAATGGTTTAAATGAAATAAATGCTTTGAGTTTGAGTTTTGAAGACTACAAGAGTCAGTACCTTTTTAGTACCTTTTTGTAATATTTGTATAGATTGCTAAGGATACTAAATAAGTTAGTAATGATTTACCATGTTTGCATTTTTTTTTTTTTTTTATGTACGCTATTTTCTTTTGTTATTTACATCTATTATATTTTAATTCGTTTTCTATACTACCATCAGCCGTTTGCCACTTCGCCAAAAGTACCAAATTGTCATAAAACAAAGCAATAAAACCATGACTCAAACTCAACTCTGGTGTAAATAATATATTTTAGCACCTGTAATACATCTCAATACAAAAAGTATGCAAAGCAAAGTTAGTCAACTTAAATACAGGTATTATCTCATAATACGTGATGTTCAAGTAAAATATCACTTTTGCTCGATATTTGTGAAGCATGTATGGACTACGTGTTCATAATTATTTTTAAAATGGTTTTACAAACATGGACGATATTATTTAGCCTCATATTTTAAGTACATACCCTGCGCGACCAAGCTCTGCTGGGGTGAAAATACAGAAAATGAATTTTCCCAGATATGAGACGTAGCTATGTGGATCGATTTTTCGCCTCGTAAGCCTCTATGTTGCAGGTTTCATCGAAACCGTTAAAGCCGATTTCGAGAAAGTGATTACAAATATGTGTATATTATATACAAATATTGCTCATAGTATCGGATAACTAGTTGAATGATGCTGTTGTAATTACTTACATTATCTCGTGGTTTCAGCAAAAATTCTTTGAAATTCAGTCCCGAAAAGATACAAAAACACAAAATAAAAATGTTATTGTGGCAGCCAATATCACAGTTTACCAAAATGCAACTGAATGTACTGAACCGTTTACAATATTCAGCTGTATAACCTTCCTTCCTGAATTAAGTTCCTACGTATTTATTTGTCGTCAATAATGTTAAATCATTATTGTTTCCTTATTTAAATAATTTATTGATATTCCGTTATAAAATGCGTAATACACACGCAAGTTTGTGCAGTAGAAATTAATATAGCAATTTAAATCCTGGTTCACGTAAGTTCCTCAGTAGTTAATATTGTTTTAAAAACAATATAATACTTTATTTTGTTATTTGTATTTTGTGTTTCATGAACTGTGTCCAAATAAACTTTATTCTTTCTTTCTTTAGAACATTACATAAAGGTACCGCAAAAAAAAAGAACAACCATAGAGCTCATCACAAGAGAAAATATAAACACTAGAAACGAGCTGTTTAGCCTCTTGTCTCTCGGAAAAAGCAATATGTACATTGCTTCTTCCAAGGAATCAACGAAAACCACCAAAATAGTCATCATGATCTAGAGACCAAAGCAAAGACCCATCACATTTAATTGAAACATAAGAGAATGATTGCTGAGCGTTGTCACCAATGGATTCATTATGGCGGACAGAGCAATGACAGCTGTTGATGACGTTTTGTTGATAATCATTCTTGGGAAATTCCGAATGATTAAATAAATGGGAACGAGGAAGGAGGTCCTAATGTTTTAGTATCACCATGTTCTGTTACATATGGCTCCTAAATGAGAGCTGCATGATGTTTTATTCAGTGCCATATACAGGTATGAGTCATGTATTTGAATAGAACCTACTAGAATGGTTACTAGTCTCTAGCAAGGTCATGGTGGTATCTAGATTAGACAAGTGAGCAGATTGGTTTAGTATAGTTTAGATGAAAATATATTTTTCACTATATCAAGCAATGTTCTTTCATATTTCGATGAGAATTGAGATGAACAAATTTTATATGTCACAATGCAATGACTGATGCAGTAAAGCCATAAAATTAAGAAGAAAAAGAAACAAAATAAGACTATTTCAAAGATAATTTTACAACATCTGAGAAGCCACTAGCTACCTGCCTTGCCCTCCATTAACCTGCCAAAATATGCTTCATTAAGTAAACTCTTGGGAAAATATTTGAAGATTTTTCAATGCGTGATGTTGAAACAATAATTCATAATGAGGTATAAAGAATTTGATTGAAGCACGACTCATGTATGAAAGATAAGTTACATAATGTTAATTACATGGAAGTAAGAAATGTCAAGGTGGTCAAAATGCCCATCTTTAAACACTTCAGCCTTGTGATTAGGTTGGAGTGATTTGCCACATCACACATTATAGGTAGTAGTTATAGCATAATGGATGTTGCAGAAGCTTGTCGCAACTTCATCGGCAATTTTGATGGTAAATATCATCATGTTACTGGAGATGTAAGCAAAGCAAACAAAACTGTAAAGTAAGCTTAAATGTAAACCACTGATGATAAAGACAGGTGCACTTGTACGAAGTTTAATGGGCAAATGGAGTCTTGCGATAGAACCTTCGGCACAACAGAATCAGTCGCTGAGAATCCCGAAACAGAAAGTCCCGAAGGAGTTTTTGTGTGTGAAGTGCCAAATAGATAGACTAATGGCGAATGATAAATCACTCGCACTGACGAGATATGTGTAGAAAATTATTCCAATGAGAGATGATAAGCCCACATATCATTAGACAGTATTGAAGATACTTGTCACTATAGTGCATTTTACACTTGCAGGTCACGCCTGACAACACCACGGTCACTAGACCAAGGAGGGCTACCCGAGATATTTGATCGATCCAATGCAATCGATACAGAAGGTATGTATCGATTTAATTAGAACGTTATTGGATTTATTACTCAAGTACAAAATTAACAGCAAGCCGATTGATTTCATAACTTGAATGCACGGAAAACGGTAGTTTTCCTGCCCTGTAGTTTGATAATATACGCCCTTGTTGCTCAATTACTTCTTATAGTTGATTAAATTGTATTTGCTTTGTTTTAAATTTTACAAATGTCAAAGCAATGATTAATGATGGTCTTGATCGATCCTTATTTGCATGATGTCAATTTTGATTGCTAAGGAAGACGGTAAAAATGTCAATGCAATGAACATTAACATTGAATCACTGAATCTATCCGGTGATCTATAAATGTCATTACAATTAAGTAAGTTAATGATACTAAAAGGAAGTTTCTTTGAGTACAAAGGTCTTTGTCAAGGGTCCAAGAAAAACAACAAAGATTTTAGTAACGAATTGAATAAAAACCATTATCAGAGTGATAAGAATGTTAAGTCAAGTGTAAACTATCGTGTCAAACGACACACAAGATAATGACTTAATTGTTCAAGGAACGATAACATTGATGATTACAATCAACTAACAACCGCACATTAAGACTAAAATAATGACCCTTTCACACGCACTGTTCCTCATTGTTTTTTTAGTTCACACTTGACACCCGCAAATCGCGTAACAGCCATGAGAAGCTCGTGATACTAAATTGTGTAACAAGAAATATGGACAGGGTGCTATTAAATTTAGCAATATAGTACCCAAATTGTCTATTGTTGTGTAAAATGGTATGTAGGTATGGGTCAACATGGTTGTGCAACTTTAGAAGCGGGAAGTGGACGGTATTAGTTAGCTAACTGATCAAAGGTAGGCTACGTAAGTCTGATGCAAGTTCTTGATAATTGCTGGCAAAAGATTGGAGAGATTGGTAAAGAAAATCGATTTATAGCGGGCACTAATAAATTGAAAAACTATGAATAATTAATAGAAGTAAAGTGACTTGCACTCTTTCAATTTTATGCATAATTACAGCTTGCAAGTTCGATTTAAGACGTAATTTTATAAGCAATTTTATAAGGATCTCCTTATAATTTACACTCCTCATCACAACTTGCTAGATCGTAGACACTAGATGTTATCAATGTAGTATGATTAAATATATCTACCTAAAATATCATAAAAACTCTAGAGTCACGCAAATACATCCATAATTTAATCTAATCAAACATAGGTAGTGAAAGTTTAATGAGTTAAAGTTTACAAAAAATGTAAACATCAGGTCCATTAACTAACACTTTCCGTACGTATTACGGTAAAAGCTAAATAAACCATGCACAAAATACGGCACGTCCGCACTCGGCGAGCGTTAGAACAGAAATAGAAGCCTATTAACCCGAATCTCACGCATGCGCACTAGACGCCATATCGCGGGCACCTGCGTGCGCGCAATCTAAGGTGATATGTTGATTACGTGTTTTGGTTTACGAATTAACGTAAATAAACATCATTTTCTGGGTAGTATGGAGTATATATAAAAACAATTCCTAACTGGGTAATGCTTACGTAAATGCAGTTATTTTTCAGTTGCATGAAACGCAGTGGAGTTGGTGCACGTTGTTTACCAAACACTACCGGATGGCGGCGCGATGAAATATGCATTTGTTTGGTTTTCAAAATGCTGAAATTGTTTTGCCCTCAATTTTCAACGATTAAGGTAGCAAGTGATTTTAGAATCATTAAATCAACAGAGACCAATGCAGGGTTTCCTAAACTTACTTCTGAAATCTCTATAATATGTTCAATGTAATATTTAACCATACATGTAATACAACGATGAGGAATCTTCTAGTAACTATATTTGGCGGATCAAAATATCCAGTAAAAAACCATATACTGAAAAGAAAACGATATCAAAGATATACAAGAAATAAACTTGTCAACAATAATGGAAAAAAATGCGTAATATACAACTAAACATTCTTAAATTCTCGTAGCTGTCACAAAAAGATATCGAAAGTAGGTGATAAATAACAATGTGGGGCAGCTAAAGAAATAGTAATAGTTACAGAAAGAAAATATCAAAGGAAAGTTTTAGCATTTTTTATTCACATAACGATAATAAAAGCCAAAGAAGTAGATTGATCCGAAAATAATCTGACTTAAATAACTTAGGGAAGAGAGAGCTCAAGTTGGTATTCTGACAGATATTGAACTTGTTTTCATTATCATGGGTGCTTGTTCGCTTGACTTGTTTGATTTTGAACCTCCAAAAGAAACATTGTAAATTGCATTATTTCTTTTTATAAACAAAGTACTGTTATCTAGATTTGCGGTTTGTCTGATCTTTGCATCCTAAATGATTTAGAGAGTAAGACGAACTGTTAAAACTCTTTCAATCATAGCCATCAACCCCATTATACAATCGATGGCCAGTATATGTTAGTAGCTAGAAAAATAAAAGTGGGTAACCGCGAACTGCAAGAGACATTTGTACATTGAAATAATTAAAATGAAAATTACGAAGAAACGTAGGTATATGCACAATAATTCACCTCGGAATTCTAATGGAATTGTTCCACATTTTTCTATTCTTTTATAGCTTTACATAAATTCCGTAGCCGCAGAATTACGTTCGTTCCGTTATGGAAAGTGTGGCGTAACAAAAAGAAATGTATCTGAATCGTTAGTACGCTAGCTTGTTCTTTGATACGCGTAGCCATTTTATAGCAATCCTCATCATCATCAACTAAGCCTTCTATGGCTTTCAAATTATATTTTACTTTGGTTTGAGTAATAAAATTTTCTTTTGCTTTAGTTTGGTTTCCGTTACGCTTTACGATATGGAGCGATAATCTGTTTTTATTTATCGTTTTGAACAAAAACTGAAAGAGGAGATTCTTACTGTTTTTTTTACTTTCGGCATCTATTCATTTGATTGATCACAAAATCACAATCAAACGATTTCTGAGCACCTACTAAGTTACAACTTTCTCCCAGGCTAGGTAGATCGACCAGCAGTGGACGTTAGGACTGATGAAGCTGATGACAACTTTCTTTTGATACTAAGCACACTATAAGGATTAAGATCAGAATATTGATGTACTCGTATTCATGTATTGTAATCTATGTATAACTTAATACCGTCCTTTGATCTACAACAGATTGCATATCATACAACAGAGATGGAAGCTCAGTACATGCATATCTTATTTAAATTTAAGTTTCATAGCTGAACACGCCAGCAATATGGAGGTAAATGAAATGCAAATATGACATGCTGACGTTCACGCTACCCGTATAATAAGTAGATTTACTGTAAACCCACACGCTGCTCATATTAAAGTTTTGTTTAGTCAAGAATATGGCACCTTTGAATATTCTGTGGAACTTCGGATATATGGTACACTTGGGCTCCTTATTTGGCTTGTTTAATTTATAAGTGAAACGATATTTTTGTTTCAATAAAATTGGATAATAATCAAGACTTATTGTAGTAAATGCAATAGACACTGTGAACGATGATATGGCTAGAAAGGGAGTGACTACCGAGATGACGACTAATAGAGAAGTGTGGAAGAAAAAGACGTGTTTCGGCGACCACAAATATATTGGACTATAGGGAAGGAGAATGATGAAAATGACACTTGTCACTGTCTTTATAAACCGTTGTTCTTGTTTCATTTCCTTTCGACATTCCCACTTTAATAGTTCTGGCTACGACATCAATCATGTCTATGATTTTATTATTCTCTGCAGTATGTTGTCAATCATAGCAGTTTTACTGTTGTCTTTCCTCACCACATAATTACGGCCTTTTTCTCTGATTTACAAATAAGATTTTTCGTAACATTTTGAAACAACATGGTATAAAGATTAGTGTTAAATCCACAATGGTACAAAAGTGACGGTTAACTAGTACAGCGCCTACGATACACCTACATGAACAAGGTAACCTTTAGATGTTATTACTTGAAATAACGTAGGCATAATATTCCTAACAATGGAGTTCTGTTTGTAAACAATACATACAGAACATCATGCCTGTTAACCCCGAAGGGTTGGGCAGAGCTGTGCTTATTGTACACTCACATTTCGCCAGTTGTGTTTAAGTCCCTCGTAATAGGGGGCGAGCCTATTGCTATCAACCGGGTACCAATCCAGACTGCTAATGAGAATACTACTACATGTTAAGATATTATTTATGGTTCTACGGGCATGTCGGCAGAAAGTCGAGAAAAAAATTAAACTTTGCTAGAAGAAACTTGGTTACATATAATAAATAAATTCCTTACTCAGAGTAACAATGAGACTCATAGTGTTAGTAAAAATAAAATAAACTAACAACTATGTTATTGATACAGTTACAACAATTACACGAAATACAACACACACATACACGCACATTATATGCCACGATTAATAAAAAGTCCTAGCAAATGCTTTGGTCTAATTATGGCATTTATTTTTTTCAAATTATATTTTGCTCAAAGCTGAGAGTCGGATGCTCTAGCTAGCACAACTGGTCCCGTATTAAGCTTCAATACCTACTCGACCCAAATGTATGGGACGGCTTCTCGATTACGATGTTGATCCCATGGACAAAGTTATTCAGTATGATGGTCTGTCCCCTCAAATTTAACCACACGGTTCTGATACATCCCGTATACTTAGGTTCCGATTATTCATTGAAAATATGTTACTCAAACTCAAAGCATTTATTTCAATTAAACCATTTACAGGCACTTTTGAATTGTCAAGGAGTCGATCAGTTAGAAATATGAAGCTAGTTGCACATTCCAAAGCGTAGTAGGTACCTACCTATGGAGAAGAACGGGCAAGAAACTCCACGGACACTCTTTTAAATGAAAATATTGTTACAATATATGGGTTACATCATTCATGTTGAAATTATACATGTGAGAACAATGTAGAAAGTACGTTAAAAGCGTCCGCAATTATAACATAAAACAATTATTGCCATTATAATATTCGAAATAGAAACACATTACGATAAGTATTACCATTATAATATTGGAAATAGAAACAGAACAATACTTGTTCCCTTTGTTACTTCAACATAGGATGCCTAGATGAAATTCCTACAGGAAAACTAGCATTACAGTTCATAGAAACATAATTATTTTTCCCCATAATTATTAATTCATATACATAAATACTCTTTAAAAGCTATTTATCAGGACATTGACATACAGATTGAACATTTATTGTTCACGCAAAAATCCCTACAGATAATAAACCGCCCTTCAGTCTATGGTCAAAAACTACTTTGTCAATAAAATGAATGTAGGTATGTAAACATATAACAACAAAACCCAGGTCCGACAATGCTACTGTATCTAGGTACATATCTGGTCAGGAACTGGTTTTGAAGTTCGGCGTGCCATCGAGGTCGTGGAAGGTCACACCGGCAACGACCTCAACCATAGTTCCGTACAAACGAGACGTGATGCGTTCGCCATGCATGGAGGTAAAAAGAAAACAATGTGTCTATGTGACAATTTTTGAGTTTTGAATTTAGAACTTCAGTTCTGTCAGGTAAATTAATCTTTTTTAAATTTTTCGAGATGATGGCTGAGAAAATATAATATAGGTATTTGGAGCTAATTACGTGTTTTGACTTTTTTTCGTTGCATGTTCACCATAACAATTATTTCATTTTAAAAATCAAAGAAGTTTGTTTCTTTCGATTTCGAAGTCTCGTTTAATGTAAACATACATACACGTACGAACGTGCATGCTGCACTTATTGGCAGTCACTTTCACCTGGCTGGGGTTTCGTTAGATACTAAATCTTTAATCAAATATTGAAATGTAAAATTATTTTAAATCGGTGTCATATGTAAAACGTTATCATCGTTTACATTTGCAGTAGGTACATAAATAACATGATATATTGTTTCACTAGTTTAACTAATTAATTATTATCAACGAAAATAATGCTATTTAATTATTATCAACGAAAATAATGCTAATTAATTATTATCAACGAAACTAATACTTATGTTCAGTATTTGTTTAACTTTACAGCAACAATAAGAATAATTGTCAAGATTAGCAACAAATTAATTCAAAAAGCCGACAAGTACGCTACCTACTAATTTATTTAAAGAAGACTTGTTACAATACTTTAAAGTCACTTAAAATCTCATTGCAAGGCAAAGATTTATTATTCACGATCACTCCCCACCGGAGGTCGTTTTGACCTCCCGCAAAAAAAGAAACATTAAAATCCTCTGATAAGGAAATGATGAGTTTCCCTCTTAAGAGATACCTGGCTGGCTGGTAATTATTTTTAAGGTTTATGAAACGCGCATATATGCCAAAGGTTTCTAGCAATTTACCAAAAGCTACTGACGATATAAATAAACAATAATTAAACACAATAAAAATTAATTGGCTTTGAAACGCATTACACGGATTGGAAATTTTAATTAACGGGAAACTAGTAAAAATAAATTAAATTAAGGAAAAAACAAACCCAAAGCCAAACTTTCATCACCTGAAGAAATCGTTGCAAAAAGTATAAACTGAATGGTACCGAATTTAAAAAAATATATTTTTCGAACGCGCCCGATCACGCCCGCCGATTGGTTGGGTGAAAGTGAGAGCGCCATCTATGCGACTAGCTGTGACGTAACGTAGCAAATCGGCCATTGTCCGTTTGTCTGTGGGTTACAACAACTTGTGATTGGCTAATGAGTGTCTCAAGATTTTAGACTAAGCCGTCATAGCTTTTGTATGTGATTAATAGTCCTTAACTAAAATCGTGTTGATGCTTATTTAACACGGACATATTGCAGACTTCAGATAAACATAAGGAACCAATTGAGATTTGGAATGTGTGTCACAACTTCACAAGTCATAATCATAACATCTGCGTTCACGGTACATGGAATATAGGTTATCTATTGAAATATAAATAAGCGAAACCTCGCAACCGAAGACGCAACAGTGTCATGTTTGCCGTGAGAACGACCATAGATTACAGCAGAACTTATTGACCTCTTTAAAAAAATACACAAACGAGCGTCCATAAAAGTCACTTCCTTCCTGCTTGTTACACAACAATATATAAACAGCAGTCTACAAGCTGCATAGACAGCAAAGAGGACAATATTTCCGATTTCATTGCAGAACATCACTTAGGTGCGTTGTGTAAGAATAAAAAGCTCCGTTGCTATTCCTCAATTTGTATTCCTGACAGATACCAGCCGGTCGCTTTATTGTCTTCCGTCTAGCAAGGACTTTGAACTGTCTGAAATTTTACGCACACTGCACCCCGAATAATAATACAATTTGCATAGTTAAAGTAAAGAAAGACAGATGACGGAATCGAGGGTCTGGGCCTGCGATTACCGTAGTGTCACTTTCACGGAAAATATGGCATTTTTAATAACGCTATGTTTATTTTATTACGTTGCGAACCTGTGACTTTTTCGTCATCTCATTCTGTCTTGTTGATATAATTTTCTGTTATTGTTACATATTATTTTATTTCCGTTACTGTGAGTCTGACGTTACTTTATATTGCTTTAAGCCACAGATTTAAAGTTGCGAGTACGGTTTATGACATTTCACTTTCTCCATGCTTCCTTATTCTGTCAACCCTCGTCACTTTGTTAGTATCAGTTTCTTCATTTCCTCACTTAAGTTTACTTTCATGCTTGCAGTTTAATTATCATTTCAATATCTGTCAAACGACCGGCAATATTGGTTTTATTGCTTGCATCAATACATGTGCTCTTTCGTAGCGCTCAGAAACTTGAATATTGATCTACGTGTCTTGCGATACTTCAGCTGTAGGATATTATACTGCTTGATGCGTGCTTATAACAAGGTTAAAATTATGACTACACGATAGAAGGGAAAAGTTATATCTGGAGCCGAGTATACGTGATTCAGCGTCACCGACCGACTGGAGCCGAGTATGCTCGATTCGGCGTCACCGACCCGAACGTGGCTGTTTAGTTTCGTTCACTGTTCAGAAAGAGCGCAAAGTGCACCTAAAGAACTCACTCAAAAAACGTAACTACATCCATCTAACCAAATATTCCTAGCTATTTAAATTTCCCTAAAGACAAAACAAACTTGCCCATTGTACTTTAATTAAAATCTATTAAGCCCAAGTCGGCACTAGCAAAATGTCAGTATCTCCCGAGGGAGTTCGCCCACGAATGCCCACGATAGGCGTGGGTGCATGACCTTTACTGGACTGCAGATGGCAGAACCTGAAAACAGTTGACGAGCTTTGTCTTTGTCCTTTGGTTAGGATGGCGGTCTGATTGTGGTACAAATGGTGACCTACATGCTACCTTTTTTGGTTCTGTTAATTAGATTTTAAAGATAGTGTGAAGTGTCGTTTACATTCTTTAGCGGGGTTTTGTTTGGAGTGCTTGCCTTAATTTTGTTGGGAAGGTTATAACTAGATTTCGCTGTTTTTATTTTTTAACATTACATTATTTTTAATATCAATTGAAGTTTTCTTTATTCCCTATAGCTTTTGTAACTCTTTCTTCGTCGCTTTTGTTAAAACTTAATAATTTATTTTCTTGCTTTCATGCATACATTATCTTCTGCATAGCTTTAAAAGTGGTCGTTCTTTTCAGAGATACCCACGTATCACACAACTAGATCACGGAGGCAGCACGCGACACTAAGGACAATCTATGAGGAACATAAATCATTTTTGTTTTGGAAGCCACGTGTATTCCTATGGGTCCCATACTAAAGGATGAACTCGATGAATTTTCACATTTTACATAATTTTTGCGTTCCGTCACAAATACAGATGCCTGTAACTTGCATAAAATTTTACAAGTAGCTTGTACGCCATTATCACAGCTGCCAATAAATCTGCCTAAATCATTCCCATCTATGGTCGGCTTCCAGTCTAACCGGATGCAGCTGGATACCATTTATTACATAGCTACTGCTTATCTGACCTCCACAACCCAGTTAGATAACACAATTACCCTTGGTAAGACTGGTTGTCAGACTTTCGGGCTTTTTAGACTTCCCGTAACGACTGTCAAAGACCTTTGACAGTCGTTCGTGTTTGTTCTAGACCATACCTGAGATCCTTCTGGTTACGGAGATATTGAAGATATTTTTTTTTAAGAGAGCAGCTTTTAGTTTGACGTAAAGAATGCTTAGATGACGTCTATGTGATGGGTCATTTTACACCCTGTATAGTTCGCGTCCGTACGAGAAAGAAAAAAAGGGTTGAGCAGAAAGTAAGCCACGCTAATTCCTACAAATCCTTCGATGCGATTACAATCGATTTTGCAGCTTAGCGAAGACGTATGATAGGTATTCGATACTGCTGTTGTTGTTATTGTTGTCTAGTTAAACACACATTGTTAATAAAATAAAAGGAAACCATGCAATTCGTACTGATTAAAGTTATTGTTATTTAAGTACAAAGAGGGGAAAAATACAAAACAATAATGGTAATACAGATAGTTACATTAATCGCGTGTGTTGTCAATGCATAGACACATCACCTTTAATAATTATGTACGATAAGAGGTCAAACAGATATACTGGGATCATGCACCTAAAGTGTACAGACAGATGAAATCAGTTGATACGGAATTATGAGTGGCTAGAAAGTCGAAAATTCAGAAAAAAAGAATCATAACTCGGAAACTATGAAAAATCGCGGAGCATACATGGGGGGTGATTCGGATACCCCACGATACTAGGGACCAAATTTTTTTTTTTGGACGTCATCGTTCCCGCCACACTGTACATTATATACATAGTGATTTTTCAGAAGAAAATAATCTCAAGAAAAACATACTTTTATGTCCCAAAAAATAAGGCGCAACCCTCATTAGGGTGGGTGCAATATCTCAGAAAAAACTCACGTATTCCCCATTTTCATGAGCTTCCCTTAGTTGGAGCCCCATGACATTAATCATGGTGATGGGCACGGAAAACTGAATCTTTCTAACAATAGTTCATTATCCTGTAAAGGTACACAGTAGTGGCCCATGAATGTCATAATTGGACGTCCATTCACGCTTACCGCCTACCGTGTCCAAATAAATGTTATTCTTTCTTTCTTTCTTTACTGACTGTAGTCAGTAAAGATAATAAACCTGTGCTTTTTCCGACAAAGGTAGGCGCGCTGCAAACCCATAATGCTTTGTCTGCATTCCTGGCGTTCATACATCCTTTTATACAATCATTACGAATTTAATAAACAATTGCCCGGTGCCCAGGACACCTGTATAACCCTAAAACAAACTTATAAAATGTCAACTCTACATAGAAACAAGAAAACGCTTCAAGAAACTTGCGCCAGAGCACTAAGTTAAGTTTTGACGTCTTAAATAATAAGTCAGTTTGTGTGCATAAATACTTAGCGGTAGCCATTTTATTTCGACAAGAAAATGGATGCTGCACGCCTTAAGAACCAAACAAGTTCTTTAGTTTAAAGTAAATGACGAATAGATAATGTCTAGTGTTAATTTTCCGTCACTAAGAATAATTGCTCTTCTGTTTTTCGGAACAAAGCAACGTTTTTCACGAATTGTTGAAATTAAATTAAATGTTTTTTTACCCGACTGGCCCAGAAGGAGGGTAATGTTCTTTTACGTCAGTTGATAGTGTTTTTATCGCAAAAAGCTTATTATAGTGTGTCTGAACTTTTAGTTGAAAAACTTGTCTAACATTAATTTTACTATACTGAAGTCTATTGATTATAATAATATTTAGTAATGTGACTAAAATATTTGTACGCCAATATATTACAAGGCTAAACATGATTGGACTATAATGTAACTGATTAACATATTGCATGCTCTTGTGTGTGTATACCATGTTTATACAAATAAATAAATCTTATCTTATCTTATCTTTATTCTATAAATAGGATATCGGAATCACTTAAACACGTACAAAAAAAAAAAGATTGAGTCGACATTTCCTATCTGACTTCTATCCGTGAGAAATGGCATAGTCTCTTTTCTTGGTTAGATCATCTGAGGACCATGAAGATTAGTGTCTGAAATGGTAATTTGAGGAACGAACCACCTAGATTTGAGAGGACCTGTCCAGTCAGTGCAAGCATTTGTCAGTAATCGTGTAGCTCAACTCGAGAACAATCATATAACCATCACTTCACTGCCAATTTTATTTGTAACATTCACATGATAGCACTGATAAACAGGTCCTTAATAAGTGCTTTCCCACTCGAATACGTTTTATCGACACTATTTAACTGCATCGGTACTAAAGCGTACTGATAGCATAAATTCAGCTATAAGCGAATATCGATTTTACAATCGATGCTCGTTAAACGTATCGGTAAACCGTTAGAATTAGTGATAATGTTCAAACCAATGATAGAAGCGGTATATTAAACATGAATAAAACTGCATTGCATTGTCGAAAGCCTACGTAAAATCTATCAGAAATTCCAACTCGCATAAAACTATGTGCACACGAAACTCATTTAATAACAGACATTAATATAAAAAATATGAATAATAATTTTTGGGAAAGCGAACCACGGACTTGGCACGAGCAAGATTCTTAATTAACATGAAGGACACTTTCTTTGAGATAAAACCTCATTTTGATAGCCGAGGCTCAAAAGACGTTAGGTAACGTACCTGACTATAAAAGAACAATGGCGGCGATTAAAAGAATAATAGAAGTGGGATCAAAAAAGACGGAAACGATAATTATGAACAGTGCACTAATTGCACATTGTACACCTACGGCAGCTGGTGTTATATTGTCAACAGTGGTTGGGTAGGTATTATAAGGTCACGGTCAGATAGATGCAAACATAACTGCAAGTCTAAAGGTACACATAGATGACGGAACTTTACAGGTGACGATCATTGCCTAAAATAGTAAGATACATGAAATAAATTAAAATATACAAATGCGAAGAAACAGTGCGAAAACACAACACATTCTGGTTAAAAATGTGGTCAAAGTTATATACCTAGTAAACCATGAAAAGGTCACTCGTCTTGCCGTAGCTGCCTTAAGGAGCGAATAATCGATTATACTAGGCGACTGGGCGGCAAAACCTATACAATAATAACTTCATACAATCCGATCCATAATCTAGTTACAAAATTATATCCATATTTCTAAATAAAATACACATTATGTATACAAAAACTGTCACGAAATAGCTAGTAACTCATTTCATAATCCATCCGTCAATTATATTTAACGAACTGTGCATTTTGAAAATAAAGACAAATTATCTGAAAAGACAACAGAAAATTACCTCTTTTTCACTCAAAGTCGGCCATAACTAGTTTATTTGCGGCATAGACGACATCATTATAAGCTTGAGTAGACTTTTATAATATGGATTACGTCATACCTGACGCGTTTAGAGGTATTAAAAATAAATCTGAGGCTAAGAGTGAGGTTTTATCGTCATACTTTATGAAACATTGTATGGAAAACGATAAACCTGAAGTAAAAAAGAAAATAAATTTAAAGAAATCTGTTTCATAATACTTATGGAAGAAAACAAGCTCATAACAAAAACGGAGTATAACAACAGAGTTAAAACAAAATCTATAGCAATGGTACAGTTGACAATCAGCTGTTTCACAATTCAAAATGGTTTAGTTTAACAATAAACAAAGTAAATACTTCAAAGATAACTTTTATAACAAAACTATTGTCACTTACTGTTAGTAACAGTTACAAAACAAAGACTTCTCAATCACGACACGACCACTTCAGACATTGTGAATTTCGCAATCAGAAGTTACAAATTTAAATGAAATAAATATCACGTTTGTCGTCCAAACAAACAGCAATTTTTTCAAAAGCCATCTATTTGATACTGCCACAGAGCGAGACGAAACTGTATTATTAAAAACTAGCAAATAAATGAACAAAAACGATTTCCGTCTCGACTGACGCTGGTTTTTTCCGATGTTTGCTTTGCGACAGTCGGAAATGAATGACAATGAAACTCACATGTCTCTTCTTCTAGAAATGTTATAAAACTTAACATAGATAGAATTAATACTAAATCTATATGAGCCAAGTAGAAAAAAATAATCACGTAAATGTTGGTAGAAAACGAATACCAAATTCTGGAACACCACAAAAACTTATAAGAAGTTATAATGACACATTATTATTAACATTAATATAATAATAATAATAGTGTCATCGGTTACTATTCACTATTCAGCTTCATCGGCGAGACCGACCAAAAGTCGGAAGCTAAAAAAATATCCAATGCTACATCTTTTTATTCAAACTATTTATTGACATAAATAGATTGCGGATATATCTAAGACTATTTATTTTCGGTAATAAATAATGAGCTATAAATCAGATTCATGGTCTTTTCCTTAAGGAGGAACCAAGCAAAAGACTCCATAAATACATAACTTCAAGTAATAATGGGGTTCTTGGTGCCGCTAAGACTGGCGCTTACCCCATAAAGGAAAAGAGCGTGACGATAAATCAATTAGCAATATGAAACTCGACAGGGAAGGTGCATTCACCATATAAGCGAAATATGTGAGCCGAGTCCATAAAACACGAGCTAAGTGTAGTATACAGAATAAAAACATAAATTTGTTCATGGAAAACTACTAATTACGGCAGAGAAACAACGAGAAAGTATATACGACTAAGAAAAACATCATGTCCAAGAGGTGATTGAACGGGTTGCTAGGAAAATCACGAACATGTCTGTCGACTTTAGAGACCAGGAAAATTGTTGGTCTCATGAGCGTAATACCCACGACCGAAACCCAAAGACAAATGATACCAGTAATTTTAAACAAGTTGCATGACGTCAATGGCTCTCGTGATTCTACAAAGATAAGTTTATGAAGTTGATGTTGCGTATATGGACAAATGACACTCAGTTGTGAAACAGACAGTAAAATTAAGATCCCTGAAGAGGGTATACACTCATAACATTTTTGGACATAACCTGATTATACCAACGAAAAGATGTTTACAACAAGGTAACGCTAACTTTCTTTACGAGTTCTAAAGTACCGCCGTTATAATTTTATTAAAACTCTTAAAGAAGTATTTTTGAGGATTCTTTATGCCCGAAATCTTTAAGTTAACTGAGCGGGAAAAGTCTCGCAGGAGCCGTCTTTTGTGGATGTAATCTGTTTCAGAAATTGTTTGAGTTAGAACCCTCAAAAGATATCGCTTTATCAAAGAGAATTGTTGATATCTTGATACTTTTATTTCGATCACTTTACTCTCAGCCTGGCCTAATATTGCTGATATATCTGTGGATCAGGAAGCATTTTTACGTTCCTTTTTTGTCTCCTACATCTATCTGACCTATTTTCAAAACTTTGTGTAAATATGTATTTCTATTTATCATTTTGGTATTTTTATCTCACGTATTTTAGATTGCGGCACATGATAAAATGTGTTGATAAGCCGTGAGAAAATTGATATCGAATTTATCTCCGAGATAATTTTGTGACAAATTTTATGGACGACTATCTAAAATTATCTCTTGGATGTGGAGTTCCGCGGAAAACTGTTATTAGTCAAAACAATAACGACTCTCTTATCAGATTCACGTTTATTTTGCGTGACATTATTAATGTTCTGATAATTTATATTATGTGTTTACGTCAACCTAAGTCATTAATAACTTAACAGTTACTTATCAAGGTAGTTTCTTCAAGACCAGATTTTGTGTATGGACTTCTTGAGAATTTTCTTTGGTATCATTAATAGCTACTTCTTTTCTCAATCATCAGATAGTCAGAAATTAAATAATGACTCGGTTAATGAACAGATTTAAGTAAATCGTTTCACTTTCAACTGTTCGAATTTGTGTGATACCGGATCTCAAGGTGATTTAACGTTGAGATACAGCTTCCTACTCAAATCTCGTTTAAAGCAGGTAACTGACGCATACAATCTTCCATATTAAACAAGCTTAATGTCTGAAACGTCATGAATTAAAGGTTGATCTAGAATCTTGGAAAGACAATAACCTGGAAATTGATAGCAAAGATAATGATGAATCGAGAGATCATCTAACTGGAACGTCCTTACGTCAATCGAGAATAATTACGAATACAATTACAGAAACGCATAAATAAGAAACCTACATAAAAACGACCCAAAGCGCGTGACGATGGCTGAGAAAAAATATATACACTTGAGATCCTCCTGTTTTTGCAACACAACACTTCTAACCTTGGTAAGTTCCAAGTGTTTAATCACAAAATATTTGTTTTTGCACGTTGGACACTTTAACACTGGCTACTGGCTACTGACGTAAAGGCGGCGGTACGACCCGCCGACACTGTTCGATTCGCGAATTTTTGATGCACCGACGCGTGCGGCCTCTCTGAACGGCCGTGAGCGACTGGCTTGGTTCATGCGTAGTCAGCGACGCGTCGCTTGAGAGAAAGCAACACTCTTGCGCATAAAACCGTTGGATTTAAGCATTAAAAGCGCTGTTTTTGCTGAAAGACTGAAGAAATGCTTTCTAAGAGACGGTCAGTTTCTTTCGCGATGGACAGTAAACACGTACATATTGATAGGGGAAAAGCAGATATGTCTGACAGGTAATCAAGTAGGTTGTTGCAAGCGGTAACCAGATACACCGGCAGTACATTTAGCTTCGTTATGTCAACATATAACAAAGTGACATGCCTCAGGACAACTCTGATCGTTTGCCATCTGGTCTTCCTGTTCCCATTAAATGTGAAGCCTTACAACTTGAGCAGCATGTCCAGCTGTCACACAAAACGCAAGTTTTTGTGAGTCATTTTGTACAATCAGCCTGGAACAGCTGTGAATCGGGTACAATAGAGCCTCAAGGTGATTTGTTTACTTACGAAGGTCAATGGCACGGTGATAATATGGCTGATGGCACTCACGCACGTACACTAACACTTGATCGTCATAATGATGGAGGTTATTTGCAAGACATTAAGCACAAACAAAGATTTGTTAAACAAAAAACCTTGAGCATAGGTACCTATTATAATCCGAACATTTAAAGCTGCTTAGAGGATTTTTGGAAAAGCAACCGAATGACCAGTCACCATATCGGTACAAAACGACCAATAAACAAATGCTACGAAGCCTCAATCTATAGATCAGTAAGTGAACGTGCACGGACGCAAGGTCGTTTGTGAACCGGTCCTACGCTGACCGAATGCGACTGTACGATCGCTTTTTAATAACATTGTACATTTTATTGACCAATGTCGAAAATGTCAAGCGACTAATTATTTTGGTTTGTTTATTGGCTGCGACTAATTGTGGTACCTATTTTAAATATCGGTATGTGGATGTTTAACTAACAATAACGATACTTAACTTTCTGTCATAACATTGATTGGACGGAAGGACCAAAATTTTGTTTAGTCTTTTAGTCCTGAGCTGGGAAAGTTCAACTTAAAGATCATTACAGAATACAGAGTAATGTAAAGGACGTTGTTCGTCTACGCCCAAGTAATCCGAACGATTGAAAACATTTATGCGGCGCCGGCGCAGCGGACTGCGGTTGACCCACTGCTACAGTTACCCGTTTGAGTAGCCACCGTACAGATCGTGACGGACCAAGCGGTTGGCTGTCTAGTTTAACAGGTGGACAGTGGGATTCATACGAGTTTGGTTAGACATATGTTACTCGTTTGATTGTTATACGTAATGGCAGGTGGATCGGTTCACCTGCCTGAAAAATAACAGAGATAGAATGCTTTAACTATGTCGAGCGTTTGAACTAAATGTTCAAATACTTGATAACCTCGAAACGATCTCATGGTGGTTTTACTTTAACCAAGTGTTAATGAGGCCTGCAAGTAATTAAAACAATGATTAATTTTGTACAGTTAAACATTCATAATTATCGTTATTATAACAATAATGGTATAATTAATTTATAATTCGATCGCGATTAATACAAATGACATTCTTAACAGTTCTTTTAACGAGAATTAATTATTTATTGGTCATTATGTGACGGACACGGATATCAATCGAGCAGCTCGTGGCTAAGTAATAACAGCCACACGGGTCGATTCATCAGGTTAAGCTACGCTTGCCGAGGTTGGTCCGTGGATGGGTGACCATCTTTACATATCGAAACTCCTCCGTGCCTCGGAATGCACGTTAAACCGTTGGTCCCGGCTGTCATTTGAGAATCTTTGACAGTCGTTACGGGTCGTCAGAAGCCCGAAAGTCTGACAACCAGTCTTGCCAAGGGGTATCGTATTACCTAGTTACTGGGTTGTGGAGGTCAGATAGGCAGTCGCTTCATGTAAAATACTGGTATTCAGCTGCATCCGGTTAGACTGGAAGCCGACCCCAACATGGTTGGGAAAAGGCTAGGCAGATGATGACGGATATCAATGATGGATAAAAACTGAAGATAAACAGTGCTGTATTGCGGCATAATTGTATTTATTACGCGTCTTGGTGTTAGCAATATAGGATTTTTTTTTGTGAACACGTGTATGATTTTGGTCTAAGACTGAGGTGGATTCGCATAATTTTAGATTTCGATAGATCGAGACAAAGAAGCCATCTTTTCCACACCACAGTAGTTGACGCAAATAGCATTAAGATTCTTGTATGTGCCACCAAACTTGACCCGACTCGAAAGACCAATGTTGCGTAGGTTTCATTGTACAGGATTAATTGTGTACTTTTTTACGTGTGGTTGACACAATGAGACAACACACACACACACACACACAATTGACACAATTTAACATAATGAGAGTTTAGGGTGAGTATTCAAGAAAATTATGCCTGATGCCTTACTTCTACTAGAAGACATGCAACGAAACACGCATCAGTCAACTAGAACAGTATCAGTTACCCTACATCACTATCAATCAAACATCATCTTCAAGACCATCAAGCCATTTAGAGCCAGTAGTTAATTCCATCACTTATATTATGCAAGTCGCGTTCCACTAAACTGGACTGGACTGTAACCGTTTATGTTAACGGCATGCTGTGCTTTGATGCTAGCAAGGCCTTTTAACTGTGTTTTGTTTAGTTACTGTTCGTTGTATGTGCAAGTATTGATTAACAAGAGCCAGAAGATTGAGTGATTTGTTGATGTTATCAGGAAAGGGGTCGATTAAAAAGAAGGAAGCATTGGGTTTCGTTGCATCAGTTCTGTTAATCAGTTCATGTTTGTCTAATATCTCATTGACCTCTTTCTAAATTAAGCAGTGTTGTTTTTTAACCGAGTTCTAAAAGGAGGAGGTTATCAATTCGGATGTCTCCATTTTTTTGGTTGTTTGAAAGGGTGAGATGGTGAGATGGTCCCATTGCCAACAGGTCAGGATCTGATAATGAGATCCCGGAGAAATCGAGGGATCTCTTCAAATATTCACACACACCTATAGCGATTTGGGTATTTTTTATAGTAACTCGTGCAGTTGCTCTCGGAAAGTACCATTTGGTGAAGTGGAACTGATGATGAAGACCACAGACGGCCACCGGAACTACTCAATAATAAGTATTTCACGGGTTATAATTCGATTAGGTATTTTAATATGGTTGCAAAGCAATTTATGCTCGTCACAAATTCGGAAGACGGTGGCAAGAAAACGAAAATTCAAAACCAAAGACACCGACTTCCGAAATTAAAGTTATTTTTCAATTTGTAGTGTTTTTATGGAAGTCGGTTGATTTTTTTTTGAAGTTTTTATCCTCTGTACACGGAAATTGTTAATGGTGGTCTATTAGCAAGACAAATCTTTGCAACTTTGTTTTTCAAATTAAGACTGCAAGGACCAGAAATATGGGGGATCAGATTCACCCATTATTCAATTTTGGTACAGATTGGATTAACTTTTTGGGAACGCTGTTGCGAGCTACATCTGTCTCATAGTAAAATGTAGTCATAATAAACAAAAAGCTTTCAGACTCAAGAAAAAAATCATGCCATATAAACATGCCAAAAACACAAACCCACAGGGAAATACATCGTCAAAAACCAACATTTTCGTGTAGTTGTAACATGTTTCACGTGTATTTTCTACATTGTTTCTTGAAACGACCTTAACATAAACAAACCCTAACATTACTGAGGGGCTGTTTTGTGCCCTTTTGATGTTGCTACCCTTGTGTTTGTAACCGTGACATTCCTGAAACTAGACACGTCACGCATCAGAGAACCTCTAGTTTTTACACGTAGTACGCATAGCAAGGATCAAATGTCGTTGCAATGTTGCGAATGGCAAAGCCCTACCCAAGATAATTTCCAAGAGAAGATTTTTTCCTAACACACTTCACTGCTGGATCTATATCCAAAAAGAAAATAAACATAGGTTTCGCAGGCAGAAAACTTAATAAAGAAGATGATTCGGATATAAGACTAAAATAACGTTATGTAAAAGTCGATAAAATTCCAGTGGCAAGTAATAAGAAGGAAGGTACTAAATAATACATTAACCTTATACATATTATAAAACAAAGTGCTCCGCCGCGTCTGTCTGTCGTCCTATTCGCCATAAACTCAAAAACTACTGCACCGATTTTCAATTTTTCATGCTGTTTTCACCAATGGATAGAGTGGTTCTCGAGTAAGGTTTTAGTGTATAATAACCGACATCCACGCGGGTGAAGCCGCGGGCATCAGCTAGTATAATATATTTAAAAACAATAGAAAACTTCTCACGTTACATAATAAGAATTATTTTATATAATAAGAAGTGTTTACCTTCGAAAGTAATATTAGATTTGTGAATATTCATAAGTGCTCTGTATTCATCAAGAGCTAATTTGAATTCTCTGTGATCTTGAGCCTGTATATTCAATGACCAAAAATATTATTTCGGTCTTAGACGGTAGCTTTCTTACAATTTCTAAAATAAACACCGACTTTGTAAGTATCTGATGTCGGCTCAATTTGTAGAAAACTTATGTTCTGCCTTGGTCTACAAATTCATATAGGTCAAATCAATCTGCCTAGCCATTTTCCCAACTATGTTGTGGTCGGTTTTCAGTCTGACCGGATGCAGCTGAATACCAGTATTTACATGGAACAACTGCCTATACCTCCACAACCCAGATACTATGTAATACGATACCCCTTGGTAAGACCGGTTGTCAGACTTTTGGACTACCCGTAACGACTGTCAAGAGTCTACGAATGACAGCCGGGACCAACGGTTTAGCGTACTTTCCAAAGCACGGAGGGGTCGGCTCACCCATCCGCTAACTGACCGCGGCAAGCGGCGCCTCTAACCTTTCATCAACCCGTGTGGCTGTTATTATTTAGCCCCTCTAATTATTGATGTAGGTATGTCCTACATAAGAAAACAGATATTCCACCTGATTATTCATTTATTTAATAATAACACTACACTCTGCCTAACCCTTCGAGAAATACAGGCGTGATGTTATGTTATTGAAAGAAACTTTTGGATCAAATAAGCATACCTATACATATTAAAATTCCTAAATGTATATCTCCAATCAATATCAGAATCAATTCAACATTCGAACAGAACCTTGGCACCCACATCCTATTTTTCCTAACTAGCAACTTACCTTGGGAATTCCAAAGCTGTGCGTGTAGATTCATCAGAATATTCTGTACTAGTTAACTCATTTACAAGTTAAAACTAGTTAATATAGACCGCTGTAGCACACAATTGTGATTACGCTATATTTTCCGCTCCGTGGCAAACCGCAGTTTGGTCTTTCGGGACATAAAACTTTAGTGCATTTTGTAGTTTGTCTGCGATGTCTGTAAATGATCTCTCTTCAAAGAAGTTGTAAACTAGACAATGGGGAAAGGCGCTCCTAAAATACTACATAAACATACCTTGTTTTTAGTGTGTCGATGGCAATTTATATAAAGTACCCTAGAGACAGGACAAAATTTGGCCACCAGAAAAAAAAAAACTGTACGTAATCTCTTAATTCTTTAGCTATTTGTGGACCACAAAAACCCTCATTAAACTTTGGAATAAAGAAGTCTTGGGTTTAAATATAACATAACTTTGAAGTACAGAAAGATCGTTTATGTATAAATCTTCTCGATCCCAGATTATCATGGAAATAAGGTTTATTACCGAAAGGTTAATTTAGAAATCCAGTTGATCCCTTCGAAAATGATGTCCGAAGAATAACTATGAATAAAATACAAACTACATAATATGCTTTAAAATTCTGATTGGTGATTAACATAAAGGACTTTCTGCTTTGGACAGAGGATTATTTTGAAGATGACCTTGTAGATTTCGTTTTAAGATCACAATCAACTACGCTTTTTGGCCTACGTATTTTTAACCTTAAATCTTCTGTGAAATCCATAAAATTTACAGGAATTTCTCGGTATCAGCCTTTTTTTTTAAGGGTGGGAAATCATCAAATGACTTCTCCCGCTCTGGACGGAGCGGGAGAAGTCATTGTCAAGTGTCAGACTTTTACTGACTAAAACCCCCCCGTGTTCCTTCAGTTGCCTGTTGCCAAGGTCCCGGTATCCCTTTCGGACTTTGCCGCAACTCGGTATAAGCCTGGAGTCTGGATTTGTACTCGGTTGATGGCCAGACCCATGTAATAAAACAACTTAGAACATAACTGGCGAAATGTGGGTGTACTATAGGTACACCTCCGCCGAACCCTTCGGGAACTACAGACGTGATGTTTATGTTATGATATAATTTCAACGACTACTTTAACACTAACTGTAAGCACTCCTCCGTTATAGATCAAAAGAGCTTTCCGTCATAAGTATGTCAAAGCATTTTTATTACACCTAAAAACCAACGTATTCGTGTAAAAATCCAAGAATTCCTAGCGGAAACTTTACGAAAACTGTCTCGAATAACAGAATATTCGAGAGCGGCGCATTCGTGATTGTAACTAACAATCAAAATTCAGATTACATGGCATGGTGCATTAATTATTTTCCAACGGTAGTTGTTGCAAATATTCTGTGTACGAAAACTACGGAGTATCGATTAAGCCCGCGTACGCACGGGTGATTTTTTAGGGATCCGTACCCAAAGGGTAAAACGGGACCCTATAACTAAGATTCCGCTATCTGTCCGTCTGTCCGTCCGTCCGTCAGTCTGTCACCAGGTTGTATCTCATGAACCGTGATAGTTAGACAGTTGAAATTTTCACAAATGTATTTCTGTTGCCGCTATAACAACAAATACTTAAAAACAGTATAAAATAAATATTTAAGGGGGCTCCCATACAATAAACATGATTTTTTTGCCGTTTTTATAGATAATTGTACGGAACCCTTCGTGCGCGAGTCCGACTCGCACTTGACCGGTTTTTTAACGTGACGTATTAATACTGCGCACTGTTTTCAAAGTTTGACAAAAATCTAAATTAAAAGTCTTTAATTCAAATTAGCCTGGAAATCAGCAATTTTTGAAAGTCAAAATTACGCACGACAGTCCAAACGCCCGTCTTTCATCACTTCTTAGTGTTTTAGCGGCATAGCGCCGAGTCAAAAATGTAACAGTGCGCTTTTTAACACGCTAGAGATGTGCTCTGTAGGATTCTCAAAGCTTGTAAGAAAACGGAGTATATTAAGATATACTCCGTGGCCCGAGCGAACGTGAGCTTATTTATTCTCTGGCGGAAACTACTCGTGCGTTCATTACAGAACTATATCTAATTTCAAGTATTAATTAGATGACTTCGAGTTTCTGAGGGATCGAAATTCGATCAGAGTTTGAAGGTGAGACTGCATTGGAGTTCTGGTTTACATTTGAATATACTGTTAGAACATTGGCAGTATATTTAGGTTAAGTTTAAATTCAATAAGTGAATATACAGTTGTTATCTAACGAAGGGCGTTCTCGTTAACCTGCAATAGTATAGCGTCTATACATGATAAAAAAATTACCTTTAAAAAAAGTAAAAAAAAAAAATACTTATACTAAAATATTCACAAAAAATATTTAATTAATTCGGAAAAGATACACTCTCTGTACACACGGCTACACATCAAGCTATACATTTCCCGTATAAGCTGACCTCGCATTGTACGGAAATCTTATACAATGCAAGATCAACATAAAATGGAAATCTATAGCTTGATGTGTAGCCGTGTGTACACGCACACTTGTCTTTGTACGTTGAAATACATGTTTGCGTGTACAGAGTGTTTCTTTTACGTATCAATTTAATAGTTTTAGAATATTTCACAATTTTTATTTTTTTTACAATTTTTTTTTTGCATGTGTGTTCGCTATACTTATGCGGGTTAACGGGAACGCCCTTTGTTAGGCACTTAACATACTGTTTACTTATTTTCTTACTGTAACTCTTCTAAATATATTAAAGAGATACAATTCTTTACTTTATACAAGCGAACCATAAAGCAACACACCTTAAAAGATTTCTCTATGTTTTAAATTTAACACTACACCCCAATCTAATTTATATCCTCATAAATAATTAAATAATTTGATAAGTATAAAGAAAACTAGAATACCTACTCTGTATTACCGAAACATTACACAGTACATTATAAATAGTTCAATGTGTAATTGCTATTGACTTGCTTCTAAAAATCGATATGTAATAGTACACAGACTTATTCCTTTTACCCACAACACTGTAATAATTGTAACGTATTACCCAGTTACTGGGTTGTGGAGGTCAGATAGGCAGTCGCTCCATGTAAAATACTGGTATTCAGCTGCATCCGGTTAGACTGGAAGCCGACCCCAACATAGTTGGGAAAAGGCTAGGTAGATGATGACTGTAATAATTGTATCTACTAGTTAAACACGGAAATAAAAAAGTTAAAAAGGAATCTCCATGATCTGTTAGTAAACAAGTGCTACTACTCTATAAAAGACTTCCTATCAGACAAATCACTTCTCCAATACAGTCCCTCTCAGTCATGATGCGTCCAGTGTCCCACAGATGTGAACCTAAATTCGATCCGTCTTGTTTTTATCTTTTTAATATTTTGATATGAACAATTATGTAAAAAAAACTTTTTTACAAAAAATTAAACCGACGAAAAAAGAACTGAAAAGCGAAAAATAAATAACTTTAATTTCGGAAGTCGGTGTCTTCGCTTTTCAATTTTCGTTTTTTGCCACCGACTTCCGAAATTAAAGTTATTTATTTTTCGCTTTTCAGTTCTTTTTTCGTCGGTTTAATTTTTTGTAAAAAAGTTTTTAATTTTTCGTTTTTGAGTTACCATCCACTCCAGGGTACTCCAGGGGGTTACTCCAGGTTAAAGACCTGGAGTCGATGATGAGTGGTTGTGTCATCAGAACTATGTATGTGTGCGAAATTTCAACAGAATCGGTTCACAGTTGAAAATTCAGTTGGTGAAAAATCAATCAACCCCATTTTTTCTACCTTTGGGGTTGGATTATAGTTTCCAATTTTAAATGGGACCAACTTCGAGGTATACCCTTCCCAATAAAAAAATAATTTTTCAAATCGGATCTCTTACTAAAAAGTTAAGCGTCGTCATACATAAAAAAAAAAAAAAAAAAATACGTGTCGACTTGCGAACCTCCTCCATTTTTTTTCGTCGGTTAGAAATGTCCATGTAACTATTGTATGCCCTAAGGGCGGGACATAGCTGATCACAATTTAATTATTTTAGACCTGTATTATGTACCTACCTATGATCCACAATAAAGATATTGATTGTTTGAATTGAAAATTATTTATTAACAAATACCTACCTTCTTAATAAGTAATTCTTAAATTTAGTTTTAAGGTTACCTTGTATTTCTCATATTAAGTGAATTGTATTCTTTTTGAGAAATAAATGTCTTAAACCGTAAATATAATTAATTCTGTTTGAAAGAACTCAAATAATGCGCTTTGTTTCCAAAAGATATCGAAGTTTTCCAGCAATAAAATAGTTTCCGGTTCCTGAACCGTTTATATCCTCGGGGACACTGGAAATAGAGTCGTCAATATCTACTGTGTCCCTTGATCAAACTTTATGACGTTAACTTCACAACAACTCAAGTTGAAGAATTCAAGTTGGTAACTAATTTTAATTTCTCCAGTATACCCGAGGGAAGCACGTGTGTATGCAGCATCCTAACTGTATCCAAAGGCTTAAATTTTGTAGATACGTGAACAGATTTCAGAGAAGATGAAGACCAAATAACAACACAATGTGAAAGATTACATGAAAGAAAGCAAAAAGCTGATATAGTTGCTGATAATACCCAATGGAAAAAGAAAAAGACTCCCTCATATTTGTGAAAACTCCAATAAATTGCTGGCCTTCAGTAATGTAGAAGAACAACAAGAAGATAAAAAAAAAATAAAGAAAAATTGTTTATTGTTTAAGATATGTATGTCGAAGATTATAAAAGTTGAGCGATAAGTCTCTCAATTGATTATTGTAGTACTAAGGTGAGGGTAAACGCCGTGACGCGCTCGCTAGAGTGGGGCGTCATGTGGACAGAGTCGTGTTAGGGGAAGTGGCTGAACGACGAGGCAGTCTGGTGAGGGCAACGAACGGATGCAGACCTGCACTTCACCTGTGCGAAACTGTCGGTTTGCCCGTTCGTAGAAAAAATAATCCGTGAAAATTATTAGTATTGTACCTACTGTGATAATTATTCTGAAAGTGAAATACTAACTTATTTGCTGTATCATCGTGTTTTATTGTAAACCTGCACTATGTAGTCCGTACCACCGAATCGAGACGATGACAGCACTATCGCTCGGCCATCGCTGATGGCGTCAAGTATAAAATTGGGACAAAGGAAGGATCTTTAAAAAAATACTCGTGTTTAAGGTTGCAAGTCTGGATAATATATGCCCAGTCTATAAAACTCCGTGACAAGTCCCATTAGATTTCAACAGTTATACAACCGTCAGCAATATTTTTATTACGAACGACACGGAAATTAAATGAACAAGAATTAAGCCTCCATTTCTGTCGATATTACGTCGTGCAACGACGTTTATGGTGCAAAGTAATCTCTTAAGATAAAAGTTAAAGCTTGACATAAATAACATAAAGACCAGTTTACATTGGACGAGTAATTAGTTGCTGGACGGAACAGTGTCGGAAAGACGAGACTTAATGTAAATGTTGCGGTGGTTGCTAATTTAAAAGCAAATTACTTTAAACGTAGTCTGAACACTCTAGCTTAAGCAGTGGAGAACTGAATCAAATCAATAGGCAACAGCAATATTGCTGCAAACATGACGTGCTTCGCTGTTATGAACGAAATATGAGATTCAAATAGTCATGGTTCAAAGGACCAATTTTAAATAATACATTATTGTATGCACTGTGTCGAAATCGGTTGTCATGGTATGGGTATGTGATGCGGGAAAGAGGAAAATGTCGTGGAGAAAGTTTTGAGTATTAATGTGGATAAGAGTAGAGAAATACCAAAGAAACGATGGATGAACTGTGTGAAAGATGATATGGCTAGAAAGGGGGTGACTGCCGAGATGACGGCTAATAGAGAAGTGTGGAAGAAAAAGATATGTTGCGCCGACCATAAACAAATTGAGATAAGGACGACAAAATTATAATGATTCTATGTCATCATCTGCCTAGCCTTTTCCCAACTATGTTGGGGTCGGCTTCCAGTCTAACAGGATGCAGCTGAATACCAGTATTTTACATGGAGCGACTGCCTATCTGACCTCCACAACCCATTATCTGGGTAATACGATACCCCTTGGCAAGACTGGTTGTCGGACTTTCGGGCTTCTGACGACCCGTAACGACTGTCAAAGATCCACAAATTACAGCCGGGACCAACGGCTTAACGTGCTTTCCGAGGCACGGGGGAGTCTTGGTATGTAAATATGGTCACCCATCTACGGACCAACCACGGGAAGCGTAGCTAAGCTAACAGCCGTACGGGTCGATCCATCAGGATCGACCCGTGCGGCTGTTATTACTTAGCCACGAGCTCCTTACTCCTTGATTCTTTGTATTTTGTGAAAATTTGTTGGATCGCATCTCTTTTGTAACAGCCCGTTCAGCCTTATTTTAAATTAGTAGTTTAAGTAGCTAAACCTATATTGATCCAACCACAACTCCTCCGCTCACTCGACCAATGTAAACTACGCTTTTTAAAGCTTGACTTCAGTTACGTGTCTTATATCACCTTAGGGTACATTACCGTTCCAGTTATGTACGAGCAGGTTTCATTCTGTATTACGTAAATATAATACTACTGGCGACTCGCGGTTTCTTCCGTATAAGTCTTGACCCGCGGTTTCTTCCGTATAAGTCTTGATCCCGTGGGAATATCGGGATAAAAAGTATCCTATGTAGGGGGCATAAAACGGTCACTTTAGCAGAATCATAATATGAAAATATTAAATAATCATCGTAAAATGTTACAAACTGCGTGTAATTCATATTACCAAATAATTCACCTGTTTGACAGTTTTCTATGGAGATTCGTAAAACGGTTCACAAATTATGAATTGCTTTTATGTCAAATTACAGGAATTGCTAATGACAGCTGGGATTCCGGAAATGAACTGCTTTTAGAGGAATTGCTAATGTGGCCGGTTTAGGTCCCCAGGTCATGGTCTGCCCATGTGCGTGAAAGCGTAACAAACAAACAATCAACTAAATAAACAAACTCACTTTCGCATTTATAATATTAGTAGCTGCCCCGCCCTGGCTTCGCACGGGTAGCACTAAGTATCTGCCCTACCTACCTACCTACCCTCCCCTACCCTCCCACCTCCCTACCCTATCCTACCTACTCTACCCCACCTACCCTACCCTACCTACCTACCCTACCTGCCTACCTACCCTAACTACCTACCCTATCCTACCTACTCTACCCCACCTACCCTACCCTACCTACCTACCCTACCTGCCTACCTACCCTAACTACCTACCCTATCCTACCTACTCTACCCCACCTACCCTACCCTACCTACCCTACCCTACTTACTCTACCTTACCTACCCTACCCTACCTACACCTACTAAACGTACAAACCTTGCCCTGAGAATAACGAACATAACCAAAAAAGAATTATCCAAATCGGTCAAGCCGTTCTCGGGTTTTAGCGAGACAAACGAACAGCAATTGATTTTTATATAAGTATATAGATATAGGTAATTAGGATGTGGTAGGTAGAAATCTATATCTACACATATTATAAAATAAAAAGGGTTTTTGAGTCTGTCTGTGACCGTGTTGTTGTCAACGCATTCTCTCGACGGCCGGACTGTAAAGGCTCCCGCCGATAGGCTAACGCGACGCGACAATGCGACGCGATTCTGGTAGAATAATATCCATGAAGTTTTCATAGCAATTGTTCAACTAGTAAAGTCGCGTCGCGCTTTTCTGAGCTTTCATCCTTTGTTTTTACGCGTGTGGGTTTGCCTCTAAAACAACACGGAGCCGAACAATGTCTTGTTTTTGGAAACTTTTGATTGTTTCAGAAACTACACTTGCCATGTACCTACCTACTTGTATTTTTTTTGAGGGTGGGAAATCATCCAATGACTTCTCCCGCTCTGGGTGGAGCGGAAGGGCGTGTCAGTTTACTGACTAAAACCCACCCGTGTTCCTTCAGTTGCCTGTTGCCAAGGGATTTTAAAAGATCAGGTGTTGTCTCTTCTCATAAAATAAACGCTGTTATACGCTATTTTATGGCTCTCTGCAATATTATAGTTCTTCGGAACTAAGGACCATAATTACAAGCTACACATAATATCACGCCTGTGTTCCCCGAAGGCTTAGGCAGAAGTCTACCTATGGTACATTCACATTTCGACAGTTATGTTTAAGTCCCATTGTAATAGGGGCGAGCCTAGCCAACCCAAGCTCTATATTTTCCAAATATAACTTTTAAATAAAGCTAGTTACCTACATATTAATGTACAGTCACGGACTTTAATTGATGAGCCACTTTCAAACTTTTCAATTTTACAGTTTCATACATTCACGAAATTACACGATTAAACACGAACTTAAATCGCATGCTCATAAACAAGATGACATATTACTACTAGTAATCGGAAATAGTCTTATCTATAGAGGTTGACTAATAAGTTCTCAATGATAAATAAATACAGTGTTTATCCAATCTATTTGATACTGACCTCCTTTGAATCAGAGCTCATTAACTCGATAATTCTGACAACCTATCCGAAGACAGTGACAGTTGATATGTCAATGTCAGAGACGTCATTTTCGAATTTGCCGAAATGACTAATTAAAATTTCTCCGTACGCTAACGTTACTATGGCTATGCTAAAACAATCGTCGCTAGGTTACGGTTGCTAGACCTGCAATTGGTTGTCTTTGGGTAGTCTCACTCTGCTGTCAAGTTTGTAATTCTGGCTTAGGTTAGCCAACCGGTAAAGATATTAAATATAATTTTGATCTTCTATCCTATGGAGACATGACTTTCCTTGTCTGGATGTACAAGTATAACAGACTAAGCCCGATTTACATTACACGGCTATAATACGAACAGTGCAAAGTGGCTCATCAATTAAAGTCCGTGAATGTACAAAATTATCTACTTTGCATTCATGCCTCTAGAAATTTATATTACGAAACTTAAGATGAACTGATGAAATAAACATGTTGGATCCATGTTGGATGTCACTCTCGTGATCGAGCGATCGGGGGAAGTTGTGGATTTAATTAATTAATAGAGATTGATTTATACATTATAGATTATTATTTTTGCAACCGTTATCTGTCGTCTAGACAGAACAGGAACTACCTTCATGTTTAATTATGTAAAAATTATAATAATTAAGTATGTCGCGGTAAGCATGGCGAAAGCAGCAGTGTACCGAATTTAAAACAATACTTATAAACATGTATGTAATAAATAGACTCTCTATCGAAACACTGGCAATGGTTTATTTACTTTATTTGCTTTGCTGTCTCGCATAGGGTCGCAGCATTATGCTGAGCGATGGCCGTTTTGCGTGAATGTGACGCATATTTTCCCCCAATTTGTTATTTTTCGTGTATTCGTATTTCTTAGCGTCATGTTTGCCGCAAATAAACGTACTTTCTTTCTTTCTTTTACCATATGAAAAAAAAATTAACGTTTCTTTTTTATTTAACACATTAACCTAGACAATGTACACATTGCAATCCAATGCTGAAAAAGGCCTTTCCTAAATTATGCTAATGCACTTAGTCCTCTACCTTTGGCATGCAATCCAATACCAACTCCTTTCCATCATTTACTTACTTGAACCATCTAAAAATACGTAAATACACTTACCTTTTATAACCACACTCGCAGTCCTCAGTAACACATACGAACGACGGCAAGAATTTATTCGCCTTTATTTTCACACTTCGTACACTCATTTTATCTTATCAGTACACAATAAAATCTACACAAAAAACACAGCAACACACTTTTTTTTCACTTAGAACTCTTGACAGGATATCACAGGAAAAGGCTTTCCCGTGTTCTGCATCCTTATTCCGTATAAAATGTGCGGAAACACTGGCGGTTTACATAAAATCAATAACTCTGTGTAATTAGGTGGGTGGATATGTCTGTGTGTCCAGACGTCATTGCCAGTGGGCGGATCCCTATCGAGAGATAACGTTGTAGCCTTATCAGTGGAAGCAGTTCTTTATACGCGGATTTATTTTGTACACGGATAATGAAGGAGATTGTCTTTAGAACGGTTGCCTAGGTTCTTATTTGTCATATCACGAAGGAAGTAAGTTTAAGCCAAAATAAATATTCGGAAAATTATGTAATCGATCTCGACTCAAACAAATATGAGTCGAGTTTGTAGGTCGTGGCTTTGAATTCGAACCCAGTCAGTCACTTTACTTTGTGTAAATAATTTCATCACCACTGCTCTCAAAACGGTGAAGGAAAACATCGTGAGGAAACTGGCATGTCCTAGAACCAAAAATTCGAAGACATGTGACATCTACCCGCACTGAGCCCGCGTAGTAGATTACAGCCCACTACCTTTCGAAGAGGAGTCCTGTGTCCCAGCAGTGGGAATATTATAGGCTGATTATGCTTAAACCTTATCTTTCACTAGCTTCCGCACGCGGCTTCACCCGCGTGGTATGTCGATAAAAAGCCTATGTCCTTTCTCAGGGTTTGGACTATCTGTGTACCAAATTTCATTTAAATCAGTTCAGTATTTAGGCGTGAAAGCGCGACAGGCAGACAGAGTTAATTTCGCATTTATAATATTAGTAAAGAGTAAGGATTAATTATGGATGACAGAATACTCGTATGAACCAAACTTTAAATAGTTATCCATTATGTAAATTTTTCCATTATCCATTTTTTTTTTCTCAAATTATGTTTATTTACTTGTTAAAGTAGAATGCTCGTATATTTAGTCTAACTGTGCCAATTAATATGATTAAGATAATGCTGCTCATCCAGCTGGTAAAATCGTTTAGTCTCAGCACGAAAGGAACCAGTCAGGTGGCACATTTGGCTGGCTGCATATAATATTTTTCACAGCACATTATACCTTTCTCATACGAAGAAAAGTAAAGCCTACAGTTTATTTTTTTACCTCAAAGTCGTTAAAGTTCATAAACAAAATTCTTTAATGTTACTTCCAAAGAACTTTGTGCTCTCATTTCCAAGAAAAGTTATATAGATACTTTTCGATCGCATTGTCCGGTAGAAATTCTTTACCGCGGAAAATTTGTTAGTAATTTGGTTCGAGTGGCTTCATATTTATGAATTTTATTTTTGCTACTGATTGAACATTAACAAAATGAATCTCAATAAAGCATAGCTAGCTCTATAGCTAGTGCTGAAATGTTAATAAACCCTCTAGGTAAAACAGCTATGGCTTTGTAGTAAGCTAATATAGTTTAATAAATTAAATTCATAGTTCAATATGTTGGCATTGACAAAAGAACTTGGATGCTAACCTACACTTAATTGTACGAGCCAAAAAAATTTCTCTATCTTCATTATTTTCACTCAGAAGAAGCTATTTTATTTGACTGCAAGATAATCGATCATGGACCATAATTTATAACATGATCCTAATGATAATCAGTGAATTAAGTCTTTTGGGCTTAATTTATTATGACCAAATGGACAAAGCGCTGAGCCATCCATTCGTCATAGCAAATTAGCAAGCAAGCAGCAATAAAGTTAATCAGAAGAGAGATGAGTATTCATTATGCAGAGCGGAGACAAATGGATGGAAGCCGATAACTAAAAGAAACAAAGTTATAGATGGAAAGAAACGATGAATAAAAAGCGAGGAACTAAATCTTGAAGGAGATGGATTGTTTTTCGGAAGAAGTTGCAAGACGGATACTTTAGACAGATTTCTTGTTAGTAAAACTGAATTTGGTTTCAAGTAAGACATGGAGCAGAGTGGTGGCCCAGTGGTAACGGCCGCGACTTACGAGTTATTATAGGTCGTAGGTTCGAACCCTGACAAGCGCTTTACTTTGTGTAAATGATTTCATCACCACTACTCATAAAACGGTGAAGGAAAATATCGTGAGGAAACCGACATGTCCTAGAACCAAAGAAATGTAAGTAAGTAAGTAATCATTTTATTTACCAAAAAACTTAGCCCAGGTAACATCAGTGTTGTTTCACTGTGGAATAAATATGGCTATTATAAACGAGTAAGACCCCTGCCCTTCAAACTAGGAAAATCCTGTATCTTGAAGAACAGTGACATCTACCAAACTGCACTGGGCCCACGTGGTGGATTACGGCCCACTCCCTCTCGCTGAGAAGAGGCCTGTGTCCCCGTCCCAGCAGTGGGAACATTAGGCTGATGATGTTTTGTAAGACACGGTTTTGGTTATAAATTGGTAATGCACATAAAAGGTGCAAAAAGTTTGATAAACATGATATCATCAAGTGTGATGACATCATATACATTATCAGATACCTATAGCTTCTTAAGAGTTCTTATCAAAAACGAGGTAAAACACAACCTTTTTTGCACGAAATGACGTAAGACAATGTGCTGATGATGTGTGGTGCAGGCTCCAAGGACCAACAAATTCTTCCAAAAACTGCTGAGGCTAAGTAATTGTAATCTGGTTTCCTAAAGGGCAGGGATCAGGTTCCGAATAACATTTATAAAGACCGGCAACTATGGAATTATTTATTGACCGTTGGCTTCAGTTACGTCCTCCCTTTACTAGAACACAGATGCAAGGTCCACATGAGTTGGCTGGACCAATACGATGCCTTTTCGACCTTTCAACCGTTCTATTTGACTTCACTAGATATTGAATATTCGTTCACGTCACGGCAAATATTGGACTCTTTTGTGGTTGAATAAAATATTACTAAAGAGAGGAAATATTAAATTTGTTTCTCTCAATGGGTAGTTACAGTTGGTTAAAAACGAAGTTTTAACGAAATGTAATGATGAAATAGAAGTAGGCTACATCATGATAAATTAAATGCACACTACCATTATTGACCAAATATTACAACAGTTATACAACAGTTTTAAAGTAGTTATTTATCTCACCCAACCCGCAAGGGGTTATGACTTTATACTATTACTTAAATACTTAAACATTCATCCTCTACCCACTATAGTTAGCAACTTATACGAGTAACAATCCTGAATACAAAACATTTAATTCGCAAAGTTAATTTAACAAGAAAATCGTACACAAAGCGGCATATTAGCTACTATTATGATTGCGTGGGAATTCTGCTTATTTCGCCTGTTTGAGGGCAAAGGAGCAAGCCCAAGGGAATGTTTTTGACGAACCCCGGTCCGGAGCAACATAACGTTTTTATTAAGCTCCGGGCAATTTATGGAGGCCTTGTTTGTGATGGTCTCTGAGTTTCTGGACTTTTGATTTTTGTTTGATTGAATTTTAGTAATTTTACATGGATGACTTGAGTGGTCATCGGTCAAACGATGGACGCTTTGTCTTTCTGAGAGAGGTAGAAGAAATAAAGGGAGGATTTCTAGGTTGTATTTATTAAGAAAAATAGCATCATATTGAGGACACTGCGCACAGAAAGTAGCTGCTCCCCATAAAATAATACCAACATTTGTGAAGCAATTTGACTTAGGAACAGGTTGAGAAAATGTTAAGTTGTGGTTAAGATCAGACAGACATCTTGAATATTTCATCCTGTGATTTCAAGATGTTAGTTTTCGTCTCATTAATAAAGATGGCTCAATATTGTAATTTCAAGGTTAGATGTTTGAATATTTAACAGACAATTTCTCAAGCAGAAATATAGAAATAATTCCTGTCTATTGCTTTTGAGTTTGATTATCCTGCAATAATCCAAATCAATGCAATATTTGCACCGTGCATAGATCAACTATACATATTGCGAAATCAGAGAGGTCGGTCGGTAGGCACAAAAGGCGATGAGATCGACGACAGTGGAGGTCAGTCTTTAGCAAGTGACTCTAAGGTCGTGGACCGTAGAAAGATGGTCAGTTGCCACATCCTGTCACAACATTAATGCATCATTAATAAATGGTCTGTCGCCTTTATTATGTTGTAATTTATTATAGGATATTGCCATTAAGATTTCGTAAGAAGACGGGTAGACGACAAAGTATTATTAAAGTCGGAATAATTAATGACTTTTCTTGTTTACTTTTTAGATTAACTGAGCTTAAGTACTGCTTAGGCTTTCAGAGGTGGTTTAAAATCAGACTTAAAAAAGATATATGAAACTAAAAGAAAAGATGGCGCTTATGCATCTGCGAAGCTTGATGATAGTGGCCGTGTTCACTCGAGCATGTTAAAATGTCGTTTTTGAGCTGATACGATGATACATTTGTTGTCTTTGACAGGCCAATTATTTTTTTCCACTCGTAACTCAGGACCATTAATTTCGAACAATCTTTCAACTTCAAAAAATCTGTAATGTTTAACGTCATTTACAGTTGGAAAAACAATGTCGGGGCCCGGATGTTTCCCTGATACTTACTTACTTATTTAAATTATTCTCAAGTTGTGATTACATTTTGGATTTGTAACTGTGCCGGGGTCTCTCAAGGCTGTACGTCTGTGGGTGGAATATTTGCAAATCTATGGTAGGCACGCCTATTAGCTACTTCATATTAGGAATGGAAACAAGACATCAATTACGTACCTATTTCTTTGTATTGTCATTTTATAAAACATTGTGGCGTGCTTGGATGATTGAGTAGGTAGGTAGTAGGTATGTTTGTTCTTTTTTTTTATGAAAACCTAATTAACAATATTGCTTTATTTTTCCGTTTTTGGCCATGTCAGATTTATTATAGGCCCAGATGGAGCTGGTGGGATGAGCTGGGCATGATAGAGAGTAGGGAGGTCATTGCCTAGCAGTAGGACAATAATGGCAAAAAAAAAGCTATAATTAATGACAAAACATAAAACTATTAATTAATGACAAAACATAAACAAGAAACTCCGAAAAACTTGGCTTTATGAAGTCATCCTATAATCGATTTAAACAATCACATTAAATGTTTGTAAGAGCCGAAAAACGGCACAAATTATTTCCAACATCGTGCTCAATTTTATTTGGTTTACGAAAAGTTAATATTTTAGAAACATGCCAAATAAGGACAACAATTGGGCGTTTCATTGAAAAATTGCTATTTTAGAAAATAGATGCCTACATTCAATAGTTAAACGAAAAGAAAATTGCACTTTACGGAATCAATCATTGGAAAGCAATCCCAACTGACCAATACAGCAAGGTCGGTAACGAATGACGCAATAAAGTAACCTGCCCACGTTTTGAACGAGCCTTATGACGTCATGCTCGGGGGCGGACGGTCTCGTTGCCACAATGTATACTCACACGATGTAAAAATTATGCAGAAGGCATAAAGGTACTGAACCAGGGTTGCCAATGCCCATTTTCCAGATTCCCCAAAATCATTGGTGAAAATCCCCAAATTTGGGGAGAACAAAATCCTGATTCCTCACAGAATCCCCTAAAAAATATTTCATAATTTCATAAAATAAACTCATTTCTATACAAAATCAACAATATTTATTAACTGTAAAGAATATAAACCTTAATAAAAGGATCAAAAAAAAAAATTGTCACGCAGATACATTATAGCAGGGGTTTCGCCCGAAAATTTATTGAAATTTAGGTAATGTTGCCATAAAAAATATAAATTTAGACTGGAATTTACTGGATGACTATCCATATCCGAGTATGTAGGTAGTAAAATGATGTTTGTAATGTAATATTGGTTTGACTTGGTAAAATTTCAAAATCCCCACATAATCCCCGCATGGCTCCTCTCCCCACAAAATTCCCAATTGTTTAGAGATTCCCCGCAGTTTGGGGATATCCCCACAAATTGGCAACGCTGTACTGAACACACATAGGTAAGACCCTTCGAGGCTTCCACAGCTTCTTGTATGAAACAGTTTTCTAGTAAATTAAGAATCTATCGCATACCAAATCTTTTGAGAACGCGCAAAAATTCGTTCCTACTGTTACTGCCGCGTCGTATCGTTCGTTTTATCTGCACTTTTGAGGACATAAAGAATGCTATCATCAGTGTCATCACCTGCTAATGGGCCGAAACAGTACAGTACATACATAAAAAACAATGTATACTGTAGGGTCCGTAGTTGTTTTCGTACCTCTTCAATACGAAAACAAGAAGCTCTACAGATCTGCTTCTTTATGATTCTAAATAATTCTCTTTTGACTCTTTTGATCTTTAATTTACAGTTTCTTTTACAAATGGGATTGTAAACAAAGAAAATATATCATGCTACATTTTTGTCTTTTGGATGTGCAAGATTGTAGGAATGAGACGACCAAGGCGAAAATGTAGCATCCCAAAGTCTTAATCGTTTACTGGAAAATCATCCGTATGGCTCTCGTGGGCTGCAGCTGAAAATCAGTGTCAGTTGATAGTAACTAGTGCTGACATCGGACATTATGCTGAGTTGAGGCCCTTTTGGGATAAATTTCTAATATGCAATTACTTTTTATTTGCAGTTGATCCGTGGATGGGGGACCATCTTTACATATCAAGACCCGTGCCTCGTATAGCACTTTAAGCCATTTCCCCGTTGGTCCTGGCTGTCATTTATGAATCTTTGACAGTCGTTACGGATCGTCTGAAGCCCTGAAAGTCTAACAACCAGTCTTACTAAGGGGTATCGTATTACCCAGGAACTGGGTTTTGGAGGTCAGATAGGCAGTCACTCCATGTAAAATACTGGTATTCAGCTGCATCCGGTTAGACTGGAAGCCGACCCCAACATTTTCTTTCTTTCTTTTACGGTTATACCTTCTGTTTCCTATCTATCTCGTTTCCACAATGAGTACAGATCTATTAGTTCAGAAGTGGGTAGTCGAATTAATTTTATTGCTCGTACACACCCACGGTAAAGGTTTTATGGATAGTCGAGCAATATTTGTAACCAAAATCACACGGTTTTGTAAATTATTTTATGTCTCAATTTATTAACCGATTTATCTTCTATTGTGTACCGAAGGACCAATTTACTATTGGTGCCAATAATTCTAAAAACATTTTTAGATTTACAGTTCCGTTAAATACAGGCTGTTTTACTGCAGACCCTCACACTACAAAATGCATAACTCATGCTAAAAACAGTGATTTAATATTTTGTCAATTTACATAATATAACATCATGCCTGTATTTCCCGAATCTGGTAGAGATGTATCTATAGTATCTAACTACACCCACATTTCGCCAAATAAGTTAAAGTCCAATGTAATAGGGGGCGAGCCTATTGCCTACAAATCTAGACTCCGGGCTGCTACTGAGAAATTGCAGATGGAAAAACCCAATAACACTTTCTTCGACCCAGGACTTCATGTTCAGCAGTAGCGCTTGCGATCACGAGACCAACGAGAGAGTCATCAGTAAGATACCTGCCAGGGCTGCGGGAAAGTCCGAAAGGGATACCAGGACCCCTGGCAACAGGCAACTGAAGGAACACGGGTGGGTTTGAGTCAGTAAAAGTCTGACACGACCTCTAGCTCCGCCCAGAGCGGGAGAAGTCATTTGATGAATTTTAAACCTCAAAAAAAAAAACAGTCAGATCTTTTCACTAAAATCATTTTACGTTTCACTGTCATCCTTCCTTGTATAGGTAAAATCTTCTTTTCAATGTCATGCTTCCTTGTATAAATAAAATCTTTTAGCAAACTATTATAATCTAAAAGTGCTATGAGAAAAATATCAACATTTTATGATTACTGGCTCAAATGTTATTTGTAACACTTTCTTGGTTCAACTAGCGTGACGACAGTTACACGTGAAGTACTCTTATGAAATATCCATTTCTACTGTGATATATTACGTGATCTAGTAGCATAAAACCATAGTTTCACTTTCACGTGATGGCTATGTAAATCAGTAACTGCGCACAGGGTAATAGAAAGTTTTTCGTTACAATTTATTTAAACAAATAAATGTACTAACGCATGCATAAGTCACGTTTATTATGGCACACGGTAAACAGTTGAAGATCTTAAGAACTTCTCAACATCGCAAGCGCATTTTGTTTAGACAAAAAGTTGATGAAATAACACTATGTAAGTTGGTTGGTACCAAAATTGACTTCTTCTTTTGCCGTAAGTCGTTTCTACTATTAAAGAGGTAACTCCTAGAAGTCTGAATTTACCAGAGTTATGGGTGTTCTTTAGAAAGGTCAGGTGTATAGGACTCGCAACAGGGCGGGGGTCAGATGTATGAATGTAAACGAAGCAAAAGGAGTATGTAAGGATCGTAGCAGGTGGCGTTCTGTAGTTTCTGCCTACCTCCACGGGAAGAAGGCGTGAGTTTATGTTTGTATGTATGTTCTACTACTGTTTGGATAATGCAGTTAAAGCCAACTCCAATAACCTAGAACTTACCACAATCACGGCTTATAAAGTAACTTCTAAATAAAGAATTCCTAGATGCTGTCTAGCAATGATGATTAGCATATCCATGACTCCATGGAGTCTTATTAATCCCGTAGGCTATTCAGAATGCCCGAAAGAAGTCCCAAAAGGTTTTGGTTCTCGAAATTTATCTTTATCTAATATATCTGTGTCAGCCCTTACAAACAATAAGATACTCGTAGGCGTAGGCGTAGCTCGTGGCTAAGTAATGACAGCCGCACGGGTCGATCCATCAGGTTAAGCTACTCTTGCCGGGGTTGGTCCGTGGATGGATGACCATCTTTACATACCGAGACTCCTCCGTGCCTCGGAAAGCATGTTAAGCGGTGCCGGCTGTCATTCGTGGATCTTTGACAGTCGTTACGGGTCGTCAGAAGCCCGAAAGTCTGACAACCAGTCTTACCAAGGGGTATCGTATTACCCAGTTACTGGGTTGTGGAGGTGAGATAGGCAGTCGTTCCATGTAAAATACTGGTATTCAGCTGCATCCGGTGAGACTAGAAGCCGACCCCAACATAGTTGGGAAAAGGCTAGGCAGATTGAGGCGTAGGCTGGTAATGGATATCGTATTACGATTTTGGCCCCTAATGATAGGTACATTTTGGGATAACCACGTCACAAGCATTAGATTGAGATTTAATTTTAACTCTTTTAAGTAGGTAGATACAGATTACAGAATAGTTACCGATCACCTTACACACGGCTACACATCAAGCTATACATTTCCAAACTAAGCTGACCTCGCAATGTACGGAAATCCTATACAAAGCGTGATCAGCATAAACTGGAAATGTATAGCTTGATGTGTAGCCGTGTGTATAAGCTTCTAGTGTTAGCAAGATATTGTTTGTTTTTCATAGAGACCGATAATCTTGCTTATAATCTTGCGTAGTCACGTAATACTGCCGACTGCCAGTAATGCGGCATAGCTGGCATTCTTGTGTGCAATCAGCTTTACAGAACGTGCAATATAAGTAGCTACGTACGTAAGTATGTGGTTGAGTGAAATTGTTGTTTTGGAATGAAGTTTAGGAAAATGCCGAGAATGTTTTCTGGTTAACGTGTTTTGATGAGGGAATTGATTTTTTTGACGATGTAAGGTGAGAATCGGCAAAACACTTTCAAGTATCAGAATTCATGTTTCTGACTGACCGACTCCTTGGCAATGCTTAAGTTTCAGAACTTTCGTAGCTTTGTTCAATTGGTCTTTTGACGCAAAATAAAGGTGATTATATTCATCACTAGATGCGCCTCGCGGTTTCACCCGAGTAAATCTCGATCCCGTGGGAATATCGGGATAAAAAATATCCTATGTTATATTCAGGGTCATGGTCTACCCCTGTGCCAAATTTAAAATAGTCCAGCCAGTTTAGCGTGAACGCGTAATAAACAAACAAAATCACTTTCGCATTTATAATATTAGTTACGATTAGGATTTCAGCCAAAAGATGTCCACTGCTGGACATAGGCCTCCCCCAAGCACCACCACTTCGACCGGTTCAGTGCTTGTCGCATGTAACGGATTACTGTGGCTTTCACAAGGTCATCGGTCCACCTTGTGGGAGGCCTTCCAACGCTACGTTTTCAGGTACGCGGTCGCCACTCCAAGAACTTTTCAGCCCCATCGGCTATCTGTTCTGCATGCAATGTGCCCTGCCCATTGCCACTAAAACTTTGGCAATACTTCGGGCATTGTCGGTTACCTTGTGGTTTTATAAATTGAAACGCTTCTAAAGGATATTTTATGCAGATTCATGCCAGTACAAAAAGGTTTTTTTTTTCAAAATAAGGAAGGTTTAAGTTTTTATTTTTAAACAAATAACGCTAGTGAATTCTTAGAAATCAAACATAACAATGCATAAACTGACTTCTATTTGCATGGCTAAAAAACGTTTCTTTATGTATTTACTTGTGTGTCATCATAACCACTCATAGTAACGCTATTTTAAGCTGAAACCGAAGGACCACAATGCATGTTATTATGCAGTATTTTCCCATGCAATAGGTAATGACTCAACTGAGGAAAACATCTCTCAACTCGCAAGTGACAAGCTGTTATTAATTTTAAACTATGACCTTTAATTACATAGTATTATTGTAATTATTATTGTACTGGTGTATGTAAGTGTGTCTTTAGGTGTGTGAGGAGCTCGTGGCTAAGTAATAACAGCCACACCGGGTCGATTCATCAGGTTAAGCTACGCTTGCCGGGGTTGGTCGGTGGATGGGTGACCATCTTTACATACCGAGACACCTCCGTGCCTCGGAAAGCACGTTAAGTCGTTGGTCCCAGCTGTCATTCGTGACTCTTTGACAGTCGTTACGAGTCGTCAGAACCCCGAAAGTCTGAAAACCAGTTTTACCAAGGGGTATCCTACGAGTATTATCCAGTTACTGGGTTGTGGAGGTCAGATAGGCAGTCGCTCCATATAAAATACTAGTATTCAGCTGCATCCGGTTAGACTGGAAGCCGACCCCAACATAGTTGGAAAAAGGCAAGGCAGATTGATTGTACGTAAGTGTGTCTTTAACTACTACATCAGTAAAAGAAGGAAGTAATAATCTGACAGACATGAGAGTGAATACCAGGGGCCGTATTATGAAGTATTAATGCCATCATTATTCCACTGCGAAAAAAGGATGGTGCTATCGGCCTTGTATAGCTCCGTCCCTCACTCACACTGGAAAAATGGTGGCATTAACACGTCATAATACGGCCCCAGAAGATATAATTTACAAACATAATACCTATACTATACAGGTGAATTTTCGAGTGTGGCTAATCCGGTAGGTACTTTGTCCGTTTTTTAGGGCTCCGTACTCAAAGGGTTAAACGGGACCCTATTACTAAGACTCCGCTGTCCGTCCGTCTGTCTGTCTGTCTGTCTGTCCGTCTGTCACCAGGCTGTATCTCATGAACCGCGATAGACAGTTGAAATGTTCACAGATGATGTATTTCTGTTGCCGCTATAACAACAAATACTAAAAAACAGAATAAAATAAATATTTAAGGGGGCTCCCGTACAAAAAACGTGCATAGAGCTCTCACATAAGATACACGGTCACGTCAATGTCTTCTTTATACGCTGCTCGACGTCGACACGTGTAAAAGGGTCTTTTGAAAGAGCGTGGAGGACCTTCTGACGTCACCGTCGACGGAAACCTCCCTAACAATGGAAGTAATAGGCACGCGTGTGGAATTGGGCTAAGGAGTAAGAAAGAGCGGTTATCATTACTTGTTTTGTCAATGGACATTGTAAAGGATTATTGGAAATCTATTGGAAAACATCGCGAGGAAACCTGGACTGGTAGTTAATAAAGAACCCGACTTTGGCAAGCGAGGTGATCAATGCTCGTGCTTTCTCGGTATGAGAGGAGGCCTTAGCCCCACAGTAGGACAATATTATTATTTTGATAACGACAGCATCTTTATAAATAACAGCAGGTTAAAAGTTCTATGTATAATTTTCCCGGAAATACAGAAACATAAGAGTTAAAACTTAAATATGATTTGATTCAGTTCGCATGAAAGTTATGGTCGAGTTCAGATGACTTTCAGCGCTTCACTTGGACCTCATCATTGTCTGTGGTATGAGAGGTCCCCGACGAACTGTCGAGCTTTTGAAAGGACCTACAAGACGTAGGCACCCTTTGTTTGCTCGGAAACGGTTGTTATGTACAAAGATTGTATATGGCACGCTATCTTCTATGTAAAGTTACCTTCCGAGACCGTTTTATTAAATAATTGTTAACATAAACTCACCTGACGTCATCTTGCAAGTGTTTCAACTCGCTCAGTTCCAGCTCCCGCCTCAGGTTAGAGACTTCACAGAGGAGCATGTCTCGCTCTGTGGACACCTTCTCCAGCTCGACCCGCAAGCGGACCACCTCATTGGTGAGATCCATCGTCGCCATCTTGACGACTAACGATAACCACTATCGACACAGCACATCACTAATCACAATGACACCCGGCGCAAAAGCCAATCACCATCGCACATTTTAAATTTGGAACATCACTCAACGCTCCCGTCACAACACAAACAAGGATGGGTATTCCGAAACTGTTCACTTGTGCAGAAATACGTCAAACTTTTTCACCGTTCCAATGATTTCGAGTCGCTCAGTCTACATCGCTGGCATCTGAAACAATAAATCATTCCGTTAGGGCCGAGCGAAAAAGAAAATTGCTCTGCTGGTATGAGAACTCGAAATATTCAGTTCATAAACTGAGCGGAATACAATGCTAGGCGTATGAAGTTACAACTACGCGGAGCATGAAAATACAGCGCTATGAATAACTGAAATTCTCCCTTATTGGTTGTATTCAGCAGAAATAGTTGATTCTTTACATAACTTTCTTTTATTGCGCCCAAGCGAATGGTAAAGGCATGTTTGTAATAATCCGAACATGCTTGATCAAGCAGACATGTATTTACATCTTATTGAGTAAGTTACTTCATCTTTGCATGTTTGCCGTCTTCTATTTTTGGCGTTGTCATGTTTTGTCTAAGTTGGTATGTAAAGCACTTGAAATACTATAAATAGAATGCGATCGGTGATTCATCAATATAAACGACATGTGAAAACATTATCTGTTTTATGTTTAGTTTATCTATAATGCCTTAAAGTGACGCAGCATTGTGCGTTATCTAAATAATAACAATGTAACTTAAAGTACCAATAAAAGAGTACAGGGGTGCCCATAAAACATTGTAAGCCGCATAAGTAATGGCAGAGTGCTATACTGGCCCATCATTTAGTTAGATGTGCAGTCGATTTAACTGTCTGTCTGTCTCTCATGCATTCACGCAAAAACTACTGAACTAATTTAAATGAAATCTGGTACACAGATAGTCTAGAACCTGAGAAAGGACATAGGCTACTTTTTATCGACATAGCACGCAGGCGAAGCCGCGGGCGGAAGCTAGTTTTCATATAAATGGTGGACCATGTTCTGTTGGCAGTACTTATCGCTGAATAACGTACCTATTTTATCAAAATGTCGTGGTGTTCATCTTATGTAGGTAGGTCCATGCGTATGAGACAATCCAAATTTTGCGATAAACTAGTTTGTCTTACTTCAAAATAGGACCAATTTATGCTAAACAAGTTAACCCTAAAATCCTACAATCGGAATTGGCCCGTAACATATAGGTACTACTTAGGCAGAAGAAACAGTTAGTAGGTGTTATGTTATTACTAGCTGTTGCTAAAGTATCCTATGTCCTTCTCCAGGTCATGGTCTACTTATGTGCCAAATTTCATTCAAATACGTTCAGTCGTTTTAGCGTGAAAGTGTAACAAACAAACATACTCACTTTCGCTTTTAAAATATTAGTTAGGATTATGCCGTTTAGTGATCGAGTGGCGTCTAAGAACTGGAAGACGAAGTGTCGGTCATCCGGCGGCGAGAAGAGCGGACGACATTGTTACCATCGCGGGTAGAACTTGGATGACGCTGGGACAGGAACGTAGGCATAGTCCCAAGAAAAGAGAGGCCTATGCCCAGCAGTGGGTGAAGTCAGGTTGTCGATAATGATGATCATGATTTCGTTTATTCATTATTTTCCATATAATTTCAAATATTCCTATTAAAAATTTTTTTTTTTTTTGCACCACATAAATCAAAAAGGAGAAACATTTAAAACTAGTATACAATGGTACACTAGTATACAATGGGGGGGGTACTTCTTTTCCTTAGAATATATAACATAAGATAATCTTTCCACTACTGCGGGGCTGCGACACAGGCCTCCTCTCGGTGAAAGGGAGTGGGCCGTAATCCACCACGCGGGCCCAGTGCGGGCTGGTAGATGTGACATGTCTTAGAATTTTTGGTTCTAGGACATGCCGGTTTCGTCACGATGTTTTCCTTTACCGTTTTGAGAGCACTGATGATGAAATAATTTACAAAAATTTAAAATCGATTTCCTTATGTATTTACTAACTAAATTCGTTCCATAAATTAAAATTAGTGTAAGAGACAGCTATTAATTAGTCCCGCAATCTAGTCGTCAGTGTGATTTTATAATTAATTCTCTCTTAACTCGGTTAGCGTCGCATCAGTAACATTGCCGGTCGGAAGAATACGTGATAAATGTAACTGTTGTGTGGTGCAAGTTACAAGTTTTACGCGGTAAATGTAAGGCTTTACATAACAAGAATGGTCGTTGGGTTCATAAGGTATTTACAAGCAATACAAGTACTCGTATGGTGGTCTAGTTTGCCTTAATTGAATGGTCAATTTACAAATCATCATACATACACGATAGATTAATTTGACAAGCTATTCATAATGTCAATATACTCACTCTGTAGCAACAATGTGTACAGATCCAATACCTACTGAAATGGTCAACAATTTGGTCTTTGCTCGCCCGCGGACTTATAAACTTTATGGACCCACGCGCCTTAGAAACTGAATTGTAATTAAGAAAAAAGGCAGATGATTTTATTTAAAGAATATTCTTGGAATAAATAAGATAGGCAGCCAGTGCCTGCTGCTAGTATTGATTCATGAACAAAATACATCGCTATATATACGTGTATCTACTATCGCTAGCCTAAGACCAAATAAAAAACCAAGACATAGCGCTGCGATTGCTGCGAACTATACGGAGAAACATGCCAAAACTACACCTCCGCTCTGTGCATTAACGCTCGACGCACACATTTACAACCATTTACAATCAAACTACACCTCACTAAGTGCACACATGTATAAGAAACCGGCCTCACGTCACTGTTGACAGCGCTCTGTCTTGGTTTTTTATTTGGTCTGAGTCGCTAGCATTCTCAGCTTGGACCACAACATCACTTTGATTCCGGGTGTCGTTCGCCTTGGCCGGACTCAGATGAATGAGTCGACGACTGACAGTCACTGAGAAATTACTTAATTTTACAATTAACATCGCTCTGGACGTAATGCGCGTGAATAATCGTCGAGACCAATTCGAGAAGTTTCACTAGCGATTTCGATAAATGGCGGAGCGTCGAGTCTCGCTTTTAACAATTTTTTTACCAGCATTTCGCCCGCGACTACGCCCGCTTGGAGTCCAATTTTTTTTTTTTTTTTTACATAGCCTTTGACAATCAGGGATAATGTAGTTTCCCATTAGGGAAAGGATTTTCGGAATCGAATCAGTAGTTCTGAAGATCATCCCCTACATATAAACTCACATATTTATGCCTCTTTATAATATTAAAGCCTGTTTTTATTAATCTCGTAGACTAATTTGACATTTTAAGTGATAGATGTTTTTTTATTTTTCAATTTGGAGTTTGACATTTGCAACTGTCAAATTAGTCTACGAGATTATGTACATTAAAACAGACTATCCTATAGATAGATTATGTGCATAATAAAGAGTATTCTATTCAATTTAATTGATCTGAAGGGTAAGGCTTTAGGCAGAGATGTTGCTAATAGTGCACCTACATTTCGCCGGTGATTTTTAAGTCCCATGTAATAGGGGGCGAGTCTTAGCCATCAACGGGGCACAAATACAGACTACCAATAACCTGAAATATGGTGTAACTTGTGTTTGTTCCCCGCCTGTAATACCAAATTTCTACAGACTGAATTGCTTGTTTTTATCTTTTAAGTTATGCGTTCTTGCTGGCAGGTTTTTTGTTTTTAAAATTATTCTTTTTATTTTTATTCATACTTACGCTTATTTGTCCATTTCCGTCGAAACAATGACACCAATTTGATTTGACTTGAATTGGTCAATCACAATCCTCCATTACTGTACTCTTACGACTCAATGGAAAGTAAAAATAAGTACAGACGTCTTCTAATAATAGGTTTGTTAATCATTCCAACTGATACTTAAATACTTCCGGTTTAAAACCTTTAATTTTTCGTGGGAATTTTGTCTTTTAATTCATGAATCACAATTGACAGGCAAGTGTGGTCTTTGAAGCAGTTAATTTAGCAATTTGAGGTCAATAACCTGTGGTCGGACACCTTAATTAAAGTAAGAAATTGCTGAATTACGTAAACATTTTGGGTGTACTATGCCAAATCGAATGCCATATAATCGAATATCAATTGATCGACCACTATAAATCGGACGTCTAAATACTCGAATGTTCATAATATCGAATGGTTAATAAATCGAACATTCAATATCTCCTACACAACTTTTAAAAATGTACACAAGTTTCAACAGTTATTTCCTTTTAATATAATAATTAATTTAAAAGTAACAGGCCGGAGTATGGATTTGTGCCTGGTTGATGGCAATAGGCTCGCCACCTATTACATGGAACTTAAAATCAAGTGGAGAAATGTGTGTACCTACACCACTGCCTAACCCTTTGGGAGAGGAGAAGGTTCTAGCTTGCTCTTTGCATGTAAGAACATTTAAGGTTCACATTTCCTCTCGATATTTTCCTTCAGTCAACGGAGTTTAACTAAATAATGGTGTTGGCCTTTTGCACCGGAAAAAATATAATGAACTTTATATCTTTTTGGAGGCTTTTTGTTTTTGTAGAAAAAGTTGTGAGTTGCTTGAGTTACTGAGTAAGAATGCCGATGGTTATAAAAGAGTAGGCGAAGACCAAAGAAACCAGGGATGGACTGTGTGAAAGATGATATGATTACAAAGAGGGTGACTACCGAGATGACGGCTAATAGAGAAGTATGGAAGAAAGGGTCATGTTGCGTCGACCACAAATCAATTGCGATAAGCGCTGCGGGAAAGTCCGAAAAGGATACCGGGACCTTGGCAACAGGCAACTGAAGGAACACGGGTGGGTTTTAGTCAGTAAAAGTCTGACACGCCCTCAAGCTCCGCCTAGAGCGGGAGAAGTCACATGAAGATATCCCACCCTCAAAAAAAAAAAGTAGAATGATGATAAATGATGATGATGATAAATAAATAAATAAATAAATAATGATATTTTATAGGTCCTTAGATAACATAACAGAGTCGAGATCGTTACCGTTAGCAAAATAAATCAAAACCGTTTCATTGCTCGTTTTTGGGGACTAAATCAACATAGTTAGTCCAACTTCCAATTAGCAACGAGATGTAAAAAATACATTTGAACGGATTTCCGGATGTTAAAAAAGTTCGCGACAGCAGTTCGCTTATAAAGTTAGTTTTAGTAATTATGCACCTGCATCTGAGTAAATTTAAGCTGCTGAAGCTGTCACTGATTGGAGATAAAAATGTGAGTTTATGGTGCTTTTTACCAAAATGTACTTAGTTAAAAAATTATAATTAGGTAGATATGACAAACATGTGAATATGATGATAATGATAATAAGATGTTATGAATCCGTAAATAAGCTTCTTTTCAATTTTGGAAATCGAAATGTCGACAGCGACAAGTATCAAAGCAATGAACCTGACTAGAAAAAAAAAAACATACATACAGACGAACTTAGAACCTCCACCTTTTTGAAGAATTCGGTTAAAAAGAGGTAGGATGTTTAGTAAAGTTAATGATTTCATTATATAGACAGCAGAAAGAAAATTAAGATACTTACACAACTCAAAAAACACAAAAATACGTCACTAACAAGATCAAGTTCACCGAAATCCAACCCAAAAAGGACCGACTTCTTTCAACACAACATTTGTAAATACAAGTTTATATAACATTGAATACATACAACATCAGCGGATGATGAAACTTTGCATAAAGGGTGAAAAAGTATACAAAACATGTTTTACCTAACCCGGATAGGCAGTTCCTTTGGGATAAAATCGAAATAAGGTTTCATCTCGTTACCCAAATTACGTCTTGAAAGTGAAACCGCGTTTATATAAAGTGATTCAATCAATTTTCAGGTAAGAAAGTTCATATTTTCTCCACTAAGGAATCAAAGGAAGAGGGTGGTAACTGAAATCTGCTCAATACAATAAAATCTGGTCCATTTTTCAACTGACCAACAAAGCTCTGGCGACTGTAAAATACTAAGTATCAACTAAACAAAGATGGATTAATGGAATATGTTTTGGTTTACCTTTAGGTAGAGTGTTTAGATGATTTAGTCCTCGTAGAGACACTTTTGAAAAATTCTCGCTTCTGTTCCTTATAGATCCACTTTCGTTTAGTACAGCAAAACAGAAAAGAGTTAATGTAAGAAGGACCCATCATAAATGGGTAATAATGGGATCATAGAAAATAGGCCATTATATAGAAACCATCATTGAATCCTATATAATAGCATATTATACTCCTCTAAGAGGTCTAATTGTGTGCTTTGCTCAAGGAACTTGTACCTAATTTATAAAATAAAATAAAATAAAAAAAAACTTCGTGCAACTTATTGTGTGCTTTGCTCAAGGAACTTGTACCTAACTTATAAAATAAAATAAAATAAAACTTCGTGCAACTTATTGTGTGCTTTGCTCAAGGAACTTCTACCTAATTTATAAAATAAAATAAAAAAAAACTTCGTGCAACTTTTTGCATTGAAGACATTATCAGGCGTATTTTGTGACGGTGAATTAGTTTTCAAGTCTACCTACATGATTTTGTGTGCTTTTTCCTTCGTTCTTCGGAATATTTTCATTTTTGCCAGTCTATATTTTCATTTTTCCTGACTAATCACACATCTTAACCTCAGACCAAATAAAAAACCAAGACAGAGCGCTGTCAACAGTGATGTGAGGCAGTGGTAAACATGTGTGCACTTAGTTTGGTGTAGTTTGATTGTAGTGTCATTGTAAATAGTTGTAAACGTGTGTGTGTGAGCGTGTATGCACAGAGCGGTGGTGTTGTTTTAGCATGCTTCACATGTATTTTTCGCAGTGCTCCGTCTTGGTTTTTTATTTAGTCTGAGATCACATAGTCACAATTAAAAATACAATATTAACCAACCTTTGTACCTTATACTCATATTATAATTATGTTGTATCTCTATGTATTTTACTGTGTGTATATAAATAATAAAATAAATTAATTAATTAATGTTACGTTTGAAAAGGGGTTTCTGATGATTATTGATAAAGCATTTCATTAGCGGTGGTTACCCTGAGAAGATGATGTTGACAAAAAAAATCATACCACGAAGAAATATTATAATAATATTTAACTTATTTTCCCTTTCTCATTTTCATTATGTTTCTTTGTGTTTTATCGTCCATTGATTGGGGATTACCACTGCCAGCTAACCAGCTTACACTTGATTCTCTTCCGCGATTCGTATTAACCAAGCCTCTCTCCAAAATCTGAAGCCAGAAATCTGTTTCAGCCACAAAAGCGTAAGTCAAATCAGACGTTACCCTGATAAATATACGAGCTAATTCAGTTTAACAGGTTACACGCCTTTGCTAATTAAATTATATTACAAGCTGCAACTGTAATTATATTTAGGAAGACAGGGGAAGTGATCCATAAGGGATAATAAGAAATGGTGCATTGCAGCATTAAAATGTTACAAAGTTACAGGGAATTAATTTTTTGAATTAATGGAAGACAAATGTTTTATATTGTCAGCTTCCTATGTTTACTGGTCCGGGTTTTAGAAGATATGGTGGACTTAAATGCCAGAACGACAAGTAAGACAATATAGGATAGTAAGACTGGAGTCATATACTCGTATATGTATATCCCTAGCCTTTTCCCAACGATGTTGGAGCCGGCTTCCAGTCTATCCGGCTGCAGCTGAATACCAGTTTTTTACGCGGAACGACTGCCTATTTGACCTCCACATCCATAACCCACTGGGTAACATGATACCCTTTGGTAAGACTGGTTGTCATGGTCACCCATCCATGAACCGGCCGCGGCAAGCGCAGCTTAACCTTCGATCGACCGTGCGGCTGTTATTATTTATTCACGAGCACCTTAACCTTAAGAGTATGATAATATAAAAAAAAAATGCTGCTCAATTAAGTGCATCACAAAACTGTGTTACTAAATACCTGTCATCATAAACACACATTTTAAGGTATAAAATCAATGTTGGTGCAGGTCTACTTACCCCAATGAATCTCTAGCGTCATGAACTCATGACATCTACAATATTTATGTTTAGATCATCGCAACCACTAACGCCATCTATGAACGATCTAGGACAACGCGCAACATGCACGCCGATCAGCTGATAGGTACGATGAAAGCAAACATTACGCTAACAGATGTCGCTAGCGGTACTGAACTATCAATAAACGTCAAACTGAGATTTATTTACTCCGTGGGAAGTGTAGTAAAACTGTTAGTCGTGCTGTTTGAGTCAGATACGACAGTTAAGACATTTGTTAGTAAAGAAATATAGATTTGAAGAGAATTTTATTGGCTTATTTGTATGTTTTCGGAAGTGGAGGAGTTGACATTGGTAGTTTGATGTCCGGTTAACTTACGTCATTGATCATCCGGTCGTATCGCTTACGGGCTTAGAACTACTTCTTTGTGTTTATCATTGAGTTATTTTTACTGTTATAAAATAATTCCTTTATCATATTTTTACTAAGTATTATATTTCAAATAATCTACCGAAACAGTATTTACTTGACATGAGAAAAACATGAATAAATTATTGTTATCTTATATTATTGTCTCAATAAAACTATCCTAGCAAGTAGCAAGATAATAAAATTGCCTATCTTAATCTTAAACCCAATAACATGTGATATAATAGTCCAAGAACAAAATTAACTTTACCTACAGACTCTTTAATCAGAGATTTTCAAGCAATGATAGATTGAAATTAACATCAACACTTCCGTTTTTTTACTACCATGGGGGCCTTCCCAAGTACTACCTATATTTTGATCAAGCTGGCTCTGTATAAAAATGCTATCATCAATATTAGGTCAGGGCATTTAAGTAGATACTGGTAGGTAAATAAAGTTCGTCCAGCTTACCCTGGACAGTCTGATGTGCTGCCGGTTAGCTAACTGGCTGATCTTTATACCACGACATAGATATTAAGCCAAACTAACTAACAAAGTATAAACTAGCTTATGTCTGGGTCTTCGTCGCACTTTTTCGCTTAGCGTTCTTTCAGACATTTTTTCTTTTTGCTTGGCTCCTAAGGATCTTAGCGCGTAGTTTATTCCGGAAGGTTTATGTGTACATTCATCCTTAACTTAAATACTTATGATGAAGAAATCTCGATGTTTTGTCAAGTCTTATAAACTGTGTGAAGCCGGGGCAGGTCGCTAGATTAAGTATATAGTACAATTCGTCCAGCACACCTTGAGCATTCAGGTGCGTTACGAAGCAGTTGAGTGGCTAATCATTTTACGGTGGCATAAGCCAATACGAATTGCTCGTGCGAACACGGATGTAGAAGTACATTTCAGTTCCCCTACACGCCGTCAGTCAAGACTTAGTAGCCTCGGCTACTTTAAACAAGTGACCCTCCGGGATTCGCTTCTCATGACCGATTGATCCCTTCGGTAGTAAGCCGGTTTTACGAGATCCCCTTTACAAACAAACAAATAAACTTTCCTTTCTGTAGTATTTCTATTTGCATGACATGTTGTGGTTCTATCAAAGTTATATTCGTAATCTGATTATGTTTATATCACTGTATTCTGAATTTCTTCATGTTATGAATTTTCAATATACATTAGTATACATATCACTAGTTTATACTCGTATATTATAACTAGCTTCCCGCCCCAGCTTCGCACGGGTAGCACTAAGTACCTACCATACCTACGCTACCTACCCTAACTACCTACCTACCTACACTACCCTACCTGCCTACCTTACCTTACCTACCCTACACTTCCTACCTACATCTATCTACACCTTCCTACATGCCCTACCTACCTCCATACCTACCTACCCTACCTACTAAGCGTACAAACCTTGCCCTGAGAATAACAATAAAAAAAGAACTATCCAAATCGGGCGAGACTAACGAACAGCAATTCATTTTTATATACAAGAGAAGATATCCAATTTGACTTGAATTAATCCATTTTACACAGACAAAAGTTACAGGAAACAGTATAGGAGTTTCACTGAGAGAGGTCCGAAATTAAAAGTAAACCAAGTCCAATTAATCCAGAAAAAGAAACGAACAGCTCAACGTCCAACAAATCGAATTCTACCAAAAAATACTAGCACACCCGCAAAACTAACCGATTCGACCAAAACTAATCTAGGCTAGTCAAACAAAAAATCCTGTAGCGATACGAAGGCCACAAATATCAAAATGGCTGACACGACCAGCGACCTTCTCGATCGAGAATCAATTAAAAAAGTTCCATCTACCAGGTACAAAAGTGAAATTGGGTGGACTCCTCCTCCCACCCACTTCCCGGTCGGTAAAGTAAACATTGTTGAACTATGTGGAATTCTGGAACAAGTGTTCAGAAACACATGCTTTTATAGTTCCAGCGAAAATTTATATCTGATGATGTGAAATGTATCCGATATTAGTTTTAATGGAAGCGTTGCTGATTTTGATTAGGTTTAGTTGGAGTAATTTGCGGTTAATTACTTTTCTAAATAATTTGAAATGGTCACTATGAATCAAAGTCACAGAAGCATGATTATTGGATGTTGGATGTGAAACCGACGGATGCTTCTAATTTCAGGCGTTAAAGTTTTTGAAACAAGCCCTATAACCAAGTGGTGCAAAGCTTTCTATGATCAGTAAGTCAAACCTAACTTACCTTTACACATTTCCTTATTGTTGGGAAGCTCTTGAAATAGTCAAATCAGGGTTGCTGGATCAAAATTCTACAACTGACGCAGCATGTAAAGAAGAAAAATTACGCGATTTTTATTCTCATTCCCACACAGTGCAATGTACTAGCAAAGGATTAGATAAATCTTGAATAATGACCAACAAGATTGCAATCTCGATAGATTTAAATAAAACAAACGTTATTTAGCAGAAATAAACTTTAATGAAGCTATAAAACTTTCAAAACACAATAATGTTCAAGTAAGTATTGCAATGAGTTTTAATTTTAAGAGGAAACGTTAGCAACTTTGGAAGTAGTGAACTATTCGTTCTAGAAGCACCTGAATGGTCTATTATGGCTGGGCTTGGAAACTTTGTTGTAGCTATTAGCACTTTAGAGTTGGATGAAACAATCTAACAAAATTTTACTTAAGGAGTTCTTCGTAATGAAATTTCAGGGTATGGTCTAGGTTTTCATCCAGATCGTTTGCATCAGATCAGATATGAGGTTTGGTGGCCGCAGAACGAATACTCTTGAGCTGATCACATTGGTACTTATGCTAGGAATAGTAAGTTAATTGGTTATAATTTATCCATCAGTCACTTTTAAAATCCTTATCAAAGCAGTTGTGTACCTACAGAGGTTGCCTGAGATGCCTTTTTAGACACAGACCAGATTTTACACCGTGTGTAAGTCTAAAAAAAAGCTCTTTGTATTAAACAAAGCTTGCACAAATTTCCATGCACTAAGCTTCTAAAGAGTTAATTAAAATTCAATAACGAGTTTTTTCACCTCTGAACCTTCCACACTACACTTATGCACAGTAACTTCGTTCGACCCAATTAATTATTACTTGCACCCCACGTGGTCATACAATATTCACGGACAAATTAGTAGTTAATTTTTATTTCCACAAGCTACAGTAATCGAGTCACTAACTAAACTTTTAAGAAAATTACTGGTTACTTTCTTTACTTTGATCACTTTTCTTGTTTTAATGGTTTGTTTTGAACTTTTGAAATTAACTGCTTTTTTCTGGGAGGATTTTTTAGATTACATGAGATTTAATTGAATTTGTCTTTTCTATGAATCACTTGGGTGTCGTAGCAAGCGGTTACACTAGACTAGAACCCAGTATAAATCAACTTGAAGTCTTGAACACAATATAATATTGTAGTGATAATTGTGATGGCACTTCTGTAATATTTGTAGGCAATGGTGAAAATGAATCACTTAAGTCGCAAAGCAATTTTAGCACGTGTTCCCAGCATATTCAATAGAACGAAAGTAAGTGTGTTGCAAAAAATCCATGACATAATCCTAGGGGTATAGTTTTATAAGTACAGTGACATTGATTGACTGGGTGACCGCAACTTAGTCCTGATTTAACACTGAGGTCTCTAGTTTAGGAACTATGTTTCAGAACGCTGATTACCACCAACATTACCATGGTCCTAATTACCGGATCCCATTAGATTCTAAGGACTCAGAATGAAGATTCATGGGGTATGACTGACCTTCTATTGATCGACAATGAAATAACTATTGATGCAGAGAAGAATTCCATTGACAAAATCATAGTTGCCTTCTGGTAAAAACAGTTTTCAATCTTTTGGCGAGCACCACACGGCGAGTTCCTCAAGTATCCGGTACTAAAAATACCTATGCAAAACGTAAGCCAAAATTCTTCGCAAATGATTCCCCTCAAATATAGCACAGCATGTCATAATCGAATTGATGTGCTTACGTCAGTTTAACACGGATTTAATTGATATATCAGTTGCGCACGCGATGCTCAGTGTACTCGTGTAGTAATGAATTGAGCGGTTCAAGGCTACGTATCAATTGACATGCCCTTATTAAATGAAACAATAAGATTAACTGACCAGAACGAATCACACGCTTATTGTTATGGGGGCTTTGATATTTTGGTGCTGTCAATTGAATTAGGGGTTTCGTTTCAATTCATAATTTCCTTAGCTAATTCTATCTTTACTTTTATGAGTTTTGGTAATGGTTAATGCTATTCTCCAATTACATGTCTTCCTCTTTCTGCCTTTCTTCCATGTAATTTGGGGTCATGGCAAAAGTCCTTATCTTACATTATTTTGTGACTGTCAACGGACAAGCTATGTTTTGTGCATTATTTTCTGTAAGTTATAAACTACAATACGGTTTTACTACAACTTTCCTGTTTTTTTTTCTGCACCTTCAAGAATAGTTGTTGATGGGTTTTTAATATTTTTTTTTGTTTCTGCAGATAATGCTTATGGTACTTACCGAAAATCAATGTGTGGAGCAGTCTCCCAACTCTCCACTGCCATGGCGCCTCTACAGCCGCGCCTGGATACTTTTACTCGCATTCCTAATACAGTGGCGGCGCGGACGCAGTTTTCACTCGCCGCGACTGGCATACCAAGATGGCCGTGATTTACTACCGGTAGCACGCTGCTAGCTATTTGTAAGGGCGGTTATTAATCGGATGTTTTTATTGCTTTTAAATTGGACTGTTTGAAGTCATTTGTGTTGTATAATTTGTTAAGTGTCACTTGGTAAATGTTAGTTTCGGTAAAGTTTTTAGATATTTTAATCCATCCTTTTCGACGCCATATTTTAGTTATTAATTTTTTATTTGTATAGTTAGTTTGAATTAATATTAGTTAGGATTTAATTAGTTCATTAATAGTTAGTTGTATAATAAATTGATTAAACCAGTCTTTAATTATTATTTAAGTAATACCGAGTTCAATTTAGAGATACGTTTCATAAATTATTAAATCCATCACTCCGGTTCATCCAGTTAGTCGGTTCATAAATCTACGTTTTACCAGATTAGTTTATCATAAAATCTGACTAAGTATCGGATCTAATTGAGACGAAATTGATGAAGTAGCATCCACGTCAGACATTAACAAAGGAAAAACAATTGATCATTTACAAAATTACACAGTTCCTTATTGTATCAGTAGTAAACTGCAAAGTAGCAGCAGAGGTAAATTGACGCTAATCGAAGCTATTAAGCTAGATGAATCATATCCACGTGCACTGGATCATAATCCATCAACAAACGCCACTTTACCAACAATAGTCGATCATCGCAATATATTCAGGAGTGTCACCAGCGATTAATCACCACATTACATATATGGTGATACACAGGACCCTATGGGCATCAACAATGGAGTTTTATCGCCATTATGTGGATCGGTATGCTTCAAACGTTTGGGAGTTGTGACTGGATTACTGAATAGTATTGTGTTTCTATTTGCGTGTTGTTTCACTTTCGACAAATTAAAGATGGCAGTGTAAAATTTGCGGTCACGAAAATAAATTCGTGTAGTCTTCTTGACCTTTGCAAGGATCAGCTTTCTAATTGAGTTTGATATTTTGTCTTGGGTTATGTAATTTAAATTAGCCAGTTTCGTGTTCCATTACTTTTGTTTTAATCTCCAGTGATGCCTTTGTGCCTTCAGAAAAAACATTAATTTTCAAAATAACTCTCAAACTACATCATATAGGTAGGCGATGAATGAGTTCACATTTAAAAATCTCAAAACGGCCAAAATCTAAAATGTTCCACGATTTCTTTCATTCAAATACCGGGGAACACATCGTTAACGACTTCCTACGATTCCTATCTTTCAGATAAAATCGAGCAAAATCCCGACTTTACAATTTAAGTGGATGTCAGTGAAACTACTGCGTATATGAGGATGAATCTCTACGTGAAGGTGAAGACAGTGATAAACGACGGAACTGGAGATACGACGTTATTCTGCGAAGATTATGACCCTTGACACCTAGAAGGAATAGAATATTCTCGCTTCCTACCGCGTAGCACATTATTCATTCAGAACATAACGTAATATCATGCTTATGAGATATGTCGGAGCTAGCAGATGTGGGTGAAATGGGAATCTTAAGCAAGCTAACAAATCTTAATCATATCTTATGATATATATAGTTGTATATGTGTAAGAACTTTCTAAAATATCACTTAAATGAACGATTCTTAACCATGTCTGGTCTCAATCCTTATCAATCTTTTATGGAACGTCAAACTAGAATTAAACACCACCCTTCCTCATAAGTTTACAACGAGACAATTGACCAGTCATGTAGTCAAAGTATTAGCATTCCTTGAGTATTTTTCCTTCACCAAGTCTGTAGTTTTCTAGATTCTTAGAGAGCGCAGCAAATATGAATTGAATTCTGTTCTAACATAATCATATAGACAACCTCAAAAAGTCCTCTCAGACAGACCACAAAACACTAAACATAAACAGGCCATAAAGCCTCAGAAATACTTGTACCAATAAACGCGAAGGAGCCTTAAAAGTTGCTCAACGACCTCCACAATAGATAATTCAAAAAGGTTACGTGCCGAAAGGTACTCAACCACGCGGTGGTTTATAAAATTGTAACGTTAAAAGCGCTTCCGTTTTCATTAAACAAACTCAGCAAGCTTTTCTTCGAACAGTCAACCGCACGGAAGAGGTAACAATTTAACATTGACCTTTATGCCGTAGTTATAAGGGTGATTTTCGTAGTGTTAATAAGACATGCCTCTTACTTAAGGTTGTTATTTTTTGGTGAAAAGTGAACTGTGATTTTGTTATCAAATTGTTTAATTTGTTTTGGGTTTAGCTTTATTGTCTTGGAATTTATAATTTAAAATTTATTTTGGTATCGAAACCTTATTCCTGTTTAGGAACGTTATTTCGTTTATCACATAGGCCAAACTGGCGGCGACGTCGAAAAAAGATGCCCATCCATAGATAAATATCACATGTCTCTCCACTATTCCATTGCATAGTCTGGGATGCATATCCGGTACGTCTAGCAAATCCTTCCATATCCAAAGGGCACGTCTACCCTACCATTACCTCTGTAGCCCCATGAAACATGAGGTTACAGGGGCTAGTGCAAATCTTCGGGTTCACTCGATTTATCAAGTCTGGTTAAACCATGCTGGGGTCGGTGCATTTCATTCATTCATTCACATAGAGAGTTGGTTTTACGCCACGTCACGAGGGTTTCAGCATATTTTCTATGGAACATCATTATCGCCTCGAGATAGTCACGACAAGAGATAACTTGTTGTATGTTGTAAGCCAGCGCTACACGGCACTCAGACCGGTAAGTGTCAGTTATGACATCATCTCATAAGTAGGATATCGATCACACCTCATTTATAAAGAAACCGCATTTACTGGTCTTTCGATCTTTATAACCGACAAATAGAGGGATTCTGTTTTTAAGCGTGCCAGTTTATTAGATCATCATTTATTCTTTGATTTTACTTACATTTTCTAGGTGCGCGAGCCATGTACTCTAAGGGATCTTGCGCACTAGACGGCCACTACCAAGACCAGTGGTCGCAGCGACCAGGTAAACTATAAAAACATTTCAGAAAGTGTCCCTCATTGAAAGGTCAATAAGTTTTCAGTGGATCATTTAAATATTTCCCCTTAAATATGACCAACCTGTTGTCCTACAAATTGTTGTTTACCATTACTACAATTGTGGTTAAGAACTGGCCATAAAAATAATGCGGCTTTAACAGTCTGTTGATACTTAGCGGTAATTCTGAGCAGTCGAGTGTTTTACCTTAATGGTTTACGAGCATCAAGGGAATCTGATTCAATTGAGTGGCCATTAAAGTGGTGTAATGCATACTTGCCTTTCGTAGAAATTTGGTTTGTTATGCTGCTGGTTTGAACTCCGGAGTACCTGAAATAATGGAAATAATTTGGTTAGTTTTGTATTCTTGGGGGAAAAATCATGTTCTAAATGCTATGCTGCATCGCAAGTATTAATGTCATTTTCTTAACCTACAGCTGCTTATAATCCTCCAGTGTTGTTATATGCTTCCCTGGTACTTGTGTCCTTATCTGACTACTAGACGGCTTGGTTTGTAGTTCCTCCGAGAATATCAATCTTTTTTGTAATATTTTCCCAGGTTTGTTGACGTAATAATGATCAGCGATCGAATTCAAATATTTCATAGACTTTATGATTTCATTTACAGTGTTGGGAATCTTGGATATTACAAAGCTGCATATTATGTAGATTACTTGACACAGTTTGTAAAAGGATATTAGATTGTGTGGTCTTTAGATTCTTCTACCTTCCAATAGAATAACATGAGCGGTTTACAAGCGCAACTTTATCTTATGTTTAAAAATATATATTTTCCATTATGTACCGAATAAATAAATTATTTTGTTCTATATTTTATAGTTATTTGGATTATATTAAGATTTAAATCAAATAGCAGAAAATTCAGTTCCTGTTCTTTAGTCTCGCTAAAACTCGAGAAAGGCTGGACCGATCTGAATAATTCATTTTTCTTTGTGTCCGTTATTCTCAGGGGAAGGTTTGTACGTAAAGTAGGTGTAGGTAGGGTAGGTAGTTAGGTGTAGGTAGGGATGGTAGGTATGTATGTAGGTAGGTAGGTATGTATGTATGTATGTATGTATGTAGGTAGGGTAGGTAGGGTAGGGTAGGTAGGTGGTTGGTTAGGTAGGTAGGGTAGGGTAGGTAGGGTAGGGTACTTAGTGCTACCCATACGAAGCCGGGGCGGGCAGCTAGTTTGCAAATAAAATTCGCATATATGCATCATCAGTATTGGTGTATCTCTTCATTATGAATTGAATTGTCCACACACATTGATTGTTTATTGTTTGTCAACAACGCGAGCTTGTTTACTACAAACAACAATAGTATACTGATTGCACCGCTATTACAAACACAATATTGTGCACTAAGGTGACCTTACTGACTCAATTCATTGAATAAATTTACGCAGAACAATGAGGCTGTCTAGATCTTGCTCTAGCTCTGACCCCTAGTTCCTTTAAGTCAACGATAGACAACGAATGGAAGGTTTAGAGTGCGTTTCATCATATAGCTCCTATGCCGTAATGTTGGCACTTTAACAACGGACCTATTAGGTAGCGCCGTAACATACAAATGTTCGTCCTACAACAGTGGAGCCAACATTACGGCATAGGAACTATTTGATGAAACGCACTATAGTCATTCTACTTCTCCGTCGTGTCGATGGCACGATAGTGTATTGTTGATCAAAACCTTCACTACCTACCCGGGCATCGTTTTAGTCATTTTGAGTTCTCTTTCATTAGTACCTGAAGCTGTGGCGTGACAGTGCTTCCTTACCCATACCTTTCGATCCAGCCACTGAAAATCTCCCACGTCGACATGAATTGCCTTCGCTAACCAGGAAGTTTCTTAAAAGTTTTCCGGACACGGGTTGGTCGAAGCAAGGAAAAGGTGTTCAGGTGGAGATTCAGAGACGACTCCGCCTTGGAGTGTAAATGTGATGCTGTTCCACAAACGATGGCACACTTAATCGTGTTCTGCGTGTCTTGTTGTCTGAACGTTACAGGAACGGGTGGTCGCTACTAATCGTAGCAAACTCTAGCCAAATTGTGTGCCGACTTCAGGCTAAGAAGAAGCACCAAAACATTTATATTCTACTTTAGCTAATACCGAATAATCTTCTTCAAGTTGGAATTTTTCCGTCCTTTTACCAAAATATTTTAACTAAAGTAAGTAATAAACCATCTGCTTTAGATTTATTTCCATAAAACTCAACAACACGATGGGGCGCTGAAATTAGGCACTCGGCTGCCTTTTTTGGACGTAACCTAATTGTTTATTATGAAGTTGTACCTACCCCTCTGGAGGGTCGTAATAAAGCATTTTTAATTGATGGTTTTTCTGCCTAAATAACGTATCTCTTACATAATATCAGCTTTTTGTGTGTTATCTGCTGGAAATTTGCCAGCTCTAAAGATTTACCAGTTTAATGAATGGTTTTTAACTGTATGCATATAGTCACCATCATTTATTTATTTACTAGCTGCGCCCCGCGGTTTCACCCGCGTAAGTCTCGATCCCGTGGGAATATCGGGATAAAAAGTATCCTATGTGTTAATCCAGGTCATAAACTATCTGTTTGCCAAATTTAATCCAAATCCATTCAGCCATTTTTGCGTGATTGAGTAACAAACATCCAAACACACAAACTTTCACATTTATAATATTAGTAGGATCTGTCTGTATTTTCACACTACAGGGCAAAGGATTCTACTCTACTCTTCCTTCACTCTCTCTACTCACTCATCAATTTTAATTAATTGCTTAGTCAAATAAGTTTTTTTAACAGACAAAAACTATAAAATAAGGCTCATTACAAGCTTTTTACTAACTCGTTTTTCGTTGTGGGTTAAAAATCTAACGCTCTGAGCTAGCATAAAATGCATTATTAACTACGTGTACATTCTGTATTTTGTCATAGCAATTCTTTTAAGTATTGATCAATTTGCATAACAATAAAACTTACATAAGGATGTTGGCATCCGATTCAATTATAATACCTAATTAGGACTTCATTTTGCATCAAACTTACTGTGAATGACAAGAAGGTTTGTTCTTTTGATAGATTTCCGATCACATATTAATGTATTTCTTATGACCAGCAATAGCATAAATATTAAAATGGATAGTTTAATATTTCCTGTGATTTTAATAAAGATACCAATCGGTTATGTTAAATGCTAGCTTGTTTTCATTTGATATATGTAGTATAATGGTGTGGTGTGAGATTAAGTCTATATTCTATCTAGTACGACAGAAATAGAAGTCTTGAATCTTGATTGAAATCTGGATAAGTATGTATGAGCCATAAAGCGGACTATACTCAGATTTTTTGGAGGATAAAATCAGAAATATCCGGAAAAGAGAAGTTACTGACATAACTTGCAGAGTAAGCAAACTGAACTGGCAGTGGACTGGCCATTTTTGTTGAAGGAACCATGGCCGGTGGAGCAGACAGTCTTGGTGCCGTATTATGAAGTATTAATGCCACCATTTCTCCAGTGTCAGAGAGAGACGGAGCTAGACAAGGCCGCTAGCACCATCCCGTTTTCGCAGTGGAATAATGATGGCATTATTACTTCATAATACTACCTCTGGAGTATATTATATCGTATTATACCGTATCTGCAAGCGTACCGTATGACACCCGCCAGCTAGATGGACCGACGACCGTAAGAAAGTGGCTGGGATAGACTGGATGCGGAAGGCGAAGGACAGGATGTTGAGGCACAGCTCGGGAGAGGCCTATGTCCGGCAGTGGACTGCGATAGACCAAGTTGATTGAAAGTATACGTTGTGATTGGTATGAAATTTTTCTAAAATATAAGTCCAAAGGACAGATATTCTACGTGTTAGAATTCGTCATTCGTAGAATTTAAAAGTGGCAAAACTTTAGATTTTTGTCCGGACAGACTACTCAAAGAGTACACTTAATTTGTATTAGTCCTTTAAACTCCAGAGAGTAATGATTATTAATACTTTTCCAGTGAAGACCAAAATAATATTTCCTCCTTTGCTCATCACTGTCATGTTACAGTACTAGTACCTACCTCTTGTAATTCATTTACATTTGAAATGTCTTTACCGAACTGTCATGTTTGATCTTCTTAACACTCGGATATGCTAACTGACACCTGTGTTAAGTTCAACTGAATATTAGAATTTTGAGATGAGTTCAAGTATTTTATTTCAAGGGAGAAGTAGACAAACCCAACATTATCTTGGATAGTTTAAAAGTCGATTTGAGGACGCTTTCAAAATATTTCGGTAAAAAATCTTACCTACTCAAAAACATGGTTCTTTAAAAAAATCTCGACTTTAATTGCCTGAAATAGAGTTTCATATGTTTCTTGTTTCGCTATACCTAATGCCCAAACTTTAAGCATAATTTAATTTGCAGAAAAGCACTGGATATCCGGTAAAACCTGAACCATCAGTCCTCCAAATCTAGGATATTATCTAAAATTACGACTACCTACCATTAACAAGAACCCAAATATAGGAATGTCCAGGTGAATTAAAAGCACTAAGTATAACAGTTTGTGGTGCGGGGTTACCAGTGATCCCACACTGCACAATTTACCATTAGCCAGGGAATTAATTGAGATAAAGAGTTATTTACGAGTACAAACCACCTTCCAGTGCGATTTATTATAATAGCATGTTGTTATTATGTAAAATATATGTTATGTGTTTCATTATTTATTGTTAGTTGCATTGCAGTCAGGTCGGTCGATTCTTACCTTCAGATTATGAAACTACTCACCTTTTAGTCCACCTTCCTGGTTGGGACATTTTTAATCATAACTGGGGTTATATGAGTAATCACTTTCATCATTACTGGGGCTATATGAGTCAGCATTTTCATGATGACTGATCCAATATACGTCCACAGTCATATAGCTCGTGTCATGATGAAAACATTTAACTTCATGGAAGATGAAGTTAAATTTTTTCATCTTGAATGAGCGACACGTATGGGAGGAGAAGAATCTGAAGTCAACTTAAACGACCTTACCAACACTTCTCTTCATTTTGGTACTCCAGTGCCAGTCGTGATCGCGTGAGAACAGTGGTGGCCCAGTGGTAACGGCCGCGACTCACAAGTTGAAGGTCGTAGGTTCGAACCCTAACAGGCTCTTTACTAGTTGTAAATTATTTCATCACCACTGCTCTCAAAACGGTGAAGGAAAACATCGTCAGGACCAGCATGTTCTAATAGAACCAAAAATTCGAAGACATGTCAAACTCAAACTCAAAGCGTTTATTTCAAATAAACCAATTACAGGTACTTTTGAATTGACAAGGGGTCGGTTAGTCACAAAGATGAAGCTAGTTGCCCATGTCACATCTACCAAACCCCACTGGGCCCGCGTGGTCGATTACGGCCTATTCCCACTCACTGAGACGAGACCTGTGTCCCAGTGGGAACATTAAAGGCTGATTATGCAATCGTGATCCAGTGATAATCCAGTTAGTTCAGCGCACCCAGTCAGCTTCGCTTCCAATCTTACCAACCCGCAGGCCAATATTTCTAAAACGAGCAATTCTTGTATCAGGAAACATTTAGGAGCCAGAATTTGATTTCCTTATCAGACAACCAATGTCTACGTCTTGCATAATGTTATTATCTTGTGTTTGTGTTTTTTGAGAAGCGAGGATCTTTTGGGAATATTCGGAGTTTGTTTATCTATATAGAATTGTTGTTTTCTGTGTTGCATAAATAATATATGATCATGATCAAACGATGCCTAAGCTGTTTCAGCAGAGGTAAACTTGAGCCGAAATTCTTAATTCGACCTCGTTATGATACTTGTAAGTTAAAATATTCTATGAAATCTTGCCATTTGCCAGCAGTTTCAGTTGTTTGTAATAACAGCAAGTCTTATGAATACTTGGATGAATAATGTATTGCGGTAAAGAAACAAATTATGTAGGTACCTATTTATGTGTTGTCCAATGAAAATGATTTAATTGAACATTACAAATAAAATAGATCTGTGTCACTTCGTGTCTCTCTGTTCCGTTGGTTCTGTTATTTATTCAGTGATTGTTTTATTGAAACCAGTGGGGATTCCTACAAAGATATTAAAAGAAACAAACATGTCTGTGTTAAAATCATTTATTATCTTGTTTTCTTGATTGTATTAAGATTCTACCACCGATTCGTAAACCTACCCACAACTGAGAAGAACTCGGCAAGAAACTCAGCGGGGCCCTAACTTATCATTCTTTTTATTTAATTGAGAGAAGTTAAATTATATAGTTTTTAATACTTTGATGTTATAATAATACATCACAGTAAAATAAACAATGTAGTTAACTCTACTTAGTTAGAGGCAAGCAGATTTGTAGGTGGGGCCAATATGGTGAATATTGGAGCCACGAACGAAAGTAAAAAATTTGAAAACATTCATTAACTAAGTAAATATTATCTTCAATTTGTTACAGAGGAAAGTAAAGAGCTTACCTTAGTGTAACAAAACCAAGCACCATGCCAACCTTTTTGCTTTGCTAACTCGAGCATCAAACACATTCACTTGAACAGTTAGTACAAAAAGTTAAACATAGGCACAGTAATGAGTTACCAACAGTTTTAATGATGAAAAGTTTAATAAAGCGACAAAAACGAATCGTATCGACCTTGGAGATCACAAAATTAATCGATCATTTTATGCAAATGAGCCTGATAGTAAAAAGTTGCAAATCGGTTTTATCTACTCTAGAGGTAAAGAGGGCGTGGGTCGCGGCGCCAACCGAGGTCAGTCAACCTCAAGGAACATCAACAACGGACAGTCCTTGAAACCTTTCGCATTAACAATATACCGATATATAAAAGCATACATATGAATTGATTACAAAGTAAGTATTGATTAGAAAGTAGACACAATTGACACAATTCAAAAGATACGAAAAATAAATCCTTGAAGCACATTCCGAAGTTTTTAACCATCGTAATCTTACCTAATAGTTTTGGTTATCGGTAAAATAACGATAACCTCAACATGTAGGTAAAGACTAAGAATGAAAGTCATAGAAAGTTTAAAAAATATGACATAAAATCATTACATAATATAACGGTACGCCTGTAATCCCCGAAGGGTTAGACCGAGGTGCACTTCTAGTACACCCACATGGCGTCAGTTATGTTTAAGTCCCATGTAATAGGGGGCGAGTCTATTGACAACAATCGGACACAAAAACATGTTTAATTTAAGGACGGATTCTTGAGTAAGACACTACAGTGGGCAGAAATCATCTCAATGTTGTTTACGTAATGAAATCAATGAATTATCGCACTCGATAATATTAATACAAAACCCGATTTATACATAACCAAATGGAGAGAAACATGTAGACTCCTAAAGTACAGTTAGGGGCAAAGATACGTACGTACGTTGCTCACGAATAGTATAATGAAAATTTTTATTTGTGTTATAATAATTATACATTTCATGTTGATTTCGGCTACGGTGACCGTTTTAGTTTCTGATGATATAACATAATACCGTTTGTTTTAATACATCAAAGCACGTGTTGTAACTGCAACGATTAAGGTAGCTGCCCTTATTGTCCCACCTCGAATTACCACCCCGTAACACCAAGCCAAAGCCTGTATAATTGTATATCCTGAGTGTGAGTTAAACGAAAGGCATGCAAGTGATATTGAAACATACAGTCTGTCAAGAAAGTCATGAAAATAATGTTTTGGGAACTACTGCTTTTCCTAATACTGACAACACCGAATAATTGTCAAACTGAGTACCTCAACTGTCATATCGTAGCTTTGTGGTTAATATTTTACAACATGTTTGTACTATTTCGAGTTTTCTGAATCGTGTGACCGTTTAGAGACAAAAAATGAATCGGAATGTTTATAAGACCAGTGCGAGACAAATTATATTTAAAGTTTTTCAAGAGTGTATGGCCGAATTTGAAGCTGGGACGAACACAGACGATGTTTACGGTCGAACAGCAAAGTTAACCGGTACGTAAATACATTTTTATGTTAAACACAGTAAAGGAAATATAATCTCTTGGCAATCTTCTGTTTTTAAGTTTAATTTATCTATTTTTATCATTGTTTAAATTTCGTTGAGGTTATGAAATTTACCTACGATCTATTATACTACGACTCAACGGTTTTGATCTTATTATGTTATTTATTTAGATATGATTAAGGTATTTGTTATAAAACATATCTTTATTGATTTCAAGTGTTTCCGAATTGCACAATTCGGCGCATAGTGGACGAAGGCATGAAGAATGGCGGTAAATTTGTAACGCCTGGAATACACAGGAAAGGCCGGCCTACAAAACACATCGATGATTTCGATTTATGTGCCATTCGTCAGAAAGTTCAGTTTTTCTACACAGTGCAGAAAGAAGTACCAACATTAAGAAAATTATTGGCAGTGGTGAAGGAAGATTTAAATTTTGATGGCAGCCATGAACTCCTTCGAAGAATTTTAATTTCAATTGGCTTTAAATATAAGAAATGCCAATCAAATAGACTAGCTCTCATAGAAAAACCAGCAATTGCTTCAAAACGTGAGTATTATTTAAGGCACAGCCTTGAAAACAGAAGACTGCCTGAAGAGCTCCAAAAAAACATTATTTATTTGGATGAGAGTTACATACACGAGTCCTACAAAGTAACTAAATGTTGGCAGTCTACTAATATTGCTGGTGTCCAACAAAATGCATCTAAAGGGAAAAGGTGGATAATTGTACACGCTGGAAGTGAGAAAAGTTTTGTGCCTAACGCACTTTTAATATTTACTGGTAAAAATAAGCAAGAAGATTAACATTCTGAAATGAATGCTCAAAATTTTATAAAATGGGTAACTGAAAAGTTAATACCTAATATATGTGAACCATCAATAATTGTGATGGATAACGCACCGTATCACTCCATCACGACAAACAAGGTATAGTAATTTTTCTTTGTATTACATTATTATTCCTACTCTTTTAAATAATTTATCCTTTTTTAGATTTGAAATTCAAATTCAACTACTAAATTGAGTTTTTTTCCCCAGGCTCCTACATCTGCATCAAGAGTTGATGAAATCAAATTGTGGCTACTTGAAAATAAGATTCCATTTGATGAAACATTGCGGAAACCATCCTTATTGATGCTTGTAAAAAACATAAACCTGAACCGATCTACTACATTGATTAAATTTTATCTGAACATGGACATACAGTGGTAAGACTGCCTCCTTACCATTGCGATTTGAACCCAATCGAATTAGTTTGGGCATTAGTAAAAAGGCGAATTGTAAAATGATTTGCACTTATTCCGTTTTTTGCATTAAATTAAATCATTTTTCTTTTACATTTATTACTTGACAGGAACAAGAGATCTCAAACGGAAAATCTGACTAAAAACAATAATGTAAAGTAAAGTCCAGAACATTTAATTACGGCACGCGCGAGTCCGTCGACCCTAATGTCCGTTTGTTATGGTGCCGATTCACTAGACTGGAAAATCTATAGGAGGTGAATACCTATCGTATCGATTTTTTATTTAAATGCCAATTGTCTTTACGTCAGATTTTTTTTTTGTATTGAACAATGTTTTTTAACTAGACTTTTGGTGGGACTTGGCTATTTGCAAACTGGGAAATTAATATTAAAGTGACTCTTAGAACGATTTTGACATGGCTGAGAAGCTTTCGAATGATTACAAAAGTTTGATTTAAATGTTGTTGTTGACATCTGGAAAACATGAAAAAAGTATAGTATTTTTATCTTACCAAGTGTACAAATACGCTGTGAATGTATATGTAAGCGCAGGAGCTCTTGGTACCGTCCGTGACAATGGCGAAATCGGCAGTGTGTGTGTGTTATGGGCTAACGCTACTCTTCTTCACGCACATATTCACAGTGTGTACACACACTTGTTTACCACTAATAAAGCTCGCGTTGCTTTGTGAGATAAAAATTCTATACATAAACACGCACACATACAAAACGTTCAAAAAACACCAGTCTTTGTGAATTTTCGAGTAAGGTTTTAATAGAACAAGCAATTAATTTACATGGCTAGAAAATAAAAATCAAAATGCCTTCGCCCTATATATGTTTCCAGAATGTATATACTCGTATTAACAGGATAACGAGAATTTTAGGGCGACCGCAGATAATCATAAAACAACAAAATTTTAATTAAAAAATAAACGTAATGGCATATCCCACGCTTTGATACGGACCTAGTCTGTTAACGGTTTTATTTAATTTTACTGAAAATAAAGAGATTTTTTTTTTGTTTTTCTGGCGTAATCATTATAAAGCATGAAATTGAAAGGCACGGTATTCGTTTTGATTCCAACTGCTTAATGTATAAATTAAATTATTACTGTACGAGTAAAAAATTGTTTCTTTTACTTGTATTCAGATTTCTGAAATATTTTTATCTGATTTCCCCACTAGGTAACCATCGATCTTTTTTATTCTGCCTTACAAATTCGCCATACGTGTTTTAATATTTTAAATCACAAACAACCAAGTAACAAAGACTGTTTACAACAGCGCAATATATTCATCATTGTATAGGATCACGGTGTAGCATAAAATGCCCAAGTAGGTAGGTACAATGGCGAACTCACACGTGCGATCTCCGCGAACTGACAGATGCGCGAGCGCACCTGGCGTGGCAAAGACTGCGCATGCAACTCCAGAAATAGTATAGATAATATTCCATATTCAATTTCTCGTTTCCAATTTGATGTTATTTCCATTTCAACAAATATCAACTTTATAACCAAGTATATTATGTTGATTTCAGATAGGCACGTCACTCATTTTTTTTATAGTTGCAGCGCTTTGTTCTTAACTTTGTGTGCAGGTATTAAAGTTAGTATGGAAACTAAATTACAAACGCAGGAAAACTATACCCAGTTTAGCGATCGCGTTGACCGATTTTACTCGAATGGAGGATAAACAGTTTTTCGTTTTGTTTATTTAGAGATTGCGTTACGTTGATAAAAAATATATATTTACAAGCTGGCAATTAACTTGTATTATAAGATTTCGTAATCAATACGGATATGGAAGTTTTATTTACAGAAGGGTCATGTTTTAACAGTTGGTTAAAGGGATCGGGAATACGTTATGCCTAATTTGGAAACAGCTGAGTCGTTACTAATAACTCAAATATGACAAAACGTAACACTGTTTGCCAACAATGTTAGGAATTAGGACACGATTTGAAAAATGGAAGAAATCTTTTAGCTTATAATGAAGTCCTACTGAGGCAAGTCCTCCCTAAATCTATCTAGAAAAAATTAAGTGGGAAATATTGTATTAAACATGTTATTGTAATAAATGCATAATGATAAAGAAGATCAATATTATAGAATTGATAGTTATATAACGTGGAGACAACAATATGATAGTAAATGAAAACACTGACAATACTAATATCAATCTGCCTAGCCTTTTCCCAACTATGTTGGGGTCGGCTTCTAGTCTAACCGGATGCAGCTGAATACCTGTATTTTACATGGAGCGACTGCCTGTCAAACCTCCACAACCCAGTAACTGGGTAATATGATACCCCTTGGTAAGACTGGTTGTCAGACTTTCGGGCTTCTGACGACCCGTAACGACTGTCAAAGATCCACGAATGACAGCCGGGACCAACGGCTTAACGTGCTTTCCGAGGCACGGGGAAGTCTCTGTATGTAAAGATTCCACGGACCAAACCCGGCAAGCGTAGCTTAACCTTATGGATCGAACCGTGCGGCTGTTATTAATTAGCCACGAGCTCCTCCTCTGACAATACTAATGCATAGTATTATTTTGAAATTACCAAATAAATCTTAACATGAAATTGTTTTCTTTTTCAACAAACTAAATAGTAGTGATGGACCAACTATGGATTTTGCCGATCTTTGACTAGCTATAGTGACTAAACTATTTGATATATTTTGTTGAATTTTTATATGCATAGCAATAGTGACTAAACTATTTGATATATTTTGTTCAATTTTTTTATGCATAGCTATAGTGACTAAACTATTTGATAAATTTGGTTAAATTTTTATATGAAGACTAGGAACTTTATTAGATAAATGAAGTTTAATTAATTATCGTCTCCATCTTGTAACACTATACATATTAGGTACATACAAAGGCGCTTTAAAAAAATCATGTAAAACAGAAAACGTACAATTTTGTTAAGCATACATTTAATCAATAGATACTCGTACAAACACAAGATTAAGATTCAACAATGAAATAATTAGAACACGATAGCATTGTATCATACTAAGATTCATAGGTATTTACAAACATAACATTAGCAGGTGAAATGCATGATTTTAAACTCAAGCATATCAGGGATCGTCCATTAATCACGTTTTCAGCAACTTTTTAACAGATTTTAGACTAACCCTCCCCCTAACCAAAATAGAAATTTTTTTGGAAAAAAAATTGAAATGTCTGTTTGTAATGTCTAAATAACAGCTTTTTACTAAATGCATAATAATATGAAATTATATACGGTACCTACTTATAACAAAAAAAAAAACATTTTTAATTTTTTGTCTTGTTGTTCCGGCTAGTCTCCGAAAAGGCTGGACCGATTTTGACGGGTCTTTCATTGGGAGATAGCTGATGTTATAATTGACCAAGCGTGGTGATCAATGCTCGTACTTTCTCTGTATGGGAAGAGTACTTTGCCTTGCATTGTGACAATAATAGGCTGGTAAGTATTATTATTGCGTTTTTTGGGAATAGTCCTCATGTAAGTTTGGTAATGAAAACCGACCGTAAAACAAAACCAAGTAAGCAAACAAAAAGTTATTTGATTAACTATTTTTTCGTTTTGCTTGGAGCTAAGTTAAATTAAGACATTTGCAAATTGTTTACAGTGCTAAATGAAGTTTACAAACAACTAATAAGCAAGCTTTATAAGTCCTCGAATGCTCTTGTTGCCATTTTGTTGAATATTAAATGCAGTTTCTGAGACAAAGTTTTCTATTAATTGTAAAACCATCTTACCTACTTATTTAAACACCTACATTTCCTTAATTTCTAGTGGCAATTAGTATCAGCAGTTAGGATTTGAAAATATCGCAATTTTAAGTTCCTCTTTTTGGTACTCATCCCTAAATTATGTAAGTGCTATGTGTTAGTATGTGACCTATGTATCATATAAATCTGCTCGACGTCCGTGTCACTGCAGGGATCCAGCAGAATATCAGCGTCAGGCATATTTGCCTCACACATGTTTAGTTGGACTCCCATTTGGTGCAACGTTGAGACGCACATCGCACTTTGTATGTTAATTTTTTATTTTAAGTTTGTCATCACAATGTCTTGTTTATCTTTATTGGCACCTTATAGCTGTTTATTTATATAATTAGTTATTATTTAACCGTGCTTTTGGATGTTGTGCTGTCTTTTGTGTGCACCAAATAAACGTTTATCTATCTATCTATCTATCGATCGATCTATGTGAATCATTGTAAAATGGTATATTGATCACAGCACGGTATGTAGCTAATGATAATATTTGATCAGACCTATTGTAAGAACGCACCTGGCGTAAACAGTGATTAACGGTGTTGTCTTATACCTACAGAATTATAAATATCGTCATAATTGACTGGGAAATTAGAATTCTTCTCACAACAAAAAAAATATTAAATTGGAGTTGAAATTATAATTTCTTTTCTAATCAGCAATTACATACTTGGTGTTAAAGACAAAATATTATATTTTATATCAATAATTGCTACTATCATTAATGGTTTTACAAAAACGAAAAACTTTATTTTATTAAAACAAAAGATTGGTTTAGCTATTTATTGAAACAGTCTTCTAAAGTGCGAGATATCGTCCTTGTTAGGGTTGGCCCCAAAACTGCGCACCGACGGTTATTAAAACACATTAAACCTTATAACATCTGCTTCTGTCGAGGATTAAAAAATAAAACAAAGTGAATGAATAAGTTTGTGTATTTTGCGTAACTCACAACATAGCACAGTAGCAGGGCAGTCAGCCGCAACACTGTCAGTGCTCTGTGCTTTTGCTTGCGCGCTGCACAGGACCTGTGCAATCTCGATAAAAAAGTATTAAAAAAAACAAATAAATGTAAAAGATCTGCTCAAATAGTTGCTAGATAAATATGGCAGCATTGGGTTAAGTGTAGTATGCTGCACATGTTAATCAGGAATGATTGATACAGAACCTGGCGAATTGATTCTAGTGTTAATAAAATATAAGTAAAAATCTTTTTAAAAACAAGCTTTTAATGTAACTAGAACGTCCAATGCACTAAAATCAATAAGGTTCTATTTAATTTTAGATGAGACAGAGAAGTACACCTCCACCCACTGTGGTGTCCGCGAGCAAACTAACTTACAATGCTCCAGGCTTTTAAGGTTGCAACCGTTGCGCAACTCGGTGATAATTAGGATATCCTCCCATTGGTCCTGGCAATCTAGGTGACCTAGATTCTGGCTGGGCAATGCGCACTAGCTTACTGCGCGAGGCACAGACGTTTCCAAGCTCTTCGTCGCCATCTTTGTTTTAGAGATTACGTAACCTAGAACAAAGACGGCGACGATTACTTGAAAAACGGAATAATTGATGAATTTTGGAGAGACCATCATCATACCACAACGGGGCCTAGGCCCAATATCCATTGGCAGCCTGGTTACTAGACAAAGAAATCCAAAATACAATCTCATACAATCATACTAGGTACAATAATACAAAGTTAAATATTACTACACATTTTACATCTATGCTAAAGAAAGCTACAAATTCTGCACAGTTCTAAATAGAAAAATCTAAATTGCACAAGTCCTAAAGCGATAACCGATGGTATGGGCGCCCAGCAAAACTGTGCAATATTCACAACTTTCTCTGTGTTCTTATTACTGGGCAACTCATTACTGTATTACACTGTGATCAGATTTACAATGTAGATATTTAAATATACTTACAATACCCTGATGAACAAAATTACTATTATTTAAGTTACGTACAAATAAAAAACAGCCTGAGCCGACTGCTTCAACCAGTGGAGCCAAAGCTTTGTGAACTAGATAAAAGTGAAAATATATTTTTAAGAGACAATAAAACATTATTACCAAATGAAAGGCAAACGTATGCACTTTGAAAAGTAAGTTTAAAATCCTTAAACTCAATTTCAAGATGGTGTCCATTACGAAACAAAAGGTGTACCGGAAAAAAAGAAACACTAAACCGCACTAAAACTTTCAGAAATGCGCACAAATCACTGCACATTTTCACGAAATAACTGTCAGAATATCACTTTAGACTATTTGGTGATCTTATATGTAACTTAAATTATGAATATTTACTGAGCAGTGCACATGCATGTCAGGTGTGTTCGACAGTTAGCGAGCTATTAAGTCCCGGGGGTTGCCAAGTCTGCAAGGATTTGCCTGGGCGGTTCGATGCAGCCCCTGAACGCACCTTATACCAACTTATCATAGCGAAAATCACAGTACACTGTAATAAATAAAGGTGTGTGCATAGTCCCGAAAATTGTTACGAAGGATCTAAGGAATAAAAAATGTTGTTAGGAAATTCGATAACCACGTGCCAATTATTTTAGACATCTTGTCATTCGCAATAATGACACAACACGTCTTGAAATACCAGAAGACGGACAAAAAAAGAAATAAGATGAGTAGTACGACTTCTTACGGATATTAATCAATAAGTTTTGTTGGTAATATATACCAATTGTGTGATGATATGGTCATCGCAAGAGATCTATCTATTAGGCAGAGCCAGCTTACGAACCTGAGTACCGATGATGACAGAAACCTATATACAACATGTAACTTAATTAACGCACATCCTGAAAATAGTTTGTTCAGAATCGTTTACTGAATCGATTTATATAATTTTTAATATAGGTAATTTTTTATCCCAAAAATAATTAAAACTACGGAAATTATTGTCATATTAACGCTGCTGTACAGTCAAAACAAATTGAAATGGACCGTAAATCAAAGTAATAAGACTTTTAAAATCGCAGTTTTATTTGTATTCATACAAATTCCATCATTCAATAGAAAATAAAATACTAAAAAGTTCTCCAAGAATTGGTATAACTAATTTAGTAAATAACAATGCATATACATGTTAAATTAAAAATTCAGTGTATGTATTATGATTATAACATAATATTCTAATTGGGGTGTTTGAGAGTGTGCGTTAATTACGTTACATGTTGTATAGTTAATATTGAGGGAGATCGAGAGGTTCTATGGACAGTGGTACACGTCAACTAGTAACCCTGTTGCGAATCTGAAACGACCCAAGTGCTAGATTGACCCGACAATATACCGAATACATCACGGACATCAGCCTGAATTAGATTAGTATGACTCTGAAGCCGGCCAGGCGATGGCAGAATTACGGCCGAACTCCTGCAGGCCGCTGGAAAACCGGTTATTATATCCCTCCAGGGGTAGTATTATGAAGTACTAGCTGCGCCCCGCGGTTTCACACGCGTAAGTCTCGTTCCCGTGGGAATATCGGGATAAAAAGTATCCTATGTGTTAATCCAGGTTATAAACTATCTATTTGCCAAATTTCATCCAAATCCATTCAGCCGTTTTTGCGTGATTGAGTAACAAACATCCAAACGCACAAACTTTCACATTTATAATATTAGTAGGATTAATGCCAACATTATTCCACTGCGAAAACGGGATGGTGCTAGCGGCTTTGTCTAGCTCCGTTTCTCTCTCACACTGGAAAAATGGTGGCATTAATACTTCATAATACGGCAGCTGAAGTCGTTTGAATTTGCAAGGAAGAAAAACTATTCAAAATGGAAGAAAACACTAAAAACGAGGCAAAATCTATGGAAAGTATCCGAAACATCGAACAGAAAGTGTAAGTTCACTCGTGTTTCAGTTTGTAACTTGAAAAGCTGAACCTGTGTCAAACCGGGCGCAAATGACCAGGCTTAGGCATGAAACTAAGGTTTTGGAAGAAACATCCAATGAGTAATAGAATACGTCTATTCATAGGCTACTAAAGCAATCGTAAGAATATGCAAAATATTGTCAGTGACAGAAATAAAGCTCATTCTAATGATGCAATGTTTGCTGTGCAACCAATAACGACAAAATTCATATTCACAAGCGAAAATCAAAACCAAACCTGAAACAAGAAGTTCCGGTAGAAATTTTCAAATTACAATAAATCACATCCGCATAATGTGAATGAATCTTAATAATTGCACGGGCGAGCTGCGAGTTCCGGTCATCCGGGACCCGGAGTTTCTCTGTCAACACTAAATAAACCTTACCTGTTTGGAAATACAGTTGGTTTTCAGTTTGTAATATGAATGGAGTTTGAGCCTTTAGTTCCCTTGGAAGCTGGTAAATGCGTCGCTTCAACACTAGTTGCTTCACATAGTACAGGGGCGCACTCGATCAAACAATTTTCCTGGAAATTTCAACTCACCCCCTTGCAGTGATAGACAGGGATGCAATGTTTCAACTATGTGAGACAAGTTCTATTGATTATTGGTCGCATGGCAACCACTAGGATGATATGATACCCAGATATATTTGATGTACTTTAAAAATAACCTACGTATAAAATTTAAGAAATATTTGTCGCATTTTTCATATTGAGAGATCTTTGTGTAAAATTGTTAAATGTCTAAGGTTTTAATCTAGAGAAAACCTGTTCAAGACACCTTTTAACACTATAAGCTATTTACAGATCTACCAAAAATATAATACATTCGAGTTTGCTAAATAAAAATAACAAAATACAGATTATATACATAAAGAAAGGGCTCATAGGGCGTCAAAAAACTCTTCCGCATCGCTGTCAGTGGGAAAAGTGCCCAAAAGGCTGGCAGCATTGCCACGTTGGATGGCAATGCTGATTCTTTGACCTAGAAATTGGCCAGCCCTCTGGTCACGTGAAGAGTCGACCAACCGCTTGGCGATGTCCCGAAATACTCGATGAGCACTTGGACCCCATGGCCCTAGTGTTTCAACCCCAAACGGCTCAAAAATATAGCTACCAATAAGGTTGTTATATTTGCGCCGTTTGAGATTTTCTGCACCTGCAGCAGCCGCCCCAGCACAGCCCGCCGTGCTAGGAAGATGGGATGGCGCGAGGGTGTCGACACAGGTTGCATCCCACACCAAAGGCCTACCCAACTTCCAAGGCATTATGGTCATTCCATCTGGTCTCTTCCCATCGTCGCGTGCCAAGCCATTGGGTTCTAAAACAGCTGGCACCCCGGCGGTGACAAGAGCCCGACGGATGATGTCATTAATGCTTGCGTGCCGTGCCAACCGACCAGCGCTCTTACTGCAGGAAAGGCCATGGTGTCCGAGGCGGTCGACTGCTTCACCGCACTGACAGCGATGTAGGGCCCCACAAGGAGCGCCCAAACGCAGACTTGTAGCGAGCCGGAAAGTGGTGTCACCCAGCATAGTGCCTATGTTGGGTGACGGCAGCGCCTGAAGCCAGAGGCCCGACTCCCATTCTCCCACAGCCAGTAGGCGGGCACGCTCAGCAGTATTGGTGGACGTATTAATGAGGTTATTCCGTACCAACCTGCAGAGCGGCTCATCCCACTGTCTCTGGGAGAACGGGTTCTCGGGCTGCTCCGTATCCGGACAAGCCACTTTCCAGGCGTTCATCGCATCAGTCAAACACGGCACTTCAAAGTCAACCTGAGAAGCGGTTAAGATTCTTGTAGTTAACTTTTCGGTGCTGTGGACCGAGGACAGGAACGCCGGTAAGCTTACACTGGAAATTTTGCGGACGCCGAGCCCACCGAAACGAATGGGTAGTGTGGCTTGCAGCCACGCACGGTCGTCCAATGCCACATTTATGATTGATGTTAGAGTGCTCCGAATGATTTGATCAATTTTGTCTAAAAGGTGTGGCTTCTTCCATAAAGGTGAAGAGCGGAGAAAATACATAAAATTTGGACCGAAACAGCAGTATCTGATGAGGGTGAATGCCGAATGTAGGTTAATTTTAGAAAGTCTATCCGAAATGTCATTGAAATGTTTAATTTTTTCATCAACAAAAGGTGAGAAACTGTCTTCTAAAATTGGGGAACCTAGGAGGTGCAGTGAACTTTTTTCCAAAACTTTGATATCTGGGGCTATTGAATTGAATTTCTGAATAGTCAATTGTCTGTCAGTATTGTCACAAGGGTAAATTTCGCATTTTGAGTAGTTGAGGTCGAGGCCTATGGATTGGAACTGCTGTTTAAGGAATTGGAGATCTTTTAGGACAGTATCTACGTCACCTCCTAGAGTCCCATCATCTAAATACCACACATTAAATTTTGAATTTAGTTGTTGTATTATGGGGTGAATAGCTAAACTGAAAATGACTGGCCCGAGGGGATCACCTTGTTGGCAACCGACTGCAGATTCCAAAACGTTGTCTCTATAGAGTAATTTTGATGGGTGCCTATAGCACTGCCACAAAAAGCCAAAAATATCCGGTAACACCTTTTTTACTTCGGCCAACAGGGTGTCCCTGTTAACGGAGTTGAAGGCGTTCTTGACGTCAACCTTGAGGATGACCTCACCTTTACCGGAGTTTAAAAAACTGGAAAGGGCATGTACGGCAGCCTCGCAGCCCCCTTTGGATCCAAAGCCAAGCTGTAGGGGCTGGAACTTGGTTTTTAAAATGTCTCCATATAGTCTGCAGCATATTTTGGCTGCCGTACGCCTGTAGGTACACCCAACGGCAATGGGACGGATGCCGCCGTCCTTCTTGCGCAGGGCACACAAATTGGCCCCGTACAAGACATCGACGATGGCATCATTCACGCCGCCGTTGAGCATCAGGTTAATTAGAGCCGCAAGCTCCTTCAAAAGTGACTCACCAGCTTCCCCGGCGCCTGAGCTCAGGAGGTCTTTTAAATGCTGAGGAGTCAGGCCGTCGAGGCCGCCGGCAGAGCCACTTCGGAAGGAGCTCACGGCAGCAATCAGCTGGGGGGCGGTAACGCTAAGAGGCGTTGAATCCGGATCAGGAGAGAGAGGGGGGTCGGGGAAGGTGAGACCATCGGCAGGCGCTGGATGTTTACTCTCCAGGGCTGAAAGCGTTTCTGGAGAGTAAGGCGCCACCACATCGCTACTGAACAGAAGCCTGGCCGCTCCCCTGATGTCTCCTTCACTTAGTTTAGATTCTACAAGTGAACATAACCCTCTTTGTGAAGGGTTATTGGGAACGGGTAATTTTGGATCGAAAATGAGGGTCAAATTGTTGCAATTATCTTTAATTTGATTCGTTAGGGTTTTTTTGGTCACCGAATTTTTTTGCACATGCAGAATCCTATAAGGGAAGGTGAGTAATTGCTCCCAGGCACTTTGTGAGTTCTCCTGGGTCGCAAGACGGAGGCATCGCGCCAAACTCAGTGCAACAGACCGTCTCGCGCCCCGGGGAACTCTCCTTAAAACTGGGGTAGAATTTTTTAATTTTGCCAATGTTTTCCACAAGCTTTGATCCGGAGGTGTTGGGGATGTAGCTGGGGGGCACAAAGGTACACTATGAGACTTGTGGATCTTGCCATAGTGTATCCTCAGACCCCGTTCGCCTTTAAAAAAACGTGCCTGTGAGCAATGGGGACACCTCACCAGCTGAACATCAAGCAATGTGGCAGGTTGAGTGGCATAGTTTCCGGCGTCGCTACGGCCGGCATTGAACATATGAAACAAAACACTTAAACTTACCTAAAAAGGAAATTAACAAAAACTATATACAAATGCACTCGCTAAAGACAAAAACACACAAACACAAAATATAAATAAATTAGAAATAATTTTTTTCACTATTTACACAAAAATGTCACAGTTGGAATATTGTCATTTTTGACGACTGCGGCGCAATCGCGGGGCCTGCGGCACTGCGCATGCAGGGCGCCGCCCTCACAGCCGTTGCCTTGGTTGCAGGCGTCGCGTCTTCGTATTATTTGTAATATTTTATTGTTTGTTTGTTTGAACGCACTAATCTCAGGAACGAATGTTGGAATATTTGATTATTTGCATACTTTACTGTTTGTTGTATGTATGTATTACAAAGCCCGCAACGAAGCCATTTGTATTTCAAACATTTTTTAGAATATTATGCTTGTCAAGAAGGATTTCTTAGTGGTAAAGGTTTTGGTGAACATCGTTCCTGTACTCCTGCTGGTTAAGAGTATGATCAAGACCTCAAGAGGACGGTACTTTAGGCCGGTGGCTCAAGACTTTGAGGTATTAACTGACAGGAGTAGTACTTGAGTCGGTACGCATTGTGAAGATGTTGCTTATTCGAGAACCCTAATCGCTAGTAGGTACCATCGAAGAAGTTCATATCTATGCACCGTAAGGACTATTTCTGCTTGCAGCGCTCGGCCGTTATAGAACCGGGGCGGTAGCAGATGTGGTCATCGTGTTCACGGGATTTTGTTTTGAAACTGCTAAGATATGAAGTTCTTCGATAGTACATTGGGCATGAGCTAAATATTCGCAATGGAAAGGCTGCAATTTTATACTCCAATTTAAACTCTTTAAACGTTACTATTACGTTGAACGAATATAAATAGGTGGAAGCTATAAAATCTTACTAGATGAATAATTGATGCGAGTATCAAATAGTAGTAAGTTTTTCGTGATTTTTCTTAGGAGCATGAAGAAGAATTCAGAATTTCTAAGTAGTAGTGTTGTGTATGTGTAATTTATGTTTCATTTCTGTTTTAAATTAAAATAAATGAATTTTCGCAAAGTCTCGCCTGAATCAATTAACTATCTTATAAAAATATTGTTTTACTTAATATTATTTTTTAAGTACTTGAATTGTGTGTCTTCTATTATTGAGTTAGCAAAAGAAATATTAGCTAAAACCGTGCAGCAGCAGCTGTGTTAAAAAAATGCCTAGTCATCTGCTTGGTAGCCCGGCTGCCTGCCCAGAACGAGATGGACGAACGCTAAGCACAGCCACTCACAGAGGGTATTTCATTGAGATTGAGGTTGTGTTACAGAAAAAAATTCGCATATACACCAACACCAAGATATATACAAGAACTATCTGAAGGCTATATAAATATTTGGTTTAATCAAGACGTATCCGTGTAAACTGCTACAGTTAGTTTAATCTTGAAACAGGATCCAATTACTCAAACGAGACCTGTTTGCTTATTCATAAATTAGGAAAGGGTATTTTATCACGTTTTGTGTTTTTAAAAATAATCTAATTCACCCCAAAATAAAATAAAATTACCATATGTCTAAAAAAAATCAAGAGTAAACCCACTGAATATTTGAATAGTAATTAACAACCAGGTAAAGCTGTCTTTGAGGACGCATTAAATTGAGGCAGCTAGGGCCGTACTCGGGCCTTTGATGTACACTTGGCCGCAAAATTGGCCGCAACCCATCCCCGCGTGAAAGCGTTGTCACGTCAACGGCTTTATTTTTGTGCACGTCCAAAAATAATACGAGTTAATTAAGCGCGCATCAAGGAACATTAGTGTGAAGGGTAATGGGGAATGCTGAGTAGAAATGGATACTGTTGGTATACAAGATTTTAGTATATGTATATTCATCAAACTTAAAAAATAAATTGTTGAATTTGTCGCAAAGGCACCTTACGCAAAGATCTTTCGCACGTTTGGGTTAAAATTGGATGTGAATCGTTAACTTAATTTATCCAAAGGTAGACCGTTTGCAGCAGTAACTTGTGGAAATTGCTTTACCCTGGGTAAATTTATGGATATCTGATTACACCGAAGATTCATTTACCAGAGGTGTCAGCATGTTCCATAATATGCTTATCGCACTCTAATGAAGAGAGAGAAGTGGAAAAAATAACGTAAAGAAGAAGAAGCAACTTTTCATCTTGAAAAAGACAGACTTTGTATAGATTACTTTAAGTCATAGCTTGTCAAAAAAAACCAAAACCTCAAATTACTTCCAAGGTCTCAAGGCTTCCTCGCTTATTAACCCCTCACCATGCACGCGATCATTAACTTCCTGTCCTCATCCCATTTTATTTGAGATCGGTGCTGTATGTCTTATCTTATTCAATTACTTATCTATCATCAGTCATCTCATTCCTGTTCCCTTCTATTTCTGGCCGTATCAGATCACACGATTAATCGTTTCTTTTTAGTCCCCCCTTCTCTTACAATTTGTTACACATGTCTGAGTTTACTAGCAATATCATATCTAACCTGAGCCATATTATCCGCAGTCCGCATGACCAAATATCACCAATTCCGATCCAGTGCTGCAACCCGCAAAGCCATATTAGAGTCAGCTCAAACACAATGTGTATTTCGATCGCAGAGATTTGTATTGCGTTTCCTGTAACGTATCTTTATTAATATGAATATATTGCGGATTTATAGTTTTGCTTTATGCTATAAAATATGAACTGAATTTGGTTGTACGGATTTTTCAGTATCTGATTTATGCTTCATTGTAAATTTATCGAAATTTTCATCTATTAATTTCTTGATGCCTTGTATCAACTCCGCTTATCACAGTCCACTGCTGGACATAGTACTCTCCCAAGTTGTGCACAATACCCTGTCCTTCGCCTTCTGGATCCAGTCTGTCCCAGCCACCTTTTTAAAATCATCGGTCCATTTAGGCTTGTTGTTGCTTTGTATCGACGCACTTGAATCATGAAAAGCCGTACGGTTATGGTAATGGTTTGCATAGGATTAACACACATATCATGAGATAACATCACGCCTGTAATCCCTGAAGGGTTAGGCACAGGTGTACCTATAGTACACGTGCGATTAAATCACCTCATCGGTACCTAGTTCATAGTTATGATTTTACTAACGATCTTGCAGTGTTTTGGTAAACCAGTTCCCTGGCGGGCTCTCGTTTGGGAAGTAACTCGGTTATTTTACGAGTATCTTTATCCTCCTAAAACAACACAAATTTCCAAATATTTTGTTATGGCTAAGGCGAGAATTTCAGCACTGCAATGTTGTATTTCATCTAAACAGTTAAGAGTAGTAAAAAATATTTTTCCGCGACTCGTAAATCATAGCACAATTACTTCGCACATAATTCCTCGCTACACGTGAACAGATTACAGTCGTCGAAGTCATAAAACTTACGTGCTCAAATTTATCGCTTATTTCATGGCTGATTATGGTGTACATACCTGGAAAAGAGAAAACAATATTAATCATATATCTGCCTGTCTAGCCATTTCCCAACTATGATCGGGTCGGCTTCCAGTCTAACCAGATGCTGCTGAGTACCAGTATTTTACATGGACTGCCTATCTGACCTCCATAAATAATATTAATCATAACATCAATAATAATCATTATTTGCTTTGAAACCATATTTATTGATATTACTTGGAAGTAGCTGAAAACTATTATTTACAACAACGTCCTCGCCTATTAGGGTCAATGTGATGGCTATGTTAGGATTTATTTGCTCTTCGATTAGAGATTATGTGCTTTTAATTATTTGTCTACGGTTTCTCTGCTGACAAGTAACATGGCATTCATGTTTCCTGTCGCATTCATGAATCTGTAGTAGGTCAGATGATATACGAGCCTTCTAACTTGATCGCCGAGGATCAAGTTAGATAGCGTTGAAAAGGCCATATCCAGCGGGGAGCTCTTATATTATCTGACCTACTAGAGATATATGCATATCCATATCTCATCCAGATTCTTCCAGCCAGTATGCGAATATCACCGTTCGACTTAGAAATGTAGATAAAGAAACGCTAGTTAGCGACGTTGTAAAAATAAGAAATATGTCAAAGGATCAAGAAAACAACCCTAGTTTAATAACTTTAAATTGGCAACATGTCACACAATGTAGTGCAGTTTCACCAGCTTTATTTCTAGTGTTTCTGCCAAAAGAGTCTTGGACTACTAGCACTTTGGCAAGATATGCATATGAAACCTAAGGTTGTAAAACTACAACTGTCAAGATTTTTTACTCTTTTACTGAAACGATGTGACTAATTACTAATTAAAGTGTTAAGAGACCAAAAGAGACAAAGAACAATTTACGTAGGAAAAGTTAGGCATATGCTGAATAATTAATGCCAAATTCACTGAAATATCTGCCTTATTTCTTATTCAGACACTCAATTTGATTAAAGAAGTTTAAATCTTCTCAAGGTAAAGAATAATTTTAGGGTCTGTGTAATTTTATTGGCGATATAAAATATGTAAAAGAAAAGTGTTATTACTTTAATGTTAAAACTAAAGCTATGCCCGCGAAATAATTTCAGAGAAAGGAGCTGTTAGAAAATGACGATGAGTCCGTCTTTGTTTTACTATGAACATTGAATGGTAACGATGTCAGATCGCGAAAAGAAATAGTGGGAGACCTTTGTCAAGAAGTAGAAAAAAAATGGCTTGAGTAACAATTAGTTTAACGATGTTTTTAGGATTCCGTAGGTACCCAAATGCCAACGGGACCATACTACTAACCTCCGCTATGCTTGCGTCTGCCTGACAGCGGGCTGTATTTGCTACAGTTGAAATTTTGACCGAATGTGCATTTATATTGCCGCTATAAAAGCAAATAATTAATTTAAAAAATTAAAGATGGTCGGCGTTTTTTTTTTTTCACCTTAACACTCGTATCTCTTGAACAGTAATAGGTAGACACATGAAACGATGGTACGGAAACCCCCGTGTGCGAGTCCGAGTCGCACTTGGCCGGTTTTTTTCTGACTGGCATTATTATTCTTGGTGAAGACAAGAAATTGATAAAATAGTACAACTGTCAGTAAAGCAGTAATGCCTTAAAACTTGGTATTCTAGTCTAGCACAATCCACTTGCTTTAATTAAACCTAGTATTAAGGAAATTAGAACAACTAGGCTGCTCTGCAACGAGACAGACAGCCTTAGTCGTTAACTACATTAACCTATTTATTCTTGGAGGCTCACAACTGAACAATATAAAATAGAGTTCACGACCGCGGCATTATTGGGTTAATCCCGGAAACTATTCGGTGAAATTTTGGCAATATTCACAGCTACTGAAAACTTTTTTCAAGGATTTTGGTGAATCTATTGGATTTGGTTTAAGGCACTGACAAGAGGCAAATGTTCTACGTAGAAGTCGTACGTCGTACGTCACACATCTTAAAATCGTTGATTGCGAAAAAAAAAAAAACCCATTGTCCATGTCCATACATACATATTCATTATTTGTATCTTATTTTATTTAAATGATGCACAATGAAGTTTATTTCTGCTCTATTTTATAAATATCCCCGAATAAATCAACACTGTTCATTTTACAGCTTTTAATAATCTACAATATTATGTTGCACATAATTTCGTGGACAGAGATAAGCTATGTTAATCCAACCAAGCGTTAGAGTAATCCATTATTATTCGTATTTAGTTAGTCTGTTTGCATACAGTTTAATTTATTAATGACAGAAATTGGGACGCCATCCGAGTTAGCTCAGCCCGACTATGAAATGAATAGGCCGTTCCCTTTTAATTAATTAAGCTGCAGTCGCGTTTAAACTGAACGGTTTTCACAAAATAAATAGAGCTTTAAAATTGACTTTAAATGGTGGTAATAAGTAAAATGTACTACAACGTTTAATTAACGTTGTAATAGTAATCACTTCTCCAAATATTTTCATAAAATCCCGGTCATATTCTAGAATTTCACCACACAAAATTCAGAAACAATTTAGAAGACCAATTAACGAATCCAAACAAAGCTATTATTCCACCATTTTCTCTTCACAGACATAAAATACCAATTCTAGATAACTAAACAGCTTTTGCAAGGGTAGTCGAAAACCGTTCAATTTTGCAATTTCATCGCAACAAAAGAAGAGTATGGCCCCAAGTTGCGGCTGTTCAGTGAATCTGGACTGCACAAATTACCTGTCGGCTGCATTTATTGGCAATGTGGTTGAGCCTGTGTCTATCAATTCAACGTGACCTGAATTGTGAATTTCAATATGACTGCATGTGACATAGTAATTATTGAATATAGCGCTCGCGTTGCCATTTTTCCTGTAGTTTTCTTTGAGTCTTTGCAATGTAGAATATTTATGAATATTTACCAGCTCTTCGGATGTACTTTTGTTTTATTCTGTTTTGATGTCTTGCTCTTTTGTGTTTAAAACAGTAGACAGATGGATATTTGTTTTTTTAATAGAACGCTGTTACTTTTTAGGTTATGCAACTGTCTTTTAATATAGTAACTATGTTATGAAATTACAAAAAAACTATACTCTGGATTTACAAAGCTGGTTACATGAGATAGTTGTACGCCGCGTAAAAGTAAAAAAATAAAACGGGCCGTCATGGTTAATGCATGGCATGTATCCAGGTGTCACTTATAGATGATATCCGAGTTAGCAGGTGCCACTTACATCCTCAAGAAATTATGCACATTCAAATTTATTAGCGATACGTTTTCGTGTCTTGTTTATATAGATGTGATCCTGGTGTTTAGTTTTCACTTTGTTTTTATTGATATCCCGGAATTTCATCGAATGTAGAGTACAGAAAAACACATGCCTTTTCAGCATTTGCAAGGTAATAAATTGAGTAAAAACTTGTTGAAAATATTGGTAAGGTATTGTTTGTCTTTATGGTCACTCTTAAAATGTTTATTTAGGTAAAACCCGAAGTCGAATGCATCGTCTATCAAAAATGTTAGAAGCTGAAAACTTTAATATTAGAAATATCAACCCATTCATAAAACATTTTGTATATCAAATTGCATTCCTTAAGCTTCAAGCCCTCCCATGCATGGCCCTTACTGTCCCATTACATATATTGTGGAAACAGTACAAAGATTACTTTAGACTTTATGATTATACTGAAGGTGATAAACATAAAATGTGAGTATTATGTGAATCTACATGCAAGAAGCCGTAAATGTGCGTGTAACTTAAGGGTTATGTTCAGTAAAGTTCTTAGCAACTTTCGACCTAAAGTATTGTTGAGTGCAAACTTAGTCTGGCAATGTGACCAGTTAGCTCGATTGAAGTGTATTTGTGCTGTCATTTTATTGATTTTCTGTACCCATCCTTGAATTATGTAGAGAAACATAGTGTTTTTGGGAATAGATTTTGCTTCCTATGCGTTTTTTTTAATGTTGCTTTTGATTTATGTAGGAAGCTTACGGGTTCTTAAGAATTTTGTCTCGAGCAGTCGAGACTCGATGTCTCGTCAATTCCAAACTCATAGCTTATATTAATAGTGACTGATAATGATAATGCAGTAAAACCAGTAGCTCTATTTATCAGAATTATTAACAACTTCATAGCAGCATCATCTAGTAACCAATACTGGAATTACTATCCCGTAGCTACGCGTAAATTCCTTGAAATAACTGAACCAACTTCGTATACAAATATAGGGTGCATAATATTGGAACCCTCAATTTACTTGATAGTTCCCATTATTCCCGCTAGATGGAGTAAACAGTTAAACTTTAGCGCTAGTGCTTGCTAAACAATGTTATTATCTACAGCTGTTTTTTTACGCAGAAAGAGTTGTTTCAATCTTAACGTCCATAATACAATCTGATTTTCATATGGTCTGGTGATTTTCGAAAGCCGAAAGTTTTGTTAGATTTTATTGTTACTGCTCGATTTATCCCAATATCACAGTTATCAAATTACGAATCATCAGTTTCCGTGACTATTTGCGTAGTCTGTTTTGGCTTTGTAAACACGGTATTAATAATGTAGAGGAGTTTAGGGGTTAAAGCCTACAGGCGTTAATTATTGGTATAATGCTCCGTGCCGCGTTGAGATGGACCCTTATATTAAATTGGTATTATGTGGATGTTATACAGGGTTGAAAGATGAAAGTTATTTACATATTAGGTTATGGTTTATATCCGGGAAGGGAATAATCTTCCGGGAAAGCCGAGTTAAGATTTGCTGAAAAGCTTGTCCTCAAACCAGATTGGGTGTGACTTAAAAGTAGCTTAGATTGTAATAGACCAGAATGGGCGCGTTTCGCGTTGTTGCATAACTTTTTAATTAGTCGAGATTTTTTATTCATATTCTTAATGGCATCTCTTTAGGTCATGAGCTGTCCGAATATCAAAAATATTTGGCCTAGGTCTTAAGAGGGAGGCGTGAAAATTGATTCGCTGTTACAATGTATAGTAGATATAGTGGCGACATAGAAAATTAAAGAATATTGTAACACAATAGGAAATGCTTATTTGAAAGACAAGAATGAAAGGAAGTTACTTGAAAAGGATATCTTTTATCCTAAGTTACGGTCCACACATTAAGTGGAAAAGGTAGTAGTATTTCAGAGTAATGGATTGTGTGATATCCTACTGTAATATCTGGACAGAACAAAGATTTTCCTTTACTTAGACAAAGTAAACGACCCTATAATAATCTGGGAGAACGACATTTCCTGCATTTGCAATCTGGCTGTTTAGACCCCCTTGCAATACAAGCTCCTAAATCAAAAATACCCTCCAAAAAGCATAAAATGACAAACAAGCAAAACCAGATACGAATTTAAACAGGCACATAAAATAACATAATACATAACAAAGCAAATTTCACAGTTTGTTACACATTAACCCCGGTCCAGTTGAAGTGACGACTCCGGGGTGGACCTCGTGTGTTTTCTGCAGATAAAAATAAAGGGATAAAACATGTCTGCGGGTTTAAACGGGTTGATTATGAATTGTAAGTGATATTTGGACATGATCGTATTGAAAACCGGTTGGATAAACGTTTTTGGGGTAAGATTTTAAGTATTTTTGCACTGGTTTGCATTGATGCGGTAATAAAACGTTCAACCTACACAAAGACCAATTTCAACAACAAAAAAATGTAGAAAAAAGACTACGCGTCTTCATGTAACATAAATTGAACCTAACATAATGGCTTTTATGCACCTTAACGGTCAATCAATATGAGCTAAAACTATACTTGAAGTGGTTCAAAAGATTTTAGCGTGTCGTTGTGTACTTGTGTCTAACGTTCTAAAGGGAATTACACACTTAGGTGCTACGGAAAAGGCATGAAACTTCTCTCACGTATCATAAGCATAATAGATGTCACTAACATAGACGTGGTGTCACCTATTAGTGATGCAAATATTTAGCAAAGTTATTGCGAATCTCCGAGATGCGTTAAAAGCTTGCAGTTTCGAATAAATTGCGGCAGATGGCGTCAGTGTCTCATCCTTCGATTTCTTCAATTTCTGTTTATTCAAAAGACGCCTTACGACTTCTGTGTCGATACAAAAGTGCGACAGACTTGAGTAAACGTATTCGGAAAATGTTGAAACACGTACGGGGTGTAATGTAACACAAATACGGGAACTTCATGCTGTGATATTATTGAAGGAATGTTATGAATGCTATCACTAAAACTAGGTGGCACTGGACGTTCATAAATGAATCATGCAAAATGTTTGGTTGAAAGTTTTCAATGGGATTTGATGCAACTTTTTTAATACTGAGAAAGATCATTGAGACTTGTCTCCGACGGGAGAGTTTCAGATCCTTTTTTTCTTAAAATTTTAGCACCCAAGTCTAGATTGAACTTGAAAGACTGCAATGCATTCAAGGCTACTCCGCCGTCCTCAAAACCGTCTCCGGTAGCTTAGCAAAAGGATCTTGAGAAAACAACAAATAATTTGGAACTTTAAGTTATGAAATGCATTTAAGCCACACTCGGTTCAAAAAATTAATAGACATAAGTATACGATGGTACTAGATAGTCTGAATCTTGTAACTGGAGTCAATTTAGGTGACGCAAAGATGAATTTCATGGAACTAAACAGTTAAGTGGGCAAAGAAAAAGCTATGAGTTTTACTTAAGATAACAAATCTAGTAAACATGCAGATTCTCTCCTAGACCAGAATCCCATCCATTCCTTATAATTGGTTTGCAACGCGGCTGGAGTAATCTGGACCAAGACACAGCCACCTACCACCGCCTTTAAAGAAGGAGGAGAATCTCAAGTTAGTTAAAGATTCAATACAGTAATGGCACAAACATGATGTTATTTCTGTCGGAAACGAACATAAATTTCCGTTCCATATTTTTATGTCCAAATCAACTAAAGTCATTTTCCAGATAAATAGTCATGTAACTTGCTTTGCGGCATTGTGCTGAAGAGTTACATTTATGACATGTCTCATATCTTCTTTAGCTACAAAAACAAAGTGCTATTTATCGTTTTTATTGCCAGAATTCGTGATATATTGCCTGTTTCCCCTTACAACATATATTGGATATCAAGATATTACTTCAGTAAGTATTATTTACTACCGTGTTGTTATAGTAACAGTCTCAATAAAAGCTAAAACGTCTTCTTTTTTTTGGTGTCAAACTGCCAAATTTTCGTTTAAGTTGAGCTTGGCTTGTTACTACCCGAAAAATAAATTGACGGGCTTGGACCAGTCAGAGGTTTTTAATCTAGAACGTGGCAAAGAATTTAAAGATTACTTTGCTGAACAAGAACTGGAGAGCCAGCTTAGAAAATCTTGAGATGTTCCGGAACGCCGCAGAGTCCCTATTCCTTTCATAGCCTGTAATTTATTCTTACTAGAGCCACACGGTTATAAGTGCAATCTTCTTGTACTTTTTTTTTTTTTATGATACTGTAAGTAACAATTAGCACTATAATGCTGTTGGAATCTCTTTCCAGCATCGATGCCCGCTTTTGAAACTAAATTTCAATTGTATGAATAACGAAGCGGGTAAAACTGGAATGGGCGTTGAGTTGTTTCGGAAACAAATCTTCGGAAATAAAATTTATGGAAACGAGAAAACTAGATATGGGGCTTGGGAATACTAATTATATCACGATGATTTTAAAGAGTACAGAAGAAAAGGGACAAGCATATTAAAAATAATATAATAATATGCATATGAGGACAGTCAGAAGAAGCTGGTGAAATCTAGAACACAAAAGAATAATCCATTATATCAAAAAGAATTAAAGTACCGAAGTGTTAGCTAAAACTCGAGAGAAAAAGCGACTTCAAAAGGTCATTAAGTATACATTGCCAGAGAATAAGAATTGCTAAGTAGCTGACAATGCTTATCTTCCAAGTCCCAGTGGTTTCATCGAAATGAAACACTTGTACTAGTGTACAGTCACGGACTTTAATTGATGAGCCACTTGGCACTGTTCGTATTTTAGCCGTGTAATGCAAAAATCATACACACAGATCGTATTCGTATTATAAATAAAAGAAGAAAATTATATTCACTATCTTTACCGGTTGGCTAACCTGAGAGCCAGAACCACAGGCTAGAACTACAAACTTGACAGCAGAGTGAGTACCCAAAGAGCAACTGTAACCTAGCGACGATTGTTTTGGTGTAGCCATAGTAACGTTCGCGTTCGGAGAAATTTTAATTAGTCATTTCGACAAATTCGAAAATAACGTCTTTGATATCGACATTTCAATTATAACTGTCTTCGGATAGGTTTTCGAGTTAATGATGAGCTCTGATTCAAAGGAGGAGTATCAAATAGAATGGATTAACATTGTATTTATTTATCATTGAGAACTGATTGGTCAACCTCTATGGATAAGACTATTTCCGTCATCTTATCATCTTGTTTACGAGCATGGGATTTGAGTTCGTGTTTAATCGTGTAATCTCGTGAATGTATGAAACTGCAAAATTGAAAAGTTTGAAAGTGGCTCATCAATTTAAGTCCGTGACTGCACCTAGTAATGAACATGGTTGTACTCCAGAAAGCAATCAAGGTGGCAATAAGATCCTAGTTTCTGCAGAATCAACTTTTCTCTCTTTGTATAGTATTTTTATCTCACGACGTGACCCGCGCTTTACTTGTGGTTACCAAGTATACAAACACGCTGTGAATGTGTGCGTAAGCGCAGGAGCAACCGGTACCTGCCGAGACACGGGGGAAGTCGGAAATGTGTGTGTGCGTGCTGACGCTACTCGTCTTCACGCACACATTCGCAGCGTGTTTGTACACTTTGTTACCACACGTAAAGCGCGCGTCGCTTCGTGACAAACAACTGTGTAAAACTGTAGAATTTACTTTGCAAAGATTTGCTGCAATTCTTCTACAGTTATCTTATATAGATAAAGTACTCAAAATTATGTTATTCTTCAGTTTTAGTCTTCAAACGATTCTTTGACCCATTTTCGTCAATTCTTTGCTCGAATATATAAAAGAGTGTTTCAAATCGATTGTTTTATTTAACTGCAAGTTAGCATGACGCGTTTTTAGCTCCCAAGTATTTTGCGTCCGAATTTTAAGTTATATTAACTGATTACTTCTGATATTTGTTTGATAAGATCAAGATTGATTGCTTTGTTTAGCTATTTTTATTTTATTTCATTCTTTTTTCTTTTTCGTGTGGTTAGTGACTAACCTGGTGTCAGTTTTTATGCCACTCATGGGCCTCGTACACGTGAAGAGTTGCCGTCGAGAATTATCTCTCAGGCATGCCGGTTTGCGGATCGCCCGGAGGACACGGTGGAGCATACGGTGGAGGTATGCCCTGCTTGGGCGGAGCACCGCCGTGTCCTCGCGGAGGCGATTGGCGGCAAATGACCTCTCGCATCCGGCCCTGGTCCAGGCCATGGTACGGAGCGAGAGGGCATGGGAAGCCGTCACCTCCTTCTGCGAAGCAGTAATGCTCGCGAAGGAGGAGGCGGAACGCGTGAGAGAAAGGCAAAGTTTGCGCCCTCACGCCCCTAACCGCCGCCGTTGGAGACGACCTGGGCGTCGGGAATCCCAGGCGGATTCCCGGCCACCATAGGCGCGGGCTTGCGGACGGCGAGCAACGGGCAGCTCGCCGTCCGATAAGGACCAGGCCAGGGTCGATGGCGCGTCGTGTTCCACGCGCGCCTCAAAGAGATGTCAGCACAATTAGCGGGGTCCGCTAGGACCAATGCCTGCCAGGGTTGCGGGAAAGTCCGAAAGGGATACCGGGACCTTGGCAACAGGCAACTGAAGGAACACAGGTGGGTTTTAGTCAGTAAAAGTCTGACACGCCCTCCCGCTCCGCCCAGAGCGGGAGAAGTCATTGGATTATTTCCCACCCTCAAAAAAAAAAAAAAAAGCATTCCGATTTCCTCACGGTGTTTTCCATCGCCGGTTTGAAGCAAGTGATAATTATACAACACGCACATGAATCCGAAAAGTCAGAGGTGCGAGGCTTGGGTTCGAACTTGAGACCGGACCGTCGGACTTGGCAGTCCGACGGTCCCACCACTAGGCCAGTGCTGCTGCTTATTTCGTTGCTAGCTGAAATGGGTAGAATTATATTGGTTTTAATGTTTTGAACCTAAAGTAATTTCTAGAAAGGAAAGATAAATTGACTCAGAAACAATTAGGGACAAAAGCTCGTCGTTTGGAATGTCGATTAGTTTTTCGTCAGTTGTCTACTTAGATATGTATTTAACTCTCCCTTAATCCATTACATCCCCTGACCCAGGTTACCTTCTAAAAGACATTGATTGACATGTTTACTTTAAATTATGCAAAAACAATAGCTTCTGTCTACCTGTTGTTGGGTAAAGTTTACTATTTTTATCTTTTTACTACTCAAGAGAAACATGGAATTGTCTGTAAGTGCACCTTTATTAGAGATCCCATAAAACGGTATGGATTTGATCACGGTGATAGGAGGATCAGCGGGGTAAATAAATATCACACATGAAATGACAATTGATCGCAATTTCTTTCATTGTGACAGTTCAGCTTCGTTCATTGCGTTTTATTAACGTTAACTAAATTCTCTTTTGTCTCCACTAAAAAACTTACCGGCTTTAGTGTAAGGATTAAAGACAAGACAAAAGGTTCCATAAACTAGGTCAACTAAAATATTTTTTTGCAAAGCAGAAAACTAAGAAAGATAGCGTAAATGATAAGACATGAAGCCTGAAAGACACTTGAAAAGGAAACAAGAAATTTTTATATTATTAACATTTGTAGGAGGAACTCGTCTTTTCTCATACATTTTTTAACTTACTAAATAACTGGTTTATTAACGGAAATGATAATTTTAATATTTTACATAAACAAAAGATTATGTATTCTTGTGACTCATTGTTCATTATCATACGTATTAAGATCACGCATCTGATTTCGTATAAGTACAGAAATTAATTGTTGAATCTCCGTCAAATTGTGTTGTACAAAATTAGTCCAATTAAAAACAAAAATTGAACTAGTACAGATAATTTTAAAGGTGACTTTAATATACAGCCTCCAAATAAAGTAAGCCTTCCCAAGGGTGCCGTGAGAGACGATTAAGGGATTCTAAATGAAGAGGAAGGGCTGTTACCCTGGGGACTAGCAAGCAGATTTTCGCAAACGGAGACAACCTTCATTCGGTGTCGATAGATTTTCACACCATGCCATAACCTTGTTGCTCTAGCTCTGATTTCGAAGGTTTGGAAGATAGACTTTCACTTGTTTTTCATTCGGTAATTAAAACAGGTTCTAGAAACAACGTCTCAGGTCTATTATCACCTCTTTCCAGCAAAATGATTCTTGAAAATGGACTAAGAGAGCACAAGGATGTAGTAGATAATCCAAAATAGGTAGGTAGAACTTGCTTAATCCGTCACTAGAGAATAGCAACGAGGGGGAGAGTCAACACTGCCAACTTGTGCGGGAAGATAAGGTGTGTACCATCTGCCTTGCAGTACTGAAAGCAAAACTGACTTTTAATATTATAAATGCGGAAGTAAGTTTGTTTGTTTGTTACACTTTCACGCTAAAACGGCTGAATGGATTTGGCACATATGTAGGTAGACCATGACCTGGAAAAGGACACAGATTCAACAATATCTTGGAATATTCTTACCACCAGCACAAGAAAGAAAGAAAAGCATTTATTGGCATAAAATTAACAAAACACACCTTAAAACTACTAAAACAGAAATTAAAACAACTCGGAAAAAGATGCATGCATGCAAAAAATAATGACGATAATTCGCAAACAAAATATTGTAAAATTAATCTTATCTTTGTGCTTTGCATATAACAGTAGTATATAGCAGTGTAGACACGCAAGTACTAGAAACACTGCTATATTTCTCCTCATATAAGCACAACAAAACATACACCTCGGAGCATAAAATTTAAAATTTTCAACGTACAGAATTTCTATAACGATCGTACAGGATGCGTAGCAGGATACGACACGCGGAAACGTACGAGACAAAGGTCGTATGGGATAAAAGGGGGATAAGGGGGGTAGGGGCCACCCCAACCACCTTCCAGACGGTTTCCATCGTTCCCAAGACGACGTTTCTACGTTACTTGACGCAGCTCAAAACATGTTATTGGTTGAAACTCTTAAGTTTAATGGATGTTGTTACGTTTCTAAGGATTATTGGCAATGAAATTGACGACTCCACTAATCTTGTACATTTAACGGTTTTCAATATTGTTGAAATTGGCTATCGTATACATGAAAGTCTTTTTCCTGTAATGTTGAGCTTCTTGGAACTTTCAGTTACTGATATTTCTCTCGAAAAAACTGAGCAATAAGCTTATACTAGAAACATTCCCAAAGCTTTATTATAATATAGTAATTACGTTGTTAAATACTTAAATAAAACTAAATTTTAGGCCAAAGCATGAAGAAATGTTAAAATGCTAGAAAAATATTTAGGAGAACTGGTAGGCAGACAGGATATTTTCGTTTCGTAATAGACTTTCTAAGTAGATAGTCAATAGTTTACTTGTAACTTACAATATTATTCTCAGAATATGAACTATTATGTATGTAACATTTATTTGCAACCATCTAACAAGTTTGTACTTAGTTTTCAAATAGTTTAGTCTGTTTGCAAGGAGAACAGATAATAGTGAAGTTTAGTTTATTATGCTACTGCCTTTACGTAACAGTAGGTACTATGTTTTGAAGATATTTCAGAAATGCGAAATTAATGGTTTTTAGCGTATGATATTTAAGTCTGTGAAAGCAACAATGTGTTGTTACACAACAATGATACATAGTAATCTCTGGTGTGAAATAAACTTGTTCAAATAAATACATTTGACATACCTACTTCAGATTTATAAAATGTTGTATGAAGATACAGTCTACATAATTAAAGTATCGTGAAATCGAGTCCTTGTGTCCATGTTCATAAAATTCGATGAAAAATTACCAATGTGTAATGGTCATAATTAAACTTTTAGTTTGTGGGTGTTAAATCTTGACCTAATAACATACAGCAGACCAGACCGACAGATAACTCATTTCACATGTGGGCGATATCAATAAGTGTGTTAATATTGTCGATTACTTAATTTATAAAGTGTCAAGTTGATCAATCGTTAGTCACTTTTAAAATATGTCAAGTACTTGCATTAAGTACTATCATTTCTGCAAATACTTTTCAATGTTTACCTTTTTTACAGGAGCTTAAATATTAACTTCTACATTTCTTGGAAGATCGATAACAACGTCATACAAAGTGTTTTTTTTAATTAAAATCCTATTAGGTTATAAACACGATAGCACGTAACATAATGATTAATGTTGCCATCTACAATCACATTAATAAGGAAATATCTGAAACAGAAAACATAAACAAACTGCATAAAACACGTCCGCTTAAAACGCAAGTCGAGCACATAATGAGCACTATGCCGTACCGCTATTGCGGTAGCTACGTCATATCCTACGGAACTGCGCGCACGTATGTCTATGCGTGTCGACGCGCGATATTGACAGCCGATGACAAGACTGATGGACGAGTGTAAAAAATCTAACAAGTCTGTTTACATACAAAGGCGAACCGTACGTGGGTTTCTAAGAATTGTATCTAGACGACAGAAATACAACGAAAGCAGTTTCTAAAACATTTTTGTGTTACGTCGAGTGTGTCAAATGTTGATGACATCAGAGATGTAACAACACTTGAAGCTGAACGTGCATAAATTGCTTTTTGTTGCGTAGTGGCCATGTAAAAATTATTTGCAAAACTGGATGTAATTAAAGAACATTTTTCCAAAATGCCAAACAGATGTAAGTTAAAGGTCTTACTTGATTCGTGGTTAATTTAAGTGGTCAGTAATGTTTCGCCGGATACGGTAATCAAGTAACGGTGCGTTTCCGTACGTCGCGATTTGTTCGGAGACTTTGTTGATGATATGGGATAGCTGTTACCTGTTCTGTTAGTGTGGGAATACTGTGTGGAGCCAAGTGATTGGTAGGTATTGGGTTTTTGTTACTGTTTGTTCTCTTAAAAGTACCATTCTGCCATTATCTCTATTATCATTATTTTCTCAAACATCCAAGGTTCCTTGGAGCATTATTTTGACAACCTTCTTCGAGATAAATCGCAATTGCGGTCTGGTCATGCGAGCGCCCGCGCCGGTAATGTTTGTATGAAAATCCATATCCGTCGTGTTATCAGCCAAATAAATTACTATGAAAACTCATATACGAGTATGTCGTGTTATTTAAAAATGTAACGAAATTTTTACTTCAACACATGGCACCACTTCAGTGATGATTAAGACAAGTAAGTATTACCAACCGATTTCGAGTTTACGACTACCAGAAATAAGAAATCTACAAGTAGACTTTTACCTCAATAACCAAATTCGTTTATTGTAAGAAGTCTTTGTCACCTTTCAAGAATATTCTATCGAAGAGAAAAGCCCGACTTATAAATAGACACTTGCAAACCGAACATCAATAACCCACCTACTCTTAACACCAACAAAACATTGAGCCACTTAAAATCATCTCCACCTCCGCAATCGTTCACTCTTCCTTTCATTCATTCAATCATTCTAACACCGCCATTACGCTAACGGAGCCATGAGTATTTTTTACAGCTGTCTGTCAAAACAACGTCAGTAATAAGGTCGAGAACCGAACCCCGCCCACGACAGACGCAGCCCATATTACGTCACTACCGGACAGTTTAGATAAGCTACTAGTTTTTATCTAAGATAACGATGAAGTGCCTTTTTTGTAAGATTGGAGGGAAAGAGGTCAAAGTATTGAAAGGTGGGGTTCTTTCGAACCTTTGAGTGAGTTTATAGATAAGATAGATCCGTGATTTAAGTTAAAGTGTAGAAGATTGACATGACCCTTCCGACAGCTTCTGAAGAATGAATTATGCAATGATGAAATGAAACTTTAAGTTTCACTAGTTTTACCATTTAACCTTTTCACTGTAACAAAAAATACTTTTAGAGTAGAGAATTAGTGAGGAAAGTGCCTTCACAAAGTTTATAAAAGGCGAACAACTAAAAAGTAATCTGCCAGTAATATTGTTAGAAACGTACTTAAAACATTTATATTCAACAGGGTACAATCCAAAGTTACACAGGGAAATATATATCATTGTCTGAACATAAAGTAATTCAAAAAACGGTCAATCGGGCGAGTTGATTCTAGATTGCTTGAACAAAACAGCTTTGAATATCGGCAATATTGAGTGAACACTTTTGTTGCCAGGGTCCCGGTCAATTTGAGCGACAGCAAACCGGTTCCCATCAATATTATCCGGAACACGGTAAATGTGAAATGAATGAGTATATTTTTTGGCTATTGTATTTGTAACTGAATTTGATAGGAATATTTATGAAGCGAAATCGGAGTAAATGTTATTATAAATGTTCAGATTCATATTTAAATACTAAACTTGGAATATGTTTTCGATAGCTGTAGGTGGAATATGAGTGGAATGTGTTCAAAAGACCATTAATATAATCACAATGTTTTATTTCAGGACCATTTCATTTACCAGAACTTCAGCAAAGGATAAATGATTATGGATTCTTTAAGTAATGATTCTATTTTATAAGACATAATTTGATATGAAATAACAGCTATATCATAAGGATAATAAGCCAGCTTATAGGTTAGTAGAATTCGTATTTTCGGAGTAGAATCCCTGTCAGCAGCAGATGCATTATATCATCGAGGAAAACGAACGGTGCGAGAGCTTACGGAAATTTATTAGAAGCTACTGGTTTCAATATAGGTTTAACTTAACTAGAAGATTAAGTCTTCACAACACTTCTAATAATTTTTAAAGTAAAGCTTCTCGGCTATATAAAATAAGGTATTATGTTTAAGGAACGGAAGAAACTGATACATTATAAGTGGACACATTATTTTCTTATTAAGTTCTTAATAAGAAGCACAACTTTAACAACTACGTACTTAATAATGAGCGTCTTTTAATTTACTTTACGAAGCGAAACAAGTTTTAAGGCGATATTATCTGGAAACAGGAGAACAAAACAATAATCGAAAACTTTACATTAAAACGTTAAATGTATACGATGAGACTAATATACTCTACCCGTCTAGCGATATATATAGGTATAGCCGTTTTTCTGTAGTCGTTACTTAATTACGATATTCAGTTCGTCATGATCGGAAAATGGCCTGATCGACATGGTAGGTTAATGAATATCTGAAAATACGCCGACACCTGTTCGCCTACAGCATGTTCAATCAGCGAACGATCGTCTCATTATCTATACGTAGAAATTTTACTTATCAAACATTTCGACTAACTTCGTTGCTTTCAAAATAACCCGAATCCTTAATTCCCACACCATTAAGAGCATTTTAAACCATATCATGTCACCGTTTATACTGGTAAACTTCCAATTAGTATGACATCATGGAGATACAGAGAGAAGATCCACTGCTGTTCTATGTCGCGACATTTTTCATCATTCACTATTACCTTGCCCATGATGCTAATATATTAATTATGTCCCAAATCGGAATCTACATTATAATTTCATTTGCCCCACTACACTACCTAAACACCATAAGCATATTCAGCCTATAATGTTCCCATTGTTGGGACCCAGGCTTCCTCTCTTCGAGAGGGACTGGGCTGTTATCTACCACGTGGGCCAAGTGCGGATTGGTAGATATCACATTTCTTCGAACTTTTGGTTCTAGGACATGCCAGTTGCCTCACGATGTTTTCCTTCACCGTTTTGAGAGCAGTGGTGATGAAATTATTTTCACAGAGTAAAGCGTCTCTTTGGGTTCCAACCCAACCCAAGTCGGGACCGTTACCACTGGGCCATGTAACCATGTTATGCCAAAATTTTTAGATTTCTGTCAGTAGTTCAACAATGAACGCAAGTTTATTAGTATCATTCTCTCTCAAGCCCTTCAGACAGAATGGAACTACTGATCACTCCATTTCGAGATGAGACCCCGGGGCAATCTTTCAATTACTTCATGGACGGCGCGCGCGCCGGTACACGCACTATGGTTTCAACGGGGCAATTTGCGTCTCAGATTGTGATTGAGTGATTACTGTGTTATTGTTTTACTGCTACTGTTGGATGTAAATTACGTGGTTTTAAAATTTTAGTTCTCTCAGATAGGGATATTTCGCACTAAATTTGTATTTAAACTTTTGTAATGTACTAAAGGATAGGCGTTCAAGGACTGGAAAACGAAGTGTCGGTCGTCCGGCGGCGAGATGGGCGGACGACAATGTTACCATCGAGAGTCGAACCTGGATGAGGCTGGCACAGGAACGTGGACATAGGCATAAGAAAAGAGAGGCCTATGCTCAGCAGGGGGTGAAGGCGGGTTGTGGATGAAGATCATGATGTGTGTAAACAATTTTATTGCCAATTCAATTTTGAACACCAGTGAGTTACGGTGAGGTAAAACCGCGAGGCTGGGCAAGTACCTGAAATCCAGTAAGCTGGGAGCTACACGCCGTGCGCTTACGCGGTTATCTATGCTCGATCCTTCTCTGTTTGAGAAGAGCAAGGCAAACAGCAGTGGGAAAGTAACAGGCCTATCAGGAAAATGTTTCAGTTCGATCAATATTTTACACGATGTAACAGGGGGAGGTCTACATCAAATTAGTTGGCAACTTGAACAAGATGACATCTTCAATGACAGTGACAGCGGAAATGGAATGAGACCCCAAGCATAATGCAGACTTGCTCCCGTTGCCGTTCGATTTCCGTATTCGAACAAATATTTGTATGGTCCGCAGATACTTCGAAGATCGGTGTTTGTATATGTAAATTGTGTGTGCAATAACACCGACAAAACAGAATATGTACAGGGAGAATACTGGTACTGGTTACAAACTTCAAACACCTCAGATAAATTGAAAATATTTTAAAATAAAATTACATGAATTTTACAAAGATTTAAAGGAAGAAAAACTAAATGGAGAATAGTTTCATGCAATTGTGGAGACGAAATATTCTGGATTGATAAAACTGACGGTTTATCTTCTGCAAGTTAAAACAAAAGCGGTACAATTCCTGTTACGCTACTTTCTTGAATTCTTGTCTCATAAATCTGCCAGGTAAAATGTTGCTTGAATTTTAGAGTATTTGTTAAGAAAACTTGTGTAATTTGTTAATGCAATGTCCGAGTGAATCTTGAGGACTTTATTTTCATGGACTGTTTATTACTTAAATTTTTATAACATGATAAACAACTAGTAGTACTTGCTTAGAGAACCTTATTTACTTACTTGGAGAACCAACAGACATCAAAGATATTCAAAAAGCTAGTTTATCTTACACGCGTGCTAACAAAGTGAAATTGCAGCTTAGTACTAAAATAATTAAGATAATGCCTTGCATTGCAAAGTTTAATCCACTCACATCACATCTACTAACCGGCGTCGTATAAAGACTATCGACCACGAACATGGCCTTCATCGATCGATTAGCTGTCTACATGTAAGCCCGTATGCAGTAGACTTTCAATGCCTCATTTGCACAAACTTGCCTCGCAAACTCCTATAACAATACTAAAATACTCAAGGCCTATGAAGTTTGAACCAGCAGCCTTACTGCGTTAAATATCACAATTATGTGAGTGGCAAATAATGTACACACGGCTACACATCAAGCTATACATTTCCAGTATAAGCTGATGCGCAGATCAGCGTAAACTGGAAATGTATAGCTTGATGTGTAGCCGTGTGTACTAATGACAATTGTATTAGTTTTGTCAAATTAACCCTATCCATTTGCGGCATATGTTTTATGATCCCTGTTCACAATAACCAACTCAACGCTATGGCTATTGATAGACTGACAGTTCATCAGTAGCCATATACAGTATGTTTTCTAACGAAGGGCGTTCCCGTTAGCCTGCAATAGCGTATATACACGCAAAAAAAACCATTGTAAAAAAAGTTTAATTTTATTGTTTTATAGTAAAATATTCAAAAAAAAATATTAAATTGATACGTAAAAGAAACACTCTGTTGTATTTCAACGTAGAAAGACAAGTGTGACAAGTGTGAGTGTACAGAGTGTTTCTTTTTTTATATAGTAGTAGTTTTTATAGTAATGGTTTTATTTTTGTGGTAATATTTTTTTAGCATGTTTGGACGCTATACTATTGCAGGTTAATGGGAACACCCTTTGCTAGTTAGCATACTGAATAAAGGCGATTATCATTGGGAGTGTACTAAGCAATTAGCATCCGTCCGCATAAAATTTCTTTTTAACATAAAATATCCTATAATACTCGGCAATACTGTTGTTTCTCATTAGTAAAATAAATTTCGGAATCCGATCAGGAGATTACCATCTAAATAAGAACTCCACTTTCTATTATTATCAGTATAGATAAGGCTGCTGGTTAACCCTAAGTCAGAAAGAAGTCTGATTAGAAAAAAAAAATTGAAACATTTACTGAAAAGGCTGGTATGAACACTATCATTAAGGTTTAAACTCTAAGAACGTTGACCACATTTCATGACGATATAAATAGTAACATAAGCAACCAGCTTTTCAGTGTATCATTCATACTGCTTTCAGTCCGTTGAAAGGCAAAGCAACAGGTAAAATGCTACATTTGGAAGTAAAGAGGTCACATCACTTGTAAGTTGTAAGAAAAATGTAAAATTACGCTCATGTTTAAAACTCTCTGCTAATGCATTTAGAAATAGTAAACTGTTGTACGTGTGATGGCGCAGTTTAAGATTGACCAAATGATTTCAACCAGTAACAGATTTTAATTCTGACATATCATGAAAAATTTGCATGTCTTTGATGGTCAAGAAAGGCTTTGTAATGATACGCTGAAGGATATAAACTCTATCTCATAATTAATGCAAAATATTGCATTCATGCCTACTATTACATTGCATATAATATAAATACATCATCTTTCTTTCTATCCCTTTCTCAAGTATGTATAGGGTCGTTTTCCAGCCTAACTAGACTTCAGAGACTTCATCGGTATTTACCTCACGTATCCGACATAATTATTGGGGATAAAGGCTTATCCCTGGCTCGTGTACGCCTACATAACATAATACCACGACCTGATTTTGCGGTTGAATAAAGAAAGCGAATATTTAAATTGAAATTCTAAAACGTTTAGTAAAAACGTTGTAAGCTTCAGTAGCTTAAGTTCTTATGTAATGGTAATACATCTGTCTAGCTTTACGGGGAGTGATGTGGCAATGCCAGACGTATGAGTCTGAAACACTGACAAGTACATGATAGAATATTTATAATAAAAAATATACGTGCTTCTTATGTCATAAAATTCTCCTGAATGACATTAGGAATTGTAATATCCATATCATTTAATGGCATAATCGACCGCAACTTGGTTGTTCGGTGCTGCCGAGACAGGTATCATTTCAAGTCCACTTGTCAGTGGTGTAAAATTATCATCGTCAGAAACTGTCTCAAGGATTTAGCTAATTATGATAATGGATCTTAAGCGAGACGAGATAACAGCAATATTTTTAGGGAATAATTAAATGTGACAGATTTTTACAAGAGGAAATCCAAATTTTCTTTCGCCGAAAGATTATATTATCAGTTTCGGTGCGTTCGCAAACAACCCTATTGAAATTAACAATACTGTGCCATCGACCTAGTCTTTTAGTTAATTTGTTAGGGTCGGTTTCCAGCCCACCTTACGGCTAAATATTGTCACTATATCCCAGAAGGGTAGTTCTAAATGTGTTCATTAAAAAGTATGTAAGTACATTACACGTGGCCAAGGAAAAATCAATATGAGTCGACTCTGTCTCCACTTTATATGGGTCATTGGGCGGTAGTCAGCAGAAAAAGTGGTAACAGAAATAACTTTAGGCGTTTTTATGGCCTATATTTTATCACTTTCAAGTCATATGAACATGTTACTTCTTTATTAGACAATGTTATGCTTTTTATTTTCGAGTTTTGGAATATCTGGAAATTTTTTAGTTTTTATCGTGAGATGTTTTTATTAGCCCTTTAGGAAACACTTACTTAGTTATTTTTTTATATTAGGACTAAAAAAATTGATTTAATAAAGATTGATTGAACTTTTGCATCTAAGAAGTTGTGCACTTCACAAGTTCTCAGAATTCAGCTTCTAACTACAAACTTAAGCAATTGGCTTTAGTGGGAAATCACAGTATCGGAAGTTCCAAACTAACTACAAGAGACACTTTGCCAATACAAGTTCAAGCCAGATCAAAATTGATACTTCGCGTTCACACCACAATGCATTTTGACATTCTCGAATAGAATATATTTTGGAGATGAGCAGAATTTATAGCGTGAATGAGCTAACTCATTCTTCATTTATAACATCTAATTCATAAATGAAACTTCACGCATTAATATAAAAAAATTAATAAACAGCAACCTCTCCAAAGAATGATTGGCATACTGATAAAAATGTCAAACGAACCGGGCTGATAAAAACGTCAGCAAAAACGAGAGAAAATAGATTTTTCACACTCCACCGATCATTGCTGAAGAAATAAAAATGCAAAGAATATTTTTAAAACGTTATGGACAGAGCACATTTGTCTAACCGTACTCTTATCAACTTCTTAGGTACTAACCGCTTTGCCTCGGAAAACTACGTTTTTAATATGCTCTTTTTCAAGCGCAAGTTCGCTTGACGGGCCTTTACGATTGTTTCAAATAAGCAATTACGTTATGCTACTTTCCACTTTCGTGTTTTGCGAATGACATAACTAATTCAAATTATCATAAGAGAAATGGAGTATGTGTAATGTCTAACAAATTATGAGCATATAAAGACTAAATTAACGCTGCGTGACTACATAGTATCTATTACGAAATATTATTGGTCATAATAGTAGAGAATTAGACACATGAAGACGAAATTCTGAAATGGTTATGTTACTTAATAATATGATAATTATGAATGTTTGATTTTCTGAATGCCTCTTATCAGCTAAAGGCACATGTAGGTGGAATCTAATGGAAGCACAACATTCAACTCAAAACTTACATACAACAATTTTGAACCTATGTTAAATGCAGACTACCATGACTGTGATCGTAAGGAAAACAATCATCAGTCAGTCTGCAATCGATCTACCTGATAAAATCCGTTAGTCTTCTGAAACTACACCCATGGGAAATAACAGATCGCCCCATTTCGAACGCCAAAAAGGATAGCAGATGAAAAAAGAAGTTAAATAAAAGAGAAAATATATTAAAACCGGATACCAGTGTAATTGTAACACGATAAGATACGCTTGAATGAAATTGATTTGATTGGCACTGGAGTTTAATGACCAGATGTGACAGTGAAATATTGTGCAGACGAAGCTTTAATATAATGTTCTCTTTTCTCTATGCGAAAAGAAAAGTGAGGGTTCGTACGAGACGTGATGTTATGTTACTTTAATCGCAGTACAATATAAGAAGAATTTGATATTTAAGAAGCATTTCCAGATAAATCATTTGTTAATGGCAAATAGAATAAACAGTAAGAAAATTAAAGCAGTCACGATAAAGAGTGAAACTTACTGTAGTCAAGCATAACATCTTGACGATGAACGGTGGTGATCTTAGTTAATACCCAGATCGTTTTACAGCATAATTGATACTATAGGTTGGATTTACCCATTATGGAAATCAAGCGCTTAGGCCTATGATCAATACAGAACCCCTCCAGGCTGGTATGACAATAATAATAATATCAGGCACGTATACGAAGCAAGAGGTTTTAGACTATCAAAAGGCCTTATATGATATGTGGTTGCAAAAATGCGGCAATTATAATAATACAGTTCACCTACATCCCGAGTGAAGCAGGAAATAACCAATAAACAAGGTATATTCACTTATTTGCGGTTTTAACGCGGTGTTACGTTTTATGCGGGCATGTTAATTAGCAGACTACCGTCCTTATGGAAAATTTTATGTAATTCGCATTCATAAATTTATTGAATGAAAAATGTCGTGTGCATTGCATAATTCTCGGTTGGGCGGTAGAAGCGGTTTGAATATATAAAACTTTACATGGATTTTTATGTTAAAGTGGAGCATGAATATAATATAAGCTGGTTTATCACACAGATCAAGTTTATTTTCCGCTAGCTACGAGATAAGATTTAAGTCAGTACTACATTCATCTGCCTATTTTCACTGAATAAAGATCAAACAAATACGTTATATTTTATGGAAATTTCTGATGTCTGCTTATCAGAAGATTATTTGGATTTATCTCTAGATCTTCATATCAAAGCTTATCCTGATCTTGAAATAGTTATCTTTATTGCGGTATTGACTAATATTGGGTAATATGTAAATACACCTATAATGTTCTAGTTTTAGGTGCATATATTCATAATCTTGTTAGTATCGGATGTTCCATGTTTGTCATAGAATTAAATAATTTAATAGGACTCGAAAGATTGACCACTTGCGCTCAGTTTTTGGATTGAAGGAGCCTAACAAAGAATTCAAAATTATAGGAACATTACATTTGAATCTCTTCAAATGGACCAGTGCCGAAACGTAAACCAATATAAGAATCCAGGAGTCTTAAAAACACTGCTCTTGCAAGAAACCAATAAAAAATCCAATTAAATAGAGATATTAAACCCATTCTTTCATCGTAAAACTAAATTCTCAAGATTGCCTCTCGGTTATTTACAAATAATGTTTCACTCGATTTAACTTCTAACAATCAAAGCCTTGAAGTGTATCTAGTTCGATATACGGATGACTTATTTGAACCATGTCGTGGTTTTGTAGTAAAATCAAACAAAACCCATGAAACAAAAGTATTTACGACAAGTTTGATATACTATGAGAGGTTAACTAAAGGAGTAATGAATGTGTTACAGATTGTTATTACTAGATATGGAGCAAGCATTTCACCAGATGTAATTTATTACTGGAACTGATCATAATAGTACATAGATGTCATAATAAACTTTAGGTCTAACCGTCTTAAATAAATTCACACAATCATTGAAGAAGTTTGTTTCCTTCTATACTGTAAAAGAAGGAAAATGTAAAGTCTTTCAAGTAAAACAATGTTATGCTCATTCGCATATTTGTTTCTGCTCCAGAATGGAAAAGGGAATACAAAATGTATCACCTGCTTACAATTCTGCGCAGGTTCAAAATTGTCAACGGGTGCAGCTGTATGCAAGTAGTTGTGTTAGGTGTGGGTTTTATGAAACAGGATCTGAAACTATATTTCAAACTCTGTATTGGAAAGAATGTATTGACGTCCTAGTATGTAATATGTTACCCTTTTCTTTGACGTGTCAAAAGCTTTATTAAAATCCACGTAGTGATTTGCAATATCAGTTGAAACTTACACAAGGAAGTTTATAACAAGATCAAAGCTAAATTTAATATTTATATCCCTTTGCGAACTTGCATAGAAGACGTTTCTTTTGCAAAATTCATTTAAAATATTAAAATACTCGTAACACAGATATTTTCAAGTTGGCAATTCTTAGAATTTAACTGCAGTAAAAATCTCTGGCTACAACCCCAAAAGTTTTCCAAGAAATAAACTTTAACCTACGGTGTTCGAATCGATGTTAAGGAAATATATTGCAAACGTAATGTTTTTTATAGCTACTTTTACGAATGGAAACATTTAATACAGCGGCAGTGGGACCTTAGAATCATTTGAAATATACTTGAAACTAGATGAAGCAACAAGTATCATAAGAAACAAGAAAATACAAAAGTAGTCCTCAAGAGAAAACTGCTGCCTAAATAGCTTGTTTGTTTCGTCACAATCAATTTAGCTAAATCGAATTTACTAAAACCTGCCGCTAAACACTCGTACTGGGTTCGTTTTGAATACTAATCAAATAATAATCTTTATATACAAAGCTGTTGGCATAATTCAATTGTAGCGCATAATGTACGACAAACCGAGCGTTACAAATTGAGTCCCAGTGTCGATTTAACTTCCAAAGACGAAAGAGCAAAGTTAAATAATGTCTGCTGTTTTCAATAATTTCCGTTCAACCAAACCAAGTTGCTAAGGAAGTGTTAACAAACATTCAGTTCTCATAAATTGTCCCTCGACACCTCATAACTGGAGCCCAACGTGGGGCTGCGGGGCGTACCTAAACCAATTTTCCATTACGTTTTCTGTGCGACTGTAAGAGCGAGACAAAAAACCCTAAACATCATTACATTAAAGATCAACCTCCTTTGTTTCGGCGTCAATGTCTGTGATTACGTTTGGGTGTCGAAGCAAAATGAACTTTGTACATGAACTGGAAAGAGTCGATATTGCCGGTTGTAAGTTCTAATAGGAAAGAGTCTATGTGTACTAGGCAGGGGGAGTTAGTAGGGCCATGAAAAACGGGAACGCAACACAGAAAAGTTGAAGCCGTCGCGACAGTCTGGAGTGAAGAACTAAAGGCTTTTGTTTAGCTAGCACGAACGAACCTCGTAAACAAAATTCACCGAAGAGAGTTGGATAAGAAGTTATTGGCGAGAGCAAAGTTGTTGTAGCAGAATGAGCAATATATAAAAGTTGGTTTCGCCTTAATTTATAGTAACTTGAGCTCTTAAACCTAATTTTGCTTAGAAACTCAAAAGATTTACAATTTCGCCTGTTGCTAGCTGTTAATATAATCAATAAAAGGTCATATAAGCTTTGCAATTTCAAGGAAAAAGGCGAACACCTTTGTATTTACAGAACATTTCGTTTCATTTTATAAATCTTATAAGAACCCCCAAAACTGCCTAACCCACGGTAGCAGTCCCATTAAATCCAATAAATATATCGAAAAATCCACTCCCTAAGGCTATAGAGACCCCCAGTCTTACATATCTAGTACGCTCACATTCACGGCCCCCTGTCTGGCTTTAGGGCAATTTGTCAAGCCCCGGACCTACCCTTACGTCCCCTCGTATAAAAAGCATTTGAATAATCGAAATGATGACGTAGCCCTCGATATTGGCAATAGTACAGGTGCAGTAGCTATTCAGGAAATGGAGGTCGGCAGTTTATGAGGACATGACACGTAAGTTTGCATTTTAGGCGAATGTATTGGATCATATTGGAGAGCCTTGACGGTAGTCTTGTTTTGTGTTATGGTTATGTGTTGTAGAATTTAATGAATTAATTAAAATTCATTAATTAAATTCTACAAAAGGTGGCACCATCACGCTCAGTAAATCTTGGTAATATGGGTAGTTTAGAATTGAATTCTGGTGGAGGATGCTTTAACACAGTCGAATAAGAATTCTGAGAACCGTATTCTAAGAATTCTTATTTAAAGTACTTTTGTGCTACCGAAACTAGAAGCCACATAACATGTCTTGGAGGATTCTTCAGCAGACTATGTAATTGAAGGAATCGATTACACAGCTCAAAGACAATATTAGGATATAAAACGACCTGTAATATTAAATATCAGACACGGCTCTTTTATTAATATATCTGGATCTACCCCTATGTATGAGTCACCAACCACGCGGAGGGTGGCCGATGGAGCTAACGGAGGCGATATTTATAGAATTTATCGTTGTTTTATATCGAACCACTGCACAGACTATTAAAATGTTGAGAATCATCAACAGCCCGTTCTTCGGTTTTATGTTGTACTGTGTTGTTGGACTTCGCTATCAAAATCAGATCATCGTCTTTTACGACGACCGCAATATAACTTTTAGTTTTTCATAATTTTATTTTGCGGGTAGTTCCTTTTGTTTTAGAGGTGTTTTGGCGCCTTAGTAGTTAACTGCTACAGCTTTAAAAGCTATTACTGGAAACATGATTTATCTTTCAGTTTCTGAGAATGAAATGTAATTACAATTCGCAGCCATAAACGAAGTTGAATTCGCAGCTCAAAGGTCTGAATTCATTGGTGTGTCAAATTAAATAAATGGCTGCATTTAGCAAAGCCAAAGTCAAAGTCAAAGATTTATTTGCAGATAAATATGGTTACAGAGTTCTTACAATGGTAGGTTACAAAACAATTTTCATTAGCTTTATTTATTAGACACTACAGCACGTATTTATTGAACCTACAAACAATCAGATAATTAATACCGGGTGCATAAAAGTCCGTTGCAATATATTATTCCTTTAGGAACATTTATTGTCAGGGGAGGCTCACGTCCAGCAGTAGACATTTACGACCCCTAATAGTTACGGTCCATATAAATTCGTTTTAACACCTGTTAAACCACTTCTAATATATCTCTAGAGAAATCAAATTCGTCATAACACATCAGACATTATTTTCTAAGTTCATCCAGTGTAAAATGGCGTAAATAAATTCCTTTTATCTTTAACCGCAGTTAAATAGTCCTTGGTCAGTGCTAACTGCTGAGTAATAGGTTTCGATTCCGACCTTTCTGTCTAATGTATCGAAAACTGGCGTGAGAATGTTAGAAACTGTTAGAGATAACGCGAACGAACGTTTACTGTGTCTGAGATATTTAGTGATGATGCGATATGTTTTGGGAACCATTGTTCTATAAATGATCTAAAATGCTTGATCAAAACGAAAAGAAAAAGCTTGAATGTGTTTTAGAACAGTCTAAATTCCTGTAATTGCCTGGTTATAATGCTTCAATGGAGCTTCATTAAAATCAGTCATCTATAACTATTTCATTGCACGATTTATCATCAACATAATATTTTTCCCATTCTAGATAGAAAGCTCGTTAAAGACCATACTGTTAATGAATTTATAATATTTCTAGCCAACAGAGATTACAAAGCCACCAACGTAACACCATCGATTTAAAGTAGCACGTGAGCCCAAGTCTTACCGCAACATAAACGTTGTATAGCGCTTTGAAAAGTTTTCAAGGCGTGACTAAAAAGCCATTGTTTTGAACGTGACGCCATGTTATATCAGCAACAATGTGCTATATGATGTGTTTCACTGTTTCGCAATGAGAAAACCGCTTAGTTTGCTTCCTAGTTGATAAGCTGCTTTTGTTTACTTTGTTACAGGCAGTTGACGTGATGGCGGAAAATGTATTATTGTTACCTAGATTCTAAGGCAGAAATACAGATGATGATGGACAAAGCAAATCACCGCCTCTATTAACATTCATGATTCTCTACAAGTCTGTTCTGTACAAGTCGAAATAGTACTAGAATATGGAATCAATAGTTCGGAAGAGCACACGACGCAATGCACGCAGAATACTGCATTGTGCCTACAAGATGAGCTTAATATGAGGTTAGAACTGAAGTTCAGTTTTGAATTGGAGAGTACGAAGGTAGTTAACAAGTCTATACGATACTTATTTATCTGTTGGAAGCTCTGCTTAGCCTGTCTGACTAAGACCACTGTTACGAGATAGGTAATATAAAGTTTTACGTCATTTTAGAAGGAAAAATACATTTACAGTTGCGAAATAAAATACCTGTCCAAAAGGAGTGTCATCTAACGTTAAAAATGGTGCAAAGCTTTCAAATGTCGAGCTGGAGTGCCTCCGCACTACTTAAACACGAGGAAAACAAGAATAAATTCCATCTCGAATTCCCAAAGAATTTCGAACACAAAATTTTACACCGGAAAATTTTAGAAACAAATCGTTTTTCTGACGTTAAGTAACACAGCTAAAGTAGGAAAGGGAAGGATACGCCCAAAATCATTTTGGTGCGAGGCCAGAAAACTTAGCTGCTATACAAAAGTATATAAGACTGTACACATATAGAAATGTAAGTTATCACAAAGGCAATCTTAATAGTATCTCGGAAATGGTAACATGCTCGTTACGGGACTACCAACGGTAACAAAAAAAGCAGCGATTCATTCATTGAAGCTACTGTTTGGACACATTCTCACTGACTTTTATTTGAATAAATTTCACATTAAAAAGTAACAGAACGAATGTATGGTCACAGATGTTAAGTAAACTGTATGTTTGTTGCTTTTTAAAGCCGGCTAAATGTTTGTGGAAAGGATTTGGAAATGTAAATCGGATTGCGAATTGCATTATTACTTCGTTTTGTTAAGAAAATTCTACACGTTTCGGAAACGAATGCAATGTTTTGATAGCAGACAGAGAATTCATCGAAAAAACTCTACCAGTTTGTAATGTTCAAGAAAAAGCGGAAATCGAGAATAGTATTTGATTTATCAATTGTAAATGTTATGATACTAATGGGGTCTAACACATGTGACATCAGTGCCCCCATAATATGTATAACAAACTTTACAGCACACTCATTACCCAATTAAAACACTATTTGTCTTCATGAACATTGTGTATGTGTGCGTACTACACAAAATCACCGGTTCTGAAGATGTACTTGTTCCCCCTTTATCAATTAGTCATTCATAGCTAGTGAGGGGTTTTTTTATTACTCCCACTTCCAAGTCGGAAGCCAAGCATCGTTGAGGTCCAGTGGACTAGAAAATAACAGTTCTTTGAGAACAAACCTAGAATGTAGTCTAGATGACGATATTCGTACTATACAACATAAAATGATATAAGCGCATGTTTTAGGAGAATCCTTAGAAATAATGGATCGATCTTATTAAGACATAATTGATGAAATGACAAAAGAAATGCTCGAAGAACATTAATGTAGAACAATAAATGAAGCTCATATTACTCACAGTACAGAAGTTATGAAAACTGCGTCTAAATTTCTCGACGCAGAGGCGTGCCCGCAGGAGGCGAAACCAATTGATGGTAAACAGATATATGTAATGTTTATTTGTCGAAATGGAATATAACCGAACATGAAATAACTTGACGTAGGCGGTCAATGTTCTGGAATACATGATTATTATGACTAGATCAATCCAAATACATATCAAAATGGATGTGTATGGTTACGTATAAAGTTAAATTTAACTAAAAACGGCAACATTCCTCCAAGTCTTTAGCTTGTTTAACATGATCCTGTTAAGATAGTTTACTGTTAAAGTAACATTCAAAATTAATATTAGCTTTATCTACATTTAGAACAATTTGAATTTCAAATTGGGCTGAAAGATATACTTAATTGTTGCCCAGTTTATTATCATTAAAATCAAAAGGCTACTCTAATACAATGAAATAAAAGAAAACAAAAACATTTATCTGGGGCGAACCAAAGTTGATGTTGAGCTTCCGAGAGTTTGAGATTTGTTTGTGTTAAATTCTTATTAGGTTTGTATAAATTTTCAAAGCGAATTTAGGAAGCTTTCTTAGGGTAAACATTAAGAAGATTAGAGGCTAGTTGTTGCTCGGTTTTAATGAAAAGGTTTTACCTTTCGTAATCAATTATTTAAGACGATATTCGATAGTCTTCTACACTTAAGAGGTATAAATAAAACTTTACCTATCGAAAGGAGTCGAACAGCATTTCCTGCAAACAGAATAGAAAATTTAATGAACACAACATATAAAATGATAGATCAACATAAAACAAGCACGTACAATGTTAAATCAATAAAAGCAGATGAATTTAAATTAACAATAAGCCGAACGTCTGATTCGGTTGTGCCGCTCACGGCAATATTTGTAAAATAAGCGAAGAGAACAGTATTGTGGGGGTCGTAGCCTCGTAGCGTACACGAATATGATTCGAGTAGCGTATAACAAGGCAAATAATGCTTTAATGGTTCAATGTAGTAGAAAATGTATCATGACAGAAAAATATTCAGACAAGGCAAGCATAATGAAGATTTCAAAGTCAAAGTCAAAGTCAAATAATTTATTTCAAATAGGCACACAAAAGGCACTTTTGAACGTCAATGAAAAACAAACATTTCTTAATTATTGGGAATTTGCACTACAGAATTATGCGGTTGGCCAGGTCTGACAAGCAGTTTCAGAGGCATAGTCCATAAGCTGATGATGATGACTGTACAATATTCCTTACTTTTTATTTTGTTGCTATGTCGCTGACATAGTTACGAAAATGATTGGAAACTAAAAGCAGAATATTCGTGTGTATTGTCAGATAACGGACAATAGGTACCTCGTTAGCACATCAAGCTAAGAAACAGATATATGCCACCAGCCTGTATTTGTTGTATATTTATGGAAGTTTCAGTTTACACGTGCACACATATTGAAGTCAAATTGAACCTAGGTTTCCTCGTATTTTGGGATAAGCTTTCGTCCGAAAATGGACGCGTATTGTATGACTGTTGGCGAAAATGTAAATCCCAACAAAAACATAAATGTAAAAATGGGAGCCAAGTTCAATATTAGGAATGGGTGGTTGATGACTTTGCCGTCAAAAGAATTGAGATCTAAATGGGTGCCAAGTTCTGTAGATAATCCTAAAATTGAACAGAATTTCTTGTTTTTTCTACAATAACAGTGTTTGTTCTATAAAAATATAACTTCTTTGATCTAAACAGTCGAATTATTTATACAAAGCACGATAAATTAAAGCTCAATATTTGACCATATTTGAACAGGAAGCCTTAATGTCACCTCAAAATACGGACTATGACAACATTTCCATATTTCCAATCCCTTAAATGCCCGCGACCCCCTGCGCGTTGCCCGCCCCGCGCACCTCGCACCGTGTAACTCTAAGAAAATGTTGCGAAACATGTAAGTATAGGTATTTCTCCTGGCTCCTAAGTGTTTTCCAACAATCTGCATTGCTTGCGTTCATATTAAATTATTAGGTATGCTGATGAATCCTTTAATTTTTTGTAGTAATTATGTACATTTTCAAAGTATCTATTAAACGTTTATAGACAACAGATCGAATCTGGGCTCTTATAAAAATCATAAACTTTTACTTTTAAATAATAAGTAAGTAACAAGATTGTGTAAGAATTAATAGAAAGAATGTAGATACCTATATACATATCTTTCGTAAAAGAATTGATACAATTGTTCGCAATGATGTCAGTTTGTATTTTTATTGGTTGTCTAAGTGTTTTAAATAATCTGGTATACAAAACGATGAAATTGACCTTTCATCATAGAACCATTCTCCTGTGAAAGAAAAAGTTTTTGCTATGATAATTTCGAAAGGCGCTAGGTATGAATAAAATAAAGAAGTCGACGACAAGGAAATGGCAAGAGAAGCAGGAAACGAAAAATACAAACACAACAAACAATTAACTTTTCATTTAAATTACGAGATATCATTTACCGCAGAAAGCAAACTTAATAAATCTGATGAAAACCGAACAGCAAATAATTCGTGTAATTTGTACTATGTTTTTGAACAAGTTAAAATTCAATTGACTGTACAGGCGCCTCCTATAACGTCGAAAATACACAAAAAAATAAGATCACGCAATAATGGATATAACACGTGGGTCAAACCCCTTACTTAAATCCCCTTTAACTTTCAATAATAGACCTTACTAGTGTTAACATAAGGGTGGTAATAGTGGTAAAAGAGGACTGCAATACGAAACTCCCCTTCCACTATAAATTACTGCAAGGAATGCAAGTGTTGGGTGCAGCGGATCGATAGAGCTGCAAAATATTCGGGTTCCCGGTTAGCCAGTAATTGATAAGGAAATGCATAAGAATATCGATTTCTGTCGACATTTAGATATTTGTAAATATATTCACGCCTTTAATATGACTGAAGCGTTATTTATTCCGAATGTGTTCTGGCATGTATTGTGAATATTGCGTTACATAGGATATTTGGAACAATACTCAATTGATGGCATTCTCGTAATGTTAAGAAAAGAGATTCTAAAGAATCGGTCAAACTGGCACGATAGTACATTACTGTCGCAGCCAGCAATAAGGGAATTGATGGACGATCGTGAAAATGTGGGCTGAGGCGAAGCCGAGGCACACATACGTGGGTCCATCAATTCCTGATTGCGGCCAATGCTTGTATAGTACTTTTCTCAAATAATGCGCGGAAATTCAAAAAGAGAAAATAAATAAAAATTCTAGAATCCATGTCGAACAACTCTAATTTTTCATGCGCCACTACGGGTACGTTCATTTGTTTCTTCTTTACTATAAACAGTTCTATTTGAAAGACAAATCAAAATTTAAATAAAATCTTTGATAAGTTACCTCTTTGGTTGCCATGTGTTGAAGTAAAAAGTTCGTTCCATTTTTAAATAACACGACAGATATGAGTTTTCATAGTAATTTATTTGGCCGCTAAACACGCCAGATATGGATTTTCATAGTAACTTTGCTGGCCGCATCGTCACTTGTTTTTGATCAGTACAGCAATTTCGATTTATCTCGAAGAAGGTTGTCAAAATAAAGCTCAAATTTCGAAGGATGTTTGAGAAAAAATTATATTGAATGTCACATTCGAATACTAGATTAATATCGCGAGACTCAACACAACTGTTTCGTTTCTTTTCCTTGTGTTAATGCTTACACTTATTGCTCAGTGTTTATAAAAAATAACAGAAAATATTTAATATAATTTATTTCATGAAAGCATGATAGAATTATAACGTCCACCATAACTTGTTCATTATTAATATTTCCATTAGCCACAGTGTTAGACGTAAGTACTTGGAATGGCGACAGGCTGAATATTAGATATAGCTGGAGCATTATGGATCAATTGAATGCCAAGCGTTCATCAAGATGACTGACAGGTACAACAGGCATTGCTGACTCCGGAATACATGTAAGGTTAATGACCTTTGAAGCTCTATGCAACAATGATTGTCGTATAGACCTTAGCTTTGTTAGCTTAGTAGATAAAGCTACAGTCACTTTCCCCATAAAGGTCATAAAAGGTACCAAGTTAGTAGCTTTTATACAAGCTGTAGTAGCAAAGAAAGATAAAACAACACTACTAGCCATACAACTATTAAAATATAATGCAGCTAATGTATGAGCAGAAGCCAAACTTGGAACATTTGGAATGTATTTGAACATAGACAAAAACAAAAAAATTTACAACAACACGCAGTAAGCAAATTATAACGCTCTAGTTCTCATTTAAATGGAAAACTGAGCGATAAATTACATTGAAGGTTACACGTATTACGAGCTCTTAGCAACAGGGAGAATAGACATTAGAATAATTACATGGCTCACAAGCTGTAACGGTGAGGTAGCAATTCTCTGTTAGTTATAATTCGGCTTTAAGAAATGCTCAGAGCAATCCACTCCGGTAAACTAAAGCTTTATCCCGGTATAATAATTTTGATAAAGTCCGTGTGAGCATACATTACAGTAATTACTTTGCTATTTCGCCATGTTATAGCTTTGAGTCACTGTGGTGACGTGATGTCAGCTCTTTCGTCCTAATAATTTCCAGTGTAGCTTCTTTTTCTAATTACTTAGTAAGTTTAAGGTCAGCAATGTGGACCACGTGGTTTGGCTAACGCTAACTGACTTACCTCAAGAGACAGAAAATCTTTGCATAGTATTAAACTTTTTAAAGCTGGTCTGATTTATAAAGCTGGGGAAGACCTCCCCCTTTATAATGTAAGCCGTGTGGAGAAAGTAATTTTAACACACTTCATACGAAAAACTTACCCTAACGATAAGCCTCCGAAAAACCATCGTTCCAAGTAATTTGGTAATGCGTCGATTCCCAAACTACATTGCCAGCCTATCACAGCCGATAAGTCAATAACCCTACGCACACACAATATCGAATCCAACTAAAACATAACAAAAAAAAGGCTGGGCATTCCGCAAAACAATTCCATAACGTAATACAATACAAGTTGGCCTTCCCCTCAATGAACTTCTATCGATTTTCAGCCGAGGGCAACGACCAAACACAACTTTTTTGACACTCACAGGTCTGACGTTAGTTTCAATGTTTGAACTAATAAAACAAACGTCAATAAATACTACTGAGTGCCGCTAATGCCCTCATAAGACATCGTTTTCAAACACAGAGTTTCGTTACAAACTGTTTTACTTTAAAACGCTAGAACACAGGACTCAAATTGATTTTGAGAGTTAATTTGACGGCAATTGTGTTGGTAATCAAGTCTGTTCAAAGCTTGTCATTTGATTGTTTGGTTCTACAAATAAAAAGGCTAAACTTTTCGAGGGGAAAATGGCCAGAGAAGTGTCACGGCTAATTTGAGGCTCATGAGGGTCTTTTGTTTAGGTGTGCTTGTCCTCCCGTTCTTAAAGCGAGAATTTGACCAAAAAAAAACCGTTTGGATGGACGCATTTTTATTTGGATTCCTGCTAAATATAGGCTTATTGACCAATACGAATCTTTGGGTTTATTGGTAGACATATAATATTCTTCCAAACCTTTCATTACTCTCAAATAAATTTTCATTCGGCAGGAACTTGTGCAATAAATCAGGGAAGGCTCAATAACAGTTACGGCCATAGCAAAAATAATTTTAACTTCGCCATGGCAAGATAAAAATTTAATAGACTCCCGGAAAAGTGTTCGAATTTCCGGTTATAAATGTAACCCAGATGACACGTAATAAAAATACTGCTAGCTAAGTCTGAATTTAAGTTGAAATTCAGAGCGAAATTTAAAATGTATGCAAATTCAACATCCAATGCGCTAGACAAGGCCGAGGACAATTTTAGTCTTTTGATTCAGTAAAACCGTAGACCACCTCTCTCCTTTTAGTGCAAAATAAAATTAGCAGGAAGCATAATTAACATGACCTTTCTGGGATCTTTCAACTAGAACAAACTCAATTTACTTTTGATTACTGTTAAAATACTGTGGTGCAGTGCAGATGATTTTCCTAAAACATTTTCGCTACTTCGGCTTATTTATTCGTGGACTAAATGACTGCAAGTTACTGCAGCACAAAATTAAAATGGTCCAAAAAGCCTATCTAGAATCAATATATACGTATATATACAGACACATATATATATACACAGAATACAATAATACAAATAAATAAAATTGAAGTGCTTGTTTGTAATGTCAAAATAACAGCTTTTTACTGAATGCATATGAAAGTATATCCCTACAGTACTTATAACAGAAAACAATTTTTAACATTTTTGTCCGTCTGTTTGTTTGTTCTGGCTAATCTCCGGAATGGCTGGACTGATTCGGGACTTTGACTGTCAGATAGGTGATGTCTTATGGAGTAAAGTAGTTATATTTTCAAAATAATTTTGGTCTAACCGGGCGAAGCAGCCGGCAGCAGCTATTCTATAATAATATAAATAAGTAATATGATTACAATCGTTGCAATGCCAAAAATTAAGAAATGAAATAGATAGACGAAGACCAAAATTGGCAAGGAAAAATTATTCTCTACATTTCCTATCTGGGTATTTGGATGACATCATCAATATCGAACACACATATTCCGAAGAGAATCTGACAATGTTAGCTTACAAAATGAACACGATTTTACTCGCCCTGTTATAGTTTGTTGAACCGTTGAATAATCCGTAGACACGTGTAGCAAAACATCTGACATTTGGGACAGCTCGCCTCTCGGGAACTATTAATTAATATTATGCCAGAGGTCCTTGTCAGTCTTTGGGTAATGGCGAGGAACAGTTTCGTGTTTAGTTCGAAAACAATATGTCACTAATAGTCTCATCCAATCTGATCATTATAGTGAAAAATAAGAAACCAAGTACAAAGGCCGAGGATTTATCTGGAGGCATTCCAAGACAATACCATCTGGTTGCAGCACAGACTTCTCTTGAATACATTTGAATATTTAGCAACTTTCACGCTGATCTGAAAGTAATGGGACACCTCAGAATGCTGCTGCTTAGATAGGCTTGGGATGCCAAGGAAACTGTACAAGCTGTGGACTGGGATGTTGATAGTACTTTCACTATTAATAAGTTCACCATAGCTCTTAGGAGAATGATCTAATTGGAGTGGCAATAAGCAGACGTCGCTGTGTAGGGATCTAAAAGCTGCGTCTAGATTTAAAAAATACCGTGGCTAAAATTCTAACAAAACGGATTTTGACCGTGTGTGTTTCGAAAGAACGTTCCGAAATTCCAGTAAATCGAATACGTCGTCAAGATAGTTCTATATCTAAGTCTTAAGTCACACTCCCTTAATGTCCCCAACAGACATGAGCTTTGAAACTTTTATAGCCTTTTGAAAGCAATACGTCCGATAAATCCATTTTCCTTACAACATTTTGTTTGATAGCCAACGAAGCATATCCTTTATAGCATCACGATTCAGAATCAATTTAATCCTTTGGCGTTGGGCGTAGTTTTATTTTAACACGGTCATCATCCGACCCTCATGTATTCTATCAAGTGTCGGTTCGAATCCAGATACTTCCGCTTCTAACAACCACTGATTTATAGTGAGCCTTTTACTATTTATCAACCGAGACGAATCCCAATCAGTACAATTTTGGATCTTTATAAGAGACTGTGAAATTGGATTCTCAGAGAATTTATTACAACGACAAAGATTCTTTTAAGTAGATCGCCACTGGAAGTATGAGTTTGAATGCATAATGAAGATAAAATGAGGAATAATAAGAGTGTCGAAGTGGATTATAAGCTCTGCTTCGATCAGAATATCAATAGCAACCTAAAACTTGTAACCTAAAAAGCGTAGTTTATTTTTATATTGTTTTGTTTGGGAGATCCACAGCCGTTGCGTGAACATGTAAGTTCGATCCAATGAACGGTTTCACCATATGTAATGAATGTTAACGGAGAATTTTACGCAACGATTAAAGTTACGAAGCTCGATTTAAAAATAAAAATCCCTTTGTCGAAACTGGAACATTAGCATATCGTGTAAATTAAAAACTTACTAAACAACAAAGTTAATAACATCATTAATCATCAATCACATGTCAACACTAAAGAAAATCACGACAAGGAATACCAATAAATGGTCCTTGATGATACGACGAGTAACATACATAGCAACGTAAGCGTATAACAGTATATCCAATCACAACAAAACCTCAGTCTGAGTGCAGTGGCCGTATGCGACCGTGACTCATCTATCAAGTGCATGCGCTTGCGCGGCGGTGCCACCGAATTAGACCGCGATCGCATACGTTATGCGACTTAGTTTTACGCTTTTCGTTTTTCTGAGAACCGTGTTTATCGTATTTGGTAACAAATTAAAATGGGGTGATAGAATATGGTGCGTGTTTAGAATTAAATTCTGGTTAAGGAATTTGTTTACTGTGGGTTGGTAAATATTGGGTGGATGATGATTGCGTGGATGATGGAAACAATAAAATTAAGGATTATTAGCTTAGATAGATTAAAAAATTATGTCATCTGCCAAAACAACGATAACGCGAAGACCTACTTACCAACTCAATCGAAACAAAGAACAGCACATGACATGCATCAAATAGCAGAAACGACGATAAAATTACATTTAAAGGACGATAACGAAGAATATTGTGTTGAAACGCAGTTTCCAATTCTGTCGAAAATTAGAAATGTATTTTAGACAAGTTACCGCTACGCTAAGTATCAGTGGGAGCGTGCCAGCTAAATATGGAAGCACCAACGCGAAGAACAGATTTGACCTTTTTGCGAGATGATGACGAAGACGCGAATGGTCGTACGTCATTTACTGATACTATATTTGAAGAAGACACTTCTTAAATGGAAGTAATATGTTATGTAGCATTTAAAACGAGTCCTTGAAGGTTTTATGATTTGTAATAGCCATTTCGGAGATACAGTTCATATAATTTAATTTGGAGAATCCGTTTGGGGATTGAGTCATGCGTGAAATGAATTTGCAACTTTTAACATCAAGTGATGAAATCAAAACATCTTTAATTTTAGAGAGCCGAAATGGTTTTAACGTCTACGGCGAAAGTAACTTCTGTTTTTATTTTATTATAGTTTGAAAAGATCTGAAGAATATGAAAGAATTTAGTCTCAAGGCCAGACCTCAATATTACAGTTATTATATTTTTATTAGAGTAGGAAGTTACATTGTCAGATTATTACAATTTATCGGAACCGCCAAGGTCGACATTGAACAATAACTTCATTGTTTGTAAGTAACTTTTTCTTAAATAAAATTTCGCGCAAGTGAACTTGGCAGCAGGAGTAATAGGTACTTAAAGGCTTTATGCGTGACTATTATGTTAATAAAGTACCTAATTCTGTTCAATAAAGCATGAGTAAATTAATTTTAAGTGAGGACGAAGTTTTAAATAATATCTACCTTAGAAAGAAAAGTTACACAACAGACTTTGAGGTCTCGATAACTAATCTGTTGTCTAAAAGAGAATTGACTGGAAGCCAAATGGAAGAAGCAAAAGGGTATGGAACCGGTCTTAACGCCTGATTAAACTCCGACACGGGTACACTTAGGATTTGTTGAAGATTTAGAGACATCGAACATTTCCACCAATTCTTTCGTAGATGGGATCGGGAATTATCACCAAGACGAGACAAAGACAGACGGTTTTGTTCCTTTTATACATGGATTGTAAAGAAATCCGAGAACGAAGTCTAGTTTTCGTAACGAAATGTGTCAATTGGAACAAAATGAGATTGCAAAAACGGATACTTTCAACAGTAATCAAGTAACTGTAAAGGCTTTAAAGAACAATGATTCTGAAATGCAAATTCATCGCCAAGTAAAGAGTCATTGTAATGAACTGCACGGTGAAGGTCAATTTGAAGTGCAATATAATATTGCAAGTTCAGTAGCTGGGAATTCAAGCAACGATCTGCGCAGTTATATTACTAATAATTAAAGCTAAGTAGTATTCAATCATAATAACGAACAGAGACGACATGATAAATCATAGTTGTTAATACCAACGCAACTTATAGCACATTTAGATGTTATGTTTAGCATAATCAGCTTGTAATGTTCCCACCTCTCGCTGAAAGGGAGTGGATCACAGTCCACCACGCGGGCCCAGTCAGGGTTGGTGGATGTCTCATGTCTTCGTATTGTTTGGTTCTAGGACGTGACGGTTTCCTCACGATGTTTTACTATGTTACGTTTACCGAACAGTAATTAGAAGTCACGCAAGTAATTTATTTTTATTTCTTTTTCGTCCTTAACACACATGCATAAAATTACGCTCACGAGCCTGATTTAAGTAATGTGTACAATTAGTGTTAAAGCACTACTTAACATAGTATTTGGCGTAAATATGGTGGAGTAAATATTGATGATGTGGGGCAATTTTGGCTGGCTGCCAATAATGTCGATATTGGTGTATGCAAGCCTTTCCCTTGGTCCAGATATTTTATTTTGGGTTTTGTTGCGGTTTATCCTTTTTCATCTGTATTTCGTCAGTCTTTCCTTACGCATCATTCTCCTTTTCGGGACCGAAAAAGTTGAAAGAAACTTGATGCCCAAAAATACATCTAAAAATTCAAAACGCTTTTAGAACTCGATCCATAGCCACGGTTTTCCTTTTACTTTTGTGATATCCTAAACTTGTTTCTTCAAAAATAATGACACTATTCGACGATCAAGCAGAAATCCTTTACATACAAACATAACTTCATCTGTATTCCTCGTCACATCCACCCATTTGATCCGGTTCATAACATTAACCATGATAATGGCTTTTCAATCAATACCACACGTACAAATAGTTAAATAATGTGCGAAGTTCATAAAGATAAGGCAGTAAATGGGTAACATTACTCATAATGTGATAACATTTTCGCCATAACGACTGCGGAATACTGCAATTATTACTGCACGTGTTACCTACTTCCACGTTATTTATAATACCCGCATGGAGAGCACAGTTTATATTGGTTTTACACCGGATTTTTATCCAGGCTTTGAATCTTTAGAAACTGCAAGGACGTTCTTTAACACAGTGCTCTATGACATCAATAGATGAAGCGTATGTTCTGTCTCCCGGCAACCTTAAGTGCTATGCGGAATGGTCGTTACGGTTGTTAATTGCCCGAAAATCCTAAGATCAGTATAACCTTACAAATATCGGGTTTCCAAAGGAATTGCATTGAGCACAGAGGTCAGATTGTAGTCGCTCAGCATATTATTAGTCAAGCGCATCAGGTTAGATCGAAGCCAAAACCAACACAGTTTGGAAACGGTTAATCAAATGTTGGCCCGCATATAAAGTAAGTACTGACGAGTTTGCAGTTGCATAGCAAAGTGGAAATGGGACTGGGTTAGTCACGTTTGCCGTATATCCAATGAGCTGTAAGCCAAAATACCACTATTTAGAACTTTCACCTAACCAGAAGACGAAGTCGAGGCAGACTGTGTAGAAGATGGCGGGACGAGTTGAATATATCCAACAAGGAGTGGCCCACATTAGCTTTGGACCGAAATAACTGGAAGTCATGGGGGAGGCCTTTGCCCAGAAGTGGGTTGATGCAGGCTAAGAATAACCTATCAAACATGAGCCTTCTAAACGACATAATCATCAAGCTACGCAGGTAATTGGTAATTACTGCAATATCATGTTCTCGTATCATGAATTCGTGATTAAACAAAATGCAAATGCTTTGTCGGTGCCTGCATCAAACCGTTAGATCCACAGCTCCAGTTTTTGTTCGCATATTTGCATGTAGAAACTCGACAGCTGATGGAATGGACGGACAAACGTAGTCGGTAGCGTTACACTAACATCACAGTTGGCCATTTTGTTACTTGGTTCGTTAAAAAAATAACTCATGTTCAGCTTTTATTTTCCAGTTTGTCTGAACCAGCAGAATTTACAAGTTTTACGCCCGATACTGAAATGGAGAAAAAGATTCAAGAAATAATCAGTTACTTAGTCGATATAGGCTGCTTTGACTAGACTGTCTAAACCTGTAAACAACCTGAACCTGAAGGTAACAATAGGTAGTGACTGTAAAAACCTATTAGTGATTGTAAAAACCGTTCATGTTTAAAAGAGCCAAATAATTTTAGAAATACAAAGCCACGACCACAAAAAACTACGATGTCATCGAGAAGCAGAAACAACACATCAAATAAACCGAGACCTTTTAACTCAACAAAAACCTTAACAAAGAATTTAAATACCAATCAATTCACACTTTACCACAAGCCCTTAACAGCGGCGCCTTTCAATTCAAATAAAATGCTTAGCTTGTGTCACGAATTCTCGAAATCATTTTTGGCTCGTTAACTTCGTCAGAGAAATAATCTCGGATTTCGGGTACTCACCGGTTGACCGGTCACCACGGTCGACTACTTCACTTAATAAGCTAAAAACATATTAAATTGTAATATTGTTTCTTTTTTACAGTGTCTTGGTGTATTGTTTCTTACTAATCGTCTCTGTGGTCGATTGGTTGCGACTTTGTTTCCTGACCGTGAAAGACGACCCGAAAAGATGTCCAGAAAATGTAATAGAACCAATGCGTTCCACCTGAGAATCTTGGGATTCTGGATCATCATTTGGTGCAACCACGGCATTAGTTGTGTGGTTAGAAACTCTATGTTTTTCCACTTCTGGACATGGTCCTCCAAACTCTTAAACTCCCTCTTTAAGTTTAATTCGCGTTTTGTTGATATTTTGTAGTTAATTTAGCTCATAGAAGGACGCAAATTATTTTAAAAGTTATTAATAAATGTAAAAGAAGAATATTTGATTAATTTTCAAGATTGATAATTAATGTCATATCTGTGTGGACATTTCAGTGCCTAATTAATGAACAGGAGCGTTAAAATTTATAACTTGACGTGCCGAATAAATTACTTTGGTTGTTAATCAGGGCAGGGCAGAAAAGGCGATCGAGGCGAAGGATAAAAACAAACGGTTCCTTTTTAAGTTCATTACATTATAAGAAGTACTTAGAATTTTCTAACAAATTGGGAAGTCTTTGTTTCTGATAAATAATCGTAAGTGTTTACTTACTCGGTTTGGAAGACACAAGGAATTATCTAATATTCGTGTTATTAACGCGTTTCCAATTTAGTACGGTTTACGTTAAAGCAGCATAAGTTCTTTATGAAAGGTTCTTGAAAATATGAAAAGTTCTATATGAGGAGCTCGTGTCTAAGTAATAATAGCCGCACGGGTCGATCCATACAGGTACGCTTGTCGGGGTTACTCCGCGGATGGGTGATCATCTTTACATATCGAGACTCCTCCGTGCCTCGGAAAGCACGTTAAGCCGTTGATCCCCCGTCCCGGCTGTCATTCGTGAATCTTTGACAGTTTTTACGGGTCGTCAGAAGCCCGAAAATCTGGCAACCAGTCTTACCAAGGGCTATGGTAATACCCAGTTACTGGGTATTGGAGGGCAGATAGAAAGCAGAACAAGTAACTGTCCTTTAGACATTTCCAATTTATAGAAAACGTTCCAAAATCGAACGCATGAAGAAGTCTAAAGGAAACGCCTCTACAGGTGACTGCCACACGATGGTTCATGATTCCATAGACGCCATCGGGACGTCGAAATCACGATGTAGAAATTCAATTGTCGATTTATCGCGTGTTACTCGAACACGAAGGCTCTAAATAATTTTGTAAACAAGCCTTATGTGGCAACATTGACGATAGCACATTTATATCTCTGTGGTAACGTTTGAAATGACTTAACATTTCAAGAACCTGATAAACATTAAGCAATCTTTATCAAAAACTGTCAAGTGCATTAGTATATCTGAATACATTGAAAAACTTCTAGGATTGGAAAACTATATTGCTAGGAAAAGCAGAATAAAAACATGGGCACCTATTGCAGGGCCAAGGACAGGGCCGAATATAGCCATCATAGGCTTATACGTATTAAATTTCATTACGAATTTTAGTTACCAACAAAGAAAAAGATGAACCCAGAGTTATCAAATACGTATTTCAGAAAATAAACGTAAGAAAGTAAGTGTAAACTGGCTCCTTTCTCGAATTTAATTTCCATTCAAACCAGAAACACCTCAATTTTTACTTTCAGCAGATCAACAAACAAGTCAGTTAATGTTTAACGAGAATTTCATGGTACTAATGGCGCAAAATATCAGAAAATCTTTAAGCAAATGTTCCACTCAAGTTATAACAGTTCAAACATTTGTTTCAATGTTGCAAAAGTCATCTATAGCTTAGTAAGAATTCTGAGAAATAGTTTCATGAGTACTTAGTGTCGGGGCTCGCGGGAAAAACTAAGTGCACATTAACGAAGACTTACTTTACGCTCTTCCTTATTCAGGCGTCGTGCTTTAGTTTTGGCGAGGTCCAGGGATGGCGGAAAGTTCACTATCATGTAAGCATTGATAAATAAGTTCAGGTGTCCGTGTTTCTCAAGGTGGGCCTAAAACGCCTTGCCGCTTCGCGCATAACGCCTGTAAAACATTTTAAAGGAATAACGATGGTTAGTAAGTATGAATTTCTTGCCCATTCATCTCCTTACGAAACTACCTTTTAGAAGGAGCAACTAGAATCAATTTCTTATAAATTGAGACGTTCAAAAGTGCCTTTTAATGGCCTACTTGAAATAAATTACTCGACTATGACCTTCAAATTAGCACATCGATTTACTACTATAAGGAATTCACTCCTGGGTTTACGTTAGGTGTTACTCGTCATTAATTCTAACGATTGATGAATGTGCAATAGTGAACTGCGATTTGGTGCAAAGATTCGTTAGCCAGAAGGATCGTAGCCCTTAAAAGCGTAGGCGGTGGCAGCTGTGCAAGACAGCTTGGTAAGAAAGGCGATATTAAAAAGAGTTTCCTTAAATGAAAAGATTTTGGTGATTTCTTAATCAAAAGAAAAAGATGCTTGTGTGCAAGATGATATGGTTGACAACGATTTGAAAACGGATAGGGCGAAGGGATGTCCTCCAATAAATGGGAAAGGGCCAGGATTATGAACTTTAAAAAATGAATAACAGTAAACTCGGAACTTGCGGAATTTATTTAATTAACTGCATTTGGAAATACAGGTTCCATCGGTGCACAATATTCCTACAAGCCATAGTTACCATAAGTTTGCCACCCCTGTCGTACACTGCGTGTTTAGTTACTCGTATGTTTTACTTAGCAGTCCCGGCGCTTAGTTTTTAATGGACGTTACATTTTATACTTAGGCAGTTTCTGACTCGGCCTTCTGCATGGCTCGGATTTAAATTTTCTGAGATCTTTTATTGTCTGAATGTTAGTTTAAGATGGAGAAGGTTAATGTTAAGCTCATATGAAAAACAAAAGACTAAGTATCTAACCTTACTTCGTTGGTAAGAGAAGAGAAACTCGGGATGTCCAGAAACTTGAGTAAGTACTGCAAAGAGCTCCGTTCGTGGTGTAAAATAGCAACGGAACTCTTTAGCTCATAAAACAGATGCTTTCTTCATAAACAATATGTAAGAACCACAGAGTATAGATATACTCCGTGGTAAGAACCTATAAATACAAATAAAACCGACAAAGAAAACGAGAAATCTACGCATAGTAACTCACAGATACATAACCATTCCTATAAAAACTACTAATTGCTAAGCGTTACGCGTAACTATGTCCATCCAACGCGAAGATAGTTATTATTAGTATATATCGTGTGTGGATTGGAAATCCAATGTCGGAGGCATTTAATAACGATGTGCATTAATGCAGTTTTGAATAGCGTGCTAACGTGGTAATCAGTTAAGCCTATAATTAAGATAGACTTTTAATTCACACTCGCTAATATTCACTGATATGAATAATTATGTAAATATCATTTTCGGAGTGTTAAATTCCGTCATTACGTAACTTACGAGTAGGTTGCATGAGTATAAATATAGAAGAATAGAATATCATAAAACTGGACTCCAAAAATAGTCCTTAAATAAAAGCATTACTTACAATACATGTTTCTGAACATATCAAATCACATATGCATTATTTTGACTAACGAGACATTGACCAAACCGCAGAGAGTATAATTACATATAACCTGACAATTTGCTAGTCCAAATTGGTAGCTCGGAATGGTGACGCACAACAGTGATGCCGATGACAATAGGCTGGCTGTGCCGCTGCGATCTCCCGCATACACTGCGTATATGTAGAATTTAGTACTTAGGAGTTGCATTAAAGCAGTGATCGAGTGGCGTCCACGGACTGGAAGATGAAGTGTGGGTCGTCCGGAGGCGAGATTGTTGCCATCGCGGGTAGGACCAGGATGAGGCTCGCACAGGAGCGTGGGGATTGGCACAAGAAAAGAGAGGCCTATGCCCAACAGTATATAAAGTTGGAATGTGGATGATGAAGATAAGAGCAGAGAGAATTTAGGCTCTTTACCGTCATGAATGTCACATGACGGTTCCAAAATTCTCTAAACTCACTTTATTCGCACACAAGTCATTTATCCATTCTACTGAACTGAATCTTCATTTATTTGTGGTCGGCGCAACCACGTCTTTCTCTTCCCTTAGCCGACTATCTTCATCGTCTTCCATCTCCGCATTCACTTCGTTTCGAGTCATTTTCATCATATTTTTTTAGTTTTTCTTTTTCAGTATCACATAATTTTCATAAACTGTAATATTTTTTCACATTCAGTAAGTCATCAGCACTGACAACAGATTCTATTCTATTTGGATCCATTAAACATGTCAATAATTTGTTAATCCCACGTCCAGAAATTTAAAACATCATCAAAGCTGCATAGCTCCTAATGATCATTGGACCGTAACACAATCAGGGTGTCCTGACCACAGTGGTACACCGCTATTACGTACATAGTACGTACAGCTAACTTCACGATGTTTTATCGAAGATCAGTGGTTTCCCAGTAAACACTGATAACTTATGTTCGGCGACCTTAATTTACGGTTTCGTAAAGCGAGAGTGTACTTAAGTAAAGTTAGTAAGGAGTTAAGGAGTTTTGGAGAAAGAAATTGGGGCTCAACATGTAAGGAATATGTGAGCAGAAGGCAAATAGGCATTAGTCTGACCTGCCACCCGAATAAAAACCCAAGTAACTCAATAAGTTAAATGATAGTCGTATGTCAACTAAAGTATAATTTTATTGTTGTTAAAGTACAAAATTGTTTCATGTCGGTGTCGTAGGAGTTATCCTTTCTAATATTATTAATGCGAAAGTAACTCTGTCTGTCTGTCTGTCTGTCGGTCGCGCTTTCACGCCAGAACTACTGAACCGATTTAAATGAAATTTGGAACACAGATAGTCTAGAGCCTGAGAAAGGACATAGTACTTTTTATCGACATACCACGCGGGCGAAGCCGCGGGCGGAAGCTAGTATACCATAATTACTTAATTCGTTATCAAAAACTTTTGAATCAGGGATCTGATAGTCAAACCTTCACCCAGAAAAGCACGGAAGAAGAATTCTTGAAGCGCATGAGGCAATATTGGTTGCAGCGCAATTGAAATGCGGTTTTCGCACGAGAATTTCGCCTCATGCAATTTCCGTATCGCATCTAGACCGTTTAGCGTAGCGGGTGAACAGAAGAGCCATCTTCAGTCGTAAATGTTTACAGGCATTCATTGCCAAAGCTGCTTTAGAAAGCGTAGAATTTGAACATATTAAAATTCTGATGAGGAAATTGAGGAAATAGATGAAATATTATTTTCCGAGTCACTGAGGAGTCTCGGTATGTAATGAAGGTCACCCATCCACGGACCAACCCCGGCAAGCGTAGCTTAACCTGTTGGATCGACCGGTGCGGCTGTTATTACTTAGCCACGGGCTTAACTTAACTTAGCAAAACTTAAAGAAAATGTTGCGTTTTAATGTTGCAATAACAGGCTGATATAGATTTAATTCCACGCGGACGAAGTCGCAGACATAGCTAGTAGATGAAATATAAATCATACAGGTAAGTAAATAACAGTACCAATATTGTACCTTAAAGCATGCAAAATGTTCAAATATTAGAATTTATTTAATGAATAGAATTCAATTACTTACTTACAGTAAGTATAACAATATTATTTTTGATTCCAGCAAAAAAAAAAAAACAGAAAGAGAGAGACAAACAGAATCATAAAAGAGTAATTCGAGATAATAAAGTTATTTATGTAATAAAGAGATAAACCATTAAAAACGAAAAATGACGCTTTCCCCAAAACGTATTGTTTTCCACAACTCCAATTACATGGTAATTTACCAATTTGTACATGAATGGACCACCCAACTAAACAAACAACAAACGTTAACAATTGAATGACCCATGATGCAACAGTCATTATCATTACTGCTGCTGCAGTATTGTCAACGACCACCATCATTATAAGATCCTCTCTGATTATAACAATGAGAATAAATTGGCGAAATGCAGTGGATCTTGTTAGGCTGGTCACATTAAACACCTGCCCCAGTTCTACTTGACCTACGATGCCTCCCAGGTGTTTTTCTTCATCAGGAACATTTTCAATGTCTCCCAGAGTTCAAGTTACGTTGGTCGATGTGCACCGTTTATTGTCGCACTTGGCCTGTTTCGCAGAAACAGAAAACAGAGGTTACATTATCAAGATTGTGCCGATTCTATTCTATTGTTTTCTTGACGGTGGATTCACATAATTTTTTGCTGTTTTATTTTGATGTGAAAACTTTTCGGAAATTACTTTTTTTGTTCGGATTTTATCATAGTAATTTTAAAGCTTAGATTATTATAATCATTTTATCAAACTATGAAGAACAGGGCTGTTTAATGTTGTGTTTATTTTTCGTGTGGATAGTGACTATAACCTGATGTTAGAGTTGATATGCCGCCCATGGGCCTCTGATTTGGCTTCACATGCCGTCGAGAAATATATCTCAGGTTTTCTCGATGTTTTCTTTATTGCTGTGCTCTGCCTTTTATTTTCCAGCAACTTGACCCATACTCTTCAGCACATTTATCAGTAAAAACAAAGTAGATAAACGCATTATTTTCATTCAACTACCATTCCCCATTTTTATTCGAGTTCACCGACTCGTTTAGCGTTTAATTTCCACATGAACGGTTTATTTGTCGTGTCGACCTATGAATATGGCCGAGTTAAAATACGAGAGCTACTTGCGCAAAACATGACGCACAAGATCTGGTAAACAAAGGCCTGGTTACTGTGTGACCAAATAGGCTTTGGTGTACAGATATTCCTTTCACAAGCGATAGTTCACAGTCTTACATCATTCCAGTTGAATCCACTGACGAACACGGTCATCCCCCAAAAGACAGTTGCGGGTAATTGAATCAACACGTTCGGTAGACAAATTGGTAAATGGAGTTTGATGTTATTGAAGTCCCAGAGCAGATCCAGAGCTGATCTTGATACAATGACTTGACTGGCTAATATCATCGCAAGCACATAGAGGGACAAATTTTCTTAGCCCTAAACATGATGCGTCAAGTTATTTTACCATAACTTCATTCAAACCAATACCATAAAAGTCCCTAGTGTTTTAACCACTCCATATTGTCCATACCTTTCAAATTATCACCTCCAATGAAGTCATCTTGCCCAAATGGAAGAACAACGTAATACATTGGGCAAACAAACTTTACTAAAACTGTCTTCCCATTATAGCACGTTACGCCGTGATGACGGCGGTAAAAGCTGTACCATGACCCGTTCTGAATGACAATGACCGAGATTTCAATCCTTTTCTCCTTTGAGATCATCGTTTCGAAACGATGCACGTTTCAGTGTGTCAAATTGCATTTTCGATTTGGGAAAAGGCGGATCAAAACCGAAAATCCGTGTCAAGACTGAGACATTGCATTGCTCTCTGCTGATAGTTGATGGGTTACAGTGGTTTTAGGATATGGTAGTGAATCTTTTTTCATTCCGTTGGTTATCCTGTGCCTTCTGATGTCGAGTTTTTTTTATAGTGGAAAAGACATCATTTGCAAGGGAGGACTATTGCGAATCGTTTCCGGTAAGTAAATAGTTTTCTTATGATTTATTTCTTAAGTTCGTAATATGGAACGTTAGCCGTCTAGGTTTTTACGTAAGCTGAGTTTGTTTTCTCAACAGTGTCAGCCAACGCAATAAAACCTGTAATGGCCTTGTTTTTCTCAGACGGTATGGTTTATTAGTAGGTATTTGCTATTTGTCATAGCTTTTTTCATACAACCAAAACGACGTCCGCTCTGATTCACTTTTAGTCATCAATCTTAAAATACTCGTAGTAAGTAGGTCCCTGCTTGCATATTAAACTTACGATGATCAGTGTTTTCTGCAGTTTGTGTTCAGTTATTACGGCACACCAAAAAACGGAAATGCGGCTCAGCTTTTTCTTTTATTTGCGCTCATAGCAAAAAATCTCGAGATAAATAAACGTTTCGTCAAAACGTTACCACACTGCAGAAAATCCCTTCCATATTTCGACACCTAAACGCCGTCGACATAAAATTGCCATGTCACCATTCCCGAGCCCGTGCAGCAGTTTCCTTACAGCAAAGTACCTAAGATACCCATGTTTTATAGTGTCGTTACGTCACTGCTTTCAGACGCTCCAGATGTGTCGATAGCATTGTTTGGGTGCGTATTTATGACGTGGTCGCCGCATGTGTGATCATGCCCTAAAGAACCATAAAGATCGCAGGGAAAAAATTGTTAACGGGGTAGGGCGTTGCCCCGCACATGTTAGGGATAGTAAATTGTATCGAGATTGTGATCTTTTGATGTGGTTCACAGTACTTTTTGTTTAGACTTTGTTATAGAACAGATTTAAGGAGTGGGTTTAATGAAAAGTTTGAAGTGGGGCGATGAATGATGGTTGAATGAGTAGGCCAGATCCAAATAAATGAGTGTCTTGATATTTGTTATTCCCTGATGCGTAGGCTTCGCTGTAGATACAGATGCTACAGCTGGATGGACAGAATTAAATGGAGTATGAACTTATGTTCGATTCAATCCATAAACGGATCGGTTTGTTTCCCATCACTGGTCATTTAAATTGACGCTTACTGGTATAGCGTGTTTACATGGAACTACTAGTAAAGAATAAAATGGTTTCATGCTAATTTCAAACTATGATAATAATATTAATCTTCCGTTAATATTACGAGGCTACGATGGTGTTAGTTTAATTCAATTCCACCAAACTTAGGAATGGATTATCAGAGAACAAATTCTCGAGGGATAAGCTCAAAAATTCCACTTTCCATTTTGAACAAGTCGAAGTGTTCGAAGACTTTTTGAACAAAGACTATCCATCTAATAAACATCATAGTTGGCACTTGCTTCTCTGCATATTTCTCAAGAGACACGGCTCTCGGTTACAAAGCCGGCAATAACTTACTAGGTAGGTACTCGAATTTATTGAAAACAATAGATATCGTGTTCACCATAATGTAACAGTTTCTGTTTTATAGAAGGTGGGTCAACCTGTCTTTAAAGATAACAATAGTATGACAGGCATACAACTTCGCCATAAAATGGTGGAAAAGTTTTCAGAGAAAGACGAATTTAATATTTTAGGACATTTGGAAAATTATGAGACTTTCAAGATTTTTTAAGGCCTACTTAGCAGTGGGTGGAACAAGATAGATAGAATACTCTTTATTATGTACACCATAAAAATTACAGAATACAAATGTAGAAATTTTACATTGAGTAACACAATGGCCGGTCTTATCGCTAGAAGCAATCTTTTACAGACAACAAGGCTGCCAATGATAATAACAATGAAGGATTTTTCAAGTCTATATCTATCTATGGTGTTCTGTTACGTAGTAACTATTCAGTAATCTGTGGTTCTGTGCTGTTTCTGGCATAATCGTGGTCCACCCGTTAATGTTGAAAAGAGCGAATAACGTTTTGAATTCGGGAAGATGGGCAGCAGTTTCGGAAACGATTTCTTCTCTTGTGACTCGTTTATTTACTACGAGATTAAGACCGAAACATGGTGTGTAAGCAAGACTCCTCACGGCATAGCTGGGCAGTCATTTCGCGACACCCAATTGTCTGTCTCACCCCGGTGCTACGGTATGACGACATTAGAGAAGGCAGATGACTGATTGCTGATTTTTTTTTTTCTATAATTCAAACTTCAATTGAAGTTATCATTGATAATCACTTGAACTACTTTTAAAGCATTGAGTAATCCATTTTGAGTCATATGTAGGCAGTTGACAACAAGTCATGCGGCGCCAAGCTGACATTACCTACCTACTTGTTACTATTAAATGAGTATTTTTTTTAATTTTTACACATAACTTTGTGCGTTCACGCGAGTTCGCCATAGGCAATAATGACGTAAGCATAATATGTATTAATCAAGTCTAGCAGGCTCTTATAAGTCCTTATCATAAGTAAATGTTGTGTTTTGTTTACTTTTAAGTGGAAACAGTGTGAAAGTGAACAAATATTATTAATTTGAATTCCTTCTTCCAATCAATTCAGTTTTACTCAATTATAATAATACCAGCCTATGATGATGCCGCTGCATCAAAAACCAACCATCTCTTAAGAAAATGATTGAACATGTCTCATGAAAAATATCTAAAACTATATTCATACTTATCATAAAACACCATAATTATAAGTCTCTATTCATCATTGTTAGTTCCCCACTTACATGTTTAATTACTTTACTCACTAGTAAATCACGTTTTTGATCTAATTATAACTCTGAGAGTAACACCCTGAATAATGAATAGGCGTGTAATGAAAAACAACCACATGTATACTGATGATAGCTCCGTTCCAAAGAGTCCCCATAACTAAGAAGGATTTATTATTTAGAAGGTTGACTTATTGTCATTAGGTATTTAAATAATTATAACTTACAAATAAATTAAGTAAGAATTTACCCTACAGTATGCACTAAAATGTTTAAACTTTTTTTTTTTTAATCGTAGGATCAAAACACTGTTTAGTGGTTTTAATATTAAGGATTTTGATGGCGTATTACCTAATGCCCTTATTTGTTTTCCTTGGTGGTGTGCCAAGAAACTGAAGGACTGTTTCAATCCCTGTGCCAATTTTTTTAAAGATTGACCGGTAGTCATTTTATTTTGATGAAGATTTGGTCAAATTATGAAGTAGGTACATAAGTAAGAATTTAATCATTTATTTACCCAAAAACTTAGCCTAGCTAACATCAGTATTGTTTGGGATGGGTATGGCTTTTACTAATGAGTAAAACCCCTACTTGAACTAGGAAAATCTTGTATCTTGAAGGACAGTTATATAGGTACCTACTTACCATAATATCTTGTGATAACTTTCGAGTTTTGGACACAAAACAAAGTTGTGTTTTTTATTCCAGCCCTTACTTTTTCATTAGATTATAACTACACAAATAATTAAAATTGGGCTGGTCATGGTACAATTTAACCTAATTCTCATGAGTTTTACCTAAGCACATACAATCCAAGATCTCTGCAAATGGTAGGTAGATAACTACTGAAGCTACATTGTAGCAACTAACTATAATTATAATTTCTGTGCAAATTCTTATTTAAAAATAAAAATAATAAAAACGAATAAGAAACAGGCGTTCATGCACTCAGCCATCTTACTCCACACAGAATTTATCTAAATTAGACATGTAAACAATCTTGATACAACCAAACAAATGCAAAATAATTTAACTCACGTTCAGTAAGCATCTAATTGGCCGGAACTTCTAACAAAGTAATGCAGCTACATAAACAATACATCGAGCTTCTTTTAGGAACCCAACTAAAGCAAGCATTGTTACAATAAGAATACCGTTTAAAACTTTGAAATTATTAAGAAAAGACCAATAAACTCGATTTACTTGAATCACATGTTACTAGAAACGTGCGATATTGACGTTTTTTTAACAAAAGGAACCAAAACGAAGAATAAAAGGGGGTAAATATCGATCATACACTCACCACAACACGATAAGCCGGCGAACTCGAAGTAATCGCACCAATCTACAGCTTTACCTCACGATTTCACACGTAAACGTCCACTAAAAATCACAAATAAACACTTCACTTTAGTTCTCAGCTTTTAAACTTATTATTCCATACAATTTTCAGTCACCAATTTATGAAAAAAACACTTTCACAGCATTTTCACGATGAATTCGATTCTACCACTGACACATCCACCTTTCATAGAAACGCGGCAACAGACTGCCAGACGGATTCGTTTGGGCCATAGACACGAGCTTTGTCTGTTATTGACTCCATTACTTTTACTACAAACCGACTAAATTGAAAGTGACATTGACAACGCTACAATCTTGCACGAGTGCCATACCTTTTGTGTGGCCGTATAATATTAACGCCATCTATCAGTTGGGGAAAAAACTTGCAAGTCAAATTCTATTCTTCCGTAGGTGACGCCATCTTGTATTTATTGGTAAAATTATTTGCATTGCCATCTACCGAGTAAATTGTAATGTTTTTATATTATTGGTTACCTCAACTTGAAAGCGTTATGTCTCAGTGGTAATAGATGGCGCTTCAACTAATTAATAAATTTTACTAGTTCTCAAAACTGTGCATTGTGGAGAAAGTAAGTTTAAATAGTAATTAATGGTTTAATATTTAATCCTTAATAACTTACACTTGAATTCAAACCAGCCGAATGCCACTTTAATTCGGCTGGTATTGAAAGTTGTGAAAGATGGTAATTTCAACTCAAACGTGCGGACGGGCAGTGTGCAGCGGCGTACAGGACCTAGGAGTTCAACTGCATTTTTTTTGCTAATTGAAAATCTACTAGCCATATGTGCGCTTCATCATTTAATTTCACTTTAATACATTTCAGATTTAAATATTCATGTTTACACATGTAAATACATTTATTTAAATTTATGTAAGTAACTTAAGTATTATTACAATGACATTCCAGATAAAACCAAATAAATTCACATTTAGACTTAGAAAAGGAAGCGTTCCCATAGAAAGGGCATGGAGATCAGATTTTTTGTGTTGCTTTTTTAAAGGCCATAAACTTTCTGGGAAGAGGTGAGTGGAAAAAAAATCTGGGAGTTGGTTCGGAGCTCGAAATGAACGGTTTTGGTACACTTCCGCCCGATGACCGCTGGCGACGAGGGCATTAGGGTGCGGGCAGGGAATACCACGGAGTCGACGATGAACATTTTGCTGAAATGAAGGATATTTTTTTGTTTTTGTATGCGTGGTGCTGATAAGAATAGGAGCTCGAGAAAAAGAAATAATTAAATAAAATAAATAATTAATAGGAGGAGGAGCTTGTGGCTAAGTAAAAATAGCCGCACGCTTTTCGGAGTTGGTCCGTGGATGGGTGACCATCTTTACATACCGAGACTCGTTCGTGCCTCGGAAAGCACGTTAAGCCGTTGGTCCCGGCTGTCATTTGTAGATCTTTGACAGTTGTTACGGGTCGTCAGAAGCCCGAAAGTCTGACAAACATTCTTACCAAGGGGTATCGTGTTACCCAGTAACTGGGGTGTAGAGTGGTGGTGGTATTCAGCTGCATCCGGTTAGACTGGAAGCCGACCCCAACATTGTTGGGAAAAGTGCTAACAAGAATAAGCAGGTAGGTTTGTATGATGACTTAATTGGACTTAAACCATAAGATACTATCTTACCAACCAGGTAAGTCAGTAAGGGCCATATTTCTCGGTAGTTATGGCTTACATTCACTGAATCTCAAATAGATGTACAAGATTCATACTTGGGATCTACCTACTTACGTCACCAAAGAGTTCCTGAAAAATATTTTTGTATTCTCTGTAAAACGAAGGTAGGTACTGTTTCTCGTCAACCGAATTTTTAATTTGGATTACCTAGTTTAGGACCAGTCTATGAAAAATTATTTGTGCTTTTACATCCCCTGAAGTGCGCCAACATCATTCTTCTGCCCTCCGAATTTATTTAGGGTCGGCCCTACATGTTTTTGCTTCCATTCTTCTCCATTAGTCTTCATCTCGGTAGTAAGAACCTTTCTAGCCATATCATCTTTCACAAAGTCCATCCGTCGTTTCTTTGGTCTTCCCCTACTCTTAAAGCCAAACAAAACTACATTCATACTCAAACTTTTCTCACGACACTTTCTTCATTTATACTTATGCGTACCAACCATTTTATACTGCCTCTGTTTCCAAAAAATATACAGTACAATGGCGGCTCCACTGCCTTATATTCCGCAGCGTGAAGAATGTTATTAAGTGGATAAGCAGTAAAAAAAACAAAAATATCTCTATCGGCCGCCTTGGACGTGATAATTAGTAGATAGCCAGCTTGGATACATCGTCACGGACAAACACGTTTTTCTAATAGTATTTATAGAAAGCTGTTGGTTTTATATCACTTTTATAATGGTTGGGCTATGGGGTGGCAATTTGTAGGTGTCCAGGACCAGCAACCTAATTGCATAGTACACGATCCATCACAATCTGAATAATTTTAAAAGAGATTGCTAATCCATTGCTTCATAAGTTCGAAAAGTAATCTGCTCAACAACTTAAATAACGCAATGAACGTTATTGAACTGTCACATGAAACAGATTTGTCTTAATCATTTACCGAAAATGTGTTACACAATTAGTTATGATAGAAGACTCCTGCATTTTTAGCAAGGTGATGGGTTGTTCTATGAAGGTAGGTTCTGAGGGGCTCGTGGCTAAATAATAACAGCCACACGGATCGATCGACGGCTAAGCTACGATTGCTGCGGTCGGTTAGAGGATGGGTGAGCAAGTGACCATGGATTACATATCGGGACCCCTCCCATGTCACCATTTCATTTCATTTCTGCAAAGTAAGTCAGTCAATCAATCTGCCTAGCCTTTACCCAACTATGTTGGGGTCGGCTTCCAGTCTGACCGGATGCAGCTGAATACCAGTATTTTATATGGAGCGTCTGCCTATCTGACCTCCACAACCCAGTAACTGGGCAATACGATACCCGTGGATAAGACTGGTTGTCAGACTTTCGGTCTCCTGACGACCCGTAACGACTGTCAAAGATCCACAAATGACAACCGGGGCCAACAGCTTAACGTGCTTTCCGAGGCACGGAGGAGTCTCGATATGTAAAGACGAATTTCAGCAAAGTAAGTACTTAGGTAATAAATCAGTCTGGTCTGCTGAACCTAGGTCTCTTCCATGTTTCACCATCATCACCGCTGTTTCGGGCCACCACCACCGCTGATCCCCGTCTTCCATTCTGTGGAGCAATGAACGCTTTAAAAATTTTAATCCCTGTAGTGCAGAATATTTCGTGAATGAAAAAAAAAACGTACAGAGAAATTGTAATCAAAACCGATCCCAAATAACCTGGAATAGAGGTAAAGTCACCTGAAAATCCTTATGAAGCTACTGTATCTACATTGTAACAACGAGTCGGTGAAACAATTTCTTTTTTTTTTCATTCCTAAGTAGGCTAGTGGTAAAGTTATTTTAGTCCCGAAACTAGTTTACATACGACATATATAGAGAAACAGTATTATATCTCAGCAATGACATTGAAATAACTACCTACGGCTGCTCGGTAAATAAACCTTCTGCTTCCGTGCTAACTGCCGCGCATTCGTTATGTGATATACACTGAGATTTCGAAGCGCATCGTTTCGGCCGTTTTCTTTGTAGATAGTAATACTGATACTTATTTATACTGTGCGTTAATTTCTTCTACGAGTAATAATGTTATCATATTGTTTTGTGCAGAGCACCTTTGCCGGTTTAGTTTTAATAAGTATTAAAGTAACAGTAAAGAATCGTCATATTGAAATAGACTTATGAATGATTAGAAGTGCATCACAATTTTAATTTTCCACGACCTTACAACTCGTCATTTGCGGTCATTACCACTGGGCCACCACTGCTCTATACCTACCCTAGAACTTCGAAAACTGCCTGATGGACCTGCTCTTGACTTCAGTCTCACACAATAGGCATAACGGACAGTCCTCTGTGCAGGTCGTGCATGGAGGCTGAGGACCCGTCACGCACGTGCTCTTTGAATGTACGGGCGTCACCCAGTTCAGAACAGAAACCCTCGGGTCACCCAGATCTTTCACAGATTTTGTGAACGGACCAGGAGTATTAATTAGCTTCTGGAGGGAGGTGGGCTGGTTGGAATAACCACCGACGGCCGCCATGGCCCACACACAATGGTTCACCTTAAAGGACTAAGTGTGGAAACCAAATCCCTAACATAGAACATAGACCTCAGTTTCGCCTGATGGAAAGCGATAGATGAGGTATGGAACGAGAGTGTCCAGAATGCTATGAAATAAAGGCGCTGTCGAAGTCACAGCTAGTAGTATGTAAATTCGTGGACTAATTTGACAGGTGCAAATGTCAAACTCCAAATTGAAAAAACAAACAACAATCACTTGAAATGTTAAATTAGTCTACGAGATTAAAAAACAGTATTTTGGGTACGTAGGTACGTAGGTGGTAGTTTAAAAGAAAAACATGTCTTATTTTCTGTACTATCGGGGCTTAAAAAGAACTACGAACTACGTGTGTTTACCTTGTAGTTCAGACGTAGCGTCATCAATATCCCATTATTATACTCCATTTGAAATAAGATTAAACATTTAAATAAACCTGTTTTGCAGTCCGTTCAACCGATTTTGACTTCTATTGCGTTGGTGGCATGACAAATGGCAGCTGCAGTAGACAGTTGGTATTGTGTAACCTTTTTTGCTTTTAGTGCCATCCTTATGCATACGGTATAGAAGTCGAAATCGGTTGATCGGACTGTAAAAAGGTTTGTTTAAATGTCTAATCTTAATTCAAATGGAGTATAGGTATGTACGTAGGCGTTCTAATAGAGTTAAGTACGTGAGTGCTAGGCACAATGTTACAGCCAGCAGATATACCTACGCGCTTATACAGGGTTACTGGTAACTCGACGTATTCCTTGCAGAACGTCATAGTAGGGTTAAAATGCAACAAATTAAGCCACCAAATGTTCTACCGAAATTCAGTAGTTTTTGAATTAGTTAAGAGTTTTAGTTTTTTAATGAAAATCCCAGATTAAACCATTTGAAACCAATTTAAAAATGATTTACGGCGCGACTGTACTGAAATTTAAGTTATTATCATAGTTGACGCCGTAGCAGACCTTTTTGTTAATAATTAAAAGTTCAATAATGCCTAAAACTTTGGCAAATATCACTAACAAAACATTTATTTTTTTGTAATTTTTAGCTCTAAAACTCTTAACTAATTCAAAAACTACTGAATTTCGGTAGAACATTTGGTGGCTTAATTTGTTGCATTTTAACCCTACTATGACGTCCTGCAAGGAATACGTCGAGTTACCAGTAACCCTGTATAATGGGACATTGAAGTTTAGAAAAAAAAGATCGGATTTGTAGACCTGGTTTCTTAGTTGCTATCATTCATACTTGGGTGACTGACTCTCTAGAGTGCGTTTCATCAAATAGTGCCTTTGCAGTAATGTTGGTTCCTCTGTAAAATTTAAAAACGGACCTCAGTATTAGTTAGCGGCGTAGCGGCGGCGTAGCGGCGGCGTAGCGTATTCGAATAGGAACTTATTATGATGAAACGCATCATAAATAAGTGAGTAATAAATTCCTTGGTGACAGATTGACAGTTTTTTAACTCGATGTCATAGATTTTCTTTGATATAGATAATAGAGGCACTCTCGATGTTTTATGTTTACTCCTAACCTAAAATTTATATATTGTGTTGTGCCTAAGATTTGGTGATCGTGCTTCGATAGGATTCCGAACTAAATATATATAAGTGTATAATCTATGATCCCGAATATGAGGTTGCTGCTCCTGTCATCATTACCGTCATCATTTCGGCCTTATATAAAAATGTACTCTGCGATTTCAGCGGAAAGACGTCCACTGAGCTGACAAAGGCCTCCAGCACCGCCACTTCGACCGGTTCTGTGCTTTCCGCACCAATACATGAAATTGGTGCTTCTGTAATCAAATGAAATTATTTAATCTGTAAATAGAATCATTTTTACACGTTATATCCTGTATGACCGCGGCTGGGCCGCGCGCGGACCAAAAACTATTGTAGTTTAATTAGAAAGTCCTTGAAGAATAAAAAAACCCCTGATAAGAAATATCGAAACAAATAGAGGTCAAAAATGATCTCTTACCTACTTGCTTTTCATAAGTAAGAGTTGTTTTTATTAAGCATGAAAAGTAATCATTTTATCAACCGATCATAAACTTTTAAGCAAGATGGCCAATTTTTTAACGGGCGATATAGTTAAGCTATTTGATTATCAAGAAATAGGTTAATTAGTTAAAGAAATATTAAGTATAATAAGTAAGTATTTCTTTATAATTTTTTATTTTCTTTAGTAGGTACTTATTTCTTCTTTGTAATGACAAGAAATAGGCTAGTACTAACATTTGAGTTTCCTATGCTGACTAAATGAATGTCTTGTTTCAGTTTAACAGTTCCACAACAATCGTGATTTCACCGGGCCAGGCCGCCGCCGGCCGTACAATGTATACTATAATATATCTAAGTGAACACGAAGTTCTACTTATGAAGTTATGACTCAAATGCAAACCGGAAGAATTTTGCGCAAAATGCCAAGAGTCAAGCTTGTTTGCGGTGTACAGGCAAGAGTTTAGGTTTCCATACATTAAGGTCTATAGTCTGTTCCAAACGTATCAGATGTAAATGTAAACAAACCCTGTTCAGTGTACTAAATTCTTATAAAATCCATCACTAAAAGGAATTAGTAACACATTTAACAATATTTAGAAAGTTTCAACTTCATATTTCACCACTTTTCTAACAATTATTGTTTAAATACCATGATTAAATTGTTATTGAAAAATCATCAACGATTATTGAGGTTATAAAATTAATTTCAAATGTCAAATGAAAAATACCTAAAATTTGAATTTCGGGTTGAAATATTCAAGTAGTAATCAAATCAAAACAACATTTTGAATTTTTAAGTGACGCTACAAATTAGCAGGTAAGTACGTTTTAATTTGTTTACATTTTCTTCTGATAATTTTGAAACAGACCATAGGGATAAGTATTTCAAGACTAAAACCACAACTTGTCCAGATATTATGAATTCGTAATGAGTGGAAAGTATTAAACTATGAATAGGTACCTAACTACTTACATTAAACATGAGAGCATGAGACACTAGTATTTCAAAATCAAGAGTGACAGTTTAACCTGCTCTTCGAGGCATAGAAAATCACGAGAAAACCAACTGAAAGCGAAAAAAAATTTGCAATGAAACGAAAAAAAAAAAATTTTTTTTTTGTTTTAATGTTCTTCAGGCTCGCGACCACTTCCTACTAAAGATGATGTGGTCGACACTGGTGCACGCTTGCCTAGAAGTAAGTAGCCCATTCAGTCGAGACTTCAAGACTCAGACTCCATCAGGGGTTTCCACTAAACCTGTGGAAACAGAAGTGACTACGGAAAGATTAATATAATAAAAATATACATAACTAAATTCTTTTACTCTATAGTAGAATCAAATTCTTTTCAAACTGAACCGACTGCTTATGGCTGGGTTGTTTGTTGCGCCACTTCTTTTTCCCAGGTAAAGCTCTAGAAAGTGATGTGTGCGTTTTGGGGGTGTGAATAGTGCTGATTCTCAGCCTAGTTTGAATAATAGTTATTTGTTATTCAAGGCTGCAAAGTTGTTTTATGGCGCGAGTACCTACTTGTATTGAAACCTGAGCAAGCGAAGGAATCTAGGATTGAACCATGAGCGAAGCGAGTGGTTCAAATATGGAATCCTGAGCGTTGCGATAGTACATAATTTTACACGTAACCATAAAATTAAACTAGATCAATTATGTAAAGTTTTGAACTGAAGTAGTATATAAATGCTATTTTTAATTTTATTTTATTTATAGAAGTAAGTTTGGGAAATCACATCAGGCACACAGCTTGTTCACTACTAATAGGTAAGTACAGAGAATACCTATAAAACTTTAGTCAAATGTGTCCCTTCCTAAGACTACAGCACATTATGCGTGCCGTCCAATATCGGCGGATAACGAACTACAAGCGCGTGCGCATTTATGAACACAAACTCATTTAAACTTCATTTGCTTAGTTTACATTACATTATTAAGTATTCATTTGTTGAGAATTTATTGAACACATTACATGAACTTCTATGTGGAACTAATCTCCACCTGTTACTTATATGTATTACTAGCTGATGCCCGCGGCTTCGCCCGCGTGGACGTCGGTTATTATATACTAAAACCTTCCTCGAGAACCACTCTATCCATTGGTGAAAACCGCATGTAAATCGGTGCAGGAGTTTTTGAGTTTTTTGCGTACAGACAGAAAGATAGACAGACGCAGCGGAGGACTTTGTTTTTTATGTAGTGATTTAATTTTTATTTTCTTCAACATAATGCGCATCAATACTTACCATTATAGTCATCGAGCTTGAACTATAAGTTAATGGCACTCATCTATGTCTATATACTTACTATTAATATAAGACAAGTTAAATTAAATTTAAAATTTAAAAAACCCTCGTCTAATACAAAGCATCTAATAAACGATTTTTTTTTTATAGCTAAGAACTCTCTCAATCAAGTCACCTTTCAAACAAAACCAAAAAAATCGAAATCGGTTCAGACGTTTTACAGCTACGATGGCGCAAACAGACACTCAGATACACACGTCAAACTTATAACACCCCTCTTTTTCCGTCGGGGGTTAAAAACTGAAAAGAGTTTGTTTTTTGTTTGAACGCTAATCTTTGGAACTACCCGTCGGATATGAAAATTTTTGCACTTGATAGCCGAATTCTTTAGGAAGCTTATTGAACATCACCCTACGACACTTAGAAGCCGAGCAAAAAACATTATGTCACCAAGAACGTTACATGAAAACTAAGTAAAAGCGTGGGCGGGCGATGCGATGCGACGTGGGACGGGGAAACAACAAACACGCGGACGAAGTCGCAGCCAAAACCTAGTTATGTAATATTCTCCTGAAAAAATATGATTTTACATGTACCAGCATTGCTATTCTGTAACCATCTCACCGTGAAAAATCAGGTGAAGTGAGCGTGGAGTGAACTGTCATTGTCATCGATCCCTACTAATGCTAAGGCAGTGACAGTTCACTTCAAGCTCACTTCACCTAAGTTTTCACGGTGAGATTTTTACTGAATAGCACAACTGTCCTAGTTGCAAAATCAGAAGAAAATGACATCTGTGATGATGGTTGATTATTGAAGACTGTGGGCGATGTCAAAGCACCTCTACACAATACTTGAAATATCTTAATTTGACACCAAAAATATGATTATGATACCTTCCAAAAGTACAACTCCAAATATCTTTATTGATTCATCTCGAAATTTGAAATATCCATTACCAATATACTCACGCACCGGAGTCGAAACGCAATCGTAGATAACAGCGGGTGGATTGACTGAAAGAGACGAAGATATACCCTGAAGCTGAGAATGAAAGAGTCAGAAAGATATAAAGTCATAAATATCGCGCAGCTGGATTCTTACCCGATGCTTTTTTCTCCAAAAACGAAGTTCTGTGCGTCGTTTACGAGTAAATACAGTCGCGAACACAAGTGTAGTTCTTGGAAGTACCATTTTATTTTTATGAAAGTCATTGGACTGCTGATGGCGAACGGTTCCCGTCCTTGAGAGACATGTTTTTTTTTATGATTGGACAATTCGCGAGAAAATACGAAGAAAGCATGATTAATTTATTATAATGAAACGGTACAATATTATTGTTTCAATTTTGGTGGCTTCCGAATTCAGGTTTTGGGTTGTCATCTTGTTGCTTCCACAGTCTGTTTTGCACTCGTTAAATGTTTATTGTGTAAGATTTTGATTGTTGTTTTAAACTGGGATCTTTTTATGATTACATTATTTTTAGTTTTCTAGTTTTTGTTTTCCACATTTGCGCAGGAAAATACCTACTGGTGGATTAGGATAGGGTTTATCAACTGGCCTTGTTTTTCGCCAATATTGGTCTGGTTAGAAACCTTTAGGAAAACGGGATTTCCAACGACAGACGGCCGGGTTGGGTTTAGGTTTAGTTTTTAATTCGATTATTTTAAAATTGTATTAATTAACAAGTGGTTCTCGCTATAAAATTAGAAAGTTTGGCAAGTGAAGTTATGACAACAAAAAAATATGTTAGCTTGTGAACAATAATAGTAATAAAAAAAACGTTTTATTCTTTTAACTGAGCGAGTGAGAATTAATTATACTGATTCTACAATAGTCTAGTAGTAATTCTACTGAGATATAAAATAGGTACTTCTAACTACTTACAGAGATTCTAACTCTTTCAATCCTGAAGCACAATCAAAGAAACTGTGTTTTTGTGGTTTTATTAAATTAATTTAAAAAAAAAAACACAAAAATAAAGCATTTCCGTAACCACCAGTACATTTAGTCCTCACCAATAAATTCAAATAGGCTTTAGTGGGAACCCTACGGAGGCATCTGACACCGGGGTATCAATATAGTATGTTTTATTAATTATATCTGGTACCTCATCGATTACTCATAGCATTATCGGGTTAAGAAGTTATTTGTCATATCTGTGGCTCATTGTGGCTCAAACCTAAAATGCTGACCGTCTTTATCTAAATATTCTGTTTAGGGAAAAGATTGTCTGACTTTTCTTTGGTTCGTTGGTCTAGAGGTTACAAGCGCGACTGCTGAAGGGTCTAGGGTTCTATACCCAGGTCGGGCAAAGTGTTTTACTATTGTGAATTTCTCAGTAGCAATCCGGAGTTTGAATTTGTTTTTCATTACTTGTTGCAGATATAATTGATTCGGAGTACAAAAGTTAACGTTGCGAAAGAAGATATTAGGTACCTACATTTTTTGTTTTCCTATGTCAAGAGTTTATTAAAATAGTTATGTGAATTAATCCTAACTTAATATCATAAATGCGAAAATGAGTTCATTTGTTTGTTACGCTTTCACTCTAAAACGGCTGAACGGATTTGGATGAAATTTGGCATAAGGGTAGGTCATGACCAGGAATAGGACATAGGATACTTTTTATCCCGATATTCTCACGAGATTGGGTGAAACCGCGGGGCACATCTAGTATAAAATAAATAGGAGCTGGTTATTTTGTGTCCTGTCCACGTTAGATTAACATAAATTCCATTGACCATGATTCTTACGGGTACCGGCACATTTTTCAGTTTCTCTTCCCAAAAAAAATATCATCCTAACGACTTTGACTGGACTTTGTTTCGAATGTCTTTTTTTAAAGGCTTGATTTTTACAGGGTTACTTTCTTTCTGCAAGGTAATTCGGGTAAAAGGCAGAATTATAATAATGATGATTTACTTTCTGCAAACTTTTATTTATTTATTTATTTTACAACTACTCTCTTCTCTTCTCTCCTTTTTTGTTCTTTTCTACTTCTTTCCTTTTTTAAACTACAAACAAAATGCGATCTCCAGTTTTACAAACAAAGTACATAACACCATGCCGGTAATCTCCGAAGTGTTAGTGTGTGTAGAGGTGTACCTATAGTACACCCACATTTCGCCAGTTATGTTAAAGTCCCATATAATAGGGCGAGCCTTTTTTCATCAACCGGTCACAAATCCAGACTCCGGGCTGCTACTAAGAAATTTCTAATAACACTTTACCCCATCTGGGAATCGAACCCAGGAGCTCAGTCTCAGCAGGACCGCTCGCGACTACTACACCAACAAGGCAGTCCGATTTTACAATCTACCTGATATAACAAAAATTTAAACAATCTACGAGACAGGCTGTCGAAACTTATCCAAAGGTGGTAAAACAGGTCATTGTTTTTTTTTTATGTTAGCTTTCGCTGTCCCACTGCTAAGCAAATCTCCCAAATCTTTACAAACATCCTTTTCCAGAGCCACCTCGATCCAACCCTTGCGGTACGCGTCTAGATCGTCTCGCCATCTCTTCCTGGGCCGGCCTCGGCGGCGCCGCCCATCCTCAGGCACCCACCGTGTGGAGACTGTTGCCCAGCGGTCGCTATGCATGCGGCTGACACGACCCTCCCAATCCCATTTTACAGGTCGGTATTATGCAGTTCTACTGCCACCATTTCTTCAGTGTGAGAGAGAGACGGAGCTAGACAAGGCCGCTAGCACTATCCCGTTTTCGCAGAGGAATAATGATGGCATTAATACTTCATTATACTACTCCAGGAGCCTTTTTGCCTACGTCTAGGATCCCCGTTATGAAGCGCAACGTGGTATTTCGTATTCTGTCAGTCGTACTGGTTTCTTTAGGTACCTATTAACTAAACGGTCAAAGACTGAGTACAACAAACATTTGGCACAAAACCAAACTTCTTTTCTAATGTATACGGAAGTTAGAGACATTAGTTAACTATGTAGATAATTAATTCACAAACCAATGAAGAAAAAGAAAAATACTCCTGCCTGCCAAGACTCATGCTCGGCAGTGTGCCCAAAAATGTATTTTGTAACTAGCTTCCGGCCGCGGCTTCGCCCGCGTGGTATGTCGATAAAAGTAGCCTATGTCCTTTCTTAGGCTCTAGACTATCTGTGTACCAAATTTCATTTAAATCGGTTCAGTAGTTTTGGCGTGAAAGCACGACAGACAGACAGATAGAGTTACTTTCGCATTTATAATATTAGTAAGGATTGATGCTTCCGAAGCAGCTCCCAACTAACCGCATTACTGTCGAAATGGAAAGAAAAACCAACGGAAGTGATATGAAAGATAAAATATAAGTATAAATCTTATTAAAAACAAGCTTTTAATGAACTAAAAATGGTTTTCCCAGGGCCATCTTCCGGCTCCATCATCAGACTTTGAACACCACCTAGTGTCAAAGCACATTTTAATACATTATAGCTAATGAGTCCAAACACGATGGTCCTATCTTGTTTGATTGAGGAGTTCCTATGGCCAACTACCGGCTCCATCATCAGACCAGCTCCATAGTATAATTTTCTAATTTCACGTTAGTTATGTAAGTATGCCAAGTTTCAGCTCCATCGGATACCAGGAAGTGCTTGAAAAGTGGATGACACTTGGAGTAACCGGAAACATACGAACAGAGCAAGCTAATATAAAGCTTGTAAAATGGGAGTGAATGATAGCGGGAGAATAGTAAAAGAGAAGATGTTGCGCCAACCATGTAGCACGGGACAAGGGCAAGAAGAATACGTTGGACATAAAAACAAACAATATTCCGTTTCAAGGCAGATTCGTGTTTATAGAATAGCCATTACCTTAAATTTTATGTCGTAATAGGCTCAAAGCTAGAAAGAAAGAAAGAATACCGTTTATTTGGACACAGTTCGTGAAGCGCAAAATACAAATAACAAAATAAAAAGTGAAAAGTAATGTTTGAACAACAATAGTGTGCCTCACGGCAGCGCCAAAAAGGTTAATTTTAGCGATACTATGACACTGCTAAACATATGAAATACTTAGTTAATTGATTCAGGCGTGACTTTGCGGAAATCCATTATAAAATACAATAGACGTAGATATATTTAGTTACCTATTCCGCTTAACTATTCTTCAAGAGTCATAAAAAAACCCTGTAAGAAATCGACAAACCAGAACACGACGTGTTCTGGTTTGCAATTGGTCAATCGTCATCCTGAGGATGCCTCGTTGAGAGGTGAAACACGTGACGGTTTCTTACAGGGTTTTTTATGACTCTTGAAGAATAGTTAAGCGGAATAGGTTACTAAATATATCTACGTCTATTGTATTTTAGATGAAATACAGTTGTGCTATTCTGTAAAAATCTCACCGTGAAAACGTAGGTAAAGTGAGCTTGGAATGAACTGTTACTGCCTTAGTATCAGTAGCATTGCTATACTGTAACCATCTCACCGTGAAAACTTAGTTGAAGTGAGCGTGGAGTGAGTTGTAATTGTCATCGATACCTACTGATGCTAAGGCAATGACAGCTCACTCCAAGCTCACTTTACCTAAGTTTTCACGGTGAGATTTTTACAGTATCGATGACAATGACAGCTCACTCCACGCTCACTTCACCTGTTCACTTAAGTTTTCACGGTGAGATGGTTACAGAATAGCAATGCTGATGTAACCAATATTTTGTAACAATATTTAAATAGACTTGATTATAAGAGTGTCCGTAGAGTTTCTTGCCCGTTCTTCTCCACAGGTACCTACTCCGCTTCGGAATGGGTATCTACATCTGACTGAACACTCCTTGACAATTCAAAAGTGCCTGTAATTGGTATAATTGAAATAATTGAGTTTGAGTTTGAACTGACTAAAAATGGGACTCTTTAACAACACAAAGAAGAAAGGAAGAATTAATGCGAACTTGTTTTTGGCCATATCAATCAATCTGCGTAGCTTTTTCCAAACTATGTTGAGGTCTGCGTCCAGTCTTACCGGTTGCAGCTGAATACCAGTATTTTACATGGAGCGACTGCCTATCTGACCTCCTCAACCCAGTAACTGAGTAATACGATACCCCTTAGTAAGACAGGTTGTCAGACTTTCGGGCTTCTGACGACGCGTAACGACTGTCAAAGATCCACGAATGACAGCCAGGACCAACGGCTTAACGTGTTTTCCGAGGCACGGAGGAGTCGGTATGTAAAGATGGTCACCCATCTACGGACCAACCCCGGCAAGCGTAGCTTAACCTGATGGATCGATCCGTGCGGCTGTTATTACTTAGCCACGAGCTCCTCCTGCGCGAGCTGTTTTTGGGCTTAAAAATACGTACCGAAAACACAAAATGGCACAAAGCTAACATCTAATCTTAATGATTCATTTAAGTCTTATATAACTAAACAAGTATTAGATATTACAAACGTAAGGCGATACATTAAGCAATGTCCGCTTAATATCGGTAAACTTGTAAACAGTCCCACGGTACTCATCGTCTCTAGTACGGCGTCAGCAGAATTGCAGGTGTTAGCTGATTACTATATTTTAAATTATTTGCAAGACATTACACTTAATACTAACTACTTACATTTTTACTTACTTTGATGCTCGACAGTGCGGGTGTCTTCATCGTTTGTAACTTCTCTGTTTATTTGGCTTCGTATGACTAGGTCTGATTCTTCACCTATTTTTTGGGAATGGTGAGTCCATTGATAAGCCACCAAATATTATTTACGAGACCGCGACTTATTTTTTTTTTTGTTTTAACTAAAATATATGTCCTATTCGGCAATAGTGTAGCTTCCCATTAGTGAAAAGAATTTACGGAATCGGATCAGTACTCACAAAATGTTACCTCTTTATATTAGTACAGATCAGCGATAATTTAATTAAGATGGTGGTCGTTATTATCCTTCCTATCCTACCAAAAATATGCAACTAGTCTGTTTTGTAATCTCGTAGACTATTTTGACATTTCAAGTAATTGTAGTTTGTTTTTTCAATTCGGAGTTTGACATTTACACCTGTTAAATTAGTCTACGAGATTAAAAATCCAGACTTTACTTAACTTTATATTTTTAAATAAAATCAGCTCAGTTTAACAAAAACCATACGCTCTTGGCACAAAGATTTCTTTCATACATTCATGTTTTATTTTTAGAATAAAGTTATGAGTTTATGACAGAGCAATAACAATATATCATATAGTAACCGCAAGACCGATTCGCTCAGTAACGTTCTTGTAAGAGAAAAAATTGCTATCTTTTGAATAAACGTAGGTATGCACTTACTTATATTTTAATATGAGAGTGTGCTTGTCACAAGTATTTTTAAACTTTGTTAATCTTATTCTGAGCGTGTCGATGGAAATCTAAATAGGGTCAGTTCAGAAATTGGCTATGTGTAGGTCACCTTCAGTAGCATCCATCAGCTCCTGCACCGTGCAAGCTGGACACGTTATTAAGTGCCCCATTGTTTGTGGGACAGCACCATATTTACACTCCAGTGCCTTGTTTATCAAAAGTTACAAGTCTACACATTCACAAGTTACCTAGAATGTTAATTTTCGTTAAATTCATAGCTCATATCCATATTCATAATCAGCCTTAATGTTCCCACTGCTGGGACACGGGCATTAGGTCATCTCTCTCTATTGACCACATTTTTAAAAAGAAAACCGAATTTATACATTTATTGCGGTACTAAGCACGACACTTGTAAACTTGTAAGACGGAATAAAGAGTCGCCGGACACTCTCAGGATTTGTTATGATTTTCTATAAGTTGTAACTTACAAATAATTTTTTGATAAACAAAATCACGAATAAAAGTTTAAAAAAATATAAGTACTTGTGAATTAAATAATGACATTTGGTATTACAAGGCTTGTAAGTTTTGATAAACAGGGCACAGGGCGGAGTCAACTGTGAATCTCCACCTCAGCAGGTTATCCTTGCTTTGACCTACTTGGGTTTCTTAGTCTCTGGTGCTGGTGGGTGTGGGTGGGGCTGGTGATTTGAAGACTTTATTAATAATAAATATATAAATAATGTTTAACTTTTTGATTTTTATTAAATTACTAGCGATAGCGACCCGCTCCTCCTTCGCACGGTTTTTACGACTTGACAAAACATCGAGATTTCTTATTTTTATGTAACTTTAATAATATTGACACATAAACCTTCCGGAGTAAATTCTCTAAACGGTGGTGAAAACCTCAACAAAATCTGTTGCATGGTTTAGAAAATCAACGCGGACATACAGACAAACACGAGCGACTTTAATTTATTAACTGACTTCTTCAAAAAGGATGAGGTTCTCAATTCGTCTGTATGCTTTTTTTTAAAATATGTTTATAGATGAGTGTGTTAGTTACCTACTTTAAAAGTTAAAACAATTCGACTGGAATTTGACTATGTGTTTTTGTTGCTTTAATCCTACTTTCAACAACTTTGATTAGGTTCATATTTGTTGCTGAGATCTACGGGGAAGTCCCGTATTCGGCGGAGGACTCTACTTTCCAAAAGGTTTCATCCTGGAGCTCATCTTCGTTTAGTATCAGCTTCCATACTTGCTTGAATACATTAACATGATTGTATAGTACGAATCGAATGAGCAGACCTTCCAATCCAGAACCCGTTTGTTTTTACTGTTCTCAAGTTGCCATACTCTTTACAACTTACGCAGGATGATACTACTTATCATCGGGCACGACGTGTTTTTTTTTTTCATTCTCAGCTCAACAGAAATATTCTTTAATAAAAAATAAAACTGACCGTTTAAATAATTCAACATCAGGTCAAGCTTCAACGTCATCTTTAAAGGTGGTGGTAACGTTGACTCATATTGTTATTTCATTATAAATGCACAAAATGTCTTAATTAAATGATCAGAACCGGCATAATAACTCAGAAAAAATACACAGCCTCCAACTCCGGTTGTCTCCTCTCCCTTTCAGACGTACGAGAATTCATGCGCCATCTCTCTCTGTGCCAGACGAACTTGTAAATTGTTCTTTTTACGTTATGCTGGGGACGAAAGGTCTTATAAAAGATGAATTATTACGATTTTAATCTTTATTTCTATTGATATAAAATCCTTTTTTAAATTAACATTTTTCTTTTCCTACATTTGGTAGTTCACGACGATGATCAAGTTATCTCGCTCAGACAAAACAAAATACAGCACAAGTCCTTTGAGCTTTCGAGTTTAGTTGCTTTACCGCGATTGCTTTTTGTATCCCTGTCCCTTTTCTCTGGCCATTTCATTCGTAACCAAACGGGTTTGATTCTGAAATCCTTAAAGATTGTCTTTTTGTCTGAAAATGGACTTTGTACGAGACAGTTTAAGATTATATTTTGCTTGTTCGTTGATTGCAATGTAAAGTTTAATACGTTCTCGTGAAGATGTTACTGTCACATTCTACGATGCGATATGTGGTGTTTTTATTGTGAGTGCATTAAGACATGCATTGCACTCAGTTTGGTTACCGAGGGCCAGTTCGGGTAACTAATACATGATTCATACGGAACCTATTGGGAGTGACGCGATTTCACGCACGCACTTGACAGAAACATTCTTTTGTAAGTGATAGTATGTGATGTTTAGTACTTTTACTGTTTTTCTTTTATTGAAATTGCTCGAAGTACTTGAGATGTTAGTCGTGAGCTAAGCACTGGATTTTATATCTCGCATTGTTAATTTAAAATGCATTGTTAATGGTAATTGAATCTGTCAGCGAGAACAAGGACAATGAAACTAAGATTAGTGTTGAAAAGTTTATTAATCATCTCGAATATTTCCCACTGAGAATTATCATCTTCCTTGCTTTTCCCAAAACTTTACTATCACCTTATTGCTTTAATCATGATCTACTCGTCACGCTATTCCTCCATTACCCAAAAATACTCATCAAACCAAGCCCCACTGATGACAAACCCACAACCACAAGTGCTATCTCCCACAAATTCCACGTCACACCTAATTTGACCTTTCGTTTTCAACCCCATTAGTAGAAACCTCATCATATTTGTGTTCCAACCTCAAAGTAGTCCAGTCAGTGTGTGATTAAGGAATACTTCTATAGTTTCTCAGAACGCCTGAATTGGTTGAGTCGTCAGCAACTTGTCATCTCTCGACAAACATTTGAGCAGTAGTCACCACAGTAAACATACTGCCTTCAAGTATTTGCTCACCACTCCACAAATAGATAATTATTTAGTCTGTTTCCACATTTCGATATTGAATTTCTTATTCTGAAATTCACTTTTCATGTTGGCGTTATGGTAAATTTAGATTATCAGACGGTGTGACCGCGTTCAGGTGTGTTTATTTGGAGTCGTGTTTCAGCTTCTGTTTTTATTTTTAGAAGGCTTTGTTATGATTGACAAAATTAATCATTATGATACAATTTTATATCAATACCTTGTCTATGTTTAGGTTATGTTAGCTTCTTAATGACTTTTTATTCGTCGAAATCATGGATTTTAGTCTACTTACTGTTGTAGCATTTTTATTTTCTATAAGAATTTTATTTCGTGCAATATGACACAAAACCGTTTACTTTTGTTGTTTTTATTTATTCATATGTCATTAATTTGGTGTAACTTTCACCGAATCCGGTGTCTTATTAGTATCACTGGCATTTATTAGTTTATCAATCATTCATACCGCTCTGATTTTAGGCTCCACTTATTCTGTCATCAGCATCTGCTTCTTTTTCACCGTTTGTAATTATTATGTTTTTATTGGGTTTTCGTTTCTGTAAACTGTAAAGTTCTATTTAACGTTTAGTGTAAGATCGGACTGTCATCCACCGGTGCGGCGTGGTGTTGTTCTGATTGTTAGCATCTTACTCTAAGCTGTGATTTTAGCCGTCAACGTTTGATCTTGCCAACTTCTCATCTAAAAATTTAAGCAAGTTATCTTTCTCCCTCTCCGTCCACCCTGCTGTTCTTCTTCTATTCTTTATTGTGGATTCTTTTTATTTTTGAACTTGTTCTTACTCTATAAATCTAAAACCATGAGTGGGTACACATTTAAAACAATTTATTTGAATAACTCCTACTTGGCTATTGGCTAAGTAATAATAGCCGTACGGGTCAATTGGGTTAAGCTGCGCTTGCCGCGGTTGGTCCATGGATGGGTGACCATCTTTACATACTAAGACCCCTCCGTGCCTCGGAAACCGGTCTCCCAAGTCTTACCAAAGGGTATCGTGTTACCCAGTAACTGGGTTGTGGTGGTCAGATAGGCAGTCGCTCAATGTATGTATAGTGTTATCATAGCTGCGAAAAGGCTAAGCAGATGATGATTTCCTAACTCCTAACAGTTCTAAATCAGTATTAGGTATGTCAAGACATTCCTATCAATGTACCTATAGGTATTTTCTAGACTACACGTGACATATCTGTAGCGTTGCAGTTCAAAGGAAAACATTCCAGCTTCCGCACTGAAAGGTTATAATTACATAATTACTTCTAGACCTCCCACCTACCATATTTACTTTCCCGTCGAAGTGGACTCAATAAAAAACCCTATATCGTTCATGCAAATCCATGAATTATCATTGTTTATGTTAGTGCATCAGTCAGCATAGCGCTAAGAAAATGCGATTAAGACATTATCTGGTTAGCACTATCCGCGCTCGAGCAGGACAGAGCACAAATACGCCCGCATATAATTTGTACGGAAATAACTTTCCGTGTGAGAGAGACGGCGCGATTGAAATGTCAGGTTCGACGGGCGCATAATGAGAAAAGTGCTGTCTCTTTCTCTCTAGACGTTTTACAATCGTTTATTGTCATGTTACTGTCTCGTTTCGACGGGCAAGATTGAGATGAAATCGCCGTCGGCGCGTTTCGTCCGTGTCCACCCGCTATTAATATTCTATATCGGCCTGTAGCGCAGCCGCGGCGGACGTTATTCGCGTTATTTTTTATTTCGTGGTTTACTTTGACAATCGTTATCATTTTTCTAAATTAAAAACATTGACATTTTGTGCGAGGATTTGTGTGCAAGTGATTGATTTTATTTTTTTCTGTTGTGACCTAAAATTGTTTATTTAACATACGATTGACAAGTGAGCATGTGTTGTGTCCGTATTTATTATTATGCGAATGGATTGCTTTTGCTACCGGCGATATAGTTTGACACAAGATGACCTGAACAATTAAGATACCAACTGTAAGTAAATATGTCACATTATTATTTAAAAAAAACTGATAAAACTAAAAGTTGTAGAAGTTTGTCAAATTGTCGCAAGTAGTATTTGTGCGGCGACAATTTTATTATTATAATTTATTTCCTATTTAAAACTTTGCAAGTTGTTATTTTCGGTGTAAGTTTAGAACATGTGGGCAGACGAGTATTTCGTACCTGACTCTTGAGAATGAAATGAAGGGGCTGACTTTTTGTATGTTTAAAAACAAAGAAGTGGCCGGGTCGGCGGGGAGCCGTCCGGTGTTGCAGTGCAGTCACGTTTTTAGTCTTTCCCGGGAATTGCTGGGATTTTTATTTTATCACCCGGCGACCGTCGCCTAGAGTTGCATTTTTTATTATTATGAGAAATTTTGTATTCCAAGTACAGACAATTTCTGAGAATTGCATCGGATGTAAGGATTACCATATTCCTGACATAGTTGAACTAAAAACCATAGTACCAGCTATGTTGTTGTCTTCTCATTAACATATTTTTATTGACAATTTGCAACTGTTATAACAGGTATTTCTAGATAAAAAATGAAAAAAAGACAACAAAAAAACTGAAAAGAGGGTAGTTTGACAGTTATAAAAGTCAAAATGTTGAAGAAAAGAAGTGTGTTTCTGAAATGATAACAAAATTATAAGTTACAAGGCGTATTTTTTGGAACTTCAATAATTATCATACGCCTTTAAAACTCCATGCCAAGATATGTTATTGTTTTGAAGACTAGGCTTTGCAAAAAAAAAAAAAAACTAAAATGTAGACCCGTTATGCTACCAAACCTACCACCTTAAAATAATTAAGTAATTAATTTCATACAAATTAAAATGTTCTTTAAGTGTCATTAAGTAAATTAATCTTCTCACTTATCTACTTTTAAATTGCTTGTTTGTACTGTTTTCCACAGAAAACAGTTTTGTTACACATTTTTAACTTGCTATAGTTTTTTTTCTTAATTTAAGGTCAGACAATTTTGCTTTTAATTACGATAATTATCTTTTATGTCATAAGGCTTTAAATCATGGAGTATGTTAAAGTTCCAACTGGGGCTGTCACAATTTAAGTAACATATTATTTTCTACCTTTTTATTTCTTATTTTTGACTGCTTCTTTGGTCATGAAATCCTGGGTTCGATTTTCAGGACAGGCAATGTGTTATTGGGTGTTTCCATCAGGAATTTCTCAGTAGTAGCTCAGAGTCTGGATTTGTGCCCGGTTGGTGGCAATAAGCTCGTCACATGGGACTTATAATATTAAAGAAACTACAATGAAAATCAATATTCTGATGAATTTATGTGTAAAACAGAAAATTCAAGGAAAATGTCGTGATGGCTCAGTGGTTAAAGCATCGCCACTACTATCCGAGGTTGTGGGTTCAAATCCAGGCAAGGACCAATGTAACTTTTTCAATTCATAATTATTATGTACATTATGCGTATATCTTGCACATTACTGATATCAGTAAAGGAAAAAAATCGTGATTTGTAAGGAAGCCTGCCCGTCTTAAGCAAGCATAGTGATCAATGCTCGTGCCTCCTCTGTATGAGAAGAGACCTATGCCCAGCAGTGGGACAATGATAGAAGAAAAAAAAGGCGGTTAAAAGTATTGAGTATTGAATAGGCTAGTCTTTTTATTACTAAGGTACCACAACTATAATGTTTGAAGATGTTGCATAGCATTTATGTACCCATCAAAATTACACTTAATTCTAGTTAAAACGGCGAATAAGTAAAAGATTCAAAACATAATTTCTCCAAAGGTAATAACAAAAGCATATTAACTTATAATTTTATTCATAGTCAAAACACCTCCATTGTTACCAAAAGCGCAATTAACTTTACTACAAAATTAAGTACAGTCGGCCACATTAAAATGTAAAACAGTAAGATTTCACCATTAATAACTTCATAATGCTCACATTTCACGAGCAATGGCGGAGGTGCACGAACGATTCCGATCCGCCCCGAACGGCCCCGACGACCTGCGTCCCGATCACGACTATACGAGATAGAGTAATGATTTGTTTGCTTACAATCGATTCCATAGATGAGCTATCGATATGAGATATGTAAGATAGTAAATGATGTAATTGCTGTGGAATCATGAGCGTATCGAATTAATAGAGGTACTATAGAGGATCACAGAAAGGGAAAGAGAAGATAAGTTAAAGACCATAATAAACCAAGTAACAATAATGATGTTTCTAATCCTGGATATTGAGAAACTAACAATAGCACAAGAGATGAAGAAGCCATAAAAAAGATAAATGAACTAAATGAAGCGCACAATGAAGTCTTTCACAATTCAATGCTTGAATTGCTGTCTATATCTTCAGAGAAACATATACCTGTTTCGAAACCAATACTTTTCATCTAAAAGTGACACTATAGTGAATGGATCATACCCACATTCATTCAGCAAATCATAAAACATTAACAAAGTCTTTATTACTTGAAAAGCAATAGAAAATAACTTTGTCGCTTCTCTTATTAACTTCATTTTATTAACTGCAAGACCTAACGACACATTAATTACTATTTCACTCGAAACTATTTTAATATCTCCAATTACATTATAAATGGCTTATAACTCTAAGAAAATTTCCATAATAGTTATCCAATAAGCTCAAACATTACGAGTATTGCCCATTATGAATTCCTTCGTGCCCGTCTGTAACAATTATTGGTCTATCCATCGACTCACGCGCATCGGTCGTCGACATGCCTCCATCTCTGTATCGATCTCGGATCTTATTGATTAAGCTATTACCAAAACTACACGTTTCTTCATATATGAATGCCCTGCGGCGCCACTTGCGGTTTTTTTTTTCCTATAAATCATATCCGTTATACGAATCTTCTATCATTTTGTGTAGTTATTATTTTTTTGTAATGGATGGACTCTTCCTTTATGATTGGTGTTTACGTAAATTGGTATGGTCGTAATGCTGATTGATTTTTACATTATTCATTATTATCAGCACGGTATTCTATCGAATTGATGATTACCTGCCATGCTGTAAATCTGTTTTAGATAATGATAGATTGAGCTGTGTAAATGTGGAGTAGAAACATTTTTACTTCTAGGTATTTTTGATGTAACAGGATGGAAAATATTGCCTGAATGTAGTAATTTCTATTGAGCAACAGATATAAAAGTTGACAGGATTAATTAATATTGCTAGGCCTGAAAACTTATCTACCAAGCATAATATTACAATACATTTCTCCAATGATAATAATGAAAATAGTTTCTTGATTAAAGATCCAATAACCGATACTCAGAAAGAAGATTCAATAATGTCAATTTAAAATAATGGAGACCAGTATTTAAACAAAATCAATAAACTGTGTGAGAAATGAAATCGAAGCACAGTCGATACACTTAATAAAATCGATGTTTATAAGATATCACCTGTACTAATATAGGAACCAGAAAGCGAGCGGAAAGCGAATCTTACAGAAAAGCTTGTAAATTCTAAAGTAAAATGAATATTAAAATTCAAGGTTTAGAAAATTTTAAAGACTCTTATAGACCCTTTTAATAACATCATTAATTAATTTTCGAGATGTAATCTGAGAAACAAGCTTGGCTAGTAAGATATCTAAGAAATTATAACGTTTATTAATTTTCTAATTAATATGACATGACATGATAACGTTGAATTTTGGTAAATATTTCATTCTTTAAAATTATGTCTGTGTTAGCTGTTGCCCGCAGCCCGCGTGGATGTCGGAAATTATCCCTGCACACACTCTACCCGCACCCGTGTGCCCAATTTCATCCAAATCCGTTCAGCCGATAAGGCGTGAAAATATAACAGACAGATAATATTAATATGGGAGTGGATATGGGTGTTTAATAGCTAATCTAAAAGTAAAAAGCAAAGATTTTTCACTCGGTAACAAAACCGTGAGACGATCACCCATGAGATGGACTGACCAAATTAAATCCGTAGTGGGCGATCCTTTGTATGAGTGCAGTAAAAACACCAATAATCGGAGTAGATGGCGAGTAATTGTGAGGAGAATCATATCAGCCCCTGGACAAGAAACTACATGAAGCCCACGACCGCTCTGACAAGAGTGCTACGAAGAGGAAGAACAACACAAAACCGTAAAAACAAGAATTTCCACCATAAATCTTGCACAGTTACTTAAAAACTATCAGAAATATTCCAGCATTTAACGCCATTTAAGTCCCCAGTCCAGCATGCATTTATCGCTACACCATTTTGCTTTTTTCCATCGCTCTCTGTATCACCTTATCTCATAGCGATCATCTTTAGATGCCAGAAAACGAATTTATATATTTCAAAGACAATAAAGTTAAATAAGTACTAGGACTCCCGGAGTTACTGAGCTTAAGTTAAACTTTTGTTACGACTAAACTTATCTTCCTATTTTATGTATTTTCTGTGCTTAACTTGCCTTTTCTGTTATAAGTTTCTTTAGATTTATTTTAATACTTTCTTTTGTAACTTAACAAAGTGTTTTAGGTGTAGGATAGTCAATTGCATCAATTAATGGTATAATTATTTTCTCATCTTTATTTTCAAGTTTACATTCCTATAATTTTATTATCTATACAAAATAAAAATGTTCGTTGGTAAGCGCATAACTTGAGAACGGTTGGACCGATTTGGCAAATTTTGATTTTAAAATATTTCTAATAGTCGGAATCAGGTTTTAACGGAAATAAACATTGTAAAATTCGGGAAAACTGAAAGTGCAGTTTTTATAGAAATTTTAAATTAATTGAATAGTACAACCATTTGGTCAGCTAGTAAATAATTTATAGTTTATTAGGTGGAGTATCCAAAATCTTTCCTCCAGTTGTTTTTTCTCTTTGATAAAGATTCATCGCTAAATTCTTCGACTTCATAGCAAAGAGTTATTTCTCACGTATCAAGCATGAGCTTCTGCACCCAAGTGCAATAAACTCTAACCAGGCACTGTAGGATGAAATAAAATAAAAAATGTACCCCTCGTGGTGTAATTTCGCTGATATCGTTAAGTCGTTTAGTTATTTGGCCCGGGCTATCTCGGGAACTGGTTGGGGCAACCCGGGTCAAGCGCGGTCACGGCCTTAGATGAAGACATTCGGGTTCCAGTACAGCAGTACTGTGGAGTGGCGTTTTTTATTTAATTTTTCGTTTAAAGGATTTTACTGATAACGTACAGAGATATGTGTGATATTGTCACAAGCCACTTTGCGGTTATGTTGCCGTGCCCTAACCGGGTTTCATGTTGAATCTTACTTTATTATGTAACAACTGGTGTACACATGAATGCAATAAAACATTTGAGTTTGAGTTATTTTTATTAATTGTACCTTCGAAGATATAAATATGAAAAAACTCTAGTTAAATATTATTTGAGAGGATATAGTTTTTAGCTTACTTATTAATAAACTCTTTTAATTAGAATAACAGTAAAGTAATTCTCAAACCTCTTTCTACTATAGTGTTGTTAATTAATACCTGCATTGCTATTCTGTAACCATCTCACCGTGAAAACTTAGGTGAAGTGAGCGTGGAGTGAGCTGTCACTGTCATCGATACCTACTGATGCTAAGACAGTGACAGTTCACTTGAAGCTCAGTTGACAAACATTTATCGTCAAAATATATTACAGACACCACAACAAAGTAAAAAGAAACAATGAATTATTGTAAACCATCAAATCGATACTCAAATACAAATTTTATTACATAATTAGCGTGTCAGTGAGAAATTTTCTATTTATTAAACATGTCTACTGATTTTATTAACAGTAAACAAACCCGAATTGGTATTTTAATAGATAAAGAAAGTTTTTGTTTGATAATGCTAACAAGTAAAGTAAATATTGTAATTTGATTGATGTAAATATGAAAATTAGGAAACATCTGTATATTGGTAAACTAATAAGTGTTATATGTCTTACATTGACAAGTTTTTTGTTGTTTAAATTAATGTTAATTATGTGAAAATTATATTTTAGATTCGTATGATTATTGATCATTCTATTTTAATTTTCTATTCAATTAATGATGACGACTAATAGAAACGTATCGTCCGGAAAGTTTTGAGTACGAATGTGGATAGCTATAAGAGTAGAGGAAGACCAAAGAAGCGATGGATGGACTTTGTGTGACGATGATATGGCTAGAGAGGGGGTGACTACCGAGATGACAACTAATAGAGAAGTATGGAAGAAAAAAACATGTTGCACTGACCCCAAATAAGTTGGGATAAGGGCAAGAGAATGATGATGATCATTGATCATTCCCTTTTATTTTAAACTAGCTGATGCCCGCGACTTCGCCTGGGTGGATGTCTAAAATCTTACTCGAGAACCACTCTATCCATTGGTGAAAACAGCATGAAAATCGGTGCAGTAGTTTTTGAGTTTATCGCGAACAGGACGACAGACAGAGGCGGCGGAGGTCTTTGTTTTATAATATGTAAGGAAAGATAGTGGGCGAAAAGCGTGAAAACCAAAGGGTAATTGATTTCTATGTGACCAACAGTACCAAAAATATAAAAAAAAACTACAGTTTTTAGCGCCACAGAATCGGAATGCTATCATCAACTGATAATCTCAAGCTGTTATTATAAAAACCTTTTGAAGGCTCACTCACTATAATTCTACACAATGACCATACCAAACAAAGTTTCTAATCACAAAAATGGCGAATAATGACTACATTTACCGAACATCCCTGTTATTTACAATCAATCGGCTGCGCAAGAGCGTGACACGACCAGAAAATACGACCACAAAATATTTGTACAGTCAGCGTCGTAATAAACACACAGAAGCGAAACGAATCACCGCGTTCACTAAATACAATTTTTCGAACGGACCCACAAAAAATACGAGTAAAATGAACGTCGAAAGAGCCATCTCTCCTGGGTAGAACTAATTGGCGTTCGTTGGTTTATACCTTAAAAAAGTTATTTGTTAAACTCGTAACACTATTTTGATGTCCGAAGCGGGGACGTGAGGTTGTTTCGGACAAAAAATGACGGTACTGACCGCTGTAGCTTCTTTGATATACGGATTGAACAAATATTTTCGATGTAGTTGAATGATTGTAATTTTTTTTACAATAAAATTGGAATTTATGGAGTTGAAATAACTTTCTACGAAGGTATGCGGCGTGACGCAGAAGATTTAGATAAGAATAGTTAATAATTTTGTAACGGTACAAGTATAATAGGCCAATTTTGGCAAACCAGCAAAAACGCAATAGTAAGTATGGATAATATAACAATAAAAACCTGACAACTGTCTGATGACTGATCCGCGGCGTGTGTCGATCAAGAAATAAAGTTATAACTATTTCATGTTAGATATACTTGATACGGAGCGGCGCAGTTAGACAAAACACCTGTATTCTCCGCCTACCTACCCACTTATAAATATGTAACCCCCATTGTCCTCACAAAAGAGATCTATCCGTGGACTTGCTAACAAGGGATTTTTTGAGAAAAAAAGTCGAGATATCCGAATGCGCACCAGATTTGTTGCCGAACAATGGACCAGGAGACGGTCAGGTAGAATAAATTCCCTTTGTTGACTACCATTAGGATTGTAATGTTTGAAGATTTTTAGGAGTAATAAAATTCGGTGAACGCTATATGTTTTTTGCTCAATGCTTATGTGACCGACTGTACTTTTTTTTCCGCACGATTTATCGATATAATAATCCATAGGAAAATCTTTGAAATGGATATCGATACTGCTATAACATAACCAATATTGGGATAAATGTTAAACAAGAAAAAAAAGCATAAACAATCAAAGAACACACATCACATTCACATCTTGATCAAATTCCGAATAATCAGCTATCGAAATTATGAAAAAAAAAGAATCCACCTCTCCGGACGGGCAACCGTTAAAATTAATGACATTTCTTTCACTACGGCCGAGAGCAGTGTCGGTTACCTTGCTCCTACTACCTGGCCGATGATGTGTCTATTTAGACATCAAAATACACTTTTTTGTTCGCCTATATCTGTGAAACTAGTTCCCGAAATACAAAACATTCATTGTTGGGGTACTTTTAATGATTTTCGGCAAATTTGAGAGATTGTATGTTTAGAATTCTGCGAACCCACGTGGTCTATTTAGCAGAAAAAAGATGAAGGTGCGTTTCCATCTGTCAAATGAGGTGTTATTTACGATTTTGAGGCGAAACGTGATGGTTTCAATGAAAATTATACTTTTAAGGCGTTATGTAACGTGTCAGATGACATAAACTAGACTGCTGAGTGACTATACTCGTACATTGGCATTCGTTTTATGTGCATTTCGTGTTCAAATAAGAGGTGTTTGTGCTTATGTTTTTTCTGTGTTAGTTTACTAGCCAGTTTCGGGTTTTGGATACTTTTGCTCTTTTGCTTATTTATCACACTACACCGAAAACATCGCTAAACCAATTCTCAATTATTATATTCACTTTATCTTAATAACTATCAATATCTTTAAAATCTTCTTGCTTACTCAATACGCCCTAAATTTTAGAACCACCATACTAATAAGCCTCCCGTCTTTGCTCAGCTATCAAGCCAAGACTTAACATTATCTCGAGTTTTCAAGCACAGGAAATCATAATAACTCAAGTATTAAACAATCAAGCAATGCTGTATGTATAAGTATTATCTTATCAGGACGGACAGACAGACAGGATGCTCGCGTTAGCTCCCAACTGACTGACAGACGAATCCCGGAGCAAACACTTGTTAAGAACGAATGAACTTGATTGCTTAATGTTATAAGGGAATTTGATATGGGTTGACAATTGCTGTCCGCTGAAGGGTCGAGAGAAACAAGAAGGAAGGAATTTGATTCAGTAAATGACAAGTGGAATGAGTAAAACGAGTGTGGACCATAATAGCAAAGAAACAACAGATATGGAAAGAATAATTATAAAGAAAGAAGGAAATATTAGAAATTGTGAACATGAAAGTAGTTGACCATGGACTTGTAATGGTTAAAAATAATAAAGAAATATAAAAATAATAAATCATAAAGAAAGAAGGAAGTATAGACGTTGTGAACATGGACTTGTTATGGTTAAAAACATTGCAAAACAAGGGAATGAAATAATAAAGAAATATAAAAATAATAAAGAAAGAAGGAAGTATAGAAATTGTGAACATGGACTTGTAATGGTTAAAAACATTGCCTTTGCATATAAGTGACAATAATAATAAAGAAAGAAGGAAGAATTAGAAATTGTGAACATGAAAGTACTTGAACATGAACTTGATAATGGTCAAAGACATTGCAAGTGCCTAGTGTTGTTGCTGACGAATACATCCTAACATAAACTGAATTGGAGGTCAAGAACTCATTGAGATGACTTATCTACGAGTCTTAATAGCCAGTCTAAATGCTTTATAAGCTTTGGAACATACTTCAATTTGAGAGATTCTTTTAATGTAGTATCGACTGTACTTCATGTCTTGTATATTGAAGCTGTAGTATGTCCTACATCGTCCATATGATATTTATTACTCTTCTTAGCCTTATCTGTGCTAACTTCTTCTTCTTTTCAATTTGTATCGTTATTGCCAAATTCTACTTCATTATTAACCACCACTATTTTATCATCAGATAGAGCCGTGTTACCCGTTCATGTCTCAATATCTTTAGAAACAAGTTACTTAAGTGTCGGAATCAACGCATAGCTTAGACTAAATGTTATCTAGCGTTAAATTGGTTTATTAGCCGCAGTTTAATATTATAATTGTGCGCAATTGCTATAATTATCATACATTAATCTCATAATCTAAGATTGCGCGCTGATTTTATGATTACATCTTTGTAACGGGGCAACCTGCAGGAAGTTGTAATTTCTTGTTTTGTTCTTGTGGTTTTATAACGTGCTTTTTATGTGTGGTCAGGTTAATTGCTCTATTTTAGTTAATTTATTTCGTTCATTAAAGTTTAACATCTATTCTTTTTATCCGATGCTTCCTTTTTAAGCAACAACCAATTTACTAAAGATTTACTTACAAACCTGTCTTATTTGCGGCGTCGCTTTTTTATAATAATTATTTCTATGTCTCAGACCAAATAAAAAACCAAGACAGAGCGCTGTCAACAGTGACGTGAGGCCGTTTTCGTAAACATGTGTGTTTGGTGTAGTTTGATTGTAGTGTCATTGTAAATGCGTGTGTGCGAGCGTGTATGCACAGAGCGGTGGTGTAGTTTTAGCATGCTTCACTGTATTGTTCGCAGCGCTCCGTCTTGGTTTTTTGTTTGGTCTAAGGTCTATGTAATATTTATATTGGTGAAAAACTTCCGCTCTAATGACCAAAAACTATATTCCAAGCACCATACTCACATTTCCTTTGAAACTTATCAACTTATTCAACAGATTTAACTCTCACAGTAATTTTCCTAGCTATTGAAATTGGCCTCTATTCAACTTCTAATCGATTTTCAACTTTTCAATTTTCATTCATCCCAAAAATATCAAAACTACCCACATCCAATCCCAAATCATATCCCTACCATATAAAAATCCAGTAGGCAACAGCAAGAGCTAACGCATTACCGTCGACTTGTAGGTGATAATGACAGTTTGCGCCGCCATTTAACATGGCGGTGCGAGCTACTGCGCCCGCGCATCCCTCGCCCCAATATTGTTTCACTATGTTTGGACATTATTATCTTCAGTTGGTTTAGGCGCGTGAGTGTTGGATTACGTTGCTAGTTTTTGAAAACAAGTTCTGTTGAGCAATCTGATAATGGATTTGTTGGAATTCTGGAAGTAGGAGTTACTTTATTTGATTTAGTGTTGTTTATTTTGTTACATTAATTAAGGAAACCCTATAAAACCCTATATATATAACTAGCTTTCGCCCACGGCTTCGCCGCGTGGTATATCGATAAAAAGTGTAACTTAAATGTCCTTCCTCGGGATGCCATCTATCTTCTTGCCAAATTTTATCGAAATCCGTTCAGTGGTTTAGGCGTGAAAAGGTAACATACAGACAGACAGAGTTACTTTCGAATTTATAATATTAGTATGGATAGGCTGATAATGATGATGGTGAAGTAAGTAAATTGTTTCCAGCATCTTTATCTACTTGAAGTTTCAGTTCTTTATTTTTTTTCATCTTTAAAACATCTCACTTTCACATTTCATGGTTTCAGTCCAGTAACTTGAATTGACAACCTGACACGTACTAATATATATGTATATTAGTCTTCCTTATCGATTTCGATAACGGCGATCCTTTAAAACTATTATTTCCTAGCGTGTGCCCTAATATGACTCGCTAGACCGAATTTTGTTTTGAATACCAGCATTGCTATTCTGTAAACCATCTCACCGTGAAAACTTAGGTGGAGTGAGCGTGGAGTGAGCGTGGAGTGAGCGTGGAGTGAGCGTGGAGTGAGCGTGGAGTGAGCGTGGAGTGAGCGTGGAGTGAGCGTGGAGTGAGCGTGGAGTGAGCCGTCATTGTCATCGATACTTACTGATGCTAAGGCAGTGACAGTTCACTCCAAGCTCACTTCACCTAAGTTTTCACGGCGAGATTTTTACAGAATCGACCGGCCGGTCACAACTAATGCAATAGAGTTGCCCGGCAGAGTTAAAGGTATAGGTATAAGAGGGCTTCGGTCTTTACGTATTTTGCGTTTTTCGGTTAGTGTATCGATTCGCTTTTTCTCGAAAATTTTTACACTTTCGTAAATAGTAGATCGCCAAGACGACCTATGTGAAGCGAGCCTCTCCCAACCTGTTGGATCAATAGCGCAAGCGGTGCCTCTTGAACACATCGTACATTGTACTAATAGAGAGACACTGAACAAACAAAAAATATTATACCTTAATTAATTAAAAAAGCTCTAAACAGCATCATAAATCACAAACAGCCAATATCAGTCCAGCCAAATCTGGAGAAAAGCATAAACTGCCGCAAAACGGAGTTACTACCCAGTTAGCCCAACAGTTTAATAACCAATAAATTGGAAAACAATAAACACATAGTATTGCCTTTAATAAAACACTACCTCATCTAGGATAACCCGTAAAACGCGCAAAGTACTAATAAGCAGTTAACTCAGAACCAGTTTCGACAGGAATGCGAGTGGGCGTTCGGTTCGATTCCCTGGCCGGACACTATTGTGACGTAACGCCATAGATTGGTTTGTTTACGGTAAAGTGGACCAGCGTTAGATTGTAATTGTTTATGGGACATTATACTTCGATGGGGTTTGCATTGGTGTATTGTGGAACTTATATTGTCTATGGGATAAACAATAGTTATAATGAATCAGAAAAGTTCAATCGTTTGCTGCACATGTTCAGAATCTACAAAGCTTGAAGTTCTCTTTGTTTTCTTTATAAATGTTTTCTTGGTTTTAATCCGGCATGGTCGTGTTGGTGATCGCTAATAATGATCAAAATATTCCATTATTCCAATCCACGAAATTCAATACATAAAATCTTACCAAAAGGCTGAAATTAGTCAAACAATTTGTTGCAATCATAGGGAGATTAGAATCTTTAATAATAATTATTGTATAATGTCTGCTCATTATCAAAACCCGACTTGACGTCTCAACTTTACTATGATAAAGCAATTTCTAAGCACACAAACGTCAATCTTATCAGCTTTCATGTCTTACAAATTCAAATTACCCAATCACACAGCTCTGCGATTAACCAACCAGCTTTATCTACCAATCCCGAATCAAAGACAATCTAGACTCCGAAAGACCGAAACTAAATCGAATCCTATCAGCAATTAAGCCTTTGTAATCAAAAACTAACATAAATATGGTGTCTGTGGGCCGTATTTCACGATTAAATATATAAGCCATAAACACAAACGCTGTAATTAATGCTCCAGCCCTCGGCCCTTAGGTAACGAGGCGAGAAACTCGGGCCTCGTTGGGTCCAAGTGTACCACATAAAACTATCCGGGCCTATTTTTATCTGGTCGTAATTTAGGGCTTCGGTCGGACTGGGAGAATAAAACCGTGGAATAGATCAGAATCAAAATCAAAAGTCATTTATTCAAATTATGCCGAGAATCAGCACTTTTCGAACGTCAAAATTACATAAGACAGTTCCTCGAAATGCCCACCCTTCACCTCTTCCTAGTGCTTTAGAAGTGGCGCAACAAACTCCCCAGCAGAACAGCTCTATGTTCAGTTAGAAAACTTGATTCTATATACAATAGTATGCAAAATAATTTACATTACGCAACACAAAACATGGAATTAAAATTATTAAGGTGAAAGGGTATAAATGGTCCTTCGAGACGGGATGATGTTTGGCCATGAATAACGTTGGATGGATAAGTAAGGGGCCTAAATCATCTTGCCGTCGCAGTCGTAAGAATTTCTAGTTGCAAGGAATCATATTTTTTGAAGCCAAATAATTATGAAGATCCATTTTTTGAAATGCCTCTGAACCATCGCTTCTTGCAGCTGGTATATAAAACCATAGGATTGTGCTTCTAAAATTCCAGTTCAAATAAGAGGATGCTCTCCAGTTAGTCTGGAGAGGGTTCTCACCTTTTGTACATAATATCTCTAAGAATAACTCATTATTATGTCACCGCTTTTTACTATCAATCTGCCTAGCCTTTTCCCAACTATATTGGGGTCGGCTTCCAGTCTAACCGGATGCAGCTGAATACCAGTATTTTACATGGAGCGACTGCCTATCTGACCTCCACAACCCAGCAACTGGGTAATGCGATACCCCTTGGTAAGACTGGTTGTCAGACTTTCGGGCTTCTGACGACCCATAACGACTGTCAAAGATCCACGACTGATGCTTTTTACTAAAGACCCTAAACAAAAAACCTGTTCAACACTTGAAATCGTCATGCCAACTATTTGCAGTAATACAGAGCATTTCAACAAATAATACAGATTAAACATATTTAATCCCAAATAGAGGAATTGTTTGAACAAGTGGTCGCTACTCATCACTAGGATATGGTGAATACTTTCCATTGTCCCATAGAACCCCATGAAAGGTGTATGACAGGTTAAATGGATACGATAACAATGGGAAGCGAGGATTTGTGAAAATTATAAGTTTTAATATTTGAATAGAAAGGTACTTGGAAATTGACGAGGGATCCTTTTTTTTCGAGAACCACGCGGTGTTTTTTTTTTTTGTTGTTATCTCTGTTCTTTCATTACTCTGTGGTGCTATTAGTGAGTTGGACTTCAAGTCTTGTGTTATTTCAGGACGTGTTCTTGTTTTCAAGAAGCATAGTGTGTACGGGATTTTGCTCGTTCATATTTCAGTGTAATTTATTTGCTGGTTTTGCGTTCTAATCTAGTAAATAATATGGGTACGGTAAGACTGTGTTTATTACTTAAAGTTGGCTTCTATGTCTTAAGTAACATACATGAGTATTATAAATCTAGGAAAAGTGAGACTGTAGTCAGTTTAGCTGAACATACTTTCTGGGTAATATTCAAGATGGCGGGCGGGCGTTACAAAATGAATTGAATTCGTAATTTTATTAAGAAACATCAATGCTGTAAATTTCCTGTAGGTGTAAAACTGTTCTCTGGCTATCACGCAGATAGCTAAACTCTAGCTTGCGCTATTAAATCAGCCAACATAGGTGTTAATGGAAGTACTTTGCCCTGAAGTAATTATTAGTTGTAGTGCTTTTAGGAGAATAAATGAACCACGTTCGTTAGATAAATGAGAGCAAATAAGACAGATATTCAATACTGGCCTCATAAATATTGGTCTTTTTTCTCAGTGTGTCAACAGCAGATAAGACTTTTATGTGTTAGGAGAAGTTTTAAATTTTCCTAAAATACCTTTCGACAAGCAGATGTTTTGACTCTACTTCGATTATAAACCGTGTCAGTAACAAGTGCTGGTCCTTTTGTCCGCAATTTTCCAGCAACGGATGGATTACAGCGTAATTTCTAGTAAACACCAATACTCTTTTATCCATAAAGGCGTGAACATAACTTCCCTTTGAACCGTTCGACCACAAAATCCATCAGTCACAAACCGATTCAGAGTCCTTTCAACTTCCTGCACATAAATAGTATTACTCAAATAGGCTTCAGTTTTGAACTATGTTACACCTACATATCAATTAGTGTGAGTTACACTCTGTAATGCATAATTTCTACACAGACCTCTTCCGTACCTTAGGCCCAAAGGAATAGAGTCCAGTATATGTTGTTTTAGGATCAGCTAAATCTAAATAGAGGAGTTTACTTACAATATCTCAGTGTAGCACTAAAACTGATTCCTGGAACATGTTTTAAGCATATTCAATATTGACTGAGCGAGGCCGGGGGGCGTACAGTAGCTTATTGGTATTTTGGATTCTGGTTCTGGTCAATATTGGCTCTAACCAGTTTTTGACCGTACAGGGCTGATCGGTTTTCTACGGATTTAGAAAATATTCTCACATTATCATTATGATCTTATATGGAAAGTGTATGGTATTTGGAAAGTAGCATCTCTATGGGAGATGTCATTTTGTAAGTTATAGTGATGGGGCGATTGGAATCCATATTGTATGGACCAGACTTTGTTTCATTTTGACTTTTATGATAGGGTTGTTATCGTGATGGCCTAGAGGCCTCTCATACACGAGGTTGTAGATTCAAATCGTGGCAAGTATCAATGTGACTTTTAATTCATATGTACTTTCGGAGATAGTTAATTGATTCAGGCGTGACTTTGCGGAAATCCATTATAGAATACAATAGACGTGGATATATTTAGTAACCTCTGCCTACACGACGTGTTGGTTCTAGTTTGCGACTGGTCAATCGTCATTCTGAGGATGCCTCGTTGAGAGGTGAAACACGTGTCGATTTCTTACAGGGTTTTTATGACTCTGGAAGAATAGTTAAGCGGAATAGGTTACTAAATTTATCGACGTCTATTGTATTTTACTTTCTGAGTTAATCTTGGACATCACTGACATTGGTGAAGGAAAACGTCGCCAACCCGTGTCCAGCAAGCTTGGTGATCAATTCTCGTGTCTTCTCTGTATGAGAAGGAGCCTTTGCTCTGCAGTAAGACAATAATAGGCTGGAATTATTATTATTACATAATAAGATTAGATATTGGACATTTTTGACAAACGGTGTGGTGTGGCACGGGTCCTTTTAATGGCCAGGGTTAAGCAATCGTAATTGAGGTTAGTAATTGAATGGGTGACCTTTTTAGGATGTTCGCATGGGAAACGAAAAGCTATTGGCCATGGCTTTAGTCGAAACTGCTAGGACATTCCTTTAATAGTTTCGCTAATGTCAGTCGGTACTCGGTTGTTTAAAATTGTTGTTAAATATAATTATTTGAAATGTCAATTATGATTTGACGCATCATTTGTCAAATAGTTGACAGGTATAACAAATTATATTGACATAAACATGGTTAAAATAGTTGTTTGATCTTCTATGACTGAAATTAAAAATGATAAGTCAAATAGGTAGGTATTTTATATTTTTATTCGTGAACTCATTATTCACTATCAACTAAATAAACAAACATACATGTACATGTATCTATCTAAGAAAAAGATGATCAGCAGAGATGACATTGTAAAACAAATGTTGTTTTAAGTTAAACTCCTGCGCACCTATGCAAATAGGGCTCCCACAAAATTAATGTCAACAAAAAAAGTAATAAAAACTACATTTTGTTGAACACACCGTATCATATCGCTATGTATTAATCCATTGGATGCTGTTCAAATAACGAGGGAAATAATTTGGATTCCAAGGTAGCGATGTAACGTGAATTTATGATGTTTCCACCATCGTAAACTTTGCTCTACAAAAGCTTCCAGTCATACAGCTTGACGCAGGGTTGTCACGAATATAAACTTTTATATTCTTTCCTTTCTATTTTTATTTTTGTTTGTTTGAATACCTAATGATTAAATCGTAGCTTTTAACGAACTAATAAGTTAATTACTTCTCCTTTACAAAAACAGCTTAAGAAAGAAACAGCACAGATAATAAAAATAAAATTAAAAGAAATATTGCATTCACAGAAGTTTTATAATTTTCAAACAACTATACTTATAGCGAAAAAAGTTATTTTAAAATAAATAAATTCCACCTGTCCCAACCCTAGTTGCGCGCGCGCTTGCAGCAGGGTCAATATTGACGCTGGCAGTAAGCTGCGACGACGCGTCACGCGCATGCGTGTGTCAACATTTGTGTCCCGTCCGCATCGCGATCATGCGCCTATGATACTTCTTTATGAGACTTTATGGGAATAGTTTTCAATAGTTTTGACCTGATTTATGGGAAATAAGACCGTTGGTATTTTTTTTTTTTTGAAGTGAAAACTTCTTTTTTCTTCTTTGCGCTCTTCTGAACGGTGAACAAAACTGAACCGTCACGCTCGGGACGCTGAATCGGGTATACTCGGCCCCAGTCGTAAGATTTTTAGTATTATGTAGATATTTCTGTGATATCGAAGCTTTTCAGGGAAGTAGATTTAAGCCCGTAGTTTTTCAAGAAACTGTTCAGTCATGAAATTTCATTTTAGCTCACGCAATTAAATAATATTATACCTGTATTCCCCGAAGGGTTGGGCAGAGGTCATCATCATCTGCCTAGCCTTTTCCCAACTATGTTAGGGTCGGCTGCCAGTCTAACCGGATGCAGCTGAATACCAGTATTTTACATGGAGCGACTGCCTATCTGACTTCCACAACCCAGTACCTGGGTAATACGATACCCCTTGGTAAGACTGGTTGTCAGACTTTCGGGCTTCTGACGACCCGTAACGACTGTCAAAGATCCACAAATGACAGCCGGGACCAACGGCTTAACGTACTTTCCGAGGCACGGAGGAATCTCGGTATGTAAAGATGGTCACCCATCCACGGACCAACCCTGGCAAGCGTAGCTTAACCTGATGGATCGACCCGTGCGGCTGTTATTACGTAGCCACGAGCAGAGGTGTACTTACCTATAGTACACTCACATTTCGCCAGTTATGTTCAAGTCCCATGTAATAGGGGGCGAGCCTATTGTCATCAACCGGGCACAAATACAGACTACGGGCTGCTACTAAGAAATTTCTGATGGAAAAAATTAATAGCATTTTGCCCGACCCGGGAATCGAACCCAAGACCTCGTGCTCAGCAGTAGCGCTTCCGACCACTAGACCGACGAGATAGAAAGTTCAGAAAAATAACAGCAAAACTTCACTTGACATAAAATTTTACAATAGAAAAAATTGAACAGTGATTTTGAACAATTGACTTTACGAAACGCTAGTAAGTTTGCACTAATTTGCAGAATATTAATAAAACTAGAGTCTATTTTAATAGCGTGATAAACAACACTGTTATGATGTTTTGAAAGTTGCAACTAAGTATGTTTAAGTGAAGTAACTTACACTTAACGGTATTTAAGTAGCAATACACTACCTCTTGCTGACAAAGCTATTCTCATATTCTGTAACATAACTTTGTCCTCTTAAACTTACAGACATCAATTTAGAAATGGTTCTAATTAATCAATCAATAAACGTTATAGACAAAGGGAAAAATCGTTGCCAGTGGGAAAAGTGCCCAAAAGGCTGGCAGCATTGCCACGTTGGATGGCAATGCTGATTCTTTGACCTAGAAATTGGCCAGGTGTACATAATATTAAAGTAATAAATAACATCGTACATAAAAAACTTTGTCCTACACTTTAATGCCTGTTAGAGAAGAAGATCTGCCTAGCCTTTTCCCAACTATGCAACTATGTAACTGGATCAATATTTTACATTTAGCGACTGCCTATCTGATCTCCACACGAAGCCTCCCAATACTAGCGACCCGCACCTGCTTCGAACGGTTTTTACAACTTGAAAAAATATCGAGATTTCTTTTAATATTTTACTATACGCACAAACCTTCCAGAATAAATTCTCCAAATTATGGTAAAAACCGCATCAAAATCCGTTGAGCAATTTAGAAGAACAACGCAGTCACACAGACAGACACGAAAAGCGACTTTATTTATAAAAAATATGTATTATAAAAGTCGATAAAGGCCGAATCATCGATTGCTTAAATCGAACATACATTATGTTCCATATAAGAGATTAAGTAATACGTATGAATATGTTTGTATGTGTGTGTGCGTTGTACTTGTTATGTCTGTGAGGTGGGTGATAAAGTCGCCGCATGTGTCCGAGCGGCGCGGGCGCAGCGTCTTCGTATAGTGTTGTTGTTTAGAGATATCGATGAAAGGATATTGTGATATCGTGAAATAGTACTGTCGAGAAGTTTATCAGCACGGAAAGTGAGGTCAGAATCTAAAAAACGTCGGCAACACGTGTATTTAAAAAACAACATTTACGTTAGAGTAAGTACACCAGCAGCAGACGCTTTAGTAATTTAGTTACATTCAAAATAAAAATGCTCTGAACTGTAATGAGATTCTGCTGAAGCGTTCTAGGAGTTATTATGTGCTAAACTGAATTTAAGAGAAACTTACAATTATGCATTATTGTTCCACTGCTGTTCAAAGGCGTCCTTACTCGCCTTCTACCTCTCTTTACAGTGTAGAGACCTCTCCCTACACTGAAAAAAAACGAAAAGGGGAGTAGCTAGGTTTAAATGACAATAAATTAAGTCAAGAGAAAACTTTGTGGTATTTCTACGAGATTTTATACGTCAAAACATTTTTATTTGCGTTTCCATATTTTTTAATCTAAATTAGTACAGCGGTAAAACCCTCAGATTGTTATCTTCAAATTAAAATGTCCTTCAACACTATTTCTCTCCAGCAAAAAACTAGTGCAGTACCCGTTACTTATCGATAAACCAGAAAACTCAGTCGGTCTCACAATAATGGCCGGGGCGTAGTACATTGGCCACAACAAAACGAAGGAACCAATGCGTATATATTGTTATTATTACGTGGTGAGTACGTTGTACAAGACATGCGATGTGCAATAGTGCGGACCGTGACGTCACTACGAAAGTAAGGGTAAAAGTTTTTCAGAGTAAAGTAGGCGTGTGATTAGGAGGGGAGGTAAATCGTTGATGGATTTTTTTTGTTAACCTTTTTTAACCTCTTTTTAAATATCATAACATCGCGCCTATTTTTCCCCGAAAGGTTAGTCAGAGGTGTACTTATAGTAAACTCACATTTCGCCAAAAATGTTAAGTCCGCTGTAACAGGGGGCCTAATGCCATCACCAGGGACTGGGGGCTGCTACTGAGAAATTCCAGAGAGAAAAACCAAATAACACCTTGCCCGACGCGGGAATCGAATTCAGGACCTCACGCTCAGCAGTAACTCTGGCGACCACTAAGCCAACGAGGCAGTTGGTATATACCTATTTAATAAAAACATCATTATGTGCTTATTAGTCAAGTCACATTTTTATTTTTTGTTATAATCATGTGACTTCCTTATACAAAAGGAAACGAAGAATTTGCTGAACTGTCGTATGTGATCAAGTGGACACGTGGAAAAAACAGATGAAACTTTGCAAGATGTTAAAAAAAACAAAGATTAGCACTAATAATGATATAATTTAATAAATTTTTCAGAAGTTACAAATTACACTTTTTGTAAACTTTACATAATTTGTAATTTTTAATCCATAACTCCTGAATTTATGAAATTAAAACATTGTGAAATGATGGTGGTTTCTTGTTAGTACTTGTTAGATGTTTTAAGACAATTTAAACGATTATTTTTTCTATTTTTAAGAAAAGATCCGTAACAAACTCATATGAAGTCGGTGTCCACGTTTCAGGCAGATTACAAATAAATATTAATGAGAAAGATTAAACTTTTCTGAACCAGTTATTAACTACTACTCTGAGTCATCACGTGCAGATGGCCGATTACTTATCTGTAAACTCGTGATCTCATATTTGTATTTAGATCTATTTTGTTTAATATTGCTGATTAGTTATCTTTTTGTATGCACGTGTTTCTGTGACAAATAAACCTATTTTTGTTTCATTAGAATTGAATTTCATGATTTAATAGTAAACTAACTAAGCTTATAGCCTTTAGCATATCATTAACTTGAAGGCATACATATTTTAAACTAAAATGTATGCATAGGCTTGTCTCATAAATTGCTGATAAATCACTGTGACTTTGATAAAATTTTATTAAAACAGAGAACTTTCCTCACAGTTGATTACAAAACACAATATACAATTATGTATTGTAGACTGTCTCGTTGGGCTAGTGGTTGCAAGCGCTACTGCTGAGTATGAGGTCCTGGGTTCGATTCCCGGGTCGGGCAGTGTTTTTGTTTTTCCATCTGGAGTTCCTCAGTAGCAGCCCAGAGTCTGGAATTGTGTCCGGTTGATGGCAATAGGCTCACCTCCAAATTACAAGGCAATTAAACATAACTGGCGAAATGTGGGTGTACTATAGGCACACCTCTGCATAACCCTTCGGGGATTACAGGCGTAATGTTATAATGTATTTTCAAAGAAGTGACAAAAAGCTCATAATATCGTGACCAAAACGACGCATCGTGTCGTAACGCGCCCGCAGTAATGATAGTGATGTGCCTCTCCCGGCCATATATAATTTACTAAGGATTGAGTTATTAGTAGTCTTGAGATACCAGAAACCAATGCTGGTTTAATGTGAGCGGCTTTTCGACGTCTTAATGTGATTTTGATACGGTCAGACGGAAATTTGAGTATCACGTTAGATTTGAACTCAATTAAGATATCTTTTTTATGTTTTCTGTGACGAAATTAACGGATTGATGAAGTGTGGCATAACGAGGCTTAAGCGTGGGTAGATATCGGAAATGTTATGTTAAATGTTTTAAATGACGATTTTTTTCTGACTTAATGCGTGTTGCGCAAGACAAAACAGTTATGATACAGTGTTTGTTTATTTTTAGTTTGTTTTTTAATCGCGAAGACTAATTTGACACGTGCAAATGTCAAACTCCAAGTAGAAAAACAAACAACAATCACTTGAAATGTCAAATTAGTCTACATGATTAAAAAGCATACTCTAGCGACTTGGATGTTTTGTGAACTGCCCTTGAGTACATGTCGAGTTCAAGGACCTTTTAAGAGCGGACTATACTGAGGACTATATTGCATAAAATATGCTGTTCCTGCACTTTCCACTTGTGTTTCAATTATTTGGTTTATGGAGACCGTAGGATATAAATTGATGAGTACTTTCATTTCTGCCTCGTTGGTCTAGTGCATGTGGTCCTGGGTTCGAGTCCCAGGTCGGGCAAAGTGTTATTAGGTTTTCACATCTAGAATTTCTCAGTCTGGATTTGTACCCGTTTGATGGCAATAGGCTCGCCCCTTCCACATGGGACTTAAATATAACTGGCGAAATGTGGGTACTATAGGTAAACCTCTGCCCAATTCTTCGTGAAAACAAGATGTGATATTATGTTATGTATAACTTCGAGTTTGCCTCAATTTAATCTATGGAAAACATTTTTTTTCTTGTCAAACCAGAATAAATAGAGTCCAAGTCGTCATCAATGTAAATGGCTGTCGCTGCATCCTTATTCTTTTATTTATCATTCAAGACAGTATAAAACCGGTACCTCTCTTTTTAACATGTCCTTTTATTTTCAAGTATCTCAAGGCATTAACTTACAAGTTGTACGGTGACTTCAATTGATTGCATCAAAGGGTCAAACTCACACTAAAAGTATTATCAAAGGATTCACATCTGTAGAATCTCCATAAGCATACTAAAAGACAATCGACTTAATTAAGTGTCACACCCGATTTTTTTAATACAAATCGCCTTTTTATTTTCTTTGGTCCTTCGAACCGGATCGTGGGCTTGTGGGCGTAAGTTTGTCGCTTTCTTATAGTCCCCATGAATTGATTAAGGTATTTTTTGTGAGGCATTGTAGGGTAATCACTGCGTGTCTTTTATCATGGTTAATGATCACAGATTAACATGTTGTGGTGATGTGATGGGATGGTGATGACGAGGCTGAATTTTGATTTTGAATTTAATGGGGTTTTTTTTAAGGCGAGTTGTTTTTGTAGAATTGATGAGAATTTTCGAATGATTTAGTTTAAGATGGTATGTATAGAATATAAGCAAAACACATAATTTGCAAAAAAAAACGTAACGTATTACTTAAGTAAAATAATATTTTACAAGATAGGTAGTGGACTTCACCCCTTATCTAATCTAATCATATCATATGACCCCTTATCTCTCTTATGTAGACATAACAACATTAATACCAAAAGCAAGTGAAATAAAACTATATTATTATTTATTTACAAGTACCTAGGAATAACAATAGATCGCTCCCGATGTTTATGCATTCCTTGTAACGGATGTCGGGTGATTAAGAAAGAACTTATTAAATATAACCAAAACTTGCTCTGTCATGTTCTGTTTGTTAATTTAGAAGCCAACACTAATGACTAAGTGAGTTGCCTTTTCTTTATTGGGAAGTAATTAATTAATATTTTTACTTTAATAAACCTCCAATTGAATGGTGAATACGTCATTAAAATTCCGATCTTTTTGAGATCTCACTTGAAACCTTTCCCATCCCTATTTAAAAGTCATTTGAAAATGAAGGACGATATTGTGTACCGGTTGTTTACCTTTCAGCTTTACTCGTAAAAGTCTGCTAGGGAAATTGGTTGGTCGTAAACTTTGGCTATTCCTATCTTTAAACCAGACTTGTTCGCACTACATGTGGCAACCAGACGTACTAGGACCAATTAACGGAGTCACTATTTTAGCTCAACCATCTAGGTATACGTAAAGTATTCAAAAATAAATCCCGAATCAGAAAGCAGGACCGCGAAACGAGTCCTAACGAACTTAAATAATGTTTTTTTATTTTTTTTCTACACTGGCAAGACAGCATGTCGCCGCACGAGTGTTGCCCGGGGCGATTTGGGCATTTTTTTTTCATCCATACGAGTTACGTTCGCCCAAGCTCGTTCTTGCGGGTAATGGCTTCATTATACACTCGGAATCTCAGGAAAGAAACTCGGGGCCCGAGAGCAAAAACCTTACATGTACCCGGCTAGAACGAGGCCTGGAAATGTAAGAATTCACGCTTTGAAATTATTCTTAAACAAAGCTGAAGAGATTCAAATTAAAATCTTCAAAGGAATAATTGAATCTTATTTTTGTTTGGACTTCTTACTTCTAATTCCTGCGCTCAAGGCTTCCTGGTTTTTAGGGAAATTTCGCAGATTTAGTAGCAATATAATGATACCCCAATCGAGATCGCTTCAGTAATCGTTCCTGAGTTATTACGCAATTACGTGCTCAGTTTCGTGTATTTTTAAACAGCTCTTGTGCTGCAATTTTGTTGGACGAGATGATTCTGTAATCGTAACACGATTCTGAATTCCAGTGGTTTCTTAACTGGTAGCATAAAATTTCATTGATATGGGTATTCGGTATAAAATGAGTTAGAATTTGAGATTTGTATGGAACGGGAAGGTTTTTAATAAGGGAGTATAGTGTCAGATGATAACGAAGATTTTGGTACTTAAAAGTCTCAAATTTCGCTATCAGTTAATGGGCTTATCAACAAAATCTTTATAATCTCTTCAACTTTCAAAGCCAATGAGAGATTAACCCCATGCAAGCTTCTAAAAGATAAGGATTTCAACAACATTTGGAAATTGATACCAAATTAATTAATCGATAAAAATGTCACCACACTAGTTTTCCATCGCGGGGGTCTTCAATTGGGTCTTAAATAATGACAGGTTCCCTCGTAAATTTGCTGAATGATTACCGTCCAATCTCTTATTTTAGTATCTGGTTCGAGATTTGAAGCTTAAGTTTTTATTTTTGCGCCTTGTAATTAGGCACGGCTTTCTGGAGTTGTATAGTTTCGCAGAATCAATCATTTGTTATCACCTAAGTGTAGCTGTGAGATGAGTCGCTACTCGCTACTCGTGAATGAGGAACGTTATTTGCTCTAGATAGTTTGTATTCATCGACAAAAAAAAAATCCCTAATCGTTGCTTAAAAAACAGTAATCAACCAATCACTGCTGAACCTCTCAGAAACTAATAGCTCTCAATTCTCAGTCAAAACGATAGCAATAAAGTCTATTAAATCAATCATATCGAAGCCCCGAGCTTCAGTTTAATAAAGATCCATATAAAACTATTACTCACAATCATGATTCAATTTACAACCATTCATTTACGCATAATAATTCTTATAGAACTATTAATGTCTCGAGCTAAAGTATGAAGAAAACAGAAAAGGATTCCTCTCGAACCACTAAAGACAGATTTTTATTGCAGATTACAGTGTAACTAACGACTGTTCACAGTCTTTTATTCTGGCGAACAAAAACAACATTAATCTGCGCACAACGTGGTGTTTATCTCTATTCACCCATTGAAAAGGTGCAATAAATATAGTAAGCACACGTCGAGCAATTGAAATGTACACTACTTAATAATCGCCGGCATGCAACGCCAGCACACGACCACGCTCCGTGTGGCCGGCTCGCTATACCCTACGATTTTATCGATACCCGAGAATTTTTATTTCCCATCACCTTTACGAATACCGATACCACTTTTATTAAAATGAAATAATATTATCGATGTTTTTTAGAATAGCTTTCCCATCTCTAGTTCGTTTGACGGCTCTGAGATGTGGTTTTAGAAACCCAATAGGTTGATTAGGCATGATTGTTAGTCTTTCTTTTAATCATGTTGCTATTATAAAATTTCTTGTTAACCCGACCCTATTATGAAACATTATTCAGATAAAAAAATACTCTACAATGATACAGCGTGATAAAGAATGAAAAGGAATGTTACTCATCAATTCATCATACTTACCTATGGATTTTTATTGTATATTATGTATGGTGAGTACATTCATACTTTACATACAGATTAAAAAAAAAAAAATGACTAATAGTTAACCGATTCAAAGGATACGAAAAAAATACGTATGTTTTAAATTATGAACAATGGAACCACTGTCAACTAGGCCGTACATTTTGTCCTTAGTCATAAAAAGTAAATTCGAGTCCAGAATGTCAATTTGACATTTAGAATTCCGTACTAGTGTCACTCCGAATGCAATTGACTCATTCAATTCATTCGATTATCGAATAACGTCACGTGTGGTCGTCAGATCGTATGCATCGATATCTCGCGCGAATACGCTCGATGACAACGCCACAGCTAGTTGGTTCTCGCTATATTTGCCGTGTCCAACGTTAAGATTTATAATATAAAGTGGTACTAGTATAATATTGAGCGCATATTGCGGTTTTATTAGTGCTGGGACTTGATTTAGTGTTTTGTAATTGAAGTACAAGTAGTGATGTAGTGGATTTTAATTATGCGATTAATTATTTAGTTTGGTTCGTAAATAAGTCGTATTATGAAAATAAAGGAGGTTATGATTGAGTAATTGCTTTGCGGTTGGATTTAGGCGTATTAACAACACTTATGAAACGTGTTCTAGAGTTTAGTCAAGCAGAAGTTTGATTTAACGCGTGGGTGTTTAGCCCACGCCTGAGAACTAATTATAATTATCTATATTTAATATTGTAAAGCTGAAGAGTTTGTTTGTTTGTTTGAATGCGCTAATCTCAGGAACTACTGGTTGGAATTGAAAAAATGTTTTTGTTTTAGATAGTCCATTTATCCAGGAAGGTTATAGGCTATATAACATCACGCTACGACCAATAGGAGCAGAGCATAACTGAAAAATATTGCAGAAACGGAAAAAAATATTTATTTTTGAGAGCTTCCGTTGCGTGCGCTGCGTAAACGATTTAAGTTACGCAAATATCATGTATGATGGAAATGTTCCTCTTTAAAAGTTCTAAAATAAAGTCTGCGATAACATATGTCTATCTTTTAAGATTGACTCACTATAACCTTTTTTTATGGTAATCAAATTTGTTAGAAATGAATGCATTATTTGCGAAGGAGTTTTATCAACATAATATCAATTATTATTCAAATAAATAGTTTTAACATCAAGGGTATTTATGTAGCACTAAAATACTTTTTAATTAATTTAAAGCGGACATTTAATTTCGAAGTAATCACGAAATGCAATACGCGAATCGTTCGACGCCGGCGCGCCGCGCCGCACCGCGCCGCGACGTTCCCCACTCTAGAGAGGAGAGGATGGGCACACGGGTAGACCATGACCTGGAATAGGACATAGGATACGTTTTATCCCTATATTCCCACGGGGTCGAGACCTACGCGGGTGAAACCACGGGGCACTGCTAGTGTTTTAATAATAACCAAAGACAATCTTACTGGACTACCATTTCGTCAATAAGTTTTAATGTGTACATAAAATATCTAAGCTAAAAATGTTATAACTAAAAATAAATTCCAATTATTACTACTATTATAGGGAAGCGTGCCCTATGAACATACACTGTTTACCATAATTCACACGCACTAAACCACAACTAAACCTATAAATTCCCTCTATAATTACACTCACATCTCTATCTAGCCTGAGCTAAACTATTTGCATTTTTTATCCCCTCTAGCCGGTCCCTTGTCGCCTAGGCGCGATGTTACCGCTAGATGACGCCGGATAAAGCGGGTAGTATCAAGTTCCTGCTAAGATCTTAATCGGCAGATGTATTAGCGCGGCCGTCGGTGGCTGGTGCAAGTTAGGAACGGGGAAACTGTATTCTATTGAAGAAAGATAGTTTAAAGCCTCTTACATACGGGGGCGATTTGTCGCGCGACGCGAATTTTAACAAAACAATTTCTCACGGCGAACAATGCGGCGGCGTCGCGTCGCGCGACGAATCGCCCCAGTATGTAAGAGCCTTTAACCTAGTTTTTTTAAACAATTTTGAGGCAAGTTGTTTATATCAGTAATAGAAATCTCAAAGTACAATTTATAGATATTTTCTAAAATTAATGACGAAAAAAATATTATTGAAAGTTGGACCTTAACATTTATTAGGTATAAAGTTACATAGCTATCAATATATTGGCAAAAAAAATAGTGAAATAAATTAAAGAATTTATGTAAATTTTTTACAAATAAATTGGCATTTTGTAATTTTTGTCACTAATATAAATTAAGCTTAAACTATCTCTCACTCCCCGCCCTAGCTTAACCCTGCAACCGCGCACCTCGGTTGCACATACATGCATCCTTAAACACTTATAAACCATTGTGTTGGCAGTTAATTAACCCTCGCAAGATTTATCGCACTCACTCGAGACCATGTCACAGTGATATAGTACCTCGAGTGACCCACCGGTTTCTCAAAATCGATTTCATATCGGGGTTAAATTGATATATAGAATGATTAAAAAAATCGTCTTAATTGAGCAGGTTATCTGAGTAAGTAACGATATCGATTAAAAATGTATCGAGTTTCGATTATTGTGTTGATTGATTTGTTTTTGTAAGTTTGTTTAGTTGTTTGTTGAGTGTTTGTCGAGTTGTTTCAGCATTAACTAGGGTCACAGAAGCTGCGTAGCTATGACTGATGCATGGATGGGGCCCATGTATATTGCGTTTATGTTAATTTTAACTGTTTTCTGTCAGTATATGTCTAGTGTGTTTTTTATTTGAATATTTTCTTTGTAATTTATTTAATTAACAGTTTATGTACACACATATACAATAATGTTACATAATTATTTCTGTAAAAACAGTGTGTTTCACTATTCAAACAATTATACACTTAATGTAATTAGAATAACTAGAAAATAATTTTGAGGGACATATTCGTACTATCTCAAAATTGTGTTTGCTTTCCAAAATTCAAAATCAGCCTGTTTCAAATAAAATTGTCTCTAAAGTTCTGAAAGCAGTGTTACTCTATCATAGACTTAGCCATAGGTAACTGTATCTGCTAGATAGCACAAGATCCGTTAATAATAAGGATTACAGATAACTTCAATCTAATAAGAACTCAAGTGTAAACTATACTGTAAACAAAATGGTCGGATCGAGAGGCTCTTCGAGGGACAGTACTAAAATATGTCCGGTTCGGGGCAGTCAAACAGTACCGCTATCATTTTACTGCCTGAATAATCTTATCACCACAGCATCACCTCCCCTCCCCTTAGAAGACCGGCCCTTGAACACTATTCTTACAAATACCAGCATTATGTTCCCACAGCTGGGACACAGGCCTCCTCTCGGTGAGAGGGAGTGGGCCGTAATTCACCACACGGACCCAGTGCGGGTTGGTAGATGTCACATGTCTTCGAATGTTTGGTTCGAGGACATGCCAGTTTCCTCAAGATGTTTTTGAGAGCAGTGGGGATAAAATAATTTACACAAAGTAAAGCACCTGCTTGGGTTCATACCTACGCCCTACAAGTCGTAAGTCACGGCCGTTACCACTGGGCCACCACTACTCTCTCTCTTACAAATGGCAAATCTCTCCTCCCAAAACCTTCCTGCAAGGAATTGAGGGAGGCTTTTGCCCAGCAGAGAGGCAGAAAAAGCAAAAAAAAATATTACTTATAAGTAGAGTATTTAATAAATTCTCGTAAAACTTGCGACACAAAAGAAGAAAACGAGAATTATCTTCATCAAAACAAACATTCTCTAAATTAGCAACTTATGTAGATGAAGACTAAAAATAAACGCAATTTTTTTTTATTGAATTAGACTTTGTAATTTTATTGAAACGGGTGCCCCTGTTGTTAGTAATGAAGACAGTTATTTATTAGAAATAATTATCATACGAAATACTCGAATTACCCTTTAAATGTGAAGTGAGTTCGTAAACAACACAACAAAAACAACATGTTTATTACGACTTTGAGACTTAAGGGGCCGGCGGAGCATTGGTCGCAACTACTAATCGAGTGCTACAAATGTTGCGCTAGTGTGCCTGTCGAGTGTCGGAGCGAAACTCACAGCTACCGTGAACTGTACGACCACAGACACATTGGCATTGACATGACATTTACATGACGAGATAGCACAACTAGCTGTTGAAAATTTGTGATAAATTTGGATATGTTCCGTAATACCTAAAATGATGAATGAAAACAAATATTGTTGTTTATAATACAGAAAAAACTATATGAAAACATGACATCTACGCTGTAAAAATATGCGAAATTGAATTCGATTAAACTTCATTTTAGGCAAGTTTTTTGGGAAAAAAAAAGATGTAGTACAGTCTATATAAATACTGTCTAAATCCAAATATTAATATAATATGGTGGAAAAATTGAAAATTATTTAGGTATTACGTTTGTATGAAACATTCGTCGGTCGCCGCATTCTTAACTGTCAAAAGATCAGAGAGGTTTGGCCTCCTGAAATTTTCTATTCAAAATAGAAAAAACTTCAATCTAGCGTTAAAAACAGCAAAGACAGGTTTCTGGTTGTGAGCTTTTCACAAGACCACATGAAGTATTTTAAACCAACCCCCATGTGTTTAAGACAGCTAACTGAAGTGTTAATGAGTAACACACTCATATCTAACCCTAAAACAATCATGAAAACCCTGAAAAATAAGAAAAAGTTTTAATTAATAAAAAGCAGTCGAGTCGTGAGAATTACTTTCTATTATCTATGACTAGCACTTTGCCCGCGGCTTCGCCCTCGTGGATATCGGTTATTATATACTAAAACCTTCCGCGAGAACCACTCTATCCATTGGTGAAAACAGCATAAAAATCAGTGCAGTATTTTTTGAGTTTATCGCGAACAGACAGACAGACGCGGCGGAGGACTTTGTTTTATAATAAGTAAGGATTGCTCTGGTGGAAGTATAAATCGACTTTGAAATAGTTTTTGTAATAAATAAACTTCAATTAAGAGCTTAATTATTAAGAGATTCAATTTTAATTGTATTAGATGAAAGGCTTGTTAGAAGTTATTCATTAATAATTGTCGGTCAGATATTAAGGTCTAATGAATCGTATCAATGGTCTGACGTTGTAAAATAATTACCTAAAGATCTAGTCTACCAAATTGTAATAAATTGGAATATTCAATCAACTCTGTCCAGTTACTGGGTTGTGGAGGTCAGATAGGCAGTCGCTCCATGTAAAATACTGGTATTCAGCTGCATCCGGTTAAACTGGAAGCCGACCCCAACATGGTTGGGAAAAGGTTAGGCAGATCATGAATCAATCAACTCTGCCTAGCGCAGTCCACTGCTGGACATAGGCCTCTCCACCATGTCCTCCGCTTTCCGCATCCAGTCTGCCCCAGCCACCTATTTAAGGTCGTCGGTCTATCTTGCTGGGGAGCGTCCCACACTACGCTAAATTGTGTTATATTTTAATTTAAATAAAAATAATTTCTTAATAAAAATAAAAAATCCTAATAGAAAAATGATCAAGCAACATAATGAAAGAGAACAGAAATAATAAAATAGGTTTTGTTCTAAACTAAAATACAACAATACAACAATACCTATAGAATTAAACTAATCTGTCAAGCTGTTTACTGTAGGTTCAATAAAGACCTTACATTTCAAATATCAATCAAAGTGATAAGTATCTTACTAAAACCCATAAAAAATGTAATTACGATTTGCGACCTCACTGCCGATTGCCTTGATTGAGACTTCAAATAATACCTCAAGACATTTGGAAACGCCATTACGTTGCGTACCGCCATTGACACTTCAGGCTGTGAGCGACAAAAATCAACATTAATTTAAAAAAAAAGCAAGAGAATCATTTGCTCCATACAACAATAATCTACATGAGAAAATGATTAACGATAAAATGGTAACGATAAAAGGCCAAGTGCGAGTCTGACACGCACACGAAGGGTTACGTACCACCCTACAATATCCTAATATATTATATTATTTTTAATTTATATTATATAAAATGTTATATATTTTAATACATATAAATTTATTATATATAATATTATAAATGCGAAAGTGAGTTTGTTTGTTCGTTACGCTGTCACGCTAAAACGGCTGAACGGACTTGGATGAAATTTGGCACAGGGGTTAGACCAGGAACCTGGAATAGGACATAGGATACTTTTTATCACTATATTCCCACGGGATCGAGACTTACGCGGGTACAGACGCGAGGCGCAGCTAGTCTACTATAGATTGTAACAGCGAATCAGTTTTCACGCCTGTTTAAGACCTAGGCCAAATATTTTTGACCTAAAGAGCTGCCATTAAGAATATGAATTCATTTTTTTGGCTAATTAAAAAGTTATGAAAGAACGTGTTTCGCGGTATTCTGGTCCAACGCAACAAATTATTTAAAAAAAAAAAGCACGATTCTTGTATGATTATGATTATGATATCAAATAAGTATATTGGGTTCCTTTTAATTATTTATTTTATTGAATATTTATTACCTTTTTTTTAAGGCGGTTAGCGGCCATGTCTGTACACACTCTGTTCAAAATGTGTCTACCTTTAACAATTCAAAAGATACAGCCCTGTAAAAGACAGAAGGACGGACAGTGGAGCATTAGTAATAGGTCCCGTTGGCACACTTTGGCAATGGAACCCTAAAAAAATAACAATTGGAACTGTCAAAAACGCACCCTCTTATAAGGTGAGACGACTTTATAAAGCCGGTGGTACACCGCGCCACGTTAAGGCGGGCGCACACCAAGCCCAGTGGATAATTAAAGAGGCCAGTGGATGATAAATAACCGAGTGTCCGCGTTTTTACCGCAGATGTCATTATCTCAGCCGACTCTATCAGCCGTCACTCGATTACGCAGATGTGTGTGGAGTGGTTAAAACCCCCGGGCTTTATTTTTTGTTGAATTCATATTTTCTATTACTTTACTACGTTTGTTTTTTATTTTCTTTGTTTCTTACTAACGATTAGTAATATACGATTGATTAATAATTACTGTTTAGTTATTTGTTTATATTTCGCGAGAAGAGACTGCGAAGTGACTATTAAACATATTTTACATTTTATAAAATTAATAAGAACCTTTCCCTTCAAACATCATAGAGATAGAAGTAAAATAGCCCATAAAATCTAATACTTTGTCCGACATTAACTTCAGGGAATGACAGCTCTATTGAGATAATCATTCTATAGCCACAGCGTAGCGCATGAATAATCGAAAGGTCCAAGTTGATGAGAGCGCGTGAGAGCTTTTTTGTCTCAACCGGTGCACACCCTGCGAGGAAAAAACTCGGGACAAATAATTATTATTGACCGTAAAAAATGTCCCTTAATTGTAACCGTTGTTAGCTCGTTAATTTTTAACGCGAATGACGTTTGTGGTCACCGTTTGTTTTTTTGTGTTTAATTTTTCTGTCAGAGTTTTAGTATGTTTTACTTTTGATATTTATTTTTAGTTATATTTAATTGCAATATTAATAATATTTTTTTCATTTTTAAGTAAAATGGGATTTGTTTAAATGGTCATATATGGTGTAGTAAAAATATAATAAAGTATAATAGTTCGTATAAGAAGCAGTTAATGCGCTAGTAAATTATAATATTAATTTCAAAAGTACAATGTCCTCAACACTCGATGCAATACACCTCAGAGATAAATATAGTAATCAGCATCCAGTGTAAAAAACAATAAATTACTTACCAAAAACGAATTTAAACAACACGTACAGACAATCAGAAATGCCTCAAATATATTAAAAATCACTATGTTTGGTGAAACCACTCTTACACACTTAATGAACGTCCAAGGGAAGTCTGCGTTGACTGAGAACATTTTTTTTTAATTGTCTATTTTTGCTAAAAGTAAAAAAGTTTTTTTTTGTAAAAAGTGGATTTATTTACTGTGCAAATGTAACGAACGATTATAAATTCATTACTTTTGTTCGCAGATGTTTGTAGCTGGTAGCAATTTCAACTGGTGAGTTATTTTTTCTTGTATTTTTTATAAGTAACGATGTTTTAATATCTGTATTCTTAGTACACGTCATTATTTGGAACGATTAACACTAGTCAGTTAGACATGAACTTAAGACAACTGTTACAAATTGATCTACTAAATTATAGTTAATCCTTTTTCGGTATTTATAAATGATAGACAAGTTTCACGGTTTTTTTAAATGTTAATATTGTCAATATTTTTTATGACCTTACATATTTATTATACAGAGCTCTTTAGTTTTAGGTAATTTCATGTTAAACTTTTCATTTTACATTTCTGAGCGGCAGTAAATTATAATATTAATGCATATTTTATTGGCTACTTTTGACACGTTGTGAATAAAAGGCCTTCAGTTGAATAAATTAATAACGAATACTTCTCATATTAGTACCTGCCTAATACAAAAGTAACTTTTATTTTACTAGATAATTTATAAGTTTTTCATATTTTCACACATTTTATGGGCCTAGAACATGCTATATTAGAGCAATAAATACTTCACATGGGAATTTTACAAGAGTATTAATTTTCTTAATATTTTTATTAACATTTAACAAGAGTGACCTTCAATATTAGTCAATTTTCTTTTTAATAATTTCGCTTCTCACGCAAAGATATTTATATTAAAGTGTTTATAGATATAATAGCTTATCATTTTAACGCAAGCCTATCAGGTTTTTATTAAAGACTTTTAATTTATTGCTAAGACCTTGTTAGTAACGGAACCAATTATTACGACGCCATTACAATTAGGGAATAGGCAGGTGTTACACCACTTTATGAGATAATCTACTTTTTTTCTCATTTTAAATGTTATTTTGTAAAACCAAACTTACATTATATATCGTCGATTCTCCGTTAATTTTTAGTAAAACGAATAAAAAATATCAGACAAAGACGCAAGAATTAAAAAAAAAAGCTAGTAAACCATAATGGTCGCGTTTTAGCATAGCAATAACGGTCATTGTCCTTTACATCTCTACGTAGAAATGCAAACAATAAACAATGTTTGGTTTTATTTGAACATGCTGAAGGTCACGATACATTTGATTCAGGACGTTGACAGATTTAATTTCAGTTTTTTTTTTAATAAAAAAGTCTGTAAAGTTTTGGTGGGTCAATGACCATTATTGCCGTGCTAAAACGCGACGACTATATAGAAGTAATGGGTAGACATAAACATAATTCCCATCTTTCGCAATAACAATGTTTTGTAAAAAACCATCTATTATGGCAGAGTAATGGATGAGTTATCACTTGAACAAGCTTTGGAGTTTGTATCAATTATAAACTACTTTGTAAACATGGTAATTTCACTAATTAGCTCCCATTAATGGTTGGCACGTAGTACCTACGTAGTTAGGAGACACCTGCTCGGATCCCTGCGGGCATAGCGTAATATATCTAAAGTTTTATTTAGTTTTGAAAGCTTTATAGTGTGGCTATAAATTGTTAGGAGAGCCAAAAAGGTTGAGGGTTTTTTTCTGATTACAAAAATAAAATTTAGTTTCGTGTAGTTTATTAAATATGAACATAATTATATTATGACACGAGCATATTAGGGTTAGGAGTCGCTTTTTCTTTTCCAGGGTCTGATATAATAATTTGAATCAATGATAAAATTGTTTTTTTTTTAAACAGCGAGATAATACGTATTTTCAGAGACTCCACAATATAGACGTTAATATTTTTCAAAATAATAATAATGACAATTAGAACAAATAGGGTAACAATGACGTTTTGTAGTTGTATTGCCACAAAAAAAAAATTTTGTTCACCAATAATTGAAACGCTTTGAAATCACGCAAAGATCTAACAAGATGACCTATTACGTAGAAGAGAGCTATTATAAATTTTGCTGCTCTTAAACAGCTATGTACTTATAATAAAGAAATCATAATATTCGCGACCACATAAATGTCATTTGACAACTTTAAACATGGATTTATTGACAATAAATTCGAGTTTATCTTATAGTAATACGAATTTAATTTCATGACGTAAATATTACTCGGTAAAGCAGTATATTTTCATAATATTATGAAAATATAAATATTAAGGAACGTTCAAGTGAATGAAAAAGAAAAGTTGTATTTGAACCCGCTCTACCATAAAAAACATTAACGAAAGTATATACGGTACTTATAAGAAAAAAATTGTCTGTTTGTATGTTCCGGCTAATACCCAAAAGGCCTGGACCGATTTTGACATGAATTTTACTGGCAGATAGCCGGTGTTATAAGGAGTAACTTAGGCTACTTTTATTTAAAAAATAATAATAGGGTCCACGCGGACAAAGCCGCGGAGAGCAGCTAGTATTAAAAAAAAAACACTTTGTTCATGTGTTATATATTTTACGTGTGTGAAATTAAACATTAAATTTTCCTTATTCCACAAACAAAAATAGCGTAAATTGTACTCTGTTATTATAAATCACTGTTTACATTCTCAAACTATAAAAGAAAGTTGAAGCGAACCTGTTTAAGTCCACAAAAAGTATTAAAAGCTTGGTTTAATTTGGTAAACACAACGATAAAGCATCTTGTGCGTGACTTAAGCACCTTCTTACAATGTAAGGTGGACTTAGTACAAGCACAGAAGTAAAAATACGTATGGGTGCAAAGTTTAGAGAAATTCATTATACTGTGTTGGTTTTGCGAAAACAATGAGCGAATAAAGGGTTAAATGTACTACTGTTGGAGCTTATTTAAGGTTGAATGTACTGTGAATGTTTTTGCTTTTGTTAGGAAAGTTACATTGATAGGTTTGGAAGTGGAAATTATTTGTTAAAGTTTCATTTAAAACTTGTTGAAAATTGATTGATTTCAAGATATTCATTTGTAACTTTGATATAATGGCCAAAATCTATTGATCACACAAAGTCAAAGTCAAATAATTTATTTCAAATAGGCACATAAAAGGCACTTTTGAACGTCAATGAAAAACAAAGAAATAGAATTGATTCTAGTTGCCCACACAAAATATAAGGCCAGAAAGTACTAAGAAAAACCTTTCTCACCCTCAGGGGCTTCTTGGTTCAGCTGGAGTCATTTATGCCCGAATTATCTCGAAAGAGAACCTTTCTCCAAGCTAAAGAACTTTTGATGAAGAAGGTATAATGATATTTCTATTGCATTCTTTTAAAAAACACCAATATCTTCTCATCATCAACTGGTGTTACAGAAAAAGCATCGCGTTCCTACTACTAATATTGATTACACTCTTAAAGGAAATGGATTCAACAAAAACGGGCATTACCGAGTACAAATCTAAACATATTATATTGCATCCGTTCTGTATGGGAATGGTCGTGGCTAGTCTATGGCAATTTGTAGTGTTGCGTGCTTTATGGTCTAAAAACTTGAGATCAAATACATTTGAAGATTATTAAAACTTTTGTTTAGTTTTATCGGGAGCTTACCCTACACTCGTAAATGGCAGGAAATTAGATGAAAATTGAATTCTTATTCATGACTGTGCGAGCTAACTGTAAACTGTCATCTGGACCTGCACTGCAAATGATAATAATATCTATGTCCCTATAATATTTTATCCTGTATTTGGGTCGCCTTGTAGAGTTCGCTTCATCAAATGGTTCCTATGCCGTAATGTTGGCTCCATTGTTGTAAGACCAATACGAATACGTTATGCCGCTACGGCGCTACCTAATAGGTCCGTTTTTTTAATTTAACAGTGAAGCCACGTCAAAGGAACTATTGAATGAAACGCACTCTAAATTAAATAAGAGACTAGCTGATGCCCGCCCGCGTAAATATCGGTTATTATATACTAAATCCTTACTCGAGAACCACTCTATCCATTGGTGAAAACAGCATGAAAATCGGTGCAGTAGTTTTTGAGTTTATCGCGTACAGGACGACAGACAGACGCGGCTGAGGACTTTGTTTTATAATATGTAAGGATAACTTTTATTATAAGAAATATATTACCTCTTTTCCAAGACAAGGGACTTTGAGCGACACGGACGGCATTGCACTGCTTGGAACTATGGCATGGGCCATAAAGGAACACTAATCAATATAAAACTGCCCGAGAATAATTTATTGTGTGATTAAATTATTAAATAAATATAAATAAATAATATTGCCATATACAAGAAATTGGGTCACCTCTCTTGCATCTATTTTTTACCCGACCGCCCCAGAAGGAGGGTAATATTTTTCGAGAGTATTTAGGCATGTTTACAGTTAAATTCAACTAAACCGTTCCTAAAATACAACATCCATTCTTATCTAAAGATTAAACGTAAACTCAGTTTCCAATAATCGCATTTAATGAACTCAATCTAAATAGTCAGACATGTATATTACAAATGTTTGGACAAGTCCAGCCGTTGCGGACGTGTAAACAAACATACGGACATATTCGATCAACATGTCGCCTTCCATTATCTGTCTTCTTGCTTTCATTTGTTTTACGGTTTGACTGTAAGAGAAAATGGGGGACTATTCATAGTGAACAAAAGTTGTACAACATTGTTGCGGCAACATCATTTCGTGTTGTTCGAAACATGTTTCACACGCAAACTGTATGAAATGTTGTCAAGAAAAAGACATTTCCCGCAAACCAAAACAGATGTAGTTGATACAATGCTGTACAACTGTTGTTTACCATTGTGGGGTAATTTCATAACACACATACAATTGTAATCGATGGCAATGCCTTTAACTTTGACAGTTAAACTTCGTTCATTGCGTTATTTACATTTTTGAGCAGAAAAGTTTTTAAACTTAAGAAGAAATTTCCTTCAGAACTCTCCGATTGTGATTGAAAGTGTCATACAATTAGGGTGCAATATGGCTTGGATTCGAATACCTACAACTAAGAAAAATGAAAAGGTTTAAGTGCTCATAAATTGAGAATAACATGATTTCATGAACTGAGGGCACAGCTAGTAAAGAACGCTATAAAAAGATACTTTCGATATTAAAAGTCACACATAACCTCACATAGAAAGCCAAGGTAAGTCTGAACATTATAATAGACTTCTCGATATTGAAAATCAAATATAACTTCACATATCCAAGTCTCTTCAAATCCCATACAATTTACAATAGAAAAATGTCAATAGAAATCCGATATAACTAGCATGTCATGAGTAGTAGTACATGTACTGGCATAGTGTTATTATTTTATATTATAATCCAGTAACAAATGGTCGAGCCACGCTTACGTACCCACAGCCACGCATGTGGGGGTTAAGGCGAAGCTTACAATAATGAATCATGGCCGGTCTGAACATAGGCTCTCCGAACTTTCGCTCATGTTCTCTCACTCAAACTAGACAAGTCAATACTTGGTTCTTAAAAAAAAATGCGCACCGTTTTGGGCAAAGTCCGGACCAGCCATGATTTATCGGCCGTATTGTATACGAGGCAATGTAGTGTATAAGTGTACAAAATTATTTGCTAATAGATTGGTGATCAATGGTTATCGAGTCCGAGAACAATGATATCCCAGTCGTGGGTTTGACCCTAGGGGCCTAGGCAGACACATTACTTAGTGTAATCTATTTCATCACCACTGATCTCAAAACGGTGAAGGAAAGTATCGTGAGGAAACCGGCACGTGACATCCACTAACGCGCACTGGGCCCACGTGGTGGATTATGGCCCACTCCCTCTCACAGAGAGTAGGCCGGTATCCCAGCAGTGGGAATGTTATTAGCTGATAATGTATGAGGCCGATTTCTCACCATAGGGCAAAGACAAGGGGCTTTTGTCCTATGGTGGGACACTATCTGACATCAAGTTAATATTGTTTGTCAATTATTGTTATAATTTTAGTTTTACGATCAATTATTTGGATTGTTGATGAAAAAATGACAGAAGTTGCTAACAAATACTGCTGAAATGTGAAATGAAGGATTATTCATTAGGTATTAGAACCACTTTTTGGTCTTTATAGATTAGTATGAAATTATCAGTACAAGGATGTCAAGAAATCTAGATTGATTATTATAGTAATAATTATCTGACAGCAACATTTAAAACATAGAACAGAAAAATCTTTTTACATCTTCATTTAAAGCTTCACACATAACCAGAAACAAATGTAAACAATTCTCTACCACATATTGTTTATTTATTTAACTCAAACTCAACCTCTGCATTTGGTGCACACCATCCCCTTAATCAGGTAGGAGACCGAGTTCGGTATGCGCAGGCGCAACCGCTAGAACCATTTCTTAGAAACGAGATAAAAACCGCCGGCGACACTCAATTTATTGTGTTTTTTAAACTATTTACATACTTTTTGTACTAAACTTATGTATAATCATTTGTAAAATAACTTAGGGCCAATATTTTATTGGATTATTCTGTGAGATTTCACGTTCGTTTTAAATGTTATATAATGTTAGGTATTTGTTGCTGTCAGATGATATTTTAATCCTGGTTTGGATTGTCTGTTTTTTGTTGGTTTAGTCTTTGATTAATTGAATGTAACGTGTGTGTATTGAATATCGGTAGTGTACAAGAGGAAGTATGAGAATTATCCTTACTATCCTTAATAAAATCCTTACTTCCTTACTAATATTATAAATGCAAAAGTAACTCTGTCTGTCTGTCGCGCTTTCACGCCAAAACTACTGAACCGAGTTAAATGAAATTTGGTACACAGATAGTCTAGAGCCTGAGAAAGGACATAGGCTACTTTTATCGACATGCCACGCGGGCGAAGCTGCGGGCGGAAGCTAGTCATTAATAATACCTACAAGCACTAAGACATTTGTGACCCCAGAGGTTCCGAAAGGCTAGAGAGGCGCCACGGCGTCCTCACCTTCCGCCTGACACAGGTCCTCACCGGACATGGCAGCTTCGGGAGGTTCCTGTGTAGGATTAGGCGGGAGGAAACGCCCGGGTGTCACCACTGTGCGGATCGCCCGGAGGACACGGTGGAGCATACGGTTGAGGTATGCCCTGCTTGGGCGGAGCACCGCCGTGTCCTCGCGGAGGCATTTGGCGGCAATGACCTCTCGCGTCCGGCTCTGGTCCAGGCCATGGTACGGAGCGAGAGGGCATGGGAAGCCGTCACCTCCTTCTGCGAAGCAGTAATGCTCGCGAAGGAGGAGGCGGAACGCGTGAGGGAAAGGCAAAGTTTGCGCCCTCACGCCCCTAACCGCCGCCGTTGCAGACGCCCTGGGCGTCGGGAATCCCAAGCGGATTCCCGGCCACCATAGGCGCGGGCTTGCGGACGACGAACAACGGGCAGCTCGCCGTCCGATAAGGACCAGGCCCGGGTCGATGGCGCGTCGTGTTCCACGCGCGCCTCAAAGAGATGTCAGCACAATTGGCGGGGTCCGCTAGGACCGATGCCTGCCAGGGTTGCGGGAAAGTCCGAAAGGGATACCGGGACCTTGGCAACAGGCAAATGAAGGAACACGGGTGGGTTTTAGTCAGTAAAAGTCTGACACGCCCTTCCGCTCCGCCCAGAGCGGGAGAAGTCATTGGATGATTTCCCACCCTCAAAAAAAAAAAAAAAAATAGGTTCCAAAATATGTATGGAAATAAGTTTTTTCTAGATAATCAGTTTATAATCAATATAATAACTGTTCTGTTATAAAATCAGTATAATAACTGTTACTACAAAATAAGCTTCATATCAAACAACATTGAATTCATGAATTTATCACATCAATGAAGATCAATTTTCTTGCAAATAATGATCTCAGTTCCGAAGGCCATTTAAAATCTTGCTTTTTTGAGCTATTTCGAAAAACCTTTCAGTTTGTCCCCATGACACGGTTTATGAACGATTTCACAAATTGTTACCACGTCTCTGACTCGCGCAGTTTTCGAATTCCAGATAGAGTAATCGGGGTTATAAACTGTTGCAAACATTATAGAAATTCACTGTAATAAAACAACTTAACAACATCATCAACATCATTATCTTCATGACACACGGTGGCAGTAGGTACTTAGTTAATGGTGCGTGACTCGATCGAGATAGGAACCTGGGACCTTTGACATGGAGGCCGCATGCTACTCAACACACTGTTGACTGTTTTTCCTTATCGCTTTGGCCTTATAGTTTTTATTAAATATTAATAAAATGTTTATTAAATTACATTGCGGTCATATTTCTTGATATACTACGCAGATGGTTGAAATGAGTACTGCTATTTATACTGGCTTTTCTTTTTAGCACAAAATTTATTCTAACTAATATTATAAATGAGAAAGTGAGTTTGTTTGTTACATTTTCATGCTAAAATGGCTGAATGGATTTGGATGAAATTTCCTGGGTTAGGACAAGAGATATTTTTTATTCCGTTATTCCCACAGGATCGAGACTTATGCAGGTGAAACCGCAGGGTGCAGCTGCTTTCTTAATATTCTTCGACTTTTACTAGAGTCTAATAATTTTGAAGAACTTGAACATTGATTCTTCTTTTTATTTAAGTATCTGTTACATTGCTGATCTTGGAAGTCTTCTCTGCAGCAAATCTTCTTTTTCTCTCGTACTATAAGCAATAGCTTTCTCTCATGGTGGTATGTCGTAGTAGCATGGTTTACTAGCCCAGTTAGCAACAATGATGACGGAGATTCACTGATAGCTTATTGTCCAAGATTCCCCAAACGTATATACATATTTCAAAAGTAGATGACATCGGCGCTGGCGAGCGCTTTTTAAAATGTATCCCAAAATCTGACTATCCTTTTCCCAACTAAGTTGGGGTCGGCTCCCAGTATTTTACATGAAGCGACTGTCTATCTGAGCTCCACAACCCACTATCGGGGTAATAAGATACCCCTTGGTAAGACTGGTTGTCAGACTTTCGGGCTACTGACAACCCGTAACGACTGACAATGAATTGCGAATGACAGCCGGGACCAACGGCTTAACGAGATTTCCGATACACGGAGGAGAGTCGATAAGTAAAGATGATCACCCATCCACGGAACAACCCCGGCAAGCGTAGCTTAACCTCATGGATCGACCCGTGCGGCTGTTATTACTTAGCCACGAGCATCCCAAAATTACTTTCCGAAAAAAAACATACTATACTATCTAAAATCACATCGGCTTGTATCATTATCCAACAGAAGAAAGTGTTAAAATTCGAAACAATTCTGCGTCTATTGTTATCGAACCACACTCCACGGTTTGCGGTCAAACTGTTCACGCTCAGTTAGAACTAGAAATAAAAGAATCCAGTCTAACCGCAGACCTAACTTGCGCACGCGTCGCGTAATTTGTATTGTGCGGTTTGCTGTTAGGCTTGAGTGCAGGAGTAATGGAGATCAAATGTTTTCGATTTGTTTGAACGTTGAAGTTGTTGATCAAATGGTGTTGGATTATTTTGTATGTGCAGTCTTATAAGTTTGGAATGAAAAATGGATAATACAGTTACGTAAATGAGGGTTTTTGGGAGTGCCCGTAAGGACACTCACGGAATACTTTAGTACTTTATGCACGTCCTTACTTAGATAATCTTGTAGCCTTGGTGTATTGCCACTTTACGCTCATTATTTAGAATTTTTTGATTCTTTATCATAAGCTTTATCAGGCCTTAGCTGGGATTTGTCTACCTGCTGAACTTCCTCTGATGTCTAGGCTTCATCTTCTTTACTTCTATAGTCGGTTTATCTTCTTTCATGTCATTTACTGAAACGTCTGTGGCGGCATCTACATCGCCACATGCTAACTAGGAATATAATACCTGACGTCATACAAGTCCTGCATCGCGCAAGCAGTTTACCGCGCGATCTGCTTATATATAACTTTCTGACATCAATCGTTGGGTAGTTGCCCGCCAGACATGATACCCGCCTGGTCGGAGGATCCTCCTTTTTCTATAAAGGATGGGTGAACTTTAGCCGTATTCCTTCTTGGGTGGCCGCGAGATCATTTCTAATTAAGCTGTAACATTAAATAGGTACCAATCTTAATTATCCACGAGCACTGGGAGATTAAGCTTCCTCGATTATAAGTTATCTATCTCAGATCAAAGTCGGGAGAGTTCAAATCCTGACCTGTTAAACTACTGAGATGAACCTACTTCTATTACTGGGGTTAATTAGAGTATTAGGACTAAGACCGACGTGGGTGTTAAAGATAGTAACGTAGATGTTTAGAATACTTAATGTAGAAATTCATATCAATCTGCCTAGCCTTTTCCCATCCATGTTGGGGTCGGCTTCCAGTCTAACTGGATGCAGCTAAATACCAATATTTTATATGGAGCGACTGCCTATCTGACCTCGACAAACCAGTAATTGGGTGGGACGATAGCCCGTGGTAAGACTGGGTGTTAGATTTCGGGCTTCTGACGACCTGCAACGACTGTCAGTGATCCACGAATGACAGCCGGGAGCATGAAAAGATGGTCACCGATCCACGGACCAACCCCAGCAAGCATGGCATAACCTGATGGATCGACCCGTGCGGCTGTTATTACTAAGCCATGAGCTCCTCAATACTTAATATAGAAAATGCTGTATCATTTTGGTTGGGACATACAATTTCACAGCCGTGGGTCAGTTACTAAGTCAATAGTTACTATAGAAAATAATGAAGCAGCAGACAAAATATGACTACTTTGTATGGAAGACAATGATTTGTCGAAAATGTTGCGCAATCTAATAGAATTTCATACATAGCATATTAAAGATGGGGCACCATAAAACGCACCAGCCATTAAAAATCAAAACGCAACTCATTATAAGGAATTACACACACTACAATTAAAAGTCGCGTCAATTCCCATCGAATCGCTACGCCTCGCATGTAATTCAGACATCACTAAGACAATGAAATATTATATTTATCACCACTTTACTGCCTGTCGTCTGAGTATGCGAACCGATTTTGGATTCAAAACATCGATCTTTTTCGGTTCCCGATTCATAAATCGATTGAGTTCATTGTGGATGCCGAGCGTGTATTGTAATGAAATAATTGTAATGTGTGGCTTGCAGCGGGGTAATTTGCGAGACGTGGTTGGTTTTTCGCATAGCGAAGTTTTTGTTGCATACGTCTTTTGGGTTTCACGAACCATTTTCTGATCTCCTTAAAAAGGTAGATTAGGTTAAAGTGCTATCGACAGACAAAATTCTAATAACCCACATATTGTGTTATATTTCATACCAGCCCCAAGTCCTTCAATCGCATGTTACAAGCAGCCTCTTTGACTGGCTTAAAGCCTGTGGGATGGATCTATTTTTGAAAAACGGCGGGTGAGGCAGTGGTGGCATAGTATATCCACGTTTCACCAGTTATACTATATATATCTCCTTAAGGGGGATGCGCTAAGGTAGCCCGCGAAATTCAAATTTCCTTTCAAATTCAGATCAACATACAACCTGATACTGACCTGAAAATTGCAAAAAACGAAAGAAAATTCGAATTTCGCGAGTTACCTTAGCGCATCCCCCTTAAAGCATATAATTCATGATTTTAACAGCTGCCAAGTTGCTCAAGGCTCCAGCCAAGAAGCTGTTCCACTTAGTACCCTAAATGTCACCATCAAAAAGTAAAAGCGAATAAATCTTATTCCACCATCCATCTTATCTGTATGTTCAAGGAGTATACTTCAAGTTATTCAGGGGACACCTCTAGACATCGTTTGAATGTAATCAGTTTTCCGTTAAGTCGTAAATTTTCTCCTTCCAACACTACTTCATACATTGAATTAGTAATTTATTTGATTACATCAACGTCAGGGTGAAAAGCTAGTGCATGTTTGGCCTAGATTTCACTGGATTTAGGACAATAAATTAGATTTATTGTTTCCAAATCATTTGAGTTCGGAACCTCTAGTTGTTCTTCTATTGTATCTTTCCAATTTTCTTGTCTTATTTTATACCCAAGTTCTCTTTTCTGATGAATATCAGAATATTCATTTCAGATCAACCAATTCTTTATCGCTCAAACACATTAACTCGAAGATTTGCTCTTCAAAACACAACGTCATAGAAAAAATAATATCCCAAATTGGCAATTGCTGCATACGTCTCTATCTCTTTTATTTTTAGTTCAGAAGTTTTTGTAAAAACGAATATTTTGTCTTTCAATACCCCGTTCGGTCACCTCAACACTTCTGTTAAATTCGTCATGCTGTCCATTTCAGCTTTGTTTCCACTAATTAAGATTACAGTCACAACACTCGGCATATTTTTCTGTATTGTTAGTCAAATATGTATTTTGAAATATCATATTTGTTACGACTGTCAATATTTTTGTAGATCCAAGTCAAACATGTGAGATACAAGCGTTTATTTTGAACATTTTGCTTGAAGTTTGGGACTATTGACTTCAAACTCAAAGTTTTTCTTTCTTTTTCTTTCTCTTGTTTATTTGAGTAATAGTATAGTTTATGTTTATATTGAAAAGACCAACTATCTAGCCAAAAGGGAATATCTTCAAATCAACAACACTAAATATTATCATCTATTTTGCACTGTCCTTCAAAGCGAAGACAAAATTATACAAACCGAGCGGAAAGTGGTTTATTTGGGGAACAAATAAATAACTGATATAAATGTTTTAACGCAGCCATATAGATGAGATCAATAAAAATACGCACTCGGAATTGGCCACGATCCATCATCGTATTGTAAAAGAAAATGAGTATTTTGGAACTATATTTTTAGCTCAATAAGTAATTTTACGGATTTAGATAAGTAGTTCACGAAGTAGCAGCAAGAATAAACTCAATTGTCAACATGAAATAAATACAGTATTTTATAGTATCTTTCAAACTAGCCCATGATAGCCATTAGTTTCACATTAATGATTAACTTCCTGCCAAACCGGACCGGATAAAAGGACCGATCAAAATCAAATATACCGAAATGATACCATTTTATTCACAACAGCTATCAAAAGACCATCAAAGTTGTCTTAAACTTTTATCCACCATAAAAATGTCAAAGAAATAACGTGTCAGATCGAATCCTGTTACACATGTCGCGCTCATTCCTAAAGTTTGCTTTAAACGGATTAAAATTCGTTCCCCATTTAGAAAAAAAAGAAGTAAAATTTATAGTTCCTAAAAAACGGGCCATAAAGAAAGCAATAAAGCGGCTAGTTCCACCGACTATAAATCCAGAAAATGACTACCAATCAATGTGTAAAAATAAATTTATAATGTAAATAAATAAATTTCACCTACAATTTTTATTGTCCAGCTTTATATTCGGAGCTGCTCGTTTTATTCCTCACTTCCTTCACCGTGGCGTGAATACGCTAACCAAACATTACCAAACATGTCTTTACAACCGCTACATACTTAATTTCAACTTTATTGTTTCCTAATTCAAGTCTGCATCTATTTTCGGGACCGCATAGATTAATTTTGTAGACAGAGGCGTCAAGTCATTAAGTAGTCGACGGCGATGAGCAATAAAAAATAGAAAACATAAATAAAGTTTTACTGTGAATGAACATAGTACCAAAATACTCTGAAATAGCGTATATCTATAATATGTTATGGTCTCTGGTTGAGCTTATTGAAATTCTGAGTGCAAATATAGCGAATGTCGACGCAAAAGTGACACAAGCAACGGTTCTGTGACATGTGCTAAAGCTGAGCCTACAGAATATTTGTGGCTTAGGACATCTGCAAAATAGGGATGGTAAAGTAAAATAATAAAAAGTATCGCGGTTAGAACAGTTGTAAATGTTTTGCAGCTGCAAATACATATCGATTATACGAGTTGTAGATGTAGATCTACCTGACGATGATTCTGATACAACGCGGATAAATAATCGCGTTTATATTGCTATGATACATGACAAGTAAAATAACGATAAACTTGAAAGCATACTTGATCCTACAGTTTTCATACGCAAAGAGTTGAGAGTTAATAAAATTGTTTCACACACTTACAGAACACAATTTGAAAAAATCATAAACCTTTGTCGATGTGTTAGTATCCTGCTAAATGTATTTTTATTGGCGTATCATTATTTCAATAAGATTGTAATCCGAATAACAGTTTGATGACTCACTTAATTCCGTATATACAAAAGGAATAACTAAGTGTTTGTAGCATCATCCTTTTTTGTCAGTCTGTCTCTGTCACGACGGTCACGGTCGATCAAATCGAAGTGCATACTGGATTAAGAAACAATTTTGTATACTTTTAAGGAATACTAATTACCGTATTTGGTTACAATTGAGCAAAAAAAAAAAAACACTTTTTAAAAGGTTCTTTAATTTGTTTAGTTCTTCAAGTATTTGTTACTGTTTGTTAAGGGACCTTCGTAATTTTCTGATTGATTTCTCATTTTATCTTATTTTCCTATATTCTGCTTTTCAATTTTCTTTACTATATCATTAACTTCATCTGCAGTACTAACACCTCTTGCTCTCATAATAATAATTATCGTCTTTAGCTGTTTATAATATATTGTCCCTTATATTATAATCTTAATACATAATATATATTTAAATCTAACGGAGTTAAAGACATAAACACATGACATCTCTGCCCAGATCACTCTTTATATTACCGAGAGAATCAAATTAAGTAGTAATCTTTGTATTTAAATGCTTTTATTTAAATATTACATTTACAATACAATACAGCGTATTTATGAATATAATAAATTATAAACATATATACGTGCCTATTCACTAGCTGAAGCGAAAAGTTTGTTGTACACTAGCAGATATAATATCTGATAAGATTGCTTAGGATTGCGTAGTGGATACAAAATCTATCTAGGATATAAAATCAACATAATTTTTAATAATACTTTTGACAATTGAAACACTTCTGTTTTAGCTATCTCTCAGTTAAAGCCGAGGTTTAAACATGGCTATGAACGATATATCTTTGAGTATACTATTTAGGTGGCATGGCAGCTAGCTATAACTTTGAGAAAACAAAACTATGGCCTGATGAATTAGCTAGCCTTCTTATCCCAGTCCTGTTTCTAGCCCATAGAGTTATACTTGACTTTATTAAAGATTAGCACAAGCAAAGAGAGTTGTATGCCCAGTAGTGGGTGACGTCAGACTGTGGATGATGATAATTGTAATGCTAAAGTCACGTGTAAATCTTGTATATCATCGTGTATGTCTTAAGCATAGCCAAGCCTATCTCCAGCGACAGCACAGTCCCTATAATGGCGGACGTGCACGTACTGAGTGAGTTGACACCGCTTCGAAGGGCCATATACGCGCGGCGTGGCGTTGAAACTCATTATAATTTATGGTTGTCCCTGCGCAGTATACCGCGAATGCTAACTCTGCTGATGAAAGGATTAGCCGCTGGGTTAAGGTTCTAGGGATTGGTTTTGACGTATGTGAACACGGATGGGCAGGACTGGATATTGTTTCGAAACTTTGGGACGTGGCGTGAACGGATTCTTGGTTTGGTGTACGACGGAAGTTATTTGATGGTCACGCTCTATCAGTAATTCCAGTTAGGATGTTTCTTTTAGGTCGGTTTCGTTATTCTACTATTAATTATGTTTTTCTTGTGTCTCCTGTTATAATGTTAATGTCAATTAGCCTCAATTACCTCTCTAAGTTCTTCAGAATTCGATTTTTTTTGCCTTTGACTTTTTTGACAGCAACTAGGATAACCTTTCTTTATCTTTCCCCAGTTATCTTACTATACGATACCTCATCAGCATTTGAACTGTTTCTGTCCGTTTCTTTATTAAGTTGACTTCGGTTGGTACCACCATCTAAAATTAACAACAAAAATTTACAAGAGGAACTTCGTACCCATGATAAATATAATCATGCTTCCATTTAATTTACCGTAATCCAGTAGTTAGTTGTCAAGCAGTTTATTGCTATAATAAATGGCTCGGTCTTAACAGAGCTAGTATATCTGAAATAGAAAACCTGAGAGTCGCCTATAAAATCTTGAGATGATCTAGGATCTCGACTATATATTATAGTTGTGGTACACGAGAAATGAATTAAGATATCTATTAAAGTTGGTGTTAAATAATTTTGCTTCGATTTATGAGGACGTTTAAGATCGAAATTTAATTTGTCTGTAGTTAAGGTTGGGGTCGTTAATGTATAGTACAACTATTTTCTTAATGTTCCTCGGCAATCATCGCAGTTCCGAATACCGAATAAACGAATGCTTATTTCCATGTCCATCAATTATTAGATTTATCGTGTATAATCATTTGAATTCAGAACTAAGTCCTTTATTGTTTTGATTTCCGTGTCAACTATCCTATAGAGCTGTAAAACTATTTTCCTTAAACTATTTCCTCCCATTTTTAATCAAAATTACATTCAATTAAACGAGTGTTAACAATTCTATATATATATTTCCAAGTCGATTGAGAGCTTGCGGTCTGCACCAAGTGCAAGGGGCAACTGATAGAAATTCGACGACTGACGAAACGCGAAGTTTGCCGAAGGACATTAAGAAAAAAGTATTATTGTAATTTTTGTTCTGAAAGGAAATAAATGTAGCGACGAACCTTGCTTCCAATTTTTAGCTGTTTTAAGACAAAGCTACGTATTAATCTGTTTCACAATTCTTTTCAATGAAAATGTAAACAAAACTGTTCAGGTTAAATTCTACTAACTATTGTTTGAACAACATTGTAAAATAGTAATTAAAAAAAACCTCCTTCAAAATAACCTCAATAATTGTCAAATCAAAAACATCGTTAAGTAAATCTAATATTAGAATTTCTGTTTTAAGTATTCAAATAATAACTCAATTTGTAAGTGACTCCATACAAATTGCCACAGGTACGCTTTCCGAGCCATTTGTTTACATTTCAATGAAATTGTTTTGGATCAGAGTATAATCTATTTTGCCATTACAAGGTTTTGAATGCATCTAGTGTAGAAACAGTATGTTTTTTGTTTAACAGGACAGCCCTTTAAACAAAAAAGATACTGTTCCGCCATGATAATGAGACATCATTGCGACAAAAGCATCAGACAGGCCATAAGTCCGTCACCATTTTTTACGATGCTACAAATCGCAAGTGAGTAGACAGACTAAACGCTCTCTAATACGACGATTCGCGTTCAAAACACATTCGATAAAGCTGAGGCCATATTAAATGATGAGTGGCCCTATTGTGTACTGACTTTATAGGCAATGTCGGAGCAATGAGTCCGTGAGCAGGGGACCTAATTGCCCCTTATAATAAAGTTTGGAGTGGCTTGGCGCGATTATTTGGTCACGTTATTTGTTGCTGAATATTAATTAATAGTTTTATTAGTTTGCGTTTAGTGAAAATCAAGGTCTTTGTAAGGTTGCGCGTGTTTTGTTTGTGTTCATTGTAAGGTTGCGCGTGTTTTGTTTGTGTTCATTGTTTTTGTATTGTGATTTTTTTTTATATGTACCTTTGCATGTACGAGGATAAGTTATGATTATAATTCGTAGATTCCCTTTCTTAACAGTATTCTTTTCAGATAAGGATGTTGTTTTATGAATATTTTTGGGCTGAATAGGGAAATAACTTGACTGTCACAGGGCAGTCGTGTCGAGCATACGTCACACGCATATTTTAAAGAGGTAAAATTGTTTTGTAAGTTCGTATGTAGTGGGTAATCTCCCGAACGAATGATTCGATTCCGAAAATTGTTTCACAAATGGGAAGCTACAGTATTGCAGTGTCATTAGGCTATATGATAAAAACTTTACGCAGACGCAGAGGCAGAAGCTAGTACCTAATGAAAATCTTAGGACAGTCGAAATTTTGGAATCTTTCGCTTTAATGTTTACAGTTTTAAGGATCAAATATCGATGTTTATAAATCGTTATGTAAAGACAAAATTATCTTTAAAAAAATCACAACACTACCTCTACAACTTCACAAAGAATTTTTGCATACAACCGTCCTATTACCATTGATATATTACATCTACCATATTTTATTGCCCTTGGTGATCATCATGCTAATGCCGCCATTTGTGATATAGTCTGATGTCATCATCAGACTTAGTATAAGAAAATATCTCTATTGTACTCTTTATAAAGATTTTTTGATTCATTGCTAGCTGGTTAAGGCTTGTTGTGCACTATTGTGTAACGTTGGTAAGACTGTGCAAATGTGGTAGTGTAAAATGTAACATGGCTTGTGGTGAATAGATATGTAGTTCGCCTACTTGGGGAAGATTTATGCCCAGCAGTGGAGTGCCTGGCTAACTATTGTGTGGAAAAGTGTTGAGAGTATATATTATCAACACATTCAGACTTCCAATTTATCGGCCTGTAATTATCCCACTGTCGGGAAAGGCTTGTTCTCATACAGGAAACGAACGAGCATTGATTGCTATGGTAGCTCAGTGAGAATTCGCAGATTTTCTAAAGAAGTTTTTCTCTAACATCAATCAAAGATATCTAATGGTAGAATCAACACGATCGGCAATGTTGCAGACGGACACGCACGGCAGACGACCACAGACCGCCACGCACCGCGCACGAGGCGCTTCCGATGTTTGCGATACCCCGCACGTACACCTTCCCACGGTTCGTCGTCTGGGCTCGTCGGTGTCCGTCCGCAAAATCGTGGATCGTAGATTTCGGTATAAGATTGACTTTTAGAGCGAGATCTATACAGGTCTAAACACCGTTATCGTTGCCCACGCTCAGAGTCGTGGTAACCAGCAGCTGCCGGTTGATCTTCAAGAACGAAACGAAAATCAAATTTACATGTAGACTCGTCACGCAACACCTATGGTACTTAGGTATTTTTGCCTGTCCTAAGCCAGGAAAAGTATGAAGGGAAAGTTGCATCACAGGATAGGTGTATTGTGTATTTATTTATGTGTTGTGTAGGTAGGTAGGACGGACGGCGACCGTTACCTACGTCACTCGGCGCATATCCATAGTGCACGGTGTCGGATAAAAATCTTTTAAAGAAAATAACTTTTTTTTTTGTTACTGACAACGGTGTTTACCCTTACATGCTGTATAAGTATATACGTTGCGTGACACGTGGTTTAGCTTAGACATGTTCCAGTTTCTTTCGTGTGACAGTGACAGGATTAACGCTTAGCCAAATTAGGTACCTAAGTGCTAAGTAACGTGTATAGATCCCGGCCACAGGGGACGTTTCCACTAAAGCGGAGACGAGCGGAGCTGAGCGGAGACCTGCAGGAATCAAAGAATCACACAATGGTTGAAATCCTCATCGCGTCTCTCGTCTCGTCTGTGATTGGACGTTTCCTGCTCGTCTTCGCTCAGCTCCGCTTCAGTGGAAACGCACCCAGCGTCAATCCATGACATTTTGTAATAAATTAATCACATCTCAGGCAACTGCTGGACATAGAGATCTTCCAAATTGCATCACTCTTTCCTCCGACCTTCCTAAAGCTACCATCTACAAAACCATTAATCCAAGTCAAATTAAACGATATAATTACTGATTTACACAAGTACTTAGCAGGTTCTGAACCCAAACCTGTCATTCAGGGATACCTGTACTTTAATTGAACCTTTTAACTTGATTGACAGCATTAATTGTCAGTTTAAGTCAGATTTAAGAGTCGTTCGTTATCATGACTAAGTTTGTTTTCATTTATTTTTAAAGTAATTGATGGGCATGACGATGACGTTTTGATTTGCAACCCTAGAGGGTCAATTTTGTTGAAAAAAAGCTACAAAATAGGTTTGCTTACAAACTAGGTCAAATACATCAGGAGAAAGATAAGTCTTTCGCCTTCAGTTTACCAGTTTTTTTTAAATTGCTGTTCAAATCTGTGCTTTTATTTGATAAAATATTTCTACGCAAGTATGAAAGTTCGTTAAAATAAATGACGACAGAAGTATAAGCACTATATTCATATCTTTTAATTAAATAATATCACGCATTAATACGATTCAGTAAGATACCATCAAATTGTACACTAATTACGACACAACTGTATAATTTTTTATAATTACATTTACTTAATTTAACTTAAACACGTACAAAAGGTGAGTCATCAGATTAATTGAAATAGTAATTAACCATTGTCAACAATTCATATTAATTGTGTTTTTCAAATATGAATTAAAAAGTTATATCTCCATTTTCGTTCAACAAGTTGTGCTCTCACCCCATCCGTGACTAATAGAGCTGCCCTATTCCTAGATCGTGTAATTTATCGATATCGATAAACTGGTTTTGTCGCTCTGATTTCTATAGCATTCATTTCATGCTTTATTACTATTTAGATTATTAATAGGCGGTTGCGATATAGTAACATCTAATTAAGAGTTTAACATAGCATAAACATAAACTTCTAAGCATTAATCTCAATGAGTAATCTAGAAACTGCACAATCAAATAGCAATAAATTTGACCTGTCTTATCTGTAAGTTAACTATGCGAAATAAAACGAATCTAAATTAGTGTTAGAAGTCACGAGATAATAGACGAGGCCGTATTCCTTATTTAAAAACCAATATACGTTAATTTGACGAAAATATTCGTTTGATTAAGGTTCTAGAATGATCGCAATGCAGCTAAAAACACCATCGATCCAGTCCGGTTGCGTTTCTGAGAAGGGCTCGGAACAATTCCGCCGCTAAAAACAATTAAATCGTAATTAAGGGCCGTATTAAGAGACGCGGCATGCGTCCGCGCATTGCCGCACTCATTTTGAGGATAGCGATGTGAAAGTATCGATGGAAATATCGATTGTTTTTAACGAAATTTTTTGGATTATGTAAATGAGGTGTTAATTTTTGTATCTTCATTCTTCGAATCGTTTCAATTTATTATAATAGATTTCCACCTACCTACTAATTTGAGAGAAATATGCAAAGCGTTGTATGTAAACTTATCCGTCTATGTTCACAAAAATGCGCCATTTATTATTATTACTGTACTGCCAATTACGTTACACAAGAACGTTGCATTATACTTGTTAGAAAGTTATACAACACAAGGACTTCTTATCAATAATTGCGCAGGCGTCACCACTATTACTTTCTCTTGCCAATTTTAATTTCTCGCGAAAGTTATGATTGATATAAAAACTTCGAAATCACTTGACACTTTACAAAGCACAAAATAAGAAGAAAATCCACCATTAATCCGACGCATACGAAATTCAAAATTCACGATTCGATTTTTGAATGGCCGATAAAAGTCGACACTCGAAACGCCCGCCAATTTTGCATGCATAAACATCGTAAATCTCATTGAATGAAAATGAGTATCGATATATCGATATCGGGTTTTACGATCGATTCATTACTCGAGTATAACTCGTGGCCTTATTGAGGACAATGCTCAAGTCACGTCCCTAACAATCACATCTTCATTAATTACGGAAGGAATTTTTCTGATGGTAACCTATGTGATAGTGTGCAGGTGATAAGTTGAAGCGTTCGATCATTCAATTGTTTTTGTCAATCATCGATTTGGTTTATTTCCCTACTTTACTGCGATAAAAGACAATGTCATGCAACTTTGATGTAATTTACGTGAATTGAAATAAAAAACATTTTCAGCTATCGATATTTTTTGAGGGATGACAAAACTTTCTTCTCTTTTTTTCCCGTAATTAAAAAGCTTGTTAATACCCGCTACAATAAACACCACACCCAATTTCCCCGTAAGTGATAATGACGACTCTGAACTCGTACGGGTCTCTCAATTTGTCGCACGACTTTTTGTCACCACGACTTGTCGAGATTCAGTCGCAATTAAGGCCGTTTTCCCATGTCTATGTAATTTTAGGGTAATTAAAGTATTTAAAAAGGGCAAGCAAGGTAATGAAGACTTCATTACTAAATAATTATTATATTAAAAAGTTGTAGGTACCTGTTTTGTAAAGCAGATAAAATAAAAAGATGACAGATTTGGCTCAAACGACATTTTCTTGTCAAGTGCCTTTATGACAAAGTAAATATTTGTACATCAGTTTAATTATAGTTAATTTGTGTTATTAAAATATAAAGACTATCTTTGACGATTTCCGGGATTGTCCCGATGAAAATCATCATTTTTTTGTATTCAACTTTCACTGAAATACACATACATTATACACTGACCTGAACTGAATTTTAAAGGAACTTATGATACTCGTAGCTACTGATAAATGCTATACCTACTGCTATAAGCTGTATGACACAAAATTAATGAAGAAAAATAATCTAAGAAAACAAAGTGACATTCTCATTGCACATATTATACGTAGTCCCTGTCGAAAATAGAGAAAACCAATTGTTCAGATGTGAGACCAAGCTAGATCGAATTTTCATGGAAATCGTTAGCGCCGTTTTCGAGAACGTGATTATAAATATATTATTAAATTATATTTATATATATTATAAATATAAATATTTCTCATTTAATAGTATAGGATTTAGCTAGCAGATTATAGTTAAGTACCTATACATAAAGACGAAGATAGTTTAGACACCATTAGTTTGATAGAATTTTCACCGGAGCATAAGGCGAGTAATGACAAGTTTGTCCATCATCTAGCATAGTTGCTACTCACTGACATAAATGAACCCAATAGTTTGCTACATCAACTATCTCGATGTCAAACGAGACATCAATTGCAAAAACAATGGGGTCGAGATAACGATGCATGAAATATTGTCGAGATAGGTAGATCCGAAGACAACTGGACTTGTGTTAGATACATTTACAATTTCTTAAGATACTATTGAATATGTGATGTGATAATTAATAAAGATCTGAACGAACAGGGAACTTTGTTGAAAAGAGTGCAGTTAAAAGAAAAGGATGTTGGAATTGAAAACTATAAAATGGCAAATGGATTCCAAAAAAAAAACAAAATAATTTCCAAAAAATAATGTAACTTGAAAAAATCTTATTGATTTTGACACAGTTGAAGCAGAAAACAAAAAAATGATAGTACTAATGCAGCTGTAGATGCTACAAAGTAAGATGGCGAATTTACTAAAGTACGCAAACGAGAAGTGCGTGTTCTAGAAGGACTTGAGGATGAATAGCCATAGTTAGTTGAATAGGTTGCAGGTCTGAGTGTGGTTGTTCGTGAATGTAATAGCACTCACGACTGAAGAATTCTTGTAGGTATGGGGTGAGAACTGATCAACTGATCGGTGTTGTTATGGCAAAAAGAGCGAATAAAAAATATAATACAGTACAAGCTACCATATGTCAAGTTAAATATAAGCTGATCTCTCACTGTACGTATAGCCTATACAATGCGAGGGCAGAATATACTGAAAATATATTGCTTGATGTGTTGTCGTATGTACCAGATGTGAACTCACCTCATCGTCTTTCTCCAGTCGCTTATCTCCAATTAGTTTGTCAATTACTGTTCATCTAAAGATGTATAGGCTTCAGATGTGAAGATGAAGGGTTTGAAAATAACAGAATTCAAAAAATAAATAGTTAGCAAATAAAACAATACAATCATGATTACATAGAGTACAACTTTAATAAAATCGAGATTGACAAAAAAAAATTCTATAATGGAATCAAAAGCCAACATTCGATTTATGTTATGTCACAGTTCTTTATATAAGTCTTTAGCATAATTGTCAAATCAATCATCATTAATGAACAGAGTATCTACCTATAACGTTTTTGTTTTTTCTCTTATAGGATTATTAATGACTAACACTTTAGCACAAACAATTGTAGTCAATATATTCCTAGTGACATTAATACTAAGTGTTACAGTAAAGTATCGCTCTAAGACACTTTAAAATAACAGGTTGACTCAAATGGCCACTTTAGAGTTTAGAGGTTTCTAGTTTACGCCTTTGGGTGCAACTAGCTCCTTATTCAGGAAAATAGCAATTTTAACATAACCAGAGGCAAAGTTAATGAAATGGAACATAAGTTAATGAAATGGAACATAATGTATCTATGATAAGAATTAATGTATGTTTACGTGTCAATCGTGCTATTCCCCATGCAAATTATAAACTTAGTTAACATGAAACTATGTAAGCTCAGTAATGAGCCAGGTTTGTGGTAGCAGTAGCTACACAACTGTTACTGGCAGCATAATTATCTAGTGAGTAAGTAGCCATAAAGTTACAAGTTTCGTAAATTCACTAAACAGCTTGGTTAATAAGTTTAAAAGTTAAGTTAAAAATGCTAAAATAGAATATTGTTCATGCAAAATTGATTTACGGATCTCTAAGTTAAAGACGCCAACGGTAATGACCCAAGAACTATAACGGAGTAACTTTTTATGCATCTCCTGCAGACAAACAGACAGACGCTAAAGTATTTAACTCAGCAGCAATAAACATACAAACCAGCCTAATGAGTGCCAAACTAACGCCAACAATAATACAATATTGCTATAAAATAGTCTAAACACGTACATTCGTTACAAACAACTTAATACAAACTGGGTAATTCGTCTCGCTCGCTCGTAAAATGAAGACATAATAGTGGCAATTGAAGTAACAACACACAGACACGCAATCTTAACACGATCCCATTTACACTTTTTGTTTAACCGTACAAAACATTCTAATTTAGCAATTCCAATGCGGCTACCGAATTTGAAGGCGGAAATATAATTAACAGTAACTAAACGACTTCTTATCTCTTTGTTTCAGAAGCTGAAAACGGAAGTATGGGAGACGATTTGGACAGAACACGACATTTTGTAATCAACGATGCACAAAATTATAATTTATAAGTACATAATGACGTTAGTGATGAAAATGGACGGGATAAGGTTGGAGTTGACCTGACAGAAGATTTTGTAAACAGTGATAAATACAAACTGGTGGTTGTGATTGGACTTCAAGAAAGTGATGGAGTGTTGACTGTTAGTGGTGAAGGACATGTCGAAGTGCTAGGACTGGAAATAATGCCTGATCGGGAGTCGGTGGGAGGTCCTGGGAGTGCAGGCAGTGGTTTCCTACCACTACAATTCCCCTCGGCATTTGCGGCCTTCCATGCTTCGACTCCACCCGGCACTCCTACTACAGCTATGCATCACGCTACACATTATCATCATCATGCCCAGTAAGTACAAAATAATGTTACTCTTCCTTTATTTCCAACTTTATATAGTAAAGAATAAGTTGAAGCCGGTGTTGAAAGTTCTCACATTAATGAAAATTACTAGAACAAATATATACTACTTATAAAAGCACACATTAATACTGAGTCTACTGAATTAACCGAAGTAAAAAATATATTATTGATTATCATTCATTTATGAAGATAGACATCGCAATTTTTTATTAATGCGACCTGATTTTTATCCTTACGGTAACTGGAGCATTAGCCAATCCGTCTTTATTACATTTACTAATATTTAGTATTAAGTACTGTCATTGCACAGCACACTTACGAGTAGTCCTTTCAACGTTTTAGTACCCCGCTTATCATAATCTAGCCTCTGAACGCGGAGCGCTTTCGTATCAGACGAATCCATCTACATATGTAATTTTATTATGATTCGCTTGCGAGGCAAGTGTCCTTTAATATTACGATCGCTTCACGTTACCCACTGGTTCCTAAACGTCAAGCACGTTTATTGGCCAACTCTATAAAATAGAGTGGTTCATTAAACATTTTACATGCTGCGAAACCTTTTATTACATAATTGCATGTGTTACCTTTTTAACTTAACTGTAATTCAAAACATCGACTTTGTTGTATTAATTAAAACTGTTACTGCATTATCAGTAATAAAATTCATATTTGTTTCTTATGCACCTTTATGCATATGCCGTTCGGTTCCATTAGTAATATTGCCTTATTCCAACTTCACTGAGTTTTTTACGTCTTGCGATGGAATTTATATCGGGAGTAGCAGGTAGAGAACTTTTAGATTAGATTAGAGCCGGCGTATTAACTGTAGTTTACGGCCGGTCGACCATAAAACCCCGTCCAGGTGAGACAACGTGTTACTTAATGATAATTTATTGCAAAACATCGGACACCGTGAGCCGGTCAGATTTGACGACAACATTAATCTTCTGTAACTGGGCGATATAAAAATGGAGTCGTAAACACCAAAAAAGGTTGGATCGGCACCTGAACCGATGCGGTGACGAGTGATGAGCAGGAAGTCTTCAATGGAATTGAGACATTTACAATGTTAGGACGGACGTTAATAAAAGCAGGACGGTGCGTTTCAACAAATGAGTTACTTGCGGTGCTCAAAGGGTGCGTGATGTATGGCGGCGGCCGGGCCGAGCCGGCCGACTGAAATGATTAATGCCTTAGTACCGAGCCTCAAGGCACGCCTCGGCTTAACCCTCACACTGCGCCACGATTTAAAATGTTAATTTACCAAGCACTTGGAATTTTACTGATGTATGTGACTACACTATGCTTTTACCCCAGTGGCAATATTTTATATTCTCTTGTTGCGAGTCGGAGTATCAATAACACTTGATGTTTGAGAACAAACCCAACACACGCAGTGTTGGGCTATGAGGATGATCCTTAAATCTTCACACGGGAACACGCTGAGATGAAGCCGGTCTCAATATTTAAAGGCTCCATGCTCGTGCAATAAACTCGTTATTTCCTACGTCTTATTTATATCGGTTGTGCAACTCGTTATGGTGAATGTAAAATCGGGTATGAAATTGGTTGTATAAAGACGTCCGCTTTCTCGGAAGTCCAGTAATCCTTTATCCACGGTCCGTGGCGAAGGATTTCGTCGCCGGATGGGTGTACCCATTAACGACCGTTTCTCGGTGCCTCATTTAACCCGTTGCTGCGATAATTGCCACCACGTGTTTATTTCCAAGCGTTCTAATTATAGCACGCACAATGGGTTGGACACGATCGGTTATTTTGGCTCCGTTCGCTTCGTCAAAGTCAATTTTGTCCAGCCACAAAAGAGGTGTTGCGAGTCGCCTGTCGTTTGATTCATTAACTGGAACCCTTTGAACTGATGTATAGGTATCGCGCCACTTTAACTATTAATTCTGTTCCAACCTTTTTAGCTCCGGCTTGGTGCGCGCTGCGTGTCGTATTAGTTTGTCGTTTTGCATCATTGGCGTTGTTGCCACCATTCCCACCTGCTGTTCTTTTTGTTGTTACATTTATCATGTGGCCATTCAATGCTTCAGAGTTCGTATCTAATTATATATTGAGGACATTATTTATCGCCGAGTTATCTAATATTTATCTACCGTGTCTTATACAATCTGGTTCGAGAATGTACCATATTGAGAAGAATGGCCTCTCCTGTGAATAGCTAGATTCCGTTAGCGTCCACTTACGTCGAAATTGTGTTGGTAACTCGGGTTGCACATGTGTCGCCACAAAAGCTTACGGCCACAATAAAAGCGCCATTCAGCCGCCCGCATCCCACTCCGTCCTCATTGTGAACGTCCTGGCTTCACAAATCATCAAAGAAAAAACCATTATTATTGACGTAGAGACAAAGGCGTTATCGAGTCGTGATTGGGCGTCGTGTGTGGTTCACTATTGTTTCAAGGTGTAACACGAAATCCTCCGCCAATTAGATGCAATAACACTATCATTTATATCAACACTTATAAAAAGTGTAAGTTTTATCGTGACATATGATATTTATTGAAACGTTCCGAGATTTCGTGACATCGATAGCTTTTTTTCTGATATGTAAACATACACATTGGTGTTCGGAATCAATCTGATATGTTTGGACGCTGTTACGTCGTCAACTATTTCGATCCTTGTCTTATTTATGACATGTGACAAGGACAGAGAATGTTTAAGATGAGCTTAGATTTTATGGTCATAGTTTAATATAAAGTTTATCTTACTGACTCAAGTATTGTGTGCTTATACTAAGAAGACATGAGACAATTTATTAGGAGTGTAGTAATCCACGAAAATGGTCGGATTCATTATAGTAGAAATTCACGTAATATGTTAGCGCAATCAAATTACAATATGTAAGAAACATAGACAAAGTAGTTGCAGTGCCAAGATCTACCTAAAAAAATCACATGCGTTCAAATATCTTATTCGTGCAAACTTAAACCCAACAGCAATATCAATATCATGCCATCCATTCATTTTTAGCAAGCCAAAGCAACGATTGTTTGAAGAAATGTAAAAACCATCAAAAGTCAATACTGAATGATTCACTTGTGCTGGACAAAAGTTTATTCTACAAGAGTTGAAATAAATATAAACGTCGTGAAACTAATTATTGATTTTTTTAAAGAAATATTTGTAAATGAAAAAGAGATTTATCGCGACGTAGTAACGAAGCTTGGACCTAAAATGGATTCGAGTCTTTGTTGGTCCAAGTCTTGTGAATGAGAAGAGTCGTTTTAAAAGATGGTTTCGTTTAAATGTGGTCTTTAAACTCGGACTGGTACTAGTCTCTTGTTACTGTTAATTTTCGTGACTGTTATGACACTATCGGAACTCTGTTCATTCAGTATCACAAACTTAGTAGATCTATTATCTTTTGCACATAAATAGTTCCATGTATAGTCATACCTTTCTATCAGGGCTATCAGTCGATAGCCGTCTAGGTAAACACACTAAATATAAATATGAATTTTGGTTTGGAAGATTCTTAATATGTTTATATTGGATGGAGAAGCTGTATGAAAGGATATTTCTTAACCCTACTGGATCAACGGGGTCATAAATTTTGTGTATGTAGTCAATCAATCTATCTAGCCTTTTCCAAACTATGTTAGTGGTCGGCTTCCACTCTAACCGGATTCAGCTGAATACTAATACATATTTTACATAGAGCGACTGCCTATCTGAACTCCACAACCCAGTTACTGGGTTACACGATACCCCTTGTTAAGACTGGTTGTCAGACTTTTGGGCTTCTGACTACCTATTACAAAGATCTATGAATACGTACGTATTCGTATGTAGTAAGTAAATGAAATGAAATAATTGCTCCATATATGAATCATGCTGAGGTGATGGCCATAACACTTTTCGTCCCAACGGAAGCGAAAAAAATAGCACCTACAACCAAATAACTTGCTAAAAGCCTCCCGTCTAACAACACTTATCTATTGTGAACCTTTTTTTGTTCAAAAAGGTCCAAGACTTGTCCCTTAATTGACCAGAAATGTTCTCGAATCGGTCAATCTCTATAAAGAAGTTCCGGTCATAAATTGTCCCTCCACATCCCGTTTGACTGTCGTTATTGTCCTGACCACGCCCCGGGTATAAATAGTCTGGCTACGGAATAATCCTGAGAATAGGAGTGTTCCGGAAGGTTTAATAGCTTCTGTACCCAGATCTGTACCCAGATGTGGCTACTCTTAATTTATACACTTATGTTACTTGCGAAATCACTCTACTTTTTGGAAGGTAAATCTTTTCGAATTTCAAAGAATTTATACATTAAACTGTCTCAAAGTAGATTTGATCCGTTTGATCCATTATCCGAATTTTCTCGTGATGAAGAACTGCTGTCGTATTTTTCTGTCTCGAATTAACACTGACTGACGTACGTAATGTGTCCGGCATCTTAAAAACTATAAATTGGAACAAGAAATTAGAAAAAGACCTTGATAATAATTCGGTCTCATGTTTTGAAGTCTATTTCCAAAATGGTCACTTTGAAGCCACCCAATAATCCCATGCAAACGCTTGCTCTATTCAAATGCCAAACGAATTCGGGTTAATCACTTATAACTCAACACTAGTCGCATCCATCTGACCTCCCACTTTGGTCTAAAAATACTCGCTGCTAATAACTATTTACACTTATTGTAGGCAAATTTTGTCTGTCACACTTCGTAATACGTGCTACCGTATGAATATTTCATTACCTTTTAATAGACTATGCGTTATCCTGTTTAAAAATGGTTAAATAATTAATTATGTAAGCAAGGTCTGTGGGTGGGGAGTTGGGAACGATGAGTTGTGGGCTGTCGCTATCCATTCATTAATATCATGAAATATTAGTAAAGTTAACCTCTTTGAAGTCACTTTGAAAAATAACCTCCTCAATCTCCAAAAGTTTATAAAAAATCTGGCCAAGCTTAGCGAAATTGGGCGTCAATGGAAACTCATTTTTTAATTCCCAATAATCGCCATCTGGGCCATAAAAACGGTAATAACGAAGGAGAAGAAAAAGAGTGGGGTCATGCAACGTCGCGTGTGTACAGTAGCCGAACACAATCGTGCGCAGGCGCAGCTCTGCTCATTAAAATCTTAAGGTGCGCGCGCAGACGTGTGGTGGGACAGATATGGAAATGTAAAGGGTGCTGGGTGGGTAAATAGGGACGGTGATCGGGAAATTGGAGACTTAATAACTTTAGAATTGTGGTGGGATGTAAGTGGTGATGACAATGTAGTTGTAGGGAGATAACATTTTGAATTAAATGACGGAGTGTTTGTATTTATTTTCTTGGGTGATTATGGCTTGACGTGTTATATTTGACGACGTGTTATGTTATCACCACTGTATAATCCACGAAGGGTTAGGCAGAGGTGTACTTATAATACACCCACATTTCGCCAGTTATGTTTAGGTAATAGGGGCGAGTCTATTGCCATCAACCGCGCACAAATCTAGACTCCGGGCTGCTACTGAGAAATTCGTAATGGAAAACCCCAATAACACTTTGCACGACCTGGGAATTGCACCCAGGACCTCATGCTCAGCAGTAGTGCTTGCAACCACTAGACTAACGAGGCAGTCCTTCGTGTAGTCTTGTGTATTTATTTAATAACATAGGCTGTAATAGGGATGGCACAGCCTATAAAATAGTCCTAGAAATATCCCCATAAATCCATACTTTCAACAAATACAAACCATAAATCACACGACCAATAACTATAGATGTACACATGAACCAATAAACGTTCATTTTGCGTTTAATATGTTGTTTTGTTATTTCATTATGTTGCGATTTTTAATGCGTCACGGCGGCTGAGTCGACACAATCGCGCGTAAATCGGTCGCGCGGTTTATTGTCGCGCGTCGATTACCGTCTTAATGGCTCCATGTTGGACCTTGGGATGGTGTGAGGGGTCTTTAAATAGTCTGGTACCAATTTGAGGTAGGCAAGGTGGCCTCGGTTACAATGGGCTTTTAAAGTCAGCACTTGGTACTACTTATATTTCATTAAGCATGCAACTAGGATACTGCAGCTTTTAAATTCTTAGTGAAATTAATGAATAGAGGGACGTATTTTTAACCCCCGACGGAAAAAGAGGGGTGTTATAAGTTTAACGTGTGTATCTATGTGTCTGTCTGCGCCATCGTAGCTGCCAAACGGCTGAACCGATTTTGTTTTTTTTGGTTTTGTGAGAATGGTGACTTCATCGAGAGTGTTCTTAACGAAAAAAAAGGAACTTTACTTGTTAAAGAAAATTATGTAATTTCATGCTTTCGCTGGTAAAAGTCATCATCTGCTTGTCCTTTTCCTAACCATGTTGGGGTCAGCTTCCAGTCTAACCGGATGCAGCTGAATACCAGTATTTTACATGAACGATGTAACTGCCTATCTGACCTCAACAACCCAATAAAACCCGTCCGCGCGCGCTGGTAAAAGTCTCGCCCCCTAATGTGGTCCTAGTGTCCGTGCTGGCTATTAGAAAAATGACCATTACATGAAACTTCCACCTGACTTCCAGTAGCAGTACGTACATAGTAGTACTAAGTAGATGCAGTATTCTCTCTCGTCTCATAATCCATCCAAATTGTCTGTAAAAGATCGCTTTCAGGGATAAGGACCGCCCAAGTATCATCCTATGTAAAATTTCTACATTTATATCTGTAAAATTTTATGGTATACATAATAAAGAGTATTTTATTCTATTCTTCCTCTGCCTAACCTTTGGGTCAGTGAAAACTCGGCCCGAGTCAACTCAACCCGAATAATAATACCAGATATTTTACTCCCGATTACGATGTCCGGGGAATACACTAGGGTGATAAGTGTCATTTTATATTCGCTTTTTCCGTTTTCCCCAACACTTCCTATAAGCTACGGCTGAGACTTTCACTAATGCTCGCTGACACTTGCAAACCCTTAAAAGCCCTGTTACATAGTTGTCTCTTACTAAGATTAACAGCCTTGAAAGACACTACTGTAGATGGTTTAGCAAACCAAGGAAATAATATTAATAATTGGAACAAAACTAAATCAAATGATTCAGTCCATCAAAAGATAGGTCAGTTTAAATTAAGTCTTCCATAGATTTAGAATAACTAAACCGATAAATGTTTGTTTATCTTAGAGAAATATTCTAAAAGCGTAATACAACATGCGTAGTGAAACACAATACTATATCAAAGCGCGTTCGTTCGGAAACGTGGCACCTGCGATTGTGTTTACTGAAATAACAATGCACTGTGGCCGGGCGTGGGCCAAGGCATTAGCGAGAGCGGCCGTATTTTGCTATTGGTACTGAATTTTTCTTTACGCGGGTTTATATCAAAGCTGGATTTCAGTTTATTATTATTAAAAACGCTTTTGAACTAATTAATATACTGTATGACTGATTCCGATTGATAAACTCGTATGATTTAATCCGAGTTTAAACTAGTTTTTTTTGGTATTAATATGATCATTTCTTCCACAATAAAAACCATGAACGATGATTATTTTGTTTAGGATATCATCCATTAATACGTGAAGCAAAAACTTTGGGGTCCAAAGTTTCTGCTTTTTACGAATATTACGCGGACGGAGGAGTATGTAATTTGGCAAAGTTACAGTTTATAGAAAAGCAGTGCGGAAAGCTAATAATTTTATCGATAACGCATAAGAAAAAAATTTAATAAAAAAAAAAATTGACAGTGTATTGCCATGGCAGCATGGAATTATGAAATTAGTATGTAGGTACTATACAACTTAAAATTTAAATGAATTGTGATCGAATTCAAGCACTGGGTGACTACTACTACTATTAAAAGTACAACGTAATCGTTCGTTGATTTTTATTAATTATTTAAATAAAACTCGCTCTTGTTTGTTACTTGCGCCTCGGTAGGATAAATACTAACTTCAGGAAGGGTTCAATTTGTACGGAAGGAATTTGGATAATAAAACGTCAACTGGGATAAGGGTGCAGACACACAAAAAACTTTTAAGTAAAGATCGTATTAGTTTGTTAAAATCGTATGGCCATTTGGCCATAGAAGTAAAAAAGATGTGTAAAAAACGGCTTATGCAATGGATTATTTCGCCGATGTCTGTAGGAATACGTACAAGAAATGTCATTGATATTTATGGAAGAAAAATATATAAACAAAAATACACATAGGTAGTTGCATATTACGGCTACACCCATACGTAGAACTACAAAACGATTTTATTTAAATGCATTGGAAGCTACAAATGTCAAAAAGTTTAATAAAAATAAAACTTGTTCATTACGATGGCACTTTGTCTCGGCGACAGTCATGTCTATATATTTTTTATCGCAAAAATAAAAACAAAATACCTACCTACAGTTACATTTTTGGGTAACAATCATAAAAATGTTATGCCTTACTTTTGAATTTTAATTTTTGGGCGCTAGCGAGAACCTTCTAATTTGGTTAAAGAACGTAATTAAGATTTTTACAGATTTCGCTTAATAAGTTTGCTTTTTATCTTTAAGAACATTCTACTTGCTGTTTCAAGAATCACAGAGAACATTTTGAATTGGAACACAACCCAATGTCAGCTTACAAATATGTATTTATAACTACCTGCGCCCCGCGGTTTCACGCGCGTAAGTCTCGATCCCGTGGGAATGTCGGGATAAAAGTATCCTATGTCCTATTCCAGGTCACCAATGTGCCAAATTTCATCTAAATCTTTTCAGCTGTTTTAGCTTGAAAGCGTAACAAACAAACAAACTCACTTTCATATTTATAATATTAGAATTGAGTTGAGTTGCAACTCAGCCTATGGCAGTCCACTGCTGGACATAGGCCTTTCCCTAGCTGCGTTACAACACCCGGCCCTCCGCCCTCGGCATCCAATCTATCCCAGCCACCTTGAACATTTACAATGTCCTTACCTACATAATTGTATTATTATAATAAACTTGCTATGATGATTTGTCATAACTAAGACATCAACAAGTAGACGTAAAACTTACCAATAGATTTCGGTGATCATATTTAATTTTTAATAATTATTACTCTACAAATGAGCCACGATAGTCGCTGCTCTTATAATTTGTACCATACACCAAAACATATATCCGACGCAGTCAGTTTATTCGCGAATTGGGAGTAAATTTCGATAAAACATTATCGTAAAATTCCGTTTTACAATTTCATTACGACATTGCAAGTGGTGTGTTGGCAGCAGATAATAAATTTTATAATATAACTGTCAAACGTGGGCTTTGAACTCAATAGAGTGGCTAATGGCAAATGAAGCCTTATACGTGATCTATTTTAGATATAGCTTGAAGATAAATTGGATATTGTGGGGCTCATGGTTGCTTTTATATGCGAGCTTGGACGCAAGATTTTCATCGACGTCTCCGTACAAATATAGAGGGAATGTAGTAAGACTCATATAAGTTTCGTAAAAGAAAAGATAGTTAAGTTAGTAGTGGAGGTCATGGCTAAGTAATAACAGCCGCATGGATTGATCCATCAGGTTAAATTGGTCCGTGGATGGGTGACCATCTTTACATACCGAGACTCCTCCGTGCCTCGGAAAGCACGTTAACCATTTGGTCCCAGCTGTCGTTTGGGGATCTATGACAATCATTACGGGTCGTCAGAAGCCCGAATCTGACTACCAGTTTTACTAAGGGGTATTACCCAATTGCGGGTTGTGGAGGTCAGATAGAAGTCGCTCCATGTTAAATACTGGTCTCCAGCTGCATCCGGTTAGACTGGAAGCTGACCCCAATTTAGTTGGGAAAAGGCTAAGTAGATTGAAAAGAAGAGATAGTGGAAATCTACACTACAGTAGCCGGATCAATAGCTGCATCCATGAGCTTTTTTTCCACGAGGAAAGTTTGGCGATTATGGTACTATCCTTCCAAGGAATTTGATCGCTAGTCAACTTTTCCATGCGTCTCATTAAACCCACTAAACAAAATATCGCCAATGAATATGAAACAGAAATACAAACTCAACATCTGACTTCATTTATTAATGTAACCACTACTTTACAAGGCACTACCACAGAAAATATAGCAGCACAGCAATCTAATCAGCAAGCAGACGTTATAAACGACAAAGACCATTCTAGTTCATTCCGAAGGTTTATACCCTGTATATGTTGCTGTAGGGGTCAAGACCCTTAGGCGTGTCAGTTGCTCGTAAAGTCAGTATCTCAATAAAAATGTACCCTAGTGCGGCAACCGACGTCTTTTACGACTCGTTCCCAGTTTTATATCATGTATAAGTGAGGATATGTATATGTTTATAATTATGTGGAAGGCGATCAGTTTTGCGATTATTGTCCTTGTTAGGGAGGTGATTTTGTATATTTATTTGTAGGTATGTAAAATCTTCAAGCAAATTAAACGTTTTATCCGGACGCATGAAAACTTATCCATCTGTCTTTAACTCTTTCTTTTCTCTCTCAACACAAGCTTAACGCTCTAAGTATTATTATCATATTTTTTCCGGATGGATAGGTTCTATTTTGCTCCAACAAAATTCCCAAAGCTAACAAACGAAGTACGAACTTCTTGAACACCATGGCCAGTCATTTAAGTTATTCTCCATCCCACAAAGTGATCTACAGTTATAAACCAAGAATTCGCATTACTCTAACTAGACGTCATTCACTATCTAGAAAGTAGAAGCACTACTTGAAAGCTAAATTTACCGTACAGAGAGCCCCTTGTCGACTGAGGTCAATGAAGGCATTGACAGTACAAGGGCAGAAACGGAGTAGATCGATATTACAATTGAGGCAGTTCAATTGGTTCGCTTAGTTTTAGTTGGTTTTGAAGATGAAGATGAAATCGTTTGTTTTAAACACTGATGGCAAGGAAGATTTAGATGGAAAAGATTTTGGTCCTTCGGTCCAAGATAGTGAATCAGGTGAAGATGAAAGGGAAGAAGTATACTTACAGTTTCACTAAGTAGTATCGCTGAAAGATATCGAAGAAAAAAAGATTGGTGCTTTTAAAAGTATTGTAAAATTCAAACGAAATGGAATCACTGTTATTAAGAAACATGAATAGAAAAATATTGATTGAAATGAAAAAGCTAAAGAACATTAAAATGGAGACACAACAAAGAATCTAATTGAATACAATCAAGTACATTACGCACTTGGGTACTCGTTATCAAATTCATAACAGATAAAATATACGGAACTAAAGAAGCAAAATGTATTCTTTCAACTGCCCAAGTTAACAAGATGGCGTTCGTACTTATCAACGAGGTTAAGGCACGATACCCCTGCACGTATTGATTACTAAATAAATAATTAACAAAGGCACACTCTGTTCTAATGTAATTGCACTGATAAATTTTAATAGCGAAATGATTATATGAACATTAAATTCAAAGTTTACTAGAGTTTATACGTAAAAATAGCTTTTTGCTTTCTTTAAGCAAGTGATGTCAAAAGTGACTATGATATGATAAATTATAAGACTATGCAAAAAAAAATCCTGGATACAGCTGCTTCTATGATGCGATCACAAGTCCATCCTTTAAGCATTGGGTTGATGGAAAAATTAAATCCGTAGTTTGGGAGTCAACATTTACAGAGCTGCTATTATTATCATTACTCAAATTTAAACGAATTGTTTTTCATTTAAAATAATAATGCTCTCTCAGGCTTCTTTGAAAGGTTAAATATAAGTAGCATAATTCTTAATAGTAGATAATAAAAAGAAAGATACATGAAGCACAATTACCTATATCTATTTGGGCTACAGATAATTAATCCAACATGATCATAACTTTATTAGAAGACTTCCTGCCATTTTGTTTGTAAAATATTTCGACGACATCTTCAACTAGTGAATTATTTGTCTCGAATTTGTAACATACCACAGTTACAATCCCGCTTGCCAAGTGTGCTAATTATGACAATATCCTAGAATCATTAGTCAGAGAGAAGGCGCATACGCACGTTCGCGCTGAATATTTACAGAGCAATTTGTATGAAATAAATATTACAAATGTTGTTTGATCTAAAACTTGTATGCAAATAAGAACCATTTGGTTTGTCATTTGTTGAAGCAATGGCTTTAGAAATAACACTTTAACTTGAAAGGGCTATAAATATGAAATATTTATTTCCATACGTGACACTGCATTCAAAATTTTGAAATTGAACATTGTTTTAATGAACACATAAAGTATAGAAACTAGAAATACTGGCTTTCTAAATGAAACTTTCTTTGGATAATAGCTTGGAATTAAGAACCATAGTTTCTATCAACTAAATATCCTCTTTCCGGACTATGGATCAAATATTTACAATCAGGAAGGAAGTACCAAATATTTTTGAAGTTCAAAATCTAAACAGTGTACTCGTAGTGACCGGGAGACTTCCCGTGGTATGGAAGGACATAAACGAAATTAGGGTTACCAACAAATTTATGGATGGATGCATTAAGTCTCATGTTATCATAAATGTAAAAGTAGATGTTAAAGATACTGCTGAAGTCAAAGCTCCTAAAAATCAAAATCACAATATCAAAGTTCAACATTTTGTAATCAATGATGTAGAATTTAAACACCTAAATGAAGATCTCTTTGCAAGGTAAATAACTCCAAGATTGATGATATAACTGATAAAGAACTAAGTGTGCGGGGTGTCGAAACCAAGCGAGACGAAACATCCTATCAAGCCCTAGGATCAAATAGGGTTACCAACTTACCACTAAAATCGTAAGCAAATCCTGAGGGCTACCCTAGTCCATAAATCACGTGAACATAGTCCGATGACCCGCCGGGCGGAAGCGTACACCGCGCGGCGGCGCTGGCGCGGGCAATAAAATAATGATGATTTATTTGTAAACACGCACGATGTGTGCGCGTCAACGCGCGATCGTAATATTGTGCATACGTGAAGGTTGTGCTGGATTTTGGTTGGCTGTTGTGCGTTTGATTGATGAATTGTATTCGTTTATGAGATATTTTGTGGTCTTTTTGGACTAAAAGAGGGAGCGCTTCTTTAAGTACAGATAATAGTGGAATGATGGTGAATGATGGTGGATGATGAATTAAAGTTAATACAAGTGGCTGTCTTAAAAAAGTGTTAGAGGTTTATTATAGTACTGGTGATTTTATTTGTTAAAGTTGTTTATTAAATTACACTACTATACCAATATTATGAAAGTCCTAGTGCAGTATGCTGAAAAATTTGAATACACTACACCTATACATGCCTATAAACATATAAACTACTTCAATCTAAAACTTCTATTAAAATAGAATGACCTATGTTACTTTTATAATTTATTCTACTAAAATCGACACAATAGAACCGTCGTCGTTCCACAAGCGCCTGTCCCTGTACCGTGCGCCCGCGCACCGAGCAATTGTTTACAATAGTTGATCTTGTTTATTTTCGCTGCATATGGATTAAAAAGCTTCCAAAAGTCCATTCCGGTCGTTTATCACCTTTTTTATTTACATATTGTTCACTAATACGCTACTGTTTTAGGACCGATTTATAGGTATGTTCTGGTAGAAAACAAACAATAACATGGATAAACTATGAATACGAGTATGTTATGTACTTTTGAGAGGAATAAGTATGGCTATTAAAAAAAAAAAAATAAGTTATACCCTAATGTACCCTTTAATATTGGATAAAATATTACAAGTTACCACACTAAAATCAAGTCACACACATGACACACACACGGTGTGTGAAGGTCAGATAGGCAGTCACTCCATGTAAAATACTGGTACCTATTCAGCTGCATCCAGTTAGACTGGTAGTTGACCCCAGCATGTTTGGGAAAAGGCTAGACAAATGATGATGGTGATAATAACTTCTAGAAACCACATCCGAAATTCTAATAAACCAAGTCTGGCTATTTTTGAGATAGTCCCTAAGTCTGCATTTTGTGACGTTAACAAAAAACAATCAACAGACAAATGACAGTCAATGACAGGTCAAAATGTACTCAATAAATCACAAGCCATTTAAACATGACCCAACAATAACGCTTGACATATAATTTACAATCCCAGTATTATAAAAACAAGCAAAAACAATAAAGGATGAGATTGTAAAACTGTATTAAATATAGTCGTAAATTAACAGACCACAATTTCGACACATGTCCAAAATGAAGCCGTAAAACTATTATTTTTAGTGTTACCCGACCCGTCATCATCTTTATTGACATTTCAATTTGTTGACCTGTTTATATCATAAAGTATGGTAATAATATTGTGCAACATGCATCCTAATGATGGACCATAAAGTTTTCTGGTTAGTTCAGATTTATTATCTTGTTTAAAATTGGGTAAAATTATTATGAAGGGTGATAGCGACAACCATTTTCACTTCCTAATGCAATTAAGGAACAAGAAAAATTGTATATTTCACGTTCCGTTTCAACATCATTCGATAAAGCATGATAATCAGGAAGTATATATTAATGTACTTGACTATATGGCTTAATAAGCATCATTATGTCCAAGAACTCCAAGAGTTGGACCCTAGAAAATGACATAGATGTGTCGTATAATTACTTTGATCCTAGCCAAGCACGATTTTGTAATTCATGAACCTACTTTCCTAATCGAGCAAAAAGAGAAGAGCGAGAGAGAAGAAAGTATTACATCCAAATTCTGAGTAGACCAAAATTTGCAAACTTCAATGTGTGGAAGGCTGATAAGAGTTTCCCATGGACCTACAACATATTCTAAACAGGTCAAGCCACAGGAAAAAAGGGCCCAAGCTAATAAAGATTCTAAACATGCGTTAGGTTCTAAGAATGGCGCTAGGTTCCGCCACCTGGTATGATAGACATGAACTATGGAGGTAATGTGGACATATTCACTATCAAAGAATATTAAAGAGAAAATAGATATAGAAGTTTTCACTTTGGTCGTTGAAACTAGTTGGAAATTAGAAATCATTAATGAAAAAATCAGAAATCTGGAAAATGCATCTGTATAATGTGTGATCTAGTAAAGCCAACAGGAGTTTTAGAAAAGGCGGGATGAGTCATCGGTCATTCATCTATAGTCAAAACTAGACTTGAGAAAATTACATGTATTCACTGAAATCAAAATCGTCATTCGTTTTTCAAGCCCTTCGCAATCTACAAGTTAATTGACCCAAGCTAACATTTCCATATAACACATAACTTTTACTGTCTCATTCGTATCAACAACAATTTCAGCATCATTACCATTACACACTTCCGTAGGTGCTAGAGTAATAGCTTTGATAAGAGCAGTAAAAAGTTTACGGTGCCAAATTGAGATGTCATTCAAACCTATTGCTTCACTTGTTTTGATTGTCTTTTACGATTCGGTTGGATAATGCTTTACGATAGTAAGGGGTTATTATGGGTCAAAGGTTTATTGTGTAGGCCCTTGTCTGTTTATTAGTGGTAATAATTGGGTGGTTAGATTGAGAATCTTGAATACATTTTTAAATGTGTTTATGTGTAAAGATGAAAATGTTTTAGAATTTATCGTTTAGAGAATTGATGGGCTATGCTGCTCCTCCAGTTTCTAGTTGATCATTTGTTTGTTAAAGTTTGTTTGTTTGTTTGTCGTCGCAATGTTATGCTAAAGTTATTTTTCAGGTTAATAAACTGGCTATGTCATGCCAAGCAAAGGACTAGTTCTTTCACACACTGAAGAATTCTCTAACAAAGCTTCAAAGAATTTAATTAAGTGAAGCTGTTGCCTCTTCTTAGTCTTAGCATATTCTATTACGCGGTGATGATAGATAGTATTTTGATCAAAAAGACACGATCTGACTTTAACTCCGCTCTTCAAGAATTCTCTCTCTGTCCATTTCCCAAATCATCCATATGTTTTTGAAATTTGTTGTTTTGTCTAAGTAATATAATTATTTTTTCCGTCTCTAGAAACATTGTTGTTATCACTATCTACAATATTGTTTGGCTGGAATTATTGGTCGATGATTTATAACGTTATAAATTCAATTGAAATATGAACTTCGATCGCTTTCAAATATATGGAACGAGATAACTTAGAATTATATTAGGAAATGATGCGTCGATATTATTGTTCATTACGCAATTTAGACAGTAATTTAACACGTCGTAACCTTATTTTATAGATAATTAATGTCTGATGTTTTACTAAACATTTGCATTGGTACACGATTCATTTGATCATAATATTATTGTGTTTAATTGAAGTAATTGATATCCATACTTACAAATATGTCAGGATTGGCTTCATCAAAACTTGCAACTTTAAACTCATTGCTGGATAAAAGCATTCTTTCTTTAACATCATCTATTTACTTACGTTTAAAGACATATGTATCACTAAGTATCTTCTCATGGCTCTCAGAAACATTATAAGGAAGCTACACAGTGCTATTCTTAGTCCAAGACCACATGCCTAAGCTCTAAGTGAATCTATTCATAGCTTAAACTGAATGAGTTGATCTGCAAGATGGACAAACCACAATAAATGTTATGTCCAATTAGACACATATCAATTATAACCACACATACTCGTTGTGAAGGCCACTGGCTCTAATTGACTCTTTAGGGTCACCAATTTGTACCATGACACTTAAATGAATTGTTAATTAGTTGTGTACACATTTGAGGTTTATTTAGAAGTGATTGTGTAGTTAGAATCTTAGTAATTGTGGAATCTAATCGTTACTGCTGAGTAAGGATGATTGTTCTATTTTTTTATTGATCACTAGTTAGCTTTGGTACTCCTTTATAATGGTAACTCTATCTACTAGTGAAGAGTATTTTTCAGCCCGTATTGGTAATAGCACCTTCAAATTCGTCTGGTGTTTCAGGAGTTTCAGGCCCTTCTTCATCTTTTTGTTTAAGCATGGATCTTAATTCTAAAATGAAATAATGTCATATAAATCTATGTCGTTCTAGAATACGAGTCTTGGTGAGTGCGACAAGGGTCCATGCTTTTATGACGTTGGTTTCCTGTAACTTAAACTTCATAACTCCCCCGTTTTGAATGAAGAAACTGATCATCAAACAAGCCACCATTTCCTACGTAGACCCAGAACATTCACACTGATGACAAACAAGAAACCTTAATTATTTATAGTCATCAGAATACGTCACATTCAACCAAAGTGTACCGCAATACCAACACGCATTACCATATCCTGTGAATTATTGTCGTATGGTAACCCTGAGCGTGTTACAATTCTGCGCGTGTGTGGCGGCCATGTTTGATTTCAAAGAGCGGGAACGCACCGTGAGACGCAGGCGCATCGTACAGTCAACCAGAGAAATAAGATGCATTTACGCGAGCAATTATTGCTGCATTACTCCATATTGCTCGACGCCAAGATTTTAGCAGTTTATGAAGCTAGGCCATATCGCTCCACCAAATCGGACTGCCGGTGATACTTGCAAAATAAATTGCGCGTATAATCTTTTACATATTGGCAAAAATATTGGTGTTTTCAATTCACTGCAACTATTCATTTTTTAGTGTGACTGTATCATCTTTGATGCATAATTATGACATACTTCAGATAATTATTTTTGTGACAATAGGTATTATTATAATATTTATTTATTAGACATTACTTACCCCTCAAAGAGTATTATTGTAAAACACTTTGCAAGACAAGATTTAGCACAGTCACGTCACTGTTTATGTGCGCAAGTTCACTGCTTGCGTAGGCTGCCTGTATACTACTTATCCCTTTGTTTGACTGTACCTTAGTGCGTTGGATTTAAAATGCAACGCATGTGCTATGATTGATGAAGATATCATTGATATGATATCTAGGATCCACAAGTGACGGTGTAGTGACGTCCGGCGCTCCTTGGGAAGTCGGTACCGCTATGGACGGTGACGACGATTTTTTTCAACACGTCAAGCTATTGCACAATGGTCCACTGAAGAGCTATGTGCGGAAACCAATTCCAACAACATATAACATACATAGAACATACAATGTCAAGGAGAATACAGTGACTATGAAGCTAAAAGGATTTAAATTAATTTATGTCTATATGTATTAGCAAAATTCGAGAAGCTCGTGGCTAAGTAATAACAGCCGCACCGTGTCAATCCATCAGGTAAAGCTACGCTTGCCGAGATTGGTCGGTGGATGGGTGACTATTTTTACATACCGATACTCCTCCGTGCCTCGGAAAGCACGTAAAGCCGTCATGTCATGGCTGTCATTCGTGGATCTTTGACAGTCGTTTCGGGTCGTCAGAAACCCGAAGTCTGACAACCAGTCTTACCAAGGGGTATTGTATTACCCGGTTACTGGGTTGTGGAGGTCAGATAGGCAGTCGCTTCATGTAAAATACTGGTATTCAGCTGCATCCTGTTAGACTGGAAGCCGACCCCAACATAGTTGCGAAAAGGCTAGGCAGATTGATTGATGTATTAGCAAAATTAAATCATTTTACGATTTCTGGTAAAATATACTCAATATTGAATAACCACCAATTTGATAGTGTTTTAACTGAAGCGGTAATGTGTTTTTAGGTACTCATTATCTGCAAAGATAATATTAATTGTCTTTATTGATAGTAAGAAAATCCACAAGGAAAATGGATTTTCCTTACGAAGTGTAAATTACGCCTCGTAAGAAATCAGATAATGCCATAAACACTAAGGAATTAAGAATACTTACTTAGTATTACTTAGTGGAAAACATTAATTAACTTTATGTGACTACCTTGTTCTTGAAATTGCTTTTTTTAAAGACTAGCAATAAAGAATATTGCCACTTGGGCTTTTGAAATAATTAGATAAGCGGTGTTATTCTGTAAGACCTCATTCTAAACTTCGAATCTGAATCCGCTGTGAGTTTCTTGATTGGCATTCTAAAAACTCGGTTGATGCACTAGCGCTACCCTTGCGAGCATGTCAGCGAGTTGAACTAAATTGACCGTGAGATTTTGACAGATAAAGTATGAGATAATGCAAGAAGTGGTATTCAGTAAGGTAATTCCCCCGTCACTTCGACGCTCACTTCGCACTCGAACCCGAACACATTTTGAACCTTATGCGAAGTGAGAGTGAATAGCGATGTGAGATGCGCGTTGTTGTTTGAATTTTACAGAATCGACATAAAGTTCGGGGGTCGGCTTCCAGTCCAAACGGATGCAGCTGAATACCAGTATTTTACATGGAGCGACTGCCTATCTGACCTCCACAACCCAGTAACTGGGTAATACGATACCTCTTGGCAAGACTGGTTGTCAGACTAACAGACGACAGTGGTTGTAACAGTAACAATATTATAATTAACTAGCTGATGCCCGCGGCTTCGCCCGCGTGGATGTCGGTTATTATATACTAAAACCTTCCTCGAGAACCACTTTATCCATTGATGAAAACAGCAAGAAAATCGGTGCAGTCGTTTTTGAGTTTATCGCGAACAGACAGACAGACAGATAGACGCGACGGAGGACTTTATTTTATAATATTAATATGTAGTGATTGAGGAGCGCTTCATCCAAACAAATCCGTGTGTACTTACATAAATGTTATTAATAATCCATACTTTGTAAATACCTCATGTACTACAAAACTTTTATGTGCCTAAATCTATATACAACGTGTTTTTTTTGATATCCCATAACTCTAGGGTATGATTGAGGCCATATCAAAGAATCAACTGGCATATGAGTTATGTTCCAATCCTTCGTTATTTTTTTTTTTCATTTTTCATACAAATTAATTCGGCAAAGTCACGATTATTAATGTAAAACACCCTTACGTGAAATATGACAACGTCGCATTTTCTTAGCTTTAAATATGAATGATTGGTTTGAATAAAATGAATTACTTGTATTTATCAATGAAACTTAGATACCTAGACACATCGGGGGTCTATTTATTTTACTACACTACTGCGAAGTTTGGCAACCTCGCAAAAGTAAAGATTCGTCATACTGGTGACAATTTTTGACCTAATTTAATTATGATTGATGATATCTCCGAAACGATGCATTTTTGGACCACTTATTCTAGGAGTTATAGTATTATTTTTACCTACAGAATATAACCCTAGAGTTATGGGATATCAAAAAAAACAGGTTGTATAAGGTGACCGATATTTAAACACTTGACTTTACTCATCATTATGAACAACTTGTTTGTCTGTATGACCGCGTTGTTCTTCTAAACCACGCAACAAATTTTGATGAGGTTGTCACCATCGTTTAGAGATTTTTTTCCAAAAGGTTTATATTGTGTATAATACGTTAATATTAAAGTTACAACTAAGAAATATAGACGTTATATGCAGACGTAAAAACCGTGTGTAGCAGGAGTGGGTCGCTAATAAATTATAAATATTATCCTAAAAGTTTTTCAACACAAACCAAACACAATCATTACTTACACTCATCAATAACAGAAAAGCTGCAAAAGCACACGAAATAGTCATTCATTCACAAGAAAGTTTAACACAAAAGGGAATCTTCAGTTGTATCCGTTGTTAACAAAGCAAGAACAATTGGCTAGGAAATAACAATGTTCTAAACAATTGTCCGGCTGTGACGACACAATATAGCGACTCTGTCTATTAGAAGGTAGGCAGAACAGGTCGTAACAAGTGTGCAACATTGTTATCTGTACGATTGTCTGTAGGGGCGCCAGGATTTATAGATATTTAGGATTATTATATAAATTTAATATCAGTAAACTGTGCGGTTTTTTCATGAAGTGAAATGATTAGGTGCTAACTAAATATTTTGTACCCTTTTAAAATTCATCAGTTCTTATACATGTATTTTTGGTGTATGCTTTGTTGGTTGCCCTCAAATAAATAAATAAATAAATCAATGGCTCACAATTAAGATTTTAATTTTTATCAAATAATATTAAGTCGTTTATTTATTTTCTTTCTTACCTTTTTACATTTATAGGTTACAAAAAAACATTTTAAAAAAAGAGGACGATTAATTATTAATTTTCGTTTATTTATTTCCTTTCATAAGTAATTACATTTTTAAATATTTCTTGAATTAAAATGACAATGTTATTGATATATTCTTACATCAGCAAAATCAGATGTCAGAGAGAGCCAAGTTTATTAAAGTTTTACCGTATCTATCTATTTTTTTAAATAAAATATTCTCCTTTTTTTAACATTTTTTTAACATACCTACCGAATTTTCCATGGAATTATAAGAAGCTTTAAATAAAAACTAAATATATTCCACGATTAAAAATAAATGATATAAAAATAAATAAAACAAAATAGCAAAAATCCCTAGTATCTTCACAATTAAGCGTGTCCCGATATACAGCGTGTTGCAACATGGTGCCTCCTGCATTATTCAGGGGCCGCGATTGACATGTCACCGTGAGCGGTGTAGAGATCGGGCCGATTGAAGCGCTCGCGCAGACTTCGTATCGACTCTGGAAAATGTATTTTGCTTTGCAGTTATTGAAAATGGAAAATTTTATGTGTATGGTTGTTATTTGTTTTGTAAATGTCTTTACTTGTGCATCGTGCGGTATTTGAGCTTTCTGCGGCCATAAAAGCCATTTTAATATTGCATTTGTAATCGTATTTTTAGAAAAAGTTTATTACAAAGTATTTGTATGTAAAAAAAATTGGTAATCGCTTATTTCTTAACAAAGTAGTGAATTTATACAAAAAAAAATTGTATGTGTTATGTGTTGTAAGGATATAAAGTATAAGCTTACAAACTCAAGTCCCGACAAACTTGATATTGTACTCGTACTTACTACTTGATGTGACTATTTTAACGAATTAATTAGATACTAGACGTGGGTTTTGATAAATATTTATTAGCTAATTTATAGCGTAAAAAGTAAGTGTTTAATGTTTGAACGTATCGCCGGAGTTTGCACTGAGATTTATGACATAGCGTTTTATGTTTGGTTATCAAAATACCTGCCATCGTTGATTTAATATTTCCAAATAAGAAAAGTAGATAAAAGAAGATAAAATTATCATGTGATTTGATTTACGACCTTCTAACACAAGAAATTAAAACCATTGAATATTGTTTATCTAAAATAAGGTTACTTAACAATTTATTTCAAAAAAGTGTAGGTAGTTATACAATTTATTTATTTATAATATTACTTAATATTATTATTACCAAAAAGTTGAAGAAAACTTTCCCTTCAAAAAGAACTTTATGAAATAACCTAAGTCGTTTCTTTTTAATTCGATAAATATCTTCATTCAACGTATTTTAAATAGCCAAAATTATAAAAAAAAACCAGGTGGCGAGGCTAGTGTGACAATAAAATACGACTTAAACAAAACTCCTACCGCGAGCCCCCGCGGTGACCACTTTAAACCTTCTTGGAAGGATAGTCCCTCACACCACACAGAAGTGACTCATTTAAGACTTTACTTGTTTAAATTAGATACAAAAGGTGTCTAAGACGTTATTTAGCGGTGAATTATTAGAATAATGTGGTATTCAGGTAGTCGTTTCGACATCTTTGCAAGAAATGAGAAAAATTAAAAGTTCGTTTCGACAAAAAAGTTGAGAGAGTGACGTTGTTACTCTAGAGTTGATAAATTAAAAGAAGTTTCGATTAAAATCCTTAGCTTTTCAATCAGCGTAGCTTTAAAATATTTAAATTTTTCCTTTTCCAAAATAAATCGCCCATTATTCCACATCTTTAAAAAAATATGAAACGTCAACAAAATTCCAATTTATTCGCGGCAAATAAATCAACCTGTACATAAAACGGTTGTTCGAAACTTCGTCGGTTTATTTCTAAAAGTCTTACCGAAAAAAGGTCCTTTATTTGGCCCAGTTCTTATTCCGGACCTTAATAAATCACTTAAATATCCGAGAATTAAAGTTTTCGTATTATTTGCTCATGAGACTCTTGATAAAGTAATATATTCGTTGACGAAAGGCTGTATAAAGAAACGGCTCGTTATTTTGGTATGAAATTTTATGTTTCTGAAATCCTTTTTTAAGGTGTGTTGTTGAGTGAGTTATTCGTTATTTTTGGGGTTATCATAAATAACAAGGAAATAATTATAACTGGAAAGATTTATTTATTTATTTAACCATTTATGTACACACATTTAAACAGACAAGAAGAAAAGAACAGAAAAACACGTACAAAGGTGATGCTTATTTTTTAAGATATCTCTTTTTGCGTATCTGCGACAGGAAAGCCCTGGAAGACCTGGTTATTTATATTAAAAACCATTATCGTCATAACATCACACCTTGTTTTCCCGAAGGGTTGGACAGAGCCTCTAGTAAACCCACATTTCGCCAGTTATGTTTAAGTCCCATGTAATAGATGGCGACCCTATTGCCATTAACCAGGCACAAATCCAGACTAAAATCCATCTTAAAAAATATGAGTGTAAAAAAATAAATATTTCGGTTGTTTTTTTTATGAAGCGGACAGAGGTATCTTACTTTCGATTTAACAATATCTTTTGTTTCTGTCATCGTAAAAGGTGGCCGTTAATCAAACCACAAAATTTTGACATGCGTTCATTAATTTAAATACAAAAAATATTGATGGATAATAATCATAATATTGACACTACAAAAATAACCTCAAAAAATTCCTTGTTGATAGCCAATTTTTCACATCATGCGACCACAGTATAAATAAGTAACAGTATTAATAGAAAACGGCTGAAACGACGTGCTTTGAAATCTCAGTGTATAACAATACGCAACAGTGTCGAGTGCGCGGTAGTTAAGCACGGAAGACTTATCTACCGAGACACTGCCGAGACATAATACTACTACTTTATTATACTGTGATGCATCTCATCCTTTGCGCTTCCAAGTATGAAGATAAAGCCTTCTACTGACGGCCGTATTTCAGCGGCGATATTTGATGACAGTTTTACAACGGAACTTACTACATTATAATGTGTCACTGACTTTATTTGCCCGGATTTTCATTTTTGGCAGTTATGATGGATTTAATGGAAATATTAGAAAGTTTATCAAGATTTTTAACCAACTTCAAAAAACTTGGAGGATGTTTGATATCTCAGAACTCCGTGATTTATAAACCGACTAGCTGCGCCCCGCGGTTTCACCCGCGTAAGTCTTGATCCCGTAGGAATATCGGGATAAAAATAATCCTATGTGTTAATCCAGGTTATAAACTATCAATTTGCCAAATTTCATCTAAATCCATTCAGCCGTTTTTGCGTGATTGAGTAACAAACATCCAAACACACAAATACACAAACACACAAACTTTCACATTTATAATATTAGTAGGATTAGAAAAATATTATATTTTTTTTGGAAAGGATTTTTATGATTAAAATCCAGTTCTAATGATGGGATCCATGAGGAATTGAGGGAACTCCTCGAATATTATAGTGTAGAAGTGATCCTTTGACCTCTTTTGACTAATTTAGTAACTTAAATGCCTAAGAATAGCTTAAAGAATGTTGTGTTACACAAACTTAACTTCTATAAAACAACATGACAAGTTCTGACAACTTTATATTTCAACCCTCTTTCTAAGGAATTCTTTTGTACACACGGCTACACATCAAGCTATACATTTCCAGTATAAGCTGACCTCGCATTGTACGGAAATCCTATAAAATACGAGACCAGCATAAACTGGCAATGTATAGCTATGTATAGCCGTGTGTACATATTTTCCCTAATGAGCCAAATACCATATACTTCAAAAAATACCATAAAACACAACATGTATTACAAATAACGGGCACAATTTACCATAGATACCTACGCGAGGGTTGTGTAGCAGGCAGTAAGCACTAATTGGTCATTCGGCGAAAAAACTAAATAAACCGTAAAAAGTACATCGCCCCGTAAGAAACGAGTGTAATTGCCAACTGGTTTTCATGAAAAATTCATGATGTCATGATTGAGTCGCTCACATTGAGGGGGCAATTACACTTTTAAAATGCTCCACTGACAGACTTCAGCTGCGGTGATTACTTGAAATAAGTAAAAAATAACGCTAAGTACGGACAACCGTTGATTATTACGTAAAGTTATTCTATCTGGCATTAAAAGTTACTGTCGATGTCTAATAAGGCTTTTTTGAAGTAGAAATATGTGAGGTATTCGAATAGTTGCGTTAAAACAATGGATAATGATCGTTGTAAGAACTCGTGTTTTTCCTTCGCTTGCAAAGAAATGATTTAAAAATATATAAAAATTATGTTACTTTTAACATAATTTGTATATTTTAAAAATCATTTCTTTTTATTCATATCTCCTGTCTTATGATGAGTTTTATGATTCTAATAATTAAAATCTAAGCAAAGAAAAAGCACTTTAAAAAATGTAAATAAAATGTCTAATCAAAAAGCCCGTCTGCGCGAAATCTGTAAAACTTGTTTTCACATCCAGCAACAGTTTCAAAACTTTCTTCCTATTCAGAGGACAATCTGTGCATAGCTCCGTCTTTGTCACACGTACACATGAGAACAGACAGATCGCGTGGGCGAAAAGGACAGAGTACATGAAGACGTCACGCGGGGCGAAGGCGCGCGAGTGTTCTTGCACTTGTTTTATTTATTTTGTTAGCCGCCAGCTTTTTTTTTCTTCGTTTTCTCGAGCTACGTCTTTGTTCGGGTTTGGTCGGGGCGCGCAATCGTCCGTGGCCGGTAAGTTGGATAATTTCTTTATCCTACTCAGCCCACCCGACAATTTTCTGGGGCCGCATTATTATGAGGTTGATTTGTTTAATAATTTTATTACTGGGCGCATTGCGCATGCGCGCGAGCTATTGTGTTCTTATTTTTGTTTAGCTTTGCGCTTTTAGTGGTCGCTTTACTTTTGTTTTTCGCTGTAAACGTGGGAATGGATTGTTTTCTCATTGTTTATCTGATTTATCCATTGTTTTGTTGTTTATAGCAAATTTCTATTTTATTAAGCGGTCGACAAATTTTGTTTAATATAATATTGTGTTAAACAATATTCATAAGATATTGTTAGTCATGTCTTACCGTGCGTTTGCACTGGCGAAACATTTAAGACAAAACATGTTGAAATCTCTATTTTCTGTCAATGTTCCATACAATTTTTGACAGCAACTAGAGATTTAAACATGTTTTGTTGTAATGTTTCGCCAGTGCAAACGCACGGTTAGACAGTATAATTCATTTGATTTCATTAGATATTCAATATTAGTTTAAGTTATATGTAGGTTCAGTTGTTTGTTGATACTTTAGTTTGTGTGAATATAAATTAGAAACCAATACCATACGACCCTCAATCAGCTTATATGACTTGAAAAATTAGCACATACGAGTCGCCATAGTATCCAGCTGTTTGTAAATCGTTTTTTGCTCAAAAACGTCCAGACATATTACGTCACGGATGCCGGTGGATTGCGAGCGCTCGTCCTCTTTTTATTGCCTACGGAACCCCACTGTCAGGCCTTGGGTTCGCACCGAGATGTCCCCGCCGCGCCGATACTCCGAATACTTGAATAGGGATCGTGAAAAAAGTTTCAAATGTGTCATTGTGTTCAACCTTTTTGGCAAAGCATTCAAATATTGTCATTGGCAAACGAGATGCTGTAATTAAAAGACACCCTGTGTCGAAGAAAATAATCTTTTCATAATATGCACTTCGCCTTATAAGGGAATGCAATTTAGATGTAAAAACTTGTCAGAAGTCGGTTTGGGGCTGGCATTTGAATCAGGTCGACATTTTAATAAGTTGGACGTTTAAGAAGTTGGAGAAAAATTCATACAAGCTTATTACAAGACGGAGTTATGGCTGCAATCCACTACTTTGAGAAGTAATAAAATGTTATTATTACATGGAAAACGGAGAAAAATATAATATGGATTGTTACTTTTTAATACCCGTGTATTTAAATTAGTCATTGAAAAATATCCTTAGGTTTCCAAGGACACATCATTTGGTTTTTTTTGTGACTGTATCTCATGATTATTTTTTCTTTTTCTCAGGCTGGCAGCGGCGGCGGCGGCGGCAGCTGGTGCGACCAGCGAACTCAGCTACCTTGCTGCCCTCCATCCAGCATACCGACCGGTGCCCTACGACCATCCCTTGTATGGGGCTAATACGTTAAGAGGTATACCAATAGTACCCCATAGATAGACTGTTCGAAGGATTATAAGTCAATAGGCGATATAGGTACCTTTGTTGTATAAAGAGGCAACTTTGCAATGACACTTGCAGTATGTTTTCCTAGTATTTCTGTTTACGGTTTTTATTACCACTCGGTCACTAAAACAGTAGCTGATTGGTATGTGGTAGGAGTGGTAAAATAATGCTACACATTTTTTTTCACAAAAGTTAATTGGTAACATCGACGGTTTTTGTGCAGTATTTTTCCTTTTCGTTTACTTATTCTGGACGTACACACGGCTATACATCAAGCTTTATATTTCCAGTTTATGCTGATCTCGCATTGTATAGGATTTCCGTAAAATGCGAGGTCAGCTTATACTGGAAATGTATAGCTTGATATGTAGCCGTGTGTACCTGTACCTACCTATTCTTATTTATCACTGTATACATTATAATTTTAAACTAATCAGTTAATCTTTTAAGTATTTTTACACCGTCATCGTAAAAAATTCTGATGACTATCCTAGATTTTTAATAGTCTAATTACCTAGTATATCTTTAAAGATGACTTCTAAGAGATGAAATGTGATTTAAATTTCAGCGTATTCAAAGTTCGTGACTGATCAATAGTCGGAATTAATATTAAAATCGATTATCTAGCTGTTTAATTAAAAATTCTCTTGACTGTGTTGATCAGAAAAGTTTTAACTGGACATTTGCCAAAAAGTATGATATTACGAATTGACTTCACCTTTTTTTTTTACATTTCAAAGTCTTGTCAAAATAAAATGTGACACCAAGAAAACAAAATGCCATATTTTGTAACTGAAATAAATATTTTTCATTTGTTTAAGTTTTCTGAACTTAAAATACGCAGTAACCTTCAATGCTTAACCGTAGCAATAAAAATACCCGCACCGGCATCGAACCTATAAACCGCCATAAGCAGGACAATGAAAAACAATCCGATAAGTCGCAATTAAACCTGAGACACGATATCAACTGCAGTGCACTGTGTAGGGCTGCCAATGCCATGCCACTGAATAGGTTGTAAAAACATTGTCTTTGGAAAATTCCTAGTTTTTATGGGTTTTATCGACATATCGGTTGGTTTGAATATCGCTTCTTGTATAGAGTAAGAAATGGTGTCGGAAGATTTTTGAAAGGAAGTTGGGTAGGTAGTTTTATAGTCTTTTACATAACATCTCATAACATGACAAATTGTGGATTAAATAAATTGCCTGGTGGTAATCCCCGAAGGGTTAGGCAGAGGTTTACCTGTAATGTAGTAAACCCACATTTCGCCAGTTTTATTTTTTTCTCTAGTTTTTCTTCCTCATAAAATGAACGACCTAGTTCCTAATTACCAAAATCTTACCTCTAATAGTGTCAGATTTGTCCATTGGTACAAATACTGATGCCCGTTTTCACCAACATCCCATAAACTACCACCTACGTATGGGACAGTTAGCTTAAAAGCTCCCCCAAACTAGCCCCTAAATTAAATTTCGTTTCATCATCATTTTCGTCACCTAACTAGGGGGCACATACTTGGGTGACGTTTTGTTTTCGATAATAGAGACTGATCCGTTTTTGAACTTATCGATACTTTGAACAGGATAATTTTTAATGAAATTCTCTAAAGTATACACTTATATGGATACAATTACTAATAAATTATGCTTTGATAGTAATAATAAATATTATTTCATTCATATTTGTAATTAATTTCATAATTTATTGCTTATTTACTCTGTGTGTATGAAACCTCGCGTGTTATCTGTGGACTTATTTGTATTTGACATTTCTTTCTTTCGAATTATTTCTGAAAACAAAAAAAAAAAGTACTTAATTGTAACTATGGGACTACAATAAGGACAGAGGTTCCTAACTCACAAGTGTATGGTTTTCATTGGTAATTAGGTCTCCACGTAAGTATCGCCGACTAAACAAAGAAAAAGTTTTTTTTTTTAAATATTACTAAAGTAAATTATAAAAACTTAAGTAAGTACAGACCTATTGTCAGGAAATTCTAAGGTATGTTCAATCATTTCCAATAAATAAAACACTGAAGATTTACGTAACCTGTATCTCCGAAAAAAGTCTGTTTCATCAAAACTTTCGAAGTAGTTTGGTCGTTTTCGATACATTTTTGGTCTACAGCTATTACTTACGTCGAATATCAAAAAAGAAGAAACAGTTTAAAAATTTTCAATAAATTCATTTATATCACTATCCATGTTCGTTGCTTGAGAGATCTCTTACGTATTTGCCGGTTTATGGGCCCACATTTTGACCACCTAAATTTAGGGGACCTTTTATCGTTTAACTGACCCCTCACTGTTGGTGAAACAGAAACCAGCCCCTAACAGCCCCCTGGATCCCATAAACTTAGGGGATTTCAGTGAAAACGGACATGAGCCGTCTCAAGTCTAGTTTTATAACGTTCTTGTGGCTTTCTATCTACTAACACGCCTTTTATCAAAACCCATAGAAAAATAAAAAACAGAAATGTCACCTTTCCGTGACAAGACAAAAAATCTTTACAAATAAAAAAAAATAGGCAAAATGAAGACTGTAATTTATCATGCAATCGATTCGCTGACTTAACTGGTTTATTTAATTTTGACAAGGAACATGTAAAAAGTAAAACGAAAAATAAACCATAAATAATTATAAAAGAAGGTCGCAAAGCCACAAAAGTAAAGACTTTTTTGTCTTGAAAAAGAAAAGTGACATTTAGGTTTTGACAATCTCGACTTTTGCGCCAGTGACATCCCTAAGACGTGTGAACGAGGTAACGCTACACCACACTCGTAATGATAAATCTGCAACACTAGTCATGTTATTGCAAATTATATGCATGCCCAGGCACTGACATCGCCGTGTCGTGTTTAGATGCATCCGCTGCATAGACCTGTAACCTGCAACGTTTCCGATTTGAATTTGCAACCATTTTATTGGTTACTATTATTGAGGAAGCTGTGGTTGTATACAACGAGAAAACTATATAGGTATTCATAATGATCATGTTATTTTACATTGTCAGAGAAAGGAATCATTATTAGTAATTTATTGAAAAATTCTTTAAAAAAAAAAATGGTTCTTCGAGATGAAATCTGTCAGTTTTTCATGTCAAATCATCATCATCATTATCATTATCGGTAGCCTTGTTCCACCCACTACTGAGTACAGGCTTCCACCCTTTCGTGCCATGTTTACAAACATGTCAAATGTTTCTCTCTCATTTTTGCCTCTGTCACAATCATGGCTATTCGGAAATATTACCTCATTTTAAAAGAAATCATTTAATAAGCAACCAGTTACTAAACCTGCACCAAATACAAACTTCACTGGATTAAATTTCCCTACTTTCGAATCTCAATAAGCATGGTATACCATTGCATATCTCACAGAAACCAATGCGCAACGCCACGGCGCAACACTATCGCCACAATTTATCTCCTCCCAGAGGTGTTAATTAGACTTTGAACTCACGACTGTTACCATTCGTATCTTCACGAAAAACAAACAAAAACAACTTTTATCTAAAAGTTCTTAAAGTTTAGAATTCTTTGGCGAAGCTCAGATGACAGATACGTAAAAGTGGCTATTAAAGGACAGACCGTGGTAAGTCACGGGTTAAAATTGGCATGCATTGGAGTAACGAAGGGTTGGTTTTCCGACCTCGCAATTAAGACGTTTCAGATTACGTGAGTGACTATATACGGAGCATTTGACGGTGAACAGATTGTCTGATAGGTGCCTTAGAAAAGACCCAAAAGATACACACAATATGAAAATAAACATTCGATTCAATAAATAAAACTAAAAAAGAAATAGATCCTTAAAAACAACATCTACAGAAAAAAAAAAAATACCGAACGCACGTGACAACAAAAAAATTACGTGTTTCCAAAATCGAACGCGCCCAATTGATTGGTACAATAAAATAATGTCATTACAATTTTCTACGCCATTTTCAACAGCTCCATTAAAATAACATAATTATTGGTAATTCAATGTCACGGGTAGTTTCCCCCCATTCAAAGTTTTTATGGGCGTACAAAATCGATGTAAACGCCCTTTTGTGATAGGATTTGAAAGAACAAATAGGCCTAATGGGCAAGTCTATTATTCTGGTTTATCTGCCTTCTCTAATGCTTACCTCAAGACCGTAGCAGATGGGTTGAAGTCGAATATTGATGTTAACTCTGTGGTCCAAGTTATGAGAGACATACTTTTAGTATAGTCCAGTTGTAGTGCCTTACAGTTTAAAAATCGAAGCTTCGAACTGGCTGGTCACTTCAAATTTTTTCTCGAAGCTATGGTGGCTCTTAAGATAGAACTTGGAGGTTAAAGGCTCTCACATACTGGCGCGGATTGTTGCGCGACGCGACGCCGCCGCATTGTTCTGCCGTCAAGTTTCTCAGAAATCGTTTTGTTAAGATTCGCGTCACGCGACAAGTCGCGCCAGAATGTAAGAGCCTTTGCAAATCTCGTGCACTTTCCGAGTTGCTTTAGGACTCTAGGACTCACTTAGTCTGAAATCGCCATCGTTCAGTTATCACGCGTTGTGGTCAATGTTCGTTGCTTCTGAAGCATTGCCTTAGAGAACAACACTTTACTGACTGCTGGTATTATTATTCTATTGTTTACATAATATGCTAACTAGCTGCCGTTCCATCCTTAAAGGTATTCTACATAAAAAAATACAACATAACATAACACCACGCCTGTAATCCCTGAAGGGTTAGGCAGAGGTGTACCTATAGTACTGTAGACTCTGAGGTGAGCCTACAGTACCGGTAAAATATCGTATTACGATAACAGGGGATAATTATTCCTATAAAAGGAGCTACGTAATTTATATTATTTTACTAATATCTTCTGGCACCCGCCCTGACAGCTCGCAGGGCCCCCCTGTCCTCTATTTTTACCTATTCTTAGTACAAATATAACGTTTGTCTCCTAAACCAGCCTTCAACTTGAAAGCACTAAGGTTTTATTCTAAACCATGCAGAGTAAGGCCTCTACAGTACACCCATATTTCGCCAGTCGGTTCAGAGTCTGGATTTGTGCCCGGTTGATGGCAATAGGCTCGCCCCCATGGGACTTAATTGGTCCCATACATGGGACTTAAATCATAACTGACGAAATGTGGGTGTACAAAGTTCAGACCAAATAAAAAATCAAGACGGAGCGCTGCGAACAATACAGTGAAGCATGCTAAAACTACACCAACGCCCTGTGCATACACGCTCACACACACATTTACAACTATTTACAATGACACTACAATCAAACTACACCAAACTAAGTACACACATGTTTACGAAACCGGCCTCACGTCACTGTTGACAGCGCTCTGTCTTGGTTTTTTATTTGGTTTGAGGTTCAAAGAAAATATCTCCAAGAATATAACCATCCTTTTAAAACGTAGTTCTAATCCGCCCCTCGTTTCCCTCTTGGTCCTTCAATCCGCGTGCTATACCCTCCAGTCTGCCCTGAGCCCTACACCGCACATTAGCGATTCGACGTGGACAATATTTAGATTCCTCCTACGTGCGTTTTATTTCGAAGCTTTCCTGAATACGCTTTATATTGTTACGCTTGTTTCTTATTTGGGGCCAGTGAAACGAGCCAGAATTAAAGAGTACCTGCCTTATTATTAATCCTTTTAATAAGTATAATTTAATAATACCGATCTGCTCGCGCTAAGTTAGTGGATAGAGCTCCAAATGAGACACGCCGGATTAATATTGGTTACTTACAACCGACCCCGTTGCGAATGCTTTATCCACTGACTGGCATCGCGCCTCCATGGATTCGCAGGACTATATCCAGCTGCAACGAGAGGGCGAGGGTACAGGATAACCCACGGCATCCAATGCACAACTTTAACCCAGTGCCACAGAGGCTTAAAAGCAGCAAAATTTTTCTTGGGTGCGTGAGTCCAGCCGATGGCAACTCTTCCACAGAAAGATGTGATCTTTGGCAAGAATTGCTTAGCCCTCCTGAATTCTTTATTGAACAATCAGAGAGCCTCCCATCCGAACATAATTATTATGATTTACCATTTGTAGTTTTAGCGGTCAGCAAGAGAACCAGGCGGCTGATATATGAATACAAAAATAAATAAACATAAAGTCGTCAAATCCGTCTGTCACCATGGCCGTCTCGCATGTCTCGTGATTACAACACGTCCGAAACTTAACCCTTCTCTGCCGCGTCATTTTAAACCAAACCGAAACTGTTTATGATTTAAAAAAATCGCAAGTGGTGTCTGTTTTCTTAAGCAGCTCGGATCGACTTACACGAAGTAAACGCATCTTTAAATAACGCTCAATTAACGGCCATTTTTTATTATAACTCTTTTTTGGATGGCGTTATTCGGGAAGGTGGCAGTAGGTAATCGTAAAAAAAGTGTTATCAATTTAGCTTGCAATTTTTTTTCATCGGCTGTTATGAATAAATATATATTGACACAATGATCTGCCCATAAGTATATCACCATTTACGAAAACAGAAAAAAAAAAATTGTGATGTTGGGCGGCCCGACAGGATTCCATGTTTTTAATAATAAACTAGTAATATTAGCATTTAGATAGCCTCTCCTTACCCCCTCTCGAGTTAATATCTATGTAATAACATTTAACAGTCAATAAAAACAGAAATAAAGACAAAAATGGCGTACGATTGATGATAATAATATTAATCGAGAAAATAAAAGATGATATGCCGCAAACTATCAGTGTAGCCTTAAATAAGTTGCTTTTTACAATAATTTACTTAATTTTTCATTGGTAGAAACTCCAGTCGGTCTGAAAACTTGCCAAGAACGTCAATCAGAAGCCACAAAGTACTGATGATCGAATAAATTAATGCAAGAATTCCTTGTTAATTTTATGCGAGAATCGAATAGCTTTCTGCTAATGACTTTATTGTTAACAACATTTTTTATTCAGAAAGCATTTTCAGTATTTGAAGAATTGCCTGATTGACCTGTTTATAAGCGAGTACTAATTAATGTTAATAGTTTTACTAGTTTAACTTGTCGGCACATGTTTGCAATCCTATTTAATTATTAATAATATGTATTTTTATGCAATAAGTAACATCTGCGTCGAAAAACATATTGTTTTTTTTTTGTTGTTGTTCGGCATTGATATTGAAGGTTAATAGAATGTTGTCACGAAAGTGTAGAAATTAAAAACGTATTCCTTTCTTAGCGCGATTACTCAACACCTAGCCACTGTAATACCAACCACGTGCGATAATAAAACAGGTACTAATTGAGCCATTTTTTCTACAGGTCTCGGATATGAATAAGGACCAATTATCTTTTCAAAATTTCAGATTAATGAAATATTAATCAAAGAAATTAGGTTTATCATAAGTTTTCATGGGAGTTTACAAAATCTTTGCCTAACATTGACAGTAACTGAACCTTTTTTTCAACTAAACATTTAATTTAACGCAATCTTCATGCACCACATGCAAAAAATAAAACCACAGCCTCACGTCACCTCATGCATAACACCATCCCACCAGGTTAACAGGAACTGCGGCGTATCAAACGGCTCGGGTTTCGTCTACTGCACCGGACGAACCCAGTTCCACAGACCCATTGGAGATGACCTTCACTGCCAGACGTGTTGTAACAGTGTTATAGGTAGCCCAGAACATGGCGAGACTTCAGGTCAAGTAAATAGACATTAGGTATTCGATAGACACATAATAACACTCTTGTAATCCCCGAAAGGTTAGGCAGAGGAGTACCTATATAATGATTATTATGAGAGAGTATAAGGTAAAAATCATCATCTCATAATCTGCCTAGCCTTTTCCCAACTATATTGGGGTCGGCTTCCAGTCTAACCGGATGTAGCTGAATACCAGTATTTTACATAGAGCGACTGCCTATCTGACCTCCACAACCCAGTAACAGGGTAATACGATACCCCTTAGTAAGACTGGTTGTCAGACTTTCGGGCTTCTGACGACCCGTAACGACTGTCAAAGATCCACGAATGACAGCCGGGACCAACGGCTTAACGTGCTTTCCGAGGCACGGAGGAGTCTCGGTATGTAAAGATGGTCACCCATCCACGGACCAACCCTGGCAAGCGTAGCTTAACCTGATCGATCGACCCGTGCTGCTGTTATTAGTTATTACTTAGCCACGATCATCTTATAATAATCTCGTAATAATAGGCATCTATATGCCTATCTGCTTGATTGAAAGAAAGTCCTTTTAGGATAAATTTACATAGAAAAGGCAATATTTTGTGGATGATATTGAGACCATATATTATATTATCCAAAACATACTTGGGCAGAACTTGTGCTGTCTCTCAGTAGTGGGAGCATTAAAAGCTGATTTTTGCAAGGGTCGAAACTAAACGAGAACAAAGTAGGTAGGTATTCTGAAAAAAGAAAAGGAACTTCTCATAATTATGGAACAAGAAGATTACGCAAACTAGTCCGTAGAAAAAGACTTTCAATTACAAAAAAAAACCGACTTCCAAAAAAAAACACAAAAAAAGTGAAAAATAACTTTAATTTCGGAAGTCGGTATCTTTGCTTTTCAATTTCCTTTTTTTGCCACCGAAGCATGACCTACCAAACAAAAAAAGAATCATCAAAATCGATTCATAATTGGCGGAGTAATCCGCATAGCATACACAACAAAAAAAAACATGCAGACGAGTTGAAAACCTCCTCCTTTTTGGAGAAGTCGGTTAAAAATAGCTTCAATGGTTGTAGGGACATTAAATTGAAATTATCCGGCGTTTTCGTGTAACGTTATAAATCATGTTTTTCCAGATTGGTCTTTATGCCCTTTGCCCAGTCCTTGCGTGCTTGCCCTGTAACCTGGCCATACCATGAAATTATTTATGAGAATATTTCCAATACGCCACTAATTATGCATAGTGACAAGATGTAACACCTAAAGTTATTGCCCGACGTGACTATGAATACTATCGATCACATCAGAATATCAGATCTACTACAATAGATACCAATAGTTGTAAGATAAAAAGCGTGGTTAAAGAACTGTTTCATTAACCACGCTTTTTAATACATGCTACATAAATTATCTCTACTAATTAACATAGTGAAACTTAACTCATTATATGAAATTGAGATTAAACAGAATACAAATGAGATGAGTTTAAAATTAGTCGAAATGATGGAGTCTAATTGTGACTTAAATAGTCTCGATAGAGCAATAACACATAATTTAAACATAAACAGGCGGAGATGTAATCAGTACCGTTGTTTATTATATGAAAGTGTTTATGCAAATATGTCTGACCTCACAGCCTGCTAGTGTCACAGAATAATCAGTTGCGAAATAAGCTATTAATGTCTAGGTAAATTATATTATTAATAACAACATCATCAATCATAGCCACACAAAAACCACTAAAAAACCTAGACACACTCGATTGGGTTTAATAAAACAAAATACCAACGCACCATCATCAGTGGACTGCAAAATTTCGCAACCGAAGTGACAAGCCGAAACTTAATAACTTACTCAGAAATGCACCAGCAAATTGGGAGCCGAGTCGTCCGACCGGCTCCGTAACCCTACACTGCCTTACCGAACTCTCCGACACATATAAATTGTATTTTTATTCAAATCGAGCCTACGTGCCGCGATAAAGCCCCCTTAAAACAAATAACCGCTCATTCAGCCAAGAAAAACCACACGAAAGTCAACTTTAACACAAACAAACAACATTCAAGATGGTCCAGCATCCACCAACTATCAAGATACAGGCGACAAAAAGCTTTACAGTTGCAGTAACAGAGTTGTAGTTTCAGAAATAAGTAGTTTTGCTACACTACTTTTAGTTGAATACAATGATGCTATAAGAAACTACGCGCCTCATGTAAACAATGTAAAATATATCCTGATAGTAAATACACAAGAATCAGAGTCGAACAATGTATGCCCATCAGATAAGTCGACGAATGATGATGTAAACGAAGATCGTGTTCCCGAGACATATATAGAGAACAATTTAAAGGTTCATTGGGACACTTTTTCACTCAATTTGTACCCTTTTCATTCTTGTTGTACAGATAATGTTGATCGTCTCGGTATTTATGAAATATTTGAAATCGCGACGGAAAAGATTTGGTGTTATTGTGCAGTAATAAAACTTGTATAGGGATCACTCAAGGGTAACGAGACAGACGAGCGATTGGCTTCTCGTGTTTGCCTTTTTAATAAAGTTGTTCGCACTGATACCCTTCATTATTCAGCAGTTTTTTCTGTCCAAAATGTTAATCACCACATTTACTTGTACCGTGTTTTTGCCGTGAGGAATTTTATGAAACATTTTAATAAAGCTGCTAATGGTACAGCTGCCAATCACCGTCAGGTTGATATTACACACCGAGAATCTTATATAAGAAAAATTAATATAAAAATTAATGACAATAATAAAATGAGCGAATTATTCCTGGAAGTTTGATTCGCAAATATTTCGACATCGTTAATTTTTTTCCTGATTATGGAACTGTAATAAAATCGACTATCGTAAATGTCACAGTGATCGAAAAAAATATTATAACTACTATATGAGTAGTAGTTAAAATCGATACCCGTGTATGTCTTCATCGTCCTGTAATCGTAAATTAAGGTCCGACACTGGTTTAACTGAGCGTAAAAACTGTGAGCGAGAGATTGAGAGTTCATGTTACTCCGAAAATGTAAAACGAAAAAGAATTCAGAGCTTCGATTGTGTAAGAGAGACAGAACTACGGTTGATGTCAAAGAACTAAAGAATTCAGAACTAGATATTTGTAGATACAGCCAGGATGTCTCAGTGAGGAAGTAATTTAAATCAGATTAATGACAACATACAGTTGACGATGAACTTGGAGACTTTAATCAATCTAGAGGAAGATTGATGGCTTTTTTTACTCGTCAATAAATTTTTGCGGCAGATTCCAATTTACTAAATGTCACGAACAGAGTTGACAGGTTCAATCTTGTTTTTTTAATTGCCTTTGTCAAACAGTGTCCCGAACCTTAATCTTTGTCAACGAGAAGGCGATGGGTTAACCGGAACGGGTTTTAGAGTGGGACGGGACGACTGCGCCCGCGCATGACAAGTGACCGGATTAATGCATTTTAAACGAAGAAGGCTTAATTTTGATCTCGAATCCCTTAATTGAATGTGCCTTGGTTTTTTTTGGAGAAGGATTTTTAGAAGTCACTTTCGAATTACTTATGTATGAGTCAAGCCGCTTCATGTATACTAAAGAGTGGCTTCTTATCGCCCTAAGCCTGGCTTTCAGGGCTTGACAAGTCCAAAAATGACTTGAAGGATTTGACTGGTTAGTTCAACTCAGATTCCTGGAATACCCAGTCCCTAAACAGCAACAGTTCAAAAATTAACGGTCTTAGGGCATTTTATCTCCGCAATGACGTTTAAATCTTCCATACTAAAGAAGTTAACAACAATGTTTTCACTGCACTAGAGTTCACCAATCTGCATATTGCCAATAAAAGGAAAATTTATTTCGACTCTATTCAGAGTTTATAGTTTTCGATGCCTGCATACAAATGTATAATACCTACATAAAGGATTTTCAAAGATGTTTTTAACCGACAAGGATTATGCGATATCTCATAGTGACAAAGTAATTGATATAAATATAAGTCGATGAGCACTAGTAATATAAATTACAATTTGTAATCTATTTATCACTCGGTTTCTTAGGGTTCCGTAGACGGATGGTAAACCCTTAGCTTGTAAAACATCATCGTCACTCTTCTGCCCAAATCTCATGTATTTGAGGTTTAGACGTCATCTCAGTATTCATCCTCTTATCTATATATCATCTTTCACATAATCTTTCCATCGTTTCTACCTGAAACGATCATCATACGAAATCATGTTTAATAGTTGCTTTTAGAAAAAAACATGCGGGGCAGTCTTTGAGGACTGCCGATAGAAGTGAAAACTAAGCAACAATGCATAACCTCAACGTAATTCAAACAGTAGACGGTAGATGGCGCTAAAAACATTTCTTCAAGTGTGACGGTGACGATGACGCGAGTTCCATGATTTTTGTTCACCCAAAAAGTGCTCAACGCGCCTAAACAAGTTTTCACTTCAAAAACTTTCATAGTAATATATGGAAAATGGTGTTAAAAACATTTTGAACCCAAAGTTCTTAAGCTATCATACCATCCAGTATGTAGATATAGTAACAGAGGGTTTAGATTCATGATAAATTATGGTAATAAATTGGTTCCTAGTAATAATTGACTGACTGGCATTAAATTCGCTACATTACATTTAATGACGGGATTTGATTAGTACCTACTGTGCAATCTTCTAAGCAATGGCTTCCTTAATTACATATTCAATATAACCTGCCACCAAATTGAATGTCTACATATTGATAGCCGTTATTGAACTAAAGTTTTTTACAAGTTTGTATTAGTGATTTAATTTTCGTCACAAGACTTTTAAAGATTTAAAAGCATTCCAATGCCCCTTCAATTGCTGTAAAGTTTTATGATTTTTATCATCAATTCAACAGCCCTTGTCAAATCTCTAAAAACTCACCGTATTAAACGTATCATTTTCGGTTACTATAAATTCCTCTTCTTTATCATGACATTCAACACTTAAACCAACAGAACCCACTCTCCCTTCAAACTCAATCTTGCCCACATTTTTATCCATACCCAAGCCACCAACTGCTCGTAGCTTGTAGTCAGCTAAATGATTGACGATCTTACATCCACCTCGATATCCATTCCCGCTGAGTGTAGAACTATCGCCAACATTTTAATAAATAACCCCTTTGCCCGCACTAATAGCGATAATTCCTTCCCTACAAGCATCCAATATAAATAGAGCGATTTATTTACACGCATTGTCAGTTGTTTTAACTTTTTAAGAAATAATTAATGTATTGATATTAATTTTGTTAAACGCGTTGACCTTTTTGTTATTAACTTTATGGTCATAAGTCTTTATTACGTGTTTTTGAACGGCGAAATTTCTCGATTAAGGTGTCGCCTGGTAATTTTTTTATTAAGTTGTGGTCAAAAATTCGTGGTAGGTCGCTGTTTAATAAGATTTTTATTGAGATTGTTTCTGTAAGCAACGCCTTTTCTGACCATTATTTCAGAAACATGAATAAATTTCAACATCGTACCATCCACCAACCAAGGAATTTCTATTCCTCTTCCCATCTCTTTCTAACGGCATATTTTCTCTCTCCCAAATCACCATTATTAGACAAAGTATCAGTTCCATCTATCAATTTCATCGGAACTATCCCGAGAAGCCGAAGGTGTATCGATCGACAGTCCTCTATAATTTTTTTCCGATTGGGAACCAGTTCAATCGATGATCGATGAAAAAAAGCCGTGGGTCGGTTTCGATTGATCCGGTCTCTATCGAGATTGAGACATCTCGGAACGAGTTCCGCCCGCCTGCGCAGGCGCCGCCCTAAGTGATAAGAGATTATCGGGAGATCGTAAATTACTTAATTTCACAGCGGTTGGACTTATCTTTTACGAAATTGGGATTTTTTTAACTCTTTTATTGGCAGATGTTTGTTAGAATTTTATTTTCATAGTAACGTAAGTGATTTTGTGCTGTAGGTGGTACCCGGGTATATCCAGAGAATTTAAGAAACTTTAAGGCCACATCTAGGTTTAGCGCTAAACGTATTTAAGGCACTATTCGGTCTCTGCCAACTCAAAAAATAAATTAGGCTTGCTAGACTGAAGATTTGTAGACCATTTTCTATTTCGTTAAGTACATACCTAGTACTTGTAGGCAGGCATAAACTGTCCACACATATATATTAACACTGTAATTTGAAAATATCGTAAATGCCATTTATTTTATAAAAGAGTAACCGTGGAATTTTTTGCCGGCTCTTCATAGTAAACGACCTATTGGAACCGTGCACCTAGCTCCGACGCTTCATAAGGCTCTTGACGTTTCATAAGTGCCCATGTAGGTTTATGTGAAACAAAATATTTTTATTTGATTTGACAGAAATGGAACTATATTTTAAATAAATTTAGCGGTAAATGTGGTGCAAGCAGGCCTTACAGCATCTTATTTTAACAACTCAAGAAATTGTACAACCGACGTTTTTACTGGGACATTTGCAGCAAGCGATCTAAATATATAAGTAACTCATTATCCGCTTTCAGCTCCCGCTGTCGCTTACCCTGATTACTTATCCCATCAACCCCACCCACGCTAGCTATATACTCGTAATATGGTTACCAAAATACTGAGCGGAGTTTTTAATCATGTCTCGATAAGAATAATTGCTCGGCGCTTTGGTCTATTGCCTTATGCCCAAGTAATTGGCGAGGCTGATTGCTAAAATGTTTTCATTATGATTTATCGGCTTTGATGAAGAATAATTCTTTGATTGGAAGTTGGTCTTGTATTTATTAGAATTTGGTCAAATTTTTGGAAACGCTGGGGGACGTCTCAGAAGGACATATACCGACCTTATTGGTGATATGTTTCAGAAAAGTCAGGTGCGTAGTACTCGCAAACGGCGTGCGTATAGAACCAAAGAGTGTAATATGCGGCGTTTTTTAGTTTTTGCCTACCCCCATGGGAAAAGGCGTTAGTTTATGTAGATAGTAGGTGTAGTAAAGTTTTTGAAAATTGTTCCTTTTTACCCGACTAGCGACTGCCCCAGAAGGGTAACCAGTAACCTAAAATATAGTGTAACTTTTGTTTTGTCCCCGCCTGCTATTACAAAAAACAAAGTTCCTTGCTTGTTTTTCGCTTTTCAGTTACATGTTTTGGCAGTCGGGTTTTTCTTATTAAATAATTTGTCTTTCTTGAGTTTTTTCTTTGGACCATTGTTAGGACCAGAAAGAGTGGGTATACCCACTTGACCAACTGTAAAGTATCTCAATTTATTCATTTTAGATAGAAAAGCTTATGGCTATGAAGGTACATAATAACTTATTATAACTCCCAATTAGTAACATATTATAATTATTAAATATTCATAAAACCTAACAATCGTTGTTTTATAAATCCTGTTTAGTTTAATTTTAACTAAGCGTATAAAACAAGTCATAAATTTTAATAACATAATATATAATTAACAATATCGTGATGCTGTCATTTGCTTATTTTAATAATTTATTAATAAAAACCCGTGTGAATTAGATGCAGGTCAATAAACTTTATAGTTAGATGATATAATTTCCTATTTGCTTGTGTTTTAAGCATGAAAAGATTGGACATTAAAATTGTTATAGATATCAACGACTGACTGATGACTGAATCACTGTCTCGTTGATCTATTATAGTGGTTTCAGTCGCTACTGCTGAGCATGAGGTCCTGGGTTCGATTCCCGGGTCGGGCAAAGCGTTATTCCATCTGGAATTTCTTAGTGGCAGCCCGGAGTCTGGATTTGTGCCCGGTTAATGGCAATAGGCTCGCCCCCTATTACATGGGACTTTAACATAACTGGCGAAATTGGACTAAAAGTCACACTCTCAATAGATCTCGAAATCCCAATTTCATTTCTTCAGCTAAACAAAATATTCAACATTAAAGTTCTCCACGAAATCATTTATTAAATATTTTATTTCCAGACAGATCTGGAAATAATAAAAAAAATTATGCACTCCTTAGTAATCACGACTAATCCCGAGGCAGTAATCAATTTTAATTTAATAAACTACAATACAAAATAATCTATAACTACAATACTGTCAAATTATTGATTAATTAACTAATAAAACTGTCTGTATGGAAAATTAATAGCCGAAATCTTCTAATGCCGTGTCACCACGGCACCGTAGGAAGCATTAATCATTCTGCAGTGTTTCAAAATCCATTCGGTTCAGTTCCAAGAAAGTTAATTAACAAGTTAACACATGTTTTTGTATGGAAACGCGAATTTTTACCATGTGGTGAGTGTGGTGACAGTGCCGGTGAAATTTGAGATTCTGGGTGCATTGTTGGACATCTGCGTTTGAAGTTTTGTGGAAGTCTTTTTTTGATTTTGTTGTTTCTACATGATGATTTTTAGGAGTTTTCGATAATTGAACATTATAATATGAATACTATGCTACTGAGCTTACAGAGTTAAAATAATAATAATAATTATTATGTACAAGTACCCATATAATAAAAAGGAGAGGAAAAAATCAAAGTGCATTAAAAAATTCGTTCGCATCACTGTCAATAGGAAAAGTGCCCAAATGGCTGGCAACATTGCCACGTTGTATGGCAATGCTGATACTTTGGCCAAAAAACAGGATGTTTTGGAAATGATAAGGGAACTAGAAAGTTCTTTATTAAGATTGATTACTATGTTGCACTCGTACTTATTAGGGAGAAGGACGGGACTAATTAATTAACACCTGTGCAGTCGTCTTTGATGTCTTTATCTACACCCATGCTATAAATCCTCTATAAAAGTTTCTGAAACAGTTAGCTTATTGCCAACATTAAAACAACCAGTGTCATAGTAACCATAATTTATCATCCAAATGGGTGTTATAATGTTGTACTAAATTTCATAACACAACTCATTTCAAAAAAAGAACATTGGCATGCAGGCGATTTTCACAAACAAATTAAAATAACTTAAAAAAAAAATAAACTTATAGTTTATTCGAATTCACGTGCGTCGTATCCATCCATTTTTGTTCGATATTAGTAATATAGTCAAACCTTTTATAGAGGATTCATATCATGGGTCTATAAAGTCTTGTATGCAACTGTAAATAATTAGGTATTAAAACACTCATGTGATACTATTATCACACACGGCTCGCCTCGTGTGATAAACCCACATTCGTGTTTTAATACCCCATATTATATAACGGTTGCATAAATAACTATTATCCTCATAATAATACAATAATTCACTCAAATGAGAATATTGAAAGTCAATATAATATTACAAAAACTAGACATTGTTGTATTTTGTGTTTCACGAACTGTGTCCAAATAAACGTTATTCTTTCTTTTACATTTTAACAATCGCATACTCAGCATATAATGTTCCCACTGCTGGGACACAGGCCTTCTCTCAGTGAGATGGAGTGGGCCGCAATCCACCACGCGGGCCTAGTGTGTGTTGTTAGAGGTCACATGTCTTCGAATTATTTGTACAATAATTATTTTTGAAAACTAAACTTATTTTAATTAACCACAGTTCACAATGTTGAACTTACTCAGACATAAACCATACGCACTTAACTATCCCGTAAAAAAGGACCAAAAATATTAACGAATCGGGATTCAAACGCATATCCTTTTCTCTCATTAGCAACCAGCGAATAAATCGTCCGGTGACATTTTGTGGCTTATTTATGCGCTCCAACCAGTACCCAAAATCTGATTTATTTATTCATACAACCGAATCAAAACGGGATATAGCCATAGCTTTTATTTAAACAATTTTATTTACGTCTCAATTCTAAATTGAAGCGTTTTAGAATATTTTGTTCATATTGCTCAATTTTATATGTTTATTGATTTACTAAGTTTATTGATGCTCAAAACAGTGTCATATAGTTGTTTTCAAATTTAACGATTCTTATTTATTATGTGGGAAACGAAACCTTCTGACTAGTTTTTAAAATGAAATTACGTATCCATTGAACTACCTAAAAAATTAGTTTCCTTTTAAACGTTTAAAAGTATCTTTTGGAGTTAAACTTTTAGCGTTGCCTTTACAAGTCTGTTACAAAGCTTTAATTAATAAAATCATTGCTGCGCACGAGTTGTAATTCATATTAACTGATTAACTTGTTAAAGATAATTATGACAGCTTGAGCACGATGCTTATCTCACCAAGATTTTACAACAAATTGAAATAAAACATCGTGCAGTCAGTAAATTCAATGAAATCTAAAAATAAAATAATTACTCCATTCTATTCCTGTGAAACAGTAATTAAAGTGTTCGACCCTTAGAAGTAATTGAGTGAAACAAAACCGGAAGTGTACGCATATGTGCACAGCTTGACGGTTTTTAGTTTCTTTTTCTCCATCTCTTTCTAACAAGTCTAAATAACCAGTCTAATTTGACGGCACGACGTAACCTTGTCAGGAGGTAACAAGTATCACCAAATGTTGGTTGGTTCTCCACACAGTAATTTTGTGTCAATATTGTGACGCCCAATTATGGTTTTGAACTTAATTAGTGAGGTTGTTAAGTTGGTGCTCAATTATCGGAATGTTTTGTAAAAAAGAAGTTCTGTTAGGATCATTACATGTTACTTCTGAGACAAGATGATTATTCTTAATTAATTTAGTGTTAAAAACACACATACCTACATAAAAACAAGCTTCAAGAGTTGATGGATAGAGCAACACTCAAATTCGTAGCGGAGGACCAATTTAGAAAAGTTTTTTAACCCAAATTTTAGTTGAATTTCACCTGCAAAAAGTTAGGATAGATTAAAAAAGAACATGGTAACTTTTTTAAGTGTTAAACTTAGGACAACGAAAAATCTTCAAAACAGGCTTAGTTAATCGACTGAGTAAAAAAAGTCGAAACCGATCTCTTTCAAAACCTTTTTCAAGTTTAACTAACTACACATAACTAATTTAAAATTGACTCAAACCCAGTAGTGCTTCAAATCACAGTTCTAAACCACTTCCAAGAAAATTATAATAAAAATAAGAAAATAAACGAGAAACGTTTATGAATAAATCATCAGCGATCATCTCGCGAAACACAATCAAAAAGGACCATTAGACAGAGATAGAGAGATTGACGTTGATCAAGAGTGAGGGAGAGAGGTGTTACTAGTTCCTCAAAGCTGTAATTATGCTGTTAAGAATATAATTTCATGTTGTTAAAGCGATGTATGCGTCACATTATAGAGTTTTATTTTGTTTTACGTTTATTAAGACGTTTTCATAGTCGTTTGCACAGCGTTTATAACTTGCAATGAGGTGGAAAATCTTTATGATGAAATAAATGATTCATATTTTATTGACAGCAGTAGCCGTAAGTACCTAACTAAAAACATACTTGCATTTGAAATAACGGTTTCTATGGGTAAAGTGAATATCCAAAGCTTGAAAGTGTCAATGAAGCGGGAAAATTTGGAAATTTATGAAAAAAAAATATAGTAGATCAGTTAATATGCAACCTACACCACCCACAGATGAAATTATAGGCATAGTTATTTTGCGTTCACAAGCATTATAGACAGTGTAATTTGTAATTTCCGTTGCTTTTAATATAAGAACCTCATTATCGAAGGCTCAGATAAACACGCATCGATACATCTCATCGCGCTTATCAAATAATTCCTATAATCATATAGATTAATCCCTATTCTTTTTACATCCACTTTATGCATTTTTTTTAACTATTTAAGATCTTTCAATCAACCCGAACTCCATCAAAAATTAAATGAAGGGTGTATCTTTATCATATCTTTTTTAAATTCCGTGAACTGGCATCAAGCCTTACGCCGACTACCTGTGATCGCACTCCTGCATCACCTTTGATCACAGTATAAAAACATCGTTAGTAAACACCGTTTGTTTTTTGCAGTGTCCTAACTAATGATCGTACTAATCGTTTTATGACATTGATGATTTAATGAGAGCAGTTTTTTCCTGTGATTTTTAACGCGGACTGGGCGGTACCGGTTTTGTCTAGGAGTGTAGGAAATTGGGTGCCAAATGGATTCGTTCGGCGTCCGTTTTCTTAGGGTTTTTTATTGCTGTTATTATGTATGAGATGTGTGTCAGCGAGGTCTAAAATGTATGTAAAAAACCTCATACATTTCTAATCGCACTATCACTCGAATCCGAACCAAAAACCTATAATTAAACACAGAAATATGATTTCCTTTATTTTTTATTGATTCGTGAATATTCAAAATGGTGAAGCCGTAAAAAATACCTACGCCGCCATTACAAATTCACGTCGTAACGCCTTCATCTCGCCGCACATTCGAATAACAACCAAACTCATAATTTACAACGAGTCTCATTAGTATACGCTGTTACAAAGTCACTACGCGCTCGTCCAAAGGCGCCGCCCAACAAAGCCATTGACATTCATATATTAACGCTAAACGTGACCACGAAACCACTAGATATCGAACATCGAAATATACTAATTTTACGCCCAATCGGCTCGGATAAAAATTAATACATCAATATCAAATGGAGTCTGATCGAGACCTATCGATTTTGATACAAAAACGAGTTCGCTCAGACGTACCGATCATTCGATATTCGTCTGTACGAAAAAAGAACTTAAAGACAGTTTTTGAATGAAGTTTTTGCGCGCGGTTACCACAATGTCGTTAGGGTGACCATAGCCGGGTAATGGAATTCGTGGCCGGGTCGATTGGCCTCAAATTCGATCGATGATAATTTTTTCTTTCGTTTTAGGACACGAATGTCGTTTTCCGCCGGTTCTCATGACGATGAAGACATAAAAATTTGGGAAGTTGAGCGGCGCGTCAAAAGGAGACCACATACGTTATATTCGTGGGATTTGGGTATTATTTTCTTGTTGGGTCGTTCTTACGTTTGCAAAATTGTTGGCCGCTGACGCCTTTTGCATCAACCTATTATTTTTGGGTAAATCGCCCGCCTTGGAGCCGGCAAAGCGTGATCAACAAATCAAGTGGTTTGGGTGTTGCTTTTTTTGTTTTGAACCCGGCCGCGTGTTTGTTTTCGTACGTTCGAGATGTGATTATTATGGAAATTTGTTACTAAATGCCGCCTCCTCGATGAAAGATAGATTTTATTAAGGATGACTAATATCTTTGTGAGTGCAGCGCATAATCGATTTATGTTGAAGAATTTAACGAGCTGAAAACCGACTATGAGGTCACCCTACGGATTTTTAATAAAGAAATATATTATGATGATTGCAAACCGACTTGTATCATTTTAATTGTTTTATAATTAATTTATTACAACATAACTCTACTTTTTACTGTTGCACTAGGCAAGGCAATGAGGTGCTTGACAAGCCTCAACATCTCTCTATGGAACAGAATTCACTCGCAAAAAGTAGTTTATCACCAATACTTTACATTGAATGCTTGTCTATGCAAATACAGCAACAGCTCCATGTCCAGCTGCACCACATTATGCAGCGTGCCCAATTAGTGACGACATATTAGGACATTCCCAATTTAGTCAGCTTGAAATCTGTTCCCGCGAAATAGCTCGTAAAAGACATCCGGGACTACATTAATCACATACGGTGCTAAGCGGCCACTTTATATTCAAAATGGTCTTCACACGGTGACAACTCAATCTCGCCTTATTACGGACAAGGTGACTAAGGCCAGGCTAATTTGGCCTTAACGGTCTATGAAGACGTTATGGTTTATGTTTATTGAAATTAGATAGCTTTGGCTTTTAACGTTTAGATTGAATATTTTAAATTTTGAGATTTGGTCTTTTTGTACGGGTATGGTTAAATAAATTAGTGTCATTTAGTTTTTAAATGGATATAAACGTTTAAGTGTTTAAGCAATGACACAAAAATCTTATTCAACTTAAGTATGTCTTCATTATTGACTAATAGATTACTTATTTATTTATTTATGTACACAGAGTAAAATACATAGAGATATTTAATTGATTCAGGCGTGACTTTGCGGAAATCCATTATAAAATACAATAGACGTAGATATATTTAGTAACCTATTCCGCTTAATTATTCTTCAAGAGTCATAAAAAACCCTGTAAGAAATCGACACGTGTTTCACCTCTCAACGAGGCATCCTCATCCTCTTAAAGAATAGTTAAGCCGAATAGGTTACTAAATATATCTACGTCTACTGTATTTTACATAGAGATACAACATAATTATAATATGAGTACAAAGGTACTGCTTATGTGTCAATTTTTAAGTTATTTTTATCGTTGTTTCAGGTTTAGAGTACTTAAGTGCAGCCAGGAGTTTACACCCAGAGTTGCATGCTGGTAGCACGCTCGCTAGCCAGGATTTCCAACTAAGTTTAGAAGGTAAGATAGCTTCCTTTATACTTACCTTCACTTTCTTCCCTTCTTAGATTTACGGTCTTGCATTACCATCTTTTCAAGAAAAACATTGATGGACTTAAGACGTTTTTATACCTGGCCGGTGGAGCTCGTGGCTAAGTAATAACAGCTGCACGTGTCGATCCAACAGGTTGAGCTACGCTTGCCGAGGTTGGTCCATGGATGGGTGACCATCTTTACATACCGAGACTCCTCCGTGCCTCGGAAAGCACGTTAAGCCATTGGTCCCGGCTGTCATTCGTGGATCTTTAACAGTCGTTACAAGTCGTCAGAAACCCGAAAGCCTGACAACCAATCTTACCAAAGGGTATCGTATTACCCAGTTACTGGGTTGTGGAGGTCAGATAGGCAGTCGCTCCATGTAAAATACTGGTATTCAGCTACATCCGGTTAGACTGGAAGCCGACGCCAACATAGTTGGGAAAAGGCTAGGCAGATTGAGACGTTTTTATACCTAATTCTTGAATTCTTACTAAGATTTATTGTTATCTAATTGCGTAACTTATTTCCGTAACCGATTAAAACTAATTTGTTTCATTTTGACAGTTAAACAACTTTCATTGCGTTATTTACCTTGTTGAGAAGATTTTTTTTCGTACTTATGAAGCAATGGATTAGAAATTCGTTTCAAACCGATTCAGATTATGATGAATCATGTATTACGAAATTAGTTTGCTGGTTGTGTTTCCATTACCTGAAATGAAATTGTTTCATTTAACATTTGTTTTTAACACACATATCTTTCTATCAATTATTTTAAATCTTACTTCTGTGATTTCCTTTCGTCAGGGTAAAATAAACTTTTTTCTAAATTGATATCACTATCTGGTCCCATATGTATCACTCAAAAGACCTTGTCTGCTAATCGAATCTAATCCTTAAATACAATTCCTAAGGACGCTTCTGCAATGATAGTTTCGGCATTGATAGAAATCTTATTTGTATCTTCCTTATGACTGATTGCTTCATTTAATGTGCGAAATTTATTAGCTTCATTATTTAAGTCTGTTCCATAGAACAATAGGTGCGTATAAGTTTATGAAGATATTGAAGGCTTAAAGACTGTGGTGTCTCAACAAAATAAACTGAGATAGTTAAAGTGTAAATTATGCTTCGACAGTTAAATGTAATGTCTCAAGTCCATCAGTCCTGGAGTTCATTGTAACGTAGCGTATAGGTAATCATTAAGAATAACAAAAACATAGCATAATGACCCTACAATGTTGAGACACAGGCCTCTTCTCTTCAAGAGAGAGTGGGCTATGATCTAGCACGCGGGCCCAGTGCAAGTTTGTAGATGTCACATGTCTTTGAATTTTAGGTTCTAAGGCATGCCGGTTTCGTCACGATGTTTTTCCTTCACCGTTTTGAGAGTAGTGATGATGAAATTATTTACAGAAGCATCAACCTGGCTGGGTTCGAAAGTAAGTCGTAAGTCGGAGCCGTCACCATAGGGCTTGACCTCAAAAAAAAACAAAAATTGCTACCGCACAACTTTAGTTAAATTTACACGCTCCATTTACCTTACCTACACATCTCAGTGTCCCGGAAGTAATTTAGTCAACTTAATAGTCAATAGCTTGATATTAGCTGTCTATCAATCATCTCTGTGATCTGTATCAAAATTACTATTCATAAGCCAATTTCCTTTAATAGTTGATTGACTTTTAAATAGGTCTTGCTAAACACCACTTACTAGTAGCAATACATTTTCATAACCTATTTCATTTAAATAACACACATGAAAATTTCCCCTATATGCCTCTGAAAGCACGTTAAACCATTGGTCCCGGCCATAATTAGTAGATCTTTGACATTCATTACGGGTAGTCAGAAGCCCGAAAGTCTGACAACTAGCATGACTAAGGGGTATCAGCTGCATCCGGATGGATACACTGGAAGCCGACTCCAGCCCCAGCATAGTTGCGAAAAGGTTGAACAGATGATGATGATGACTCATGTATTTTTTTCTTATCTTCAGGATCAAGAATAGCCTCACCAACTCGGTTAAGGCTATCAGGAGGAGCTATTGGGGCATCTGCTAACCGAAAAAGGGCTGTTTCCTGGAGCCCATATTCAGCGGAGTCTTTGGACCTGGCGGCCGTTATTAGGGCGTCCCCTGCAAGTCTGGCTGTCAGAGCACCCTCAGCCGCATCCACGGGCAGCTATGGACATCTTAGTGCCGGTGAGTTTGAAGATCATTGGCACTGTCTTGGTACTTATTTTGTAGTTATTTTTTTCTGTTTTGTTTATGTGTGAAATAACCTTTAATGAGATGTATAATTTCTTTCATTTCTTTTTTCCATACCTTATTAACACTCCCCTCCCAATTTCACTCTCATATTCAAGATCTCCAACCATTTTTGTGGTAATGGCCGTTTGGTGCAATTAGGAAGAAGCCTATGTCTAACAATGGACTGTTAAAAACCCTTTCTAATAGTTTATCAATATGCTCATTTAGAGAGTTATGAATCTCTTAATCTATATTTTCATTTGAACATATTAATTTCATTTACTTAATCTTTCAACTCCTAATATTAACAATTTCATATATCTTTATTTCCAGGCGCCATTTCCCCAGCACTTTCCCTCTCTCACGCATCTCTTGCGCAGCAGTTGTTGGCGCGAGGGGGGGTAGTGGGTGGTAGTGGGGTGTTAGCGGGAGGGGTTCTGATGGACCCTGCCCACCAGCAGGCTGCGGCGGCGGCGGCACACCATGCGGCTCACGCGCACCTTGTGGCGGGGATTCATAGGTAAGAGACAGTAGCTAAAAATAAATACAAACAGTTCCCAGAAACTATTTATTAAATACTCGATCAACAGCATTGTTGGGAATTGTTACTATTAAAAAAAATCGAGAGACTTCTCATAAAAGACTCGTAACTGAAGAATTCTGACATATTTCAGAGTGAGCCATAATCGAGTATAATTCTTGTGAGCAAAACGTTCACTTGTGATATATGTCTGTCTCGTACTCTTGTGTCCGAAAGGACCTTTAAAGCACAGCACCTCGTGCATAGAATTTTTATGTATTATTAAATTGTTTTTTTTACTCCGACGCCGCCGGTAGCAATTACCTACTCACATGACCGCACTCTTTGACCTTTCAAGTCTTCATCAGCATTATGAGAATTTGGTCCTTCGAGCCGATTCTTATCTTTTCAAATATATGTTTTTATACCATTACTAAAGCTTTTCAGAGTTCAAAAGCTTCTTACTATGCTAGGAATTCTCAGATATATGACTAAGCTAGAAAATTACTCCATGATGTCAATGTATCGGAATTTATCGGACCCCGATTTGGTTGATTAATGATCAAAGTTTACCGGCTCTGACATAGTTCATAGAGGCTGTTGTTATCTTAGACTATAATGTGTGGGTACTGCTACTTTGCTGTTATTAAGTTTATGCGGATATGGTTGAAAATACTAGACATTTGTAACTATAAAAGTGTATGCTAGTAGGTACTATGTTTACTTATTATTGTCGGTCATCGTAGTTGATTGTGGCTTAGTCAGAGATTTATCTTTATCTCCTTGATTTAATCTTTGTGCTAGATCTATATCGCGCTTTATGTACCTCATCCATATAAGTCTATTTTGGGACTTACCTTGTTTGGATGGATCAGAAACATCTTGTAGCAAATACTTGGGTTGGTGAGTTTTAGGTACTCCTCATCTATTTAAAGGGCGTATTGGTAACGTAACGGAAATTAAAGACAACACTTACTCAATACTCTCTCTTTCTCACTCAATACTCTCTCTCTCTCACTTTCTCACTCAATACTCTCTCTCTCTTTCCCACTCAATACTCTTTCTCTCTGTCTCACTCAATACTCTCTCTCAGTCAATACTCTCTCTTTCTCACTCAATACTTTCTCTATCTTTCTAACTCTGTAGTAAATTTGTCCTACGTTTTGTCACCAGATCTCACATATCATCCCCAACACAACTCCTGATGGGTCCAGTGGACGTACGGCCAGGGTTGACCCTGGATGGCACGCCACCCCAGCACCTGCAGCAACCACCACAGCAACCTGAGATCACCAGTGTTATGGAAGCTGACAGGTACCGATCGAATTACCAACTTTTTACTCTTACTTAGAGAACTACCAAGTAAAAGTTTGCAATATTAAGTGTTGAAGTGGGTCCCAGAGAAGAAGTGTCTTAAATATTTTAACTTAAAGGAAACACTCGATTATTTTTCAAAAGTCGTTAAGGAATTTTGAAAAGTCGCTTGCTCGAGCTGGGCGTCTAGCTGACACCAAAGCGAAAAAAGAGCACCTATATTTGTATGACACCATTTGAAAGGGTCGAATATAAGGATCAAATCTCTTTTATAACCATAGGATCTTAAGTTTTACAACATGCAATTTTACAATAAGCGAAGACTAAGTTTTCCAATACATTCCTGAATCTTATTTATTTAATAAAATTAAACAATGATCTTTCTATTTCCAGTGCATCAGGGATGACTCAGCGGAAGTCCCCACAGAGCCTGATGGGTCACCGGGACAACCATCACAGTAACAAGCCGTTATCAGCAGCAGCAGAGAGCACGGTGCACGATGGTATCGATTCTAAAGATGAACCTGGAGATTTTATAGAGACGAATTGTCATTGGGTATGTGTCTCCGTCTTTAATATTATCTTATAAATACTATGAGTAGCAATTTCTCTCATTTTCTTTAGGTATCTGGGGGCACGGGAGTGGCCCCGCCAAGAAGAGCCATGCGAAGTGCAAGAAGGGCACTACCTACCTTCTCTCGAAGGGCTTCTTCGTTTTTTTGAACCCTCATAACTTGGGTTTGGATTGTACCAGATAAACAAAATTCTCTAAATATGATGCCAATTGTGGATTTATTAAACGTAGAAAGTTTCAATAGTATAGCCGGGACCAACGGCTTAACGTGCTTTCCGAGGCACGGAGGAGTCTCGATATGTAAAGATGGTCACATCTACGGACCAACCCCGGCCAGCGTAGCTTAACCTGACGGATCGACCCGTGCGTCTGTTGTTACTTAGCCACAAGCTCCTTCGATTAGTTTATTCTTTATCCTCTATACAAACGTTTGCGTTTTCTATTTATTCTAAGACAAACTTTTATCTTTTTGCTAACCTGACTATTTTTATTCCTAGGTGGATTGCAAGCTCGAATTCCCAACACAAGATGACCTGGTGAAGCACATCAACACGGACCACATCCACGCCAGTAAAAAAGCCTTTGTCTGCCGTTGGGTGGGATGTTCAAGAGATGAAAAGCCGTTCAAGGCTCAGTACATGCTGGTCGTGCATATGAGAAGACATACAGGGGAGAAGCCCCATAAATGCACGGTAAGAACGAGTAGTTTCTTTTAAATGTTATCCTGATTGGGACTATGGTCAGCGACTGTCTTGATTGGAACTTTGTTAAAGAAAATTTTGTTCTTTTAAGCAAGAAATACCATAATCTACTGCCTAAAATTATGGCGATCAGCGAAGAGCATGAAGCAGTAGCATTTTTATAACAAATTTTAAATGATTAAAAAGCTGATACTGTGACGTAAGTTATGCTAATGTTCCAAAACCTTTTCTCCACAGTTTGAAGGCTGCTGCAAAGCCTACTCCCGGTTGGAGAACCTGAAAACCCACCTTCGAAGTCACACGGGTGAAAAACCTTACACCTGCGAGTACCCTGGATGCGCGAAGGCGTTCTCGAATGCTAGTGACAGAGCCAAACATCAGAACAGGACGCATAGCAATGAGGTATGTTCTTATTTGATAAGGTATAGGTTGAGTCGTAAATTCTGTTGATTACCAGTCTACTGCTGTAGAAGTAACTCTCCTAAGTTGCCACAGAATGGACCACCACTTTGGGCATGTAGAGTCAACAGAAGTTTGAATAGGATCCAGAAAAAAAAAACTGATTACTCAGCCCGCGCACTATATGGGTTATATTATTGTAGCTAGCCCATGATACTTGCCTCTCTACAGAATTTAAAGTTTTTTTTCCCCTTTCCAGAAACCATACGTTTGCAAAGCACCAGGCTGTACCAAGAGATATACGGACCCCTCCTCATTACGAAAACATGTGAAGACTGTCCATGGAGCTGAGTTCTACGCCAGTAAAAAACATAAAGGTAAATACAATATTATTATCTTCCTTTTAACCGAATTCAACAAAGAGGAGCTTATGTATTCGTTGGTTCTTATTTCAAGCGGAATTAGAAAAGATAGGCAAAGTCACCGTCAAAAAAAAAAAACAGAAAAATCCATGTCGACTTTCAAGTTAGTTATCCTAAAACTCTAGGTCTTGTTCGCTGGATCTGCGTCACCTAAACAAAAACTAGGATTCTCTTGGTTACGATTCTGGGCTTATTTTTTACCTTATATTGTAATTTTAAGCAATTTCTCACTTTTACCTTCCCTTCTTTAGGTTGCAGCCGTGGCGACGACTCCGCAGAATCAGGTGGTGGCGGTGCGGGATCCTCTCCGCGGTCAGAGGAAGGAGGAGTTCCCCTCGGGGTGCGCGGACACACGTCATCAGCGTCCGTCAAGAGCGAGAGCCCCGCGTCACCCATACCGCATGGATTACATACTCCTGCTCATCAGGTATTTGGAAAATCTATTTTATTTCAAAGTTTTCTATAGCTAGCCGCCAATTTTGAATAAGAGTCCATGTATCACAATGGAAGAGACCGCTTTCTCGTGACATTATGGCGTTCTTCAAAAGACGTAAGCAAGATGCTAATAATTAGGCATCCATCCATTAACCTAGCCCATAAGATTATTAACCTGGAGCCAGGTGTTCAGTGTGGACTGTTCCTCATAAGATCTGTCTCGTAAATGTGCAAGACCAAAGTCTTTTTAAGCAATTTCAAACACAATAAAATTTTCTAACGTTTTTCTGTAGAAAAATTCAGCTTATGAAAAGGATTTGATTACCATTAAAATAGTTATCTTGTTTAATCCACCAGCTATCAGCTCAGTGTGGTGGGGAACTGGACTTTGGAGGCTCTGGTCTCGGTGGTTTCGGCGACGAGAACGGAGCACCTTACTTCAGATTAGATGGAGAGGTAAGTCCTGATAGAACAGTTTTATAAGTGATCAATACAATCTGCAGCCTAAAAACGTCTACTGCTAAACATGAGTTGCATTGTGATAACGTGATCAAAAAAGCCAGTGTCTATAAATCGCGTAATTATTACCTAAAACTATTAAGTTTGGACAGTAGTGGTGTACCAGGCAATAGTCTGGCTAGGACCAAAAGTATAATAATAGCAATCCTACTAGAGGCCTAAATGGCTTCTTATTTTATCGTGATGTAAGCAATTTAATGCGATGGTGAAAAAATCAGCCACTCAGTGAGGTTGGTAGCAGGGCTGACTGTTCGAAAAAATGCTTAATTAATATTGCTTCCCCTGCACTTGTGAATTAATTCGTCATTTTCATTCTCAGGTGGAACAAGAAGTAGTAGGAGAAGTTGGGCAACTCCCGTTGATGCTGCGAGCTATGGTGGCCATCGGAGAGCCGCGTGCGCATCATCATGCGCCGAGATTTGGGAACAAGATGGCTGTTGCAAGGCTCATGCCTCCTCCTCACCCAGATATCGGACCTGGTTAGTACTTTTGTTACTTTGTAGGGGTAAAATCATATCGAAAACCTATTTTTATTTAACCTATACTGAGAGATGAACATCTTCACATCTCTCTTTCAATTAAAATAAGAGATGTTAAAAGAACATAATGGTGATCTTCTTCAGAAAGGTCAGGAGCGTACTACTTGCGACCAGCGTGCGTGTATGACCAATTGTATGAACGTAAACGAGGCAAAAGGAGTATGTAAGGGTCGTAGCAGGTGGCGTTCTGTAGTTTCTGCCTACCCCCCCAAGGGCAGAAGGCGTGGATGTATGTATGAAAAGTTTATCGACAAGCTACGCTTGTTGGTCTCATGTTTAATTCGAGTCATTGTATCTTGCGCAGCAGATTTGGAGCGAGCTGGAGGTCTTCAAACTCATCCTGAATCGAAGATGATTTAATTTTTTTTTTTCAGACTTTACATGCTATGACGCATGTACCTATTGATTGGTTGATGTATGTACCTATTCAATATTTTAAGACTTGCAATTTTATTACCAGGTGGTGTCCAAGGAAGAACGGAGCTTGGCAGTACCAGTGTAGCGGTTGAGTTGAAGACAGGAGTTCCTAACACCAGGCGGGATTCTGGGATCTCGTCCGGAAGCAGCCTTTATAGTGCAAGGTAACTTATTATCTTATTTATTATATTACATCATCAATATTGAACTTCGAATAAATAGAAATTAAGCTGAAGGAAATTACATTTTAGTCTGTTAGATAAAGAATTTAATTTTCACTATTCGTTCTATTAACCCGACAAAGGCGAAGAAAAAAGGATGGTTATGATTTTGACCGGTATGTATGTAAGTATGTATGTATGTATGTAGGTATGTATGTAAGTATGTTCATCTGTTCCCTTCTATCTTCTAAACCACTCATCACAATTTGACAAATGAGGTATCGTTAGAAGCATCTTGATTGTCTGCTGGTTATAGGCTATGTGACGTTAAATTAAATTAAAAATGGCGCCCTCTAGAGGACATAAAATCAGGAACTTTATTAAAAAAAATTGTCTAATCGTACCATGTTGGGTATCAAATGAGAGGGCTTAATGAGCACATTTCAAAAATATATATATTATAACCTCAGACCAACCAAAATAGAAAGACGGATCACTACGTACATCAAACGTGTAGCCACAAAACTATGCTCCTGCAAGTAAACACACAGGCTCACGCACACACCTACACAAAAACTATGCTCATCGCTCCTAGTACGTCACGAGTCGTCGTCTAGTAAACTTCAATAAAAAAAATTGAATTATGCCTTCTTGTGTAGTGAAAACTTGTAAAAACAATAGCAAATCACATAAAAAGTCTCACGGAATCACTTTTCACATGTAAGTACTTCAAATAACATCGTTTCTTAATTTAGTAAACTATGAATTTTAGGTTACTTGGAACAACAACCTGAACGAATGAACGAACGAAAACAGTGACATTTAACGTGCGGGGGTTGCCATAATATGATTTGAAATTTCCCCGTTCGATATTTTTTAGTTCGAGTAATTATATGCCTGTTTTTTTATGTATTTAATATTTTAGATTTCCAAGTAATATTGAAAATAAAAGTAAATGGATAGTAGCTATAAGAAATAGTCGGAATGATCCAGAATGGCTTCCATCGAAAACCAGCGTGGTTTGTTCCGATCATTTTGATAATAATGACCTTTATTCAACTAATCGTGGACTTCGCCGTGTGATCAAAACCGGATATCCTAAAAACGTACATACAATTTAAAAAACAAAAATGAGATTTTATCAAAACAGTAATTAAACACGAGACTGTATTTTTTATTTTATTTTAGTTAGTTTCTCAACTTAGACTAGCTAATTTAAATACTACCTGTCCAAATTTTATTTTTTCCCCAAATTGCGGACGCTTTTTACATGCTTTCTATAGTCAGTGATTTTGTTATCGTGGTCTTCTTGAATTAATAAAGTTGATTGTAAATATAATTAAGTACCTATTTTATTTCAAAACAATTTACTACCCACGACGATGTTATGATTTACGCTTCAACAACCTTATAACTTAATATTTCTATAATTTACAAACCAATTTTTTTTACATTCAATTGATAATTAATGGATAGTTCTAAGTGAAAGAGCGGAGCTTCCTATCACAAGCAAATTCTTGATTAAAAGGTAATTTCCAAATCATGTATGTAAATGCACTTTGTACTTAATTGTTATTTTATTTTGCGATGTAAAAAAAAATGGTTTTGTTTCGGAATCCTTCCTAACGATTGAGGTACAATACCATACTCAACAATATCTTACTCGTACAAATTATCCTACCCAAAATATTATTCCCCAAATTATAAGGAAAAACTTTAGCAAATGACAACCCTTTTTACAGACACATAGATAAAAAGGTGGCTTCATTTTGATGTTCGAAATGCTCCGTCTTT